>OX438992.1:5269098-7902398 GCA_949316085.1 Hypercompe scribonia | reverse complement strand
TGTGATTGTTATACTTTCAGAATATGCCACGGCAAAGGACATCTAGTGGGCGCGCACTACTGTCAAGCATGCGCATACAAGAAGGGCATCTGTATTATGTGCGGCAAGAAAATTTTAGATATTAAGCAATATAGACAAAGTTGTAGCTAGCAATATTTATCATCATTTAGTAGTAGTAGTAGTAGTAGTAGTACACATGGTATAACTGCCAAGAAGAGGAGTGTACTTTTAAAGATACATGCAAATTTATGTGCCTGCATAAAACTACGTGAGTTTTAGCTTTTCTCCGGCACTTATAAGTGCCCAAACTGATAGGAGTTGATATAATGGGTATTTTTAGGAAACTAGAGCATTGTAAGAGTTATTCGCATATAATGTCAATATTGTAGAGTATGTGCCATTCTTGCACTGTACAAGAGCGAAAACAACCTCATATTAAAGATGATACTGTTCTAAAGAAATATTAACATTGATGCCGCATATAAATGTTAATTAAGTCTTCTTACAAGGATCATGTATAACTAGCGTTGTCGGTAACTCCTTGTGTTAATAGCGTACATTAATATGAGAAATTCTATAAGATTGACTCGTTGTCTTAACTCCACTCAATGAATGCTCTATCTGATAGAGCAATGTATAGTACAGTTTGCAATTAACATTTTGTTATGAATTTGTAAATATCTTTTATTTGTATTATATTTAATATAGTTTTTATGAAGTTGCAATATAGCAACTAATTAGAATTATGAGTCATCAACTAAACAATTGTGATAATATGTGATAATAACGGTGATAATTGATACTGCCAGTGTGATAATTAGGCCTCTTCTCAGAAAGGCTTCTCGCTTTATTTTTAGTTTAGTATAAAATAAAGTTTAAATAAAGACCAATTTGTTTTACTCACTTGTTTTATTTTATTTTTTTATAGTTAAGCACTCCATCTACACAGATTTAAGGCATACAATCTACAAACGTGAAAATTACAAACATAGAGTTTGCATGCATGGTTAGCGATTAACTTATTATTAAGGTAGATAACTACAAAAGATATTTAATACCTTCCGGTGCCTTAAACTATAGCTTGCAGTAAGAACCAAACATGACATGATTACATACTTTCCACCCTACCTTACATCCCGATGGTTCTACATACAAACAATTATCAGTATTCTACATGGATGCAAAAGTAAACAGAAAACAGTTTTTCTATATAACCATTACCACAACACTAGGAGTAACTAGCTCAATATGACATCATTCGAGGGCCTTGTTTGAGATCAGACCACGGTGTGTGTGTGTGTGTGTGTGTGTGTGAGATGTGTGAGGTTTATTATTACTATAACACTGTAGTCCCTTCGTGTAATGAAAATAGTGTGACTGATCGATCAAGCTTCGCCCCTGACATATTATGTTTCCAGAAATTATCTTTTTCATACGAAACCTTGAAACCGGATTGGTCAGAGTGCGGGTTTTGGGCGACACGTCACAATTTTCTTAATGCGAATTGATTGTTTGGTCAGAATGTAAATATACGTATCTACAGTTCAAAGTAGTTTATGCAAATACTTTTCATTAATTTATAAATACATGGGATTCCGTAAAACAAACGTGGATGTGCGATCCACTGTTTGTAATTAAATAACGTCAACCGATGTTTACACGTTGCTCAATATTTAATTTGTAAGCTTATAAAATACCGTTAGAAGGTAATTAACTATATTATCAACATCTCAACGACTAAATGTCGATTTTAATTGAACATGATCAACAGCATACTGCAGTTGTAATATTAATATTTAAATTCTTAGTACAAGATTTTTCAAAGGGATGTCGAAATATTACTTGTCACAGTTAATGTGTAATTTTGCAGTGGTTTACCTACACAGTTATCATATATAGACTCTAATTAATAGGTCACTGCCGGACATAGTTGATTGTTTGTACAATGCCTACGTCTGAATTCAAGAATCACCAACAAAGTTTACAAACTTTTGGTTACCTACACAATAATGTGTATACCTACTCGGAAAGACATTTATGAAAATGATAACTGCCAAGTTTAAAACTTAACGTTTCTGTCCATAATTAGTTGTAAGTAGCAAACAGACTCTAAAACAGAGCCATTCACTAGCCCAAGATAAACTTGTTACAAATGTTAACAAAACACATGCCTGGCAAAAATAAAAAGTTGAAACAGATGTCACACAAAGAGATTACACCCGAAAGAGTAAAATTGGTTATGCAGATTCTCTAAGACAAAATCAAATTATTACTAATTTTAATTCAACAGATTCCTCACACGAAAACGCTTAACTTGGTGAAGCGTATTATAGTGCAGCTGCATAATCAAGATAAAAACGATGATAAAGTTAAAAATTATTTGCATTAAACAGATTCTATTCGAAAAGACTTTATTCAATCTGATACAGCTCATGCAGTCTCTGCAGAATGTAGAAATAATTACTAGTGTACATCCTACAGGCGACTTGCAAGGAGACAAAACTCAAATCATGCGAGGGGCTTCACTCGGGGTTTCACAGGCGAGTTACATATATATATAGTAACTTACTTTACGGGGTAGAAATCGTGAGATACCTTTTAAAGTTCCTGTAAGAGATGATTGTTAAGATTTAAGCTTTTCTATGTGTTTTTTATATTTTTGATCATCTATTTTAAGGGAAGGATAGTCAGAGATTTCCTTATTTTTAGACTTAAAGAGCATGTAATCAATTTTTTAAATGTTAATGGTTAGTAGATTATGTTGAAACCGTTTGTTAAGTAAATAAAATCGTCTGAGGGGTCCGATATGGCCGTATGTATTGAGCGACAAAAGTAAAATAGACTAATATCATCAGTAAACAACGCAAAGGGTATTGATAAATGAATGAGGAACAATAAAGGTCCCAATGTTGATCCTTGACGAACGCTGCACGTTATACATGTAGTAGTACTTCTGAACTATTATGTACCTGTACTGATGTACCTTCTTGTACGTAAGATCAGAACAATGTTTTAAAGGGACTAAAGAACTACAATGACCATGTTTGATATTGTGCTTTTCAAATGAAGTATTTGTAGTTTTTCTACATTATAAATTAGCATTTCTTTATCTTACTCTCAGAATGAGCTTACTAGGTGGTTGTTTCGATGACGAATAAAATATGAATTTGAATAAAGAAAAAATGAATCGAATGCAATTATCGAGAACGCAAGATCAAGCTTATTGAGT
Organism: Hypercompe scribonia; assembly: GCA_949316085.1. Lineage (NCBI taxonomy): Eukaryota > Metazoa > Arthropoda > Insecta > Lepidoptera > Erebidae > Hypercompe > Hypercompe scribonia. Next base: position 7,899,169 of record OX438992.1, on the reverse strand, counting down.
AGATCCGTATTCAAGTCAGAGTAATCCACGTCACCATGGTCGATTATAATAAACCGATATAAAGTATAAAATGTTTTTTCATCATATTTGCATAAATTAAAAATAAATCGAATGCGATTATTGAGAAGACGGTCAAGCTTGTCGAGTACATCCGTGTTAAAGTCAAAGCGTAGCACACGCCACCATAGTCGATTATAATATGCATATCGAAGTAATACTAATACTAATACTAATACTTTATGCTGAAAGATCCAAATGTCGTTATTTTCGAGAAATAAAAATAATTGAACGTTCCTTTTCACACTCGCTTCACTGACCGCTTCATTGCTCGCCAGCGCCACCTCATCGAAACGATACGATACGAAACGTGTTTCAAACACAACGTCGAATGAACATTGTATTATCATTAGACTTGGACACGTGTGTGAATTTTCAAGTCGATTTGATGTCTTTGAATTGGTGAAAATTACATTGAAAGATTCCATTACATAAATGCATGCAGATCAAGTTAAAAGAAACGTGTTAAAATAAAGAGTACGTCAGATCTACGCCATCTTGAAAAGCCGAGTTGGCAACACTGGATGTCATTAGTCTTGTCATGTCATTCGTTCTCTTCAAAGAGTGTGACGTACAGCGGTTGTATTTGAAGTTATAGCGATTCATAATATTGTGAACAATTAATAAGTTTTCTATATAGTTAAGTGTCTCTGGAACTCCATCAAAATGGTTTGCGATAAGTGTGAGAAGAAATTAGGACGTGTCATAACTCCGGATCCTTGGCAAAATGGAGCGAGAAGCACCGTCGAATCAAGAGGGAGAAAAATTGGAGAAAACATCGAGATTACTGTGAAAAAAAGGCGTTTCAATCCGTATACAGCGAAGTTTCTCGACTGCAGGTAAGATTACAGTGTCACGAACTATATTTTTTAGTAAAAAGTAATAGCACGATAAATTACTACGCATCATTACACAGCATCAACATTCATTCCTTCATAGCAGGTTGCACTGGGTTCTCACCGATAACAGAATCCCAATTCAACCTCGCCTACAAACGGAGCACCTGCTGATCGAAGGATGAGGCTCTTGTTAACACAAAAAACATCCTAATTAGCAGCAATAGGCTCGTCGCTTAGTACGTGGGATCAAAACATAGACATATCTGTGACGTAAAAAGTGTTTTTATGCTTGTTCTTTGTAGCTGGTTGTTATTTAAGTTAGAAAAGTGAAAACGCTTAAGAAGTTAATGTAAACAACAAACACAAATCACAGAATTCAAAATGCTTGTTATAACTGTTACATTCATTTGTTCATAATTGGTATTGAAACAGTTGCTGTGAGTGTTAGAGGTGCTCTGTACTCACTTTTGTGTCACAGATCAAATTTAACAAGGACTCTTCATGATTCCGTTCTCTTGTCACACTGGTCACCAATTAATTCAAAATTATTAATCCATCACTACACAGAGATACCGTTACAAAGGTTACCTACCTTCTTAATGCCTTTAAATTATGAGGCTCTTTCACTCTTAATTATCACTTGTTCTATGAACAAGAATATATTTGAAATTGTGATTGTTATACTTTCAGAATATGCCACGGCAAAGGACATCTAGTGGGCGCGCACTACTGTCAAGCATGCGCATACAAGAAGGGCATCTGTATCATAATACGGCGGCAAGAAAATTTTGGATATTAAGCAATATAGACAAAGTTGTAGCTAGCAATATTTATCATCATTTAGTAGTAGTAGTAGTAGTAGTACACATGGTATAACTGCCAAGAAGAGGAGTGTACTTTTAAAGATACATGCAAATTTATGTGCCTGCATAAAACTATGTGAGTTTTAGCTTTTCTCCGGCACTTATAAGTGCCCAAACTGATAGGAGTTGATATAATGGGTATTTTTAGGAAACTAGAGCATTGTAAGAGTTATTCGCATATAATGTCAATATTGTAGAGTATGTGCCATTCTTGCACTGTACAAGAGCGAAAACAACCTCATATTAAAGATGATACTGTTCTAAAGAAATATTAACATTGATGCCGCATATAAATGTTAATTAAGTCTTCTTACAAGGATCATGTATAACTAGCGTTGTCGGTAACTCCTTGTGTTAATAGCGTACATTAATATGAGAAATTCTATAAGATTGACTCGTTGTCTTAACTCCACTCAATGAATGCTCTATCTGATAGAGCAATGTATAGTACAGTTTGCAATTAACATTTTGTTATGAATTTGTAAATATTTTTTATTTGTATTATATTTAATATAGTTTTTATGAAGTTGCAATATAGCAACTAATTAGAATTATGAGTCATCAACTAAACAATTGTGATAATATGTGATAATAACGGTGATAATTGATACTGCCAGTGTGATAATTAGGCCTCTTCTCAGAAAGGCTTCTCGCTTTATTTTTAGTTTAGTATAAAATAAAGTTTAAATAAAGACCAATTTGTTTTACTCACTTGTTTTATTTTATTTTTTTATAGTTAAGCACTCCATCTACACAGATTTAAGGCATACAATCTACAAACGTGAAAATTACAAACATAGAGTTTGCATGCATGGTTAGCGATTAACTTATTATTAAGGTAGATAACTACAAAAGATATTTAATACCTTCCGGTGCCTTAAACTATAGCTTGCAGTAAGAACCAAACATGACATGATTACATACTTTCCACCCTACCTTACATCCCGATGGTTCTACATACAAACAATTATCAGTATTCTACATGGATGCAAAAGTAAACAGAAAACAGTTTTTCTATATAACCATTACCACAACACTAGGAGTAACTAGCTCAATATGACATCATTCGAGGGCCTTGTTTGAGATCAGACCACGGTGTGTGTGTGTGTGTGTGTGTGTGTGAGATGTGTGAGGTTTATTATTACTATAACACTGTAGTCCCTTCGTGTAATGAAAATAGTGTGACTGATCGATCAAGCTTCGCCCCTGACATATTATGTTTCCAGAAATTATCTTTTTCATACGAAACCTTGAAACCGGATTGGTCAGAGTGCGGGTTTTGGGCGACACGTCACAATTTTCTTAATGCGAATTGATTGTTTGGTCAGAATGTAAATATACGTATCTACAGTTCAAAGTAGTTTATGCAAATACTTTTCATTAATTTATAAATACATGGGATTCCGTAAAACAAACGTGGATGTGCGATCCACTGTTTGTAATTAAATAACGTCAACCGATGTTTACACGTTGCTCAATATTTAATTTGTAAGCTTATAAAATACCGTTAGAAGGTAATTAACTATATTATCAACATCTCAACGACTAAATGTCGATTTTAATTGAACATGATCAACAGCATACTGCAGTTGTAATATTAATATTTAAATTCTTAGTACAAGATTTTTCAAAGGGATGTCGAAATATTACTTGTCACAGTTAATGTGTAATTTTGCAGTGGTTTACCTACACAGTTATCATATATAGACTCTAATTAATAGGTCACTGCCGGACATAGTTGATTGTTTGTACAATGCCTACGTCTGAATTCAAGAATCACCAACAAAGTTTACAAACTTTTGGTTACCTACACAATAATGTGTATACCTACTCGGAAAGACATTTATGAAAATGATAACTGCCAAGTTTAAAACTTAACGTTTCTGTCCATAATTAGTTGTAAGTAGCAAACAGACTCTAAAACAGAGCCATTCACTAGCCCAAGATAAACTTGTTACAAATGTTAACAAAACACATGCCTGGCAAAAATAAAAAGTTGAAACAGATGTCACACAAAGAGATTACACCCGAAAGAGTAAAATTGGTTATGCAGATTCTCTAAGACAAAATCAAATTATTACTAATTTTAATTCAACAGATTCCTCACACGAAAACGCTTAACTTGGTGAAGCGTATTATAGTGCAGCTGCATAATCAAGATAAAAACGATGATAAAGTTAAAAATTATTTGCATTAAACAGATTCTATTCGAAAAGACTTTATTCAATCTGATACAGCTCATGCAGTCTCTGCAGAATGTAGAAATAATTACTAGTGTACATCCTACAGGCGACTTGCAAGGAGACAAAACTCAAATCATGCGAGGGGCTTCACTCGGGGTTTCACAGGCGAGTTACATATATATATAGTAACTTACTTTACGGGGTAGAAATCGTGAGATACCTTTTAAAGTTCCTGTAAGAGATGATTGTTAAGATTTAAGCTTTTCTATGTGTTTTTTATATTTTTGATCATCTATTTTAAGGGAAGGATAGTCAGAGATTTCCTTATTTTTAGACTTAAAGAGCATGTAATCAATTTTTTAAATGTTAATGGTTAGTAGATTATGTTGAAACCGTTTGTTAAGTAAATAAAATCGTCTGAGGGGTCCGATATGGCCGTATGTATTGAGCGACAAAAGTAAAATAGACTAATATCATCAGTAAACAACGCAAAGGGTATTGATAAATGAATGAGGAACAATAAAGGTCCCAATGTTGATCCTTGACGAACGCTGCACGTTATACATGTAGTAGTACTTCTGAACTATTATGTACCTGTACTGATGTACCTTCTTGTACGTAAGATCAGAACAATGTTTTAAAGGGACTAAAGAACTACAATGACCATGTTTGATATTGTGCTTTTCAAATGAAGTATTTGTAGTTTTTCTACATTATAAATTAGCATTTCTTTATCTTACTCTCAGAATGAGCTTACTAGGTGGTTGTTTCGATGACGAATAAAATATGAATTTGAATAAAGAAAAAATGAATCGAATGCAATTATCGAGAACGCAAGATCAAGCTTATTGAGTAGATCCGTATTCAAGTCAGAGTAATCCACGTCACCATGGTCGATTATAATAAACCGATATAAAGTATAAAATGTTTTTTCATCATATTTGCATAAATTAAAAATAAATCGAATGCGATTATTGTGAAGACGGTCAAGCTTGTCGAGTACATCCGTGTTAAAGTCAAAGCGTAGCACACGCCACCATAGTCGATTATAATATGCATATCGAAGTAATACTAATACTAATACTAATACTTTATGCTGAAAGATCCAAATGTCGTTATTTTCGAGAAATAAAAATAATTGAACGTTCCTTTTCACACTCGCTTCACTGACCGCTTCATTGCTCGCCAGCGCCACCTCATCGAAACGATACGATACGAAACGTGTTTCAAACACAACGTCGAATGAACATTGTATTATCATTAGACTTGGACACGTGTGTGAATTTTCAAGTCGATTTGATGTCTTTGAATTGGTGAAAATTACATTGAAAGATTCCATTACATAAATGCATGCAGATCAAGTTAAAAGAAACGTGTTAAAATAAAGAGTACGTCAGATCTACGCCATCTTGAAAAGCCGAGTTGGCAACACTGGATGTCATTAGTCTTGTCATGTCATTCGTTCTCTTCAAAGAGTGTGACGTACAGCGGTTGTATTTGAAGTTATAGCGATTCATAATATTGTGAACAATTAATAAGTTTTATATATAGTTAAGTGTCTTTGGAACTCCATCAAAATGGTTTGCGATAAGTGTGAGAAGAAATTAGGACGTGTCATAACTCCGGATCCTTGGCAAAATGGAGCGAGAAGCACCGTCGAATCAGGAGGGAGAAAAATTGGAGAAAACATCGAGATTACTGTGAAAAAAAGGCGTTTCAATCCGTATACAGCGAAGTTTCTCGACTGCAGGTAAGATTACAGTGTCACGAACTATATTTTTTAGTAAAAAGTAATAGCACGATAAATTACTACGCATCATTACACAGCATCAACATTCATTCCTTCATAGCAGGTTGCACTGGGTTCTCACCGATAACAGAATCCCAATTCAACCTCGCCTACAAACGGAGCACCTGCTGATCGAAGGATGAGGCTCTTGTTAACACAAAAAACATCCTAATTAGCAGCAATAGGCTCGTCGCTTAGTACGTGGGATCAAAACATAGACATATCTGTGACGTAAAAAGTGTTTTTATGCTTGTTCTTTGTAGCTGGTTGTTATTTAAGTTAGAAAAGTGAAAACGCTTAAGAAGTTAATGTAAACAACAAACACAAATCACAGAATTCAAAATGCTTGTTATAACTGTTACATTCATTTGTTCATAATTGGTATTGAAACAGTTGCTGTGAGTGTTAGAGGTGCTCTGTACTCACTTTTGTGTCACAGATCAAATTTAACAAGGACTCTTCATGATTCCGTTCTCTTGTCACACTGGTCACCAATTAATTCAAAATTATTAATCCATCACTACACAGAGATACCGTTACAAAGGTTACCTACCTTCTTAATGCCTTTAAATTATGAGGCTCTTTCACTCTTAATTATCACTTGTTCTATGAACAAGAATATATTTGAAATTGTGATTGTTATACTTTCAGAATATGCCACGGCAAAGGACATCTAGTGGGCGCGCACTACTGTCAAGCATGCGCATACAAGAAGGGCATCTGTATTATGTGCGGCAAGAAAATTTTAGATATTAAGCAATATAGACAAAGTTGTAGCTAGCAATATTTATCATCATTTAGTAGTAGTAGTAGTAGTAGTAGTACACATGGTATAACTGCCAAGAAGAGGAGTGTACTTTTAAAGATACATGCAAATTTATGTGCCTGCATAAAACTACGTGAGTTTTAGCTTTTCTCCGGCACTTATAAGTGCCCAAACTGATAGGAGTTGATATAATGGGTATTTTTAGGAAACTAGAGCATTGTAAGAGTTATTCGCATATAATGTCAATATTGTAGAGTATGTGCCATTCTTGCACTGTACAAGAGCGAAAACAACCTCATATTAAAGATGATACTGTTCTAAAGAAATATTAACATTGATGCCGCATATAAATGTTAATTAAGTCTTCTTACAAGGATCATGTATAACTAGCGTTGTCGGTAACTCCTTGTGTTAATAGCGTACATTAATATGAGAAATTCTATAAGATTGACTCGTTGTCTTAACTCCACTCAATGAATGCTCTATCTGATAGAGCAATGTATAGTACAGTTTGCAATTAACATTTTGTTATGAATTTGTAAATATCTTTTATTTGTATTATATTTAATATAGTTTTTATGAAGTTGCAATATAGCAACTAATTAGAATTATGAGTCATCAACTAAACAATTGTGATAATATGTGATAATAACGGTGATAATTGATACTGCCAGTGTGATAATTAGGCCTCTTCTCAGAAAGGCTTCTCGCTTTATTTTTAGTTTAGTATAAAATAAAGTTTAAATAAAGACCAATTTGTTTTACTCACTTGTTTTATTTTATTTTTTTATAGTTAAGCACTCCATCTACACAGATTTAAGGCATACAATCTACAAACGTGAAAATTACAAACATAGAGTTTGCATGCATGGTTAGCGATTAACTTATTATTAAGGTAGATAACTACAAAAGATATTTAATACCTTCCGGTGCCTTAAACTATAGCTTGCAGTAAGAACCAAACATGACATGATTACATACTTTCCACCCTACCTTACATCCCGATGGTTCTACATACAAACAATTATCAGTATTCTACATGGATGCAAAAGTAAACAGAAAACAGTTTTTCTATATAACCATTACCACAACACTAGGAGTAACTAGCTCAATATGACATCATTCGAGGGCCTTGTTTGAGATCAGACCACGGTGTGTGTGTGTGTGTGTGTGTGTGTGAGATGTGTGAGGTTTATTATTACTATAACACTGTAGTCCCTTCGTGTAATGAAAATAGTGTGACTGATCGATCAAGCTTCGCCCCTGACATATTATGTTTCCAGAAATTATCTTTTTCATACGAAACCTTGAAACCGGATTGGTCAGAGTGCGGGTTTTGGGCGACACGTCACAATTTTCTTAATGCGAATTGATTGTTTGGTCAGAATGTAAATATACGTATCTACAGTTCAAAGTAGTTTATGCAAATACTTTTCATTAATTTATAAATACATGGGATTCCGTAAAACAAACGTGGATGTGCGATCCACTGTTTGTAATTAAATAACGTCAACCGATGTTTACACGTTGCTCAATATTTAATTTGTAAGCTTATAAAATACCGTTAGAAGGTAATTAACTATATTATCAACATCTCAACGACTAAATGTCGATTTTAATTGAACATGATCAACAGCATACTGCAGTTGTAATATTAATATTTAAATTCTTAGTACAAGATTTTTCAAAGGGATGTCGAAATATTACTTGTCACAGTTAATGTGTAATTTTGCAGTGGTTTACCTACACAGTTATCATATATAGACTCTAATTAATAGGTCACTGCCGGACATAGTTGATTGTTTGTACAATGCCTACGTCTGAATTCAAGAATCACCAACAAAGTTTACAAACTTTTGGTTACCTACACAATAATGTGTATACCTACTCGGAAAGACATTTATGAAAATGATAACTGCCAAGTTTAAAACTTAACGTTTCTGTCCATAATTAGTTGTAAGTAGCAAACAGACTCTAAAACAGAGCCATTCACTAGCCCAAGATAAACTTGTTACAAATGTTAACAAAACACATGCCTGGCAAAAATAAAAAGTTGAAACAGATGTCACACAAAGAGATTACACCCGAAAGAGTAAAATTGGTTATGCAGATTCTCTAAGACAAAATCAAATTATTACTAATTTTAATTCAACAGATTCCTCACACGAAAACGCTTAACTTGGTGAAGCGTATTATAGTGCAGCTGCATAATCAAGATAAAAACGATGATAAAGTTAAAAATTATTTGCATTAAACAGATTCTATTCGAAAAGACTTTATTCAATCTGATACAGCTCATGCAGTCTCTGCAGAATGTAGAAATAATTACTAGTGTACATCCTACAGGCGACTTGCAAGGAGACAAAACTCAAATCATGCGAGGGGCTTCACTCGGGGTTTCACAGGCGAGTTACATATATATATAGTAACTTACTTTACGGGGTAGAAATCGTGAGATACCTTTTAAAGTTCCTGTAAGAGATGATTGTTAAGATTTAAGCTTTTCTATGTGTTTTTTATATTTTTGATCATCTATTTTAAGGGAAGGATAGTCAGAGATTTCCTTATTTTTAGACTTAAAGAGCATGTAATCAATTTTTTAAATGTTAATGGTTAGTAGATTATGTTGAAACCGTTTGTTAAGTAAATAAAATCGTCTGAGGGGTCCGATATGGCCGTATGTATTGAGCGACAAAAGTAAAATAGACTAATATCATCAGTAAACAACGCAAAGGGTATTGATAAATGAATGAGGAACAATAAAGGTCCCAATGTTGATCCTTGACGAACGCTGCACGTTATACATGTAGTAGTACTTCTGAACTATTATGTACCTGTACTGATGTACCTTCTTGTACGTAAGATCAGAACAATGTTTTAAAGGGACTAAAGAACTACAATGACCATGTTTGATATTGTGCTTTTCAAATGAAGTATTTGTAGTTTTTCTACATTATAAATTAGCATTTCTTTATCTTACTCTCAGAATGAGCTTACTAGGTGGTTGTTTCGATGACGAATAAAATATGAATTTGAATAAAGAAAAAATGAATCGAATGCAATTATCGAGAACGCAAGATCAAGCTTATTGAGTAGATCCGTATTCAAGTCAGAGTAATCCACGTCACCATGGTCGATTATAATAAACCGATATAAAGTATAAAATGTTTTTTCATCATATTTGCATAAATTAAAAATAAATCGAATGCGATTATTGAGAAGACGGTCAAGCTTGTCGAGTACATCCGTGTTAAAGTCAAAGCGTAGCACACGCCACCATAGTCGATTATAATATGCATATCGAAGTAATACTAATACTAATACTAATACTAATACTAATACTTTATGCTGAAAGATCCAAATGTCGTTATTTTCGAGAAATAAAAATAATTGAACGTTCCTTTTCACACTCGCTTCACTGACCGCTTCATTGCTCGCCAGCGCCACCTCATCGAAACGATACGATACGAAACGTGTTTCAAACACAACGTCGAATGAACATTGTATTATCATTAGACTTGGACACGTGTGTGAATTTTCAAGTCGATTTGATGTCTTTGAATTGGTGAAAATTACATTGAAAGATTCCATTACATAAATGCATGCAGATCAAGTTAAAAGAAACGTGTTAAAATAAAGAGTACGTCAGATCTACGCCATCTTGAAAAGCCGAGTTGGCAACACTGGATGTCATTAGTCTTGTCATGTCATTCGTTCTCTTCAAAGAGTGTGACGTACAGCGGTTGTATTTGAAGTTATAGCGATTCATAATATTGTGAACAATTAATAAGTTTTATATATAGTTAAGTGTCTTTGGAACTCCATCAAAATGGTTTGCGATAAGTGTGAGAAGAAATTAGGACGTGTCATAACTCCGGATCCTTGGCAAAATGGAGCGAGAAGCACCGTCGAATCAGGAGGGAGAAAAATTGGAGAAAACATCGAGATTACTGTGAAAAAAAGGCGTTTCAATCCGTATACAGCGAAGTTTCTCGACTGCAGGTAAGATTACAGTGTCACGAACTATATTTTTTAGTAAAAAGTAATAGCACGATAAATTACTACGCATCATTACACAGCATCAACATTCATTCCTTCATAGCAGGTTGCACTGGGTTCTCACCGATAACAGAATCCCAATTCAACCTCGCCTACAAACGGAGCACCTGCTGATCGAAGGATGAGGCTCTTGTTAACACAAAAAACATCCTAATTAGCAGCAATAGGCTCGTCGCTTAGTACGTGGGATCAAAACATAGACATATCTGTGACGTAAAAAGTGTTTTTATGCTTGTTCTTTGTAGCTGGTTGTTATTTAAGTTAGAAAAGTGAAAACGCTTAAGAAGTTAATGTAAACAACAAACACAAATCACAGAATTCAAAATGCTTGTTATAACTGTTACATTCATTTGTTCATAATTGGTATTGAAACAGTTGCTGTGAGTGTTAGAGGTGCTCTGTACTCACTTTTGTGTCACAGATCAAATTTAACAAGGACTCTTCATGATTCCGTTCTCTTGTCACACTGGTCACCAATTAATTCAAAATTATTAATCCATCACTACACAGAGATACCGTTACAAAGGTTACCTACCTTCTTAATGCCTTTAAATTATGAGGCTCTTTCACTCTTAATTATCACTTGTTCTATGAACAAGAATATATTTGAAATTGTGATTGTTATACTTTCAGAATATGCCACGGCAAAGGACATCTAGTGGGCGCGCACTACTGTCAAGCATGCGCATACAAGAAGGGCATCTGTATTATGTGCGGCAAGAAAATTTTAGATATTAAGCAATATAGACAAAGTTGTAGCTAGCAATATTTATCATCATTTAGTAGTAGTAGTAGTAGTAGTAGTACACATGGTATAACTGCCAAGAAGAGGAGTGTACTTTTAAAGATACATGCAAATTTATGTGCCTGCATAAAACTACGTGAGTTTTAGCTTTTCTCCGGCACTTATAAGTGCCCAAACTGATAGGAGTTGATATAATGGGTATTTTTAGGAAACTAGAGCATTGTAAGAGTTATTCGCATATAATGTCAATATTGTAGAGTATGTGCCATTCTTGCACTGTACAAGAGCGAAAACAACCTCATATTAAAGATGATACTGTTCTAAAGAAATATTAACATTGATGCCGCATATAAATGTTAATTAAGTCTTCTTACAAGGATCATGTATAACTAGCGTTGTCGGTAACTCCTTGTGTTAATAGCGTACATTAATATGAGAAATTCTATAAGATTGACTCGTTGTCTTAACTCCACTCAATGAATGCTCTATCTGATAGAGCAATGTATAGTACAGTTTGCAATTAACATTTTGTTATGAATTTGTAAATATCTTTTATTTGTATTATATTTAATATAGTTTTTATGAAGTTGCAATATAGCAACTAATTAGAATTATGAGTCATCAACTAAACAATTGTGATAATATGTGATAATAACGGTGATAATTGATACTGCCAGTGTGATAATTAGGCCTCTTCTCAGAAAGGCTTCTCGCTTTATTTTTAGTTTAGTATAAAATAAAGTTTAAATAAAGACCAATTTGTTTTACTCACTTGTTTTATTTTATTTTTTTATAGTTAAGCACTCCATCTACACAGATTTAAGGCATACAATCTACAAACGTGAAAATTACAAACATAGAGTTTGCATGCATGGTTAGCGATTAACTTATTATTAAGGTAGATAACTACAAAAGATATTTAATACCTTCCGGTGCCTTAAACTATAGCTTGCAGTAAGAACCAAACATGACATGATTACATACTTTCCACCCTACCTTACATCCCGATGGTTCTACATACAAACAATTATCAGTATTCTACATGGATGCAAAAGTAAACAGAAAACAGTTTTTCTATATAACCATTACCACAACACTAGGAGTAACTAGCTCAATATGACATCATTCGAGGGCCTTGTTTGAGATCAGACCACGGTGTGTGTGTGTGTGTGTGTGTGTGTGAGATGTGTGAGGTTTATTATTACTATAACACTGTAGTCCCTTCGTGTAATGAAAATAGTGTGACTGATCGATCAAGCTTCGCCCCTGACATATTATGTTTCCAGAAATTATCTTTTTCATACGAAACCTTGAAACCGGATTGGTCAGAGTGCGGGTTTTGGGCGACACGTCACAATTTTCTTAATGCGAATTGATTGTTTGGTCAGAATGTAAATATACGTATCTACAGTTCAAAGTAGTTTATGCAAATACTTTTCATTAATTTATAAATACATGGGATTCCGTAAAACAAACGTGGATGTGCGATCCACTGTTTGTAATTAAATAACGTCAACCGATGTTTACACGTTGCTCAATATTTAATTTGTAAGCTTATAAAATACCGTTAGAAGGTAATTAACTATATTATCAACATCTCAACGACTAAATGTCGATTTTAATTGAACATGATCAACAGCATACTGCAGTTGTAATATTAATATTTAAATTCTTAGTACAAGATTTTTCAAAGGGATGTCGAAATATTACTTGTCACAGTTAATGTGTAATTTTGCAGTGGTTTACCTACACAGTTATCATATATAGACTCTAATTAATAGGTCACTGCCGGACATAGTTGATTGTTTGTACAATGCCTACGTCTGAATTCAAGAATCACCAACAAAGTTTACAAACTTTTGGTTACCTACACAATAATGTGTATACCTACTCGGAAAGACATTTATGAAAATGATAACTGCCAAGTTTAAAACTTAACGTTTCTGTCCATAATTAGTTGTAAGTAGCAAACAGACTCTAAAACAGAGCCATTCACTAGCCCAAGATAAACTTGTTACAAATGTTAACAAAACACATGCCTGGCAAAAATAAAAAGTTGAAACAGATGTCACACAAAGAGATTACACCCGAAAGAGTAAAATTGGTTATGCAGATTCTCTAAGACAAAATCAAATTATTACTAATTTTAATTCAACAGATTCCTCACACGAAAACGCTTAACTTGGTGAAGCGTATTATAGTGCAGCTGCATAATCAAGATAAAAACGATGATAAAGTTAAAAATTATTTGCATTAAACAGATTCTATTCGAAAAGACTTTATTCAATCTGATACAGCTCATGCAGTCTCTGCAGAATGTAGAAATAATTACTAGTGTACATCCTACAGGCGACTTGCAAGGAGACAAAACTCAAATCATGCGAGGGGCTTCACTCGGGGTTTCACAGGCGAGTTACATATATATATAGTAACTTACTTTACGGGGTAGAAATCGTGAGATACCTTTTAAAGTTCCTGTAAGAGATGATTGTTAAGATTTAAGCTTTTCTATGTGTTTTTTATATTTTTGATCATCTATTTTAAGGGAAGGATAGTCAGAGATTTCCTTATTTTTAGACTTAAAGAGCATGTAATCAATTTTTTAAATGTTAATGGTTAGTAGATTATGTTGAAACCGTTTGTTAAGTAAATAAAATCGTCTGAGGGGTCCGATATGGCCGTATGTATTGAGCGACAAAAGTAAAATAGACTAATATCATCAGTAAACAACGCAAAGGGTATTGATAAATGAATGAGGAACAATAAAGGTCCCAATGTTGATCCTTGACGAACGCTGCACGTTATACATGTAGTAGTACTTCTGAACTATTATGTACCTGTACTGATGTACCTTCTTGTACGTAAGATCAGAACAATGTTTTAAAGGGACTAAAGAACTACAATGACCATGTTTGATATTGTGCTTTTCAAATGAAGTATTTGTAGTTTTTCTACATTATAAATTAGCATTTCTTTATCTTACTCTCAGAATGAGCTTACTAGGTGGTTGTTTCGATGACGAATAAAATATGAATTTGAATAAAGAAAAAATGAATCGAATGCAATTATCGAGAACGCAAGATCAAGCTTATTGAGTAGATCCGTATTCAAGTCAGAGTAATCCACGTCACCATGGTCGATTATAATAAACCGATATAAAGTATAAAATGTTTTTTCATCATATTTGCATAAATTAAAAATAAATCGAATGCGATTATTGAGAAGACGGTCAAGCTTGTCGAGTACATCCGTGTTAAAGTCAAAGCGTAGCACACGCCACCATAGTCGATTATAATATGCATATCGAAGTAATACTAATACTAATACTAATACTTTATGCTGAAAGATCCAAATGTCGTTATTTTCGAGAAATAAAAATAATTGAACGTTCCTTTTCACACTCGCTTCACTGACCGCTTCATTGCTCGCCAGCGCCACCTCATCGAAACGATACGATACGAAACGTGTTTCAAACACAACGTCGAATGAACATTGTATTATCATTAGACTTGGACACGTGTGTGAATTTTCAAGTCGATTTGATGTCTTTGAATTGGTGAAAATTACATTGAAAGATTCCATTACATAAATGCATGCAGATCAAGTTAAAAGAAACGTGTTAAAATAAAGAGTACGTCAGATCTACGCCATCTTGAAAAGCCGAGTTGGCAACACTGGATGTCATTAGTCTTGTCATGTCATTCGTTCTCTTCAAAGAGTGTGACGTACAGCGGTTGTATTTGAAGTTATAGCGATTCATAATATTGTGAACAATTAATAAGTTTTATATATAGTTAAGTGTATTTGGCCCTCCATCAAAATGGTTTGCGATAAGTGTGAGAAGAAATTAGGACGTGTCATAACTCCGGATCCTTGGCAAAATGGAGCGAGAAGCACCGTCGAATCAGGAGGGAGAAAAATTGGAGAAAACATCGAGATTACTGTGAAAAAAAGGCGTTTCAATCCGTATACAGCGAAGTTTCTCGACTGCAGGTAAGATTACAGTGTCACGAACTATATTTTTTAGTAAAAAGTAATAGCACGATAAATTACTACGCATCATTACACAGCATCAACATTCATTCCTTCATAGCAGGTTGCACTGGGTTCTCACCGATAACAGAATCCCAATTCAACCTCGCCTACAAACGGAGCACCTGCTGATCGAAGGATGAGGCTCTTGTTAACACAAAAAACATCCTAATTAGCAGCAATAGGCTCGTCGCTTAGTACGTGGGATCAAAACATAGACATATCTGTGACGTAAAAAGTGTTTTTATGCTTGTTCTTTGTAGCTGGTTGTTATTTAAGTTAGAAAAGTGAAAACGCTTAAGAAGTTGATGTAAACAACAAACACAAATCACAGAATTCAAAATGCTTGTTATAACTGTTACATTCATTTGTTCATAATTGGTATTGAAACAGTTGCTGTGAGTGTTAGAGGTGCTCTGTACTCACTTTTGTGTCACAGATCAAATTTAACAAGGACTCTTCATGATTCCGTTCTCTTGTCACACTGGTCACCAATTAATTCAAAATTATTAATCCATCACTACACAGAGATACCGTTACAAAGGTTACCTACCTTCTTAATGCCTTTAAATTATGAGGCTCTTTCACTCTTAATTATCACTTGTTCTATGAACAAGAATATATTTGAAATTGTGATTGTTATACTTTCAGAATATGCCACGGCAAAGGACATCTAGTGGGCGCGCACTACTGTCAAGCATGCGCATACAAGAAGGGCATCTGTATTATGTGCGGCAAGAAAATTTTAGATATTAAGCAATATAGACAAAGTTGTAGCTAGCAATATTTATCATCATTTAGTAGTAGTAGTAGTAGTAGTAGTACACATGGTATAACTGCCAAGAAGAGGAGTGTACTTTTAAAGATACATGCAAATTTATGTGCCTGCATAAAACTATGTGAGTTTTAGCTTTTCTCCGGCACTTATAAGTGCCCAAACTGATAGGAGTTGATATAATGGGTATTTTTAGGAAACTAGAGCATTGTAAGAGTTATTCGCATATAATGTCAATATTGTAGAGTATGTGCCATTCTTGCACTGTACAAGAGCGAAAACAACCTCATATTAAAGATGATACTGTTCTAAAGAAATATTAACATTGATGCCGCATATAAATGTTAATTAAGTCTTCTTACAAGGATCATGTATAACTAGCGTTGTCGGTAACTCCTTGTGTTAATAGCGTACATTAATATGAGAAATTCTATAAGATTGACTCGTTGTCTTAACTCCACTCAATGAATGCTCTATCTGATAGAGCAATGTATAGTACAGTTTGCAATTAACATTTTGTTATGAATTTGTAAATATCTTTTATTTGTATTATATTTAATATAGTTTTTATGAAGTTGCAATATAACAACTAATTAGAATTATGAGTCATCAACTAAACAATTGTGATAATATGTGATAATAACGGTGATAATTGATACTGCCAGTGTGATAATTAGGCCTCTTCTCAGAAAGGCTTCTCGCTTTATTTTTAGTTTAGTATAAAATAAAGTTTAAATAAAGACCAATTTGTTTTACTCACTTGTTTTATTTTATTTTTTTATAGTTAAGCACTCCATCTACACAGATTTAAGGCATACAATCTACAAACGTGAAAATTACAAACATAGAGTTTGCATGCATGGTTAGCGATTAACTTATTATTAAGGTAGATAACTACAAAAGATATTTAATACCTTCCGGTGCCTTAAACTATAGCTTGCAGTAAGAACCAAACATGACATGATTACATACTTTCCACCCTACCTTACATCCCGATGGTTCTACATACAAACAATTATCAGTATTCTACATGGATGCAAAAGTAAACAGAAAACAGTTTTTCTATATAACCATTACCACAACACTAGGAGTAACTAGCTCAATATGACATCATTCGAGGGCCTTGTTTGAGATCAGACCACGGTGTGTGTGTGTGTGTGTGTGTGTGTGAGATGTGTGAGGTTTATTATTACTATAACACTGTAGTCCCTTCGTGTAATGAAAATAGTGTGACTGATCGATCAAGCTTCGCCCCTGACATATTATGTTTCCAGAAATTATCTTTTTCATACGAAACCTTGAAACCGGATTGGTCAGAGTGCGGGTTTTGGGCGACACGTCACAATTTTCTTAATGCGAATTGATTGTTTGGTCAGAATGTAAATATACGTATCTACAGTTCAAAGTAGTTTATGCAAATACTTTTCATTAATTTATAAATACATGGGATTCCGTAAAACAAACGTGGATGTGCGATCCACTGTTTGTAATTAAATAACGTCAACCGATGTTTACACGTTGCTCAATATTTAATTTGTAAGCTTATAAAATACCGTTAGAAGGTAATTAACTATATTATCAACATCTCAACGACTAAATGTCGATTTTAATTGAACATGATCAACAGCATACTGCAGTTGTAATATTAATATTTAAATTCTTAGTACAAGATTTTTCAAAGGGATGTCGAAATATTACTTGTCACAGTTAATGTGTAATTTTGCAGTGGTTTACCTACACAGTTATCATATATAGACTCTAATTAATAGGTCACTGCCGGACATAGTTGATTGTTTGTACAATGCCTACGTCTGAATTCAAGAATCACCAACAAAGTTTACAAACTTTTGGTTACCTACACAATAATGTGTATACCTACTCGGAAAGACATTTATGAAAATGATAACTGCCAAGTTTAAAACTTAACGTTTCTGTCCATAATTAGTTGTAAGTAGCAAACAGACTCTAAAACAGAGCCATTCACTAGCCCAAGATAAACTTGTTACAAATGTTAACAAAACACATGCCTGGCAAAAATAAAAAGTTGAAACAGATGTCACACAAAGAGATTACACCCGAAAGAGTAAAATTGGTTATGCAGATTCTCTAAGACAAAATCAAATTATTACTAATTTTAATTCAACAGATTCCTCACACGAAAACGCTTAACTTGGTGAAGCGTATTATAGTGCAGCTGCATAATCAAGATAAAAACGATGATAAAGTTAAAAATTATTTGCATTAAACAGATTCTATTCGAAAAGACTTTATTCAATCTGATACAGCTCATGCAGTCTCTGCAGAATGTAGAAATAATTACTAGTGTACATCCTACAGGCGACTTGCAAGGAGACAAAACTCAAATCATGCGAGGGGCTTCACTCGGGGTTTCACAGGCGAGTTACATATATATATAGTAACTTACTTTACGGGGTAGAAATCGTGAGATACCTTTTAAAGTTCCTGTAAGAGATGATTGTTAAGATTTAAGCTTTTCTATGTGTTTTTTATATTTTTGATCATCTATTTTAAGGGAAGGATAGTCAGAGATTTCCTTATTTTTAGACTTAAAGAGCATGTAATCAATTTTTTAAATGTTAATGGTTAGTAGATTATGTTGAAACCGTTTGTTAAGTAAATAAAATCGTCTGAGGGGTCCGATATGGCCGTATGTATTGAGCGACAAAAGTAAAATAGACTAATATCATCAGTAAACAACGCAAAGGGTATTGATAAATGAATGAGGAACAATAAAGGTCCCAATGTTGATCCTTGACGAACGCTGCACGTTATACATGTAGTAGTACTTCTGAACTATTATGTACCTGTACTGATGTACCTTCTTGTACGTAAGATCAGAACAATGTTTTAAAGGGACTAAAGAACTACAATGACCATGTTTGATATTGTGCTTTTCAAATGAAGTATTTGTAGTTTTTCTACATTATAAATTAGCATTTCTTTATCTTACTCTCAGAATGAGCTTACTAGGTGGTTGTTTCGATGACGAATAAAATATGAATTTGAATAAAGAAAAAATGAATCGAATGCAATTATCGAGAACGCAAGATCAAGCTTATTGAGTAGATCCGTATTCAAGTCAGAGTAATCCACGTCACCATGGTCGATTATAATAAACCGATATAAAGTATAAAATGTTTTTTCATCATATTTGCATAAATTAAAAATAAATCGAATGCGATTATTGAGAAGACGGTCAAGCTTGTCGAGTACATCCGTGTTAAAGTCAAAGCGTAGCACACGCCACCATAGTCGATTATAATATGCATATCGAAGTAATACTAATACTAATACTAATACTTTATGCTGAAAGATCCAAATGTCGTTATTTTCGAGAAATAAAAATAATTGAACGTTCCTTTTCACACTCGCTTCACTGACCGCTTCATTGCTCGCCAGCGCCACCTCATCGAAACGATACGATACGAAACGTGTTTCAAACACAACGTCGAATGAACATTGTATTATCATTAGACTTGGACACGTGTGTGAATTTTCAAGTCGATTTGATGTCTTTGAATTGGTGAAAATTACATTGAAAGATTCCATTACATAAATGCATGCAGATCAAGTTAAAAGAAACGTGTTAAAATAAAGAGTACGTCAGATCTACGCCATCTTGAAAAGCCGAGTTGGCAACACTGGATGTCATTAGTCTTGTCATGTCATTCGTTCTCTTCAAAGAGTGTGACGTACAGCGGTTGTATTTGAAGTTATAGCGATTCATAATATTGTGAACAATTAATAAGTTTTATATATAGTTAAGTGTATTTGGCCCTCCATCAAAATGGTTTGCGATAAGTGTGAGAAGAAATTAGGACGTGTCATAACTCCGGATCCTTGGCAAAATGGAGCGAGAAGCACCGTCGAATCAGGAGGGAGAAAAATTGGAGAAAACATCGAGATTACTGTGAAAAAAAGGCGTTTCAATCCGTATACAGCGAAGTTTCTCGACTGCAGGTAAGATTACAGTGTCACGAACTATATTTTTTAGTAAAAAGTAATAGCACGATAAATTACTACGCATCATTACACAGCATCAACATTCATTCCTTCATAGCAGGTTGCACTGGGTTCTCACCGATAACAGAATCCCAATTCAACCTCGCCTACAAACGGAGCACCTGCTGATCGAAGGATGAGGCTCTTGTTAACACAAAAAACATCCTAATTAGCAGCAATAGGCTCGTCGCTTAGTACGTGGGATCAAAACATAGACATATCTGTGACGTAAAAAGTGTTTTTATGCTTGTTCTTTGTAGCTGGTTGTTATTTAAGTTAGAAAAGTGAAAACGCTTAAGAAGTTGATGTAAACAACAAACACAAATCACAGAATTCAAAATGCTTGTTATAACTGTTACATTCATTTGTTCATAATTGGTATTGAAACAGTTGCTGTGAGTGTTAGAGGTGCTCTGTACTCACTTTTGTGTCACAGATCAAATTTAACAAGGACTCTTCATGATTCCGTTCTCTTGTCACACTGGTCACCAATTAATTCAAAATTATTAATCCATCACTACACAGAGATACCGTTACAAAGGTTACCTACCTTCTTAATGCCTTTAAATTATGAGGCTCTTTCACTCTTAATTATCACTTGTTCTATGAACAAGAATATATTTGAAATTGTGATTGTTATACTTTCAGAATATGCCACGGCAAAGGACATCTAGTGGGCGCGCACTACTGTCAAGCATGCGCATACAAGAAGGGCATCTGTATTATGTGCGGCAAGAAAATTTTAGATATTAAGCAATATAGACAAAGTTGTAGCTAGCAATATTTATCATCATTTAGTAGTAGTAGTAGTAGTAGTAGTACACATGGTATAACTGCCAAGAAGAGGAGTGTACTTTTAAAGATACATGCAAATTTATGTGCCTGCATAAAACTATGTGAGTTTTAGCTTTTCTCCGGCACTTATAAGTGCCCAAACTGATAGGAGTTGATATAATGGGTATTTTTAGGAAACTAGAGCATTGTAAGAGTTATTCGCATATAATGTCAATATTGTAGAGTATGTGCCATTCTTGCACTGTACAAGAGCGAAAACAACCTCATATTAAAGATGATACTGTTCTAAAGAAATATTAACATTGATGCCGCATATAAATGTTAATTAAGTCTTCTTACAAGGATCATGTATAACTAGCGTTGTCGGTAACTCCTTGTGTTAATAGCGTACATTAATATGAGAAATTCTATAAGATTGACTCGTTGTCTTAACTCCACTCAATGAATGCTCTATCTGATAGAGCAATGTATAGTACAGTTTGCAATTAACATTTTGTTATGAATTTGTAAATATCTTTTATTTGTATTATATTTAATATAGTTTTTATGAAGTTGCAATATAACAACTAATTAGAATTATGAGTCATCAACTAAACAATTGTGATAATATGTGATAATAACGGTGATAATTGATACTGCCAGTGTGATAATTAGGCCTCTTCTCAGAAAGGCTTCTCGCTTTATTTTTAGTTTAGTATAAAATAAAGTTTAAATAAAGACCAATTTGTTTTACTCACTTGTTTTATTTTATTTTTTTATAGTTAAGCACTCCATCTACACAGATTTAAGGCATACAATCTACAAACGTGAAAATTACAAACATAGAGTTTGCATGCATGGTTAGCGATTAACTTATTATTAAGGTAGATAACTACAAAAGATATTTAATACCTTCCGGTGCCTTAAACTATAGCTTGCAGTAAGAACCAAACATGACATGATTACATACTTTCCACCCTACCTTACATCCCGATGGTTCTACATACAAACAATTATCAGTATTCTACATGGATGCAAAAGTAAACAGAAAACAGTTTTTCTATATAACCATTACCACAACACTAGGAGTAACTAGCTCAATATGACATCATTCGAGGGCCTTGTTTGAGATCAGACCACGGTGTGTGTGTGTGTGTGTGTGTGTGTGTGAGATGTGTGAGGTTTATTATTACTATAACACTGTAGTCCCTTCGTGTAATGAAAATAGTGTGACTGATCGATCAAGCTTCGCCCCTGACATATTATGTTTCCAGAAATTATCTTTTTCATACGAAACCTTGAAACCGGATTGGTCAGAGTGCGGGTTTTGGGCGACACGTCACAATTTTCTTAATGCGAATTGATTGTTTGGTCAGAATGTAAATATACGTATCTACAGTTCAAAGTAGTTTATGCAAATACTTTTCATTAATTTATAAATACATGGGATTCCGTAAAACAAACGTGGATGTGCGATCCACTGTTTGTAATTAAATAACGTCAACCGATGTTTACACGTTGCTCAATATTTAATTTGTAAGCTTATAAAATACCGTTAGAAGGTAATTAACTATATTATCAACATCTCAACGACCAAATGTCGATTTTAATTGAACATGATCAACAGCATACTGCAGTTGTAATATTAATATTTAAATTCTTAGTACAAGATTTTTCAAAGGGATGTCGAAATATTACTTGTCACAGTTAATGTGTAATTTTGCAGTGGTTTACCTACACAGTTATCATATATAGACTCTAATTAATAGGTCACTGCCGGACATAGTTGATTGTTTGTACAATGCCTACGTCTGAATTCAAGAATCACCAACAAAGTTTACAAACTTTTGGTTACCTACACAATAATGTGTATACCTACTCGGAAAGACATTTATGAAAATGATAACTGCCAAGTTTAAAACTTAACGTTTCTGTCCATAATTAGTTGTAAGTAGCAAACAGACTCTAAAACAGAGCCATTCACTAGCCCAAGATAAACTTGTTACAAATGTTAACAAAACACATGCCTGGCAAAAATAAAAAGTTGAAACAGATGTCACACAAAGAGATTACACCCGAAAGAGTAAAATTGGTTATGCAGATTCTCTAAGACAAAATCAAATTATTACTAATTTTAATTCAACAGATTCCTCACACGAAAACGCTTAACTTGGTGAAGCGTATTATAGTGCAGCTGCATAATCAAGATAAAAACGATGATAAAGTTAAAAATTATTTGCATTAAACAGATTCTATTCGAAAAGACTTTATTCAATCTGATACAGCTCATGCAGTCTCTGCAGAATGTAGAAATAATTACTAGTGTACATCCTACAGGCGACTTGCAAGGAGACAAAACTCAAATCATGCGAGGGGCTTCACTCGGGGTTTCACAGGCGAGTTACATATATATATAGTAACTTACTTTACGGGGTAGAAATCGTGAGATACCTTTTAAAGTTCCTGTAAGAGATGATTGTTAAGATTTAAGCTTTTCTATGTGTTTTTTATATTTTTGATCATCTATTTTAAGGGAAGGATAGTCAGAGATTTCCTTATTTTTAGACTTAAAGAGCATGTAATCAATTTTTTAAATGTTAATGGTTAGTAGATTATGTTGAAACCGTTTGTTAAGTAAATAAAATCGTCTGAGGGGTCCGATATGGCCGTATGTATTGAGCGACAAAAGTAAAATAGACTAATATCATCAGTAAACAACGCAAAGGGTATTGATAAATGAATGAGGAACAATAAAGGTCCCAATGTTGATCCTTGACGAACGCTGCACGTTATACATGTAGTAGTACTTCTGAACTATTATGTACCTGTACTGATGTACCTTCTTGTACGTAAGATCAGAACAATGTTTTAAAGGGACTAAAGAACTACAATGACCATGTTTGATATTGTGCTTTTCAAATGAAGTATTTGTAGTTTTTCTACATTATAAATTAGCATTTCTTTATCTTACTCTCAGAATGAGCTTACTAGGTGGTTGTTTCGATGACGAATAAAATATGAATTTGAATAAAGAAAAAATGAATCGAATGCAATTATCGAGAACGCAAGATCAAGCTTATTGAGTAGATCCGTATTCAAGTCAGAGTAATCCACGTCACCATGGTCGATTATAATAAACCGATATAAAGTATAAAATGTTTTTTCATCATATTTGCATAAATTAAAAATAAATCGAATGCGATTATTGAGAAGACGGTCAAGCTTGTCGAGTACATCCGTATTAAAGTCAAAGCGTAGCACACGCCACCATAGTCGATTATAATATGCATATCGAAGTAATACTAATACTAATACTAATACTTTATGCTGAAAGATCCAAATGTCGTTATTTTCGAGAAATAAAAATAATTGAACGTTCCTTTTCACACTCGCTTCACTGACCGCTTCATTGCTCGCCAGCGCCACCTCATCGAAACGATACGATACGAAACGTGTTTCAAACACAACGTCGAATGAACATTGTATTATCATTAGACTTGGACACGTGTGTGAATTTTCAAGTCGATTTGATGTCTTTGAATTGGTGAAAATTACATTGAAAGATTCCATTACATAAATGCATGCAGATCAAGTTAAAAGAAACGTGTTAAAATAAAGAGTACGTCAGATCTACGCCATCTTGAAAAGCCGAGTTGGCAACACTGGATGTCATTAGTCTTGTCATGTCATTCGTTCTCTTCAAAGAGTGTGACGTACAGCGGTTGTATTTGAAGTTATAGCGATTCATAATATTGTGAACAATTAATAAGTTTTCTATATAGTTAAGTGTCTCTGGAACTCCATCAAAATGGTTTGCGATAAGTGTGAGAAGAAATTAGGACGTGTCATAACTCCGGATCCTTGGCAAAATGGAGCGAGAAGCACCGTCGAATCAGGAGGGAGAAAAATTGGAGAAAACATCGAGATTACTGTGAAAAAAAGGCGTTTCAATCCGTATACAGCGAAGTTTCTCGACTGCAGGTAAGATTACAGTGTCACGAACTATATTTTTTAGTAAAAAGTAATAGCACGATAAATTACTACGCATCATTACACAGCATCAACATTCATTCCTTCATAGCAGGTTGCACTGGGTTCTCACCGATAACAGAATCCCAATTCAACCTCGCCTACAAACGGAGCACCTGCTGATCGAAGGATGAGGCTCTTGTTAACACAAAAAACATCCTAATTAGCAGCAATAGGCTCGTCGCTTAGTACGTGGGATCAAAACATAGACATATCTGTGACGTAAAAAGTGTTTTTATGCTTGTTCTTTGTAGCTGGTTGTTATTTAAGTTAGAAAAGTGAAAACGCTTAAGAAGTTAATGTAAACAACAAACACAAATCACAGAATTCAAAATGCTTGTTATAACTGTTACATTCATTTGTTCATAATTGGTATTGAAACAGTTGCTGTGAGTGTTAGAGGTGCTCTGTACTCACTTTTGTGTCACAGATCAAATTTAACAAGGACTCTTCATGATTCCGTTCTCTTGTCACACTGGTCACCAATTAATTCAAAATTATTAATCCATCACTACACAGAGATACCGTTACAAAGGTTACCTACCTTCTTAATGCCTTTAAATTATGAGGCTCTTTCACTCTTAATTATCACTTGTTCTATGAACAAGAATATATTTGAAATTGTGATTGTTATACTTTCAGAATATGCCACGGCAAAGGACATCTAGTGGGCGCGCACTACTGTCAAGCATGCGCATACAAGAAGGGCATCTGTATTATGTGCGGCAAGAAAATTTTAGATATTAAGCAATATAGACAAAGTTGTAGCTAGCAATATTTATCATCATTTAGTAGTAGTAGTAGTAGTAGTAGTACACATGGTATAACTGCCAAGAAGAGGAGTGTACTTTTAAAGATACATGCAAATTTATGTGCCTGCATAAAACTACGTGAGTTTTAGCTTTTCTCCGGCACTTATAAGTGCCCAAACTGATAGGAGTTGATATAATGGGTATTTTTAGGAAACTAGAGCATTGTAAGAGTTATTCGCATATAATGTCAATATTGTAGAGTATGTGCCATTCTTGCACTGTACAAGAGCGAAAACAACCTCATATTAAAGATGATACTGTTCTAAAGAAATATTAACATTGATGCCGCATATAAATGTTAATTAAGTCTTCTTACAAGGATCATGTATAACTAGCGTTGTCGGTAACTCCTTGTGTTAATAGCGTACATTAATATGAGAAATTCTATAAGATTGACTCGTTGTCTTAACTCCACTCAATGAATGCTCTATCTGATAGAGCAATGTATAGTACAGTTTGCAATTAACATTTTGTTATGAATTTGTAAATATCTTTTATTTGTATTATATTTAATATAGTTTTTATGAAGTTGCAATATAGCAACTAATTAGAATTATGAGTCATCAACTAAACAATTGTGATAATATGTGATAATAACGGTGATAATTGATACTGCCAGTGTGATAATTAGGCCTCTTCTCAGAAAGGCTTCTCGCTTTATTTTTAGTTTAGTATAAAATAAAGTTTAAATAAAGACCAATTTGTTTTACTCACTTGTTTTATTTTATTTTTTTATAGTTAAGCACTCCATCTACACAGATTTAAGGCATACAATCTACAAACGTGAAAATTACAAACATAGAGTTTGCATGCATGGTTAGCGATTAACTTATTATTAAGGTAGATAACTACAAAAGATATTTAATACCTTCCGGTGCCTTAAACTATAGCTTGCAGTAAGAACCAAACATGACATGATTACATACTTTCCACCCTACCTTACATCCCGATGGTTCTACATACAAACAATTATCAGTATTCTACATGGATGCAAAAGTAAACAGAAAACAGTTTTTCTATATAACCATTACCACAACACTAGGAGTAACTAGCTCAATATGACATCATTCGAGGGCCTTGTTTGAGATCAGACCACGGTGTGTGTGTGTGTGTGTGTGTGTGTGAGATGTGTGAGGTTTATTATTACTATAACACTGTAGTCCCTTCGTGTAATGAAAATAGTGTGACTGATCGATCAAGCTTCGCCCCTGACATATTATGTTTCCAGAAATTATCTTTTTCATACGAAACCTTGAAACCGGATTGGTCAGAGTGCGGGTTTTGGGCGACACGTCACAATTTTCTTAATGCGAATTGATTGTTTGGTCAGAATGTAAATATACGTATCTACAGTTCAAAGTAGTTTATGCAAATACTTTTCATTAATTTATAAATACATGGGATTCCGTAAAACAAACGTGGATGTGCGATCCACTGTTTGTAATTAAATAACGTCAACCGATGTTTACACGTTGCTCAATATTTAATTTGTAAGCTTATAAAATACCGTTAGAAGGTAATTAACTATATTATCAACATCTCAACGACTAAATGTCGATTTTAATTGAACATGATCAACAGCATACTGCAGTTGTAATATTAATATTTAAATTCTTAGTACAAGATTTTTCAAAGAGATGTCGAAATATTACTTGTCACAGTTAATGTGTAATTTTGCAGTGGTTTACCTACACAGTTATCATATATAGATTAATAGGTCACTGCCGGACATAGTTGATTGTTTGTACAATGCCTACGTCTGAATTCAAGAATCACCAACAAAGTTTACAAACTTTTGGTTACCTACACAATAATGTGTATACCTACTCGGAAAGACATTTATGAAAATGATAACTGCCAAGTTTAAAACTTAACGTTTCTGTCCATAATTAGTTGTAAGTAGCAAACAGACTCTAAAACAGAGCCATTCACTAGCCCAAGATAAACTTGTTACAAATGTTAACAAAACACATGCCTGGCAAAAATAAAAAGTTGAAACAGATGTCACACAAAGAGATTACACCCGAAAGAGTAAAATTGGTTATGCAGATTCTCTAAGACAAAATCAAATTATTACTAATTTTAATTCAACAGATTCCTCACACGAAAACGCTTAACTTGGTGAAGCGTATTATAGTGCAGCTGCATAATCAAGATAAAAACGATGATAAAGTTAAAAATTATTTGCATTAAACAGATTCTATTCGAAAAGACTTTATTCAATCTGATACAGCTCATGCAGTCTCTGCAGAATGTAGAAATAATTACTAGTGTACATCCTACAGGCGACTTGCAAGGAGACAAAACTCAAATCATGCGAGGGGCTTCACTCGGGGTTTCACAGGCGAGTTACATATATATATAGTAACTTACTTTACGGGGTAGAAATCGTGAGATACCTTTTAAAGTTCCTGTAAGAGATGATTGTTAAGATTTAAGCTTTTCTATGTGTTTTTTATATTTTTGATCATCTATTTTAAGGGAAGGATAGTCAGAGATTTCCTTATTTTTAGACTTAAAGAGCATGTAATCAATTTTTTAAATGTTAATGGTTAGTAGATTATGTTGAAACCGTTTGTTAAGTAAATAAAATCGTCTGAGGGGTCCGATATGGCCGTATGTATTGAGCGACAAAAGTAAAATAGACTAATATCATCAGTAAACAACGCAAAGGGTATTGATAAATGAATGAGGAACAATAAAGGTCCCAATGTTGATCCTTGACGAACGCTGCACGTTATACATGTAGTAGTACTTCTGAACTATTATGTACCTGTACTGATGTACCTTCTTGTACGTAAGATCAGAACAATGTTTTAAAGGGACTAAAGAACTACAATGACCATGTTTGATATTGTGCTTTTCAAATGAAGTATTTGTAGTTTTTCTACATTATAAATTAGCATTTCTTTATCTTACTCTCAGAATGAGCTTACTAGGTGGTTGTTTCGATGACGAATAAAATATGAATTTGAATAAAGAAAAAATGAATCGAATGCAATTATCGAGAACGCAAGATCAAGCTTATTGAGTAGATCCGTATTCAAGTCAGAGTAATCCACGTCACCATGGTCGATTATAATAAACCGATATAAAGTATAAAATGTTTTTTCATCATATTTGCATAAATTAAAAATAAATCGAATGCGATTATTGAGAAGACGGTCAAGCTTGTCGAGTACATCCGTGTTAAAGTCAAAGCGTAGCACACGCCACCATAGTCGATTATAATATGCATATCGAAGTAATACTAATACTAATACTAATACTTTATGCTGAAAGATCCAAATGTCGTTATTTTCGAGAAATAAAAATAATTGAACGTTCCTTTTCACACTCGCTTCACTGACCGCTTCATTGCTCGCCAGCGCCACCTCATCGAAACGATACGATACGAAACGTGTTTCAAACACAACGTCGAATGAACATTGTATTATCATTAGACTTGGACACGTGTGTGAATTTTCAAGTCGATTTGATGTCTTTGAATTGGTGAAAATTACATTGAAAGATTCCATTACATAAATGCATGCAGATCAAGTTAAAAGAAACGTGTTAAAATAAAGAGTACGTCAGATCTACGCCATCTTGAAAAGCCGAGTTGGCAACACTGGATGTCATTAGTCTTGTCATGTCATTCGTTCTCTTCAAAGAGTGTGACGTACAGCGGTTGTATTTGAAGTTATAGCGATTCATAATATTGTGAACAATTAATAAGTTTTATATATAGTTAAGTGTATTTGGCCCTCCATCAAAATGGTTTGCGATAAGTGTGAGAAGAAATTAGGACGTGTCATAACTCCGGATCCTTGGCAAAATGGAGCGAGAAGCACCGTCGAATCAGGAGGGAGAAAAATTGGAGAAAACATCGAGATTACTGTGAAAAAAAGGCGTTTCAATCCGTATACAGCGAAGTTTCTCGACTGCAGGTAAGATTACAGTGTCACGAACTATATTTTTTAGTAAAAAGTAATAGCACGATAAATTACTACGCATCATTACACAGCATCAACATTCATTCCTTCATAGCAGGTTGCACTGGGTTCTCACCGATAACAGAATCCCAATTCAACCTCGCCTACAAACGGAGCACCTGCTGATCGAAGGATGAGGCTCTTGTTAACACAAAAAACATCCTAATTAGCAGCAATAGGCTCGTCGCTTAGTACGTGGGATCAAAACATAGACATATCTGTGACGTAAAAAGTGTTTTTATGCTTGTTCTTTGTAGCTGGTTGTTATTTAAGTTAGAAAAGTGAAAACGCTTAAGAAGTTGATGTAAACAACAAACACAAATCACAGAATTCAAAATGCTTGTTATAACTGTTACATTCATTTGTTCATAATTGGTATTGAAACAGTTGCTGTGAGTGTTAGAGGTGCTCTGTACTCACTTTTGTGTCACAGATCAAATTTAACAAGGACTCTTCATGATTCCGTTCTCTTGTCACACTGGTCACCAATTAATTCAAAATTATTAATCCATCACTACACAGAGATACCGTTACAAAGGTTACCTACCTTCTTAATGCCTTTAAATTATGAGGCTCTTTCACTCTTAATTATCACTTGTTCTATGAACAAGAATATATTTGAAATTGTGATTGTTATACTTTCAGAATATGCCACGGCAAAGGACATCTAGTGGGCGCGCACTACTGTCAAGCATGCGCATACAAGAAGGGCATCTGTATTATGTGCGGCAAGAAAATTTTAGATATTAAGCAATATAGACAAAGTTGTAGCTAGCAATATTTATCATCATTTAGTAGTAGTAGTAGTAGTAGTAGTACACATGGTATAACTGCCAAGAAGAGGAGTGTACTTTTAAAGATACATGCAAATTTATGTGCCTGCATAAAACTATGTGAGTTTTAGCTTTTCTCCGGCACTTATAAGTGCCCAAACTGATAGGAGTTGATATAATGGGTATTTTTAGGAAACTAGAGCATTGTAAGAGTTATTCGCATATAATGTCAATATTGTAGAGTATGTGCCATTCTTGCACTGTACAAGAGCGAAAACAACCTCATATTAAAGATGATACTGTTCTAAAGAAATATTAACATTGATGCCGCATATAAATGTTAATTAAGTCTTCTTACAAGGATCATGTATAACTAGCGTTGTCGGTAACTCCTTGTGTTAATAGCGTACATTAATATGAGAAATTCTATAAGATTGACTCGTTGTCTTAACTCCACTCAATGAATGCTCTATCTGATAGAGCAATGTATAGTACAGTTTGCAATTAACATTTTGTTATGAATTTGTAAATATCTTTTATTTGTATTATATTTAATATAGTTTTTATGAAGTTGCAATATAACAACTAATTAGAATTATGAGTCATCAACTAAACAATTGTGATAATATGTGATAATAACGGTGATAATTGATACTGCCAGTGTGATAATTAGGCCTCTTCTCAGAAAGGCTTCTCGCTTTATTTTTAGTTTAGTATAAAATAAAGTTTAAATAAAGACCAATTTGTTTTACTCACTTGTTTTATTTTATTTTTTTATAGTTAAGCACTCCATCTACACAGATTTAAGGCATACAATCTACAAACGTGAAAATTACAAACATAGAGTTTGCATGCATGGTTAGCGATTAACTTATTATTAAGGTAGATAACTACAAAAGATATTTAATACCTTCCGGTGCCTTAAACTATAGCTTGCAGTAAGAACCAAACATGACATGATTACATACTTTCCACCCTACCTTACATCCCGATGGTTCTACATACAAACAATTATCAGTATTCTACATGGATGCAAAAGTAAACAGAAAACAGTTTTTCTATATAACCATTACCACAACACTAGGAGTAACTAGCTCAATATGACATCATTCGAGGGCCTTGTTTGAGATCAGACCACGGTGTGTGTGTGTGTGTGTGTGTGTGTGTGAGATGTGTGAGGTTTATTATTACTATAACACTGTAGTCCCTTCGTGTAATGAAAATAGTGTGACTGATCGATCAAGCTTCGCCCCTGACATATTATGTTTCCAGAAATTATCTTTTTCATACGAAACCTTGAAACCGGATTGGTCAGAGTGCGGGTTTTGGGCGACACGTCACAATTTTCTTAATGCGAATTGATTGTTTGGTCAGAATGTAAATATACGTATCTACAGTTCAAAGTAGTTTATGCAAATACTTTTCATTAATTTATAAATACATGGGATTCCGTAAAACAAACGTGGATGTGCGATCCACTGTTTGTAATTAAATAACGTCAACCGATGTTTACACGTTGCTCAATATTTAATTTGTAAGCTTATAAAATACCGTTAGAAGGTAATTAACTATATTATCAACATCTCAACGACCAAATGTCGATTTTAATTGAACATGATCAACAGCATACTGCAGTTGTAATATTAATATTTAAATTCTTAGTACAAGATTTTTCAAAGGGATGTCGAAATATTACTTGTCACAGTTAATGTGTAATTTTGCAGTGGTTTACCTACACAGTTATCATATATAGACTCTAATTAATAGGTCACTGCCGGACATAGTTGATTGTTTGTACAATGCCTACGTCTGAATTCAAGAATCACCAACAAAGTTTACAAACTTTTGGTTACCTACACAATAATGTGTATACCTACTCGGAAAGACATTTATGAAAATGATAACTGCCAAGTTTAAAACTTAACGTTTCTGTCCATAATTAGTTGTAAGTAGCAAACAGACTCTAAAACAGAGCCATTCACTAGCCCAAGATAAACTTGTTACAAATGTTAACAAAACACATGCCTGGCAAAAATAAAAAGTTGAAACAGATGTCACACAAAGAGATTACACCCGAAAGAGTAAAATTGGTTATGCAGATTCTCTAAGACAAAATCAAATTATTACTAATTTTAATTCAACAGATTCCTCACACGAAAACGCTTAACTTGGTGAAGCGTATTATAGTGCAGCTGCATAATCAAGATAAAAACGATGATAAAGTTAAAAATTATTTGCATTAAACAGATTCTATTCGAAAAGACTTTATTCAATCTGATACAGCTCATGCAGTCTCTGCAGAATGTAGAAATAATTACTAGTGTACATCCTACAGGCGACTTGCAAGGAGACAAAACTCAAATCATGCGAGGGGCTTCACTCGGGGTTTCACAGGCGAGTTACATATATATATAGTAACTTACTTTACGGGGTAGAAATCGTGAGATACCTTTTAAAGTTCCTGTAAGAGATGATTGTTAAGATTTAAGCTTTTCTATGTGTTTTTTATATTTTTGATCATCTATTTTAAGGGAAGGATAGTCAGAGATTTCCTTATTTTTAGACTTAAAGAGCATGTAATCAATTTTTTAAATGTTAATGGTTAGTAGATTATGTTGAAACCGTTTGTTAAGTAAATAAAATCGTCTGAGGGGTCCGATATGGCCGTATGTATTGAGCGACAAAAGTAAAATAGACTAATATCATCAGTAAACAACGCAAAGGGTATTGATAAATGAATGAGGAACAATAAAGGTCCCAATGTTGATCCTTGACGAACGCTGCACGTTATACATGTAGTAGTACTTCTGAACTATTATGTACCTGTACTGATGTACCTTCTTGTACGTAAGATCAGAACAATGTTTTAAAGGGACTAAAGAACTACAATGACCATGTTTGATATTGTGCTTTTCAAATGAAGTATTTGTAGTTTTTCTACATTATAAATTAGCATTTCTTTATCTTACTCTCAGAATGAGCTTACTAGGTGGTTGTTTCGATGACGAATAAAATATGAATTTGAATAAAGAAAAAATGAATCGAATGCAATTATCGAGAACGCAAGATCAAGCTTATTGAGTAGATCCGTATTCAAGTCAGAGTAATCCACGTCACCATGGTCGATTATAATAAACCGATATAAAGTATAAAATGTTTTTTCATCATATTTGCATAAATTAAAAATAAATCGAATGCGATTATTGAGAAGACGGTCAAGCTTGTCGAGTACATCCGTGTTAAAGTCAAAGCGTAGCACACGCCACCATAGTCGATTATAATATGCATATCGAAGTAATACTAATACTAATACTAATACTTTATGCTGAAAGATCCAAATGTCGTTATTTTCGAGAAATAAAAATAATTGAACGTTCCTTTTCACACTCGCTTCACTGACCGCTTCATTGCTCGCCAGCGCCACCTCATCGAAACGATACGATACGAAACGTGTTTCAAACACAACGTCGAATGAACATTGTATTATCATTAGACTTGGACACGTGTGTGAATTTTCAAGTCGATTTGATGTCTTTGAATTGGTGAAAATTACATTGAAAGATTCCATTACATAAATGCATGCAGATCAAGTTAAAAGAAACGTGTTAAAATAAAGAGTACGTCAGATCTACGCCATCTTGAAAAGCCGAGTTGGCAACACTGGATGTCATTAGTCTTGTCATGTCATTCGTTCTCTTCAAAGAGTGTGACGTACAGCGGTTGTATTTGAAGTTATAGCGATTCATAATATTGTGAACAATTAATAAGTTTTCTATATAGTTAAGTGTCTCTGGAACTCCATCAAAATGGTTTGCGATAAGTGTGAGAAGAAATTAGGACGTGTCATAACTCCGGATCCTTGGCAAAATGGAGCGAGAAGCACCGTCGAATCAGGAGGGAGAAAAATTGGAGAAAACATCGAGATTACTGT
The DNA here is from genome assembly GCA_949316085.1 of Hypercompe scribonia. NCBI lineage: Eukaryota > Metazoa > Arthropoda > Insecta > Lepidoptera > Erebidae > Hypercompe > Hypercompe scribonia. The sequence continues at coordinate 7,864,745 of OX438992.1, read as the reverse complement.
GAAAAAAAGGCGTTTCAATCCGTATACAGCGAAGTTTCTCGACTGCAGGTAAGATTACAGTGTCACGAACTATATTTTTTAGTAAAAAGTAATAGCACGATAAATTACTACGCATCATTACACAGCATCAACATTCATTCCTTCATAGCAGGTTGCACTGGGTTCTCACCGATAACAGAATCCCAATTCAACCTCGCCTACAAACGGAGCACCTGCTGATCGAAGGATGAGGCTCTTGTTAACACAAAAAACATCCTAATTAGCAGCAATAGGCTCGTCGCTTAGTACGTGGGATCAAAACATAGACATATCTGTGACGTAAAAAGTGTTTTTATGCTTGTTCTTTGTAGCTGGTTGTTATTTAAGTTAGAAAAGTGAAAACGCTTAAGAAGTTAATGTAAACAACAAACACAAATCACAGAATTCAAAATGCTTGTTATAACTGTTACATTCATTTGTTCATAATTGGTATTGAAACAGTTGCTGTGAGTGTTAGAGGTGCTCTGTACTCACTTTTGTGTCACAGATCAAATTTAACAAGGACTCTTCATGATTCCGTTCTCTTGTCACACTGGTCACCAATTAATTCAAAATTATTAATCCATCACTACACAGAGATACCGTTACAAAGGTTACCTACCTTCTTAATGCCTTTAAATTATGAGGCTCTTTCACTCTTAATTATCACTTGTTCTATGAACAAGAATATATTTGAAATTGTGATTGTTATACTTTCAGAATATGCCACGGCAAAGGACATCTAGTGGGCGCGCACTACTGTCAAGCATGCGCATACAAGAAGGGCATCTGTATTATGTGCGGCAAGAAAATTTTAGATATTAAGCAATATAGACAAAGTTGTAGCTAGCAATATTTATCATCATTTAGTAGTAGTAGTAGTAGTAGTAGTACACATGGTATAACTGCCAAGAAGAGGAGTGTACTTTTAAAGATACATGCAAATTTATGTGCCTGCATAAAACTACGTGAGTTTTAGCTTTTCTCCGGCACTTATAAGTGCCCAAACTGATAGGAGTTGATATAATGGGTATTTTTAGGAAACTAGAGCATTGTAAGAGTTATTCGCATATAATGTCAATATTGTAGAGTATGTGCCATTCTTGCACTGTACAAGAGCGAAAACAACCTCATATTAAAGATGATACTGTTCTAAAGAAATATTAACATTGATGCCGCATATAAATGTTAATTAAGTCTTCTTACAAGGATCATGTATAACTAGCGTTGTCGGTAACTCCTTGTGTTAATAGCGTACATTAATATGAGAAATTCTATAAGATTGACTCGTTGTCTTAACTCCACTCAATGAATGCTCTATCTGATAGAGCAATGTATAGTACAGTTTGCAATTAACATTTTGTTATGAATTTGTAAATATCTTTTATTTGTATTATATTTAATATAGTTTTTATGAAGTTGCAATATAGCAACTAATTAGAATTATGAGTCATCAACTAAACAATTGTGATAATATGTGATAATAACGGTGATAATTGATACTGCCAGTGTGATAATTAGGCCTCTTCTCAGAAAGGCTTCTCGCTTTATTTTTAGTTTAGTATAAAATAAAGTTTAAATAAAGACCAATTTGTTTTACTCACTTGTTTTATTTTATTTTTTTATAGTTAAGCACTCCATCTACACAGATTTAAGGCATACAATCTACAAACGTGAAAATTACAAACATAGAGTTTGCATGCATGGTTAGCGATTAACTTATTATTAAGGTAGATAACTACAAAAGATATTTAATACCTTCCGGTGCCTTAAACTATAGCTTGCAGTAAGAACCAAACATGACATGATTACATACTTTCCACCCTACCTTACATCCCGATGGTTCTACATACAAACAATTATCAGTATTCTACATGGATGCAAAAGTAAACAGAAAACAGTTTTTCTATATAACCATTACCACAACACTAGGAGTAACTAGCTCAATATGACATCATTCGAGGGCCTTGTTTGAGATCAGACCACGGTGTGTGTGTGTGTGTGTGTGTGTGTGTGAGATGTGTGAGGTTTATTATTACTATAACACTGTAGTCCCTTCGTGTAATGAAAATAGTGTGACTGATCGATCAAGCTTCGCCCCTGACATATTATGTTTCCAGAAATTATCTTTTTCATACGAAACCTTGAAACCGGATTGGTCAGAGTGCGGGTTTTGGGCGACACGTCACAATTTTCTTAATGCGAATTGATTGTTTGGTCAGAATGTAAATATACGTATCTACAGTTCAAAGTAGTTTATGCAAATACTTTTCATTAATTTATAAATACATGGGATTCCGTAAAACAAACGTGGATGTGCGATCCACTGTTTGTAATTAAATAACGTCAACCGATGTTTACACGTTGCTCAATATTTAATTTGTAAGCTTATAAAATACCGTTAGAAGGTAATTAACTATATTATCAACATCTCAACGACTAAATGTCGATTTTAATTGAACATGATCAACAGCATACTGCAGTTGTAATATTAATATTTAAATTCTTAGTACAAGATTTTTCAAAGAGATGTCGAAATATTACTTGTCACAGTTAATGTGTAATTTTGCAGTGGTTTACCTACACAGTTATCATATATAGATTAATAGGTCACTGCCGGACATAGTTGATTGTTTGTACAATGCCTACGTCTGAATTCAAGAATCACCAACAAAGTTTACAAACTTTTGGTTACCTACACAATAATGTGTATACCTACTCGGAAAGACATTTATGAAAATGATAACTGCCAAGTTTAAAACTTAACGTTTCTGTCCATAATTAGTTGTAAGTAGCAAACAGACTCTAAAACAGAGCCATTCACTAGCCCAAGATAAACTTGTTACAAATGTTAACAAAACACATGCCTGGCAAAAATAAAAAGTTGAAACAGATGTCACACAAAGAGATTACACCCGAAAGAGTAAAATTGGTTATGCAGATTCTCTAAGACAAAATCAAATTATTACTAATTTTAATTCAACAGATTCCTCACACGAAAACGCTTAACTTGGTGAAGCGTATTATAGTGCAGCTGCATAATCAAGATAAAAACGATGATAAAGTTAAAAATTATTTGCATTAAACAGATTCTATTCGAAAAGACTTTATTCAATCTGATACAGCTCATGCAGTCTCTGCAGAATGTAGAAATAATTACTAGTGTACATCCTACAGGCGACTTGCAAGGAGACAAAACTCAAATCATGCGAGGGGCTTCACTCGGGGTTTCACAGGCGAGTTACATATATATATAGTAACTTACTTTACGGGGTAGAAATCGTGAGATACCTTTTAAAGTTCCTGTAAGAGATGATTGTTAAGATTTAAGCTTTTCTATGTGTTTTTTATATTTTTGATCATCTATTTTAAGGGAAGGATAGTCAGAGATTTCCTTATTTTTAGACTTAAAGAGCATGTAATCAATTTTTTAAATGTTAATGGTTAGTAGATTATGTTGAAACCGTTTGTTAAGTAAATAAAATCGTCTGAGGGGTCCGATATGGCCGTATGTATTGAGCGACAAAAGTAAAATAGACTAATATCATCAGTAAACAACGCAAAGGGTATTGATAAATGAATGAGGAACAATAAAGGTCCCAATGTTGATCCTTGACGAACGCTGCACGTTATACATGTAGTAGTACTTCTGAACTATTATGTACCTGTACTGATGTACCTTCTTGTACGTAAGATCAGAACAATGTTTTAAAGGGACTAAAGAACTACAATGACCATGTTTGATATTGTGCTTTTCAAATGAAGTATTTGTAGTTTTTCTACATTATAAATTAGCATTTCTTTATCTTACTCTCAGAATGAGCTTACTAGGTGGTTGTTTCGATGACGAATAAAATATGAATTTGAATAAAGAAAAAATGAATCGAATGCAATTATCGAGAACGCAAGATCAAGCTTATTGAGTAGATCCGTATTCAAGTCAGAGTAATCCACGTCACCATGGTCGATTATAATAAACCGATATAAAGTATAAAATGTTTTTTCATCATATTTGCATAAATTAAAAATAAATCGAATGCGATTATTGAGAAGACGGTCAAGCTTGTCGAGTACATCCGTGTTAAAGTCAAAGCGTAGCACACGCCACCATAGTCGATTATAATATGCATATCGAAGTAATACTAATACTAATACTAATACTTTATGCTGAAAGATCCAAATGTCGTTATTTTCGAGAAATAAAAATAATTGAACGTTCCTTTTCACACTCGCTTCACTGACCGCTTCATTGCTCGCCAGCGCCACCTCATCGAAACGATACGATACGAAACGTGTTTCAAACACAACGTCGAATGAACATTGTATTATCATTAGACTTGGACACGTGTGTGAATTTTCAAGTCGATTTGATGTCTTTGAATTGGTGAAAATTACATTGAAAGATTCCATTACATAAATGCATGCAGATCAAGTTAAAAGAAACGTGTTAAAATAAAGAGTACGTCAGATCTACGCCATCTTGAAAAGCCGAGTTGGCAACACTGGATGTCATTAGTCTTGTCATGTCATTCGTTCTCTTCAAAGAGTGTGACGTACAGCGGTTGTATTTGAAGTTATAGCGATTCATAATATTGTGAACAATTAATAAGTTTTATATATAGTTAAGTGTATTTGGCCCTCCATCAAAATGGTTTGCGATAAGTGTGAGAAGAAATTAGGACGTGTCATAACTCCGGATCCTTGGCAAAATGGAGCGAGAAGCACCGTCGAATCAGGAGGGAGAAAAATTGGAGAAAACATCGAGATTACTGTGAAAAAAAGGCGTTTCAATCCGTATACAGCGAAGTTTCTCGACTGCAGGTAAGATTACAGTGTCACGAACTATATTTTTTAGTAAAAAGTAATAGCACGATAAATTACTACGCATCATTACACAGCATCAACATTCATTCCTTCATAGCAGGTTGCACTGGGTTCTCACCGATAACAGAATCCCAATTCAACCTCGCCTACAAACGGAGCACCTGCTGATCGAAGGATGAGGCTCTTGTTAACACAAAAAACATCCTAATTAGCAGCAATAGGCTCGTCGCTTAGTACGTGGGATCAAAACATAGACATATCTGTGACGTAAAAAGTGTTTTTATGCTTGTTCTTTGTAGCTGGTTGTTATTTAAGTTAGAAAAGTGAAAACGCTTAAGAAGTTGATGTAAACAACAAACACAAATCACAGAATTCAAAATGCTTGTTATAACTGTTACATTCATTTGTTCATAATTGGTATTGAAACAGTTGCTGTGAGTGTTAGAGGTGCTCTGTACTCACTTTTGTGTCACAGATCAAATTTAACAAGGACTCTTCATGATTCCGTTCTCTTGTCACACTGGTCACCAATTAATTCAAAATTATTAATCCATCACTACACAGAGATACCGTTACAAAGGTTACCTACCTTCTTAATGCCTTTAAATTATGAGGCTCTTTCACTCTTAATTATCACTTGTTCTATGAACAAGAATATATTTGAAATTGTGATTGTTATACTTTCAGAATATGCCACGGCAAAGGACATCTAGTGGGCGCGCACTACTGTCAAGCATGCGCATACAAGAAGGGCATCTGTATTATGTGCGGCAAGAAAATTTTAGATATTAAGCAATATAGACAAAGTTGTAGCTAGCAATATTTATCATCATTTAGTAGTAGTAGTAGTAGTAGTAGTACACATGGTATAACTGCCAAGAAGAGGAGTGTACTTTTAAAGATACATGCAAATTTATGTGCCTGCATAAAACTATGTGAGTTTTAGCTTTTCTCCGGCACTTATAAGTGCCCAAACTGATAGGAGTTGATATAATGGGTATTTTTAGGAAACTAGAGCATTGTAAGAGTTATTCGCATATAATGTCAATATTGTAGAGTATGTGCCATTCTTGCACTGTACAAGAGCGAAAACAACCTCATATTAAAGATGATACTGTTCTAAAGAAATATTAACATTGATGCCGCATATAAATGTTAATTAAGTCTTCTTACAAGGATCATGTATAACTAGCGTTGTCGGTAACTCCTTGTGTTAATAGCGTACATTAATATGAGAAATTCTATAAGATTGACTCGTTGTCTTAACTCCACTCAATGAATGCTCTATCTGATAGAGCAATGTATAGTACAGTTTGCAATTAACATTTTGTTATGAATTTGTAAATATCTTTTATTTGTATTATATTTAATATAGTTTTTATGAAGTTGCAATATAACAACTAATTAGAATTATGAGTCATCAACTAAACAATTGTGATAATATGTGATAATAACGGTGATAATTGATACTGCCAGTGTGATAATTAGGCCTCTTCTCAGAAAGGCTTCTCGCTTTATTTTTAGTTTAGTATAAAATAAAGTTTAAATAAAGACCAATTTGTTTTACTCACTTGTTTTATTTTATTTTTTTATAGTTAAGCACTCCATCTACACAGATTTAAGGCATACAATCTACAAACGTGAAAATTACAAACATAGAGTTTGCATGCATGGTTAGCGATTAACTTATTATTAAGGTAGATAACTACAAAAGATATTTAATACCTTCCGGTGCCTTAAACTATAGCTTGCAGTAAGAACCAAACATGACATGATTACATACTTTCCACCCTACCTTACATCCCGATGGTTCTACATACAAACAATTATCAGTATTCTACATGGATGCAAAAGTAAACAGAAAACAGTTTTTCTATATAACCATTACCACAACACTAGGAGTAACTAGCTCAATATGACATCATTCGAGGGCCTTGTTTGAGATCAGACCACGGTGTGTGTGTGTGTGTGTGTGTGTGTGTGAGATGTGTGAGGTTTATTATTACTATAACACTGTAGTCCCTTCGTGTAATGAAAATAGTGTGACTGATCGATCAAGCTTCGCCCCTGACATATTATGTTTCCAGAAATTATCTTTTTCATACGAAACCTTGAAACCGGATTGGTCAGAGTGCGGGTTTTGGGCGACACGTCACAATTTTCTTAATGCGAATTGATTGTTTGGTCAGAATGTAAATATACGTATCTACAGTTCAAAGTAGTTTATGCAAATACTTTTCATTAATTTATAAATACATGGGATTCCGTAAAACAAACGTGGATGTGCGATCCACTGTTTGTAATTAAATAACGTCAACCGATGTTTACACGTTGCTCAATATTTAATTTGTAAGCTTATAAAATACCGTTAGAAGGTAATTAACTATATTATCAACATCTCAACGACCAAATGTCGATTTTAATTGAACATGATCAACAGCATACTGCAGTTGTAATATTAATATTTAAATTCTTAGTACAAGATTTTTCAAAGGGATGTCGAAATATTACTTGTCACAGTTAATGTGTAATTTTGCAGTGGTTTACCTACACAGTTATCATATATAGACTCTAATTAATAGGTCACTGCCGGACATAGTTGATTGTTTGTACAATGCCTACGTCTGAATTCAAGAATCACCAACAAAGTTTACAAACTTTTGGTTACCTACACAATAATGTGTATACCTACTCGGAAAGACATTTATGAAAATGATAACTGCCAAGTTTAAAACTTAACGTTTCTGTCCATAATTAGTTGTAAGTAGCAAACAGACTCTAAAACAGAGCCATTCACTAGCCCAAGATAAACTTGTTACAAATGTTAACAAAACACATGCCTGGCAAAAATAAAAAGTTGAAACAGATGTCACACAAAGAGATTACACCCGAAAGAGTAAAATTGGTTATGCAGATTCTCTAAGACAAAATCAAATTATTACTAATTTTAATTCAACAGATTCCTCACACGAAAACGCTTAACTTGGTGAAGCGTATTATAGTGCAGCTGCATAATCAAGATAAAAACGATGATAAAGTTAAAAATTATTTGCATTAAACAGATTCTATTCGAAAAGACTTTATTCAATCTGATACAGCTCATGCAGTCTCTGCAGAATGTAGAAATAATTACTAGTGTACATCCTACAGGCGACTTGCAAGGAGACAAAACTCAAATCATGCGAGGGGCTTCACTCGGGGTTTCACAGGCGAGTTACATATATATATAGTAACTTACTTTACGGGGTAGAAATCGTGAGATACCTTTTAAAGTTCCTGTAAGAGATGATTGTTAAGATTTAAGCTTTTCTATGTGTTTTTTATATTTTTGATCATCTATTTTAAGGGAAGGATAGTCAGAGATTTCCTTATTTTTAGACTTAAAGAGCATGTAATCAATTTTTTAAATGTTAATGGTTAGTAGATTATGTTGAAACCGTTTGTTAAGTAAATAAAATCGTCTGAGGGGTCCGATATGGCCGTATGTATTGAGCGACAAAAGTAAAATAGACTAATATCATCAGTAAACAACGCAAAGGGTATTGATAAATGAATGAGGAACAATAAAGGTCCCAATGTTGATCCTTGACGAACGCTGCACGTTATACATGTAGTAGTACTTCTGAACTATTATGTACCTGTACTGATGTACCTTCTTGTACGTAAGATCAGAACAATGTTTTAAAGGGACTAAAGAACTACAATGACCATGTTTGATATTGTGCTTTTCAAATGAAGTATTTGTAGTTTTTCTACATTATAAATTAGCATTTCTTTATCTTACTCTCAGAATGAGCTTACTAGGTGGTTGTTTCGATGACGAATAAAATATGAATTTGAATAAAGAAAAAATGAATCGAATGCAATTATCGAGAACGCAAGATCAAGCTTATTGAGTAGATCCGTATTCAAGTCAGAGTAATCCACGTCACCATGGTCGATTATAATAAACCGATATAAAGTATAAAATGTTTTTTCATCATATTTGCATAAATTAAAAATAAATCGAATGCGATTATTGAGAAGACGGTCAAGCTTGTCGAGTACATCCGTGTTAAAGTCAAAGCGTAGCACACGCCACCATAGTCGATTATAATATGCATATCGAAGTAATACTAATACTAATACTAATACTTTATGCTGAAAGATCCAAATGTCGTTATTTTCGAGAAATAAAAATAATTGAACGTTCCTTTTCACACTCGCTTCACTGACCGCTTCATTGCTCGCCAGCGCCACCTCATCGAAACGATACGATACGAAACGTGTTTCAAACACAACGTCGAATGAACATTGTATTATCATTAGACTTGGACACGTGTGTGAATTTTCAAGTCGATTTGATGTCTTTGAATTGGTGAAAATTACATTGAAAGATTCCATTACATAAATGCATGCAGATCAAGTTAAAAGAAACGTGTTAAAATAAAGAGTACGTCAGATCTACGCCATCTTGAAAAGCCGAGTTGGCAACACTGGATGTCATTAGTCTTGTCATGTCATTCGTTCTCTTCAAAGAGTGTGACGTACAGCGGTTGTATTTGAAGTTATAGCGATTCATAATATTGTGAACAATTAATAAGTTTTCTATATAGTTAAGTGTCTCTGGAACTCCATCAAAATGGTTTGCGATAAGTGTGAGAAGAAATTAGGACGTGTCATAACTCCGGATCCTTGGCAAAATGGAGCGAGAAGCACCGTCGAATCAGGAGGGAGAAAAATTGGAGAAAACATCGAGATTACTGTGAAAAAAAGGCGTTTCAATCCGTATACAGCGAAGTTTCTCGACTGCAGGTAAGATTACAGTGTCACGAACTATATTTTTTAGTAAAAAGTAATAGCACGATAAATTACTACGCATCATTACACAGCATCAACATTCATTCCTTCATAGCAGGTTGCACTGGGTTCTCACCGATAACAGAATCCCAATTCAACCTCGCCTACAAACGGAGCACCTGCTGATCGAAGGATGAGGCTCTTGTTAACACAAAAAACATCCTAATTAGCAGCAATAGGCTCGTCGCTTAGTACGTGGGATCAAAACATAGACATATCTGTGACGTAAAAAGTGTTTTTATGCTTGTTCTTTGTAGCTGGTTGTTATTTAAGTTAGAAAAGTGAAAACGCTTAAGAAGTTAATGTAAACAACAAACACAAATCACAGAATTCAAAATGCTTGTTATAACTGTTACATTCATTTGTTCATAATTGGTATTGAAACAGTTGCTGTGAGTGTTAGAGGTGCTCTGTACTCACTTTTGTGTCACAGATCAAATTTAACAAGGACTCTTCATGATTCCGTTCTCTTGTCACACTGGTCACCAATTAATTCAAAATTATTAATCCATCACTACACAGAGATACCGTTACAAAGGTTACCTACCTTCTTAATGCCTTTAAATTATGAGGCTCTTTCACTCTTAATTATCACTTGTTCTATGAACAAGAATATATTTGAAATTGTGATTGTTATACTTTCAGAATATGCCACGGCAAAGGACATCTAGTGGGCGCGCACTACTGTCAAGCATGCGCATACAAGAAGGGCATCTGTATTATGTGCGGCAAGAAAATTTTAGATATTAAGCAATATAGACAAAGTTGTAGCTAGCAATATTTATCATCATTTAGTAGTAGTAGTAGTAGTAGTAGTACACATGGTATAACTGCCAAGAAGAGGAGTGTACTTTTAAAGATACATGCAAATTTATGTGCCTGCATAAAACTACGTGAGTTTTAGCTTTTCTCCGGCACTTATAAGTGCCCAAACTGATAGGAGTTGATATAATGGGTATTTTTAGGAAACTAGAGCATTGTAAGAGTTATTCGCATATAATGTCAATATTGTAGAGTATGTGCCATTCTTGCACTGTACAAGAGCGAAAACAACCTCATATTAAAGATGATACTGTTCTAAAGAAATATTAACATTGATGCCGCATATAAATGTTAATTAAGTCTTCTTACAAGGATCATGTATAACTAGCGTTGTCGGTAACTCCTTGTGTTAATAGCGTACATTAATATGAGAAATTCTATAAGATTGACTCGTTGTCTTAACTCCACTCAATGAATGCTCTATCTGATAGAGCAATGTATAGTACAGTTTGCAATTAACATTTTGTTATGAATTTGTAAATATCTTTTATTTGTATTATATTTAATATAGTTTTTATGAAGTTGCAATATAGCAACTAATTAGAATTATGAGTCATCAACTAAACAATTGTGATAATATGTGATAATAACGGTGATAATTGATACTGCCAGTGTGATAATTAGGCCTCTTCTCAGAAAGGCTTCTCGCTTTATTTTTAGTTTAGTATAAAATAAAGTTTAAATAAAGACTGTTAGAGTTATTGGATTATGTAGAATTTATTTGAAATTAATGAAAAGTTTTATAGTACAACAACAGTCTTTTAATGATGCCCACAGAGTATAAAAAGGAATAGACAAACATTGAAAAAGGTGCGAATTTACACCACAGACTATATAACTATTACTAGTGTGTTACTTAGTATATTAGGCACAATATAGAAACTAATATTTTAACACTCCTACCAAATTCAAGCCTTTCATCGGTTTTATACAGTAACAAAAGTTCAACAGAAGTTTACTAGACTTCTAAATAATGTAATCTATCTAATACTCTATAACACACATACAAATTAATTTAGTTTTGACATTCCAATACTATTTCTCATGAATATAAATTTGTCTTTAGACAAGGCTTTAGTAAACATATCAGCATACTGATTATTAGTGTGTACATAGTTCAGACTGATTATATTATTATAATATTTTTCTTTTATAAAGTTATACTTAATATCTATGTGTTTACATCGCTTATGAAATTCACTGTTTTTAATCACGTTTATTGCACTCTGATTGTCAATGTTTATGCACACGGATTTTTGTCTGAATACACCTAAATCACTGAGTAACTGTCTAAGCCACATAGCCTCTTTAGTTGCAGCACAAGCAGCCATGAATTCGGCTTCTGTCGTGGATAAGGCCACAGTAGGCTGGCGTTGTGATGACCAAGTGACAGCTGCTCCACTTTTTAAAAAAACATAGCCAGTCGTTGAGCGTCTGTTTTCCAAGTCATTAGCAAAATCTGAATCGCTGTATCCAGTTAAATCCGTGCTGTCACAGTTAGATGTATAGCATAATCCATAACTTTTTGTCTCTTTCAGGTATTTTAGTATTTTCTTTACAGCGTTCCAGTGGGGTTCATCATGGGAATGTAAGTATCGACTCACCTGGTTTACAGCAAGCATTATATCAGGTCTGCTCACCGTTGCTGCATGTACAAGTGATCCTACAGCTTCTCGGTAAGGATAATCTTTCTTCAGTACATTCTCAGGCTTCTGCAACTTCACATTTGGATCAGCAGGTACACAGTTAGGGTTAGCATCCTGCATGTTGAATTTCTTTAGCAACTGATCAATGTATTTGGACTGATGAATAAAAATAAAATTATTGTGCTTTTCAATTTGCATCGCAACAAAGTTAGTTGGCACAGAGTATACTTTTATTTCAAAGTTCTTTTGCAACTCACTAATTGCTTCCATTATTGCAGATTTACTTTTACAGAACAGAAGTCCATCATCAACATACAGGCACAGGTAACATTTGAAGCCATTTATTGTTCCTATATAAACACACTGATCTGCACTGCTTTTCTCAAAACCAAACTTATTGAGAACTGAGCTGAATTTAGTGTTCCAGCACCTGGGTGCCTGTTTTAACCCATATAATGATTTTACAAGCTTACATACCATATTAGGATTGCAGTCTAGTCCCTCAGGTGCTGTCATCAGGATGTTTTCCTTTAGCTCCCCATACAGAAAAGCAGTAGTAACATCAAATTGACTTATTTCTAACTTTTCTTGAGCTGCAATGGACAATAAAACTCTAATGGAGTCATACCTGACTGTTGGCGAAAAAGTATCATCATAATCAATGCCCTTTTTTTGTGCATACCCTTTTGCACACAGACGAGCTTTATAACGAGGGCCTGTTGGTTCATCTTTGACTCGAAAAACCCATTTGCATCCAATTGGCTTCGCATCTTTAGGCTTTTCTACCAATACCCAAGTTCCATTTTGCTTATGTGATTCTAGTTCCTTTTCTATTGAACATTTCCATTTTTCGGAATCAGGTGATGAGATCGCCTCACTATAGTTCAGCGGTACAGGAATATCTTCACTACAGCACAGGTGACCTTTTCCTTCATCATCTTTTTGTTTTGAAAATAATTCTTTATTTCTTGGTCTCAGTGTTATATTGGAGTGAGACGGTATTTCAACCTTTTGGTTTGGTGAGTAGTCACTGTCAGTACCTTGATCTTGATCAGAGTCAGCAGTGGCAGATTGTAATGTGTCATTAGAGCTCTCAAATGTGTCATCATCAGTTGATTCGGATGATGAGTGACACATTGTGCTGTCCTGTATCAAAACCTCTGAAACATAATTTCTCTCTACAGTTGTTTCAAGAAAAACTGCATCTCTACTTTTGATTACTGTTTTGGTGCCAGGAATAATAAATCTGAATCCTTTAGTATTATCACAATAGCCAATAAATATTGCTTTTTGTGCTTTTGGGTCCCACTTTCTTCTTTTTTCTTTTGGAAGATGAATCATTGCTTCACACCCAAATATTCTTAAGTGACTGATATTTGGTTTGCTTCCGGACCACATTTCTTCTGGTGTCTTGAAGTTCAGTGACTTAATTGGAGATCTATTGATGAGATAAGCAGCAGTGTGTATAGATTCAGCCCAGTATCCTTTAGATAATTTGGCGTCAATTAACAAGCACTTAGCTTTTTCAACCAATGTCCTGTTCATGCGTTCTGCAACTCCATTTTGCTCTGGAGTATATGGAGTGGTGGTTTGATGAACAATTCCGGCAGCTTTTAAGAACTCACAGAAATTTGCATTCATATATTCAAGACCGTTGTCAGAGCGAAGACACTTTATACTACATTCTAGTTGTTTCTCCACTTGGCTCTTGAATTCTTTAAATTTCTCAAATGCATCAGATTTCTTGTGTAGAAAATAAACAAAAACTTTCTTTGAGTAGTCATCAATTAGGGTCATAAAGTATCTTGCACCACTCAGCGAGCTAGTCTCCATCGGACCGCAGATGTCGGAGTGTACCAACTGAAGTACTTTAGTAGTGCTGGTTTCACTTTGTTTTAGAGGTAAGCGAGTTTGTTTTCCTTGCAGGCAGGTGACACATGTAATATTCTTATTTTTCTTAGACAACTGTACACCTTCAGTGTTATCTATTAATTTTTCCAGACTTTCAAAATTCAGATGGCCCATGCGTTGATGCCAGAGGTACATGTCTTGCTTGTCAACTTCAGATATGTATGCATGTTCACTTTTCATATCTAGCCTGTACATATTATTGATTAAGCTTGCCCTTGCAACAACAACATTGTTTTTATTAAATATTAAACAGCCTTTACTGTTGAATTTTACCTGACCTCCATTCTTTATAATCTGACTGACTGATAGTAGATTTGTTGCCAGTTCAGGTACATACAAAACATTTTGGAACAGAATTTTGTTGTACTGATTTTTATCATTACACACATCTAATGTCAACTGACCAGTACTGTGAACTGATAATAACTTGTCATTTGCTACCTTTATAGTCTTGATAAGTGGCTCCTTTTCCTGTTGTAATAGATTTCTATGTTTGGTCATATGTACAGAAGCGCCAGAGTCTATATACCAAGGATCTTGTTCCAGGCTATGTGTTGAAGCTATGAAAGCAGCGGCATAACTTGAACTCTCTTGATTCTTTTTAGAAGATTTCGACTTACACTCCGCAGAAAAATGGCCATATCTATTACAGTTGTAGCAGCGCGGGCCTCTTCTAGGTTGTTTCTTGTTACCCTTATTCTTGTAGTTATGGTTGGCGGCAAATGCAGATGAGTCATTTTCACATATTTTGACATCTTGTAGAATTTTTGACTTAACTGAGTCAGCAGTTATTTTCATACCAGAGCTTTCTATACCCATAATCATCGGCTTGTATGTTTCGGGTAGACCGGATAGTAGCAGTGTCCCGAGCCACTCGTCATCTACTTTAAAGCCGATGTTCCGGAGCTTGTGAGCCGTGGTCATAATTTTGCTCACGTATTCTTCGACATTTAGACATCCAGTAAGATTTGTTGTACACAGATCTCTAAGTAATCCCACACGGCGTGTTAGCCCCGAGTCGTCGAATGCACTTGCCAAGCAGTCCCACACTTCTTTTGCAGACTTTGCATCTTGAATGTGAACGTAGTTTACAGAGTCCACCAGTAAGATGATCTTAGATTTTGCTTTTATGTCGCGTTTTGAGTCGACAGAGTCACCGGGCGCGGGTTCAACACAGTCCCACAAGTCTTCGTGTTGGAGATATGTTTTGACTGCAAATCTCCATGTGGAATAGTTTTCCCGACCAGTAAGCTTTTCGATCATTACGAGAGGATTGCTTGACGACATTTTTGACACAATATTTGTAATGTTCAGTGTTTTCGATCCGTAAAACCAACAGTCACTTTGAGGTTATGTTTTACCGGCGTGCGATATTTTCACAATTTTCACTGTAATTTTATGTTCACTGACTTTCACTTCGATTATCAGGGCTATACTGGGCCCATAACCTGTTAGAGTTATTGGATTATGTAGAATTTATTTGAAATTAATGAAAAGTTTTATAGTACAACAACAGTCTTTTAATGATGCCCACAGAGTATAAAAAGGAATAGACAAACATTGAAAAAGGTGCGAATTTACACCACAGACTATATAACTATTACTAGTGTGTTACTTAGTATATTAGGCACAATATAGAAACTAATATTTTAACAAAGACCAATTTGTTTTACTCACTTGTTTTATTTTATTTTTTTATAGTTAAGCACTCCATCTACACAGATTTAAGGCATACAATCTACAAACGTGAAAATTACAAACATAGAGTTTGCATGCATGGTTAGCGATTAACTTATTATTAAGGTAGATAACTACAAAAGATATTTAATACCTTCCGGTGCCTTAAACTATAGCTTGCAGTAAGAACCAAACATGACATGATTACATACTTTCCACCCTACCTTACATCCCGATGGTTCTACATACAAACAATTATCAGTATTCTACATGGATGCAAAAGTAAACAGAAAACAGTTTTTCTATATAACCATTACCACAACACTAGGAGTAACTAGCTCAATATGACATCATTCGAGGGCCTTGTTTGAGATCAGACCACGGTGTGTGTGTGTGTGTGTGTGTGTGTGAGATGTGTGAGGTTTATTATTACTATAACACTGTAGTCCCTTCGTGTAATGAAAATAGTGTGACTGATCGATCAAGCTTCGCCCCTGACATATTATGTTTCCAGAAATTATCTTTTTCATACGAAACCTTGAAACCGGATTGGTCAGAGTGCGGGTTTTGGGCGACACGTCACAATTTTCTTAATGCGAATTGATTGTTTGGTCAGAATGTAAATATACGTATCTACAGTTCAAAGTAGTTTATGCAAATACTTTTCATTAATTTATAAATACATGGGATTCCGTAAAACAAACGTGGATGTGCGATCCACTGTTTGTAATTAAATAACGTCAACCGATGTTTACACGTTGCTCAATATTTAATTTGTAAGCTTATAAAATACCGTTAGAAGGTAATTAACTATATTATCAACATCTCAACGACTAAATGTCGATTTTAATTGAACATGATCAACAGCATACTGCAGTTGTAATATTAATATTTAAATTCTTAGTACAAGATTTTTCAAAGAGATGTCGAAATATTACTTGTCACAGTTAATGTGTAATTTTGCAGTGGTTTACCTACACAGTTATCATATATAGACTCTAATTAATAGGTCACTGCCGGACATAGTTGATTGTTTGTACAATGCCTACGTCTGAATTCAAGAATCACCAACAAAGTTTACAAACTTTTGGTTACCTACACAATAATGTGTATACCTACTCGGAAAGACATTTATGAAAATGATAACTGCCAAGTTTAAAACTTAACGTTTCTGTCCATAATTAGTTGTAAGTAGCAAACAGACTCTAAAACAGAGCCATTCACTAGCCCAAGATAAACTTGTTACAAATGTTAACAAAACACATGCCTGGCAAAAATAAAAAGTTGAAACAGATGTCACACAAAGAGATTACACCCGAAAGAGTAAAATTGGTTATGCAGATTCTCTAAGACAAAATCAAATTATTACTAATTTTAATTCAACAGATTCCTCACACGAAAACGCTTAACTTGGTGAAGCGTATTATAGTGCAGCTGCATAATCAAGATAAAAACGATGATAAAGTTAAAAATTATTTGCATTAAACAGATTCTATTCGAAAAGACTTTATTCAATCTGATACAGCTCATGCAGTCTCTGCAGAATGTAGAAATAATTACTAGTGTACATCCTACAGGCGACTTGCAAGGAGACAAAACTCAAATCATGCGAGGGGCTTCACTCGGGGTTTCACAGGCGAGTTACATATATATATAGTAACTTACTTTACGGGGTAGAAATCGTGAGATACCTTTTAAAGTTCCTGTAAGAGATGATTGTTAAGATTTAAGCTTTTCTATGTGTTTTTTATATTTTTGATCATCTATTTTAAGGGAAGGATAGTCAGAGATTTCCTTATTTTTAGACTTAAAGAGCATGTAATCAATTTTTTAAATGTTAATGGTTAGTAGATTATGTTGAAACCGTTTGTTAAGTAAATAAAATCGTCTGAGGGGTCCGATATGGCCGTATGTATTGAGCGACAAAAGTAAAATAGACTAATATCATCAGTAAACAACGCAAAGGGTATTGATAAATGAATGAGGAACAATAAAGGTCCCAATGTTGATCCTTGACGAACGCTGCACGTTATACATGTAGTAGTACTTCTGAACTATTATGTACCTGTACTGATGTACCTTCTTGTACGTAAGATCAGAACAATGTTTTAAAGGGACTAAAGAACTACAATGACCATGTTTGATATTGTGCTTTTCAAATGAAGTATTTGTAGTTTTTCTACATTATAAATTAGCATTTCTTTATCTTACTCTCAGAATGAGCTTACTAGGTGGTTGTTTCGATGACGAATAAAATATGAATTTGAATAAAGAAAAAATGAATCGAATGCAATTATCGAGAACGCAAGATCAAGCTTATTGAGTAGATCCGTATTCAAGTCAGAGTAATCCACGTCACCATGGTCGATTATAATAAACCGATATAAAGTATAAAATGTTTTTTCATCATATTTGCATAAATTAAAAATAAATCGAATGCGATTATTGAGAAGACGGTCAAGCTTGTCGAGTACATCCGTGTTAAAGTCAAAGCGTAGCACACGCCACCATAGTCGATTATAATATGCATATCGAAGTAATACTAATACTAATACTAATACTTTATGCTGAAAGATCCAAATGTCGTTATTTTCGAGAAATAAAAATAATTGAACGTTCCTTTTCACACTCGCTTCACTGACCGCTTCATTGCTCGCCAGCGCCACCTCATCGAAACGATACGATACGAAACGTGTTTCAAACACAACGTCGAATGAACATTGTATTATCATTAGACTTGGACACGTGTGTGAATTTTCAAGTCGATTTGATGTCTTTGAATTGGTGAAAATTACATTGAAAGATTCCATTACATAAATGCATGCAGATCAAGTTAAAAGAAACGTGTTAAAATAAAGAGTACGTCAGATCTACGCCATCTTGAAAAGCCGAGTTGGCAACACTGGATGTCATTAGTCTTGTCATGTCATTCGTTCTCTTCAAAGAGTGTGACGTACAGCGGTTGTATTTGAAGTTATAGCGATTCATAATATTGTGAACAATTAATAAGTTTTATATATAGTTAAGTGTCTTTGGAACTCCATCAAAATGGTTTGCGATAAGTGTGAGAAGAAATTAGGACGTGTCATAACTCCGGATCCTTGGCAAAATGGAGCGAGAAGCACCGTCGAATCAGGAGGGAGAAAAATTGGAGAAAACATCGAGATTACTGTGAAAAAAAGGCGTTTCAATCCGTATACAGCGAAGTTTCTCGACTGCAGGTAAGATTACAGTGTCACGAACTATATTTTTTAGTAAAAAGTAATAGCACGATAAATTACTACGCATCATTACACAGCATCAACATTCATTCCTTCATAGCAGGTTGCACTGGGTTCTCACCGATAACAGAATCCCAATTCAACCTCGCCTACAAACGGAGCACCTGCTGATCGAAGGATGAGGCTCTTGTTAACACAAAAAACATCCTAATTAGCAGCAATAGGCTCGTCGCTTAGTACGTGGGATCAAAACATAGACATATCTGTGACGTAAAAAGTGTTTTTATGCTTGTTCTTTGTAGCTGGTTGTTATTTAAGTTAGAAAAGTGAAAACGCTTAAGAAGTTAATGTAAACAACAAACACAAATCACAGAATTCAAAATGCTTGTTATAACTGTTACATTCATTTGTTCATAATTGGTATTGAAACAGTTGCTGTGAGTGTTAGAGGTGCTCTGTACTCACTTTTGTGTCACAGATCAAATTTAACAAGGACTCTTCATGATTCCGTTCTCTTGTCACACTGGTCACCAATTAATTCAAAATTATTAATCCATCACTACACAGAGATACCGTTACAAAGGTTACCTACCTTCTTAATGCCTTTAAATTATGAGGCTCTTTCACTCTTAATTATCACTTGTTCTATGAACAAGAATATATTTGAAATTGTGATTGTTATACTTTCAGAATATGCCACGGCAAAGGACATCTAGTGGGCGCGCACTACTGTCAAGCATGCGCATACAAGAAGGGCATCTGTATTATGTGCGGCAAGAAAATTTTAGATATTAAGCAATATAGACAAAGTTGTAGCTAGCAATATTTATCATCATTTAGTAGTAGTAGTAGTAGTAGTAGTACACATGGTATAACTGCCAAGAAGAGGAGTGTACTTTTAAAGATACATGCAAATTTATGTGCCTGCATAAAACTATGTGAGTTTTAGCTTTTCTCCGGCACTTATAAGTGCCCAAACTGATAGGAGTTGATATAATGGGTATTTTTAGGAAACTAGAGCATTGTAAGAGTTATTCGCATATAATGTCAATATTGTAGAGTATGTGCCATTCTTGCACTGTACAAGAGCGAAAACAACCTCATATTAAAGATGATACTGTTCTAAAGAAATATTAACATTGATGCCGCATATAAATGTTAATTAAGTCTTCTTACAAGGATCATGTATAACTAGCGTTGTCGGTAACTCCTTGTGTTAATAGCGTACATTAATATGAGAAATTCTATAAGATTGACTCGTTGTCTTAACTCCACTCAATGAATGCTCTATCTGATAGAGCAATGTATAGTACAGTTTGCAATTAACATTTTGTTATGAATTTGTAAATATCTTTTATTTGTATTATATTTAATATAGTTTTTATGAAGTTGCAATATAACAACTAATTAGAATTATGAGTCATCAACTAAACAATTGTGATAATATGTGATAATAACGGTGATAATTGATACTGCCAGTGTGATAATTAGGCCTCTTCTCAGAAAGGCTTCTCGCTTTATTTTTAGTTTAGTATAAAATAAAGTTTAAATAAAGACCAATTTGTTTTACTCACTTGTTTTATTTTATTTTTTTATAGTTAAGCACTCCATCTACACAGATTTAAGGCATACAATCTACAAACGTGAAAATTACAAACATAGAGTTTGCATGCATGGTTAGCGATTAACTTATTATTAAGGTAGATAACTACAAAAGATATTTAATACCTTCCGGTGCCTTAAACTATAGCTTGCAGTAAGAACCAAACATGACATGATTACATACTTTCCACCCTACCTTACATCCCGATGGTTCTACATACAAACAATTATCAGTATTCTACATGGATGCAAAAGTAAACAGAAAACAGTTTTTCTATATAACCATTACCACAACACTAGGAGTAACTAGCTCAATATGACATCATTCGAGGGCCTTGTTTGAGATCAGACCACGGTGTGTGTGTGTGTGTGTGTGTGTGTGTGAGATGTGTGAGGTTTATTATTACTATAACACTGTAGTCCCTTCGTGTAATGAAAATAGTGTGACTGATCGATCAAGCTTCGCCCCTGACATATTATGTTTCCAGAAATTATCTTTTTCATACGAAACCTTGAAACCGGATTGGTCAGAGTGCGGGTTTTGGGCGACACGTCACAATTTTCTTAATGCGAATTGATTGTTTGGTCAGAATGTAAATATACGTATCTACAGTTCAAAGTAGTTTATGCAAATACTTTTCATTAATTTATAAATACATGGGATTCCGTAAAACAAACGTGGATGTGCGATCCACTGTTTGTAATTAAATAACGTCAACCGATGTTTACACGTTGCTCAATATTTAATTTGTAAGCTTATAAAATACCGTTAGAAGGTAATTAACTATATTATCAACATCTCAACGACTAAATGTCGATTTTAATTGAACATGATCAACAGCATACTGCAGTTGTAATATTAATATTTAAATTCTTAGTACAAGATTTTTCAAAGGGATGTCGAAATATTACTTGTCACAGTTAATGTGTAATTTTGCAGTGGTTTACCTACACAGTTATCATATATAGACTCTAATTAATAGGTCACTGCCGGACATAGTTGATTGTTTGTACAATGCCTACGTCTGAATTCAAGAATCACCAACAAAGTTTACAAACTTTTGGTTACCTACACAATAATGTGTATACCTACTCGGAAAGACATTTATGAAAATGATAACTGCCAAGTTTAAAACTTAACGTTTCTGTCCATAATTAGTTGTAAGTAGCAAACAGACTCTAAAACAGAGCCATTCACTAGCCCAAGATAAACTTGTTACAAATGTTAACAAAACACATGCCTGGCAAAAATAAAAAGTTGAAACAGATGTCACACAAAGAGATTACACCCGAAAGAGTAAAATTGGTTATGCAGATTCTCTAAGACAAAATCAAATTATTACTAATTTTAATTCAACAGATTCCTCACACGAAAACGCTTAACTTGGTGAAGCGTATTATAGTGCAGCTGCATAATCAAGATAAAAACGATGATAAAGTTAAAAATTATTTGCATTAAACAGATTCTATTCGAAAAGACTTTATTCAATCTGATACAGCTCATGCAGTCTCTGCAGAATGTAGAAATAATTACTAGTGTACATCCTACAGGCGACTTGCAAGGAGACAAAACTCAAATCATGCGAGGGGCTTCACTCGGGGTTTCACAGGCGAGTTACATATATATATAGTAACTTACTTTACGGGGTAGAAATCGTGAGATACCTTTTAAAGTTCCTGTAAGAGATGATTGTTAAGATTTAAGCTTTTCTATGTGTTTTTTATATTTTTGATCATCTATTTTAAGGGAAGGATAGTCAGAGATTTCCTTATTTTTAGACTTAAAGAGCATGTAATCAATTTTTTAAATGTTAATGGTTAGTAGATTATGTTGAAACCGTTTGTTAAGTAAATAAAATCGTCTGAGGGGTCCGATATGGCCGTATGTATTGAGCGACAAAAGTAAAATAGACTAATATCATCAGTAAACAACGCAAAGGGTATTGATAAATGAATGAGGAACAATAAAGGTCCCAATGTTGATCCTTGACGAACGCTGCACGTTATACATGTAGTAGTACTTCTGAACTATTATGTACCTGTACTGATGTACCTTCTTGTACGTAAGATCAGAACAATGTTTTAAAGGGACTAAAGAACTACAATGACCATGTTTGATATTGTGCTTTTCAAATGAAGTATTTGTAGTTTTTCTACATTATAAATTAGCATTTCTTTATCTTACTCTCAGAATGAGCTTACTAGGTGGTTGTTTCGATGACGAATAAAATATGAATTTGAATAAAGAAAAAATGAATCGAATGCAATTATCGAGAACGCAAGATCAAGCTTATTGAGTAGATCCGTATTCAAGTCAGAGTAATCCACGTCACCATGGTCGATTATAATAAACCGATATAAAGTATAAAATGTTTTTTCATCATATTTGCATAAATTAAAAATAAATCGAATGCGATTATTGTGAAGACGGTCA
Organism: Hypercompe scribonia; assembly: GCA_949316085.1. Classification (NCBI taxonomy): domain Eukaryota; kingdom Metazoa; phylum Arthropoda; class Insecta; order Lepidoptera; family Erebidae; genus Hypercompe; species Hypercompe scribonia. The sequence goes on along the minus strand of OX438992.1, from coordinate 7,841,751 downwards.
AGCTTGTCGAGTACATCCGTGTTAAAGTCAAAGCGTAGCACACGCCACCATAGTCGATTATAATATGCATATCGAAGTAATACTAATACTAATACTAATACTTTATGCTGAAAGATCCAAATGTCGTTATTTTCGAGAAATAAAAATAATTGAACGTTCCTTTTCACACTCGCTTCACTGACCGCTTCATTGCTCGCCAGCGCCACCTCATCGAAACGATACGATACGAAACGTGTTTCAAACACAACGTCGAATGAACATTGTATTATCATTAGACTTGGACACGTGTGTGAATTTTCAAGTCGATTTGATGTCTTTGAATTGGTGAAAATTACATTGAAAGATTCCATTACATAAATGCATGCAGATCAAGTTAAAAGAAACGTGTTAAAATAAAGAGTACGTCAGATCTACGCCATCTTGAAAAGCCGAGTTGGCAACACTGGATGTCATTAGTCTTGTCATGTCATTCGTTCTCTTCAAAGAGTGTGACGTACAGCGGTTGTATTTGAAGTTATAGCGATTCATAATATTGTGAACAATTAATAAGTTTTATATATAGTTAAGTGTCTTTGGAACTCCATCAAAATGGTTTGCGATAAGTGTGAGAAGAAATTAGGACGTGTCATAACTCCGGATCCTTGGCAAAATGGAGCGAGAAGCACCGTCGAATCAGGAGGGAGAAAAATTGGAGAAAACATCGAGATTACTGTGAAAAAAAGGCGTTTCAATCCGTATACAGCGAAGTTTCTCGACTGCAGGTAAGATTACAGTGTCACGAACTATATTTTTTAGTAAAAAGTAATAGCACGATAAATTACTACGCATCATTACACAGCATCAACATTCATTCCTTCATAGCAGGTTGCACTGGGTTCTCACCGATAACAGAATCCCAATTCAACCTCGCCTACAAACGGAGCACCTGCTGATCGAAGGATGAGGCTCTTGTTAACACAAAAAACATCCTAATTAGCAGCAATAGGCTCGTCGCTTAGTACGTGGGATCAAAACATAGACATATCTGTGACGTAAAAAGTGTTTTTATGCTTGTTCTTTGTAGCTGGTTGTTATTTAAGTTAGAAAAGTGAAAACGCTTAAGAAGTTAATGTAAACAACAAACACAAATCACAGAATTCAAAATGCTTGTTATAACTGTTACATTCATTTGTTCATAATTGGTATTGAAACAGTTGCTGTGAGTGTTAGAGGTGCTCTGTACTCACTTTTGTGTCACAGATCAAATTTAACAAGGACTCTTCATGATTCCGTTCTCTTGTCACACTGGTCACCAATTAATTCAAAATTATTAATCCATCACTACACAGAGATACCGTTACAAAGGTTACCTACCTTCTTAATGCCTTTAAATTATGAGGCTCTTTCACTCTTAATTATCACTTGTTCTATGAACAAGAATATATTTGAAATTGTGATTGTTATACTTTCAGAATATGCCACGGCAAAGGACATCTAGTGGGCGCGCACTACTGTCAAGCATGCGCATACAAGAAGGGCATCTGTATTATGTGCGGCAAGAAAATTTTAGATATTAAGCAATATAGACAAAGTTGTAGCTAGCAATATTTATCATCATTTAGTAGTAGTAGTAGTAGTAGTAGTACACATGGTATAACTGCCAAGAAGAGGAGTGTACTTTTAAAGATACATGCAAATTTATGTGCCTGCATAAAACTATGTGAGTTTTAGCTTTTCTCCGGCACTTATAAGTGCCCAAACTGATAGGAGTTGATATAATGGGTATTTTTAGGAAACTAGAGCATTGTAAGAGTTATTCGCATATAATGTCAATATTGTAGAGTATGTGCCATTCTTGCACTGTACAAGAGCGAAAACAACCTCATATTAAAGATGATACTGTTCTAAAGAAATATTAACATTGATGCCGCATATAAATGTTAATTAAGTCTTCTTACAAGGATCATGTATAACTAGCGTTGTCGGTAACTCCTTGTGTTAATAGCGTACATTAATATGAGAAATTCTATAAGATTGACTCGTTGTCTTAACTCCACTCAATGAATGCTCTATCTGATAGAGCAATGTATAGTACAGTTTGCAATTAACATTTTGTTATGAATTTGTAAATATCTTTTATTTGTATTATATTTAATATAGTTTTTATGAAGTTGCAATATAACAACTAATTAGAATTATGAGTCATCAACTAAACAATTGTGATAATATGTGATAATAACGGTGATAATTGATACTGCCAGTGTGATAATTAGGCCTCTTCTCAGAAAGGCTTCTCGCTTTATTTTTAGTTTAGTATAAAATAAAGTTTAAATAAAGACCAATTTGTTTTACTCACTTGTTTTATTTTATTTTTTTATAGTTAAGCACTCCATCTACACAGATTTAAGGCATACAATCTACAAACGTGAAAATTACAAACATAGAGTTTGCATGCATGGTTAGCGATTAACTTATTATTAAGGTAGATAACTACAAAAGATATTTAATACCTTCCGGTGCCTTAAACTATAGCTTGCAGTAAGAACCAAACATGACATGATTACATACTTTCCACCCTACCTTACATCCCGATGGTTCTACATACAAACAATTATCAGTATTCTACATGGATGCAAAAGTAAACAGAAAACAGTTTTTCTATATAACCATTACCACAACACTAGGAGTAACTAGCTCAATATGACATCATTCGAGGGCCTTGTTTGAGATCAGACCACGGTGTGTGTGTGTGTGTGTGTGTGTGTGTGAGATGTGTGAGGTTTATTATTACTATAACACTGTAGTCCCTTCGTGTAATGAAAATAGTGTGACTGATCGATCAAGCTTCGCCCCTGACATATTATGTTTCCAGAAATTATCTTTTTCATACGAAACCTTGAAACCGGATTGGTCAGAGTGCGGGTTTTGGGCGACACGTCACAATTTTCTTAATGCGAATTGATTGTTTGGTCAGAATGTAAATATACGTATCTACAGTTCAAAGTAGTTTATGCAAATACTTTTCATTAATTTATAAATACATGGGATTCCGTAAAACAAACGTGGATGTGCGATCCACTGTTTGTAATTAAATAACGTCAACCGATGTTTACACGTTGCTCAATATTTAATTTGTAAGCTTATAAAATACCGTTAGAAGGTAATTAACTATATTATCAACATCTCAACGACTAAATGTCGATTTTAATTGAACATGATCAACAGCATACTGCAGTTGTAATATTAATATTTAAATTCTTAGTACAAGATTTTTCAAAGGGATGTCGAAATATTACTTGTCACAGTTAATGTGTAATTTTGCAGTGGTTTACCTACACAGTTATCATATATACTCTAATTAATAGGTCACTGCCGGACATAGTTGATTGTTTGTACAATGCCTACGTCTGAATTCAAGAATCACCAACAAAGTTTACAAACTTTTGGTTACCTACACAATAATGTGTATACCTACTCGGAAAGACATTTATGAAAATGATAACTGCCAAGTTTAAAACTTAACGTTTCTGTCCATAATTAGTTGTAAGTAGCAAACAGACTCTAAAACAGAGCCATTCACTAGCCCAAGATAAACTTGTTACAAATGTTAACAAAACACATGCCTGGCAAAAATAAAAAGTTGAAACAGATGTCACACAAAGAGATTACACCCGAAAGAGTAAAATTGGTTATGCAGATTCTCTAAGACAAAATCAAATTATTACTAATTTTAATTCAACAGATTCCTCACACGAAAACGCTTAACTTGGTGAAGCGTATTATAGTGCAGCTGCATAATCAAGATAAAAACGATGATAAAGTTAAAAATTATTTGCATTAAACAGATTCTATTCGAAAAGACTTTATTCAATCTGATACAGCTCATGCAGTCTCTGCAGAATGTAGAAATAATTACTAGTGTACATCCTACAGGCGACTTGCAAGGAGACAAAACTCAAATCATGCGAGGGGCTTCACTCGGAGTTTCACAGGCGAGTTACATATATATATAGTAACTTACTTTACGGGGTGGAAATCGTGAGATACCTTTTAAAGTTCCTGTAAGAGATGATTGTTAAGATTTAAGTTTTTCTATGTGTTTTTATATTTTTGATCGTCTATTTTAAGGGAAGGATAGTCAGAGATTTCCTTATTTTTAGACTTAAAGAGCATGTAATTATTTTTTTAAATGTTAATGGTTAGTAGATTATGTTGAAACCGTTTGTTAAGTAAATTAAATCGTCTGAGGGGTCGGATATGGCCGTATCTATTGAGCGACAAAGGTAAAATAGACTAATATCATCAATAAACAACGTAACGGTATTGATAAATGAATGAGGAACAATAAAGGTCCCAATGTTGATCCTTGACGAACGCTGTACGTTATACATGTAGTAGTACTTCTGAACTATTATGTACCTGTACTGATGTACCTTCTTGTACGTAAGATCAGAACATTGTTTTAAAGGGTTAAAGAACTACAATGACCATGTTTGATATTGTGCTTTTCAAATGAAGTATTTGTAGTTTTTCTACATTATAAATTAGCATTTTTTTATCTTACTCTCAGAATGAGGTTACTAGGTGGTTGTTTCGATGACGAATGAAATATGAATTTGAGTAAACAAAAAATGAATCGAATGCAATTATCGAGAACGCAAGATCAAGCTTATTGAGTAGATCCGTATTCAAGTCAGAGTAATCCACGTCACCATGGTCGATTATAATAAACCGATATAAAGTATAAAATGTTTTTTCATCATATTTGCGTAAATTAAAAATAAATCGAATGTGATTATTGAGAAGACGGTCAAGCTTGTTGAAAACATCCGTGTTAAAGTCAAAGCGTAGCACACGCCACCATAGTCGATTATAATATGCATATCGAAGTAATACTAATACTAATACTAATACTAATACTAATACTAATACTTTATGCTGAAAGATCCAAATGCCGTTATTTTCGAGAAATAAAAATAATTGAACGTTCCTTTTCACACTCGCTTCACTGACCGCTTCATTGCTCGCCAACGCCACCTCATCGAAACGATACGATACGAAACGTGTTTCAAACACAACGTCGAATGAACATTGTATTATCATTAGACTTTTGACACGTGTGTGAATTTTCAAGTCGATTTGATGTCTTTGAATTGGTGAAAATTACATTGAAAGATTCCATTACATAAATGCATGCAGATCAAGCTAATAGAAACGTGTTAAAATAAAGAGTACGTCAGATCTACGCCATCTTGAAAAGCCGAGTTGGCAACACTGGATGTCATTAGTCTTGTCATGTCATTCGTTCTCTTCAAAGAGTGTGACGTACAGCGGTTGCATTTGAAGTTATAGCGATTCATAATATTGTGAACAATTAATAAGTTTTATATATAGTTAAGTGTATTTGGCCCTCCATCAAAATGGTTTGCGATAAGTGTGAGAAGAAATTAGGACGTGTCATAACTCCGGATCCTTGGCAAAATGGAGCGAGAAGCACCGTTGAATCAGGAGGGAGAAAAATTGGAGAAAACATCGAAATTACTGTGAAAAAAAGGCGTTTCAATCCGTATACAGCGAAGTTTCTCGACTGCAGGTAAGATTACAGTGTCACGAACTATATTTTTTAGTAAAAAGTAATAGCACGATAAATTACTACGCATCATTACACAGCATCAACATTCATTTCTTCATAGCAGGTTGCACTGGGTTCTCACCGATAACAGAATCCCAATTCAACCTCGCCTACAAACGGTGCACCTGCTGATCGAAGGATGAGGCTCTTGTTAACAAAAAACATCCTAATTAGCAGCAATAGGCTCGTCGCTTAGTACGTGGGATCAAAACATAGACATATCTGTGACGTAAAAAGTGTTTTTATGCTCGTTCTTTGTAGCTGGTTGTTATTTAAGTTAGAAAAGTGAAAACGCTTAAGAAGTTGATGTAAACAACAAACACAAATCACAGAATTCAAAATGCTTGTTATAACTGTTACATTCATTTGTTCATAATTAGTATTGAAACAGTTGCTGTGAGTGTTAGAGGTGCTCTGTACTTACTTTTGTGTCACAGATCAAATTTAACAAGGACTCTTCATGATTCCGTTCTCTTGTCACACTGGTCACCAATTAATTCAAAATTATTAATCCATCACTACACAGAGATACCGTTATAAAGGTTACCTACTTTCTTAATGCCTTTAAATTATGAGGCTCTTTCACTCTTAATTATCACTTTTTCTATGAACAAGAATATATTTGAAATTGTGATTGTTATACTTTCAGAATATGCCACGGCAAAGGACATCTAGTGGGCGCGCACTACTGTCAAGCATGCGCATACAAGAAGGGCATCTGTATTATGTGCGGCAAGAAGATTTTAGATATTAATCAATATAGACAAAGTTGTAGCTAGCAATATTTATCATCATTTAGTAGTAGTAGTAGTAGTACACATGGTATAACTGCCAAGAAGAGGAGTGTACTTTTAAAGATACATGCAAATTTATGTGCCTGCATAAAACTATGTGAGTTTTAGCTTTTCTCCGGCACTTATAAGTGCCCAAACTGATAGGAGTTGATATAATGGGTATTTTTAGGAAACTAGAGCATTGTAAGAGTTATTCGCATATAATGTCAATATTGTAGAGTATGTGCCATTCTTGCACTGTACAAGAGCGAAAACAACCTCATATTAAAGATGATACTGTTCTAAAGAAATATTAACATTGATGTCGCATATAAATGTTAATTAAGTCTTCTTACAAGGATCATGTATAACTAGCGTTGTCGGTAACTCCTTGTGTTAATAGCGTACATTAATATGAGAAATTCTATAAGATTGACTCGTTGTCTTAACTCCACTCAATGAATGCTCTATCTGATAGAGCAATGTATAGTACAGTTTGCAATTAACATTTTGTTATGAATTTGTAAATATCTTTTATTTGTATTATATTTAATATAGTTTTTATGAAGTTGCAATATAACAACTAATTAGAATTATGAGTCATCAACTAAACAATTGTGATAATATGTGATAATAACGGTGATAATTGATACTGCCAGTGTGATAATTAGGCCTCTTCTCAGAAAGGCTTCTCGCTTTATTTTTAGTTTAGTATAAAATAAAGTTTAAATAAAGACCAATTTGTTTTACTCACTTGTTTTATTTTATTTTTTTATAGTTAAGCACTCCATCTACACAGATTTAAGGCATACAATCTACAAACGTGAAAATTACAAACATAGAGTTTGCATGCATGGTTAGCGATTAACTTATTATTAAGGTAGATAACTACAAAAGATATTTAATACCTTCCGGTGCCTTAAACTATAGCTTGCAGTAAGAACCAAACATGACATGATTACATTCTTTCCACCCTACCTTACATCCCGATGGTTCTACATACAAACAATTATCAGTATTCTACATGGATGCAAAAGTAAACTGAAAACAGTTTTTCTATATAACCATTACCACGACACTAGGAGTAACTAGCTCAATATGACATCATTCGAGGGCCTTGTTTGGGCCAGAGATCAGACCACGATGTGTGTGTGTGTGTGTGAGATGTGTGAGGTTTATTATTACTATAACACTGTAGTCCCTTCGTGTAATGAAAATAGTGTGACTGATCGATCAAGCTTCGCCCCTGACATATTAAGTTTCCAGAAATTGTCTTTTTCATATGAAACCTTGGAACCGGATTGGTCAGAGTGCGGGTTTTGGGCGACACGTCACAATTTTCTTAATGCGAATTGATTGTTTAGTCAGAATGTAAATATACGTATCTACAGTTCAAAGTAGTTTATGCAAATACTTTTCATTAATTTATAAATACATGGGATTCCGTAAAACAAACGTGGATATGCGGTCCACTGTTTCTAATTAAATAACGTCAACCGATGTTTACACGTTGCTAAGTATTTAATTTGTAAGCTTATAAAATACCGTTAGAAGGTAATTAACTATATTATCAACACCTCAACGACTAAATGTCGATTTTAATTGAACACGATCAACAACGTACTGCAGTTGTAATATTAATATTTAAATTCTTAGTACAAGAGTTTTTAGAGGGATGTCGAAATATTACTTGTCACAGTTAATGTATAATTTTGCAGTGGTTTACCTACACAGTTATCATATATAGACTCTAATTAATAGGTCACAGCCGGACATAGTTGATTGTTTGTACAATGCCTACGTCTGAATTCAAGAATCACCAACAAAGTTTACAAACTTTTGGTTACCTACACAATAATGTGTATACCTACTCGGAAAGACATTTATGAAAATGATAACTGCCAAGTTTAAAACTTAACGTTTCTGTTCATAATTAATTGTAAGTAGCAGACAGAATCTAAAACAGAGTCATTCACTAGCCCAAGATAAACTTGTTACAAATGTTAACAAAACACATTCCTGGCAAAAATAAAAAGTTAAAACGGATGTCACACAAAGACATTACACCCGAAAGAGTAAAATTGGTTATGCAGATTCTCTAAGACAAAATCAAATTATTACTAATTTTAATTCAACAGATTCCTCACACGAAAACGCTTAACTTGGTGAAGCGTATTATAGTGCAGCTGCATAATCAAGATAAAAACGATGATAAAGTTAAAACTTATTTGCATTAAACAGATTCTATTCAAAAATATTTTATTCAATCTGATACAGTTCATGGCTCATGCAGTCTCTGCAGAATGTAGAAATAATTACTAGTGTACATCCTACAGACGACTTGCAAGGAGACAAAACTCAAATCATGCGAGGGGCTTCACTCGGAGTTTCACAGGCGAGTTACATATATATATATATATATATAGTAACTTACTTTAAGGGGTAGAAATCGTGAGATACCTTTTAAAGTTCCTGTAAGAGATGATTGTTAAGATTTAAGCTTTTCTATGTGTTTTTATATTTTTGATCGTCTATTTTAAGGGAAGGATAGTCAGAGATTTCCTTATTTTTAGACTTAAAGAGCATGTAATTAATTTTTTGAATGTTAATGGTTAGTAGATTATGTTGAAACCGTTTGTTAAGTAAATTAAATCGTCTGAGGGGTCCGATATGGCCGTATGTATTGAGCGACAAAAGTAAAATAGACTAATATCATCAGTAAACAACGCAACGGTATTGATAAATGAATGAGGAACAATAAAGGTCCCAATCCAAGGATCCTTGACGAACGCTGCACGTTATACATGTAGTAGTACTTCTGAACTATTATGTACCTGTACTGATGTACCTTCTTGTACGTAAGATGAGAACAATGTTTTAAAGGGTTAAAGAACTACAATGACCATGTTTGATATTGTGCTTTTCAAATGAAGTATTTGTAGTTTTTCTACATTATAAATTAGCATTTCTTTATCTTACTCTCAGAATGAGCTTACTAGGTGGTTGTTTCGATGACGAATAAAATATGAATTTGAATAAAGAAAAAATGAATCGAATGCAATTATCGAGAACGTAAGATCAAGCTTATTGAGTAGATCCGTGTTCAAGTCAGAGTAATCCACGTCACCATGGTCGATTATAATAAACCGATATAAAGTATAAAATGTTTTTTCATCATATTTGCGTAAATTAAAAATAAATCGATTGCGATTATTGAGAAGACGGTCAAGCTTGTCGAGTATATCCGTGTTAAAGTCAAAGCGTAGCACACGCCACCATAGTCGATTATAATATGCATATCGAAATAATACTAATACTAATACGTTATGCTGAAAGATCCAAATGCCGTTATTTTCGAGAAATAAAAATAATTGAACGTTCCTTTTCACACTCGCTTCACTGACCGCTTCGTTGCTCGCCAGCGCCACCTCATCGAAACGATACGATACGAAACGTGTTTCAAACACAACGTCGAATGAACATTGTATTATCATTAGACTTGGACACGTGTGTGAATTTTCAAGTCGATTTGATGTCTTTGAATTGGTGAAAATTACATTGAAAGATTCCATTACATAAATGCATGCAGATCAAGTTAATAGAAACGTGTTAAAATAAAGAGTACGTCAGATCTACGGCATCTTGAAAAGCCGAGTTGGCAACACTGGATGTCATTAGTCTTGTCATGTCATTCGTTCTCTTCAAAGAGTGTGACGTACAGCGGTTGTATTTGAAGTTATAGCGATTCATAATATTGTGAACAATTAATAAGTTTTATATATAGTTAAGTGTCTTTGGAACTCCATCAAAATGGTTTGCGATAAGTGTGAGAAGAAATTAGGACGTGTCATAACTCCGGATCCTTGGCAAAATGGAGCGAGAAGCACCGTTGAATCAGGAGGGAGAAAAATTGGAGAAAACATAGAGATTACTGTGAAAAAAAGGCGTTTCAATCCGTATACAGCGAAGTTTCTCGACTGCAGGTAAGATTACAGTGTCACGAACTATATTTTTTAGTAAAAAGTAATAGCACGAAAAATTACTACGCATCAACATTCATTCCTTCATAGTAGGTTGCACTGGGTTCTCACCGATAACAGAGTCCCAATTCAACCTCGCCTACAAACGATCGTGCACCTGCTGATCGAAGGATGAGGCTCTTGTTAACAAAAAACATCCTAATTAGCAGCAATAGGCTCGTCACTTAGTACGTGGGATCAAAACATAGACATATCTGTGACGTAAAAGTGTTTTTATGCTTGTTGTATTGTAGCTGGTTGTTATTTAAGTTAGAAAAGTGAAAACGCTTAAGAAGTTGATGTAAACAACAAACACAAATCACAGAATTCAAAATGCTTGTTATAACTGTTTCATTCATTTGTTCATAATTGGTATTGAAACAGTTGCTGTGAGTGTTAGAGGTGCTCTGTACTCACTTTTGTACACAGATCAAATTTAACAAGGACTCTTCATGATTCCGTTTTCTTGTCACACCGGTCACCAATTAATTCAAAATTATTAATCCATCACTACACAGAGATACCGTTATAAAGGTTACCTACCTTCTTAATGCCTTTAAATTATGAGGCTCTTTCACTCTTAATTATCACTTTTTCTATGAACAAGAATATATTTGAAATTGTGATTGTTATACTTTCAGAATATGCCACGGCAAAGGACATCTAGTGGGCGCGCACTACTGTCAAGCATGCGCATACAAGAAGGGCATCTGTATTATGTGCGGCAAGAAGATTTTAGATATTAAGCAATATAGACAAAGTTGTAGCTAGCAATATTTATAATCATTTAGTAGTGGTAGTAGTAGTACACATGGTATAACTGCCAAGAAGAGGAGTGTGCTTTTAAAGATACATGCAAATTTATGTGCCTGCATAAAACTATGTGAGTTTTAGCTTTTCTCCGGCACTTATGAGTGCCCAAACTGATAGGAGTTCATATACTATTTTTTTATATATAACTTTTTTTTTTTGCGTCTGGCAACACATTGTAGCAACAGCTGACCGTAAATTTGAATTTAAATAATATTGGAAATAATAATTAAATTTGATAATTTATAGCCCTTTTCCAGTGTAATCATCTTTAATTGTGATAAATATTGGTTTACAGTATTGTTTTTATAAGTATTTATCGTGAATTTTGTTCTTAGTGAATATTGTAGGGTAAGTACGTTAGGTTATAGTTTGTATTTAAATAGGTTTGATTTGTATCTGTTTTTTTTTAAGTACAGTAATTTGTTAAATAAGTAGTGATTACAACCACTCTAATAGTTACAAGTCTATAGATTGACTATCGTCAACACAGCTTCTTGTTTTCTGATTCCGGTTTTATAAATATTTTTACTGAAAAATGATGACTCGCAGAGCCCTGTCACGTCAGGAGGAAACTAAACTCCAACTGACTTTAGTAGAATTAAAGAATACCAAGGAGTTGTGTGCTCAATTAAACAATGAAAGAGAGGAAAATGAGAAAGAACTCATAGCAATCTTGGACACTAATACTAAATTAAAGACTGAAATGACTGCTTTGTATAGGCAACTAACAACTATTGTTGAAGAACGGGACAATCTCCAAGCCATAGTTAGTAACTTTGACCAGTGCAGTGATGATTATGAGCAGGCCCTCGGTAAGATATCTACCCTAGAACAAGAGCTTCGAGAGGCCCATACATACATCACCCAGTTACAAGAAGATGCTCAAAAAGTCACTGTACAGCATAATATTAGTTTATTTGAAGAGTTGGTGGAGAATGCCCCTCTGTTGGTTTCTCCTGCAATTAACAACCATTTGGCTATGGACCTCCCAGACAATAACTCTTTATCTACTACTAAGCCAACGGTAATGTCAAATTGCAGTAGAAATAAACTGAAAAAATATATCAAAGTAAATAAGTTCATTCAAAGAACAAAAAAAATAATAAAAAGTCATAACAGTGTCTCTAAATGTGCTAAACTTAGTAAAGAGAAATGTGAGTTGTATGATGATTTAGAATTGTGTATTTCTAAGTTAAAAAATTCTAGATTGAAATATGAAGTTGACACACAGGCATTGTTATTTAAAATTAATAATCTTAAAGACTCCTTAGACATACTAAATAACAAGTATGATATCTCTCGGAAGGAGATTCAGGAGTATTCCAAGGCTTTGGATGATCTTTTAAAACTATCATCAAATAATACAGAGCGCTTTGACTCATTGGTAAATAATCATTTATGTGAATGTGTTCGCTCACACAATCATCCAAAGCCAGAGAGTACGTTTCCTTTTAGTACGCCTGAATGTGACACCTTACATACCAATAAGAGAACAAAGCAGTCATTGGGTGCATCATTTCATGTACAAAGTACATTAAATGATGCACCACCACCACAAAAATCTATCATGTTCAGCGATGACATTGGAAAAAACATGGGCTCTAAATTAAGATCTAATCTTACTGGTCAGTCTGTTTTAAATATTTGCCTACCAGCTGCACCCTTTGATGTTATTATGCAAAGGATTGTAAATTATGATTTCACTGATTGCAATAATCTTATAATTTTAACAGGGAACAGGGGTAATGTTAACAAAAAAGCTTTAATTAAATATTGTGAGTCTCTGTTATCTTTAAGTGTTAATAAAATTATATTGTTTACATTCCCCTACTCTAAAATGTTGCCAGATGTAGAAAATAGACTTAGGTATAAGCTTAATGTTACACTGCATACCATATGCACTTACAATGACAAATTTCATTTGATAGATACTAACTGTGTTAGTAAGTCTTTTTATCAGACAAAGGGTAAGCATTACCTCACTCCTAGTTTTACTAGACAGATAGCATCTTCGCTATCCTTTTTTTTACAAACTTTGACCAAAGATTTGACTACAAGACCTGCTTCTATTGAGCAGTCTTGTTCTAATAACATTCTTATTGACATTTCTAATAATTTAAATTGAATTGTGAGACAATAGAGGTAGCAACCTCTAGCTCCAATTTTTTAAACTCACCTTTAATTAAGTTAGCAGTACAGTCAAATGAACACTATAACACATGCTACACAAAATATCAACAAAATAATAATTTAAATAAATGTAATGTAATTAATCTGGTTCATCAAAACATTTGTTGCTTGACGGAGGGCAAGCAACTTGAGCTGGAATTATTCATGAATTCAGAGAATATTAATATTATGTGTATTACTGAGCATTGGTTAAAGGGGCATCAACTCATGTTTAATTTCAGCAACCACCAAGTTGGAAGTTCATTCTGTAGAGTCAACACAATACATGGTGGGTCGCTTATTCTATTACATAAAAACCTTAAGTTTAAGGAACGGAAAGATATTGTGTCCCTCTCTATAGAATGTTCTATAGAATTCGCATGTGTGCAATTAGAGCAATTCATTGTTATAGGTGTATATAAACCTCCCTCCGCGGATTTGAAACTATTTTTAGAAATAATGGATGAAGCCCTAAGCAAACTTGCCATCTCAGGTAAGAGCGTACTAGTCTGTGGTGACTTTAATATTAACATTCTTGATAAATCAAATTCCACCCTTAAAGTTCTTAGTCTTTTTAAGTCCCACAACTTGCTAAATTTGTTTATGGAGCCTACTAGAATAACCGCTACTACAGCTACTTGCCTGGACAACATCTATACAGATATTGTTCCTAGACATAAATCTATTATTAATAAGTTAGATTCTGATCACTCTGGTCAGTTAGTTAGTTTTGTAAGCAAAAAGAAAACAGTGCTCAAAAAAAACATTACTCTTGTACCAGTAACAGTTGATCGCCTGGAACGTATGAGAATTAACTTAATTAATAATTTACCTTCCTTAAATAACAAATTAGACCCTAATGCACTATATTGTTCCTTTTTTAATTCGTTCCTTAGTCTATTTAATTCAATATTTACCTCCAAGACGGTTACTGTTACTGATTGTCCTATATTTAGTAACTGGGCAACAGTAGGAATTTATAAGAGTAGGGAAACATTGTATAGGCTGTATCATGAAAGACAATATAATACTAGTGAGGACTTTAAGCAATATGTAAAATGCTATTCAAAGATTTTTAAAAGTGTCTGTAAATTAGCCAAATCTTTGTTTATTAAGTCTAAAATCAGAAACAGTAGTAATAAAATTAAAGCAACTTGGAAAGTTATTAATGCTGAGACTGGGAGAAGTGGAACAAAGGAGTCTGATTTTAAATTAAATTTTGATGGTCACATTACCAAGAATGACATGGAAGTGGCCAACACATTTGAAAAATTTTTTTCCACTTTCCCAGTCGCACTTACAGGTAATTTAGGCTCTTCCACCTCCACTGCAGAATCATTGATCAGAGAAAATGTACCAGAATTTTTTAATAATTTTACTTTTCAGTATATAAATCAACTTAATGTTTCAGCTGCCTTCAAATCTATTAATATAAAAAAGACAGCTGATCTTTGGGGAATTTCTGTAAGTGTCGTTCACTCAATAATTGACATTATTGTACCTGACTTAGTTATTATATTTAATAGATGTATAGATTATGGTGTGTTTCCTGACCTGATGAAGTATAGCAAGATAACTCCTTTGTTTAAATCAGGTAGTCCATTAGACCCCACAAATTTTAGACCAATTTCGGTCCTACCAACATTTAGTAAAGTTTTTGAAAAGCTGATACTTACTCAGTTGCTTAATTATTTTAATGAAAATCAATTGCTGCATACTAAACAATTTGGTTTCACTCATGGTCGGTCAACATGTGATGCTGGGGTTAAATTATTAGAGTATATATTTGAGGCTTGGGAGGAGTCACGTGACGCCTACGGGGTGTTTTGTGACTTATCTAAAGCATTTGATTGTGTGCAGCATGAAACACTTGTCAGGAAATTACACCACTATGGAATAAGAGGCAGTGCTTTGGATCTTCTTACTTCTTATTTGAGTGATAGGATTCAAAGAGTAGATGTTAATGGTAAATTATCCCAGGGATCAGCTGTGGCGGTGGGGGTGCCCCAGGGGTCTATTCTGGGTCCATTTCTGTTCCTTGTGTACATCAACGACTTGCCTCATCTTGTGAGGGATAACCATGAGATAGTGTTGTTTGCAGATGACACATCCTTAGTATTTAAAGTTAACAGACAGCAATCGGTAATTGACGATGTAAACAATGCTCTCTCTAAAATGGTACTTTGGTTTTGCGCTAATAACTTGTTATTAAACAGGAGTAAAACCAAATGTGTTAAATTTTATACTAGGAATGTTAAACAAGTAAAAACTAGTGTTTTGATGAACGGGGAGGAACTGGAATTGACAGACAAGGCTGTCTTCCTAGGTATAACTTTAGATTCACGGTTACAATGGGGCCCACATATAGAAACGTTATCTGGTAGACTTAGTTCTGCAGCTTATGCTGTGAGAAAGATTCGTCAATTGACGGATGTTGATACTGCGCGATTAGTTTATTTCAGTTACTTTCACAGCATTATGTCCTATGGTTTATTGCTTTGGGGCAGTGCCTCTGATATCGATTCAATCTTTGTGCTCCAGAAACGAGCTATTAGGGCTATCTATAAGATGGGCCCTTGTGAGTCACTAAGAAACAGATTCAAAGAAATTAACATTCTCACACTACACTCACAATACATTTACGAGAATCTTTTATATGTTCATAAAAATCTGTGTAAATTTAAGAAAAATAGTGATCTCCATCAATTTAATTTAAGAAATAAAAATAAACTTGCCTTGCACACTACTAGGCTCCATAAAATATCGAATTCGTTTGTGGGTCAATGTATACAATTTTATAACAAATTACCAAACAACATAGTATTATTATCTATTAGTAAATTTAAGAAATTTGTTAAGCTGAGGTTGTCCAAAAAGGCTTATTACTCAGTTTCAGACTATGTCACAGATTTAGATGTTTGGAAATGAATTGCTCTTTTTTTAAGACCTATGATTGTGAATATAACTGCTATTTTAAAATTAAAAGATTTTGAGTTAAAAGAGTGGTGGTGAGTTTCTTTCCTGGGTTCTTTTCTCACCACTCTACCATGAACAATCTGCGAACCCAGCTAGCTATAATTTTAATCGACAGATTGTTCATCTTTCATCTTTTATTGTTTTTTTTTTTATGACGTTCATAAGTGTCTTTTGTGACCTAAATGAATAAATGAATTTGACTTTGACTTTGACTTGACTTATAATGGGTATTTTTAGGAAACTGCAGCATTGTAAGAGTTATTCGCATATAATGTCAATATTGTAGAGTATGTGCCATTCTTGCACTGTACAAGAGCGAAAACAACCTCATATTAAAGACGATACTATTCTAAAGAAATATTAACATTGATGCCACAGATAAATGTCAATTAATTCTTCTTACAAGGGTCATGTATAACAAGTGTTGTCGGTAACTCCTTGTGTTAATAGCGTACATTAATATGAGAAATTCTATAAGATTGACTCGTTGTCTTAACTCCACTGAAGGAATGTTCTATCTGATAGAGCAATGTATAGTACAGTTTGCAATTAACCTTTTATAATAAATTTGTAAATATCTTTTATTTGTATTATATTTAATATAGTTTTTATGAAGTTGCAATATAACAACTTATTAGAATTATGAGTCGTCAACTAAACAATTGTGATAATATGTGATAATAACGGTGATAATTGATACTGCCAGTGTGATAATTAGGCCTCTTCTCAGAAAGGCTTCTCGCTTTATTTTTTAGTTTAGTATAAAATAAAGTTTAAATAAAGACCAATTTGTTTTACTCACTTGTTTTATTTTATTTTTTTATAGTTAAGCACTCCATCTACACAGATTTAAGGCATACAATCTACAAACGTGAAAATTACAAACATAGAGTTTGCATGCATGGTTAGCGATTAACTTATTATTAAGGTAGATAACTACAAAAGATATTTAATACCTTCCAGTGCCTTAAACTATAGCTTGCAGTAAGAACCAAACATGACATGATTACATACTTTCTACCCTACCTTACATCCCGATGGTTCTACATACAAACAATTATCAGTATTCTACATGGATGCAAAAGTAAATAGAAAACAGTTTTTCTATATAACCATTACCACAACACTAGGAGTAACTAGCTCAATATGACATCATTCGAGGGCCTTGTTTGGGCCAGAGATCAGACCACGATGTGTGTGTGTGTGTGTGTGTGTGTGTGTGTGTGTGAGATGTGTGAGGTTTATTATTACTATAACACTGTAGTCCCTTCGTGTAATGAAAATAGTGTGACTGATCGATCAAGCTTCGCCCCTGACATATTAAGTTTCCAGAAATTGTCTTTTTCATATGAAACCTTGGAACCGGATTGGTCAGAGTGCGGGTTTTGGGCGACACGTCACAATTTTCTTAATGCGAATTGATTGTTTAGTCAGAATGTAAATATACGTATCTACAGTTCAAAGTAGTTTATGCAAATACTTTTCATTAATTTATAAATACATGGGATTCCGTAAAACAAACGTGGATATGCGGTCCACTGTTTCTAATTAAATAACGTCAACCGATGTTTACACGTTGCTAAGTATTTAATTTGTAAGCTTATAAAATACCGTTAGAAGGTAATTAACTATATTATCAACACCTCAACGACTAAATGTCGATTTTAATTGAACACGATCAACAACGTACTGCAGTTGTAATATTAATATTTAAATTCTTAGTACAAGAGTTTTTAGAGGGATGTCGAAATATTACTTGTCACAGTTAATGTATAATTTTGCAGTGGTTTACCTACACAGTTATCATATATAGACTCTAATTAATAGGTCACAGCCGGACATAGTTGATTGTTTGTACAATGCCTACGTCTGAATTCAAGAATCACCAACAAAGTTTACAAACTTTTGGTTACCTACACAATAATGTGTATACCTACTCGGAAAGACATTTATGAAAATGATAACTGCCAAGTTTAAAACTTAACGTTTCTGTTCATAATTAATTGTAAGTAGCAGACAGAATCTAAAACAGAGTCATTCACTAGCCCAAGATAAACTTGTTACAAATGTTAACAAAACACATTCCTGGCAAAAATAAAAAGTTAAAACGGATGTCACACAAAGACATTACACCCGAAAGAGTAAAATTGGTTATGCAGATTCTCTAAGACAAAATCAAATTATTACTAATTTTAATTCAACAGATTCCTCACACGAAAACGCTTAACTTGGTGAAGCGTATTATAGTGCAGCTGCATAATCAAGATAAAAACGATGATAAAGTTAAAACTTATTTGCATTAAACAGATTCTATTCAAAAATATTTTATTCAATCTGATACAGTTCATGGCTCATGCAGTCTCTGCAGAATGTAGAAATAATTACTAGTGTACATCCTACAGACGACTTGCAAGGAGACAAAACTCAAATCATGCGAGGGGCTTCACTCGGAGTTTCACAGGCGAGTTACATATATATATATATATATATATATATATATATATATATATATATATATATATATATATATATATAGTAACTTACTTTACGGGGTAGAAATCGTGAGATACCTTTTAAAGTTCCTGTAAGAGATGATTGTTAAGATTTAAGCTTTTCTATGTGTTTTTATATTTTTGATCGTCTATTTTAAGGGAAGGATAGTCAGAGATTTCCTTATTTTTAGACTTAAAGAGCATGTAATTAATTTTTTGAATGTTAATGGTTAGTAGATTATGTTGAAACCGTTTGTTAAGTAAATTAAATCGTCTGAGGGGTCCGATATGGCCGTATGTATTGAGCGACAAAAGTAAAATAGACTAATATCATCAGTAAACAACGCAACGGTATTGATAAATGAATGAGGAACAATAAAGGTCCCAATCCAAGGATCCTTGACGAACGCTGCACGTTATACATGTAGTAGTACTTCTGAACTATTATGTACCTGTACTGATGTACCTTCTTGTACGTAAGATGAGAACAATGTTTTAAAGGGTTAAAGAACTACAATGACCATGTTTGATATTGTGCTTTTCAAATGAAGTATTTGTAGTTTTTCTACATTATAAATTAGCATTTCTTTATCTTACTCTCAGAATGAGCTTACTAGGTGGTTGTTTCGATGACGAATAAAATATGAATTTGAATAAAGAAAAAATGAATCGAATGCAATTATCGAGAACGTAAGATCAAGCTTATTGAGTAGATCCGTGTTCAAGTCAGAGTAATCCACGTCACCATGGTCGATTATAATAAACCGATATAAAGTATAAAATGTTTTTTCATCATATTTGCGTAAATTAAAAATAAATCGATTGCGATTATTGAGAAGACGGTCAAGCTTGTCGAGTATATCCGTGTTAAAGTCAAAGCGTAGCACACGCCACCATAGTCGATTATAATATGCATATCGAAATAATACTAATACTAATACGTTATGCTGAAAGATCCAAATGCCGTTATTTTCGAGAAATAAAAATAATTGAACGTTCCTTTTCACACTCGCTTCACTGACCGCTTCGTTGCTCGCCAGCGCCACCTCATCGAAACGATACGATACGAAACGTGTTTCAAACACAACGTCGAATGAACATTGTATTATCATTAGACTTGGACACGTGTGTGAATTTTCAAGTCGATTTGATGTCTTTGAATTGGTGAAAATTACATTGAAAGATTCCATTACATAAATGCATGCAGATCAAGTTAATAGAAACGTGTTAAAATAAAGAGTACGTCAGATCTACGGCATCTTGAAAAGCCGAGTTGGCAACACTGGATGTCATTAGTCTTGTCATGTCATTCGTTCTCTTCAAAGAGTGTGACGTACAGCGGTTGTATTTGAAGTTATAGCGATTCATAATATTGTGAACAATTAATAAGTTTTATATATAGTTAAGTGTCTTTGGAACTCCATCAAAATGGTTTGCGATAAGTGTGAGAAGAAATTAGGACGTGTCATAACTCCGGATCCTTGGCAAAATGGAGCGAGAAGCACCGTTGAATCAGGAGGGAGAAAAATTGGAGAAAACATAGAGATTACTGTGAAAAAAAGGCGTTTCAATCCGTATACAGCGAAGTTTCTCGACTGCAGGTAAGATTACAGTGTCACGAACTATATTTTTTAGTAAAAAGTAATAGCACGAAAAATTACTACGCATCAACATTCATTCCTTCATAGTAGGTTGCACTGGGTTCTCACCGATAACAGAGTCCCAATTCAACCTCGCCTACAAACGATCGTGCACCTGCTGATCGAAGGATGAGGCTCTTGTTAACAAAAAACATCCTAATTAGCAGCAATAGGCTCGTCACTTAGTACGTGGGATCAAAACATAGACATATCTGTGACGTAAAAGTGTTTTTATGCTTGTTGTATTGTAGCTGGTTGTTATTTAAGTTAGAAAAGTGAAAACGCTTAAGAAGTTGATGTAAACAACAAACACAAATCACAGAATTCAAAGTGCTTGTTATAACTGTTTCATGCATTTGTTCATAATTAGTATTGAAACAGTTGCTGTGAGTGTTAGAGGTGCTCTGTACTTACTTTTGTGTCACAGATCAAATTTAACAAGGACTCTTCATGATTCCGTTCTCTTGTCACACTGGTCACCAATTAATTCAAAATTATTAATCCATCACTACACAGAGATACCGTTATAAAGGTTACCTACCTTCTTAATGCCTTTAAATTATGAGGCTCTTTCACTCTTAATTATCACTTTTTCTATGAACAAGAATATATTTGAAATTGTGATTGTTATACTTTCAGAATATGCCACGGCAAAGGACATCTAGTGGGCGCGCACTACTGTCAAGCATGCGCATACAAGAAGGGCATCTGTATTATGTGCGGCAAGAAGATTTTAGATATTAAGCAATATAGACAAAGTTGTAGCTAGCAATATTTATCATCATTTAGTAGTAGTAGTAGTAGTACACATGGTATAACTGCCAAGAAGAGGAGTGTACTTTTAAAGATACATGCAAATTTATGTGCCTGCATAAAATTATGTGAGTTTTAGCTTTTCTCCGGCACTTATAAGTGCCCAAACTGATAGGAGTTGATATAATGGGTATTTTTAGGAAACTAGAGCATTGTAAGAGTTATTCGCATATAATGTCAATATTGCAGAGTATGTGCCATTCTTGCACTGTACAAGAGCGAAAACAACCTCATATTAAAGATGATACTGTTCTAAAGAAATATTAACATTGATGCCGCATATAAATGTTAATTAAGTCTTCTTACAAGGATCATGTATAACTAGCGTTGTCGGTAACTCCTTGTGTTAATAGCGTACATTAATATGAGAAATTCTATAAGATTGACTCGTTGTCTTAACTCCACTCAATGAATGCTCTATCTGATAGAGCAATGTATAGTACAGTTTGCAATTAACATTTTGTTATGAATTTGTAAATATCTTTTATTTGTATTATATTTAATATAGTTTTTATGAAGTTGCAATATAACAACTAATTAGAATTATGAGTCATCAACTAAACAATTGTGATAATATGTGATAATAACGGTGATAATTGATACTGCCAGTGTGATAATTAGGCCTCTTCTCAGAAAGGCTTCTCGCTTTATTTTTAGTTTAGTATAAAATAAAGTTTAAATAAAGACCAATTTGTTTTACTCACTTGTTTTATTATTTTTTTTATAGTTAAGCACTCCATCGACACAGATTTAAGGCAAAGAATCTACAAACGTTAAAATTACAAATATAGAGTTTGCATGCATGGTTAGCGATTAACTTATTATTAAGGTAGATAGCTACAAAAGAGATTTAATACCTTCCAGTGCCTTAATCTATAGCTTGCAGTAAGAACCAAACATAACATGATTACATTCTTTCCACCCTACCTTACATCCCGATGGTTCTACATACAAACAATTATCAGTTAGAGCAAGAGCCCGTGAGTGCCAGACCTTCGTCATTTTATAAAAGCTGAAAGTTCTTCTATGTGTGTCCCTAGTACAGGTAAGAATGATCCCCAAACATGAAGCTGAGGCAGCGGTGGCTTTGGCAGATAACAGGCAACAAAGGTATGTAAAATTCCATCTCAAATTCGTCATAATATAAAACTTGATTTTTTTATATTTGATTCATAATAATATCAAAACTCGCGTTGCTCATTGCCAGACAGTTAGTATGGTTCCAACCCTCTGCCGGACACCCCTAAACTATTATAATTTATAATTATACTTACGTTATATTATAAAACCTAAATTTAATATATAATTTTTTGGGAGCCTATTAAACTATGTTTATATAGTAGCCGGACAGTTTCGAAGGTTCTATCATCTTGCCAGACGCATTCAAAGTAAGCAATAATCGGGAGAGCAAGGAGCGAATACAGTAACTAAACGTTATATTATAAAACCTAAGTTTCATATATAATTTTTTGGGAGCCTATTAAACTATGTTTACATAGTAGCCGGACAGTTTCGAAGGTTCTATCATCTTGCCAGACGCATTCAAAGTAAGTAATAATCGGGAGAGCAAGGAGCGAATACAGTAACTAAACGTTATATTATAAAACCTAAGTTTCATATATAATTTTTTGGACGCCTATTAAACTATGTTTACATAGTAGCCGGACAGTTTCGAAGGTTCTATCATCTTGCCAGACGCATTCAAAGTGAGCAGTAATCGGGAGAGCAAGGAGCGAATACAGTAACTAAGCGTTATATTATAAAACCTAAATTTTATATATAATTTTTTGGGAGCCTATTAAACTATGTTTATATAGTAGCCGGACAGTTTCGAAGGTTCTCTCATCTTGCCAGACGCATTCAAAGTGAGCAATAATCGGGAGAGCAAGGAGCGAATACAGTAACTAAACGTTATATTATAAAACCTAAGTTTTATATATAATTTTTTTGGGAGCCTATTAAACTATGTTTACATAGTAGCCGGACAGTTTCGAAGGTTCTATCATCTTGCCAGGCGCATTCAAAGTGAGCAGTAATCAGGAGAGCAAGGAGCGTATACAGTAACTAGTGCGAATGAAACAGAGCGCTTAGTCTATTGCGGGATTTCACTGCGCACCCATTGTTATTAATTTCAAATTTTGCAGTTTATTTTTTTTTAATCCAGAAATTTCATTAACTAATTTTTACAATTTCAATAACAAAAACAAAAACAAAGTAAATCAAATATTAGTGTTTATTATACCAAAGGACACATTTTTTTAAGATAAGAAATTTACAGAGAAATTAATTTATTTTAATTGAATCTAAATATTTTCATCATTTTCATCGTTATCGCGCGCTCACTAAATCGGTCCACACGTTAGCAGTTTAAACGTCGTAAGTGCTGCGAGTACAATTCGGACCGCCTTTGAATGCGTCTGGCAAGATGATAGAACCTTCGAAACTGTCCGGCTACTATGTAAACATGGTTTAATAGGCTCCCAAAAAATTATATATGAAACTTAGGTTTTATAATATAACGTTTAGTTACTGTATTCGCTCCTTGCTCTCCCGATTATTGCTCACTTTGAATGCGTCTGGCAAGATGAGAGAACCTTCGAAACTGTCCGGCTACTATATAAACATAGTTTAATAGGCTCCTAAAAAATTATATATAAAATTTAGGTTTTATAATATAACGTTTAGTTACTGTATTCGCTCCTTGCTCTCCCGATTACTGCTCACTTTGAATGCGTCTGGCAAGATGATAGAACCTTCGAAACTGTCCGGCTACTATGTAAACATAGTTTAATAGGCTCCCAAAAAATTATATATGAAACTTAGGTTTTATAATATAACGTTTAGTTACTGTATTCGCTCCTTGCTCTCCCGATTATTGCTCACTTTGAATGCGTCTGGCAATATGATAGAACCTTCGAAACTGTCCGGCTACTATATAAACATAGTTTAATAGGCTCCCAAAAAATTATATATTAAATTTAGGTTTTATAATATAACGTAAGTATAATTATAAATTATAATAGTTTAGGGGTGTCCGGCAGAGGGTTGGAACCATACTAACTGTCTGGCAATGAGCAACGCGAGTTTTGATATTATTATGAATCAAATATAAAAAAATCAAGTTTTATATTATGACGAATTTGAGATGGAATTTTACATACCTTTGTTGCCTGTTATCTGCCAAAGCCACCGCTGCCTCAGCTTCATGTTTGGGGATCATTCTTACCTGTACTAGGGACACACATAGAAGAACTTTCAGCTTTTATAAAATGACGAAGGTCTGGCACTCACGGGCTCTTGGACCAAGTATTCTACATGGATGCAAAAGTAAACTGAAAACAGTTTTTCTATATAACCATTACCACGACACTAGGAGTAACTAGCTCAATATGACATCATTCGAGGGCCTTGTTTGAGATCAGGCCACGGTGTGTGTGTGTGTGTGTGTGTGAGATGTGTGAGGTTTATTATTACTATAACACTGTAGTCCCTTCGTGTAATGAAAATAGTGTGACTGATCGATCAAGCTTCGCCCCTGACATATTATGTTTCCAGAAATTATCTTTTTCATACGAAACCTTGAAACCGGATTGGTCAGAGTGCGGGTTTTGGGCGACACGTCACAATTTTCTTAATGCGAATTGATTGTTTGGTCAGAATGTAAATATACGTATCTACAGTTCAAAGTAGTTTATGCAAATACTTTTCATTAATTTATAAATACATGGGATTCCGTAAAACAAACGTGGATGTGCGATCCACTGTTTGTAATTAAATAACGTCAACCGATGTTTACACGTTGCTCAGTATTTAATTTGTAAGCTTATAAAATACCGTTAGAAGGTAATTAACTATATTATCAACATCTCAACGACTAAATGTCGATTTTAATTGAACATGATCAACAGTATACTGCAGTTGTAATATTAATATTTAAATTCTTAGTACAAGATTTTTCAAAGGGATGTCGAAATATTACTTGTCACAGTTAATGTGTAATTTTGCAGTGGTTTACCTACACAGTTATCATATATAGACTCTAATTAATAGGTCACTGCCGGACATAGTTGATTGTTTGTACAATGCCTACGTCTGAATTCAAGAATCACCAACAAAGTTTACAAACTTTTGGTTACCTACACAATAATGTGTATACCTACTCGGAAAGACATTTATGAAAATGATAACTGCCAAGTTTAAAACTTAACGTTTCTGTCCATAATTAGTTGTAAGTAGCAAACAGACTCTAAAACAGAGCCATTCACTAGCCCAAGATAAACTTGTTACAAATGTAAACAAAACACATGCCTGGCAAAAATAAAAAGTTGAAACAGATGTCACACAAAGAGATTACACCCGAAAGAGTAAAATTGGTTATGCAGATTCTCTAAGACAAAATCAAATTATTACTAATTTTAATTCAACAGATTCCTCACACGAAAACGCTTAACTTGGTGAAGCGTATTATAGTGCAGCTGCATAATCAAGATAAAAACGATGATAAAGTTAAAAATTATTTGCATTAAACAGATTCTATTCGAAAAGACTTTATTCAATCTGATACAGCTCATGCAGTCTCTGCAGAATGTAGAAATAATTACTAGTGTACATCCTACAGGCGACTTGCAAGGAGACAAAACTCAAATCATGCGAGGGGCTTCACTCGGGGTTTCACAGGCGAGTTACATATATATATATAGTAACTTACTTTACGGGGTAGAAATCGTGAGATACCTTTTAAAGTTCCTGTAAGAGATGATTGTTAAGATTTAAGTTTTTCTATGTGTTTTTATATTTTTGATCGTCTATTTTAAGGGAAGGATAGTCAGAGATTTCCTTATTTTTAGACTTAAAGAGCATGTAATTATTTTTTTAAATGTTAATGGTTAGTAGATTATGTTGAAACCGTTTGTTAAGTAAATTAAATCGTCTGAGGGGTCGGATATGGCCGTATCTATTGAGCGACAAAGGTAAAATAGACTAATATCATCAATAAACAACGTAACGGTATTGATAAATGAATGAGGAACAATAAAGGTCCCAATGTTGATCCTTGACGAACGCTGTACGTTATACATGTAGTAGTACTTCTGAACTATTATGTACCTGTACTGATGTACCTTCTTGTACGTAAGATCAGAACATTGTTTTAAAGGGTTAAAGAACTACAATGACCATGTTTGATATTGTGCTTTTCAAATGAAGTATTTGTAGTTTTTCTACATTATAAATTAGCATTTTTTTATCTTACTCTCAGAATGAGGTTACTAGGTGGTTGTTTCGATGACGAATAAAATATGAATTTGAGTAAACAAAAAATGAATCGAATGCAATTATCGAGAACGCAAGATCAAGCTTATTGAGTAGATCCGTATTCAAGTCAGAGTAATCCACGTCACCATGGTCGATTATAATAAACCGATATAAAGTATAAAATGTTTTTTCATCATATTTGCGTAAATTAAAAATAAATCGAATGTGATTATTGAGAAGACGGTCAAGCTTGTTGAAAACATCCGTGTTAAAGTCAAAGCGTAGCACACGCCACCATAGTCGATTATAATATGCATATCGAAGTAATACTAATACTAATACTAATACTAATACTAATACTTTATGCTGAAAGATCCAAATGCCGTTATTTTCGAGAAATAAAAATAATTGAACGTTCCTTTTCACACTCGCTTCACTGACCGCTTCATTGCTCGCCAACGCCACCTCATCGAAACGATACGATACGAAACGTGTTTCAAACACAACGTCGAATGAACATTGTATTATCATTAGACTTTTGACACGTGTGTGAATTTTCAAGTCGATTTGATGTCTTTGAATTGGTGAAAATTACATTGAAAGATTCCATTACATAAATGCATGCAGATCAAGCTAATAGAAACGTGTTAAAATAAAGAGTACGTCAGATCTACGCCATCTTGAAAAGCCGAGTTGGCAACACTGAATGTCATTAGTCTTGTCATGTCATTCGTTCTCTTCAAAGAGTGTGACGTACAGCGGTTGCATTTGAAGTTATAGCGATTCATAATATTGTGAACAATTAATAAGTTTTATATATAGTTAAGTGTATTTGGACCTCCATCAAAATGGTTTGCGATAAGTGTGAGAAGAAATTAGGACGTGTCATAACTCCGGATCCTTGGCAAAATGGAGCGAGAAGCACCGTTGAATCAGGAGGG
The DNA here is from genome assembly GCA_949316085.1 of Hypercompe scribonia. Classification (NCBI taxonomy): domain Eukaryota; kingdom Metazoa; phylum Arthropoda; class Insecta; order Lepidoptera; family Erebidae; genus Hypercompe; species Hypercompe scribonia. The sequence goes on along the minus strand of OX438992.1, from coordinate 7,814,251 downwards.
AGAAAAATTGGAGAAAACATAGAGATTACTGTGAAAAAAAGGCGTTTCAATCCGTATACAGCGAAGTTTCTCGACTGCAGGTAAGATTACAGTGTCACGAACTATATTTTTTAGTAAAAAGTAATAGCACGATAAATTACTACGCATCATTACACAGCATCAACATTCATTTCTTCATAGCAGGTTGCACTGGGTTCTCACCGATAACAGAATCCCAATTCAACCTCGCCTACAAACGGTGCACCTGCTGATCGAAGGATGAGGCTCTTGTTAACAAAAAACATCCTAATTAGCAGCAATAGGCTCGTCGCTTAGTACGTGGGATCAAAACATAGACATATCTGTGACGTAAAAAGTGTTTTTATGCTCGTTCTTTGTAGCTGGTTGTTATTTAAGTTAGAAAAGTGAAAACGCTTAAGAAGTTGATGTAAACAACAAACACAAATCACAGAATTCAAAATGCTTGTTATAACTGTTACATTCATTTGTTCATAATTAGTATTGAAACAGTTGCTGTGAGTGTTAGAGGTGCTCTGTACTTACTTTTGTGTCACAGATCAAATTTAACAAGGACTCTTCATGATTCCGTTCTCTTGTCACACTGGTCACCAATTAATTCAAAATTATTAATCCATCACTACACAGAGATACCGTTATAAAGGTTACCTACTTTCTTAATGCCTTTAAATTATGAGGCTCTTTCACTCTTAATTATCACTTTTTCTATGAACAGGAATATATTTGAAATTGTGATTGTTATACTTTCAGAATATGCCACGGCAAAGGACATCTAGTGGGCGCGCACTACTGTCAAGCATGCGCATACAAGAAGGGCATCTGTATTATGTGCGGCAAGAAGATTTTAGATATTAAGCAATATAGACAAAGTTGTAGCTAGCAATATTTATCATCATTTAGTAGTAGTAGTAGTAGTACACATGGTATAACTGCCAAGAAGAGGAGTGTACTTTTAAAGATACATGCAAATTTATGTGCCTGCATAAAACTATGTGAGTTTTAGCTTTTCTCCGGCACTTATAAGTGCCCAAACTGATAGGAGTTGATATAATGGGTATTTTTAGGAAACTAGAGCATTGTAAGAGTTATTCGCATATAATGTCAATATTGCAGAGTATGTGCCATTCTTGCACTGTACAAGAGCGAAAACAACCTCATATTAAAGATGATACTGTTCTAAAGAAATATTAACATTGATGCCGCATATAAATGTTAATTAAGTCTTCTTACAAGGATCATGTATAACTAGCGTTGTCGGTAACTCCTTGTGTTAATAGCGTACATTAATATGAGAAATTCTATAAGATTGACTCGTTGTCTTAACTCCACTCAATGAATGCTCTATCTGATAGAGCAATGTATAGTACAGTTTGCAATTAACATTTTGTTATGAATTTGTAAATATCTTTTATTTGTATTATATTTAATATAGTTTTTATGAAGTTGCAATATAACAACTAATTAGAATTATGAGTCATCAACTAAACAATTGTGATAATATGTGATAATAACGGTGATAATTGATACTGCCAGTGTGATAATTAGGCCTCTTCTCAGAAAGGCTTCTCGCTTTATTTTTAGTTTAGTATAAAATAAAGTTTAAATAAAGACCAATTTGTTTTACTCACTTGTTTTATTATTTTTTTTATAGTTAAGCACTCCATCGACACAGATTTAAGGCAAAGAATCTACAAACGTTAAAATTACAAATATAGAGTTTGCATGCATGGTTAGCGATTAACTTATTATTAAGGTAGATAGCTACAAAAGAGATTTAATACCTTCCAGTGCCTTAATCTATAGCTTGCAGTAAGAACCAAACATAACATGATTACATTCTTTCCACCCTACCTTACATCCCGATGGTTCTACATACAAACAATTATCAGTATTCTACATGGATGCAAAAGTAAACTGAAAACAGTTTTTCTATATAACCATTACCACGACACTAGGAGTAACTAGCTCAATATGACATCATTCGAGGGCCTTGTTTGAGATCAGGCCACGGTGTGTGTGTGTGTGTGTGTGAGATGTGTGAGGTTTATTATTACTATAACACTGTAGTCCCTTCGTGTAATGAAAATAGTGTGACTGATCGATCAAGCTTCGCCCCTGACATATTATGTTTCCAGAAATTATCTTTTTCATACGAAACCTTGAAACCGGATTGGTCAGAGTGCGGGTTTTGGGCGACACGTCACAATTTTCTTAATGCGAATTGATTGTTTGGTCAGAATGTAAATATACGTATCTACAGTTCAAAGTAGTTTATGCAAATACTTTTCATTAATTTATAAATACATGGGATTCCGTAAAACAAACGTGGATGTGCGATCCACTGTTTGTAATTAAATAACGTCAACCGATGTTTACACGTTGCTCAGTATTTAATTTGTAAGCTTATAAAATACCGTTAGAAGGTAATTAACTATATTATCAACATCTCAACGACTAAATGTCGATTTTAATTGAACATGATCAACAGTATACTGCAGTTGTAATATTAATATTTAAATTCTTAGTACAAGATTTTTCAAAGGGATGTCGAAATATTACTTGTCACAGTTAATGTGTAATTTTGCAGTGGTTTACCTACACAGTTATCATATATAGACTCTAATTAATAGGTCACTGCCGGACATAGTTGATTGTTTGTACAATGCCTACGTCTGAATTCAAGAATCACCAACAAAGTTTACAAACTTTTGGTTACCTACACAATAATGTGTATACCTACTCGGAAAGACATTTATGAAAATGATAACTGCCAAGTTTAAAACTTAACGTTTCTGTCCATAATTAGTTGTAAGTAGCAAACAGACTCTAAAACAGAGCCATTCACTAGCCCAAGATAAACTTGTTACAAATGTAAACAAAACACATGCCTGGCAAAAATAAAAAGTTGAAACAGATGTCACACAAAGAGATTACACCCGAAAGAGTAAAATTGGTTATGCAGATTCTCTAAGACAAAATCAAATTATTACTAATTTTAATTCAACAGATTCCTCACACGAAAACGCTTAACTTGGTGAAGCGTATTATAGTGCAGCTGCATAATCAAGATAAAAACGATGATAAAGTTAAAAATTATTTGCATTAAACAGATTCTATTCGAAAAGACTTTATTCAATCTGATACAGCTCATGCAGTCTCTGCAGAATGTAGAAATAATTACTAGTGTACATCCTACAGGCGACTTGCAAGGAGACAAAACTCAAATCATGCGAGGGGCTTCACTCGGGGTTTCACAGGCGAGTTACATATATATATATAGTAACTTACTTTACGGGGTAGAAATCGTGAGATACCTTTTAAAGTTCCTGTAAGAGATGATTGTTAAGATTTAAGTTTTTCTATGTGTTTTTATATTTTTGATCGTCTATTTTAAGGGAAGGATAGTCAGAGATTTCCTTATTTTTAGACTTAAAGAGCATGTAATTATTTTTTTAAATGTTAATGGTTAGTAGATTATGTTGAAACCGTTTGTTAAGTAAATTAAATCGTCTGAGGGGTCGGATATGGCCGTATCTATTGAGCGACAAAGGTAAAATAGACTAATATCATCAATAAACAACGTAACGGTATTGATAAATGAATGAGGAACAATAAAGGTCCCAATGTTGATCCTTGACGAACGCTGTACGTTATACATGTAGTAGTACTTCTGAACTATTATGTACCTGTACTGATGTACCTTCTTGTACGTAAGATCAGAACATTGTTTTAAAGGGTTAAAGAACTACAATGACCATGTTTGATATTGTGCTTTTCAAATGAAGTATTTGTAGTTTTTCTACATTATAAATTAGCATTTTTTTATCTTACTCTCAGAATGAGGTTACTAGGTGGTTGTTTCGATGACGAATAAAATATGAATTTGAGTAAACAAAAAATGAATCGAATGCAATTATCGAGAACGCAAGATCAAGCTTATTGAGTAGATCCGTATTCAAGTCAGAGTAATCCACGTCACCATGGTCGATTATAATAAACCGATATAAAGTATAAAATGTTTTTTCATCATATTTGCGTAAATTAAAAATAAATCGAATGTGATTATTGAGAAGACGGTCAAGCTTGTTGAAAACATCCGTGTTAAAGTCAAAGCGTAGCACACGCCACCATAGTCGATTATAATATGCATATCGAAGTAATACTAATACTAATACTAATACTAATACTAATACTTTATGCTGAAAGATCCAAATGCCGTTATTTTCGAGAAATAAAAATAATTGAACGTTCCTTTTCACACTCGCTTCACTGACCGCTTCATTGCTCGCCAACGCCACCTCATCGAAACGATACGATACGAAACGTGTTTCAAACACAACGTCGAATGAACATTGTATTATCATTAGACTTTTGACACGTGTGTGAATTTTCAAGTCGATTTGATGTCTTTGAATTGGTGAAAATTACATTGAAAGATTCCATTACATAAATGCATGCAGATCAAGCTAATAGAAACGTGTTAAAATAAAGAGTACGTCAGATCTACGCCATCTTGAAAAGCCGAGTTGGCAACACTGAATGTCATTAGTCTTGTCATGTCATTCGTTCTCTTCAAAGAGTGTGACGTACAGCGGTTGCATTTGAAGTTATAGCGATTCATAATATTGTGAACAATTAATAAGTTTTATATATAGTTAAGTGTATTTGGACCTCCATCAAAATGGTTTGCGATAAGTGTGAGAAGAAATTAGGACGTGTCATAACTCCGGATCCTTGGCAAAATGGAGCGAGAAGCACCGTTGAATCAGGAGGGAGAAAAATTGGAGAAAACATAGAGATTACTGTGAAAAAAAGGCGTTTCAATCCGTATACAGCGAAGTTTCTCGACTGCAGGTAAGATTACAGTGTCACGAACTATATTTTTTAGTAAAAAGTAATAGCACGATAAATTACTACGCATCATTACACAGCATCAACATTCATTTCTTCATAGCAGGTTGCACTGGGTTCTCACCGATAACAGAATCCCAATTCAACCTCGCCTACAAACGGTGCACCTGCTGATCGAAGGATGAGGCTCTTGTTAACAAAAAACATCCTAATTAGCAGCAATAGGCTCGTCGCTTAGTACGTGGGATCAAAACATAGACATATCTGTGACGTAAAAAGTGTTTTTATGCTCGTTCTTTGTAGCTGGTTGTTATTTAAGTTAGAAAAGTGAAAACGCTTAAGAAGTTGATGTAAACAACAAACACAAATCACAGAATTCAAAATGCTTGTTATAACTGTTACATTCATTTGTTCATAATTAGTATTGAAACAGTTGCTGTGAGTGTTAGAGGTGCTCTGTACTTACTTTTGTGTCACAGATCAAATTTAACAAGGACTCTTCATGATTCCGTTCTCTTGTCACACTGGTCACCAATTAATTCAAAATTATTAATCCATCACTACACAGAGATACCGTTATAAAGGTTACCTACTTTCTTAATGCCTTTAAATTATGAGGCTCTTTCACTCTTAATTATCACTTTTTCTATGAACAGGAATATATTTGAAATTGTGATTGTTATACTTTCAGAATATGCCACGGCAAAGGACATCTAGTGGGCGCGCACTACTGTCAAGCATGCGCATACAAGAAGGGCATCTGTATTATGTGCGGCAAGAAGATTTTAGATATTAAGCAATATAGACAAAGTTGTAGCTAGCAATATTTATCATCATTTAGTAGTAGTAGTAGTAGTACACATGGTATAACTGCCAAGAAGAGGAGTGTACTTTTAAAGATACATGCAAATTTATGTGCCTGCATAAAACTATGTGAGTTTTAGCTTTTCTCCGGCACTTATAAGTGCCCAAACTGATAGGAGTTGATATAATGGGTATTTTTAGGAAACTAGAGCATTGTAAGAGTTATTCGCATATAATGTCAATATTGCAGAGTATGTGCCATTCTTGCACTGTACAAGAGCGAAAACAACCTCATATTAAAGATGATACTGTTCTAAAGAAATATTAACATTGATGCCGCATATAAATGTTAATTAAGTCTTCTTACAAGGATCATGTATAACTAGCGTTGTCGGTAACTCCTTGTGTTAATAGCGTACATTAATATGAGAAATTCTATAAGATTGACTCGTTGTCTTAACTCCACTCAATGAATGCTCTATCTGATAGAGCAATGTATAGTACAGTTTGCAATTAACATTTTGTTATGAATTTGTAAATATCTTTTATTTGTATTATATTTAATATAGTTTTTATGAAGTTGCAATATAACAACTAATTAGAATTATGAGTCATCAACTAAACAATTGTGATAATATGTGATAATAACGGTGATAATTGATACTGCCAGTGTGATAATTAGGCCTCTTCTCAGAAAGGCTTCTCGCTTTATTTTTAGTTTAGTATAAAATAAAGTTTAAATAAAGACCAATTTGTTTTACTCACTTGTTTTATTATTTTTTTTATAGTTAAGCACTCCATCGACACAGATTTAAGGCAAAGAATCTACAAACGTTAAAATTACAAATATAGAGTTTGCATGCATGGTTAGCGATTAACTTATTATTAAGGTAGATAGCTACAAAAGAGATTTAATACCTTCCAGTGCCTTAATCTATAGCTTGCAGTAAGAACCAAACATAACATGATTACATTCTTTCCACCCTACCTTACATCCCGATGGTTCTACATACAAACAATTATCAGTATTCTACATGGATGCAAAAGTAAACTGAAAACAGTTTTTCTATATAACCATTACCACGACACTAGGAGTAACTAGCTCAATATGACATCATTCGAGGGCCTTGTTTGAGATCAGGCCACGGTGTGTGTGTGTGTGTGTGTGAGATGTGTGAGGTTTATTATTACTATAACACTGTAGTCCCTTCGTGTAATGAAAATAGTGTGACTGATCGATCAAGCTTCGCCCCTGACATATTATGTTTCCAGAAATTATCTTTTTCATACGAAACCTTGAAACCGGATTGGTCAGAGTGCGGGTTTTGGGCGACACGTCACAATTTTCTTAATGCGAATTGATTGTTTGGTCAGAATGTAAATATACGTATCTACAGTTCAAAGTAGTTTATGCAAATACTTTTCATTAATTTATAAATACATGGGATTCCGTAAAACAAACGTGGATGTGCGATCCACTGTTTGTAATTAAATAACGTCAACCGATGTTTACACGTTGCTCAGTATTTAATTTGTAAGCTTATAAAATACCGTTAGAAGGTAATTAACTATATTATCAACATCTCAACGACTAAATGTCGATTTTAATTGAACATGATCAACAGTATACTGCAGTTGTAATATTAATATTTAAATTCTTAGTACAAGATTTTTCAAAGGGATGTCGAAATATTACTTGTCACAGTTAATGTGTAATTTTGCAGTGGTTTACCTACACAGTTATCATATATAGACTCTAATTAATAGGTCACTGCCGGACATAGTTGATTGTTTGTACAATGCCTACGTCTGAATTCAAGAATCACCAACAAAGTTTACAAACTTTTGGTTACCTACACAATAATGTGTATACCTACTCGGAAAGACATTTATGAAAATGATAACTGCCAAGTTTAAAACTTAACGTTTCTGTCCATAATTAGTTGTAAGTAGCAAACAGACTCTAAAACAGAGCCATTCACTAGCCCAAGATAAACTTGTTACAAATGTAAACAAAACACATGCCTGGCAAAAATAAAAAGTTGAAACAGATGTCACACAAAGAGATTACACCCGAAAGAGTAAAATTGGTTATGCAGATTCTCTAAGACAAAATCAAATTATTACTAATTTTAATTCAACAGATTCCTCACACGAAAACGCTTAACTTGGTGAAGCGTATTATAGTGCAGCTGCATAATCAAGATAAAAACGATGATAAAGTTAAAAATTATTTGCATTAAACAGATTCTATTCGAAAAGACTTTATTCAATCTGATACAGCTCATGCAGTCTCTGCAGAATGTAGAAATAATTACTAGTGTACATCCTACAGGCGACTTGCAAGGAGACAAAACTCAAATCATGCGAGGGGCTTCACTCGGGGTTTCACAGGCGAGTTACATATATATATATAGTAACTTACTTTACGGGGTAGAAATCGTGAGATACCTTTTAAAGTTCCTGTAAGAGATGATTGTTAAGATTTAAGTTTTTCTATGTGTTTTTATATTTTTGATCGTCTATTTTAAGGGAAGGATAGTCAGAGATTTCCTTATTTTTAGACTTAAAGAGCATGTAATTATTTTTTTAAATGTTAATGGTTAGTAGATTATGTTGAAACCGTTTGTTAAGTAAATTAAATCGTCTGAGGGGTCGGATATGGCCGTATCTATTGAGCGACAAAGGTAAAATAGACTAATATCATCAATAAACAACGTAACGGTATTGATAAATGAATGAGGAACAATAAAGGTCCCAATGTTGATCCTTGACGAACGCTGTACGTTATACATGTAGTAGTACTTCTGAACTATTATGTACCTGTACTGATGTACCTTCTTGTACGTAAGATCAGAACATTGTTTTAAAGGGTTAAAGAACTACAATGACCATGTTTGATATTGTGCTTTTCAAATGAAGTATTTGTAGTTTTTCTACATTATAAATTAGCATTTTTTTATCTTACTCTCAGAATGAGGTTACTAGGTGGTTGTTTCGATGACGAATAAAATATGAATTTGAGTAAACAAAAAATGAATCGAATGCAATTATCGAGAACGCAAGATCAAGCTTATTGAGTAGATCCGTATTCAAGTCAGAGTAATCCACGTCACCATGGTCGATTATAATAAACCGATATAAAGTATAAAATGTTTTTTCATCATATTTGCGTAAATTAAAAATAAATCGAATGTGATTATTGAGAAGACGGTCAAGCTTGTTGAAAACATCCGTGTTAAAGTCAAAGCGTAGCACACGCCACCATAGTCGATTATAATATGCATATCGAAGTAATACTAATACTAATACTAATACTAATACTAATACTTTATGCTGAAAGATCCAAATGCCGTTATTTTCGAGAAATAAAAATAATTGAACGTTCCTTTTCACACTCGCTTCACTGACCGCTTCATTGCTCGCCAACGCCACCTCATCGAAACGATACGATACGAAACGTGTTTCAAACACAACGTCGAATGAACATTGTATTATCATTAGACTTTTGACACGTGTGTGAATTTTCAAGTCGATTTGATGTCTTTGAATTGGTGAAAATTACATTGAAAGATTCCATTACATAAATGCATGCAGATCAAGCTAATAGAAACGTGTTAAAATAAAGAGTACGTCAGATCTACGCCATCTTGAAAAGCCGAGTTGGCAACACTGAATGTCATTAGTCTTGTCATGTCATTCGTTCTCTTCAAAGAGTGTGACGTACAGCGGTTGCATTTGAAGTTATAGCGATTCATAATATTGTGAACAATTAATAAGTTTTATATATAGTTAAGTGTATTTGGACCTCCATCAAAATGGTTTGCGATAAGTGTGAGAAGAAATTAGGACGTGTCATAACTCCGGATCCTTGGCAAAATGGAGCGAGAAGCACCGTTGAATCAGGAGGGAGAAAAATTGGAGAAAACATAGAGATTACTGTGAAAAAAAGGCGTTTCAATCCGTATACAGCGAAGTTTCTCGACTGCAGGTAAGATTACAGTGTCACGAACTATATTTTTTAGTAAAAAGTAATAGCACGATAAATTACTACGCATCATTACACAGCATCAACATTCATTTCTTCATAGCAGGTTGCACTGGGTTCTCACCGATAACAGAATCCCAATTCAACCTCGCCTACAAACGGTGCACCTGCTGATCGAAGGATGAGGCTCTTGTTAACAAAAAACATCCTAATTAGCAGCAATAGGCTCGTCGCTTAGTACGTGGGATCAAAACATAGACATATCTGTGACGTAAAAAGTGTTTTTATGCTCGTTCTTTGTAGCTGGTTGTTATTTAAGTTAGAAAAGTGAAAACGCTTAAGAAGTTGATGTAAACAACAAACACAAATCACAGAATTCAAAATGCTTGTTATAACTGTTACATTCATTTGTTCATAATTAGTATTGAAACAGTTGCTGTGAGTGTTAGAGGTGCTCTGTACTTACTTTTGTGTCACAGATCAAATTTAACAAGGACTCTTCATGATTCCGTTCTCTTGTCACACTGGTCACCAATTAATTCAAAATTATTAATCCATCACTACACAGAGATACCGTTATAAAGGTTACCTACCTTCTTAATGCCTTTAAATTATGAGGCTCTTTCACTCTTAATTATCACTTTTTCTATGAACAAGAATATATTTGAAATTGTGATTGTTATACTTTCAGAATATGCCACGGCAAAGGACATCTAGTGGGCGCGCACTACTGTCAAGCATGCGCATACAAGAAGGGCATCTGTATTATGTGCGGCAAGAAGATTTTAGATATTAATCAATATAGACAAAGTTGTAGCTAGCAATATTTATCATCATTTAGTAGTAGTAGTAGTAGTACACATGGTATAACTGCCAAGAAGAGGAGTGTACTTTTAAAGATACATGCAAATTTATGTGCCTGCATAAAACTATGTGAGTTTTAGCTTTTCTCCGGCACTTATAAGTGCCCAAACTGATAGGAGTTGATATAATGGGTATTTTTAGGAAACTAGAGCATTGTAAGAGTTATTCGCATATAATGTCAATATTGTAGAGTATGTGCTATTCTTGCACTGTACAAGAGCGAAAACAACCTCATATTAAAGATGATACTGTTCTAAAGAAATATTAACATTGATGCCGCATATAAATGTTAATTAAGTCTTCTTACAAGGATCATGTATAACTAGCGTTGTCGGTAACTCCTTGTGTTAATAGCGTACATTAATATGAGAAATTCTATAAGATTGACTCGTTGTCTTAACTCCACTCAATGAATGCTCTATCTGATAGAGCAATGTATAGTACAGTTTGCAATTAACATTTTGTTATGAATTTGTAAATATCTTTTATTTGTATTATATTTAATATAGTTTTTATGAAGTTGCAATATAACAACTAATTAGAATTATGAGTCATCAACTAAACAATTGTGATAATATGTGATAATAACGGTGATAATTGATACTGCCAGTGTGATAATTAGGCCTCTTCTCAGAAAGGCTTCTCGCTTTATTTTTAGTTTAGTATAAAATAAAGTTTAAATAAAGACCAATTTGTTTTACTCACTTGTTTTTTTTATTTTTTTATAGTTAAGCACTCCATCTACACAGATTTAAGGTATAGAATCTACAAACTAGGAGTAACTAGCTCAATATGACATCATTCGAGGGCCTTGTTTGAGATCAGACCACGGTGTGTGTGTGTGTGAGATGTGTGAGGTTTATTATTACTATAACACTAGTCCCTTCGTGTAATGAAAATAGTGTGACTGATCGATCAAGCATCGCCCCTGACATATTATGTTTCCAGAAATTATCTTTTTCATACGAAACCTTGGAACCGGATTGGTCAGAGTGCGGGTTTTGGGCGTCACACGTCACAATTTTCTTAATGCGAATTGATTGTTTGGTCAGAATGTAAATATACGTATCTACAGTTCAAAGTAGTTTATGTAAATACTTTTCATTAATTTATAAATACATAGGATTCCGTAAAATAAACGTGGATATGCGGTCCACTGTTTGTAATTAAATAACGTCAACCGATGTTTACACGTTGCTAAGTATTTAATTTGTAAGGTTATAAAATACCGTTAGAATCACCAACAAAGTTTACAAACTTTTGGTTACCTACACAATAATGTGTATACCTACTCGGAAAGACATTTATGAAAATGATAACTGCCAAGTTTAAAACTTAACGTTTCTGTCCATAATTAGTTTATCATTGATCGATCGATCGATCGAAAGAAGAGAGACACAGGAGGCGAAAAATTTATACACAATTTAGGTTTCACAAACGCACCTAAAATTAAATTTCGTATTGAATTGGCAACACACGTTAATATAATACAAAATGTTTTTGACCATCTTCGTCATTATTGCTTATCGTCGAATACATTTCTTATAATTTAGCTTTAATCGTTTATTTAAAAGGCAACCGTTTTGAGAATAAATCCTGAATAACAATAACACGATTTTATGGGCACGTTTTCAAGAGAATATTGATTTGATATTTATCGAACAACAATAATTATGAGTGTGTTAGAATTACTTGCGATCTCTTCGAAACAGGATCTGTACTGCATTTTTTTCTTGGTTCCAAATATTTATTCTCGTTAAGAATTACGATACAATTCACTTTCATGTGAACATAATTAGAACTAAAACACAAATACATATTATTTGAGAGCATACATAAAGGCGGTAGCAATAAAAAAACATCTTACAACTGCAACCCCTATAGTTACAAATTCGAGCACAGATGGACAAGACAATACCTTTATATAAGATTTTAGTGCGCTTCACTAGAAGTGAAAAATCAATTTTTTATAAAAAAATCTTTCGTATGTTGATGCATAACAGTTTAGTAATTTAAATTATTTGTAATTGAAAATTATTTATAATGTATTTGACTTTATTCTGTATTTATTTAGACAAGTCAAAATCAAAATAAAAAAAACAACGCACTGGTCAGTAGGCGTCAGGTAATCAAAGTGAAAAACTACCTTAACTAGTTTATTTTGAGCTCTTTGCAACAAATTTAGGTTAGTTTTAGAGGCTGTGCCTAAAATCTCTTGTAGCGTTCATGTGGCAACTCTGTTTTTGACGACGTTCCTTTTTATACACAGAGTTGGGTACACAAAAAATGTTAAGTGGACTCTGATTAACAAAGCGTGTAATTCAAGCTCTTGGAGACAAAATACTGTGAATATTGGTACCACTGAACAGAAATCCATATTAAGTATATACTGTGTTTAATTTGACCATTCAAGTGGTAGATGCATAAAATAAAAATATATTGTGGAGTAACACAAACACAGTAACTCCAAAGTGGTGACCGCGATGTGATATGAAGTTGCGACTGAGGTGCACAGCAGTTTCATCGACACTTGCCTTCCCATCTTGCGTGTGACTTATCAATACCGACGTGATCGTGTTTATGCATCCTGTTTTTACACTCAATATCTTCATTTATACAACCTGTTTTCAAGAGCTGAACAAGTGACTTTTCTTCTGACCTACAAGAAACCAACTGGCTGCAAGTATCTCCTAAAAAGTGCATGAGCATCTACACCACTGACTTGATGCCATAAATCAGACTTCCTGAACGGTGGTTCAAGTGAGATGTGACTGTTCTACTGCATCTTTTCTCCAACTGTGCCTACTCGTATCAACAAAGAATTATATAAGCGGTGTGTCCTGTGTTGTGCCTATAAGCAAAGCTAATTTGTGTCCTGTGTTCTCATTACTAGTGACTTTATAGAACTTTTAAAACCCTATTTTAAACATTTTACCTAACAATTATCAACTCTTTTATAAAATTTACTGTCATAATCAATTAAGTACATTTTTATAACAAATTAACACCCTACGGAGAGACTTCAAATTTTAGTTTAAAGTTGTTTGTACAGTTAATTTTTAATTTTACATTCTTTTCCTGTACCGTATTTACTCTTATTTTTTATGTACTAAGTCTAGGAATATTTCATGTATTGTGTAACAACTAAAATCTTTTTAAAGTTTCTATTTTTATAATTGCAATTGCAATTCTTATATAGGTTCTCCTGATAATATTTTTTGCTTTTATACAGAGTTTAAATAGGTACTATTTGGTTTCTATTCAGTGTTAAGGTCACAGGTGTGTATACAGAGTGACATTTTCTTTTAATTTTTATTGTCATTGTGTGGTATTTCAATTACTTTTATTGAGTAATATTTTCTCTTCTGTAGCACTTTGTATACCAATATGATAGGTACTAAAGGTGTAGGGGCTACTCGATCACAGTCTGAGGCATTATACACCCTTCCTCCTTCTCATGATCTTCTATTAAATTTGGTGAACAAAATAGAGCAACTGACCAAACAAGTTAACGCCTTGTCTGCACGCGAACAATCCCAACCACGAGGTCGACATCGAAATAGGTCGAAATCCAGACACTCACACACAAACTCACCGGCTCCAAGCAGTCTTTGCTGGTAACACCGGCGATATGGGATCAAGGCTACAAAGTGCACTACTGGTTGCACATGGACCATGCCTTCGGAAAACTCCAGTAGTGGCGGAAGCTGATTTGCTCGCACCTCAGCCGCCGACTCTTCGTTACCGACAGAGTCACAAAGTGTCAGTTTCTGATCGATACCGGTTCCGACTTATGTTCCTTTCCACACAGCTGGTTACCTCGGCGGGTAGAATCACCCGACTATCAATTGACCGCTGCAAACTGCATTAAAACCTACGGAACCGTTAATCTTCGACTCAACTTAGGGCTACGACGAGACTTCGTGTGGCTATTTGTAGTTGCTGACGTTCAGCGTGAGATAATCGGTGCTTACTTTTTAGCACATTATCGCTTGCTGCCTGACTATCGTAACAAAATGCTCATAGACGCCTCACCGGTCTCTAGTCAAGCTTCCTGCATTACCATAGAGCAACCCAGCACCAAGGCCATCGTTACTGGAAATTTCATTTATTTGTCCTTACTTGCCGAATTTCCAGACATTACACGACCTCCTGGGTTATCAAGAATTATTAAGCACGACACTGTGCATCATATTCAAACCACCGACGGTCCCCCTATCTCTAACCAACCTCGTCGTTTGGCACCTCAAAAATTGATTTCAGCCAAAAAGGAATTTGAAGAAATGGTACGCTTTGGAACAGCAAGGCCTTATAAAAGCGCTTGGTCATCTCCATTGCACATGACCCTCAAAAAGGGCAATTCCTGGCGCCCTTGTGGCAATTACCGCGCCTTGAACGCCAGGATTGTTCCGGATAAATATCCTGTCCACCACATCAACGGATTCGCTCACAATCTCTCTGGAGCCAAGGTATTCAGTACCCTTGATCTGGTGAAAGCTTACCATCAGATACCAGTTTCTGAGACCGATTTTCCGAAAACTGCCATCGTGACTCCGTTTGGTCTCTTTGAATTTCCATTTATGACCTTTGGCTTACGGAATGCGGGACTAACGTTCCAGAGATTCATCGATGAGGTTACACAGGGTCTCGATTTCTGTTTTTTTTTACATTGACGATATCTTGGTTTATTCACCAGACCATGTCGAACATCTTCACACCCTATGCAGGTGTCTCTGCAGGACTACGGTATTGTAATCAACCCGACTAAGTGCGTCCTTGGCGCTAGCGAAGGTGTGTTCTTGGGCTACCACATCAGTGCTGATGGCACTCGACCTCCTCAGGACCGTGTCCAAGCACTTTTGGACTTCAAACCTCCTGAAACAGTCCAGGCCATGCGCCGTTTTCTTGGCATGATTAATTATTACCGGCATTTTATTCCCCAGGCCGCCAAATTTCAGGCACCTCTGATTGCTGCTCTAGTTGCCACCAAATGCAAAGATTCTAAGCCATACCCATGGTCACCTGAGCTGCTTAATAACTTCGAGGAATCCAAGAAAAGTTTTCTGCTGCAATCCTGCTCCACCATCCTGTCGCTGATGCTCCTTTTGGTCTCTTTCCCGACGCATCTACCCTTCATGTTGGTTCATGCTTACAACAGTACGTTGACGGACATTGGTAACCGTTAGCATTTGTCAGCAAGAAGCTTACTCCTCAGCAATGTCAGTGGCCGGCATATTACCACGAACTTTTAGCTGTGTACGAAAGTGTACAGCATTTTCGTCATATTTTGGAAGTCCAACACGTGACCATATTTACAGGTCACAAGCCATTGTTGTATGCTTTCGTACAACGACGCGAAAAACTTCCACCTCCACAATTAAACCAACTATCTTTTATCAGTCAATTTACAACTGATATTAGATACATCAAAGCTGAAGACAACATCGTTGCTGACGCCATATCACGGATCGAAGCAATATCATTGGAACAAGAACACAAGGCACTTGCTCAGTTACAAGAGGCAGATATGGAAAGGATCCAACTTTTGGAGCATTCCAGTCTGAAACTTTCCAAGACGAGCATTCCCGGCACAATTTTTTTCTTGTTCTGCGACCTTTCGACCGGCAAACCTCGTCCATATGTTTCGCAAAACCTGCGTCGTACCATATTCAACAAGCTTCTTAACTTAAGCCACCCCAGTATCCGGGCTACGGCTCACTTCATAGCTGACCGCTATGCCTGGCCGTCCCTCAATAAAGACTGTAGAGAGTAAGACCGCATGTGTGATGCTTGTCAACGCAGCAAAGTGTCGAGACATAACTCTTCTCCACTTGGCAATTTTGAAATACCGACTGGTCGCTTTATGCACATTCATATCAACACAATCGGTCCTTAACCTCCTTGCAAAAGCTATCGCTACTGTTTGACCGCCATTGACCGTATATCTAGGTGGCCCGAAGTTTGGCCTATGCAAGGAATCATTGCAGAAGAAGTAGCGGAAACTTTTGTAAGGGAACGGGTCTCACGTTTTGGTGTTCCGTCAACCATCACTACCGATCAAAGCACTCAATTCGAGTCGATTTGTTTCGTAGGTTGATGCGCAGTTTCACCACAAAACGCACTAGGACCACCGCTTACCATCCTCTAGTAAACGGAATGATCGAAAGATTGCACAGGCAATTGAAGGCATCCATTATGTGCCATGGAGACGACTGGTACTTCTTGGTATCCATTCACCTTTCAAACAGAACATCAAATCGTCTACTGCGGAGATGTTATATGGCGAAATTCTGCGTCTTCCAGGCGAACTAATAGTCCCTTCGTCCCATCCTGAAGTCCCGGTCGACCCTGCTGATTTTGTGTCGCACCTCAGGCATCGCATGTCTGAAATCCGTCCAGTTCCGGCTTCAAGACACAGTACCAAAACTTCCTTCATTTTCAAGGACCTCGCCACAGCCTCACATGTTTACCTACTTGAGGACCCCGTTTGTCACCCCTTTCAATCTCCATACACTGGTTCTCACCAAATAATGGACAGAGTTACTGATGGTAAAACTATCACCATTAGGATCAAAGGTAAAACGATTACCGTTAGCGTCAATCGCGTTAAACCAGCTTTCATTTCGACATCTGCTCCAAATCCACCGAAACCTGCCACCACTCCTAACGATCCTTTATTATCTCTAGCTCAAAAGCATCTAGCCGCTCCCCCAAATCAGTTCATCCCTCACCTTATACCACACGATCGGGTAGGCGTGTTAGATTTAAGACTTTTAGAGACTAGTTGTCTTTCTCCGTAGGGGGGTGGTGTAGCGTTCATGTGGCAACACTGTTTTTGATGGCGCCACTCTTTATACACAGAGTTGGATACACAAAAAATGTTAAGTGGACTCTGATTAACAAAGTGTGTAATTCCAAGCTCTTGGAGACAAAATACTGTGAATATTGGTACCACCTGAACAGTAAATCCATATTAAGTATATACTGTGTTCAATTATAATATAATAATAATATATATTTATTTCAAAAAGAATTCAATACTAGGTTACAAGATTACAAATATCATGGCAATATTTTTACAAATCAGTGAATTTAGCATCTGTAATCGAACTAGGCAACGTCTGTATTTCGATTGTCAGTCTCAATTCGCTCTAATTATTTTACTACAACAATATCTTATGATTGTTTCTTTGATAGTTGTACTGTTTCAATATCAATACAATCCGATACCCATCCAAAATTGAATGTAAATGAATATTTTTTTCTTTTTCTTTCGTGTAATAAAAAGTTGTGAAAGTGTGAAAATGTCCTCTTTTTTGAGTAGTGTAAGTGATGAATTATGTAAGTGTTGTGAGACTGATGTAGTGGTGTGTAAAGAGGGTGTGTATATGTGTAATGTTTATATAGATGGGTGATATAATACGTGTGATTTTAATTACTGTGTTATTGGTATTAGTATTTCTGTTCCTTCGTAGTGAAGTCCCTGCAAGTACTGACTCACTTTTACTTTGCATTGTTTTTTTGTCAGAGGGTAAATGTTTAATGTTTTGTTTATTTTGTTATATAAATATGGTCCAAGAAATCCAATAAACCTTCTGCTAAATTTTGTTTTCCAACTGATCTGTGTCATACGTACTCTATATTTTTGGCGTTTCTCAAATAACTTTGGGTTGTATGTTAGACCAGACCAGACCAATTTTAGGATGATATCCAGGATAAACAATTGCCTGACTGTCAAAATCTCGCACGAGTAGTAAAGTGTCGTGGTGGGAAAATAAATAGACCTGAAATTATTTATCTTTAGAATTGCTCGCTGCGCGACCTCAATGCGCTTCATGGTGGTTTTGCATGCACCTCCCCACGAAGATATACAATAAGTAAGTATAGGCTGACAGAGGGCGTAGTATATATACTTCATTAACTCAGGCTCAGCTACGTGCCGTAAGGTTTTGAATACATAAATGAGTTTGCGTACTCTAGCACATAGTAATTTGATATGTTCTTTAAAGTTGAGGGCACTATCAATAGTAACACCTAAGTATCTGGCAAATTGTACGCGTTCCAATGGTAAGCATTTACAGACAATATCAGGGAAGCACTCATGTGATATAATTCTGTGATTCTTACTAAGCACAGTTACCGGCCTAATGCTGAAACAGATGTACTTAGTTTTTTCGACGTTTAGTGTTAATTTATTTCTCTAAAACCATTCACTTGTGACATGAATCCGCTCTGGGCAGCATTAAAGATCGCGTTCCATGTATCAGCAGCAAACATCAAGGTTGTATCATCCGCGAAGGAGATAATCTCACCAAGAGTGAGTTTAACATTCGTGAGCTCGTTGATGTAAATAAGAAACAGAGTAGGTCCAAGGATACTTCCCTGTGGAATGCCGTGTGTCACAGGAAGAAAAGTACTTTTATATTGTCCCACCCTCACACATTGAACACGCCCGAATAAATAACTTTTGAAAAGTTCTAGTTCAGTGCCTCGAATTCCCAGTCCCTCAAGCTTATTCAATAAGATGTAAACAGAAACTGTATCAAATGCCTTTGCTAGATCCGAAAAGATACAGAGACATTTTTTACCTTTATCCAAATTTGTACTGATAAAGTTTGTGAACTTATTTACAGCTTGTTCAGTTGACCTTACATGCCTGAAACCGTACTGATTTGTAGATAATATATTATTTTTTTCAAGATAATCGATTAGTCGAATATTTATTATCTTTTCTAAAATTTTTGAGAGTGCTGGTAGGATAGATATTGGTCGGTAGTTGTTGATAAGATTTCTATCACCGCTCTTAAAGATTGGACAAACTTCTGACACTTTTAAAGAGTCGGGCAATATTCCTGACCTTAGGCTGTCATTAAATATTTTTGTTACGGGCGGCACAAGAACACCTTTGTGTTCTTTTAAGAATCTACAGCTAATTTTATTGTATCCCGTATTCAGGCCCATTACAATTTTTTCCACTTCTTCTTCGTCGGTGGCAAATAATGCCCATGATTTCAGCTTCTTATTTTTATTAATATATTTTTGTAAAGTATGTGTGTTCGATGTATGAGATTTTTTTTCGTTAATTTTATCCGCTAATGAGCTGCCCATATTTATGAAATAGTTATTTACTTCGTTGAGCGATTGGTCAGCAGAAGTGGAAGATGTAAGTAGTTCTTTGGGGTGTTTTGTTATTTTTGTCGTGTTGGTGATTGTTTTTATTACTTTCCATAGTCTTTTGTTATCGTTTTTTGCAGTTTGTATTTGGTCTCTTTCATATGCTCTCTTTACTTTTCGTAACAAATCGCTGCAAAAATTTCTATAACGCTTGAAACTAATTTTTAAGATTTCATTATCTGGTTTCAAGTTTGATTTTTTATGCAATTTGTCCCTATTCTGCATACGCTTTAACAATCCGGGAGTTATCCAAGGTTTTATAATTTTTTTACGTCTTGGTAGAGATATTGACAATTGAATTTGACCATTCAAGTTTTAGATGCATACAATAAAAATATATTGTGGAGTAACACAAACATAGTAACTCCAAACTCTATTAGATAATCAATGTGAGGTTTCACAAGTGAGTTATATATAGTAACGTACTTTACGGGTCAGATATCGTGAGATACCTTTTAAAGATAGATTTAAGGTTTTCTATTTGACTTTGCCGTGTAAGGTTGCTGTCAATTAGTAGCCCACGATGTTTTTTACTGTCTGTTCGACTAATACTTTGGTCATCTATTTTAAGGGAAGTATAGTCAGAGATTTTCTTATTTTTAACCTTTAAGAGCATGTAATTTGTTTTGGACATGTTTATGGTTAGCAGATAATATTGAAACCATTTGTTAGGTAAATTAGATCGTTTTGATATGACTATATCTATTGAGCGACCAAGGTAAAATAGACTATTATCATGAATATACAACGCAACATCGCCCTTAAGACTCAGATCGTGCAAGGTATTGATATATATATAAGGGATAATAAAGGTCCTAATATTGGTCCTTGAGGAACGCTGTACGTTGGACTTATGGGATGACTTTCGTGATTGCCTACTGCAACTTTGGGTACTTCTGAACTATTAGGAGATGTACCTTGTTGTATGTAAGATCAGAACAATGTTTTAAAGGGTAAAAGAACTACAATGACCATGTTTGATATTGTGCTTTTCAAATGAAGTATTTGTAGTTTGCCTGCATTATAAATTAGCATTTCTTTATTTTACTCTCAGAATGAGCTTACTTGGTTGTTGTTTCGTCATATTTGCGTAAATTAAAAATGAATCGAATGCAATTGTTGAGAGGACAGTCAAGTTTAGATCGGTATTCAAGTCAAAGTAGGACATTTCATCATAGTCGATTATAATATTTCGATATAAAGTAACACTTTATACTGATACATTCGGATTTCGTTATTTTGAAAAAAAAAACATAATTGAATGTTCCTTTTCACATTCGCTTCATTGCTCGCCAGCGCCACCTCGTTTCAACACAATGATACGGGAAACGCTATGCTACATTTGACTGTGTGTATGAATACGAAACGTATATCAAAAACGACGTTAAATGAACATTCTGTTTTCATAGACAAGTGTGTGAATTTTGAAGCCGATCAACTTTAAAATTTATTGAATTAGTGAAAATTACATTGAAAAATACATGCAGATCAAGCTAATAAAAGCGTGTCAAAAGAACATGTAGATCAACGCCATTTTGAAAAGCTGAATTGGCAACACTGGCTGTCATTAGTCTTGTAATGTCAATATGTCATTCGTTCTCTTCAAAGTGTGCAGCGTACAGCGCTTGTGTTTGAAGCCATAGTGATTCATAATATTGTGAACAATTAATAAGCTTATAAAGTTGAGTTTATTTGGAACTCCATCAAAATGGTTTGCGATAAGTGTGAGAAGAAGTTAGGACGTGTCATAACTCCGGATCCTTGGAAAAATGGAGCGAGAAATACCGTAGAATCAGGAGGGAGGAAAGTTGGAGAAAACAAAGCGCTTACTGCGAAAAAAGGGCGTTTTAATCCATATACAGCGAAGTTTAACGAGTGCAGGTGAGATTGCAGTGTCACGAGGTATATTTTTAATGAAAAATAGTAGCACGAAAAATTATCATACATCATATTTCTACTTTCATTCCTTCGCAAAAGGGTGCATAGTGTTCTCAGAAATAACCTAGAGCCCAAATCAACCTCACCTACCAGTGGTTCATCTGCTAATCGAAGGATGAGGTTCTGGTAAACAAAACATCCTGATTAACAGCAATAGTCTTGCCACTTATTATGTGTGACCAAAACACTGGCGAAAACAGTGCCTTTTACATGCCTCTGCCTACTCGTCGGAGACTTAAAAGTGTTTTTATGTATGTTTTTGTAGCTGGTTGTTATTTAAGTTAGAAAAGTGAAAACGCTTAAGAAGTTGATGTAAACAACAAACACAAATCACAGAATTCAAAATGCTTGTTATAACTGTTTCCTTCATTTGTTCATAATTGGTATTGAAACAGTTGCTGTGAGTGTTAGAGGTGCTCTGAAATTTAACAAGGGCTCTTTATGTTTCCGTTTTCTTGTCATACTGGTCACCTATTAATTCAAAGTGTGGTTAGTACAATGACTTTATTATTAATCCATCCCTACACGGAGGTATTGCTATAAAGGTTACCTTCTTAATACCTTTAATTATGAGGCTCTTTGAACAAGAATATATTTGAAATAGTGATTGTCATATTTTCAGAATATGCCGCACCAAAGTACATCAAGTGGGGTCGCATTACTGTCAAGCATGCGCATACAAGAAGGGCATCTGTGCTATGTGCGGGAAGAAAATTTTAGATACTAAGAACTATAGACAAAGTTCTACCTAGCAATATTTATCATCATTCATACTTAAGAGTCTCTACACGCTGTTGTGATATGATAATTTATCAACGCTGTGTCTGGTAGAAGAACACATGGTATAACTACCAAGATGAGGGGTGTACATTTAATGCAATTTTATGGGCCTACTTAAAACTATGTGAGTTTTACTATTTGTCCAACACTTTTAAGTACCTAAACAGATAGAGTTAATGTAATGGGTATTTTTAGAAAACTACAGCATTGCAAGAGGCATTTGTTTATTATTTCAATATTGTAGTGTATGTGTCATTCTTGCGCTGACAAAAGCCGAAACAACCCCATACTAAAGAAATGTTAACATTGATGCTGGAGATAAACATTCTTATAAGTAATTTTTTTTACATGAGTCCTAACTTCTTGTGTTAACAGCACATATTATTATGAAAAATTCGGATGAAGAAAGACTCTTATCATAGCTTAACCCAATGAATACTCTATCTGATACAGCAATGTATAGTTTGTTATTAATACTTCATAGATAGTTTGTAAATACTTTCCATACTCATAAATAAAGTAGTATATTTGTATTATATAATATAGTTTTTATAAGTTAGCAATGTATAACTTATATTAATGATATGTTGTCATTTAAATCATCGTTAACGTTCATAATTCCACTGCCAGTGTGATAATTAGGCCTCTCCTTAGAAGGAATTCTCGCTTTATTTTTTTTACATTTTTTTTTTCTGTTACATACCCAGAATACTACTGATTCTGTTGCACACATAGTCATTGTTAATTATATACTTTAAAATTATGTTAGTTAGTCTGAACTAAAATAAGCATATCCATTATTGTCCAGTCCAGATTTAATTTATAAATACCTATAACATAAAAAGTTGGCACATATTATCTATTGTTTGTTTAAAGTTTCCAATTTAAGACTACAGCTGAAAAATTAACAGAATAACCAATAGGCCAATTTTTACTAAGTTCACTGCCAATTTTGGTTCTTTTACTAAAATAACTTAGCAATATGTTTTCATTCACATCATTCTGTAAAACTCAATTTTAGTGATCTTTGTTTAGAATATAAATTTTAAGTTCCTGTTTTAGAGTTTAGGGTAAAATGAAGTTGGTCAATTTGTTTTGCTCACTTTTTTTTTTTAGTTATGCACCCCTTCTACACAGATCTAAGGCATTGAAACTACAAACGCTAAAATAACAATCATAGAGTTTGCAAGGTGGTTAGCGAATAACTTATTATAAAAGTAGTTTACTATAAAAGATATTTAATACCTTCCAGTGCCTTAAACTATCGCTTGCCGTAAAAACATAATATGATACATCTTGATGGTTCTACGTACAAACAATCATCAGTACTCTACATGGATGGAAAAGTAAACTGCAAACAGTTTTTCTATATAACCATTATCATACATTACCAAGAGTAAGAGTAACGAGCTCAATATGACATCATTAAAGTGCCTCTTTTCCACAGTAGCATGAGTCATTAGTTTTCATACTTCTAATTGTAATTTCTAGATATATCTTATGATGGTCCTGTTAGTTTAGTGGTTAGGGAATCTGACTGCTAATCAGGAGGTTGCGGGTTTGATGATCCTCATCCAGGAGAAATGTTTGTGTGAAGAACGTGATCATACATTGTCTCGGTGTAATTTATACAAATATATGTGTTTGAAAATATATGTGCTTATCAGCAGTCTGGTTACCACAGTACAGGCTCTGCCTTGTTTGAGATCAGACCGTGGTGTGTGTGAGATGTGTGAGGTTTATTATTACTATAACACTGTAGTCCCTTCGTGTAATGAAAATAGTGTGACTGATCGATCAAGCTTCGCCCCTGACATATTATGTTTCCAGAAATTATCTTTTCATATGAAACCTTGGAATCGGGTTAGTCAGAGTGCGGGTTTTGAGCGCTATGTCACACTTTTTTTAACGCGAATTGATTGTTTGGTCAGAATGTAAATAAATAGACAAGGCTGTGAAAAATAAAACCAGTTAAACGTGGCCTGACAGTCAGAATATTTTTTGTAATGTAATATATTTAGGCTCAGTCTGGATGGCCTTTTAAAAGTATTCTTAAATATTATTTATTGTTAAGCGACCTATTGTTAAAACTTATAACAATTAAATGTTTGTGAAATTGAAATTGTATTTTTTATTTTGTCATCATATTAAATATAATCTAACAAAATCTGTAACAAGAAAAGTTACGCGAGGTACGTATCAGCAGTTTAAAGTAGTTTATGTAAATACTTTCCATTGATTTATAAATGCATGGGATTCTGTAAAACAAACGTGGACATGCGATCCACTGTTTGTAATTGAATGACGTCAACCCCTATTTAAACTCTGCTCAGTATTTAATTACTGCCGTTATTTAATTTTTAAGTTTACAAAATACCGTTAGAAGGTAATTAACTATATTATCTACACCTCAACGACTTGTAAATTATAATTAAATGTCGATTTTAATTGAACATGTTCAACAACTTAGTGCACTTGTAATATTAATATTCAATCAAAATAGTCGATAATGAATTTTCTGTCAACTTATTGACGATAAAGTATTTAGTTCAACAGTTCTTTGAAACGTGTGAATCGTATAATTGTTTCTGTTGCTCAAAATGATTGTTAATTATTTCGTTTTTTGCATCATAGTTCTCTGTCATGCTGAGGTAAGTAACTAATTAATTAATCTATCATTAGTCGCCTGCGCAGGTACGTATTCAAACCGCTTAGCGGGTTTTAATATCTTTTTCGGTATTGATGTATTTATACCAATGGATACTAACAAATTGAAACATTAAGTCTTTTAGTTTCTAGTATAGTTAAGGACTTTTTTGTTGACGGGATGGAAAATTTCTTTGAATCTCCTGCTTCTTGGGGATATAGAAGCTAGGAGTATGTAGCAATTCCACTAAAGATCATCACGACGGCCAATCTGTGGCGCCCTACTCAGGAAGGACCCGAAGCATGTTATTTCAGGTCCTCCCTGAATCAACGCGTCGTCAGGCCCTATCCCGGGAGAAAACACTTCCCCTTTCAATCTCGACGTGGCCGCCGGTTGCACCTTAATGTGATCTGGCTGTTATTCCATCCTCTGCTACCTCAACAATTCATTTGCCGCAAGAGGTACCCATTCTGGCCGCTTACGGCTCCGTCAGCGGTTGGTATCGCTGCTTGCATCCCCTATACTAGGCCCTTGCCCGATTTTGTTCAGTGGGTTTTTTTCTGAAGCATTACAGCTTCTCAGAAAGAGAACACTGCGCACCAGCCCTCCTCACCTCCAGATTGCGCGTCTGTCAGGCGGGGCTGTCCTCCAGTGTAATCTGGGTGGCATGCCAGTCAGCTGCATAGTGGTGGCGTTATGCCGTCCTCGTGTCCGACCTTATACAGGTACTCACCGAAGTAACCATGCTCGGTGAGTATTTGCACAGGTCAGCAGGTGACGCGACCTTCCTCCCTACCCAAGTTTCAAGGTTAGACAGAACGACACCAACAGGACATTGGTGCGTATTTTGCTTATCGGTGAGCGGTTCACCGCCTTTCGAGTTCGTCTTTTTTTCCTGCTCTCAAAGTATAGCTGAGCCTGCCAATACAGTCAACGTTTAGTACTTTACTGCGAAAAAACAGTTGTGAGATTGAAAGTTAGTCTGCACAAAATTTGACCAAATTGTTAAAACGAAAATTGGTTTTCAGCTCTTTTACTCCTCTCAATTTAAAATACTATGTTATTACCTACACGAGAGCTTTCGAAAATTCATCCAATATTCAATTACAAGACTACCTATAAAGCGTAAATTGTTAAAATGTGGTAAATAATGTACATTTGTAGTAATTAACTTATCTGATTTGAATATAAAACAAACAGAAAATATTTATTAATACCCACATACGCAGGCATCATCTTAAAGATAAAAACTGGAGTAATTCACCCAATTAAAAAAAACCACTATGAAGTCATTACTAACCTCCATCTCTCGCGCCGAGTGGCACAACTTACACTGTTCACAGCTTGAAATAAATCTTCCTTGAAAGACCGTATTTTTGGTTTGCTTGCTGGTTTATTCTTTTCCGTACGAAATTGAATAGGTGCAAGTTAGAAGAATAAAAAAAGATTTATTCGTTCTGAAACCGTAACCGTAACCTACGACGATTAGCCTAGATTTAGATGGGAAGTAAACGTGCTTTTTTAACGCGTACCGGTTTAGGCCTTTATAGAATATTTAATTACAAGGCTACTTATCAAGTTTAATTGTTCAGATCTACTTAACACGGAATATTTGTAGTTAAGTATTATTTTTTGTTTCTAATTCGTTGGTATTTAATTCAATAAATGTATGAAGGCGAGCGGTTAGATAAAAGGTTTCTTAAAGATAGAAAAGAATCGCGATCCATGTATTCTTTTGATAAATTACTTAAGTATTATATATTAAAAAACTATAATTAATTATTCAATCGCAATATCGATCTGCAAAACAAACAGTTTAACTCAATAAATACAGAATAAAGTCAAATATATACTTATAAGTAATTAAATAATTTGCACGAACGGGTCGGATCGACCGGAGAAGTACTACCCTCTGACAGAAGTTCAACCTAAAGCGACAGTATCCGTGCTGTCGTGTTCCGTTGGTGATTGCGAGACCGGAAGCCCATTGATGCAGGGGTGACAGGTATCATGGTAAAAGCGTGAGCCCCACACCACCACGATGACTGTCATGCCTTTTACGCCCTCAAGCGGGGCGTGAAAAAGAATCTCGCTAGGCCACCATAGTGTGGGTCAGTATACTGTATTGGATGCATTCAATGAGTATGCTGACCTAAACTCACTTTGGTAGGCTCTTAAAATAGAAAAAAGAAATTTTGTTTTAAACTACAAAATTATTAGCATCATCATCTGTAATCATTTTAATTTTTCTGGATAATGGAGGTCTGGATCCTGTTCAATAAAGATGACAATCCAACAAGTCGACATATACCAAAAATTTGTCAAATGTGTTTTATTAAATACTTAGTAAATTGTCATGACACATTGACCTATTTATGAAATAGTGCGAAAATTCAAACAGGAGCGTTACCTTCTGTCACCCAAGCAGAAGCAGGGCGGGGTGCCGATACGAGCGCTACGGACTGCGCTCGCCCGTTTGGGGACAGGCAGAAAAGGGATCATCAGGGTTCCCACAATACATCTACAAGTCGTAGGTGGTCCGAGGTACGTGGGGTTCCAGGGATTTCCTTACTAGGATGCACCTGGTTCCCCCCTGGTTCCCTGAGACCGCGTGCGGTTTCTAGTCGATTCGAGTCCGACATAACCACCTTTCGGTGGTATATATCGGAAAAAAAGGAGTATTATCTTCTGTCGCGAAAGCCTATTTTGAAAGCGTCAGAGAAAGATTGTACAAGTTTTATTACAGAAAATGTAATATTTCTATAAATCCAGGCTTAATTGATCACTAAGCTTCGCAAAGCACATATCTATTTTCATTTTACATGCAATTAGAAGAAACAATCGGAATTACTTCAATGTTTAGTTTATTCTGACATTTTGTTAACATGTTTCTATTTTACCCTTATTTTGTTTCATAAAACAAATTATTTGCAAATATGTCAATCCGCCGACATAATGGTCACGACAATCTGACAATAATTACCAACGAATGTCACAAATAAGTTGTCAGTGATTTTTTGACATTACATTTAGTTTTATTAAACGCTTTTGTAAATGATAAATGTGTCATGATTTTAACTACAAATTTTTGACAGATTTACTAATTTTGTTAGATAGCCTAAGCTATTGCACTAATTCTATTATTATAACTTTTTGACATATATTTCAAAATGTCAACTTTAAAAAAGGGGGGCCCTGATAGCAGTTGCTTCACGTAAAATAGAGAATAGCATCAATTTTATATTTGAATTGAATAATAAATGTTACGTGACAAAGCATTATCATCAATATTCATCCTTTTGTCGCACATTATCAGATCATTTTTTGTGCCGAGAAAACGAAAAGCATTATCTCGGATGGTGCAACCCTTACAAGATTTACCAACCTTCTCAATACCATCATCAAAGTAAACGAAGAAAGAATGCAGGCTTTGAAGAAAGTGGCCACCTTGCAAGATTATTTGCTGACCAATAATGGAGAAAAGAATGATGTCTATCATGATTCTGACGAAAGAAAAGATAGTCAGGCAGATTCTACTGTGGGTAATGAGGTGAGTAATTTGTTATTAGAGAGACATAAATGACAAGACACGTAAACTAAATTATGCCCGGAACACTGACAATATGGTTGTATAATTTTTAATCTTAAGATTTTTTGTATAATCTTAATTTTTATCAAAATAAAAATTTGTCACTTAGCGTGAAAACCTTTTTCTTACTACGTAGTTCAGGGTAACGTTACTAGGTGGCGCTATCACTAACTACATTTTTTTTAATCCAAGTTATAAGTACAGAATCACAATATACCTTTAAGGTGTATTAACATACGTGACAGGACTAAAGAATTTAAATTGTTTATGTAAAGAAAGCAATGGCTAACGGACTTAGGAATTAAAACACACTCTCCAGATTTACACAGTACTGCACAAAGAATTCTAGAACAAACTGTCAAACTACAAGACTTAAGGATATCATTCAATTGCAACGAACTGAATCTCAGACGACTGAGAACTATAATGTCAAAGACTATGCAAGCTCACACACTTCATTTAAATATACACGATTCCATTTTTTCATGTTCACATATTCTTCTGCAACTATTCTATTCTTCTATAACTACTTCTCGGCTCGTGAATGTTTGCAGTGATCAATAAAACTCAAGAAAGAAATAATAAAGATTGTTTTCTTAACTTAGAACAAAAAGTAAATAGATTGTGAAGTATTTTTCTCAAATGAAAGTTTGAGATCTTTTTGTCCCTAAAAATTGCAGCAAAATATGCAGGTTTGTTAAAGAAACTACAAGATCTCAATTATTGGAGGCTGTAAAAAGTTGTCTGCATTTTTTTTTAAACAACGCCCGTACTAGGAATAAAACCTGTGCCGCGGGGGACTCTACAAACACATACAAGAAACGGACACAAAGAACACTCAGACTCAGAACAACAATTTATGGATCACACAAAGTGTTGTCCCATATGGGGAACAACGACAACACTCAGCGCAGTAGAAAACGATGTGGCGACTGCTTAAATTACTAGGCCAACCGTGCAGTGTATAGGTATGGATTAAAAATACCAAATGTCATCACTTCTATTTATCCCATGGGTGTTATAAAACTTGACTTATGGAACAGATTACGTTGGACAACAGCACTGCAAAGAGACGGAAAACTTGAAATAAACCCTAAAACAACACGTCTGGTTACTGTGGTATAGTAGACCAAATCTGCCTTGAAAGCAGCTGTAGAGTATTAGAGGTAGTTGTTGATGTTAATGAAGAATTATGAACGTTCTATCAAAGAAATCATGTATTGTCATACAAGCTAAGATCCTTTTTGATCATCTTAACTGAAAATTTCAGTAGACTTAAAACTAGAATTAAAACTAATCACACGAAGTCTTAAACCACTACACTTATAATGCAGGTCGATGGCGTGAACACACATATTGCATAAAATACTTGTCAATTTTGTTATGAACTAGCAGCTCCCTCTCAATTTCGTCTGTTATTCCCATTGATCGTAGTGTGATGTCGTGAATAAACTTATTTAACATAAAAAGGTTTAGTGAGCGAATCTCAAACGGTAAACACATACTATCACAGACTTTTTTTAGAATTTTTAATGGGGAATAATTACGTCATACATTATTTTTACGTCGTACATACATTTAACTTTAAAAGTTTACGGAGCACACGCAATGAAAGCTCTCAAATGGAATAACTTAACACCGATTTCGCAACTTTTTCCATATATCCTTTCCTGTTGATGATCTATAACCTTCCTTGATAAATGAGTTATTTAGTACCTACTGAAAGAATTTTTAAATTTGGACATAGATTTCCAGTAGTTCCTGAGATTAGCGTGTTCAAACAAACAAACAAACTAGTCAGCTTTATAATATTAGTAAAGATATAAAAATAGTATAGATAAGTCCGCCAATGTACCAAATTTGTTTAAATAAATAAAAACTCAATATACCTCTGTATGTATGACCACGTAACATGACTATTGTAGAATATATATTATTATATAGCCATACTATTGGAGATATTTAGATAAGTACAAACTGAAACGAAGGTTTTTGATACAGATAAATACTGATTTAAATAGATTTTTTATTTAAAAAAAAAGATAACTCTCATATTATTTATACTAAGACCAGATTAACGGATACTAAGACCACATGCTGAGAATAACAATTTGTTGATCACACAAAGTGTTGTCTCAAGTGGGGTTTGAACCCACAACACTGACCACAGTAGAAAGCGGCAAGGTAACCGCTTAAGCCACTACACCACCCATGCAGTCGATAAAATTTTAAGATAACTAAGACTTTATTTGTACATCAAGGTTTTAAAGACATAAAGCAATTAAAACATAAAACAAATGTAATGTACAAAGAGCGGCCTTATTACTAACGGCAATTTCTTCCAGAGATGCTTTGAATCGACTGGATGCTTTTTAAATTGGTGATAGGTTTGTCAAATTTCAAGTAATAAATAACATCTTCATCAATGAAGTACATTTATTTGTCAGAACATCAATTTTAATAATCTATTTGTTGCTGGCAATCTGTATAATTCAGGTATTCTATATAATATTTAGACAATGTATACGATACCTTAGACGTCCAGGCAATGTATAAAATATTATTGCCCCATACTTTACTTATTAGGGTAGGAATAAGAATAGTAGTGAGTTATGTGGGATCGAACAGTCAAGATTTTTTCATTGTTTTTAATACATATTTTACATACAGACATACTTAAATTCTGCGTAACTGTAAAACAATTTGACGGCAGTTCTCGATTAAGGATACGTAATGTTAGAATACAATATAGTATATTTTTAAGTTACTATGTAAGGAGCTTAGCAGATTATGTTTAATTTAGTAAAGGAGAAAGAAAAAGGGGTGTTAGCTATTATTTAGGGTAATAGCGAGAGGATGATGGGATCATGCGTGTGTGGTGGCTTAAATTAATATGCAATTTGTGCAAAGAGTAAATATATGTACATAAATGCATATATTCAGAACGCTGGTAGTTCGATAAACATCCGTTAACACCGCTTTATACAGAATATTTAACAATTTTCTAGGCACAATGTATCAGTGAAGTAAACAGGATGTGCAATCGTTACTATCTCATAAGTCAGCAAACATACGAAGTTCATGAAACAAACAATTCGTCTGTAGATGGACGAACGAACAAGTTCTCAGATCCTGAAGACAGTTTGTGTGACAATAAAGCAGTTTGGAATCCAATTTTTAAGAGAAGAACGTCTTTTAGATATAAAAAAGGCATGAACGAATGCCGTAAAGCTTGTAAGAAACCATACAAGACATTTTGTAATAATGTAAGGAAGCACGATGTAAAATTTTCATGCGGCAATAGAGAAAAGAATTGGGTCCAGCGGGAATGTAAAAAGAATTGCGAGCTTTATTTTGTTTATGATTTAAATTCCGATTATTCCTAATTATTTTGAACAGTAAACAACAGGATATTTGTATTATTCAAATTTATTTTATTTGGAAAACCTTTTAAAGTAGTATTCAGTGATAATTTAAAAAAATTACATCGTTCGTAATTTTTATTATAGAGTTTGAGTAAGAGATTAAAATATCTGTAATAGACCTGGTAGCTTGTAATCCTGACTGTAGAATGTAAGGACGTAGAATTGATGCGTATGCTGGACATATGATTGTGTAAAGGATCACCTATTCTGAGACTGAAAACTTATCAATAATATAAATTTAAAAAGAAAAGGTAACATGTAGAGAACCTGCATATTAGTGATGTATTAATTTAAATGAGTATTAAAACCTAATCTTCGTTATTTTTTCTATTTAACTTGTATTTCTGTAACATTATAATTATACTATACAATGGAATAGTTTTTAAAGTCTCTTATATTAATAATAATAATACATTAATTCGTTTCACACGCGGCAGTCTGATACCAAACTAGGCAGAGCCTGCTCTATGATAACCAGCCTGCTGTTAATTTTACTTATATATTTCTAAATACATACACATGATAAATAAATCAAACGCTTAATTATTATTATTATTTTACATATAACATCTCATTAATACAATGAAAGCCGTGAGCCAAATCGTGTTGTCGTCTTATCAGAGGCAGACCTAAGAATTCAGAGGCGGATTGTGAATTGGCTGGGCCCAGGGTTAATACTAACGGGGGCCTATTTTGTTAACGGTGTTTTTATTGTATAAGTAGGCAAGCAAGCAGATGAGTCACCTAAGTCTAAGTAATTACCACCCCCTAAGGACATACTCTGTCGCCCTTTGAGTAGTAATTTCATTCACTCGGTGAAAAGTAACGAAAAATGTATCATTAGGTCGTGCTGGCCCGTTCATGCTGGCAAAACTCTTTGAATTTGCAGCACCTTGGATATGCAGGAGTATGTATTATTTTCACTAAAAACCACTCCGAGGTCTATCCTCACGTTCCTTACCCTGGGGACGATCGTAACTATATTTTTTCAAGTGGACCCTCCCGGATCTATGCTACATCTAATCAGGCTCTATCCCGTCAAATGTCTCTTTTCCCCGCTCATTGGTCTAATCAATATATTTATATTAGTGTCCGATTGTGTTTTGGTGTAATTGCTGTTGGGAACAAATCTGGTCTGATTAAATAGATGAGGACCTCCGACATATGCTGAAGGAAAGCCCAGTTGGCTGCGCAATTTTAGTATTGTCGTCTACTCACATCCGATCTAATTAAGATATTTACAGAACCAATCATGCCTGTGAGTCTCTGCGTCAATACGTGACCTCGTTGCCGCACATTCTGCGCCTAATACAGCCGTGTGCTGCCTATCAGTAAGCGTTCCACGCACTTCGAGCCCGTTTCGAAAACCCCTGTTCACACCCGGATAATTATCCTTATTTCATAAACAATTTACATGGTATGATAACAATATTTATTCTATTAACATAAATCATAAATTAGCGTATGCACACTGTTCAATTTCAGGCAATGACACAACTTAAAAAATAATTAATAGCCAAATTAATAATTTGTACTCATAGTCGTGAATTCTATAGTTAAGACTTCATTACGTTATCGTTTAGATTCTCTTCTGCAATATTCAAAACTGTCTTCTCAATATACATTTGTCCATTTTGTTCATTATTTACGAAAGGCTTTCTGTTTGCATGGACAGTAGTGGTGTTAAATGACTGATTTTATTTAATCACTATAAAACACTTTACACAATCGTTACAAAAACATTTTAGCAGGACAGTGATTTAAGTGGGCTCATTAAAAAGACTTTTCGAAATTATGTAGAACCTTGAGTGCCGATTCAATTATTTTATTGATTTTCCTCCGAAGCATTTTATTGTTGTATGTATTTTAGAATTCAATCAACTTCAATAGTTATTTTATAACGTGTAAATTCAGAACTAAAATGAAACGAAGAATTATTATTTGTTTATACCTTGGTGTGTTTTTGTGTGAAGTATGTATTTTTTTGTTATTGTATGATACTGGCCAGTCTAAAGACAAATGTACAAGACGATTCAGATATTCGACTGTTTAATCATGGAAAATACTCAGTCAACAATTAGTTCTTATATTTCTACCTTAGACATAGAAATGTTAGAAACAGTTAAGATAGTTTGCCTTTCGTCTGAAAAGAAAAAAACTAGTTAAACACATTTAAAAAACGTCGTTTTCAAGGGATGGCTTGCTATATTTACTAAGCGTTTTTGACAAGTAGAGCAAAGTTTGAAAAACATTTTTTTTAAACAAAAACAAAACAAATTCCTAAACTAATAATTATATTAATTATGAATTCTAAAAAGTTTTAAATAACTGTAGTAAATGCTTCAGTATCTCCGTGACTAACAAAATTAGTATTAAATGCAGCTTTTCACATTAATCTGCACTCACATTTGCTTCAAACACAATCTGTTTCCAGAATAAGTCAGATTCAGTAAGTAGCGGTTTATCAATAGAGGACTCATTGAGTACATACAACAAAACAGAATCACAAATTTCTGAAAGAGAAGAAGTAGCAAAAAACGATCACCAACCAGATAAATTTAGAGATAATTTTAATCCGCATGTTGTAGGAATAGCTCAACAAAAGAATCAACTCAGTTTTGAAAGAGATGAATTTCAAAACACAACACAATTACAGAAACAGAAAACGTGGCCGAGAAAGAAAAATAAACATTCAAGTGCTACTCAAAAACAATTTCGTTTACGTAAAATAACCAAATCTAAAGATAACGGTGATTTCTTAGTAAATAATAAAATTAAAAGGCTTGATCCTCTACCTTTTAAAAATATTGTATCCCTTCCAGATGTGTCGGATGACTTGAGTACATCTAATTTAAAATATCTTTCGAATATAACAGAATCCAAGAGTTCAAAAGAATATGAAAAGTCTGACAAATTAATTAAATTTCTAAATAACAGGGCAAATAAACATTTGAAATTGAAATATCAACGGAACCCAAAACAACTTGTGATTTTGAGAAATCGAGAGATTATTCTCGTTGACGATAAGGACGAAAATAGCACAAATTCAGGAAATGTTTTAAAAAGTGAAGAATCCGATATGGCTATGGAACGAGCAGATCAACAACGATATGAAACACAAAATAGGAAAGTTTCGAATAATATTCAACAACCACTAACGACAGGTTTTGACACATCAAAAACTGAATTGATAACGGCACCTTTGGCTATCAAAAATCTAAATGATAACTCTAAACTACATAAAGATAGGTTTACTTTAACAATTTTAGACATTGATGAAAATCAAGCCCAATTTAGGGCTGAGGATTTATCTTCTAATCGAAAGTCCGCTTTACCAAGTGCAGATGAACCTAAAAAAATGCTATCAACATCTAAAATATTACAAAACAATGAGACTGATAGTCTAATAAGCACACTGAAACCCTCTCTGATTGCAAAGCAACTACCTGTAAAAATAAGAAAAAGTGATGCTGCTGAAAAGGAACCGTATGATCAACTTGTAGTTACAGTTGAAAAGGATCAAAAAGTAAAAGTTCTTGGAATTAAGCCAAATGAGCAAACTGAAGGCATTTTTGCGGATAAACCTAAGCTGGATACAATCAAATCAGTCTTACGTGAACCCGATTATAAAAACGATGTCAAGCTTAGTATGAAGTACAATCCTAATACAGTTATAGAACCGCACTCTAAAACAGTAAGAAATAATTTTGATACTCCATTAAACACAAATGACATCCTGTATAAAATTACAAAAAAAGGAAAAAAAGTTGATCTTAATAATCATTTTTCTAAAAATGGAAGGATACTAACAGATGGTAACGAAAGTGACGTAAAATCAGGGGACACATTTATTAACGTAAACGATCAATCAGATGAAAGTATGGGTAATATTTTAAGATATTCTAGAAAAGGTATTAAGTGCGAAAAAACGTTAAAAAAGTGTTGGAAAGCGTGTACACAGGCGTACAAAAGTATTTGTCAACGGTCAAAATGTTCCTCGAAAATAAAAAGAGATCTTAAGTATCAATGCAAAAAAAGTTGTGATATGACATTTGGGAAAAGGAAATACAGTTCCCATAAGTAGACTGCCTCGATTTTAATGTACTTACATAACAAATAAATTAGATTTTAGTAGAATTGCCCAGAATTGTTACTGTAATGGTACGACATTAATTAGGATTTGGTTCAGACAATTTCTTGGTTGTCACGTATTTATGATTAATTAGTCAAACCCAAATTCATTTACACACTATCAGTATATTGTATCGTATACCACAGTAAACTGTGATATATGATACAATAGCGTTATGTCAGCCGGACTATCCGGCAATAGGCAGTGTGAACTACCTACAGGTTTGCAGGCTCTGAGACCAGATCGATTCTTACTTAGGACAAATAGATGTGTGACAAACACGAATCCAATTTATCTATAATTTGTATATATTTAGAAATATACAAGTACGTTTATCAGCAGTCTGGTTGGCTTGACACAGACTGTCTAGTATAAATTATACACCCGTATGTGACATGTGTAAAGTTATTTTTATTTTAGAAATTATTGAAAGGCTTATATTATATATTGAATACTTCGTAGGTTGGTAAACAAGTAAATTATTTGATTGCACCACAACTTGTTTCACAGAACAGAGGCACACCAAATAAGTGTATACAATACAAAACTGATATACATTTTGTTGTTTATATTGTAATGTTAATCTCACAATATGAAATTTAATTGCATTAATGATCTTATTGTGATTTTAATACATTTTTTTCTATGTATATTATGTATGTATTTACAAAAAAAGGTATACATATATTTATTTATATCAATTGTCTAGTACCCATTTTTTTTTTTTTTTTTTTTTTTTTTTTTTTTTTTTTTTTTTTTTTTAACGTGTGGAAACCCCCTCGGGCCGTCACCCCACCGGGGTTTACGGCGGGGTGGTGTGTCGGAATCGGACCGACTAAAACCACACGGTGTGCCACTCTGCGCCCGAGACAGGAGGGATCCGGGAACCGCTGCTATTACGACATCCAGATCCCTCCTAGCGCCTGCCCGCCAAAGCGGGCACCATCTGCGGATAAACTCTCTACATAGGCGACGTACGGCACACGCGGACGTCGCCTCCTCGCGGCTGGCCATTATAGCGGGTGGAGGGGAAAACAATTGTCTAGTACCCATACTACAAGTTCTGCTTAGTTTGAAGCTAGATGGCGTTGTGTATCAAATGTCTAAAATATTTGTTATTATTATTGTTACTTTCACCTGTGTCGTCCTCGTCCTACAAACTTGTTTCCCAATCTAAGTTGAACTACGACATGGCTAAACTTCGTTTGTTTTTTAGATCGAGTGTCATCAGACAACCCAAGTACTACTCTGTAGAAAGGTTGTTGTCGGGCTTTTAGAATTCTAGATACTAGTAACGATTAACGCAGACGGCTTAACGTGCTCCGCCTTGTACGGAGAGGTCTCGATGTGTCAGAAATAGTCAATTAGACTGACTTGGTTAGGATTGCTCCACTTAAACTTGTCGGTTAGCACTTAGCCACGAGTTTTCACTTTTATATATGTATGTAATCTGTAAAAGTGATATTCACTCACTTTAAAACTTATCAAGGACCGATAACAATATAATAATTTAATGAACTGGTTCGATTATCCTGATGAAGAATGATTAAGGATTTTTTCTATATCTATCTGAAAACACGGAAGTGTCTTGTGCCACGTCACTTACTAAGCCGTGCATGGAAGCATACATGACTTCCTTGATACAATATTATCTACTGTAGAAATATTATTAGGCTAAAATACAAAAATTAATAATAGATTTAAAATTCATTAAGAGTGTTCTTATTGTAAATAATCTAGGGGGTGTGTATTTTATAATAAAGGGATTTCTACTTGTTGGGTCGGTTACTTACAAAAGCTTGTTTTTTTCTGTTTTTTTTTTAACTATTTTGCATTTTTATCTGTAGTAGCTTGCATTTCTTTTTGAGCAGGGACAAATATGTAATAAAAACTACCAAGACAGGAGAGCGTAAGTAACTAGTACTGGTTTCTTTTATCTTTAAATTTGTATTTAATCATTCTTAAAAAAAATATAATGAATGGCAAAAAACTTTATTTATAAAATACATATTGACCAAACTTTTTTCTTGCGTATTTTATATGTAGAAGATTAAAGTACACATAGAATATACAAGCGTAGTATATTATATAGTAGCTGATGCGTCAAATTTTGTCTACGCCTTCTTTTGGTGCGTATCCATAGCATGGTGTAACATAGCGTGAAAAAGTCTTCTAACGTGAGCCTCTTAAGGTGTTGATCGAGGCTCTATTATTATTTAATGCGCATATTTGTTGCATTGCCTAAAACTTAATTGAATTGAGTGAAACAGAGAGGACAGGAAATAGGATGTTATTGTTTCACATCGTAGAGCTAATGGCATCCTCTGAAGTTCTTCCGGGTGGTGTAAATAATTTTCCGCAGACATTATTCTGCGACATAGAGTCAACGCAGTTTTGTGACGGCGAAATTACAGCGGCAATATGCAACGGCATCAGAGTCAGAGAATCATCTTTTTATTACATTATAAAAGTGATTCAGAATATTATTTAGGCAAATCTGAAAAAAAATAAAAAGTCAAGGATTTAGCATATTACGAGTTATTTAGTAAACAACAGAATTTTCTATCTGTATTACAGAATTTCAGTTGATTTTATCGCTTGTATTACAATATTACATTATTTACAAGAGTGATGTAAATCTCCAGTATATGTTATGTCTGTGTGGTGACGGATTAAGAATGTGGAGTATCATTCATCCCGAGTGTTTCGCAAGAGCTGACTAAGGGCGCAAACTCTGCAAGATAGCAGCACTTTCTATTATACCTGACCGTTTTCGGCCATGGCCATGACGCAGAAGTACAGGGATTCAAACACAAAAATAAAGTGCAATAAAGAGTGTTCTTTGACAACCTTTCTGCATGCCTTTTATATCTCTTATCAAACAAAACAGTTAATATCTGGTTTAAGAAAATATAATTATTAATTTTTTTCTCTTTTCAGGGGACAAATAAAAGCGAGGTAAAAAAACCATACCAGTCTGACTATGACACGAGAACAGATTCCTCTGAAAGCCAATCGGATTCATCTTTAAGTGAAGAAAACAGTTCAGATGACACCTATGAAACAGACCTGCCACATCCTCAGACTGGAAGATGTTTTGGAATAATTAACATTAAAAAGGGAAGGAGGTCTTGTGTGAAAGCATGTGACAGGGCGTTTGATAATGTATGTTTTGTACATAGATGCACAGAGGCAGCGGAAAGGAGTGGAGATTACGAATGCCGAAAACAATGCTTGAATCAATTCCTTACGGCGTAGCGAGTAAGAGTAATACAAATGTGGAACTAAGAAAATATTTGAAATCAAATTACAAAATCTTTTTGTGAAAATAAATTAAACAATTCGACCTTTTTTTAGAATATCTGTGTAAATAATTTTTATTTGGATAAACCTCAGAAATCAGAATTGATTTTCAGATTATGCACTACTAGTATTCTGCGAAACAATTAACAAATAAATATATACTATTCAAACTTGGTTTCTGTACTGTTTCATTATTCTTTTATTAAAATAGTAATATCCAAATACATAAATATATGTGTACATGAGACACACGACACTATCTAGTTCTAAACCAATAAGAGTCATAACAGTGGCAACTCACTGTCACGCGAAATTGTCGCTTGTAGTTGCCACTAAATATTTTTAACTTCCTTATATCTTTCAAAACCAAAACTTGTTTCAAAAGCGAAAAGCTGTTTCCAAATTCGACGAATAGTTTTTGAGGTTAGAAGTGTGAAACAAAAAACCTTTTTTATCAATTTATGTTTTAACAGTCGGAAACCAAAGAATACACTGACTTCGGATTCACAAGCATACTTATGGCGAATATAAAAAAAAAGTCCACAAACTATCTTAGGTTGTAATTAACATTTTTTCATAAATATTTTCCTTCCAAATTTGGTCCGGATATTTGGAAAGGCGAACGGATACGAATCGACAACATTTTCTGTTACAATACCGACAACCCATACATACTTCCGAGCCAGAAAATAACATAAAATTAATTAAATATAAAATTTTAAAAATAACAATTAGTTTCGATTCCACCATCACCATCAACAGTCCACACAGCCTTTAACAGTTCACTGCTGAACGTAGGGGTCTCCTAAGAAAAGAAGTTTTGGCCTTCTATACCATACTAGCCGATTGGTGAAGGGTTTGTTTCAAGTTTTCGTTCTCTTTGCAGTGCCTGCGTAGTTTCTTCTTTGGCTCTCTTCTTCCCTTAGGCGCCTCTGACGACACCCACGGTCTGAATAGCACTGGTTAAACTCTGTATTTTTAATCCATCACCAAATGCAGAATTTAGATTCAAAAGGTATAAAATATAAATCTCTACATACGAGTACTTCGTTACTGTTTGGTGTATGAACATTTCTTAAACGTACTTTGGTACGGACAACTTTGTTATAATACTATATTAACATCAATTGATTTAGTTTAAATCGTTCTATACTTAAATAACAAATCCAACTTTTCATCACTCATTTAACATTATTTTAGGTCTCTTAAAAAACATTTGAACAATATATTTAACGTTCAAAACGGTTAGAAATTAATAATCATAATCATATTCGAAGTAAAACCTGCAACTCTTTTTGCATTCATGCCCGAACCACACCAAAAAAATTTTGCCGCACGAATGTTGTTTACAAAACGTCTTATATGTTTTAACACAAACTTTTTTACAGTGGTCCATGCTTGCATAACATCTGTTGTAGGTCCTAGACTTATGGAGTCTTCTTCTGGTGTTACTTCTGGAAACTGGATTTAAAACTACTTTATTGTAACCAAAACTATCTTCTGGATCAGAGAATATGTTGCTTTGTGTATCCACAGAGAAATTGCCTTCTTTATAAACTTCGAAAGTCTCTTTGCTCATGGAATAGTTACCCGTGCACGTTTTCTTAAGCTCACTGATACACTTTGCCTAGAAAATTATGAAATATTTTATAAATTTATACTAATATCAAGAAAAGAAGTGTAAAAACCAGAAACCACCTACCCATAAAGGAATTGAAACTATTCTGTACCGTTTCTATTAAACTCTGTTGTATCTACGAGTATGTTTGTTCGGATAGCTGAAACAGATACTCAATTTGATAGATGATGATCCATATTCCTCCCATGGATTTCGTAAAAGCAAACTACGTATAATAACGTAACTGCAAAGACAAGGTAAATTTGAAACAAACCTTATACTATCTCGTCAGGCCAGCGTGGTAAAGTAGCAGTAGACCAGTAGTGTACGTAAGTGTACGTGTACGTGTAGCGACTTCCACACACAACGCGAATAAAAATACATACTACAGAGCTATCTAACGGACACATCAAACTACGGAGTAATGAACTACAAAGCAAGTATTACTCCTGAATCACGATATAGAAATTCTCGCAGCGATTAGTATATATACAACATCCTGACATCAACAGTTGGGCTGAGGCCTGCCAGTGCCTGGCAGGAGAATCCTCCCTTTGTTTTGGAGAGACATGACACTCGCACTCTTTACATACAAATGTGACTAAACTTGTGCTAAAGAATTGATAAAGACGTACCTTAGCACAATAGAGGACTGATATACAAAAAACGAAATAATGAACAACCATTTCCAGCCACAGAAACAATTATACGATTCACAAAACGTGTATTCAATATATTTTAATCATACCTATAACTTGCTAGAACATTCGTTATCAACAATTTTAATTGAATATTAATATTACAAATGCATAAGTGTTAAAATATATTTGATTTAAATCGACGTTTACTTCGAATATCTACCAGCACCCTTGAGCCAGCATCTTTAGAAGGTAAGACACTTAACGTTCGTAACATGGTTATTAGATAAGCAAAAACCAGGCTGAGGAACCAGAGATCGGATTCCCACACTGGAAAAGCCGTTCAGTCCACCATTTGTTCTAGGCGTGACTGTATTTTTTTTATTCTAACTTCACATTTCTCACACACTGCCGTCTGATGTCAAGCTAGGCAAAGCCTGTACTATGATAATTTACGCTGTGTTTCTTGATAAATGTAAGCAGCCAAATTGCATCGTTGTCGCACCGAGCATGCGCCATTGTAGATAGAATATTTTATTTAAATCACAACAACTGATTTTGGCTTCCTTAGTGCTTTTATGCACACTTAAATAGAAAAATTCGCCACAAACTACTAATACGATAGAAATTTAAGTGGACCCACTAAGAAAATACCATTTTTTTAAACCAACGTATACGCGTACAACTTGAGCACTGATTCAATTATTTTCTTCATTTCCGCTCCTGGCAGTTTTATGTGCACGTATTGTACTATTCAATCAATTTCAGTAGTTATTTTGTAATGTAAGTAAATGTTAAAAGAAAAATGTTGACTAGATGTATTTAAAAACTTAAGAATTAAAATGAAACGAAGAGTCATTACTTATTTATACTTCGCTTTATTGATGTGTGAAGTACGTATTTTTTTATTGTTATATAATAATGACTGTGGTCGAGGACCTTGAGGACAAACGTGAAGGTGGAAAAAAGTTTTAGTACCATTTTTTATATAAAAAATAAAATATGATTTTATATACGAAGTCTGTAAATCGTTCATATGGTTTCTGCTATGAATATGTTAATCTCAGAAACAGCTAAGATAACTTTTCCTCTCCGAACAGGCATTCGCAGAAGACAAACAACAAATAAATATTTTCAAAAACGACGTTTCAAGGAACGACTTTGTGCGTTTACTGAGTTCTTTGATAAAAGTAAATGAACAAAGAATGAACGAAATATCAAAAGCAAGCAAATTGCAAGATTATGGAACTATTGCAGAGTTTTTCAGGAGTCCTGAAAACGTCAATCGAAAAAACTTTATGATATTTCTTTTATGAGTTGAAGTGTCGCTATAAAACTTTTATGTGACTATTCCTTTTTATTTTTCCCTTCCTCATTGATATATTTAATCAAGAATTTCATACTGCACAAATATTACTATGTTTTTTAATTTAACAATATGTATCATGTACAACATAAATTATCCGAACACATGCTATACAAAATATTACAGAACTATAAGGATGTGTTCTTGTATACACTGAAATCCAAGACTAAGAAAATTAATACTAAATAATCCACGTATACTTATAAGCTTTTATAGTATTCAACGCTCACTTTCGACGCAATATGTTTTCAGAATAAATCAGATTCAGTAACTGGCAGTATATCATTAGAGGACACATTAAGCACATACCAAAAAACAGCTCCATCAATTTCTGGA
This sequence comes from Hypercompe scribonia, assembly GCA_949316085.1. Lineage (NCBI taxonomy): Eukaryota > Metazoa > Arthropoda > Insecta > Lepidoptera > Erebidae > Hypercompe > Hypercompe scribonia. The sequence continues at coordinate 7,770,780 of OX438992.1, read as the reverse complement.
AGACAAGAAGTGACAAGGAAAGATCTTTATAGAATATTTGATGATTTTCGCACCAACGATCCTGAGATCGACCCAGAAATATTTAGAGATGATTTTAATCCACACGTAGTCGATCGAAAAAAAAGTCAAATAAATTTTAAAAGAGATTTTTTTCATAATACACCAAAGTTTAAGAAAAAGACAACGCGGCCGAGGAATATAAGTAAAGATCCCGATGTAACTCGTACAATACACTTTCGTTTATATAAAACAACCAATTCTGAAGATAATTATGATTTATTAGTAAATAGTTTTAACCCTCGATCAGTAATAAAATCACATTCACTTTTGGCTGAAAATATTCCCCAAACACGAAGTCTTAATGATTTAGAACCGAAGACACGAAAGAGTAAACAACGCAAACATAAATATATTAATCCTCTCCTAATTGTGTCTAATGAAATTAGTACATCTAATGCAAAATTTCTTTCGAATCTCACAAGATTAAAGATTTCAAAAGAATATGAAAAGTCCAAAGCATTGAACAAACTTGTAGAAAAACGTAAAAATATTTTTTCTAAATTGAATAAACGACGAAGACTGAGGAATCGCAAAAACTCCGTAAGTAGGCATGAGCAAAGAAAATATTCAAAAATCCCTATAGAAGGTAAAGGTCACAATAAATTCCGTCACCTACAACCTGAACTAGATATTGCTTTAGAAAGAGCAGAAAAATTCACAAAGGAAAAAAAATATGAAACGAAAAATAAAAAAGACTTACGTAGTTCACTACGTTCACTAACAACACACTTTGTTCCATCAAAAACTCAATTTGCTACGGATGTTTCGATTGAAAAAAATGCAAATTACGGCTTTAAATCACATAATAATGAGTTTGTCTTAACAATATTAGACTCTAATGAATACCAAAGACCATTGAAGGCCAAAGATTTGTCTCCTTATCAAAGGTCCTCTTTACTAGATGTGGACGCTAGCGTATATCAACACTTACTAAGACAAGAACACCAGAGACTTAATAATGTGTCATCCGTATCTAACGAGCTTCAAAATAATAAAGTAGACACCGTAAAAAGCACACCGAAATCCTCTTTATTTGCAGCGCAACAACCTGAAGGCGTTTTTGTTGATAAACCTAAACTGGATACGAATAAACCTAAAAATAGAATCTCGCACCAGCCTGTTTATAAAAACGACGTCAAGCTTAATACAATTTATAAACCAGTTAAAACAATACAACCTAAAATAGCAAAGAAAAATTTTGATGTTCCATTACTCAGGAATGATAAAGAAGATAAAATTACGAGTAAAGAAGATAAAGTTGATCTGAATGACGATTTTTCTAAAGCCGAAATTGTATTGACAGATAGTGATGAAAGTGATAAAAAAATAGGGGTTAGACTTATTAACATGAATGACCAATCAGACCACGAGGATTTAGAATCAAAACCCATAAAACGTATAAAGAAGAAAAAAGGTATTGGTAACATTTTAAGGTATTCTAGAAGAGGGATAAGGAGCAAAATATCGTTATCAAAATGTCGTAGAGCATGCCTAAGTGCATACAAAAGTGTTTGTCGACAATTGCGGTGTTCATCGAAAGCTAAAAGGGATCTTAAATATCAATGCAAACAAAGGTGTAGAATTACATTTGGGAAACGGAAATATAGTAGTTCCGAAAAGTAAATCTCTTCAATTTTAGCGTATTTCTTAATTTAATGAATTTAATTGTAGTAGACACCGCCAGAATAGATACAATAGGTACAGCAATAAATATAGGATCGATGACTTATCTAGTTTCAAAAATTTATGATTGTCATGTGTATGCCTTATAAGTTAAATAAAATTGTTACAAATCCTAGTTGGTCATGTCCCTCCCATCAGAAATTTATACAAGAACATGATAAATTGACATTTACGATGATAATATATCTCAAGAAGCATGTTGCATGCATCTTGTAGGTTTATTGCTGCCCTTGTCTTTTATTAGGCTTTTCTTCTTTGTTATGTTGACAGTATAACAGAATTGCGTTTGCTTCCTACTATTTATTTGAGTGGGTCGATGAAAAAACGATGTAGCAGATTGAACCACAAAATTATTACTCACAAATCAGAGTCGCATCAACTAAATAAAACACAAAACTGTAATCCCTGAAAGGACTTTTTTGTAATTATTGTTTATGTTAAACTTGTGACTTTTTTGTGTTATTGTTTGTTTTTTTTATTGTTGTTTATGTTTATGTTAAAATATTTGAAAAAAATATGACGTGTCATACGAACTTCGTCCGTTGTTCAAAGTTGGAGTGTTAAAAAGTCGATAACTGTCTTTCTCTAGAACTTCGATATCGCCTAGTACTTGAGTTGTAGAGGTGTGATGGCAGTCGCTCCTCATAATAAATTGAAGTTCAGCCATATCGTTGACCCTAATCTAGTTTGGGAAATGGGTCGGCGGATAATATAAATTTTAAATTTTATTTATTTTATTGTAACGTTTTCATTGATGTTCGAAGTATCCTCTACTTCTTTTAAATATAGACAAAGTATAGAGAAATGTATAACAATATATAACAATGTATGTATAACATGTATAACAAGGAAAGTTATGGGTAAATTGAGGTTTTTTGCTGTAATTTCTTTAATGGTTAAATTTGTCATGTTTAATATGTTAAAAATAACTTCGTTTTAACCTTTTCATTTGATGCATTGAACGAAATTCGTTTATGAAAATCTACCTATATATATAAAAAATAGTCTGAGGTATCACATGTGGGACACCCGATTGGAACGAAGTTCCTTTCGTTTTGAAATAAGTGTTGTAGGAGGTATAATTAAACAAAATAACAATATTTAGGAGTTAAATGATAAATGAATTAAGTGAAGGAATGCTAATAAAACTGTAATCAATGTTTTTTTAAAGTTATGAATATAAACATTTTGTTTTATTTTTATTTATTTTATAAATATCAACTTAATTATAAATTTAATTAGTTAATTCAATCTTAGTAACAATTGGTTTATGGTAACTAAAATAAGACACATATGTTTGTGATTCAATCTTAGAGAGAGAGTTAGAGAGAGAGATAATGAATAAGTCGAATCCTATCCTCGGCCTGCCCCCTCTCCGAGCGCTTCGCACTATAGCAAAAGTGTCGTGAGGACTTTTCGTGATGCTCGCCTAGCCCCCTTAGGCAACGTACCGTGCAATGAGGAACTTCGTTCCAATATTCGCATCTTCCGCTTCCTAATCTTGGGTTAAAACTGGAAGAAGTTCGCTGTCTCTACATGGGGGTTGTGAGATCCATGGTTCTCTATGGGGTACCCTTCTGGTTTAATGACCTGGTGAGTGCCTCCCGCTGTCGGGCTCCACTCAGGAACCTGCAGCGGTTGATGGCCATAAAGATCTACCTGAAGTACATGATGTACTCCTAGCTAGTATTTTGGCTACGGTATCCAATCTCAACGGAGACCAGCCAACAGCGCAGGAGATGTTACAGTGCAGAAGTGTATACACAAACACAGGCACACCGGTACACTCTATTCCCCTACGTTCAAATCTGATGGGACGGACATCCGACACGACTGGAGAGAGATAATGCGGAGGACCAGGCTTTACGTGCTCAGCTGCCGAATGCCGGGCTTTTATTAAGCATTACTGTTACTACTGCGTCAGCCGCTAGGCCAACATGGCAGTTATAAAACGCGTATACATAACAGAATACAAGGCCAGTATACATTATGGTAATTTAATTTAAATAGAATTGTGTACTTAATTTTATTTCATTTGATTTGCAATCATTTGTTTACACAACTCCAATAAATGTGCAACATAAATGGAATTTTCTTTTGAAACTTTATTTAATTGAAGATTTCGCGTTGATATGAATTTTCTTTCAACTGTAATATTACTATTTTACATCGTATGTTGGCAAGTTATATTTATTGTTTATTTTATATGTTTTGTTTATTACAGAGAATTAATCGAAGGAAAAGGATTGTTTTGAATTACTTTAATACCTGGTTTTTGAGAATACAATTATGTATTTCGATTCTCTTCTTTTCTTTCAGTGGCATAAACGAAGTAAGAATGTCACACACGTACGGTCATAACAGTACAGAGTCCTCTGAAAGTTCATCAGACGAATCTTCCAGTGAAGATGATACTTCGGATTCCTGTGAAGATAGTCTGTCATACGTTCGACCTTCTGTTAGAAAATTGAGGAACGCTTGTGTGCAAACATGTGTAAGGGCAATTAAAATAGTATGCTCTAGGCATAGCTGTACGAAAAGAGCGATAAAGAAGTTAAAAAGTGCATGTAAAAAAGAATGCAGAAATAAATTTGTTGAATATTAATTCATTAGGTAGATTTTGCTAAGCTACTGTCTCAGTTAACAAAAGTCTAGTAGAAATAAATTAAAAATACTACAAAGGAATTTAAACGTTCATTGTAATTTATTTTACTTCTTTTTTTTTTAAAATAGTGTAACATTTTCTTTGTAACTTTTAAGTTTTAGGTGTCCATAAACCGTCACTATATATCTTATGCCTAAATAACATTGACATTAATACTGACGACGCGACAACATGTTGTTCACATTTGTAGCAGTTACGTTTCATTTGAGTTGTTCTAGTGTTCATCATCATCAACAGCCTATATATCACTACTTAGCCTATTAGTTTTATTTAATATTAATCAATTACATCGATTATAACTGCTGAGCAATGAAGTAATAAGTTTTGCCTTGTACATACGTTTTACAATTTGTTTGTTTTCTAAATTGTTGGTAGTACAATAAAAACTAGAATTGTGACCGTAGAAGCAAATTAATTGGGACGCAAATCGGTGCAGAAGCCTAGTATGAAAAGGAGTATTTTCCTTAGATCCACCTCTTGGCCGAGTGCAAGTGTTTCACATCGATTCTCTTTCTACAATTGCTAAATCGTTTATTCTTTTATCATTTTGCTTTGACCCGGTGACTTAGCGTTGAGGGACGTCATTCCACAAACATTTGTTAGTTTTCTTATAACATTTACACTTGTAGAATGTCAACTTGGCTACAGGGGTCTCCTCCTTATATGTGTGACATAGAATGAAGCAAGTCTTAACACGGTGACGAATATAAAATGATTTCTGTTAATCAAATAGAATGTTGGATAAAGATGTGAAGAATAAATTTAAAAGAAAATCATTAAGAGTTTAAAAATATATGTATTTATTTGTTTACAAAATGAATATGTTATAGTAAAGCGACTCACTAGGCGGTCAAAGTGTGGATAGAGTCAGACTAGGCGCGGCGTTGATTCTGGAGGTGACCTGAAATAATATGGTCGGGTCACCATCAGAGAAGGACGCTTGAGACCGGCCACTGGTGTGGTTTTTAGTGGAAACACCACATACTCCTGGCTCCTGCGTCCACGAGGAGCCGGAGATCCGAGGGGATTTTCCACCACGACAACAAAGAAAAAGGAAAAAAAGGCGGTCAAAGTGTGGCATGTGTTCACCATATTGCATTGTCTGTATTCGAAATGAGTATGGTGGCACTCATGGATTCGATTCATGCTTTCGATAAGATAGAGTAGTCACCTTGAGAGGCTATATATTAAAAAGAAAAATCTTATTTAGCAGCTTCGGTGAGTAGATGTACGAATAAAAAATAATAATATCGAATGACAAAAAATTGTCAACTATCATAGTGAAGCACCGTCCAAAACCACAACTTGTACGATGTTTTTGCATAACTGTTTCAGGGTTCCGTAGCCAAAATATAGCAAAAAGGGAACTTTTGAATGCATTAAATAAAAAATGTCCCTCCACCCTCCGTCTGTCTGACTGTTCACGCTATATCTAACAAACTATAAGTGCAAGAAACCAGGAACTAACATAGTAATCACGCCGTCAGAGTGGTAAAATAATGTTGGGATATATATTTTTTTTTGGGTGGCGCTAGTATCTTTAAAACAAGGAATTATTTTTTATATTCTTCAACCCATAATTTGGGGTATCATTGAATAGATCTTTTAGAAACAACAAAGATTTGTATAGACAGTATTTTGAGTAAAGTATCCATTTCTGAGATATTAAGCCTTAAAGCGGTGATTTTTGATAGAGTTAGGTGTACTCCCTCTCCTACCTAAACGGTGGTATTTGGAGATCTGAAAAATTTACAGTAGTAGCACATATAATGAATTTAAAAGGAAAACTATCACAATTAAGTAGGCTTTATTAGTTTACGAGTAATCAGAGTAATAATAGAACAACTAATTCGACGGCATGGGTCTCCGAAACCATTAATGTGATATCTTTACGAATATAAAACAAAATAACAAAACGCCCTTAATTTAACGTGATGTAGGGTTCCATAAACCCTGTGGGCTTGGTTCGATACGCACTTGGTTCGTTGAAAAGAACTGCTATTGCCTCAGAAATGAGAAAAATATAGTTTGAAACTAAATTGTGTTATTTTTATGTCCATACATATATTTAAGTTTTGTAATAACATAATGCCGACAAAAGAGTGTTTAGTACCCGAGGAATTCACTTTTGCAACTTCTCTTGCATTCTCTCTTCAGACCCCTTTTCAACTTTTTTCTACAATCGTAATAGGCGCAAGCATCATTCACGGCTCTTTTACAAGCTTTTTTGCATACTTTCGCGGCTTTTCTTAGACATCCCTTCCATGGTTTCCGTCTCAAAATCGCGTCTAAAGTATCGTTTTTACTTCTATTGCCAGTAATATCCTCAAAATTTATAATGTCTGTATTGCCGGTCTGACTTGCAATATTTTGCGCCAGAGAGTCGATATTTATTACTTCCTTGGAATCTAAGACAATTTCTTCTGACTCTTTGTTATCCTGAAAATAAAAGTATACATAAATAGAAACAAACTTACGAAAAGCATTCATACGTAAATCTATTTGTTTTTTTTTCGCTTTTATCTTTTTTCTTTTGTTACAATATCTTAAATTAGTCTAAAAATTAGAAGTGAATTGGCTGTCAGATAACTAATCAGTTCTAATTATATTTCTAACTTTATATCCCATGTAACTAATAAATAAATCAAAAATGCCAGAATCCATTTATTAAATTAGACAGAGTACTAAACAATAATATTTAAATAAGAACCACAATTGACATGCAACGCAGTTGCAATATTTACGTAACGGTAAATATAATATCTAAATTGGCCAACGAAACCTATATAACAACCAACATAAATGTCACTGGTAATAGCTACTAAATACAGGCTGGGCCAAGAATACATTAATATTTGAATCTAACATCCCGCACAAACAAATACCGTGTGGAAATTTTCTCGTAAGGATCGCTTCACGGGGCCGCAGCGCGCGTACTGTGTGAAATAATTTTATTTAAACAACAATTCGCTTATTACTGTGAGATGCTTATTTCACGATGAATACGATCTACACGACTTAAAATAGTGTAATGATTTAAATTTGCGCAAGTCATATGCCGAAACAATGTTGGAACGATTCAGTGATTTTGACAACATCTAATTTTCTGACGAAACCCATTTTTACCTCAACAGACATGTAAACAAACAGAATTGCAGGTATTCAAGCAGTGAAAATCCCAAAGCTAAACACGAGGAGCCGCTTCATTCTCCCATGGTAACTGTGTGGGTTGCAAATTCAGCAAAAGGATTCATTGGACCCTACTTTTTCGAAGCTTCTCGTGGCCATTCAATTACTGTTAATTGAGCTGAATATGTTAAAATGTTACAGAATTCTTGGGACCGATGCTACTGAAATTTGTTGGCTACAACGTAACACATGGTTTCAACAAGATGGAGCCACTTGTGACACATCCTCACTGGATGTTAAAAGTAATGTTTGAAAATGAAGCAGTAACTTACTTTAATGATGATGAATGCTGAAAACAAGGATTCATTCCCATCTACAATGACATCATCAATAACGTCATCCTCTGGGTTGTCGATGTTCCAAGTGTCTGCTGCAATAGCTATCTGGAAGTATAGTAAATAAAAAAACTTCTTTATAAAATATTAGTTATCCTTTTTTCTAAAGGATCCTTTAGTAAAACAACGCTTGCAAAGTCCCCTTTTTCCTACGTGTGGAAATCCCCAGGGGCCGTTGCCACATTGGGGTTTGTAATGGGGTATCGAAACCGGATCGACTAAAACCACACGGTGTGGAACTCTGCGGCTAGAGTCAGAGGGATGCTGATGATGGATTCAAGGCGGCATGAGACGCACGGCGAATTGGGTCCGAGTGGAGATCGTCCTCCTGGGTCCTCCCCACCGCCCCCTTCCGCCAAATCACGTCTTCGCAGAAGCTTGTGACCGCAGTAAAACAGCTGTCGCTATCATGGCCGTGGAGCGTATGATGGCCAGTAACGAGAGATCACCTCCAATAACTGCTCTCAGGGCTCCAAGCTGTGCCACCCAGGTGGAATAAACTGCCAGTGTGTACTGAGTTAAGTCCTCACTATAGTAACGGTGATGACAGATGGGATTCAATTACTTACTAGCGACCGAGGGCAGATACTTCACGATGCAACCGTGGTCGGAAAGGATCTGTGTCAGTCGGAGTAGGGTGGACAGGGTGGTAGCATCCTGCCCACTCGATGATGACCGGCTGGAGCGCCTCCATGTCGGTAAAGCCCCCACGTGGAGCTTTCAGCCGAGACGACCAACGAGCCGTCTAACTGCTAATATCGGTCAGAGCTGCCCACACTGGTGCACCATACAATGCCACTTATTGGACAACCCCCGTGCACAGCCCGTCACATCTGGCTGGCTCCACCCAGATTGGGCAAAAGTCGCCCAAGGGCAGAAACAGCGTCGACTAACTCTGGACTAAGCAGTCGGAAGTGCTTTTCGAAGAGCCACCTCTCGTGATTGCAACATTTTCTAACCTGACCCTGTTAAATACACTCGTTCAATGATTACCCTGATGATCTATAGAATATTTTAAATTAATCGTGAATTTCGATTCTCAGAAAATATCTTAGTAAATTATTAACTCAATATGTGACATTCTCTATCAGTGGAACATTAGATGATGCGTTAAATAAGTGAAAATGGAAAAATTCAAAGTAGGCGTATTTCTAGAGTCCGACCGAAAAAGATTTTTCCACTGAAGCCGAAACCCGACTTTCGGCCTTGCTCTCGCCTTCAGCCGAAATCAAAACCGAAACTTAGAAATATTCAAAAATTACTGTTTTATACTGAAATATTGCAAATTTATTTACATATACAGACAGCAATAGTGTTAAATGAAACAAAAAAACAATCATTAAAGTATTTAAAAAATAACCTTTTTTTATGTATCATGATAAATACGTTATATTATATAAGTATTACCATATTTATAAAAACATTTAAATAACAAATAACACGGTTCAATTTCAGTCGTTTAAAAATATTTTTAAAAAATAAGATAAACATACAGAAACGTGAATTTTAACCAAATTAAATACAATACGGTATGCCGAATTAGTTATTTACATGAGTCACTCAACTGTAAACAGTAGCGTTGTAATATCGGAGAACGGTGAACTGGCTTATAACTTATCAGAATCACTTGCTTTTTAAAATCAATCAATTACATATGGTTCTATTCATTTATCTATTTCAAAAATGATCGACTAGCTTAGGAAATGGCAGTATGTATCACTTTTTGAAAAAAATAGGTTCTTTATTTGTCACAATTTTTATACCACCATTACAAGTCTATAGAACATACCCGATTTAGTCCACATCTCGGTAATCTATAAAGCTAATGATGTGTTTTGATAGTAAATCGTCGTAAATAAAGAATCATTAAATCGTTCAATTAAGCCTCTTGACAAAACCTTTGCCGTTGTCACCTTTTTAGTCTTCGAACAAATTCTTCCAACTGGTCCGACCATCTTCCTTTCTCTACACGACGACACGTGCTGGCATTACAAGTCATTATTTTAGTGAGGGTAGCATACTCTCTCAAACTAAGCACGTTGACTCTTCTTTTCGGTGATAATCGCTTAAAATATACAATTCACTACCAGCACATGTGTTGATTTTTTCAATTTAATCCTGAGTTTTTTAAGCAGATCTTGAAAAAGTATCACAGTAGGCCACCATACTGAGGTTCACCATACTGCATTTCTATCAGGCAAAGCAGAGTCAATTTGGCAAATCAATATATAAAAAAAATATTTCATCACTTCAGGATATTCCTGGGCTGTAAACATTATTCACGGCATTGTTAAAGGTGGTGGCGGTGTCTCAATAAAATTAAAACACTGATAATGCACTCAGTTGCCGACACAGGTGTATGTTAATCACTTGACCCTGAGCTAACCATAAAGTTCATCGAACGACACATGATAATTTACTAATGTTAGAGTTTCGGTGCATCCGAAAATTTTAGCCATCCTAGGCCGAAACCGAATCTTAAAGCCGAATCTACATTTTTTGGCCAAAACTGGCTGAAACCTAAACCGAAACTGAAACTTTCGGTCGGTTACAACTTATTTCCAGTAATTTCTACTGGAAGCATCAAAAAGTAAATGGATGTCAGTTTTTGATAAAAGTAAAATAAACATACATATATGACAGTCAATGTCCTTCTTCTAGGGTCATCATTGGCATCAAACAGGTGGCCCGCCGAACAAGAAATTTGTCAAAACCTTTTGCATTCATTAGTATAATAGGGCATCTAAATTCGGTTACATATAGGAAAAGGACAAAAGTAAAATATGCCACACTTACAATAAATAAATACAATGACAATAGAGCTTCAAAAGTGCTCATTTTTCTTTTTTTGTCTATGGCTTCGTGTAGACTAATATCTGACTTGAATACTCATTTGAATATTGACTTTGGGATGAAATCGTCGTAAAAAAATGATATGATTATCTGTTGTACGTTTTAATTGTTCTTATGGCCAGTGATTTAAATTAATTTCATGGTTATATAATGGAACATCTTCTAAGTAAAAGGCTCCTACAACAGCGGTAGTTAAAATGAGCTCCATTTACGGTGGTATTTTTATTTTTGCATTTTATTATCGTTTGAGAAAGTTTAACCACTTCGGTGGCGCAGTGGTAGCGTATGTGAGTGCTTTGTACAAGTTTGTAAGATCTACAAATATTTTCTTCGGATTTTGGGTATTTTATACACATAATATGTATGTATTTCAAAAAAGAAGTATACATGTATTAATACTAGTTGTCTAGTACTCATAGTACAAGCTCTAATTAGTTTGGGATTTAATGATGTTGAAATATTTTTGTAAAATATTATAAATATACCAAAATAAAACTTTATTCCTTCTAAGGAAGCTAGACCTTCTTAATTAGTGGACACAAAGTTAATTTATATAACTGTAATTTCAAAATTACAGCTGTCGAATTATCCTTGTACTCTAAAGTAACGTGGCAAGAGACGTCATGACACTTTGAAGCGTTTTGGTGTGAATTTTAAAATTATGAATTAATAAGTAACTTTTAAATACTAAACTTTAATTTTAGCAGAAATATTATGTTTATTGTAATTAATATATATTTCCCAACATTATAGAACAATTTCTTAAAATTTGTCATCATGCCTATTGTAATCTTTTTTCTATTTGTTCGCTTTAGTTTTGTGTTTTGTCCTTTATATTTTGTAACCTCTAAAATAAGTTGAGCATACTATTTTGCACCTCTTTCCAACCCTCCAGCATATCTTTTATTTCGTCCTTAAAAGAGCATATTTTTTTGTCACTAGATTGTCACTGTCTTGTATTACGTTGGGATACAAGAGGGGGTGTAACAATTTCTGAGTGAACCCTAGTAATATTCGTGTACAACATGGTGTGTTGCCATCCACTTTGAGTAGATGATGTAACTACTGTGGTCATTGTTTGTTGAAGTATTTCTTTCGTAAAGTTCAAGCTTGTAGTAATTGCAGAACCGTAGAATTTGTGGGTCCATCACCACCTCACCTTACTGCACGCCTAGTACTTGTGAATACTTCATTTGTGTTTTGAAATAAATTTTACTACAATTAAAAGGAGTACACGTTAAAATTCTAGTGCGTCCAAGAAGGAAGAGGAGTTGACAGTATACAGAGCGAGAGAGAGAAGTTAGTACTTGACCATTTGGTTGTCCATCCCAAGAACGTTGTCGTTAACATAATAACGTATAACGTAATATGGGAACGTTGTATAATATGTGCAACTTTTAAGAAAGATCTGAACAGACTAAAACTCGATCTAAATTTAAGTAAGTCAAGTGAGATTGTTTTGTTAATTTGGTAAGTTTATAATAAATAATAATGAGAGCATGGGCGCTGAGGAGGTGCAAGGGGTGCACTTACACCCCCTGGCAGAAAAGAAAGTACATAGAAAAACACATATTTTTCCCTTATTTCATAAGAAAAGTCGATTTCAAATTTAAAAACCTAGTATACGTTTATTACATATTTAATATTAATTAATAGTATCTGTGGATGTAGATGCACCTCCCTGTAAATAATTATAGTGACGCTCATGAATGAGCTTACGTAATGAACAGTTAAAATATAAGTATAAATCATTGTGATATATGTTATTTATGAAAATCCTGATTTTAAAAATTGTGTTCAAAAGGTAGTAGTGCCAGGTTGATTTCAGCACGAACGGGCCAGCTCGATCGGAGCAGTACTACCCTCACACAGAAGATCAACCTAAAGCGACAGCATCCGTGCTGTCGTGTTTCGTTGGTGACTGCGAGACCAGAGGTCCATTGACGTAGGAGTGACAGTTATCGTAGTCAGTGTGTGAACCTTACAGTGCCACAATGACTGTCATGCCTTTTACATCCCCAAGCAGGGCGTGTAAAAGCATCTCACTAGGCCGCCATAGTGTGAGTCACCATAAGGCATTGTCTGTGTTTGCAAGGAGTATGGTGACCACAACTCTTGGATTCTATTCAAGCTTTCCATCAAGCAGAGTAGAGTCAGTTCGGCAGATAAGAACCTGCCAAAATGTAGAAAAAAATAAATTAATTACGTGCAATGTAAGTCGAAATATGTCATGTAATTTAGTCCAGAAAATCAACAGTTGTTTTAAAATCACGTCCTCAATACCTTTTTTGAACTAAGACAGATTTTGAACTATTCTATAATAATCAATATCATTTTATTTATTTTTACCAAGTAAACGACTTATTACAAGACAAGACAAGCTTAACATATTATTAATAGGTATAATATGCCTTATACTTATTTGCAGCTTTAATCACGAGAGACACATCTCTCTTACATATAACATTTAAAATACATGTTTAAAACACATATATGTATAAAAAATTGTAGGTTATAATATCCCTAATATAAAGAATTTGAAAATTGATCGAATATATAATATTTGTTTTGTTAGTGAGCGTCACGGGAAGTCGTTAGATGCGGGTGGCACGGGACCGGCTGTTGTAGAGAATCTTGAAGGAGGTTTGTGTCCAGCAATGGACGTCTTTTGGCTAAGATGATGATGGTAAAATCTGTCAAGACCACTGATTGGTAGGCTGATGCTGAATTATTTTTCATCTTAATTTATAAAATTACTTGTTTTGAATAACCTGCGTTGGTTGTGCTCTGCATCGTATCTCTCTAAAAAGCAAAACCAATCAGCCTTACACTTCTCTTCGCAAATATATATTTCATAAGCCGTGGGGGGCTCTTTTGCTGTGGGTTTCTTTTTTGAACAATCTTTAATACACACTTGTCGCCAATAAGAACAACTCATTTTGTTGTGTTCTGTTGTTGATGTAGTTGATGTCAACGGCATCTGTAAATGTCTTTCAAGTATATGTTACGAATGAGGAACTTATGTAGAAATATTGAGTATTAAAGGATGGATGGCCAATGAGAAGGAAATCCCTCCTTCCTTTCACATTTTTGCCGGATCTATGTAACATAAATAAAAATAGACTAATCAAAACGGCGACTCGTCACACAAATTATATGTTACATATATCACACAGAATGGAAAAGCATCTCACTAGACCGCCGTAGCGTGTCGCCATACTACATTGTCTTCATTCGCACTGAGTATGGCGGCCACCACTCGTGGATTCTATTCATGCTTTACATCAGGCAAAGTAGAGTCACTTTGGTAGGCTTCTATAAAAAAAAAGTGGTGATGCATGCCATGGTGGTATGTAACCACGCTTATAGTTGGATTGACCTTACGCAATACTTTACTACGATAATATCTTTTATGATAGTTGCAAGATCAAGAATTGGTCGAAACAGTACTTTGATCGAACTTTTATAACGAGAATGGGTCTTTATTTATAACGAGAAATTTGAGAAGTTTGAGAACCTCTAATTTACATAATTCTTATCAATGGCTCAAAACTGAACAACGTTACAAGTTTGACGTATACATCTGTATTTTGTCTGTGAATCTATTCCTAGGCGGATGGACTGATTTTGATTTAGCTTTTTTATGAAAGATGATTTGAATATACGTTGTCGGTGATACGTGGAAGTTTTAATATGCCTGTTTGTTGTGTATCTGTTGTTAGTTACAATTAAATAAATCTGTGCATCGGTTGAAATTCATCAGGTATTTCCTAATCGCAGGAATATTTAAAAGACTCTTACGTCTTCAGTGTGAGAAGAGTCTAGTGCATAGCAAGAGAGACAGTTCCGGTCCAACAGGCGTGGTTTATCACAGTCTTTTGGACAAGTCACGACGAAAGATGTTGATGATTTTGCTGGCGTAATGTTGTCAACCATTGCTTCTGAAAACGTAAGTCAATAAATCACATCTACAGCCTAGTCTATAGCTGGACATTGGCCTCTCCTTAGAAAGGAGGTTTCGGCTTACTATACCACGCTGGCCAGACGAGTTGGTATAGGGATTGTATCAAGTTTTCGTCCTTTTCGTAACGCTGTTGTCCTGCATAGTTTACTCCTTTAGTTCCTACTTACTATACCCACGCGATGAATAATGTTGGTGACACTTTGTATTCTTAATCCATCACCACACAGACTTACATAAAAAATAATAAAAGTTATAAGTGATCCGTTGGTCTAGTAGCTAGCGACTCTGGCTGCTAATTCAGAGATTGTGGGTCATCATTGTTTGTTTCCCATACCATAAGTATCAAAATTCTTTTTGGTCTGTATTACAATTTTTGTATTTTATTGTATTTTTTTTTATTTCACTCAACAACTTTTTTTTACATAATGACAATGTTTTAAATACTCGCCAAGCTGTTGGGCTGGTCGGCGAAACGCGTTCCTATCTATATTTATATATACAATAACTCTCATTATTTTATAGAAGTCTATCTACTGCTTCACATAACACAAATACTCTCCAATAAAAAAGCCTTTAGTTGAGTCTTCATTTGATATGAACTCAACTTAAGTAATTGTCACAATAAGCCAATTTCATTAAAAACATGTTGAACTATATATGAGGATTAGACTGATTCAAAAAAACCGACTATTTTTTTTTTTTTTTTAATATTGAAAATATTGTCAGAAATGACGAAAAAAAAAATCCTGTGAAAGTTAGAGCTCTTAATATTAATATTAAGAGGTGCCGAGTCGAAAATTTCAATTTCCCATTTGATTAACGTGGGAAAAATTTTTTTTCTTACTTTGGAATTCTGTAACTCTTCAACAAGTCATCGGATTGATCGAGTCAGAACATATTCTTGTAGAGAATTGAACGCTCTACAAAAAAGGTCTCTTATAATTTTTTGATATATTTACTTTTTCAAAAGTTATTCAACGCTAAAGATGAATTGATTCAAAATTTTTACATTTTTCTAATTTTCCGACGCAACCATCAACTTTATGAGATAAAACTAATTAAACTAAACTTAACACTAACTTAACTTAACTTAAACTAAACTTTAATTTAACTTTTTTTTCAGAAATATCATCCAAGAAGTGATTATGAAGAATTTTTGGAACTCTCATTAATTTTTTTGGGAGCTACCCCAAAAGAAAAGGTTTCGTTCAAGCGCCCAGGAGCTATGAGTCACGCTCGTTGGATGGCAAAGGCAATTTATTGTCTGAAAATATTTATTTTTAGAGACGAGTTCAAACTCAGTGATTATGAAAAAGATAGCCTTCGAGATGTATGCTTATTCATTACTACAAATTACATAAAAGCATGGTTTTCTTCACCCTCTGCTATTCTTGCTCCAAATCATGATCTTACTTTTTTGCAAAAATTAATTTGATACGATGCCGTTAATTCTAAAATATCAAAAGCTGCTACTGTGAAAATGATTAATCATCTATGGTATTTAACTGAAGAGCTAGCTATAATTTCCTTGTTTGATGATGAAGTAGAAGTTGAAGTGAAAAAAAAAAAGATTGTAAATATTAACTGTCGAAAAGGAAAGAAAGTTAAGGCAAGGAAATTTGAAGTAAAAAAAGATAATATAAATGCAATATTAGACAAAGATATGAGTGACTTTGTGTCGATGGATTCTCTATCTATTTTCAAAGATTTTGATTTGCCTTACGACTTCATTGAGAAAGATGTAAATTCTTGGGCTAGTGATGGAAGTTTTAAAGAGTGTGTGCGATTTTTTACAAAATTAACAGTCGTGAATGATATGGCGGAGCGTGGTGTAGCATTAATTGAACAATACAATAAGTGTTTCACTAAAAATGAAGATCAATTACAATACTTATTGCTAATTATTAGTGAATACAGAAAAAAAATGCCAAATTGTAATAGAAATTTTTTAGTGTAACGATATAAATTGCTTTGATTGTAATAAACATTCAATTTTTAGGTTAAAACTTTATTTGTTTAATATGATAATTAATTTTAAGAATAAAAATGACAACTTTTTAAAAAAATTTTAAGTTTTTTGCAAATAACTTACGATCTGTAAGAAATATTTAAATTTTTTGAGAGATCAGTTATAGGAAATCGAATGTTTTACAAAAAAGTCCTATTAAATTTTCTCATAAAGTTGATGGTTGCGTCGGAAAATTAGAAAAATGTAAAAATTTTGAATCAATTCATCTTTAGCGTTGAATAACTTTTGAAAAAGTAAATATATCAAAAAATTATAAGAGACCTTTTTTGTAGAGCGTTCAATTCTCTACAAGAATATGTTCTGACTCGATTAATCCGATGACTTGTTGAAGAGTTACAGAATTCCAAAGTAAGAAAAAAAAATTTTCCCACGTTAATCAAATGGGAAATTGAAATTTTCGACTCGGCACCTCTTAATATTAATATTAAGAGCTCTAACTTTCACAGGATTTTTTTTTCGTCATTTCTGACAATATTTTCAATATTAAAAAAAAAAAAAAAAATAGTCGGTTTTTTTGAATCAGTCTAATGAGGATATTCTTTCGCCGTTGTAATTTTTTTACCTGGGTTTGCTCAGGTTATATTCTGTTGCACTTCTTATTATCGATAAAACTGGACGTATTTGTACCTTTTTTTACGCGGATAATGCTGAATTATAAGTTAGTGATAGTGTTATCAGTCACCTTATTTAATAGTATAAGAAACTCAAAAAATCAGGCTCACAGAAGTTTAATAGATTTTTTTTTGTAGTCCGGTAGAAATACTTACCCACTGCATTTATTATGAAAATAAAGGCAAGAGTCTTCATTCTCGGTTATAATGTAGTTGTTTTTACGTATTATCAGATACCAATTCAACATTGTTGTTATAACTGCTAATAGTTAAATTGTCATTTCAAATTAATTTCATGGTCGACTAGATTTGATTTGTTCAAACTTCAAACTCGTAACTTTGTGGAGAGCGGGTAATATAACTACGGCCATCTAGCGAAAATATTCGGTATCAATTGAATTTTTTAATCATTAAGTGTCAGATTGGCATCGTCGTAGATAATCGCATGATTTGAGAACTTTTTACTTGTTTTGAAAACTTTAAAAGTTTAGTTTTGTTAATGTGACTTGAATATATTACTTTTTCCAGTTTTTTTATAATGTCAAGATATACTTAAGTCAAAATGTATGTTTTGAGTGCAGTGCTAATATTTTCTATCGTAAGTTTATGCATATTTCTATATATACTTACAACAGACTGTTCTCAAAATATCTTTTGCATAATATTAAGCTATACATCCATTTTCAATATATATTTTTTTACTTTTATAAGTTCAGATATTCTATTACAAATACAATTTTCAACAGCAATAGTGTCACTGCGTGATAGAGGGAATAATCTTTCCGTTTAACCGAATTGAAAAAAGCCAACCGTTTTTTGTGTTCGTCAAAAATGAATTCATTCGTCAAATGATAAAAAAGGAAACCTTATAGTCTCGTCATGTCCTTTCTTGTCTGATTGTCTTGTTTTTCCCATTTACAGACCATTAGTGCTAGAAACCTGTAATTTCTCATAAACATACATATTAATCAGGCCGGCAAAGCAGTAACATATATATATATATATATGACCAAGTCTTCGATTATTGTGTACAGTTTAAGTAGTTACCCACCCGCCTTCGCCGGAATGTTTATTCCTTCTCTTCAATCCTTTTTTTCGACGTTACCTTATATTAAGGTTTACCTTTCTACGTAACTCACACCCCAAATTATTGAAATCGTTAGAAAACCTGAAATTACGATTGTCAAACGTCCTCACTAGTCGCAACAAGACGTGTACAAACACTGGTAAAGGAATGTTACCAGAGAGACATCGATATTTCACTTATGTCACTTTTATCCGTCTATAAATTTCGTTTGTTATTATTGTATATTTTTTTATGTATTTGTTTCATTATCCATATTATTTGTTACAAGTACTCTATTTAATATATACCTACTTTATAGCCTTTATTACTCGTAAAATTATTTGGGGTCGGCTAATCAAACAAAGGAAACAGGCGTTATTTTATGTATGTACGTTGTATGATAAAAGCTGACTGCATCTCTCAAAGGTACACGTTTTCGCCGCCTTTATTCGGTCGTAGCGTGAAGTTATACTAACTTTCCTCTATAAATGGACTATCTTTATTGGCACGTTCAAAAAAATTCAAGCCATCGACGACCGGAATCATAGGAGAAAATTATTCAGACAGCATGAACTTATAGTGTCAAAACAAAATATTAGTACCAAAACATAGAAATGTTGTACAAAGAGAGAAAAAAAGCGTTCCATATGTGTTACCCAACAATTATTGACGTGATGCAATTTCTAACAAAAAAAAAATTAGATTTTTCTTTTTTTAGATTCTAAATCCTTACAGCCAGTAACAAGTTATAAGGTATAATAACAAACACAAAAAAAGTTGAATTGAGAACCTCCTCCTTTTTTAAGGCGGTTAAAAATAAAACTGGCTTTGGCACTTCTGCGTAGATTCCATAGAAGTCACAGAAAAAGCTTTTAGAATACTTAAGAGCGAATCAGCTCCAAGTTTATAAAGATAAGAATAAACACACAGATAAACCTATCTGTGTTTTAGTATCGATATGTATCAATGGGACAAGTTTCATGTATTATTCAGATTTAAGCTTAAAGTTCATATTTTTAATGTTGAAAATTGTCTTAACTCTATATAAACCATAAACAACAAACAAACGTCAGTCACCTTTCTTTTCGACTCCATATCTACTTACTTCGACTATTATTTACTGTTACATGCACGCAATAAATACGTCCATATAAAGATATTAAAATAAAACAAGTAGAAAACATTTATTTTTATTTATTTTATAATACATCAGATAAAAATACAATATTTATAACTGTGACAATAACATGTTTATTAGTTCCAGTAATCCTTTATTTTATCATCGACATTCATCTTTAACAAAAATAATGTTAATAAATACAATTAATAATAACCTAATAAACAAATGGCCCAGAAATGTTCTGCATTTAAACGCTGCAAACTTAATTAAATACTTACCTTTAACTTATTTTTTACTATTGGTAATACTTTCGGACGGAATGTCAAATGGTAATAATAATTATATAGGTATAATTATTTAATTAAACAATATCAAGTGGATTATTTCATTGGTTATAAATATTAAATTGTGACAATATTAAATACCTATTTCCTTATATCTCACAACCTAAAGACATTTAGTTGGTGAGTTATAATTATAACGCAACATATACTAAGGCACATTTGGAATGTAATTTCAAATTTATTTATATAAAGCCATGGTAGTGTAAAAAAATCGTACATTGTCTTCCTTTTAAAAAAGTGTGTCACTGAGAGTCGGCCTCACATAGTAGTCGGCCATTACGTGCGCAATCATCCAGACGGTGAGACGGTTTACGCGGTGAAAAAAAAATAACACAACATGTCTTACGTGGTAAAATGGTGTAAAAACCGTAGTGATCGAAATGATAATAATCAAATTTCATTGGTAAATGAATAATTCCATCACTTATTCCCAAATTTTATACATTAAAACCAAACTGCTATCACAAGAACAAAAGTATTCACCATAAGGTCAGTGTTGCCAATATTTACGTGTACAAATTACCCGAAATACAGGAAAATTCATGGTTTATTTAAGAATTTTGTTTTGTATTATTTTTATTAGATTTTTTAAGAAAACTGAAGTACGTAGAAATGGTTAGATTGTATAATAATTATAGTTAGATAATTAATAGAGGAATAATTGGAAATTTTAACACTGAAAACAATAAATTTGAAAACCGCAGGAGGCTTACGTTTTCCGCTGAAAGATACACGAATCCGAAATAGTTACAATAAAGATTACAAAAGAAATCACTATATTGCACAATTAAAAAACCGTAATAGAACACAGATATTTAATAATTCAGTTTCACTACATCTCACAATCAAATTTGCAAGAACCTCTCAAAGTAAAATTACAAATAAATAAATATTTATATTTATTGCTTATGTTTTTACCATATAAATATTAGTAACTTGACCACCCCAAATTCACACACACGTAAAGAGCCGCCGCCATTATGGTGCCTCAGTTTCGTCTGAACGATAGTTCTGTCCGATTTTTTATTACGCCCATGTATAAATTTTAATATTTCTGGCACTTAATAAGACACTTTCGAAGATTTATTCTAATTTTAAGTACTTCACATACTTAATTATGGAGAAAAAGTATAGATATAATCGTTACAGTGTTTAATACAAATTTCTTCTTCAATTCAAAGTACATTTGTGTAACAATTACACAATGTTAAAAAAATCCCACCTTCATGTGATATGAACTTTTTATATCTAGATTAACCTATAAAATAATAATATTATATACAATATAAGAACGATTACAGTAAGTTGCTATTTAAATAAAGTTTTATTCATTTCGTCAAATTTCGTTTTATTTCTCCAATCTATTTTTCGTTCTTCAAAAAGAAAGACATAATATAATGATAACGAACGTATTGTCAAGGTTTACCATCAATATTTTGTTTACGTAGATCAAGCAAATTGATTATAAATTTGTAAGGAAGCAAATTGTAAATAATGCTTGACTTCAGCGTATTCGAAGATCTGCGTCGACCGACATTGTACCACATAACAATCTATTTCAATAACTAATAACACTTAAAATTAGTATTCATACTCCAACGCGGGAAAAATGACAAGTATTTTTTTATATTTTACAGTTTGCCGCCACTAGGACTTCTAGAGCTGCTTTTTATGGAAGTAATCGAAATATTACCCGAGCTACTAAACGTTGGTGGAGGCGACCGAGGTAAAGTAAATTTAGTCTCAGTTAAATTCTCCTGACTCAACGATTTTTGAGTGTTGAAAACTGGTATTTTTGAAGAAACACCAGCAATCTGCTTTGTCTTCTCAGCTTTTACCGGTATATTACTTGGTTTTGCCGAAATAGTCGGTTTTGAGCTCGACACTAACGGTTCCGTAGACCGCAGTTGCATTTGATCTAACTGCGATAGTCTACGGTTTTCTAAATCGGTGCTCGTTACTATTGTTCCCTTTGGAGATTCGTATGTAGCTGTACGGAATTTAATATGACTGTTTCTGGGCAGATCGAAATCTGAATGGCGTTTCTTTGGTTCGTTCGATACATTTTTCGATCGTTTAGCGTCCGCTTGCTGTTTTGCAGAGAAGTGTCTTTCATTATGAATGAAATCGTTAAGCAACTCAATGTCTAGTTCGTACGTTAAAGGTGGTTCTACGTATGATGGTACCCTCTGTCTAGTGGAAATCTTATCTTTGCTTTCTTTCAGTTTCTGGGTTTTCTCTGTGCGTGGAGTTACGACTTGTATTTCTGTTATGTGATCTCTTTTATTATCAAAATCTTTACGTTCTTTTTCTACATCAGTAATAGCTGAAGGATTGATTGTATATCTTGTTTTAGTAACCTCGACAGCGTCTCGACTAGTCATTTGTACGTCTTCTAAATCCTGAACTATTCTTATTCCCATTTTCGATAATTCTTCTGGACTTTTCTGAGACATGAAATCTGGATCATTTTTAAGTTTCTCCATTAATGCTTTAGCTTGCTCCTCATCCATTTCTGTTGTGTTTAATATAATAGTTTCTGTTCTAGTGAAAGCCGGTTCGTCAGATGTGAAATGCATATGGGGATTTTTCCTTTTGATTTCATCTAAAACTCTACTATCAATGTCCTTGATGTTGCCTTCTTCTAGTTTCATCTCGTCTACCTGTCCTCCTCTCATGATGCCGAAACTTATTTGTTCCACTTGTAAAGGTACTTCCGTTTTACTTGTGATGTATTTAGTTGATATTTTTTCAACGTTTTGAGTGATTACTTTGTTCCCAAATTCATCTTCAGCGACGTTAACTGTTACGGTTTTCTGTGCAGGTTCCTGAGTCATAGTAATTGACATATTCGCTGGTTCCATATAAAGAGTCCTGTTTTCTTTTTCGTCATGTTTCCTTCTAATTCCTTCAAGGACATCGGGTGGCATCATTCTTATAGTAGGTTCACCGATTTCGATCGACTTTGTATAAGATTTTCGCTTTTCTTCAACTGGTTGAATCTTTTCAGTAGTTATCGTTACTACATTGGTTTTATCTTTGGGGCTTGTCCATTCTGAACTTGCAAAACTGTCAACCTTCTTGTTGTATTTTAAGCTGTTATTATTAGACCCTACACGGATGTTGCTAACAAAGTCATCGTAATCTCGCACTTTTTCACTCGGCGTGCTAGTTTTCAGATCAAAGTTTACGATATCAGGTTGATGCATAGCTGATTTTAAAGCATCTGTCATAGGAGTAGTATCTTTACTAGTACTAGCCACGGTCTGTTGTGTTTCTTCATCTCCACTTTGATCAATATGTACATTCAAAATAGGATTTTTTGCAAGCAACTTTCTCATCATATCAGATTTTGGTCTCTCTAAGCTGTTTGCATATGTGTTACGAGACATTTTAAGATCGTCCGGAATATTTGTGTCATAAGACATACTTATTTTTTCTTCATATTTCGTTGATGTGGTAGTGGGTTTCTCGGTAACTGGTGGCAATTCATGAGTGCTGTCTAAAGAACTCATGTTACTGCCATCTGAAGTAGATTTTGCAAATTCAGACACAAGTTTCAGGTGCACCTTCATATTTTCATCCATTATTCTTCTAGCCAAATGATCTGAAGTTTCGTGTTCGGTTTCTTTATATAATTCGAAGTCTTTTGGTTTTGTGGGACTATGTTCTTCATTTTTGTCAGATTCTACAGAACTACTAGATCCCTTTACAATAGCGTCCTCTAAGTTGCCAAACTCAGAAGCCTTTTTGAGACGATTTCTCTGGAAAGTGTTAAGTCCTTCCATGGCTGATGTTTTAGCAATATTAAGACTCAAACGTGGTTCCTTATGCTTAATTATAACACCTTTATCGACGTCTAACATTTCTGGTAGAACGTCTTGAGTGGACGCATTAAAGAAAGAAGTTTCTACTACTGACATAGCTTTCCTCTTTTTAGGCGATAGAGTAGTCTCTTCTATTTCAGCATCTTCAGCAGATATATCCAGACTTTGTGCTCTTTCTAAAGTTCCCGTAGTCTGAATGCTTGATTTAGCTCTCAACTCAAATCTAGATAGATCACCCAGCGAAGCTGCTTTTCGTTCATGTTCATCCACAGTAGACGCATTGTCCGACACTGAGTGCACCGTCTCGTTCATTGGAGAACTGTGTATAGTGATGTCACTATTATTGAGTTCGATAGTAGTTGATCCTTTATCGCTTTTATCGCTTTGGTTCAAAGACCTCACGGAATGCACATCTTGGTTTGAAGACATATTAGATTTTGAATCTTCAAAGAAATTATTAAGTGAATCACTTTCCCTCTTGAACGGTTTGCTCACAATATCATCAATATCATCTTGGCTGAAGTTAATGGACTCTTCGAGACGTGAAGTGCTTTTAGTTTTATTGATTTTAGGCGTCGATGTATTGATCTGTGTTACAACTGAAGCACCCGATCTGCTTGACATAGTGGAATCATCATGTAACAAACTTGAGTGATGTTTCTCATTGCTTAGAAAATCTGTAACCCTCTTCAGTTGTTCGAGTATACTGTCGTCCGTTTTGTTCCTATCGTGATCAGGGGGTGATGGTGCCTTACCTTTGGATTTCTTAGGTTTAGGAGCTTCTTCTTTCTTGGGTTCAGATTTCTCTTTGTCATAAATAAACTCCGAAGAACTCTTCCTGTTAGACCTCGCTGCTTTTGCCGCATCTAACATATGCTGTGGTAGTTCTTGTGGAATGCCATTTTCATCTCTCTTTATACCGCTTGAATTCAAATCGGTTCTAGAAAATGTCGTCATGGAAGTTTCGGAAGTTCTTGATGTTTCCGAAACTCTAGATGTTTCTGAAACCCTTGACGTTTCTGAAACTTTTGATGTTTCTAAACTAACACCAGTTTCTGGATCAGTAGTCTTAACGCGGGCATTGGGTATCGGCGGTGCCATCTTCTCTCTTCGTTTAGCTACTACAGGTTTTTTCTGTTCTGTTTCGTTCTCATGCTTGATTTGAGCCGTAGGCGCTGGCCTTTGAGGTTCAGGTTTATCTATTTCGTCAACAGATTTCTTTTCTACGACAACATTACTTATAGTAGTAGTGACCGAACCATTTTCAACACTTTTATGTTTTAAAACTCCATCGTCAGGTACATTTGGAGGAAGAACTCTTATGCCAAATTTCATACCCCTTTTCGGGTCATATTCACGTTTCTGTACTTCTGATTGTTCGATATGTTGTGATGCTATACCGTTTTCTGGCTGAATTATTTGTATGTCACTGCCGGTTGAATGTCTGTTTTTGTTTCTTTCCGGTTTGTTGATACCAGATGGGACATCAGAATGTCTGGACTTGTTGGCGAGCTTACTATTCTTTTCATTTTCTCTTTCTAATGTCGTAACCCCTTCTTTCTTTTCTTTTTTTGTTCTTTCAAGTGTAGTAGATGTTATTATTTTGTCTGATATCATTTTTTTGATGCCAGCTTTAGACTGTTTTGTCTCTAGGGTGGAATTGTTGGAGTTTGATGTATTCGGTGACTTTGGCGGGTGGAGTAGCTTTGCTTCTTTCTCGAGCTGAAAAAAAATAATAGATGTATTAGTTCTTAGACAGGAGCCTCGATTAAAGAAAATACGACATTTAAAAATAATCTTCAATTCTATTAACTTGTGTAATATAATTGTCTGGTTGTTTAACACTTCTTTCTTAAAACTATTTAGAGGTCTACTTTACTTCAAATGCAAACTAGATGTGTACAATGATAGGTAGGAATGATAGTAAATGAAAGTACTATAATAATGCATGACCGTAGTTAGGTCCTGATTACAGTAAGACAATATAGTTTTTATCTAATCGTAGGGTTTCTAATTTTTTTTTTTCAAGACTACGCCCGTCCTATGAATAAATCTAAAATATACAAGAAACGGACACAAAGAACACCTGGACTCAAAACAACAATTTATGGATCACACAAAGCGTTGTCCCATGTGGGGTGGAACCTACAACACACACCGCAGTAGAGAGCGACGTGGCAACCACTTAAACCACTAGGCCAACTGTGCAGTCAATTATATTTTACATCAATTAAAAAATAGAGCAAATTTTATTAAAATTAAAAATTGCTTCTTGCATAGGACGATTTAAGGCATTTTCTTTTAAAAAGACAAAAGCCGCACTAGGAATATGTCCCGTATCGCGGTTACAAGCATACATGTAACGGACACAAAGAACACCCAGATTCAGAACAACCTATTGATGCAGGGATGACAGTTATCGTGGTAACTGTGAGCCTTACACTGCCATGATGACTGTCATGCCTTTTACGTCCCCAAGCGGGGCGTGAAAAGGCGTCTCACTGGACAACCATGGTGTGAATCACCATGCTGCGCTGTCTGCGTTTGTAATGAGTATGGTGACCACAACTCTTGGATTCTATTTATGCAGAGTAGAACCACTTTGGCAGGTTCTTAATATAGAAAAAATTCTACTTGTGGATGTACCTCAGAAGGAAGCCATTACGCCATCCGTGCAGGCATTGCAATAAGAATCTATCGTGATGTGGAATATTTAAAGCAATAGGAAAAAGAAATAAAACAAATATATGTTACAATTTATAAGCTTAAACAGTAGTTAGTAATATCTTGGACATGCTGTCACATTGTTTAGTATTGGATTCAATAGCTAGCGAGACATTCCAGCACACACTCATCGTATTATAAACATGTATTGTTAATTTCGATAACATAAGACTAGAACACCGCTTACAAATCATAAACTTCCTTTAGGAATTCTAGAAATCAATAGCTTAGCGAGTAATAGAGCTTGAAAAAAAAAACAAAACACCTCTGAAGCATACACAATGTCAAAATAGGCTAGCTGACATCTTAGTCAAATTAGTTACGTTTTATCATCTGTCAAAACGACAATTTTGTATGAAAAATGTACTAAATACCAAATTGTGACGTCACTGTTTTAGACTACTCAATTGAACAATATATTTCACTGTATATTGGATTGAAATTCGTAATAATAATAAAAAGCTATGTTAATTGTATTTTCTGAGATGTTTCGCGATATTAGTTTTAATGAAGTAGACATTGGTATTTATTTAGGATACAGTCATGTACCCAATTGTATAAGTTTTTAAAACATACGCAAAAACTTATTTGTATATTTCTTTTATATGCTTTATTTAACATATGTTAAGTTAGCTAGTGTACGTTTAAGTCTAATAAGTCCTGTACCAATTAAACTTAAATTTTGACACGATATACAACCCGCTTTAAATATTGTTTCTACCTAACTGTCGCGTTAGTTTTGTTACTTATTTCTTATCACAGCAACCACAGTGTTCCACGGTGAAAGTTGAGTATGCATTTTGTTTTGATTTTTACATAGATTCTAGTGAAGACATGGAGTTTCAGGGATTTCCTTTCTAGGGTACACCCGATTCCCCGGCTACTAGTACCTGAGACGGCGTGCGGTTTTTGGTCGGTTCGAATCCGACATAACCACCAGTAAGTGGTATCCGGGGGGATTTCGGCACAGAAAAAAAAAGGTGAAGACATGGAAAATATTGTATCGACTTTAAATTAAAACGCACCATCCTCATCATCAACAGTTTTTAAAAGTCTACTGCTGGACATAGGCCTCTCCTTAGAAAGGAGATTTTGGCCTACTATACAATGCTGACCAGACGGATTGGTATAGGGTTTGTTTCCAGTTTTTCTTCTCTTTGCAGTGCTGTTCTCCTGTGTATTTTGCTCACTTAGTCATCTCTTACGAAAGTCAAGGGATGAATAGAAACGGTGAAACTCCGTATTCTGAATTCGTTACCCCACGGGACAAAATCTAACGTATAAACTTTAAATTAAAAATATTTTCTCACCGTGTTAACATCGCTGGTAGAGCATGCCCGCTTCAATAGGGGATGCTGCACTCCTCTTCCCGCTCCGCTGGCCCTCCCCCCCTCGATCAGCTCCAGTTCCACTGGGTATGGTGACGCGAGAGACAGAATACCCACAGCATCTTCCAATGGGGTACCCGTAAATTCAATCTTGATGCTTTTTATCTTGTCACCTGAAATTGGAAAACTATTGTTTAAGAATTTACTCTGAAGTGAACATGTCTGTCTGACATGACCGGGGTATATCATGTTTAAAGAAATAAATAACAAAATCTGTCAGCATTGTCACACTCGTATGTAAGAGTATCTAAGCTGTTGGTAGTTTCCATGTTTATATTGTGTAATTTAATAAAAGTAAAAAGTTAAAAAGAAGTGTGCTAGAGTGGAGATCATCATTGGGAGATATTCTTTCGGGTCTGGACGACGTAATAATAGCTGTTCCCGGATCCCTCCTATCTCGGGTGCAGAGTGGCACATCGCGTGGTTTTAGTCGATCCAATTTCGACACACCATCCCGCCGCAAATCCAGGTGGGGTGACGGCCCGAGGGGGTTTCCACACGTTAAAAATACCTTCGTTCAGCAATGGGCGGCAATAAGTTGATTTGATTGAATAAAAAACATCAAAAAGTGAAGAACCTCTACAATGTGTCCTAAGAGATATACATAGTTTATAATATTTCTTAAAAAAGCATAATTATTTTGAGTGTACTGTATGTTTGCCTGATTTTTATAATAAATAATCGTAGTATGACTAATTATTTCTTTCAGAAAACATATCACACTAAGGTCAGAATATATGTTTTAGGAAAACCTTTTCTTTATAAACCTACAGAATGATAGTGTCTTTAGAAAAAATAACAAGAAATTCGAAAAAATACATAGTCGAATCAAAATGTCAAACATCAAATACACGACATTATAAAAATGTCGTTAGTTTTGGTAGAAAGTTCCCTTTGCTAAATGTCAAATGTTTAATGTCTTTGACATTTAGTTTGCTGAGATTGGTTAGATTATGTGATAAAAGTGTCATTACTGCGTATGACGTACTATCTTATCATCTCTGAGGATATGTACTCACGACAAACGAAATACCGGTAAATATTATGTACGTGAATTGTAAATAACTTGTTTCTACACTTGAAAACACACATTTGCAAATTATTATTGTTTTAAAACATTCTACGTTAATAATTTCCAAAGTATTAGTTCATTTCAAGCATTTCTACTTCGTATTTAAGTTGGCTGGGTGATTAATATTTCAGTTTTCTAACAAATATATATATATTACAACGAAGAGAAGATTTTAAAAATGGCGCTAGTTTCTGAATAAAAAGTAAGTAGGATAAAATTATACGAAGAAAAGACACTATATCTGGTTTTTGGTTTTTCGTTGTTGTTTTGTTATCTTTTGGTTTTAGTGTTGTAGTTTTTTATCATTCTAAAAGGAAATATTTCTGTGTCTAGACTATACTTGTCACGCATCCAATGAGCCCCTGCCGGTGGTCAAAGGCATGTTCCTGGAAAAGCTGATTTCCAGACAAGACGACATTCCATGGCCACCCAGAAGTCCAGATCTATCCCCAGTAGAATTTTTTATGGGTTTTTTTGAAGAATCGTGTCTACATCAATAAACCAAATGCACTGCGTCAACTAAAAGAAAAAATTAGCGAAGAGATGTCGACGATATCACGGTCTCTTTGCCGATGAGTATTTAAAAATTTCGGTGCTCGCTTAGAACAGTGCAGACGTCGAAACGGTGGTCATTTAGACGATGTATTTTTTAAAAAATAAATTCCATCTAATTAATTTTCTTAAAAATAAACATTTTTTATATTATACCAAATGGTTTTTTTACGTTTTGTTCAAATGTTAACCAATTCATAGCCTATATACATATATGTATGTCTATCAGCAGTATGGTTACCATTGTACAGACTTGTCTAGTTTGAGATCAGACATATGTGAGATGTGTGAATTTATTATTATAATTGTTATTACCTGGCTGCAATTTAGCAGCGGCAGCTGGTCCACTCCTGAGCACGGAGTGAACGATAACGCCATCTCTCGCGCCGCCACCGCACTTGAAGCCTAAACCAGTGAAATCTCGCGCCCATAGTTTCACGCGTCGAATTCGAGCTCTCTGTGGACAAACATTAAACTTTATAATCGTTATTTATATAAAAAAGTGGTGACAGATTAAGAATACGGAGTGTTAACATGCCTATTCACTCCACGGGTGAAGCAAGAGCTAAGGGAGCAAACATAACTAAACGTAACCCGTCTAGCCAGTGTGATAGAGTCGACAAAAACCTTTTTATCTTGATGAACTAATTGTAGATGGTTATGCAGTTTTTAAAACGTTAAAATAATTTAAAGAAAGTTAAAAAAGGCTAAAATCAATAGACAATTTGTTGATTTCTAAAGGACGACATAAGGATACAACCTAAAACCTATACGGTCTTTTGCTTATGGTAATATAAAAACGTTGTAGGTATCTCAATCAGCGATTTAACCAATGTCGGCATGACTTGAGGATAGAGTGACATCATTGGCGAAGCCTTGCGTCCGTTTAAGTGTTACCTGTGTTAAATAATTATCTGATTTATATTCTACGTCCGTCGCGTGTTGGACTATTGAATAGGTAATGTAAGATTTCGCAACATAGGTGGTACTATTATACTACATTACTTTATGGTAAGATTACTTAACCGTCTGGGAGAAAATCTGGTATTATTATTCCTGTGATATTTTTTTAATTAACAGAGTAAAAAGGTTGAGATCTGTGGAATAGAGCAGATTTTAAATGTAATTTTTAAATTACTAAGATCTTCTGCACGTTATTGGGATCACGATAGCCAAAAGTAAACGGTCTATGCTGTCATTCCTAAAGAAATTCGCTGTCGCTAAATTTTACCATTTAAAATAAAACCGACATATATCTGTATTTTAAAATAACGACGTAAATGACAACAAGTATAATTTAACGATTACAAGAAATGTTACAGAATCTAGCATAATTATGATATAAGATACTATTTCTTGATTTTATCCTTCTTTGGACCTGCCGTTCATACAGTAAATTAATACTGTTTTTCATACTTTGAATCTGACAAATGTAGAATTTTTGTAATTGAGACATTTTTGCTTGCACTTTGATTACATTTTAGCCCCATTAATTTTATCTTATATCGATTAAGGCAGGATATTGCATGAATTTTAGCTATTACGTTATAATTAAGCACTTAAGTTGTTACAAAAACTAACCATTGACCAATAAAATGACCCACAAACAAGGTAATACACGCACATATGGCAACTCTACATAATTCGTCGACCTTGCATTAAACCTTCAAGATCAAATTAAATGCTTCCATTAAACCATAGACAAAGATATTGTTATGTCAGTCTTGACAGCTGTGAGAACCGGAATTGTAAAAAAATAAGTTTTAGTAATTTAAAAGAGGAAAAACGATTATTGATTGTTAAAAAAAGTTAAATTTTTGCCAGAAGATATTTGGTTATTCTATGATTTGAATCAACAGAATTTGAAACGCAGTACATGTTTGTCAGATATGTCAATGTCATTCGAAGTGCGAATAAAAAATACCATTTATAACAAACACGCTATATTTAAGCTTAAGATAAATCGTTTAAACGATTAATAATATTTGTCATTAGTGTACACAGTTATGAGTCATTGTCGATCTTAGATTACGATAAAATGAGATCAGCATCATGAGTACACGCATAGGAAGGGTATAAGAATAGATTAATTATAGTTAGTAAAGCAATATCTAGACACGACATGACAGACACTTGTGCCTCTTGAGGTGTCCGTATCCATCGGCAGTAATTATTTACCGTCAGGTCCCGTCTGGCTGTTTACCAGTATTCCAGTTCCTGTTAGTAAAAAAATATTTGATGACAATAGCACACTTCTTATATACATAGATACATACATAAAATGACGCCTGTTTTCCCGGAGGGGTAGGCAGTGGTATATTAAACGCCGATTTTTCGCAAGTATTTTGGTCCCATGAAATAGGTGGTAAGCCTTTAGCCGCTAATCGGGGTGCTGTGTTGTGAGGGTGCCTTGAGGTCCTCAGTTGTTAGTGGGAGCCCCATGCATGCTTCTTTCCATGTTTATACAACATTGTTGTAGCCTGCCACACTTCCCTGCGGCACATGGTGGTTGCAAAAATAGATTAGAACCATCTCTAAAGTGTGTTGTATATCGTGTTAATCAGAGCAGAAGTTTCCAGTTTTTGAAGCGTACGCAAAAGTCCTTAACAGTTTTTTATATAACTTATATTGATAAAGTTAAAAGTTGACAACTTGTCAAGAATAAAAGACAATATATTATCTAACGACGCATTATGTTTGTTATAAAGGAAAGAAATGAAGCAATTTATGTGTTGTTTAAACTTTCGCTAGCCGTTATAAGTGTAATGTATTTAAATAGCGCATTAATGACCGCACTGAATCTTGATTGATGCTATAAGGGTCTATAAAATGGTTGGTATTTCCTGTACTGGGTTATATTAACGCTGTTCATATAGTTATCTGTGCTCAGAATGTTAAACTAGTCTTATTTACTTAATATAAGTTTTATAACGTAACTGCGATCAACTGGTTTAGAGTTTTTATTGAGAAATGATTGAAGATGTTTCAAAATTTATACTTATATTATAAAATTACCTGGTCTTTTTTTTTCTTTATGTTGTCGGGGTGGAAAATCCCTTCGGATCTCCGGCTCCTCGGGGAGCAGGAGCCAAGAGTATGTGGTGATTCCACTAAAAACCACCCCGGCGGCCGGTCTCAGGCTTCCTTCTCTGAAGGGGACCCGGACCATATTAAGGTCCCTTCCAAAATGAACACCACGCCTAGTCAGACCCCAACCTGGAGAGGCCACAAAGGCTTCCCCACCTATCAGTCCGGTTGTTATAATTTGTTGCGGCCCGATCGCATACCTGGCCTAAGCTACTGATTCAGTAGCGCAAAAAGAAAACCTCTGGCTTCAAACTTGAAATTTGGCAATTGTTTTTCGGACTGTTATTATCCACTACAATAGAATTCTTTAAAATATCATCCCTGATGAAGTAAAATAAGCTACGAACGGTTGTATAGAAAATTTCTTCATTTTTAAAAAACTTTACAAACATTCATCATACAGACACAAAGAACACCCAGACTCACAACAACAATTTGTGGATCGCACGTTTTGTCTCATATGGGATCAACCCCCAACACTCAGTAAGAACAGGAGAAATGATCTCTTAAATCACTACGCTATGGATTCATCTCAAGTGCTACAGTAACTTATCAGACTACATCTCTCTGAACATGACTCCGTAATCAAACCTGTTATCAAAACCGAACGCTCAACGTCCTTGTAAGCATTGAGTTGTTTTTTTTTTACAATAGTCTTATTCAATAAATCATGTAGAAAAACCCATCATAATCTGTCTTCTACTTTTTGTATGATGCCGGAACAAAGAGCAATAAACACATAAAAACTTTGGAATAATACAAGTTGTGAGATTTTTCACAAACATTACTTCAATAAATGGATATTTGCAGGTTATGATAGGCGTTGGAATATTCACATTTTAATAATATAAAATTTAAAGAAGTGGCGAAGGTGCGTTTTAGAAGGGACACTTAGTCTGTCTAAGAGAGTCATGCTACGTTTTTTTTTTTTACGTGTGGAAACCCCCTCGGGCCGTCACCCCACCGGGGTTTACGGCGGGGTGGTGTGTCGGAATCGGACCGACTAAAACCACACGGTGTGCCTGAGATAGGAGAGATCCGGGAACCGCTGCTATTACGAAATCCAGATCGAGTCATGCTACGCTACCTCGACCTCTCTTACAGAAAACGGGTGCTAAGCAATTCTTTGGTTTCTTTGACAGAGTATTAGAGTTTTGGAGGCCCAACTGTCTTTCTCTCTATATCCAGGGGAGGATGGTAAGGAGGTGGGAATCGTAACACGCCAACTCTTTTATGAATCATGAGATACAGGTCTTAATATGTAGCGGTAGTCATACAGCCCCATTGCTAGAGCACTAAGGTTTGTCAATGAGTTCCTTCAAAGTAATGCAGATGTAGACATAATTTTTGACTCTCGTAGCGTAATTTTAAGACATATTGCACATTTAACTACCTCGGTAGCGCAGCGGTAGTGAATGTGACTGCTGTGCTTGAGGTCTCGGGTTTGATCCCCGGGTTGGTCAAATGTTTGTATGATCAACAAATATTTGTCTCGAAATTTGAGTGTTTTTTATGAATATTCTATCGGTCAGTCTAGTTATCATAGCACAAGCTCTGCTTAGTTGGAAACTAGATGATGTTGTGTGTCAGATGTCCGAAATATTTGTTTTCATTATTTATTATATTTCTTTATTTATATTACTTTATTATATTTATTTTAATGTTTAAGACTAATTTTATTGTTCATAAATTGATTTAAGATTGTTTTTTGTTTATATTTTTTTTTACTGTTTTTTGTTTGTCTGACTTTGTAACTTTAATGGTATGTAGTTTGTTTTCTTTTATTCGAGCCCTAACAAAGTGACTACTTGGCCTGATGGAAATCATGGGTAGAATCCAAGAGTGGTCGTCACCATACTCATTGCAAATGTAGTATGGTAACCACACTATAACTGCCTAGTTTTTAATGTTTTAATTAGTATAGACATAAGCGATTTGATGTGCACTGTAATGCTTATATTTAATTAAATAAATTGAATCGAGTTTAAATCATCACATGCCATAAAAGTATTGGTAGTTAATTTCTATTTTTATTCGTTTAATTAATAAAATCACAACTAAAACCTCAAGAAGACGTTCGTTTGTGAGTGTGTGTGAGTGTGTGTGTCTGTGTGTGTACCATGTTTTGTACTCTAATCTGTTTATCTCCATGTATTGTTTACATTGAAACAAACGTTTCTATCTCGAGTTATATGTGAGATTCTACAACAATTGATATCTTATCGCTCGATCTGATTTTGAACTTGACATTGTGTGGTAGTTACAATGTTGTGGTTGCACGACATAATGAATATAAGAACATATTATTGCATAGAAATTGGCATTAAAGTAATGTTAAGAAGATCTTACGTTCTAAGGTACATATTTTGAGTTTGGTAAATGAATGAGTAACATTTATAGATCTATATTATTGTATAGAAAGTGTTTATATTGCAGAACGAGTTCTTGTCCCCTCTAAAAATAGATGGTTTTAAAAAAAAATGTCTTGTTCCTACCAGTTTAAATCAGGGTCAGAAGTCTTTCTCCATCCTCCATCATCGTGATAGCGGTTAGCGCTGCAGCTAGGCAGCGACAAGGCAGCTCTGAGTGGCAAACCTAACTAAGACTATTGAACCCGTGAACGGTCAATCAACACATTAGGTAGTAGGGTCACGCTGATTTCAGCACGACGGGGCAGCTCGACTGGGGCAGTACTACCCTCCCACAGAAGACCAACCTAAAGCGCCATCATCCGTGCAGTCGTGTTTCGTTGGCGAGACCGGAGGCCTATTGATGCAGGGGTGACAGCTATCGTGATAACTGTGTGAGCGTTACACTGTCACGATGACTGTCATGCCTTTTACGTCCCCAAGCGTGGCGTGAAAAAGCATCTCACTAGGCCGCCATAGTGTGGGTCGCCACACTGTATTGTCTGTATTTGCAATGAGTATGGTGACTACAACTTTTTGGAGTCTATTCATGCTTTTCATCAGGCAGAGTAGAGTCACTTTGGCAGGCTCTTCATATAGAAACAAACGTGTATTTCACCTTTTTCACATAGAATCTTTAAACACAAGTATAACATATAATCACTGTCTTCAACTTAGTGTATTTAATTTTTGGAGCTGCGTGGAATATTTCAAAGCCTTTGAGATAAGTCTTATGATGGTCTTATCTTAATTTAAACGATCTTAAAGGTAATCTAGGTCGTGTGACATCTTATTTTATCAATAGGATTTTAACTATTAACATCTTGATGTTATGTCGTTAGAAAATTAAATTATTAATTGTTGAATGAAAATTTATTTAAAAGTTCACACGACGTGTTGCTATTTCAATGGACCCTCGGTAATCCGGCCCCTGTCTAATCCGGACCCCCCCCGTAATCCGACATCAATCAAACAATTTACGCTAATGTAGATCGTATAACAGGTTACAACTTGTGCTCGACGCGT
Source organism: Hypercompe scribonia (assembly GCA_949316085.1). NCBI lineage: Eukaryota > Metazoa > Arthropoda > Insecta > Lepidoptera > Erebidae > Hypercompe > Hypercompe scribonia. The sequence continues at coordinate 7,734,777 of OX438992.1, read as the reverse complement.
AGGTACTGTTTCAATTCCGATTGCTTAGTTTGAATTTGACTACGTGTGATAGCGGTGCAGCTTAGCGTTTATTCATTGTGCATTACGTATATATACCTACTAATGTCGTCACAAGCCCAGGAGACAACATATAGAATTTTATCATTTGTCTGTAATTTGTCGGATTACAAGGTACTCTTTAGTAAAAAAAATCCGGGCTATAGGGGGTCTTAGGCAGTACTCTATAATCCGACAAATTCGATAGTCTGACACTGCCTTGCAAAACGTTTGTCGAATTATCGGGGGTCCACTGTACTTTATATAATTTATATATACTGCTTTAATTTCCTTTTCCTATGCACTTCTAATACACCAGGCACTACCCTATACTTTCCATCTCATGCATTTCTTTCCATCCCATGGTCGCCTGTAAGAAATTGCCAACGAGTGATAAGGCCGCCACTTGTACTTCCTTAGCTTTAAGATATGTGCGCCTGTTATAACCTACTAGTTTCTGATGTTATTGTACATTGCATTTTAGTGTTTATAAGACTCTAACTTTAGAAGCCTGCCGAAGTAACTCTACTCTGCCTGACGTAAAGCGTGAATAAAATCCAAGAGTCGTGGTCACTATACTCATTACGAATGCAGACAATGCAGTTTGATGATCCACGCTATGGTACTCTTGTGAGACTCTTTTTCATACCCCGCTTGGGGACGTATAAGGCATAAAAGGCACAATCATCGTGGCAGGGTAAGGCTCACACATGTCACGGTAACTGTTACGCCTGCATTAATCTCGCACTCACCACCAAAACATGACAGCAGGGATATGTCGCTTTAGGTTGACTTTCTGTAAGAGGGAAGTGCTGACCCGGTCAACCCGGCCCGTTCGTGATCCAATCTGTTTGTTTCTATCTATTCAGAAAGATTTCGATAAGATCCCCGTGCTGTATTTAAATTAAAACACAGTGTGTTGAAACTAACTAATCAACTGCTCCTTTCTTTTAATAGCGAGTCTTCTTAAGTTCAAAGTCTTTGAGCTAAGAAAATAACTTGAGTGAGAAGTTCAGAGTTGTTTTTAAATGAAAATACAAATTATTTAAAACAATCTTTCCATGTAGTACCACTAGCAGATAACGTGTAGAACTTGCTCCACAACAGGTGTAACTACATCTGATAGTTAAAGCCAAGATTGAGAGCTCAGTAATTGCACTAGTCAATGCTTCGGTTTAACTTCTGTTCATTCAAAACATCTTTATAATTTGTATATTATTGATACTGTTTGCAGCCTCCAGCGTTGCTTACGGATATCGAGCCACTTGTTTACAAATCTAACAAACATTGCGCACTGGCTCGGCATTCCAGAAACCAGTTCATTCGTAAACCTGGTAAATCCGGACCACATCGATTTGTAACTACTCGCATAGGAATGCAGATCCAAATCATACGCTCAGGGATGGCATCAGTGTAGATTACAGTTGGTTGCTAAAAGTGTAATGCAATAAGAGCTTCAATTTAATCCTTGTAAAACTTTGAGAAGGTGTAAAGGTAGGTTTAATAAGTTTTAAATTGGAGTGTTAGAATATAAGAAACTAGCTGTACCTTGCTCATTTTTACTAAAACACTATATTTTTTTTAAATAAATAGTGCCTACAATGATCTATCCGTGTGCCTTTTTTTTGCCGGTGCGGAAATTCCAACGGATACCACCTACTGGTGGTTATTGCGGACTCGAACCGACCAAATGTCAATCCGTATGTCTAATGTCATCTAAATCGCTTCAGCCGTTTTTGATTTAAAGTTTAACAAGCATATCCATGTTTGTTCCTTTTCAAAATTTGTATGGACAAACTTTTGCCTTTTATAATACTCGTATAATATTAGTAAGATGTAATTTTTTCTTAGATATCCCACGGAGGAAATACAATAACTAGCCAAATACTTGTTAAGGCGCACTACCAGCATATCATTAGAAGCTGTCAATGAAATCTATCTCACAGAATCTTTAGAGTTTCTTTTAGATACCTTAGTAGTTCTTTCTAACAGCACAGTATCGGTTGACTTATACGGCCTATTTGGTCTACCTTTATTTTAAATGATAAAGGATTTTTATTTCTTTGTCTGCACAGTTGGCCCTAGTGGTTTAAACGGTCGCCACACCGCACCGCTCTCTACTGCGCTGAGTGTTGTGGGTTCAAATTTCACATGTGACAACACTGTGTGATCCATAAATTGTTGTTTTGAGTCTGTGTGTTCTTTGTGTCCGTTTCTTGTATGTTTATAAAGTCCCCCGCAACACAGGATTTATTCCTAGTGCGGGCGTCGTATTTAAAGAAAAAAAAACTGCAAGTAAATATTTTACAGATATGTTTGTGACGTGTAAAAAGGTGCTGGCATTTCCTAAGAGTGACATTGGGTAAAAATGCCGAAGCAAACCACAGATGTGTTCTTTACTTTTTTAAGTGCGTGAACACAGATTTAATAAAAACCAAACAAATACAGTATAGGGTCTGAGTTAGCCTTTTAAAGAAAACACCATAGTTTTTGAGTCGGCCTGTCTATACAAATGGCAAACGAACCTATTTTGAGTGCTTCCCGGTTAGAATTAAGATGAAATCTATTGTTCCCTAGATCCTACTGACATAAACAGAAGTACGCTGAAATGCTACTTGTATTATGATGCTGCGGTCCGTTGATTAATGGTTATCAGTGTATCATCATCATTAACAGCCTTTAACAGTCCACTTCTGGACATAGGTCTCTCCTTAGAAAGGAGGTTTTGGCCTACTTTACCACACAGGCCAGTCGGGTTGATAGAGGGTTTGTTTCAAGTTTTCCTTCTCTTTGTAGTGATGTTGTCTTGTATGTTTGCTTTCTTAACCGTCTCTTACGACACTCATGGGATGAATAAGGGTGTTGACACTTCATATTCTTAATCCATCACCACGCAGACAATCTATGTCAACGAGTATTGATCTATACCTAGACGATTTTTCCGTCCTTAACTATAAACCTGGAAGCTTTACTCCAGCAGAACCCAACACCGCAACTATTGATGTCCTAATACCGTTTCTGTGACGTATCACAACAATTGAACTTGGGAACCCGTTATGTATAACGTGTTTTAAAAAACAACATCGGCTAATATAAGAACGGCGTGGTAGGAAAGCGTTACTAATGCGCTATATATTTTACAGCACCTACTGCAAACTGAATAATTTACGTATTAACTCGGCAATTGTAGCCTTATGTTTACTGTAATATCACTTATTATATATAATAACTAACTTGAAACCGCGGCTACGTTCGGTTACTGTGCTTTTTAATGTCTTCTACCGCTGTATACGCCGGCTCGGGGTGGCCATATGTGCCAGCTTGACTGTATGTTACTCTGCCAATGGTATCTGATTTATTGGTCATTTAGACATATTTGCAAACGTACTCAAGAACTTATGGAAACATTCTTAACTGGTACATAAATTGATGGTATGAGAATGGATATCACTTTTGCGTTCGAAACTCTCGTTGAAAATAAGTAAGCTCTACCTGACATATAGTAAGAATGCGTATTTTTACAGTGGTACAAAAATAGTGAGATAATAATCTCGGATAGATTAATTAAAAGATGGATACACGTCCATGACATAATCTCTTTCATGGACCTGAAACGATTTCGTTGCATAAGGTATAAAATGATATAGAACCGTTCCTAGAAACCTGTGAACGTCAGGAGACTTGTACGCTTCTGGGAAGAACTGGGTTGGTTCATCCAGCCAATATTATCACGACGAATAAAGGAACGTCCTTGAGCCTAAACGCTGAAATCGGAACCCACAATGAAAACGAATATAAAAAATATAAAAAATATAAGTTTTCTAAGAAAGTTTTGAGTTTTACATAGTTATAGTAACAATTACTTTATTATATATTAGCTAATAATTTATATGATGTATTGCCATCTTAGATTTGTGAGTTCATCGAGAACTTTAATGTTTTGTCGTTGTTGATAGACATGCAGGACAAATATTTTATTATATATGTTTTAGAAATAAAAGATAGAAAATACATAAGCATTGGCCGTGAAAATAATGCGTTATTCTTTTACACTTTCGTAGGTGCAGCGGTGCCTGGAATAAAAGAACTAGAAATAAACATTTTTTACAATTATATATTCAATTATAATGTGTGATAATGATGGTTATATCGCGTATTATAATCGCCAAATTTAAATTTATAAAAATCTCCTCAGACGTGTCTGGCAAAGCTGCGTTCTACAGAAGACAAAATTATTACTTTGTCTTGAACGACACTCTACTATTGTTATTTTTGAATTTAAAGTGTATTTTCTCTTTAACAGTGAATCACTGGATATACGCCTCTTAGCAAAGAAGTTTTGGCCTACTATATCACGCTGGCCAGATAGGTTGGTGAAGGGTTAGTTTCAAGTTTTGACTTCTCTTTCAAGTGATGTTGTCCTATGCAATTTACTCCCTTAATCGCCTCTTACGACACCCATAGGATGAATAGGGAACACATCAACAGCCGGAATTTCAGGAATCCGTCAACACACAAAGTTTTATTGTAAATACCTTTAACTAAATACTATATTTTCTCATACTAAAGTAGAGTGTCATTTTACTCTAATTACTGGTAAAAAATCTCCGTGTGGTGACGGATTAAGAATACAGATTATCCACCCCTAGTCTTCCTACGGGTGTCGTAAGAGGCGACTATGGCAAAAAAAAATATGCAAAACCACGTCCACCCAAAGAGAAAACAATATGACTCACATTAAAGAGAAAGAAAATTTGATGCAATAATAACTCGACTGGTTAACGTGGTATAATAGACCAAAACCTCCTTGCTCAGGAGTGCTCTATGTCCAGCAGTGGACTGTTAAAGGCTGTTGATGATGAAGAAGGAGAATAACAAGAAAAGTTACCTTACTTTGCAAAATTAAACAAATGATATTGCTATAAATATTTTGTGATAGTTATAGTTTATGAAAGTCATAGCGAATGTATGTTTACGCAAAATTGACTTAATCAATTCGTCACCTATCCATGGAATCACTAAACAACGGTTAACACTAATATTATAACGGTTGCTAATGCCACGGACTAAATCAACACATAGCCATATCGACTCTTCATGCCTTGTGTTAGCCATGTCTCTGTGTTAACGCCAAGTTCAGATTACGGATGCTTAACGCGCGTTTTCCTGACGTGTATCACGTGGTCAACAAGGAAAGCGTATTATTAGAAAGACCTAACAGAACCTGACGGAGGCGTAACCTCTAATAAATAATAAACCTTTTAAACTGATTGTTATTACCTATTTGTTAATTTTTACTTTATAGTCTATTTCGTAAAAAATAAAGGTCATTTTTGGTTACAAGGTCAAGTTAAATACCTATAAAAGTAATACAAATAATAGGATTAAAATGAAGACTTGCGTGTCAAAAGTCTATAACCTTCTTTAGTAAATAGGCTATGCCCTATACATATATCTGACACAAAACGATTCTGCAAATTGAGATTGCTTCATTCTCAGATTATCACGTTTAAACATAATTCCTTGGCTTTATAAATATTAATAGCAGGAAATATTCACACAAGCCTGATAGATCTACGTGTCTTGATAAGTCAAGTACAACTATATCCACACTGAATATGAAACTTTTACTCAAACCAGAGACAAAATTGTGACAACATTTATTCATTTTGGCCATGGCGAGAACTCTTTTAAATTTGGAATACTCCAATTACACTTGAATGAAAACCTTTCAGTTTGTTTTTATTATGACTTAAAGTATTACAATTTTTTCTTCTATATCTATCCTACCAAAATAACTCGATTCTGCCTGATGAAAAGCATAAATAGAATCCAAGAGCGGTGGTCGCCATACTCACTACGAATGACGACAGTGCAATATGACGACCCACGCTATGGCGGCCTAGTGAGATGCTTTTTTACGCCCCGCTTAAAGGACCCGGGATCGTAGTGGGAGGGAAACACGTGCGCCGGTAATGAATTCCAGACTAACTGATCTGCACAGAAAGGAAGAGCCGAATCGTTTAGTTCGGGAGCGTATGTCTACCATTCAGAAACGGTGACTTACAAGGCCAGCACAAGTCGTCCTATAAAGGAACAGAGAGGATGGGATCAGTTGGAAGAGTTCAATTAAATTAAAGTCTAATTAATTAAAGTCCCTGTCCTAGTTTCTGTTTCAATTTCAAAAGCTGCCTCAGCGTCTTCTCTTTCTAAAGAATCGCGGTGCCCCTTCTCCAATGCCCTAATCCCCAGTTTTCTTTCGTCCGGTCTGAAAATACCCGTTTCATTACATATAAAGTCAGTCAGGGTTACTTGTCAGGTTGACTGATTTTGACGTGACTGACTACTAACTGATTTATCCACGCAGTGGTTATCGTATGCTACAAACTTAATGCCCAATCTTTGCTAGCTTACTGTATTGATCCTACATAAATAAAATTTTAAAAAATACATTATTTTTAAATAATAGTCTACGTGCAATTTGAAGAATTTATATTCAGTTCATTGGTGATATTTTTAAAATAGTTAAGTGATACGTGCTTTTTCTGACAGCTTAGAAATAGTAACTATTTAGTAATAGGCCGTTGTTTCATGGCTACTTGAATAAAGAAACCAACAGAAAGAAACATGGGGATTTTGCTCGAGGCGTCACTCGCATCCTTCGCAACTTTTTCGAATCACTAGTTACCTCAGTCATCTCTTGTACCTCAGACCAAGGCAAGACTGGTTAGTTAGCTAAAGCATGAAAGTCTTCTAAACACATAGAGTCACAATTCTATTTATATTTTTAAAAACAAAACGCTTTCACTTATTTGTGCGTATTTCAGGACTGCTTATAGTTAATTTTTTTATAACCACCAGATAAATCACCTGACGAGAAGTAGCTACCGACGCCAATAACCCGCCCTTTACATCCCTCTTGCCAGAATCAAGAAAGTTTGACGTCCCCTGGGCCAAGTTGACATTTTACAGGCGTAAACGTTATGACAAAACCAACAAAATTAGAATGACGTCTCTTAACGCTAAGTCACGTGGTCAAAACAAAATATTGACCAGTATACAACAGAATAGAGGCGTTGGTTATTGTAGAAAAAGAATCCACGTGAAACACTTGCATGTTGGCTAAGGAGGCAAATCTCCTAACGTTAAAAGTTAGTACATAGATAGAAGGGAGGACGTATCACTCCTTAAAAAAGTAATTTACGCAACTTACGAACGGTTTTCATTCTAATTTTCAGCTGAGTTAGGTACGAATTAAAATGCCTTAATAGAAGCGCATTCATTGAGGGAAGTCGCTCTCACTGACTGCACAGTGACAGTCGATGGCATTGCGCAACATTTAAACTGAAGTTTGCCTACAATCGTTATGTTACGTATGGCTTCGTATGACACGCATGTTATCTAACATCCATCTTACATGCGGGTGATTCTGGTGTAATTTCTGTGTCTGATATAATGTTTTGAGTTTGAGTGTTCTTTGTAGCCGTTTCATGTATGTTTATAACGATACAGTTTATGCTTACAGTCTATACTTCGAAGCATCTTTGAAAACGACCATACTTGAAGGTTATAACGGTTTATTACCTAACTAATCTATAAAAAAAACATACATTACGCATTAAATTTGGGAACTAACTACACTGTTATCACGAGAGCACGCAATGAACTGCGATTCCTGGAAGAACACTTTGCAATATTTTACACGTAAACATTTGGTAAAATTACAAATGATCGTACTGATCAAATCTGTAAAAACAATCATACACTGAGTATTAAATTGAGTACTAACTACATTGTTACCCGGGGGAGTACGCAATGAACTGCATTTCTGCGGGAATACTTCGAAATGTTGTGCGCGAAAATATTTGATAAGTACCGTCCCGCGTCTAGAACACAAATATGCAAGTGAAATACTACCTTACCACAACAAAAATAAGTTTGTATTTAGTAACATGGTAAGTGGCGTTTATATTCTTTAAATCTTCCGACCGAATTAGCATAGACTTCGTTATATGTGTTTAATATTATTAATTGTTTATGTGTGCGTCTAGGCGACACAGGATCTGTTGGGGTAGAAGTTTTAATGTGTGTTTCTCTTTTCTGTGATATTTTTTGCACGGGAGATGTTTTTTTTTTTGAAAAATGATAATGTCGCTTTGTAGACTTTACTAAGTTTTTGGATTCAGAAAAGGGCAATTTTGTAGTCAATGTCTCGATTTATCAATTCATTTAAAAATAAATAACTAAATAACTAGTCAATTTTTCTAATAATAATAATTTTATTGTTTCTGACACAGTTTACAATTTTTATATTACAATATAAATATAATATATATAGCAAATACATTTCATCTAGACGTAATCTGTGTGGAAGTCTGGCATCTGTACTAGGATGACTTGTATTACAAATTACCAACCACCCCAGACTCTGGACAGTGAAATGTGTGTTGCATTGCCAAGAACAATGAGTGGTGAGTTTAGTATAAGTGTGTGTAGGTACGTACGTGTTTGTGCACTAGTCTGAGTGTGTTTAAGTCAAGTGTGAGCCAACGAGTAATTATATTGTTATTATTGTTAATTGTTGTTTGTCGCTTCCTACTGCGCTGAGTGTTGTGGTTTCGATCCCGAGAGATAATCCGTAATTGCTGTTCTGATTCTGAGTATTCATTATGTCTGAATTATGCTTGTTTATAAAGTTACTCTTGGTAGAAGATGTATTCCTAGCGCAAAATTTGTCGTTTTACTTTAAATATTTCAGAATATCTGTACTAATGTTACAAAGCTGAAGAATTTGTTTGTTTGTTTGGTTGAACGCGCTAAGCTCGAGTACCACTGGTCCGATTGGAAAAATTCTTTCACTTTTAGATAGCCCATATATCAAAGAAGGGTATAGGTCATATGTCATCACGCTGTGACCAATAGAAGTGAAGTATCGATGAGAGTATTTCTTTTGAGAGTCTCTTTTGCGTGCGATGCGTAAACGGTTAAAGTTTCGCAAAGATAATGTACGAAATAAATTTTCCCTTTAAAAGTTCTAAACAAAGTCCACCACTGCATATTTTAACGTTCGCTCTTTTAACTTTTTTATTATAAACAAATTAGTTCACGCTGTATAATGCAATAGGAGACGCAGATGAGGCTGCGTGGCTCAGTCATAGATTTGTTCATAACATTTGTCCTGGAAACCAAACCTCCAACCTCAACTAGCATGCAGAAATATCACAAGGTAAATTCAAATCTATTTATGGACCCTAAAAGCATTACTACAGTGTTCTTTAAATTATTATTGACGAGCAGTAACACACCTAATGAAAAAAAACTCTTATTACATTAACAATATATTCCAAGATTGATTACTTACGATAGAAGACCCTCTTAAATTGGGCACAGAAATAGCCCCCTCAATAGAGCTAAATTACCTATATCAGGATTGAGCCCATCGAGATACGGTGAACGGGTCGTAAAAGTCGTCTACTTATCTATATTTTATACTAGCTACGCCCCGTGGTTGTTTTTGTAACTTGTTCACCCCAGGAGAAAGTTTTTTCGTGATGAAATCTAAAATATACAACCTATGTGCTGTTTTAGACTATAATCTACCGCTATGATAAATTTTATCAAGATTTGTTTAGCCGTTTTTGAAGAGTAACAAGCACCTATACATCCATACATAAATTCGCCTTTATATTACACTCACCGGCACGGAAACTTGACCAAGTACAAAACGTATGACAACTTCCTTTTTTTTTCACTTAGCTCTATAAATTTTGGCTAATTGTGATCGGAGTCTATCCAGTTAACGTTCCTGATCACTTCTTTTCACATTAAAAGGTTTTTCGGGTTCATAATGAAGTTTATGCAAAAAATCACGTTTTCACAAAATTTTACACTAGAGTTAAAAGCACTACGAATTTTAAATTGTTTGATTTTTTGTCGCTTTTTGTCCTTTTTAATAGCGTGTGTTGCCTCCTCTAGCCCTAATGACCGCCTGCATTCGGTCTGGCATGCTTTGGATGACGTTCTTGATGTTGACTTGTGATAAGTCGCGCCAGGCAGTAAGTGCAGTATCTCGAAGCTGGTTAAGGGTTTGTGGTGGGTTCGATGATAACTTTATTGCTCGTTTCAGTTTGTCCCATACGTGTTCTATCGGATTTAAGTCCGGACTGCGAGCTGGCCACTGCAATTTTTGAACACCAACCTCTTGAAGGTAATCATTCACGATGTGTGCGACATGTGGACGGGCATTATCATGCATTAAAATGAATTGGTCATAACCAATAAACCCTCCGAAGGGCACAACATGATCTTGAAGAATTTCTTCGACGTATCGAGTTGCATTTAAGGCGTTATTGACGATGACTAATTCCGTACGAGCATCAGAACTCACGCCACCCCATACCATTATAGAGCCTCCGCCAAAACTGACCGTCGGTGTGGTTGTCATCGCCAAATAGCGTTCCCCTTTCCTTCTCTAGACACGTTGTCAACCATCAGGTGCATTTAAAGCGATCCTGCACTCGTCTGTAAACAAAACCCTTGCCCATTGCTCAAGAGTCCAGTTAGCGTGTTCGCGAGCGAAGTGAAGTCGAGCTACTCTGTGCTGTGGGAGGAGCTGTGGACCACGGGCTGGTCTTCTTGCTCTCAAATTAACTTCCTCCATACGTCTTCTTACCGTACGCTCGCTAACATTCACACCTCTGGAGATTTGAAGCCGCTGACGGATCTCAACAGCGGTCAGGAAGCGATTTCTTAAAATCTCTAACACAATAAAGCGGTCGTCACGAGCTGATGTGCATCTTACACCGCCACTACCTGGTCTTCGGGTGTAGCGGCCAGTCTCTTGATACCGTTTTAGTGCATATTGCATCGAAAAACGCAGCACGTTTAGGACAATAGCCACTTTACGATGGGTCAAACCTTGTTCGACTAATGCCACTGCCTGTGCTATCTGACTTGATGACAAAGGCATTTTTATGGATCCTAAGGGGCCTTTAGGTGTTTATTAACCACAATAACAACAAAAGTCTTTGTCAAATTAAAACTTAAAATTTTTAGAGCACAATTAAAAACTTCGACTTCGTCGGATTAATGACACGATTTAATTAAACTTTAAAACGCAGACCAAAATGCATTTCAAATTAGTGAATTACCCTCTTGAGATGAACATAAACATTTTTTCTACCCACTTACACGATAAGAACAAAGTTAGACACCCTTCAAAAAATGTTATCGCATGTTATGAGTTTGGCCAAGATTCCGTGCTGATGTGTGTATTATTTTGCCCGCGGCTCGGTCCACGTGTATATCGAATATCGCTATAAAAGATAGTAATGTGTTCTGATATATGTACATGAGTAAAAATCGTTCAGTAGTTTTAGTGTGAAAGAGTAACAAACATCCGCGTATTCTAACAAAGTTTCGCTTTTATAATATTAAGTAGGATAGTAAGCTACTTGGAATTCCGTACATTCGTTTTTGCGATTCTTAATAGAAGTAGATATTATCAGATAGTTCTCTATCTATACTAAAACTTTTTAATGGTAACGTTTGGGAGTTTGTTTGTTTATATTCAAAAATCTAATCTCCGAAATTTTAATGATAAAGACAAGGGCATTGTTATTCTTAGATTTTATACCATAAAGTGACTTCCAATGAATAGCGCAATGATAAAAATGTTCGCCTCGCTCATTATTCCGTGGATAGCTTTATGGGTTTAATTTGTGTGCTTGACGAATGTTCGTCTCGAGCCTCGAGATGTTTGTATGATTGTAAAGTCTCACGTCAGAAGAATCTTTTATAGTTTTAGACAATCGTATGAATATGCTGTTTTTGTAGAAATTCTTTCTGTAAAAGGTTGTTTTCCTTCTGAATAAAGGTTAAATACTCTTTTTAATGATTTTAAACTTGGTACTAGTCTTTCATTTTGAGCATAATTAAATCAAACATATGATAAAAGAAATTAAATATTTCTACTTTAAAAAAGACGAGGTTATCAATTTAGGTTGAAATTTTTGTTACTTACGATAATGTAAACCAGATTTTTACACTGTTTCAGAAAAGGTCAATTAAGCTGTATTTATTTTTTTATTTCAGAACTTCGTTAGTTATGAACAGTTTGTCAAAAATTTCATTTTTGACTTAATTAAAATTTAAAGTACCCTATAAAGTAAGGAAGCGATCTACCGAATTAGGGTAACACAATTTTTAGAATTAATTAAGAAAACTAAGTCTAAAACTATTGACAGACATTAATTTTAAAAAAACTTAGATACGTAGTTGTATAACCAAGGTTTATTTAATAACATCGATATCAGGTAGTTTGTATATGAGACCTTTTCTATACAACACAGTCACAGTACAACACCAACACTTTTAACTTCTGCGTTAAACACATTTATTTCGTAACCATTCGTAACTAGTGCACTATCTAAAACATTGTGTAACATCCTACAATTAATATTTTATATTCTCTCTGAAACAACAAATATATGATTTTATGATTACGAAATGCAAAAAAACGGAAATACAAAAGTTAGATTGTAATACCAACAAGTAAATATATATATAATTGGCAAACAAAATGAATGGTTAGACGAAACGGTAAATGTGTTACATTAAACAAATATCCACTACGAACATAAGTTTATCTAATAAGTGATAACATCACACACACACACATAAACAGCCTTTAACAGTCCACTGCCATACATAAGCCTCTAAGGGTTTGGCCTACTGTACCACACTGGTTAGATGTGTTGGTATAGGCTTTGTTTCAAGTTTTCCTTCTCTTTGCAGTGAAGTTAAGCTCCGTGGAAGAGAACGGGAGGGGTGAAGGGGCTAGGACAGTGAAAATAGTAGTTCTGTGATGGGTTGGAAAATGCAGTATCTCGTGAAAGCCAGAATCACGTATCGACAAACTATGAAACAACATCATATAAGTAATCCTCATCAAATATGGACTTTAAACATTGCTCTCTAAAGTCTCCTTTCACTATTTGCGTCATCATAGAAGTTCCACTAACATGGAAGTAGGATCTATGAACTCACCTGTAAATGCGAATCATCTTTGCTCTGTTCAGGCTTAGTAAATTCCACATGCAGTCCGGGTTGACCTTTGCCTGTCAAGGGCAAAGTAGGGGCCTCATGCTGCCAAGCGTGACGCTCCTCATTCCTAAACCCAGGGTTGTCGAATGCAAACTCATCTTTAACAGATTCAGGGTCTGTAGAGAAGACTAGGTGCTTTCCTGTGGACAATTAGGAAAGAGATCGGTTATACTACAATTCAATAATAAATAAATATTTCAGACATTTGACACACAACGTCATCTAGTTTCAAACTAAGCAGAGCTTGTGCAGTGATAACTGGACTGACTGATAGCATACTTATATACTTTTTTTTGTAAAGACATACATATTATATATAGAAAACACCCAAACTTCGAAACAAATATTTGCAGATCATACAAACATTTGGCCCGACCCGGGAATCGAAACCTAAAGCACAGCAGTCACATTAATTAAAGAAGTATAAGTAGATCGACTTTCATAGTAAAGTCCTGCTTAGTTTGAAACTAGATGGCGCTATGTGTGACATATCTGAATATTTAAAAAAAAAATTATGGTCGATTTAAAATTTTGTCGTCAAGGGTACTTATTTAGTTACTATATTGTAAACAGTCAAGATAATAACTTCAGGAAAATTTACTTTATACGACAAACAATGCTATCTAAGTAAATAATGTAATCAACTCATTAAATAAAAGTAGAATCACTCATATTGTAAAACGACAAAAAAGAAAAGTATATACTACAAAATACTCTTTTTATTTTTTTTAAATATTCTTTTTTCATTACACTTTTAAGTAATTTTAAAAATGCATAGAAATATCAAATAGAGTTTTATTTTATTCGCCTCAAGAAGAGCGAGAACACTCCTTGGTTAATGGACGTCAAAAATATTTAATTTTATTTTATACTAATTTTTGCCCGCGGCTTCGCTCGCGTGGAATTTGGTCTGCCACATTAAGTTTCGTAACAGATAATTTGGAAATAAATATATATTTTTTTACACACCAACAATTCTACGGTACATCATCTTTGTGTAACTTCAATGGTTTAGGCAGCGTACGCCAAGATAACTCTCAGAGGCCAGATTTTGTGCCGACCTAATTGACATGTATCGTTAAATTACGACCAAAATTACATAAAATCATTACAAATTGTAGCCTATCTGTTATTCCGATGTACAACCTATATTACTGTAAAGTTTTATCCAACTCCGTCCAGTAGTTTTTTCATGAAAGAGTAACAAACATCCATACCATAAACTGTCGCATTTATAATATTAGTAGGATAAAAAATATTAGATTCTCAATCTCTTAAAATTAAGTTAGTTAGTTAGTTAAAAGTTTATTTTATTCACTGCTAATGACTTTAATATGAAAGGAACACTTTCAGTCAAACATTTCTGGGTCAAAAACCAGAGCACGTGAACAAAAAACGGGGAGAAAGAGTCTCTAGTGACATTAACAATGGCGATTTGTGAGTTTTTATATACAATTTAAAATTAAATTATTGTACCGCACACTTTGTCAGTGCCAAATACGAGTAACAGATAGTGTTCATGCTTCTCAATTAGATCAAACTAACCCGCGGCAAAACGCTACGGTATCACCATTACTCAACAGGCTGTCTGTACGGAATACTATGGATTTTTTTTTCTATATGAAGAGCCTGCCGAAGTGACTCTACTCTGCTCGATGGAAAGCATGAATAGAATCCAAACAGATGTGATCACCATACTCATTGCAAATGCGGACAATGCAGTATGGTGACCCACACTATGGCGGCTTAGTGAGATGCTTTTTCATGCCCCACTTGAGGACGTAAAAGGCATGACACTTATCGTGGCAGCGTAAGCCTCACATAGTTGCATCAATGGGCCTCCGGTCTCGCACTCACCAACGAAACACTACAGCACGGATGCTGGCGCTTTAGGTTGGTCTTCTGTGGGAGGGTAGTACTGCCCCGGTCGAGCCGGCCCGTTCGTGCTGAAATCAGTGGGGCTCTACTACCTTAAAATTACCACCAGTAGACTTCGATCTTGCCTAATATAGGCCGGATGAGATATATCTTTGATGATTTCAAGCGACCATCCTCTGAGCTTTTGCCCAAATTAGGTTATCTTTGGATGTCAGTTTACTACGATACGGCTGAACTTTTTTACGTGAAGCGACTGCTATCAGATCACAACCTGAGTTCTTGGTGATATCGAAATTCTTAACATGGAGTCTCAGACATTTAAGGGTTCCAGTTACGCAAACTACCTTATTCATTCAAAGCATTCTTTTCGTTAACTGCTCTTCATTTATTTAGCATTTATTTTCATACTCATATCCAAAGCTTTAGTTTAGAAATTTATATTTATAAAAAGAAGTTTCTATAGCTAGTGAAGTCACAAAGTACTGTTAAGAAAAAAATGACATGCCGCATAGCTCAGTAGTGCTGTTAATTCACACATTGTCGACTTTTCCTTTCGATAGAGATCGGATGTGATGAACTGGGTCGACACTTTCACGATACATACTTTTTTTTTATTCTGTTTTATGTGTTTGCCTTCTTAATAATATTCTGTGTTTGTTTAGAAAAGAACTGCCTTCAAGTTCAAGGAGTGTTGAAACTTTCTCGAAACAATTTTGTATCTTGTCCATATTTTTTGTCTAAATCAAATGTTTGTGTTCTTTATAATTTTATTATCTCAAAAAAAATGTTCCCTCTTCATAATACTTTTTACATTAGATTATTTTTAAAACATGTTCGTGTATTATAAAAACAAAACAAGTAATAAAATCCAACAAAAAATGTGACAATTAAATTCATTGCGTAATTTGTAAAGCAATAATAAACTATTCACTCTATTTTTGTAAACATAGTTATAAACAATGAAATGATTCTTATTTTAAATAAAATTTTATTTTGTTGAGAAGAACGATAAGATATAAAATAATAAAAAGAGATAAAAATCAAATTAGGTACAACGAAACTCCAACACTTAAAAATTGTGAACAGTACCTATTAAAATAGGGCGTATAATATCTTGTAGAACATATGACTAGGTGCATTTAAAAATGGCGGCTTATGTAACTTATTTCAAATATTATTAACTAACGAAATCCAATCATTTTAGCCGTGAGTAAGCCAAAGGACGACTTTCGCCTGAGATAATAACGATGAGCCATGTTTCCGTACTTATGGTCCACTCGAAAAAAAAAACAATTTCATTGTTATTGATCAGTTTCCAATATCAAAATATGGAACCAGAGACTATAGAACGTTAACCAATGACGTCACTTTAGAATGAATATGAATATATAATTAGTAATAATTTCACAATGCAATGGTACGTTGAAATCAGTAGACGTACCAACTAATTTGCACATAACCAATGCCCGTCGCCGCTTGACAATGGTGGCGTGATTGTAATATTAAAATCAGGTTTTGAGAATACGATTGTTAGAATTTATTAATAATATGATTGATTACTTAATACTTGGAAGTGAAGTTTAAAATACATAGACATTATGGTACGAAAATAAGATAATGGAGACCAACTGCACTGCACGATTGGCCTAATGGTTTAAGCAGTCGCCACGCCGCTCTCTACTGCGCTGAGTGTTGTGGGTTCAAGCCCCAAATGGGACAACACTTTGTGTGATCCACAAATTGTTTTTCTGAGTCTGGGTGCTCCTAAATATATAATAAAAAACCAAATCGATACTTCCCAAATGTTTTCGTTAAATGTAAAGTGTAAGTACTCTCTTATAGATGGACTAATGCGTCTTAGTTTTGACACGCCATAATGAACTGTTCGTTTAGAACCATTAATTTCTTGTACCACGGTGTTAAATAGTGTGAGTGTAGTTTATGTCAGTAATTAGTATTACACGGGTGTTTAACACCGTATAATATATCGCAGGTATCGTAAACAATATTCAATGTTAAAAGTCGGTAATTGTAGAATAGGTTATTTGTGCTTGGCTTGTGAGAGACGTGATCAAATAATAATAGATTAGAAAAATCGTGAATCAAAGGAAGGTAAGTTAGCCTATTAGGAAAATACAGATTTGAGTCTACGGATGGCGATGCGGTTTAAGCAATAGTTTGACCTCCACACCCCCTCACAGGAGACCAACCTGAAGCGACAGCATCGTCGTGCTGTCGTGTTTCGTTGGCGAACGCGAGACCACGTTTCGTTGGTGGCCCATAGATGTAGGGGTAACAGTTATCGCGGTAACTGTGTGAGCCTTACCCTGCCACGACGACTGTCATGTCTTTTACGTCCCCAAGCGAGACGTAAAAATAGCATCTCACTAGGCCGCCATAGTATAGGTCACTATACTGCATCATCTGCATTTGCAATGAGTATGGTGACAGCAACTCTTGAATTCTATTCATGCTTCCTATCAGGCAGAGTAATCACTTCGGCAGGTTCTAAATATAGAAAAAAAATATGGTACCACACATTGTGCCGTTCACAAGTTGTTATTCTGAGCCAGTGTGCTATTTGTGTCTGTTTCATCAATGTTTATAAGTCCTTCCGCGACATATAATCAATTCCTACTGCGTGAGTTTTTTTTTAAACGAAGAAAAGAATTCTTATTTGAAATTAAATATAAATTTGAGTATATGCTATTTTCGGATCATTAAGTGTATACATGTTATTTAATTAAACTGCAGTGTAAAATACAGTAGATTATATTTTTGTTTATAAATGAAAACGGTGAGAGAATGAATTGAGGTAAAAAATATTAATAGTAAACTTTAAAAGAATTAACTTTCCTTCAAAACGTGCAATGAACGCTGTCATACTGACATACTTTGAAGCGTAAATAAAAATTAAAAAGTTATAAATAATGCTGTTTTTTTAATTTTTAATAAAATCTATTGTTTTTGTGCTAATTGTCACTTAATTGGATATGAAATAAGAAATGGAAGATTGAGAAGCATTCTTCGAGGAAATAGTACAGTCTAAATATAATTACTGTTTAAACTGACTTCAAAAAGTTCCCTATTCGACAGGATATTTTTTTTTTTACAAGATATTTCGTCATTTGTGAAGTAATTAAAAAATAAGTTCAATTGGATTGCTAGTAGTTACTGAAGTTTGTTCCATTATACTTAAAGACAATTGTTTCATGGAGTGCCATTTTAAAAAACAAAAAACACAGTATACTTTATCATGATTTAGAGATAGACCCTTTTAATCAATTTATCTATTTTAGAATTAAAACACTAATGTTGTGATTTAAAATTCTTTTTTTTAATACATCGTTTGTTTCCATAGCCCTTTAGATATGTTACACATGTCTTCTTAAGTTGGTAGTTTCATAATACTATTGACAGTCTTCACAGTGTCATCAACCTCGGTGCGTGGGCGCTATTTTATAAATTATAGATATAATAGTATGTGTATAATAGTTGTTGCATGATCACAGTTTTTAAAACAACCCAATAAAAAAACGTATAGCGTAAGAAAAAGCATATAAATCAAATAATATCTATTCACGGCTCAGGCATTTTAAAAGTAGTACAAAACAGATATAAAATAAAATATGATAAAAAATGTATATATCAATAGCTTAAACACATTGACATGTCAAAGTTGTCATTATGTTTGACGTTAACAATTTTATGACGCGAATGCAGAGGTGGCAAATTATACGGCCTCTTCAAGATTTACATCTAACAATAAAATGTCATATATAATTGTATATAATCATGATGGTAATTTAGACACAAAGTTATTGCCAAAATTATTGATGGTTTTCTGTTTTTAACAATATACTTTGACATAGGTATGTATTTGATAAGGTTCTTGCGACTTGATATTTACTAACTAAACTGCAGGTAAAACGAAGTTCTTCTTCGAGTCTATGATCACAAAACTTTCAGTTTAAATAAAATAGCTTCACATAACTAGAAAGTCAATGACCAGAAATTATAATCATACAATCTACTTGCTGATACATACCATTATACTGTGTGGTTTTTGTAATAAGATATACTTTAACATTTTACAGACATTATCCTACAACATATAATTACTGAGACAATACAATACTATTATCCTGTGTATGGGTTTTTCCGTGAAGATTTCTAATAAGTTAAAACAGATCCGTGTATACAATATAATCTAAGACGAAGTGTACTAAAAATTGGTATATCTTTAGGCGGGGAAAAACCTTTAGGAGGACTAAAAGTCAATAGGGGAAGTACCGAGTATTTCTAGTCGAAATCCACCTCTATATTTAACGTAGATGAATCTGGCTTAAGTTAGAAACCGGTAGATAAAGATAAATTTTGAAAACATGCATTTGTATCTACAACATCTTTATTCATGAAAATAATTAGGTAGCCAGTAAAATTTTAGAATGCTATTTCGTACATTAGCCTTTAGCTTACCTGCCACAAATTTAACTGTAAATGTAATATGTGATAGTCTATTAACTTTATAATTTTAGTAGTTATTAACAGTTATGTTATGTGGTATGATGAACAATAACTAGTCAAGCTAAAGTCATAATAATCCATCCTGCGAAATGGTTTTGAGAATCACAACTACGGTGGTAGATATTAAACTATTAAAAAATTAAACGCAGCTGTGATAAAAATTAGTATGTGCAAAAAAACTATGAAAAGTTAAATAAATCTACCCACATTTTTTGTTTTATAATTCTAGAAATTAGGGTCCTTAAAGTAATATAACACTCTAAAACAGTGTAAAACACAAAATTGTACTCTGTCGGTATTGCCACAATTTTAAATATTACTAATATTATAAATGCGAAAATTAGTAAAGATGTTTGATACTCTTTCACGCAAAAACTACTGAATGGATTGAGTTTAAACTTTGCAGTAACATAGCTTATAAATTAGAATAGCATATAGGCTACTATTTACCGCGATACCGGACATGTACGCGGGCGGAGCCTCAAGCAAAAACTAGTATTTTTATAAATGTTACCATTGAAAATTAGTCGGCAACTTTACGATGTTGGTATTATCTGGCTGGCATGACGTCACACCGTAAACCGTTTCAGTAAACTTTTATGGGATATTTACTGGAAGCCTGCTAACGTTTATTAACAGTATTCCACTATTAGACATAGGCCTCTCCTTTCACTTTACACCATGTACTAAGACAATATTGTCTTATAAATTAGTTTTCCTGACGTAATTATCTTGAAGACTTACGAAATATTTAAATGTTTACTTTGACGACAAAACTTTATATCTACTGATCATCACATCAATAGCCTTCAATAGTAAACTACTGGACAAAGGCCTCTCCTTAGCAAGGAGGTTTAAGTCAAGACGAGTTGGTATGTGGTTTATTTAATGTTCAGTCAATACATACTGGTTTTACTTGGCCTATTTAATTAAATTAAAAAAATAACCTTTAAGAGTATTTTCAAATCGTACGTATTATGCAGTGACGCCATTTTAAATTATTCTAGGTATTGGCGGAAAAGTTGACTTTACACTATTGTCTTGGCAAACACATATCCTTGTGTGAATCAGAATATATTAAACACAAGCATGATGACAATCATAAGAAGTCACGGTGAGTTCGTATATAATAATAGCCATTTACTGTGATTATATTACTATGTAGATTTTTCTGCCATCACTGGACGTATTTGAATGTGATTAACGTTAATTAGCTGTTCCCAGCCACGCTTCACTGTAGTCCATTACATTGTTGAGAAATTAGGGACAAAACTGACGCGAAAAATAGGTAAAAGTAACTCTGTAACTCATTGGATGTGTGACAAGTGGCTCCTTCTTGTTGAAACCATGTGTTACGATTGTAACCTCCAAAATTCCAGTAGCATCGGTCCGAAGTAACATGTTTGCGCCAGGATTTTAGATTCAAATGTTAACGAATTCTTTGCCCACCTATATATCTGTGTAGAACTATTTTCATTTCTGAAGAATACACAAATAAACTTTCATATAGTTATATATTAGTGTTTGTCTGTGGTGATTTTCTGACCTAAGCGGAAGTAATTGATATATAATTTATTTAATCTTGCCTCGTACACACTTCGAGCCGCCATTTTGTCATCGAGATTGCATCGTCGTTGACTGGTAACGTTTATTTGTGACTATGTGGTATGGAATACACATATATCTATGAAATGCAACCTCTATTAAAAATCATATGTTGGTACTTACTTAGGATGAAAATTAAAACCGCCCTCAGAACAAGAGGAAACTATAGTACTATTAAATCATTCGTTCATCTGGTGATCGTGGATTTGATTCCCATCCGGGATAGATATTATATAAGCATTTATTTTGTGTCTGCCTCTCTATAATATGTATGTATTTAATCATATATAAATATCTGGGCATGTTTGTTCAGCAGTTTGGTTATTATAATACAGGTTTAGTCTGTTTTCGGATGTACATAACTGTCGTGTGTAAGATGTATGAAGCTATTTTGTAGATGAACTAAAAAAATTAAAACTTACGAGTATTTGGCAACTTAACTTATCGTTTTGAAGATTCTTATCAGAATTTGAATAATGACATTCCTGGTTTAAAGTTATATATTCGGTCAAACTTCAAGTCATCCAGTCACAACAATGAAGTGACTCAGTTCCAGAATATACAATGAACTCAGTGGTCCCCAAAACCACTTACACATTTTTCACATTACAAGTCACCATTTTATTGTAAATGATGTTTTTTTTTAAAAAGCTGCTAAAGTGACTACTCTGCCTGATCGAAAGCATGAATAAAATCCAAGAGTTGTGGTCACCGTATTCATTGTGAATGCAGACAATGCAATATGGTGACACACACTATGGCGCCCCAGTGAGATGTTTCATCGCGTCCCGATTGGAGACGTAAAAGGCATGACAGTCATCGTGATATTGTAATGCTCACACACCTACCACGACAACTGTCACTCCTGCATCAGTGGGTCTTCGGTTTCGCCCTCACCAACAAAACACGACAGCACAGATGCTGTCACTTTAGGTTGATCTTCTGTGGGTGGGTACTACTGCCCCGTTTGAGCCTGTGGGGGAACCAGCGTGGCTCTACTACCTTCTTTATCCTTTTTAATAAAACTAACAATTTAGAAGTCAAGCTTACCACAGTGTGTCATTGTATTGCTGACTGGAAAATTTTATATAAGCTCTAGAACGTCAAAGAATATAACTGCCTCGGTAGCGCAGCGGTAGCGTATGCTACTGCTGTGCATGAGGTATCGAGTTTGATTACCGGGTCGGACCTAATTTTTGTATGTTTTTAATATTTCTTTACAAAAAAAAAGTATATAATTATTGTATCAGTCAATCTAGTTGTCATTATACAAACTCTGCTTAGTTTAACGGTAAATGGCGTTGTGTGAGATGCCAATTTATTTATTATTCTTATAATTGCCAAACATTATCTAGTTCAATTTAATCCTGAACTTTGAATGTTCTTATGGTATATACCTGAAATCGTTGGTAACTCTTAGCATTTTCTTCTTCAGCCTTATTGTTAGGTAAAGGTCTCTTCATGAACATGAAAACCAATGCAGTTCCGTTCCAATGCTTATCCAGCTGCTTCCATCATTTTTATAGATGGATTAACTTTACATTTAAACGTAAACTCTCAGGACTTGAGAACAATGTAAATACATGACAGCTCGGATACAAAGTGCTAATGATGCTCTGAGTTTTCATTCGCTTTGAATGCTTGAATTCTTAACTGAGCTAAATACACGTTTCGAAGTAACAATAGCTTTGAAACTGCTGAGATAATTAGACGTTTAAATTGAGATATAGACAGGTATTATTTAATCAAGATTTTTATAGTCTCATTTAATAAAAAGTGCAGACTAAAAATCTAATATTTAAGGAAAATTACGTATAATGATTTTTTTAAAGTTGCCATCAAATTAATTTCGTCAAAAATTTTATGAAGTATAACAAAAGTATAGTTCAAAATTACTTTTATATTTTTTAGTGGACCTTATCGATTAAAATGTAAAATAAGGGATATGGTGAATTCCATTTTTTATGGCATAAGAAGCTGATGGAAAAGAAGCTAGTGGCTAATTAGTAACCGAGTAGATATATACAGATACATAGAGAATACACTTCAAAGATAAGCAATCCCATCCAGGTCAGTCTTTGGATGGGTGACCATTTCTTAACATATTGAGATTCCTCCGTGCCTTGGAGAACACATTCACGAGGGAAAGATAACGTCAGTACTCTTCTTCGACTTTTCTTTAATTGTAGCGGCCCTAGTGGATACCTGCATAAAAGCTTGCCTCCAATAAATTTTTTCATTCAAAGACCATTTGATATATAATAAAAAATATCTATTTACAAGAAAGCTAATTAGTTGGAATTTAGTTTTAAAAAATCACACCGTCTAAATGACCACCGTTTCGACTTTTGCACTCTTCTAAGCGAGCACCGAAATCGAATACTCGTCGGCAAAGAGAACGCAAGATTGCCGATATCTCTTATTAATAACCCCATGCGGTAAAGAAAGCATTTAGCATAATGATTCTGCAATAGTGGGTCACAAGTCAATGCAGTGAAAGTTCACTGCATTGTTCGATGCTATAATACATCAGACCTAAGACTTCACACGTTATGGATATTTTCTAACATTGCCGTAAACACTATTAATATTACGAGCTACAATATACACGGAATTGCAGAGTACGAGGTTATTCCACATTTATAAAATTAATTTGCATAGTAATAAATCAGATAACTATCTGCACACTCTTTCCGTGTAATGACGGATTAAGAATACAGAATGTCCTCAACCCTGTTCGTCTAGTAGGTGTCACAAGAGCCGGCTAAGTCAACAAACTCTGCAGGACACCAACACTGCAAAAAGAAGGAAAGATTGATACAAAACCTTAGAGTAGTTCGTATGACTAGTAGGGTATAGTAGGACGAAATCTCCTTTCAAAGGAGAGGCCTATTTCCAGCAGTAGACCAATTAAGCATTTTACATCATTTGGGCATTACCGCTGTCCTTTAGGTTTTTCCCCGCACACCGAGAATCAGGGAAAGGATATGAGGATTTCGGTAACATCACTCACTTGAGGAAAAGCAATAAAAGCATTGCGTGACACAAGTTTTCTGTGAGATCAGTGTAGTCACTAAGTTATATACCAAATGACTACTCTTTGTTACGTTGACGGCTGTTGGATTACCGGATATTACCTACGACAACAATATAAGAAAAAAAACAGTAGCAGTCGTGGGACTGCCGATAGAAGTGAAAACGGAACTATTAAGTTGAGAGTAATTAAAACTATATGCAAAAATTATATGAAATTTTTTATGTTTCATATATAGCTATATATAATATATAATATCATATATAATATATAATAATAGTAAATTTCATATATAATATATAATATCATATTCTCCATAGCTATAGATATACTATTATCATTAGCACGTCGGTGACGCGAACCGAGGATTTTACCCTCTACCAAAACGCTCAACGCGCCTAAAGAAGTTTTCACTTCAAAAAACAACAGAAAGTAAAGATGTTATACCTTCTTGCAACATCCACAAAATATATTCCATGATAACAGAAAATAATAATAACAAACAATGTCATTATTGTGTCTAATGACTGAAACCTCAAGTTTCACTAAAAAATGCTACTACAACTTTATCTTTCTCAGTGTGGTGACAAAAAAGAGGCAATAGTACATGACACGTCAACTTAAAATGACAGATCTGTCACCAACGCGTTAATTATAAGAGATAATTGAAGACGTAATTATACATAATTACTAAAGTACACCGTATGACAGGTATCTTGGATTTATTATAGGATAGAATGTTGGAAAAAAACATTGGTAGTTTAGCCTCTTATACCGTACAAATGGGTTAAAGTTATCCTAGTAGAGAAAATAGTCGCTTTTAAGATTGAAAGTGTGTAACTTTGTCTATGCGGGTAACTTTAGACAATCACTTATCTAAAACAATGCGGACATGAATAATATTGTTCTGTAAACGGCTTTTATTTGTGTTTTTATCGAGGTTAACGTACGTTCTAGTTTATTAATGGTTTGAGAACCTAGACTAATTGCACTTGTACGAAATATATACGTGTGCGAATGAAATGAAATTGTCAAAAAAATCAAGATTAAGAATATAAGATTATATAACCAGATTTTTTCTTAATTGCATATTATACGCCAAGATAACAATACAGTTATATAATACATATTATGTTTTATGTGTATGACACATGATTATATCAACTGCCTAATATCCAAATTTAAAAAAAATGTAAATAAAAAGAAAGACGAAGACAATGTATGGAAATATAATTCGATTTTGTAAATGTCTCGAAACAGTTCTAAGTAGTTTGTTACTTAAAAAAAACTGTTTTGATTAAAAAAAAATTACACTGCATTCTGAATCTTAACAAGTTTTTTACTTTTTCAGACGTTTAAAAAATTTGCACTAGAAAAGAAACTTAAATTAAAAAAAATTAAAATCAAAAATGTGTTCAGTTTTCATGTATCGTAAAATGTATTTTATATTCATTATTTAAAACAGACAATGAGTGGTCCTGTATTAAAGTTTCAAGCGATGAAATGTACATTTAAAAAGAAAAATATAGCAGTGATATCAATTTGTTTTAAGCATCGGACCGCCATCTTGTGATGACAGTTCAAAAGAGATATTCAAAGTGATAATTTATGCTAATAATATCCAAACGACTTGCATTTTGTTACATATCTTAAGTGAATTTACATGCATAATAGAGGGATATACCCAGAAGAAGTTAACTTTATTAACCTAACTTGAATTCTAATGACACAGTTCTAAAATTTTCTTTAATTGAAAGGGCTATTTCATTTCATTCAATTTAAAAGAAAAATAGTAGCGTTGTAAAAATAAGAAATAAAATACACATTTTCTTACAATTATAAATGCATTGACGTCTTTTATACTTTTTTAAGTTAATTATACTTAACGAGACGAGAAGATACCCCGTACGTTTCTAGTAAAATGCGCAAGCGCATTGGAAAGTAGATGCCAGAGAACAGGTTCACGGACGAGCGTGAACAGGTCGACAGTCAACCTCCATATTTGTTTTGGAAGACATTGTTGTAGCAAACGGTATACTGTATGAACGGAATATTTGGTACTGTAAATATTTTCATGGAACGACCTACACTCAAGGAGACCCCGTTAAAAAAGCTGTATATTGAATGAACCTGTTTTGTGGTTTTTAAATGAGTGGACGTTGTGGTTTGAAATATAACTCGTTGATATTTCTGTGGTGATTTTTGTATACCTGTATATTTGTTATTAAGTATAAACTCCGATTATTTTGAGTAATACTATAGGCATCTGGTATATTCCTAAAATACTGTAAGAATAGAAAGGAATTATCTAGAATAAACTTAAGTATGTGTTTGTTTATGTGTATTGTGTTTTCATTACTTATTTAGTAGTAAGTTCACGTATATTACTCATATTCATTTATAAACTCAACAACTTTGCACCTATTGCATGTTATTTCTACATCACCTGAAGGTCGACTGGGAGGAAATGTCTGATGGTATTGAGTCCGCTTTTGTACAACAAGTGCAATAAATTTTAATATTAATAAAAAAAAAACAAAATATTCCGTGTGATGATGGATTAAGAATTTAGAGTGCCACCACTCCAATTTATGGCGTGGGTGTCGTAAGAGCCGACAAAGAGAGCAAAATACGCAGGACAACATCATTGCAAAGAGAAGGAAAACTTGATACAAACCCTTTATCAAAACGTCTGGCCTCAGTGGTATAGTAGGACAAAACCTCTTAGCTAAAGAGAGGCCTACGTCCAGCAGTGGACTGTTAAAGGCTGATGAAAGGTATATTCATGTAAGGTTCCAAAGACTTACAATAATACACTACTATAAAGGATACTATAAGTATTGGAATGAAAAGTCTTGGTTACTACTCGAGATATAAGATATTCAATTGTTAAGGCACGGTACCAGATAAATGGCTGATTGACTTTGGTTACTTTTAGCGTACAACAGCTTACAATACTGTGGTATTACACAAGCAGAAATAGGGGTTAAAGCTGTTTACATTAAAAATTACTAAATTTAAAAGACGATAATGTCATATGTTAAGTTTTTTTATTTAACTTTTTAATAATAGCTATTATGATAGTGGCAGTTAATTATTACGGGTATTATTTACAGCAATTAAAAGAAATCATGTCAGTGAATCAACCGTACAGCCATATTGTACGGTTGTATCACAAATACTTGTTCTGTCTGGGTATTCTGTGTCTTTATCATGACTGCTTGTGAAGTCCATACACAGGATATAAATAAATAAATAACCCCGCATATCTCACTCACGGGTGTCTAATTCCAAATTCAGCTGAACCTGTGCTGTGATAACCAGACTGCCGATAAACATACTTAAATATTTCTAAATATTCCAGACAAATTACACCCAGACACAGGACAAATAATCGTGCTCATCACAGAAAATATTTGTCCTTTGCGGGAATTGAACCCACGCCCACGATTTAACAGTCAGGACCACTTACCACTAGACCAATAAACCCGTCAAAAGTAATATATTTGTAATGCGAGAGTTATCTTTTAAAAGAGGTTAGAAGGAACGTCTCTATTTGCTTAACAAAACAGTTTTCCCGTCAGAATAATTCTGCTGTTAACAGATCGATTGTAATTCACTCCGTCATGCGGTAACACAATGTATATTATGCAAGATGCCAACCGAATTCTGGCCGTGTACATTCACACGATCATTTCGGCTTAGTTCAAAACAACGAAGAATGGAGGACGTTTGTGTGTAATCCCTTTAAATCAACCTAAAAGTTGAGTAAACTTTGTAATCTGTGACATACATTTGATTACCAAGAATGCTTAATCAGAAAAAACAATGGCGTGCCAAAAGAAATAATCATAGAACTAAACTTTACACCTTTAGTAAATAGTAACGCAATCATGATTAGTCAATTTAGTGAGTAAGACTGTAGTAACTAAAGTCTGTTCTTGTGGTTAGTTATGATATTGTACAGATGCAATACATATTCCTAAAATACACATCTTAGTAGAGCTGAAAAGTTTGTTTGTTTGGGTATTTGAACGCACTAATCTCAGAATTGCTGGTTCGAATTGAAAAATTGTTTTTATGTTGAACAGCCCCATTTATTGAGGTTATATAAGATCAAGCTTCGACCAATTGGAGCCGAGCAACAATGTAAAAAAATAATTCCTTTTGTAAGACGCTGACAAAGTTCTAACACAATGCACGAACGGAAATAATTTTCTGATTTATTCATGGATGAAGAGATTTAAAGTCTTAAGCAATTCTTTGATCTATACCTGACTCCTATAGATGTATTATACAACATACAATAAGGTCTAGATATAGGTAATAGAGGTAGCCAATGAACTCAATGCAAGTTAATGGCGACACGACATCTATTGTAGCAAGTTTCAATCGAACCAACCGATCGCCATATCTCACGGCCGCCCGCCATCTTGCATTGACAGCTGACTCGTAATGGTGGGAATGTTAAGTAATTGTCTGTGGTTGAGTAATAAATTCGATACGGCATGTGACGCCAGCCTTACTTGAATGATCTCTTTGGAATTACATTGCGGTTTATATTGAGAAAATTGATAATAAATTGTTATCTCCTATAAATAATTATATAACTAGATTGTTTTCTGAAAACTGGAGTGTTAAGTAGAAATCTCTTAAGAATGTTAAATTATTGTTTCAGTTAGGCTGTGCATTAGTCACTACTGCAAAACTAATTTCTTTCATTCAGTCATTTTTTTCATTCTATATCGTAAATCAGAAAAGAACCTGGGAACTTTTACACTTTACACTACTTGTAATTTGGCCAGTCACTTATTCAAATTTTCTATGGAAAATCGTATACTTAAAAATATCTATAAAATTATGCTGTTCCGTATTCTTTAATAATAACCATTGTAGACAATTAGCAACAAGTGACTCATCTACTTATTTACCTGCATACAATAAACAAAACGTCATTAATACTCGTCAACGCTTTCCTTAAGCAAATTGTTATTTTCTTCACTAATTTTCATACTATTCTTTACAAGATAGGGCAATTATTTAAATAAAAGTAATCAACAAGTCAGAGTAACGAAACAATTAACAAGTAATTGTTTCAATAATAATTCAGAAGGTCGACTAGCCTTGACATCAACTTCACGCTTATTTATCGAGGCCCAAGCAGAACTAACAGTGCTTAATCAAAATACAATCAATACTGTTACACAGGAAACCGATTTATTGATAAAAGCATCGAAACTAATTCGATTTAGCTCGAAATGAATACTTGTAAACATACTACTTATAATGGAAAGATTTTTTTTGATGCTGTACACGAATTCTTCCACAGAGAAATAATTTTATTTTTATCTTGAAACTGTATTCCGGATAAATAAATAATTTACCGACAAAATAATGAAGAATGTCACAGTTTTGACGTTTAATAAAAAAAGACTAATTTGACATATCAATAACTGCATTTATAGAATTTGTTCATGTTTTGATGTTTAATACAGCGGGTTATCGTTACTAAAAAACAATAGGCATTTTGTCTAAATTGTTTTATTGAATGAGTGAGTACACATTTAATCAATGTCAAGTTAATTGTCACAATTGTTAGTTTTAATTAAAGACGTTTAGTTCTTGTGTTACAAAAAGACTGTGTTCCAATTTTGACTGATACTGTGTATTTTTTTTAAAACTTAAATTAGTGAACCAGCACATAGCACACTTGACATTAGGGCCTACGTGATATGTGTTAGCTTTAAACACAACAATACTTCCTCTCAAATATGAGATTTAATAATATTTCTTACAAGCGAATTATGAGAAGATAATTAAATTATAAATTAACATCGAAGATTCTGAGTACAAAAACGCTTTTTTCATTATTTAAATTTAACGTTTGAATATTTAACAGACAATAAAGACGTTTTAATAAGTTTCTGGTATTTACTATGGGTTTTAGATCACTGTAACCTGTATTTCCTGCAAAAGACCTGATTAAGAGACTACATAGGCTAAAAAGACAGATTTCCCCGAGAACTATATTGTTATAAAAAATAATAGAGAGTTTACTGAAGCAAATAGAAACGGGCATTATCTGTAAAACAAAGTAATTTTTTACATTTAAAGTTATTGTGCATGTTCGAAAGCATTGAATTTGAATGTTAGGTAACGCATGTGTTGAGAAATGAAATGTCTAGAATATTGTTTCACTGTACCGATGTGTAGCGATTATGTAAAAAGACTGAGATGAATGTTGATAATAAAAAATGCGGTAAAGTAGTAAACTGTCCATGCAGTGACGGATTATGAATACGGAGTGACAACACCTCTATTCGTCTTGGTTATTGTAAGAATCGACTAAAGGATCAAGCTACGGAGGACAACAGCACAACAAGAAAAGGAAAACTTGATAAATAATAAATAAATAAATAAATATTTCGGACATTTGACACTCAAAGTCGTCTAGTTTCAAACTAAGCAGAGCTTGTACTATGATAACTAAGCTGACTGATAGAATACTTATATACTTTTTTTTTTGTAAATATATACATATTTTACCTAGAAAAAACCCAAACTTCGAAACAAATATTTGTAGATCACACAAACATTTGGTCCGACCCGGGAATCAAACCCGAGACCTCAAGCACAGCCGTCGCATTCACTACCACTGCGCACTGAGCAGTAGGAATATATAAAAAAATTGTCGTTGGACCGTTTTATTTGAGCACTTCAAATGCTGGCAACATCGATTGTGTATTAATATCATCTTTCTATGCTAAACAGTTTAGACTTGTTTAATATATTGAGATATGTCATCGTCTCTGTCCCACTAATGTCAAATACAATATTAAATGGTGATTTTTCGAAGATGTGACAGATTCAGCTGTCAAATTTGAAAGGTGAATTGATTTCGTTGACATTTAAACAATGTATCAGACATTAAAATTAATCTATGGTCAAAATACAAAGCCAGACTGGAAATTACACTCATTATTACTTTAACGTTTCTTTATTGCTTTTAATTGCTAAGTCAAAAACAATAAAATTGTTACGGTATAGGTGACAATAAACAATATATGACGTCACAAGTTGATAATAAAAGTCGCTATGGAATGAATCGATGTTAAAACGATGGATTTATTATCCATCGTTTTAACTGTTAAGATAATTGAAAAACTATTAATGAAGGATGTCAGAAAACTAAAACAAGGTATATTTTATAAAAAAAAAAACTCATTTTCCAAACGAATAACGCAATATGTATAATCGATTACATTTCTGTCCGTCCGTTGAAAAAAACATTAGCCCTGGAATTATCATACGCCAATTTGCTATATTCATAAGGGGAAATCTGACGTTTCCGAATTTACGAAAGGAAGTGTAAATACATTTTAGTGTTTAACAGTTTGTTGCACGTTGTATCTTGTGCAACGTGAAACTATGTCCTGGTTTGTATTCAATACTATTTAGGACTTTATTGCTTTATCATAAGGTAACAAAATTAAGTGAAACTACAAAAAATCTTGTTAAATGCGAGATACGAAATGAGGAAGTATGTTGTGTTTATAGAAGAATGTGGATAACTAGCTCTATGGTATCGTCGACATCTTTATTTTTGATTTAAAAGCGGCCAAAGCGACTGTACTTTGTCTGATAGAAAGCAAGAATAGAATCGAAGAGCTGTAGTCGCCATCATAATCAACAGTAAGGAGATTTTGGTCTACTATACCACGCTGGCCAGATGAGTTGGTATACGGTTTGTGTTGTGGCGACTTCCACGTTACAGCGCAAACGGAAATATATAACAGCGCCATCTAGCGAAGATACATTCAACTACGTAGTATGATGAACTACTA
Source organism: Hypercompe scribonia (assembly GCA_949316085.1). NCBI lineage: Eukaryota > Metazoa > Arthropoda > Insecta > Lepidoptera > Erebidae > Hypercompe > Hypercompe scribonia. Next base: position 7,702,749 of record OX438992.1, on the reverse strand, counting down.
AGCAACTACTATCCTGTATCGCGAAACAGAAATTCGCGTGGCAATTAACATATACAGGGTGTCCAAGAACCTGGCGTCCAACTGGATTCCCACGATGCCCCAAGTTCTAACAGTACTCAGAAAAATATTTTAAAAAATCCACCCCATGTACTTACAGAATTATACTGATTTCAAAAAAAAAGGGGAAATGAGCACCCTGTGACATACTTTTGAATGCTGTGACTGCTAATGCTGATAATTTCGATATTTCTTGGAGGTTTTGTAATCTAGGGTATTGCTGTGTCTAAATAGAATGTAAAAATAAAGTACTTTTTGTACCATTTTAAAATAAAATATTATTTTAACTAAAGGTGATATGGAAAACTATTGAATTTCGCAACTTTGACCGACTGTAGTGTAAAAAAAATGTACCAAAATAGTATGGCAAGTGACGTCAAATTTTGACGCGTTTATTCCTCTTTTTAAAAAGGTATAATACTTACACATTAATTTGAAAAAAAAAATTTTGATAATATTTTTACTCAACAACCCAATTTTTACGATGTCTTACAGAATTCTTAGAAAGAAAAATTTACGACGAATTGAATCTAACCTCTAAAGAATTACTATTGTATGCTCATAAAAATAACAACAGGCCTCTCAAAAAACAGGTTAGACCGTAAGGGACGGTATGTGCATGCATCTCACCATAGTGATTCGTTATTACAACAGGAGGGAGCAAGACAGAAACTATCTTTGCGATTTGCTGGTTCTTCTTTATGGTACCCCATTATTCAGGTAAGAGTGAGGGAGAAAAAGGTTAGAGGTGCGAGTGAGATAGATAGTGACGCTATCTGGGATCGTGCTATTTAGGATAACAGTACGGTCAGTACACGTCACTGCCTCCTGCCGTTACTACGCACCTCTCTCTTATTGTTACCATTGATCACGTACTACGATTTAAAGCTTTGTTTATTGGACTCGATTACTCTTTGTGCTCTGGACTTTGAAACGAACTCTTTACGACGACCTTTGCCTGTGTTTGGACAGTTTGTGTTTTGTGTGTGCTACCATGGCGACCTACACTCCGCAAGAATACGCAAATATGCACTACATTTATGGAGAATGTAGAGGTAATGGACGAGCTGCAGCGAGACTTTACAGAGAAAGGTATCCGAGGGCTACGCGATATCCCGACCATCGAGTTTTCATTAATGTGCACAGATCACTATGTGACGGGCGGTTCCCCAATCAAGTAGCTGGTGAAGGACGACCCGTAAATGACTTCATACGCGATGAAGTTTTAGAGGCGGTGTCGGCAAATCCAAGCATCTCTGTGCGAGGAATAGAAGCTGATACGGGGATACCGAAGAGCACAGCACACAGTATTCTCCAAAAAGAAGAATATCATCCGTACCACGTACAGCGAGTGCAAAGTCTTTTACCTCGAGACTATCCGAGCCGAGTCGCGTTTTGTGAAACAATCCTGCAAAAACATCGAGAAGACGAAAACTTTATCGACAAAATTTTGTGGTCAGATGAATCAACATTTAAGAAAGATGGCTACATGAACCTACACAACTTGCACGAGTGGCATGTGGAAAATCCGCACTTGATGCGAGAAGATAGATCCCAGTACCGGTTCAAAGTGAACATGTGGACCGGTATTCTCTGTGGGAATATTATTGGTCCATTTGAGATGCCCGAGAATTTGACTGGCGAATCATATTTAAATTTTCTTCAAAATGATTTGCCAAACTTACTAGAAGAGACCCCACCAGATATGTGGTTCCAACACGACGGCTGTCCAGCACATTTTCGCGTATCCGTTAGAGAGTTTTTGGACGAGCAATACCCGAACAGGTGGATTGGGCGATCAGGAACAATCCCGTGGCCAGCCCGCTCACCTGACTTAAATCCGCTGGATTTTTTTTTCTGGGGAACTATGAAGGAGCTCGTTTATGCGAAGCCCATTAATGACATCGCTGACCTTCGTGAGAAGATAACACAAGCAGTGCAGGTGATACGTCACTCGCGAAACATAAAGCGGTCCTTTTTAAGGAGAGTGAGAGCTTGTATTGCCGCGGGTGGTCAACATTTTGAACATTTATTGTAATAAAATATCTTTAAACTAACATTCTTTGCTTTTATTCTACTGGGAACCCATCTACCTGTGTGTATTTCCTTCTTGCTCACTCTTGGAACCGAAGTAAATAATAGTAGTAACATAACAGTTTCTAAGATAAGAAAGGGTCCGACAGTTACCGTTAGTAGGTAGGCACTTCGTAAAAATTGGGTTGTTGAGTAAAAATATTATCAAAATTTTTTTTTTCAAATTAATGTGTAAGTATTATACCTTTTTAAAAAGAGGAATAAACGCGTCAAAATTTGACGTCACTTGCCATACTATTTTGGTACATTTTTTTTACACTACAGTCGGTCAAAGTTGCGAAATTCAATAGTTTTCCATATCACCTTTAGTTAAAATAATATTTTATTTTAAAATGGTACAAAAAGTACTTTATTTTTACATTCTATTTAGACACAGCAATACCCTAGATTACAAAACCTCCAAGAAATATCGAAATTATCAGCATTAGCAGTCACAGCATTCAAAAGTATGTCACAGGGTGCTCATTTCCCCTTTTTTTTTGAAATCAGTATAATTCTGTAAGTACATGGGGTGGATTTTTTAAAATATTTTTCTGAGTACTGTTAGAACTTGGGGCATCGTGGGAATCCAGTTGGACGCCAGGTTCTTGGACACCCTGTATAAAACATCACAACATCAACCGTTGGGCCGTGGCCCGCAAACATGATCACCTCGCCTGGCCCGAGGTCCTCCCCTTGTGTCAGAGGGACATGACACCCGTTCCCTCCTCAGTGTCATTCCAGATCTCTTCTATCTCAGGTGCAGAGTGGCACACCGTGTGGTTTTAGTCGGTCCGATTGCGACACGCCACTCCGCCGCAAATCCCGGTGGGGTGACGGTTCGAGAGGATTTCCACACGTTAAAAAAAAAGGTTTCTGTCATGTTTTTCTTCTCTTTGCAGGGATATTATCCTGCGTAGTGTGTTTCCTGAGTCGCCTCTTACGACACCCAAAGGATGAATAGAGGTGGTGACACTATATTCTTAATCCGTCATCATACGGCAAGTCATTGCAATAGAAGGAAATGCATACTGTATTGTGTGACCCATACTATCGTGACTTATTGAGGTACTTTTTAAGCTCCCGCTTGGAAACGTAATATGCGTCATGTCTTTTACGTCCCCGTGCCAAGTCATCGTTTCAATTTAGGTACTATAAATAAAGACCACAAATTATCAGTTAATAACCAGTCTTGTGTTTAAAAACTTGGCTGATCTCTAAAAATTAGTGTTTTTATTGTATCTTAAAGTATATATGTATATTCTATTCGTAGTGTGAATAATAAGGATTACCTACTTATATATCGATTTTGTCAATTATCACTGCTGACAACACTGTAAAGGCTCAAAAACTTTTTCTTTTTTGTTTTAAAAGACAACGCCCGCACTAGAAATAAATCCTGTGCCGCGGAGGACTTTACAAACATACCAGAAACGGACACAAAGAACACCCAGATTCAAAACAACAATTTATGGATCACACAAAGTGTTGTCCCATGTGGGGTCGGACCCCACAACACTCAGCGCAGTAGAGAGCGGCGTGGCGACCTCTTAAACCACTTGGCCAACCGTGCAGTCAAAACTGATCAAAATATACAAATTTCATATCAAAATATACAATTCCAGTCCATTACTCGTTCAGCAGTAAACAGTGATAGGCTGATGATGAACTGCACTGACAACTACAACGCCCTCTAGTAGAGTTTTTGATTACTAGTTTCCTAACTTAACAGGACTAATTTGATATGACTCATCATCATGATCATTATTAACAGTCCACTGTTGAACATAGGCCTCTCCTTAGCCAGCAGTTTTTGGCCTGCTATAATACTCTGGCTAGACATGTTGGTATAAGGTTTTGAGGCTACTTCCACATACAGAGCAAATAGAAAAACATACTACAGCGCCATCTAACGAAGACACGTCGAACTACGGAGCAACTAATAATCCTGAATCACAGAATAGAGATACACGACATCCATACATCAACCGTTGAGATACGGCCAACCAGGCATGATCACCTCACCGGGTCGGAGGATCCCCCCTTTGTGTCGGAGGGACATGAAACCCGTCCCTCAACAGTTTCTTTGCAGTGATGTATTGCATATTTTATTCCCTTAATCGTCACGATGTGTGTATTACAAAGTTATAAACATATGATTGACTTTCAAAACATGAGACAAGGTTTTATTCTCAAGGTGCTTTTAACGTGTTTAATACTGATAATCAACTTTAAAGAACCTGTTGATTTAAAAAACAAACTGATTTGTAATAATTGATTTATCATTGAATTTAACATCGTAACTCGGATTTTGTTTTGATGATATCACCTCCGTATGTGGAAGAAACAATTACTTCTAAACATACGTAAATGCAGTGATTTATAATATTATAAATAATGTATGAAAAGTACAATATCTTCATCATTACGAGTGAAATTTCTTCAAATTTTAATAAGACTGATTCAGTTGTATTCCCCTTTTTTCTGTGCGGAAATACCCTTGGACACCACGTATTGGTGGTTATGTCGGTCACGAACCGACCAAAAAACACACGCCGTCTCAAGTACTAACAGCTTGGTATACCCTAGAAAGGAAATTCTTGGAACAATTGTATTCCTCAATCAAATTAAAAAAAAACAATTTGATTCATAAATGACAATCTTAGAACTGTCATTTATGAATCAATCTGGAACATTGTTTTTAATGTTCTTTTTTAAATACTATCGAATTGAGAACCTGGAAAATGTGTTTTCTTTGAAGCCAGTTAAGAAGAGAGCCTTATAAATAATATGTATAATCTTATAACGCGTTGAGCTAACACAAGTATGTATCATATTTAAATTATCCTAAAATTAGGAGTAGCAAGCTTGAAATGCGTCAGCTGTGCCTATGTGACAATAAGCATACTTTTTTTATAATTTTTACCCCTTGTTAAAACTGTCATTTTCGTTGATCTCGTTTCATTGTTTACCTGTAACAAAATAAGAAAACATTAGTAATGTACTTTGATGTAAACATGCATAAATAAAATCACGCCATTTCCCCGAGGGGGTAGGTTCAGGTATATATATTATGCGTGCACTTTTCGCCACTGTTTTGATGAACCTATTGCCGAACATCGAGATGTTTTGTTTGTCAGCACCTCATCCCTCGATCACCAGGTGCACCTCTTGCAGTTGAGGTTGACTTGTGACCCTAAGTTCTCGGTGAGAACCCTATGCACTCCTTTGATGCCTTACGAGAATTACGTGGCAACTATCGAAGCTTCGTTTAGAATCCTACTGTATTAAATACTCTGCGCCGGTCGTCTAAAAAAAACAAAAACTCTTAAGAATACCTAAGATATAAGATACCTATGTTCTTAACTTATAACTACAATTTACATATATACTAATATAAACGTGTTAAATCGTTTTGTGTACGCCAAAATGTACGTACGTACGTACGTCCAAAACTCAAAAATTACTTCACCGATTGAGCTCAAATTTGGACACGATATACAAAATATACACATTTCATATCATAGGTGACTTCTTGTCTATCTACAGTATGGTACAGATCTCAATCCAAGATTTAGATGACATTTAAAAATTGCCATCAATTGAAATAAATACGTGTATAAACACATGTAAATACAAACAAGCCGTTTAAAATTGATGTTACATATCTATTTTTCAAATTAATTTTTAGTTCCTATTTCCCATGAATGTGACCATAATACGCCCTAGCCATAATTACCTAGAAAGATATATGTATATGTATTTTTTACCGTACTACGCATTTTGTATAAACGACATCACATAAGACATGGTGTCCGAAGCAGATGACGTCATTTAATGCCACACGCTTTTATAGCCCCGATGATGCTTTGTTTATTGTTCCATAAAACAGGCCATAATACTTTTTATTACTAGGGACGAAGAGTTAATTTTGAAGGTACCTTGTTTACCGGTTCCAATGTTTGTTTTGGAATCCATCTGCATGACAATTGAGTGATTGTGCATGACACTGGTCACCTGAGCAGTGACAGGGTTATAAACTCTATTCAATAGTCGCTGTATACGTGACTAGCGGTCATGGTAAAAAAAATATATATAAATATATCCGAATCCGTTTATCGAGGGAGTTGTAAACACATAAAACCATAACTTTTCTCGTCTTAACTAGGCTTGACTTTTTGCATTGCCACTTCACCTGATTTCGTTAATCCCACTAGTTATAACCATAGAGAAGTAGGTTTTCACAAACCTTTAAAAAGAAACAATAACTAGACAAAATTTTGTGGTAAACATTTTTTTTTTGTGTATCGTAACACTTTATATCTATGTTGTTACAAATCTGCAAGATTTAGAAGGATCTAGACCATTTTCTAAAGTGCCTAAATATACCTAAACTTCTTTGAGTTTTTGTGCATCAACAAAATAAGATAACATCATAAATAAACCGCAACCAAACTACTAAAACTTAACCTTTACGACTCAATCTATTCAAGGTTGAGCATTTAATCACACATAATTAACTAAGTACTTAACCGATTGCAAAGTGATGGTACTCAGGTCCCAGTAAACAACCTTGTGGTACGCCACAATAATCGTGCATTCAACTCGCGGTGGTTGGAATTCTTCCAATACACAATGCTTTTACGATAGCTATATATGTCAGTGCATCTATATTACAATGTACTGTTTTTGCATTCATTGTCGTTCAAAGTTTGGACACTATTGTACACCTGCCAAAAGGCTTCTTAAGTTTTTTTGTGCCTGCCAAGACACTACACTATCCAGAGAATGAAAATGGTTGCATTAATTGATGGTTAACAGCTCAATGCATTAAAATGAGATCATAATTACGATAAAACAATTAACACAAGTGACAATAGTAATGAAGGGCAGGTAACGTAATAGCGTTTGACGATCATTTTAGTTTTGTTTTTGAGCTAATAATAATACCTTTATTCCATACCAGATCATTATGAAAAGGACTTCAAACTAGTATTTAGATACAAGTGGCGGCCCTATCGTTTGGAAGCAATCTCTTACAGTTAACCATGACACCACAATCTACTCCGCATTTATATACAGATATGTGAACATACAAAACATACAAAACACAAACATACAAAAGTTACACACCTACGTACCATAGAGAATAGTGAGTTAATGAAACAGGAAAATTGTTTGTATCATCTGGGTAAAGTAGCGTCAGAAAACTTTCTTTACCTATAAGACCATGGAAATGTTTAACGTGAAGCTCTAGTGATTTGATGATGATGTATTCCAGCCGATATCGGCCATGGCGGTCAGTCTCAAAACAGACCAGGAGTTATTATAGTGTACAAGTGAGTGCACAAACATAGGAGCGCTCTCTGTTCCTTCATTCTCACAATCCGACCGTTGAGAGATCAGGCGCAGAACCGACGGCTTTACGTGCTCTCCAAAGCACGGGGGTTAAGAACCCAACTTTCAAACTCCGGTCTGTTATTAAGCATCCATTATTAGAAAAACTCAATATTGGTTTTCAGCCCGACCCAGAAAACGAACCGGAGCCATCTCAATCGGCAATCGCATAAGCTAACCGTTAAACCAACGAGATAGGCATTAAGCTCTAGTATAAGAGTATTGTATTATTTAGTCTATGATAAATGTGCAAGAATCTCTATAAACGATTTATAACAATATTCATCAATTAGCTGTAAACCTATGATTGATCAGAACGAATAGTTTGTATGGAACTTTTTGTTTGCATCTGCAGTTTCCTTGCGTGATAGTGTAAATAGACCGTGAAAGGTTTCAGGTTTACTTAGCACAGTTGATGGACACACTTCCTACTTTATTGTTAAATACAGTTAAGATTGGACCTTGGAGATGTTTCAATGTTTACAATCTTATCGTTTTTATTTATACATTATACACGTGGGTGTCAGGTAAACATTCAAATTTTTCATTTAAAATTCTAATTTTGACATTTTTAATTATCAATGAAAATTAACAATTCCGACGTTATTTTTACGGAAATGTAATAATTTTTGCATTAGTTGATCGGTTTTGTCTTAAGAATTCAATGTCTATATAAATAACTCCTAAATTAATAAATAAACCTTGACATTCATGGCATTTTTCAAGTAGAATAACAAAATTCCAATCACTTTGATTATAATCCTGTAGAAATATAAATATCTGTTATACGAGTATTTCTTTCGTTTGTCCATGTGATGATGGATTAACAATACGGAATGTTACCACCCCTTTTCACCCTATAGGTGTGGTAAGAGGCGATTCAGTAAGTAAACTACGCAAAATAATATCACTGCAAAGAAAGTAAAACTTGAAACAAACCCAATATCAAACCGTCTGGCCAGTGTGGTATAGTAGGTCAAAACCTCCTTACTAAGGAGAGGCCTATGCCTAGCTGTGGACTGTTGAAGGCTGTTGATGTTCATGGATGATGTACCTTCAAAACATAATAATATATCACCCTAATAGAGACTCTGAATTTATGTTTCAGGTAAATTTCAGATTATTTTACTTCTTTGCCTTTCTTTATCGCCTTTCTTTGTCGCCACATATAACGAATAAATAAAATGGATACACGTCATCTATCTTCAAACTAAGTAGAGCTTGTAGGTACTATGATAGCGAGATTGTCTGACAGAATAGTTGTACATAGTTTTTTGTCAGTAAATAAATAAATATTGCCGACATTTGACACACAAAGTCATCTAGTTCCAAACTAAGCAGAGCTTGTGCTATGATAACTAGATAGACTGATAGAACACTTATATACTTTTTTTGTAAATACATACATATTATACAAAGAAAACATGCAAACTTCGAAACAAATACTTGCACAGATCGTACAAACAATGGGTTTGACCCGGGAATCAGACCCGAAACCTCAAAGTGCAACAGTCACATACGTTTCCACTGCGTCATTGAGGTAGTCAAATAGAAAACACCCTTTCGAAGAAGAGGCAATACACTACATATTCCACCAAAACAATAACCAAGTAGTGGTGTCCGAAATACCATATTAAGTATATATTAACGCTATTAATAAAAATACTTTTACTGTGTATACGTATGTGTACGTGCATTCGTGGTCTTTTGAAATTCGAAACTTGTTTTACTTTTTTTTTCTTTACCCATAGAGAACAGGTATAAAAAAAATTTCACCAACACATTCTACTCTATGCTTAACAAAATATTGATTAATGGTATCACCATTCTCATTCAATTAAAAAAACAGATGTCATGAATAGAAGGAAAATCATTCTAATTCATTATCCGTCTATTAAAACCGTAGGCAGATATTTTTCCTTGAAATAACCTTGTCATTGAAGATATATCTTAGCAAATCATTGTTTTATGCATAGAGTATATTTGTATGTTGTTGTAGAAGTGAGATGGACTATAGAAACCAACTATACTGACAAGGTAAACGACTGTGTCATGAATATGTGTCTGAATGTGTACATAAATAAAGTGTTGAAGTGCTTGTAATTAAAAAAAAACTATGTTTTACTCAAGTGTTTCTAGTTCCTTATACGATACTAGAATATAAATTACCTTTTTTAGTCTGTCTGTCGGTTTGTCCGGGCTAATCTCTGCAATCGCTGAGCCGATTTTAATGGGACTTTCACTAGGAGATCCACATAGAAGAGGTTACTGGGCAATCTATACGCTTTTATCCCGGATTTCCACGAGATCGGGTTTTACGCAGCAAAAATCAAGCTTCTTAAGTAAAAATTCAAATCATACGCGACTAAAGTCACAGGCAATGTTAGTATATGTATAAGAATCTATTTGTTAATACTGATATTATATTACTGAAGTTTGTGCTTTGGTTAAACGCGCTAGTCTTACACATTACTGGTTCGAATAAAATAAATTCAATTCGAAATAGTACTTCTTGAAATTCGTGCGTTCAATCGAACAAACAAACTCTTTATAATATTGGTATAGATAATATTTTTATTTTTCTACATTAAATATGTACATTTTTTTATATTAAGCCTATATAACGTGGTTTCAAATCTAAAAATAACACGTTTTGTCTTTAGTTTTAACAATAAATCAATATTATGTCTGTCAGAGATAAAGATAATTTAGATATTCAATGTAAGAATGTCAAAAATATTTTACAGTACCTAAGTTTCTTTTTTTTAGATAAAATAACAAGTTAGAAAACTGCAATCAGCTTCCTTACACAAGATGCGCATGTTTTCGATCGATTCTCTTTCTACAATCGCTAACGTCTCGATTCTCTTGTACTATTGGCCAATATTTTGTTCTAAACCTATGAGTTTACGTGTAGCGAAGTCATTTCCATACATTTATTAGTTTTCTACTAACGTTAAGGTTTGTAGAATGTCAACTTGACTAGGCTAGATAGTTAGCCATTATCGGTACGCAAAACTAGCGCCATCACTTATACTTTAAAGTACTCAATATTATTTTTATTGAAATGTTTCAATACAACAGTGATAAAATACTTATATACTTACGGTTTTTTGTAAACACATACATATTATACGTAGCAAACACACGAATTCTAAAACAAATATTTACATATCATACAAAAATGTTATCCGACTTGAGATCGAATCGGTGACCTCAAACAGTCGCATACGCTACCATAACGAGGCAATTATAGCCAATAGATTGCTAATTATTAACTTGACAATGTATCTTGATCAGTGTTGAGTTAAGGAACGTCAGCTTAGTTTCAGTCACAGTAAGAATGTCAGCCGTTATGACAACTAACCTACATCTCAAACAGTTTAACTATGTAGACTTCGAAGAAATGTATTAAAATACTAGCCTAGTTTTATTATTACGTAGCTATATCATACCACGTCTCATCATCATCAACATCATTCCCATTGATGTAGGGGTTACAGTTATCGTGGTAACTGTGTAAGCCTTACACTGTCACGATGACTGTCATGCCTTTTACGTCCCCAAGCGGGGTGTGAAAAAGCATCTCACAAGGCCGCCATATTCTGCATTGTCTGCATTTGCAATGAGTATGGTGACCACAACTGTTGAATTCTATTCATACTTTCCATCAGGCAGAGTAGAGTCACTTTGGTAGGCTCTTAATATAGAAAAAAAAAGACTTTAATGGTTTGCTGTTGGACATCGGCCTCTTCTTAGTAAGGAGGTTTTGAGGATACTATATCACGCTGGCCAAACCTTTCCTCCTCTTTGCAGTGACATTTTCCTACGTAGTTTTGCCTTAGTCGCCTCTTACGACACCTATGGGATGAATAGGGGTAGTGACACGACGTATTCTTAATCTGTCACTACATGGACACCTGCTACGTATAGCTGTGACATATTGTGGTTGCCTCAATGTGGAATGAGGAACAAAACTGATGCGAAAAATGGACAAAAACAGACTGAAACGGGTTGTACCTATGTATATCGAGCCAACGTTTGACCTCAACCAATAAAGAACTTTTTGAGTTTTTGAAGTGTACGCAAAACAAATCAAACATTTTTATATGTTTATATTGTCTTTAATGTCGTATATTAATCGACGTTCATCGACGTTAATCGACGTCAAGTTTAAGAATATGTACAATCAATAGTCTCTAACAGTCCTCTCTGGTCTGTTAGAAAGGAGGTTTTGGCGTACTATACTCGTACCTATATACCTCGCTGGCCAAACGGGTTGATATTGAGTTTGATTCGAATTTTCCTTCTCTTTGCAATGACGTGGTCCTGTGTAGTTTTGGTCCCTTAGTCTTTTCTTACGATATCCATGGGATAAATAGGGTGGGGTGATTCTGTTCTTAATTTTTTTTTCTATATTAAGCGCCTGCCAAAGTGACTCTACTCTGCCTGATGGCAAGCATGAATAGCTTCCAAGACTTGTGGTCACCATACTCATTGTAAATGCAGGCAATACAGTATGGTGACCCACACTATGGCGGCCTAGTTAGATGCTTTTTCACACCCCGCTTGGGGACGTAAAAGACAGTCATCGTGACAGTGTAAGGCTTACACAGTTACCACGATAACTGTCACCCCTACATCAATGGGTCTCCGGTTAATCCATTACCACACGGATATGTACAATGTACTCGAACATAACATAAAAATTGTAAAAATGACAAAATAAAAATAACCCGTACCTATACATACAAACACACTTTCTCGCTGACGTAATCTTATCGGTGTTAACGGTAAAGTGGTCATGTTGCCTATTCGGTGTCGCAGATTTCTGTCTACGTTTCGCGTTTTTATAAACATTTCTCAGATTTCGAGTTTGTAATAATAGTAGTATATTTTCAGTCGTTATAATTATTGTCACCACTTGCCTCTGTCCCCATATTTCTTTACGACATCAATTGGTGCCTTCAAAACGCATGTTTATGAGTCGAATCTTGAGAATTTAGTGTCAAACCTCTGCCATTAGCTGGAAGAGATGTTAAGACGTGTCTATTCATCACATGTCACCGACTCTTTCGTTGGTAAGCGAGTTGTATATGAGGAAACTTGTTTAAGGTAAAAATCACGAATCTAAAGACCAGACATAGAACAAGTTTAAAACCAAGGTTATGAGAATTGAGATACTGTACACAGAAGTCGATGGATACAAATATAATCAAACCATCTAACGATCCTGAATTTATAATGTGATTACAGTGAGATTTTAACATTCTATCATAGACAAAATGTCAAAATCACATTAATATTATCAGACGAAAGTTTGTGAGTGTGTTGTTGTTTATTTTTATAGAAGCCTATCAAAGTGACTCTACTCTGGCTGATAGAAAGCATCAATAGTAGAATCCAAGAATGGTGGTCGCCATACTTATCACGAATGCAGGCAATACAGTACGGCAACACACACTATAGTGGCCTAGTGAGATGTTTCTTCACGCCCCGCTTAAAGGACCCGGGATTGTATGTTTGTCATGTCTACACGCTCTAATGGATGGACTAATTTTGATAAAAAATGTAACATTCCCATGGAATGAGCATGAGACAAAAAACAGTGGATGCAGCTAGTAACATATGTATAACAATAAATAGTAATAAACATAGCATAAGTATCATTAAAAAATTGATATAAACATCTAGTTTGCTCGTAACGTTTCTCAACAAGTTAAGAATGTCGGCCCTAGTTAAAATAATTACACCACATTGCATAATTGTTCAAATTATCTACTCATAAACACGTTTGTTCGAAACATAATTAAGCTTTAAAATAATAAAATCTTCAATGCGGGTAATATAGAATCGTAAAAGTATTTCGTGAAAACAAGTTTCTAATTCATAACAAGTTAAAGAAATGAAGTCGAACTCACATGAGAAGAACTCGAGAAGTACTTAATGTTTCTTTGACATCATCTGCCGAATCTTTTCCCAAGCTAGGTTGGGGTTGACGTTTTACGTGTAACAACTGTCATCCGACCTCCACAATCCAAGTACTAGGCAATAACAAAGATCTGTAGAGTGATAGTTGTCAGAATTTTAGAGTTCAAACTACCCCTAACAATTAGTACTTAACTTTTCTTTAACAATTTGACGTTTTTGTTTTTGATATATATCTCCATTGTATTCTTCACGTTATATCTCATTATGGAAAATCTTTATGTGATATGAAATGGCCGAAATCGCTGCGACTACAAATCCAAAATTTTGACAACTGCTTTTTATACTGTAAGCATCCAGTGACATTACAGGGAATTTCACTCCTAATGAGGTAAAATGAGGGGTGAACGGTCGTCATTTTAAAAGTATAAAATCATCGTAACAAATGACTAAGTGACTGAAGCCGCTGTCTATAGATGTTTTTTTTAACGGCAATCGTTTTTTACTCCAGTAGAATTATCTTATAGCCTGTTTTTTAATGATGTAAGAAACAATAAGCATTCCCAAGCCTCTAAACGACACATGTACGGCCATTTGCAAATCTATTCAGTAGTTACTACCTACATAGACTGTTGTCACGATGTGTCCCGTTAAGAATAAACACCTTTATTTTAAGTGACAAGACTTGTTTTACTTATTTGTTCTGTACTTTTACTTCGTTTTAGTACGAGGTACTAGAGCCACGCGGATTTAATCACGAACGGACCAGCTCGACCGGGACTGTACTACCCTCCCTTTCTACCTAAAATGACGGCATCCGTGCTGTCGTGTTTCGTTGGTAAGTGCAAGATCGGAAGTCCATTGATGCAGGGGTGACAGTTATCGTGGTAAGTGTATGAGCCTTACACTACCAGGATGATTGTCATACCTTTTACATCCCCAAGCGGTACGTGAAATATCATCGCACTAGACCGCCAGGGTGTGGGTTACCATACTGCATTGTCTGCATTCGCAATGAGTATGTACACCGCACTAAGCACTACAGACCATTCGCGTTAGGAAAATAATGACGCTTCGATCAAGTACAAAAGCTTGGAACCTGATTGGTCCCGGAGCGGAACTTGATCGATCCATTACACATCAAGTAGACTGTAGATTATCTCAAGTTTAATTAAATCTGACATAATTACAGACCCATGTCGATGCACCCTTTATTCATTGCAAGATTATTTATTAATCTAGTAATTAATCAAACCTAAAAAACTGAGAAATTATTATTTAATCCTTAAGCGTTAGGATCATTTGGAGTGACAGCAATCTAAATCGAAGCCTTTTGAATTGTAGCAAGTATACCGCAGGTGATATTGCTAGTTTTCAAACATATCTTAAATTATAATCGACTTTTATTATTCAGATTGTTTAATTTCCGTTCTGTTGAGTTACTAAACACTTCAATCTTCGAGCATTCAGTTTCGTGGGACAGCGAACGAGCGATTGTATGCAAAACACTCTTGTTTGGTATGTCTGGCGTGACTTCAAGATGAGTAACATTGTCTTGTTTTTTTTTTGAGAAGTTGCTCTGTGTTGTCTATTAACTGACGGACAGACTCACAAAGAATTTTTTTTAATCTAGATTTGTTAATGTAAATAATAATTGATTTTAATGAATGCTCGTGACGAATATATAAATAAAAAATATTGTGCGAGAAAATTATAGCTGTTGAAAATTTCAGCTCTTTGTAATTAATACTCGCTTAGTATATTTGATTTTTAATTCTGGTAAGATTTATTGGTCAAACGAAATGTTTGTATGATCTGCACGTATAACAAATTTTCGTAGTTTGGGTGATTTCTATGTATAATATATACGTATTTACAATAAAGAAAAGTATATAAGTATTCTATCAGTCAGTACTTTCTGCTTAGGTTGAAACTAGATGGCGTTGTGTGTCAGATGTCCGATAATATTACTATCATATTCAGAAATATCTTACTGATTCTACATGCGTACCTCCTATCGTTAAATGTAAATGTATCCTAATAAAATGTTCTTCAATAAAGGTTAAATTCTCGTAAACAAGTTGACAATTACAATAATTTTGTCGCCTCGATAGGTTTTTATGGAGTCAAAGGTGTGTATAATCTCAGGTAAATTATGAATAAATTACATAAATAAGATACTATAATAATTGTGAATAACTAATGAGAACTATTATTATTCCGCCATATTTAGTTACGAAAAGCAATCAAATATTTAAAATTCGAATGTTCGTGAGTTTTTTTTTCCTTAACAATAAAATTAAAAACATGGACAAAGTGTTGCCATAATATAAAAATATTAATGATGTTTATTGCAAGTTTAAAATAAATGATACGATCTTTTCATCAGTAGCGTTTTCAGTTCGCTTATTTCAAGTTTTCCTTCTGTTTGCAGTGATGTTGTCTTACATATATATTTGATTTCCTTATTCACCTCTTACAACGCCCATGAGAAGACAGGTGGTGACTTTCTGTATTCTTAATCTGTCATTACACGGAGATACTTCAATAACTTTTAATTTTAAATCATCACGTTCTGTTTTTAAATGGTCCTCACAATGTTGTCAAAAAAAAATTATAAATTTTCACAACTGTATATTGCGTGTCCAGTCAGTGAAAGTGTAAAATAAAATACTTTGCAATACATTCTTATGTTTTTAAAATGTCTTCGGTCGAGTGCTAGAGTTAATCCCTACCTAGAATTGTTGCGTGAGAACAAAAAATAAGTATAAATATGTAACGATTGATTAAATTATCTAATTATTATTGGTCCGAGTTATTTTATTCAAACGAAAAGGCTGAAAACTTAAGTTTATTATAAAATTAGTAGCAATCAACTAAACAGAAGGTCGTAGGTTCGATTTCAACACAGAAAAAATAATTGTATGGTGACCATTTGTTCTGTATCTAGGTGTAATCAATATATGTATTTTATTGTCGTTAATCTTCATGAATACTCGTATTGGTTAGGTGTCACGATGTTTGAGGCGTGTATCCCATCTGGACAGGCTGACTCAAAACTATGGTCTTTTCTTCAAAAGGTCAACCCAGACCCTGTACTGTACTTGTTTAGTTTTTATTTAATCAATGTCCACAGACTTAAAAAAAAGGCCGCGTCTGTGATTTGTTTTGGCATTTCTTCCCAGAATGAGTCTCAGGAAACGCCAGCGTCTTCTAGTTGTAAAGTCCGACTTGTAAAAATATCTGGAGAAGATTCACTTGCAGAAATAAATATCACTTATAAAATGTATATATTTATGAATATATAAATGTTTAACAGCTGTCTATTTACCATAGCCCGAGCTCTGTTTAGTTTGGTATCAGACTGCTGTGTTTGAGGAATGTGAAGTGACAATAATAATTACTAAGTAAATTTATCAAACGAAAGTCCATCTTTTTAACACTAACTCTGTAACACTCTATCACCAATAAGTGTAATGGTACTACTACAAATAATATTGTAATCTTGCTCCAGGGGCATGGGGGGCGGGGGAGAGTTTGTTCCAGTCACAGGTACTAGTAGGTACAGTGTTTTTTGTAAGACTATAGTATCACTGTATCCTCACGTGCCACCAAAGCTCGTGCACGTTTGCTCACAGAATTGAATACTGTAGCCATCAGAAAGCACATGCAATAGCTAATTATCCTAGTGTCTTATCTAACGACTGCACGTTTGACCTAGTGGTTTAAGCGGTCGCCACGTCGCTCTCTACTGCGCTGAGTGTTGTAGGTTCAAACCCCCACATGGAGCAACGCTTTGTTTAATCCAGGAGTTGTTATTCTGAGTCTGGGTGTTCTTTGCGTCTGTTTCTTGTATGTTTGTAAAGTCCCCCGCGACATAAGATTTATTGACTAGTGCGGTCCTTGACTTTTATAAAAAAAAAATAGTAGCGGTCACCATTGCCGCAATTGGCTGGGAAGTACTTATGTTCCCTCCACAAAGTTTCGTCCACATTTCGTTTGCTATTAATCTTGTGATTAATACAGCTATTTATAACAAAACGATTGCTTGTCGAACAACATGTTTAATAGGCGCATTGAACCAAACACACCTGCTTAAAATTATTCACAGCAGCTGTACCAGACGGCATCTACGCACTGAATTCCAATGAAACAAAGTTTTGTAACCCTTGGTACACGTAGAGATATTTTAAATTGTTTTATATTCAAGGTAAGTGCAAGATGTCGGCCTTATAAGGTATAACATGTTTTATTACATTTTTATTGTCTGCCTCATTGGTCTAGCGATAAACGTACGCGACTGCCAATGAAGAGGTCTCAGGTTCGAATATAGAAATGCTAAACAACAGCCCGGAGTTTGACAGTGTGAGTCTTAATCTCTGTGCCTCGGAGCACATAAAGTTACAGGTCCTGTGCCTGATTTCTTCCCGGTCGCGTCGTATGGCTGTTCCATTGAATTGTAAGAGTGAAAGTACAAAGAGTGCACCTGTGTGTGCGTGCACACATTTGCGCACTATAATATCTCAAGCGTAGTTGATTGCTCTCCGTAAAGACTGGCCGCCGTGTGCGAAATCGGCTAGAAGTACATCATCATTGTACAGGTGAGGCATAGATATATCGTTTTACTAATTTTAGATCATAATTGTTTTGTAGCACTAAAAATTATAATCGACTAAGGTAGCAAACTTCGCAGCACAACATCACTGTAAGGAGAAAGACAACCCGAAAAAAACCCTTTGCCAACCCGATCAGCGTGACATAGTGGGCCAAAACCAGCTTTCAAAATGGAGGCTCAACAATAGGCTGTTGATAATTAGCAATGATGATGAACAGTCCAAGTACGCAGTAGAGTTGATCCATGGCTCCTTGTTTAACACGCAACAGATAGGTATAGAGCACGTGTACGTAATCAATGTACACACATCTTTATTGATATGTTTGAAAGGCATGTGTTTGTTTAATTGACCATTGTTTGCTAGCTAGCTATTTATTGTTGACATAGCTATTCTATGAGTAAGGAGGTGTTTTAAATCATCATTGGCGCAAAGATTTTGTTTATGTTCTTGTCTTGTCATTACCCGATTTTTTTGCCTAATCGGAAATTAGTAAATGGTTGTGTCGTACTCGAACCGACCAAAACCGCACGCCGTCGCGGGGTAACAATAGCCGGAGAATCAAGCGCACCCTGTAACCCCGACGTCTTGTCACCCTAAGTGTCACTCTGTATTCTTAATATTTATATAAGATCACCTCGAAACAGTGAAAATAACGTTGCATTAATGTTGATTCTTTTCCTTATTATGAAGACACATCTAATATACGATTACGCTAAGTGGTGAAAGTTCAGTATTGGCAAATAGTTATCATAATAACTTGGTCTTTATAGTATAAACTCAATAGAAATGGTTAGAAAGGCAGAAAAATATTCTTGAAAGTACACACATATAGACGCAAATTGATTTATAGTACGGTAGGAAGAAATAATTTTAATTTCATGTGCTTCTGACCATATTAACAACACAATTAATACTAAAATAAAGTTGAAATAATAAGCTTCTACGGTGAGGCAACAATCACAGTTTAATAACATACGAGGGTAAGTTTTTAAGTTCGCGGAATGACAGTGAAAAAGGCGGGTAAACGCGCTCTTTTGATGCCTACCGTATTCAGTGACTCATAATTAGTCTGCATAGTAAAATTTGTTGTGATTGGATCATTAGCTATTAAACTATCGTTGACCAAGTATTTTAATCGGGAACGAAGTGAAAAAAATGGAGAAAATTGAATTCCGTGCGGTGATAAAGTTCCTTACTAAGCAAGGAAAGTCTGTTCAAACCATACTCAATGAGATGTCATCGGTTTACGGGGATTCTTGCCCAGAAAAAACAATGGTCTACAAGTGGCATAGTTTTTAAACAAGGCAGGGAATCACTTGAAGACGACCCGAGACCGGGGCGCTCCGTTGAGGTGACTACGCCAGAAGTTATTGCAAAAGTAGAAAAAATTGTATTGGAAGATGCTCGACTAAAAAAGAAACAACTCGCAGAAATGGTTGGAGTATCGGATACAACAATTTTTAAAATTTTACACGATCATCTTGGCATGACTAAGGTTAGCGCACGGTGGGTGCCGAGCCTAGGAGGGATCTGGATGTCGTAATAGCAGCGGTTCCCGGATCCCTCCTATCTCAAGCGCAGAGTGGCACACCGTGTGGTTTTAGTCGGTCCGATTCCGACACACCACCCTGCCGTAAACCCCGGTGGGGTGACGGCTCGAGGGGGTTTCCACACGTTAAAAAAAAAAAAAAAAAAAAAACGGTGGGTGCCGAGAATGCTCACGCCATTGCAAAAACAACAGCGCGTGGAATGTTCACGTGCGTTTTTGGACCTCTGCAATGAAGACAAGGATGGCGTATTGAATCAAATTGTTACTGGGGATGAAACTTGGGTTCATCATTATGAACCCGAGTCCAAACAAGACTCCATGCAGTGGCACAAAAAGGACACAGCACCACCCAAGAAATTTAAGGTTTCACAGTCGGCTGGGAAACTCATGGCAACGATTTTTTGGGACTCAGAAGGAATATTATTGATAGATTATAAAGATAAAGGCATTTCTATAACGGGGGAATACTACGCTTCAATCTTAGAACAGTTAAAAAAAGCCATCAAAGAAAAAAGACGGGGAAAATTAACGAAAGGTGTCCTGCTATTGCATGACAATGCTCCCGTTCACAAGAGCCGAGTCGCACTGGCTGCCCTGCATAAGGTGGGCTTCGATATTTTGAATCACCCACCCTACAGTCCAGATTTGGCTCCGAGTGATTATTATCTCTTTCCAAAAATGAAAAAAGAATTACGTGGTAAGAAATTTTCAACTGATGAGGAGGTTAAGGAGGCGGTTTCGGCGTATTTTTCAGACAAAGATAAAACTTTTTTTTACGAGGGAATAAAAAAACTAATTGAAAGACCTGAAAAATGTATTCGTGTTGCAGGGGAATATATAGAAAAAGAAAAATAATTTTGTGTTTTTATTATTACTCAATACCCTCCATTCCGCGAACTTAAAAACGCCCCCTCGTATTTAAAATCAAACAAAACTGCCATGTTTAATCATTACGTGGAGATTAGAGGTATTGTGATGGACTTGAAGTATCAGTGTGCTGGTCGACAAAGAACATGAAGGGTAACTCTTTTATTTATTTTAGGGATATTGTCAGAATTACCTAAGGGAGTTAGCTATTCAGGACAACAGCACTACAAAGAGAGGGAATACTTGAAACAAACCTTATATCAACTTGTCTGAGCAGAGGTATACTGCAGCAAGAACTTCTTTCTAAGAAGAGGTCTTTGTCATGCCAGTGGTCTCCTAAGGGATATTAATCATGATGATGAATGTGATCATCGATCGAGTGTCTTTTTTATTATATACTTTATGTAGTACCTACAATCTTTAAAATATAGCCTGATCTCTGTGACAGATGGCTACAAAACTGACGAAGTAATTTTGAACAAGCGATTTTATTTTGAATTACTTATATTTTCATTATTTATGTGCCAGTTTTATCATAAACGAAGTGCAATACATTATAATTTTAAAAATTCACACCTAAAATGTACCTCGTAAGTTCTGAAATGACACTAGTGACGTGACAGCTGTCACGGAGATCGGGCTATATTTTAAGGATTATACTCAACGTCCCTTTAGGTCAAGGTGATGTCCATAAAATCGTCCTACCATAGGGTACCAAATATGTGAACTTCGTCCTTGTATATATTACAAGAAATAAGTTATGGTTTCGAAATTATTTTAGTATCTAAATCGTGCCATGACTGTGACCTTTATATCCATATATGTATATCTTTATGGTCTATTATCCTTAAATAAAATCTATTTTGACCTCGTTTGCTACTGATACGTAGATTTTTGTTACAGATTTTAATCAAGTAGACATTGATAACCACTTAATTCTTTATTTAAATATCAATAAAAAAGTTTTCTTACACTTTATGGTGTAATTTGAAACCTGTTAAAAACTTAAGAACCGTGATATTTCTTTTTGTATCATTTGATAGAATGATTAAGGGTTCTTTCCTGAGGAACTATCACTGCACACTGTTGATAGTACTTGATGTTCTTTAAAGTGGAACCGGCTCAGATTGAACGAAGTCTCCGAGGTCAAACTTTAATTATGGTTATAAATACCGACGTATCTTGTGAATCAGTACACTTACTTATTAAACATACGCTCTTATCAACGCTGCAATGATAAGAATATGTAAACACACGGTACTACACAATATACGAAGTTTGAATACTAATTTTGTTATCTAATTTTTGCGCAATTGTGAACGAAATGACTAATACAACAGGCATGCAATCTTATTAATAATAACTTAATGTATTTATAATAACTAATTTATCAACAGTTTAAACCTCTTAATCTTGGTTTATTATTTTATCATGAGAACCTCTCAAATTAAGATTTTTATTAGTAATTATATTGTAGAGGAGGTGTAGTCTAAAGGCCTTTTGGAATTAAGCTGGCAGATGGCACCATAAAGCAGTGACAGTCTGGGCGAGCATTGTAAGATTTAGGTAGCTTTACAACCTTACAGTAATGTGCCCTCAGTCATTTTAATGAGTGTTATTTATTTGTTTACAACTTCATGCATTTATGCTCATCTGTATTCGACCACACAACCCTTGCGGAGTGTAGAGAGCTAATAAGCTTAAGATTACTGTTATATTCAGAAACAGACACAATTGACATAAACTAACAAATACAAATACGCATATAAATACACAAACATAAGGGCATCCGCCCCTTTATTCATCCTTTCTTCTTTAAGGGTCACAAGCGCGCTGTCACCATTTCAGTCCCTCCATAGAATAGGGTAGGGAGAGTTTGGGTACCGGTTACTTCACTTGCTTGATGAAAAGTAGTAAAAGAACTATTTAGCACCAGTTTTCTGTGAAGCTGTAACTCCAGTATGGTCGAGCTTCTCCACTTGTCGAAGCAAGGCATGTTTATCAGCGGTCTAGTTATCACAGTACAATAACATGGCCCGGGTCCCCTTCAGAGTAGGACGCCTGAGACCGGTCGCCAGGGTGGTTTTTAGTGGCAACACCACATACTCCTAACTCCTGCGTGCCCGAGGAGCCGGAGATCCGAAGGGATTGTCCACCCCGACAACAAGAAAAAAAGTTGTCATAGTACAGGTTATGTCTAGTCTGGAACCTGACAGTGGTGTAAGAGATGCGTAAAAATGTGTTTTTTTTCTTATAATTCATTTTGTTTTTACTTCAATACGTCACTGTGGATATACATAGTTATGTATGAAACCAGCAGAGATGTACACTACTCAAAACAAAATAAGGCAATTTAGTTGCGTTTTAAAACCAATCTATTTAAGGATTTTCATTAATAGTGATTAAAATATGAATTTAAGTATTTAATCTCAACTTAAAAAAAAGCGATAATAATTTAAGGGGTGCATCGGGTTCCCACCAAGAACTTAGGTCAGCAATCAGCTTCACCAGCAGTGTGCAAGCGCAAGTGGTGCATTTGCTGATCGATGGAAGAAGTTCTGGCAAACAAAATATCACAATTGGTGGCAAAAGGCTCGAAATCTATTACGTGCGACTGGTGAAAAGTGGGCTTTTAATATGCCTCTGACTATCCGCTGGGATTGTTTCCCGGCGGATAGGCAGAGGCATATTAAATGGCGAGGCGTTATTTTATATATTTAAGTAAGGAGAAATGATGGTAGATTTTTTTAAGTAACGAGTTGAAGCCCTGCCCTCAAATTAGACGATTTAGAGTTTTACAAGAACTCTCTGGATATCATTCTTCACAAGAAATATTGCTGAACCTTCAAGGAACCTTACTCATAATTTACCAGTTACATATTTGCTCATCATCATCATCAACAGTCTTTAACAGTCCACTGCTGGACATAGGCCTCTCTTTAACAAGGAGGTTTTGGACTACTATACCACGCTGACCAGACGGGCTGATATAGGGTTTGTTTCAAATTTTCCTTGTCTTTGTAATGATGTTGTCTTGCATACTTTGTTCCCTTAGTCGTCTTTTACGAAACGCACTAGATGAATAGGGATGGTAACACTATGTATTCTTAATCCGTCACCACACGGACACTATGTGATACTGAACATACTTTTTTATTATTTACACCCTCTTTTATAATTTTCATTTTCGTTGATCTCGTTTCGTTGTTTACCTGTAACAAAATAAGAAAACATTAGTAATGTACTTTGAGATATACATACATACATAAAATCGTGTCGTTTCCCAGGAGGGGTAGGCTCAGGTATATTATGGGTGCACTTTTTGCCAATGTTTTAGTCACACGTAATATGGTGAGCCTATTGCCGAACATCGAGTGTTTCATCGAATGTTCGGCAATAGGTTCGCCGGCGAACATCGAGATGTTTTGTTTGTAGCACATTTTGTTCCCTTAGTCGCCTCTTATAACATCCATTGGAAGAATATGGGTGGTGACACTACAGAGTGTATTCTTAATCCGTCACCACACGGAGAACAACTTACATATCGTTACAAATACTAAACAACGGTAATGTTTGTTTATTCCATAAGTTTACGCATGGGTCTTATTTTCTTGAATAGTTTAGTTACCACAAGTCTACAGATAAAAAATACATGTAATCAGTAAGTGACTCGCATTAGTAATGGTATTTCTAATTTGTTAATATAATCTAATTGTATGTGCATACACTTGCGTCACCTTGAAAATTTTCCACTAGACATTTTGTAGTAATCAATTTTTTGCATGCACTTCGACTGGTAGGATGCATGATTGTAGTTTAATCTATGCTAACATTATGAAGCTAAACTACTGGTTCGAATGGGAACATTCTTTTATTGTTGGATAGCCCATTAATCAATCATTAACGTCACGCTACGCCTAAAAAGAGCATCAATAAAAAAAATAAAAAATATTCTTTTTGCGAGATTCAAACGAAGTTGTGCGGATCAGCTAGTATTTAAAACAATTACTTATACGAATAGTGTGAGTTTATTTCAGTTCAACTATACCGTCATGATAGCCGCAGCTTAGGCTCACACTATCTAAATTGTCGTTTCGAAGTTTGAGTGTTATGTGATGAGCAGACGAACATTTGCTCTGTAGCTGGCTATAGTTTATTAATGATATGCATATGCTTAGAAGTACGTATATAGAATGTTTTAGAGATGTGTTGACGGATTAACAATACGAAGTGTGACCTTCCCTCATCATACTGTGGGTGTCGTAACAACTGACTGTGAAAGGAATAACGCAGGACAATACCAAAGCAAAAAGAAGGAAGACGAAACAAACCCTACACTAACTAATCAGGCTAGCGTGTCATAGTAGGCCAAAATCTCCTCCTTCCTATGTCCAACGGTGGATAATAAAAGCCTGTTGATGTAACAAAGTGCCGAGTATCAACTAATAATTTATAATCTGTTAACACTGGTACTTCTCAATTTCATAAATTTTGTAATCTCTCCGCCTCATACTGTGTTACCAAGTAAAATATTTGTTGGTATTTCTTAGTAATTGCAACACTGTCAATAATAAACGCCGAACCTAGATTTGCATTGCTAAATTATTATGTAAATAATTTTAGTAGTGCTCGGAGAAACATGTGGGATGTGGGAGGACATCCTTCGTTTGTAGTTAGACGAAATATTATGAAATTTGTCTGTATGCAACACATAACAATATATTGTTAACTTTAGTGTTGAAAATATGATACTAAAATGCCATTAATCGTATCGTCAGCAACAGTTTTTGAAAGTCGGCTCCTGGAAGCAAGCTGTTTCTAAGAAAAGTTTTGGCATATGATACCGCGTTGGGCAGATGAATTGGTAAATATATAGTTTCCAAATCAACCTATCGCCGTCCACTGCTGAACGAAATGTTGGGCGTACTGCGGCGCGATGGACCAACGACTTGAAAAAGGTGGCTGACAGCGTATGGATGCGAATTGCCCGAGACCGGGATGGTTAGCACTCCTTGAGTTGGGTATTTAAATTTGAGAAACTATAAACTGAACGATGACCCCCCGGTCATCGTTCAGTTTATAGTTTATCAAATTTAAATAACATAAATAAATTTGTCTTTGCAGAGCGTACTATTTACAGATACAAATAATATAATTTTAAGCGTAAACGACTCGACGACAATCAAGTTTCTTTAAGTAGAAATAAAAAACGTGTGCGTTAACCTTTTTTAGCACTGTGCACTTAAAAGTTAGTATACGTACTTAAGCCATCTTAACTTCTAAATATTCTATTGTGACGTAAATAAAAAGTATATTATATAAATTAATTGTTTGAAAGTGTTTTAGAAGTAATTAACGTCTAACTACTGAGTTTTATTTAAATTTTAAATTCGTTTAAACATAATTATTTTACTAAAAATAACGCATTTTATTCAATCTGTTAATACTACTATAACTATTAATTGGTTGTCCTTAATTCATCTATCTGTATCTTATCTTCAAACATGTAAACAAAAACAAAGCATAAAATTTTAAATCAATGATTGCCAGATAAAAAAAATATAAATATTTTGAAATTAGAATAAGTGCTACAGTGTTGGCAGCGCTCATCTCGTACGCACCGCTCGCAGGTGGGAGCGGCCGGCCGGGTGGCATTCCACGAGTGACCCACATAGTCGCATCTAGTGCGAACACAACATATTGCCCACTGACAAATAAAATAAATAAGTTGCATTTGAAAGAATAAGAAAAAAAAAATGTGTTACAATTATGAAACATACTGAATCACACATTTCGTCTATATTATATCGTCTATATATTTATTCCTCTATATAATATCTATATAAGTAATTTTAAATCACATCGCATTACGAATCCAATAAAAAGTAAAACATGATCACATTTAAAAATTAAGATGGTTAAAGGAAAGGCTGGTATTCTAGCATGGATATATGCTGCATATTTTGTATAGATTTATATTTTACATGGAGATCTTCAGAGCATCTTATTTATTTTCTAATATATATTACTTTTGCTATTTCATTTAATATTTTACTACTGATTAGATTGCACTTGTAAATGGGTTAAGAAATAATCACCAGTATCTATTGGAATTTAATAACTTATCTTGAAAACAGCATGGTATTCCTTTTGCCATTGTTTTTAATGAAATAGGCTTTTATAAAGTTTACAGAATGTAATCTTTAAACCTAACAAATTTATTCCACGTGTACAACATGTTCGTAGAGCTTCGTTTTCAAATGACAATATTATGAATTTTACTGAATTATAAATAGAAAACATGTGATTGTTGACGTTATGCAAAGAGAGTAAAATTTGTTTCAATGTGTCATAAAAAGAAGCTGATGCTATTGGTCGATATTATGACTTGTTTGGTACTGGTACTATTTAACTTCTGAATTCTGTAATTATTTTTTGTACATACTATTAAATACATTTTAACTGTATATAATGTTGAGGGTCTTAATAATGTTATAGCTGTAACAATAATAACATAAATTAATTAATTTCACCTTAATTTCGCAACAATTAAACAAGATTCGTTCCCAAAGGCAGAAAATAGATGGGTGCTTAAAGTACTTCCGCACTTCATTTGATAAATTAAATTAAAATAAATAACTTATGAATCGTACACTTTAATCATTACATGCTTCCTACGTGATTCGTACAACAGTTATTTATCTCTCTACCTGCTGAAAACTACATATTTGTTTTATCAACTACAATATCATTACACGCAATTATCCTTTGTCTTTAACAGCCTTGCCTTTGCAGTTAAACTGTTCATGTTCATCGCAACACTTGTACAAGTGTTTCATTTAATTCTGTACTTTTGATAATTATATTTTTAGTCGCTAAGTGTTTAGTTTGTATAGTTGTTAAAATTAGTAATTATTTTGTAACTGTTTCAAAATTAGTGAAGAAAAGTTTTGTTTAATTGCATTTTTTACATTAAATACAAAAAAAAACATATTTTACAGTATTTTAATAGAACTAGACTAAATAATCACCTCAATAGATAATATTACTTTATTAGTATAACTACTAAATAATTTTCCATTGCTTGTTTGTACACAGACCTACGCCAATACTCAACGCCCACGCTTTATAACTTGAAGTACCTGTATCAGTGACGTCACTGTCCTTCGAATGCCGAAGGAGTTTTTTTCCCCATCGTTCCCACTCCCAAAACAATTAGGCGGTCTTTTGTTTTTGTTGGCAGCATTGTTGACGTGCTTCAATTTCAAAATTCGAACTTCGTGACCGAAAAGAAAAAAATATTCGGCCAAGGCTGTCGCCGTCGAGTTTTTGTTACTCTGTTTTATTATCTGTGTAGTGATAAAGTGACGTAATTTGTGTCGTCCTTTACATTGTTTACAAGTTTTAAAACACTACTTTTGTTTTAATGTACGAGATTCTAACCGAAATGTTCCTTTAAAACATGGACCCATTATTTTGGCAGCCATGTTTATCAACTAGGTTGTTTCAACTTATTTTATATCTCGTGTAGAAAAAGTTATTGACCTTATCGTCCATCCGAGTGAAAGCTGATTATCGGTAATACGAAGATTGTTATGTTATATGAAAACGTTTTCGATAACTTATCTCCACTCTCAATTTATCATACGAGCAACATTTTTTTCGATGTTTGTAAACAAATTGACACATACACTTACATGTAACATACATTTGTCCTGGTTTTCTATACAAATATTAAATGTGAAAGTTTGCGACCGGGCTAGAAAAACTGAGAGAAATTAGATTGGTACATAAGTTATAGTCTGGAATAGATCATAAAAAGTGTTTTATCAAGGAAAAATTCCAAATAAATTCGAAATAAACAGTAGGTAACCATACTTTTTTGCCATAGTACCTAATTAACCTAACTACGACCACAACAACTTATAAAAACAGGTTATAAAAGATAATAAGCTATATAAATTGTAAATGTGTTTTTCCTTTGTTCGATTTTTAAACGTTCAATACAGGACCAAAGAGGTTTGCATAAAAAAGTTTCAATTCATTAGTTTAGCAAATGGCCACATAACTGTAATACTGGCTGATCGAATAGGACTCTCCCAATATGGCAACTCGTTTCGCCAGGTTCGGAACTTTTTTAAATATTTTAGTTTTTTTAGGATAGAAATATATTTTAGTGGTGTTGGTGACTGAATGTTTGACTGTACGGTAATTTAAATCGACGGTATCGATAACAAGAAAGACGTTGGGGATATTTTCGAAGTTTAAATCTTCAAAACTTTTTTAAATGTTAGATATTTCATGTGACGCCTTTTCACACCTTAGATCATAACATGTGTTGACTTCATATGATATATTTTAATTTGAAATTACAGTACGTATAATAATATATCTCTAACCTAAAACTAAGGAAGCACAAGCGGCGGCCTTATCACTCGGAGGCAAACGCTTAGAGAAAACCATAGGATGGGAAAGTACCTACATATACTTATATTAGAAAGATTATAGGAAAACAATTTTGACTTATGCTTGGCCCAATGTAAACTGATAAAAAAGTACGAACTGTGAGGCTATCTCTATTTTGCGGCAAAGGGTTTAAGAGATTAAGGCAGTTTTAACGATTTTAACGTGTGTTAACTCCACGTTATTAATCTTAATTTTCATCTCTATACTAATTGAACCTTATCAGGAAAAGAACCTTTTGTCATGAATATATAGCTCGATATTTGAAACATTGCTTTTTTTTTCTTATGTAAAGAAAATAAGATATTTGAAAATATACACACAGTTTGTGTTTTTTTTTTATACAAAACAATTTAATTATATAACTGAACAAGTTTGTCTATGCCTATTTATAAAACACATAAAATGTCTGTGGATAAAGGCGTGGTATTAAAATGCGGTTAGGTTGGCAGTCCGTATCAATAATACATGGCTCATCCATAATGATTAGGTTGCTGTGAGAATGTATTCAACCTTAAATGATTCATAAGGCACGACATTTTTTTTAAATTCTTTTGAATAATAAACGCTATAAAGAATAATTATCACGCAATATTCTTTAATTTAAAATGTATTTATTTAATATTTATAATGTGGCTAATTTATTATTCCATTATTCGTAACGAAATCTGTCGATTTTGAATTCTATAATGAGTGACACCACAACGTCACAGGACTTGCTTTTCACTGAGAGAAAGATGTCTGTTTCTATCTATTATATAATGTGTTTGTCTTAATATAGACAAAAAGGCAGATATAGCACAATTTATTCAAACTCATCACATGTTGATCTGTCTCAACAGTCAGAATAACAACTAACTAACAAGCAAGTCGAATACATTTCAATATAACCTTATTGTTCATTTTTTGCAATAACGACAACACCGTTTGACATAAGCCATAGACACAATAGACTATTTATTATTTCCCGCCTGGAGTACAAGGTAC
The DNA here is from genome assembly GCA_949316085.1 of Hypercompe scribonia. Taxonomy (NCBI): domain Eukaryota; kingdom Metazoa; phylum Arthropoda; class Insecta; order Lepidoptera; family Erebidae; genus Hypercompe; species Hypercompe scribonia. The sequence continues at coordinate 7,672,812 of OX438992.1, read as the reverse complement.
GTTTGGACATAGAGAGGTTCCCAGCCCATCTTTACTTTCACCTGTACGGTTAACATGTAGATAGCAATACTGTTTACATCATAACTATGGCGCAACTTAAAGGGAAAGTATTGTTGAACTTTCACAGAGGTCAATGTTAAGTAATGTATGTGTTTACTGTGTACTGTGTGCACACACATATATTTATAAGAAGTTGGTGTATCCTCAGCTTAGCTGAGTTTTTTCGAAAAAGGTTTTTGACAGCTTATAAATGTATCAGGGTTTTTCTATTCGGTTTTGGTACCATACTCGAAAGATAAGTTTTTTATTCAATTAGTAGTAATAATAATAATAAATAATAAATATTTTAGACATTTGACACACAACGTCATGTAGTTTTAAACTAAGCAGAGCTTGTGCTACGATACCTAGACTGACTGATTCTTTCTTTTTGTAAATACATACATATTATACATCGAAAATACACAAACTTCGAAACAAATATTTACATTTGCCGATCATACAAACATTTGATCGAACCCGAGATCTCAAGCACAGCAGTCGCATTCACTACCGCTGCGCCAGCGAGGCAGTTAAATTTATCTACTCATTTAGTATAAATAAATAACTCCGAGAGTTCAAAGTTTCTAAACACATTCCTATCTAGAAATTGCAGTGAACGGATGCAATGGTAAACGCTTAATTTACATAGCTATGGTTTCGCACTATGAATTCGTTCATTCATCAATGAATGACGAACGGTTTGAGATTTTATATGCGTACGATTCTTTTACAGAAAGAACGATAATAACAGGTAGATAATGTTATCGCAAATTCTTGAGGCCTAGTTTAGCGAACAATGTTTCTTTGTGCTGCGATCGCTTACATCTTGCAACTATTTATTTAAGATAAAAAAATATCTGTTCAACTTTCAGGTAACCATTCCCAGCAAGCATACTTCTGTTTCCTCTGGCAATTGTTACCTGTCAAATTGTTAAAAGAATCAAAAATGACTCGTATATTTTTTCAGCTTACTTTAAATTACTTGCTTACTTTAAATTTAATGTTTAAAGCTCAAATATAAGAGTGTTTAAGGGATTACTCTTTGATCTAATGTGTGTGTGTGCGAATACAGGTGCACTATCTGTTCCCTCACTCTCGCAATTCGACAGGACGGCTACTCAACGCGAGCAGGGAGAGATCAGGCGCCGGATCGACGGCTTTACCTGCTCTCAGATATACGGAGGTTAAGACTCCAATTTCAAAACTTCAGGCTATTATTAAGTATTTCTATTATCAGAAAACTCAATTACACTTTTAGGTCCGATTGAATCGAACCCGAGATCACTTCATCGGCAGTGGCATGCGCTAACCGATAGAGCACCGAGGCGGTTGAAGAAACATTTATATTATATGCCCGCGGCTTCGCTCGTGTGGAATTTGCTCTGCCATATTAAATTTCGTAACAGATCATTTTAAATATATATATTTTTTTAACATACAAACAATCTTACGGTACATCACTTTTGTGTAACTTCAATGGTTTAGGCAGCGTACGCCAAGATAACTCTCAGAGGCCAGATTTTTTTCCGACTCAATTGACATGTATCGTTATATTACGACCAAAATTACATCAGAAAGAAATCATTTTTGGAAGAAATGCGTGAAAGTTAGATGATCTCTAATGTTTCTTGAGATGTATATCCACTAGTCATCCAAACATTGCATCTTTTCAACCACTATTCGTTACTTAACAAAAACAAGATGCTAATTATTGTTTAATGAGTCTTAGAAACTCGGAATAGATTCCATTTGTTTATTTTCTTTTTAACATATCGATTACACGTTTAAGTTATTTCATATTTATGCTGGCGATGATGATGCCGCAAAAAGGCAAAAGTTTCATAATCAATTCAAAAGAAACATGTCTGCCGTAGAGCTATGCTGTCAAGAGTTTTGTCTGAATTATTATGTTCTTCAAGTTCGAAATTTGAAATACCTGACCAAAAATAAGAGAAAAGAAAAAATAATATCAAGTATGCCAAACGTATGAAGCTTTGGCAGGCCTATTGGTCTAGTAGTTAGTAATCCTAGTTGCTAAGTCAGAAGTCGTGGGTTCAGTGCCCACCCAAGACAAATCTTTGTGTGATAAATACGGTCACTTGCTGTGTCTGAATGTAATTTATTTATAATATGCATGTTGGTATTTAGATGTATTATGTATGTTTATCAGAAGTCTGGTTGCCATGGTATAGGCTTAGCGTAGTTTGAGACCAAATGGCCGTGTGTGAGATGTGTGAGGAAAAGTAAAAATTCTCATTGTTTTTTAAATAAGTAACAAATTTTGAGAATCGATATATTTAAAACCTACCTTATTATTTTTAAATAAGTTAACTTTCATTGAGGCATGAACATACATTTAAGTTAAATCATCATTGCAAAATAATTCTGTATTTGAAAGTTTATTAACAGTTTAATGTAAAAGAAAGCAATTTGATAGCTTTAATACAACTCAACGCAAAATTTACGTAATTTATTGCAGAGAAAACATGTCCGTAGAGAAAGTCTATAATAAAAATTGAATATCACGCACTTCTGAAAGAAATATACGTACTTACATATACAGTAAATTTAATAACTAAAAGTTGCCATAACATTCTGCGTAATTTATTTTTAATGCTAGAAACACATGTACGAGTATTTTATGAAAAGGCGGGAAGAGTATGACAGTGACTTCAGATGCCGCCTCTTTTCTGAGGCAACCATGATATGGTAGATTTTGTTTAAAGTTTTATCACAATTAAGATTATGATTTAAAAATAATTTATGGTCTGACAAAGTAATTTTGTCTAAAATTGAAAGGCCAAAATCAATATAACTTTACATTATGCAGCCATCTTACCTGATATTCTAATCTAAATGCATATTCTGGCATTCTCTTGTATTTTTTTTTCTTTAAGATTGTGCCTTAGTGACTTTGCTCTGACTTATGGAAAACATGAAAAGAATCCAAGAGTTGTGATCATCATATTCGTTGCGAATACAGACAATGCAATATGGCAACGCACACTATGGGGCCCTAGTGAGATGCTTAATCACGCTCGGGAACGTAAAAGGGTCTGAATGGAGTTTCGTAGTGCTAGGTCAAATTTTATTTAATTTACTGTGACTGCGTGTTGACATTTCTTATGGTTTAAGGGGTAAACGAATAGGCGGAAAAGACCTAATATATCTTGTTCATGCCTTGCACAAAATTATTTTAAAAGGTAAACAAGCTTACAGTATAACCTGCTTAACTCCCATGACATGTCCAAGGACAAATGCCGCTCAGTCTCAATAACACCATTAATATGTGAGATTATTCTATAACTCGTGCGGTCTATATGCCGAACAATAGGACTCCCACAATACCTTGACTTTTCAAAGTTTGTCTCTCCGTCCACCATCTTTGAGTATGGTCTTAGGTAAAGTTGACAATGATGACGTAATACGTTAGCTTGCTCAAATGTTATTTTTAAGATGACATTTGGATACAAGGTGAAAGTAAAATGTTTAGTAATTATGCACTTTCTGAATGATTTTATAAAATAAACTTTCCTTGATTATTTTAATTTTGATTGGTGAGAGTTACTTATGTAGGTATTGATAAACGATTTAAGGAATGTGATTTGATTATTTTTGATTTATATGAATCTTAAATATTTTCGTAGCGTGTTTTTTAAATGTAGAACCTGTCAAAGAGACCGCCTGATGGAAAGCATGAGTAGAATCCAAGAGTGGTGGTCATCATACTCATTGCAAATGCAGACAACGCAGTATAGTGAACCACACTATGGTGGCCTAGTAGCCTTTTTCACGTGCTGCTTAAAGGACCCGGGATTTCAGTGGAAGGGTAACACGTGCGTTGGTAGTGAGTTTCAGAATTTGATCGTTTGGCCCAGGAAAGAAGAGCCGAACCGTTTAGTTCGAGAGTGTATGTCTCAGTAAATTTTCAGTGCTCGTTAAACTCTTCCACTTAAAAGAGCCAACGCACTGTGTATCTTGACCCGTCTGATTGTATGCCCTGTATACCATAAAAACACATTCCTTGCGTTCCTAATCTTGGCTTCTGTGACAGATGGCTACGAAACTGACGAAGTAATTTTGAAAAAGCAAAATCGCGTTTTGTATCATCAATGCTACCATTCTTTACGCGTCATTTTTATCACAAATGAATACACTAAAAATATAAAAAAATACACCTAAAATGTATCTTATAAATTCTAATATGACACTAGGAAAGAAGTGCATTTTCATATTCTTAGCATTTATTAATCTCAAGATATCAGGGTCGACTACTAGTTCAACCAGTTCTACTTGAATATCAGTTTTTTCATTGAGTGACTGGCATCTGACGTACGTAAGTCTGTGGAAAAACTGAATTCAAAGTTTGAACTGGTTGTCAGTATATTTAAAGGCACTGTCTTATCAATAGCGATTGCCAAAGGTGTTCGTGACAATCAGAAACGACATCTTAACTTGTTATCCGAGGTGCGGATGTGAAACTCCGCCAACTTCCATTGTCCGTTAAAAAAATAACAGTACTTTTAGTCTGACCCGAGAATCGAACTCATACCTCTTGATTGGCAGTCGCATACACTAATCGTTAGACTAACGAGGCAGTTTATATATCAATTACTATAGTAAACCATTTATGGGGAGTTTCAATTAAACTAATCTAAATGAACAACACAAACACATCATATTGTCAGAAACTAGATATTATTTTTAGTTTTTATAATTAAAATTTGCCAAAATACAGTGTCGCTATACAGTGCCGTATATAGTGTGGATATGTTATGTTTCTTATTATAGTACAAGCTCTGTCTGCGACTTCGTTCGCGAAGGATTTGGATTTTGAATTTTACCTTAGGGATGTGGTTTTTGCTGGGTAAATCCAGATACAGTGTAAAAGCCCAGTAACCTCCTCTATCCCTTATTGAGTGTCTCATTAAAATCAGTACAGTGATTCCAGAGATTAGCCAGGACAAACAAACAGTCAAAAATTTATTAAAGGTCTTTTATGTTTTAGTATCATGTAAAAAGTTATAAACACTTGGGAAAACAGTTTTTTAAATCACAGCACACTCTTCAACCTTGTTATGTATTGATTATAAAAATCTCTGTACAAAATTTTAAACTATTCAACTATTTTTTAAATTTTTATCCAAAACGTCTTAAATTGTGGAAATCGAAATGGCTCAAAGGTATATTTTATAAATATTGTTATATCTCACTGAAAGTGTATAGGAATAGGATAGTTTCAACACACATATGACGTACAAATAATGAGTTTTCGATCTAAATTGGCATGAACTCGTATTGTGACTTTGTAAGTGAATGTAAAATGAACGAAAAAACCCGCGTAATCGAATGTAATTACTGTTCTGTTTCTAGGTAGTAGAGCCACGCTGAATTCAGCACGAGCGGGCCGGCTCGACCGGGGCAGTACTACCCTCCCACAGAAGACCAACCTAAAGCGCGAGCATCCGTGTCTTGAGTGTGAGACCGGAGGCCCATTGATGCAGGGGTGACAGTTATCGTGGTAACTGTGTAAGCCTTACACTGTCACAATAACTGTCATGCCTTTTACGTCCCCAAGCGGGGTGTGAAAAAGCATCTCACAAGGCCACCATAGTGTAGGTCACCATACCGTGTTGTCAGCATTTGCAATGAGTATGGTGACCACAACTCTTGGATTCTATTCATGCTTTCCATCAGGCAGAGTAGAGTCACTTTCGCAGGCTCTAAACATAGAAAAAAAAAATTGGGTAGATGACTGTATCGTAAATAAATACCAATGGTCACTTCATTAAAACTAATATCGCGAAACATATAACATAGCTTTTTATTATTATTACGAATTTCAATCAAATATACAGTGAAATATATTGTTAAATTGAGTAGTCTAAAACAGTGACATCACAATTTGGTATATAGTACATTTTTCACACAAAATTGTCGTTTTGACAGTTGATAAAGAGTAACTAATTTAACTAAGGTGTCATCTAGCCTATTACAATTGTAATAAAACCAGCCTGAGTCGATATTTCTTTGATTTTAACCCAATTCAAAAAGGAGGTTGTGCTTTATATAACATTTGTATGTATTTTTATACAGGCTTTAAGTAGCAGTAAGCTATGTATATTTAATATTTTAATTTCTTACTTTTCTCTTCTTACATCAAGTGATTTCAATTGTACTACTGGACATAAGTTTCTCTTTCGAAAGGTGGTTTTGGTTTCTTATCACGCTGGCCAGACAAGTTTTCTTTCTTTTTGCTGTGATATTGTGCTACATAGTTTGTTTTTTTAGTCGCCTCTTACGACACCGACAACATGAATAGGGCTTGGGATACTTTGTATATGTCATTGCTCCACAGAAACATAGGTATTATAGCAATGATTCTAAAACACATTATTTAACAAAATCACGTAAAATAATGTTAGCAATTTTATTATATTCAGTCTATTTGAGTTATGACCATTATTATGCCCAATAACGACCAGGATAGCTGGCTCCTTTAGTCGGTTCTTACGATACCCAGAGATGAATAACTAAGCGTGGCGACACTACGCGTTCTGAATCCGTCACCACACGGCATTTACCCTTCTTATTTTTTTTTATATATGACGATAAGTATCTTCATATATAAACCTTTCGAAAGAGAGGTTTATCTCATGCAGTAGATTCTTCAAAGTTTACGAATATATAATAAACACGTGCCTTGTATAATACTACGAGTATTCACAAAACAGGTTTAGACAAATATAAAACTAGATGTGTATAATCAGCCATAAGCAACGTGACCAGAACTGGTTGAACGTTCACCCGTTGACATATATATCTTCTGATGACCTTCGACTTCAAGTTTCACAATAGCTTTACCATGAACGTATATTTTATAAACTATAATTATAATAATTAAAAGCACGTTTAAATGGTGTTTGCGATTAGTAGGATAAATTGGTCACGTTGGGGTTTCAACACTAAACTCATATGTCAGAGACGAAAAGTCATGGATTCAGATATAGAAGGGCATTCATTTTTTCTTTATATTGTATACCGAAAATATCCAGTTAACGTTAAAATTCCTTATAAGCGCCAATTTTAATATTAGGTTATAGTATATTAAGTTAGACTATAGAGGGAGATTACACGGAATTAGACCATGACAGCCTTTACAATGTAATCCGACATAGTGATATTGCTATCTTGTACATCGCAATTACAATACTATTTCACACAATTATGAAAAAAAGAGACAAAGCATTTGTTTATATTAACAACGTAATCACGACTAGTTTAGACGATCGATATCTAATCTAAATAATTTTATATTATTCATAAAAATACTATTCAATCATTGATTAGATAATATTTTTTAAAAATAGTTTGTCAAGATTATATTACGGTAAGCGATTCTACCATAGAACGTGTGGTGACGGAGAGTGTAAGAATAGTGTGATAGTAAGAGAGAGAGAGAGAGAGAGAGTAAGAATACAATATCACCATAATCATCCCATGGCTGCCATAAGAGCTGACTAAGACAAAAAACTACTTAGGCCAACGTCCAGCAGACGAACGACCTCACTTTAAAAAAATAAAGTTTTACCCTTGCCTGGTGCCTATATTTTTGAGATATGTAAATTTCATAGACAACACTCAGGGTCCTATAGCAAAACGGAAGACATACAAACAAAAATAACACTCAGACATAAAGATAGACTAAACCTACTTGCTTCTCGTCTCATAATACATTTGACGACCATTAGTAATGTCCATAAAAGTATACAATCAGTTACCCAAAAAGCTTAAACAAGAAGATAAATATGCTGTTGTGGATATTTAACACTTAAAATTTGAATAAATGGATACAATTAGCTACAATTCTTTTTTCTTTAAATAAGTCCTCTTCCCCTCTCCTGGTAACCTAAGTTGCTGTGCTCGATAGGGTTCATAATTATTAATACTATTTATATACCTAACACGTGTATACATTGTGATTTGTAGTAAAAATTGAAAATTGAATATTAAAAGATGCTGATGAAACTGCTGATGAATTAGTTACGGCAGTAATATCTTCTACTATATAAAGTATTTTTTTTGTCGTAAAAAGACAACGCCCGCACTAGGAATAAATCCTGTGTCGCGGGGGACTTTCCAAACATATAACAAACAGACACAAAAAACACCCAGACTCAGAACAACAGTTTGTAAATCACACGAAGTGTTGTTCCGTGTGAGATTTGAACTCAAAACTCTCAGCCGTAGTAAGGAGCGGCGTGGCGACCGCTTAAACCTCTAGGCCAACCGTGCAGTCAAATTCTTCGCAGTAATATACACACAAACAGAGCCATAGTTTTCTGGTATACTGAATGTTTTTTATTGTATCTAAGTTATCAGTACAGTTCACCAGCTTCTAAGAACTTCGATTCCTCTCAATAAAATTTTGGTAAAGCCATAAAATGGCCTCCAATGCGTTTTGTGTCTGTGACCTATAGTTTACTGTCATTCCCATGGATTTTACATAGTGATATCTTTGGAATGTCACTGAACTATAAAGTTCCGTTAACTACAAGACACATTCCTGGTGACATTTAATGCTATGGGTCAAAGAGAATAATAATAAAAATACAGTAAATAAAACAAAATGCATGTTTTTGTGTGAATCGAATTAAAAACGAAAAACTCGAACCTAAACTTGAGTTGGTTACTTGAAGTTCCTGTGTAGTTTGACTAACTACCTCCTACTTTCATTATCAGATTAGCCTCAAAATGGCATATCGTAGTATTGTCATCTAATCTACAAAGTTGACCGGAGGCCCATTGATGCAGGAGTGACAGTTATCGTGGTAACTGTGTAAACCTTACACTGTCACGATGACTGTCATGCCTTTTACGTCCCCAAGCGGGGTGTGAAAATACTGCGTTGCCTGCATTTGCAATGAGTATGGTGACCACAACTCTTGGATTCTATTCATGCTTTCTATCAGGCAGAGTAGAGTCACTTTGGCGGGCTCTTAATAAAAAAAAGTACATACAAAGTTTCATTTCCACATGACTATTAGAAGGTATTTATTTATTTATATTTTAAGGTACATTAACAATATACACATAGAGAATCGGTTTACATTAGAACACAATATTTTTTTTGTACAGAATATTTGAAAAAAGAAAAAATACAATTTGAGCGTAAAATATTCTCAATGCAAATTCAACAAAACATATCATTAAAAAAAAGAAGAAATTAATATAAAACAAAATAAATATAATAAAGCTTCACAAGAGACAACAAGATTTAGCACTGCATTATCTTTCGCTTAATAACTTTAACTGACACATGAAAAATGTCTAGACCATCTGAGCGTCCACATAACGAATTATATTCGAGACACATACGTACTAATTATTGCGTATTAAATTTAACGTCCAAAATAACTTAGTTTTTGTTTTAATCTATGTTAAAAAGGTAAATAGTTTATTTGATTAAACGTGGTAATCTCAAGTACTTCTAGTTCCACTTGAGAAATTGTGTTGAATGGCTCATTTATTGTGGAAGTACACTACGATCAGTAAGAGCGTAGATCAATGAAAATCATTGTAAATACGGTGAAAAATAATTTAATTTTGAGAGACGATGACAATATAATATAATATTTCGGGCACACAGACACAATCCCAGCAGAGCTTGTACTAAGGGTACTAAGACAACTGTGATAACTGACAAATTGCAAACTTCGAAACAAATATTTACAAATCATAGAAACATTTGGTCCAACCTGGGAATCGAACCCGAGACCACAATAGCACAATAGTCGCATACGCTACCACTGCGCCACCAAGGCAATCAAAATAACCATATTCCACGGATGAGTTAAATATATAAAACTACATTATCAATGAAATTTAACAAAAAACTGCTTCTACTCAATTCTTTTCATAACCTGATCCTCTTTTATCTCCTGGCTTACTTGATAATACCGCTATCCTCACTTCCCCAAATATGTCATTGTCTTATCACTCATCGAAATGTGACTAGAACCGAGTCAACACCAAAAACCGGGTTAGTGATTTCTTAGGCAATTTACTTCCATAATGAGGCTACCTTTGTTCTACAAAATATTGTTTACACATTACTTAAGACATCTTATCTACATAAAACACGCTATGGTTTAGTAATGTGATATTTTCTAATCTATACTAATTATGAAAGAGCTGAAAAGTTAGTTTGGTTGGTTGTAAGCGTTAATCTATCGAAGTGCTGGTTCGAATTGAGCATTTATTTCAGTGTTGGATAGCTCAAGGCTAAATAACATCATGCTACGACCAATGGGAGCCGAGCGTCGATGAGGAAATACAGCGAAAGCGTGGAAAACCTGTTCAATTTAAAACTAAAGTCCTTATGAGAGGATCTTAATTCCGTCTTTGACTCACAATCACATTAATTTGTGGTTGGAGTTTCCCCACGTAAAAGAATTTATCTAAATCCATCTCCATCGCATTATATACTTTTTTACTGCGGTATTTTCTTCGTGAGATATGATATAAAAAATAAATATTTCTGACATTTGACAATTAACGCCATCTAGTTTCAAACTAAGCAGAGCTTGTGCTATGATAACTAGACTGATAGTATACTTATTTAACATTTTTGTAAAAACTTACATATTATACATATAAAACACTTAAACTCCGAGACAAATATTTGCAGATCATACTAACATTTGGTCCGACCTGGGAATTGAACCCGACACTACAGCAGTCGCATTCATTACCGCTGCGCCACCGAGGCAGTCGACAGTGTTTAGTCATTTATCTAGAATAGTTTTAAACTGGTGGCGTTTTTGTTTATAAAAAGATTAATCGTTTTCGTAGATCATTAAATTTAAAGACTTCTAAACGCATAACTAAGGCATGATTCGATTGATGGTTGATTTATTAGAATTCTTTACAGTAATATATACACACAAACAGAGACATAGATTTCAGGGTATTCTGAATAGTATTTTTACAGTTGGACAAAGAATATTCAAAAATAAAATCTATATTTTACCGCTATATTTAAAAAATGGTTGTTATTTTAAGATATTTAGATTTAAAATTTGTTATTATTACCAGTTGCAGTAGTTATTGCTCGTTATGAAGATTTAGGATACTTAGTGTCATCCTATTCAGACTTAAGAAAACATCCTTACTACTATTATATATTGCTAATGCGAAAGTAGCTCTGTCTGTCTGTTACGGTTAAATACCTAAATCAATTTCAATGAAATTTGCCATGGAGGTACCTTGATTTTTGAGGGCTTTATTTTTATCGTGATAACACGCGCGAAGCTAGTAGGCAAGAGTTGTAAAATATAAAAAAAAACACGCGTGGTTAATGCAAATAAGTAAAAACCATATCACACACCGTTTAGCGTTATATTACCAGATCCGGTGTTGGAGACAACATCCCTTCTTTATAGCTAATTAATAATCTTAATCAACAAATCAATTTAACTAACGTATGTCAATTAGGGAGCTATTTATAATTAGAAAGATACGAGCATTAGCATCTTTCTAATTGGCCTTTAGAATACATCTATTTTAAAACTTTTTATTGCATTTTTGTACAAAAAAAGCGATGAATCTCTATGGAACTCATAACAACATTTTTAATTCCCAAGTTTCTTTCGAATATACTTAATTTCCTATTTTATAAATAATTGTCACATTAATTAACGTGTCAATTAGAAATAAAAACTTGTTTCTTAACGTTCTCATAATTGGTAAAATATTTTAGAATTAATCTCTCATTAATACCACATTTTTATCACAAAATTAAGGAAATTAAAATTATTAAAACGAAATGAGGTTTTCTTTTTAATTTGCGCTACATATTTCTTCTTTCCTTGTTAGCCTCACTAGCTAAGCTAAATGCTTGTGGACTACAAGGGTCTTAATAAAAATAATTTTCGGATCTCTCTCTCTTTTAGGCGTAGTATGGCTTATCATAGAAAATACACACACCCTGTAATCATAAATCACTATAGGATGACCAGTGTGACATCTAAGAGGATTTCATACGAATAAAAAAGGCGTAGATCACGAAATTTGAATGTATATAAACGTCTTAAACTTTTGAACAGTTGTAAATCATTATTACCATACTAACATTACATTATTATCGTTATCTTGCTTATGGGACGTTCACAACTCAACCTTAACTCTTGCGCCACGCTGCGTGCACAGCATGACTTTCGAATCCATTTAAAAAATAATACTTCATATATTGATAACGACCAGTAGCGGGTAGGTACAAAAGTTTGGATACCAGTTATTGGGTCAAATCTGAGCGGATTCAAATGTTCATATAGTTGAAGTAATATAAGCGGAACTAATTTATTTGTTTTTCCAAGATTTAAAAAAAATCTTCCGTTTAAAGTGTGGGAGAGTCATGCTTATGCACATTTGGGTCGAATCGATTTGAGTGATAGCGCGGTCTACCGCAGCCACAGCTAATAGGATAACACTGTTAATCCTTACAGTCTATAAAAAATAGCTTGATCTCTGTGACAGACACTTATGAAACCGGCGAAGTAACTTTAAGCAAGAAATTTAATTTTTTATTATCTATATTTACGTTCTTTAGGTGCCAGTTTTATCACAAATAAGGTGTGATACATTATAAACATAAAAATTCACACCTAAAATACACTTTGCAAGTTCTAAAGTGACAAGTGACAACTGTCACAGAGATCCAGCTATTATTCTAAGGACGTAACTTGTGTCTCTATTGTGTGTATCAATGAAGGTAGACATTTATTATCATGTCTTATTTTTAAATCTTACACATATGATATCAAGGTTAATTAACAGTATAATATACATAAAAGATGCCATTTTTTTTCAAGATTCGTAATGGCTACAACCAGATTTGTTTCCTGTACTTACAATTGCCAGTTCAATGTTTAATTTTATTTATTGACCTAGTATTTATACTTAAAGTGGGTCAAATTCAACTGTTATACTAAAAATAAACTAATATAACATAAAAAAAGAATCTGAATGATGATAATTTTAGTAATTTTTGGTTTAGAAGTTTTCGAGATCTACGCTACGAGTACATTTTTTAGCTATAGACTTGAGATAAATGGCCCATGGATACTGAATAGTCCATACAACTGATTATGCATTTATGCAGTACACACGAATGTTTTCTTTTATTTTATATATTTCAACAACACTACATGGCAACACCATGTAAAAGAAATATAAAATTAAAATTTAATAAGTAGCAAAAGGATAAGTTACAAACAAGGACATTTGTATAATAAACAAGAAATACGAGATTACCAGCTCAACACAATTTTTTACGTGTTTTAAAATTATTTACAAATGTCAAATGATTTTGGCGCTCTTTCGCAAGGTCAGTCACACATTAAGTCTAATTTATTTGCACCTTTAGGTAGTAGGTAGTTGTTTACCTACCGTGATACGTAAATATTTATGAACTAACCAATAAAAATATCTGAAATGTTCGATAATTACAAATTATTATACAATTATATACTTTTATAATATTAATTGATCGTATCATTTTATGAGGCTTTGGCATCACTCTATTGAGCCTACCTACTTGTGCCAAAGAATTACTTTTCTGCGGTTTTCACGACACAATATTTTTTTTTTCATAAGAAAGCGCTTGGAATATACTTGATATAAATTTAAACATATTTAAATTGTGTTTAATAGTTCCATATAGTTTGTGTTAAATTTTCATTCACTTTTTTTTAATTCCTCTTGGGTTTTAAATCGGCTTTGGTAAGCAAAAAAACAACTCCTTTTCATTTTAATAAATTGCTTAAACTATAAATAATATTAACATTTTCTATCATTGTCGGTTAACATTTTGTATTTCGAACACGAATTCAAGTACCTTTTATTTTTACGGTCAAAATGAAAGTCAACTGACTTTGACTAGCTATAGAATAGTGTCGAACTAAAAGTATACTCGTTCCTCATACTTCTGTACTTACCAAGTATTTTATTAAGTGTTTTTGAAACCAATATTTTTAAATTACGATCAAAGACGGTACGATAAGGTTTTTTTATTTAAATACCTAAGTACTTCGTATTGCTGAGGAAATTAATCTTTCTACACAAGATTAGACACTTTACTTTTCTTATCTTCTGGAATGTTAATAGGCAAGCCTATGGCAATACACGTATTGTGTACTATACGGTCCGGTTTACTACTAGCTTACAAAATTATGTATAGCTACTTTCATGTAGGTCTTAGCTTAGAAGGTCGCGTAATGAGATATTGGGACTGGTCAATTTACATTGTAATTGAGTATCGCTGCTCACTTTATATTATATTGAGAATTTGAATAGTTTATTCAAAAAGTTATGCTAACAAACATATCTTAACTAAAGTATGTGTATATTATTGTGCCAATCTTATAACACACAAGATTGACAGAATCTTTTTTTTTATTTTGCTTTAGATAGTCAGTTTATTGCAGAAAGTTACTGGAAATTAACATGTGTGAAATATTGAAACAGAGCCGTAATGAGAAGAATTTAGAAACTAATGAGATGCGGTTCGACAGTTATGTCGTTAAGTTAAGCAATGTTATTGCAGACCGATTCACGGATGGTAATTGTTTTTGTATTGAACTTTTCAATAGTTAATTTTATACACGCATTCTCTTACACAAATACGGTTCCGAGGAATAGACACAAGATTTTTTATTTGACCGGAGTCACGGTCAAAGATTAGTATCAGATGGTTCATTTTTTTACCCAATTGGTGTCTATCGTAGTTTAGTATATTTTTAGTGTGGGTCCTGATGCTAGGCCAGAAACATCCTTTAAAAGACGTACTAACATTGTGTGTTAATTAGACTCTCAGTTCTGAGATTTCTGTGTTTCTTGTTATTAACTAATTTAACGCATATTTTTCCCGTGTAATCACATCATCATAATAACAGCAAAAGCCTTTAACAGCCATACATACACAGCTAAACATAGGCCCCTCCTTAGAAAGGAGTTTGTAGGTGTTGGAGGTGTACCAAGTTTTCCTTCTCTTTATAATGACGTTGTCTTGCGTAGTTTGTTCCCTTAGTTACCTCTTACGACACCCACGGGATGAAAACGGGTGGTGACACTGTATTCTTAATCTGTCACCACGTGGAATCCCCGTGTAATAATATGCTATCTATCTATATAGGAACATTTCTGATGCCACTATTTTCATTAACATAACACATTAAAATTAGACAACGTATTGTTTTTTAAACAATTAAAATAATGTATTATTTATTTCTTTGCTACTTTCAAATGAAAATAAAGAAATATAATAATATACTGTTATAGATTGTAAGTCAAAGATATGTAGGTACCACGCTTGAATGAGCAGCTCTTGACTATAAATGGAAAGAAAGATTTAGTTTTGTAGGTCAGTAGAGGGCTTCTGTTACTAGTCATGCATTAACAAGTCTTTAAGTGTATACTTGCTGCCATTTTTGTAAGATAATATGAATTAATAGCAATAATTAGATATTTTTCACCAGATGGTAGCTATCACTAGGTGATAATTACTGAAAAATACTAATATACTAGGTTCCGTGTGATGACGGATTAAGAATACAGAGTGTCATCATCCCTATTCTTCCTATGGGTGATGTAAGAGTTCCCACATTTTGTTCCCTTACTAGTTCCCTAAGTAAACAAGGAGAGGACCAGCAGTGGGTACTGTTAAACCCTGTTGATGTTGATGATGATGTTGAAGAAAAACACTATCTGACGCTGTCCATGGACACCTGAATTGAAGATTCACCGGGCATTGCCTTTTTTGAGCACTAAATTAGAGAGAATGAGTTTGTGTCACCGGTAACACACTCACACGTTTGAAAACAAGCGAAATGCTGGTTTTGTGTGAGGTCGTGGCATCATACTGGTCGAGCCATTCGAATATCTTATTACTTTTATAGGTACTTAAAACAATCCTAATAATCATTTTAAACCACTGCTGTTTATGAGATAGCTATAATTGTTACCCTTAGGTCAAAGCTTATAGGACGTAAATAGTTGTTCTCTCTTTTTTATTTTATTTTAATAGCCTGTAAAAGTGACTCAACTCTGTCTGATGGAAAGCATGAATAGAATACAAGAGTTGTGGTCACCATACTCACTGCGAATGCAGATAATGCAGTATGGTAACCCACATCGTGCATGCAGTCATCGTGGCAGTGTAAGGCTCACACGCTTACCGTGATAACCATCACCCTCACGTCAATGGGCCTCCGGTCTCGCACCCACCAACGAAACACAAAATCTTTATTTTTGTCTTTATTAAGATAGCAAAATACATCATAAATAATAATATAAAAAATACTAAAATCATTTTGAAGTAGTCAGTAAAAAGATAACTGCAAAAGTAGTCTTGTCAAAATACTTTTGAGCGCTACTGTATATCAGTTGCAATCACTCTAACCATCATTGTATCATGGCGAGGGTCGTTTATAAAGCGAGTACAAAAAGAAAGAATACTAATGATACGGACGGATACCAGCCTCAGGCGCACTCTCTGTTCCCTTACTCTTACAATCCAATGGGACGGTTTCACGACCGAGCAGAGATTAGACGCTGCACCTACGGCTTTCCGAGGCACAGGGATTAAGACGCCAACCTCTAAATTCCGGGCTGTTATTAAGTACTTCGTACAAATCCCTGATGGTGAAACGTTGAACACTGAGATAGTAAACAAACTTCACCTGAGATATGAAGATTAGGTTACTCAGTGCATTGTGCACAAAACCCTTACTAATTGCAATCTTCTGAGCAATGTCGTTTGTACGAGTATACTACCGTAAAATAACGTTTTTTGTTCAGCTTTATATTTAAACTTATGCTTAAAACTCAAAATGCACAAGTAAGCACTTAATAGTTGTTATCAATTATTATTCGATTTCAAAGTTCTTAATTAGTTTATTATTTTGTAAACCTTGTTTCATTCATTAAAAAGGTTAATACGCTTCTGTTTAAGCAAAAAGAGTAAAAATAGATGACTATCGACGCTCAATCTGCCAATCTCCGGTATTATCATGAATCAATCATGATAAAACTACTATCGTTAGCATGTGAAAATCGTGAAAGTGATCAAAATTCTATACCTGTTATGTGTGTGTGTCGTGAGACTTCACAAGTATAATATCAGGTAGGTATGACACATCACTATTAAGCCGAATTATTTAGTTGTCTTTGTCTAACCATAAAGAAAGTCGTTAAGAATTTAGTGCGTATATTTTATTTATTTGTCGAAAGTACTTTATTAAAATACAGAATTATTTTCTACAGTAATTAAGTTGATTATATTTTAATTCTGCTTGTTGATTTTTAACAGTAAACAGTATACTGAAATTTGTCATTTGCAGAAATATGACCCCTTGGTGATAATGTCGTTTCAATGTCTCTAAGCTACTTTTAAATGCTAGGTGAGTAATTTTAAATTGACTTATGCCGTGAAATATCACTAGGTGATCGTAAGTTTTGAGACTGCTTGGTTACGTACGTATAATAGACGCTAATTAGGTCTTTTTACTAGTGAAATAACCCAACAGTAGGTACTACCGCGAAATAGGTAAGTAGGTGTTAAACTATCTTCGCGCCAATTCCAAAATTGTATTCCCGCGTTTTTTTCCCAACATGGTAATGTTGAAAAAAAAATACTTTTTAACAATGCTTTTTGCTGCTCTTGTATAGCAGATACAAAAATATGTTCGTTTTCATAAACCTTTGCTGTCCTTTGATGGTATTATTACAAACCAGTTTTATGTTAAATGGCTGCTTGGTTTATATTTCGCAATTAAGTCACGTTATGCATTGAAGTTAGTCATAAATATTCAATGAACGTTTAACAGTAACTTGAGAAGTGTGTACATCGGATTTATTACGTCTACGTTGTTTTTGCTACCTTCAACTACTTTGTTTAGTCTGAGTCTTGTGACTTCAATAAGTATGTAAGTAGTTGTGATTATGACTAAAACAATGTACAATAAGTATGTGTTTCAGTTGATTTTATTTTTATTTTAAGTTTAAATTAAATGGACCGAGTCAGATGAACGCGACGACTTATCATCAGGTACAAGTAGTACAGGTCAAATTAAAAAAAAAGAACTTTAGATCGAAGCACGTACCTTTTCGTGACTTCCAATACAGTTTTCTCAAGTAATAGGCAGCGGCCACTAAAAGAAGAGCAGCAAGGAAAGCACCGATTGCCGCGCCAGCGACGCTACCAGCACCATAGCACGTCGCAGCCTCTTGGCCAAAAACACAAGGCACCAAAACGGTCACAAATAAAAACAAATTTAATAATACACCCATTTTTAATCCACACAATCTAACATCACTGTATATGGCACATAGATCGTTCGACAACAGACACCGATCACATTCCTAAAATTTGAATTTATCGAATCCGGAATGCGTCGTTTACTTTTTTTCTAGAAGCGCAGTGACAGAGGTATGTACCGCGTCAGCCAGCGCGCACGGTCGACTGTGGCGTTCGTACCTGTTCGTAGTAGATCGGTCGTTTCGGTTGTGAAAAGGCTTTAGCTGTGATTGTGGGACAGAGAGCGTGTGTGAAGAACGTGTTTAGACAGCGCTTGTGTGTACATCTCAGGAGCGGAACCACTTGCGTGATATTTTCTTAAAAAAATTAAGAAGATAAATAAAGTTTGTAATGCGGATACGATCCTACAAGGACGTTCTGAGAGAATAGGAGTAGTGGTAATTTTTTTGTAATATTTAAATGGACATGTTAAGATTCAGCTTTCTTATTATTGCCAACAGTTTTCTAGATAGATACTTTTTAATTTCTTAATGTCTATGAGACTGAAAATGCTTACCTTTTTAATTTATCTTTTATGAAATGATTACGGTGTAATTTATGTCGTATATGCGATATGATATAAAGAGAATAATGAAACGATACAGTCATAAATAAGTCATGTGTACCTACCTTATCTTTGTAATTTCTGTGTATCTTTATGCGTTAAAATCAAATATAAATCTTATGTTAATACAAATCTTAATATAAGAATCAAAATAAATGTATATTTTTCTGACTAAGAATGTATTAAGAAAAAAAAGAAGAAAAATATATTTAAGACTAAGTGATCTCTCTACCATGACGAAAACACACCTGTGACAAGTGTAGACGCAGCGCCGCAGGCGCAGGTATCAACTCACACAGACGCATTTTACTTCTACACACAAAAAACACTATCAGTAAACGTGTTTATTATGTCGTAGGGCGATCATTGAAACGAACTGATTGTAAAATGACTGGGCAACACAAATATGGACCATTTTCGTTACATTATGATACGGCAAATGTTAAACGCTAACTGCACCCCGCGGTTATTGTTACCTCCTCCTCGTAGCATGCGAATACTTTGCGTTTTTGGGATATAAAGTGAGCTATGCTTTATTCTTGAGTATAGACGCGCGTCCCGAGTGGACGTGTCTGACAAAGTGCTCGAGTGCTCCCGCTGCGACATCGCGCCCGCGCCACGCCGCACCTGTCGCTTCGCGCCATCGCGCCGCCTACGTCACCGTTGTGTGTCGGTGTGTCGTAACGGTCGCCCGTTTGCGGCATACTGCGCTCACTGCGGTTAGTGTTTTTTGTGAACTAGACGCGTACATCCAAAGTCGTAGTTGTTGATAGTGGTAGTGTTGTTGTTGTTGCTGTCGCGTGCCACGCGATACGCACAGCAACCAAACCGCCGACATGGCCATGAAGAATACATCATCGAACATGAAGAATCTATCGATGAAGGACCTACTCGCAGACCCAGTCGTCTTCGCCGTACTCCAGGAGAGGTACGGGAACATGGTCGCGCGGAAGGCGCAAGAAAAGATGGAGACAGAAGAGTCTCCAGAGCCCGCTGCGAGTTCGGGTGAAGACAACGAACGCGAACGCGAAGAAAAGGGACAGCCAGAGTCCCCCTCCTCCCCCTCCGAGAGCAGCGATGAAGAGTCCTCTTCAAGAGAGGACGAAGACGAAGAAGGTTTCTCCGTGGTTTCCTCACGGAAACGCAGCCGCAAGGCCAAAGGAGGCCCAAACAAGGCCCCAAAGCTGTCAGAGGGTAAGGATACCTCGGCAGCACCCGCCCCAGTTCGCGCCTCTCCGAGGCCTAAGGGCAACAACTCCCCCTCAGGGAGGTCCACGCCCGCTATCACCGACGCCTCGGCGGCCGCGCCGAAGACCCCCGCCCCTCCACCGATCTACGTCCAGGAGAAATCCAAATGGACGGCTATCTCCACCTGGTGCAACGAGCGCCGGATTATCTACCATTCGGCTCGTAGCACCCAACAGGGCATCAAAGTCGCCCTAGCCACCGCGAGCGACCACAGGGCGCTCTCGAAGCTCCTTCGGGAGAGACACGTGTCTTACCACACGTACACTCTGCCGGAGGACAAGAAGCTCCGTGTGGTTATCCGCAATGTGCCCAGGGAGATCTCCCCCGAGGAGATCAAGGAATCCCTGTCAAAAGACTACCCGGTGCACGAGGTACACCGGATGGTGAGAGGCCGCACCAATACCATCTTTGATATGGTGATGGTCTCCCTCGACGACAGCCCCGCGGGCAAGGACATCTTCAAGATGTCATCCGTCTGTGGGCTGTCGGGGATAACCGTGGAGCCACCTCACCGAAGAAGTGGCATCTCACAATGCCACCGCTGCCAGCTCTACGGGCACTCGGCCCGAAATTGCTTCGCCCGCCCAAGGTGCGTCAAGTGCCTGGAAGACCACGCGACGGAGGAGTGCAAAAGGCCCAAAGACAGGGCCAATTGCACTGCCCCAGTCGCGTGCGTGCTGTGTGGCGAAGAAGGCCACCCCGCCAACTACAGAGGTTGCCCGAAGGCGCCTAAAACCCCCAAGGCGAAAGGACCTCAGCGTCCCCGCCCAGTCGTCCCTGCTGCTGCTGCTGCCACTGCAGGGACCGGGGGGAGCTTTACAGCTGCTCCTTTGCCGAAGACGAACGCCTGGGCCACTCCCAGGAAGACGGGGGAGACCTTCCCACCTCTGCCCGTGCGGAAGACGATGCAGGTCCCCATACCTGCCCCAGTACCCGCAAAGGCAGCCTCCGGCGTGCCCACGCCCACTAAACCTCTCCAGGGAGGGCCCAAGCCGCTCGCCGTCGACTACAGGAGCCAACTACCGCAAACGATCGACCCGGACCTATCCCTAGTGGCAAGGTTCGCGAGTGCGATCGATTTTAACGAGCTACGCCAGCTCGCTAATTTAATACGTCAGAACGAGGGCAATCCGTTGGCCCTCCTCAACGTCAGTATCAGATACTCGAGCGTACTCGAGAAGTTAGGCGCATTCAAATGCAACCCATAATATGGATAGGACACCGACAAGCAGAGTCAAACCACGATCACTCAAGCTAGGGTACTTCAACGCCAACGGCATCAGTAGGCAACGAGATGAAGTTGGCGAATCTCTTAGGGCACACCAACTCGACATATTGCTAGTGCAAGAGACCTTTTTGAAACCCTCGCAGAGAAACCCAAACGTTGCGAACTACTCTGTGGTCCGCAACGATAGGATTGACTCTGCGCTAGGGGGAACTCTCATATATTACAAAAGGTCCCTTCACTGCGTACCTATGGATCCGCCTGCGCTGACTAGCATCGAGGCTTCGGTCTGTCGAATAGGCATGACCGGACACCAATCGATCACGCTAGTTTCAGCCTATCTGTCGCCCAATCGGCAACTACTCGAGAGCGACCTCCGAGCGCTGCTAGAACTGAGCGACGCCGTGATAATCGGCGGCGACCTTAACGCCAAAAACACCCTTTGGAACTGTCACCAGTCCAACGCCAAAGGCAGAGCCCTGGAGTCGCTCTCGAATAGACTAGCGTTCGACATCATCGCCCCGCTCGAACCGACCCACTATCCGCACAACGTGTCTCACCGACCCGACATTCTGGACGTGGCACTCCTAAAGAACATAAACCTACGTTTGTGTTCAGTAGAGGTGCTTCACGAGTTAACTTCAGACCACAGACCTGTGGTTATGGAGTTCGCACCCAGACTGGGTCCCATCGACACAGGTCATCGTACCCCGACTAGACGAATCACGGACTGGAGGCGCCTCGGGACAAAACTCGAGGCAACCTCGTCCGTGCATCTAGATAGGATACCCGACCATATAATTAGCCAAGAGGACACCACGATGGCGATCGACTCCCTCACAGCTCACGTGCAATCGTTAATTAACGAATGCACTCGGGAGGCACCGGCGACGAACGATCGCCGCTGGGACCTACCCGATGACGTACGTGAGCTGCTGAGGCAGAAGAACGCCGCCGTACGAGCCTACGACAGATATCCATGCGAAGCCAACAGGATCAGGTTACGACGCTTAGAAAGAGCGGTCAAGTCGCGCATCGATCAAATGCGCCAAGACAGGTGGGATAGGACACTACAAGACCTCGAACCTACCCACCTTGCCTTCTGGCAGCTATCCCGCTCGCTTAAGAGAGACACCGTCACCTGTATGCCTCCTCTAAGCAGACCTAACCTTCCACCGGCATTCGACGATATCGAAAAGGCAGAGTGCCTGGCCGAGAGTCTAGAGAATCAGTGCACGCCCAGCGTAATACACTGCGACTCGGACCAAATAGCCGAAGTTGATTCGGAAGTAGAGCGCCTAATAA
Source organism: Hypercompe scribonia (assembly GCA_949316085.1). Taxonomy (NCBI): domain Eukaryota; kingdom Metazoa; phylum Arthropoda; class Insecta; order Lepidoptera; family Erebidae; genus Hypercompe; species Hypercompe scribonia. Next base: position 7,650,072 of record OX438992.1, on the reverse strand, counting down.
CCTCACTTCCTACATCAACATCAACGCCGACAGGGATGACAGATACACAACCAGACCTAGACACGGTCACCCCCGAAGAAGTCGAAACGATCGTCAAGGGCCTACACGCTCGCAAGGCGCCCGGTTCGGACGGTATCACAAACAGGGTGTTAAAACTCTTTCCGGAGAGGCTACTGGTCCTGCTGACGTTCATTTTCAACGCAGCACTCAAAAACAACATCTTTCCACAACAATGGAAAGAAGCCGTTGTTATTGGGATACCCAAACCTGGCAAACCAAAGTCCGAACCGACCAGTTATAGACCGATCAGTCTGCTTAACGGATTAGGCAAGCTATACGAGCGTCTAATCTACAATAGGCTGAAAGCGTATGCCGATGCTAATCTTCTCGTCCCCCACGAGCAATTCGGTTTCCGAACCGAACACTCGTGCGTCCACCAAGTTCACCGCATCGTTGAATACACCAGCGATCGGCTTCAACGCAACCTGTTCACAGGAATCCTCTTCTTTGACGTAGCGAAAGCTTTCGACAAAGTGTGGCACAACGGCTTATTATTTAAGCTATTCACCATGGGAGTGCCACACGGACTCGTGCTCATCATACGAGACTACTTGTCGAATCGAAGCTTCCGCTACCGAGTAGAAGGGTCACTGTCCTCCACTCACCCCATACGAGCCGGTGTCCCACAAGGGTCCGTGCTCTCCCCCCTACTCTTCACGCTGTATACCAGCGACATTCCGAAGCATCGGTATGTGCAGACGGCACTATTCGCAGACGACACGGCTATCTACTGCTCAGGAACGAACCCCTCGACAGTAGCCAAAAAACTCCAGACCGCAGCCAACGCACTGGGCGTTTGGTTCCGGAAATGGAGGATAGAGGTCAACCCCGAGAAAAGCCAGGCGGTGCTGTTTCACAGAAGACAGCTAAGCTTGTATCCTTTGGAGAAGACCCCTCAGATTAGGATGTTCGGCAAGTCTATCCCTTGGGCTAGGCAGGCCAAATACCTAGGCATAACCCTCGACGACCGTCTAACCTTCGGCCCCCACATCAAGGCAGTCCGCAACCGGGCTGCCTTCGTGCTAGGACGTCTCCACAATCTATTAAATGCGCGTTCGAAATTAGATCTAAAAAATAAAGTTAGGTTATACACGTCATGCGTACGTCCTATAATGACGTACGGTAGCGTAGTATTCGCACACGTTAGGCCACACAGGATCCATAGGCTTCAAACACTACAAAATAGGTTCATGCGCAAAGCTACGGGAGCACCGTGGTATGTACGCAACGTCGATCTCCACATCGACCTCAGATTGCCGACCATCAAGCAATTCATAAAACAGTGCTCCCGTAGCTACTTTGACTCTGCTCCGACTCACCCCAACCCTCTAGTGGTTGCGGCCGTAGAATACACACCAAGTAGGATTTCGAAGTTACGACGACCCAGACATGCGTTGGAAGAGCCAGATGACGAAATCACGCTCGCCCAACGTAGAGCGGACACAGCTAGGCAATCTAGGAATAGGAACCGTCCGCGTTTTCGTCCCCGTCGTCGGGGGCGGAATACGCGCCGCGTAAATCGTATACATAACATGGGAGTAGGTCGCCCCAACGTAGCAGCAACACCCCAAGCCGAGGTTCGTATCCCACAGGGGGTGCCCTTGGGCTATGTTGCTTAACAAATGACCGGTTGAGAGCCCTCAGCGCTCACCGTAATGCCCGCGTAAAGTTGTAGAGGCCATCCCAGGCCAACAGCTAGGTCAATTTATAAAAAAAAAAAAAAAAAAAAAAAAAATATTCTTGAGTATAATGTATCTCAGTGTCAAATTTCATCCACATCTAATTAGCCATTTTTACATGAGAAAATAACAAACTTCTATGCAAAGTTTCGCCTTATTAATATTAGTAGGATTTATCGTAAAAAATAATTATATGCGCTATAATGTAATTACTTTTAGTGTATAAAAAAGTAGTTAACAATTCTTTCCAAATGTTTAACTCTTCGTTTGTATAAAAATAACGCATTCGTAGCGTTACTAGTTGTTTTAAAACCGAATTAATCATTCAAACAAGTATTATCGGATGTGTGTAGCGACAAATTGTCATTTTTGAACTACCCGTAACACATACATACGTTAAATTACGCCTGTTGCCCGCAATGGTAGGCAGAGACATATAAAAGGTCCACTTTTCACCAGTGTTTTGGTCCCACGTAGTAGGTGGCGATCCTTTTGCCTCAGTTCGTGATCCCTCTCATTCCAAACACAGAGTGACACACCATGTGGTTTTAGTCTATCCAATTTCGACATACCACCCCGCCGCAGACCCCGGTGTAGTAAAGACGCGAGGGGATTACCACACGTAGAAAAAAAGAGGCTTTGGGTTCACGACAGGAACCGTATGCACCTCAAAGTACAGCAAGTACCTTGCTTTTTCAAAATCGATTTTGAAGAACGACATGTTACAAATTAGACAGGTAAATAAACAAGTCTGCATGTTATATTATGTCCAGGTACAACTCTATCCGCCCAATTTTTAGAATTTGGCTACGACACGTACTGACTATACAGAATCAATACATATAAATAAAATTGAAGTGTGAATCCATCTGTCATTTCAAAAATACCGTGTTTTCTCAAGTACTTATAGCTCTTTACACGATGCCAAATCACAAATTAACTTTTTTTTAATTTTTGTCAGTCTATCTGTTTGTTTGTCTGGGTAACCTCTGAAACTGCTAAACTAAAACGGGACTTTCACTAGGAGATAGACGAGGTTACTAGACAACCTATAAGCTTTTATCCCGGATTGCCCACGAAATCGGGATTGACGCAGAAAAAACCACGTCTCTAAGAAAAAAATTCATAATTCAAATCCCACGTGAACGAAGTCGCGGGTATAGCTAGTAATATTATAATAAGCATGCATAGTACTTTGTTGATGCTTCATTGGTTATATGTAGAAATAACTAGATGTGTACGTATGTATGTACATATATAACTACACAACTTATTACGTTTTTATAATGTAGAAGACAATCTTGTTTTGTAATCTCGAAGTTCAATACATCGAACAGTTCATTTGTTTGGTTGAACACGCTGATCACAGAAACAAATGGTTCAAAGTAAAAAAACCTTTTAACATTGGATACTTCATTTGTTCTAAGATTACTTATTCCCATTTCCTCATTTAAACTAAGGTGTAACTGCTTCATCATCAACAGTCTTTTACAGTCCACTACTGGACATAGGTCTCTCCTTAGCAAGGAGGTTTTGGCCTACGATACCACGCTGACGGATTGGAATAGGGTTTGTTTCAAGTTTTCCTTCTCTTTATAATGATGTTGTCTTGCATACTTTGTTCCCTTAGTCGCCTTTTACGACACCCACGGGATGAACCCGTGTGGTAATGGATTGAGAATATATAGTGTTACCACCCCTATTCATCCTGTAGGTAGCTCCTTAAATTAAGCCAATAAAGGTACTTAACATTGAAAGAAAAATACACTTACAGAGACCTGCTACGTGATGGTCACAGGTTCAACATTCCGCTTCCGACGCGCGTCCCGAGTGGACGTGTCTGACAAGTGCTCGAGTGCTCCCGCTGCGACATCGCGCCCGCGCCACGCCGCACCTGTCGCTTCGCGCCATCGCGCCGCCTACGTCACCGCTGTGTGTCTGTGTGTCGTAACGGTCGCCCGTTTGCGGCTCACTGACTTACTGCGGTTAGCGTCAGTGTTTTTTGTGAACAAGGCGCGTACATCCAAAGTTGTATTTTTGAATACGACTTTGTTTAGTGTGTGTCTGTCACGGAAGCGCTAGTTTTTCGTTTCTTGTTAAACAGATAAGTCATAGTCAGCGTTCTTTGTGAACGAGACGCGTGCGTTTAACGTCGTATTTTTAAATACGACGTTGGATAGTGCGCCGTCCTTCACAGAGGCGTTAGTTTCTGTGTACAACGAAGTCTTTGGCCCCTTCAGGGTAAATCCAATTGGTCACTCGGTGGAAACCTTACGGTGTCAACGAACCGAGTGGGCGGTGACCCGACCCGCCTGCCTAGCCCCTTCTGGGTTAGGCAAAGTCGGCTGGGGCTAGACAACTCGGCCTTGGGGGTGTCTCCTAGTCGAGCCTAGCCGTCGCCCTCCCACCCCACCCTTACCTCCACATCCCATTCTCAGCTGTTTGTTTGGGTGTGCCGGCCGACAGGCCCATACCACCCCGGCACCTGGGCAGTTAGGAACCCGACGCACATTGAGATTGGCGAAGGGATACAAGCTTAGGGCACACCTTATTTTTAAGCACACCCTCCCGGCCTTACCCCGGCTGGGAGGCCAAGCACACTCACACCCCCGGGTTGTCCCACCCGGGGACTAGGACTGTTTGCTGCTGCTGTTGTTGCTGTTGGCAGCACAACAACCGCCGAAAAACCGCCGAAATGGCCCTCGCGGGCCTTTCCGCGGGGTCCACTCTCCAACGTCTGGGAGCGGACATAAACGCCATCCTCGAAGACCCCGAGGTCCTCGAGCTCATCCAGAGGAAATTCCTCTTGAAATTGACCGAGGAAAGGACTCAAGATATGGAGACGGAAACGTCTCCAGAGTCCGAGGCAAACTCGGGCGACGAAGGAGCGGACCAAGCTGGGGGCTCCGACGCCAGCGAGGACGAGTCCTCGTCCTCCACGTCCTCGGCCTCTTCTAAAGAGTCCGGTTTTACGGTCGTTTCCTCACGGAAACGCAGCCGTAAGGCCAAAGGAGGCCCAAACAAGGCCCCAAAGCTGTCAGAGGATAAAGATACCTCGGCAGCACCCGCCCCCGTTCGCGCCTCTCCGAGGCCTAAGGGCAGCAACTCCCCCTCAGGGAGGTCCACGCCCGCTATCGCCGACGCCTCGGCGGCCGCGCCAAGGATCCCCGCCCCTCCTCCGATATTCATACAAGAGAAATCGAGATGGACGGCGATCTCCACCTGGTGCAACGAGCGCCGCATCCGCTACCACTCTGCCCGTAGCACCCAACAGGGCATCAAAGTTGCCCTAGCCACCGCGAGCGACCACAGGGCGCTCTCGAAGCTCCTTCGGGAGAGGGACGTGAGTTACCACACGTACACTCTGCCGGAGGACAAAAAGCTCCGTGTCGTTGTTCGCAACGTGCCCAAGGAGATCTCCCCCGAGGAGATCAAACAAGCCTTGACACCCAACTACCCGGTGCATGAGGTACACCGGATGGTAAAAGGCCGCACCAACGTCGTATACGACATGGTGTTGGTTACTCTCGGCGACACCCCCGCCGGCAAGGACATCTTTAAGATGTCGTCCATCTGCGGGCTGTCGGGCATAACCATAGAGCCCCCTCACCGTAGAAGTGGCATCTCACAATGCCACCGCTGCCAGCTCTATGGACATTCGGCGCGTAACTGTTTCGCGCGCCCCAGGTGCGTCAAGTGCCTGGAAGACCACGCGACGGACCAGTGCAAAAGGCCCAAAGACAGGGCCCAATGCACTGAGCCAGTCGCGTGCGTACTGTGTGGCGAAACAGGCCACCCCGCCAACTATCGAGGTTGCCCGAGGGCGCCTAAAACCCCCAAGGCGAAAGGACCTCAGCGTCCCCGCCCAGTCGTCCCTGCTGCTGCTGCTGCTGCTGCAGGGACTGGGGGGAGCTTTAAAGCCGCTCCTCTGCCAAAAACGAACGCCTGGGCCACTCCCAAGACGACCGGGGAGACCTTCCCACCTCTGCCCGTGCGGAAGACGATGCAGGCCCCCATACCTGCCCCAGTACCCGCAAAGGCAGCCCCTGTCGAGCGGCCCACAAAGCCTCTCCAGGGAGGGCCCAGGCCGCTCGTAGTTGACTACAGGAGCCAACTACCGCAAACGATCGACCCGGACCTATCCCTAGTGGCAAGGTTCGCGAGTGCGATCGACTTTAGCGAGCTACGTCATCTCGCTAGTCTAATCCGGCAAAACGAGGGCAATCCGTTGGCCCTCCTCAGTGTTAGTGTCAGGTACTCGAGCGTACTCGAGAAGCTAGGCGCGTTTAAATGTAACCCATAATGGATTGCACACCAACACGCAGAGTCAAACCCCGATCACTCAAGCTAGGGTACATCAACGCCAACGGCATCGGTAGGCAACGAGATGAAGTTGGCGTTTTTCTTAGGGCACACCAACTCGACATATTACTAGTGCAAGAGACCTTTCTGAAACCCTCGCAGAGAAACCCAAACGTTGCGAACTACTCTGTGGTCCGCAACGATAGGATTGACTCTGCGCTAGGGGGAACTCTCATATATTACAAAAGGTCCCTTCACTGCGTACCTATGGATCCGCCTGCGCTGACTAGCATCGAGGCTTCGGTCTGTCGAATAGGCATGACCGGACACCAACCGATCACGCTAGTTTCAGCCTATCTGTCACCCAATCGGCAACTACTCGAGAGCGACCTCCGAGCGCTGCTAGAACTGAGCGACGCCGTGATAATCGGCGGCGACCTTAACGCCAAGAACACCATTTGGAACTGTCACCAGTCCAACGCCAAAGGCAGAGCCCTGGAGTCGCTCTCGAATAGACTAGCGTTCGACATCATCGCCCCGCTCGAACCGACCCACTATCCGCACAACGTGTCTCACCGACCCGACATTCTGGACGTGGCACTCCTGAAGAACATAAACCTACGTTTGTGTTCAGTAGAGGTGCTTCACGAGTTAACTTCAGACCACAGACCTGTGGTCGTGGAGTTCGCACCCAGACTGGGTCCCATCGACACAGGTCATCGTACCCCCACTAGACGAACCACGGACTGGAGGCGCCTCGGGACAAAACTCGAGGCAACCTCGTCCGTGCATCTAGATAGGATACCCGACCACATAAATAGCCAAGAGGACACCACGATGGCGATCGACAACCTCACAGCTCACGTGCAATCGTTAATTAACGAATGCACTCGGGAGGCACCAGCGACGAACGATCGCCGCTGGGACCTACCCGATGACGTACGAGAGCTGCTGAGGCGGAAGAACGCCGCCGTACGAGCCTACGACAGATATCCATGCGACGCCAACAGGATCAGGTTACGACGCTTAGAAAGAGCGGTCAAGTCACGCATCGACCAAATGCGCCAAGACAGGTGGGATAGGACACTACAAGATCTCGAACCTACCCACCTTGCCTTCTGGCAACTATCCCGCTCGCTTAAGAGAGACATTGTCACCGTTATGCCTCCTCTAAGCAGACCTAACCTTCCACCGGCATTCGACGATATCGAAAAGGCAGAGTGCCTGGCCGAGAGTCTAGAGAATCAGTGCACGCCCAGCGTAATACACTGCGACTCGGACCAAATAGCCGAAGTTGATTCGGAAGTAGAGCGCCTAATAACCTCACTTCCTACATCAACATCAACATCAACGCCGACGGGGATGACAGATACACATACACAACAACAAGACCTAGACACGGTCACCCCCGAAGAAGTCGAAACGATCGTCAAGGGCCTACACGCTCGCAAGGCGCCCGGTTCGGACGGTATCACAAACAGGGTTATAAAACTCTTTCCGGAGAGGCTACTGGTCCTGCTGACGTTCATCTTCAACGCAGCACTCAAAAACAACATCTTTCCACAACAGTGGAAAGAAGCCGTTGTTATTGGGATACCCAAACCTGGCAAACCGAAGTCCGAACCGACCAGTTATAGACCGATCAGTCTGCTTAACGGATTAGGCAAGCTATACGAGCGTCTAATCTACAGTAGGCTGAAAGCGTATGCCGATGCTAATCTTCTCGTCCCCCACGAGCAATTCGGTTTCCGTACCGAACACTCGTGCGTCCACCAAGTCCACCGCATCGTTGAATACACCAGCGATCGGCTTCAACGCAACCTGTTTACAGGAATCCTCTTTTTCGACGTAGCGAAAGCTTTCGACAAAGTGTGGCACAACGGCTTACTATTTAAGCTGGCCACCATGGGAGTGCCACACGGACTCGTGCTCATCATACGAGACTACTTGTCGAATCGAAGCTTCCGCTACCGAGTAGAAGGGTCATTGTCCTCCACTCACTCCATACGAGCCGGTGTCCCACAAGGGTCCGTGCTCTCCCCCCTGCTTTTCACGCTGTACACTAGCGACATTCCGAAGCATCGGTATGTGCAGACGGCACTATTCGCAGACGATACGGCTATCTACTGCTCAGGAATGAACCCCTCGACAGTAGCCAAGAAACTCCAGACCGCAGCCAACGCACTGGGCGTTTGGTTCCGGAAATGGAGGATAGAGGTCAACCCCGAGAAAAGCCAGGCGGTGCTGTTTCACAGAAGACAGCTAAGCTTGTATCCTTTGGAGAAGACCCCTCAGATTAGGATGTTCGGCAAGTCTATCCCTTGGACTAGGCAGGCCAAATACCTAGGCATAACCCTTGACGACCGTCTATCCTTCGGCCCCCACATCAAGGCAGTCCGCAGCCGGGCTGCCTTCGTGCTAGGACGTCTACACTGTCTAGTTAACTCGCGTTCGAAATTAAATTTAAAAACAAAGTACGATTATACACTGCATGTATACGTCCTATAATGACGTACGGCAGTGTAGTATTCGCACACGTTAGGCCACACAGGATCCATAGGCTTCAAACACTACAGAATAGGTTCATGCGCACAGCTACGGGAGCACCGTGGTATGTACGCAACGTCGATCTTCACATCGACCTCAGATTGCCGACCATCAAGCAATTCATTAAACAGTGCTCCCTTAGCTACTTTGACTCTGCTCCGACTCACCCCAACCCTCTAGTAGTTGCGGCCGTAAACTATACACCGAGCAAAATTTCAAAAATACGTCGACCCAAACACGCGTTAGGGGAGCTAGACGACGACATTACACGCGCTCAACGCAGAGCGAACACACTAGGTGCGAACCGTCCGCGTTTTCGTCCCCGCCGGCGGGGGCGGAACACGGGCCGCGTAAACCGTCAACAAAACATGGGAGTAGGCCGCCCCAGTGTTTCAGCAACACCCCAAGCCGAGGTTCGTACCCCGCAGGGGGTGCCCTTGGGCAATGTTGTTTAATAAAGGTCGGTTGAGAGCCCTCAGCGCTCACCGTAACTAAACCGGGTAAAGTTGTAGAGGCCGTCTGAGGCCAACAGCTAAAAATCAAATCAAAAAAAAAAAAAAAAAAACCTGCTACGTATTCTGTTACCTGGCGATTACCTGTCTTCAAGTTTTGAGAGCCTGTCTTCGCGGATGGCTTAATGGTTTAAGTGGTTACCTCGTCGCTTCCTATTGCAATGAAATTACACTGATTATTTTGTGTTTGTGGGTCGATTACTACATTGGACAACACTTTCTATGATCCACAAATTGTTTCGAATCTGAGTGTTTTTACACAAGATGTATCCCTAGTGCGCGAGTTGTATTTGAAAAAAGAATGGAAGCCATTATATTTTATTTTAAACAAAACATGAGACGTCCCTATTGAATTATACGCGAAACATGCAAGACCTTAATTCTTGTAAGTACGCAGTTTAAGTACAACTGGCTTGTTACTTTGGTATATCAGGTTAAGTACGCTGCATTCTTTACTATTTTACATATAAGGCTCTTAACACGTCTGAACACAGTCGCAGTAAACGCGATAAATATATAAATATTTCGGACATTTGACACACAACGTCATCTAGTTTTAAACTAAGCAGAGCTTGTGCTATGATGACTAGACTGACTGATAAACTCCGAAACAAATATGTGTAAATCATACAAATATTTGGTCCGACCCGGTAATCGCATTGCATTCATTACGGCTACGCCACCAAGGCAGTTTGAGATCTGGAATGACTGATTTTTAAAAATGTACCACCTACTTTATAGCTCCTATTACGTCGTAAAGATTTGTTATAAACTGTTTCTTTTATATCAAATGAGCAGATAGTTCACCTGATGGTAAGTGCTTGTCGGGGCTCTTGAACACCTACAACTCAAGAGTCAAAGGTGCTGCCGTCGTTTCATTCTCTTGCACAATCTAGAAGGACCTTCCATTCTGATTAAAAGGCCATGTCATGAGAGTTCAAAAGCTTAGAACAAACACATTATATTTATTATGGATCATAGAAGTTCTTTTTGTGTGTGAACAGGTCACCGCCATAACCTCTAGCCCTATGTGAAGAACTCACAGGAAATCCTTTTTAAGGTACACTGTAGGACCTCACAATAGAATAGAGTATTTAGTCAGTTCGAACCTAATCTCGTGGTCAGCCTCTGTAGATAATCACTTAACACCCTCGAATGATTTGAGAAAAGATGCCTAGTGTTCCATCTCAGATTCAACGACAAAAAGTAGCACAATATCTTGAGTACCTTAGCTAAGTATTCGTGTCTTAACTTGAAGGATGCAGAATACCTAAAGTAATTTAAGAGAACATAAATTAAATATAAACACGCACATAAGTACCCATTAAAGTAATGTAATGTCTAGAAGTCATGTCAAGTGGTTGTCATACAACTCGTACGGGCATAATTTTCTTACAAATTCTGGTGTATTTGATTATAGATAAACCTACTAACACTAAATAGGACTACTCCCTCCCACACACCCACTACTGTCGCACTAGAATCAAAAGTAGTGACTCACAAATACAGTTGTAACACTCGGGCAGTCCCACGAAAAAAACTATCTTGGAAACCGCAATGCAATTAATCCGAAGAAAACTGAAGGAGTTGGAAATATAATAAGCCCAGTCTCTCCTTAGCCAAGCGAGAGACAAAAAAATAAATAAAAATAGGTACATATATACTAGGGTGTCCCTTAAATTTCAAGTTCGATATTTTTTTACGCATACCTTCTTAAAAGTTTCGTAATAACCCTATATTGTCTAGAAAAAAATATTAGTTCGATATATAAACGATAACCCGTGCCGACTTGCTATTTAAACTTGTCGATACAAGTTGCTTAAGTACTGCCCAGTGACCTGTTACGACATGTTTTATTTGCCATTTCGTACGTGATTTTTGAGACTATTAGTGCTTCATTGTTTAGTGCGTAAACATGTCGGTGGAATTACGGAGTGATAAACAAAATATTTTTCTTATCGGATTGACTAGCTACCAAATAAATGGTGCAAAATTACCATCTAATCGACAAGTTCTCTCAGTCCTATTTTACAATATTCGTGAGGTTAAATTGACTGTTAGTGAAAGTGCAAATCTTGTGATTAGGGAGTGCATCATATATTGGGAAAAAGCAAGAATTCCAACAAGGGCATTTCCTAACTGCGTGAAGAAACTTATTGATTTATATCATGTTTGGAGAGAGTTGCAACTAATTGTAAGAAAACTCAGATTACGTTTAAGAGTCTGAGAACAATTTTATAATTAATCTTGATAATTTGTTTGATATTGCACATGCTGATGCTTTTGAGAGAATGAAAATAGAGGAAAGTAAATTATTTTTAATGAAACAGAGAGAGCCAGGTCGACCGGGATGCTTAGGTGGTGTAGATAAAAAATTGGCGGAAAAAGAACAAAGATCTAGACAACGACGATTGGAAGAAGAGGAAAGGATTGTAAGACAAAGAGAATCACTAGCTGTTGCATCTACTTCCACCACAAATAACTTAGACAGTGTAGAAGATTCAGACGAAGAACAGATCTTGAATTCTGAACTCAGCTTGCCGGACGTTCCCTGCCATGAATAAAGTTCAAAAAGAGGTAGAAAGAATCTTATAACACCTAAACTAGTTGCAGCTTTAGATCGATGCCAGTTAAGCATTAGAGATACCGTTTACATTCTTAATGCGGTGGTAGAAGCGCTTGGTCTGAGCAGCGATGATTTCTGTATTAACAAATCCTCGATTCAGCGAATTCGTACTGAAACTAGAAAATCAAGGGCAGAAGCAATAAAATCTAACTTCCAAAACAATGTACCCGACATAGTCACAGTCCATTGGGATGGAAAACTATTACCGGGGTTGGATGTACGGAGTTCAAAAGAAGAACGCTTGCCAGTTATAGCTTCATTTGACGATAGAGAGCAGCTTCTTGCAGTGCCGAAACTAGAAAGTTCTTCTGGAAAACATCAAGCGAAGGCTGTATCAGCAGCTCTCTTTGACTGGAACCTTTATGATAAAGTGCAAATAATGTGCTGCGACACAACAGCTTCCAATATGGGCCGTTTCAATGGAGCTTGTGCTATTTTGGAGCAAACTTTAGGAAGAGAATTGTTGCTTTTCACCTGTCGTCATCATGTTTATGAATTGGTCCTAAAAGCTGTCTTTGAAACCAAGATTAAGCAAATTACTAGTAGCCCAGATATTCCGATGTTCAAAAAGTTCCAAGAAAATTGGAAAAACATTGATTGTACTAAAATTGAACGATCTCTTAATTTCGTAAAAGCACGGGTTGCCGAGACAGACATTCAAGCGTTTTTACTATTTTATAAGGCAGAATTAGATAAAGGTTTTGTAAGAGATGATTACCGCGAATTGGTCGAACTGTGCGTAATATTTTTAGGAGGAGACACAGAGGAAAAATTAAAACTAAGCCCCCCCGGAGCTATACATCAGGCACGCTGGATGGCGAGAGCGATCTATTCTTTAAAAATATGTTTACTTCAGTCACAATGCAGAGTAACTGCGAAGGGCAAAAAGGCTCTACAAGATGTTTGCTTATTTCTCGTAATATTGTATGTTAAACCTTGGCTCGAATGTACAGTGGCGACCAAAGCACCTAATCAAGATTTGCGCTTCTTGAAGATGTTAAAAGAGTATGAAAAAGTTGACGCAACAATTTCTAAAGCTTCTATAAGCAAGTTCAGCCATCACTTGTGGTATTTATGTGAAGAGACAGTCATTCTATCACTATTTGATGATGAAGTTGACAACCAAACTAAGAAGAAGATGATTGCCAACTTCAACAGGGACAAAATCTCAGATTTTAGCAAACGCTATGACTCGTCGAAGGAAGAACTGACTCAAAAGTTGTTTGGTAAGTTAAATTGACTTTTTGTTGGATTTCAATTTCAATGTCCAATACTTATTTATTTATTTTCAAAATTGTTGTTGATTTTTATTTGTTATTTAACTTATTTTTCTTTTTTTTTAGACAAGGCACTGGATGATTTCGTATCGGAAAAGAGAAAACAATTTTTATCACGACTGCAGATCGACGACAGTTTTCTAAAGGAAGATGTATCTTCTTGGAATAACAATGCTGCTTTTCTGGAGGCTAAAAGAAGAATAAGTTATTTGAGAGTTGTAAATGATACTGCTGAAAGGGCTGTTAAATTAATGCAAGATTTTAACGGACTTATCACGGCTGAAGAAGAACAAAAACAGTTCTTGCTGCGCTGTGTCCAGGAACATCTAAAATTGTATCCAGACTGTAAAAAAACTACTCTAAAAAGAAGTTACCCTGAATGATTCTTATTTCTTTATGTTTTTAATTAAAGATTAATGTTCATCTAATTTATTATTTAATTTTATTCACTTAATTCATTGCATTTATAGTGAAATTATAGCAGACTGAAATTTTAGGACAAAACACGTTTTTTACTAAACTTTGAAGCTCGGTCAGCACTGGTTGCAATTATGCTAGATTGATAAAATTTTATATTTAAGTATCTTATAGCATTAGTAAAAATTATAGAGGGTATGCATTTCGAAATTCGAAAAAAAATTTTTTTTTGTCATATAAGGGTCACCCTAATATATATCCTTTAAATCAGGAAAGCACCACATAGTTAAGATATGAAGGGTCCTAAGTATATGTAGCTACATTTTATTTCTATAATGTGTATAGTAGAATCACCTACACACATGGAAATTCACCCTAGTTGATACAAAATCCTCACAGTATACAATCCCAGTTGTCATTTGTAAGCCATTCAGCATTACACTATGCTCATTATACTCCAGCACAATATTTCCACAGTATATGACCAGACTGTTCACAGTTAGAGTTAGATGTAGAGCATGGACACAATGGTGACTTGATTAACTTGAAAATAAAAATGAGTATAGTTTTCTCTTAGAGTTACCATGGCCTGTAAAAAATTGAACGACACCGTGATCCACCTCAAGCCATGTCCTTGACATGTTCACGGTTAAATGGATAGAAATGGTAAATGTGGCGCCCCTTAGATGATTCGTTCCATCATTATTACCTTTCGTCAATAAGATCGCTATAGACATTGAACTCCTGGTATAGCAATCTAGTGATTTTAACGCGGTCTCATACACCAAAAAAGACGTATTCCATATTTTCTAATGTTGAATAGTATATGAGAGCATGTCTTTGCGCCTCGAGATCGCCTAAAAGCACACCCACCAATACCGGTGAAGCCTCACAAGTTGCCCTATTGGCCCAAGTAGATGTACCAAAGCGCATAGAACTTAGATATATGAGTCCATGTATAATCTTTAGTGTATTAAACGATAAACCTCATCCTGCAGTTGATGTCTTTATTTAAATGCATTAGACTCTTTTTAGACTGTTCATTAACTTTGCAAATATCTTCAAAAATCAAAGGTTTCTTTTTAAAACTAATCCTGAATAACAGACTGAGGTTTTACATTTAACAGTACCATTGTCAAATTTAATGCACGGCAGCGATTTGAGGTTATTGTTAAAAGTAGCTGGAAGATTTTGTTAAATGCCAAAGTTAAATGATTCCGTTCACCGTAAAGAGACACGTTCAAACATCATTGGCTTATTTCTCAAACCCCGCTGTAGTATCAGATTCCACCATTAATAATCTGTCATCGGTATCGTGCTTAGAGTAGATCCGGGGGTATAGGTATCGTAAGAAAACCATCGAAGTCTTCTACAAGTATTGACCTAGTACTGACCCCAGAAGATACTTTATTGTAAGCGCCTTCGACACAGAATGATGTCTAAGTCTTAGCTTAGTTGTGCCTTACCAACATGCGTTGTCGAAGGCGTAAGATATTTCTAAGAAAATAGCTAAGACGTATTGAAATTGATTTCGCCAACGTAAACCCGAATGGAATTTAATTTCATCCAGCTGAAGCCAGGGTAGTACAAGACGTGCCAAAAGCTTTCGTTATCAATGTGATGGGTCAGAAGAATATGGGATCATCTGGTGGACTGTGGCTGCTTTTTTGTATTATATTGATATTAAGTACTGCCTCGCCAAACACGAGGCAATATTTCTGCAATGCAACGTTGAAAAACTGAAAATATCGTATTACCCGAAACTTTCCAAACTATTTTTGTAATTATGTTCAATATTTATCGTCTTCCGAAGATTTGTTTACCGATAAGTTCCTAACAATACTGAAAAATTCGTCTGAAGATGGTAAGACAGGTATTTTAGGCAGTGGAGGTTCGGTGGCCCACTGCCTGATATGTTGTGGTGTCTCTGGTGATCAGCGTCATTTTCCGATAATTCTATGTGCGATTCTAAAAGATATTTTAGTGTTTTTTCTACTCCTAATCTCTAATCTCTCATTAATTTGGTCGTTTTGTACATATGCAAGGTCTATTGGTCTATTCGCCTGAAATTTATGGTACAAAGGCGACCACGGATAGACTTCCCTTAGATTTCTCCACAGTATCTCTTAGAGCAAAGAACATTATCGTAAATATCACCTGTTACGGTACAGTTTTGATCTTTCACTTAGTCGAATACGAGCTTTTCGGTAGCTTCTACGTAGTTCAGTTTATTTCTAATTCCACCAGTCCCATCTCCGAGTGTTCAGATAGATCCATAGCCAATAGACAGATCAGCACAACATGTGAAAGTATCTAAAAGTATTTCTGCGCTTTTGCTGGTAGGTTTTACAGGTAGAGGATGAGATCTCAGCAACGGCGCAGTGTGACGTCATAAGATTATGCAACGAAAACAGTAAAATTAGAACTTGCAACATATATTTCAGCTTGCGACCGGCAATCTAGTTGGATAATTCCGCAAGCAATGTGTTATTGCTCTTGTATAAAGACAATGTCTATGCTAGCTTTTGTTCGAAAGTTAAACGGGGTGGCTGTTATATCATTATAAAGATTTAACTGGCCTTTTGAAATATTAATCATTACTTTATAGGTACTAGTACAATTATTTTATAACTTATTTAGTAATTGGTATTTAAACTTAGTTACTCTAGTTTTATTCTATAAATAGGGCAGTTCTGTGAGCCGCATTGATGGTTAGATGGTTTTTTGAACTGCCTGCACTGTATGCACTACTAACAGTAAAGTCGTGAACTCAGTCTTACACCTCTTTCGTGTTGAGGGTACTTGCACCCCTCTGGCAGAGATGAAAATATATGTATTTTCTTCCGCAAACAAATACGTTTTTGACTTTTTGGAAAAAAAAGTTGATTCCAAAAGTAAGTTAACATGTAATATAGTTCTATATTTTATACTAGTTAATAGTATAAGTGGATGTAGATACACTCCCTTGAAAATAAGTGGCGACGTCCATGCACCATACTATACCTGATTATAAGTCTAATATCATCATTGTGGTTTTAAATTACAGTTCAGGAGAAAATGGAAAGAATTATGTAATACTGTAGGTTATGTAACACATTTTTTTATAAGATTTTTATAAAAACACCCAGAGTTAAAATATTTGAAGGTTTGGTTCGTTTTTTTTTGAAAACCGATTTAACGACATCTATCCAACAGTAGTTGAACTACTAAGTAAAACAATTTTTACACGACAAGCTTAAAAGCTTGTGCAGAAAAACAATTATTATGTTGTACAACTACTACTAAACTTGTAATATTATTTTGATACCAGACGTAGGACTACAAGTTATTATTTCTTTTGTAAAGGTAGTAGTTATGAGTTCATGACGCAAGTATGTCAAAATTAAAATGAATGATAGTGGCTTTATTCGAATACATGTTCTTAATGCATTCATTTTCATTATAAGATCTTAGTTTCACCTAAAAGGTTATCCAAGTACTTTTTAAGTTTTTCTACTAATCTTTCAAATGTTTTTTTTGGAAATATTTTAAAGTATTGGTAGAAAAATAGTGGCAAATGGTAGCATTTTCACGAAAAGTGTAGCCACACCGCGTAGGCGACAAATTCTGTGCCATTTGTCAATTCGTTTTCCAATATTTTATAGCCGGCTGATAAAAGTTAAAGTTAACCATATATACATATATTACTTTATTGTTATTAAATGTTTGTTACAGCTGCCTAAACCAAAATGGAAAACGATATAATTGATTCACTAAACGATATGGGGTAAGTTGACGATTAAAAAGGTTATTATCAGGAAAATGCTATGCCGAAATAGGCAGCCTATTTATTTTCTTAAAAGCTAACAAAAACCGAGACAAATCAAGAATTCTAATTTGAACTCCTAAATCGTCTGCATGATAGAAAATATGAATTACCTGGCTAATTCAATAAAGAAACACGTTTAGAATTAGTAATTAATCGCACTCGATCGATACGGCCAAATACTTCATCAACTGCTTCAAAGCGTTTTTTTATAAATATAAATATTAACAATACAAAACTACTATAGTTACTATAGTAACGAACTGAATAGTCTTTTTTTTAGTTTTTGAATACAAATATTTTTGTAAATTCGACCATTTCGTGCCATATGTTTCTTCTGTTACATGTATTCGATTTTTCTTTTTTTTCTATAAGATTATATTATTTAGTCTGTACAGCAGATTGTGTATTAAAATTGTATTAGGTATAATAATTAAGTACTTATTGTACAAAGTTGTGCAACAACAAGTGGGTGCAATACCTACTGATTATTGCGAAATTACCATACCATACTCTACAGAAGAATCATATCTAGATAACTATAAAATACCTGTAATGCTTTAGACAAGACTAGGAACTAGGTGATAAAACGTGTGCCTATTGGAAAAAATTGAACTATATTTGTACCTTGTATTCTTATTGGAAAAGTATTAAATTGGACAGATTTCTCTATGAATCTATGCCTTTAAATATTATCCCTAAGCCACATTGGAAACCAGTTGCTAATACAGAATTTTTTTCTTAATTGTTTCTGCAGCCAAGAAACTTTGTTAATAATAAAGATAAACCCGGTTTCTATTACAATAAAATAATTCTGTTTTGGAAACTAATTGCCAATGTGGCCAATGGAAAATATTATAATATGTAAAAAAAAAATGTTTCAAGCTTCCCTGTATATCTTTTATGTGTGCTCTGTGATCTCATAGCTTTAGGTATGCTGCATTTACAACGAATAACATAGGGGATGTTTGAATTATGTAAATGCATGTATATTTCATAGCCGAGGTTTCTAGACCGTTACTGAAATGTTTAAAATTGAGTATTTATTGTTAGTAGAAGTTCAAAAAAAATATACAATGACTAAATTATATACTTTAAAGTATATATACCTTTAGATAAAAAAAATATTTAATCCCCTTGTTTCAGATATGTGGGCCCACTCACAAATGAGAATGCATTTCTCAAGGCAGTGGAATGTGGAGCTAAGTCCATGGAGTTTACCCAGCTCGTTCATATCTTAGCCGATGAAATAAAAAAACTATGCCGATTGGAGGAAACAGTGAATGTAATTAATGGTCCACAGGACTCCAGCTCCTTCTTGTTGGAACTGAGTTCATTTTTGAAAGAACTCGGATGTCCATATAAGAATTTAGTAACAGGTTTGTTTCTTATAAAATATTGGTGAAAAATGCTTTATGCTATGCAAATTGATATTATGAAATGAGAGAATATGAACTTCAAAATTAAAGTGTAATTTGAAAAGATTACTAGAGAGAGAATTCATAGTATATGCGCTATGACAGGTACAAGAATAGTTTAGTAGTTTATATTTATAAATTACTAACTCTTACCCACAGCTTCACTCATGTAGAATTTGGTATGAAACATTAAGTTTTGTAATATCATTTTAAATACTTTTTTTTTAAATAAAAAGCGTCCTATGTTGCTTCTAATACCTCCAAGAATATGTGTACAAAATTTCTAGATGATCGGTTGAGTAGTTTTCATGTGAAACCGTAACAAACAAGCTTACATTCACATTTGTAATATTAGTAGGATTACTGGAATGGGCAATGGATATCCACCACTTTGTATGGGCTCCTGTCCTAGACACAGACAATTCATTATTGAAACAATTATTTTTTAGAGGCCTATACCGAATAGAAAACACTGTTTTATGAATTTTAATATTAAGTCAGTTATATACAGAAAAAACTCCTTATTCACGTTTTCACTATTCCCGGACTAAAAAATTGCGACTCAATTCACAGATTTAAACATTCAACAAGTCGAATTTATTTGCGGATCTAATCAGTACATATTAACAAAAATTATTATTTTTTTTTTTTTATACCACGACGGTGGCAAACAAGCATACGGCCCGCCTGATGGTAAGCGGTTACCGCAGCCTATGAACGCCTGCGGCACCAGGGGCATCACGTGCGCGTTGCCGACCCTTTAAAAACCTATTTACCCCCTTCTTGAAGAGGCCTATACTGTAGTTTCCAGGGAAAACCTCGGCCGGGAGCTCATTCCATAACGGGATTGTTCGCGAGAGAAAATTTCTCTGAAACCGCACTGTGCGCGACCATTTAGGTTCCAATGTATGTGGAGGAGCTCCCTGACGATGGCGAGCGGTGCGATGGTAGAAAGTGGCTGTGGGCATCATATCAAACAATTCTTCAGAACACAGCCCATTGTAGAGACGATTGAGCACACACAAGGAGGCAAAGTCTCTCCTAAGACTTAGTGGCTCGATACCGTCTGTGAGATCAGGATCGTCGACTATTCTCACAGCACGTCTCTGAACTGAATCGAAAGGCTCAAGCTGGTACTTCGGTGCTCCCGCCCAGAGATGACAGCAATACTCCATGTGAGGTCGAACTTGTGTTTTGTAAAGTAGTAGCCTTTGTGCCGGTGTGAAGTATCGCTTCGCTCTATTCAGAACACCAAGCTTTTTTGATGCCAGCTTGACCTTCTCTTCCAAATGAGCTCGAAATTGGACGTCACTGGAGATGTCGACACCGAGGATTCCAATACTCTGTGTATTCTGGAATTGTGGAACCACAGTGAACGGGGTTTTCTTAGCGGTAAACGCACAGACTTGTGTCTTAGAGGGGTTAAATTGGACCAGGTTATCCCGACCCCAATCGGAGACTCTGTGTAAGGTGCTCTCGATTTGAGACACAAGTTATTCGCGACTTTCTACTACAACGGTACGAGGGATGTTAGCTCGGCCCGTGTAATACGCATCTCCAGTACTGTCGTCCGCATAACAATGGATACCATCCGTGGACAGCATATCATTGATATGCAGCAAGAACAGCGTTGGAGATAGCACGGAGCCTTGCGGGACACCAGCGTTTATGTCCATGCTTTCGGAACAGCTACCATCGACGACGGCTTTTATGCGTCTGCCGGACAAAAAGCTAGCCACCCACTTGCACAAACCCTCGGGCAGGCCGTAGGATGGTAACTTCGATAGAAGACCCCTGTGCCAGACCTGATCGAACGCC
This sequence comes from Hypercompe scribonia, assembly GCA_949316085.1. Lineage (NCBI taxonomy): Eukaryota > Metazoa > Arthropoda > Insecta > Lepidoptera > Erebidae > Hypercompe > Hypercompe scribonia. The sequence goes on along the minus strand of OX438992.1, from coordinate 7,629,611 downwards.
TTTGCTATATCCAGGCTAACTGCCAAAGCCTCACCTTGACTCTCAATGGCTGAAGGCCACCGGTGAGTGAGATACACTAGAAGATCACCAGTCGAGCGACCGTGGCGGAAACCATACTGGCGGTCGCTGATCAAATCGTGCTCCTCTAGGTAACTGAGGAGCCGTGTGTTGATTACACGCTCCATCACCTTAGAGAGAAGGGAAGTTATAGCTATAGGCCTGTAATTCGATGGGTCCGATCTATCACCCTTTTTTGGCACTGGATGCACATGGGCAGTCTTCCACGAAGACGGCACTTGCCTTTTGCGGTAGGAAAGCGCGAAAAGTCGCGTTAGTACAGGGCACAACTCAGGAGCACACTGCTTGAGCACCACTGCAGGTATGCCGTCTGGCCCACTCGACTTATGAACGTCTAGACAGTTTAGTTCCCGCCGCACTTCTCTTTGCGAAATGTGTATTTCCGGCAAAGAGTGTTGGCACGGCGGGTTAGTAGGCGGTACCGCACATCCATCCTCGTTCATGGTCGAGTTTGAGGCAAAGACTTGCCCAAGTAGGTCGGCTTTCTCTTTGGCACTGTGGGCCAAGTTACCATCAGCATTTCGCAATGGTGGTAAAGACGACTGGCAAAAGTTTCCCTCGGCCGCCTTAGCAAGAGACCAAAAGGCACGACTCCCAGATGGGTAGCCCGTAAGTCGCTCACCAATCCTGCCGATGAAATCGAATTTGGCTCTGGCAATTGTCTTTTTGCAGGATCTCGAGGCAGCATTTAGTTTGCGTCTCACATCAGAGATGTTCGGATCCTTATTAGCACGGGCCGTGGTCCAAGCCCTGTAGGCAGTCTGCTTGACTAGTCTGGCTTCCTTGCAGAGCCGGTTAAACCACGGTCGCTTTTGTTTTCCCGCAGCTACTGATGAGTTAGGAATAAAATACTCCATACCCACCAGGATCGTCTCAGTGACAGCGGCTGCGCAGGGGTCGGGGTCTTCTGACGCGAAACAAAGCTGCCTCCACGGGTACGATGCGTAGAATTCACGCAATCCATCCCAGTCTGCTGATTTATATTGCCACATGCGGCGCAAATCGGCTGGGCGAGGTGGAATATGCCGCGCGCATGGGACTACGGTCCGGACGTGGCAGTGGTCGGATGAGCCGAGAGGTGCGTCCACTGTGATAGTGTAGTCGTCCGGACGCGTCGTCAGCAGAAGGTCCAGCAAAGAGTGCGCATGGCTCTCAATATCAGGTATTCTTGTTGGGGAATGTACCAGTTGTGAGAGGCCATGGGCCAGAGCAAATTCATGAGTAGACCTTCCCGCAAAGTCGGTGGATCGAGAGTTTAGCCACTCACAGTGGTGGGCATTAAAGTCTCCTAAAATCACCAACTCAGCACGGGGGTACCGCTCAAGAACTTTGTCAGTCGTCACTTGCAGGTGCTCAAAGAGTGCTCTAGTCTCCCTGTCGCCGCTATGAGATCTGTATAGGCACGCATAGATTCGAGTCTGACCTCCGTAGTCTACGCGCACCCACATTACTGACAGGTCCCTGTCTTCATAAAAATGAAGACGGCGACAGCAGATATCCTCCCGGACGTACATGCATACACCGGCACGTCTCAGGAATTTGTGTTCGAGTTTGTAGCCGGGGTAGTGTAGGTATGATGTATCGGCCGGGCAGGATATCTGTGTCTCCGTAAGAAATAAGAGGGTCGGCTGCGCAATCTCCAGATGAAGGTGGACTGCGTTCAGGTTGGAGTGAAGTCCCCTGATATTGCAGAAGTCCATATACGTGGAAGAGGATGCCGCTGTAGATACTCTTTTTCTACTTTTCTTTGTCATTTTTTTTGGGGGGGTTCAATTGGTTTGTGAGGATTTACTGTGTTGACAGCTAAGGGGGCAATGGGGCGGTGCCAATCCGCACATGGCTGATGCGGGTAGTGCGATTTGTCGGCGCGGCGTACGAAAGGGCCCCCGCTGGGAGGGGTCCCAGGGTGGAGGTTGTAGTGATCCCTGGGTTCGGGAACCCATCTATCCTGCGGGCGGCCAGCGGACAACCGTTTCAGCGGGTCTTCCTGACCGCCGCGCCCACATCCCGCGCCCACACGAGCCAGTAGCAGTATTATAAGCACCACTGGTCCCCCGTTGTCAAAACAGCGAATCCTCTAGAGCTCTGGATACCTTACTCACCACAGGAACACAGCACTGCCGAAAAAGGCTGTGCTATTTGGCTGTGGTCTTCTGTAAGGCGGAGGTCCTTCCCCAGTCGGGCTGCTCTAATGTTTAAAGTTTTTGTTTGTGTTTTTTAAAATTATGCCGTGTCCTATGTAAATACGTCGGTAAATGTACTAATAAAAAGTAAAACAGACCTTATTATAACTTGCCTAAAGTGTATTGTCAAATTGAAATTTTATTGCCAATTGAGTAAGCCGCCTGCGCCGCTTTCAATGTTTTTAAGAATGAATTTAAGTAAAACAATCTTAAAACTCAGTTTACAAAGTATATTGTTAAATGTTGCCACTTTTAGATGTTCCGTCCTTTAGTAATAGCCGCTTTGCGTGTTTAAATTACCTCCACTTCCCATTCTTTACAAAATTTGTAATCGAGTAACATGTCTGTATTTTTGTATTTGTATTTGTGTATGAGTGTTTTTGAGCTGAACATCAGTTTGAATTGAAGGAGCTTATAGAAATTGCCAACTAAGAAAAATTACAAATTTCTTTAAACCTTTGGCTTAACCTGACGATAATATAATCAATATCAAAATAGTCAAAAATTTTAATAAAATTGAATTTTCATATTTTGACGCCTAGAAACGTTGTATCCTTTGCTTTACTGTGCGGGAATCTCTCCAGATACCACTTACTGGTGGTTATGTCGTCTCAGGTACCAGTTGCCGGGGAACCAGGTGTATCCTAGAAAGGAAATTCCTGGAACTCCGACGTATCTCGGGCCATCTACCTACGTCTTGCAGATGACCTCTTTTCTGACCCCAAAAGAGAGCGCGTGCTTCGTAGCACGTCGCGGTGTTTAGAGAAAATATACCCCACGAATAAAGAGCTTTTTCTCCAATAAAATCGGTTGAAAAAAAATCGAACACAAAGTCGCTTTCACAGTATGAGCGAAGACATGCAAAAATAATTGTCAGGTGGTGCCAATTTGAATCAGGTTTACAATAGTCAAGTGTGAGAAAAATATTTATTACACACACGGTAATAAAGAGGTGTTCTGGATTACTGTACCATGCTGTCCAAACAGGTTGGTATAGGGTTTGTATCAAGTTGTCCTCGTACCGGTTCAGGCCCAGATGAGGTATCTGGGCCTGATCCTCGACGGCAGGTGGCTCTTCGACGAGCACTTCCGACAGCTTTCTCAAAAGCTGGTCGGCGCTGCTTCTGCCCTTGGGCGACTTTTGCCCAATCTGGGTGGAGCTAGCGTCGCGACGAGACGGCTTTACACGGGGGTTGTCCGGTCAATGGCGCTGTATGGTGCACCGGCGTGGGCGGCGGGTCTGACCGCCCAGAATAGGCCTCGCCTCTGGCGCCCTCAGAGGATATTAGCGGTTAGAGCCATACGCGGCTACCGCACCATATCAACGGAGGCGGCGGAGAAGACGTTATTTCGCAGAAGGAGGCGGCGGAGAAGGCCCTTATATGAAAATATTTTTGAAATATGTTATTTTGATATTTTTGTACTGTGACCATTATTTATTTAAAATTTAAAAATAACTATGTATAGTTTATATTATTAACTTTGTACATTTTTAGGCTAAGATTGGTTGGTTTCATGTTATGTAGGCAAAGTCACTTTACAGCTCTTTCAGCGGTACACGTAAATGATAATTCTATTTGTTTTCTTAAATAAATAAAGAAATGGATGAGAGCAAAAAAAAAACAATTATGCACTCATTTTCATTCTAAGAAGAGAACTCTTACTTAAAGTACTTTTTAAAACTTTAATGAGTATCTTCTATCAATTGTTCACTTTGTCACCAGGTCACATGTCCTCTCGTTTACAAAGCAAAGAAGACTGTCTTCTATTATTGGATTACTTAATATCTGAACTCATGGCTGCAAGAATGGTGAACATTGACAGTGAGGGCAAAGACAAGCAAGGAATGGAGATTGTTATGGTAATAATGAACACATTAATATGTAAATGTATGTATGTAGTTATTTTTTTTATGGCAAAGTGCACGAGCATACTTGATAATAAATATTAACTATCCATATACACCTGCAGCTCTTTAACAGTCTCAAGTGTGATGCCACTCTTGGTTGAAAAAATTATTAATGATTATCAGGATAGCATTACGACATTCATGATGTGGAAAGTCATTTTATTAAATATTCGTATTTAATGGTGTTGCCAGCTAAAACTGACCATATAGGTCAGTTTAAATATCAATGTGTTTTGCCAAATTATCAGCTTAAGTAGTTAGTAAAGTCTAATAGTAAAATTAAAAGTTGCCTCCCGTATATTACATGTATATTTAAATTTATATCTAATCTATATTTAAATTTTAAATAACTGGCTCCTTAATCTGGCGGTTAGCGTATACGACTGCTGATCAAGAGGTCATGGGTTTGAATCCCAGGGTGGGCCAGAAAAATGTTATTGAGTTTTATTGATTAACGCTAAGGAAAGGAAGTTAGGGTCTTAACCCCTGTGCCTCGGAGAGCGCATAAAGGCGTCGGTCCTGTGCTTGATCGGTCGTGTTGGATAGCTGTCCTATCGGATTGTGAGAGTGAGGGAACAGAGAGTGCACCTGTATTTGCACACACACTTGTGCACTATATTTCCTGCGTAGCTAATCTCTGTTGAGACTGGCTGCCGTAGCCGTATACGACTAGGAGTACATAATCATCATCATTTTTAAATTTGTATTGAATGTGTATTAAAATTTCTGTGTAAATAGTAACCTATTTGTATATTTTTAGCAAGAATCACCTACAGCAAAAGATCTAAAAGAAATCCTTATAATATTGAAATTCAACAAACCACCACCCAACATATCCCCTGAAATGCTATTTTCGAAGTTGGAGGCTAAGCTGAAAGAGACCATTGCAAAAGAAGGTATGTGTAAGATTATTAGAGATGTATAAAAGTTAAATAAAACTATAGTGATAAATGAACGAACCTATAACGAACATCAATGTGAAGATTTCTTCACTGAGGGTTATAGGTTCAAACCCCGCATGGGACAACACTTGTGATCCACAAATTGTTGTTCTGAGTCTAGATGTTCTTTGAGTTCGTTTCTTGTATGTTTGTAAAGACTACCGCGACACAGGATAAACTTACTGTTAATGCAATTGTCTTTTTAAAAAAAATAAAAGAAAAGAATTATTTTTAAGAAAAATGTCATCTGAGTACCTTGTTTTACCTATAGAGAGAGCTTACCTTACCTACCTAAGAGAGAATCTCGACTTTTTTTTTTTAGTCTATAGACTTTAAATTAATTAAAAGACTCTTCTCAATTTAGCTGTATTTTTTTTTTTTACTTTACAAACATATAAGAAACGGACATAAAGAACACCCAGACTCAGAACAACAATTTGTGGATCACACAAAGTGTTGTCCCATGTGGGATTTGAACTCACAACACTCAGCGAATTGGAGAGTGGCGTGGCGACCGCTTAAACCACTAGGCCAACCGTGCAGTCAAATTTTCATCATTAATTTACCAATTAGGGATATAATAGCTTTATTTTGGAATGTAAACTGCCCCGTTTCTTCCGGTTCAAATATGAAGCATTTTGAATCTTAAATTTACAGGTGATCAGTTAGTTGGCAAGCCTCTATACAATAAGGCTCTAAGTGAGAAAGATTGGAAGCAACTCGAAACTGTTTACAGAGAAATGTATGAAGACTATAGATTGAGGAAAGAAACCCTGATCACCCGGTTAGAATGTACTATACAGAGTTTTCAAGTAAGTCCTTTTCATGTGTCTCGTTTCATCTTATAAGTTACCATTACTACCATTACAGGTATTGCCCTTAATAAGATTTTGGTAGGTTTTGGTAAAATTCTTAATTTTTAGTTCTAAGAAAAGAATTGCTTAGTATATTTTTAACTATATGCTTTTTTTGTCAATACACTACTTATTTATTTATGTAAAAGAGTTACAATAGTGCTCGCAGTATTGAGCAATCATAATCTCATTCGAGATTTACCGTGCATCAAGGTCATCGATTCACAATTAACAAGTAACAAACTACGTCTTACTACAGTATATTATATAACGAAAGCACCCAAACTCTGAAACAAAATTGTATATATATATACATATAATATGTTGTACATAGATAAAAATAAAACTCAAAATCTTTTTATTTATATTGATATTGGGTTTTGATATTTTAAAAATATTTGTATTTAGCTAAGCACTAAGCAACTGAATTCCTAAGTAATAGCAAAGCAAAACATTGTCACATCACCACCTAATAGCCATTGCCACCAAGCCCTTGGTCTCTGAACTATAATGAAACTTAATTTTGTATTTGAGAAAAGTACATACAAGAAGTGAACTGTTCTTACAATTTTTCTTTGGAAGAGTCTCTTAAAACATGCAGATTACTCCCACTTACATATAGATTAAGTGAGTCTAAAAAAAGTTTAACAAGTCACAAACTGTTTTATATTAAAAAAAATGTATATAACCTCCTTCTTAAGGCGTCTTCTCACTTTAGGCGCCTCGAAAATAGGCTATATTCGCGATTTTTTTTCGAGGATTTTTACTTAAAATTATGGGATAAAATGGATCCTATGTAATAAACACATCTTTCAAGTACATCAAAAAATTTCATTTTTATTTTTTTTGAACAATTATTATAATACAACAGTAGCATCGAAAAACCCGTCTGAAAATGTTATGGTCGTGGCTTGTTGATGATATCTCCGAGACGGGTCATCTGAAACAAAAAACTAAAACTGTTTTAAATTCAATATGTCAGTAGCTATAGCGCATATCATCAGATTTTTGATATTCGCGAAAATAACAAAACGGCGCACGTTTTTCGAAAAAGTAAAAAAAGACGCGATTTTTTGCAGTTTTTTGTAGTTTTGTGTTTTTTCAAAAATCTGATGATATACGCTATAGCCATAACTATGAAGAATATGTCATTTAAATTTCATGACAATCGGCCGGATAGTTGCCGAAATTTCATCAATAAGGCACCGACAAATCTTGTTTTGAGATAAACGCGTTTAAAGTAATAGTTGCAGAAAAATCATGAAAAACCTTACCTCGGGTTAATCAGCGATGCCTGCTCCATACAATAGACCTACCGATTCTTAAAAATTAAATTTAATTAAAATTTATAATTAAAAAAACAAAAATCGATTTTTTTAAATTTCCAAAGCGAGAAGACGCCTTAACGAGATTGAAGAATCCTCTAATCAATAGTTGGCTCAGCTTATAGTCAAGTTGTTATAGTGTACGAATATAATCTAAATGTGTGTGTGTATGTGTATATTTATGTATAGATGTGTATATTTATGACGTATGTATTGTATGTGTTCATGTATGTATATGTACTCATGTATGATATATTTTTATCGTCAATGTAACAACCTCTGTGCACCATCCTTGCAATATTTCTATACCACTCTAAGGTTGACTGGAAGAGAATGCCTAGGGCATTAAGTCCACCGATGTACATAGTGTATAAAGTGTAAATAAATAAATATTAAAATAAAAACATACAAACAAACAAACAATCTTTGTATTTCAGTGTATCTTTGTATCAAACAAACAAACTTTGTATTTCAGTGGTCTGAACGCTTGAAAAAGGATATAAATGTCATACAGAGCGCATACCGCACTAAACGGGAAATGTTAAAACCGAAACCAGATGTCAAGTTGTCAGACTTTCTAGCGGCCAGAACGTCTCTGTTGCAAGTGGAGAAGACATCTAGTGCGAGTGTTAGACAGAACACACAGAGTGAGGTCAACAAAGTGATTATCGGACAGGTTTGTAACAGAAATTATTATATTTACAAATTGCATCTTGGTCGATACCATAACTTATTTAGCTAAGTTTTATATTAACTGGTCTTAGGGACATTAGTAAATGTAGCCAGGTATTGGAATAATCCATATTACCCAAATATTAGTAAAGCCTTGTGTAAGGAAACGACTAGAATATATCTATATGTCGTAAAAGATTTTACAAATATACATGAAATAGCCACAAAAACACCCAGACTCAAAACATCAATTTATAGGCTACATGTAGTGTTGTTCTATGTGGGATCAAACACAACACTCGGCACAGTTGGAAGCGGAGAGGTGACTGCTTGAATTACTAAACCATCCGTCCAGTCATTTATCATTAAGCCCTATTTCTTATATGCAATTTGTACTAAGGTTTCAATTCCTGTCGTTCACAATGTCTTTTCTGAAGACAAAATCAAAATATTATACATTTTTGTTAGTTGACAAAAAAAAATCGACTGTTCCAATTACTAATTATATTATTAAGTCATTTACTGTGTTTTTTTTTGTATTAATAGTATTTTACTATATGTTAGGTCCCGGACCGTGGTGGTCGTCCCCACGAACAACAGCCACCGCCACCTGAAATGCCTTCCTGGCAACAGAGAACTGCGGTAAGTACGATATCCCTTCCTACCTAATCAATAAATACGAAAGACAATGTTTCACTCTGCCTTATATTTGTAAAATAGCATTTTTCAAAGTGACACCTTAAAGCAAGTCCTTATAAATATACGACATTTTTGAGTGATTAGAAATATGTTTTATTTCATCTTTACCGCGACGAGTTTTGCACGGTAGTAGTAAGTGGTGATCACTGTTTGAGTGAAATACCTATTCTTACATTAAAACCCAGTTGTGGGAAAGAGACAAAAATATGTAACTAACACCGATAAATCTTAAAACTGGTTAAAAACAGTTTACGCTTTAGTAGTCTTCTTTATATATGAACGTGTTTAAAATATATGTTTATGATATTTCAAATAGTCTCAAATTGAATTAAATGAAAATTATGTAACACCTAGGGTGGCGGACGCGGAGGCGGAGGCGGAGGCGGTGGTCGCGGAGGCGGCGGCGGATTTGGTGGTCGCGGAGGTCACGACAACGGTCGTGCAGCTAACGATGGCGGTCGTGGGGGCTACAATAACAGTCGCGGTGGTTACGATAACAATCGTGGTGGTTATGACAACAGTCGCGGTGGTTACGATAACAATCGTGGTGGTTATAACAACAGTCGCGGTGGTTACGACAACAGTCGCGGTGGTTATAACAACAGTCGCGGTGGATACGACAACAGTCGGAGTGGTTACGATAGTGGTCGAGGTGGTTACAACACTGGTCAAGGTGGTTACGATAATGGTCGGGGTGGTTACGAGGGCGGTCGTGGAGGAAGAGGCGGACGGGTCCAAGGTGGATATAGTCAAGCAGGCGGCTACCAGGGCAGGTAAGAACAAAATTCAATAATAGTGTGATTGTTAGTAGTTTAAATTACTGTAACTTTATTTTTACGCATGTATCCCTTGCCATCCCAGTATCCGAAGATATCCGATGTTCTTCCTTGTCTTCTCCCAATTTTTTTTTTGCTAGTTTGTTGGCTCACCCTTTTTTGTCTAGTCGATTCTTCTTTAGAATGAGCTGACTTTCAAACTGAGGATGGCCGCGAACACTTTCATTTAAAACAGAAGTAACTTAATATTTTTTATTTTGGTATATAATTGTTATTATTATAGTTAGTGTAATTTTATAAGTATTTAGTTAAATGTATGTACTTATGTAACCTAGGTGTAGTATATCTATGTTATATATTTGACATTAAATATTGTATGCACTGTTAAAATTTTGTTTGTATATTTTAAAATAAAGTAAAACGCACCTGCTTCCTGCTACCTTGTTATTTTTCCTTCATCCTTCTTATTTTGCCTCCATCCTTCCTATTTTTTCTCCATCCTTCCTATTTTTCCTTCATCCTTCTTATTTTTCTATATCCTCCCTATTTTTCTTCCTTCTTATTTTTCTATATCCTTCCTATTTTTCTTCCTTCCTTTTTTTCTTCCTTCCTTCTTATAATTTCTACATTCTTCCTATTTCCGAGCCTTTTTTTATAAACAAGATAGAGTTTGATTTTTTTTGAGTCTGCTATGATACGGCTGAACTATTTTTACGTGGAGCGACTGATCAGACCGCCACAACCTGGACAATATCATAGTACCTGTAGAAAAACTATTACCGGCCTTTTAAGGGCTCCAAATACACGTAAAGATTTACAAAAATGTTTAAGGGCCCGTAAGAGATTGTCTCTGAGCGACAGGGCCACCACTTGTACTTCCTTAGTATTAAGTTAACTTTGTAATTAATTTCGTGTACAATAAAGAGATTTATTAATATTATTATGGCAACCGGCAAGAGACGTGCCCTTCGAGGCACGGAGGGGTCTCCAATGTTTTGAAAATCCTAGCCGTGTCAGTCTATGAATAGGTGACCTGGCTAGGATTATTTAACTTTGCAATGTGTTACTCTACTTGGATACCACTTAACCACGAACTTCTCTTCTATCCTGCATATGCATATTTTATTTTTTCTTTGAATCACATTACAATTGACTGATAGAGAATGCTTTAGACATTACATCAAAAGTGTATGATTATCTTGTTAATATTAAATAGATGAAAATTTGACACTGTTTGTACCTTTGTTTCTTCTGGACTAATTCTGATAAAATTTTGTGTAGAGGATGAATTGTCGATAACGAATGACTCATTAACAGCCTTTAGTAGCCCGCTGCTGGCCGTAGGCCTACTGTACCAACAGTAGTACAGTGCTCAGCGGACCAGACGGGTTGGTATAGTTTGTTTCAAATTTTCCTTCTCTTTGCCTCCTACGACACCTATGGGATGAATAGGGGTAGTAGCCACCACACGGACAAATGACTATTCATCCCTAAAAATATAGTATTATTAAAAGGAATTAAGATGTACTTACTATCAGGAGACGCATCTAGTAACAAATACACTGTGACTGGTGAGATACCTTCAATACTTATGGAGAGTACTCGGTATTCGATTCTCGTTAACTTGATATAAAAAAAATAGGTGCTTATTTTTTATCGAAATGTCTCTAAAAAATAAGTCCGCGCGGTGTCTAAGTATTCCGCAGTTAAATACTGGGTTCTCGGTGTACTGTGTACGAAGTTTACTAAGAAGTTATTTAATATTTCGTTTTTATGTTATTTTATTTCATGATATATGTTCGCATACTATCACGTCCTCAAATATTGAAGGTATCTCACCAGTCAGTCTGTATATTCGTATATAAATAAAAAATAAAAATCTAAATTAAATACTGAAATAAAATTAAAACCTTACCATCATCGTCAGCCTCTAGTAGTCCACTGCTGGACAAAAACCTCTTCTTAGAAAGGAGGTATGGCATACAGAGTTACTTTAGTATTTATTATATTTGTAGGGATTCTAACTGAAAATTGACTTGGTGTTGTAATAGTCTTACTTTATCTCTTATGACTTCCATGAGATCGAGAGCAGATCCGTACTCGATTATGAACGAATTTTTATTACGAGAATAGGGAGTATGCATGTATTTCTTTTTATTTTTGAAAACATTTCTACCATTACATTACCAAAAATAAATATAACACCTTCGCAATATAAACCAATAAGCTGAAAAAAAAGATTAAAGTCAATCCATCAAAGAAACAATTTTGTCTATTTATTCAAAACTTCTTGCACCATATTCGTGAAAACAATTATTTGACACAGAATAATAAAAACTATATGAGAAAACCACGAAATAATAGCAAATATAATCATGAGAAACCATACAAACAACTTGTTGGCAGATCAGAAGACGTCCAAGGGTAAATTGACGTCACATTTTGTTCTACCAATAGCGTTGCGTTTTGAAAATTTGCGAGGGAACTTTAAAAAGGTCACTATTTGATTATTAAATTTCAAGAAAAATTACATAGATATATTTTCTCAGTAGGAAAGTTTAAAAATAAAAATATTTTGTCCATTTTGCCGTCGTTCAAGCTTTTTGCTTGAATGTTTCCTTGTCTTGTACTATCAACTGCTGTATATAGGCTATCTATAATGACTGCTGTGTGATTACTAGGTCTATTCCGTATATTACGGAGTGTCACCCCCTCTATTCATCTCGTAGGCGTCGTAAGAGTCTGTTAAGTTTTGGATAGACGCTTCGATGCGCTTCGACTCTGCGCTAGTATAAATCGACCCTAAGGGAACAAATCACTTTGGACAACAGCACGGCAAAGAGAAGGAAAACTTGAAACAAACCCTATACTGACCCGTCTGGACGGCGTGGTATAGTAGGCCAAAACCTCCTTGCTAAGAAGAGGCCTATGTCCAGATTAATGAGAGACTAAGTTGATGATAAGAGTCAACTCAATTTTATTTCTTCATGTATGTTTTGTCCGTCGGTGTACCAACCCTTCTGGCTAGCGTGGTATAGAAGACTATAACCTCCTTTCAAAGGAGAGGTTTATGTCCAGCAGTGGACTGTTAAAGGCTGTTGATTTATGCATGTTTTATTTTTTAAATAATTACTTAATTTGGAAAACCATTTACAGACCACAAACAGGCCCCGGCGGTTACGGTCAAAATCGCAACCACCAAACATTTGAAGTTTCCCTCGACACTGCCAGTCGGTACTGTAACGGTGACAGCATGGGGTTACGTGAAGATCGTATGCAAGCTGATGGTGAGAATCTTTTGTAATCTGCCCGTTGATGCAGGGATGACTGTTATCGTGGTAACTGTGTAAGCCGTACACTGACACGATGACTGTCATGCCTTTTACGTCCCCAACTGGGGTGTGAAAAAACATCTCACAAGGCCGCCATAGTGTAGGTCACCACACTACATTGTCTGCATTTGCAATGAGTATGGTGACCACAACTCTTAGATTCTATTCATGCTTTCCATCAGGCAGAATAGAGTCACTTTGGCAGGCTCTTAATATAGAAAAAAAAACTTTTTGTTGTCTCTGCTTTGCTTTTGTTTTATTATGTAGATTTTTAGAGAGGAAGTTTACTACCACTTCTAACTACCTTTGCAGCGATAAAAAAGGTCGCGAGATTAAAATATCAACTTGTTTTACAAATAACATATTGCACTTACGTTTTCAGTGTCATATCAATATCACGAGCAACCAAACGCGAACAATTATTCAAGACAACAAAGACAAGGGGGTGATCAGAGGAAGGGATTTTATTTTCAAACGCACGAAATTGGCAACCCGGCAGCGGAACGGCGCCAATATGATGAAAGAGATAGACAAGGACAAGGTAGAGGCGGGTATAGAGGAGGGCGACGTTGATATAAGACCTCTTTAATTAATTCGTGTAATATTGTGAAGTGTATAACGGAATGCCAACTTGTTATAGCGACATCTATGTGTTACTAAAAGTACTAATGACTACACAAAAAATCTGAATACAAGCATGTTTACTAATTATTTACAAGCCATGTAATATATCAATAACACTAGCTTAGGTAATATCTAGCAAAAAATAGAAGTGATAAGAAAACAGTAAACGACATATAGAGTTGTGCGTATTCGTAAATTACTAATTAACACTATAAAATATTGGAATAAATTCAGCGATAAAAATGTTACTAAATAGTAATGTACCTACTCAAAACATATTCAATTACTAAATATATATTATACACATATACATATACAATATACATATATACCTATATAAATATATACACAAGTTATTGCTGAGAAATATTCCTTAAACACACTAATAGATCTGTTATAGCTTATTTAATATAGAATAGGTTTTCACTACCACAGCACATGGCATAAGAGTTGAACTATATAAAAAGTTCTTGTTATTAACCAATAGATGGCAGCACTAACGTACTGTCATGGCGGATTTATTTAACAAACCTATTTTCAGTATATTTTATCAGTACTAGATAGTTGTTTAACATTGTTTTCCTTTTCAGTGTCGTTTTGTGAATTTTGTTTGTGTTAACTGATTTCTACTAATATGTAGTTGCATCTAAATAAAATTACCATTCGGTATGTAAGAATTAGCTATGATAGTGTTGCAAGGGCAAAAATTCGTGTATTACAGATTCATCAATAAATGTTTTTTAGATTTTTATGATTTTTATACATACACATGGTTTTGTTGTACAGGGGGACTTATTCACGATAAAATTGTATAAAAAACGATACTTTCTATTTTATCGAAATTTCAAACGAGTTACACCGTTCATGGTAACGAGTAGACTCCTTGGTGGAAGTCCCGCTGTACAATAGATTATTATCTTACACATTTACCAGTGTTAAGTTTTTATATACATAGTAAACAATTTAGAGGTGGGTAGTTTGAAAGTGAATAAAACTTGTAGACCACCCTTTATATATATATATAAAATGCCATTAAACTTTAAAAAATAAGACTGTCACCACAGCAATAAGTTAATTTGTGAAATATATTATCTGTCGTAATCAATAGGGTGGGCCACAAATTAGTTAACATTTGAAAAAATTGTAGAGAAAATCCATTTGATATATTATAAAAATTGTTTATTTACAAGAAAGCTAATTAGTTGGGATTTAGTTTTTAAATATTACATCGTCTAAACTACCGTTCCGACTTTGGCACTCTTATAAGCGAGCACCGAAATTTTTGAATACTCGTCGGCAAAGATGTCGTCGCGAGATCGCCGACATCTCTTCGCTGATTTTTCTATTAGTTGACGCAGTGTATTTGGTTTATTGATGTAGATACAATTCTTCAAATAACCCCATAAAAAGAAGTCTGCTGGGGATAGATCTGCACTTCTGGGTGGGCATGGAATGTCGCCTCGTCTGGAAATCAGTTTTTCAGGCAACATGTCTTTGACTACCGGCAGGGACCGGTAGCCAGCTAATTCCAGTAACACCGGTCCCAAGAACTCCCGTAACATGTTTGCGCGGGATGTTAGATTCAAATGTTAACGAATTCTTGATAACACCCTGTATGATAATATATATGCTGAGATTATTCAATAATTGAATGAGTTATCTAGTAAAATTATTTATCTGAAAGTAGTAAAAATAATTATTGGTATTAATAGCTCAAACTGCCATTGTTATATTACTATAGCTTACCTCAACGCTTTAAACTGTACGAAAAGCTGTTGCATTTTTTTATATATCTAATCTATGTTAATATTAAAAAGTAGTAAAGTATATATATGTTATCATCATCAACAGTATGTCCAGCTGTGGACTACAATAGTCTGTTGACATATGTTGCAATACATTCAAATTTTGATAGTAAAATATTTTTCTGTGCAATGTTTTCGTAGGGACAGGCAATGAGAATATATTATGTGCAAAATATAACTTAAAGTATTGTGTGTCTAAGTATAATAGGTCAGTCAAAGTAAAGGATTTTCATTGGTTCACATTAAACTTCGCTAAACCCAGAATGTTCCAATGAAGTGACGTTAAACTAAACACGAGAGTCCGTTCGCGTTAAGAAAATAGTGACACATCTAATTGGGCATCGCGTAAATCTTGATCGATACGTCACTAATAAACTACTAATTTGCCGCCAGTTTTATGAGTTCTTGTGGCAACACCGGCTCACAAACTGTCAGTCGGCGGACACATGTTAGTGGGGAATGCCCCTCAAAGCTGGTCAAACCTCGTCCTTTTATTAATCGTAATATAAATCGATTCGACTTGACCGACATGTACTCGACTATATCTCATTGCCTTGCCTATTGTATTAGTGTAATAACGTATATTGTCTATTAAATTGCTTAATAAATCAAAATATCTTCAGGAAGAGTTAAGGCTTTATCTAACCAATTTGTACCATTGATAATTTTCTATGAAGGTGACAAATAATTAGTGATCTGCATGAAAACTGGTATACAAAATCTCAGTAAAAATTCTAGACCTACTCCACTCATTACCTATACTAAATTGTATCCTAGTAACTTATTTTTATTCTAAATTCGTGTGAAATTAGTAATAAATTAGATAGTAACACTAGTTATGTTTTTATTTATAAAATAAATTGTCATGATATTCGGTTTAGTGTTTAAGATATTATTTCATCAACTCGTGGTTTTTAACTAATATTGCTGTCACTGTGCTACGAGAGGCCTTCCATTATCGCAATAAATGTAACATGAATAGTAATAGCTAGTTTTATTTACATAGATTGACTGCACAGAACAGAAAATAAAGGTATGCGATGTAGGCGTTGCAGGCTAACTATGAGCGCAAACGCTCATAGTTCCGGCACGTCTGTATATGTATGAAAACGATCATGGTCGAACCGTTACGATACAATCTATAAAAACAATTATACATTGCGTTTTAACTTTGACAGCTAATGATATTGTTACCAGAGAGCACGCAGTAAACTGCGTTCCTGCGAGATTTCGAAGTATTTAGTAAAGTCACTGTCTACACTTGGTTGCGATAGTGATGTATCCGAATTATTAAATTCATTTGAAATTGCAAAATTATACGTATCGACGGTATTGGTTGTGGTTTTATGTTTAGTTGATTTGTTTTGTGTTATATTTTTAGTCCACAGAGGTTTTTGTTTGTTCGCATTAATTTATTGTGAACTTTTTTGGAGATCTTTTTGATGAAATGTATTGATAATTAAACATTCTTATGAAAAGGTCTACGTATTTTAAAGATGATATTTTTCGGCCCGCCAGACATTACTTATTTTTTGATTAAACAAATGTGTTGTTTTCAACATCGCGCCTACACTACTGAACTCTTAGTGGATGACTTAGATGCGATCTATCGAGATCTATCGAAACTAGTACCACTTGTTCAATCAATTCCTACGACAGTGACACGACAAAAAATCTGGATTAAAAAGTGGGAAATGTGGTAAAATTATTATTGAAAGGACCACGTCACTACATCTTCCCGTACCGCCTCTCGAACACTTATATGCAACTGAAACGGTACCTTATTCCAAAGACATAAGGTTGTATTTGATACATTGCAAGTGGTGTTTAGGATTTATATTATTTGGACGAATTAACATAGAGCTCGTTAAGTGTATAATATTATTCATCGTTTATGTGTGCGTCCAGGCCATAAAGAATCTCTTGGGGTTTACCGTTGACAGCATTTCTGTTTATTTTTGTTCTGTGGTTAATTGTATTTACCATATTTACAAATATTATAACATTAAATAGTTTCTAAACAAAATAAGTTATAAATTACACCACTACTAATCCAATAGATCTGACTTAAGCGTCCGTGTGGTGATGTATTAAGAATACAGTGTTATCAACCCCTATTCATCGTGGGTGCCGTTAGGGCCGGTTAAGGGAGCAAAGTACGCTGGACAACATCACTGTAGAGAGAAGAAAAACTTGAAACACCTTTATCAACCCTTCTGGCCAGTGGTAAGTAGGCCGAAATTCCCTTTCGAAGGAAAGCCAATGTCCCGCAGTGGATTATTGATGAAAAGTAGACAGGCTGTTAATAATAATATTTTTTTTATGAAGTAAAGGAACACGCTAAGCCGTTGGATGCGGGCAGTACATGACTAGCTGTTATGGAGAACCTTAGGGCGGCCTATGTCCAGCAGTGAACATATTGAGATGATGATGGTTAAAGGAACTTACTAAACTACATAATAATATAAATAAAACTCGAAATTATAGTAAACTAACAAAAATTTAATGTCGATAATATTTACAACACGATTTCACAATAAAATTGTTTTATAATTGCTTGACATGCAGTATTCAATCTTATTTCGACTGTATTAAGTTCAAAATTACAAATCTTCAGTACTCCACTTGTATGCCTCTTCTTCTTGTGCTCTTCTTTTACTTTGTTGATCAAAGAACTTCTTTTCATACCCGTTGGAGCGATCAACACCATCCCAACGGTATCCGGGGCGAATGTTGAAACGATTCGGTGGGTAATTACCTTTATAAGATGGTTTTTCTGTAAAATAAGCGAGTTATATTATTTATTACAATATACAATACACGTAAGTAACGATACAAAGAAAGTCTTGGCTTTGAATTTAGCGTAGAGCCTGCCAAAGTGACTGCCTGATGGAAAGCATGAATAGAATACAAGAGTTGTGGTCATCACATTCATTGTGAATACAAAGCAATGTAGTATGGTGACCCACACTATGGTGGCCTAGTGAAATGCTTCTTCACGCCCCGCTTGGGGACGTAAAAGGCATGACAGTCAACGTGGCAGTGTAAGGCTCACACAGTTACCACGATAACTTATCTCTGCATCAATGGGCCTCCGGTCTCGCATTTACCAACGAAACACGAATGGGTTCTGAAAAAGCCGCCATAGTGTGGGTCACCATACTGCATTGTCTGCATTTGTAATGAGAATGGTGACCACAACTCTTGGATTCTATTCATGCTTTCCATCAAGCTGAGTAGAGTCACTTTGGCAGGTTCTTAATATTGAATAACAACAGTTCAAAAAATAAAAAAAATGGTATAAAACAAATAATCACCTGGTCCAAGTTCGCCTCTGTCCCGTTTCTTTTCTCTGATATACTTCATCATGGGATCCCCTTCTCTTTCTATTTGTTTTAAGTTGTTCTCCAGATCTTTGTCACCCTTGTGCCTAGCTAGGGGTTTGGATGCTTCATGCATGAACTCTTCAACACGAGTCTCTTGATCTTGTAATTGTTTCAAACTAAAAAATATATGCAAATTACATTTCACATATCCATAAGCTAACCGATTGAGAATATAGGTCTTAACATCAATATTCGTTCTGTGGGTGTCGTAGACATCGTCTAAGGGAGTAAAATTACAACAGTACTAGCAACAGAAGGATAACTTGAAACAAACCCCTTTTTTTTAACCTGTGGAAACCCTTTAGGGTTGTCACCCCACCGGGGTTTGCGTTTTTTTGTAAATATTTACATATTATAAATAAAAACGTCCAAATGCCGAAACAAATATTTACAGTTCATGTAAGCATTTAGGCCGACCCGGGTATCGAAACTGAGACCAAGCACAGCAGTTGCATAAGCTATCACTGCACCACTGAGGCAATCAAAATATTATAGATTGAATAAACACAGAATAATGCAATCACACAATATTTGTTCTGGGTACGAATTGCACCCACCACCTACAATTTAGCAGTCAAGGTCACTTACCACTAGACCTACAGGTCGGTTAAATAATTAGCCAATGATTGTTCAAACACATTGCAAGACTAATCGGTACGCCCAAACTAACTCATATCTAATTTACCTTACTAAAGGTTGAGCCTCACTAAAGAATTCTTTCAAAACTATATATTTCTGGGTCTACTCTACTACTACTTACCCTCTACTCCATTTCTTGTATTTCTCATCTATCTCTTTCTGTCTTTCAGCTTTCTCTTTCTGTTTCTGTCTTTCTTCTGAAGTTTCTCTTTTACCTGTAAATTATTAATAATTAATACAATACAATACTTATTACACAATAAATAAGTACTATAATTAAATTTAGAAAAGAGCTTACAATACTTATTGTCTATTCAGTATATTACCATATATACTTAACTACCAGGTCTGACAAGACTTCTTGTTAATAACTACGAAATAATAATAAACCAAGTAGAGTGCTGAGCAACGATTACTTTATCATTTCTCCTTCTTCAAAGACTCTCATTAGATGTCTGCTTTAATAGGTATACAGAAAGCGGACATTCATATGGGTCACTTCGTGCAGGGGTTTGGTCTCTACAAGCTAAGCTATAAACTATGTTTGTAGAAATATAAACAATCAAAGTAGTGTATAAAGCTGTTTACCGCACAACCTGAAAAATAAATAAATGTCATACCTTTTCTTGACACAGCTTTAGCATTCCTTCCTGATACTTCATCAGACATCTTGTTGAACACTTCATCTTCTCTTCTCCTGAATTCATCATTCTCTTGTCTGAGTTGTTTTGCATCTTGCAAGCCTGCTATCTTGCCTTCAAGTGTTCTTGCCATTTTTTTGTTTGTCGGTGGAGGGCTGTCATTATTTCTTATACTCCTATTCCTGTCAGAATTTTTGACTCTTCTAGGAGGAGATTGGTCAGAATCACTGCTATGTTGCCTTTTATTTCTTTCTGGTGATTTCCTCGTCTTTCGGGGAGGTGATGGATCTGAATCATAGGAATTTCTACGCATCTTTGAATGTTCTTGCCTGTGACTATTATCATTTTGGGTTTTACGACTGTAACTTTGTTCATGTGGAGAAAACTTTCGCCTTTTGGAAGGTGAATAAGATTCCTGTCTGCTAACTTTTCTCTTATCTATTGTAGATTTTCTTAAGGGTGATCTAGAAGCATAGTCTTGCTTGGATTTCCTAGGTGGGGACTGGTCAGAATCATATTTTTTGGCTTTCCTTGAAGGAGACACGTCTGAACTCTGTGAGCGTCTTTTGTGCTTATCATTTTTTGCTCGTGGTAGGGACAGGTCAGAATCATATTTTTTCGATTTTCTCGGAGGTGAGATATCTGAACTTTGCGATCGTCTTCTGTGTATATCTTTTTTTGACCTAGGTGGTGATTGCTGAGTAACTTCCTCTTTACTTCCCCAACGACTAGGTTTTCTGACCTTCTCCTTTGATTTATTTGAGCATGAAGGAGAAACAACCAAGTCTTTATTATTATGATGGTTTCCATTTTGTTTCCTAGGTGGACTAAAATCACTGTCACTATCATATTTTTTTGAAGGTTTTGATATTTTTTGGTTTTCATTTGTCTGCTTTCTAGGTGGAGAGATGTCTGAATCATTGTTCTTCTCATCTTCAGAGTCACTGTACATTTTACCAAAGATTAATTCATTTTCTTTTTCTGTTTCTTTTATGTCTCTTTTGATTTCTTCTACTTGCAGTTTACTGTTGAAGCCATCATCCTGGAAAGATTAGGGCAACTTCAGTTTTCCTTATTTATATGGATATCCACTTATTATACATATTTTTTTTTACAATTCACACATTAAGAATGTGTAGCAGGGGACTTTACAAATAAACATGAAATGGACACAAAGAACATCATTAATATTATTAAAATATTCTATAGCCATCACAAAATAACTAGAAAATAAAAACTTGTCTATCTGATCATATACTTATTGTTACATGATTTAACTCTAATTAATTAAACCTCAAACCTCTTTTCTAAGGAGAGGCCTATATCCAGTAGTGGACTGTTAAAGGCTGATTTGGTTTTACATGATTGGCTTATATACGATGAGCTTTATCATCAACAGCCTTTAACAGTCAATTCCTGGCCATAATTCTCTGCTCAGAAAGGAGGTTTGGTCCTCCTACAAGATGTTTTGTTAGTATAAGTTTCATTACCGGTTTTCTTTCTGTGTAGTGCTGTTATTTTGCAGTTTGCTCCCTTGCTAGGCTCTTTTAACAGTCATGGGATGAATATGTGTACACTTTGTATATTTAATATATATATAATAGTTGAATGAAGAGAGATAAAAGATGTTTGTACCTGGCTAACGACTTTCCACTTAGAGCTAGTTTTTAATGCCTCCAGTTGCTTCAGCTCTTCGGGTCTTTCATCAATGATACCGGCTATCTGTGGTGCGTCTTCACCCTCACCAAATATATCTAACTCGTCAACATCAAGAGGTCGGAGTTTTGATAAGTCAATGTCATCATCGATAATTTTAAACCTGCAAAATTTAAATACATTGAATTGAAAGGTAAATATTCTTACAGGCCTCAATTCTTAGATTATGTTTTTAATGTATAAAATTTAATTATCTATTTATAACAAGTGTTTTACAATCATCATCATCTGCAACATACTCTATTAGTCTACTGCGGGACATAGACAGTGTCATTAACAAGGAGGTTTTGGCCTACTATAAAATACTGGCCAGATATGTTAGCATAGAGTTAGCTTTAAGTTTATCTTCTCTTTGCATTGCTGTTGTCATGCGTAGCTAACTACAACTACAACATTACTTGTTTTATAATGAATGATTTTCTAATTTATGGTTTGAATAGTTTGGGTTCTTATTTATACTCCAATTGCATGAAATAAAATTTAGACGAGTAATGTCTCGCAACTTATAGTACAATAAGGTAAATAACTGTAGCATATTTAAAACTTCAGTTTGGTTGAACTCAAAAAATAATAAAAACACTTCAAACAATATGACATACCCCTTTCCTTTCGTGGTCTTTTTCTTTTTTTTCTTCGTATCTCCCGACGACCCGCTTAAGTATTTTTGTAAATAAGTTTTCTGATCTATTTTATTAGACATTTCGTTGGATTTATTTTATTTTAGACTTGATAGAAATTGTTTAAACATTTAAGAGACTCAACTCTATACTTGCTTGACGTTTCTTTACTTTGACTTTGACAATTATGTTTTCACCTTTAGTGTTGCAATTTTAGAAACAGACATACTACTATAATGGTGCATCTCTACTGATCGTATTTAAAATTGAGTCATCGCCGGATTTCTTGCAGGTATGAAACAACGAAATTGTTTTGTAGAAACAAAAAGTAAAACTTATTTTTATAATTAGCTTGAGAAAGTCGGGGTAGGAGTCACAGATCGTCATCAAAATACTTGCTATTACTACCAATTGGACCAGTGTGACGAAGGGGAAAGACTAACTGCTGCTGGTGTGATGATGCATCGCCACGGAAACAAGCGTGTGTGAATCGTTTATACTTTACGCATGTTTATTCTTTATTTATTTTTCTGGTCTTACGTATTTTCTATATGAAGGCAACATTTATATGCAAAATGTTAAGTTGGTTTGTGTACACAAAAAAATTCAAAAAATTCTACACTAATTTAATTTAAAGTTTTACACGAAATACAAATACTAAAGATTTTTGTGATAAAATCTTAATATGTTTTCAGGTTAATATTCTTTTTTATCTCTAATCAACGTAATCACGGTGGACCACAGTAGAATGTGACAGAGTATAACTAATCTATACATCTATACATATAAATAAAATTGGAGTGTCTGTTTGTAATATTGAAATAACCGCTTTTTACTATATGGATATGAAAATATGTAAGTACATACGACGCATACACCAAAATAGCATTTTTAAATTTTTTGTCTGTCTGTTCCGGTTAATCTCTGGAACGGCTGGACCGATGTCGACGAGACTTTCACCGACAGATCAGCTGTTATAGGGAAAAGCGTAGGCTACCTACATTTAAGTATTTTGGTATTATAAAAAAAATTCAGGCAGACGAAGTCGTGGGTGCAGCTAGTTATATATAAAACTCTCGTCTTTTACAGCGATGAAATGGACACAAGAAACACTTAGTCAGTTAAGTTAGGATCTAAAAAAAAACTGTTAAATGGCCTAAATGTCAAAAATTTGTAGAATTACATTTTTGAATTGTTTAAATAACTAGCTAAGCAACTGATCGAAGCTTATCGCGACCAGAAGCCTTTTTTTTCTGCAACAAAAAATTAGCACTGTTATTCAACGTGATAATGTTGCCAGTCTTCTGGTACCGCTATAAGTGGACGATGATCAGAGATTTTTTTTGACTCTTATACATATGTATTATATAATAAATGTTTTTATTGTTTCGTGTTTGAATTTCATAAAGTGGCTTAAAATTAATTCTTAAAATTTATAGACATGGTTTGTTAGTTAGGTATACTTAAATGAAAATTCTTATTTTGTTTGCTGCAGCTCATACTTTATTAGTACATAGATTTACAATTTAAAAAAAGGTTAATATACAAATCGTCTCCATTAGACTATGCTTAGTCGTATGATGTATTTAAGATTAGTCGAGGTGATCAATGATGGCTACCGAAGTTACTGAAACAATTAAATGTACAATCAATGATATTTATAGTATATATTAGAGCAGAAAATCAATGACTCCCACAAGGTGGTTCGGTGACCTGGTGAAGAACACAGGAAGCCGTTGGATATGAACAGCACAGGACTGGTTGTGGTGGCGAACCTTAGGGGAGGTAAATACCCAGCAATGGACGGCTGAGATAATGATGGTGATGATGATATTATGAATAAACCTAACAACATTGAGTGTTAGTGTTAGTCAGCTAGTGTTAACATGATTTATCATGATTAGTGCACAAATACTTCCTTTTGAATGGGGAATAGACAACTCCGTAGTTCTAACTCTGGAGAGGGAGTATTCCTCGATATAGTATACCTAGTACAGCGGAGACGGACGGCCTAAGGGATTTGCCGCCCCGTGAATAAAAGCTACCCCGATTAAAAGGGTGTATGCTTATTTTTGCTGTATTATTGTTTTCCGTCTTGCTAAGCAGTTGAGTGGATTTATTATATTCCTAACGTCTATTATTTACTTCCGATTCCGCGTGTCACACCTATTCGTCAGTCATTGTTGTTAATCCTGGTGCATACGAAATACAGTAATGAGCGTGTAGGTAATCCTACATCATGTTTTAACACACTTATAAACAAAACTACCGATTTATCATTTTCTTCACAGTCAATTTAAAGCAGTAATTTAGATTTTGTATCTAAATTACTGTTTTTAATTAAACATTGTGTAACATCTGCCACCTTTCCCTGGTAATGCCTGTTCTTGCATTACATTTCGCCTGAGAATGCTACAAGGAACGTCAATATATATCATGATAAAAATTTTTTTTTGTTGTATAGGATATTTCTTTGTAGTTGTAGCGACTTCCACATACGCGCAAACAAAGATAATAATAATAATTCTTTATTTTCATTAACCAGTTTTAACAGTTTAAAAAGTGACTACAGTGACCTTTTAAGCAAACAATGCCTGTGACAAGTCGCTGTGCTCTTCCATAGTAGCTGTTTCAATACCAGAACAGGCCTTTCTAACCCAAACATAGTTATCCTTACAAGCGTCTATTTAAACTAAGCTTTAATACATTACTAAATGAAAAGAAAAAATAAAATAAAAAAAGTCAATAAGAAAAACGAAACCAATATCTTAATACCTTTTATGTTAACATTTTTGTGCGTGCGTGTGCGTGTATTTGTGTGTGTGTGTGTGTGTGTGTGTGTGTGTGTGTGTGTGTGTGTGTGTGTATGTGTTTGTATGTGTGTGTGTGAGTTTATGTTTGGTTGGATGTATGTACTAGAATGGTAAACCATGTTTTATATTATATGTTGCAAGAAGGACTCCATTTCTTCGTAACTTAAGGGTGCCAGAAAAGTAGTAACTTGTGTTTTACAGTCTCTTAATGTTTTTCTACAAATGTCCAAGTTTCTATTAACTTTAGTGTATAGATGTACCGACCGGCTTTTGTACTGTCTATTTGCAAATTCCGTTCATGTTTTTGTGCGAGTAAAATTTTGTGGTCTCCTCCTTGTGACGCTGCTTGGAATAGAAGATGGTATTTTATGTTTTTTTAATATTGTGTAGAGTACGTAAAACTTCCGCACTGATAGAACGTTGCTAATTGAGTATAGACTATTAGCCGGGAAACATCTTTTTTTAAAGACATTACCTTTAACAATGCTCGTTGTGCCCGTTCTATTTCCATCATTTTTGCTTTTCCAGCTCCTCCCCATATGGGGATACAATAAATAATAATGGACTGTGCTAAAGCTGTATTCCTTTAAGATATTCCTATGTGAGCCTTGTGTATTCACATGGTTAGAAGGTACTACATGTCTTAAGGTCTTAAAAATCCATATTAATTTTCTAACTCTAGCAGTGAGATGGTCAATATGGGAGTGCCAGGACAGTCGTTGGTCAACTATCACTCCCAGATATTTTGTTTTTTCTACCTTTTCTATTGTGGGGCAGTCACATGTGGCTGATTGCGTGCACCCACCACACGAATGTATTCGGACATGGAGTTCCATTTCTGGTTGCAAATGATTTTGAATACTGTAACAGATGTAGTTTGTTTTTGATGTGTTAAGTGTTAAAAGATTATTTTTCAACCATTCTGCAACAACTCTCATGCCAGCTTCTGCATTTTCTCTTACCGCAGCCCAGGTTTTACCACTGAAGACTACCGCCGTATCATCAGCATATGAGAAAATGTGTGCATTGTTGATTTTTAAGTTACACAAATAGTTACTATAAATAAGAAACAGCCTAGGACCAAGCACACGGCCCTGTGGAATACCATATGATACAGCGGAGTCTCCACTAGTGTACTGGTTGAGCCTCACTCTTTGTGTTCTGTCTGACAGATAACTGCTAAAGAGAGACAATTCAGCAGCTCTTAGCCCAAGCTTTGCCAACTTGTGTATAAGAATGGGAACAGAGACTGTGTCAAACGCTTTTTTGAGGTCTAGAAATATCGAGAGGCACTTGTGTCCCTTGTCAAGCTGCTCAGTAACCAATTGGGTTACAGCCAAAATTGCGTCTTCAGTAGACACTCCTTGTCTAAAGCCAAACTGGGAGGTGGATAACAGCTTATATCTCGCCAGGTGACTCATTAGTCTGTGATTACGAAGTTTTTCAAGTATCTTTGAAATAGCCGGGAGTACAGCAAATGGTCTATAGTTGCCGACGTCATCCCTATCACCACTCTTATACACTGGAGTAATGATTGCTTTCTTTAATAGCGCTGGGAATATACCTTGTCGAAAAGAAAGATTAAAAAGGTGCGTAAGTATTGGGACTAGTTCATTCTTTGCAAATTTTAGAAAACTAACAGGTATATTGTCCCAACCAGGAGCGCTATTTGATCTTAAACCCATCAGAATTTGTTCGACTTCCACGGTATCAGTATCTAGTAGGACAAATGAATTAACCTGAGGCACTATTTTGTGAGTTAAGTCATTTAGATGAAAGAAAGATATACTACAGCGCCATCTATCGAACTACGAAGTAACTAATCCTGAAGCACGACACAAAGATTCACGCACCGATTAGTAAATATAGGGTTGGCCAAGAATTCTTTAATATTTGAATTTAACATCGCACACAAAAATGGTACGAGTTCTTGGGGCCGATGCTACTGGAATTTGCTGGCTATAATTGTAACACATGGTTTTAATGAGATGGAGCCACTTGTCACACATCCAATAAGTTCCTATCGGTGGTCAAAAGCATGTTTCCGGAAAAGCTGATTGCCAGATGAGGCGACATTGCGAAGTCCAGATCTATCCCCAGCAGACTTCATTTTATAGGGTTATTTGAAGAATCGTGTCTCCATCAGTAAACCAAATACATTTCGCCCACTAAAAGAAAAAAGAGAAGAGATGTCGGCGATCTCACGGTCTCTTTGCCGACGAGTATTTGAAAATTTCGGTGTTCGCTTAGAAGAGTGCAAACGTCTAAACGGTGGTCATTTAGACAATGTACTTTTTAAAAAATAAATATCAAGTAATTAGCTTTCTTGTAAATAAACAATTTTTAAAAAATATAACAAAATAAACTAGTTCCGACGGAAACGTTAACGGAGGGCGTGAAGGACTACTCTCGTCCCTGGAGAATAGGGTATCTTTCACTCTTTCAACAAACATGGAGAGTTAAGGGTCAGCGACAGTGGTGGGACCCAGTTTCTGAGCTTGCCCAATACAAATTTGTAAGGGCTCTGTTCAGTCTGTTCAGTGCCTCGATAAGCTCCTTCCAGGACTGTGCCATGAAAGGACGAAGATAACAGTATCCAATTCTTTTTTTAATTTTACCATCCTATCTTGCTGGAACCTTACCAGGTCCCAAAAAGGATAGATTATTTTTAAAGTATCGTTTTTAAAAAAGCATGATTGTTGGTTATAATAATATGGGAGAGCTTTGGTAAAAAGGAATCACCTCTAAGGGAGTGCCAATCTCGCTCCACAGAAAACCACTATTGACGTGACTGTTGAATTGCCCCCCTTTATAATCAACTAATTCAGATACGTCCTATTTACATTATTTGACATCAATTATTACTTACATCCAATTCGCTGGTAAAATCCTCGTCAGCTCTGTTGTCGTGCCTCTAAAATAGTTTTCCATGTTTAGATTAATAACCAGATTTTTAGAATATTGATGATAAGGGCAGTAAGTTAACTTTTATCTATATAACTGTAATGGTGAGTTATGCTTTTTGGCATCAGGAGACGCGTCTGCGAATTTGTTCTGTGTACTGTTAGTTAATTGAAATACGTCCTAATTAAATGATTTAATATTAATTATTACTTACGTCCAATTCGCTGGTAAAATCCTCGTCAGCTCTGTCGCTGTGCCTCTAAAATATTTTTCCATGTTTAAATTTATAGCCAGATTTCTAAAATATTGACGATAAAGGCAGTAAATTAACTTTTATCTACATAAAATTACTAAGGGAGCCATGCCTTTTATTATCAGGAGACGCGTCTGCGAATTTGCGCCATGTACATACTATCGGTTAGTTGAGATACGTCCCATTTACATTATTTAATATTGATTATGACTTACGTCCAATTCGCTGGTAAAATCTTCGTCAGCTCTGTCACTGTGCCTCTAAAAAATTTTTCCATGTTTAAATTTATAACCAGATTTCTAAAATATTGACGATAAAGGCAGTAAATTAACTTTTATTTACATAAAATTACTAAGGCGGCCATGCCTTTTACTATCAGGAGACGCGTCTGCGAATTTGCGCCATGTACATACTATCGGTTAGTTGAGATACGCCCATTTACATTATTTAATATTGATTATTACTTACGTCCAATTCGCTGGTAAAATCTTCGTCAGCTCTGTCACTGTGCCTCTAAAAATTTTTTCATGTTTAAATTTATAACCAGATTTCTAGAATATTGATAACAAAGCTAGTAACTTAACTTTTATCTACATAACAGTAGTGGGGGAGCCATATTTTTCACCATTAGGAGACGTGTCTGTGGATTTGCCCCATGTACTGTCGGTTAATTGAGATACGTTCCATTTAAATTATTTAATATTAATTATTACTTACGTCCAATTCGCTGGTAAAATCCTCGTCAGCTCTGTCGCTGTGCCTCTAAAATATTTTTACATGTTTAGATTTGTGATCAGATTTCTAGAATATTGATAACAAAGCTAGTAACTTAACTTTTATCTACATAACAGTAGTGGGGGAGCCATATTTTTCACCATTAGGAGACGTGTCTGTGGATTTGCCCCATGTACTGCCGGTTAATTGAGATACGTTCCATTTAAATTATTTAATATTAATTATTACTTACGTCCAATTCGCTGGTAAAATCCTCGTCAGCTCTGTCATTGTGCCTCTAAAATATTATTCCATGTTTAGATTTATAACCAGACTTCTAGAATATTGATGATAACGGCAGTAAGTTAATTTTTATCTACATAACACTAGTGAGGGAGCCATGCATTTTACTATCAGGAGACACGTCTGCGAATTTGCGCCATGTACTATCGGTTAATTGAGATACGTCCCATTTACGTTATTTAATATTAATTGTTACTTACGTCCAATTCGCTGGTAAAATCCTCGTCAGCTCTGTCGCTGTGCCTCTAAAATATTTTGCCATGTTTAAATTTATAACCAAATTTATAGAATATTGATGATAAAGGTGGTAAGTTAATTTATATCTACATAGCATTATCTAACGCTGTTTTTAAATATTGCTTAGTCATTTTTAAGTTATCATTATTGATGAAGTACAGTAGTATAGGGTGGACCACGAACTAGTTAACATTTCATTTTAAAAAAAAATAGATATATTATAAAAGTTGTTTATTTACGGGAAAACAATTTTAATTAGTTAGAATTGATTTTTTAAAAATTACGTCCACCGTTTCGACCTATGCACTCTTCTAAGCGAGCACCGAAACTTTCGAACACTCGACGGCAAAGAGACCGCGAGACTGCCGACATCTCATAGCTGATTTTGTGTTTTAGTTGGCGTAGTGTATTTGATTTATTGATATAGATACAATTCTTCAGATAACCCCCATAAAAAGAAGTCTCCTGTGGATAGATCTAGACTTTTAGATGGCTATGGAATGTCACCCCGTCTGGAAATTAGCTTTTCCGGAAACATGTCTTAGACCGCCGGCAGAGGCTCATTCGATGTGTGACAAGTGGCCCCATCTTGTTGAAACCATGTGTTACGATTGTAGGCGGCAAATTTCAGTAGTATCGGTCACAAAAACTCTCGTAACATTCTTACATATTTAGCAGAATTAACAAAAACGGAATGGCCGCGAGAATCTTCGAAAAAGTAGGGTCCAATGATTCTTTTTGCTGAAATTGCAGCTCATACAGTTACCTTGCGAGAATGAAGTGGCTTCTCGTGTTTAGTTTTAGGAAGTAAAAATGGGTTTTGCCAGAAAATAAGATGTTGTCAAAATTACGGAATCGTTCTAACATTGTTTCGGTAAGTTATATACGTGCGCAAATTTAAATCATTAAGTTTTAGTTTCTGTACTATCTGGATCTTTTATGGATCTAATTTCAAAATACGGCGTAATGATGTGCGGAATTTAGCCGAATGTTTGCGCGTCAATAAATCTGGATTACTTCGAACAGAAGTGGAAACTTGTTGCACGTTCTCTTGGATCCGAGAAGTCTGGAGGCCTCCAGTTTGTTTCACATTTAGCGTAGATGCCGTTACTTCAGACTTCTTCACCTATTTCTTTATTAAAGGATACTTATTTAAGTCGTGTAAATCGTATTCAACGTGAAATAAGCGTCTCACAGTAATAAACGAACTGTTGTGTAAATAAAATTGTTTCACACAATAACCGTAACCTCTGTGGCTCTTTGAAGCGATCCATTGCGGAAAAATTTCTCCGGCATTTGTTTCCGCGGGATGTTAGATTCAAATGTTACCGAATTCTTGGCCCACCCGTATAATTGGTGGTTAATATAAAGTTAGGAAGCCATACATTTTACCATCAGATGACGTGTTTGCTGATTTGCCCCATATACTTAATATAACATTAATTATTACTTACGCTCAATTCACTGGTAACATCCTCGTCAGCTCTGTCATGGTGTCTCTGAAATATTTTTCAATATTTAGATTTATAATTGACAATATTTAGATTTACATTTAGATTATATATATATTACACCGATGTAAGGAGGCAAACCAAGATCTTCCACTCCAAGCCAACATGACCTGCACGCGATACATCCATCTACTTAGGTGTGGTTAAATACTGCAGACTGATGACGAGCAGTAATATCATCGGTGCTACAAGTGCTGTGATCACCAACCCGCCTGCCCAAAGTGGTGGTTATGGACAAAAACCTGCTAATGCAGACCCAACAAAGATCAGGGCCCCCAGTTCCTGGTGCACCCGCTGTTCCAGGTTATGGTGGCTATCGTGGTAACGGTGGGGTAGGGGGTGTGAAGAATGTCTGAGTTACGGGAGACAATCACAAACAACTGACCCGGGTTACTTACAAAAGACGCACGCTACGGCTAGAATCGCATCTGGGACAACTAGAGGTGGAATTCGGGAAAATTAGGTGGCACATACTAGGACTACGTGAAGTCCGAAGAGAAGGACATCATAACTCCTGAGTCAAGCCACCTAATGTACTTGCGTGAGGCAGACCAACAATGCCACGGTGGCGTTGGGATTCTGGTAAACAAGTTCTTTTCTGACAATGTTGTGGTAATTTCCAGTGTATTGAATAGGGTAGCGTACCTCATTATTAAGCTCAACGAGAGGTATAGCCTCAAGGTTGTGCAAGTATACGCATCAATCTTTGCACACTCGGATGGCGAGTCACCACTTTATCATTAAGACCTGCTACAACGTTATTATGGGGATTACAACGCTAAAGTGAGAGTGCAGATATGCAGCGATTCCGTAGTAGGGTCCCATGCATTTGGAAGCAGGAATCATAGGGGCAAGTGCTAGTCAACTTCTTCGAACGCAAGGTTCTGATCTTGAAAATTTTTTTCTTAAAAGAACAGCTCCAAAGGAGGTGGACGTAGCAAAGCCCCGACACTACGACCAAAAATGAGATCGACTTCATTATGCATATATTCAGAGACGTCTCAGTGTTCTCTACCTCGTACAAATCGGAGATCCCTACCGGTATGAAACCTATTGAGGCTTAAAGAGACATCTAGCAGAATCGGAGGTAAAAGGTGCTCGTACAATGTCTTGTAAGAAGCCATCTGACGAGGTTGACCACAACAAATGCAGAAATTGTTGCTTCGAAACCGACAGTCCTTTCAGAATTGACAAGCTTCTATGGCCGGTTATCTGCTTCGCATACATCTCGAACTGATACTAGAAATTGAAACACCAAAGTCACATTAACGCGCCACTACACCGAAGACTTGCCTGAAGTCAGCATTGACGAAATTGAGGTGGCTTTTAAATAGTTGAAAAATGAAAAAACCCCGGGAGAGGATAGCGTTAAATACTAGAGGTAAGCCCGTACTACGGGAACTCCAAAAGTTTTTTAACCCTTTCCTACTAGAAGGATGAAGACCGAAAGCATGGAGTAGGAGTGTGGTCGTCCTGTTCTTCAAAAAGAGTAAAACAACCATGTTGAAGAACTATCGACCCATTTTCCTTTTAAGCCACGTCTACAAACTGTTTTCACAAACCGTCTTGCGTGAAGACTCGACGGACGCTCGGTTTCGGAGCGGATATGGCACCATAGACCACATCCACACTGTGTGGCAGATTATACAGAAGACCGAAGAGCATAATCAGCCTCTGCGTCTAGCATTTGTGGATTATTAAAAGGCCTTTGACTCGATCGAGATCTGGTCTGTTCTGGAATCATTGCAGTGGTGCCAGGTAGATTGGTGATACATTCAAGTGATGAGATGTCTCTAGAGAAGCCGAAACATGTCTATTCAAGTAGCGAACCAGCTAGCAAGATTGTTCACAAATACAATGGAGGGTATGTTTAATACACTGAACTTAAAAGGACGTGGCATCAACATTAATGGTGAATATATCTCTCACTTGCAGTTTGCAGATGACATCATCGTAACGGCAGAGACGCCGCAGGACCTACAACAGATACAGAATGACGTAGCTGACTTTTCTGAACGTGTTGGTCTACGGATTAACTTTGATAAAACCAAGGTCATGTTAAATGAACATGTACTACAAGAATCGGCTGCAGTACACAGTACCGTTCTCAAATTTTTTCAAAAATATGTGTACCTTGGGCAGGCCTTGCAATTGAGTAGAAACAATTTAGAGAACGCGGTGAATAGAAGAATTCAGCTTGGTTGGGCAGTATTTGGAAAAGTGCATCGAGTTCTCTCGTCGTCGATCCCACAGTGTCTAAAGACAAAAGTTTACAAGCAGTGCGTCATGACATATGAAGCCGGAACACGGATACTTACGGTACGGCTGGTTTGAAAAGGGATAAGTGATTTTTAAGTTATCGTTATTGATGAAGTACAGTAGTATAATTAGAGCCTAATATAGAGTGACGGAGCCATGTATTTCATCATCAGGTGACTCGTCCTCTGATTTGACCCCAATACTATTGGTTAATTCAGATACGTTTTATTTAATATACATTATATAACAGTAATCATTACTTACGCTCAATTCGCTAGTAACATCCTCGTCAGCTCTGTCATGGCGCCTCTAAAATGTTTATCAATAATTAGAATTATTACATATTTTCAAGATTATTGATTAAATAACTGATAAGTTATATTTTGTAACTATAACAATATTAAATATATTTCTTTCTTAAATTTCACCATTAAATTTTACTTGAATGTTACGTGGTTCTAAAGAAGATAAGTTATTTTAAGTTATCTATGTCAATGAAGTATGATAAGCATAATAATTGTAGTGTGAACAGGTTAAAGCAGAATCGGAGGTCAAAGGTGCTCGTACAATGTCTTGTAAGAAGCCATCTGACGAGGTGGACCACAACAAGTGCAGAAATTGTTGCTTCGAAACCGACAGTCCTTTCAGAATTGACAAGCTTCTATGGCCGGTCATCCTTCGTTGCCCCTCCCATACATCTGAGTTTGTTGGCTCATCTTTCTTTGTGCAGTCCGTTCTTCTCTGGAATGAGCTTCCCCTCGAAGTCAGGATGGCTAGCAAAGCTTTTACTTTTAAGAAAAAAGTGAAGCAGTATTTACTGAAACAGCTGGTAGAATCAACCAATACATGATTATCATCTTATACTTGTTATGATATTTATTTGTGTATGTATGTATATAGACTTACATCAACTTAAGTATGTATATGTATGTATTTATGTATTTGTATTAATTTTAGTATATGAAAGTTTGTATATGTCTACTTCTTCTTTTCAACATCTGAAACGCACCTACTTCCTATTTTCTCTGCATCACCCAAAGGTTGACTGGTAGAGAATGCCTTAGGCATTAAGTCCGCCTATGTACATAAAGTGCATGATGTATAAATAAATAAATAAATAAATAAATTGATATAGGTGATATTGGTGAGGTATATTGATTGATGCTTCGACAGAATTGGTCCCACAGAAAATTAGTTTAATGATGATACAACAATTGTTAAGTGAGTAAACACTTACTCGCAATAACCCTATAAAACACAAAGCCACACACTCGTAAGTTACGTTGTGATTTGTTCCGCAACTCATAATTTGGGCATTTTTTACAGCTTATACTTAACAGCGCAATCTATCAGAATTTATAAAATTTGGAGTGATTTACTGAAAGAAGATGTATGTACTTGTGTATGTAGAAAAATATTGAAAAGATGGTTTGACCACAGCGAGGATTGATGATGGATGACTCAAGAAAGTAATTTACAGAGCAAATGTGTGTGGAAGTTTCGGAAGAGGTTGTTCTCGGTAATCATTTACTGACCAAGTTGGTGATGTCTTAAAAAAGGGCCGTGTCAAAAACACCAGAAACCGACAAGCATGCATGTAGTGATTAATGAATGTGGACGAAGCAGAAGACTGAAGTAAGTGTAGATAAATTATCTCTGCCTACAACCCTGGGAAATAGGTGTGACTTTATGCATGTAAATATCTAATGTTTTTTTAAATCTCGTCTTAACTTACTCTTTACGGTATTGTAATTATTAATAAATTTATAATAGCAGAATTGTAGTATAAATAGGATAAATGACAATGAGGTATTAACTTTTTCGCCTAAACGGACCAGTTTAATTAGAATAATGCTACGACCTCAGACAAAATTGGTATTCAGAATTTTTTCCGTGTTTTTCTCTGATTGAGTCAGATTTTGCGTTGCCCGAAATTTCTTTTGTCTTTAAATCTGGAGATGGAAACGACTCAAAAGGCGGCAATGGACGTATGACTCTTGAGTTACAGATGTCCTTGAGACGTGGTAGTCACTTGCCATTATGTAACATTTGGTTCCCCTATGTAAGTTTGTTTCTTTTTCACTATCAACTACTCAAAAATTCTGCTTGAAATTTTGTTGTTGGGAGTAGAGACGTGATCCTGGAACGGTTCTAGCACCTTAAAAGTATTTCCCGAGCGATATTTGGACTTATTGGTAAAATGTTATTATTTCAATTAGGGTACTTACATCATCACTTGATCTGTGCCGCCTGTGTCTGTGGGAACTTAGTTTAT
Source organism: Hypercompe scribonia (assembly GCA_949316085.1). Lineage (NCBI taxonomy): Eukaryota > Metazoa > Arthropoda > Insecta > Lepidoptera > Erebidae > Hypercompe > Hypercompe scribonia. The sequence continues at coordinate 7,594,145 of OX438992.1, read as the reverse complement.
CATTCCTTTTATCATCATGTCTATCATCTTTTCTGTCAACATGTTTTTTGTCATCGTGTTTATGGTGACTCCTAGTGTGACTTTTGTGAGTATCATGACTATCTTTTTCATGGTCACTTTTTACCTTGTGTTTATCGTCACCCCTAGAACTTTTGTGAGCATCATGACTATTTTTTTTGTGGTCACCCTTTCCATGGTGTTTAAGGTGACTCCCAGCACTTTTGTGAGTCTCATGACTATCTTTTTCATGGTCACTTTTTACGTTGTGTTTATTGTCACTCCTAGCACTTTTGTGAGCATCATGACTATTTTTTTTGTGGTCACCCTTTCCATGGTGTTTAAGGTGACTTCCAGTACTTTTGTGAGTCTCATGACTATCTTTTTCATGGTCACTTTTTACGTTGTGTTTATCGTCACTCCCAGCACTTTTGTGAGCATCATGACTATTTTTTTTGTGGTCACCCTTTCCATGGTGTTTAAGGTGACTCCCAGCACTTTTGTGAGTCTCATGACTATCTTTTTCATGGTCACTTTTTACGTTGTGTTTATCGTCACTCCTAGCACTTTTGTGAGCATCATAACTATTTTTTTTGTGGTCACTCTTTACATTGTGTTTGCCGTCACTCCTAGCATTTTTGTGATCACCGTGGCTATTTTCACCAATCATGTGTTCAGGCTTGTGATCTTTTTTATTGTTGCAGTTTTTGGATCTCAAACCGTTGTTTCTATTTCTTTCACGTGAGTCTTCTGTTCTGAAGCTATCTACCATCCACCAGGAGCGTCGTACTCGTCTGTCGCCATTTCGACGGTCGTCGTTCCTATCTAAGAAATGTGACCGTTTTTCACGTCTGAATGGTTTCAAACGTCGGCTGGAACTGTCCAGTCTCCTCTCTTCTTCACGAAGTCTTGACTGTGACAATAAAAAATCAATTAAGCGTCTTCTTGTATTTTGACCATTCATATGTATTTTATATTAAAAGGATGACCGCAAATATTAAATTGGAGATGATAAAAAAAATATATGACATTTGTTTCTGCTTTTTTTATCTTATACAAATATTAGATATTTACACGCCAGACTATACACCTAGAAAGCACCAGCATTTCCTGAAACTCACTGGGAAGAAAAGTCAAAACAAACCACAAAGATGTCCTTTTTTTAAGTCGGTGAACATTGATTAAATAGAAAACTAAGCGAGTATAATATAGGGTCTGGATTAGCCTTTTTAAAAAAGTATCATAGTTTTGAGTCGGCCTGTCCATACAGACGGCATACGAGCCCCAGCCATCGTGTCACCTAACCATTCGTCAAGATTAACGATCCGAAGCGTGACAATACTGCAATTATATTTGTCATGTTTCATAAGACTAAGTTTAAATTTGCTTCATATATTAAAAATACAATTAAATTTATTTATGAATATCCCCACAAGGTGGTCTGCCGACCTAGTGAAGGTTTCGAGAAGCCGCTAGATGCGGGTGGCACGGGATTGGCTGTTGTGAGCCTTGGGAAGACCTAGGTCCAGCAGTAGACGTCTTTAGGCTGAGATGATGATGATAATGATGATAAATATCTGTAAAATGCTTTTCATAGTGATTTATAAGTAGTTAATGTCGGTTTTAATTGTGCAACGGAAAGGGTTATTATCACAACGTACTACCAAACACACTATCTTCAGGGTGTCATGTGTAACTTTATTTTCATAACATTAGCTTAGTTTTAAGATAGGAACTATTGTATTCTTGATTTTAGATTAATAAAGAATTATTATTATTATTATTAAACACATAATATAGAACGTGTTAAGTACTCAGTATCACAATGTTTATATATGATAAATAGCATTATCACATATTTTCCTATCATCAATTTAAGTTTGTATTCTGGGTCACATTATAGTCGCGGTAGCTGACCTGCCGACTTGTGAATTGACTGTAGCTAACTGACCTGTCCGAGAAATACAAAATTAAACGTGACCATAAGTTATTGTGAACAATTACCTGAACTAAAAATTGCTTTTTGTTCAATGTTTAAATAGGATTAATTAAGTTTTGAATGGTTTAGTTCATTATATGTATTTTCACTTCAACTTCATGAGTAGGGCGAGTGAACGATTTAATTCAATGTTGTTCACTTAAGAAGTATATTTACGAGTATACGGTCTAAAACTATTTGAGCTATCTGTCACCTGTTAATATCTAAAGATTGTTTTCCTGTATCATTCCTTATTGAACACTTATTTTGCCCATTTAATTTCTGAAGTATCCACTTGTAGGGGATACGTTTGACTTCCACATTGTAAATGGGACTGTACACCTCTATTTAATCTCGGATAGGCAAACTTCGAAACATTTATGAACTTTCTGAGACAAAGATGCATTTTTTGCAGACAGATAGATAGTTAGAGATAGGAATCAGGAAAATAGCCATATATATAAAATAATCATAGAAAGCGTTATTTCTCTCTATCGCGACAGACAATAATTTGATAAATTCTTTCATGACAAGCTATAACAGATGATTAAAAATAATTAGAAGATAGTGATTAAAATCATCTTGCCATGGTAGAACCACGCTAGTTTCGCATGAACAGGTCGACTCGACCAGGGCAGTGTTACCTTCTCACAGATGACCAACCTAAAACGACAGCATCCATGCTGTCGTGGTCCATTGATACAGAGGTGACAGTTATCGTTTGTCTTAGACTGCCACAATGTCTTAAAAAAAATCGTGCTAAAAAACAGTAGAGCGTGGACAGAGATTGCTAGCGTTAAAGGACTGTTCCGTCTGGCAGAAGAAAAGAAGGAGCATGCGAGGCTGACAGCCATCCTTCAATAGTGAAGAGGAACCATGGAAAGAAGAAAAAATATTTCACCGGTAGGTTGTGCGAAGTCAGAAATGAAAGTTAAACTCAAAGCATACTTTATTGACTTGATGGGGTTAGATATTTTCTTGTGTGGAGCTATGTCAGAATATGCTGGCCGCTACTAATCGGAATAAATTCTCTGAGCGCTATTCATAACACAAGCGATAGGGGATTTAAAGGGAAGCGACTTTTCTACAAAACACTATGCCTATCAAAAATATTGTGCCTGTTTAAGAGGCACAATATTTCACTACTCTCTCTTCACATTAATCTTTTCCATATGCCCCCCTGTAATTCCTGTGCACCAGGAACAACAGCAGCGACCGAAAAAGACGCCTTGTCTTGGAACCCACAATGAAATTAATCATAAGAGAACTGAAGCACTTTAAAATGTAGTAAGTCCACTTCCTTTCTTACCAAAGCAGAAATACACTTCCCCAGAGGTCATTTGTATGGCATTCAGCATTATTCTACACGTCACCAGAGAGTATAATGAGCAGAATAGCGACTCGACAAATTTAAATGAGTGTAGTGTAATTCGTCTATGAGGTCATTATGTACATCAAAAGGCTGGTGAGGCCCTCTTGTGAATCATTAAGGTGAATAATTTTTAATTTTAGGTTATAATATAATACAATTTTCATCTAGGTGCTAATCACTATTACACAAAAAAAATACTTGATTGATTAATTATCACTGGTGTTAAATTTTACTCATTGCTCAAGGCTGAAATTCAGTCAGCATAGTAAATCATAGAAATTTGAAAAAAAAAACTACTTTGAACCTTGGTTTTGTTCTGTCAGATTTTTATAAGGTACTTTTAAGACGACAAAACGTAAGAAAACAAACTATAATGAAGTACATACCCTTACTTTACTGCTGTCTACCCGTAAGTGCATTAGCTAAAAAAGTGTGATAATTTAAATTTAATAATAATAAATTTTAATGATTGAGGGAAAAACCTAAAGCGCCAGCATCCATGTTGTCGTGTTTCGTTGGTGAGTGTGAGATCGGAGGTCTATCGATGCAGGGGTGACAGTTATCGTGGTAACTGTGTAAGCCTTACACTGTCACAATGACTGTCATGCCTTTTACTTCCCCAAGCGGGATGTGAAAAAGCATCTCACAAGGCCGCCATAGTGTGGGTCACCATACTGCATTGTCAGCATTTGAAATGAGTATGGTGAGCACAACTCTTGGATTCTATTCATGCTTTCCATCAGGCAGAGTAGAGTCACTTTAGCAGGCTCTTAAGATAGAAACTAGATGCAAGTACATCAGTTTATTTAGTACAAAAGTGTGTTAACGCTCCTAAACTTATCTTATCTAACATTATACAAGTAATGCCTCGATGGCGCAGTGGTAGCGTATGCAACTGTTGTGCTTGAGGTCTCGAGTTCGATTCCCGGGTCGGAACAAATATTTGTATGGTCTGCAAATATTTGTTTCAGATTTTACGTATTTTCTATGTATAACACGTATGTATTAACTAAAAAAGTATGTGTATTTATATCTCATAGTACTCATAGTACAAGCTCTGCTCTGTTTGGGACTAGATGGCGTCGTGTGTAAGATGTCTGAAATATCATTATTACACTATTATTATTATTATTAATGTCAAAATTCAACATTTGGCATCTCTTTTTACTTGATTCATATTAAATTCCTACTTGTCTCTTTTTTATTACTTTTTAAAGTGTCCTTTTGTAAGTTTGCCCTTTATAATGCTTCGGCTAAGAAATATATGATTTATATGGTAACGATCCATTTTTAATTAATAATCTTGACGAATAGTGACAAATACATTTTTAATGCACTTATTGAAGACATTTTTATTACATACCTCACGCACTAGGAATATTCCTGTGTCACTGGGGACTTTACAAACATACATGAAATACACACAAAGAACACCCAGACTCAGTACAACAAGTTGTGAATCCCAAAAAGTGTTATTTCAAGTGGGGTTAGAACACACAACACTCAGCCCAGCACTACGCCATCAATGCAGCCTATTCTTAATTTAATTTTTGGAAATTGGAAAAACAATGAGTAATATTTAATTTAAATTCAATTCCGACTGACATATATGTCACAATTATTTTCACGACAAGGTAAAACAGATTATGTAAATAAATTACCCGTAGGTTATCTACGTCATCCTGTCTCTTTGTCAGGTGTCCAGGGAGTATTAGAAGTCCCGGGGTCCGATCATCCTGTAAAATATGCATCATTTATTAATTCTAGTTTATTTATTAACCACTAGTGTTTAAACACGCTTTCTTAGATAATTCTTGGATAAAATTATTTATTTTAACTTATCACTCATTCATGTGCGCCGGAAGAGGGGAGCATAGGGGTGCACTTACACCCCTCTGTTAGAAAAGAAAATACAAAGAAAGATTCATATTTTTGAGTCGGTTACACCAGCAGATACGTGATGCTACCCCTGAGGCAATACGAAATACCTTTGAAGAATTTGTTGCCTCTCGTCCAACTGATTTCCTCGAGAAGGGTATACAAAGATACAGAAATTGTATGGCTGACTACTTCAATTAGTAAATATAAAACATATTGAAAAAAAAAGTGTTCACTTATTTCGCAAATAATGGCAATAGGTAGACTAATAGTATGTCTAGGTGTAGATACACTCCCCTGAGAATACTACTTGCGCGCTCATGATACAACAGCTTTGTGCTTTGCTTTGTTTTTCTTATTTTATCTGAGAGCTGAACAAGTAAAACTCCAGAATTGGTGCTAGTTGCTAAGTAGGACGACGCTCATAATTCAGTTTCAACACAAGTGATGGTAAATAAATGTAGATAACATAAGGACAGCTAGACTATTAGTAGGAACAATTCCACGGAGCACTCTCCAAGACACAAGCGGTAGGGATTAGCAATGAGAAAGGGTCAAGTCGATTCAAAATGTTCTGACAGTCGATGATTCAAGTTGCTCTCCAGTTAGTTTAACTTTCTTTAATAAAATATGTACTAATATATTCGTGAAAATGTAAAAAAACAAAATCGATAAAGTAATATTATACATACTTTTACTCTTCTGTCTCTATAACTGCTGCTGTCTAGCCGCGACTGCAAAAGTTAACACTTTATATTTTAATAATAATTATTATTTTAATTGTGCTACGGAAAAACATTTGTACCATAGTGTTGGTTTCAAATTCATTTTCTAGTGTTAGTGAATATAAACCTACTAATAAAATGACTTCATATAGCTTAATTTATATTTATCTATAGTATCTATAAAGCGAGTTTTGCTCGGTATTATTGTGTGATAATCGATTCGCAATTTACCAACTTCTTTTGTTTACATCCCTAATTTAGTCACATAGACAAGTGTCAAAACGGACCTATTAGACAAACATTTCATTGCTCGAAAACACGGATAAAACAACGTTTTCTAAAAATGAAACCTAGCTAGATCAATTTATCGGCACCGAAAACCCCTGCATACTAAATTTCATGAAAATCGTTGGTGCTGTTACACCTAGGCGCTTTCTAGTACCCTGAGTGTTGAGGGTTCAAACCCCACATGGGACAACATATTGTATGATCTACAAATTCTTGGTCTGAGACTGGGTGTTCTTTGTGTCCGTTTTATGTGTATTTATAAAGTCCCCCGTGACACAAGATTTATTCTTAGTGCGGGAGTTGTATTTAAAAAAAAAATTTTAGAGTCGCTGTAGGAGAAATATGCTTCGTATTATATAGGCCAGCTTGCCCAGATTGATACCACAGCCTTACACATCATTTCCACTTCCCTCTTAACATTGGAAGACATTTAAAGCCTGGCAACAGACTTGCATCCCTTGAGGAGTTATACCTGACGGTAAGTGACTATCACTCACGAGGCAAATGTTTTGCCGTCCTCTGAGTGCCTCAAAAGTCATGATAAAATCATGAATGATTGAAGCGAAAAGTAAATACAAGCACAACAGGTTTCACTCTTTGTAAAGAAGAAACAATTGAATGAGTTAATTCACCAAAGGCATATGTTTACAACTATATGACCCAATTGAGTTCGAGCTATAGCTCACATTCTCTTCATCTGTGTAAGTAATGTCAATTTCCAACAATTGCTAATATGAATTGAGCAAGAAACTCTTTATATTGAATTCCAATTTTTGTCATCTAATTCCTGAAGGGTCGTAACTAAATAAAAATGCAGTCTCATATAGAAAATTCTGGAATACGTTTTAACTTCATCAGATAAAAATGCATTTTTGATTAAAAATTTCTACGTGCAGTTAATGACAGAAACACTAATAGCGTTATAATGTAACTGCAAACAAAACGACTATTATAGTATAGAATAGAAATCGTTTCTAGTGAGTAGCATTTACAATTTCTTTCATGATGAGAAATCGATTTAAAATAATTACCGGAGTGTTGCCAATATCACGGTATTTGCTTGAATAGGGGCCATTGCCTATTAATGGTCCCACGAACACGTCGTCCTGAAATAAGCATCATTTATTGATTCTAATTGGAATAACAAGAAATAGTATTTTAAGCTATACTTACCACATAACACACTTTCCTAGATCCTCGAATCTATTTATATCTTTAAATTGTTAACTTTAACTACTTATTCATAATTCAGTTTCAATAAAGTTTCAGTTTGGTTTGGTGAAAAAAGATAAAGTTATTTGTTACATAGTTATTTCAAATAGAAGATAATTAAAGAAAAAATGAGAAATTATTGCAAATTGAGAATTTTTAGAAACTTACTGAATGCAAGGGGACCGCTGTCGTCACAGTCAGGCAAAGAGAGAGGACGATATACCACTTCATCCTTGTGAACTTAACAAAACTCTATGGTGAGGCGTTTAAAAAGCAGTGCTTATAAAAACAATAAAACCGTAGATAATTGGTATTAATGAGTGTTTGTTGTCACATAATCGACCATGAAACCTTAACAGAAACCTTTTTAATATATATCTGAATTTAATTAGTAGCTGTTATTATCAAAGTTCTATTATAATTTTACGATGTTCTAATTAATCTCTAGTCATTGGCAATTAGATGCGCACATTTTTGAAAAAATAATTTTATGTAGGTTACCTGGAAGAAATTGCTTTTTAGCGATAAGGGCACTATTTGTACATGGTCATTAATTTGATGCATGTTAATCGTATTAAACCAGTTAATAAAAAAGGTAATAAAAAGGTAAAAAAGGTTTATTCTATTCTATGCTTTTCATCATCTGTGGTCGGGAACAAGGAACTTTTTTTTACATATGTTTATACATAGACCTTTCACAGTATATTTAAATTATAATAGCATTATTTCATTTTATTCTGTTAAGAATGAAATTATATCAATAATATGTAATTACAGTGTTTGTACAAGTATTTAAATTTCGTTATGACAAATACAAACTATACACTATATGTATGTAGATACTTTGTTATTTAGAGTTACTATAGAATTGGACTGAAGGTGAAAACCAAAACTTCTTTTCTACTGAGAGGTCTATGTCCAGCAATGGACTATTGGAATATTAAAGTGGTGATGATGATTATAATATATAAAGACGAATTTAATACCATGAGGTATACTCTCCGTGTTTTCCTTCAGGCGATGCAGAAATATGGAATTTGACAAATTTTGTGGTACTTACGTAAATAGGAGAAGAAACCATATCAGATATACCCAATAAACATTGGTTTACTACATGTACCAATAGATAATGCTGCTCTTGATGTAATTGAGGATCTCATTGAAATAAAACGGCCTTATTTATAAACAGTCAAATAATTCTAAGGTTCTTGTTCAGTCAACCTCAGCAGTCAGTACAGTACTCAGCATGCGATTCACTGTTATGCTTCCTTTAGTAATTTACCAAAGCTTTTTATAGTCTTTGATATTAATTCACATCAAAAAGTCACCCTCTTTCATGGAATACAAGACCCTCTTTTGCATTGCCTTGGTAAATACAACGTGAATGTTACAAATGACAAATAATTTGTCCAAAGCGTCTCCACTTCCATCGTCTTTTCGTTTATATCCCTGAGGGGATTCTTATTTACATAAAGTTGTGCAACCGTCCTATTTCACAATTCACATTTGTAAATGAAAATAAATTGTCCGTGTGGTGATGGATTAAGAAAACATAGTGTTACCACCCCTATTCATCCTGTGGGTATCGTAAAAGGCGACCAAGGGAACAAAGTATGCAGGACAACATTATTACAAAGAGAAGGAAAACTTGAAACAAACCCTATTCCAACCCGTTTGGCCAGCGTGGTATAGCAGGCAAAAACCTCCTAGCTAAGGAGAGGCCTATATCGAGGAAAATAAACGTACATACATGTATATGTATTCGGTACAAGTGGAGTACGTTTATTTAGAACACAATTGTGATCAACAATTCAATGTGTATCTCTCTGTAATTAATTAGCTATACAATTAAGTATGTTGATACACTCCTAGCTGATTTCAGCCACAGTGGCCACTCTCAACGGAGACACCAACTACTCAGAAGATATTATTGCTGTCTGTTCCTTTACTCTTACAATCTAATGGGTTGACTATCCGACACAACCAGGGAGAGTGAGACCGACGTAGCACCGACGGCTTTACGTGCTCTCCAAGGCACAAGAGCTAAGAATCCAACTTCCAAACTCTGGGTTGTCATTATGCATTTCCCTAATCAGGAAACAGTAATAACACTTTTCTGGCCTGACCCAAGAATTGAGCCCGAGACCTCTTGATCGGCAGTCTCATAAGCTAACCGCTAGATCAACGAGATAGTTAACAATTAAGTATACAATTCTATTGAAGTAGTTATTTCTTATACATATATTAGTTATTTCATCAATTAGTTACCCAGGGCAATAATACCTAGGAGAACACTTTAGTGTGAAACACTGAGTGATGATACAAAATGATGTGGGCAGGACAGGTTGTTGTGCAGAGCTTAAGAGGAGGCTCATGTCTTATTGGACCTCCCTCTCCTATTGGATATAGATTTCGTTAGTGGACGTCTTTCGGCTAAGATGATGATGATGAACCTAATTTCTGAAATCTATTTAACATTATAAAATTAAGCCTCAGTAATGGATGGATAAATGGATGGTCTCAGGTGGTAGATATTTGTTACTTTACTATACAGAAAAGGTTATATGAACTATACCTTTTTTTTGGGGTGGAAAATTCCTTGGGATCTCTGGCTCCACAGGGGCGCTGAAGCCAGGAGTATGTGGTGTTTCTACGATTCTACTAAAATCCACACCGGTGGCCCGTCTCAGGCGTCTTGGCCGTTCTCTGAAGGGGACCCGGACCATATTATTTCAGGTCTCCTCCAGACTCAACGCCGCACCTAGTTAGGCCCTATCCTGGGGAGGCTACAGTGGCTTCCCCACCACCTGGACTATACCTAGGATACTTTTTAACGAGATTTAACTTAATTTAATGTGACGCAGGCAGTGAGTGTAAGTGAGAGAGATTAAGTGAGTGACAAATGAACTTTTGTTTTTATATCTTAATGTTATAATAGCGAATCTATGAGTGGATTATAGATAGACGGATACTATTTGTTATCTAACCGTACAGAAAGGTTTCAATAGATCTGAATATAACAAAAAATAAATAAATAACCTCACACATCTCACACACGGCTGTCTGATATCAAATTAAGCAGAGCCTGTACTATGATAACCAGACTGCTGGTAAATATACTTAAATATTTCTGAAACGTGCTTACATATTATAGATAAATTACATCCAGACACAGAACAAGTAATCGTGCTCATCACACAAATATTTATTCTGGGTGGAAATCGAATGCACGACCTGTAGCCTTAGCAGGCCGTTAACCACTAGATCCGCAGGCCCGTCAATGTTATTTAGGATACTTTAGCTTTTGACCTAATTTGAAGATGTATTTACGCATATTTTGATGTCTACAACTTGTTTTCAGGGCATGAAGAGTTCTTCTCAATAACATTTTATACTATACTATTTCATTGAAAAATATGACAATGATTAATTAATTAAATTTTGTGGCATATTTGTATCTGAATCAGGGTCGTTCAAATCTTTTAATTTGTTATTTCTTTAATGAAATAATGCATGTGTTAATTGTAATCCACGTGCATATTCTTTCATATAGTTTAAATATTATAACTGCTAATGTATGTATTTCCACGTGTACCTTATTATCAACAGTAGAACTCATTATTTTTTATCATTTTATTTGATAGTGTAACAATATAATACACGCGCTCTCATAATTGTATTTTTAAACTATTGTAAATTGTACATTACTCAAGTGATTTTCTTTTCTAGTCATAGAGATGAGGAAATTTGAAGTATTAAAACACTCATATTCAGGTCTTTTGTTTGAATGTCATCATCAGACTTTAACAATCCACTGCTGGGCATAGGCCTCTCCTTGGCGAGGTTTTGGCCTCCTATACCACGCTGGCCAGACGGTTTGGAATAGGCTTTGTGGAGGGAACGAGTGTCATGTCCCTCCGACACAAAGGGACCTTCGACCAGGCGAGGTGATCATGCCTGGCGGGCATCGGCCCAACGGTTGACGTTGGGATGTTGTATATATGCTAATTGCCACACGAATCTCTATTTCGCAATACAGGATTAGTAGTTGCATCGTATTTCATTACATTTATACTTTTCGTTCATACTTCATAGTTCGATGTATCTTCGCTAGATGGCGCTGTTATATGTTTTCTTTGTGCTGTAATGTGGAAGTCGCCACAGGTTTATTTCAAGTTTTCCTTTAGTCCGGTCAATCTAGACCTAAAAATCAGAGCGAAGGTACATAAATTCCCATCAAGCTGAACATCAGTAAGGTTGTTTAAAATATGATTAAAAATAAAATTTGAAAGTGCCCTATCTTTCTCCTGTATGTTAAAATTTTTATTCAAGGTCAAAGGTAAAAAAATGAGTTTTTCGCGATTTTCAGCAAAACGGTAAGTTTAATCATAAAAATATCTCAGACAAAAAATTGTATATCATATAATAATCTACAAAAGATGCATCAATATTGGAACGAAGTTCCTTACGGCAGGCTTGGAGGGGATAATCGGCCCTGGCTGCCCCTGCTGTAATTCGTGCGTCATCGCCGTCGCCTATGGAGGAGGTTGTAGAGACAATCCGGTAATGGACCAAGTCTCCAACCTCCTTGTCCAGACGAACCTAAACCACTGTGCCGCGGCACAGGACCTCTTTCTACAAACCATGGCACAGTGGTCAATTGGGGTTACCGTAGCCGCGGAGCCTTATTATGTTCCTCCCCGACCAAATTGGCTGGGTGATCGGGACGGTACCGTGGCAGTCGTCGGCTCCACGGTGGCTCATTCCCCGCCCTTGTCGCTAAAAGACAAGGGTACTGGATATGTTGCTGCCGAGTGGGGGCGGATCATCATATATGGTGTGTACTTTTCCCCCAACCGGAGTTTGAGCGACTTCGAGGATTTCCTTAATAACTTGGAAGCCTCGATGCGGCGATTAACGTCTGGGCACGTCCTTGTTCTGGGGGACTTCAACGCAAAGTCCGTTGCGTGGGGTTCCCCCAGAACGGACGCAAGGGGTGAGGGCGTAGAGGAGTGGGCGGCCTCGGTGGGCCTCTGTTTATTAAACAGAGGCTCACCGAGGCCGCCCACTCCAGTTGGTAGTGGTGGTTGGTCCCCAGTTGGTAGAGCCTCTGTTTATTAAACAGAGGCTCTACCAACACGTGCGTGCGACAGCAGGGGGGGTCGATAGTGGACCTTTCATTCGCTACCCCTGCCCTCGCCGCACGAGTAAGGAACTGGCGTGTCCTGGAAGAGGTTGAGACGCTCTCGGATCACCTATATATCCGATTTGAGCTCTCCCGGACCCAGGACCCCAGTAGGGGTCACGCGGCGCGGCGTTCTCCTCGCTTTCCGCGGTGGGCTATTTCGAAGCTGAATAGGGACCTCCTAGAGGAGGCGGCCATAATTTATTCTTGGCTGTCTCCGCAGGCCTCAGCCGAGGAGGTCGATATGGGGGCTGGTCGCTTTCGTGATGCAATTACGCAAATCTGCGATGCGGCCATGCCCCGCATCCGAAGTCGTCGACCTCCACGGAAGGAGGTTTACTGGTGGTCCCAGGAGTTGGCGGACCTTCGCGCGGCCTGTACTCGTGCCCGCAGGTCTTATACCCGCAATCGGCGGCGTCACCGCGAAGATGGCGAGGAGGACCAGCTTCATGAGGAGTACCGAGAGGCGCGGAAAACTCTGAAGCTGGCCATTAGCCGCGCCAAAGAAGTGAAAAGAAAGGAGATGCTGGAGAGTCTCGATCGTGACCCCTGGGGTCGCCCGTATCGTGCGGCGCGACAAAAGCTTCGCACGTCGGCCCCCCCCCCTTACAGAGACACTCCAGCCCAGCTTCCTGCAGGAAGTAGTCGAGGGGCTTTTCCCGCAGCGGATGGAACACACACCCCCGTCAATGGCCTCCTTGGTCAGAGACGACGGGGGAGGGAACGAGGATAATGTTCCGCCCGTCAGGGAATCGGAGATAGGGGCGGTTGTTCTACGGATTCGCTGTAAAAACACCGCCCCTGGGCCAGATGGGATACCTGCCCGAGTGTTGGCGCGAACCCTCGACCACATGTCGGATCGCCTCGGGCAAGTCCTAGACGCCAGCTTGGCGTCCGGGCGCTTTCCTGAGGGCTGGAAGAGCGGGAAGCTGGTCCTACTACAGAAGCCAGGACGGCCTACCGATTCGATTGCGGCCTATAGGCCCATCGTGTTGCTGGACGAGGCGGGTAAATTGTTTGAAAGGATACTCTCTGCCCGCATCGTCCGGCACCTCTGCGAAGTGGGTCCCGATCTGTCGGATGCCCAATATGGGTTTCGAGCCGGGCGTTCGACAGTCGATGCTGTATTGCGCCTGAGGGCCGTGACCGAAGAGGCGGTGAGCTGTGGCGGCGTGCTATTGCCGGTGTCGTTGGACATCGCCAACGCATTCAATAGTCTGCCATTTAGCTGCATCAGAGAAGCACTCCACTACCATGGGGTGCCAAAGTACCTGAGGCGGCTTGTGGCAGACTATCTCGAGGAGCGTACCGTCATGTACGAGGACCGAGATGGTATTTTGAAGCGGCGGCCCATGTCGTGCGGTGTTCCGCAGGGGTCCGTCCTCGGACCACTCCTGTGGAACATGGGATACGACTGGGCCCTTCGAGGTCGTCTGCCCCCCGGGTTGGGCGTAATTTGTTACGCGGATGACACATTGGTCACAGCCCGGGGGATGAACTTTCAAGAAGCAGCGCGCCTGGCTACCACGGGTGTCTCTCTGGTGGTCGGGCGTATTGAGGCGCTGGGTTTGCGGGTGGCCCTAGACAAAACGGAGGCCCTTTTGTTCCATGGGCCCCGTCGTGGTCCACCCCCCGGGGCCTCCATTGTGGTCAATTCGGTCCTCGTACCGGTTCAGGCCCAGATGAAGTATCTGGGCCTGACCCTCGATGGCAGGTGGCTCTTAGACGAGCACTTCCGACTGCTTTCTCCAAAGCTGGTCGGCGCTGCTTCTGCCCTTGGGCGACTTTTGCCCAATTTGGGTGGTGCCAGCGTTGCGACGAGACGGCTATATACGGGGGTTGTTCGGGCAATGGCGTTGTATGGTGCACCGGTGTGGGCGGCGGCTCTGACCGCCCAGAATAGAGCTCGACTCTGGCGCCCTCAGAGGATATTGGCGGTTAGAGCTATACGTGGTTACCGCACCGTATCGACGGAGGCGGCATGCGCCTTGGCCGGAACTCCCCCGTGGGATTTGGAGGCGGAAGTGCTCGCCGAAGTTTATCGGCGCACGGCTGACTTCCGGGCGGGTAGCGGCATGCGGCCCCCGCCCGAAGATATACGCGAGTGGCGAGAGGCCGCTCGTCGAGCCACGATGGCTCGTTGGTCGTCCCGGCTGGAGGCTCCACGTGCTGGCTTTGCCACCGTGGAGGCTCTCCAGCCGGTCATCTCCGAGTGGGCGGGGCGACAGCACGGGACCCTTTCCTTCCGACTGACGCAGATCCTTTCCGGGCACGGTTGTTTCGGGAAGTATCTGCACTCGGTTGCCAGGAGGGAATTGAGTCCCGCCTGTCACCACTGCGACTGCAGTGAGGACTCGGCTCAGCACACGCTAGCGGTTTGTTCCGCCTGGGCAGCGCAGCGTGGGGTCCTTACTGCAGTTACTGGAGGAGATCTCTCGCTACCGGCCGTCATACGCTCCATGGTCGGTAGCGACAATTGTTTTACCGCGGTCGCAACCTTCTGCGAAGATATAATTTCGCAGAAGGAGGCGGCGGAGAGGGCACGGGAGAACGACCTTCACTCGGACCCAATTCGCCGCCGGCGAACCGGGCGGCGGAGGCGCGCGTACCAGCGCCTCATGCCGCCTTGAGTGTGGCCGCGGGTGGACGGGATGGGTTTTCCCCTCTACCCGCTATAGTGGCCAGCCGCGAGGAGGCGACGTCCACGTGTGCCGTACGTCGCCTAAATAGAGAGTTTATACGCAGATGGTGCCCGCTTTAGTGGGCACGCGCTAGGAGGGATCTGAATGTCGTAATACCAGCTGTCCTCGGATCCCTCCTATGTCAGGCGCAGAGTGGCACACCGTGTGGTTTTAGTCGGTCCGATTCTGACACACCACCCCGCCGTAAACCCCGGTGGGGTGACGGCTCGAGGGGGTTTCCACACGATAAAAAAAAAAAAAAAAGGCTTGGAGGGGATAGGGATTTCGCTGCGGGACCGAAATGAAAAAAATGTGATAGTAAAACCGTAAGTGGAAAAAGTGCGTGGAATAAATCTGTGGAAAAAAGTGCGTGGAATAAAACCGTTAAATGAGACGTGCGCAGGCGCGAAAACGCGTCATGTGTGCTATTTTATTATTTTAAGGAATTTATTATTTTATTTCCTAAAATACTGAATTTCCTAAATACTTTCTTGTACTTAAATAAAAACTAATCAGCAAAATTTAAGAGAAAAATCAAGAAAACCTACATAAAATTGAGCACGATTTTTTTTGCAAATTGTATCGATTCCACATTATCCGAAGGAACTTCGTTCCTACCTGGTGTCCCACGACACCATTCATTTTATTTTTTTTCTTACGAGTCACCGTTTGTTTTATTTTTTGTTAATGCTCCCGATTTCTCAGTGATGATAAATTTTTCACCATACTTTAGTTTTAGTCGTATCTTAATCGTTCTGTAATGTAATGTCGTAGTTTTGCAAACATTTGATAATTCATTCAAAGTGAACTGACAGTCATCACTAATTGCAATGTAAGTGAATATTTCCTCCATTGCCAGATTCGTAGCTTCGTCTTTAGAACGATCAACTTTAGCTCCAGTGGAAGGTTTTCCGAAAGAAATATAGCAATCACGATGATACTTAGCTCGAGCAGCAACTAAATCACATTCTAAATCTTATTCAGCTTGATGGAAATTTATGTAGATTCGAATGTGTAAATTGACCGGACTACGTCTCTTTTTAGTGATATTTTCTTGAATAGTTTGTTCCCTAAGTCGCCTCTTACGACACCCACGGGATGAATAGTGACGGTGACACTATGTATTTTCAACCCGTCACCGCATGAATTGATTTTTTACCATAGAGCCTGCCAAAGTTTATCCCAACTGGAGTGAAACTGGAACTTTTTAGTTGTTTATCATCAAATGAGTAAGGTTACCGATTGCATCCTAAATCATCATCAACAGCTTCTTCTAGCCAACTGTTGGATATCTTACTGGCCAGATGGTTTGGTATAGGGTTTGTTTCAAGATTGCCTTCTCTTTTCGTAGTGCTGCTGTCGTGCGTATCGTATCGAAAAGTGCGGTCACATGTTTCATAATAATAGTACATTTTTTGTTTTATTATTGAATCTGTCAAAGTGACTCTACTTTGCTCGATGGAAAGCATGAGAAGAATCCAAAATAGATCATCACCATACTCATTGCGAATGCAGACAATCCTTATAACTAATATTATTAATACGAAACTGTGTTTGTTTGTTTCTCTTTCTTGTGGTGAGGCGAGCGCTTAAACCGCTACGCCATCCGTGCTTGTTGTATTCTTTGTACACTTCACATATTTAGATGATTTTACACTATCATGATGACTGTCATGCCTTTTACGTCCCCAAGCGGGGTGTAAAAAAGCATCTCACAAGGCCACCATAGTGTGGGTCACCGTACTGCATTGTCTGTATTTGCAATGAGTGTGGTGAACACAAGTCTTGGATTCTATTAATGCTTTCCATCAGGCAGAGTAGAGTCACTTTGGCAGGTAGCATCTTAATATACAAAAAAAAAGGATTCTTAACTTTTGTAATTTCATTAGATTACAAATACCATTTACAGAAGTATCTAGTAGCCTATTTTTATAAACAGTATTGATTAATGTGATATTTTATTTTATGTTATTTGTTTGTAAAAATTTTGTAAATCTGTCTGTAAATGACGTAGTTGTGGCTAAACATACAGTAAAAATATATAGACATCCGATTTGAGAGCCTCATTTTTGAAATGGGTTAAAAAAAGTCAATTGGGTATTTGCATGAAAATGATTTTTCAAATAAAGTTCAGTCAATAAATTCTTTGATACACATAAAATACCTACGTAAGATTAAAATTTAATTTTTACAAATAATTTTTAAATAAATAAATAAATAAAAGTGGTCAAATATGATGTAAAAATCACGTGATGTGAAACGTGATGTGTTTGGTCTGACGTCATTGTGCATATTATTGGCGCGTCATTTGAATGCATGATAAACGACGAATGATAAATTATTGAAAAAAATTTTAAGTTGGTTTTTATTTAAAGTGAGTTTAATTATATTTTATCATTAACATTAAAATTTACTGAAAGTAGCGTAAATAATAAATAACAAATTTAAATGGAATATGCACAATGACGTCACATACGCAAGAGGGAGCTACCTATACGTTTAAATTTTAACAATTTTTTTGTTGTTAAATAGTTTAAATGTTTATAAATAAAAAAAAAATTTTTTTTCAAAAATTTTAAAAAAATTTTAAAAATAATAAGACATAACTATTTAATGGATTGGAAAATCATGCAAATACCCAATTGCCTTGTCGTTGTAACCCATAAATATAAACATGCCAATTAAAAATAAACTTGTTGTGAATAAAATGCCTAAAATAACGAGCCCCTTTCTATTTTGGAACAATTTAATTTCAACCTGGAAAAGAAAATTAAATGTTGTTTTCACACAACTTATTTATAGATAAGCAATTTCATTACCCCTAAAATATCCAGTCGTATATTCAGACGAGATAAAGGCATCATCGCATTCGGCCTACTGTACTTCTCACGGCAAAGTATGAATTTAAAAAAGTATCATTTCCACGTTCCTGGACATATAAAAATAACACACAATACCGCCTCGATTCTCCCCGAGATAGCTGAAGCGTGTTGGAATGAACGACAAATTAATCAGCGGAAATAAATTACCAGGAAAAAAAAGTTTTGAACTTTTTTCTTGTCCATCAAAAGCTACAGAAATGCTAATAAGGGGTAGAATTATTTAAAACACAATTGGTGTTGACGCATTTGAAACGTTGGTATTTGAATGTTTTATTTGTTCTGTTTCCTTAACATTCTTCTAATATTAATTATAATTATTATAACACAATTTAATATGATTTGTATTTCAAGTATTTATAATAAATTATAAGCAGAATTGTCACCATATTTGTTGTTCGGATATTTTTATTTTGTGTGATTTGTTTTATTTTTTAAATGTCTACCCAAACAGAAGAGAGGCAGACGTCGTCACTTGTTGTATTAATTTATAATACATATAACGAATGTAATCAATTTTAAAGAAATTGTAAACAAATTTTTAACATAGGGTATTGGTTTTGGCAAACAAATACTCGTCTGTATAATATTCTAAGTGACCTATGTCACTATCACAGTGGTCAAAGGAGCATAGGGATTGTTTCCCTTGTCCTTACTTTTCCTTTTTTAACTAATATACCTATCAGATATATTCTATTAAACATTAAACTTGTTTTTAGTGTATATTACTGTAGGCACTTAACTTGACAAGAAAATGCAATGCCTATTCAATCCCACTAGATTTGAACACTGAATGCCTTCACACAATGTGAAATTAGCATACGAAGTACGAGTAAGTCACTTACCGAAAACGCTGTTTGGATAATGTAAGGTGAGCTTTAAGTAAATGTGACAAGCGAACACAGTACAGGTAAACAGTTTATAGCTTTTAAAATTAAAATGTGTATTTATTCGTATATAATAGTAACGATTTAGTATCCATTAGTACAAAGGCAGTTTTGTTTTTACTAAAATCTATTTTTGATGATCGGCTTAGGTAAGCTAGGCAATAATCAGTTCTTTTAAACCCTTTTTGGGCACCTGACAACACTCTATCTAGCCTTAAACTGAGCAGAGCTTGTATCATAAAGGTGAAGTGACTGGTAGAATAGTATTTATATGCTTTTTTCTATATTATGCTTAGAAAACATCCAAACTTCGAAAGAAAAATTTGCAGATCATACAAATATTTGATCCAACGTGAGAATAGAACCCGAGACTTCAGCACAGTATTTATATGCGCTGCCGCTGTGTTACTGAAGTAATTAGGTAAGGTAAATACAGGATAGTGAAGTGCTGGTGATAGGGTGGCAATTTTTTTCAGATCTCTTGTTGGCTCTCTAGATACACCATTGTAGTGATGTAGATCCTAGGTGTATGTGCTGTTGGTACCCTATGGACGGACCGTGTGATCTTACGACCGAACCGATGACGGACCTAATTAGTAGGGGAGCCAATGATGCTAAAGAGATTAGATTTGGATTTACTCGATCGTCATGGGGATCTATTGGATGAGATAGATGAGGTGATAGAATGAATAAATGTTGTATATTAATTCCACTTTCAGCAGTGGGAGAAATGACAACATATTTTCAAACATGTAAAGAGAAAATATAAAAAAAATATTATTTGGGCGTATCAAATATGTATGATATAAAAAATGTTAATTAGACACTATTCAAATCTGACGATTTGAAAGTAGAACTCAAAACGAATTTTTAAAAATGTAAAAAAATCCCCATTTTGATATACTCGAGCAAGTCAGAATTTTACACAGACAATTTAGCTAAATGTTCTAATCATGCTAGCCAAAAATCTTGCGATCTTTTTGCGGGATATTTTAAATCTGACAGTTAGAAATGTTTTTAAGTCCTTGTTTTCTTTTTTTCGTTACAGAATATGATAAATTAAGGCAGGTAGGCTCTTAAAGATGATGTCTTACATTGTTTCTTTCAAAGTAAAAAGATGTCTACGCTCAAGAGTGTTAAGGTCATGATTGTTTTTGTCTTTAGTGATTATCGTCAGATTATTGAAATATACACTTTTTTACTTACTTACCTGAATCTTACATGCTCGAGTATTTTGGACCATTGAATTTTTGTTTCCTAATTTGATGAACTACCCTAGCCGTTGGGCCTGATATACAGGGCTCATGTGTGGTAGAAGTACTCACAGAGTGTAAAGTACTTCTTATATTAATCTGCCGTGCTCGAGTCAATACCGCAATCCGTCTTAGGGCTCCCCTACTATTAGGCCCCGTCATCATCATCAGCCTGTCGCCAAATTAATTCATTAAACCTCATGGCAAAATTAATTAATTGAACGATTTTTAAAAGTAGCCACAACACTTCAATTTATATTTAAATCAGTTCTGAAATTTGTCAAACGGCCGATTGACAGCTCATGTCAATTTAAATTATTGGTCGCCATATTGCAATGCGAGGGCGAGGGTACATTTTAAAATTCGAACTTTGTGGCGTACGCAACGAAGTCAGAGCGTGGCTTGTGTCGAGGGAACGATCGAGCGTTGCCTAGCAACTGTCCCCGGGCGGTAGATATAGACTAACTGATGAAACAGAGACGACGAATTTACTGTAAACATTTGACCTATACTGAGCTCATATTGACAGTAAGAAGGCTATAAAAATATTATGAATTCGCTGTATATTCTTATTTCACAGCTTCAACTTGTGAAGACCTGTAAAACCGGAGAAATTAAAGAAGCTTGAATGGGAAGGCTAATCCAGTTGGTTGAAACAATAAAGGCATCAAATGATTTTTCGGAACTAAATTAAAAAATTTGCCCCGTCAAGAAAAGAACCTCTAGCTTACATTAGGATACTTACCTCTACAATAAAATCGGTAGTAGGAAAAGTAAATTTAGACTGTTCTAAACCTCTTGGTCCTAGGAGAGTCAACCGAAATGTTAGAATATAATTATAATGTCACACATCTTACATCCGACCGTTTGATATCAAATAGGTAATATACTTAAATATTTCTAAATACGTATATAACAGACAAGTCTGAAACAAACATTTATAGATGAATGCAAAACAAGCAGTTGGCACTGATGTCGCCTGTTAACATTCAAATAAAAAACAAAAAGCTTAATAAAACCATTTCATCTACATTTAACAAATAAAATTCAGTTTAATTATAATAAGAACTTTATCCAATTAAACTTAAAAGCTCCAACAAAGAATAAACATATTAATCCGTCCATTACTCTGCGTTCCGAGCAGACATCACGTCGCCAACGCGTGAATTTGTTCCCCTGCTCCCCTGTACCATGATACACATAATAACGCATTATCGTATCGTAATCATTAATTTAAACTTCGAATGTACTCAATAATTTACAAATAATCTGATAGAGTTGCAAACCTAAACAACACTGGCCATAGATAAACGATAACTGTAACATAGACCTGTCAAAAAATAATACTTCAGCAAAATAAAGAGAGGTTTATGTAGATTACATCAAAAATACCATCCGTGTGGCGACTTATTAATATTACAGGATGACACCATCCTATCCACCCCATGGGTGTTGTGAGAGTAGATTTAGGTAACAAATTAGACGGAAAAACAGAACTGTAAACAGAATGTAGAGGTATAGTAGGCTAAAGCCTCCTTTATAAGGAGAGGCCCACGTCCAACAGTGAGCTATGAAAAGCAGTTGATAATTATATAGAAAATATTATTAGTACATTAAAATTATCCCGGTCTTGGACAATTTGCATTCATCTGCTGCTAGCCACCTTTATTTACGAAAACTTTGGTATTAATATAGATCCACTGTAAGAGTCCAAGGCAGGCAATCTGCCTCGCTTTGGACTCGAAACAGGTCAAGGAGATATTCAGCTATTTAGAAAATAGTTTAATTCCATTAAGATTGTACATTAATTGCCTTATTAGGCATATCTATCTCTTGATGGTCTGAAGCGACAGCATCCGTGTTGTCATGTTTCGTTGGTGACTGTGAGACCGGTGGCCCATTGATGCAGGGGTGACAGTTATCGTGGTAACTGTGTCACGATGACTGTCATGCCTTTTACGTCCCCAAGCGGGGTGTGAAAAAACATCTCACAAGGCCGCCATAGCGTGGGCCACCATACTGCATTGTCTGCATTTGTAATGAGTATGGTGACCACAACTGTGGGATTCTATTAATCCTTGCCATCAGGCAGAGTTGAGTCACTTTGGCAGGCTCTTAATATAATAATAAAAAAAAAAGATTGGAAGTTTCTCTTACACACAAACCGTCAGCGATTTTAAATAGAAATTAGGAGAGTTACGGAATATGTTATAATTATTATTATTCCACAAACCATTACACAGCACTGGATATAAATTTCATGAATGTTTTCCCACCGGCACAAACAAACAGGAGGGTAGAATTAGCTCTTTTATGAGCCTTTTATGAATTTTAACGACTGAATAAATATTGTCGTTAAAATTACATTAACGAAAAAAAGTCAAGGAGAAATTGTCAACTTGTTTCTATGAAAAATAACATTACTTCAGCGTACGAAAAGTTTAGGTTGTTTATTGAAATATTTTTGCTTGCGTTTTTTACTATAAAAATTCTGCTCCGCCAGTTAAACCTTCAAAAGAATAAAAGATTTGCTTAAGTAGTTCTTAAACTGGTTCTGCCTCAGCTAGCATTGTATATTGAACCGATTAAGTAACACTAATACTGAATCTGTTGTAACCATAGTAGTAAGGGGTGGAATATTCGTGGTCTGAAATATAGGCATTATTGTACATTGTATATTTTGTTACTCTACAAACCTTTCTCTTAAATTTTTATTGTATCTCAAGTACATACTAAAGTGACTCTACTCAGCTTGATGGATAGCTTGAATAGAACCCATGAGTCGTGGTCACCATACTCATTGCAAATGCAGACAATACTGTATGGTCACCCACACTGTGGTAGTGTGGTAGTATAAGGCTCACACACTTACAAAGATAACCATCACCTCTACATTAATGAGTCTGCGGTCTCTTACTCACCGACACACGACAGCACAGATGCTATTGCTTTAGGTTGGTCTTCTATGATGTCGCAGTTTAATAGATAACCCTTGTTGGACTTTTTGGACTTCCAACCATGCGTAATGATCGCCAAAGGTGTTCGTATGGCAACCTAGTGATCGACGGCTTAACATGCTCTGTTATTTTATTTATCAGATTATTCAGATATCATTATATACATGATTTCAACAACGATTGTTACATATTACTATGGCAATTGAAACTTTTTGTACTAGAACAAACTGGGTTTTACAAGATTTTTAACTTATTTCTCTATCGAATATTAATTTAAAGATTTGTTGAAACTTCTTTGAGAGAAGTTCACACCACATCATACATATCAACAGCTTCTAATGGTCTATTACAGGACATAAACCATTTCTTCGAACGGAGGTTAGGATCTATTATAACACGCTGGCCAGACGGGTTGTCAAGTACAAAGTTTTTGTTAAGTTTTCTTTATTTTTGCACAGATATTGCACGGAACTCTAATATTATCTCTCACCGTAGTCTTTAGGGGAGAAACTAAAATGGTGGAATGTATCTTGTGACTCTTAAATTGTCCATGAGCGACAACAGTCACATACGATGGAGGTGTTCCGCCTTCCCGTTCGACCCCCTATACTGCCTATGCTAATGACTGCACGGATGGCGTGGTGATTTTAGCGGTCACCACGCTTTCTTCTGTGTTAGTTGTTGCTTCAAACCCCATGTGGGACAATACTTTATGTGATCTACACATTTTTGTTCTGATTTAGGTCTTTGTCTCGTATGTTTATAAAGTCTCCCGCGATACTAGACTCATTCCTAATGCGAGCATTGTAAAGTAATGAACGGTAGACAGAGTTACTTTCGCATCTATAATCGCAGTTACAGTTTCATAGTACAGGTCAGGCGGTGATATCGTAATTTTATTTGGATAGCCGTCATATATGTGGTTGAATTCGCGTAATGTGCGATACCCACTTAAAAGTTAGTATGTAATGTGTTGTATACTATAATTTAACATCATTATTACTTTGTTTTGTAGTACGGGGGCGTTAAGCTTAGTTGGATTCAGGTGTCGCGACAAAATTAAGAGTTATTTTGGTATTTATAGGCGCTAAGATAAGTTCTTTGGAGGATTTGGGTCATAAAACTGTTTTAATGAGGCGTAAATGAAGTTTCTAAATGGTATTAAATGACAAATATTAATTTAACGATCTAGAAGTTGACTCAGATTATAATATTATTAGCTTTAGTTGCATTGCATATGCAGTTCATATATTAAATATTTCGTCCTTTTGTAACTTTGAATATATAGTTTTATAAAGACTCATAAAAGTATTAATATTATCGGCCTTTTACAGTCCACCGCTGGACATAGGTCTCTCCTTAGCAAGGAGGTTTTAGCCTACTATACCACGTTGGCCAGACGGGTTGGTATAGGGTTTGTTTAAAGTTTTCCTTTTCTTTCTTTTGATATTTGCCTGGATATTTTGTTATTTTTGTCGCCTTTTCGACATCCACGGGATGAATAGGGGTGGTAACACTATGTATTCTTAATCTGTTACCACACGGACTCGGACATGTACACGGACATAAATGTATTTAAGGTTACAAAATTTATTCTCCTTCAAAATATCAATGATATAAGTAATTTTTTCATTGCTATTTGCTTGTCATTGAAATAAACATACTACAATTTCGTGAAATTCAAATTGAGTTTGTTGTTTAATATTCTTCGTTTTGTTTTGTATTCAAGAAATCTCACTTATATTACTTGGATATATGATTATTGAGTACATTGATTGAGTACATCAATTCATCGTCAATCTGAATCTTATACCTTTTCACCAGTTCAGTGAAATTTATTCATTCTGGATAGGCTCCGATTTCCCTATTCCATAACATTAAATTATACGCTAATATTACTAATATTATATATTTTTTTGTCTTAAATTTAATAAATCAACCTTATAAACACATCATAAATGACACTTAAAGAGATTTAATCATACAGTTTCTTCCACAGTAATAATAACCAAACGGTATTAATGCCAGACACGGTTTCAAAGCTCGAAACTGTACAGGGAATAGTCATGAAATAACTAAGGATCTCGTGGCAGTTTGCACTTGAGAAATTAAATTCATTGCTGTTACTACGACTGCAGTGTAGCAAGCTGACAAATTATGATTATAACAGAGAATAAAATGGTACTGAAAATAAGAATTTACACTTCTAAACAACTTTATTGGTTCAATAGTTTTAATAATTTGTACTAAAAGGATTATATTGTTTGATTTTTTAAATGAAATATTACAAATGAGCAGCTAGGCTGGAATACTAACGGCGAATAAGCACATCAATGGTAGGTGGAAGAAATACTACGAGTACTTAGAAATGACGTGGACTCGTTATGCAGGGTGGGCCAAGAATTTGTTAACATTTGAATCTAACATCCCGCGCAAACAAATGTCACGCGTGGCACGGGGAGGAGCCTGACCACTAGCTCGTTTACCGACAATTTTATCGCCATGGATCACTTCACAGTGCCGCAGCGAACACTGCAGTAAACGTACTGTATGAAAGAATTTTATTTAAACTACAGTTCACTTATTACTGTGAGACGCTATGCAGACGACAGCACAGTTCATGGACGATACTATGGTCACCCTACAGCCAAATTAGCGGACGTTGAGGAAAAGTGACAAAAGCTTGTCACTGAGCTCGGCCGGGTCTTAGGCCGCATTTCTCAATGGGGTCATGAAAATCTGGTTGAGTTCAATGGCAAGAAAAATAGATGTGCGCGCTCTCTGCTAAAAAATCTCCATTCCTTCCCCTCCCCACTTTTCAGAACACTCAACTGCCACTGCAGGACAATCTCAGAATCCTGGGTATGAATATTGGCCGGGACCTCAATCCGCGAGAATATATTGAAAGCGTTACTAAGGCGGCCTCGCGGAAGCTGGGTATACTGAACAGAGTGAGACGGCTCTTTGCGCCTGAGCATCTGTGTCTTATATAACCCGAAAGTCACTGAATCCCTTGAGTCTCTGCAGTTGCGAAGAGATGCCGCCTCTATGGCAGTCCTCTATCGCCTTTATCGTGGAGAGTGTTTTGACGAATTCTTCCAGCTGATCCCATCCTATCCGTTCCGCTACAGGACAACTCGTGCTGACCTTGGAAGTCACCGTTTCAAAATGGTAAACATACGTCTTAATTGCCTTATTATTTATTAAAAAGAAATGGGTGAAAAAGTTCAAAAAGACGGGTTCTACGCTAAATGTGAAGCAAACTGGAGGCCCCCGGACTTCTCGGACCGAGGAGAACATGCAGCAAGTTGCCGCTTCTGGCCGACGTAATCCAGATTTAACGACGCGCAAAAGTTCCGCTCATCATTACGCTGTATTTTTAAATTACATTTAAAATTACATCCATATAAGATCCAGATAGTATAGGAACTAAAATAAGTCGTATACCGAAACAATGTTAGAACGGTTCAGTAATTTTGATAACATCCAAACAAGGTACCCTACTTTTCGAAGATTCTCGCGGCCGTTCAGTTACTGTTAATTCTTCTGAATGTGTGAAAGTGTGACAAGAGTTCTTGGGACCGATACTACTACAATTTGGTGGCTACAATTGTAACACATGGTTTCAATAAGATGGAGCCACTTGTCACATATACAATGAGTCCCTGACGGTGGTCAAAAACATGTTTCCTGAAAAGCTAATTTCCAGGCGACTTTCCATGGACATCCAGAAGCTCGGATCTATCCCTTGCAGAGTTCTTTTTATGAGGTTATTTGGAGGATCGTGTCTATATCAATAAATCAAATACACTACTTTAACTAAAAGAAAAAATTTGTGAAGATATGTCGGCGATCTCGCGGCCTCTATGCCGACGAGTATTCGAAAATTTCGGTGCTCACTTGGAAGAGTACAAACGTCGAAACGGTGGTCATTTACAGGACGTAATTTTTAAAAATTAAATTCCAACTAATTAAATGAATAAATAAATAATAACTTAGCTTTATTGTAAATAAACAATTTTTATAATATTTAAAACGATGTTTTATAAATGTTAATTAATTCGTGGCTTACCCCGTACCACTCAAAAACTGATCTGTAAAACCAGTATCAGTGGAAGAGGTACCGACGGTCATATCAAAAATAAAGTATCATAAGATTTATTGGTCCTGACCGAGTCCCAGCAGTTATCTGGATTCTGGAGAAAGCTGAAAGAAACCTCGTTATCTTGACTAATCAAATTCTTTAGAGATTAGCCCACTGTTTGAAAAAGGGGGATTTATAACTAGAACTAAAAACTGGAAAGGGATAAAGTTCACTTTATACACTCTCAAAATGGCGAGTGCGAGGCCGTAGGCCCATTGATGCAGGGGCGACAATCATCGTGGTAACCGTGTAAGCCTTACGCTGCCATAATGAGTGTCATACCTTTCGCGTCCACATTCGAGACGTGAAAAAGCATCTCACTAGACCACCGTAGTGTGGAAGACTATACTGCACTATCTGCATATGCAATAAGTATGGCGGCTACAACTCTTGGATTCTATTCATGCCTTTCATCAGACAGAGTAGAGTCACTTTGACAGGTTCCTAATACTGAAAAAAAAATCTCACTATGCGGGCCGTGTCAAGGTGGATTGCCTTCTACATCAGATCCTTGATCTAGCCTTCTAACGTGAGCCTCTTAAGATGTTAGTCGAGCCTCTGGACTATCAGTCCGTGAGCAGATACGACTATCAGAATAGTGATCAACGAAACCACGCATCGATAATCTTATGAGATGAATTGGAATATTTTATTTGATTTTCTTTTCCAACTTTCATGTGATTCTCATCATGAGGAACGGTGATATTAGTAATCATTACGCGGTGCTCCAGTCAATTTATGACCACAATACTAAGCTTATTTGCAAAAATAGCCCTGTCTGTGACAATAGATTAATCCCAGCCCGATCATTCTCGAAAACTAAGTCGGGCACCTGTAGTATGGCACTTCTTAATTTAGAAATTGGTATTTAAGGGCAAGATGTTGGTATCCCGTCCTGGTAAATATGCAAATGGAAATAGCAAGATGAGAACATCCAGAAATAATATTCCTTACAGATTTCCTAGGACGGTGGCATGCCCAATTGATGTCAACTCTATCATTTTTCATGTTATATTACCGATAGTTATTCGTCATGATAACTTCGTCCATAATCGCATAAACAAAACCATCTGTTTCTCTGAAGAGCTCAATGACAATCAATCATACCGTAGCCAAGACGTAGAAGTTTTGAAGTGACTAATACACGACTTTAAGAAAGTGCACAGAGTTGTATCAACTTTATACAAATTTTGTACTTTATGTGGAACTCTGTATGTGGAACCGGGTCATAGGTCTTCTTATAAGCTATCCATTTCACTAGACTCTTATGATTACAACGTACCTGTTGGCTAACAGTTATATCTGTGACAAAAAGCCCTTTAGTGCCACGGGTCCCATTTTTACATCCATTATTATTATTGTTACTTACGTAATTATTTGCTGCATTTTTATACCTTAAAAACCATGCAAGTGAAGCCGCGGATGATCTCTAATAACCTAATAAGTAGCTGTCTCATGATATGACAAATAAAAGTACATAGTAGTAGTTTCACCAGGTAGTAGAGACATGCTCATTTCAGCATAAACGGGCCGGGTTGTCCGGGGCAGTACTACCCTCCCACAGAAGACCAACCTAAAGCGACAGCATCCGTGCTGTTGTGTTTCGTTGGTGAGTGCGAGACCCGAGGTCCATTGATGCAGGGGTGACAGTTGTCGTGGTAAATGTGTGCAATACAATGCTACGATGACTGTCATGTCTTAAAAAAAAACATGTAGTTTAAACATTTTAAAAAACACGCTTACAAAAGTCGGTTACAAACTAACAAACGTATAGGTGAAGTTAATAAGCACGTAAACATGTACATTTTGCCAAGATTTTACATCGCTATAGGTTTTAGTAGCAATGTGTCAAATAGTTAAATAATGCCATTGTTGTTACTAAGAACGTTCTGTTTATTGTCGTTTAGTAAGCAAAATCCCGGTAGTATTCAAAGCGGACACAAAATTATAATTAATGTACCTAACTTAATCTTTTACTCTTTGTGCGTAAACAAATTAAAAGTTTGCTTAACTTAAATTGCCTTTTAAAATAAATATTTGATGAGTGGAACAGTGTCTTTTGACATAGCTTTTTTATGCCTTGTTAGGGAAATTCAGCTTTCCGGCCATTATTTTTTGGTGTGGCCATTATATCAAACTTTGAAATCACTTTTTTAGTAGGACCCATAATTTTACAAACATGAGTTTCGAAAAGTAACTTATAAAGCTGAACATGAGTAAAAGGCAATGGGTTTGAATACAAAATACTATTATTTTAAAATTATATCCAACATACGAAGATTATTAATAAGTAACAAAGAGATTGATGGACGTGGTGGTCTAGAGATCCTCGTCACTGAACCAGCAGTTAGTGGTTCGAACCATTCCTCGGAACAGATACAGTGTCTAATAAACATAATTATTTGTTATGTCTGGGTGTAGTTTATCTTAGTTTGGTGTTAGTAAAATATAGATATGAGTCATCAAAAATGTGGTGTTATACATATGTAGGCCTGTCCAAAATGTAGACTACCGATTCCTATCGGTTTGCGCATGTGATCAGGATAGAACTGGGATCGCCGTCATCGATGCACAGCGCTTACGCATCAAAATCGACTATGTTGACCTCCATGAACATACACTCACGCTACAATGTCGCGGCGACCTCATCAGTATCCTGAACGCGGTATTGACTGGACTATATTTATTTAAAAATATACGTGCCGGTTAATTGTATCGACTTTGCTACTAATCTATCTGTTGCTGAAATTATAGTAGACAAATTATCGACGTTATTTCGCCACCTTTTGTTGATGCTTTTGTTTGTCCTTTCAGAGATAAGATGAGTCCATGTAGGTATGTAATATTTATATTTTTCTGATAATACGAAAGAATTTACAAAAAGAATTTACTATTTCCTCGTAGTGACTTAACACTCAGATATCATAGATTGCTACTAAGTACTTTTAGTAAGTAGTAGTTTAAGGTAGAAGAGCCACACTGATTTAAGCACGAACGGGCCGGCTCAACCACGGTAGTTCTACCCTCTCACAGAAGACAGGTGACAGTGATCGTGGTAAGAGTGTGGAGTGTGTGATTACTGTCATGCCTTATATATTTCCAAGCGGGGCGTGAATAAGGATTTTCACTAGGCCATAGTTTAGTTGCCATACCGTTTTTTTTTTTTTTTAACGTGTGGAAACCCCCTCGAGCCGTCACCCCACCGGGGTTTACGGCAGGGTGGTGTGTCGGAATCGGACCGACTAAAACCACACGGTGTGCCACTCTGCGCCTGAGATAGGAGGGATCCGGGAACCGCTGCTATTACGACATCCAGATCCCTCCTAGCGCCTGCCCGCTAATGTGGGCACCATCTATGGGTAAACTCTCTATTTTAGGCGACGTACGGCACACGCGGACGTCGCCTCCTCGCGGCTGGCCACTATAGCGGATGGAGGGGAAAGCCCGTCCCGTCCACCCGCGGCCACACTCAAGGCGGCATGAGGCGCTGGTATGCGCGCCTCCGCCGCCCGGCTCGCCGGCGGCGAATTGGGTCCGAGTGGATATCGTCCTCCCGGGCCCTCTCCGCCGCCTCCTTCCGCGAAATTACGTCTTCGCAGAAGGTTGCGACCGCGGTAAAACAACTGTCGCTACCGGCCATGGAGCGTATGACGGCCGGCAGCGAGAGATCACCTCCAATAACTGCAGTGAGAACCCCACGCTGCGCCGCCCAAGCGCAACAAACTGCTAGCGTGTGCTGAGCCGAGTCCTCACTGCAGTCGCAGTGGTGACAGGCGGGACTCAATTCCCTCCTGACAACCGAGTGCAGATACTTCCCGAAGCAACCGTGCCCGGAAAGGACCTGCGTCAGTCGGAAGGAAAGGGTCCCGTGCTGCCGCCCTGCCCACTCGGCGATGACCGGCTGGAGAGCCTCCACGGCGGCAAAGCCAGCACGTGGAGCCTCCAGCCGGGACGACCAACGAGCCATCGTGGCTCGACGAGCGGCCTCTCGCCAATCGCGTATCTCTTCGGGCGGGGGCCGTATGCCGGTACTCGCCCGGAAGTCAGCCGTCCGCCGATAAACTTCGGCGAGCACTTCCGCCTCCAAATCCCACGGGGGAGTTCCAGCCAAGGCGCACGCCGCCTCCGTCGATACGGTGCGGTAACCGCGTACGGCTCTAACCGCCAATATCCTCTGAGGGCGCCAGAGACGAGCCCTATTCTGGGCGGTCAGAGCCGCCGCCCACACCGGTGCACCATATAGCGCCATTGACCGGACAACCCCCGTGTATAGCCGTCTCGTCGCGACGCTGGCTCCACCCAAATTGGGCAAAAGTCGCCCAAGGGCAGAAGCAGCGCCGACCAGCTTTGGAGTAAGCTGTCGGAAGTGCTCGTCGAAGAGCCACCTGCCGTTTAGGATCAGGCCCAGATACTTCATCTGGGCCTTAATCGGTACGAGGACCGAATTGACAACGATAGAGGCGCCGGGGGGTGGACCACGACGGGGCCCATGAAACAAAAGGGCCTCCGTCTTATCTAGGGCCACCCGTAAACCCAGCGCCTCAATGCGCCCGACCACCGAAGAGACTCCCACGGTGGCCAGGCGCGCCGCCTCTTGAAAGTTCACCCCCCGGGCCGTGACCAATGTGTCATCGGCGTAACAAATTACGCCCAGCCCGGGGGGAAGACGACCTCGAAGGGCCCAGTCGTATCCCATATTCCACAGGAGTGGTCCGAGGACGGATCCCTGCGGAACACCGCACGACATGGGCCGCCGCCTTAGAATACCATCTCGGTCCTCGTACACGACGGTACGCTCCTCAAGATAGTCTGCCACAAGCCGCCTCAGGTACTCTGGCACCCCGTGGTAGTGGAGTGCTTCCCTGATGCAGCTAAATGGCAGACTATTAAATGCGTTGGCGATGTCCAACGACACCGCCAACAGCACGCCGCCACAGCTCACCGCCTCTTCGGTAACGGCCCTCAGGCGCAGCACAGCATCGACCGTCGAACGCCCCGCCCGAAAACCAAATTGGGCGTCCGACAGATCGGGGCCCACCTCGCAGAGGTGCCGGACGATGCGAGCAGAGAGTATCCTCTCAAAAAGTTTACCCGCCTCGTCCAGCAACACGATGGGCCTATAGGCCGCCACCGAATCGGCAGGCCGTCCCGGCTTCCTTAACAGGACCAGCTTCCCGCTTTTCCAGCACTCAGGGAAGCGTCCGGACGCCAAGCTAGAGTCCAGGACTTCCCTGAGGCGGTCCGACATGCCTTGGTTGCCATACCGTATGATAACCATAACTGTTAGATATTATTTAAACTTTCCATCAGGTAGAGTAGAGTCACTTTAGCAGGATCTTAAAACAAAAAAAACGCACAAAATGATCGTTTTGAGTGACGATAAAGAAATTGGTTTGACTAAAGCGTAAACTACCCTCTCTTATACTGTTTCTGAGAATACTTGCGTTTATATACTTTTTAAATATTAATTTACTTATTTTATATATTATTATATAACTAGCTAACTACTACTAAGATTATTTTGTGAGTAAATTACCACACTGCCACACAAAGGCTTAATACCACAGACATTCTTCCAGTCCATAAGGTGGTGAAGAAATTATAGATTAAGTACAGTGCAGTAAGTGAGGAAAAACTAAATTAACCAGAATAAAACAAAGAATATCAATATAAAAAACATTTCTCAGTTAAATACAATTCAGAATACCACTAAATAAAGTTATTGTTGTTTTCAAAACGTAAGTAACTGTAGGTAAGCATAAAAAAAGAAAATAAGTGTTACATTTATCTTTGTCTTTGGAGAGATACAAAAAATATCCCAGTCGATCAAATTTTATGTTCCATTTCTCATTGTCATCTAAACGCCAATAGATTTGTAGCGGATATCCCAAATCGGTGTATACTACGACTCCGTTTAATAGTAAGGAATATTGCACCACAAAAAATCAGAATGGTAGTCGTTATGGGGCCATCTAAAGGGCGACATTAAGCTAAACTTACTCAATTATCTGATCGCAACCAGGGTAGAGATTCCCAGACAGCCAGTCTGGCTCGCACCCCTGCACGGTTCAGTCGCGTTTCTGCAAGTATCGCAGTCCCGCGCTTTTCAACTAATTGTATTATCTGTATCAGTGCTAGTTTTTTTTAAAATTCGAATTTCGATTTTGATGCGTGTGGTATATTTGAAAGCTTGGATTTTTGTACACCTATATTCAGCCAGTAAGTTTGTTTTTTTGATAATTTTTGTTTCTTTATTTATTTACGGCATGGAATAGCTATAAAGAATTTAAAATACTAAAAAACTAAACATATACTTTACTATAAGAGTCAAAATGATAAATAAAAAATTACTCATCTTTAGTCTTTAGAACCACGATATGTTGTTTAGATGGAGTCGCTTTTATTATTCCACGTAGGTGAGGATAGCACAAACCATAAATTATGTGTTCTTTTTATTGCGAAAATAACCCGACGGTTTGTATCCTTAAGCTTCCTATTTTTATTATTATATAATGGAAAAAATAGCATTCTTAAAAAAAAGTAAAATTAATAAAACTGTAAGTTTAAACTTATCTTAGACACAACTTAACTTGTCATTACCTATTAGACTGATATAAAGAAGTAAAAACTAGAGATTATTTCCATAATATTCATATCTAACAAATGACTGTCTCCGTCCTTTGTGAATTTTAAATAACGAGTGTTCAACACGAATGTCCGTTTCATTTGCTAATTTCTGAAAGTGGGTAAGTCTAGTTTTTAAATAAAAAACATTACTACCTACTTACATTCTGAAAATAGTTAAGATATTTATTTATTTATCATTTATTTATAATAGCGTTGTACTATTACAATTAAATAATTTTATTGCTAATTGCATGTTTCTACATATAGGTAGGTACTCTGAAGTAACAATGTCGACATTTAACACATACATGCAAATACTTACATATAATTAATTATTCATATACAATGAAATACTGATGCAAGGATATGACAAAAACCAAAATACAATAAAAACATAGAAAAAGTAAAGTAGAATAGCTTGAGAACCTTTATGTTTCAAAAAGTGATCGAACAAATAAGGAGGGCCGTATCGCGTTCACGTTAGTGCAAAATAAATCTAAATCGGCATTCCGTGAAAGTTGATAAAACCTGTTTGC
Organism: Hypercompe scribonia; assembly: GCA_949316085.1. Lineage (NCBI taxonomy): Eukaryota > Metazoa > Arthropoda > Insecta > Lepidoptera > Erebidae > Hypercompe > Hypercompe scribonia. The sequence continues at coordinate 7,559,546 of OX438992.1, read as the reverse complement.
GCTTCTTTGGAAAAAATGTTACGCCTATAGTTTCTTGTTGCAAAAGGTATATTTAATAGGTGTCGTTGTCGAAAACCTACTCTATTAACACTCACTTCCATCTTAACGACATGTTCGGGGCAGTCGATGGAGCTTTGAGTAACGCTTATCAAATAACGAATGACATTGATACGTCTTTCCTCAAATGATAGAACATGGAATTTTCTACAATTGAGAATATAATCGTTAGGCTGTTGCTACGCTTTGAAACTTAGAAATCGGGGAAATTGTACCTGGGAACCCTTGATTCGTGATTTATAAATGTAATACTGAGGATGCCAGATACAGAAACAATATAGAACTCTAAATGGCTTAAGGGATCTGAACCGTTGTTCTAATTATGAAGTCAAGTGCTTTTGAGGTGCTTCCAAAGATAGCATTACATACAGAAGTTTGTTATCTCGTACGATGCCTTGAGCCTTTATATCATAGACATTACTGATTAGTTGATTGCTAACTTTGTAGCCCGCGCTTATCATAAATTTCTGACGGTTAATGGTTATATGCAAACATTTGTATACATTTAGCTGAAGCTTATTGCGACTGCAATATGTCTCAAATATCTTCAGATCATCTTGTAGTTCGTATATATCGAATAAACTTCGCACAATTTTGTGAACCTTCACATCATCCGCGTATAATTGAGTGGATGAATTTTTAAGCAGTATCCAATATCGGCAAATGAAAAGTATGAACAAAAGAGGTCCTAAATGTACACCTGAGGAACTCTCGTATTTTTCTGACTTATTACTTTTTTTTTTATTTTATACGTTCGAATTTTTTTAAAGTTATTGATTATGTGGAATTCGACGACAAAAATTTGAAAATAAGATTAAAAGCTGCGATCCGACGAAATAAATTTATAAAATGTTTTTTGTTTTTTGTTCTTGTAAAGTTTTGAATTTGGAATGCGTTCTAAATTTGTAAATTATATTTTTAGAGTCAGTTTCACCAGTTCCTCATAAAGTCTTAGATAGTTATCTGTCGTATTACATTATTTAACAGATAAAAACTGCTGGTAAATTTATATATATATATATCTGACATCTATCCAAGAGCTGTGAAACCGAAATCTGTAGTAACTTTATCAGCAAGTTATCCTTAGACTAGGTAAAACTGGCCCTTAGACTAGATCCATTGTTAGGCACCAGACAGAAGGCCACTGAACCTAGTGGCGTAAAAGTTTATGAAAAATCTTTTAGAAATTGATCGAAGAAGGAAATTTATTCAAATTCAATATATAGGCAGCGATATTATAGTTGATATATTATGACGAATCACTATATAGCTAGGTTTGAGTAAAATATTGGACCCAAACGCAGGTCTTGAAATATTTACCTGTATGGATATGTTTAGATATGTGCCAATACCATTGACAAAAGATCAAAAGATTTGTTTTTAAGGTCTTTGAAAAAAAGTGATAAAAAGAAACGCGGTCCCCTGGTATTACGTAAACCATATATAATCCGGTCACCCTGGTATTAAGTAAGTCATATATAATCCAGTGACTCTGGTATTAGGTAAATATAATGTTTTAATAATAAAGGATCTTCCCAACCACACTTGAAAGTCAATTTTGCCATTGTAAATAATTATATAAAAAACATTTTAAAACAAAGAACAGTAATGAAAATTTTGATATCCAATGAATTACTTGTTATTTTATAAACACGTAAGATTTAAAAATAAAAATAAATATTTTAAATTTCATAAAAGGTAACTTTTTGAAGTTTTGTTTTGCATCCAAGTGTAATCTAAAATAAACTTATATTTACAAATGTCAAGAGCCGTAAATTTTCATAGAACTAAAACAAGATTATTCAAACCACGTCAAACTACTAGTTACAGAAACTGCTGTCGTTCAATCTGTGTTAAGTATCGAATAGTAAACATTGTATCGACAAGTCGATTACGCTTTCGATGATCGATTTCGTTAAATATCGATATTTGAGATCCACGAGAAAAATGTTTACAATTTTTTTTCAATTTAAATTATTATCCGTTTGGTGATGAACTAAGACTACAGAGTGTCACCACTCTTAACCATCCCACGGATATCTAGTGAGAGCCGACTAAGGGAGCAAATTACGCAGGACAATGGCAATGCAAAGAGAAAGAAATCTTCCCACAACCTTTATACCAAGCCGTCTGGTCAGCATGGTATAGTAGGTCAGAGTCTTCTTTCCAAGGAGAGGCCTATGTCCGATGCTAGACCAGGGGTATATAGCAGATTTCTTGTCACAAGGCTCAACCATTTAGAACCTAGCAGTCACAGGTTGACATTGACACACATAGTATTTTCTGTTTCCCATTTCTTTTTCAATAAATTTACTTAGAAAACTCATCCTTTGTGTGTGTTTATCTATATTTTGAATTTTATTTCAACAAGCTAACTTATGAAAAAAAAAAGAAATTACTCGAATGCGCGAAAATATAGCTAAAATACCTAGGGTATCTAAAATTTACAGACCAGCGACTTTAATTTTTTTGTGCGCAAGGCTCAGGACCTCCAGCTTAGCAGTCATTGTTACTAACCACTCGATCGATAGTCTTGTCTATTGACTTTAAATAATTTGAAGAGTACCTAGTTCCCCATATTCTTGCACTGCTTTCTCTTTGAGACTTCATGGAGAATATATTAAGTAGCCCTAGGTCTAAAATATGAATAAAACCTAGCCTGTAATCTTAACCCTCGTGTATAAAACGCAACTTTACTTACCCTTGGTGAATAACTTATGTTTGACGTTTGGTTTGCTAGAGGTTCAAGTTTATTGTCCTCCACACAGCGACGCTCCGTCTGTTCGTTCTCTAGGGAACTCTCATTCAGTCTGCAAGCTAGGGACATAAGAGTATAGTATATTTACGAAAGAAACACTGCACAATAGTTGTATTTTTGTATTAGGAATTATAATTATTCGTTATATCTTTTGTAACTTATATGAAAGTAAGGAGTCTAGAAGAAAAGTTACTTTTAAAAAAAAAATCTTTTTTAAACGAACGCCAGTTGGTAAAAACAAATGACTTAGGTAGAAAATCATTAAAATATTTACTGGAATTTCAGGAGATGCTCAAAGAGTACCTAATTCGAAATACAAACAACTGAAAACATTTTTAATTGAGAAATGCTTCTACTCAGTAGAAGAATACATGGAGACAAAACACAAATAAAAAAATGAAATACAAATCTCTAACACATTAACATACAAAAACTATACACAATAACAAATAATACACCTAAACAGACATACACTTTACAATAATACACACACATAAAAAAAATAACAATGTGAATGTGGAAATTCATTAGCGACTTTTCATTTTTCCACGATAATAAAAATTGGTTAATTGAAAATTTCAATTTTCATAAATTATCATGTAACAATTGTGTTAAATTGTACGTCATATGTATAAATAATGTATTCTCTCAAATTCGTAATGATTGAAAAAGGCTACTAAGGTCACATGGACACTTAGCTAGCAATAAACATTTTGATTTGATTTGATTTGATATTTTATTTTATTTATTTTAGATCACCAACAAATGATACACATATATAAATAAAAAATACAAAATATATGTTTTGTGCTCATCCAATTATAGGCAATCACGTCTAAAACAATTAGAGCTTGTACCATTTTGAATTAAAACGAAAGTTAAAACAATAATAGGCAGGTAAAAAAAAAAAATTATGTAAAAACTATAGGAAAAACACATTAAAAACAGCAAAAACCAAAACACTCCACGTTCAAAGGCGACAACTATATTTCTTATGTTATCTTTCTTACTGACGTACTCTAACTTTGATTGTCACGGAGATCTTCAAGTCTCGTATATCTATAACAGTCTTTGAATTGAATATTAATAATAATATTAATAATATATTATTATATTAACTTAAATATTATAACTGTCTTGTTATTCAACTTTTCTATAACACTTTTTCTGCACTTTTTCTATAACAAATAAGATTGTAACAATTTGAACACATCTTCTTCCATGACACATGGCGTTTGAAATCAAAATATCTAGTCATACCTACATAATATCATATATCGTGACTCAGAAAATGCGTAGTTCATGAGAGGGGATGCGGTGACGCATCACCGAACTTCTATCGCAGGGAACGGAGGGGAAATCTTTAGGTTTCCCCTACAGGTACTTATTAAAATATACGATAAGTATATACGTCATATCTCAGATCTCAAAGAAGCTTTCTTTCTTGTAGTCCTTATATAAAATATAGCTTGATATCTATATCGTTTGCCACTAGTGTCATTTTAGAACTTGCGTGGTACATTTTAGGTGTGAATTTTTATGTTTATAATGTATTTATTTGTGATCAAACTGACACTTGAATTATTGAAAACATAAGTAATATGAAATAAAATCATTTGTTTAAAGTTACTTCCTTGGTTTCATATCCATCTGTCACAGAGATTACGATTTTTTTAAGGTTTAAATCTACATATTTTATAATTTCTGTCATTTTTTCTAAAAAGACAACGACTGCGTTAGAAATACATCCTTTTTCGTGGGGGACTTTACAAACATACAAGAAACGGACATTAAGAGCACCCAGACTCAGAACAAAAATTTGTAGATCACATAAAGTGTTGTTCCATGTGAGATTTGAACCCAAAATACTCTGTGCTGTAGAGTGTGGTGTGGCGATCGCTTAAACCATTTCGCCATCCGTACAGTCACTTTCATATTTGTCCTAAAATAGTTACATTTTTATAAAAATGTGTAAAGGTTTATTTGTAAAAATAACTAAATTTATTAGTTTGTTTCGATGTAAAAGTACTAGAATATTGCAGGTCAAATGAACCACGGCCTATAACGGAAAGTGCTCTGAGAAATAGTTTAAAATCATATTTGCTGCAGCTTTAAAGAAAATGCCTACGTAATTTCTCTGGGTGATTAATATACTAACCCTGTACGCTTTAAAAAAAAACTTATCTCTCACAAGTAATGTTTCCCTCCCATTACGATCCCGGGTCCTTTAAGCGAGGCGTGAAAAAGCATCTCACTAAACCACCATAGTACGGCGACCACCGCTCTTAGACTCTATTCACGCTTTCCATCAGGCAGAGTAGAGTCACTTTGGTAGGTAACTATAAAAAAAAAAATGTTTGGCAAAAATTATCAAATTCGATACTATCAGTTATGAAATGATCTCTAAATTCTAAAGCTACGCTGTCCCTCGACAGCGATGATTAATTATTGCCTCTTTCTTTGTCATACAGACAATATAATCCAAAAATAAAATAAGTATTTAACTATTGCCAAATTTCATAACGTAGTTCTGAAGTTTTCTTCAACTAAGTTTTAACATTCTTTCTGCAACAATTGACATCTACGTTCATTTGAGTGCACTGTCTAAAACACATATAATATAAGTCATTTGGCATTAGTTCCGACAATAGTACAGGACGTGAACCCCAATGTGCCTGGTAGAAAAACTTCCAAGTCTACACTCGTATTCCCACAGATAAATAACAATGTTGACGGGAGGAAAGCTGCCTAGCGTATAAATATTTCATACAACTCCAGTTGGAGTATTTTGGCAGACTATTTTTATGTCGTTTTGTTCCTACCATTTGTAAAATGGCTTCGACTGTTTTAAAATTTGATCTGTCTGGTTTTGGTTTCGACACTCGAATGTTCTTCGAGAATACCCCATAGCACTACGAAGGACTGCGTCTATTCCTTTAATATCAGATTAATTTTTCTAAGTTCATAAAATTCAACGTTACCGTAAATTAGTCACCAATTAATTACTTTTTATGGCATTTAGAACAGTGATGAATTTATTTGAATGAAATTACACTTGCAGAAGAAATTGAAATTGAAAGAATTGATTAGGATGAAATATTAATTTTCCATAATTTATCAGACTATGTAATGTATGAATGTATGTATGTATGTATATATATGGTGTATATCTGTCTTTGTTAAGAGCCCCGCAAAATGACTCTATTCTACTTGATGGAAAGCATACTTACAATCTAAGAGTTGTGGTCACCATACTGATAGCGAATGCAGACAATGTAATATGGTGACCCACACGACGGCGCCGTGAGATGCTCTTTCACACCCCGCTTGGAGACAAAGGCATGACAGCCATCGTCGTAGTGTAAGACTCACACACCACGATAACTGTCACTCTTGCAGCAATGGGCATTTAATCAATACTTTATTATTAATTGCCTGTTGTTTTTAAATTTAACGCCTACGCTGCAATAATTTATAGTCACTAATATTGGCGAGCAGTTAAGTTAGAGAAAAATACTACGGAAGTTAGTTTAATAAAAACAACATAAGTGTCTATTTGTACACGTATATATTCTTCTATGTACGTTTATATATGTATTATGATTTGTTCTATAATGAGTATTTATATGTGAATACACAATATGTATTTAACCTCTGCGCACTTACTATCTTACAAATTTCTACACCACCCGAAGGTTGACTGGAAGAGAGTACCTTGGGCATTAAGTCCACCGATGTTTAAATGTATCGCATAAAGTTTCTAAATAACAAAAATGTAAAAGTGCTATGCTTTTTTTTGTGTAAGATGTTAGCTGTAAGATTTTGTGCACGAAATAAGAAAATAAACAAGATCGGAACTCGTCTTTTGGAGTGAATGTGAGTTAAAAAACCAATAGTAGTGGTTTGATAGTAAGTTGGTACATAATTAATGAAAACTACCTTGAAGAGAAATAGTAAAGGAATCCGATGGTACGTCGGAATAGCTCCGAGGACTATTAAGACTGATTACTCTTTGGCTTATGTACGGAAGATTTGAGAGACAATTTCACTTATATAGACCATTAGTGGAAATAGAAAACAATGTACTGAGCTATTAGTGGAATTGTTCTAGTAGTATTGGTGATATATTAATTGAATTGACTTTAGAATATAGCAGTGTGATAATTAATTTATTTACTAAAAAAAATATTTGCGCTATTTCAAGCTGTTTTCGCTGAATTTCATTTAGATTCGTTCAGTACTTATGGAATGATTTGAAATTGGAATGGTATATGATGAAGATAGATGAATAGATGCGTGTCTTCCAATTCATCTGTTACGAAGACATGATGACGATTAAAATGGTGCTAGGTGGCGCAGTGGTGGCAAATGCGACTGCTGTGTTTGAAGTCTCGGGTTCGATTTCCGGGTCAAACCAAATATTTGTATGATGTGTAAATATTTGTTTCGGGTTTGAGGGTTTTCGATGTATGTATATACAAAAAAATACATTTAAATATTGTATTAGTCAGTCTAGTTATTACAATACAAGCTCTGCTTAGTTTATAATTAGATGGCGCTGTATATATATAAATGTACGAAATATGTATGTATTTTTTTAATTAAGGAAAATCTATTTGTTCTGTTTTTGAACGTTAATACTTACTTACATACAATTACGTCTGAACCATATGATAAATATCAAGCCCATCGTCGTTAGACGAGCACATATGTTTCCAAATAAACACCCTTATACATATTTCTAAATACATGTCTATTATCTTACCTCGGTGGCGCAATGGTAGCATAAGCGACTGGTATTTTAATCCCCCGGGTCGGCCTAAATCTTTGTATGATCTGCACACATGATTTCGGAGTTTGGGTATTTTCTGTTTAAGATGTATATATTTACAAAAAAAGTATATAAGTATTCTATCTGTCAATCCAGCTGTCATAGTACAAGCTCTGTTTAGTTTGAAGCTAGATGGCGTTGTGTCAGATGTAAGATTATTTATTTATTTATAGAATAAGTTGGCTAAGCCTGGCTAGCGTGGTATAGTGGGTCAGACCCTCCTTTCTAAGTGGAGGCCTATGTCAAGAGTATGTGTTTAAAGCTGTTGATGTGGTGATGATGATAAGTTAATTATTTATTTATTTTAAGAGCCTGCCAAAGTGACTCTACTCTACCTGAGGGAAAGCATGCATAAAATCCAAGAGTTGTGGTCACCATACTTATTGCGAATACAAGCAAATAGTAATAATAGTAATAATCTTTCTTACATCTGACATACAACGCCACCCAGCTTCAAACTAAACAAAGCTTGTACTATGATAGCTAGAATGGCTGATCGAATACTTACATACTTTTTTTTGCAAATACTTACATATTATACATAGAAAACACCCAAACTTCGAAATAAATATTTGTAGATCATACAAACATTTGGTTCAACAAAGGAATCGAACCTGAGACCTCAAGAACAGTAGTCACGTACACAACTACTGAACCACCGAGGTATTTGTTGCTCCCAGACACGAATAAAATGATTGTGTTCATCACACAATAGTGTTTTGGTAATTAATGTGGTCTGGATTAGCAGGCAGTGTCACTGGCCTCTATATCATTACAATTCATATTAAGTTCCTTTATTCTTGCTAGTTTGTGAAGGCTGCCTATTGATGCAGGGGTGACAGTAGTTGTGGTGCAATACAATGCCACGATGACTGTCATGCCTTTCACGTCCTCAAACAAGGCTTAAAAAAGCATCTTACGAGGCCGCCATAGTGTGGGTCACCATACTGCATTGTCTGCATTCACAATGAGTATAGTGATCTCAACTCTTAGATTCTACTCATGCTTTCCATCAGGCAGAGTGTAGTCACTGGGGTAGCCTCCTTAAATAATAAAAAAAAACATTTTACTTTACAGAACACTCCCTACAAATGAGGGTTGGTTGAAGCCCAAAGGAATAAAGGCATAATTAAATTGATGAAGCTTCAATTATCTACAAAGTGACGTATGGTGTAGTTATTTAAGCGGTCACCACACCGCTGTCTACTGTGTTGAGTGTTGTGGGTTCAAACCCCACACGGGACCACAATTTGTGTGATTCACAAATTATTATTCTGAGTCTGGCTGTTATTTGTGTACGTATATCTTTCTATATAGATACAGAATACGTTCCATGGTTGTCTTTTAAAAAAAGAAAGAAAGGAACCAAATATTTGCAATGTTCATTGACAAACATTGGACTCAGCAGAAGCAAACATTTGTCACAATCGTAACAATCAAATCTTTAAGGAATGATATATTGGCTTGATTGAGGTCACGATGAGTCACTAACATTCATATATCTCAAATTACTTGCCGTTAGTCACTCATTCATCAACGTAAATCCTAAACCATGACTTCTATAAACTTAATATTTTGGACGTCTGAAACTTTGCATATTGTAAGCATCCAGTAAAAGTTTTTAGCAAGCCAACTTCAATTATTAGCATTAAAAGGCAAGGGTTGGTTATATAAACATTTTCAACGTTAGGAACATGAAATTAAAAGTAATCACGCCCACAGAAATCGTAATGAAGTCTCTTACTATCACGGTGATAAACACGTAAGTGTAAGTCTTATTGTTACGATTTCTATTTTCATGTAATATATCATAGCTAAGTACCTACTTTCTAAATGAGTAATGCTGACCTGTATCGTAACCCTACACGTCATAAGTGTGGTCGCGATAGCTAACGTCCCTACGCTTCACTACATACTCAACTCTAATAGAGTGGATAATGTGAATACATCAGAGTCACGATTTTATAATAATTGGGCTGCTTAAGGTCATATGGTCTGAATTTGCGTGAATATTTATACTTTAAGATGATTATTGTAATACATTCATACATTTCACATACATATGATTTTTTCAATTTTTCATATACCCCAGAGTCACACAATAAACGAATCGAACGCCTGCCATCTCCCAAACCGAAATCCATTAAACCGTACACTCGATAAATACAACAGCTTATCTGACACAGTCGAGTAAAAAATATTGTGTTGTGATTTACAAAAGTGTATACAGGTCTTGTAGATTTAGATAGATATACTTAGTCTGGCCATAAATACTGTTACACTTAATTATAAAAAAATATTACATTTGAATTTCGAATCTGTCATTTTTATACGATTGTTCATTGTGTTTTCTCATTTTGGCGCCAATACATTGTAAAATATTTTGCGATATTAAAATGGTGTGGGGTGATAAAGAGAACCGAATCGCTGTGATAGCATTACACAAAGTAGGTATGGAGCCAAATGCAATTTTTAAAACTCTCCATACACTTGGTATTAGTAAAATGTTTGTGTACCGGGCTATTAATAGGTACAATGAGACCTCCTCTGTTTGTGACAGAAAAAGATCTGGCCGTCCACGTAGTGTTCGTACGAAAAAGGTGGTCAAAGCAGTAAGGGAAAGAATTCGAAGAAATCCTGTCCGAAAGCAAAAGATTTTATCTCGGGAAATGAAGATAGCACCTAGAACCATGTCGCGTATTTTAAAAGATGACTTAGGACTTGCAGCCTATAAGAGACGCACTGGCCATTTCTTAACTGATAATTTAAAGAAGAATAGGGTGGTAAAATCGAAACAACTACTGAAGCGGTACGCAAAGGGAGGTCACAGAAAAATTTTGTTTACGGATGAGAAAATTTTTACAATTGAGCAACATTTTAACAAACAAAATGACCGTATTTATGCTCAAAGCTCTAAGGAAGCTTCCCAATTAGTCGACAGAGTGCAACGTGGACATTATCCGACTTCAGTGATGGTTTGGTGGGGTGTTAGCTATGAAGGAGTGACTGAGCCATATTTTTGTGAAAAAGGTATCAAAACATCGGCACAAGTGTATCAAGATACCATTCTTGAGAAGGTAGTTAAGCCCCTTAACATCACCATGTTCAATAACCAAGTATGGTCCTTCCAGCAAGACTCGGCGCCGGGTCATAAAGCTCGGTCCACGCAGTCTTGGTTGGAATCGAACGTTTCGGACTTCATCAGAGCTGAAGACTGGCCGTCGTCTAGTCCCGATCTTAATCCGCTGGATTATGATTTGTGGTCAGTTTTAGAGAGTACAGCTTGCTCTAAACGCCATGATAATTTGGAGTCCCTAAAACAATCTATACGATTGGCAGTGAAGAATTTTCCCATGGAAAGAGTGCGTGCTTCTATTGATAACTGGCCTCATCGTTTAAAGGACTGTATTGCAGCCAATGGAGACCACTTCGAATAAGCTTTTTATATTTTTAATTGTTTTATATTTATGTATTAAACTGACACACTGTAAAAGTAATAAATGTTATTTGCAGTTAACAATTTTCTTTTTTCTTTATTACAATATTTATGGCAAGACTAGGTATACCTAAATCTATTTAGGGACTTTTTCATAAATATTAAGGGTCTTATAAACTATTTTTTGTAACGAAACGGACGGTACCTCAAGGGTTCGGGTCCCTTTGAGAGTTAAGCCGTAAACTTCAGCGGTTATTATGTAAAAATCATGTACTTATTTCATATTTATCTTGAGAATATCGAAGGCACAAAAATGTTTTACATAATACAAAGGGTAATGTTGATATTTGCTAGTCAATACAAATAAATTAGTTAAATTTGGATGAGAACGTTGCAATAATTATATTAGTCAAAGTAAATTAAAGTATGATGATATACTCCTAGCCGGCTTGGGCCACGGCCGCCAGTCTCAACGGAGACTAGGCAACCACTCAGAGAACATTATAGTGCACATGTGTTTTTCAACACAGATGCACTCTCTGTTCTCTTACTCTCACAATCTGACCGTTATTCAATATGACCGGGGAGAGATTAGGCGCAGGATCGATGGTTTTTGATGCTCTCCGAGACACGGGGGTTAAGACCTTGATTTCCAAACTCCGGCTGTTATTAAGTATTTTTGTAACCAGAACATCAAACCTAAGACCTCTTGATCGGCCGTCGTATACGCTAACCGCTAGACCAACCGGGCAGTCCAATTAATATATTTAAATATATATGAAATAACTGTCATAAAATCGTAATATTTTGTTTGTTTATTTAGATTCCTAAGTGCTAAACCAATCACATTTATAATGAGAAAAAACTAATTTATTGCGAATTAAGCGTAAAGTGCAATGATTCTGCAAGTATGATAACACTGGTGCATAATTGAATGATCGTATCTTTGTTCAGTAAGCCAAAGTTTCCTTCACGGAGAGATCTATGTCCAGGAGTGGACTGTTAAAGGCTATCAATGAATGTTTTACAATCATTCCATACTCACCATTTCCTCGCTATATAATTATGTATACTGCCACGACATTAAAATTGTTCAATTGCTTCATCTAAAATTTTTTGGTTGTAGTAATTAATTTCTATCTTTATTAAAATTTTTGAATATCATAATATTATGTAACAATTGTGTGTAAAACATATATAAATAATATATTCCATCAAATTTACAATGTAAACTATTTTACAAGTACATATATACGCTTAGGTTTTGATTTTGATTTTTGCCTCTTAACCAGATGCAAATTCACATAATTCATAACACTATTATATGTGATATAATAACATGTAAATTAAATATTCCTTCACAGCGATGCCATTAGCATAGACATTAGTAATATTTAATGTAATTGCAATAGCGATGTGCAATAATTCTGTTAATTGTTTAACATCGTTAGAGACGAAGCTTCTCATCATAGTCAACATCATTAGTCTATCGCTGTGTGGTGCTGAACGAAGGCTTTCCCCAAAAAATACCTACCATTCCGGTCTTGGGCAGTCCTTGTCTATCCGCTGCCAGCCTATTTCCTCAAGTCCTCGCGTCGGTCTATTGTTGTGTGCTTAATCGCGGTCTCCACTCTAGCACATTTCAGTTCCAGTGATTATCAGTTCGTCTGATGACTTAACGGGCACTTCCACTTCAACATACTCCGTGTGACGTTGGTTTCTCAGACTTCTCAACTTTTATTAAAAAGCTAGCTTATCTAGTGATGATGAAAAATCCTTTTCAGTATTTCACTTGCATCGTCATTAGATAAAACTGACTACGGGGCAAGAAGATGATGATAGTCTAGAAAATGAAGAGATTGAAATGCAACTAGTTGCAAATTTTATTCATTTTATCAGAAAACACTTTAAAACAACTTGTTCTGTTTTATAATACTGAAACTGCTTGCCGGTAAAGTTTGCAGACGCTATTCAGCGATGAGGACAACGCTTTGAATAAATAGCTTAAATAAGTCTTTTGTGGTAGAATACATATTTCTTACCTTACGGTTCTTTTTAACTTTTGGTGTATGCCGATGACACAAAATTTTCACCGAAGTAAGCTCTGACGTAGACTGCTTACCTTTACAGCGTGACATTGATACTGTATTTCAAAGGAGTCATGATAACGAGATAGAATTTAATCCTACTACATACCGTGTATTTAATTTTGGTCGAGTACGTCAACCAATAGAATATAATTAAAAATTAATTAGTGAATTAATCCTTTATGGAGGTTGAATGGCTTGCGCACCTATTGAATCTCCATAACGTATTTGTGTGCCATGTTTAACCGTATACTAACGTTCCATAGCCATTACACAAGCAAATCAATCTTTGGAACGTTTGATTTTTATCCAGAGGCTTCAGTAGTCCAGATCGTAAATATAACTTATGGAGCATTCTCAAGCTCGAAATTACTATGTGTGTGTGGCATCCACACGAGAGTGGATACTATCCATGCATCCCAGAAATTTTCTTCTTGATATTCCATAATTCACTGGAGGTAAAATTGGAGATGCACCAGCTTGCAATAGTATGTAATTTTTTGTTTCGTGTTTTATGTTCCTGTATTCTAATTTATCTTTTGTTTTTAACTATTATAATTGGTGTAACTGTTATATCTAAAGTAATTTCAATAGAAACTAAATAGAGCAGATGAGCCGACAGATCACTTGATGGGAAATGATGACTCTAACTTAGTCATAAGTGTGTGCCGACTTGTGAAGTAATCTTCATAGTCATCATGATCGGGAATGGTCTGGGCATCGGAAAAATTAAAGGACAGCAAAAGATTTAATATTAAATTTAATAAAAGAAGTTATTATTTTGCATAGAACAATTTATTTATATTATAATATTTTCAATGTTATTGATAAATCAACATTGGAATAAAACATTAAAGTAAAGTAAAGTATATTATAACATATGTATAACTGGTTACATATGGTTGCTACCATAAAATTATATGTAGAATGTTTAATGTTTTCAATTATACAATAAGGCCACGAACTATATAGTTAACATGTGAAAAACTCGTTTAAAAAAATCATTTGGTCTATCATAAAAACTGATTATTTTTTAAAAGAGTTTATTTTTTTTAAATCGCAAGAAAGCTAATGAGTTGGCATTTATTTTTTAAAAATTACGTCATCCAAATGACCACTGTTTCGACGTTTGCACTCTTCAAGCGAGCACTGAAATTTTCGAGTACTCGTCGGTAAAGAGACTGCGTGATCGCCGACATCTCTTCGCTGATTTTTCTTTCAGTTGACATAGTGTATTCATGTAGACACGATTCTTCAAATAATCCCATAAAATGAAGTCTGTTGGGGATAGAACTGAACTTCTGGGTCGCCATGGAATGTCGCCTCGTCGGCAAATCAGCTTTTCCGGAAATATATCCTTGACCACCGGCAGGAACTCATTGGATGTGTGACAAGTGGCTACCTTCAAGTTGTAGTGTAAAATCTTGGATCAACTAGTACGTTTACAGTTATGTACTACTCACATGCATGCAGTCTGCGTATGTGTGTAACATACGGTAAAAGAAGAAGATTGTAAGTCCAACTGGCTTGGAATGCCATAACTTTGTAAAAGTATGACTGGACTTATGGAGCTCTACGTACGTTGTAAAATGTTTACGAGTGTTACGTAATGAAATCTCATTAAACTATATTGTATCCTGTTCGAAGCTATTCGATATCAGAAAATTTTGAATCCAGAAAATGTAACGGAGTTTTTAATTAACTTTATAATGAATAAGCTTCGTGATTTGTTCATTTCCATCAAAGCCGCGCCTTTCCGCCTAGCTCATTAAGGCTCTATTACAATTAGGGAGCGTCTGGTGCTAACACACGGGGGTGGAAACCCTTAGTATCTAAGTCTAATGAACGTATTGTAGTTATGAACATGATATGCAAAGCTTGTAAAATATGATTTTTAAAATATTTTCAGTTTTTTTAAATAGGAAACCAAATTAAAGTTTAGGATATATAGGTAATAGAGTCAAGCTGATTTCAGCCCCAACGGGGCGGCTCGACCGGGGCAGTACTGCCATCTCACAGAAGGCGAGTTTCGTTGGTGAGTGTGAAACTGGAGTCCCATTAATTCAGAGGTGATAGTTGTCGTGGTAAGTCTGCAAGCACGATTACGTTACTACAATGATTGTCATGCCTTTTAGGTCCCCAAGTGGAGCGCGAAGAAGCATCTCACTAGGGCGCCATAGTGTGTCGTCATACTGCATTGTCTGCATTTACAATGAGTATGGTGACCACAACTTTCAGACCGAGGGTTCCGTAGAAATTGCCTTAACATAGAAGTTTGACTTTGTTATAACTTACAGGTATTATAGACCTGAATATTTAATAAGAATTTCAATTCAATACCTTCATTAAGAAAGGGACAGTAACTTAAACATTATAAAAATATTTTTATTATATAATATAACTGAAAATTTACGATTTTCGTAATTTTTCCTTTATCTATGCTATAAGATGTTGCTTCGTGCCAAATTTCAAGATTCTGAGTTCACGGGAAGTACCCCGTAGATTTTGATTCCCAATCGAGTTCCGAAAACTTGCGAAAATTTGCAGCATTAACGGCTGTATCTTTTGATTGTGTTGGTTTAGACGTTTGATTTTTTGACAATAGTGAGGAACAGTAGAGCTGAGTATTTCATATAAATGCTAGTTTGACTTCTTCACACGTTCCTGAGCAAAAGGGTCTTGACAGACGGACGGACAACAAAGTGATCTTTTATGGATTCCATTTTTTCCTTTCGACATACGGAATCCTAAAAAAAATATTAAATGTTAAACGGTTTTATTTAAATTTATATAGTACTAATGTTGTTACTGTTATTAACGCTAAAAAATAATTCGGTGGTTCTTCGGTACCAGTCATCACACCATTCTTCTCAACAACTTAGGGCATTGGTCAGACAAACAATTAGAATGACTGCACGGATAGCAAAGTGGTTTAAGCGATCACCAGGCCACTGTCTACTGCGCTGAGTGTTGTTGGTTCAAACCCCACATCGAACAGCACATGTCATTCACAAATTGTTGTTCTGAGTTTGGATATTTTTTGTGTCTGTTTCTTGTATGTTCGTAAAGTTCCCCGCGACGTAGGATATATTTATAATGCAGGACGTTTTCTGTTGGAAAAAAAAGATCTGAGTTGTCGTCACTTTTAGAGTGAGATAAAATTTGTATATACTTACTAGATTTTGTCCGTAATTGTCCTGAAAACATCGTCTGTTCCGATTTAAATTAAATTTTAATACAAAACAACTGTGTATTACTCTCAGTTTCTTTATTTATATTATTAACAGGAATATGTATTCACCTTCTTCATTTGTGGCGTGATAACCCTAATGGTACATATTTATATTTCTTTTCATCCATTTCTATTTGAAATACGCAGACGTACTAATCTTCCGTCTCCTAAGAGACGTTAACACGGCTAAGTCATATTATTTGAGAACCACATAAACACGAGTCGTTAATGAGTGAACTAGCCCGTAACTAATGCCAAAAGATATTTCGAACCCCCAACGACTTAGAACTAAGTATGTGCTTTCAAAGTTGACGTAAGTTTTGGGGTGAAGTTGCGTTCTAAGTGAGAGCGGAGAGCGATCTATTATACTGAAATGGTTCGTAGAACAAGATTAATAACCTCAATGTACTGTACAACAAGGTAGTTACTGTTATCATTGCTTATGGTAGACGAAAAATAAAATTACAAGTGGAATTTTTTTTTGTTCTTAAAAAAGACAACGCCCGCATTAGGAATAAATCCTGTGTCGCAGGGGACTTTACAAACATACAAGAAACGGACCCAAAGAACACCCAGACTCAGAATAACAATTTCTGGATCACACAAAATGTTGTCGCATGTAAGATTGGAACCCACAACATTCAGCGAATTGAAGAGCGGCGTGGCGACCGCTTCAACCAGTAGGCAAATCGAACAGTGCAGAATTATCATAGCTACCATAAAGCTTCTGGATAAACAATATAGTTTTAAAAATGTATATAACTTTCTTGATATGTACGAGACTAAAATTAGATTTATTTATTTTCTATCTTCTTAAGACTATTATAATTTATAGTCTCCTTTGTTTTAATCTAATTCTTCTTAAATATGTTTTTGGTTAAACAGTTTAAACCGTAATTTAAAAACATATAAACTTTCTACAGCAATGGTGTTATTTGTCATACAGATAAACTCGTATATGTAAATAAAAACTTATGTGTCTATTTCAGCAATATCTAACTAGTGCCGGAGACTTGTCGGGACCATACTGAGGTCCGTCTTAAAGGAGTTAAATATACTGTTTTTTGGTGTTTAAAAATGAAAAGCTAAAGCTAATAAATAAACCTTTCGGATATTTGACACGCCACGTCTCCTAGTTACAAACTAAGCAGAGCGTGTGTTATGATACACAGTGACAGTCTAGTGACTGACTGATATAATACTTATTTACTTTTTTTATTGTAAATAGATGCATATTATACTTAGAAAACAGTTAAACTTCGAAACAAATATTATCAGATCCGGGAATCGAATTCGAGACCTCAAGCCCAGCAGATGCATTCACTACCGCTGTGCCACCGAAGCAGTTTATTATGTAAACTTTATGTAAAGTGTTCTCGTGTTCTAATACTGCATATTTCATTATGAGTATATTTTTTTCAATGATCCACGATAACTTCCAGGCCTTTAACAAAATCTTTCAAAAAATTCCGGTAACATTTTTTTACCTAAGTTCAAGACGCCTGCTTTAGAACCCGAATCCCATAATAATTCGTTTACTTTCTACAATTGCCACCCCTCTGACAATCAAAAGGCTTAAATATCAAACATCTATCTATGCTATTTGTAGATCGTCAAGCTTGCTAACAGATTTAGAACCCCTCAAAGGTCCCTCAGGAGATAACGCCGTCCCTTCTTAGAGATAGTTACTGTAAGTTTTGTTGAAACTACTAAGGGTGGTTGTGAAACATTGATTTGTGAATTGGCTGCAACAAAAATCTTCTTAGACACGCAGTTTGTAGAAAAACTTTTTATTCGTTTTTGTGCGTATTTTTAATAACTCTGTAATTATACTAGTTAAAGTTTGGTAACTGAATCTTGATTGTTAATCATAGGTCGTGAATTTGAATCCCATATACGACAAATAATTAATATAACCTCTACCTATAGGTATAAACAATCGATATAACCTCTAAATAGTCCTATTATGGAAGAAAAATGCAATTCGTTTATCTTGTCATTCTGAGTTATAACTTTAAGAGAACTTATTGAATATCAGAACAAGAAGTTTGCTCATAAATGACGCTACGCTTCACTGGACACCAAAGTCCAGTAAAAATTAGTCCGCTAAAAATTAAACTGGTTTCTTCCATATGTTCCATGTGGCACTGAAATTGTAACTTTAACAATATGTATATAAAACTTAAAGCTGCTTATCGCCTCATGTAGTAGTTATTATAAAGGGAACAAAGAAAATGTATAATTGGAAAAGTATTGGAAAAGTGCCGTGACTTAAGTTGCTGATAAAATTAGTACAAATTATGATTGTCTTTTTATGTTAAATGTTGATTTAAAAGGTCTTTGATATTACGAATTAAAATGAGATCGTTTGGCATCTGGAAATATTATAAACTATTTGCATGCCGCGATGTTATCCGTGCTTGTTACTGCTTTTTGCTCATTTCACGGGTACTATTCCTATCCAGATTCATTCAGCTGTTTCTGCATAAAATAGAAACAAACATACATACAAGTTTTTGCCTTTATAAGTAAGATACGTGTAATAACTATACAGATGTTCACGACAATCAGGACAGCTTAACGTGCTCTCCGAGGAACGGGCGTGAAGCACGGCCAACTTTCGTACTCTGAACTGTTATCAGAGAGAGAGAGAGATTTGTGAGAAAATCCCAATGAAGGTACATAGGGTTCCCGCCAAGAAGTTAGGACCAAGTCAAGCTCACCTGAAAGTGCCGATTAGCGGCAATAGGCGCACCACCTATTACGTGGGACCAAAACACTGACGAAAAGTGGGCGTTTAATATGCCTCTACCCATCTCTCTAAGGAAACAATCGTGATTGTATGTAAGATGTATATAAATACGTAATACTTTTCGACCAGACCCGGGAATCAATCCGAGACCTCTTAATCGGCAGTCGCATACACTAATCGCACGACCATGATCTCCCTAAATGTCAGTTCTTAAGGATCATATATGTCTTAATAACGTGCTCTTATAAATGAAACAGTAAAATAAGCAATATACAGTACTAGCTTTTAACGCAAAACCACTCAGGCAAAAGTAATAAGTCCATCAATTGCGAAATGCCTTCTTTTCTGAAGGAAAGGCTCCATAGACACCCCACTGACAATATATCTACAAGGCTTGACTGCATTGCATGCATCGGATGAATGGAATGAACAAAACAAACATACAGATATTTTCCTGTATTCTATAATTGTACTTTTTACGAAATTGATACCGTCACTTTGAGAGGAAAATCCTAAGGAGGTTGTCAGGAACAACGTCATTCGAGTGACAACCCTAGTGTGTATGAGGTATGGTTGGTTTTCGCATGTCAATTTAATTTTCCTTGTTTACCCATCTTGATGCTGTTTTGATACTTTTGCAACTTGTATACATATTAGATACGTACCTAATAACGATATTAGTATAATGATGATATTATTTTATACGTGTTTCGTTACTGTATGTTACACTGAACAAGTCAACACTCAAACTTTTTTGAACATGATTTTAATTTTTATCAGTTTTAGTACCATATTCAAGACTTTTCTTTTCACTCATCACTTTCACCTTTAACAGTCCACCGCTGGGCATAGGCCTCTCCTTAGAAAGGAGGTTTTGATGTCTTTTAAATTTTTACTTTGAAAAAACTATAATTAGCATACGGTATTGTACAGAGGTCTATAATGCCAGGTAATAAAAAAGCACCATTGTATGGTAACTCTTCATCTAACATTTTCTTAATTACATCAAAACTCAGCCGACAATGTTACGCAAGAACTCGATAGAAATATTTATTTACCGGCAAAGCTAAATAATCTTTTTAATAAAGATTCTATGAATCCGAGGGCACTCCTCCTTGGAGTAAACAATTTACTCAGTAATCGTTAATCTTCCACTCTACAGAGGACCCCTGTTTCGTAAAACTTTGTATGATAAATTATATCTTCATCTCTATTTAAAAAGAACTTGTATTTATTACTTTTTCTTCTTTTTGAAGTGAGAACTTCTTTAGGCGCGTTGAGCGTTTTGGTAGAGGGTAAAATCCTCGGTTCGCGTCACCGACATGCTAATGATAATAGTATATCTATAGCTATGGAGAATATGATATTATATATTATATATGATATTATATATTATATATAGCTATATATGAAACATAAAAAATTTCATATAATTTTTGCATATAGTTTTAATTACTCTCAACTTAATAGTTCCGTTTTCACTTCTATCGGCAGTCCCACGACTGCTACTGTTTTTTTTTTAATATTTTTTTTTCTATATTAAGAGCCTACCAAAGTGACTCTACTCTGCCTGATAGAAAGCATGAATAGAATTCGAGAGTTGTGGTCACCATACTCATTGCAAATGCAGACAATGCAGTATAATGACCCACACTATGGCGGCCTAGTGAGATGCTTTTTCACACCCCGCTTGGGGAAGTAAAAGACATGACAGTCATCGTGATAGTGTAAGGCTTACATAGTTACCACGATAACTGTCACCCCTGCATCAATAGGCCTCCAGTCTCACACTCACCAATGAAACACGAAAACACTGATGCTGGCGCTTTAGGTTGGTCTTCTGTGGGAGGGCAGTACTGCCCCGTTCGAGGCGGTCCGTTTGTGCTGAAATCAGTATAGCTCTACTAACTACTAATGGTTGAGAATCACAAAATCTGTGTGGTGACGGATTACGAATACGAAGAGTAGGAAAGCTTCACACATACTCCATACCAACTCGTTTCGCCAGCGTGGTTTAATAGGCCCAAATCTGCTATTCAAGGAGAGTTCTATATTTAGCAGTGGACTATTAAGGTTGTTGATGTGATTGGCGATCATAAGGCTTTCTTTACTGGCTTTTATGTATCACAAACTAATTACTATTTAATACTTTGGTGTTCGATTGTATTTTAAACGACCCGACAGATTTTTTATCATCATCATTTGCGTTTCACCAAAGTACTCGTAATGGCCGTCATAAAGGTCGAAGGGTACTCTTCTCACGATAGCCTATTGTACTTAATGTACATTAATACCATATTCTTTTTTCCATATGAATGTTAGTCAATGTGTCGACGTATTGCTCTAACTATCTGTAATAATTGACACAGAGGGTCGCGTGGCAACTGAGACAGGTAGTTTAACGTGATTGCCGAAGTACGGCAAAATCTCAATGTGTTAAGAAATGGTGATCTTCTCATAGAATAACCTGATTAGGATTGCTTAACTTTGCAACATGTTAACCCAGTCGTTCACCACTTAGCCACGAGGCCCTCATTTATTGTATATTAATACGATGCTTCATTTTAAACTATGAATATTAGTAAACAGGTCACCTTAAAGAAAATATGTTAAAAATTATTGAAAACTATTAGACACATGTCTCTTTTTTTTTTTTAACGTGTGGAAACCCTCTCGGGCCGTCACCCCACCGGGGTTTACGGCGGGGTGGTGTGTCGGAATCGGACCGACTAAAACCACTGCTATTATATATATATAATAGGAGGGATCCGGGAACCGCTGCTATTACGACATCCAGATCCCTCCTAACGCCTGCCCGCTACCTCGGGCACCATCTGCGGATAAACTCTCTATTTTAGGCGACGTACGGCACACGTGGACATCGCCTCCTCGCGGCTGGCCATTGTAGCGGATGGAGGGGAAAACCCGGCCCGTCCACCCGCGGCCACACTCAAGGCGGCATGAGGCGCCGGTATGCGCGCCTCTGCTGCCCGGCTCGTCGGTGGCGAATTGGGTCCGAGTGGATATCGTCCTCCCGGGCCTTCTCCGCCGCCTCCTTCCGCGAAATTACGTCTTCGCAGAAGGTTGCGACCGTGGTAAAACAACTGTCGCTTCCGGCCATGGAGCGTATGACGGCCGGTAGCGAGAGATCTCCTCCAATAACTGCAGTGAGGACCCCACGCTGCGCCGCCCAGGCGGAATAAACCGCTAGCGTGTGCTGAGCCGAGTCCTCACTGCAGTCGCAGTGGTGACAGGCGGGACTCAATTCCCTCCTGGCGACCGAGTGCAGATACTTCCCGAAGCAACCGTGCCCGAAAGGACCTGCGTCAGTCGGAAGGAAAGGGTCCCGTGCTGCCGCCCTGCCCACTCGGCGATGACCGGCTGGAGAGCCTCCACGAGGGCAAAGCCAGCACGAAGAGTCTCCAACCAGAACGACCAACGAGCCATCGTGGCTCGCCGAGCGGCCTCACGCCACTCCCGTATCTCTTCGGGTGGGGGCCGTATGCCGCTATCCGCCCGGAAGTCAGCCGTCCGCCGATAAACTTCGATGAACACTTCCGCCTCCAAATCCCACGGTGGAGTTCCGGCCAAGGCGCACGCCGCCTCCGTCGATACGGTGCGGTAACCGCGTATGGCTCTAACCGCCAATATCCTCTGAGGGCGCCAGAGGCGAGCCCTATTCTGGGCGGTCAGAGCCGCCGCATTAGACACATGTCTATACTAACGTAGTTAGAGTAAATAGAGATTCTTACTTTTAGTTTTTATTTTATTAAATTCAAAAAAATCTGACAAACAAATAATTATGATTGGTGACTATGTGTTTTCTACCTATTACGTGGGACCAAAACACTGGCGAAAAGTGGGCGCTTCATATGCCTCTGTCTACCTCTACGGGGAAACAGGCATGATATTAGCTATGTATGTCTTATAAAGATGCAGCAGTTACATAGAATTTAACTACAATTTTTTTGTAGAAAAAATAATGAGCGTCGTATCTAATTCGTTTTCAGTCATAAATAATACGATGAAAACTTTTAGCTTTTAAACCGTTTTCTTTGTTCTCAAGAAATCCAAGTTTTATGAAACAAACAACCTGTCTCACAAATTTCCAAGATACGGTCGAATTATATAAAAGTACTTATAACTTAGTTTACGACTTACTCCTTAACTAACGACTGTTTAATAAGCTTGTTACAGTAACTTTACTAATGCTACTTTTTTTTTACATAACCGTTCAACATATAATAATTAAATGATGAAATTTCTTACTCTATATAATTTAAAAATCGTTTTTATGGTACAAGAGGAAACGAGTGGGCGGGTGACGAATTGGATGACAATTACTGTAAGTTACCATCGCTCATGGATACTTACAACTCAAAAGACACAAGTGTGATGCTGCTCTTTGAGTGTCCACACTACCATAGTTTTTGGATTAGTGGTTTGAAACCTTAGTAATTTTACTTATCTCATTCATCACGAAAAATAATGAAAGAATTGCTTAATATCCGTATTCGGGGCCTCCACACGTAACCAATCTAAAGTAAAAATTGCGGTATTGCCGAACCCATAATATTTTTAAGAAAAGAACACACTCCTTGTTTAAAGACTGGCAACGTGCTTACTCGTATATCTCCTGAGTTCATGTGTTCGTGGGCGATGGTATTCACTTTCACCTTATTTCTCTATTCGAAAGTTTATGTAAGCACACCAAAAAACGTCCACTCTTTGACATATACCTGCCCCAAGACTGTTTCTCTCTGGGCTACCCTCATCCAACAGCTTCCTGTGATCTTCAACAGGTCGTCAGATCACCTTGTTGATTGGACACGTAAAATTATACTGACGGAGATAGTAACTTAAGACGTAGCAACGTTTCAAGTTTTTTCTTTTTGTAGTACTGTTGTTATACGTACTTTGTTTCCCTGGTCATCTCACGACACCCACGGAATGAACAGGGGTAGTGAAACTCAATATTCTTAAATTGCCACCAACCAGATATGAAGATGTTCAGGATTTGACAATAAAATTGATATATTTAAGTGCTAACCGTCAGATTTTAGAATGATTTTCATCATTGCTTGAGACAATGTATTTATTCTATTTTCGAAACTTAGTCTATGATTAACAACTTATTGATAGCTAAAGTGCTTCGGGAAGCACGTAACACCATCGATCCTGCGTCCGATCTCACCCCCGGTCGTGTCGGATAACCGTTCCGTCGCATTAGGAGAGTGAGGAAACAGGAAGTGCAACTGTGTTTGCGCTCACACTACTCGTATTTATTCGTATTCTCCTGTGTAATTGGTTTATCTCCGTTGAGGCTGGCCGCCGTGTTTAACATCTGCGAGGAGTACATTATCAGTTTATCCAGACGAGAAACACTATTTTTCAGTTTCATATACTCACTGTTCTCTAGGGTACAAAGGTGTAAGGTGTAAGGTGTACAAAGCAATGAGGCTGCCACTTGTACCTACATACTCAACTTTCGGTACTGCTCTATTAGATCTCCTGTGTAATTGGTTGATCTCCGTTGCGACTGGTCGCCGTGACCGAAATTGGCTCGGAGTAAATCATAGCTAAAGCTTTTACTTTACAGATTTCATTAAAGATAAACTTATTTAATTAAATTTCCGTACTTTGTTAACTCCATATTGGTTTCAACTTTTGATTTAATTTCGCCACAGATTAAACTCATCATAGATTATTTACTACCTATAATAGCTCCAAAATCTATTGCTATAACTTATACTACTTCCCAATTGTTACAACATGTAATCATTAACGTCAACAGTCTTTTACAGTCCACTGTTGGACATAGGCCTCTCCTTAGCAAGGAGGTTTTGCCCTAATACACCACACTGGCCAGACGGGTTGGATGTTGTCTCGTATACTCTGTTCCCTTAGTCGCCTTTTACGACATTCGTATTCTTCAAGTCAGTAGTAGTAGTAGTAGTCAGGAGTAGAAATATTTCTCAATTAAAAGTGCTATCAGTTGTTTAATAAACAATATAAGCTTAGTTTCAGTTTGTATACATTAAAGCATTGCATCATATATTAGGGTATACATAATTATATAGCGAGAAAATGACGAGTATGGAATGTTTGTAAAACATTCGTTGATAGCCTTTAACAGTCTACTCCTGGACATAGATATATCCGTGAAGGAAGCTTTGCCCTATTAAACAAAGTTTCGGTTATTCAATTATGCACCAGTGTTATCATACTTGAACAATAACTTTTTACGCTTAATTCGCGATAAATTAGGTTTTTCTTATTATAAATGTGGTTGGTTTAGCAGTTAGGAATCTAAATAAACAAACAAAATATTGTGATTTTATAACAGTTATTTCATATATTTAAATATTTTAATTTGACTGCCTCGTTGGTCTAACGGTTACCGTATACGACAGCCGATCAAGAGTTTTCACGAGAGTTTTCTTTCTCTTTTTTTTCCTTCGACAAGTAATATATACAAACATTGCTGATAAGTTGATCACTCAATTATCAATCTTGTTCAAATTTAAGCTTAACCACATAACAAAGGATTTAATCCACTTTGTTAAACTATGGTCGGTTTAGCCACTAAATGTGGTCTAGCAAACCGGGCCCAGTCATTAATTCACGTACACAAGTGATTAATATCTGGTTTTGTTCATGTTTGTTTTTATAGATCATAGTGTAGCATGTTAATATTGTTCGCTTGCCTCGGAGGTGCATACCATGCAATACCTTGTTTTTTTAATTGGCCGTCATAACTTAAAGTGTCATTATATAGACGTTTATACCATGACAGAACAAAAGAAATAAAGAAACATCTTAAACACATACATGGTGCATAAGGTTCTCATAAAGAACTTTGGGTCCCAAGTCAATCTCAGCTGCAAATGGCGCATCTGCTGATCGATGGACTCTGGCTAACTAAACATCCCGATTAGCGACAATAGGACCAAAACACTGACGAAAGGTGGGCGTTTAACATGCTTTTGACTCCGTGGAAACAAGTATGATTTTAGGTATGTATGCTTGTTTTAGATACAGTATAAACGTTGGTGGCAGATTAAGAAAACGGAGTGTCACCATCCCCACTCATCCCAAGTGTGTCGTAAGAGGTGACTAAGGGAGTAAACAGCGCAGGACAACATCACTGCAGAGAGTAGGCAACTTGAAATAATCTCTATACCAAACCGTCTGGATAGCGTGGTGTAGTAGAGGTCTATGTCCAGCAGTGTGGACTGCTAAACACTGTTGATGATGATAATTAGAATATAAATGTTTATATAAATGTATTCCAAAAAAGAAGTACTTTTGGGTGTTATTGTTTGAAAGGGAAATAAATAATTATTTCCCCTTTACAATAGACACATTATATTCTATTGTTTAACTTTGTTTCAATTACTACTCAATTATTTATATTTCTGTTTATAATTCTTCCTGCCAATTAAAATATTATCTTTGTTGTATACATTTTAATAACTATTTTTGTATGACAGTTAACCTACAAGCTTTGAAGGCTTGTTTCAATTTGTGATGTTTGATGAAAAGGTTTTGGGCAATTGGAATAAAATAAATGGAAGACTTTGTATCTCACTGAGGCACAAAATACTTACTCAAAAGGCTTTTTGTTTGATGACCCTCTTAATTGTATTGATGGAGTTCAAAAGATTGTTAAAT
Organism: Hypercompe scribonia; assembly: GCA_949316085.1. Taxonomy (NCBI): domain Eukaryota; kingdom Metazoa; phylum Arthropoda; class Insecta; order Lepidoptera; family Erebidae; genus Hypercompe; species Hypercompe scribonia. The sequence goes on along the minus strand of OX438992.1, from coordinate 7,532,719 downwards.
TCATTACGTTTCAAATTCGTTTTATTGTTTATTGAAGTCAGTGAAAATTTAATTAATGGAAATTAGTTTTTGCTGACGGGTTTATTTATCAATTTTTCTCTTTGAAAATGAATGGAACGAAACGATAAGTATTCCCTTAAAGCAAACAAATAGTAGTAATAATTTCCAAAGTGCTATTTAAATAATAGAGTTCTAAAGTATCAAATAAAATATACAATTGACGGCACGTATGACGCAGTGGCTTAAGCGGTCACCACGCCGTGACCTACTGTGTTAAGTGTCGTAGGTTCAAAACCCACATGAGATAACAGTTTGTGTGATCTACAAAATGTTATTCTAAATGTTCTTTGTGCCCGTTTTGAGAAAATTTGTAAATTTCCTCGCGACACAGGATTATTCATAGAGCTGCTATTGTCTTTAAAAACAAATATATATTTTAATTGTATACATACGGCACATAGCAACAGATGACTAACAAATAAAATGACAACACACACGAAATCATTCGGTTTTTAATTGGTTAAAATAAACTTGTCAGTTGTATAAATTATATTTAAAACACAATATTAAAAAAACCTAACGGCTTAGTTATAATTAGAATCAATTTTCTTTCTCTTCTAATTTTTTAATGACGCGAAATAAGTAGAGATCAAATTATGGGTTATAATTGAGAGTAATTACGACTTAGAAGATGAAGATGAGTTTACAATTTAAAACAGTATTTTGATACTCAGGAAGAAAAACGCCAGCGGCAATTTTTTTTTTCGTTTTTCTCTATTCGTATATTCAAATTACTTGATGACTCAAATAGATTAAAAAGTATTTATTTCACAACTGGAGTTTTAAGAAATTTTACAAAGAAGCTAATATCTGTACATTAATATAAGTGAAGCAAAAACTTTGGACCCCTTTTTACGAAAATTGCGTGAGCAGAAGAGTACGAAATTTGGCAGACTTACAGTTGAGAAGAGCATAGAAGTGCAAAACGCTAATATTTTTCGATAATAATGCTTATAAAGTACATTAAATCAATAAATAAAACATTACACACATTACCATGATTTGACACTCACAAACAAGTACTTGTTAGACGCATACATACTCTGTGGTCTAATTTACTTACTGTCGGAAAAGTTTTATTTGTCCCATTTAATATAAAAATACCACGTGAAATACCACTCGGTTATACAAATTTATGTATGTAATAAATTGTGTTTTATTATGGTCGAATATCGATCACTGGGTGACCACAACTTTTTATTAATATATAATTTTTTAACATTTTATATACCTACTATCAAGCTGATAGTAATTTTTTTGTGTTATCTCAGAACTACCTATGTTGTTTGTCTGCTATTAAGATTTTTCTTTGAGAAGGATACAATTTTTGTTTTGTTGCCTTAAAATTTGAAGAACAAATTTAAAGAACAATTTAAAGTATATTATTACAAGACTCGGTACAGAGAGTGAAGACAGAAGTTTTTTGGTTAATGATATAGTCTGATTTCATTGTTAGTAGCTCAATTGGTTTGGTACCACTGTAAACGAAATTATCGATGTCATATGTAGAGTATCAACTCCTTAGAGTATAAGCGCATCCTTTATATTGCAGACACCCATGGTCGGTATGAGGAAGAGATTTGACATGCATTTGTGCATGCATATTAATAGCTTCTCTGTAAGGCAGTAATTTCACCACGGTTGGGCACCCCATAACGTGCTAAAGCACACCCACACGTACATACCCCCAGACACACACATTCAGATCCAGAAAAAATGATAACTCTTACCAAACAATTAATACTCCGGCTGGTAATGCCTTATAAGCAGTTAATTGTTATCATTTTTATTTTATACCCTCAGGGAAAAAACAAGAACATTACGTTACAATTAATAATATAATTAGTTACTAGTGCCCTTGGTGACAGAATGCTCCATTATAATTAGTGTTGAGGGGTTCCAACACAGTTGACGTAATTATGATGTGACACAGGCCAACGCGCCTCGTAATGAATCGCTGGCTCGGCGAATTTTTATCATTTTTATTTCATCAAGGAAAAAATATTTGAGTAATAGCATTGTAACGTTGAGGTAATTTCGTTCGTTGCTTGAATTATTAAAATGTCTTTTTTTATATAAAGGGTTAAAGTGTGTTTTTATTTATAAGGTGTGGTGACGGATTAAGAATACATAGTGTTACCACCCCTATTCATCCCGTGGGTGTCGTAAAAGGTGACTAAGGGAGGAAGCTGTTCAGAAAAATATCATTACAAAGAGAAGTAAAACTTGAAACAAACCTTATTCCAATCCGTCTGGCTAGCGTGGTATTGTAGGCCAAAACCTCCTTGCTAAGGAGAGGCCTATGTCCAGTAGTGGACTGTAAAAGGCTGTTGATTAGTGAGAGAAAAATAAAAATATGTCTTTTTGAATTGTAGCTTATAAAGATTGAAATTATGTTTGATACTATACAGTATAGTCCGTCTAACGGTTGCCTTGAAGAGATCACAGACTGCGATAAGGCCGTCCATTGTACCACTGTTTTTTTGTTTGTATTCTACATGGTATGTTTCCTAGTCATGGTGTGCAGTAAAGAGTACCTATCTATCTAGTTATCTAATGGTATATTATAGACAAGATTACTGTAGTGTTGCAGCTTAGTTTTATACAACATTATTTTCTATTTGCCCCTTAGAAAAAGTTCTTGAAGGCAGTCTCCAATTAGAACAATTAAATTAGATCGAGAGTCCAAATTTCCTCGCATGACAAACAGACATAAATACTACCTAGTGACCCATTTAAGGGTCTCTATTATACACCACCCTATTATTCTAAGATAAGGGGTGGACAGTTTCGATCTCAGGGTAGGTATAGCTTGAGTGATGAACAATAGGCGTGTTATCCTCAAGGTATCAGTAATTATATGAAGACGTTTTCGTCTACATAACTATATACATATGCACATTACCAGCGCACATGTTTTCCTCCCCCTACGATCCCGGGTCCTTTAAGCGGGGCCTGAAAAAGCATCTCACTAGACGGCCATAGCGTGGGTCGCTATACTGCACTGTCTTCATTCGCAGTGAGTATGGCGACCACCGCTCTTGGATTCTATTCATGTTTTCCATTAGGCAGAATAGAGTTTGGTGGGTTCATATAAAAAAAAAGCATATTCAGTAATATTTGCTGTTTCTCACACTTTTTCCTGTTTATGAGTACTGCTCTGTGTTTAATTCTAACAATATAAAACTTCTTACATTTGATGTTCTCTGAATCTGGTCTTATGGTTATACGTAAGTTTAATATTGAATGATATAGGTATAGTGAGTAATTGCATATGTGTGTTCAACCCATTTCTAAACTATTGATTATTATTTGCAAGTTAAATTTATCAAAACATCGTGTTAGTATGTTTTTCTACGTTGATAAAACATTTAAGTGCTGTACTCAACATATTTTTTTAATTTTCATCAACAGCCTTTGACAGTCCACTGTTGAACATAGATCTCCTTAGCAAAGAGGTTTTAGACAACTATACCACGGTAGCCAGATATAGGGTTTCAAGATTTTCTTGTCTTTACAGTGATATTGTCTTGCATATATTGTTCTCTTTGTCGCCTCTTGTAATACCCATGGGAAGGTTAAAGGAGGTGACACTTTTATTCCGTTACTACGAGGATTTTTTTAATTCTACATAATAATAGGATGTGCAAAGTATTTTGAGTAAAGCTTTTTAAAAATGCCAAAGATGTCAGACATAGTATCTTAAATTATAATTATTCATTGCTAGGTTTGGTTTTATACCGTCAACAGTTTTATAAGTATTAGATTTTTATTTGTAAGGTATATTTTTTTATAGACGTCTTAATACCTAAAAAACACATTATTATCTGAATTCAGTTACAAGCAATAACAAAATAACTTCTGAAATTAGAATAAGTGCTACATTTTTATACAAACCTACGCAAATGGAATACATTTACATATAACAAAATGGCCGCCTGCTACATTTTTGGATCAACGTGTAAAACACTCTCTTTCCGCATTTACCTCGCATCCCACACATTATATTCAAAGCTATTCTTGCATAAAACAATACCCATCATGTGTTGGCATACTTTGACAACCCTTGTTTGTTGTACGCAAGGTTTACATTGCAGCTCAAATAGGCTGCTTTTGTATTTGTGTATTAATAATTTGATATTTGATGCGAGAATTGTTTCGTATATGTCATTGACCCGACACTCCTAAGCTGACTAATTATGCGTTTAATCGAGCAATTCTTGTACATCGTATGTATAATCTGAATCTCGGAAATGGCTCGTATGTTTTTTAGGAAATTTAGTATGCAGGTTTCGGGGGAGTTAAATCGATGTAGCTAGGTTTCATTTTTAAAAAAACGTTGTTTATCCGTGTTTTCAACCTATGAAATGTTTGTCTAATAGGCCCATTTTGACACTTATCTATGTGGTAAAATTAGGAATGCAAACAGAAGAAGTTGGTAAATTGCGAATCGACTATCACACAATAACACCAAGCAAAGCTCTGTTTCCAGGTACTGGCATTAATACACGGTTTTAAACTCTGTCAATAATAGCTAGGGGTCTAAAGTGTGTTTGTTGAGAGCCACTCGTTTCGAAATCAATAGGGAATTGTCATGGCAGCGTGCGTAATGTTTAGGTTTGTTTTAGATGTGTAATATTAAATACATTTTACTAAAACAATAACTTATTGTGGTAGATAGGTAGTATTTTTTAAGTGTGTGTCAAAGTGTTGCCAAATTACAAATTTTCTACCTAAAAGTAGAAATATACATTTTTGAACTGTTAAGCTTTGAACAGCATTTAAATATAAATGTCTTTGAATGGTATTTAAATCAGCTGGATATATTTATTTTCTAATTCCTTCAATTTACTTTCGATTAATTTTATTACAGGTTCTAAGACGGCTTATTCTCTTCTGGTACTTTCCGAGTGTCTTAACTCGGTGTATAGCTGCTATTGATTCTGATGAATCGCAGTTACAGTAGCGTGCATATAGAAGGGATTACTTCCATTTAAAAACACATTCAAATCTGATAAACCCTTTACTGAAGATATATCGTAGTTATCTTTAACCTTTTTCTGTTTTTCCCTGTTATTGTGTGTTGCTAGTAAAAATTATACTATGTGTTATATGTACAAAGATTCATTGGTAACGGTTAGGACATTCATAAAAATGCCTAAATAATATGTTTTTTTTTATCTTAAGGTATTTAATAAGCATCCTTCATACCATTCTACTTTCCATTTTTGTTGCCAGACTCTTCCTGACAGCTCCTGAATTATTTTTTAACTAAAATAAAATTTTCATTCTAAATTTTATCTTCTAGAACGATGTTATAAAATAAAGAAATCTTAGTGTATTTATCGAACTGTCTTTTAAGAGTGTTGTAGATGTTTGAGGATACAAATTGAGGCCACCATCGGAAAAGGCTTTTCTGAAGTGAATTCATTGTGCAAACAGATGTAAAAAATGTTGTGGAGGGAACTAGGAGTGAATCAGAATATAAGAGGATTTGGCTTACAATAAAGAATTTGTTGATTTAATTTTAGGTATTCGAGCTTATTCCATTTATTCATGACAGACTACTGAGAAATATTTTAAGTGTTGTAAACAATCTTAAAATAAAAATGGCGTGAGTTGGAAGTTAGTTTTTGTAATGGACTCTGTGCTGATAAATATTTTAAGAGTTTTTATCTTAAAATAAAACGTAATTTGGTGGTTGGCCATTTAGGTTTGCATCTCTGATGACGTATCCATATTATTAAAAAAAGAAATACACCAGAACGACTCTGTTTGTTTGCTCTGAAGAACTTACAAACAACGTCATCTAGTTTCAAACTAAGCAGAGCTCGTACCATGAAAGCTTCTTTGGCCGATGGAATAATATATTTAATATGTGGAATAATAATAATAAATATACATAGATAACACTCAAACTTGTAATCGTAGAAACATTTGGTCTGATCCGGGCATCGAACCCAATACCACGGTACAACAGTCACATGTCCCACTACGGCGCAACCGGGGTAGTCAAGATAGTCTTGCACTTAAAACTTAAGAATATGAAAAGTTTTATTGTATTGTATTTTTTTTCTATATAGAAAAAGCCTGCCAAATTCACTCTACTCTGCCTGGTGGAAAGCATTAATAAAATCCAAGAGTTGTGGTCACCATATTCATTGCAAATGCAGACAATGCAGTATGGTGACCCACACTATGGCGACCTGTGAGATGCTTTTTCACACCCCGCTTGAGGACGTAAAAGGCATGATAGTCATCGTGGCAGTATAAGGTTTACACAGGTACCACGATAACTATCACCCCTGCATTTCTTTGTCGTTTCTCCTTTTTTTTATGCTGGACCTGCCAAAGTGACTCTACTCTGCCTGATGAAAAGCATGAATAGAATCCAAGAGTGGTGATTACCATACTCATTGTGAATGAAAACATATCAGTGTGGTGACCTACACTATGGTGACCTAGTGAGATGCTTTGTCACGCGGTACATAGGGTACAGCGAAGTTCCATGTAACGATTAATCTCCCTGGTAATCTAATGTCTATTATAGGTGCATAGGATTCCCACCAAGAACTTAGGGACCCAAACCAACCTGCTGATAGACAAACGAGGCTTTCGTAAACAAAATATACCGATAAGCGATAATGGACTTGCCACCTATTACGTGAACCCAAACCCTGGCGAATAGTGGACGTTTAATATGCCTCTGCCTACCCCTCCGAGGAAACAGGCGTAATTTACTCTTTTAAATTAAATGTGTCGGCTCTTACTTTGTTATTTTAATTTCTAGGGGTTGGCCCTCAGAGGATACAGGCGAGCTTTTATGTACGTCTAATGTTTTACAGAACCAACAAAAAAATTCCACTAAATTATTAAAAGAAATAGTGCGTTTATATTAAGAAATGCCTCTGATATGTATTAGTAATAGTGTTCTTATAACAATTTATATCAAAAAGCTAAATGAAGCAGCATTCTCCACATTTTTTTAAGAGAAATGAAGCGGTTTCTTTAAAAACTGAGCCTTTTTAGCTGGAAATAAAATTGGATAGACTTTGAGCGTATTTGCACTTCGTTTATAACTTCCTCGTGCATTTTGCAAGAAGAAAAAGTGTGTTAGCTTTGCAAATTGCGAGCGTGCATGTAATTTTGAAACTGAATTCATTTTACTAGCAGCAAGCTTTACTTGAAGATAGTTTTTGACAAGCATTGACAGCATTGAGTTTCACATAAAAAAATAGAACATCTAAACTAATATTATGAAGCTGAAGAGTTAGTTTGTTTCTTTGAACGCGCTGATCTCAAGAATTACTCGTTCGAATGAAGAATTATTTTAAATGCGGTATTGACCATATATAGATAGGGTTATAAGCTATTTATAATAATATAACAAAATGATATCCTCACACATCTCTGACAGATCCCACACTAGGCAAAGTCAGTACTATGATCACCAGGCTACTGATAAACATACTTATATATTTTTAAATACATACATATTATAGAAAAATTACACCCAGACATATGACAAATGATCATGCTCATCATACAAAGTTTTGTCCTGGGTGGGAATCGAACCCACGACCTCTTATCTAGGAGTCAGGATCACTAACCACTAGACCAACAGATTATATTTAATATATCGCCATGAACAATAGAAGATTATGAATAATGTAAAATGTTATAAAAAGTGGTATAAATATTTTGTTTTAACACGCATATGAAGTTGAGTGGTGAGTGATATAATAGATGATCCAGAAAGTAAATGATATGTACAAAGAGGAGCGTCATCCATTGTCGAATTTTCTTCCAAAAATTCGTGAGAAAAAACAGCATCAAAATCATGTCTAAAGTACACATGACTTGATAGTGACGGTTGTAAACATATAAAGAATTATTTATGTAAACTAAATATTTAGGATAAAACCACACATATATACAATTATCACTACATACGCAATATAAATAAAATACGTACAGTAACACAATACACACAGATACAGTATAAATGATAAATAAAACATGAACATGTAATGAACCTTCCATTATCAGTTGGAAAATACGAAACGAACGAGGATTGTTTTTCCTTCGAAATAAATTTAGCCCTTGGAGCTTATTTGTGGCAACTCTCTCTGTGTTCGTGCATACAATATAAACATAATTACTAAATTCAATATCGTATTCTGTGTAGTGACGAATTATGAATACAGAGTGTCACCACTTCAACTTACCCCATGAATGTTGTAAAAGGTGACTAAAGAACAAATTACGCAAGACAACATTACTGCAAAGATAAGAAAACTTGAAACTGACACGTCTGGTCAGCGCGATATGGTAGGCCTAAACCTCCTTGCTATAGAGGTCGATGTCCAGCTGAGGACAATTAAAGGATTATATTTTAATACTTCAGTATTTTATCAGTACTCTACTTATACTTTAAAAAAAACTCACAATAATTTTTTACTACGCATAAAAATGTAGCACACAGCATTTTTGCACTCAAACACAATATCGGTTTCTTTTTTTACATGATTAGAACCTGGATACCGAGATTTGCTCGATATTTTTTTGATAAATGTACTAGATAGTCGATTCGCAATTTACCAATTTCTTTTATTCCCATCCCTAATTTTGTCACATAGATAAGTGTCAAAACGGGCCTTTTAGACAATGCCATCTACTGAAGTATTTAAATTTTGCAAAGCAGCATTTACCTTTGTATTCTAATGACATTGTAACAGTTTTTCATTGCTTGAAAACACGGATAAAACAATGTTTCCTAACAATGAAACCTAGCTAGGTTGATTTATCGCTCTCGAATTCCCCTACGTATTAAATTTAATGAAAATCGTTGGAGCCGTTTTCGAGATTCAAATTATATATATACAAGAATTGCTAGTTTAAAGGTATTGGATTATTCCTGTAGTTTGGAAATATATTTTTTTGTGTCCAAATTATAGGAATCATTCATAATTCCACGCTTACTATCAAATTTATAATGTATACATAAGTGTCGACTTTCTATGTGGATGTAGCGTTCCCAAGAGTTCTATACTGGGACCTACCTTATTTCTCATTTACATTAATCTGTTCAAAGGCTGTCTATTCTTTTTGTCAGTGCAGAATCGGTATTCTTGGTGTAAAGGTGGTCCTCTGGATACGACTTTTGGTTATTTTGGACTTGCACCGACCAAAAACCGCCCGCCGTCTCGGGTACTAGTGGCCGAGCAACCAGTTTGCACCCTAGAAAGGAAGTCCTTGTAAACCTGACGTACCTCAGGCCACCTATGACTTGCCCGATTTGCTACAGACCCACCCGGGCCGTACCTACGCGATTTTTTTTTACTTAAGCACATATATATGTAGCAATAATAGCCTAGTATATATAGGGTAAATAATTTACTTAATACACGATCCGTTTCTCGTGGTCAGCAAAAAATCTCAATCGCATTACCAACATATACATTTAATCGAGTTACAACGACTTTATACACAGCGTGATGTTTTTAATACAAGTTTTATTACAGAGTTCATGTTATTAAAAAAGTTGTATTGAAAAAGTTTCGTTAAAGCTCATAATATGAGACTTTTGCAAAATATTGAATAACTGAATTTGTAGTAGCTATAAGATTCTAAATTAAACATTGATATATAACGCAGGTAATAATAATCAGAGTTGTCATAGTAATAAAAAAGAAAATGTGTGTATTTGATGTTTCTATTAAAACGATATACTTATGAGATTTAGTCAGAAAAAAGAATGCACGGCAGTATTAAGTTCTATGACCTGCAGAGCCGTTTTAAGACGTCATCATCAACAGCCTTTTACAGTCCACTGATGGACATAGGTCTCTCTTTAGCAAGGAGATTTTGGCCTACTATACCACGCTGGCCAGACGGGTTGGAATAAGGTTTGTTTTAAGTTTTCCTTCTCTTTGTAATGATGTTGTCTTGCATACTTTGTTCCCTTAGTCGCCTTTTACGATACCCACGAGATGAATAGGGGTGGTAACACTATACATTCTTAATCCGTCACCATACGAACAACAGCAACTTATAAACATCAACTCAGAACAAAATGGCTTAAGAGTTGATCTTAGACCTCTAATGCCCATAACTTATAACTGTCATCATACAGAATTGTTACTTGTGTTTCATTATCATTAAAAAACAACAATTGTCATATAAACTTAGCTATATACAACTCAGATCTATTAGCTCGAGCAATTAATACTCAGCATGTGGTGAGTGGTGGTGTCATATGTTTGAAAAGCTTTTTATTTCAATTAAAACACACCTTAACAAATATTTTTACGTGATACCATGGCCAAAGAAAAGTTATAATTTTTTAATGGTATGTAAAATTTCGAGAAAGACAATCAAAAAAAAAACAACCTATATAATGTCAATATCACATTCAGAGTGAGTTGCGCTTTTATTTAATAAAACTCTGAGTGTCTGAGTCTCGGCCTTTCAGTTTGTAGTTTTATTTCTTTCTAACCTTAGTCTGAAAACATTTTTATTTATTATTTATGGATACCTATTTATAGTCTGTTCAATTTTCTTGTTAGAGATCGTTTGATGTTGTACATTAAAAAATATTTAATTCCAACTTTATTTGTGAAATAAAAAAGATAAGAGACGGGATTTCTTCATTTCCATTTGTTTTTGTTTTTTTAGGAACAAATTTAATTTAACAGAGTGGCTTTATACCACTTAACCATGGCTACCACATAGTCTGTCGGGATTTGGAATTCTATATAGGCATAATTTTCAAAATAAATATGTAGGCTATTACATAATATAGTATACGACTTTTCTGACCGTCACCAGATAACAATCAGGATCTTTTTTTTTATGGCACTATGGCGGCCTAGTAAGATACTTTTTCACGCCTCGCTTGGGGACGTAAAAGCCATTGCACATGCTTAACACGATAACTGTCACCCCTGCACCAATGGGCCTCCGGTCTCATACTCAAAAACGAAACACGATAGCACGTATGCTGTCGCTTTAGGTTGATGTGTGGGAGGGTAGTACTGCCCCGGTCGAACCGGCCCTTTCGTTCTGAAATCAGCGTGGCTCTTATACCTTCTCGAAGCTTTCTTTCTCATAGACCCATTTATCGCTTTAGTACGGTACGTTGTAGTTAAGTTTTAGTCCTTAAATTAAATAATATAATAATTTATTTGCTTTGAGGTAGTGTATACGTGGTATTACAAGTATAAATTAATTGTCGTTTGATTGGCCTAGTGGTTTAAGCGGTCGCCATGTCGCTCTCCAATTCGCTGAGTGTTGTGGGTTCAAATCCTACATGGGACAACACTTTGTGTGATCCATAAATTGTTGTTCTGAGTCTGGGTGTTCTTTGTGTCCGTTTCTTGTATGTTTGTAAAGTCCCCCGCGACACAGGATTTATTCCTAATGCGGGCGTTGTCTTTTTTCATTCTGCTCACCGATTTGGTGTTTGCCGTTTAAGCTCTCAATATAAGCCTCGTTAGACCTTAACTCACTGAAATTAATATTCATAGAAACAGTTTTTAAGTAGTAGGCATGATTAGCTTTTTTTCTGTTTTTATTTAGGCAAACAAGGAGCACAAACAGTGCAGTTTAGTTGTCAACCTTTAAAGTCAAGTGCGAATACAATTCTATGACAAAGATAATAACGTAGACGTAAAAATATTGTATAGTTGTGTTTGTCTAATGTTTTTTGTTCTAAATTTAAACTAGTCAAAAAATGGTGATTATGGAAATAAAGTAATAAACAAAAAATGTTAGTATTATTGTTTATAGAAATAGAATGTAGGAAAAAAAACAAAAAAATCCCGCTTGCAAAAGTCAATTTAAAACAAAAATATATGTGAAGCTAGTAAAAGGATTTTATAAATGTACTATTATGTATTATTATTGTTGGAGCGTTTTTATTTCTGATTCCTTTTTTGAATCCAATTTATGTTTACGGCCAGTTTGTACAATTAAAACTGTTTACTGAATACTTTTGTCATATAATGTAATTAAAATATTTCGATAATTGTCACAAGTCTTAGTGTAAGTGACAGATAGATCGTCCGTAATAAACTACAGCCTTACAAACTTTGGTGTTAAGCAGTTTTGTCATTACTTTTAACCGAGTGAGTGAAGTCACCGTAACTCCAGTTGGTCAATTTGAAGGCGCCCTTGAACGGCGGCAACCACTTGCCACCATGTGACTCTTCTGTTCATTTGCCCATAAAATTATTATAACAAGAAAACACTCACAACTTACTACCTACTAGAAAAAAAATACGTTATAGTGTACAAGTATAAGAAAAAAATGATGAACATAGCTTTTATAGGTACTTTTTATTCAGAGCACGCGAAATTTCCACCCTAAAATAACGCTGAAGACATAAAAATAAACATTTGTATCTAACGCTCCTCACCTCTATTTTGAATGTAGGGTTGTCACTTTAAGAATAGTGTATATTATTTTACATTTTTTTTTTTTAAATGTCTAAGACGATTCCAAGTTACTGAAAGTGTGGCAACGCAAATGATTCAAGTTGCGGGTGTCCATTGGCGGAGGTTGTCTCTTACCATCCAGCGTAAGAAATCAACCCAGCAAGTACAAGAAGAGCCAATATGAGTTACTCTCAGTTTACATTACAATATCATGCCGCACTTGTATACACTTATCTATGAACTTAGTAAATAAATAAAATTAAATGGTTATAATAAGGAGACATATATAGAATTGTACCAAAACTGGACGTTATAACTTACATATATAATAATTCAACGACACCTCTCAAGCTAAAATTCATTACGCTTTTATTTATATTTTTTTTATAATAGCTGCCAATATAATTTCATTCTGCCTGATATAAAGTATGAGTAGAACTCAAGAGCGATGGTCATTATCTTCATTAAAAATTACATAAATAAGTACACACATTCACTAGAAAAATGTAACCTCTCTTCAGGCGTAGTCGGAAAAATAGCAAAACAAATTACAACCTGAAACAAAAATGACTCAAAAATATCCTAGTATCTTTATCATCGTTTGACAGTCCACTACTGGACATAGGCCTCTATTTAGCAAGGACGTTTTGGCCTACTATACCACATTGGGCAGACGGGTTGGTATTGGGTTCGTTTCAAGTGTTCTTTCTTCTTAAAGTGATGTTGACCTGTGCAGTTTATTTACGTGGTTGCCTCTTACGACATCCATGGGATGATAAGGGGCGGTGACACTTCGTATTCTTAATCTGTCCCCAAACAGAAATCCTAGAAAATATGTAAATATTTCTCTGCAGTGTCAACCCTATTTTCATTCATCTCAGTGTGTATGCAGTTGGGACCAGAATTATAATTCCCTCTATATTCAACATAAATCGTTTTTATAGGAACTCATTTTATATGAATAGATGTTTACCTTTACGACTATTCTATAAGTTTTGTGGAGTGTTATTAAATACAAAATTGGTTAAATTTCCAGAATCCATTTGCATTTAAAGTTCCGTGTAGAATACTGCGTCTGAAATAGAATATTGTAATTTTAATATGTTAAGTAAATTGTTTTGTTTGTGTGTCTTTTCGACATATGCAAGATATATACACGTCTATAAAGTATTTAATAAAAGTGAACATTTATAGTAAGTTAAAACCTCCATTTCCTGCTCCTCCAAAGTCATGTCTAAGGAGGGGCCTATGTATGTCCTCGGTGAACCATCAAGTGTGCTGTTCAAGTGTTGTTACACTATGTGAACATAACTACTCGAAAATGTTGTTCAATTTATAACATGATAGAATCGTTGACCATTTCTTCTTTTAATCATGTAAGTAGTTAATAAGCCAATTGATCACTTGATGAGTAAATCCAAAGAAACAAAGCGTTTCTGCCATTTGATTATATTATTTATTTATGATTTCTGCAAATACATTGCATAAGGTGGACTTAAGTATTCCCCCATGTTATTAGGAAGAGGTGATTAAGCCTCTGGTGCTCAGCCTTTATAAATTATCCTGTAAAGGTACAAAGTCTATGTTCAAAGGTCATTGAAATGAGACCTTAAAAACGATATATCTCCAAGAGATCTTAAATAATAGGAAATAAGTAAATCGTTCACGAATAAATTGAAATGATTGCAATCAATTTCTTTCCGCAACTTTAGAGTTCGTCTCAGGCCTTTCCAAATCAAATACACCTCAAGGCCTAAATATCCTGTGTAGATATTTCAGATAACCACAGTTTTAGCTGTACGATGATAGATCAATATATATTGCGTGTTTACGTCGGTAAATATGATTGTTTGAGAAATGATGGTGTATCACTCAATGTGTCGATAATCAAAGATATATTTACAAACTTTTAAGCTTACGAGTTTCTTCTTCATCATAACTTTATTCTCAAATTTGTTTGGATACAGTTTTAAGTTTACTACGATGCATATGTATACGAATTCATGCCATCGAACCACCACCAAAGTGCCAAGACTGCCATACACGAGCACACCAACGACAGTTTAAAGGAAGTTGAAGAAGTCGTCGTAGCCAAAATCACTTCAGAATTTTATTACTAGGCGCTATTGAAGTTCTTTTAAAAAACTGTTTTGGGCTCCAATTACCCAAAGACGCTCGCATGGCAACCGGAACCGATGGGTTAACGTGTTCACCGAGTTTCATTATATATAAATGAATTCTAATACTTACTAAAGCATTACCAATACTATTAGACTAAAGTCTGATTAATTAAATACTTGGGGCACCGTGTAAAACATAATTTGTGTTAACTCTTTGATTTCGTTGAAGAAATTTCAATATCAACACTAAAGAAAGTGACAAACATTACTTGGAACGGAATGCCTCCATTTTGGAGAAGATTTGGTATTTTCACTTATGAATAAAAGGTATTTATTTTAGTAACATTTAGGATATTATTATGCATCTTAAATGGCTTCCCACACGGCCCTCATGCTTGTTTACCAATTCAGGTTTTAGGGGTGGTAAGGGGTTATTTTATGGCGTCTGTATACGCGCTGATCTGCTTAATCTGCATCTCCACGATAAAATAAAATATTTTTTTCCTGTTTTGTAACATTTTTATTGATGGTCAGACCCTACTCATAGTAGTGTGATGTTGTAATATACTTAGTCTGGCCATAAATACTGTTACACTTAATTATAAAAAAATATTACATTTGAATTTCGAATCTGTCATTTTTATACGATTGTTCATTGTGTTTTCTCATTTTGGCGCCAATACATTGTAAAATATTTTGCGATATTAAAATGGTGTGGGGTGATAAAGAGAACCGAATCGCTGTGATAGCATTACACAAAGTAGGTATGGAGCCAAATGCAATTTTTAAAACTCTCCATACACTTGGTATTAGTAAAATGTTTGTGTACCGGGCTATTAATAGGTACAATGAGACCTCCTCTGTTTGTGACAGAAAAAGATCTGGCCGTCCACGTAGTGTTCGTACGAAAAAGGTGGTCAAAGCAGTAAGGGAAAGAATTCGAAGAAATCCTGTCCGAAAGCAAAAGATTTTATCTCGGGAAATGAAGATAGCACCTAGAACCATGTCGCGTATTTTAAAAGATGACTTAGGACTTGCAGCCTATAAGAGACGCACTGGCCATTTCTTAACTGATAATTTAAAGAAGAATAGGGTGGTAAAATCGAAACAACTACTGAAGCGGTACGCAAAGGGAGGTCACAGAAAAATTTTGTTTACGGATGAGAAAATTTTTACAATTGAGCAACATTTTAACAAACAAAATGACCGTATTTATGCTCAAAGCTCTAAGGAAGCTTCCCAATTAGTCGACAGAGTGCAACGTGGACATTATCCGACTTCAGTGATGGTTTGGTGGGGTGTTAGCTATGAAGGAGTGACTGAGCCATATTTTTGTGAAAAAGGTATCAAAACATCGGCACAAGTGTATCAAGATACCATTCTTGAGAAGGTAGTTAAGCCCCTTAACATCACCATGTTCAATAACCAAGTATGGTCCTTCCAGCAAGACTCGGCGCCGGGTCATAAAGCTCGGTCCACGCAGTCTTGGTTGGAATCGAACGTTTCGGACTTCATCAGAGCTGAAGACTGGCCGTCGTCTAGTCCCGATCTTAATCCGCTGGATTATGATTTGTGGTCAGTTTTAGAGAGTACAGCTTGCTCTAAACGCCATGATAATTTGGAGTCCCTAAAACAATCTATACGATTGGCAGTGAAGAATTTTCCCATGGAAAGAGTGCGTGCTTC
Organism: Hypercompe scribonia; assembly: GCA_949316085.1. Classification (NCBI taxonomy): domain Eukaryota; kingdom Metazoa; phylum Arthropoda; class Insecta; order Lepidoptera; family Erebidae; genus Hypercompe; species Hypercompe scribonia. The sequence continues at coordinate 7,516,415 of OX438992.1, read as the reverse complement.
TATTGATAACTGGCCTCATCGTTTAAAGGACTGTATTGCAGCCAATGGAGACCACTTCGAATAAGCTTTTTATATTTTTAATTGTTTTATATTTATGTATTAAACTGACACACTGTAAAAGTAATAAATGTTATTTGCAGTTAACAATTTTCTTTTTTCTTTATTACAATATTTATGGCAAGACTAGGTACATTGTTCAATATATAAGCTATCTAACACTGAAATAATTTTTCAATTTGAAATAATATTTTCTGAACAAACCGTGATAAATTAAACAAACAAACTTCTCGGCGTTATTCCAGTTCTATCTTAGACATAATATAACATTAAAAGATATAAAAGAATAGTGAAAAATTTCTAGTCATTCCCAGCAATAACTGTCTGCTGTCTAGACTGGACTCTTTTGTTTAAATAGAAAATTGCGGAAGCTGCAAGTAGATCAATACCGTGCATGGGGAATGAGAAAAACGGGACGACATTGATGTAATATCGCACATGCATTTTATTCTGATACGTTTGTGTGTTTTTAAAGTTTGAATATACGACGTTGTTCGTGCACATTTTTTTGATATAACTAGTATAATGTGGATCGAAGCGTAAGCCTAGTCAATCGTTAAAAAGAGCGGCCGTGAGTTTGTTAATCCGTTCTTCACATAATGCTCAACCTCTCGGAAACTGACGGTAGATCGACACATACATATGATATATTTTCTACAGGTATATCTTTATCTATGGCGTAAGAATCATTACGTAAGTGACGATTCCAAACAATATTAAAACAGTTTTGTAAAATTGGATTTTGACTTTGAGTCTGGTAACTTCTATTCAGGATAGATCTACCTATCATTTGGTTGTTAAATCGTATTTAGGTTTAAAAAATAATGAACCAGCGACAGTAAATCGCTAGCGACATTGACAGCTGAGGCGGTGATCGTGGGTTTATTTCCCAAGGAAACATACCTTTTACTATACAAACATCCAATACACTGCCATCTAGCTCCAAACTAAGCATAATTATGTGATGATTAATAATTTGTTCCGTAAGAGATCTCTCTATAAGAGATGTCTCTTAAGATATTAAATGCGAGCTATGCTACTCCAGAGAAAGGGTAGCAATTGATATAATTGGATAGGTTAGGCCGGACGGCGTGGGGGACTTCAACGCAAAATCCATTGCGTGGGGTTCCCCCAGGACGGACGCTAGAGGCGAGGCCGTAGAGGAGTGGGCGGCCTCGGTGGGCCTCTGTTTACTAAACAGGGGCTCCACCAACACGTGCGTGCGACAGCAGGGAGGGTCGATAGTGGACCTTTCGTTCGCTACCCCTGCCCTCGCCGCACGAGTAAGGAACTGGCGCGTCCTGGAAGAGGTTGAGACGCTCTCGGATCACCTCTACATCCGAATGGAGCTCTCCCGGACCCAGGACCCCACTAGGGGTCACGCGGCGCGGCGTTCTTCTCGCTTTCCGCGGTGGGCTGTATCCAAACTAAATAGGGACCTACTAGAGGAGGCGGCCATCGTTCACTCTTGGCTGTCTCCGCAGGCCCCGACCGAGGAGGTTGACATGAGGGCTGGTCGCTTCCGCGATGCGATTACGCAGATCTGCGATGCGGCCATGCCCCGCATCCGAGGCTGTCGGCCTCCACGGAAGGAGGTTTACTGGTGGTCCCAGGACTTGGCGGACCTCCGCGCGGCCTGTACACGTGCCCGGAGGTCCTACACTCGTAGTCGGCGGCGACACCGCGAAGAAGGCGAGGAGGACCAGCTTCATGAGGATTACCGAGAGGCGCGGAAAACTCTGAAGCTGGCCATCAGCCGCGCCAAAGAAATTAAAAGAAAGGAGATGCTGGAGGGTCTCGATCGTGACCCCTGGGGTCGCCCATATCGTGCGGCGCGACAAAAGCTCCGCATGTCGGGCCCCCCCCTTACAGAGACACTCCAGCCCAGCTTCCTGCAGGAAGTGGTCGAGGGCCTTTTCCCGCAGCGGGTGGAACACACATCCCCGTCGATGGCCTTCATGTTCGGAGACGACGGGGACAACGAGGACAATGTTCCGCCCGTCAGGGAATCGGAGATAGGGGCGGTTGTTCTACGAATACGTTCTAAGAACACCGCCCCCGGGCCGGACGGGATACCTGCCCGAGTGCTGGCCCGGGCCCTTGAACACATGTCGGACCACCTCAGGGAGGTCTTGGATGCTAGCTTGGCGTCCGGACGCTTCCCTGAGTGCTGGAAAAGCGGGAAGCTGGTCCTATTAAGGAAACCGGGACGGCCAACCGAATCGGTAGCGGCCTATAGGCCCATCGTGTTGCTGGACGAGGCGGGTAAACTGTTTGAGAGGATACTCTCTGCCCGCATCGTCCGGCACCTCTGCGAGGTGGGCCCCGATCTGTCGGACGCCCAATTCGGTTTTCGAGCAGGGCGTTCGACAGTCGATGCTGTGTTGCGCCTGAGGGCCGTTACCGAAGAGGCGGTGGGCTGTGGCGGCGTGCTGTTGGCGGTGTCGTTGGACATCGCCAACGCATTTAATAGTCTGCCATTTAGCTGCATCAGGGAAGCACTCCACTACCACGGGGTGCCAGAGTACCTGAGGCGGCTTGTGGCAGACTATCTACAGGAGCGTACTGTCATGTACGAGGACCGAGACGGTGTTCTGAAGCGGCGGCTCATGTCGTGCGGTGTTCCACAGGGGTCTGTCCTCGGACCACTCCTGTGGAATATGGGATACGATTGGGCCCTTCGAGGTCGCCTCCCCCCCGGGCTGGGCGTAATTTGTTACGCCGATGACACATTGGTCACGGCCCGGGGGGCGAACTTTCAAGAGGCGGCGCGCCTGGCCACCGTGGGAGTCTCTTTGGTGGTCGGGCGTATTGAGGCGCTGGGTTTGCGGGTGGCCCTGGACAAGACGGAGGCCCTTTTGTTCCATGGGCCCCGTCGTGGTCCACCCTCCGGCGCCTCCATCGTAGTCAATTCGGTCCTCGTACCGGTTCAGGCCCAGATGAAGTATCTGGGCCTGATCCTCGACGGCAGGTGGCTCTTCGACGAGCACTTCCGACAGCTTTCTCCAAAGCTGGTCGGCGCTGCTTCTGCCCTTGGGCGACTTTTGCCCAATTTGGGTGGAGCCAGCATCGCGACGAGACGGCTATACACGGGGGTTGTCCGGTCAATGGCGCTGTATGGTGCACCGGTGTGGGCGGCGGCTCTGACCGCCCAGAATAGGGCTCGCCTCTGGTGCCCTCAGAGGATATTGGCGGTTAGAGCCATACGCGGTTACCGCACTGTATCGACGGAGGCGGCGTGCGCCTTAGCCGGGACTCCCCCGTGGGATTTGGAGGCGGAAGTGCTCGCTGAAGTTTATCGGCGAACGGCTGACTTCCGGGCGGGTAGCAGCACCCCGCCCCCGCCCGAAGAGATACGCGAGTGGCGAGAGGCCGCTCGTCGAGCCACGATGGCTCGTTGGTCGTCCCGGCTGGAGGCTCCACGTGCTGGCTTTGCCGCCGTGGAGGCTCTCCAGCCGGTCATTGCTGAGTGGGCGGGGCGACAACACGGGACTCTTTCCTTCCGACTGACGCAGATCCTTTCCGGGCATGGTTGCTTCGGGAAGTATCTGCACTCGGTCGCCAGGAGGGAATTGAGTCCCGCCTGTCACCACTGCGACTGCAGTGAGGACTCGGCTCAGCACACGCTGGCGGTTTGTTCCGCTTGGACTGCGCAGCGTGGGGTCCTCACTGCAGTTATTGGAGGAGATCTGTCGCTACCGGCCGTCATACGCTCCATGGTCGGTAGCGACAGTTGTTTTACCGCGGTCGCAACCTTCTGCGAAGACGTAATTTCGCGGAAGGAGGCGGCGGAGAAGGCTCGGGAGGACGACGTCCACTCGGACCCAATTCGCCGCCGGCGAACCGGGCGGCGGAGGCGCGCGTACCAGCGCCTCATGCCGCCTTGAGTGTGGCTGCGGGTGGACGGGACGGGTTTTCCCCTCCATCCGCTATAGTGGCCAGCCGCGAGGAGGCGACGTTCGCGTGTGCCGTACGTCGCCTAAATGGAGAGGTTTTCCGCAGACGGTGCCCGCTTTAGCGGGCAGGCGCTAGGAGGGATCTGGATGTCGTAATAACAGCTGTGCCTGGATCCCTCCTATGTCAGGCGCAGAGTGGCACACCGTGTGGTTTTAGTCGGTCCGATTCCGACACACCACCTCGCCGTAAACCCCGGTGGGGTGACGGCTCGAGGGGGTTTCCACACGTTAAAAAAAAAAAAAAAAAAAAAAAAGGCCGGACGGCGTATTTTAGTTATCTTTTCAAAGGATCTGTCTCTTTATTTTTTAAAAAAAAAGACAATGCTCGCACAAGAAATAAATCCTGTGTCGCGGTGGACTTTAGAAACGTACGATAAATAGACACAAAGAACACCTAGACTCAGAACAACAAGTTGTGGAGTACACAAAGTGTTGTCCCATGTGGGGTTTGAACCCACAACACTGAGCGCTGTAGAGAGCGGCGTGCAGTCTATCGTAGTAAAATATGTAACAAATAACTCTTAGATTTATTTCTTTGACTCTTAAAACATTTTTTTTCCTATATTCAGAGCCTGCCAAAGTGACTCTACTTTGTCTGATGGAATGCATGAATAGAATCCAAGAGTTGTGGTCACCATAATCATTGCAAATGTACACAATGCAGTATAGTGGCCCACACTATGGCGGCCTAGTGAGATGCTTTTATACACCCCACTCGGGGACGTAAAAGGCATGACAGTCATCGTGACAGTGTAAGGTTTACACAGTTACCACGATAACTGTCACCACTGCATCAATGCAATAATTGTTGTTACTGGGGTATTTTTTGTTGTTTAATTCATTGTGGGACGACTACATTAATTAGTTATTTATCTGTGTGTATTTTCCCTACAATAGATATGGATTCAGAAACTAAACATGCCTTAATATATTTATCAATAGTCTGATTTCGGATCAGATGTCCGATAACAGCAAATGGTAAGTATTTTTTTGCACATGTAGGCAAATTTGACTAATACAGTATTTTCCAATTGGTAATATATGTTTTAGTGTTGTGATTCACAAATATGAAGTTACAAATTAGATAAAGATATCAAGATAAAATGAAAATCATTAAATCTGACACATCCCTGTCTGTCTGTCTGTAGGTGAGAATTGAATTTGTCTTCGTTATCTCTCTAGTGGGGGCCTGTACCCACTCTTTGCCTACACTTTCACTTTCCTGTTTTTTATTTGATGTGTCCACGGTTTTTTAATTTATTGACTTTATTTCGACCATTTTGACTAATCTCTTTCCCTCTATGCTTTTAATTCTACTAATATTATAAATGCGATTGTAAGTTTGTTTATTACGGTTTTACGCGAAAACTACTCAACCGATCATCGTGAAATTTTGTACACATATCCTTGGAAGTATAAGAAGTAACATAAAATTTTTATTCAAAAAAATATAGATAAATATTTATTTAAAATTATCTGTTACGAAACTTAATGTGGCTGACCAAATTCCACACGAGCGAAGCCGCGGGCAAAAGCTAGTGAATAGATAAAGTCTTCAAAACACACGAAATAATATTGTTACATGTCATCACTAATAACTAAGATACCAATACTTCGTATCCGATCCGTAATCTTACACTCGTAATCCTTCCTGAGGATGGCTAAATACTTTAAATCTTGTCAAACTAAGTAAATCTCCCACTAAATCGTGTTAAAATCGAGACGTTACAAAAATATCTTATTTTTGCTTTCATAAAATCAACGCAAGAAATGTAGGCTCGTAACATGAGGGCTGGAATTTAAAGGACATCAAAGTACTTATAAATATTAGTTGCAGGTGTACATGAGCGATGATACTCACTGACTGTAAGGTAAATCATCTGTTCGTTTGCCCTCAATCTCATAAAAAACTTTATAATTTGAATGTATTTGAAAATTCAGAAGTACATTTATCAGCGGTCTCGTTACCATAGTACATGTTATGAGTATTTTGGAATAATATGACCTGATGCGAAACGGCTCCAGTTATTTTGAAGTTCTTTATAGTAACACCACAATGAACACTAATTGTGCTGCTATGTTATTTCGGTCTAACTAATTGTTATCCAAAATATTTTAGTTGCGAGTTTAGTATTCGGGAAACAAAGGCGGCACTGTTTACTATTTTCATTTGTTTACTGTTTTCATTTAGGGCTGTTTAATTCTCTAGTCTCTAGGGAGACATTGGCCAACCTGTTGTAATACTGTATTATAAAGATCCAGGGTTGTCAAAATTATGAAAGGGATTCTAAATACTTATTTACTGTCAAACGGTGGGAATATTTTTCAAATAATCCAAGTTGAAAAAGAATAGCAATACTCGGTGTTAAGCGGTCGCGGTCTTAATGGACCTTTTTTGACCCTATTTGCAATACAAATGAGTTGAGCAATAACTGAATAAGTAGAAGTGATTATTGGTATCCAGAAGTAATCGTAATACAATACGATGGACAAAAAATGTCATTTATATACCTATTAACGCGTATGAAGAAATTTTTATACCTATTTCTAAGCAACAGACAGGAAGACACATGAAATTTTATGAGTAACAAAGTTTTTATTCAGAATTGCAGATAGTTAAAATATTTTATCGAAGCGTGCTGTAAATTCAATTTAGTTGTATGAGTACGGCTACATCATACACTAAGGAGAGGCTTATGTCCAGCAGCGGTGGTAGTGGTATTAAAATCTAATTAAACCATTAATACAAGGACTAAGCTTAAATTTCAAAGAAATGAATGAATGTTGATATATACTTTCTACTAATATTATAAATGCGAAAGCTTACGAGGCTGGATGTGTGGATGTTTGTTACCTTTTTACGCAAAAATTACTGAACAGATTTCGATAAAACTCTACAGTAATATCGCTTATACATCAAAATAACACATAGATGACCATTTATTAAGATTTTTTGTAATTTAGCTATAATATAACGATAAGCTTCACGTAAGTCGGAATTGAACTGAGAATTGTCTTAACGTATGCCGCATAAACCCTTGGACTTACACGACAATAATAAACTGTGAGATTGTTTGTATTAATTAGTTCTAAATAAACGTCCCTGAACGCATATATATATCTACCTTTTATGGTGAAGCTAGTATATTTTATATCGTAAGCCATACACCCAACTAAATTGGATACTTTTTTTGCAACGCACATTTTAAAGTTTTTACCAATTTCTTATCAAAATTTATATACATTTTTTTATTTTAGTAGTTAATATTGATTAACTCTGTCAAGATAACTTAAAAGTTATCACTATAATATTGACCTGAATAAAGCACTATTAAGCGCCTACTATAATAGAGCGCGGGGTGTAGAGGTGCTCTATGCACTGCTTGTAATATTACTATAGATGCATATTTCCCGATTAAGCCGCTGTATCGATTTTAAAGAAATATGACATAAAGATACTTTGATTCTTGAAGAAAGACATAGGTTGCTATTTATTTATTTATTAACTGCCTCTGTGGTGCAGTGGTACCTTATGCCACTGCTGTGCTTGAGACCTCGAGTTCGATTCTCGGGTCGGACTCAATGTTTGTATGATCTGCAGATTCGGAGTTCGGGTGTTTCCTAATTATAATATGTATGTATTTACAAATATATATATATATATATATATATATATATATATATATATATATATATGTATTTATATAAGTTGTCTAGTACCCATAACATAAGTTCTGCTTAGTTTGGATCTAGATGGTGTTGTGTGACAGATGTCTGAAATATTATTATTATTACATTATTTAATTTATCGTAATTACTATGTGGTCACCATCCACGTCGATAAAGCCGTGGACAAAACCTAGTTAGTGATATTATTCAGATATTTATTACAGACAAAATTTTATGATGTCACAATTCGAGGTGCTATGAAATATGACAAAAAGGCTTTTTGTTTGAAAGTTACCCAGCACTGAACGCTGGGAACGTGTCTGGAAAAGGAGGAAACAGTGATATAATGAACAATTAACATAACAAAGAAAGAGCACAAAAGGAAAAATTTAATTTCAGAGACATTAATTTAGAATTAGTATACATAAAATCACACCTATTTCCCCGGAGTGGTGTACAGAAGTAAATGAAACACCCTCTTTTCGTCAGTGTTTTACTTCCACTTAATAGGTGGCGAGCCTATTGCCGCTAACCAGAATGTTTTGTTGGCCAGGGCCTCGTCCCTCCATTAGCACATGCCCACCTGTAGTTGAGGTTGACTTCAAGCCCTAAGTTCTTGGTAGGAACCCTATACATTTGCAACTTACAGTTTAAAACCTATGCGTTACAATTTAAGGGAAGAAATAAACTTAGAAACAATTTGTTGTGACGAATATTATTGTATTATATTGTTGTATAATACACACATATCGACCCCAAATCATCTTGGAATTAATAAAAACTAGAAAATGATGCCGTGACGAATATTTGTGTCATCTTGACAACCCTAATGCCGCTGAACTCCACTAACCCCTGTAGGATAACATTACCTTTGAAAGTATAAACGTCACTCTTTTCGACGCTGAAATAAATTTTATTTCCTACACCAAATAACTCGTAAAACAAATACTTTCTGTTTTATTTTACATCACGTAGACTTACATTTTCATGAATATACGTAAGTGTTTGAAGAAAAAGGCTAAAATTTACAGGTTTCTTTGTGTATTTAGTTGCGCTTCTAGTTTCGTTACAGCCTGCCATAGTGACTACACTGCCTCATGGAAAGCAGGAATAGAATCCAAGACTTGTCACCATACTCATTACGAATACAGACAATGCAGTATGGTGACACTATGGCAGTCTAGTGAGATGTATTTTCACCCCCCGAGTCGTAAAAGACATGACACCCATTGTGACAGTGTAAGGTTTACGCAATTATCACGATAACTGTCACCCCTGCATTAATGGGCCTCCCGGTCTCGCACTCACTAATAAAAGACAAGAGCACAGATGCTGTCGCTTTTGGTTGGTCTTCTGTGGAAGGGCTGCCCCAATCAAACAGGCCCGTTCGTACTGATACCAGTGCGGTTCTGCTACTTTGGTTATAATTTCGTTCTGTATGTTAGGCATATATTAATGTAAATGCTTTTGACGATCGGGAATATATTATGGCACTTCTATTTAATTAATTAATTATTAGTTTACATATTTATAAATGATTAACGTTAAATTTTCTATGCGGTTAAACTAGTACCACCTCTATTCATTCTATGGGTAAATGTCGATTAAGGGTGCAGGCATATGGAAGGCAAACTTGAAACAAACTCTGTATCAACCCGATTGGCCATTGATATACTAGGCCAAAACGCCTTTTCAAAGGAGACGCCTGTTTTCAGGAGTGGATTATTAAAGGCTGAGGTTGAACTGATATCTTGTGTTGAGAGACGTGTTGAGAGAGAAAGAGTGGTTTAATGTTTCCGGCTCGACCGGGGCAGTACTACCCTCCCACAGAAGACCAACCTAAAGCGACAGCATCCGTGTTGTCGTGTTTCATTGGTCAGTGCGAGATTGGAGGCCTATTGATGCGGTGGGATTGTTGTCGCGGTAACTGTGTGAGGCTTACACTGTTACGATGACTTTCATGCTTTTTACGTATCCAAGCGGGGCGTGAAAAAGCATCTCATTAGGCCACCATAGTGTGCGTCAGCATATTACATTATCTGCAAGGAGTATGGTGACCACAACTCTAGGATTCTATTCATGTTTTCCATCAGGCAGAAAAGAGTCCCTTTGGCAGGCTCTTAATATTGAAAAAAAAATACGGTATTAATGACGTGTCAACTTCAGTCCTGTACATACTGAAACACAACAAAATGATCCTGTTTATCTCACAATATTTGTCGTGGGTGGGAAGCAAACCCGTGAACTCTGATTTATCAGTCAAGATTACTAACCACTAGTTCTACGAAACTATTTTACATACAAACGAAACTCCTTTATAAACATCGTTACATGTGATTTGCCGTATATATTCGCTCTCACGTGCCGGTAACAGGTGGCGCTATATACACTTCTAATTTATTACCAACCCTTTAACTATCCATAAAGGCTTACCTTATGGAAAGGTTAACAGCTGTGCCCGATAAGGATAAGGTGAGACACGAATATATTAAGTTACATTTGTTAGCAAAATCTTAACACAATAAACTAAACTATCATAGATTCTTAATTATATTCAGTTTAAGATTGATATTGTTTTAGGAATTTAATTTTATTGCTCTTTATAATATGACATATTAATATACACATATCTACATACATAATATGACGCCTATTATCCAGAGAGGAGGGCAATTGGTCTCTACTTATAACACTGACACACCTCGTTATTAATTACTAGTTTTTGCCAATGGCTTCGCTTGCGTGGAATTTGGTCTGATATTAGGTTTCGTAGCTGATCGTTTTAAATAAAAATATTTTTTTAACATACAAATAATCCTACGGTACATCATCTTTGTGTAACTTCTGAGGCCAGTGTTATTGCCGACTTAATTGACATGTATCGTTTTATTTTGATCAAAATTACATAAAATCATTACAAATTGTATTATTTTGATGTATAACCTATATTACTGTTCATCCAAATGCGTTCAGTAGTTTCTTGGTGAAAGAGTAACAAACATCCATAAAAATTTTCATATTTATAATATTAGTAGGATAATATCAATATAATTTCCTCTTTAGATTCGTTAAGTAGAAGTGGTGCAAATTTTTTATTAGAAATCCCTCAGATAGATTTTAAGTTCTAAGAAAGGATGAAGTCCTACGCAATATGTCTTGAAAAGGGTTGCCAACATGAGAGTGATATGTTCTTTATGTTTTTAAAGTACAGTGGGCAAATAAGCAGATAGGTCACTTAACGATAAGTGATTACTGTTGTTCAGGAAAAAGTGTGGCGACAGTAACCTTACTCAATAGTTAAAAAGTAACAAAAAGTAGATTAACCCCAGTTTAATGTGAGGCCGCAGTATTGGTCATGCTGTAGAATGATTCTCTCACGGCATGGTATTACATTTTTTTTTAAAGACTACTCCCACACTCGGTTTAAATCCTGTGTTGCGGGAGACTTTACAAACACACAAGAAACGGACACAAAGAACACCCAATTGTTTTAAGTCTAGTCTTTGAAACGAAACTCTCAGACTACAAAGCACAGCTTAACATAATCGATTGTTAATGAAACACAAACAACTCTTGTGCCGTCCTTGAATATTTTACGGAGGTAACCAAAAATATAAAATTTCAGTCACTGATATTTGCTTGCCAACGTTTTATCAGATCCAAGGCTATCCACCTGTTACAAAGTTTGTTCGATAAACCACAGAAACTGGCAGTTTTAACTAGTTTGACCTGGTTCACTCACTGACGTGATGAAGTCAGAGAAGCTATTGTTTCTTCGAAGCTTAACATGTTATGATGTGGTCATCATCGAATAAAGTTTGGTAAATTTTTACTAGCATTTAACTTTTTTATGTCGTCAGGTATATATAGAGAGTATGTTAAAAATTTGAATTACTACATTTTTTCTACTGCTCGTTCCGGTGCAAGCAATTTTTCCATACTTTCCATGCTTATGTAGTAGTCAATGTGTATGTGTATACGAACAAACACACGTTGATTGTGTATATGTGCTTATATTAAGACATCAACCGCTAGAACAACGACTTCCGCGTTGGTCTAGCAGTTAGCGTATGTGACTGCCGATCAAGAGGTCTCGGGTTCGATTTCTGGATCGGGTCAAAGAGTGTTGTTGAGTTTTTTAGTTACAGAAATACTTTATAAGAGCCCGGAGTTAGAAAGTTGAAGTCTTAACTCCGTCTCTTGAAAAAACACGTAAAGTTATCGGTCTTGTGCCTGATCTCTCTCTACTCATGTCAGATAACAGTCTGATTGTGAGAGCGAGGGTACAGAGAGTGCACCTGTGTTTGCGAACATACTTGTATATTATAATATCACCGGTGTAGTTGTCTGGTCTCTGTTGAGACTTGTTGCCGTGGCTGAAATGGGCTAGGAGTATATCATTCTCATTCAGACATCGCATATTGGTGCTAGATATTCGATAGATGATAAAAGAGTAAAAGTCAGAGAGTAAAAGATAAGTGTTATGTAGCGATTTCTAGTATATCATGAAGTTTAATATCTCATTAATATCTAGAAGCGTTTATCTCATGTGAGTGGATTCTTGGACAGCTGTCACCTCTGCAACTTTGATTTTCCTGTCGTTCCTATTAATTTCACGTGTTCTGTTAAGTGTGTGTATCTTTGACTGTTTACATATATTTACTTATAAATCTCGCTGTTTGCTTTGTTTCTTCTCTTCTCTTTAATTTGCTAGATTTAAAATTTCAGACTGAAGTGCATTGTAACACTTATTTGTATATCACTGTACGGTTGACTACTTATGGCGATAGAGTATAATTATGCCGTTAATACCATCAATGTATATATTAAGAAATAATAATATTATTTACTACTTTATTTAATACTTAAAGTAATTAACTTAAATTGTTAGAAACTTCTCTATTTAACATTTTGATGTTATGTTTTAAAAGCAGGTCAATAATCTTAAAACAACGAAACGTACACAATTTGCGTTTTAATTGACTCGGTGTGTTTTCATAGCTTTTAACATTTTAATTAAATTGTGCAGTTGGTCTTTTGTAAAAGCCTTTGTTTAAAAGAGAAAGTTAACACAAACAAGACAATTACTTTCATTAATATCCTTTTATCTGTAACTTGAATTTTACACAACAAAGCTCTCATAATGTTGTATCGTTTACAATCTTGTTTTTTTCTTTTTAAACACACCGTCTTAGAAATATACCCTGTGCCGCAGGGTACTTTATAAATATATAAGAAATGGACACAAAGAACACTCAGAACAACAATTTTGTGTACCACACCAAGTGTTGTCCTATGTAAGGTTTGTACTTGCTTCGGCAGTACATATACTAAAATTGGAACGATACAGAGAAGATTAGCATGGCCCCTGCGCAAGGATGGGGGTGCTGGGCTAGAAGGGGTGCTGGGCTAGAAGGGGTGCTGGGCTAGAAGGGGTGCTGGGCTAGAAGGGGTGCTGGGCTAGAAAACCTCCACGTGGTGCACCCTGGTAACGTTGGCATCACCGCCAACGGCTAATATTCTAGCATGAAGAGAAGGCCTTACTTCTTCGGACATTTGATCGAGGTGTGGTCCAACAGAGGGGGTATAACTGCCGTTTCCTCTGTTGGCTCTTCGCTCTTCGGAGCAATGAGGAGGGAAACCTCATTAAAAAATCACGGAGGGGACCCTTTCATGGGTCGGAGTTTCTCCACTATCAGTGGTGGAGAAAGGAGAACGGGCTCGGTGTGTACTCACACTGCCGCCGAGTAGGCATTAGGAGATTTAGTCCTTCTGCCACCGTCGTCATATCGTAATCTCGAGAGGAGTGTCGTGGTTATGTCTCACGACGCTACTCGGGAGCGAGGGTCTTGGCTTTACCGCCCGGACTGCGAGGAAGAAAACCTCAAAAATTACCCCGAATCCCGTGTTCTGGTGTCTGGTGTGTGGCCAGGGGATGCATGGCTGATGGGTAGTTCAGTCGTAAGCACACTCCCAGATGAGGCACCTGCGGACCCCTCAGTTGGGCACAAATTTACGCTTGCCCGGGTATTGGGGGATCTCTGCCCGGGTTGACTTTTAGTTCTCCCCCACTCGTGGGTCTAAATATGGAAACCTTTATTACCAACAACAAAAATTTAAAGAAGGAGAGAAGTAGGACAGAGAAACCTGGTACTACGAATGATTCCTCGTCTAACGAGGATGTACAAGTACTTGGTACTCCTATCACGGTGGGGCTCCCAGAAGTCAGTTTGGATTCTGGGAACGAAAGAAGAACATCGGAACGATTACGTTCCAGGTCTGCCCATCCATCAGACGGTGGTAACTCAAGCATGACCATGGGCGTGCTGGAGTCCACAGAGGTAGAAATCTGCGATAGCAGAAAGCGCTGACGTTCCAGGGACGGGGAGAGTGACACGTCCCAAGAAATGCTACCTCCTAAAGTTGGGAGCAATCACAGAGGCAGGTCACGCACGACCATTACTACCCCTTCAGCTTCTGTCTTCTCGAAGGCAGAAGCCTACAGGCGGGTCAGAGCGGAGGGCGAGAGCTTAGCGGAAGAGGAGATTGCAGATTTCTTGCAGAGGATCTGTGAACCGGTGGATAAAGATTCTGCCACCCAAACACCAGCGTCTTTACAGGAGAGAGCAAACTTAGCGGTGGCCATAATTCAGAAAGTGGCCACCAAATCTAGAAATCTAAAGAGTTCCTTTGTAGGGGCTCTGAAGGATTCTTCTTCCGCTATCGCTGGGGTCGTTGAGACCATAATTAGGGACGTGGCTCGCCTCCAGGCGGCTAACGACCGATTGACAGAACAAGTGGCAGAGCTGAATGCTCAATTTGCCCAATTTCGGGTGCAGGCGAACTGTACTGAGCGACAGAACCCCGGCTCCGCGGCAGCCTACCACCTCTTCGTCTTTTGGTGGTGTCCCCGATACCCAACTACGTCAAATTACTGACGCAGTGTGGCGTATGATGGACGGGCGCCTCGCTGGCCTGGAGGCGAGGTTACCTCCGGCACCCATAGTTCGGCCGCCACTCGCAGCAAATAAACCAGCTACAACTGCAGTGTCGATTCCATTTCCAGCTGCGGGTGACCGCGTGTCGTACGCCGCAGCGGCGTCCCGGTCTGCGGCAGCACCGAAGGTCACACGAGCGGCCAAGGCAGCGGTAAGGAAGGCTATGCCAGAGACGAGACCACCTAAGACCTTGGCCAGAACAAGGACGGCATTTCCCCCGCTTCCCACTCCAACACCTACTGTTCACTCTAATCCAGCTCCCACGAACGACGGTTGGCAAGTGGTAGGGGGAAATAAGAAGTCCCGAAAGCGGGCTAAAAAAGCTGCGAGGAAAGCAGAGTCTACACTCCAACCTTCGGTAGCAGAGGTCACCAAGAACAAGCCACGGAGACTGCAGACCTCTAAGACAGCGGCTGTGGTGGTAACGTTGTCACCAGAGGCGGTTAACGGTAGACTGTCCTACGCGGCCGTCTTTAAAAAGGCAAGGGACAGTCTGACACAAGATTTCGGGACGGTAGGTGTTAGATTGCGCCTTGCCCAGACGGGAGCTCGTGTACTTGAGTTCCCTGGGACTGAAGGTGCAGAGACAGCAAACAAATTTGCCGAGAAGTTGCGGGGAATATTGGGAGCCACAGATGTCAAGATCACCAGGCCTACAAAGTGCGCGGAGCTGCGCATTTCAGGCCTGGATGATTCAGTAACAGTCGAGGACGTCCGTGTAGCGATTCAGGAGAAGACCGGATGCAACACGGACAACATCAGGATCGGCACCATCCGCCCCGGTCCAGGGGGCCTTGGTGCTGTGTGGATTAGTTGTCCTGTAGCTTCTGCCAAAATTTTGGGCGACGCTGGCAAGATCCTCGTCGGTTTCGTGAACGCTAGAATTACGGTTCTGGCGGCGAGGCCGATGAGGTGTTTCAAATGCCTGGCTACGGAACACACTCGCATCAAGTGCGATAGTTGTTTTGACTGCAGTGGACTATGCTTCCGCTGCGGTCGACCGGGGCACAAAGCGGCAGAGTGTTCTGCCGCCCCTCACTGCCCGGCGTGTGCGGCGGCTAATAAGCCCGCCAATCACCAGATTGGGCAGAGAGATTGCAAGCCTCCCCGCAATTCTCGGCAGACGTCGGGGTTACCTAGCCAATCGACCCGGGCTACCTCTGACATCGTTCGAGCGTCGCAATCGTCGCCCATGGAGGAGGTTGTAGAGACAGTCCAGTAATGGACCAAGTCTCCAACCTCCTTGTCCAGACGAACCTGAACCACTGTGCCGCGGCCCAGGACCTCTTCCTGCAAACCATGGCACAGTGGTCGATCGGCGTTGCCGTAGCCGCGGAACCCTGTTACGTTCCTCCCCGACCAAACTAGTTGGGTGACCAGGACGGCTCCGTGGCAGTCGTCGGCTCCACAGCGGCTCATTCCCCGCCCTTGTCGCTAAGAGACAAGGGTACTGGATATGTTGCAGCTGAGTGGGGGGGGATCACCGTACACGATGTGTACTTCTCCCCCAACCGGAGTTTGAGCGACTTCGAGGCTTTCCTCAATAGCTTGGAGACCTCGATGCGGCGACTAACGTCTGGGCACGTCCTTGTTCTGGGGGACTTCAACGCAAAGTCTGTTGCGTGGGTTTCCCCCAGGACGGGGCTAAGGGTGAGGCCGTAGAGGAGCTGGCGGCCTCGGTGGGCCTCTGTCTACTGAACAGAGGCTCCACCAATACGTGCGTGCGACAGCAGGGGAGGTCGATAGTGGACCTTTCATTTGCTACCCCTGCCCTCGCCGCACGAGTAGGAAGAGGTTGAGACGCTCTCGGATCACCTCTACATCCGATTTGAGCTCTCCCGGACCCAGGACCCCAGTAGGGGTCACGCGGCGCGGCGTTCTTCTCGCTTTCCGCGGTGGGCTGTAGCCAAATTAAATAGGGACCTACTAGAGGAGGCGGCCATCGTTCACTCTTGGCTGTCTCCGCAAGCCCCGACCGAGGAGGTCGACATGGGGGAAGGAGGTTTACTGGTGGTCCCAGGAGTTGGCGGATCTCCGCGCGGCCTGTACTCGTGCCCGGAGGTCCTATATTCCGAGAGGCGCGGAAAACGCTGAAGCTGGCCATCAGCCGCGCCAAAGAAATTAAGAGAAAGGAAATGCTGGAGGGTCTCGATCGTGACCCCTGGGGTCGCACCTATCGCGTGGCGCGACAAAAGTTCCGTATGTCGGGCCCCCCCCTTACAGAGACCCTCCAGCCCAGCTTCCTGCAGTATGTGGTAGAGGGCCTTTTCCCGCAGCGGGCGGAGCACACAGCCACGTCGATGGCCTTCATGGTCGGAGACGACGGGGGGAACGAAGACAATGTTCCGCCCGTCAGGGAATCGGAGATAGGGGCGGTTGTTCTACGGATTCGCTCTAAGAACGCCGCCCCCGGGCCGGACGGGATACCTGCCCGAGTGCTGGCCCGAGCCCTTGAACACATGTCGGACCGCCTCAGGGAGATCCTGGATGCTAGTTTATTGTCCGGACACTTCCCTGAGTGTTGGAAAAGCGGGAAGCTGGTCCTATTGAGGAAGCCGGGACGGCCTGCCGATTCGGTAGCGGCCTATAGGCCCATTGTGTTGCTGGACGAGGCGGGTAAACTGTTTGAGAGGATACTCTCTGCCCGCATCGTCCGGCACCTCTGCGAGGTGGGCCCCAATCTGTCGGACGCCCAATTCGGTTTTCGAGCGGGGCGTTCGACAGTCGATGCTGTATTACGTCTGAGGGCCGTTACCGAAGAGGCGGTGAGCTGTGGCGGCGTGCTGTTAGCGGTGTCGTTGGACATCGCCAACGCATTTAATAGTCTGCCATTTAGCTGTATCAGGGAAGCGCTCCGCTACCATGGAGTACCAGAGTACCTGAGGCGGCTGGTGGCAGACTATCTTAAGGAGCGTACCGTCATGTACGAGGACCGAGACGGTGTTCTGAGGCGGCGGCGCATGTCGTGCGGTGTTCCACAGGGGTCTGTCCTCGGACCACTCCTGTGGAATATGGGATACGACTGGGCCTTTCGAGGTCACCTCCCCCCCTGCTGGGCGTAATTTGTTACGCCGATGACACATTGGTCACGGCCCGGGGAGCGAACTTTCAAGAGGTGGCGCGCCTAGCCACCACGGGAGTCTCTCTGGTGGTCGGGCGTATTGAGGCGCTGGCTTTATGGGTGGCCCTGGAAAAGACGGAGGCCCTTTTGTTCCATGGGCCCCGTCGTGGTCCACCCTCCGGCGCCTCCATCGTGGTCAATTCGGTACTCGTACCGGTTCAGGCCCAGATGAAGTATCTGGGCCTGATCCTTGACGGCAGGTGGCTCTTCGACGAGCACTTCCGACAGCTTTCTCCAAAGCTGGTCGGCGCTGCTTCTGCCCTTGGGCGACTTTTGCCCAATTTGGGTGGAGCCAGCGTCGCGACGAGACGGCTATACACGGGGGTTGTCCGGTCAATGGCGCTGTATGGTGCACCGGTGTGGGCGGTGGCTCTGACCGCCCAGAATAGGGCTCGCCTCTGGCGTCCTCAGAGAATATTGGCGGTTAGAGCCATACGTGGTTACCGCACTGTATCGATGGAGGCGGCGTGCGCCTTAGCCGGAACTCCCCCGTGGGATTTGGAGGCGGAAGTGCTCGCCGAAGTTTATCGGCGAACGGCAGACTTCCGGGTGGGTAGCGGCATCCGGCCCCCGCCCGAAGAGTTACGCGAGTGGCGAGAGGCCGCTCGTCGAGTCACGATGGCTCGTTGGTCGTCCCGGCTGGAGGCACCACGTGCTGGCTTCGCCGCCGTGGAGGCTCTCCGGCCGGTCATAGCTGAGTGGGCAGGGCGACAGCACAGGACTCTTTCCTTTCGACTGACGCAGATCCTTTCCGGGCACAGTTGCTTCGGGAGGTATCTGCACTCGGTTGCCAGGAGGGAATTGAGTCCCGCCTGTCACCACTGCGACTGCAGTGAGGACTCGGCTCAGCACACGCTGGCGATTTGTTCCGCTTGGGCGGCGCAGCGTGGGGTCCTCACTGCAGTTATTGGAGAAGATCTTTCGCTACCGGCCGTCATACGCTCCATAGTCGGTAGCGACAGTTGTTTTACCGCGGTCGCAACCTTCTGTGAAGACGTAATTTCGCAGAAGGAGGCGGCGGAGAGGGCCCGGGAGGACGATATCCACTCGGAGCTAATTCGCCGCCAGCGAGCCGGGCGGCGGAGGCGCGCATACCAGCGCCTCATGCCGCCTTGAGTGTGGCCGCGGGTGGACGGGACGGGTTTTCCCCTCCATCCGCTATAGTGGCCAGCCGCGAGGAGGCGACGTCCGCGTGTGCCGTACGTCGCTTAACTGGAGAGGTTTTCCGCAGAAGGTGCTCGCTTTAGCGGGCAGGCGCTAGGAGGGATCTGGATGTCGTTATAACAGCTGTGCCTGGATCCCTCCTATGTCAGGCGCAGAGTGGCACACCGTGTGGTTTTAGTCGGTCCGATTCCGACACACCACCTCGCCGTAAATCCCGATGGGATGACGGCCCGAGGGGGTTTCCACACGTTAAAAAAAAAAAATGTAAGGTTTGAACCCACAACAGTGTAATAGTGGCGACTGACGTAACCACTATACCATCCGTGCAGTCAATTCATCTGATGATTCATACTTAGATGAGCCTTACTGCGACCTGTGTGGACCGCCTCGACCATAGTAATATAATCTGTAGAAAACCGGTATTCAATAATTCTTTTGTTAATACAAGAAGTACCTTCATTGGAGGGACCCTTAAGGTCACTCAATGGTAACACTTGCAACAGTGTTACCATTAAGTACGTGTCTCCTTCCGCTATTATCCCCGGCCCTTTAACCAAGGCGCGAAAAAGCATCTCACTAGGCTGTCATAGTGTGTGGGTATATGCTGCATTGTAAGACTCAACAATGAGTATGGTAACCGCCACTCTTGATTTTTAATTACGTTTCCACCAAGCAGGGTACTCGGGTACAAGAACCAAGACACCAGTGGTTAAGGCTTCTAAGGCAGGTACCTCATCAGTATACGTGCCCTGTAAAGGACTACTACCTTCTGCATCAAACCCTTGATCCAGCCTTCTAACATGACCCTCATAAGCTGTTGGTTCAGGCTCTTGGTTATCAATCAGTAAGCAGATACGACTATCAGAACAATGATCACCGAATCCACATTCCACGTATCGGCAATCTCGTGAGATAGATCATTTGTTTTTCTTTCTCAACTTTCACATGATCCTCGTCATGAGGAACGGCGATATCGACAATCAATTTATCACCATTATACCACGCTTATTGGCAACGATAGTCCTATCTGTGATAATAGATCGATCGCAAGATAACGTGGCACGACCGTTCTCGAGAACTGGATGGGGTACATACCGATAGTATGACACATCTAAATTTACAAATTGGTATTTAAGGGCTAGTTGTTGGTTATGTTTGTACAAATATGAGCATAGCAAGACGAGAATAACCAGAAATAATATGCCTAATAGATTTCTCAGGACGGTGGCATGCCCAACAGATGTCAACAAATAATTTTCTTTTTTTCTGTTTCGCATAAAATAGGATAAAATGAGTTTGATTTAATCTTCTCCAGTACAACACATTGACAGCACATAGCTGTATTATCGAGAAAATCTTCGTAAAACGTGAAATCAATAAAGAAGACATATTTAATTTGCCTGAAGCGCAATTCCCGTCCAATTTCTGGGTTAAGTGTTGTTGGATCAATTTACGCTTATTCGTAGAAGGAAATTTAAACGGCTATAGAAAATGGGATATCCTGTACTTCTGTAATTCGTTTCTATTTATGAAAACTAATTGAATAAACACGAATATTATTTATTTCATATTTATAGACTATGTCCGGTTCTCTCCCAGTCGACTCTGGTGAGGCAGGGATAAAGGAATTTCATAATTTTGAATGTGAAAACTTTTAATTGGCCGTCATGTAGAACATTTTTTATTATATATAATTTATAGATAAAATAAGTAAACAAATATTTCAAAATGTTTCTTATTTTTCCCGTGTAAAAGCGTCTTCTATTACTTTGGGTTAGACACACACGCACACATACACACACGCGCTCATATCCAAACACACTCACACAAATGTACACACGTACCAGATATATGATTTCGGTATTTGTTTTGATTTTCTTTATATAAGGCACGGTGAAGACATTAGTCCCTGAAATGCAGTTTACACTAGTGCAGGAGTCAAAGAATTGATATCATATGTACCAACTTTATGTCAATAAATAAATAGGAAGCAAGTGAGGTAAGGAGGTAAGGGACTTCCCCGCCCATGGATATCTGCATGAGCCAAAAATATATTCAAAACGAACTCAACTTTAAATAGATCAGCACCATTGCTCATTAAGTCTAGACCTTGTTATTTTTACCTTTCATCTTGTGCTTTGACAGTATTATTTCCATGCGTATATTCCAGGGTACCAAGTTAATTTAGAGTTAAAATGTAATTGCTCAGTAAGCAATTTAAAAATCACATCATCGTAATAACTGATGTATAAAAGGATGCTTTAATTAATAGCTGTGGTTTGACGTATAATAGAACCATTAGATAGATTCCCGATCAAGATGGTCCAATTATACCCAAATTTACGGATTCGGGTCCAGTATTTAATTAAGAGCCACTCAGAGCAATAACGTGGTTCAATATCGATGGTCCAGATGGTACTCGAATTATACAACTGATTGTTTTATTGTATTCAATCTCTTTTATTTCAAAATTAGTGTTATTCGTTCCGGAATTATTTTACGGTTTCCGGAATTATTTAACGGCAAGCAAATTTTGGAGAGGTTTTGGGAAGTTTAATTGAATTTCTTCTACAGATGGTGAGGATGTTTTTGATTGGTGTAATGATTGTGATTTTGAAAAACAATTTAATAATTTTATATAAGTAAACCGTGTTCTCGTTTTTTTTGGCTTACTTGTTTTTGTAGTTGGTTTTTAAGGTTAAAAGTGAAGCTAATTTTTTTGTATGATGAAGGAGGCTATAATATCAAATTTTTAATGTGAACCTTTGTAATTTTGAAAACATAAACTTTAAAATATTTCAGATTTTATAACGGAATTCATACTTCTAATTTTTTTCGTCATAACCAATAATCTACTAATTAATGTTTCTCTTAGAGATACCATATTTTTTTCAATCATTCAATTAGAGAGAAGTAATTGCTATAACCCAATAAATTAAGCATTGCACACAAGAGGTGACTTTCATAAATGTGGTGATGATTCTAGACATTAGAGCACTATGAGTACAGACTTACGATTCACAAAATATAAGTAAGTCTATTTCTGTTTAAAAAGTTTAAAAGCTAGGAAGGACAAAGGATGGGGCGAGACGCGACATGAACAGGTTTTGATTTAGTAACAAATACTGAAGACCACACTGTAAATATTACATAATTCACGTTACATTCAGTTGTTGGTAAGTGTTCTGATATTAGAACAAGTAGTACAACAATAATTATAATATTAGTATAGTGATTTTTTTTTGTATGTTAAGAGCCTGCCAAAGTGACTCTACTCTGCCTGATGGAAAGCATGAATAGAATCCAAGAGTTGTGGTCACCATTCTAATTACAAATGCAGACGATGCAGTATGGTGACCCACACTATGGCAGCCTTGTGAGATGCTTTTTCACACCCCGCTTGGAGACGTAAAAGGCGTGACAGTCATCGTGACAGTGTAAGGCTGTGAGCCTAGTTACCACGATAACAATCCCTCCGCATCAATAGGCCTCCAATCTCGCACTCACCAACGAAACACGACAACATTGATGTTGTCGCTTTAGGTCCGTCTTCTGTGGGAGGGTAGTACTACCCCGGTCAAGCCGACCACATTATTCCACTCCTTCTCTCTCTCTCAACACAAGATATCATTTCAACCGAGTTACCACGATAACTGTCACCCTTGCATTAGTGGGCCTCCGGTCAAATTAAATATAGACCTAATGAAACAGTTATGTATAAGGCATTTTCGGTTCACAACGAAACGGTATGAATAAAGTAAATAGTAAATAATATGAGGATAATAAATAATAATAGTATTCGCGCCAGTACGTTTTAGGTTCTCTTACTCTCTCTATTGTCTATCTGAACGATAGATATAAGGAACAGCACAAATCAAACTCCTCAAACTAAAGTTCTTATATAATTGTAATATAACTTATACAACTAGGCCGATAGTGTTATATTAGTGTGTTCATTACAATAATATTTACAGAACTAAAGTATAAGGGTGGGTGGTAGAGAAATCTATATTTTTGATGAAAAAAACACTTCAATTGTATGATGTAAATTGAGAAAACCATTGTTAACAGTCTTATCATCATCATCATTTAGCGAAAAGCATCCTTTCTTGGAACGCGCTTCCCCTCGAAGTCACGATGGCTAAGAGTCGCGACTTGTTTAATATTAAAGTGAAGGAGTGTTTACTGGCTGAATTAGGGACGTCTTAGTTCATCACCTGGTATTATTTTATTTTATAGTGATAATGTGTATGCACGGATATGTATGAGTTATATGTGTGTATTATAGATGTACCTATGTGATATATATTTATGTGTTTATGTAAGTGTATTTGCTTATTTATGGTCAAATTAGTCTATATATACTAAATACTCTGTCAATTCCTTCTTATCCTTAAGCGCACCTACCTCGTGTTTTCACTGCATCGCCCAATAGGTTGGCTGGTAGAAAATGCTTTAGACCTGACCTTGGACCGTCTACGAATCTAATCATTCCTAATTCGATCACGCAGAAAAACTCCGAGCAGTGACCGCTTCACTGCTCTTTGGGTAACTTTGAGCCTTCTTATGCGGCTCATTGTGAGGGACCAAGTCTCTGTACTTAACCCCGGAAAATGTTATTTAGTTTATCTGATTACAGAAATGATTAATGCCCGGAGTTTGTTAGTTGGGGTCTTAACCCCGGAGAGCACGCTATCAGTACAAAGCTGTCGGTTCTGTGCCTGAACAATCACTGGTCGTGCCGGATAGCCGTTCCATCTGATTGCGAGAGTGAGGGAACAGAGAGCGCACCTGTGTTAGCGTACACACTTATGTCCTATAATATCGTCTACGTAATTGGCTGGTTTCCGTTGAGACTGGCTGACGTGGCCGAAAACCTGTAATATAACACCTGTTACCTACGATCTATAAATAGAGCTAATTCATCATTAATAAATATTCGATATTGTTAGGGCTGATTAGAATAAAGTTTAGTGGAACGATAAATTTCTAGGATTGTATTAATAGTAGTATATTGTAGTAGATAAATGTGTTCCAATTAACCCTTGTTAGCACGGTTCTAATCGTGTGTAGTTGTAATTATCGGCTGTCTCAATTAGAGGATCATTGCTTTTAATATTAGCAAGTTCGTGTATTACTGTAGGTGTAAGTTTCCGTTATTTATACTTAAACAAAGAATAGACAGATGTAGATCGCTTTTAATTGATCTTTTTAGAGAAATTTAAAAATATATCTACACTTAGGCTTTAGAGGCCGAGGAAGACTTTAGGCTGAATTGGTTAAGAGTGGATATTTTTTGTGTGGTGTAGCCAACACGCAGCTACATTTTAACCTAGTCGAGAACGAAATTTGTTTGATTATAGTCACGATAACTTTGTATTTTTGATGGGAGTGGATATTTTTAGTAAAGTAAAATTTGTTTCAAAATTTAAAAATTGAAGTCAGCTAGTTTTCTGAGTGTCTTCGACTTTCAGATATATTTTGTTAAAGATACTCGCAAAGCTACATTATTCATGAATAATAGAAAATTTTCTACCGCTCGTAAAATGTGTCATAAAAAGACGGATTATTTAAAAACGGGGTAAGTCTAAGTCTGGACTTTAAAGATTACGGGCAATAAAACCGAGGCAATTACTTAGGTACCTTCTAAAGCTACCTTGAAACTATAACGCGACTGTATTCTGTAACCTCGATACGGCAGCGTTATGACAGTAATGAACAAATTACCATGGGAGTGTGCAATTACTTTCACTTACTTTCAATGAATTATTGAAGGGAAAATTATGGTATTTTGATACTAATTAATTGAAATATAAAATACTTTCTGGTTTTTGTACAACAAAAGATTTGGAAATACTAGTTTTTCTTTAATTTTTAAGTAACTTGACTGTTTGTTTCTTGGCTTTTCACATCAAGTTTTTGATTATATAATTTCGTCTCATTATTGAATTGTTGGGTGTGACATGAGTATTTAACATAATTTTTGTCTGATCCATATTCATTTTTAAACCCACTCGCTTAGAGACTACCGAGGTCAGCAAGCATTGTGCTAAGATGTGCCACGGTTTTAGCCACGACAACTATATCATCAGCAAATCGAATGTGGGTGATATACTCACCATTGATGTTAACACCAAGTCCATTCTAGTCTGGAAGCTTGAAGACGTTTTCCAGTGCTACGGTTTGTTTGTTTGTTTTTCAATTGTTACTTAAATGCTATTAACTTCACAGAGCCAAATTTTTTGTAGATTGAAACAGAGACGGAAATAAAATGAGGTAGAGTGACAAAGAGAATTAACTTACAAAACTTAATTAGTAATCTTTCTATTTTTGTTCTTTCTTCTTCTATTCTATTCTTCAAATTACAAATATTAA
This sequence comes from Hypercompe scribonia, assembly GCA_949316085.1. Taxonomy (NCBI): domain Eukaryota; kingdom Metazoa; phylum Arthropoda; class Insecta; order Lepidoptera; family Erebidae; genus Hypercompe; species Hypercompe scribonia. Next base: position 7,491,075 of record OX438992.1, on the reverse strand, counting down.
ACCTTCAAACTGCAGAACAGTTTGTCGGCGGAATTAGCGCATGTTTCTCTCTCACATATTGATTTTCAAATGGGTACTTTTTATAAAACATGGCTTATCAAACAATTAATGAACGCTTATTGAGACAGTCATATAAAGCATGGTACATACTTATATATATTTAACTTCCTAATCAGAATACACCACAGTTTAGATTTTATAGATAATTTACTGATGTCACTGTGGTTGGGACCAAGTACTTATTAGTTCTCTTAAGGTTATATTTTTTTTCCTTTTGATCGTTTACGCTCTCTGACCCTCCTGGTATTGTAAGCATTCTGTACTTGAACTAATCAAGATAAGATATGATAAAAATCCTTAAATTGATAAAATAAAACCCAATAAAACATAGCTAAAAAAACACATTAATTACAAAATAGCTCAACACTGAATCTAATTTCATATAAAATTAAAAAGTAACAAATTGTGGGGGTTAAAGTGTTTCTTAGATTTATTTCGACACCTTTTCATTAATACGAGTGGCTACACAGTGTTTGGAACTCGACTTAAGCTCATTAAACATTCAAGTTTAAACGTTATTGACTTTAATTTGCGTCGAATCATTGTTAACCACTTTGCCAAGAAGAGGCTTATGTCCAGCAGTGGGCTGTAAAGGCTGTTGAGTGAAGAGTGTTAAGGATGATCGTGAACCTGCGTTATGAATTACTATTTTATATTGGTAGTAGTAGAACTGATAAACTATGAATATTTATTTTAATGCCTTCTCTATAATTGATACTATTTGAATATATGTCCACATATAACATAGTTAAAATTGTGTAATGTATTAAATAGTTAATCTTTTCTAATTATACTTTTAAAATAAGCCGACCATTTTCTCTTTGGCATTTTGAACTTCTTTTTCATTCTTCTCTTTTCAATATGAAAGTCGCATTATTTAATTTTAAACATTTTTAAATTTAAGAGTTTTTAATTAAATTTTAAATTTTCTCTTTGAAGATTTACTATTTTCTTCTATATGTTTTTTTTCCAATAAAAATAGTTTCTCTTGGTTCTTAAAAGAGGATTTTCTATGTATACTTTTTAGTAAAAATCCCGTAGAAATAAGGACACACCTGAAATTAGTTGATAAATATCAACACCAACACCTTTCTCATTAGAAACGTGGTTTTGGCCTGCTGTACCACGCTGGCCAGATGGGTTGGTATAGGGTTTTTATAACGTTTTCCTTCTCTGTGCAGTGATATTGTCTTGCGTAGTTTGCTCCTTTGTCGTCTCTTACTACACTCAAGGGATGAATGAGAGTGGTGACACTCTGTGTTCTTAATCCGTCACTAAACAGAAAGTTAAAAAACAAATAGTAAAAATTCAGATGCATTTGCAAATACGTAATAACGGACATACCCATTTCATTTTATTACATAGAGAAGAGTTTGACTAGCAGATTGGTGACTGGCTAGGAAGTGACTAGCGCTACCTACAAATATCTGAAACTCAATAGATACAAGGATGTGTAAGTATGTGTATTCGATCCTTGTGATGACCAGATCGACTTCTTATTACTGAAAACTAACTGTCTGATTTATTAACTGCCCAAATAATCCTCTAAATTCTCTTTAATATAATTATATTAAAATTTACCTAAAATAGTATTGTTTTCTAATACTAAAATACATATTACAACATTTACACTGTGTGTACGAGTAATAAACACATTTCCTTTGACCCGTATAGAGCAGCGTTTAAAAACATGCCGTACCCGGATAGGTGGGTAGCCGCGAACCTTGATGGAGTACCTATTACATCCGGATTTTATTTACAAAGGTGGAATATTCTGGAGCATTTATCTCAGGTAGCAAAATTTAGGGTTAAGATTCACTGAGGTGTAATAAAAAAGTTACATGTCAAAAATATATTGTAAATTAAAAGAATTGTGATATTTAATGGTAAAAATAATCTTTCTGCTGAACAAAGGTCTTGGGCAATTCACATCCATCTGCTGCCAGCCACTTACTTCAAGTCGTCGCTCCATTTCACCGCGGGGCGATAGGTTGATTTGTTGATTTGAATAGTCTTTATAAACTTTTGGAAATGATTGGAAACAAGTAGTGAAATTAAAGGTAAAGATGTTTGTTTCCTGAGACATGAGTATATAATCAATAGCACAGGATTTTTAAATAGAGCCAGAGAGTGAAATCTTCTTTCAAAAGTATTTTTCTTTTACGTTGTACGTTTACCTAGACGGATTGGTTGGAACGCCTACTACCACGTATCTAATAGATGTTATATACGTTTGAATTGCCTGATGTTTCGAATAGCACTGGCCATGAAGACAAACCCAATATTTAGTCTCATTTCAGAATAATGATGATAGTATAAAACTCATGACATCTCTATATAATACAGTCACAAACGCAAGCAAGTATACAGCAGTTACGATAATGAGTTATACTCGTATAAATATTTAATTATATTTGCTAATGTTGTGCATACTGCTGTATTGGTTATCAATAAACTTTGATTATCATAGTAATTAAATAATTAATTCATGTGCGTACGTCACCTTAACAAATAAATTTTCAATTTGATTCGTTTATTTACCAAAAAGTCGGTTCAATATCAAGTTTTACAACTTCGGCTACGGCGGCCAGTCTAAATAGAGACGAGCAAGACATTGTATTTCACTTATCAGTCCACCTTCTATTATTGATAAATGGGATAGGCATTAGTCTCCTAATTGTGTTAAGCGTTACTTAATTTTGCTAATCGATAACAACTTGGAGTTTGGAAGTTGAGGTATCAACCCCCGTGCCTCGGAAAGCACCTAAAGCCGTTGGTCCTGCGCCTGATTTTTCCCTGCTCATGTCGGATGGCCGTCCCATTGGATTGTGAGATTAAGGAAACGGAGAGTTCATATGTGCTTGCGCACACGCTTGTGCTTGGGCACAAACGACACAAGAGATATTGTTGTTAATATCTCTTGTGTCGTTGGTTTGTCTCTATTTAGACTGGCCACCGTAGCCGAAGTCGGTTATGTGCGAACAATGTGCCACAGCGAGACGTGTCTGGGTTCAATAAATATTCATCTCTCTAATGTATACAAACGATATTTAAATCACGCTACAATAATATTAGCGCGCCTTGACGTGTGGTAAGCTAATAAATACAGCGGGAACGGAATGAAAAGTGAATTTGTTTTTCCTAGTAGCCTTTTTTCGTCTGGCGAAAAGGATGAATTATGTTAACAATTTGCAACTTTCTTGTCCAATGCCTCACAGAGTTTGTAAGTATATTAGTGTATTTTTGTTTTCATTTATGTTAGAACACCTTATTTGTTGCTTGTGATTTTTTAGAGGTGAGTGTGAGATGGATAGATCCTGTATAGTCTCAACAGAATATTTATGTGATACTAATATTCTGTGAAGTCGTGAAATATGTGCTCCAGCGTGGTTTTCTAAAATTATTTTTAAATAGTTGCGATTACAGGAAATTGTCACATTATTGATAGTCCCAAAGTCACCGAGCCCTTTAGTCTGCAGTTTTGAAGTTCTGACGAGCTCTTCCAACTAATCACACTTTTTACCAACCTCCACACCGTGCTTGCCTTAAAATTCACCGTTTTAGAGTGAAAGATGTACACTCTTAAACGAAACGGTAGGGGTTTTCCTTACTGTGCCGAACAGTCGAAACCTGGAACTCACTGCCAGTGCACGTATTTCCTTTCCGCTAAGATCCAGTAGTGTGGGTCACCATATTGCATTGTCCACATTTACAATGAGCATGGTGGTTATCCCTCTTGGATTCAAATCATGTTTTCCATTAGGCAAAATAGAGTAATTTTGGCAGCTAAAAAACAAATAAACTAATAAATCTCCACAATTGATTATCAAACATTTAGTTACCGTTTTAATGTCACATTTGTTTCGAAATTATAACATTATACGCACCTGTAGTTAAATGACAATGGTTTATAACCTCGACATTAGCTTAACATTTACACGTTACTAGTAGGAACTTTTTGTCGAGTTACCAATTATTATGTTAACATCTATTCCTACTAGGTATGATCGCTTAACAGTATTTAACTTAAAAAACATGTATTTAATATTTATTTGACTGGTACTTCTCCAAATAGACTGTCTGCAACAATGACTTCAGCGCTCCTTCGTTGGTGACAGAGTGTGCGTACATGTGGTCAGTGTTACCAAAAAAACAGAGTACATTTATTGCTACTACCTTTTTAAATGATTGAAATCTATTCGGTATTAACAATATAAATGTAATTCGTAACACAATGCACCTTTTAGCTAATCAATAACTAATTGCACAACCGTTTATTATGCATCACCAGATCTCGTATGTGACGATTACTTTTCGATAAATTCTATAATTAATTCTATAAATATTAAATTAATGCTTAAACATCACAGTAATTTTCTCAAAAGCCATTTACTGAAATAAATAAATATTTCAGACGTTTGACACATAACGTCATCTAGTTACAATCTAAGCAGAGCTTGTGCTATGATAACTAGACTGACTGATAGTATACTTATATATTTTTTGTGTAATACTTATTATACATACAAAAGATCCAAACTTCGAAACAAATATTTGCAGATCATACAAACATTTGGTCCGATCCGGGAATAGAACCCGAGACCTCAAGTACAGCATTCACATTCACTGCCGTTGCGCCACTGAGACAGTTAAATCGTCAACATTTTCTCATATTTTGTATAATATGTAAATCGGGACATCGGGATAAGAAATGGAGATGAGATATAGTGATATCTTATTCTAGAATTCATAATACAAGTCACGTTTAGTTTTCACTGTTATGGATTTTAAAACGAGTTTGTCTAGGTGTCCTATTTTACTCTTTTTTTTGTTGTAGGATATTAATACACAGATAAAGTCATCAAGCATTCTTTCTTAAGTCATAATTTTTGTAAATTCATAGATATTTGTAGATTTCTTTCTCTTTAACTGCTTTGTTTTAAGCCTATAACATTTAACAGAGTAAGAGAAGCAGACACATCACCTTTTAGTTAGTGATTATATTCGTAAATGAATATCTGCATGCAACTCAAGTAATATTTCTATCCATTTCATAGTTTAACAGGGTTGACCTTCGATACCTAAACTTAACGAAAGAGCTGCTTAACTATACAATACGATACTCCAGTCGAGGTGAGTTAAGCCAAGACGGAGATCACTTTCGATAAATAAAAAAACACAACTCACCATATATCATTATCAGAAATGAAATAATTGGTATATACATAAATCTGGTCTTAGAATTCCTTTCTATATATTTTTTAACAGTTTCTTTGTTACACTGTAGTGTGTGACGACCTTTAAGCAAACCTTGTTACACCGAAGGTAAAGCAGTAGGCTCTATTCATCGATTGACCGATCCTCTTAATTTATTTACCATCGACCGCTGTGGTCATCTCCTTATGAATTCAAAACAGTTCTACGGTGAATAAAACTTTGAATTTGTGAATCCGGGGTTAAAAGCATCATAAATTGTGTATAATACAACCGGCAGCCTAATAATGTAGTATGTAAAGGTGAGTTTGTTTGTTTGGAGAGCCAAAAAATAACATACAATTCAGCCACATCGGATCAACAGTTTTAACAGTTCACTGCTGGACATAAACCTCTCATTCGAAAAAACTTTTTGGTTATAACACGCTGGCCAGACAAGTCGGTATAGGATTTCTTCAAGTTTTCCTTCTTTTTGTAGTGATGTCTTGCATAGTTTGTTTCCTTAGTAGTCTTTTCTGACACCCATGGGATCAATAATGATGGTGACACTCTGTATTCTTATATTGCAAATATACGCATTTTTATGATATATTAGAAGTCACTGCTATTCCTTAATTCTCTGACCTTGCAGTTATCATCTACCGAGCATCAAGTACCAATATATGATGAAATAACTAATCATAATGATTTTAAAGCCAACATCAGAGAATTATACAAGAAATAGCTAGCAGATATTCCGCCATAGTCTAATCATTTTATCTACTGTATTTCGTACGTGTAAGTCCGCGTGGTGACAGATTAAGAATACATAGTGTTACTACCCCTATATATCCCGTGGGTGTCGTAAAAGGCGACTAAGGGAACCAAATATGCAAGACAACATCATTACAAAGAGAAAGGAAAACTTGAAACGAACCCTATTCCGACTCGTTTGGTCAGCGTGGTATAGTAGGCCAAAACTTCCTTGCTAAGGAGAGGCCTATGTCCAGCAGTGGACTGTAAAAGGCTGTTTAAATATTTATTTGTGTTCTTATCTATGTATATATATTTTTTCTTTTTTTTTAGAAAATTGATTGTAAATTATTGCTTCCAACTACCAACTCATTGCTTGTCTTAAGGACACATATGTACCTGCCATGTCAGTAACTGAACCACCTAAAGGTTAACTAGTAGAGAATACCATATGGCATTAAGTCCGCCTCATGCAAATGTAATGCAGGAAGTATTAAAAATAAAAATAAAAAATATATGATGTTTTGCTGATGGTAATTTACTCCTAGCCGATTTCGGCCACGGCGACCAGTCTCAAAGGAGGCCAACTACGCATCAATCATTAACAGCTTTTCATAGTCCACTGCTGGCATCTTCTTAGGAAGGAGATTTTGGCCTCTTTTAAAGTATTTGTATAAATACTCACGATTTATTTTGACTAAAAGGGCCAAATTTTGTCACGTTTTTTACAATGTTAGATCAACATACGACGAGCAATCATCATCATCATTAACAAGAGCCTTTAATAGTCCGCAGCTTTTAGAAAGGGGATTTTGCCCTACTACACCACTATAGCCCTATTTTACCCTCCCCAGTATACTACGCTGGCCAGTAAGTTTGCTATAGGGTTTGTACCAAGTTTTCTTTTTCTTTGCAGAGATGTTGTCCTGCGTAAATTGTTACTTTAGTGGCCTTTCACGACACTCATATTATGAATATGGGCGGTGACACTATATTTTTATCCGTCACTACACAGATGACAATTTAATACATTTTAATTTTTCATAAAGCGTTTTGCATAAATTCTTTTTTATTCGCTTTCGGTCTGCGTAATTTATTCTTAGCTATACGTCCTAGAAAATATGATACGGCAATATTTGAGGCACTCCCAGATTCACAATGATGTTAAGCATTCGCTGTCACGCACTGTTAATAAATCTCAATCAGCTGTGATTCTTGATAAAGTGGTCTCTTTACACCATTAAATAAGTATTATTTTATTACGACTATCTTTTTCGATATTGAGTAAAAAAATAAACGAAATTAAAAATTCTACTTCTATTTAGGTCAAACTGTGTTAGAAATTACAGTTCTTTATTTGCAGCCTGTCAAATAATCTAGTCTGCCTACTGGAAAATATAAATAAGAAACGAACTAATAGGGATCATCTTTTTCTTTTTACATTTTCTTTGTAACACTGTAGTGTGAGATGACCTTTAAGTAAACCTTGTTACATTGAAGGTGAAGTAGTAGATTCTATTGACCGATCCACTTTATTTATTTATCATCGATCACTGTGGTTATCTCCATATAATTAAAAAAGTACTAGTAGGAATAATTGACAGGTCTTTTAGTCTAGTCGTTAGTGACCCTGACTGTTAGGCCAGAAGTCCAGAGGCTAATTTTCACCTCTAAAGACAAATACTTTTGCGATGAACACTATCATTTGTTTCGTGTCTGCGTACTTATCTATAATATGTGTGCGTTTCGGAATGTTTAATTATGTTCAATAGCAGTCAGATTACAATAGTACACACTTTGTCTAATTTGTGATCAGAAGGCGGTGTGTGCAATATACCAAGTTATTTTTTCTAAAGGATAAGTTTTGTTAGTTCGTTTTTTACATTTCCACTTTGCTGATTTCAGCACTAACGGGCCGGATCGACCGGGACAGTACTAACATCTCACAGAAGGCGTGTTTTGTTAATAAGTGTGAGACCGGAGGTCCATAGATTCAGGGGTGACAATTGTGTGTGTGTGTGTAATACAATGCCAGGATGACTGTCATGCCTTTTACGTCCCCTAGCGAGACGTGACAAAGTATTTTACTAGACTGCCATAGTGTGGGTAATCATACTACATTGTCTGCGTTCACAATGAGTATGAAGACCACCACTCTTAGATTCTATTCATGCTTTCCATCAGGCAGAATAGAGTCTTTGGCAGGCTCTTAAAATAAAAAAGAAACCTAGCTACTCAAGAGGTGTTTTAACCCAAGAATTCTAAAATCTTACGCAAGTTCAGAATTACTAGTTTTAATTAAAGCTATTAAAATTTGCGAAAAATAATTCTAGGCAATTTTGCCTTGAAACATCCGTACACAAGTCACCTGCAATGCTAAATCCGTACCGTGGCCTTTTTCAAACTGTAACCAGACACGCGACTAGAGAATCAGTCTAATTGACGAACTGACTTCATTGCCGCATCACAAACGTACGATTTATTACGATTGCGAAGAACTAAATACGGCTTAGTGATCCTGATTGCTAAGTTAAATATCGTGGATTCAATTTAGTAGGACAAATTATTTTGAGACAATAGAACTTTTTTTTCTGTGTTTGTTTCTGTGTTTTTTATTTTCGTTTGCTTAGTACAGCTTCTTAGATGATGAGACAGATCTTTATGTAATGAATATTATCATCGAGAAACTTAACAAATATTTTTAAATTACAAATAATTAAATTGTGGAGTCTTTTTAAGTATATTATGAATTAGAACTTTAATGATTGGCTGATGAATTGACTGCATGAATAGTTTAAGCGGTCGCCACGGCGGTCACTATTGCGCCGGGTCTTGTGTGTTCAAACCCCACATAGGACTACACTTTGCATAATCCAGAATTTATTGTTCCGAGTCTGGATGATCTTTGTGTTCGTTTCTTGTATGTTTCTTAAGTCCCCCGCGACACAGGGTTTATTTCTAATGGGGGCTAATGCGGGTATTGCCTTTTATTAAAGAAAAAATAAGAAATCTGGCCAGCCTGGTATAGTAGGCGAAAACCTCTTTTCTAAAGAGAAACCTATGTCCAACAGTGGACTATTAAAGGCTGTTGATGTTGATGTTTATCAACTAATGTCAAGAAAGTGTGTACTTATTTCTACGGAACTTTCAATGGGAAGTAGTGACACAGGATATATTCCTAATGCGAACGTTATCTTTAAAAAAAAGAAAAATCACATGTTTATATAATGTCATGTTTAATACGACATTTCATTTACACTTAAAAATCATTTTTAACAACCAGTTAAAATGACCCCAGTCTGTCTGACGATAAGCATGAATATTATCCAAGAGTCACTAAATGAAAAATAATGTAATATACGTAGAAATGTGATAAAGGACGGAGGGATGAAGGGACGCACAAAAAACTATGGATGAAAATATAGAAACATCAATAAAGATATCTTTGAAGTTTTTTGCGCCTTTTGTTTTAGCTAAAATAGCAAGATGGAGTTTTCTATTGTTTTCTAAGATCAAATCAATCATCGTCCATTGTTTTTTCCTTAAGAGTGAATGAAATTGGACCACTTCGTTGCGGATATAATACAACAAATCATCTACTAGCGGCCATTTTCCTCTTTGCCCTTTTAATTTTACTCGTGCAAGTTGAACCTAATGTGATAATAACATTCCGTAAATTGCATAGACTTTCATAAGATTATACATTACAGCTTAGACTTCTCCAAACAGACATGAAAGGTTGTTTCGTCTCTTGGTGAAATATTTTGTTTTTTTTCTCGAAGATTGCAATAACATCGTCAGTAAAAAATAGCGAACTGCTTCAGGGCATTTCGTGTATCGATCACAGACGGCCGATAGCTATGTACTCGTATGTTGTCTAGCGTGGGAGTTCTATCTTTTACCCTATTTTGTAGTGTGTGTAGACCTTTTGATCCCTTAGATATTAGAGTAGATATTTGTGCTTATATTTAAGTTTTCTATTTAAGAATTTCTTTATTCTTCGACAATGAGCTAATATGTTTGAACTTTTCTTCTGTATTAAATGTATATAATTTCTATATTTAAGTAACTTTATCTGACGATTAATTGTTTATAAATATTATTATTTGTACTTGTTGTTACTACAGGACGGATATATCGTTGTTACCATATCTTTCTTCTCATCATCATAATCTAGACTCTGATGAAGTATAAATTGCATGTATACCTTACTTCTTGTATACTGTTAACTTGACACAATCATGAATTAATACCTAAATATTTTTCTTCTACGATTATTATCAGAGTCAACAGTCTTTAACAGTCCTCTACTAGATAAGGCCACTCCTTAGGAAGGTAATTTTAGCCTACTATACCACTCTGGTCTGACAGTTTAGTATAGGGTTTGTTTTAAATTTCCCTTTCTCTTTGCTGTCCTATATATACATATATGTATGTTGTCCTGCTAAGTTTTAAGTTTAGTAGTTGACATTACAGTTTACGACTTTAGTGACCGAAGATAGACATACGATGTGTCTTTACCTCCGTAAATGGTTTTCTACACGACTTTTAACTGTTACTTAATTACTCGTATAACATCTACTAGCGCAGATATTATAATACTAATTTCATAATGCTTTGAGGCTTTTAAAAATGTATATTATTGCAAAATATTTGTGTATAAATTATATACATAATATAACTAAATAAACTGGTAAAAGGCTACAATTTAGTTAACATTTAAAAAATCGACACCAAAATTGCGGAATATGCATCGGTACAGCGACCGCGAGACCGCCGACATCGTTTCGCTGATTTTTTCTTTTAATTGACGCAGTGTATTTAGTTTACTGATGAAGACACGATTATTCAAATAACTCAATAAAAAGAAGTCTGCTGGGGATAGATCTGGACTTTTGAGTGGTCATTGAATGTCGCCTCGTCTAGAAATTAGCTTTTCGGCAACATGCCTTTGACCACCGACAGGGACTCATTGGATGTGTGACGAGTGGTTCCATCTTGTTGTAACTATGTATTACGATTGTAACCAGCAAATTCCAAAAGCATCGGCCTCAAGAACTTCCGTAACGTATTTGCGGGGGATGTTAGATTCAAATGTTAACGAATTCTTGGCCCACCTTATGTATTTTGAGCTTGATTAGTTGTTTAATAGTTATGTATATTTAATGATTTCATAGTACCGTTATACGTTTTTTGTCATGTTTTATACAAAACAAATATATTCGAATGCAATTGTCACTCGAACACTAATCTACACTATCCTCAATTTTCAAATTACTACTATTCATTCATTTATATCTTATTACACAAAAAAAACATTATTTTACAATTGCTTAATTCTTTAACAGTAAATTTTAGATCTCAACGAAGAATCCTTAAAAGAAAAACGAAAACAGCTCTCCAAATTCCAAACACGTTTTCCAATTTATTAAAATGCCTCCCGGCCACGATTTTGATAGATACCAGAATATTTTTGACCCCTGGCAAACAAAAGCGATAAATTAAAAGTACAGTGACCGCAAAAATTCTCACAAATTTTGTATTTAAGGGTGTGTCCACATTATCTAAATATAATCTAGAGTAAACCCTTTATACTGTCGAGGGAAGTATTATGAAGAAAATGTTTCACAATTAACACTCGATACATAGCGCTATTTGGTACCTCTTACAGCATGACGTGGGGTCAATATGATTCACATTTGATTTCACCGACAGTGAGCAATTGTCTTTTTATTTAAACCGTTAAGGAAGTAGGTAGTTGATTTCAGCATGAACGGGCTGGCTCAACTTGAGCGGTACTATTCTCTCACAGAAAACCAACCTAAAGTGACAGCACTTGTGCGGAAGCCTATCATTGGTGAGTGCGAGAATGGGGTGATGGCTGTCGATGTAAGAGCAGTGTAATTCTCGTGGAGTTATTGTGAGAGGGGAGTAGACCGAACCGTCGCCCATATAGACCCGTAGAAACAGGCCGCTGGTGAAGCGACCAACTACAGTTAACCACCCTGGGAGACTGCCTCGTCAGGTTTCGCGTAATCCACGGAGTCTTTCTTTGTGCTGGTTGGTGCCGGTTGTGGCCCAGCAATCACTTCCAGGAGATTACAGAAACCCTTACGTTCGTCAGTTCGGCCACCGTCTAGCTATTCTGTTACATGACGACACCGCATGCATCATATAGTGCACCCGCTCGGCACAATGCGACCTGTAATGTGGGATATCCATATGTAGCAGACTGATGTACATGTCACATTACGCCCAGAAAGCCAGTGTACCCGACGATATCCTGGCGGTGGTTCTTATAAACTGTGTACCCGAGTTATCTCCTGTATTGACACGCTTGTATTGCCTGAAAGTACAAAATCTAATATATGAAGCATGATCAGCCTCAAAATAGAAACTAAACGCAGTCTGCATATATCAAGACTTTATGTTCTCTGCAGGTTAGTTTATTACACTGTGTACACTCTGGTTTCGTCGTGTTTTCGTTTTTGGGTTAAAATCCTTGTATGAAATTACAACTTTGATGAATTACAGCAATGATCTGTAAAACGAGTGTACCATTCGGTTCTGCCAAGGCGACACTGCGTTACTTCGGAAAAGCAACGTGAAGCATAATTTTTTTAGATAGATACTGATAGATATGTTTTGCATGTGTCATTGAGACTCACGTTATGTATATAGGATTAAAGGATGAAAGACTGTTAATAAAAAATATTTTTATGCATATGAATGAACTTAGTTCTCACCATACTCATTGCGAAAGCAGACAATGCAGTATGGTGACCCACACTATGGCAGCCCAGTGAGATGCTTTTTCACACTCCATTTGGACACGTACATACATAAAAGGCATGAGAGTAATCGAGGAAATGTAGGGCTCATACACTTACTACGATAACTGTCATACCTACATCATTGGGCTTCTGGTTTCGCACTCATCAACAGAAGGCATGAAAGCTGTCAGTTTAGGTTGATCTTCTGTGAGAGAGTAGTACCACCTCGGTGGAACCAGGCCATTCGTAATGAAATCACCGTGGCTCTACTACCTAAAATGTTACACTTATTTTATAAAATATTCCTTACTTCAAATACTATTGATTAGATACTAAACTATGTTCGAGAAGGATTCCCTACATATTATGTAAATAAAACATAAGTTTGTTTCAAACTTGTTCGTACTAACAGAAGTTAAGTTGGAACTACAAGAAACATTCTTAAGGGTTCCATAATTTACTATTTCTGCATGTATAAGTGAACAACTTTATAGAGTATTACTATCTTACCCTTTTCTTGGAAAAGTTGAAGGCAAAGCTTTGTGTTCGAAATAAGTTTCATCTTATGATGGAAGTGATACTTACAAATAGTAAAGTAATACGAGTACTGTATAAGATTGTTGTCCATTTTAATTGATATTATAATATGAAATAAATCACAAAGGTGTTTATTTGAATACCTGTAACATGTCTCCCTAAATACATATTACATCATTTTTACAGTAAATCTATTAGTCAATAAAAACGTATTTTCCTTATATTTGTTAATTAATTGTAGTTTAATTTAATTTAAGACACAAAGAATCTAAAAATTTTCTAATCGATATAAATACACTCTTTGTTTGCTTGCCAAAATGAATGATTTTGTTTGCGAAAATGAATTATAGACTTGGAGAGTTTCGTTATTCACCAAGCTACATCATCATTTCAGGTCAGTTCAAGTAAACACAAGGTCTCATTTCGATGCGACAATTAAGAGTATATTGAAATTAAGCAGTTAGTTTTGTTTTAATACCAAACTTGACTGAAGACCACGCCATTATTAAAACTCTTAATTTCCTTACGAAGTAGTTATTCACTGGTCATAACTCGCAAAATCAGTTTAAGAAGAACAAACACACCGAGTCAGAAATATAGGTTGAAAAAATCAAAGTACATACGTATGTAATATATATCGGTATGTGTATATAGAAACAGGTTGGCGTCCCCTATCTCGGTATGAATAGAATTCATTAGCACTCCGCCATCAGACATTTGCTCGCTGCTCATACCTTGCAGTGAGTGGTGGATCTTCGATATAAATGGAGCGACAAGCGGGGTGAAAATATGTAAGGATAACTTATGACAGTCGGTTTAGTTTAGTAAAATACTAGCTTTTGTGGACAGTTTCACAAGCGTTAATGTAATGTTAATGTCTCTTCAGATTTTTTTCTCGATTTGACAAAAACTTGTACGTACCTGAATACATTATTATATAAAGTTTTGAAATGATTGACTGGATTTGAATAAAGAATTTTAGATTTGCTTATGTTAATGAACGAACTCTATGCATAAACATATATATTTTAACTAAGAAAATTTAAAATTGGTTTGGATTTTCCCGCTTGTTATGAAAGGCGTCGGTATTCTTTCAATATTTACATACCGTTTATTAATGCAGGTGTCTATGCGCGACTGAAATTACTTACTATCAAATGGCACGTATTTGCTCCTTTAAATTATATGCATATCATCATTATTATCTCAGCAAAAAGACGTCCACTGCCAGTCAGGCCTCACCCAAGCTTTTCCATAACAGTTGGTCCCGTGCTGCCGGCATCCAAGGAAATCCCGCATATCAATCATTAAAAAAGAACAAAACCTCGTTTGGACCTACTCGTAGGTACAGAATTATACATATAATAAGTTTAACCAGACTTGCTAGCGTCGATCCGAGTGTTCGATGTTTAGCAAGCCAAGCATAAACTACCAACAACAAAAGAATAACTTCAACAAACTAATTCAGGCGTCTGTTAATTATTGTATTATTTATTAGTTATAATTAATGGTAGTTAATGGTATCATAAAACGCTTCTTTTAACGCTTTACTCCACTCTCATGGCACGTCTTTAAATTATTTAATTTCATGCAGATTTGTAGAAGCAGGTGTATTTGTGTTTCAAATTGAAGGCTCGTTATGCCGGCTTTTGTGGCAATAATTAGATTTGAATTAGTACTTAACACCCACATTGTTTTATAACATATTTGTAACTAACATTGAATATTTAAACGATACCCTAGGGCATTTATAATATAACTATGACATATTTTTTTTGACAGATTGACATTTGTTTATGGATATTTCGGAGAATATAGTCTAGATCGACGATATATTGACGTTAAGTATTGCGTTTTTTTATATCGGCATCTTTCTCTGAAATGATATCTTTCTTTTATTTAACTTCAAAGGCTGTTAGATAAGACAAACACTACATACAACACTTGTTCGTACAATACTAGTACAACGTACAATACTTGTTCTGGAATAAAATACAATGTTACACTCATTTAAAAAACCAACCCTTATTTAAGAGTTCTGTTTTCAACTAACATTTACTTAATTAATTATAGTCAATGTAAAGGCAACGGGTTTCATGTCCCTCCGACACAAAGGGAGGATCCTCCGACCAGGCGAGGTGATCATGTCTGGAGGGCCACGGCCCAACTGTTGATGTTGGGATGTTGTACATATGTTAATTGCCACGCGAATCTCTATTTCGTGATATAGGATTAGTAGTTGCTTTATCTTCACTAGATGGCGCTGTAGTATGTATTTCTGTTTACACTTATGTGGAAGTCGCTACAGTCAACTAACATAATATTAGAGTAAGTTCTTGATACCATTGCTTATTTTCGAGAAGTTGATGGTGAAAACTACGATGCATCAAATTACATATACATATTTATTTGAAGTACTAAGGTCCAAATTTTAGTTTTAGACAATATATTATTTTACAGGTTAATAATATTAATAACCGAGGTTTGGTTTTACTAAACGGACAGAGAATAGACAATAGGTTCCCATACTCGAATACTTGTAATGAAATGGAACTCCGTGATGGAATACTTATTAATAAGCTACTAATAACTTTGTGGTGCACTTGTGTTAATAGCATTAAGGTACTGACTGCGGCTGTTGAGTGTGCACATATTTTAGTATTTGAGGCTCTCAGTGTAGCTGGATAATGTTAAAGATTTACAGTCACTATAGCAGAAGTGAAAAAGCCCATTGATGCAGGGGTGATAGTTATCGTGGTAAGTATGTACAATATAAT
This sequence comes from Hypercompe scribonia, assembly GCA_949316085.1. Classification (NCBI taxonomy): domain Eukaryota; kingdom Metazoa; phylum Arthropoda; class Insecta; order Lepidoptera; family Erebidae; genus Hypercompe; species Hypercompe scribonia. The sequence continues at coordinate 7,474,982 of OX438992.1, read as the reverse complement.
ACCACGATGACTGTCATGTCTTTTACGTCCCCAAGTGAGGCGTAAAAAAGCATTTTAATAGGCCGCCATAGTGTGGGTCGCTATACTGTATCAGCATTCACAATGAGTATGGTGACCACAACTCTTGGATGTAGAGTAGTCACTTTGGCTGGCTCTTAAAATTAAAAATAATTAAATAAAAAAAGCAGTGATAAAGAAATTGTTTTGGAAATTTTGAATATGTATATTGTACGTAACATAATAATAAATATTACAACCACTCTGTGTTTTTAAAATATCAAACAACGAGACTAAATTAAAGACATAAGTTTTCACGTTTTAAACGATGTTTATACAATCCATACGTTGAAACATAACTTTAATTCTATAATTGTTCATAATATTTCACCCTCTTTATTTGTTTGTGCGGAAATCCCCCCGGATACCACCCGCTAGTGGTTATAAATATATGTTAATATCTCGCACCTATGTATATTTAATTTGGTAGTAGTATAGTGGAGGTCTTAATTCCAATATTTTTATCAAGATGGCGTTGTTCGGTTTGTGTTCATGGCAAATAGATGGCACTATCTTCGATAAAAGAGAAAAGTAGCATCATATACTGCTTAATTGTTTTTTAAGTGGAATAATAATAAATATGTTTGTAATGCTTTAATTTTAGATTATGTAGCTATTGATTGTCAATTGCTGCACAAAAATTTTTACAGAAGACATGAAGAAATTCATTAAAGTTTGAATTTTAAAATGCAGTGGATAACAAAATCACTTCTGTATTACTTTTTATTTTTTTGAATGAAAATATTAAAAACAAATTGGCCTGTATTTAGAAAATTTTTAATAATACGTATAATTCGATATATACGTTGAAGAGACCATTTTTTGTAAATACAGGCTTGAAGTCACTAAAAAGTTTAGATATACTAATGCCAAGTTATGTGCTTGTTTCAGGTGTTCCTACAGCTCGAGCTTAATCACAAATATGTTATAGTTCATATTAATACGCAGCAGTGTAGTGTCCAATTTGAATAATATTTTCCGGACCTTAGTGAGTACATTAGTGTACCTTTAAGTGTAAACATGGGTTGCAACACGAGTTCCGAGGCCAAGACTGCAAAGGAAGAAAAGACTAATGCTGAAGAGAATCAAACAAATACTGCCACAGGTATGTGGGACTATTATCTGACTCACAATAGGCCTGTGTAGTTTAAGTACCGAGCACTGAAATTCTAGATTTACCTGCAATTTTTGTTTAAAACATACACTTCGTGTCAAAATGCTTAGGCATGTGAAAACTGAAGCGTTTAATAGTTAAGGGTCGGTAGAGTGTAAAAAAACTCTTATTGTAGCATAGCTACGAGTATTTAAATATTTGGTTAGATTCGATTGTATTGTAGCCTAAAATGTTTTTTCAGCTTTACTTTAGGGTGTTTTATATAAACATTTTATAAAGACATGCTATGATAATATAAATTCAACGCCATCTACTGCAACTTTTTAGGACTACTTTTGCATCATGTTACCCTCTAGGTATAAATGTACTGTATTTTACCACAGTATAATATAGATGGCGCTTCAAACAATTTCACGATCGGCTGAAATCTTACTGATGGCAAGTATGGTCTCAAATGTATTATTATCGTATCATGTTCACTTGATAAATGTATATAGTTATAAAATATAATATAATAAAATATAAAATTGTATCCCGTGGTATTCAGAATTGCATGACTGCTACGGCGTAACCTACCTTCTACAGGTCTACATCTACGAAGATCTACGAAACCCTAGTAAAAGAAATATACGAAGTTTAGGTATCCTTTTTTGTTATATTGGAGTCATACCAAATCGCAATTGTCGAACTGAAAACTTCACGATGTACCGTCATAAGTAAGGAGACCACTGGATTTTCTTCTAGATTCGTATAGGGTATCCCCTAGCACTATAGCTTCTTTATCCTTGTTGTTTAAACTTTTAAATATAGGTATAACAAACATTAGGATAATTACACCATTAATATTTCAAGAATGGTTGTACAAATACATAACTTTTATTTGCTATAATTATCTCCCTCGAATATCAAAGTATTTCTAAAATAACAAAATTTCACGAAAAAAGTATATACAGAAAATTAGGGGACACAAAATTAAAAATGTAGATAAATGATATCCTTTTAGAAATAACATAGTAAAAGGAATATTTCTAAAGCTTCTGCTTCGAAAACGTTTTTACAGCGGAAACCATGGATTTTCTTCATTTCTATATATAGCATTTACTTGAATAATTTTCCACACTTGCTCTGTATCCTTCCTCGTTGTTTTTTCCAGTTTGTTCTCCAGTTAATTTGCAAAATAAAAGTGAAAACATACTTTCCTTAAAACTTACAGGTGACAGACGAGGTTTGTTCATTTATGTGTGTGTCTAGATTCATTAGACTTGTTTCAAAATGTCTACCTCAGCCTAAAATTTGGATTACGTAAATATGCTCTTATCTCGTTTATCTTTTAAAAGTACGTACACGATACATCATGTAAGACTAAAAGTGTCCAGAAAATTGGAAAATTGAAATTCCTAGACTTTGTTTAATATCATTATTTTTGGGTGACCGTGAGATGTTTGCTCCAGCTTTTAAAGGTTACGATTATCGATTACAAGAATAAATTATCTTGTTATTCTGGAGCTTTAGGGAGTGGAACCATTTTATAAAACCTACTTCTTGTTGAACAAACAGTGTGATAAAGTTCTATATATCAAAGAGATTTTGTTTATTGAGATGTTTACGATCAGTCTGGTTATCTTGGTATAAGCTCTGTCTAGTTTGAGATCAAAGGGCCGTGTGTGATGTTTTAATTTTTTTTTTATATAGTTTTAACTTAACGTAGACTTTCTTCACCGTGTTTGTGTGGTGATAAATTAAGAATATAGAGTGTCATCACCACTATTTATGTCATAGGTGTTGTAGACACTGACAAAGGGAGTAAACTATACAGGACAAGTGAGTATAAAGAGAAGGAAAACTGTACACAAACCCTATAATCATGTATTTAGTCAGTTTGATATAGTAGACTAAAGCCTCCTTTCCAAAGTGAAGTTTATGTCAAGCAGTAGACAGTTTGGGGTTGATATGTGTACCTTCTTCGAAGTCCTTGCTATTAAATAACTAAAATTTTATTTATGTTTGCTATCTTCAAAAACAAACTTTTTTGATTAACTTACGTACGCAATTAGGCGCTTTCAAAGTGAGATTAATATACTAATCAACACGTTCAAGTGTCTGACCCATTTCCACATATTTTTTTTTTAAAGGAATAAGTCTTGTGTCGGGGGGGACTTTACAAACATACAAGAAATGGACACAAAGAACACTGACTCAGAACAACAATTTATGGATTACACAAAGTGTTGTCCCATATGGGGTTTGAATCCACAACACTTAACGCATTAGAGTGTCATGGCGACCGCTTCAACCACTGGGCCAACTAGGCCGTGCAGTCAATTGATATTTGACATTAGAATGAAATTTCAGGCATTTGAAATCTATTAATAAATTATTTTAATAGCTCTAATCTCACTATCTAGAAGTATTGTTTTTGTGTCACTCCCGATATACTATACTAGTAGCACACCAGAGAAAATAGATGAAAGCTTACATATAACCCCTGAAAAGGGAGGGATGTTCGAATTTTAACGAACATTTCTGTTATGATGTCAGTTTTATTGTGTACACCATTTGTCTTATACATATAAATATAACAAAATGCTATTAATATTGTGGCTTTTGTGTATGCAAAACATTCAAATGTTTTCTCTATAAACTTTACTGGTATGCAAACACAAAATCTCATTATAAAATGTGACCGCAGATTATAAAATCCAGTAGGTTCAACTTAAACTTAAAAGTGCCGTAAGATTTTGTTAGTTCGTTATTTAATATATGGAATTACTACAATTTTATGTCATTAAAATTCAGAATGAAACATTAAAAATGGAAATGTAAACTAATCGCTTTTAATTTAATTATTTCTGTAAAAATAAATTGATACGAACATATTCTATTATTTTTTTTATTAAATTCTATACTTTTTGTATTGATAGGTATGATCCAGTGTTTTTTTTACATGTGTGTAGAAAAGAAAGAAAATTGTAACTTTTTATAATCAAATGTAGTCGATTGGTAACATTAAAAATAATATTTGTCAATTTAGCAAAACATATACTTTACTTCTTTTTTTTTAAGTTCTTCCTTGTTTTTATTAGGTCACTATTTTTTTTAATTTTATTTTTATTTATTTCAGTAAATAAATAAATAAATAAGATATATGTTTTACTGAAGTAAAATATATGTTTTACTTGTGTGTTAATTATAGTGATTAATTTTAAGCGAAATCGTGAAGAGTTCCATATTTTTACTCGATGTGGTGATGGATTAAAAATATAGAGTGTTATCTCCCCTACTTATTCCTTGGGTATCGAAAGAGGTGATTAACCGAGTAAACTATACAAGAACAAAGAAAGGAGAAGAAAAACTTGAAAGAATTCCTATGCTAACCCATCTGGGTAGCGTGGTATAGAAACCAAATTATTTTAACAAAGGAGAGGCTTATGTTTTGTAGTGGACTATTAAAGGCTGTTGATGTGATAAGTTTTCTCTAAATAAATATAGTACATATAAAAAAAATATGTAAACATATTTATTTACTTGGCATCATATGATTTTATTTTCACTTGACAATAATATGCTTACTTCTATTTCGTAAGTGGGACTTCAATCGTAGTCGGTGCTATTAACTAGACTAAAAGATGAGAATATATATGAGAGAGTGATTTAGTTTGTTTGTTACTCTTCGGGACATTTACTACTTCACCGAGCATGATAAGATTTTATATACACAACTTCAGAGCGATATCTCTTATGCGGCGAAAAGTATTCTTCTTTAGAAACAAAAGTATCAATTTTGGACCTACATCATTAAAGCTTTCAGAAATAGGAACAGAGGCTTATTAATAGCATATTATAACTAATAAAACAAAACTAGTATTTGTTTGTCGCCCTCGTATCATACGACAAAGTACTATTCTATGTTAAATAATGAAGTGTTCAATTATTTTACTATTTCCACCTAATTTTATTATGGTATGCGAACTGTTTAACCGGTTTTGACGATACTGTGGTCTCTAGTATGAGTCTTACATTTTTCGTAGCACATGCTACGTGCACTCGTAGACTCGTAGTGTTGTTTTGTTTTTATAGGTTTACCTTGGAAGTCTGCCGTCCTAGGCTTTCGTATTTTATTTATAGTGTACTTTTTAGGGATGAAGAGAATTTCGTTTGGGTTTGACATACAATTTGTCTAAGTGTAGCTGACCTTGCGTTGCCGTTTGGGCTGAGAAGTAGTCTCTATTTTTTGTGACCATAGTTATTTTAGAAGTATTTTTTTGCCGACCCTGACTTATTTTTCCATGTTTTTTTGGTAAATAATATGTGACAAATACGGCGTATACGATTCGATTCAAAAATTCATTTTCAGATTCTGTGGTCATTATAAGGCACCTATGTAATTTTGCTATATCCGTCTGTAAAAGAACATTCATAAGCTTTGTATACACTCATTTAAGATTCAGAACTTTGAAGTATATTAATAAGTAGGTCGCGACAGTAATCACACAAAAGTCTCATATCGTGATGACCCCCTTTAATTTTCAAAGAAAGTTAATTAATACAAATATTTTTAACTTTCCTTCAAAATCTCAATTAAAAATATGAATTACACACACACATGAAAATGTGTAGGTTAATAGATATTGAATATACATGAATATTAGTAATTCCATCATATTAAAACAGTTGATTTGATTTGGATGAAATTTGGGAAAGAAAATTATTACAGTCTAAGATAGCATTATAAATTATTTTTTATCGTGGATTAATGACGAAGTAGACACTAACGCTTACAAACTACTGTATGATACATTTAGCATCCAGCAACCTCCAAATTCTCTTAGGGTTTGGCGATGTCACAGTACTGAATTTAGAACGCAATAAATACTTTGCTAACCTATGGCAAGTAGCTCCCAAAAGTATAAGCTCTGTGTTTAGCGGTGTGTATTTCTCAGGTATGTTTCAGGATACGTTAAGATCGTTGTCATTCACTTGAATAAACTTCTATTTTGTTCATCGAAGTACAAGACAAAATGAGGTTTTACCCAATTTTATCGTTATGTTTTCTTATGGTATTTGACATTTTTATGAGCAACTCGATATAGTTTTATTGGATTGCGATATACTTAGAAGTAAGAGCGTCAACATGAATCAACAGCCTTTGACATTCCACTGTTGGACATAGGCCCCTCTTTAGCAAGGAGGTTTTGTCCTACTATACCACCCTGGCCAGGCGGGTTTTTATAGGGTTTGTTTCAAGTGCTTCTCTTTGTAGTGATATTTTCCTGAATAGTTTGTTCCCTTAGTCATTTCTTACAGCACCCATCAGTTAAATAGGAGTGGTGACACTACGTATTCTTAATCTGTTACCACACGGACAGAAAGTAAGTGCGATAACAGTGAAATGAAATATGAATAAAAGCCTAAGACACCGCTTCTTTGAATATTTTGCTAAGCTGACAGTCATTTTTGACTCTTGCAGAGGTATTTTTTATCTTTAATTTTACATTATACACAATTAAGTATCAAAGAAAACATCGGAATGTCATTTTTAAAACATAAAATAAATACTTTTTTTACTTTTATTCAAATTATTATTACATAGGGTGCATAGGGCACCAAGAACTTCAGATGCCAAGACAACCTCACCTGCAACTGGTGTACCTGCTACCATAGGCGACAGACGAGGCTCTGGTAAACAAAACGTCCCGATTAGCGGCAATAACAGACCTGATTTTATGTATATCAGAAAATCACGTCTGTTTCATTATTATATAAATAGTCTTGCCAAGGACTTAGTCAATACCATGCTTAGATAATGTGCATACATGGATACTGATTTTTATACGATTATTGCACTTATCGCTCTTTTATCTAAAGATTTTTTTTTAAAAGTTAACGCCCGTTCTAGGAATAAATCCTGTGTTGCGGGGGACTTTAAAAACATACAAGAAACGAACACAAAGAACACTCAGTCTCAGAACAACAATTTATGGATCACACAAAGTGTTGTCCCACGTGGAATTTGAACCCACAACACTCAGCGCAGTAGAGAGCGACGTGGCGACCGCTTAAACCACTAGGCCAACCGTGCAGTCTGATTATGTTTAACACTTTATATTAACTGGAATATAAGTCCTGTAATTGGTCATCCTAATTAATAATACCTGCAGCTGGCCAGACGAGTTGGTATAGAATTTCTGTGAAGTTTTCCTCTTTTTTTCAGGGGTCGTTTCTTACGTAGCAAGTTCCCTTACTCACCTCTTACGGGATATATAGGTAAAGCGACACTCTGTGCTTTTAATTCATCACTACACAGACAAACAGATTTGAAGAAAAAATGATGAGATAATTAAACCTTGATTTCAAACTTATCAGAGCTTGTGTTCTGAAAGCCAGATATTTGGTAAATATAAGTATGAAAATGTGTATAAATACGTCTATATTTATGTCCAAATACATATAAATATATTAAAGATAAATAACACGTAGGTACTGAATAAAAGATGATACTCATCGAATTCATGTTCTCCAAGAAAATACAGAAATAATATTATTTTACTGCTTCATAGGTTTACGGAAGGTACTGAAAATATTACAATTCTTGAAATAACATTTATCACTTTAACTGTCTCGTTAGTTCTGCTGTAAGAAGTAGCCGCTAAAACCTCCAGAGGTTTTTGACCCTAGCCGAGATAAAAATATATTTGGGAACAAGGTTTTTTTTAAGTAAACCTATTCTGAGCTTTATTTTATATTCTGTAAACTGTTGTGTGTTTATCTACAAATGACGATCACTAACTATAATAGTAATAAATAATTTCAGGGCTACGTCATGATTAACTGTTTTGAAATATTTTTTTCGAAGATGAGTATTCAAATTGATAATAATTAGTAATCATTTGTTCTCTGAGGGCTGGATTTGTTTGAATTATAATTCATTTTTACCATTAACATAATAATTTGATAAGAAAATGGTGATTTTTTTCCTTGATTTTTTTTTTATTCATGCTGTATAAAATAATGTTTCCTCTAATTAAAAATCATTACACACTTTTATCCACTTCTCTAAATATCCAACTATCACTAATTTCGTGTCAGTTTTATATAAATAACAAATCAATACTTGTATAGTTCAAGCTTGAATTGATTGTGACACGACGCCACGCCCGAGCGGATGTCGGCCATCGCTATTTTATAATTAACTTTGCTATGGGCCATTTGTCAACTCAATTGCTATACCGATAGACTTCAATAAACTTCGAGCTATTTCATTGTTTTAACTTGAGATTCTTTTTTTAAATAGTTTTTGTTAATAGAAGCCTAGATATATCTAAGTGCGTATATTGTATTTTAGTTTGAAAGTGCAAGTGTATACAATAATTTAATAGTATAGGGTGTTTTACTGAACATCATACATTTAATTTGCAAGTTATGAGTTAAGGGTATGAAAAGTCGTTTAACATGTTTGTGTATTTAGGTTGAATGATATTGTTTTAAATTGTTTTTATAGCGTAAGTAATTCAATTTCACTTTTAGAAATTGAAATAATAAGAAAAAGAATAATATAAATGATGTTTTATACTCTTTATAATAATTATCTCACACTTTCTACTTATATTTATTGTCCCAGTAAGTAAACCTTTTAGTATCACGACATTTCTTCTTAAAGTGCTACCTTAATTTAAAAGGTTGGCAATCACTTTTTTAATTTTTAATATAAATAATGTGTATTTTGAAGTACAATAAAAAACCACGACAGAAAGAAAATGTTATTCATTTGTTTTCTGACGTATGATAATATATAGGGTGGGCCAAGAATTCGTTAATATTTGAATCTAACATCCCGCTCAAATATTTTACGAGAGTTCTGGGGACCGATGCTACTGGAGTTTGCTGGCTACAATCATAACACATGGTTTCAATAAGATGGAGCTACTTGTCGCATATTCAATAAGTCTCTACCGGTGGTCATAGATATGTTTCCGGAAAAGCTGATTTCCAGGCGAGGCGACATTCCATGACCAACCAGAATCCTAGAATTTATCTACACATCAAAAGGAAATTAAATGTGGAGTACGCAACAATTTGTAAGGGGTTTGTATTTGCTAATGTGAAGAATGAGAAAGAACTACTCTAGATGCGGCGACAATATCCCTGATGTAAATTTGATGTTACTAGTTATTTTGATATTAAATTCACGCCAGAGGCATTGTCACCCCATGGAGAGTAGTTTTTTTGTATTTTTCAATTTGACAGTATTGTTTTCTTTTCTTTAATAGTAAAGGCAGGGTGTACGAGCAGAAGACTTATCTGACGACATCTAAAACGTCCCAAGTGTGCGTCATCCTTATTCTAGCTTCATTGTGATTTCTTATCCCGGTATACTTTCTTGCTTTATTTTGCCTGAAAATGATTAAAAGAAGCAGGCATCTGGCCAAAAAAGCAGATGAAAACTTGTCTTGAAACATTAAGATAAATTTCACATTTAAAAAACTTAAATATTATATCGTATCTTTCTACATTCTTAAAATGGATCATTTTAACCCAGTACTTGATGGCATTATGCCATATGGATATACTATACTATCTAAACGAGTTCACAGTAGACTTCATTCAGACTTATCGAGACAGGATGACGCTCAGGGCGACGTGTTGCATTCATTATCGCGTTTCCATTTCTTTGCGTCGCAAAAATATTATACTCTATTTATCTACGATTTCTTCAATATTTCTTTTCACCCAGTTTATTTGAACATTGGTTTGTGATAATTGTATATTATATTTGTTCTAGTCTCAATTTTTTATAACATAATAATGGTAATAAATAATCTCTTCTCAAAATATATCAGTAAAAGCAGCAGATTAGGTTTCTTTGTGAGAGACTAGAGATGTCCCATGTTGATGATCTTCAACCACATCCCATACATATAGAATTATACAATGACTAGAATGTATTGCTAGCAACATACACAAAAGAAGAATTTAGTACGAGTATACATGTCTATAAATGGCTTTCAGCGTTTGTGATGCGCGTGTGTTTGTGTATGTCTGTGTATGTACCGGTAAGCGTGGGTGGGTAGGTTTGGTGTTCTGTGCATAAGATATGTAATTACGAAGATATAACCAAAAACTGTTCAGTTCTGCCGTAATCCAAAGATTGAAACTACTTGGATACTGCTTAATATAAGATTTTATTACCTGAGAACTTTGTGCATTGCTTTGACAAAAGGAATTACGACAGACTTTTCAGCTTATGTGCGAAATGACGCAGGTTGTAAGGAACGATTTCTTAATAGGTCTCTTTTAGTAGATTTAGTTTATAAAAATTAATATTTCACAAATTAAAACTTCACTTCTACCTTATAAAACAACAACTAACGATTTTTTATCCAGAAATGAAAAACATCTTTGAAATGTTTTAAAATACAGTGTGTTTACGTCTTCTAAGTATTTAAAAATTTAATTACCATCCAAAATTACGTTAAAGTTATAACTCCTTACAAATTATTGATATAACGCGACCATCTACAAAGGCAGTTCTGTTGGTGTACGTTGCTTTACCTCACGCCGCACGTCACAGTCCTTCGGGCAGCCCGGGTGGCCGCACGCGTCTCAACTAACGAACTCACTAACCCTCTTCTGAATTTTCGACCACCTCCGAACGCGGGGCGAATCAAATTTGTGAATTTTGAATTTGGATCGTGTGCTTCCAAATTAAAATCCAGGTAAGTGCAAATTCGATTTATTATTTTATTTAGTTTCATATTTCTGGTAAATAATTTTAATAGTTTATGTTTATAAACCTCATTGCTATGGTTAATAATTTTTAATATTTGATGTTAGTGATGCAACGGAGCGTTGTTGGTCATACTTAAAGGTCGGTTAAAGAAGGGCAAGCTAATTAGGTTAGAACTAATTAGTAAGGGAGGGTTTCTCTTGTTTATATTTATACGGCCTACGTATAAGGGGTTGAGTTATTCTAGTAGCTAAGAACAATGTGTTATAATTATATTAATTATTTACCCGTATGATTATTTTGAATATATTTGTATTTTACGATGAATTATTTTTACAATATTATTTAATAATAAAATTGATATTATTAGAAAATAAAACCTAAAATTCAAAAACCTAAAGAACAACGTATATTACATAATTAATCTTTTTAAATCTTATTATTTATAAAAATAACAATCAACAAAAATCCGATATTTTTCCTAAAAACCGGTTATATAAAAGCACATAAAATATTTACCTGAACCCTTACACCTTGAATTTATGGATAACACGATTCTCTTTAAGTGTACATAATAAATGAAATTGCCCGGCCATTGTGAGTTAATATTTAAAAAGCATTGATTTTGCACCTATCCTGACTTTGTTTGTATACAGGGTGTGGCGTAAATAGTGGTCCACCGTTCAGGGTTAGGTACATCAGGTAGGTACCTACACCATACCAAAATTTTAAACCGGTCCGCCGACTGGTTACAGAAAAAAAAATATTTTTAATTTTTTTTAAGAAATTCCCATTTTCATTACGAATTTGACCACAGTTTCAACAAAAAACATTATTTTTGATTTTCTATTCGTGTTTATTCATGTTGAATGTATGAGCTATCATAAAAAAATAAAGATTTGTATTGAAATTGTAGCCTTTACGAGAAAAAGTGATTTCTTCTCAATTCTTAACCTAAATTTTATCGCATCACTCATATTCAGGAGCGTTTTTTGAAAAAAAAATGTACTACACTGTTAGTGCCCATGCATTTAAAAATATGCTCATGATGTACTGATTATAAAATGGTATAATAGTACCGCTTTTCAATATTTATGAACTGAATTTACATTGAATTGCTTGTATTCCAAATCAACCTAATTCAAATTTGTTGATCAATTTTACAAAATAAAATATGCCTGTAGAAACAGAAAATTCATGAGAAAAAGGTAGAGCAAATTTATCATGATTTAGTAGACTGACAGTAAATGATATATAAGTTGAATGTTAATAAATATATGTATTATAATAAAAAAATTAATAAAATATCTAAATTATGTTCAAGATTTCGCAATATAGAATCTTATTAAATATCTATGTATTGCCACTATTTAACCCACAACACTAGCTGCGTTTTGTTTCTCTTAAAGTTAAAAATTATATCTCTTTTTTTGAAAGTTATATATGTAGGAGCAAACGCTTTTCGTTAGTGATTTTTTTTATTATTTCTTCAAAATAATATTTAACATTATACATAGCAACAAAAATATAATAAAACGAATAATAACGCAGCAGCAATAATAACATGTTTCTTTATTTAATATTTCTTTTCATAAAATTAGTTTTTAATAACAATCAACACCAATAAGAATTGATTTAAAATTCGATTAGTTTAAATAAATACTAAATTTTAAAACACCGTTCGTAGTCTGACAAAATGAAATATTCAACACGTACGCCCAGTTTGGGTCAGAAATTAAAAATTAAACATGCTGCGGGCAAATGCAAAATACCACGTCACTGTTGGACCGGGTTTCCTCGCAATGAATGGCAACTCAAATAATCGCACAATAGAATGGAAATCCGTTATGTATTTTTATTTTACCTGAAATTTGTGGAGCTGGTTCAGTTTTAACTGGCAAAAATGACAGAAAACTCGTTTCGCTTTCAAAGGGTAAACTTTAAGTAAGAAATACGTGTCTTATTACCATTTCAGTTTTTTTGAGGTCTTCAGAAACTTGATTTTTATCAGTTTGTACTATCTGTCTGATAATATACCTTTAAATATTCAACACTGTAACGAAAAAGAATTTTGGCTGTGGGTTCACAACTCTAGTCTTACAAGAAACCAATATGACATCATTCAATGTCGGAATGAATGGGTATTCTTCTACATGGTAGAGATTTCTCCGCAGTTAAGCACTTTTGGCATGCCTTACTTTTTTCAGTCCAATTAGTCTTCAAACATGTGTATAAAATTGGGTTAACGCCTGTACCTTAAAACTACATATTTCCTAGTTTCTTCATCTTTATCATCTTCGTAGCGTTAATATTTCCTAACATTATTTGAGTTCGGTTGAAAGTTCAACCGGTTTTACTTGAACATAAATTTTTATACGAAGCGATTGGAATCAGCGCACCGCAACCTTGAGGGTGAACTGATTTCGCAGGTTGAACTAGTTGACAGTATATTTGAGGACACTGAATTCCCAATAACGATTGAGATAGATGTTTATGACAACCAGGACTGACAACTTAACGTGCTCTTTGAGGCACGGATGTGAAATACCGTCAATCTTCCATATTCTGAGTTGTTACTAAGGATTTCTTGTAAGAAAAACTCAACAACCGTATTTGGTTCGATCGAACCCGAATCTTCTTAATCGATTTATTAGTATATTATTATAAAGTATTATGGCATGCAGATATGTAGTTAATGTCTCACTATAGTAAAATTCAGTCAAAAGCCTTCCTGTAGCCAATTTTCTCGTTGCGATGAGATTTCGCCGTGGTTAACAAATACACATTGAAAGCAAAGCAAAGATTCGTTATGAATATTAAATAATAATATATCTTTATAGCACACTAAATATAATACAAAAAAAGACAGAAAAATAGTATTAGCCTGTTAGTACGATTAGCAGTCTTGCCGTGCTGTAACAAGACAGTCTTGTACAAGAAACAATTAAATTTCAAATTCAAAAGGCTCATATTCAAATACTTTGTAACGCAAATTAAAAAAAAACTGCAATTAAGCCTAAAAATATGCCTAACTCTCCATATAGTAGACATTCACAACTTTTCTTTTTATTGACAGAATTTTAATAAGTATACGAACTCAAACAAGCTCTATTCCAAATATTTTACTACCATGCGAGATAGCTTAGAATATTCATGAAGCGAAATACCCTCAGTTCTTTCAAAGCCCATAACTCTTTGAGGGATAAAATATATTATGTAATGTACGGTCTTGTAATTTTATGAGATCTTAACTTTACATAAAGGTTTATAAAGAATTTTTAAAAGTAAATACATACATATTCAGTACTGAGATAATATTCACAAAGGTATTAAAATTTATGTAATCTACTCACACACTAAAACACCCACATAAATTTGCCTCAATGTTTACTATACAGCATTTTATCTATGTACTACCCGTAACCAACGCGCTACGTTGTAATCAATAAATCTACAAATTATGTAGCATTTATAATTTACTAGTTTTTGCCCACGGTTTCACTCGCGTGGTATTTGGTCTGCCACATTAAGTTTCGTAACAGATCATTTTAAATAGTTTTTTTTTTAATTAAAAGTATCCTATATTACTTCTAACACCTCCAAGAACATGTGTGCAAAATTTCGTGATAATCGGTTGAGTAGTTTTCGCTTGAAACCGTAACAAACATTTGAATTTCTAACTTTAGTTGGGATATTCAAACATTTTTTCCTATATCTAATTTTATTGTTTTTTATTTTTTGATATATTTGTTACTTATACAGATATATCTAACTTATTACAGAAACCTTAGTGCAAAGGTAATGCAGATAATATTTATAATAAAGCATGTAAAATACACAGGCACTACATACAAACATACCTTAGTTGAAGTTGACTGATCGACGGGCGGTGTTACAATGTTTTAAAACTCCCCAGAGGTTTGAAAAAACAGCGCGATCGTGACTAAATATAGTTAAAATCTGTTTATTACTTTTACAATGCAACCAATTATATAAAACATCAAAGTAATAAAAGCAACAATGATACAAAAACTTTGTCATCCAGCCATATCTTGCAACTATAACTTAACGTAACGTAGACTGCCAAGTGATCCTGAATCGCACAATCAAAGTTCTTGTGCAGATAGTCAAAGGTATAGGACTTTCAACGAACCTTAGCATGATCACTCGCTTTTGCTGATGACTCTTCTTTTTAAAGAAAAGTCCCGAAGATGCAATGTAGATTCTTTTATATTAGTAAGTTTGTATAATACATATTATATTTGTTTATGAACTAATTTTTACTCTTTTGTCAAAACTGTTCCTTTACGATGATCTACGTTTCAATTGAGAATTTTTATTTTGAACAAGTTTGCCTACTAAGTGCAACATCTTAATTTAGTGACATTGATAATTGGGTAGATGACTGTAACGTAAATAAATACCAATGTCCACATCATTAAAACTAATATCGTGAAACATCTCGGAAAATATAATTAACATAGCTTTTTATTATTATTACGAATTTCAAACAAATATACAGTGAAATAAATTGTTCAATTGAGTAGTCTAAAACAGTGAAGTCACAATTTTGTATTTAGTACATTTTTCATACAAAATTGTCGTTTTGACAGATGATAAAAAGTAACTAATTTGACTAAGGTGTCATCTAGCATATTCCTTATATATGTCGTTTAATGTTCTTCTTTACCATTGCGACACATAAACAAAGTGTAAACATTTGTTGCTCTTCATTACACGTGAAAATAGTACACACATTTTTTTTTTACTTTATGAAACCATAGACCGATTAGGGATTTAGAACCTCCTCATACCGGGCAGTCGGAGATCCGATGTGATTTGCCATCATGTCATAAAAAACAGAAGTGTCGTATTGTTGCGATTTAACAATGTTTAGACAAAATGGATGTTTTCATTGTAAATATTTTTACGCGCCATATCTGTAAATACGATAAAGTAAGTCTATTTTGAGTTTGTCATTCTTTCATTATTTCACCTACGCTATTATAACAGCTATACGTCATTAAAATGTAGGACGTCACATCCACAGGCGCCATGTTGTCTGTTATATTTGCCATTGACGTGTAATACGGAAGTCGATTCAGTTTGAAGGTGAACCATTATACTTTGAAACAGGTACAGGAATAATCAATGCGCTATAAGCAGGTTTAGTTTCCATGGTTTAAAAAAAACATGTGAGTGTAATTATATATGCTAGTAAGAAGTTTTACATCTTCGACGTAACAAGGTAAAAATCTTTAGTAAAAATCTAAAAATGTTATCTTTTGCTTTATCCTATATTTGTAGTGAACACAACACTAACAATAGAAAAAGTATAGCTACAAAAAGGTATTAAACACATTGAAAGAAAATTTTATTATAACGCATTATATAGTTAATAAATTTTATTTTAAATATCATAAGGCAATTATTTGTACACAACTAATAATAAAAAAAAAACCGTGAAAAATTTACTCTCATAATTTTTCTCTAACACGTCAAAAGAAGAAATAATTTCAAGAATGTTTTTAAACCTCCTAATAACATTTGTCAGACATAAAACTGCAAAAAACTGTATTCACTACTGTTTCGCAAGATTATTTTTAATCCTTGACGCAAAATACATGTCATAAGTTTGACGTCTCTGTGTCTGTCTGTACCATCATAGTTCTTAAAAGAATCGACACTACAGTCCCTTAAATATAACCTGATCTCTGTAACAGACGGTTACAAAACCAACGAAGCAACTTCGTAAGCATGTACTTCGTAAGCTTTAAAGTGACACTAGTGACAATTGTCACAGAGGTCAAGCTATATTTTTAGAACAATAGCATAGAAAACCAAACTTTTTGAGCTGTAGATGGATTTAGGACATCCCTTAATATAATAAAGACTTATTATTTCATATAAATCGGAAACGAACTGTTTTGACGTCTATTAAAGAGAAAATGTTTGACTGGACAGTCAAATACCGCATCATGTGTCGTTAAGTTAAAAAATTGTTGACAGAAATTATTCTCTTTTCATAATATTTTTTTTTAAATATTGAAATGAATATTATATTTTCATATAATTATTTGGTGATAATTTAACATCATTAATTGCAGTAGTCTGTATGTTGTTTTAGCTGTAAATTGTAATCGTGCACTGCATTTGAAACTGGTAATTCTAAAATATGTAGTAATAAAAAAGATTACTATTGCTAGAACTCTGTTACTAGAATTTGTTATTTTAATTTATACACGTGATCGAATAATATCATTTTTTATTTATAAAAAGCCACCAACACACTGCAAATAAATTACTTTAGAGGTGTAATTATTTACTTTTTTAAATAGGGTAACTAGTAGAGCAATATTCGACTTACTAACGCATCCGTTGCCTTATCCTTTGAAACAAGTTCCCTTTGGTTCTGAAACTAGTCGATCGTTCTTATAGTATCTATTCACATAGTCAAGTCTATCAAATCTTAAATCAAACAGCACGTGAACTTAACAAACTAATAAGCGAAGTGAGCATAAAATAGTGTCTTTATTTAAGGTATAAATAATCTTTATACCCAGTAACAGTAAAGGGTAACAAATAACTCATTGTCCAAAACAAAATTGGCTTCCATTTGAATTACCATTTTTATCGACCACTTTGGGTACTACCCAAAATGGCCGATAAAATGTCTTTCAGAGGGAAAATAATGTCGTTTCGAATCATTGAACTCCACAATTGTTCAGCAAAACATATAAATAGAGCCACACATATAATTGTGTTCTGAAATAAATTATGACACGGTTTTCGCATTGGTTCGGAGTTTAATACACGCATTGTTAGAATCCCATGGGTATAAATTTATTCGACTAACATTTATTACTAATTATGGGTTAATCACAAATCATGTTAATTCTTCAGATTACATAATTTGCAACAGAAATTATAATTTTAAAATTTACATATTTTTCATATTAACCCTTCAACGCTCGACATATGAAAGTACAAAACACATACCCGCTACTTTAGTATTTACCTCCAATCAAAACTATATAACGTATTTTTGCATAATAAAAAATTGACAGTACTATTTTTGAACAAAAGATTATATTAATAATATTTTTATCATTTATTCTGTTGATTTTATTATTTGCGTTACTTTTTGTTCTATTTGATCCCCACTCATAATTAAAAGCTAATCTTTCAAAAACTATATTATAACTTGTAAGAATAGCACAACAAATCGCAATCATTCTGTTTTTCTTGAAGTCTAATCATCATCAACAGCCTTAAATAGTCCACTGTTGGACATAGATCTCTTTTTGGCAAGAAGGTTTTGACCTACTATAACACGCTGGCCAGACGGGCTGGTATAGAATTTGTTTCAAGTTTTCTTCTTTGCAGTGATATTTTCTTGTATATTTTGTTTACTTAGTCGCCTTCCTCCTACAGCACCCATGAGAAGAATAATGGTACACTCTAAATACTTGCCCGTTACCTCAAGGAGATGTCCAATAAACATTCATATTATTAAGGTTGTCTTTAAATATATTTCAGTATACTTTTTTTCTAATTTCATGCGGCGTTAAGAAAATTAGAATGTATATGCTACCCTGGTTCGAATGGCCAACACTCCTGAGCTGTTGGATTGAAGGTCAGTAACCTAATGTTGTACAGATTTTTTCTACCTATAACCGTCTTTATAAGCTTCAGCTTATATTATTTGAAAAAGTATCCTCACAAACAAAGTAAGTCCAACAAAAGCTATGTGAACTCAACAAAGTATACCAACACATATTTTACATGTACAAGACACAAGAAAACTAAATTAAAAGAACTTAAAAGAACTACTTTGGTTCGGGATACTGATGTTTTATTTAGTTTCTTACTTACCTTAAATCTTATGATTTTAGCTTACGCTGAACATAAGAAGCTAATGCTTTTTAGAACAGGGCTATACACGAACCGCATAAGATTATGAGTTACAAAGATATTCTCACTATTTTTTGCTTAAGCATTGATGTTATAGATACAAATTATTTAGGTAGGTATGCAAGTGCGTAATTTACTCAAGAATAAACGTTTATGAATTTTCTATCCTCGTGTTTTGGGTTATTAACACTCAGTCACGGTGTGCTTCGTGAAAAGAGCAAGGTGATATTTCTACCATTTAGGTTGGCAATGTTTTCATGACTCTAAAGGCAAGAAATAAGACATACTAGTCCAATAAAATATTAATAATAAATAAGTTATATAAGTTATCAATAAGGCTGGTATTGTGTTAATAGATCGATTAGAACGCCGCGCAGTGATTGTCGATATCACCGTTCATTATGAGGAGAGTCACGTGAAAGTTGAAAAAGAAAAAAAAACAAAAAACATTTGAATCTATGGAATGTAGATTTGGTGGTTATTATTTCGATAGGCGTATCAGCTTACTGATTGATAAACAAGAACCTTGACCAACTCCTTAAGAGGCTCACGTTAGAAGACTGGCTCGAGGGTTTGATGCAGAAGGTAGTCCTCCTTGACACGGCACATATAGTGAGGAGGTTCCTGTTTTTCAAACCTTAACCACCGATTTCTTGGACCCCGAAGTTGGTGGTCGACAACTTTTTATATTTTTAAATGTGTAACTAATATGCATATACTGTTGTGATAAAGTGAATAACAAAAACCACTTGAGCCATCTTGCGTGATGATGTCATATCCTACACTAATCACAGTCAGTTTTATAGCCGCGTATTATGTGTCTCAAAATCGACTATTACTAGACATCTAAACAAATCTACTCTTAAGTATGGAATAAATATCATTCTATCCAAACTCAAGAAGCTAAATGGTTTGACATATTATTGATCATGTTATAAGCTAGTGATCAGTCAACAGTAGGTAAATTTTATATCAGATTACTAATTCAATCTCTTTAGACTTATTGATTACAAAAATGAACTTTTTCTAATATACTTATGAAACGTTTACCAATTAAACTTACCAACTGCTTTTACCATTGTTTTACAAAGCTTAATCACTGTCACAGAATATGAAGGTTGACATGTTCCACCAAGATAATGGAAACCTATCTTATAAAAAGATTAAAGTATCCAACGTGGATAGACAGGTTTAATTAATGCTTTGGCCCGACTCAGACTTACCGCAGCTCACGATATTGAAATAGCAAAAGCGTTGCCTCTGAAGAATATAAAATTAGGAAAGACAACATTTACTTTGTATTCACACAAAGGTTGGATATTTATTACTGAACGTACAGTTAAGCTGATAGTTGGTCAGGTCTAAGGTCCTTTCCATGATTACATTAATGACATACGGTTATGTAAATAACAAAAAATATATAACTTCAGAAAAAAAATATTTCATATAAATGGTTTTTTTTTTCTATATTAAGAGCCTGCCAAAGTGACTCTACTCTGCCTGATAGAAAGCATGAATAGAATCCAAGAGTTGTGGTCACCATGTTCATTGCAAATACAGACAATGCAGTATGGTGACTCACACTATGGCGGCCTTGTGAGCTGCTTTTTCACACCCCGCTTGGGGACGTAAAAGGCATGACAGTCATCGTGACAGTGTAAGGCTTACACAGTTACCACGATAACTGTCACCCCTACATCAATGGGCCTCCGGTCTCACACTCACCAACGAAACACAGCAACATGGATGCTGGTGCTTTAGGTTGGTCTTCTGCGGGAGGGTAGTACTGCCCCGGTCGAGCCGGCCCGCTCGTGCTGAAATCAGCGTGGCTCTACTACCTAGTAAACATGAAAATAAGATAAAAAAAACATGTTTATGTTCTTACATAAACCTATGTAAGAACATAAATATATGAACTAAATGGCTATAGTACAATGCAAAGGAGTAACAATGTTAAATGATAAACAAAATAATCTTGTCTGTAGCAAGCAACTGTAGATGTATTATTATAGACTAGATTCACAATAGCTCGTTCCTGTAATCGCGCTTTGCAATTTGTATAAAATTGCCGGTACAAACCATGTTTAATGTTAACCATTTACTGCTATTTTAACTGCATAAACTGTCGCTGGATTCCTTAGAATAGTAGCGTGATTTTACATAACCTAATCTTTTCTAAAGAATACTATAATATTTCTAATACAAAAAAACCCTATTTAAATCATCTGTTTTCCTAGTTAAGTACGTTTTTTTTTATATTGTAAGGACTTGTCAAAGTGACTCCACTATGCCTGATGAAAAGTATCAATAGAACCCAAGAGTTGTGGTCACCATGCCCATTACGAAAGCAGACAATGCAATGGTGTCCCACATTATGGCGGCCTAGTAGACGTAAAAGGCATGGCATAGCATTGTATTACACACACCTAACGTAACAACTATCATCCCTGAATCAATGGGCCTTCGGTCTCCCACTCAGGTAGTTTTAGGTTGATCTTCTGTGGGAGGGTACTCCTGCGCCAGTCGAGCTGGCCAATTCGTGCTGAAATCAGTGTGGCTTTATTACCTACAGATATATAAATAAACAATCAGACAATAACTTTACTCTGTAAGTATAGACTCCATGTGTTGATGGATTAAGAACGGGTCACGAGTCCTATTCTTCCCATGGGTTACTTAAAAGACGACTACGGCAACAAAATATGCAAGAAAACATCATTGCAAAGAGTAAGAAAAACTTGCCCAGCGTGTTTTAGTAGGCCAAAAGCTCTTTTCTAAGGAGAAACCTATGTCACGCAGTGGACTGTTAAAGGCTGTTGATGATGATAATGATAAATATAGAAATATTTGAACTGAGAAAAACGAGTACTGGAAGTTTTTTTTTAATTGTGCCATATTTTTCGACATCCATGAGCCATATTGCGATGCTTTATAACTGTCAAATATTTGTCAGTGAATGAATTGTTTATATTTTTAAAATTAAAAATTTAATCTTTATAAGACAAAAAAGTAAAGTATATAATTACTATAATTTAGCTAATTTTGTTTCTCAATAAAACTATAATACAAAATTGATTTTCTTTGTTTTGTCCTTCTTTCGGCAGCGCGTTAAATCTGAGGCTCCATTAGCCTGAGATTGGATTGTTTTAATTTGTGAATAACGCTGTCTATATCTTGTTTAGTAAATACTAAAATACAATGAGAAAGGTATTTCATTACAATAAGAAGCAAAAAATGAAAGCATGTGTTTCTATATTTGATGTAATAAATGATTCGCTTAAGTTGAATTTCGAAAATAGATCAGGTAGAGAACCTAAAAAGTTGATGTTGGTAATTTATTTTTGCCATTAGTTGCATTTTTTCAGTTTTAGTAATCTTTAGCCATTTTGAGTAAAGAGGAATTAAGGATACAAAGTGTCAGCACTCCTATTCACTCCACGAGTGTCGTAAGAGGCACTGTAAAAAGAAGGTAAACTTGATGCAAGTCCTATACCGACCAGTCTGACTAGCGTGACATATTAGACTAAAACCTCCTTTCTCCTATGTCCAGCAGTGAACTGTCAAAAGCTGTTGATGACGTGAAGAATTATTTTTCCTGAAAGATATGCATATAAAATCACGCTTATTTTCCCCACATGGGTAGGCAGAGAGATATTAAACGTACCATTGCCGTTAATGTTTTGGTCTTACGTAATTTAGCCCAGCCTTTTGCTGCTGATTGGGCTATTTTGTTTTCCTTGTCCGTTGATCAGCAGATGTATCTCTTCCAGATGAAGTTGTCTTGGGGACGTAAGTTCTTGGTGGGAACCCTATGCACCCTGAAAGATAAAGACAACAAAGCTTCTTTGGTATTTTTCCAACTTTTTAATTCGTTCACTGTACCTATTACTAGCATTAAACAGCTCAATCAGAAATTAAAAACAAAGGGCTCAATCAAAAGTAAACATTCAATTACTTTAGTATTTTAGGTAGTAGGGCCACGCTGATTCCAGCATGAAAGGGCCCGTTCGACCGGGGCAGTACTACCCTCCTACAGAAGACCAACTTAAAACGCCAGCATCTGTGCTGTCGTGTTTCGATGGTGAGTGCAAGACCAGAGGCACATTGATGCAGGGGTGTCAGTTATCGTGATAACTATGTGAACCTTACACTGCTATGATGACTGTCATGCTTTTTACGGCACCAAGCGTGGCATGAAAAAGCTTCCCACTAGGCCGCCATAGTGTGGGTCACCACACTGCATTGTCTGCATTTGCAATGAGTATGGCGACCACAACTCTTTGGATTCTATTCATACTTTCCATCAGGCAGAGTAGCGTCACTTTGGCAGGCTCTTCAAATAGAAAAAAAAACATTCCACTATACTCGTATAGATGTTCAATTGTGTGACAAATTAAATGGTAATTACAGAGCGAATCTATATAGCAGAGGTGCATATTTTAACTTTTGATGTTTTAAATGTCAAGTTCATCAACAAGCTCAACAACTGTTCAAACATTTAGCCGTTAATAACAAGGTACATGTGTTAACTTGTATGTTTCAAAACTTTTCGAGCCCTCGAGAATGTTACAGAAAAATTTACTAATACTATGTATATAATAGAAATTGATGATCGTTGTTTGCGTTCAAGTTTAACTTGCTATTATTAAAGTTATTATAAGTAATTAAATGTAATGCATTTAGAATTTAGTTAGTAAAATTAGGGATGTTATTTATTATTAGGTGACTATCACTGTATGATATTGAGGAACCGGAAAATTTTTATTTTGCAAGGTGAATGAATCATTATTATCACCTAAATTAGCCTTAACTAGGATACTGCTGGACAAAAGCCTCTCCTGAGAAAGGAGGTTTTGACCTAATACACAACTTTGGCCAGATGCATTTGTATAGGGTTTGTTTCAAGTTTTCTTCGTCTTTGAGCTTACAACACCCATAGGATGGACAGGGGTGGTAATACTCTGTATTCTTATCCGTCACTACTAGGAGGTATTCTAATACTATAAATGCGTATCATTTATTCAAATAATTAACGGTTTGTAAATTATGTTTCGGATAAATCTCTTATACAAATTATACATCATTTTTTATCTGTGGGAGCACCATCATCCGCTTAAAACCCATGATTTATTCGATGCTTTTCTTTGTATAAGTAAAGTCACCGGTGAAATCTCTCTAAGTTTTTGTCTCTTGAGCTGCAAATCTTCACAGGTAGTAAAAGTTACACCATCAGGGGACTTCTCTTCTTTTTTCTCTTATACCATAAAACACTAATATTATAAAGTGAAGAGTAAGTTTGTTATTTCTTTATCTATTGATAAAATTAAATTACCCAATGGATTGAAATTAAATTTAGAAGGCTGTAGGCCTTAATTCAATTTATTTAATGGCGTATTTCTTTAAAAAATACATTTCAAACTGTAAGAAAAATCAAGATTTAAACGTAATAATAAATTCATCTTATTTTAAATGAGTACTCAGTTTCCCAATAACACTTAAGGTTAGAATATGAATCGATGAATGTTGCCACTTATATTTTAGAGTATTCAACTTCGTATTGTATTATATTTTGTATTGTCTGTTTAAACTTTGTGTAAGCCCTAGTGGTTTTAGTTTATATTACATTATTAAACAAATATTTTAATACCTCTGAATCTTTTGTATATTAAATAATTTAAAAAAATCCTAAATGAACCCTTACCGAGGTTAATGTAAAGGATAAGTATATAAGGTAGTTATTCTAAGATTTGATGCCGATAGTTCATACCGTTCCGATTACGGCCGTCCGTCGGTCCGTTCCGTTACCATGCCGATAGCCGATCTTAGTAAGCCAAAAAAATTAGTATTATATACGTCTAAAACTTAAACTCCAATAAGATAGTTTCAGATGTCAGGTGCTAATTAAAAACGATTTAAATCTAAGTTGTCCAACGTTTTCTCAATTTGAAAATTAATTTGCGTTTAATTTTGCAAACTCTTGTCTTGTATATTTTGTTTGAACTTGCCCAGCACAATTGTAATTACATGTACCCACGGTTTATCCTCGTCCGGGTTAAACTAAGACGATAGAATAACTTACAATAACAAAAACTTATCTAGAACAATGACATTTACATAGCAAAACTAATTTATTAGACTCGAAACTAATTTATACTTACAAAAGGCTATTTTTTTTGTAAATAGTTTCAATTTGCTTGAACCTACATTGTTGTTTTATGATAATTTTTGTTGAAGTTGTTGAAGAATTTAAATTTTGGTTGTTGTGGAAATAAGTTACGTGTTTTCACTTAAATTTATAACAAGAAATACAATGTGGTTGATACCTAAATGTTTTTAGATAGCAAATGTATTTAACACATATCCATTATTACTTTTTAATCCAGTTGTTTTCGAGTTTTTAGGCAATATATATAACGCATGTAACGTATATAATTTATCAACAGTGGTTATTTTTTATTGAGAAGTTTGTTATGAATGGTACGAGTATACTCAAGAAAAAACAAAAGAAAAGAGTTAAATAACTTAAAGTATATTATCGTCATCATGATCATCATCAACAGCCTTTTACAGTCCACTGCTGGACATAGACCTCTCCTTAGCAAGGAGGTTTTGGCCTATTATGCCACGCTGACCAGACGGGTTGGAATAGGGTTTGTTTCCAGTTTTTCTTCTTTTTGTAATGATGTTGTCATGCATACTTTGTTCCCTTAGTCACCTTTTACGACACCCACGGATGAATAGGGGTGGTAACACTATGTATTCTTAATCCGTCACAACACGGACAAAAGTATATTATAAAAGTACTTAAAGTTGACTAAAAATACACTTATTTTGTGATTAAAAGGAGAAATGAGTCTTCTAAGATACCAGAATATGGATTTCCTAATTAATTTGATAGACTTATTCTCCATCTTTTCATTACTACAGCATATATTAAGAGAGCAGCATAACAAAATATAAAATGGTCCTTAGAAATATCTTAAGTGTGTACATAATTTTGTAACAAAATATTCTTTTCTTCTTTGTGGAGAATATTACATAATTAATAGAACAAAAATGGTTACCCACATAGATAAATCTATTGGTGGTCAGACCACAAAAAACAATTACGTCCATATAACCTCTGTATAGATCATCATTTATGATGTAGGGTAGTCTATGGTATACTGTGCTTATAGATTTTTATCACCTATCCTTTAAAAGTCCACTACTGGACATAATCTCTCTTTAGACACGAGGTTCATAGATATTTATAGATAAACGTAACTACGAATAAACCTTTTATCTTGTACACTCTATAAAATCCAAACACAAATTTCCAGAAATTTCTATACGAATGTATATACAGTTATTGATTCCGACGTAAATTGTTTCGAATATATTGCCTGACTTTACAGACTGAAGTCGAAATAAGGCACAAATACTGAAAACAATCGTGATTGCGCCAAAATCCAGGTAGACTCGTAATTAGATTGTAACAAAACCCTCCCAACTTTGATTCGTTGTTGAGAATATTTGTTCATGGTTTTTAATGGCCATTAATTAACTTCTACTTGCCCTAATGACTTTGTAATCGTTTTTATGGCATAAGTAATTAATTCCCTTGTTTTATTTGGAATATAATTAGTTATTAATTACGGAAATAAAGCTATACCGATTTTAGAATTTTTCGTGTTTTATGATGTAATTGTTATGCAATCAAAAGATACATATTACTATGCGTTAGTGCCTGTGGAGGGACAGGTGTCATGTTCCTCAAAAACCAAGGAAGAATTCTCCGAACAGGTAAATTACTCATGCTTGGTGGGCCACTAACGATTGACAATGGGATGTTGTATATTTGTTAATCGGTGCGAAAACTTCTATAGCGCGATTCCGGATATGTTATTTACCGTAGTTACCGTAGTTCGGTATGACATCAGTAGGTGGCGTTGTAGTATGTCTTTTTTTCCACTTTATGTGGAAGTCGTCATAGTGCCAAATAATGTATCATAAATATTGTGTTATCATTATTAACATTAATTCGTCTAAAATATATAATAAGAATGTATAGTTTTTAAATGGTTATGAACTTTGAAATATTCAACACAAACTACTGGCGTACACTCCTTTTTCGAGTAGCCGTGGTTGTAAATAACCCTTTATCCCTTTATATAATTAGTTTACTTGCTTGGTAATAGAAGACTTACTTAGTCACTTTGTTGTACTAAATAATGTAACAAAGTAAAAGTATGAGGAACACGTAAAAACATTAAAAATATAAATATTACAGACGTCATATCACATCAACAGCCTATAAAAGTCCACTGCTGCACATAGGTCTCTCTTTCGAAAAAAAAACAGAAAAAAATAAAAGAACTAAGAATGCTGAATGGCACTTCGAAAACCAAACATTCGGAATGTGTATATTCTACGTAATGCCCCCAATAGTGAATATGCATGTATTTTTTATTTTTAAAAACGTTTCTACTAGATATTACAATATCAAAGTTTAAAAAAAAATAAAATCCCTTCAATTTTCGGATGATTTAAACGTGACATTTTGGCGCGCCTATTTTGTGACGACGGACTACACTCATGTCAACAACGAAGTATTTGGTTCACAAACGCACCGAGTTATTTTTTCTAATCTAATCAACTTATTATCATGGCAATGTAAAGAAATATAATGAAAAGTAAATAATATAATAATTGTGAAGATTATTTTAACATAAGTAAGAATAGTAAAAAAGATATAAAAATATATAACAATATTTGTTACTTAGTAAACTGCATATACTGTTTTGTTTACAAAGTTCGGCGAAAATAAATTTGCTTTACGAAAAGAGCCTAGTGTAAATTGACGTCAAATTTTGTTCCACCAACAGCGTTGCGTTTAAGAAATTTGCGAGGGAATTTTAAAAAACCAAAAAATTTTATTATTAAATTGAAATAAATTTCAAAAATAATTACATAGAAATATTTTTTTAGTAGGAAAATTTACTTTTTTTTAAATTTATTTTGTCCATTTTGGAGTCTCGTGCATGTATCCAATTCGTTGGAGTCTTGGCCCCGGTCTGTTGTTTGCAGTATGGCTAAATTTTCCGTATGTAAGTGTACAAATGTGAAATTTCAGTGAACCAGGTAAATATTTTATTTAAACTCAAGAACACAAGTCAATGTAATATTGATTATTATTAGACATTTTATCAATTATCTATAAATACAAAATTTACGAGCCCTGACTGACAAGTTCATCTTAATTTGAACCACGAGGGTTATAAACGCTAAATTTTCGTATTTGATACTTTTTATGTAGTAGCAACCTACTATGAAATATTTTTGGAAATTTTTAAACCCTTAGGTGGTATAAGGGATGATCGTTTGTATGAAAACGTGTAATTGTAAAAGGTTGAAAATAAATTATCTTGTAAGCGTGTGTCTGCAACTTAAAGTCAAAAGTATATTGTCTCCTTTGTCCAACCTCTAAAATAAGTAGGAGAAAGGGATTGGACCTCACCCTCAAGCATGAGGTGGCAACAAAAGAATGATTGAAATTGGTTCACAACGAGCAAGAATTCATATAATATATACAAAAAAAGGAATATTTAATCGAATTAAGAATATTTATGAAGACGCTTAAAAAGCACCGCAAACATATTTTTTTTCTTTGAAACCATTCAATATGCTTTTAGCTAAAACATTTCAATGGGATGAATTCTTTTTATCGTCTCGAAAGTATTTCTTTCAAGCAATTTTCACACTTAGTGTACACGTATAGCGTCCATAATACCTTCTATATTTGTGTGTCACCATCTGCAGCAGTTCTCAGGATTCTTACACGTTTTTTTTGTACCTCTTTTCCTTTCTGCGTTATTTATTTTAATACCATGTCCTTTCGTTTTTCTTCTATACAATGAATTGCAGTCTCATGTATGTAAAACTTAACTGCGTCTCTCAAAAGTAATAAATCATTATTATTTCCTAGGTTATGTAAAATTATTAATTGCCTGACTGCCTCGATGGCGTAGCGGTAACAAATGCGACTGCTGTGCTTGATGTCTCGGGGTTGATTCCCGGGTCGGGCCAAACGTTTGTATGATCTGCAAATATTTGTTTCAGAGTTCGGGCATTTTCTATGTATAATATGACTATGTTCTAACGTACCAAGCAGTTCCTGATATTTTTAAATGGTTGTCTTGACTCCCAGTCCATTCCCTATAAATAATTTTCTCATTTTATTCCTTTCTTTCAAAGATTACTTTTCTATTATAATAATGTGAGTTCAATTTACCTATTTATAGATTCCTAGAGTATATGGCGTGAATAAGGTTTCTTCACGTAAGTGATGAGAACGAAAATATTAATTAATAAACATTAAAAACAATATCTGCCTCTTCTTACATGATTATATATATACATTATAGTTAGTAGAGCCACGCTGATTTCAGTCCTGACCGGGGCAATACTACCCTCCCACATCCCACAGAAGACCAACCTAAAGTGACAGAATCTGCGCTGGCGTGTGTCGTTGGTGAGTACAAGACCGCAGGCCCATTGATGCAGGAGTGACAGTAAGTGTGTGACGCGTGTGTACAATGCTACGATGACTGTCATGCCTTTTACGTCCCCAAGCGGACCGTGAAGAAGCATCTCACTAGGGCACCATAGTGTACTTCTGCATTGTCTGCATTCGCAATGAGTATGGTGTAGTGCCACTTTGGTACGCCATTAAAATAAAAAAAAAAACAATTTCAATATTTCATTCAAACCGTTATAAATTCATTTCGTTAAATAATTTCATTCAAACCGTTATATAAAATGGGTGGATTTATTTATTTGCAAATGTTCGTTATTGTTTATCGTATTAATAACTATAATTTCAAACTTTTCGCCTGCGTCTATTAATGAACTTATTTTTCAGAACTAGTTTTGTTAAGTATATAAGTTTAAATTGAAATTATAATAATATCATTATTATCATATTGATCAACAGCCTATAGTAGCCCACCACTAGACATAGGCCAATGAGACACAATGAATAACATAATCTAACTGTGGTTTTATTGATAAAGGTGAAAGGAGACTCTTAATGTAAAGCAGCTACCGCCGGCCATAGACGCCTAGATCTTTAGCAACACAGTTGTATTGTGGTGATTCCACTGTCGTACGTACACCTCACACCAAAAGCAATAAAATAATTGCTTGACATTATGGAGGGTATGGGTGTCATGTCCCCCGACACAAAGTGAGTATTCGGGAGTGTGTCGACCACCTCCTCCGACCAGGTGAGGTGATTATGCCTGTCGAACCGTAATCCGGTGGTTGATGTTAGAATGTTATGTGCTCGTATATGTTAATCACCGCGAGAATTTCTATTTCGCGATTCAGGATTAGTAGTGCATTAATCCGTAGTTCGATGTGTCTTCGATAGATGGCGTTGTAGCATATATTTACTTTGCATTGTATATAGAAGTCACCACAACATCATCAATCATTATCATCATTGTCTTGTATATTTTATTCTCTTAGTCGCCTCTTAGGACACTCATCTGAAGACAGAAAGTGACGGAATAAGAAACATCATACAAAATAGTGCCTAACTTTATTCGTCTGTAAAACCATGGTACCACTACAATGTAGCCTTATATATTGTGTCGACGTAAGACTCTCTCACGAACAAATATTGTTCTTTGTTTGTGACGCATGCTTTTATTTTTAATTAACTACAAAGTAAGCTATTCAAACGGCACAGACAGTATGCAGCCACGGCTAGCAAATTTGCTAGTAAATTGGCTTAATAGATTGAGTGATGTGGGCGGTGACCGTTTTACCGGCCGGTAGCTATTTTTGGAGCACTGAAAATTTGTTTAGTTATTTTATGTCGGTTTTAATTTTGTGTGAATTTTATATCTCATACCTTGATACAATTTACACGTGCAATATTTATAGATATATATTTGTACAAAGATTTTTTTATTGAATAGGACGGCAAACTAGTAGACAGGTTATGCCATGCAAAAGTATACCACTTAAGAAATACGACTACATTACCGCTCTTTAAACCTCTCTTCTCTCTCTCTCTTTTCTCTCTTCCCCAAATTAGGGCAAATTAGGACTCTGGTAACTTCACTCACTTTTTCTCACTCACTCAGCGACTATTTCTGTGGTCCTCTTTCACGGACACTTAACATAATTTTACTGAATGAAAAATTAAACCGTGCAAATGTACAGACGTTGTAAGTGTAGTGTGTAGAAATGGTGACAGTACAAACAATCACTATGACCAAGTACGGGTAGCACTTTAATCCGTTCGAAACGTCGGGAATTAAAAAATATCGTAACATATCGTATCTGTAACAATCGTGAAAGTCAAATAACAATTATTACATAAATTTGAACTCTGTTACAAATTAGTTACAATCAAGTATCTCTCAATAATCTTTGGAAAGTTTGTAGACAGAACTAGTACTCGAGAACTTCGTTTTGAAGAGAATTAGTCATTAGTTACCATAGTTGACAAGCTTGCCGTATCTTATCCCCTGTAACATACATTGATGCGGACAAAGGGTGAAACAACCCTAGCATCAAAGTTAATAAGTTCATTCAAAGAACAAAAAAAATAATAAAAAGTCATAACAGTGTCTCTAAATGTGCTAAACTTAGTAAAGAGAAATGTGAGTTGTATGATGATTTAGAATTGTGTATTTCTAAGTTAAAAAATTCTAGATTGAAATATGAAGTTGACACACAGGCATTGTTATTTAAAATTAATAACCTTAAAGACTCCTTAGACATACTAAATAACAAGTATGATATCTCTCGGAAGGAGATTCAGGAGTATTCCAAGGCTTTGGATGATCTTTTAAAACTATCATCAAATAATACAGAGCGCTTTGACTCATTGGTAAATAATCATTTATGTGAATGTGCTCGCTCACACAATCATCCAAAGCCAGAGAGTACGTTTCCTTTTAGTACGCCTGAATGTGACACCTTACATACCAATAAGAGAACAAAGCAGTCATTGGGTGCATCATTTCATGTACAAAGTACATTAAATGATGCACCACCACCACAAAAATCTATCATGTTCAGCGATGACATTGGAAAAAACATGGGCTCTAAATTAAGATCTAATCTTACTGGTCAGTCTGTTTTAAATATTTGCCTACCAGCTGCACCCTTTGATGTTATTATGCAAAGGATTGTAAATTATGATTTCACTGATTGCAATAATCTTATAATTTTAACAGGGAACAGGGGTAATGTTAACAAAAAAGCTTTAATTAAATATTGTGAGTCTCTGTTATCTTTAAGTGTTAATAAAATTATATTGTTTACATTCCCCTACTCTAAAATGTTGCCAGATGTAGAAAATAGACTTAGGTATAAGCTTAATGTTACACTGCATACCATATGCACTTACAATGACAAATTTCATTTGATAGATACTAACTGTGTTAGTAAGTCTTTTTATCAGACAAAGGGTAAGCATTACCTCACTCCTAGTTTTACTAGACAGATAGCATCTTCGCTATCCTTTTTTTTACAAACTTTGACCAAAGATTTGACTACAAGACCTGCTTCTATTGAGCAGTCTTGTTCTAATAACATTCTTATTGACATTTCTAATAATTTAAATTGAATTGTGAGACAATAGAGGTAGCAACCTCTAGCTCCAATTTTTTAAACTCACCTTTAATTAAGTTAGCAGTACAGTCAAATGAACACTATAACACATGCTACACAAAATATCAACAAAATAATAATTTAAATAAATGTAATGTAATTAATCTGGTTCATCAAAACATTTGTTGCTTGACGGAGGGCAAGCAACTTGAGCTGGAATTATTCATGAATTCAGAGAATATTAATATTATGTGTATTACTGAGCATTGGTTAAAGGGGCATCAACTCATGTTTAATTTCAGCAACCACCAAGTTGGAAGTTCATTCTGTAGAGTCAACACAATACATGGTGGGTCGCTTATTCTATTACATAAAAACCTTAAGTTTAAGGAACGGAAAGATATTGTGTCCCTCTCTATAGAATGTTCTATAGAATTCGCATGTGTGCAATTAGAGCAATTCATTGTTATAGGTGTATATAAACCTCCCTCCGCGGATTTGAAACTATTTTTAGAAATAATGGATGAAGCCCTAAGCAAACTTGCCATCTCAGGTAAGAGCGTACTAGTCTGTGGTGACTTTAATATTAACATTCTTGATAAATCAAATTCCACCCTTAAAGTTCTTAGTCTTTTTAAGTCCCACAACTTGCTAAATTTGTTTATGGAGCCTACTAGAATAACCGCTACTACAGCTACTTGCCTGGACAACATCTATACAGATATTGTTCCTAGACATAAATCTATTATTAATAAGTTAGATTCTGATCACTCTGGTCAGTTAGTTAGTTTTGTAAGTAAAAAGAAAACAGTGCTTAAAAAAAACATTACTCTTGTACCAGTAACAGTTGATCGCCTGGAACGTATGAGAATTAACTTAATTAATAATTTACCTTCCTTAAATAACAAATTAGACCCTAATGCACTATATTGTTCCTTTTTTAATTCGTTCCTTAGTCTATTTAATTCAATATTTACCTCCAAGACGGTTACTGTTACTGATTGTCCTATATTTAGTAACTAGGCAACAGTAGGAATTTATAAGAGTAGGGAAACATTGTATAGGCTGTATCATGAAAGACAATATAATACTAGTGAGGACTTTAAGCAATATGTAAAATGCTATTCAAAGATTTTTAAAAGTGTCTGTAAATTAGCCAAATCTTTGTTTATTAAGTCTAAAATCAGAAACAGTAGTAATAAAATTAAAGCAACTTGGAAAGTTATTAATGCTGAGACTGGGAGAAGTGGAACAAAGGAGTCTGATTTTAAATTAAATTTTGATGGTCACATTACCAAGAATGACATGGAAGTGGCCAACACATTTGAAAAATTTTTCTCCACTTTCCCAGTCGCACTTACAGGTAATTTAGGCTCTTCCACCTCCACTGCAGAATCATTGATCAGAGAAAATGTACCAGAATTTTTTAATAATTTTACTTTTCAGTATATAAATCAACTTAATGTTTCAGCTGCCTTCAAATCTATTAATATAAAAAAGACAGCTGATCTTTGGGGAATTTCTGTAAGTGTCGTTCACTCAATAATTGACATTATTGTACCTGACTTAGTTATTATATTTAATAGATGTATAGATTATGGTGTGTTTCCTGACCTGATGAAGTATAGCAAGATAACTCCTTTGTTTAAATCAGGTAGTCCATTAGACCCCACAAATTTTAGACCAATTTCGGTCCTACCAACATTTAGTAAAGTTTTTGAAAAGCTGATACTTACTCAGTTGCTTAATTATTTTAATGAAAATCAATTGCTGCATACTAAACAATTTGGTTTCACTCATGGTCGGTCAACATGTGATGCTGGGGTTAAATTATTAGAGTATATATTTGAGGCTTGGGAGGAGTCACGTGACGCCTACGGGGTGTTTTGTGACTTATCTAAAGCATTTGATTGTGTGCAGCATGAAACACTTGTCAGGAAATTACACCACTATGGAATAAGAGGCAGTGCTTTGGATCTTCTTACTTCTTATTTGAGTGATAGGATTCAAAGAGTAGATGTTAATGGTAAATTATCCCAGGGATCAGCTGTGGCGGTGGGGGTGCCCCAGGGGTCTATTCTGGGTCCATTTCTGTTCCTTGTGTACATCAACGACTTGCCTCATCTTGTGAGGGATAACCATGAGATAGTGTTGTTTGCAGATGACACATCCTTAGTATTTAAAGTTAACAGACAGCAATCGGTAATTGACGATGTAAACAATGCTCTCTCTAAAATGGTACTTTGGTTTTGCGCTAATAACTTGTTATTAAACAGGAGTAAAACCAAATGTGTTAAATTTTATACTAGGAATGTTAAACAAGTAAAAACTAGTGTTTTGATGAACGGGGAGGAACTGGAATTGACAGACAAGGCTGTCTTCCTAGGTATAACTTTAGATTCACGGTTACAATGGGGCCCACATATAGAAACGTTATCTGGTAGACTTAGTTCTGCAGCTTATGCTGTGAGAAAGATTCGTCAATTGACGGATGTTGATACTGCGCGATTAGTTTATTTCAGTTACTTTCACAGCATTATGTCCTATGGTTTATTGCTTTGGGGCAGTGCCTCTGATATCGATTCAATCTTTGTGCTCCAGAAACGAGCTATTAGGGCTATCTATAAGATGGGCCCTTGTGAGTCACTAAGAAACAGATTCAAAGAAATTAACATTCTCACACTACACTCACAATACATTTACGAGAATCTTTTGTATGTTCATAAAAATCTGTGTAAATTTAAGAAAAATAGTGATCTCCATCAATTTAATTTAAGAAATAAAAATAAACTTGCCTTGCACACTACTAGGCTCCATAAAATATCGAATTCGTTTGTGGGTCAATGTATACAATTTTATAACAAATTACCAAACAACATAGTATTATTATCTATTAGTAAATTTAAGAAATTTGTTAAGCTGAGGTTGTCCAAAAAGGCTTATTACTCAGTTTCAGACTATGTCACAGATTTAGATGTTTGGAAATGAATTGCTCTTTTTTTAAGACCTATGATTGTGAATATAACTGCTATTTTAATATTTAAAAGATTTTGAGTTAAAAGAGTGGTGGTGAGTTTCTTTCCTGGGTTCTTTTCTCACCACTCTACCATGAACAATCTGCGAACCCAGCTAGCTATAATTTTAATCGACAGATTGTTCATCTTTCATCTTTTATTGTTTTTTTTTTTTATGACGTTCATAAGTGTCTTTTGTGACCTAAATGAATAAATGAATTTGACTTTGACTTTGACTTTGCACTTACTTTATCTAACTATCAGCAGTTACCCTTTAATAATGGAGGTTTGGCCAAATCTATTTTCAGTAACGAATATCTAAGCTTATATAAGTTTCTAAGTTCAGTTAATCTAAGACTATCCCTGAAACGAACAATTTATATAGCAAGTTAGTGAACCAATTTTCTTTATATCTGTATGAGATGACATACCTAAGTTGTTTAAAACTAAAATTGTTTAACGAAGATCAGAAATCATTTTCTGAATTTCTTTGTTAGTTAGGGAATGACTTGTATCACTCTTCACAAATTCATGGCTTATTGGTAAATGCACATTTAAAAAAATATACATACAACAACTTTAGACTGGATCGATGGCATTATCTGAATTTCTAAATGCCGCTTTTAAGATTATCCGCCAGTATACACATAATGTTTAAATGTCAAGTATATTTGTCTTTACTTAGGCTACGGCGATGCTAACTATGAGTTTAATGGCACTTTTTCTTTTGTTTCCAGTCAATCTTCGGGTAGTGTAGAAATTTTATAAGGTAGTAGGCGTACAGAGGTTAGATATATATTGTGTATACTTATGCATATATACAAACTCACAATAGAACACATCATATATACAAATATCAACGTACATAAAGGAATATACACACATAGAAATCCTTCTGAATCAAAATCCCGATTTCTGCCCTTAAAAGGGCACGCGCGTTCCGTAGCACGACGTACGGCCTGTTTCTGCTACGGTGGCTAGATGGCCTCATCTGTCACCCCAGTCGTGTCGCTTGTACTTATGAAGAGCGTAGATAGTTCTGCAACTTCAAATGTTTAACTCGTTTGCGGTATCGCACCCATTCTCGGGCCTGACGGACAGCATAAATTACTCGTAGAAGGAAACGACGGTATTTCACACGTCGGGAATGGTACCGAACAAGAGAATTGCCACTCTGATGACTGCTACGAGATCACACCTCTAGGTATTCGGGCAGCGTGTGCGCTCCGTGCCCATGGTCTAGCCATCGCACTATCTAATGATGTGAGATGCATTATACCACAACAATTACTCTACGATATGATAAAATTGCTTTAACAGAATTTCTCAGAAACCCCGCCAAATATTCTAACTTTTTCAGCCCTACTTCCTTAACAACATTGCGTATGACAATCTTCTTTAAACAAGAAACCTTTTTCTAACGTCCACCAACAAAATTAGGTCAGCAACTCTTCGCAAGCTCCTGACGGTATTCTAATTAGTCCCTTTTGTTGGTATGAGTTGTTGTAGAACGGATAAGTTGGCAACTTCGGGATATTATAACAGTTTTCGCTTAAATTATGTGTAAAGTTGAGAGAGTTATTTGGCATGGTATTTCGACGATGCCACAGAAACGAAATGTTGATGTTTTCTTCATTGAATTCTGGACAGGGGACTCGCAGATTGTCAACTTAAACTAGTATTTTTTTGAACAAGCGTAGTGTTTACTAAAAACATTGGTTTAAAATGAAATAAAATGAACTTATAGTTTACAGACCTGCCATCTGTCGGTCAACTATAGTATCAGGCGCGCTAATTAGTTATATCGTGTTCACGTTTCCCTGGCTTCCTGTTACACTATATTGTTCCTTTTCAACACACCACAAGTTTTACATTATCAAGCTTCTGTCGACACGATAAGACGTAGAATAGCACGAATTAAATCATAAAATACCATTAAAAGTATCGTATCTATTGTATGTCACAATTTAAAAGATAATTTACTCGTATGTATCTATTCCATACAAAAGAGGGCCAATTTTAAATCTGAAGTGATATTACTTTTAATTTTATATGAAAAAGAAGACCGTTACACAATGTTTAAATAATGTCTTGGGTGTGCTATGCGTGTATGCTACAGAATGTGATTCGTGCAGTGGAATGCGTGATGCCGCCTTTGGCATTGATAGGGATCAGCGGGGCGTAGACCATGCACAGTATACCATGTACTGTACGGTTAGTAACTTAAACACAGTCCATTCTACACCACTACCTTTGTTTGATTCAAACTATACCTAATTTGTCTCTTCTCACGTTTTGGTAGCTCGCGTCGGAACAACGAATTTCTTCACATGTTATGACAAAGACATCGTAATTAGTGGTTGTGTATGAAGTAGTTAGTTAGAAGTTTGGACTGTTCAATTGAAGTTGAGTTGTGGCAATTCGGCCTGGCTCAATTGTTGTGTACTCACCCTTCCACACATATCCTCGTAGTTTCAAACAGTACCAACACCTTACAATCATCGGTCTACGACAACGATGATCAAGTGATAGATGAGCGAACACACAATATCCACAGAGCTTAAATACAACATACCAGATGTTCATCGCATATTTAAACCATAATTTTACTATAAAATCATATCAGTCATTAAATAATGGCAGGTACTTGAACGATTTCGAAATAATAGAAGTGTCACTAAAATTGAATAAACAAACAATGTTAAAAAGTTTAACTAAATTCGATAATTAAATGGATGCTTGAAGAATTATGGGTGATCATAAAAAATTACCATGAAAATAAGAAAGCGTAAAGATTACTGACAAATCTAAACTCCAGTGACAGAAAATATAATCGTCTTTTTTTAAATATCAGTTGATATTATCTGGACGGCTTCGTCCCCGGCCAAATGTTGACCTCAAAACCCAATTTAGGTTGGCTGTAGGCAACTGTTCTTCAAACTGTGTTTTTTATGTCATCCAAGAAATAGAGATAGATAGTATTTTATTGCTTCTACATCATTGTTATATACATTTGTCAAGCGATATAATGTTATGTGTAAGTCGGTGACCACGATACTTGGTGAATCTGAAAAGTAAAACTTGTAATTGGAAATCATTATCATAGTCATTACCAGCTTTGTGTCATTAGTCCACTGCTGGACGTAGGCCTCTCCGGGCAAACTTGACCTACTATATTACCCTGGACAGACGGTTTAGTATGGGATTTATTTCAAGTTCTCCAGCCGGTCACCGTCGCATGAGCGGTGCAGTAACACGGGATCCTATCCTTTCCGACTGACACAGGTCTTTTCCAGGCATGGTTGCTTTGGGAACTATCCGCATTCTCAATTAGCTTACAGCTTTATAACAACTTTTGCAAGGTAGTAGAGCCACGTTGATTTCTGTACGTGTGGGCCGGCTCGACCGGGGCAGTACTACTCTCCCACAGAAGATTAACCTAAAGCGCCAGCATCCGTGTTGTCATGTTTCGTTGGTGAGTGTGAGACCGGAGGCCCATTGATGCAGGGGTGACAGTTATCGTGGTAACTGTGTGCCTTACACTGTCACGATGACTTTCATGCCTTTTACGTCCCCAAGCGTGGTGTGAAAAAGCATCTCACAAGGCCACCATAGTGTGGGTCACCATACTGCATTGTCTGCATCTACAATGAGTATGGTGACCACAAGTCTTGAATTCTATTCATGCTTTCCATCAGGCAGATTAGAGTCACTTTGGCAGGCCCTTAATATAGAAAAACCAATTAAAAATCCTATTTCAGAAACTGCTCAACATATTTTTGCCAATGCTACTTATTATATTGAAGAAATGACGTTTCTCTCTTTGCTGTATGGTTTGATATGTGTTTCAGTCTTAAGCCCACTTAGTTCTCATTTGAACTAAAACATATACATTTTAGGTCAGCAACTACCCCTTTCTCGAACTTAATGTCAACCGTCAGAATCAACAACCTTTATGAGTCCACCATTATCAATGTGTATATTGAATAATAATTCTACTTAGCTTTTAGGCTCTAAATAAATAATCAGTGTGTATGGTGCACATTATCACGATCGATGCCTACAGCTAGTATACTAACTTATAATCCAAGTTTAGTGAAACAGAACTACACGGTTTTATTTTTAATAACAGGGTTTACGTGTAGCCAATAGTCACTTTTTGAATTAGAGTACTTCGCTGATTTACGATTTGAACTAATTCTTTTATAACTCATAAACTAAATAATTAATAGAGACTTATCCACGTAAACTATACTAAATTAATAAAGTTAAAAAGATTGCTTATTCAATAGTTTGCTTACGAAACAAATATCTAAAACTACTCCTAAAATTTAAATAAAAACTATTACATAATTTTATAGAACAGTCATCTTTGCTCCTCTTCTATATTGTATTTATTACCAGAAACGAAAGTAGAACTGCGGCGAATGGTTAGAAGAAAATAAATGTCATTAAAAGAAGAAAAAATGCTTGAAATCCATACAAAGCTTGTCTGTAAGAGATCGCCGTGAGCGATAACAACACCGATTGTTACGTTTACATAATTTGCAACTCATTTTTCTTTTACACACAATGAAGATAAAATAAAATAAAATAAATAAATAAAAATATGCACTTGAAATAATAATACCCATATTTCGTAAAACAAGTTGTTTTTGCTAGTTAATTAAAGAGTCTCTTTCAGTTTTCAAGATTACCTTCTTAACAACCTCCAGTTAAGTTGGATGGAGGGCTAAGAGAAATATGTTACTACATATTTGAGGGTACAAGGACACTCAGCTTACATGTCGAGCAGCGCACTCGTATTGAAGATGTCGTTAAGGAACGCCTCGGATAGCTAATTTGCTCCTTAATGGTGGCACATTAGGTATGTTTTTATAAGATTGTTTTATCTGTCTACGACCTATTGGATTTAAATATCAACTTATTATACTAACTATCAGAAGTTATAATAAACAAATACTGTTTTGCCTATAATGTCTACAGGTGGCAAATTAAGGATATTTTGAAGAACAAAGTTACACATAAATATGAAAAACAACATAACAGTTAAAATAAACCATACTAAATGAGAAAATTAATAATAACCGTAGAAGTTTAAGAAATACAAAACAATGAAATATAATATATTCAT
Organism: Hypercompe scribonia; assembly: GCA_949316085.1. Classification (NCBI taxonomy): domain Eukaryota; kingdom Metazoa; phylum Arthropoda; class Insecta; order Lepidoptera; family Erebidae; genus Hypercompe; species Hypercompe scribonia. The sequence goes on along the minus strand of OX438992.1, from coordinate 7,434,414 downwards.
TTAACCATGCACTTCATAAATATTTATCTATTGAAGACGAAAATGTGATAGGTTTATATATTACGTCTGTATAGTATATCTATAAATGCACCTACTTACTGTTTTCTCTGCCTCACCTAATGGTTGACTGGTTTAGAATGCCGTAATCATTAAGTCCACCAATGCACCAAGTGTGACATTTCGGACATTAACCACACAACGTCATCTAGTTTCAAACTAAGCGGAGCTTGTGCTATCATAACTAGACTGACTGATGATACTTATACACTTTTTTTTTCGTAAATACATACCTACAAGTTATACATAGTAAACACTCAAACTTCGAAACAAATATTTGCAGAACAGACAAACGTTTGGTCCGACTCGGAATTCGAACCCGAGACCTCAAGCACAGCAGTCGCATTCACTATCGCTGCACCGCCAAGGCGGCTGTAAATATATAAATAATAAAGTAAATAAATAAATACATAAATAAATAAAGAAGATTATTATTAATTTTCAACAAAAAGTTAAATGCTGGTTAATTGAGTAGCTCATTACAAAAAGCTAAATTATTTTTTTTGTAAACACCCACGACAGTTAAAAAAAAAAAATATACTATCCGTGTGGTGGTGTAGTGTGGTGGTAGTGGACTTAGAATATGAATTATTACCACCCCTATTCATCCCGTGGGTGTCGTAAGAGAGGACTAAGCGAGCAAACTACCCAGGACAATATTATTACAATGAGAAAGAAAACTTGAAACTAAAGGTTGCCATTATGGAATTAAAGTTGTGTAGTTTTATAATAACGTGCAGTGAAGTATATGAGTTCTTTAAGTCAAAGTTTCTTATTTGTTTATCCTTTTTCAATTACGGTTCAGCCGTCGTTGATGTTATCTAATTTTTATTATTTTGCTTTTTAATTAAAAAAATTATGAGAGCACAGATATTATTGTTCTATTTATCGATATAGTTTGTTTAATAGTAACAATATGTAAGTATTTATAAATAAACTTTACCCGGGACTTTGCTGTAATTCAACTCGATTTCAACACGTAGAATAAAATATACGGTGCAACAAAATTTTTACTGCGGCGCTCCCTGACGAGTTGTTACCAAAACATCTTTCTAAAACCATCAACCAATTAAATCCAAACCCATTGTTGAAAACCACATCAAAATCGGACGATTAGTTTTGGAGATAAATAGCAACATTGGCAGGCTCAAATATCCTCTCACCCCAAACGCATATACCCTTTCTATCCTGTCGTGGGTAATTAAATATCGATCTCATGAATATCCCACCTGTCAACAACATTAAGCGCATGTAGCTACTATTTATTATGTTTACATTTACACGCATATTGTCCGTATAAATTACAGAGTTTAGTTTATACATCGTTGCTAAGCAGCAACGGATTTTAAACACAACAAAACACCTAATCAAAACAGCCACCGCCTAATTTATTGTCATGGTGAAATAATGATAGGTGCTAAGAAGCTATATATTAACTGTAAAACAATATGTATAAGATTAATTGATTTGCTTTTAAAGAGTATAATTTACCATACCATTTGTTTAGATAGTTTAGGTTAGATACTTGAGCGTTATTTGAATTTTACCAACACACATACGAATTCTTAATTTATTGAAGTGAAACAAATTTAGTGTAACATTTTTTCGTTACGCGCCATCTTTTTCTTATCCCTACCACGCGTGATTCGAAGTATACTTTCTCCAGCGGAGTAGGGATTGGTAAATGTCTCCAATGTATTTTGCGGCCCGTTTTGAGTAGTTACATTTTTGAAATCCAGGTGGCGATTGCATCGACTTCGGACGGGCTTAAATTATTTTTTGAAAAAATGACGTCATAAAGAAGTTTCACTTCTTACGAGTGTAGGCTAGTACACGCACACATTTTTTTTTAAAAACTTTCGGCAGTACACTGTTTTGCTTCTTCAAAGTTAAGCGATATGTTAGTTTGTTACGGGTAGGATAGTTGTGTTTGAGAAGAATGGGTTTATTTAAAAGAAAAATGTAATGACAGATAGGTCTCAATAATAGATTAAAGCTTCAAACCAGGCCTAAATCAATTAGTACCAACAAACGAGCCCCATTGTATTTTATACAATACGACAAAAGAGGCTATTCCATCAAAGGCAAACTTTCCAAAGTCAATCCTAAATGTCATTTTCTGACATAAAAGCTTTGTTCTCTTTCATACTTTTAGTTATATTTTACATAAAAGAAATATGCTAGACTTGGCTCAAACGGCGTTATATAGTAACTAGCTTTTGATCCTTATCTTTCCCCACATATGATTTATATTTCTGTTTCTTGTAATGATAGTAACTGTACACATCTCACACAGGGCTATTTGATTCTAAATTAGGCAGAGTCTGTACTATGTTAACCAGATTGCTGACTTACATATTTATAAAACCATGAGACTCGGAACAACATTTATTTATACTGGCCAGGAATTGAATCCACGACCTGTGGCTCAGTCTTGATCACCTACTGCTAGACTACGATGTCAAGCTGTATTGACATTTGCCCATATTTATGTAATTAGTTAATATAATTGATTTTAAATATTCTCTGTTAAACGGTCTTTTTGTTTTCATTCGTGATGTAATAAGGTTGAATATGATTTGGCATTTTGAATGAACACTGTACAACTTCTCAAGGTTCCGAGCTAAAATTGTAACTCTAGAGGTCCAAGTTTGTTGTACGATATTCAACATTAAATGGAGGCTATACTTAACAATCAAAAAAGTTAAGCAGTTAATATTAAATCACTGCTGTATAACAATATGATTACGACTGGTGGGAAATATCTAAATATTTACGATTCTTCTGTACATGTATGTGTTATTTTTATTTATTTATTTTGTAAACAGACACTATATATACCATATTCCTAAACAATATTTAAATCAGAATTGTATTTATGCTCATGACAATTACACACAACACTTACGCTAAATGATAATTCTTAACAATACAATGTCTAACATCAAATCGATTTTGGTAAAAAAAAACTTTGTTTGTGTACAAAAGTCTTTAGGTAGTTTAGAATAACGACTAGATGTAATAAGAGATGCTGTAAGTAGCTTCTACAATTTAATTTTTCCCTAATGGTAAATAAAAGAGACAAATACTGAAGAGGCAAAATGGTTGGCCACTTGATAAGACACGATAACTTGAGAATAATATTTAAATGACTACCTTCTACTTGAGGGCAAGAGAAAATGAGGACGGCTTAGATTAACATACATACAGCAGTTGAAGGAGAAAGTGGGAGTCGTGGCCTATCAGGAGGTCAAACAGGTCGTAAGGACAGAGGAGAGTGGCGAGACAACTTACTACTTATTTACTGCTGAGACAACAGCGTGCCCAGTGCTTGGTTGCCCAAGTCGTTCTTTTTATTCCTCCATAAGAACCTGTAGGAGTTGGGATTTCTGATTTTCGATTTCTCGAGTCTCCGACCCAACTACTGCGCCTCCTTGCGCCACTGATAAAGTGCCGCAAGGGCCCTCACCTCTATCTACGTATACCCTATACATCAACTAACTTATAAGTAAATGAAATAATCTACTTAGCATTTATAAAAAGATTGGCTTTTTATCAAGAAATGTTTTTAGAGGTTCAACAATTTTTAGTACCCTCAAGAGATTCCTGTGATTGATGACTTAATATTTTCACAGTTCAGACACATTAACGTTTCATGAATTTATTTAATCTGAACTTGAATTAGATAAGGAATGATAAAATATATAAAAATGGAACAGGAAAAAAAAAACCCTAAAAGGGAAATAATAAACACAATTATTGTTTATTGTATTCATATTATTTATTTGCATTCCACAACATTAAAAACAGATGGCAAAGCTGAAAATGTTTATATATATATATGTTTAAAGTTAGAAATAATTGTTGACCCTGTAGGGTACAATTACAAATCATCATCATCATCATTATCTCAGCCAAAAAATGTCCACTGCTGGACATATTTTTTAATGGATATTATACAGACTATTTAAAAGTAATTCGATAAGGGAAGTTTAAGGTAAGTATACCTATAAAAAGGAACAAAAGTCGTTGGCGAAATAAAGGGACGTTTTATTACGAACTTTTTCCAAAATTAGATTGTGTTCGGCTGTAAATCTATTACGATACAGTTGAATTTTGATTTTTTACGTGGACCAGTTGTCATAAAATTTCTTCTTCTTCTGAAATTAAAATTCTGTAGATTGGACGTTTTAAAAGACCAACTACGCATTACGGTTTCCAAAGGTGTTCGTATAGCAACCAAAACTGATGTCTTAACGTGCTCCCCGAGACATGGAAGGGTCCCGAATCCAAAGACTAACCTGGCTAGGATTGCTTAACCTGACAATGTATAGCATAGTGAAAACCTTTTTGATTAGGAGCTACCCCTTTGTGATGTTTATATGAATAAAATAACTTTTATACAAAGCAAATAGCAAACAAATATCACTAATATTGAATATTTGACACATGCCATTGTCTGACAATGAAAGCTTGTACACAAATGCATCTTGCTCCCGTCGACAGCGCGTGATGTTCATGACATGTGTCAGATTGTGAGATATGTGTCAGTAAAATTAACTTTGGAAATCAAAATACAATATTTGCTTTGTGTGTTGGAAATTGCAATCAAATATTATAACTTCAACTATAAATAATGATATACATATTATTTTTTTGGTGTAGTTCCGTAACTAAGAGACTGAAGACCAAGGGAGGTAATTATATACGACAACAGCACCGCAAAGCAAAGACGTACTTAAAAACCCTAAACCAATTCATCAGGTCAGTGTGGTAAAGTAGAGCACCATCTCTTTTCTAAAGAGGAGTAGTTGCTAGGTAGTAGAGCCACGCTGATTTCAGCACAAGCGGGCCGGCTCGACCAGGGCTGTACTACCCTCCCACAGAAGACCAACCTAAAGCGCCAGCATCTATGTTGTCGTGTTTCGTTAGTTAGTGTGAGACCGAAGGCCTATTTGTGCAAGGGTGTCGGTTATCGTGGTAACTGTGTAAGCCTTACACTATCACGATGACTGTCATGCCTTTTACGTCCCCAAGCGGGGTGTGAAAAAGCATCTCACAAGGCCGTCATAATGTGGGTCATCATACTGTATTGTCTGCATTTGCAATGAGTATGGTGACCACAACTCTTGGATTCGATTCATGCTTTCCATCAGGCAGAGTAGAGTCACTTTGGCAGGCTCTTAATACTTAAAAAAAGAGTATATATTCAGTAGTGGGTTACTCAAAGCTGTTGATGATAGGGGCAGAACTTCACTCCGTACGGATTTCCCTCACCGGTGGACATGTTGCTCAAAAGATACAAGTGCGTTGAAGCTGTTTGAGTACCCCTTCCAAAAACTGTGGGGCTGAGAGGATCCTGTAACCTCAAACATCGCCCCTTTGCTTTTTACGGCTTCTTTAGGTGAGACTTTTGGTGTAACATTACTGTAATCTGAGGTGATCCTTTTGTTTATACCACGTTATACCAAAACTTGTACGTTTAGCGAATGACACGATTATGTGGGTAGATAGATAACAGTTGGAACAACAAACTCTGATTGCTACGAACAAGTCTTATCAGATCTTGTTGAACTTCGCTCTATGCGGGTTAATTCGTGAGAGGAATGAGGTTTGTGAGCCCTTATGATTGCGCCTCATTTCTCTCATTTTGAAAAGATTACAAGTAAAACCGAAACTTTGCTGAAAAAGTATTTTGTGTTATAAAAATATTAGTGTAAAGCTATGGACTTTTTTGCATCTTTTATTTTTAAATATTCTTAAACTCAACTTAAGCTTGATTGGCCATGTTGCGGTCTTATCATTGATTTTCGTAAATATACAGGTAAGTTTAAAATTGTTCCAAATTAAAACGGGAATTTTTACAATAGCACTGTATATAATATATAGAGTACTAATATTGTTTAACTTAAAATATTGATGATTTTTATCAAATTTTTTTTTTATAAAGTTGTAGTCCACATTTTTAATCTTTGGTTTTTAAATTATGTGATATACACTTAAAATGATAATAATGATAATGATAATGTATTCCTAGCCAATTTCAGTCACGGTGGCCAGTCTCAACGGCAACTAATCAACTACACAGGAGATATTATAATACACAAGTGTGTGCACAAACACAGGTGCACTCTTTGTTCCCTCACTCTCACAGTCCAATTGGATGATTACCGACACGATCGGGGAGAGATGAGGCATAGTACCGATGGCTTTTTGTACTCCCTAAGGCACGGGGGTTAAGACCTAAACTTCAAGACTCCGGGCTGTTATTGAGTATTACTGTAACCAGAAAAACTGTATAATGCTTTTTGACCGGACCCGAGAATCGAACCCAAGAAGTATTGGCAGTCGCACTTAGACTTAAATTATCTTATGCTGAAATAAAATATATTTTCATTACATAATAATACAGACGTAACTCCAAAATGTAAATGTAAAAAAAAATAGATTTACCAACAGCATATACAAGTTTCGTGCTACGAATGAAATTGTTAAGGCCTTATTTTACTACGTTTCGTGCCCACCCTATTTTTTAAGAACCTTTCATTTTCATTCCAACTTCATAGTTAGTATAATACAGTAATTTATTACTCGACTACAATGTATGCTTTGTAAATATCTCAAAGCAATTCATCATTATCGTATCAAATATTTACAATAAAACGTCTACCTTCAAGGTATACCTTTCTCACAAAGGGTATTTGCCCATATAGAGTATAGACCGGCTACAATAGAACCAGTCTCGATAGCTATTCATACTCAAAGGTATTCGGGTAATAGAATGATAGATGACAAAGCTAAAGTACAGTTTCTTATTACTTTTTGGAACTATCAATCTCGAGAAGGCATTGCCGTAATTGGTCATATAAAAGCAAATTGACCTTTTGCGTGAAATACAGGCGATTTTATGTCTTTTTGTTGGATTTTGCGATAAGCGTTAGGTCAAAATAATTCTATAAGTTTTAAAGGTAACGGTTAGGTTATTGACTTGTAAGTCACATTTATTTTGATTGACCTTAAAACGCTTACAAGAATTGAGGTATTTCGTTTTGTTAAATAGGACCGTAGATTCGTAGGATCAAGGAATATTCGCTACAATAATTAATGAACTTTTATTCAGGACGCCATATTTACTTGTATACGAGGTGTATCCACAGACAATAAAAATATAGGGACTAGATGCATCAGGAGCGCACACTCTAGTAGGGTGGGGCTGCGATGGATTATGATTATTTATAACTTTAACATTCATTACGACACGTTTCTTATACTTTTCATAATCAGAAATGCAATTAGTATTTTCGCTATAATAGGCTAGGTGACAACTTGTGGTTTAATCGGTCCGATTCCGACACATCACCCCGCCGTAAACACCGGTGGGGTGACGGCCCGAGGGGGTTTCCACACGTTAAAAAATCGAAGTCCCGCTCGAAGTCAGGATGTCCACAAACCGTTTTACATTCAAAAAGAATGTACATAATCTCCTTCTTAACGAGATTGAAGAATCGTCTTATCGATAGTTGGCTCAGCTTACAGTCAAGTTGTCATAGTGTACGAATATAATCTAAATGTGTGTATGTGTATATTTATGTATATATGTGTATATTTATATGTGTATTTATAACGTATGTATTGTATGTGTTCATGTATGTATGTCAACTCATGTATTATATATCTTAATTGTCAATATAACCGCTGTGCACCTCCCTTACAATATTTCTATACCACCTTAAGGTTGACTGGAAGAGAATGCCTTGGGCATTAAGTCCGCCGCTGTACAAAGTGCATAAAGTGTAAATAAATAAAAAAAAAGGTTAGATGACAACTTAAACAAATAAGTTACTTCTTATCATCCGTCAAAACGAAAATTTTGTATGTAAAACGTACTAAATAGAAACTTGTGACGTCATTGTTTTAGACTATACATACAGAGTGAACAATATATTTCCTTCTATGTTTGAATTTTACGTTCTTTTCAGTAGAGGGCACAGACAGTTGTTGTTTTCCTGCTTACGCTAATAGCTCTCTGATTTATTTGGGACAGAGATAGGAGAAGGACGTGTGCCATTCCTATCTAACGCATATTTTCATTACTATTAACTTAAATATGTGTGTAAATACTATTAATAAGACCGCCATGTTCAGTTTTAATTTTATTTTTTAAATGTATCAAAAAAGTTTTTTGATGACTCACAACAAATTTCTACTGGCATGTTTACAAAATGTTTACAAATTAGGATTGAAAAAATAAAATAGTTGATTAAGGATCATTTCTTAATTATTCCTATTCTATTATTTGAATACTCAAACCTTTTAAAATATCTTTACACCATTGCACCTGTTTTATCGGAGTGGTAAGTTGAGGCATATTAAACGCCCACATTGCATCAATGTCACGCAATAGGTGACGAGCCTACTGCCGTCAATCGGGATGTTTTGTTTACCGAAACTTTGTCCGTCCATCAGCAAGTGTTTTACTTACAAATGAGGTTCGCTTGGGGCCGTAAGTTCTTAGTGGGAACCATTTGCACCTTTTCAAATATACAGTAAGGTTTTTAGTCTTGGTAAAAGATGAATTTAATTTTATTTTACTCGACTCTCGCTTTTCGATCTGATATAATACAACACTATAGGGATTTATAATATATGGAAGGAAGAAAGTATGATATTGACTTGTGAAGGCTATTTAAATTACAGTACGATTCTCAGGGCCTATTAAAAATATAATTGGTTTTTTTTCTGTAGAGATTACTGAAAAAAATAAAGCGTATATGTATAAATTGGCAAAAATAAATTAATTCTTAACCTGTCACTGCCGACTGCTCAACTAAGGTCTCCCCCAATAAGCACCAACTATCCCGATGTTGGGCAGTCTGCATCTATTCACTGTCAGCTACTTTCTTCAAAGCGTCGCGTCCCAGGTTGTCCCAAACCATGTTTATATAATTGCGATCGGTGAGTTGATTTGATTTGAAATAAATTTTCTATCACTTAGTATTTATGTAGTACTTTTGAAATATAAACTAAGCTACAGAGTCCTGATCTGTTGAATTTATCAAAAAAAAACATTCAAAACAAAACTAAAGACGTTTTCTGGCAGTCAGTGAAGAGTTTCGTTCATTATTATTCAAAATAAACATACATAAAAAAATTCATTTTGCACGTTACTTGATTGGATCCTCGATTTGAAAGAGAGCGATTGAAGAAGTGGACTGTAACAGATTAATGATGATAATCAGATTGGATCAGATCTTTTTGAATTTGCTATTTGATTTTAAGTTCCAAGTGTTACTAATAAAACCCTATCATCAAGAAAAAATAACGGATAAGGTTTTTCTATCTTAAGAGTCTGCCAAAGTGACTCTACTCTACCTGATGGAAAGCATGAATAGAAACCAAGACTCGTGGTCACCATACTCATACACACACTTATTTTTTTTTTTTTTTTTAACGTATGGAAACACCCTCGGGCCGTCACCCCACCGGGGTTCACGGCGGGGTGGTGTGTCGGAATCGGACCGACTAAAACCACACGGTATGCCACTCTGCGCCTGAGATAGGAGGGATCCGGGAACCGCTGCTATTACGACATCCAGATCCTTCCCAGCGCCTGCCCGCTAAAGCGGGCACCATCTGCGGATAAACTCTCTATTTAGGCGACGTACGGCACACGTGCACATCACCTCCTCGCGGCTGGCCACTATAGCGGATGGAGGGGAAAACCCGTCCCGTCCACCCGCGGCCACACTCAAGGCGGCATGAGGCGCTGATATGCGCGCCTCTGCCGCCCGGCTCGCCGGCGACGAATTGGGTCCGAGTGGATATCGTCCTCCCGGGCCTTCTCCGCCGCCTCCTTCCGCGAAATTACGTCTTCGTAGAAGGTTGCGACCGCGGTAATACAACTGTCGCTACCGGCCATGGAGCGTATGACGGCCGGTAGCGAGAGATCACCTCCAATAACTGCAGTGAGGACTCCACGCTGCGCCGCCCAAGCGGAACAAACCGCTAGCGTGTGCTGAGCCGAGTCCTCACTACAGTCGCAGTGGTGACAGGCGGGACTCAATTCCCTCCTGACGACCGAGTGCAGATACTTCCCGAAGCAACCGTGCCCGGAAAGGACCTGCGTCAGTCGGAAGGAAAGGGTCCCGTGCTGCCGCCCCGCCCATTCGGCGATGACCGGCTGGAGAGCCTCCACGGCGGCAAAGCCAGCACGTGGAGCCTCCAGCCGGGACGACCAACGAGCCATCGTGGCTCGACGAGCGGCCTCTCGCCACTCGCGTATCTCTTCCGGCGGGGGCCGTATGCCACTACCCGCCCGGAAGTCAGCCGTTCGCCGGTAAACTTCGGCGAGCACTTCCGCCTCCAAATCCCACGGGGGAGTTCCGGCCAAGGCGCACGCCGCCTCTGTCGATACGGTGCGGTAACCACGTATGGCTCTAACCGCCAATATCCTCTGAGGGCGCCAGAGGCGAGCCCTATTCTGGGTGGTCAGAGCCGCCGCCCACACCGGTGCACCATACAGTGCCATTGACCGGACAACCCCCGTGTATAGCCGTCTCGTCGCAACGCTGGCTCCACCCAAATTGGGCAAAAGTCGCCCAAGGGCAGAAGCAGCGCCGACCAGCTTTGGAGTAAGCTGTCGGAAGTGCTCATCGAAGAGCCACCTGCCGTCTAGGATCAGGCCCAGATACTTCATCTGGGCCTTAACCGGTACGAGGACCGAATTGACAACGATAGAGGCGCCGGGGGGTGGACCACGACGGGGCCCATGAAACAAAAGGGCCTCCGTCTTATCTAGGGCCACCCGTAAACCCAGCGCCTCAATGCGCTCGACCACCAAAGAGACTCCCACGGTGGCCAGGCGCGCCGCCTCTTGAAAGTTCGCCCCCCGGGCCGTGACCAATGTGTCATCGGCGTAACAAATTACGCCCAGCCCGGGGGGAAGACGACCTCGAAGGGCCCAGTCGTATCCCATATTCCACAGGAGTGGTCCGAGGACAGACCCCTGTGGAACACCGCACAACATGGGCCGCCGCCTCAGAATGCCATCTCGGTCCTCGTACATGACGGTACGCTCCTCAAGATAGTCTGCCACAAGCCGCCTCAGGTACTCTGGCACCCCGTGGTAGTGGAGTGCTTCCCTGATGCAGCTAAATGGCAGACTATTAAATGCGTTGGCGATGTCCAACGACACCGCCAGCAGCACGCCGCCACAGCTCACCGCCTCTTCGGTCACGGCCCTCAGGTGCAACACAGCATCGACTGTCGAACGCCTGGCTCGAAACCCGACTCACTCACACACTATGGCAGCCTAGTGAGATGCTTTTTCGCGGCCAGCTTGGGGACGTAAAAGGCATGACAATCATCGTGGCAGTGTAAGGCTCACTCAGTTATCACGATAACTGTCACACCTGCATCAATGGGCCTCCAGTCTCGCACTCGCCAACGAAACACGACAGAACAGATGCTGGCGCTTTAGGTTGGTCTTCTGTGGGAAGGTAGTACTACCCCGGTTGAGCCGGCCCGTCCGTGTGGAAATCAGCGTGGCTGTACGAAGATTTTTTTTCACACTCCTTCCTAGCTTTGTTCCAGCTTTTCCCGTCATTGATCATTCATTTTCGTTCATTTTCCAGTTTTTGGCCATCGAGTATCTCATTTAAACTTTCCTACCAGTCCTACAAATATAACATGATCTCTGTGACAGATACTATGAAATCAACGAAATAACTTTGAACTAGCGATTTTATTTTTTATTTTTATTCTTTAACTATATTTTAATTCTTTACATACTAGCTTTATCACAAATGGTGGGCATCGTAAATATCAAAAATCACATTTAAACCACCTCGTAAGTTCTTAAATGACACTAGCGATAACTATTACACAGATTAAACTATATTTTAAGCTTAGATTATAGACAGATATCAGTTAAGACGAGTTTTCTTTTCTATGAGCAGAGTTCCTTAAATCTAACATCAAAGAATTCTTTGACAAACGTTTTGATCTTCAACCAGTTAAAGGAGCCTTTGACGAATCATCTCCTAGTAAGGCTAATGTGAGTTGAGGTATATTTACTATTTTTATACGGTACTTAAAATATGAAGATCAATATTAAAATAAAAGGTATTGTGGTATCGAGTATCGAGGTCACTGAGCTGGGTTCAATCATGTTTGGCTACCCGCCTTGCAACTTTAGCTGAGAGAATTATATATAGAATTCGTTGCTACCTAAAATTGTATACGGCGTTCTGGTAAGATACGAACCCACATTTTTGGTGATCGTGTTAGATTTATGTAATTTAAAAATACCTCGACTTTTTGTTATTGGAAAATTTAATAGGGTCGTTTTTATTTTTATAGTATTATGTTAAGCTGTTTATTTGTTTATTAGACTTTATGCACTTTGTACATCTTGTGCCTTTGCACTCTTTCTGTCAACCTTAGAGTGGTGTAGAAATATTGTAAGGTAGGGTGCACAAATGTTGTGTTGTGGTCCATCTGTTCATATGTTTGTTAGTATACTTCTGTCTACTTCTTGGATATAGTCGTGGGTCTATGTACACATGTGCAAATACCCTTAATTTTATTTTATTCTGCTCTATTCACATAAGTATTTACTTTCTTGTACCTTTAGCTCAAAAATAAGGGGGTTTAATTTATGTAACTGCGTATCAATTCGAGATTTCTACACGAGAATATCGAATTGTAGACTAACGTGCACTATTTTGTCTTCATCTACTTAAAAAATAAGTAGTCAGTGAATCGAAGTAATTTTATATCTCCACGGTGTGACATATTGACGTTTCTATAAATAACTTTAAGTGATGTGACATTTATCCCTCATTCGAAACTCGACAAGGATTATTTTCAAGCGCGGAGGGTATAATCTCTCTCGACGAAGGGTCGAAGTGTACTCTGTAACTTTGTATTTCATGATACGCTTGCCTGGTTTGTTTACATTGATTTTTACTTAACGTGACAAGTTCTAGTTGAGATATGTTAAGTGCTTATTTGAATATAAAGGTTTAACCGTTATTTTTGAAAATATTTTTTTGGGCTATCTCAAATTACACTTGAAATAAATAAGTCATTACTTAACCTTAATTTACTGCCTCATTGGCGCAGTGATAGCGTATGTAACCGTTGAACTTGAGGTCTCGGGTTTGATTCCCAGGTCGGAGCAAATGTTTGTATGATCTGTAAATATTTATTTCGGAGTTTGAGTGTTTTCTATGTATAATATGTATATATCTACAAAAAAGCATATGTACATGTATAAACTCTATTTAGTTTGAGACTAGATGGCACTGTGCATCAGATGTCGGAAATATTATTATTAATACATATAAATAAGTCATCTCTCAAGAATAATGAATCTCTTCTGTTTTCGCAACATCATCATAGGTATTCGGCTCCTATTGATTGTAGCGTGTTGTTATACAGTCTAAATCCTTCCTCGATAAATGAGTTATGTAACACAAAGAAATTTTCAAAAGAAACCAATTAGTTTCTGAGATAAGCACGTTCAACTAAGCAAAGAAAGAAACTCTCCATATTTATGTAATATTAGTGTCGAATTGTGTCATTTTGAGTTAGAGTTTACTAAAGAATGTGCCTAAATATCAGTCAGTTAAGTTAAATTATCGATTAACAAACAAATTGTTCATTTCTACAAATTGTAACTTACGTTTAATTTACAGTAATGGGTCGAATCTCATTGTAAGGGCAAACAGCCGTCGCTAACGCCTGCGATCGAATGTGCCCCATCTGTATTGAACGTAGCTACATTTGGATTTAACTTTCACTCAAAATTATATATTTGGTACGAATGTGAGTTCATGAAAAATAATCTATACTAATATTAGAAAGTTGAAGAGTTTGTGTGTTTAATTGAAAGCGCTAATCTCAGGAACAATACTTTCAGTGTCAGATAGTCCATTTGTCGAGGAAGGTTATAAGCTCTACGACTGATTACATCAATAGAAATGTTACAAGAAAAGTGAAGTAAGCATTAATTTCTATAATAATTGCATGTATATTGCTACACAGAGTTTTGCTATATAAGAAATCTTTTAAGTTTTTTAGTTGCTTTTCTCATAACGTTGTCAGATCTGCCAGATATTGCCAGTAAAATAGGCTAGATGACACCTTAGTCAAATTAATTACTTTTATCATCTGTCAAAACGACAATTTTGTACGAAAAATGAACTAAATACCAAAATATGACGTCACTGTTTTAGACTACTTAATTGTACAATATATTTCACTGTATATTTGATTAAAATTCATAATAATAATAAGAAGCTATGTTAATTGTATTTTCCGAGATATTTCGGCATACTAGTTTTAATGAAGTGGACATTGGTATTTATTTACGATACAGTCATGTACCCAATTACTAAACTTAATACTCAATCTCAGGTACTTATATATATATATATATATATATATATATATATATAAATACAAGCACGAAACTTTAATAACATTTGCTTTACATAAATGTGACGTATGGTTTTAGTGGCAAAACCTTTTAATTAACTGTCCACGTGGGTGTGTGTAAGTGGCTTAATAGATTAACTCCTATGGGTGAGTAGCTTACCTTTCAGATCTATTTGTGTTGCATTGACAATTTATAGTGATTACTCGGGTGAATTATTGTTTTGTTGCGTCAAACATTAATGATGTTACTAGGAAGGTATAAATACTTTATTTTTATACATCTGTTCTTTTTTGGGAGTGTAAAAATTTCTCGAGAGTTGAAAAATAAACTTATCACAAATATTTAAGTTTACGAAGTCACTGCGCAGTTCTTATATCACAAAAAGTTACGAGATCTATATATAAACAATATGAGTTTTTGATTTATGTTTTAAAGTACTTAATATTTATGCATATATGTGTATATTTATACGTGTATTTATGACGTATGTATTGCATGTGTTCATGTATATATTCATGTAAGGTATATTTTCATTGTCAATGTAACCTCTGTGCACCTCCCTTACAATATTTCTAAACCACCCTAAGGTTAACTGGAAGAGAATGCCTTGGGCATTAAGTCCGCTGATGTACAAAGTGCGTAAAGTGTAAAGTGTAAATAAATAAATATTTTTTGTAATGTAGTCGTCTATACAAATTGCAGTTGCCTTAAAATAACCTAGAGCGCTTGGAGGTTTCTTCTTAGTAAAATGGGTTCCATTCAAACAGCCTGCTACGTTTATTTGTCAAAGTAACTTTACATCACCACTTTAGTGACTTTCAAAGAGTCCATGTACCAGAAGAAACACAGTTTTGTTACAGAGAAAGAATGACCTATATTTTTATAATACTCGTGACTCTAAATAGTACTAGTTGTATATTTTTAAGTAAGGATAACGGATAAATATTATGCAATCAATCCAGTTAATATTTAACGAAATAGAAACGATTATTGATTTTTAGTGAAATTAAAATCAATACACTACAAAGAACTATGTAGAGGCCATCGTGAGATTTATGGAACGCCATACGATTGTTAATAATCGGTCACCTTTTGTGGAACTTATTATATTATAATATAAATAAAATTATGTTCAATTAAACCTTTATTTTATCGTCTATCTTTCATCATTTCTAAGTATTTAAATATGATGAATGCAGTTCACGTCTGTTTTTAGTTAAAAATAACCATATTAAACATTGGGCCAATTTAAGTAACACTCATTAGACTCTATAATTTAAAAAACTAAGTATAATTGGTGATAAACATTTTAAAACGACGGCGACGGTAAGCAGACTTTGAGATATATATTGTTAAACTAGAAAACATTTACAAAAATGTTACGGATGCCAGAAAATGCGTGTTTGGCTTACTATGATTACCGATCCTTTTCACGGGAGAAGCTAGATAGCTTTGGATAATATTTGAACAGAGATTATATGTCTTAGATAAACATATAGACAATATTGAGACAATCTTCTCTTCACTAATTTCTACAACATTTATTAGTTGTCTGTTTTTCACCTACTGGGATATAGACTGATTAATTGCCTTACCTTGAAGGTTATTAATGACACTAATTCGTAATTCTACACCAGCCTCGTACAATAGGATTACAACAAAGCGCTGCCACAAAGCTTCCAAGTACACCTATGTATATAACATGTATACTTATACTTATATAATAAATTTGAAAAGTTTGACTTAATTAACGCGCTAATCTTAAAAAACATTGGTTGGAATTGGAGAAAAATTAGTACTGGATAGTCCATTTAATGAGGAAGGCCATGTAACATCACGCTACACTAGAAGGAGCTGAATATCAATGAAAAATGTTACAAAAAGGGGTCAAGTTTATTCCTTTTCAAAAAATATGTGATTCTGTTAGTAAAAAACATCAAATGTTAGACGTTTGTCATTTAAATAAATGATATTCTTTAGAATGGGTATTACAAAAAACTAATTTTCCCTGTTGTGAGACCAATTTATGTGTTATTAACAGAATATTCATAACTTTTTTTATATATGTTTCATGCTAATAGTATACAAACAACACACTCTTCATAATATTTTCACGAAAAATAATACCTCGTATGCACGCTCATTACAGGTACACAACATTCACCTTAAAGATATCACCTAGTATACAGTATTATGAGTAAAATAATAATGACAAAAAAGATAAATGAAACTTAATATTATTTAAATGTAAATAACACTAACAATGTGTATTATTTATATATAGAAATGTATTAAACAAATTCGCGTTAATTACATTAATTAGATATCTCTAGAAGGCTAAGCAATTGTAAAAAAAATTAAATAACAAAAAAAAAATCATCGTAATACATAATCTTCTCATCATAATACAGGCATTGTTTATAAAACAAAAAATATGGACGAAGATCAAAATTGTGACTAAAGTTATGTGGCTACTAGTTAACGTTAGTTATATTGTATCAATTATGGGTGTGTGTCGGGGACAGCTGGCACTGAAATACCATTAGAACATAAAATATTAATTTTCAATGTTTGTGAAAAATCCGCATTAATTACATAAAAAGACATAAAAGAAAGTCATAAGATCATAAATCAAAATGTCAAAATCCGGAAGCTTCTATTTTTTCAGGTAACTAAAAACATTAAACCTGTTTTCGTTAGTCAAAAAGTAAACTGTTCACTTAAATGGTAGAACCTTTATTCATAATAAATTCGTGTATCCGTACGAAACTGCCAGTCATCCACCATTTTACTAAATTACACTCCATAAAATGGCGGCCGTAATGGACGCATAGTTTCGCGCCAAAAGATTGAAACTTCATTGAAGGCTATTAATTGCCCTATGGAAGGTGACGCGGTTAATTTACCCAATTTTGGGGCTGATTAATATAAAACAACGCTAAGGGTAACACCCCAATTTAGATTAACGAATATAAATTTAATATCCAGTAGCCATGCTTCCATTTGTTGAAGAGTAAGAGAGATAAAAGTAATCTCGCGTAGTACGCTCTCTTTTTAAGGCGAGTGTACAGAGAATATTAAATCTGTTGTTTATGGCACTGATTGGTATTATATATATATAGACCATTGTAAAATATCTTATAATATTCTAATTGGTGTAAATATTAAAGAACAGTGTTATAAAACTATTTTTTTCTCATAGATTATTCTTATAAATATGAAAATACATACTTTATACATAAAACACGTATAAATTACTTTTACGTTTCCAATAATAAGGTCTATTTTTAATAATATTCTTATAAAGTAATAACTCATCGCTACTGTTTCTAGGTAATCGTAAATATACCACCTACACTATACAAAGCTTCTGTGTTGTCAGTTGCTAAATATACATTTTACCACCCACGAATATCCGAGAATTAGATTCCATTTCAAATAAATCCGAAAATAACCGCTGTCTAAACAGTATCAATATTTCCAGGTGGAATATTTGTGTTCAACAATCATATTAGTTGTGTGATACCTTTTCTTTGTCATTATCATTTTTTCGTTTGCTCCTCATACAATGAAAAGTAATAGTCTTGAACATAGTCCACTTCTTAGGAAGAAGGTTTGATCTGCTATGTCACGTTCACTGGTTAGACGTACTTTTCCAAGTTTTCCTTCACTTGCAGTTCTATTGTTCTGCATAATTTGTTCCATTAGTTAGCGAGGATGAGTAGGTGTGATGATATTATATATATTGACATTTTCTAAAGCCATCATGACACGAATTCTATCTTGGTTTAACTAACTTACTTATCTCGAAGTAGATCATATCTTGATGACTTAAAGATATTTTGTCATGTCACTAACGTAAACTTATCTCATTCTAGAAGTACAGAAACCCCTTTGGTAATCTTCCATGTTTCTCGAGCCATTTAAAACAAAAAACGACATCAAGTCCTAGGTAAATAGGCCCTATAAAAAATATGACTAGTGTCATAAAAATGTATAAATTAAATAAGTATATATTTGGTAGGTAGTAGAGCCACACTGATTTCAGCACGAGTGAGCCGCTCTACCGGAACTGTACTACCCTCAAACAGAAGACCAGCCGAAAGTGACTTCATCCGTGCTATCGTCTATCATTGATGATCGTGAGACTGAAGGCCTATTTGTGCAAGGGTGTCAGTTATCGTGGTAACTGTGTGAGCTGTCACGATGACCGTCATGCCTTTTAAGTCCCTGACCGAGGTGTGAAAAAGCATCTCATTTGGTCGCAATGAGGACGGTGATCAGAACTCTTGGATTCTATTTGTTCTTAGTCAGGTAGAATAGTCACTTTGATAGGTTCTTAAAATAAAAAGTCATAAGTGAACATATGTAATTTGAAGACAAGACCGCGTTCAATATTATTTATATATATCAGTTGGATGTATTCAGAAGCCGTACAAATGGTATAACCTTCATAAAATATACTACGTTTAGTTGTGATCAAATTTAGATCAATAAGCTTTAATTATTTTCTTTGTGGGAACATTATTTAGGTTTCTTTACTGTATATGAATTACACAGACATTTTTTTTGCTAAGTATCTGTTTTTTGTCGAAATTATTTATTATTATTTTTTTTAAATGACAACGTCCACACTAAAAATAAATTTTTAATTGCGGAGGACTTTACAAACATACATGAAGTGGACAAAAAGAACACCCAGACTCAGGACAACAATTTGTGGATCACACAAAGTATTGTCCCATGCGGGGTTTGCACCCTCAACACTCAGCGCAGTAAAAAGCGGTGAGTCGACCGCTTAAACGATTACGCTTTCCGTGCAGTCTAGCTGTGCAGTCCGCTAGAAGTGCCAAATAACTTTTGCCTTTAGTCTGTACACTGTAAATAACTTTATTTTTGTAGTATATGTACTTATCTATACTACAACTACTACCACTAATGGGCACTCAAGAGAAACAAATGCCTGTCTTATTTGAGAGCCACTCCCAAGAATTAGGATGAAACCAATGGGCCTCCGATGAATTTCGGCAATGGTATTTTCAACGCTATCATCGTATGTCTCGTTTATGTTTAGTTATTTCTGTAATACATAATAAATTTTCTTTTAGGACTATACGATTTACTATTTTTTGTATAATATTTGGAAATGGATCTGTTATATATAAGTGTTTTTAGATTTTTGTGACTTTTACACACATTCATAGTTCTCGTTCGAAGCATCAGGAAATAGAAGATATCGTAACCTTTTAAATAATTTTATAGTGAATAAGTCCCGTTACGCAACAAGAACTGTGTATATACTTTTCTTCGGACTAATTCCTGTTTCGTTAGTTTTTTCTAACGCAGCGCTAAGCATAGTTATTTTCAGGTAGCTGTGCAACTTCCAAGTTTTGTTCGATTTTTTCACAGCACACCACGTATTTTATTTTTATTTTTCAAGCAGACATTGTTAACGCTTGCCTTGTTTTAGTTTTGTTTCAAAAAATATTTTGTTTACTCGCTAAGAATTGTTCCTCTAACGATTTTTGAAACTACGGTATGGAATTGAAGTTCTAGGATTAGAAAAATATCACAAATAACTTAAACGTTAAATCCTATTAATATTATGAGTGCGAAAGTTAAGTGTTAAAACAACTGAACGGATTTAAATGAAACTTTAAAGTAATATAGCTTATGCATTAGAATAACATAAGCTACTATTTACTATGATAACCTACATACACGCAGAAGGAGCCGCGGGCAAAAGCTGCTATAATATAATAATTGTGTTGTAATTCATTGAACATGTTGCTTTTGATGTTTCAAACAAGTTGAAACATCGGGTCATATTTCAAAAGAGAAATAAAATATTTCAGGTAAAAACAGAAAAAGATATCTACTGATATTTATTTATTACCTTATGCACAAATACATACATCAGCGGACTTAATGCTTAAGTTGGTTAGATATCATTTTCGCTAAGCCAAGGGTCATGGATTCGATTACCACCCAGGATAAATCTTTGTGTGATGAATACACGATCATATGTTGTGTATCTGGGTGTACTTTATCTAAAATATGTATGTATTCAGATATGTATAAGTACGTTTATCAGCGGTCTCGTATCACAGGATATTATTATTATTATTCTCTGCCAGTCGAGCGATTAGGTGATGCAGAATAGAGATGAAGTAGATGCACTTATGGGGGAATAATAAATTATGCTTGTTTTATTAAATATTATCTGTTTTGTTTTCCAGAGAGACAAATACTCGTATATTTAGTAATACATACGTTAAATACAGTACCTGGAAATCGAACATTGCTCGGTATTATTGTGTGGTAATCGATTCGCAATTTACCAACTTCTTTTGTTTTCATCTCTAATTTTGTCACATAGGTGAGTGTCAAAATTGACTTATTAGTCAAACATTTCATTACTTGAAAACATGGATAAAACAACGTTTTCTAAAAATAAAACCTGGCTAGATCGATTTATCATCCCCGCAAACCCTTGCATACTAAATTTCATGAAAATTGTTGGAGCTGTTTTCGAGTATGAGATTATATATATATCTGCCTTGGTGGCCCAGTGGTAGCGAATGCGACTACTGTGCCTGAGGTCACGGGTTCGATCCCCGGGTCGGATCAAATGTTTGTATGATCTGCAAATATTTGTTTCGAAGTTTGAGTGTTTTCTATATATAATATGTATGTATTTACAAAAGAATAGTATATAAGTATTCTATCAGTGAGTCTAGTTATCATAGCATAAGCTCTGCTTATTTTGAAACTAGATGACGTTGTGTGTCAAATGTCCGAAATATTTATTTTATTTTAATTTCTTTATATAAGAATTGCTCGTTTAAAGGTATTTGATAAATACGTCCATGTATACACACACTTATATAAATATTTGTTATAATTTAATGTTTAATAATGAACTAAGACCCTGTCGATTCCGCCAATTCACCCAGTAAAAACGTTTTTACCTTCATCTTAAAAGCATACTGATTTCCAGCCATCCTGACCCCGACAGGAAGCGTTTCCACAAGAGGACAGACTGTTATATAAAATATAAAAGAATGCCGGAATTCATTTTTACAAGACGTTTTATTGAACACTTCATTTTACTTACACAGTTAGTCTTAAGAACAAGAAACACACTTAAATCTAACATAACATTGTTAGAAAAGAAATAAGACAAGATATATTCAAAAGACACTTGAAAAACCTTTAATAAATGAAGTCTAACTTAGTAGTAACTAACTTTAAAGTCATCGTCATCTCACTGAAGCATGAAAGTCTCCGTATCACACTATTTTTATGAGCAAAAATGACGTGTGTCTTTTTTTTTCATCTTTTTGTTAGAGTGCAAAATCCTTTCAGATCTCCGGTTCCTCACGGACGCAGGAGCCAGGAGTATGTGGTGTTTTCATTAAAACCACCCCGGCGGCCGGTCTAAGGCGTCCTTCTCTGTAGGGGACCCCGATCATATTATTTCAGGTCCCCTCCAGAATGACATTTGTTAGTGGAGGACTATGGAGTATGCGATGAGTAGAATGTGACCGTGAATAAATCAATTATTAATAAAGTTACATTGTCGTTTTTGGGAAATCAACTAAATTATTGACTTGAACGTGGTTCCAATGTTTTATTTCATCTAACAAAAAATCATTATCAAAAGAAGCGCGGCCTACTACGTACGTAGGTATGTGTGTATATTTAATAATAAATTAATTTGATTTCAATTAGCTAATTTTTATCTAAACAATATTTATAAATCACTGTTTAGTTTTTTTATAATATTAATACCTACGCACTAGGCAGATCGTGTGCTATGGTAACCAGAATACTGATAAACATACTTAACTTTCGAAATTAGTACTTAGTGTAATAAAAAATTCATACATTTATTAGGTAGTAGAGCCACGTTGGTTTCAGCACGAGCGGGTCGGCTCGACCGGGGCAGTACTACCCTCTCACAGAAAACCAACCTAAAGCGCCAGCATCCGTGTTGTCGTGTTTCGTTGGTGAGTGTGAGACCGGAGGCCCATTGAAGCAGGGGTGACAGTTATCGTGGTAACTGTATAAGCCGTATACTGTCACGATGACTGTCATGCCTTTTACGTCCCCAAGCGGGGTGTGTAGAAGCATCTCACAACGCCGCCATAGTGTGGGTCACCATACTGCAGTCTGCATTTGCGATGAATATGGTGATCACAACTCTTGAATTCTATTCATGCTTTCCATCAGGCAGAGTAGAGTTACTTTGGCAGGCTCTTAATATAAAAAAAAAAACATAACAAATGATAGTGCTCATCAAACATTTATTTATCTTGGCTAGGAATTGAACCCACAAGCTCTAACTGGACAATGAATATCATTTGTCTCCACCGAATGGCCTGTCGATTCGAATCAAAATACAGAATAAACTTACCTTGTCTTTCGCAAATGCAAATATTCTAAGCTAATTTAATTACACAAGGTTATCAACACACGTATACTCATTTGACCTGGTGACCTTATTCAATCAGTCGGGCCACACTCTTGTGTGACATTAATTAGAGGACTAAATACGCAATGCTAACTACCTTAAGAATCCCAATACGAAAAGTGGGGCTTCAGATGATAATGTCTGAAAATATTTTATTGTTTAGAAGTCTTAATCAGAAAAGGCACTTGAAAATTTTAATAAATTTAGTCTAACTTAGCACTAACTAAGTTTAAAGCACTTATCATCTCACTGAAGCGTGAAAGCTTCTGAGCGGAACTATTTTAATTAGCAAAAGTGACGCTTGCCTAATCGTGCTTAATAGAAAATAGTCCTCTGAGAAATAGGTTTCACTTTATGTATAAATTTGTACAATTTATTTAAACTTAAGTGTCTTATTTTAAAATATAATTTGCATCATTTAATATTCTATGCAAGAGCTATGCGTCGTCATAAATGGATTCACTCCACCTGAGTAATATCCTGCAGAAAACTGGAATCAAGTATTATTATTTTTTCTTTTCATTGAGTGGGTGACTAGATTCCTTTCTTCCTTCTTTTACTATTTTAAAGATTTTTTAACGCTCCGCAATTTGTCCGATGGATTTCATTCCAATATCAGTTTTCTTCGGAGTTACTGGCACCGAACCTCCACAACCCTAAGAGCGAAGTGAATTTGGCATTAGGGTTACCGGAGCCTCAATTTTTTAACTCCGGAAAAAAAGAGATTCAGATGATAGTAATACACTCTGCTACTCTAGATTTATAGGCATTCATGAGCAGCAATAGTTACTGAACAGCAGTTGGTCCATCTATTTACTCCTATACCATTTAGAAAAATAAGATTTAAGCTTAAAAACATTGTAAAATTATAAAGATTAAACATGTATGTAAAAGTGTGACAGCCCTAGCGCTAGGGAGATATATTCAATTACCTGTAGGCGGCCATTTTGTACAACTTCCACGAGGTAAATTAAGGTAGGAAGAGTGACGTGGCGGTTTTTTGTTTTTGTGATTGTGTTTTTGATTACTTTAGGTTTACAAAATGCGTAGGTAGACATATTTGCTAACTTATTTTATACCGTAATGGTAATCGTAAACGTTGTTGTGACTAACTTAAAGGGGTCAAAAGTGCTAATTACCTGGTGACAAGTGTGTGGTACATTTCATCAGTAACTATCAACAGGCTGTAAGAGTCTACTAATGGATACAGGTCTCTTCTTTGAGAAGAGATTTTGGCCTACTATGCCTCACTGGCCAGACGAATTTGTATAGTATTTGTTTCAAGTTTCTTTTTTACTAGAAGCTGTCATTCTGCAAAGTTTGCTCATTCATTGGTTCTTAATACAACCACCAGATGAACAGGGGTGATCTACATACACTCATTGATACCGAAGTGACAGTTGTCGTGGTAAACGTATGGCACGACGACTGTCATGCCTTTAACGTCCCCAAGTGGGATGTTAAAAAGCATCTCACTAGGCTGGCATCATGTAGGTCACCATACCGTAGTCTGCATTTACATTTGAAAAGAGTTTGGCCACCTCAACTATTAGATTCTGTCCATGCTTTCCATCAGGTAGAATAGAGTTACTTTCTCAGGCTAAAAAAAAAGAAAAGACTCAACTAACACTTAAGATATACATATGTATTTATGGTGCTATACTGAGCTGGTAACTAGATTGTAGATAGATATACTTCATTGTTCCTAAATATACATATTACAGATTAATTACACCCAAACACAAGTCAAAATGATAATAGTCGTCCTACAATCTGTTTTTTTGGGTGGGAATCAAGCTCACGACCTCCAGTTTCGTCAAGGTTACTAACCATTAGACCAATTAATAGGTCAATAGGTGTGTGCTCTTTTTTTCTTCTTAGTAACATTGCATTGTTTTTAAATTTGGAAGGTATACAACATTGGAAACCAGGAAAGGAAATTTCTGGCATGCCCAGGGATTGGGCCACCTAATGCGGAGGAAACACCCCTAAGAAATTCATTACAGAGTTCTATTGCATTTCTGCAATGCAAACATATATACTTATGATATGAACAGGCAACTATGTATTGTTATAAATCTCTAAGTGTAGGGTGGGCCACGAATTAACTTAAATTATAATTACTATAATTAACCTAGAATTAATATTTGAAAAATCTTTTAAAAAAAGCTATTTTATATATAATTTAAAAATTGTTTATTTACAAAAAACATTATTAGTTGCCATTTATTTTTAAAAATTACATTGTATAAATGACCACTATTTCGACGCTTGTACTCTTCTAAGCAAGCACTGAAATTTTCGAATACTCTTCGGCAAAGAGCCAACATCTCTTCGCTGACTTTTTCTTTTAGTTGACGTAGTGTATTTAGTTTATTGATATAGACGATTCTTCAATTAACCCCATAAAAAGAAGTCTACTGGGGATCTGGATTTCTGGGTGGCCATGAAATGTCGCCTCGTCTGAAAGTCAGCTTTTCCCGAAACATGTCTTTGACCACCGGCAGGGACTCATTGTATGTGTGACAAGTGGCTCCATCTTGTTGAAACCATGTGTTACGATTGTAGCCAGCAAATGCCAGTAGCATCGGTCCCAAGAACTCCCGTAACATGTTTACGCGGGATGTTATATTCGAATGTTAACAAATTCTTGGCGCATACAAATGAATATAGTTTCTGCTCTGACAAATCCAAGTCCACATTTTTCCTGATACCAATGAGAGAAAGCGGTCCAATGAAACGTGTAAAAATAATTTCCGCCGTCCTCTTAAATCGTTATAAAACCCTACTCGCTAGATTTGGTGAAAATTAAAATTATGGCTGTTATATCGTTGTGTTTACTTTACTAAAGCACAGTATGGACTTCAGCATTAAAGTTACAATAAATTTTCTTACCGTATAAGTTAAGTCCAAGACAAATATCTTTAAGACACCACATGACTCTTCTTTGCCATATATTAGCTAAAATGCCTCTAAATATAGTCTTTTTTAATTCAGTCACGTATCACAAAGAAAAGCTGCAGCAATTTTATCTCAAGTTGTTAATATTCAAGGACTGTGCGAGTTCTATACTGAGCATATCTTTTTAGTTAGTTTAGCATACATCTCTTGTACCAAATGTTAGTAATGTTTATTTTATTATATTATAATAATACATTATAGATATATTGACAACCTTAAGTTGAGAGTATCTACAGTCTTTCATAAAAAAACAAGTTTTCGTCTTTGTAAGAGCCTGCCTATTGCCTGACTCCACTCTGCCTAATAGAAAGTAGGAATACAATCCAAAAGTTATGGTCACTATGCTCATTGTGAATGCAGACAATGCAGTATAGTGACCCACACTATAACAGCTAAGTGAGATGCTTTTTCACGCCCCACTTAGGGACTTAGAAGACAAGAAGAATTACAGACATCGTGGCAGTGTAAGGCTCACATACTTACAACGATAACTGTCACCTCTGCATTAATAGGCCTCCAGTCGCGTAATCACCAACGACACAAGACAGTACTGTTAACTGAATTGATCTTATATGACAAGGTAGTATTGCCCCTGTCAAACCGACTCGTTTGTGCTGAAATTAGTGTGGTTATTATTTTTTTTTATTGCATATCCTAAAAACTAGGAACTGTTTTTATTAACTGACAACTCCTGATTTTAATAGCAAACAGCCTTTTATAGTCCACTGCCGGACATAGACCACTTCGGTTAGTAACTAAGTAAAGTCATAATCTTCGTAATCACTTTTCACATAACCAATTTATAAATAAACACTGGTTTAGTAAACACTTAAGGCGTCTTCTCACTTCGGAAATTTAAAAAAATCGGTTTTTAATTTTTTTTAATTAAATTTTAATTATATTTAATTTTAAAGAATTGGAAGGCCCATTATATGGAGCAGGCATCGCTGATAAGGTAAGGTAAGGTTTTTCATGATTTTTTTGCAACCAAAACTTTAAACGCATTTATCTCAAAACTAGATTTTTCGGTGCCTTGTTGATGAAATTTCGGCAACTATCCGGCCGATTGTCATGAAATTTAAATGACATATTTTTCATAGTTATGGCTATAGCGCATATCATCAGATTATTGAAATTTCGATTTTAAGAATTTTTTTTTTACAAAAAACTACAAAAAATTCGCGTTTTTTTTACTTTTTGGAAAAACGTGCGTCATTTTGTTATTTTAGCGAATATCAAAACTCTGATGATATGCGCTATAGCCACTGACATACTGAATCTAAAACAGTTTTATTTTTTTGTTTGAGATGACCCGTCTCGGAGATACCATCAACAAGCCACGACCATAACATTTTTAGACGGAGTTTTCGATGCTACTGTTATATTATAATAATTGTTCAAAAAAATAAAAATGAAAACTTTTCATGTACTTGAAAGATGTGTTTATTACATAGGATCTATTTTATCCTATAATTTTAAGCAAAAATCCTCGAAAAAAAATCGCGTAGATAGCCTATTTTCGAGGCGCCTAAAATGAGAAGACACCTTAATAAAAAAACGCATGATAAGCTTATTTGACTTTTTATTGACATCTTGAACTTATAACTATAATTGTAATATACTTGATTAATTATGAGTACCTGGAAAGCGAGCTTTGTTCGGTATTATTGTGTGATAGTCGATTCACAATTTACCAACTTCTTTTGTTCCCGTCAAAACGCGCCTATTGGACAAACATTTCATTGCTTGAAAACACGAATAAAACAATGTTTTCTAAAAATGAAACCTAGCTAGATGGATTCATCGCCCTCGAAACCCCTGCATGTTAAATTTCATGAAAATCGCCTTTGGAAAATGAGCCGTTTGAGAGATTCAGTTTATAGAGGTATATAAGAATTGCTCGTTTAAAAGTATTAGATAACTATTTACATATAATTGTATTTATATAACTATTAGATTTATAAATTGGATAAAAACTATGTCGGAAGAGAATTTTCGAGCTCAGTTGGTATTGAACTTTTTGAGTTTTGTAACATGCAGAAACAAACTTAATATTTATACATATATATATATATATATATATTCATGTAATTATTTAATCAACTGCTCATTGCATTTACGGTTTTCCCAGCACGTACAGCAAGCCATTACAACGCTATAATGTTACAATAGTAATAAATACGTATGTACTTGTAGGTATTTTAAGACCTTCCACTTAGGAAAAGTGTACAAAAATTTAAAAAGTACTTAATTTTGTGTAGAATATGTCGACATCCGAATACTGAACAATTAGAGAATTGAGCAGACTGTCTGCCTGACTAGTGGGAGCGTACTGTGCCTACTGCGTATTGTTATATGTATTATGTATATACATATATGTATATGTATATGTATTATTTGCCATTAATATTTTGTTTGTATTTTACAGGTATGGTAAATGGATAAATTATCAAGTTTGAAATAAGGTAAGGTTTTTTTTATGGAATGGGAGACGGACGAACAGAGGAGTTACCTTCTTCTTTCCAGCCAATATTACTTGGGGCCAGCTACTAGATCAAACGGTTTTAGATCAATGTCAGTTTTACCATGGAGTGACTGACATCAGACCTCCGTAGCTCTGAGGGCGACCTGACTTCGGCAGTTAAGATAGTTGTCAACATATTTGTAGACACTGATTGACCAATAACGATTGCCATAGATGTTCATGACAACTGGAACTAATGGCTTAACGTGCTCTCCGAGACACGGGTGTGAAACACTGCCAAATTCTATACTCCAGACTACTGCAAAAAAAAAATATAGGAAAATCTCAATAACAGTTTTTGGTCCGACCCAGGATTAGAACTCGAGACCTCTTGATCGGTAGTCGCATATGCTAACCGTTAGACCAATGAGGGTTACTTAAGGATAGAGAGATGATAGATAGAGAGGACGCAAATTGACTACTTAAATGGCGTTTTTGTTCAAATGTATTATGTCCTATTTTATTCAAAATGTACAAACAACAACCAAGTCGAATGTATGTCTGTCAATGTCGGCAATCTTGAAAGGGAATCAAATCCACGACCTAAGCTGGGCGAATATCATGGTAACCTAGGTGCCTTAAAAGTCGTGAAAACATTTCCAATGATAATCTAAACATGAGGTGTGCATCATTAACATTTTTACACAGACCAGCAGTTTCTTTTATAGTTTCGATTCAGCTCATTTCATGCGAACGTGATGGATCGGTTCGCGCAGAATAAGTTGACCAACGAAGATTGGAAATGTCGACATTTGATGAATCTGGACGAAGTTATATTAAACCAAGTCGAACAAAACAATAATATGGATATGGATCAATCTAATTAGTATTAGAGTATTCTATTCAGAAGTGTTTTGTGTCTTCCAACTAAATCAAAAGTCACGTTTACTTTTAAAACATTTTCCAAAGAACTACAGACCCATTTTAATATTTTTAAATTTTTATAAAAAATAAATTTCTACAATACTTTGACCCACTGAATCGAATTTAACTGTGTGACTTTCAAAGGTCTGACACCAAGGCATGCAAGTAAACATTCATATCATCCATATCTGGTATTTTCTATGTATGTATTTACAAAAAAAAAGTGTACATGTATTTATATCGGTTGTCTAGTATAAAGTCTGCTTAGTTTAGAACTAGATGGCGTTGAGTGTCAAATGTCCGAAATATTTATTTACATAATTATTTATTTATCATCATCAACTGCTTTTAATAGTCCACTGCTGGACATAGACCTCTTCTTAGAAATGAGGTGTTGGCTTGTATAGAGTTCGTATCTAGTTTTACTACTCTTTGCAGTTATGTTGTCCACCTCTTATGACACTCGCAGGATGAATGGGGGTGATGACTTAATCGGACACCACACAGAAGTAGTGGAAGTGAAATAAGAATACAGAGCATCACATTCATTTATAAATTATTGATTCACGTTATATATATTTGTGTAGGTATGCTGTGTAATGGTAACTTATATATGTATTAATGCACATCAAACTACATAATACTATATAGTATAGTCCGTCTAAAAGTTGCCTGGAAGAGATCGCAGACTGCGATAAGGCCACCCATTGTACCACTGTTCTTTTTGTTTGTATTCTACATTGTATGTTTCCTAGTTATGGTGTCCAATAAAGAGTAGCTATCTATCTATATATCTAATTAATCGAAATTAGTCTCCTTCGAAGAAGCTGAGGGTCATGCATACCTATAAAAATTATTTATTGGACTTGAGGTAACAAACAGATAATAAAATGTTATTTCAATAGAAAGTATAAACTAAAAATCTGTGAAATAAACTGAAACAAAATAAAATTTTTAATAGTTTTAAGGATTTACAATCACACATTCAAGAATACAGGTTTAATACAATAATAATTACAATTATTAAAAACATATTGAAACATGAAATCAAATAATAAGTGCCAATGTATTTAAAAAAAAACCTTGTATCTTGGCCATAAAATGGAAGCAGAATCAATCTATTGCCATTCCAATAGCTAAGTTCGTAATATTCTATGTATCTTGAGGGAATTTAAGACATTAGGTCTTGCCTGAAGTCTGAGTCTGTACTGAAAACTACAAAATACTTTTACACATTGCCTTCAGGAATAATTTATACCTATGCTTGCGCGATACCCAAGAGAAAAAGTAAATCTACCTGCATCAAAAACATTACAATTAACAAACATGAAATATTTCACGATGTCTGGAGATGAAAATGAATATTTAGTCACGCGACTTTCACCGTTACATTACATTACTTTACATTACATCTTACAATAATTAATTAAAGCCTTAAAGCCTTCCTTTGTATTTGATTAGTTACAAACCTACATTGGAATGGATTTCTTAATTTTAAAGAAGTGCCGACATTGCATTAAAATCAGTGAGGAATAATCTACCTTTCAACGCATTTTATTTTTATTTTTTGTGAATAGTATTTTATTTCTCCTTGTAAGTGATTGTGTAGTCTTGAGAAATAAATGGATTTTTAAACCATAATATGTGATGCTGCATCATTCTTGTAATCGTCGTTGGTCTATTTGTAAAGTGACCTGATAGTTAAACCAAAGACTCGATCAGGTACGATTATTTGATTCAGGAAAATATTAGTGTGATGAGCTCTACTAATTGTTTTATGTCTAGGTGTTATTCGTTATAATTTGTATGTGTTTAGTAATATAGAACTGTGTTTATCCGCAGTTCGGTTACCATAGTACGAGCTCTGCCTAC
The DNA here is from genome assembly GCA_949316085.1 of Hypercompe scribonia. NCBI lineage: Eukaryota > Metazoa > Arthropoda > Insecta > Lepidoptera > Erebidae > Hypercompe > Hypercompe scribonia. The sequence continues at coordinate 7,403,217 of OX438992.1, read as the reverse complement.
TTTGGGATAAAACGGCCGTATATGAATGAATTAAGTGGGGTTGTTACCATTAGTGTAAGCTATTGCCAGGAATAAATAGTTACATTTTTTTTCTGTATGAAGAGCCTGTAAAAGTGACTCTACTCTGCCTGATGGAAAGTATGAATAGAACTGAAACAGTTGTGGTCACCATACTCATTACAAATGCAGACAATGTAGTGTGGTGACCCACACTATGGCGGCCTAGTGAGATGCTTTTCCACGCCACGCTTGGGGACGTAAAAGGCATGATAGTCATCGTGGCATGGTGGCCATGTAAGGCTCGTATTTTTATCACGATAACTGTCACCCCTGCATCAATAGCACTCCAATCTCACACTCACAAACGAAATACAACAGCATGGATGCTGGCGCTTTAGGTTGGTCTTTAAATTACATATTGGTAGAAAAAATACTTTGAAGCGGAGAACCCAACTGGCAACGACTTGTCTCTCAATTAGTAGGCTTAACAGCCAGTCAAGACTAATTTAAAGAGAAGATAAATGAAGTTTTAAGTCGTAATCTGAGATATTTTTTCGAATGGACATTTTAATTAAATCTGATTTCTTAAGATGAAATTGTTGGTAAGGTAGTTGTGTATGTGTACCATAATTGTATTCTTTCAATTATGAGTGAAGCCAGTCTTCATTATGTAAGTGCATCGTCTGGTTAATATTATCAGCATCTAGTTACACAAAGAGATGAGATTATACAAGATTAAAAGCAATGGTTAAATGACAAAATGGTTTCTTGGTATTAAGGCAATAGACTGTAATCTCAGAACTAAAGACATGTTTTTCAAAATCAGAGCCTACCAAAGTGGTTCTACTCTACCTGATGGAAAGCATGAATAAAATCCAAGGATAATAATCACTATATTCATTACGAATGCTGACAATGCAGTATGGTGACTCCCACTATGGCAGCCTAGTGAGATGCTTTTTCATGCCCCGCTTAAAGGACCCGGAACATATTGGGAGGGGTGTTTTTGTAGGAATAAAAATAATTCGTCAAATGTGTTGCCAAGTTTCAAAAAGTTAGTGTATAGTGTTAGTGTATATGTTAGTTAGCAGATAAAAAAGTTGTGAGAGAATTTCTAATTATAACCTTCTTTTTCGAAATATCGCTGAGTGACTTAAGAGACCTGATCCTAGCAGTCAAATATTTGCATTTTTCGTAAGTCTTCAACTTAATTTGACTGTATAGACATTTATCTATGCCTCTATAGCACATATTGCCTAAACTTTTTTGCTTTCTACACTTCTTCTGTAAATAAACATTAGGTATTCCAAATGCGATATAAGTTCATGCTTTATGTTTCTTTTAAAACGGGCATAAAACATCAGAAACCTTTAAATTATCATACAAACAATTAAAATGAAAACTCAACTGACTGTCAGAATAAAGTAACTTCGTAGTAGAAAAAATATTTATATAATTACTACACTTGATAGTATTCTATTTTTATACCAAACGCTACGTTTAATTAAAGTTTTTTCTTTAGTAACCTTGAAGATGGTAAACAGTTCATGTTTTCAGACCATAAAGGTGTAATCAATAGAATCAGTTAGTATGTAGCAAACTTTTTGTGGAACGATAACACAGACTTACTTTCACGTTTGACTCAACGACTGTAAGTTTTGTCTCTAGCCAAGTACGACGCAGTTTCTATGGCACATTTGAGAATTACATTTCCAATTCTTGAATTGTCTGGAATAACCTCCTAACACAAACATAATAGTTGCCAATAAAAAGCAGAAAAGTCTTTACCAGAGGAAGAAAGTTATTGATGTTGTTATCAGTTTACGTCCTATTGCGATCACCATAATATCACACTTCATCATCCTTTATTTTAACAAACACCTTCCGAATGCAGTGTTCATAAGACTTTAATTGTTAAAGTAAAGTTGTGTTCCTATGATTTGTTTCTAGCGGTCTTACTCTAGATCAGAAAGCAAAATATCAGCTATGAACATTACGCCAACTGCAAACTCATCCTTACGTAAATATTTATATTTTTTTGTCCGCCAATGCAATATGATACTACTGTTTACACAAACCAGGCCGTTTTTAGATCAAAGCTGTTTTCATCAAAGTATTTACATAATAAAATATCAGTTTCTAGGTAATCTTGTGAAGTGAGGGTCAGGTGTCTATTTTAATATCACGTAAGTACTTGGTAAACAGAAATGAGACGATCAATCATAAAAAGTTTTAGAAAAAAGTTCTTGCTATAACTTGCGTAGATAGTATTGTGTTATGTGTTTAAATACCGCCTAATGTGATTAAATGTGGGTGTATTTGAGTTTTCTATGAATTAAAGTCGTTGTACTTTTCAGAGGCGAAGCTGGATTACTAAGATTTTATTGAAGGTACGTCACAAATATTCATTTATATCAAATTTGGTTTCATCATCATCATCTCAGCTCAAAGACGTCCACTGCTGGTGATAGGCTGTGGCGACTTCCACATACAAACAAAAATATACAACAGCACCATCTAGCGAAGATACATTAAACTACGAAATATAATAATGAATTACGACGCAACTACTAATCATGTATCGCAAAATAGAGATTCTCGTGGCGATTAGTTATACAACATCTCAACATCAACTGTTGGGCCGTGGCCCGCCAGGCATGATCGCTTCGCCTGGTCGAAGGATCCTTCCTTTGTGTCAGAGGGATAGACACCCATTCCCTCTTTATTGGCCTTTCCTAAGGTTCACCACAACACACGGTCCAATGCCGCCCGCATTCACCCCTTCTCGCGACCTTGACCAGGTTGTCGGACCACCTTGTGGGGGCCTACCAATGCTGCACTTTCCAGTATGTGGTCGTCTCTCCAGAACTCTGGCCCCATCGGCCATCGTTTTTGCGTGCAATATGCCCCGACCACTGCGGCTTAAGTTTAATAACATTGGTTAACTGTAACTTTTGATCAAAGATCATCTCTTAAAATTGGAAAGTTTATTGTGTAAATAATTCTATCATTATCTCAGTTGAAAGACGTCCGCTGCTGGACAAAGAAATACTTTCCCTTTTATTAATAATTTTTATTCTTTGAAATCACGATTTATGATAATGCTAATTCAAAAGGGTTCTCGTGCTTGATTAAACAAAACAAACGCGGGCTGTCTAAAACAAATACAAAATATCAAACAGTATTAAAAAATGGCCTCGGACACGATTGCAAAATACAGAACAAAACATTTACTGAATAAAAAAGGCACAACGGTTCGCACAATGGCCGACACATTATTCGGGGAAGGGTTGGTACGGAGTGACGTCATAAGCCTACCTGACACTCCCCACATACCTCTTTCATACGTATAAACATTTTTCTCTGGAACCACTCGCCTGGAATTTGAATTTTGACGTAACCATTTTCTTTTTAAGTGTACATCATATGGGAAGCCTGTTTTGATCTGATGTTAAATTTTATTTGAATCTATTCATATGGAAAGGTCTGGTTATATTTAAATTAAAATATAAAGGAGATAGAGTTCATATCAAATTATTTCATTTAACGTCTAAAAAAAATCTTTTGTGGAAATTTAAGTTGAAAGATTGAGGCTGTATACAGTTTTTTTCACCAATAGAAAAAGCATGACAAACTAACTAACGATAAAAGCACTTAAGACATACGTGCCATATGTGGCATATATACACAATCGATTCCCTACAAGAGGAAAGTATAAAGACACGCTGTAAGTGGCCCGAGGTACGTCGGAGTTTCAGGGATTTACTTACTAGGGTGGACCAGGCTCCTGGTACCTGAGACGGCGTGCGGTTTTTGGTCTGTTCGAGGCCGTTATAACCACTTATCGGTGGTATCCATGGGGATTTTAGGTCAAAAAAGGGTAAATATGGGTAAATTATTTATTTTACCTATACCATTTCACAGCCTCTCTCTAAATGATTTAAAAATCTGATGTTGTTCTTCTAGCTAATTTCAGCAACGGCAGCCAGAGAGAGACCAGCCACCTAGACAGGAGATATTATAGTGCACAAGCGCGTACGCAAACACAGGTGAACTCTCTGTACCCTCTCTCACAGTCCGACAAGGCGCTTATCCGACACGACCGGGAGAGACCAACGGCTTGTCATACTCTCCGGAGCACGGGGGTAAGGCCTCAATGTCTGAACTCCAGGCTTATAACAGCCTTAGCCGTAGCAAGAAAACTTAATAACACTTTTACTGCCCGACCAGTCAAAGTCGTATACGCTAATCGCTAGACCTACGAGGCAGTCGCATTAAACATTTAGTCACTGTTTCCGCAATTAATTTGCTTTCCAACGAAGTTTGAATTCAAAGGAAAATATTTACTAATAGTCAATGAAGTCACAAAAAAGTGGTGTATAAATACTTATGACTAACGAACACAACTTTTAGTCATTCTATTATTAGATAAAATATGTTTTCGCTTCAGTCCCTTCATGAATTGCAAATAAAAGGTAATGTATCCTTTCCGATTAACTTAAAGGGTTTGAAAGGCCTTTTTTGTATTGTTTTTTTATTGTATATTTAGATTAAATACAATGAGTAATTGAACTAAGTGGCTTCTACAGTTCACTGAGGTTTTCGTCCTACTAAAAGTAGGTAACGCGGCGTTATGCGTATGTATTTAACAAATTTTAATGAAGTTATTTACTAAGAATAATGTTTATTGCATACTAAAACTTTACTTTTCGTTACAAAAAGTAAATAAAACATTTGTTTAAGACTAAAGTACGACCATATCTCACAGACTTCTTAGAAAAATCATTTGAATAACACTGAAAGTGTAATTGGTGAATCATATCATCACATCACATCAACAGTCCAGTTCAATCAACAGTTATCTAGGTAGTAGAGCCACACTGATTTCAGCATCGACCGGGGCAGTACTACCCTCCCACAGAAGATCAACCTAAAGTGACAGCATCCGTACTGTCGTGTTTCGTTGGTGAGTGCGAGACCGGAGGCCCCTTGATGCAAGGGTGACAGTTGTCGTGGTAAGTGTGTGCAATACAATGCTACGATGACTGTCATACCGTTTACGTCGCCAGGTGAGGCGTAAAAAAGCATCTTAATAGGCCGCCATAATGTGGGTCACTGTACTACATTGTCAGCATTCGCAATGACTATGGTGACTACAACTTTTGGATTCTATTCATGCTTTCCATCAGACAGAGTAGAGTCACTTTGGTAGGGTCTTAAAATATAAATATAAAAAAAGTCCACTGCTGGACATCGGCCCATTATTTGGCCAGTTGATTTGTTACCAATTTCCTTTCTCTTTGCAGTGATGTTGTCTTGCATAGTTAATGGGGCTCACACTCCGTATTCGTGTTGCGTTAAATGAGTAGAAAACCGAAAAACACGGCGAGTAGAAAACTGGTGGTGTGTGGTAGCTCCATATCGGTAACAGGGGCCGTAGCCTACAGGTCTCACAAAGTACGCTTGCTCGTACTATCAGTTGATCCACCTGATTTTTTCCTCTCTTATTATCGACAGCCTTTTACAGTCCACTGCTGGATATAGGCCTCTCCTTAGCAAGGAGGTTTTGGCCTACTATACCACGCTGGCCAGACGGGTTGGAATATGATTTGTTTCAAGTTTTCCTTCTCTTTGTAATGATGTTGTCTTGCATACTTAGTTCCCTTAGTCGCCTTTCACGGCACCCACGAGATGAATAGGGATAGTAACACTATATATTCTTAATCCGGACACGGACACGTCACCACACGGACCTCTCCTATGTCCCAATCAAAAAACCCACAATAATTTTAGGTAACTCTAATTTTTACATAATACCAGGCTTGTATTTAAGAAAAACCTAAGATTTGTGTATAAGTCATTTGAGTAAAAGTATAAGTCGAGTAAGCTCAATTGTATATATTTTACTGGAAGTTCTGAATGGTCTATAACTGTTCATTTTCTTCGTTTCATCCTTTAAAACCAACTGGTTGACCAAATACTCAAAGTTGGTTGAGAATTATGACTTGTCACGAATAAGCTCTCTGAATTTCGGGTACAAACACTGAATGTTTAGCAAGTATGCAAATAATAGTTCTGAAGTAATCAGAATTCTTCAGCACAGTCAGTAACCAACGAGATTGAGCTAATTTCTTTGAAGGTTTGCCGAAGTTTAAATTTTATATAAAGTTTGTTGGATATATCTTGTAAATAAGACTTGACAGATTCTGGAACGTCTTCGGAGGTTAATTTTTAAGATAAAGAGCCTCCTCTTTATCTTAAAAATTAAAGTCCGAGTTTTAATTACTAGGATTTTTATGCACCTAAAACTTACATATAAATACTTGTAGCGAGCAAAATCTAAGTAGTGTGAGAATTCACACAAATTTCAGTTCACGAAACACACTGAAATAAACATGTCAAATTTGTAATGCAGTGATAAAATTTACACATATGCATGCCACTTTCAAACATTTGTTAGTGTAATATTTAGCTTATACGTTAAAATAGATCTTATCACGATAGTTTTTGAACTTAAAATCATTACATATTGTTAAATGTACAAAATTATGTACTGTTTGTTTCACAATTTTACTTTACTACTCGTTATTTACGAGTGGTCAAAACATATTTATACATGTTCTGACTACTCGTAAATTGGCTTTCAGCTCATCTTTTGCCAACCAGAGTGCATTAGCTAATGTTGTACCTTTAAATAACAAAATAAGGTTCCTATTTTTTGCGTATAGTTACTTAGTAACATGGCGTTAAGTCAACCTTTGTACAAAATGTGCATTGTGCAGTAAATTTTGAATAAATAAATGTTTACAGACATATACGAGTATGTACACATTTTTCTTTTATGATTGAAATTTTATTCTGTTGGATTCCCATCGAGCACATATAATTAGGTAAAGACTAAGATCATTTGTTCTGTATGACTCTACTCTGCCTGATGTAAAGTATAAATAGAATTCAAGAGAGGCTGTCACCTTACTCAATCCGAATACAAACAATGCAGTATAGGACCCACACTATGGTGACCTAGTTTTAGTGTTTTAATTAGAATAAATATTCGCTATTCTCGTTGCAAAAGCAAACAATTCAGTATGGCGACCTATAACGGCCAAGTGAGATGCTTTTTCATGCCCCGCTTAAAAGACCTGGGATCGTAGTGGGAGGCAAACAATTGCGCTGTTAGTGAGTTCCAAGTTTTTACTAATTTGCACAGGAAGGAAGAGCCACACCGTTTAATTAATCTTTATGTATTTAGTGTTAAGAAATATGTGTAGCAGTACTCTAGTTACCATAGCAGAGTCGCTGGCCAGTTAAAGAACCAGACCGACGGCTATAAAGAATATCAAACCACCATTATTACCGGCATGATAAAAAAGTGATTAGAAGAGTTATAGGAAGCAATTCTTATTCTTAATGTCTTATTCTTTCCTTTAACTGTCTATATCTTATCTATCTATCATTTTCAATATAATCTCGATTGTCCTAATTGTCAATTCCCAAATTTTTCATAGATATCAAGTTGACAAATAAGCAAAATGCTTACTTGCTGACCAAAAAAGAGAGGTACCCTCCTATTCCTCGCAAACAAATGCTTTTCGGAATGTTGCTCAAAAAACATTACATGCATTGCTTTGTACTACAGGTAAGTACTATTGCTAGATATATCGTCATCGTTCAGTAGTCAAAGAGTTTGGCTCGCTACAACATTTAACTTCTATTATTGTTTTGCTGTCCGTCCGATCTCAACTTTGTAGTCTGAAGTACCATCAACAAAAAAAGTCTATTGTGTTTTATATATGTACATTTGTATATATTTCTGTATATGTATTCATTAGTTATATATTTCTGTATACCAGTATTTAAGTGTAAGAGACTAGGGATATTAAAGTACTATAAAGTACAAATACATTGATTAATGAGCTTCTCAAAGTGTAATTAGACTTTAGATAGTATTGATACGAAATCGTTGACAAAGTGTTATGAAGCCGACTTCAAGTAACTATCCATTGTTGTATCACAACCTTCTGTGCATATGAGCAAAAGTTCTCTTAGCCAATTCAATATTAAACTAAATTTAAGAAATATACGGATAAGTTATCCTAAAATTTTAAACCGAGTACAATAAATAAATAAATAAATAAATATTTTGGACATTTAACCGACAGCGCTATCTAGTTTCAAACTAAGCAGAGCTTGCACTATGATAACTTGACTGACTGACAGAATATGTATACACTTTTTTTCTGTAAATACATACATATTATACATAGAAAACACTCACACTCCAAAATAAATACTTGCAGATTACACAAACATTTAGTCCGACCCGGGAATCGAATCCGAGACATTATTACTGATACACGAATATTAATTGTTATCGTTTTTTCTTAATATGATAGTAATTTAATACAAAACATACGGTAATTTATATGTATTTTTTTAATATAAAAACACACGAAAGTAGTTTTGAGCTAGGTATAGCAGTACACCACTTCGTTTTGCTGGCGGTACCAGTTTACACAATCTACTTTGGTGTTCCGTTGTTGTATTAATATGAACATAGTTTAGTATTCAGTAGGTGTACACAGATACGGTGCGTCAAAACTGCTATGTATTGTATGAAAACGTACGGTGTATGCATTTTGTGTAGATTTAGGATGAAAATAGTTGATGTATTTTAATTGGACTTTTCGTTAAAACATAATAAAATATTCCTTTTAGCTTTTTGATTATGATGCTGTCGAAGATAAATTTTCAGTAAATAAATTTACCCTACAGCAACCAAGCTTCGGCACAAATGAGGCGGCTCGACAGAATTTGTGCCACGACCTCATAGAAAACTAGTGTTACGAAATTTTTCAAGCATTTCTTACTAAGTGCGTGAAATATCTTACTACAATCTTCCTTTCCCCGTGACTTTAAGAAAAGGGACCGAAAAGTATCGCACTCGTAACTCTTAAGCTTCAGGTAGTCACTTACCATCAAGCCTTGTATGTTCTTCTGCTCCCCATTTGTCGTTGACTCGTCTCATGATGTCATAAAAGTGTTTAGAATGGTGCGGTAACGGCACGGTGAGCTAATTAAAACACAAACTTTGCCTCGTTGTACTAGCGGTTAGCGTATACGTCGTCGGGCCAAATAGTGATATTGGGTTTTTCGTACAAGAAATTTTTAATAACAGAATGTAGTATGTTAGTTAGTGGTGTTTCACGCCAATTATTCGTAGAGCACGTTAAGTCGTTCCTCCCGGTAGTTGTCAGTGCCCCCAAAATATATGGACAACCAGTTCAAACTTCAAATTCAGTTCGCCTTCAAGGTTGTGGAGGTTCGAAGCCTGTCGCTCCGTGGAAAAGCTGAAATTCTGATAAAATCGGTTGAACTAGCAGCTGATCCCAAATTATCTTGGGGTTAACAAAAGTTAGAAAGATGAAGCATGTCTGGTAGATAAGTATAGTATAGAATACAGCTGATTAAAATATTTTTTGATATTCCAGTACTGGTCTCTTCTTCAAGGATGTATAGGATGGGCCACGAATTAATTAACATTTAAAAAAATCGTGTAAACAAAGCAATTGATAGATTATGAAATCGTTTATTTACAAGAAAAGTAATTCTTAGGAATTTATTTTTAAAACTTACATCGTCTAAATGACCACCGTTTCGACATTTGTACTCTTCTAAGTAAGCATCGATATTTTCGAATATTCGTAGGCAAAGAGACCACGAGATAACCGACATCTCTTCACTGATGTTTCTTTTGGTTGCGATCGTGTATTTGGTTTATTGATGTAGACACGATTCTTTTAATAACCCCATAAAAAGAATTCTACTGAGGATAGCTCTACATTTCTGGGTGGTCATGGAATGTCGCCTCGTCTGGAAACCAGTTTTTTTGATAAAATGCTTTCGACCACCGGTAGTGACTCATTGAATGTGTAACAAGTGCCTCTATCTTATTGAAACCATGTGTTACAATTATAACCAGCAAATTCCAGTAGTATCGATCCCAAGAAGTCCCGTAACATGTTTGCACGGGATGTTAGATTCATATTTTAACGAATTCTTGGCCCATTCTATACATGACACACACATGACTTAAAAGAAGTGTCATATTTGTGAAGTTTCATAAACCTATTTTAGGAATCACGTTTAGTTTTCTTATTCCATTTATATACACTTTCCATTACAGCAGAATGAAGTTTTTAACAAGATTTTCCTTATATTCACGCTACGTTAAACCTAGGAGAGCTATTCACTAACAATATTGGTTCTTTGACCAACGTACGCAACATATGTAAATGAGATATCGATGATTTTAACGAAACCATTTTCTACTTTTTCTTTGTGACTTAGAAACAAAGCCAATTTTGTTTTTGTTATTCAGAACACAATTTTATCAGTGTTAAATAAATGAGATTTTTTAAAATACGTATTTTCTTATGTTTTTTAACGAAGTAAGCAATAGATACAATGTTTTGCGTCGCATAGTGATCGAATGACTAAAGTTTTAATTGCTTATTTTTATTTTATATACTGTCAAAGTGACTCTACTCTATCTGATGAAAAGTACTAATACAATTCAACAGTGGTACAACAACGGTGGTCACCATACTCACTGCGAATGCAAACAGTGCAGTGTTATGAGTCACACCATGGTAGCTTAGTGAGACGCTTTTGCACACCTCGTTTAAAGGACCCGACATCATAATGGGAGGTAAAATGTTTTGACTGATTTGCACAGTATCGATAATCCGTACCGTTTAATTTGCATACCTTTTTAAAACAGTGACTTGACCTTTCAAGTTGTTCTGTGGAGGAAGAGGGAAGGTGGAACACGTTGAAAGAGCTCCTTGGAACAATCTCCATGATAAAAACTTTAGATAGCTGCTACAGAGGAGAAATCTGTTCGCAGGGTTCTAGTTGTACCCTGGCAAGATTTGTATTGATGGAAAATGAAGAACAGGTAACGGAAGAGTATATAAAAATCAATTTTAGGAGTTTGTACATCATCGTGTTGAATATCTATTACAGGATAACGAAAACCAAACAAAAATTCCGTTGCTTCCCTTTTTAGATTTAAATAAATGACTATTCACCGAAACAATGTGTAGGGGTTAAAGAGGGTGAAGGTGTTCGGAGGGGGTAAATGTACGTAAAGGGGTAAACGACAGAACATGCAACGGTAAAAATAAATTGGAACGACGACAGTTGGTTTCATGGTTATGTTTGTTCAAATATTTTTTGTGGATTATAATGTTATGCATTGTTTTTATTGGACGTTTTTTAACTTTTGAATGCACGGTTGACCTAGTGGTTTAAGCAGTGGACGCTCTCTACTATTCTAAGTGTTGTGAGTTCAAATCCCACACGGAATAACACTTTGTGTGATCCACAAACTATTGTTCTGAGTCTGGGTGTTCTTTGTGTTCATTTTTCGTATGTTTGTAAAGTCCCCGGAGACACAAAATTTATTTGTTGCCGTTGGTTGATGGCGTTGTCTTTTTTTAAAAAAAGAAAATAATGAAAGTAAAAAAAAGAAAAAAGAAATTTTGACCCGTTTTAAGGCAGCTCAGAAAACGAGATAACAGTAGTTCTATTACCAGCCTATTACCGGTCGAAAGTCAATAGTGGACGGCGATACAATAGTACTTTGAATTCTTTGAATACACTACTGCAAAACTCAAAAACAACAATATCAAGGTTTTAATGAAATATTTTACATTACCAACTGAAATTCTATTAAAATAAACGAATATATCGGAGATCTGACACAACGCCATCCAGCTTCAAACTAAGCAAAGCTTGTGCTATGAGGGTTAGATGTTTTTTTGTAAATACATACATATTTTACATGGAAAACACCTAAACGCTGAAACAAACGTTTAATTCAACCCGGGAATATAATATTCAAAAATTCATAGTGATGACTACTTATAGAGGCAAAAAACATTATCAAATATATTTATATACTTTGCCTATATATCAGTTCCATTGTAAAAATTCTGTCAACTTTGCTGCAGATAATTTACTACAATTGAAGATCGCCGTGGTAGAATTCTATCAACTCGAGAAGATAACGATCGGATTTCTCGAAGTTTGAACGTACAATTTAGATCATTGACCACCGGTATTATTTCTATGATCAGCTCATAAAAGTTGTACAATTATAAAGGAACTTAAGTAATTGCCGTAAAGACGACAAGCAAGAGGAGTAAAATTTCTCTAAAAAAAATAAGATTTTGCATCATTTTTCATCGATAGTCGATTCTTATTGATCGATTCCTACCCAGGACAAATATTAGAGAACAATTATTTATTGTGTATGGGTATCATTCATTTATGATATGTATGTATTTAGAAATATTTAAGTGTATTTATCAACCATCTGGTTACCATAGCACATTCTCTGCTTTGGAATCAGACACCCGTGTGTGTCATTTATGTTGTGTGGTTATAATTTTTTTTTTAATACACTGCCAAAATGACTGCCTGATGAAAAGTACGAATAGAATCCAACAGTGGTAGACACCATACTCACTGCGGATGCACACAGTGCAGTATTGAGCCACGGAATTGTGGTCTAGTGAGATGCTTTTTCTTTTTTCACATCTCGCTTAAAATCATATACGAGTATGATAGACTATAATTTTTCTTAATAAATGAGTTATTCAACGCTAAAATATTTTTTCTGAAATTAGTGCGTTAAACCAAATCAATAAATATCTGTTTTAAAATATTAATATGGATAATTTTACAGTCACGGTACTTATCTTTGACTTTCACAGCCTCAGTGAAGCAAAACTTTCAAGTACACCGCATCAACAGTCATCGTTTCCAGAATGTTGACTAAAACTTGAATTTTTTATTACTCCGTAGAACGGTAGACTTAAGTACCTACTATTCATTAATTTCAACTTGATACCTGCAAGCCTTACAAAAGAAACCAGGGCTTGACAGACGGACGGCCTCCCAAATTTATGTGACCTACATTCACTAATGGAATTATACGTGCCCGGGATAATAAGGCTGTAGAATCAGGTGCTGTTTTCACTTAAGATCAATATTTGTAATGTATTCGTTTTCTTGAATTATGTAATACGAAACGAGCAATTCTTGTATATATATACATAATCTGAATCACGGCAACGGCTCTAATGATTTTCATGAAATTTTGTATGCGGGGGGTTTCGTGGGCGATAAATAGATCTAGCTAGGTTTTAGGTCATTTTTAGAATACATTATTTTGTCCGTGTTTATCCCAAAACATGATTTACCATACAAATACCTCGGTTTCAAGGTACTTAAATTAATTTTTGGACATTATTCTATTCTAAAGATAAGGCGACTTTCTTAAGCCGACTGCCTCGGTAGTGTAGTGGTCGTATGCGGCCGCTGTGCTGTGGTCTCAGGTTTAGTTCGGGTCGGACTAAAAAATACCACGATCAGTATCGGATAATGTGTGTAGTAAAGTTAGCGGTAACTTACTTTATTAAATTACACAATAAAAAGTAACTGAAAATTATACATACATACATAAAAGCAGGTCTGTTTCTCCAGAGGGGTAGAAGGAGGCATATTAAACGCCCACTTTTCACCGCCAGAGCCTTTTGTCGTTAATCGGAGTGTTTTGTTTGTTAGAACCTGGTCCGTTGATCAGCAAGTACTTTACTTGCAGGTGAGGTTGACTTGGGGTCCTAAGTTCTTGTTAGGAACCCTATGCACCTTGATCTAAAATATTGATATCAAAAATTGTTATATTAAAATATACTACACAGAAGTCACACAGTTCACAGTTCACATAAGAAACACAAAAGCACGCATATAAATATTTATTTATGGTTATATATATATTATATAAATAGATATTCATGAAGGTGACCAAATACAAAATTATTAGAATTAAATACGAAAGTGAACAATTTAAAATTTAGACGATCGAGTGCAGTTCACAATCGGTTAGTGGCGTGATGTGGAAGAAAGGAATCTCTATTTCTCCGCGTTACCGCTCCGCGGTCACGTTGTGTTGTATAATTATATAGTTTGAAACATCAGTCAATATTGAAATTAAATAATAAAATTATTAAAAGGTACTTACATATTTAAAATAAAATACATTTATCAATACAAATAAAATTAACACATAAGTTACAATATTTTACAATAACATAATCAAACATAAACATATCATAAGGCATTGTCCGCTACAATCAGTACACATTATTTTCTATATATAATATCACATTATATCACTCACTCTACCTTTATAGTACAAGCTCTGCGTAATTTGAAAAAAGATGGCGTTATGTGTGAAAAAAATAATATTATATTATAAGAGAAATTATTCAAATATTCGTTAGAATCCCTTAGAAGCGGGAGGCTATATTCACAGGCTTGTAATAGATTTTCTATAAATATACAGTTATTTTACGCAGTATTTGTTAAAATCGATTGTCTTTATTGTGTATGCTGAACAATGATTACAGAGTTTAGCGATGTTTTGAAATGAATGTAAAATAATTTTATAAAATAAAACTACTGCGACTCTAACTCCAAAAAACGAACTTTGTCACATGTCAAAAATCGAAGGCCCCAAAAAATTGAACCCATAACACTCATTGAGCAGTGGAGAGATGATCATTCAAATCGTAATGAGCGCATCATTGTAAGGTTCTTAATAAACTATTGGAGTAAATTAATACTGACGGACTGACAGCTTTATCAACACAGCAACGCCCTGGGGTTAAGAACTTAGGGTGCTAACCTAACCAACCTGGGTGGTAACCTGGGGTTAGATTGAGAAACGAGATTTTGGCTGGCGATGCGTTTTCTATTGTAAACACCTAATAAGAAAGTATTCGTGAAAATTTCACCCAGTAAAGGGATAAAAGAAGGGATGAACGATTGTACTAAGGTCGCCATTTTTAAGAAACAACTTGAGCAAAACCGCCCATTGGTTTCATCATTTGTCATCAAGATCCGTAAAAATTCATTGGCGATTTACAAAAATAAAAATGAAACGCGACATGAGAATTTATGATCTCATAAATAAAAGTAAATGATTTGGTAACAGCGGGGTGTGAGCCGCTTCCACCAAATGTACTTTTATTGAAATTTTTGAACGTAATTGTTTTAGGTCTTATGTAGCAGTTCATTTCCTGATGAATGTTTCATAATTTTAACTTCAACCCTTTTGAGGTCAAGGTATTAATGACATAATGTGTTATGCTTTTCACAAGTTTATTATTAAACCACCCAATGGCTGGTTCAGGCGTTCTACATTAAAGGGGACTCGGATCATATTATTTATCCTCCAGGATCAACGCCGCGCCTAGTTAGACCCTATCCTGCAGAAGTAACAGAGGCTTACCCGCCTATCGATCCAGTTGTTCTAATTCTTTGTGACCCGATCGAATTTATTGGATCAGCAACTAATCTGCCATCAGAGGTTCCCACTGTCTGGCGGCTCGCAGTCCCGTTGACGGTTCATAATGCCGCTGATGTCTTCTGCTCTCGGGATCGGCTCTACCAATCCCATTCAGCGGTCTCTTTCTGGTACATAGCACTTTCATTGAAAGTTTTTATATCATACTCCTATCCATTGCCTGTTCTTTTACATTTGTTCTTTACCAGATAATAGAACCACGCTGATTTCAGCATGAACGGGCCGGTTCATCCGGGGAGTGCTACCCTCCCACAGAAGACTTACCTATAGTGGCAGCATCCGTGCTGTCATGTCTTATTGGTGAGTGCGAGACCGGAGGCCCATTGATACAAAGGTGACAGTTGTCGTAGTAAGTGCGTGTAATACAATGCTACGATGACTGTCATGTCTTTTATGTCTCCAAGTGAGGCGTAAAAAAGCATCGTAATAGGCCGCCATAGTGTGGGTCACCATACTGCATTGTCAGCATTCGCAATGAGTATGGTGACTACAACTTTTGGATTCTATTCATGCTTTCCATCTAGCAGAGTAGAGTCACTTTGGCAGGCTATTAAAATAAAAGAAAAAAATCTAGACAACCATGTGTAGACAGAATATTGAATTATAAAAACAATATTATGATCTTTACGGAGACAAGAATAATTCTTCACACCGATTCCTTTTGTAAAATTTGTTTTTAGAAATCGTTCTTGTGATTCTGTTTCTATGAAAAGTACCACAGTGATACGCAAAAGTGTTTTACTAGTTACCCTACGTGACACATGGATTTTTACTCTTAGAATATGCAACACAGGTACTTTTTGGAACGGCAACACCCCAAAAGTTTTCGCGTCAAACAGGAAGACGAAGCTTTATTGTCTCTTCATGATAAGTCTTATTAATGATTTTTGGAGTTTGCCAATTTTTACACATAGTTTTATTGTATAAAGGAAATTATTCGGTTTCTTATACTATATATTTATAGTTATTCGATATATACAGGTTACGATCGAATGAAACGTCGGGAAATAGAAGGTATCGTAAACTTTTCAAATTATTTTATCGCGAATAAGTCCCGCTGTACAACGAAACTGTCTTATTAATATCACAAACTGTTATTATAAGCTAAAACAATTAAATTATCGTATCTTTAATTTCCAATTTAGTTGACTTGGAACCACGTCTTTGGCTGTTGAAAGTCAAACAGACAAGCTTCAGAACTTCAGAATCACTTGATTCTGAAGTTCTTCCGAAGTTTGTTTTAATAGATAACACCATATAAGATTGTCTAATAGTTATTTTTAGAAATTTGAGTGATATCATTCGCCATGTGTATATTTCGATCGCCGGCTTTTTTTCTGGGACATCAACAGGAAATTAATGGCCAACATCGGTATACGATTGCGTCACAACTGCCAAGGTATCAAAGAGAAACAGAGCAAAGGAAAATATCGAATAGCAGTATTGAGGACAACCGTGGACCTAATAATATATTTGATATAAATTCTAAAGAACGTTGTGGAGATCGAATTTTATCCGTTTTGAAGGCTTGTTTTAATAACTTGAACTGTCATTGTATATACTTTTGTTCACTGACAGGTCAAAACATATACTGGACTCACAAAGTTATAGGTAGCTGTTTTTATATTATATTCTACTTTATTGTGCATTTATTTACAAAATTTTAGCTTTGTAAACTTGCCTGCATGTAATTATTAAGTATATTATCATACGTCAGTAAACAAATGAATAACATTTTCATTCTGTCGTGGTTTTTTATTGTACTTCATTTTTTTTCTTTTAAAGACAATGCCCGCACTAGGAATAAATCCTGCATCCCGGGGGATTTTACAAACATATAAGACAGAGACAGGATACAAAGAACATCCAGACTCAAATCAACAATTTGTAGATCACACAAAGTACAGTCCCATGTGGGGTTTGAACCCACAAAACTCAGCGGAGTAGAGAACGGCGTGGCGACCGCGTAATCCACTAGACCAACCGTGGAGTCTATTGTTCATAATAAAATAGTAATTGTTCAGCAAATCTATTCTTTAGAACTACAATATCCAAAATTTAAATAACCGCGGTGATTGCCAAGCTTTTAAATTAAGGTAGCACTTTAAGAAGAAATGTCGTGATACTAAAAGGTTTATTTCCCAGTAAATAAATATAAGTAGAAAGTGTGAGATAATTCTTACAAAGGCCATAAGTTATGGTTTATATTACTCTTTTTCTTATTATTTTAATTTTAAAAGTAAAATTGATTACTCTATACAGATAATTTAAAACAATATCATCCTACCTAAATACACAGATATGTTAAATGGCTTTTCGTATCCTTAACTCATAACTTGCAGATTAAATGTATGATTTTCAGTAAAACGACGTGATTAAATTAAATAAGGGTGGAAAATAAATAGACTGTCATGTTATTCCCACGTCGAGGGAATTTATTTATTGAGCTTCGATGTTATCTTGTGATAAATAAATGGATACAATTCCACTGGTCTTATGACCAGTGGACCCTCAATATTATTATTGAGGGTACTGTGACGGTAGTGAATTTCAATCACATGCGCTCGATCACCACATGGACCCGTTATCAAGATTTGTCTTGACCACTCTCTGTCAGCCGGCAACAATATTATTCTATCTCCTTCACTTCCGTCGAAGTCAAATTGTAAAGGAGAGAGTAGGAGGGCGTTAAGCTGCAAGACTCAATAGTGTCAACTGCCTCGGTGGCGCAGCGCTAGTGAATGCGACAGCTGTGATTGAGGTCTCTCGTTCGATTCACGAGTCGAACCAAATTTTTGTATTATTTACAAATATTTGTTTCGAAGTTTGAGAGTTTTCTATGTATAATATGTATGCATTTACAAAAAAGTAAATAAGTATTCTATCAGAAGTCTAGTTGCCATAGTACAAGCTCTGCTTAGTTTGAAACTAGGAGACGTTATGTGTCAAATGTTCGAAATATATATTTTTTTTATTATTATTTAAATCCTAATTCAAGTAAAATTCTGATGTAGTACATATCTACGTTAATGAAAAATCTTTTTGGAGTTAGGTCCGATCTGCATGCAGTGCACAAAGTCCCGGTGATGCAGAATATATTCTTAGTGTGGGTATTGTCCCTAAAAATAACGTTTTTTTTTTTAAACCATGTTACTATTACAGTCTAAGTACGGCAATTTTACTTGTTCAAATCCATATATTTTTTTTTTAAATAAGAGACCTACCAAAGTGACTCTATTCTGCCTGATGGAAAGCATGAATAGAATCCAAGAGCGGTGGTCGCCGCACTCACTGCGAACGAAGACAGTGCAGTATGGCGACCCACGCTATGGCGGTCTAGTGAGATGCTTTTTCACGCCCCGCTTAAAGGACCCGGGTTCGTAGTGGGAGGGAAACACGTGCGCTGGTAATGAATTCCAGGCTTTAACCGATTTGCACAGGAAGGAAGAACCGAACCGTTTAGTTCGGGAGCATATGTCTACCATTCTGAAACGGTGACTTCCATAACCATATCTCTGTGTGTGTAATATTGAAAGCAGTGCATGATTAATGATTTGAAATCACTTTACACGCAAATATATAAAGTGTACCATTGAACAATGATCGCTAAATTACTATGTTTAAAACAAAACCTTATCTATGGAAATTTATTTCCCGAATTTTCCTTTTATAATTGTCAGCGGATAGTTTTAATACCTATTATGAACCTCAAAATGCGTTTGAGTAATTATCATAGCTTTTAAAAAACTGTGTCATTTTAGATTATCTATGAATACATAAATGTTCAGTCGTTAGTGCTACCTTTAAAAATCTCAGACAGTTCTGCATCGATTGAGCAAAATTGTTACACGATATACAACCATCAATGATAATTTGTTTCAGTTTTTTTGCAACCCTAATGTGCTACAGTAAGGCGTAACAGGGTCAAGGTACAGCTATAGATTATTTTATATAGACGCATTAATGTTATACTCGTACATAGGCGAGTAATTTTATCTGTTTGTTCCGCTATCATGGCGAAACCATTGAACCGATTTCCATGAAATTTAGAATAAAGATACTTTCACCTATGAAGATGGGCATAGGCTACGTTTTACCAATATAACTTTTATACATACGGATAAAGATACGAGCAATAGCTAGTCTACAATATCAAATTAAGTGTTTATAATTACATTTAGTATAACTTACCAAAATATGCAAAAGAAATAACTTTAAATAAATAATAATAATCTCACTACATCGTTTAATGTAGAGAAACATATCAAAGAAGTACTTTGCTTCTATTTGGTAACTGCCTCGGTGGCGCAGCGGAAGTGAATGCGGTTGCTGTGCTTGAGGTCTCAGGTTCGATTCCCAGGTTGGACCAAATGTGTTTACTATGTGTAATATGAATGTATTTACAAATAATATATATCTATATAAGTATTCTATCAGTTAGTCTAGTTATCATTTTTTTTTTTTTTTTTAACGTGTGGAAACCCCCACGGGCCGTCACCCCACCGGGGTTTACGGCGGGGCGGTGTGTCGGAATCGGACCGACTAAAACCACACGGTGTGCCACTCTGCGCCTGAGAGAGGAGGGATTCGGGAACAGCTGTTATTACGACATCCTAATCCCTCCTAGCGCCTGCCCGCTTTCGTGGGCGCCATCTGCGGATAAACTCTCCATTTAGGTGACGTCCGGCACACGCACACGTCACCTCCTCGCGGCTGGCCACTATAGCGGATGGAGGGGAAAACCCGTCCCGTCCATCCGCGGCCACACTCAAGGCGGCATGAGGCGCTGGTATGCGCGTCTCCGCCGCCCGGCTCGCCGGCGGCGAATTGGGTCCGAGTGGATATCGTCCTCCCGGGCCTTCACCGCCACCTCCTTCCGCGAAATTACGTCTTCGCAGAAGGTTGCGACCGCGGTAAAACAACTGTCGCTACCGGCCATGGAGCGTATGACGGCCGGTAGCGAGAGATCTCCTCCAATAACTGCAGTGAGGACCCCACGCTGCGCCGCCCAAGCGGAACAAACCGCTAGCGTGTGCTGAGCCGAGTCCTCACTGCAGTCGCAGTGGTGACAGGCGGGACTCAATTCCCTCCTGGCGACCGAGTGCAGATACTTGCCGAAGCAACCGTGCCCGGAAAGGACCTGCGTCAGTCGGAAGGAAAGGGTCCCGTGCTGCCGCCCTGCCCACTCGGCGATGACCGGCTGGAGAGCCTCCACGGCGGCAAAACCAGCACGTGGAGCCTCCAGCCGGGACGACCAACGAGCCATTGTGGCTCGACGAGCGGCCTCTCGCCACTCGCGTATCTCTTCGGGCGGGGGCCGTATGCCGCTACGCGCCCGGAAGTCAGCCGTCCGCCGATAAACTTCGGCGAGCACTTCCGCCTCCAAATCCCACGGGGGAGTTCCGGCCAAGGCGCACGCCGCCTCCGTCGATACGGTGCGGTAACCACGTATGGCTCTAACCGCCAATATCCTCTGAGGGCGCCAGAGGCGAGCCCTATTCTGGGCGGTCAGAGCCGCCGCCCACACCGGTGCACCATACAGCGCCATTGACCGGACAACCCCCGTGTATAGCCGTCTCGTCGCGACGCTAGCTCCACCCAGATTGGGCAAAAGTCGCCCAAGGGCAGAAGCAGCGCCGACCAGCTTTGGAGAAAGCTGTCGGAAGTGCTCGTCGAAGAGCCACCTGCCGTCGAGGATCAGGCCCAGATACTTCATCTGGGCCTGAACCGGTACGAGGACCGAATTGACCACGATGGAGGCGCCGGAGGGTGGACCACGACGGGGCCCATGGAACAAAAGGGCTTCCGTCTTGTCCAGGGCCACCCGCAAACCCAGCGCCTCAATTCGCCCGACCACCAGTGAGACACCGGTGGTGGCCAGGCGCGCCGCCTCTTGAAAGTTCATCCCCCGGGCCGTGACCAATGTGTCATCTGCGTAACAAAGTACGCCCAGCCCGGTGGGAAGACGACCTCGAAGGGCCCAGTCGTATCCCATGTTCCACAGGAGTGGTCCGAGTACAGACCCCTGCGGAACACCGCACGACATGAGCCGCCGCCTTAGAACACCGTCTCGGTCCTCGTACATGACGGTACGCTCCTCAAGATAGTCTGCCACAAGCCGCCTCAGGTACTTTGGCACCCCGTGGTAGTGGAGTGCTTCCCTGATGCAGCTAAATGGCAGACTATTAAATGCGTTGGCGATGTCCAACGACACCGCCAACAGCACGCCGCCACAGCTCACCGCCTCTTCGGTAACGGCCCTCAGGCGCAGCACGGCATCGACCGTCGAACGCCCCGCCCGAAAACCAAATTGGGCGTCCGACAGATCGGGGCCCACCTCGCGGAGGTGCCGGACGATGCGGGCAGAGAGTATCCTCTCAAACAGTTTACCCGCCTCGTCCAGCAGCACGATGGGCCTATAGGCCGCTACCGATTCGGCTGGCCGTCCCGGCTTCCTCAATAGGACCAGCTTCCCGCTTTTCCAGCACTCAGGGAAGCGTCCGGACGCCAAGCTAGCGTTCAGGACCTCCCTGAGGCGGTCCGACATGTGTTCGAGGGCTCGGGCCAGCACTCGGGCACGTATCCCGTCCGGCCCGGGGGCGGTGTTCTTGGAGCGGATCCGTAGAACAACCGCCCCTACCTCCGATTCCCTGACGGGCGGAACATCGTCCTCGTTCCCCCCGTCGTCTCCGACCATGAAGGCCATCGACGGGGGTGTGTGCTCCACCCGCTGCGGGAAAAGGCCCTCGACCACTTCCCGCAGGAAGCTGGGCTGGAGTGTCTCTGTAAGGGGGGGGCCCGACATGCGGAGCTTCTGTCGCGCCGCACGATAAGGGCGACCCCAGGGATCACGATCGAGACCCTCCAGCATCTCCTTTCTCTTAATTTCTTTGGCGCGGCTTATGGCCAGCTTCAGAGTTTGCCGCGCCTCTCGGTACTCCTCATGAAGCTGGTCCTCCCCGCCTTCTTCGCGGTGTCGCCGCCGACTACGGGTGTAGGACCTCCGGGCACGAGTACAGGCCGCACGGAGGTCCGCCAACTCCTGGGACCACCAGTAAACCTCCTTCCGTGGAGGCCGGCAACCTCGGATGCGGGGCATGGCCGCATCACAGATTTGTGTAATCGCTTCGCAGAAGCGACCAGCCCCCATGTCGACCTCCTCGGTCGGGGCCTGCGGAGACAGCCAAGAGTGAATAATGGCCGCCTCCTCTAGTAAGTCCCTATTTAATTTGGCTACAGCCCACCGCGGAAAGCGAGAAGAACGCCGCGCCGCGTGACCCCTACTGGCGTCCTGGGATCGGGAGAGCTCAAATCGGATATAAAGATGGTCCGAGAGCGTCTCAACCTCTTCCAGGACACGCCAGTTCCTTACTCGTGCGGCGAGGGCAGGGGTAGCGAACGAAAGGTCCACTATCGACCCTCCCAGCTGTCGCACGCACGTGTTGGTGGAGCCCCTGTTTAGTAAACAGAGGCCCACCGAGGCCGCCCACTCCTCTACGGCCTCGCCCCTAGCGTCCGTCCTGGGGGAACCCCACGCAATGGACTTTGCGTTGAAGTCCCCCAGCACTAAGACGTGCCCAGACGTTAGACGCCGCATCGAGGTTTCCAAGTTGTTAAGGAAAACCTCGAAGTCGTTCAAACTCCGGTTGGGGGAGAAGTATACACCATACACAGTGATCCCCCCCCACTCGGCAGCAACATATCCAGTGCCCTTGTCTCTTAGCGACAAGGGCGGGGAATGAGCCGCCGTGGAGCCGACGACTGCCACGGAACCGTCCCGGTCACCCAACCAGTTTGGACGGGGAGGAACATAATAGGGTTCCGCGGCTACGGCAACACCGATCGACCACTGTGCCATGGTTTGCAGGAAAAGGTCCTGCGCCGCGGCACAGTGGTTCAGGTTCGTCTGGACCAGGAGGTTGGAGACTTGGGCCATTACTCGACCGTCTCTACAACCTCCTCCATGGGCAACGATGCCGACATGCGAACGACATCAGAGGCAGCCTGGGTCGATTGGCTAGCCCCCGACGCTTGCCGAGAATTGTAGGGAGGTTTACAGCCTCTCTGCCCAATCTGATGATCGGCGGGCTTGTTACCCGCCGCACACGCTGGGCAGTGTGGGGCGGCAGAGCATTCTGCCGCCTTGTGCCCCGGTCGACCGCAGCGGAAACATAGTCCGCTACAGTCGAAACAGCTAACACACTTGGCGCGTGTGTGTCCCGATGCCAGACACTTAAAACACCTCATCGGTCTCGCCGCCAGGACTGTGATCCTAGCGCTGACGAGACCGATGAGCAATCTACCGGCGTCACCTAAAATTTTGGCTGACGCTACGGGACAGCTGACCCACACCGCGCCAAGCCCTCCTGGACCGGGGCGGATGGTGCCGACCCTAATGTTGTCCACGTTGCACTCTGTCTTCTCTCTTATTGCAACGCGGACATCTTCGGCCGTTATAGAGTCGTCCAGGCCCGAAATGCACAACTCTGCACACTTAGTAGGCCTGGCGATCTTAACACCATCCGTGGCCGCAAACATGCCCCGCAACTTCTCGGCGAAGGCATCTGCAGTCTTTGCGCCTTCGGCTCCCGGGAACTCGAGGACTCGAGCTCCCGTCTGAGCGAGGCGCAACCTGACTCCATCCGTCCCGATGTCATTGGCGAGACTAGCCCGGGCCCTCTGGAAGATGGCCGCGTAAGACAGTCCGCCGTTAACCGCTTCCGGTGACACGGTGACCACTACCGCCGCGGTTTTGGGTACCTGCAGCTTGCGCGGCCTCTTCGTAGTGGCCACTGCCACCGACAGCGACTGCGGGGTAGAGGCTGCTTTTTGAGCAGCCTTTTTACCCCGCTTTCGGGACTTCTTAGTCCCCCCGACTATCTGCCAACCATCTGTGGAAGGGGCAGATGTGGGGGGAGCAGGCGTGGAGGTGCCAGGTACAGCGGCTGGAGTGGAGAGCGGAGGGAATTCCGCTCTAGGCTTGGCCGCCGTTTTGGGCCCTGACCTCGGTGCACTTGTCTTGGCTGTTGCTTTAGCCGCCTGTCGTGCCCTCGGAGCAACCGCAGGAGCGGCAGACACAGACGCCACCGCCGCATAGGACACATGACCGCCCGCAACGGTAGACGTTGATGGCACCGATACGGTCTTCAGTCTATTTGCCGCGAGCGGCGGTCGGACAACAGGAGCCGGAGGCAGCCTCGCCTCTAGGCCAGCGAGACGCCCGTCCATCATGCGCCACACTGCGTCCGTGATTTGGCGCAGGTGGGCATCAGGAATACCCCCGAGGTTGGAAGAGGGGGTAAGTTGTGACGGAGGCGAGCCCTCTCGTTCGGGGCGATCTGCCCGGAGTTGAGCAAACTGAGCACTGAGCTCAGTCACCTGCCCCTTCAGACGCTCGTTGGCTGCCTGGAGACGAGCCATGTCTCCGATAAGGCTCTCCACGACCCCCGCAATAGCGGCAGAGGAGTCCTTAAGGGCCTTCACAAAACAGCCCTTAAGATTGCTAGACTTGGTGGCCACTTTGTGGATGATGGCCACCGCCGCATTTGCTCTCTCCTGCATCGATGATGGTGTTTGGAGAACAGAACTTCCTTCCATCGGCTCCTTAATTTTAAGCAGGAGATCTGCGACCTCCTCTTCCGCTAATGCTTCGCCGTCCGCCCTGACTCTTCTGTAGGCTCCTGCCTTGCAGAAAACGGAGCCTGACGGAACCGAGGCCGGAGTTCGTGATCTCCCCCTACGACTGCTTGCAACCTTGGGAGGCAACATCTCCTGAGACGTATCGCTGCCGTCATCCCTGGAGCGTACGCGTTTCCGGCTGTCACAAAGTTCCGTTGCCATAAGCTCCAGTGTGTCCTCCTTCGCACTAGAGTTACCACCCGCGGCGGATTTGGAACGTAATCGTTCCGATGTTCTACGGCTCCCAGCAGCCATAATGACTTCTGGGAGCCCCACCGAGATAGGCGTGCTAACCAATGTCTCCTCTTCGTTGGAAGAGAAGTCGTCCGTTCTTGCACTCTTTTCCCCTCTGCTTTTCTTCTCCTTCTTTTCGTCTGTAGTTTGGTTTTTATTCATTAATGATTCCATATTTGAACCCACGAGATGGGGAGAACAAAGGTCGACCCGGGCAGAGATCCCCAATACCCGGGCAAGCGTATATTTATGCCCAACCGAGGGGTCCGCAGGTGCCTCGGCTGGGAGTGCGCTTACGACTGTACTACCCATCAGCCATGCATCCCCTGGTCACGCACCAGAACACGGGATTCGGGGTAATTTTTTAAAGAGGTTTTCTTCCTCGCAGTCCGGGCGGCTAAGCCAAGACCCTCGCCCCCGATTGGTGTCGCGAGACATAACCACGACACTCCTTTCGGGATTACGATGTGACAACGGTGGCAGGAAGATTAAATCTTCCAATGCCTGCTCGGCGGCAGTGTGAGTACACACCGAGCCCGTTCTCCTTTCTCCACCATTGACAGTGGAGAAACGCCGACCCATGAAAGGGTCCCACCATAGTGATTTTTTACCGAGGTTTTCCTCCTCAATGCTCCGAAGAGCGAAGAACCAACAGAGGAATCGACAAAAATGCCCGCTCTGTTGGACCAAGTCTCGGCCGATTTGCCGAAGAAAATGGCTTCCTCTTTGTGCTAGAATATTAGCCGTTGGCGTGATGTCCTCTTCCAAATGGCACAGGAAGAAACAGTGCCGTCGCCAACGTTACCAGGGTGCACCACGTGGAGGTTTTCTAGCCCAGCACCCCTAGTCTAGTTATCATAGCACAAGCTCTGCTTAGTTTGAAACTAGATGACGTTGTGTTTGAAATGTCTGAAATGTTCACTTATTTATTTATTATCTATTTAGAAACAGGAAATTAAGAGGTTGCCCAAAGTTAATTAAACTTATAAACACGCTATCAGTATTCAGTTCGAACAAACACTGTTTAATTGTTGTAAGCCTGTATCTTCTACTTTTTGTTCGTAAAAGTCTCACAAAGTAATTTAAATAAACATTTAGTTTACTTAAAATTAAATCCATATGATGCCAGTTTAAGAATACAGAGTGTCATCATCTCTATTCATCCCATGGGAGTCGTAAGAGCCGATTCAGGCAGCAAACTAGATTTCAAAGAGAAGAAATCTTGAAGCATAGCCTGTACTAATCCGTCTGGCCAGGATGATATAGTAGGCTCAAAACATCCTTTCTAAGGAGAGGCCTATATCCAGCAGTAAACACATTACTTTCTTAACTTTGAGTTATAGTTCATCTGTATGGTGGCGGATCAAGAACGTAGTGTCATGGCCTCTATTCATTGTATGGGTACCGTAACAGACCACTAAAGAAACAAACTACGCAAAAAAACATCGCTGAAAAGAGAAGGAAAACCTAAAACATACCACGAGTTGGTCGTTGCGCCAGCATGATATAGTAGGATCAAAACCTTCTTTGTAAGAAGAGGCTAAGAGATTTTGGGTAACATTTCAAGTACAAACAGGAACTCGTTTTTACTTAAAAGGCGTTCTGTCAGTAAGAGAATTATAGTAAGTAATAAGTACTCTATTTGAAAGTTTTTATTTAAATTAGTTTTTATTTATTTCAATTATCATGAAGGACCTGTGATCTTAAGGAATTATTACTAGTGGAATTGAAACTTATAACGCAGAATCGTTTTGAAACAATAATAATTTGTAAATGTGCGATCGAAGAAAGAAGTATTTTACAATTGACATATTAGACCAGGGTCGATAATTTTTAAAAGCAATTAAAATCGTAGTAGGATGAAACCCATTAGAAAAGGAGGGGAATATTATAAAAATGAAGAGAAAAATAATTTACGGGCGATCTGAGGTCGGGGAGGGGATGGGGGTGAGTTTTTAAGGGTAAAAAACGGTTTTTCTCGATTTCCGGCAAAACTAAAAGTCCTATCGAAAAAAGTCAAATGGCAAAGTTGTAGGTAATAAAAAGATCTAAAACTTTTGTATTTATACTTTTTTCACATAACCTCAAAACTTATGTGAAAAATTCAAAAAACCAAGTTTTTGGTTTTTTATTTTTATCTTTTACAAAAATTTTTTTTTTTAACGAAATTTGGTGAAAACTTACCTTTTTATGTCCCAAATACGCTGTAATTTATTTGATTAAAAATATTTATTTTTTCACCTTATTTTGAATTAATTTCGAAAAATCACCCTAATTTTCAATCGAAAACTCACCCGTCAAAATATCAGCTTTTTTCAAAAAGTTGGTATGTTTTCTGTTCGTTGAAATCTCTACTTTTCGATGGTGAAAAAAAAAAAATATGTTACCATAGTAAATCTTCTCAGAAAATGCAAACAATCGAAAAAAACTCGAATTCGAAATTTTTTTTTTAATTATTATAAATATGTAATTTCATTTAAATAATGTGATTGCTGCTATTTGTTTCAATTAAAAAGTTGATTTATTTAATGCTAATTACATTTATGTCATAGAAAATCTCATTATATAAAAATATAAATGTAAATCGTACAATTGAATGTAGATACTTTATTCTGATTACGTTATTCATTACAATATCTTTAACACATTAATCTTATGATTCTTAAATACCCTATCTTCAATTCTAATCACTTATCCATTAGTTTTTTGTTTTTTTGACGGCATTTCTTCATCGCTAGATTCATCAAACATCGCCGATTCTAGTAGATCTTCGAAATCTTCATGACTATTACCTTCTTCCTCTCCAACATTATTTCCAGACTCCGTTGGTTCTTCATCCACAATTTCTTCTGAATCATTAACTTCTTCGTAGGTTTCTTCTTCAATATTGGAGCAATTTTCAGAAAAGTTTGTTATTACATGTTGTATATTGCACTGTATTTCGAATACTGGTTAGGCTAACGGTTGTAACAGCTGCTACGAAATAGTAGGTATGTATGTAGTAAGACCCAGACTCGCCTAGCCCCTTCCCCACTTCTCCATGAAATACCTTTTGATGGGCTACTATTTTTCGTAGGTCACTCAGGTATATAATAAATTTTCTTAAAATAGTTATAAATAGACATCTACGCATATACCTAGTCTTGCCATAAATATTGTAATAAAGAAAAAAGAAAATTGTTAACTGCAAATAACATTTATTACTTTTACAGTGTGTCAGTTTAATACATAAATATAAAACAATTAAAAATATAAAAAGCTTATTCGAAGTGGTCTCCATTGGCTGCAATACAGTCCTTTAAACGATGAGGCCAGTTATCAATAGAAGCACGCACTCTTTCCATGGGAAAATTCTTCACTGCCAATCGTATAGATTGTTTTAGGGACTCCAAATTATCATGGCGTTTAGAGCAAGCTGTACTCTCTAAAACTGACCACAAATCATAATCCAGCGGATTAAGATCGGGACTAGACGACGGCCAGTCTTCAGCTCTGATGAAGTCCGAAACGTTCGATTCCAACCAAGACTGCGTGG
The DNA here is from genome assembly GCA_949316085.1 of Hypercompe scribonia. Lineage (NCBI taxonomy): Eukaryota > Metazoa > Arthropoda > Insecta > Lepidoptera > Erebidae > Hypercompe > Hypercompe scribonia. The sequence continues at coordinate 7,374,331 of OX438992.1, read as the reverse complement.
ACCGAGCTTTATGACCCGGCGCCGAGTCTTGCTGGAAGGACCATACTTGGTTATTGAACATGGTGATGTTAAGGGGCTTAACTACCTTCTCAAGAATGGTATCTTGATACACTTGTGCCGATGTTTTGATACCTTTTTCACAAAAATATGGCTCAGTCACTCCTTCATAGCTAACACCCCACCAAACCATCACTGAAGTCGGATAATGTCCACGTTGCACTCTGTCGACTAATTGGGAAGCTTCCTTAGAGCTTTGAGCATAAATACGGTCATTTTGTTTGTTAAAATGTTGCTCAATTGTAAAAATTTTCTCATCCGTAAACAAAATTTTTCTGTGACCTCCCTTTGCGTACCGCTTCAGTAGTTGTTTCGATTTTACCACCCTATTCTTCTTTAAATTATCAGTTAAGAAATGGCCAGTGCGTCTCTTATAGGCTGCAAGTCCTAAGTCATCTTTTAAAATACGCGACATGGTTCTAGGTGCTATCTTCATTTCCCGAGATAAAATCTTTTGCTTTCGGACAGGATTTCTTCGAATTCTTTCCCTTACTGCTTTGACCACCTTTTTCGTACGAACACTACGTGGACGGCCAGATCTTTTTCTGTCACAAACAGAGGAGGTCTCATTGTACCTATTAATAGCCCGGTACACAAACATTTTACTAATACCAAGTGTATGGAGAGTTTTAAAAATTGCATTTGGCTCCATACCTACTTTGTGTAATGCTATCACAGCGATTCGGTTCTCTTTATCACCCCACACCATTTTAATATCGCAAAATATTTTACAATGTATTGGCGCCAAAATGAGAAAACACAATGAACAATCGTATAAAAATGACAGATTCGAAATTCAAATGTAATATTTTTTTATAATTAAGTGTAACAGTATTTATGGCCAGACTAAGTAATTTAAAGAAGATTCGACAACTTTCTCCAAATATTGTAAATGTCTTTTTAAATATTAATTTTATTAACTGATTTGTTTGTTAATTATAGTAGTATATTGTTATTTGCAATTTTTTTATCAATGTAACATGTAATCTAATGTTTTTCGAGTAATTAAAGTGTTAATTTTAATAAATAGCTCAAAATTTTTTATAAAAATTAAAAAAAATCGAATTCGAGGTTTTTTCGATTTTTTGCATTTTCTGAGAAGATTTACTATAGTAACATATATTTTTTTTTCACCATGGAAAAGTAGAGATTTCAACGAACAGAAAACATACCAACTTTTTGAAAAAAGCTGATATTTTGACGGGTGAGTTTTCGATTGAAAATTAGGGTGATTTTTCGAAATTAATTCAAAATAAGGTGAAAAAATAAATATTTTTAATCAAATAAATTACAGCGTATTTGGGACATAAAAAGGTAAGTTTTCACCAAATTTCGTTAAAAAAAAAAAATTTTGTTAAAGATAAAAATAAAAAACTAAAAACTTGGTTTTTTGAATTTTTCACATAAGTTTTGAGGTTATGTGAAAAAAGTGTAAATACAAAAGTTTTAGATCTTTTTATTACCTACAACTTTGCCATTTGACTTTTTTCGATAGAACTTTTAGTTTTGCCGGAAATCGAGAAAAACCGTTTTTTACCCTTAAAAACTCACCCCCATCCCCTCCCCGACCTCAGATCACCCGTAAATTATTTTTCTCTTCATTTTTATAATATTCCCCTCCTTTTCTAATGGGTTTCATCCTACTACGATTTTATTTCACTTTTTATTATTTTTAAAGGCTTCTACCCTGGTCTATACCTAGTCTTGCCATAAATATTGTAATAAAGAAAAAAGAAAATTGTTAACTGCAAATAACATTTATTACTTTTACAGTGTGTCAGTTTAATACATAAATATAAAACAATTAAAAATATAAAAAGCTTATTCGAAGTGGTCTCCATTGGCTGCAATACAGTCCTTTAAACGATGAGGCCAGTTATCAATAGAAGCACGCACTCTTTCCATGGGAAAATTCTTCACTGCCAATCGTATAGATTGTTTTAGGGACTCCAAATTATCATGGCGTTTAGAGCAAGCTGTACTCTCTAAAACTGACCACAAATCATAATCCAGCGGATTAAGATCGGGACTAGACGACGGCCAGTCTTCAGCTCTGATGAAGTCCGAAACGTTCGATTCCAACCAAGACTGCGTGGACCGAGCTTTATGACCCGGCGCCGAGTCTTGCTGGAAGGACCATACTTGGTTATTGAACATGGTGATGTTAAGGGGCTTAACTACCTTCTCAAGAATGGTATCTTGATACACTTGTGCCGATGTTTTGATACCTTTTTCACAAAAATATGGCTCAGTCACTCCTTCATAGCTAACACCCCACCAAACCATCACTGAAGTCGGATAATGTCCACGTTGCACTCTGTCGACTAATTGGGAAGCTTCCTTAGAGCTTTGAGCATAAATACGGTCATTTTGTTTGTTAAAATGTTGCTCAATTGTAAAAATTTTCTCATCCGTAAACAAAATTTTTCTGTGACCTCCCTTTGCGTACCGCTTCAGTAGTTGTTTCGATTTTACCACCCTATTCTTCTTTAAATTATCAGTTAAGAAATGGCCAGTGCGTCTCTTATAGGCTGCAAGTCCTAAGTCATCTTTTAAAATACGCGACATGGTTCTAGGTGCTATCTTCATTTCCCGAGATAAAATCTTTTGCTTTCGGACAGGATTTCTTCGAATTCTTTCCCTTACTGCTTTGACCACCTTTTTCGTACGAACACTACGTGGACGGCCAGATCTTTTTCTGTCACAAACAGAGGAGGTCTCATTGTACCTATTAATAGCCCGGTACACAAACATTTTACTAATACCAAGTGTATGGAGAGTTTTAAAAATTGCATTTGGCTCCATACCTACTTTGTGTAATGCTATCACCGCGATTCGGTTCTCTTTATCACCCCACACCATTTTAATATCGCAAAATATTTTACAATGTATTGGCGCCAAAATGAGAAAACACAATGAACAATCGTATAAAAATGACAGATTCGAAATTCAAATGTAATATTTTTTTATAATTAAGTGTAACAGTATTTATGGCCAGACTAAGTATATGTAAACGTGTAACTAATGATGTACTACTAGCTAATTTCGGCAACGGCGGCCAGTCTCAAAGAAGACCAATCAACTACGAAGGAGGTAATATAGCGCACAAGTGTGTGCAGAAACAGAGGTACACTCTCTGTTCCCTCGCTCTCACAATCCGATGGTACGACTATCCGATACGACTGGAAAGAGATCAGGTGCAGGACCAAGGCTTTACGTGCTCTCTGAAGAACGAGGTTAAAATCTCAGCTTCCTAACTCTGTGCTGTTATTAAGTATTTCTGTAACCAAAAAAAAAATAACAACTTTTGACCCGGCAGAGGTATCGAACCCGCGACCTGCTGATCGGCAGTCGTATACACTAACAACTAGACCAACGAGGCAGTTAGATTTAAATATATAACTATACATAGAGGAACAATACCCATGTAATCCTGATTAGGTATGTCCCGGTGTAAAACAATGTTAACACCGATTTTCTGTGAGGTCGTGGTGTTACTCGTACTCCGGGCAAACCGTCCCAGTAATAAAAAAAGTGTGCGTTATAATTGACGATTTTGAATATAATAGTAATAAAACCTTTATTTCCAAAATATTAACATTTTTGTATATTTTCAAGAATTATTTTTTTTTACATAAAAAACTATATAAAAAATAAAAAAAAGTTAAACATTTTAAAAACTAAAGTTAAACAAAAATTTTAAAATATATTTTAATACCAATTGCCTTAAGGCATAGACCTCCTTCAAATCTCTCCGTTGTTTTCTGACTGCTGCTACTCTTATCCGAAGGGGTCCTAAGGTCTTTTTAGGTTATCCGGCCATCTTATTGCTTTACGACCTCGGTTCCTATTGTTACTCCTTTGACACCATACTATCACCAGTTTACTCCACTTTTCCTACTTGCAGCGGAGCTTATGATTTATTTGTAACTTTATCTATTAGTTTCATACCTAGCATACTGTTGTCCATGATTCTCTGATATCTTGCTAGATTCTCCTTATGGCATTTCATCAAACTATACATTTCACAGCTACGTGTAACGTAGTCAATATTAAGGCATATTTTATTAAAATAATATGTTTTAATGTGACAACTATAGCAATTTCATAATTTCATATTTGTAATTACCGCAATGGCTCTTCCAAAGAAAGTTAAATTATGTTTAATTTTTATTTTTTATAAAGAAATTATTCTGCGTCTAATTGTGTTTGTTTAGGTTCAATTTACAAGGAATGGAATTTATGCTTTTATTCTAAAGGGTCCCGGATATCATCATGTGTGTTTAGGTTAATGGGATTAAATGTGTTAATGGTTTGACAGAAATCTGATTGAGGAAACCACTTTTATGCAACATGGTATCTTTGGGAGTGGGATAGGGTATTATAGCATGTAATAAAATCTATTCTATAGATTAGGTATGGGTAACCTTTCACATGTCGCGGGCCAAACTTTAGTGTGCAAATACGATCGCGGGCTGCGTTTAAAAGTAGTAGGTATATTTTAAATTAGTGTTGTTGTGTTCATAGTTTTTTGCGATAGATAGCACGGCTCGGCTCGCTCACTTGATTCCGTGAATGTCTCGGCGAGCCGCATCAAATCATATCGCGGGCCGCAACCGGCTCGCGGGCCGGCGGTTGCCCACCGTTGCTATAGATAATCAATCTGCTATAAATATAATTTAATGGCATCAAGCATCTTCGCTTTTAATAGTCAGTGTTACCACAGTCTCACAGCAAATTGAAGTCAAATAATTTCTTCTAGCTACGCTACGCTAGCACCTGGGGATCTGGTTAGTGCTAAAAAGTCGGAAGCACAGTTTCAGTTGTTTGTGGGTAACTGCAGGCGGAATTTGCTACGACGTAGCATGAAAGTCGTAGAGCATTCTACACTGTAGGCAAACGAATGTTTTTTTTTAAATGCTACGTCTAAATTCTTAAATCATCTTACTTAATAAGGTTCTATATCTACATTCAATTAAAACTTTAAACTATACAAATAAATAAATAAAAAGGAAAAATTTATTAAACAGTTTCGTTGAATCAAATTTATTATGTCAAAGATCACCAGGACGTAGCTTTACTCTGATCCGCATTCTCAAGAGAATTCATAAAAATTTGGTCCATAAATGCATTTATCGTGCAGTAAAATGTGATTGGGATTGAGGTTTGAGACTATTAGACAATAATAGACTTGGGAACTTTGTCTCTAAATAATGTAGTTATGAAGAAATGAATGCACAGAGAGATATTTTTAAATAGATTAAACATTAAACATTAACATTAACAGCCTTTTACAGTACCCTGCTGGACAAAGACCTCTCCTTAGCAAGGAGGTTTTGGCCTACTATAACACGCTAGCAAGACGGATTGGAATAGGGTTTGTTTCAAGTTTTCCTTTTCTTTGTAATGATATTTTCCTGAATAGTCCCTTAGTCGCCTCTTACGACACCCACAGGATGAATAGGGGTGGTAACACTATGTATTCTTAATCCGTCACCACACGGATAGAAAGGATTTAAATGGATACACAACTTTAAATAAAATTATAAAACTTAAATTTGTCTTATCTATAATATATTAGTGTAATATTTTAATTACTACGTAAGCATCATTATTGAGTATCTAATACTAAGAATCATTAAAGAATTGAGAAATAAACCTAATTTCCAAAAAATATAAAATCTTAATCGCTTCTTAACATGCAATGAACTGGTTGAATTTCGACTCTTTTAAATGTCTTGTTTCATTGACCATCATAACTTGAATTGTCACTTTATAGACTTGTACTGGAGAGGTCATATTAAATATACTGGACCTTCTGGATCTTCAATTTTATATCATTGGTAAGTTGAAATCATATCCCTACTAATTTACTGCTGAACTGCTGAATCGATTGTAATAAAATTTGTTATATAGATACTTTGATTCGGAGTAAGTATATAAGATACTTTTAAACGTCACAAATTTATCTTTTTTTTTCACAAATAAGGTCAAAAAAGTTTGAGGAAAATGACTTTTTTATACAAATATTTTTTTAACAGATGTTTTTACACGTTGGACATTACAGTTACAATTTTCTAAGACTCACCTTGGAAGGAAATACCGATTTTAACCAAATGTGCGTTTTTTTTTAACCGTGAATGAACAATTGCGTGTCTATTCAAGCATAATTTATTCCTATTGTACCAGTAATTTTGCAGTCAAACAACAATGTTTACACTTATAAACCCCTTAAAAAAAGCTTAATGCGGCTTCTCAAGTAGCGGCTTCAAAATTTCCGCTTACAAAGAAGAAAAGGGCTTTCAAGAGAAATTATAAGTCAAGTACATAATAGATAAGTAAACTCACTACCGCATTTTTAATTCTACTAATTATCACCTGTGGCTTTGCACGCTTGTGTATTTGTTATTGTGGTAAATAAGGATGTCATCATCATCATCTCATCTTAGCCAAAAGACAGCCACTTCTGGACACAGGACTCACTCAAGATTTTCGAAAACAACCAGTCTCGTGCCGCCCGCATCCAACGGCTACCCGTGATCTTCACCAGGTCGTCGAATCACCTTATGGGATGCTTACTGAGCATTAGATTAGTATTACAATACTCCCAGGACAGTATTTTATAATAATTTTCAACTCCTTTGATTAATATGCTCTTTGTATTTTTTTGTATTTCATATAAAAGACAACACCCACACTTGGAAGAAATCCTGTGTCGCGGGGCACATTTTAAACATACAAGAAACGAACACAAAGAACACCTAGACTCAGGACAACAATTTGTGGATTACACGCATTACAAAGTGTTGTCTCATATGGGGTTTGTACCCACAGCACTCAGCGCAGTAGAGAGCGGCGTGGCGACCGCTTAAACCACTAGGCCAACCGTGCAATCAAAAGATATAGAGACCATATTTTAAAAATAATATTTAGGGCCCTGGTAACGTGAAAAAAAACGAAAAACATGTTATTCAGTGAAAAACAACGAAAAAATGATTTACAGTGATGTAGTCGTGTTGCTCCAGAGCCGGTCAATTTGTGGCGAAGCATGACTCTCGCACGGTAACTTTCGTTTATTGTCTGTATGGTCATGGATTAAGAATACGAATGGTCACTATCCCTATTCTACCCAAGGGTCTTGTAATTGAGCAAATTACGTGGGACAACATCCCTGCCAAGAGAAAGAAAACTTAAAAGAAATCCTGTAACTAGAAACAACTCCTCAGGCCAGCGAGGTGGACTAAAACCTCCTTTCCAAGATCAGGATTACTCGCATATCCAGCTTCGGGCTATTAAAAGCTGTAGATGTGATGTGTGATATCAAATATTAGCACACTGACAAAAGTAATAGACGAGGACATATACGCACACATACACAAACAAAATGAAACCGATCTAATTTTCCATTTAATGTCGTCAAATCGACATAAGTAAGTTTACAGAACGCAAACTATTTCCAACATTTATTTGAAGTCCTCGTTCAACGACCAGGCTGCATTCGTATCGGGCTTGTGGCGGTCTCGACATCGCAATTTCACTATTTGGTCACATCTTGACATCGGTGGTTGAAAGATAAATTGCTATGTATTACAAGGGTTAAAAGTATCTTCTCTAGTGGGTTTTTATTTGATCTGTGATTATTGACGTTTATAAATCTTTGTGTCTGTAAGTATGTTTGAACAAATTTGTAAATACGTTAGTTCATTCCGTTTGTCTTTTATTATATTTTTACTGTTAAAAAACCAAATCACTCTCAATCTACTATCCTCTAATCAATATTGGTATATAAGATAAATACGTGTGGTGACGAATTAAGAACACAAAGTGGACATTATTCCTTCCATGGATGTCAAAAATTATATAAGACAACAGCTCTGTGAAGAGTAGAAAAAATTTATATAAACCCTTTTTTTTAACGTGTGGAAACCCCCTGTGGCCGTCACCCCACCGGGGTTTACGGCGGGGTGGTGTGTCGGAATCGGAACGACTAAAACCACACGATGCTATGATGCCACTCTACGCCTGATATAGGAGGGATGGGGAACAGCTGCTATTACGACATCCAGATCCCTCCTAGCACCCGCCCACTACCACGGGCACTTTCCAACCCGTCTGGCCAGGGTGGTATAGCAGGCCCAAACCTCCTGGCGAACGAGAGGCCTATGTCCAGCAGTGGACTGTAAAAGGCTGTTGATGATGATGATGTGTAAAATAAAAATAAAATACGTTACTTTTTGTTCTGTAAATAAAACTTGAATGTGGAAAAGTAGAAGAATGTAGGTTTTATTAAATTTTAATTGAATAAAATAATTATTTATTTGGAAAAACTCAAGAAATGTCAAATTCATTTCGAATAATTTGTGATATAGAAATAGAGCAGACCTTGGAGATGATTTATTTTTTATTTAATATATTTTAAGAAAATAAACATGATTAAAACAGTTTATAAAAACGTATATATGAATAAAAAGTAGTCTATCTACGATACAAAATCTATGCAAACCAACTCATGGGTACCAGTTAGGATAGTTATAATTCAAATTTATTTTTTGCTTAGACTATATATTTTAATATGTAACGAGTACTTTTTATTTAGTTAAAAATATTTATCGTACATTTTTTTCATTTTAATTTTTTTTTTCATTTTAATCTGAAATAATAATAGTTTCAAAAAGTTCTTAATTCAATTTAAACTTTCAAACTGCTATATCTTTCAAAGAACATAGCGAGTACAGCGTCTTAGTTCGTTACAAAGTCCTCTAGTCTCGAGAGCGGCTAGAGCGCTCTCGACACGGGCTTTGTCAGCGCAATACGACACGTCCATGGGCTCTCCACAGAAGAATAAATACGGTCTTGTTGATGCAGTGGCTTTTTTGTTTGAGTTGTCAACTCAAACGAAAAAGCGATAGGTCAATGAATTTAAAATAGCTTGTTGCGATAAAGGGTTAAAGAATTTCAAGTTTGATTAAGTTAACTATTGGTGGAGTTAAATAAAGTCAAATGATTTATTGAAGTTTCTATTTTAAGACGAATACGAGATGTGTAGTTGAGATATAATAAAACTAACTTTTTTATAAACAGGAAATAATAATACTTCGGACATTAATATTATTTTATAAAAATGTTGCGGCAATCTGACACACAACGCCATCTAGTCCCAAATTAAGCAGACTTTGTACCATGGGTGCTAGATAACTGATATTAATATATATTCACTTTTTTTGTAAATACATGTACAGAAAACACTCAAACTCCGAAACAATCGAATCTGAGATCTCAAGGATTCACATACGCTACCACTGCGCCACCAAGGCAAAAGATGCTTGTTAGTGCTTGTATTAATATAATTCATCTTTTTTTGTCATAACGTAGCAGAAGTATATTATGGTATGAAATAAAAGATGTTACTTTTCATTGTGGAAATGTGATGTACGAGTATATTCCAGCTCTATATTTTTTAAAAAGACTCGTGATAATGAGATAAAAAATATTTAAATACATAGGTTTTATTTGATGGTTTGAATGTAGAAGTGGTCTTAATAGTATGGCCAAGTAGAAAGAATGAGAGATAAGAGACTCGCGAAAGGAATTTATAGAGCAAATATGTGTGGGAGTGTCGGCAGACGTCATCCACGGTGACAATTGATTGATCAAATTAGTGGTGTTCTAATGAAGGGTCATGTGAAAAATACGAGGAACCGATGAACTAAAGACATATGTGAGGACTGTAGTAAGTGGAAATCAATTGTCTCTGTCTACCCCTCAAGGTTATAGGCATTACTTTCCTTTAAGCGGGGCGTGAAAAAGCATCGCACTAGGCCGCCATAGCGTGAGTCGGCATACTGCACTGTCTTCCTTCGCAGTGAGTGCGACGACCACCGCTCTTGGATTCTATTCATGCTTTCCATCAGGCAGAATAGTGTCACTTTGGTAGGTTGCTATAAAAAAAATTTAGAATAGAACAAACTATTGTGTTCTTCACACGTTCATTTATAGTGAGTTGAAATCAAATGCACAAATAATGACTTAGAAAGAGATTAGTCAAAGGATAAGAAATTTAATCTCCAAAGATAAATTGGTATAAAACATTAATACGAGTATAAATGCGGCAAAACTTGAGGTACTTATTAACAAAATTTCCATAGGAGTTTAATAATAATAATATTATCCTCACCTACCTCACATACGGCCGTCTGATCCCAAACTAGGCAAAGTCTGTACTATAGTAACCAGATTACTGACAAATATACTTATATATTTCTAAATATATTCTTATTATAGATAAATTACACCCAGGCACTGAACAAACGATCGCGTTCATCACACAAAAATTTGTCCTCTTGGGAATCGAACTCACGATCTCTGGCTTAGCAGTCAGGGTCATTGACCGCTAGACCAACCGCCCTGTCAAAAAAAGAAAAGAAGATTAAACGAGGAAAATTATAAGCTACTAGCTGTACCCTGCGCACGTTGCTACGCCACCAACTAAAATAAATTTGAAAATCAGACATAAATAAAAAAAAATATTCATACCTTCGTGGCCTTTGCTGAAGATAATTACATGATCAAATGCATAGTTTACGATTCCATAAAGGACATGCAGATAGACAGACAGACAAACATTCAATTTTATTTAGATAGATTTATTTTATTTTTTTAAATTCCAAACATTTGACACACTACGTCATCCAGCTTCAAACTAAGCAGATCTTGTGCTATGATAACTAGACTGACTGATAGAATGCTTATACACCTTTTTTTTTGTAAATATTACAAATAGAAAACACCCAAACTCCGAAACAAATTAAGACCTCAAGCACAGCAGTCGCGTTGGCTACCGCTGCGCCACCGAGGTAATCGAGATTTATTATCAAATTTCCCTTATCAACTATAGAAAAGAGGTAATGTAAAACAAAGGTTCTGTACTGTAAATCTTCCATATTTCTAAACTGGTCTACTGTACTTTGACTCCTACTTATTTGTATTTCTTACCTACTGTTATCTTGTGGTGTCATTTTCCGTGCAATGCCTTTGTTCTCGCGACAAAGTGTCCGTATTTCAGTACACTTGAGGACGTCTTTGTTTCACAGCAACTTCAGAAGTTTAGAAATTTGCATCACAATTGTACAGAAATTTGCTCGCTTGCTTATTACATATTGTTACCTGAAGATTGTTAGACATCGTGTATAAGATCTGGAAGATAGTCACAAAACATTAGCCGATTAATGACTTTCTTTTGTTTATTTAAAGTCAAGTCTTTCTTGTGTATATTTTGTGGGTCGTTTAACTTTCATATCAAAATATAATATTATTTAACACAATATGATTATCATATATAAGTATATTATATATATATATAAGTATTTTTTTTTCTGTTTCATTTGTTTTTTCGCGATGCTATAAGGTGGATGTTTCCAACCGTGTTTTAGGGGCAGAAGTTTTTATTTAAAAAAAGATGTGATAGTGAATATCGTATTTAATCAGCAGAAAACTGTCAGTGATAATGATTTGTTGTATAAGTAGCTATCACAAGGTATACGTCTATGCTATAATAATATTTTAAAACTGAAGATTCTGTTTGTTTAGTTGAATGTGCTAATCTCAGGAGTTACAGATCCAATTGAATAAAATATTTCAGTTTTAGATAGCTTAGTTATTAAGGAAGATTATAAGCTACATATCATCACGCTACGATTATAAGGAGCAGAGTATCAATGAAAAATGTTACGAAAACGGACGGAAATTATTCCTTTAATCTTTACACAGTTAAAGTTTCGCAAAAATAATTTAGGAAATAATTGTTTTCTTTTAAAAATTGTGAAGAAAAGTTCACGATAGCAAACCCTTAAAGATAAGTTATCTTTAAGGGTTAGCTCACTATAACCATTTTTGTGGTAAACAAATTTTTCACGCTGTATAGCATCACGCTACACGCAATGGGGAATGCAGAAGAGGTTGCGCGGGTCAGCTAGTGTTTTATACAACACTAACTAGTGACAGTAAATCGAATATAATTAAATAAACTGTCAAATATCGGCTGATTTATTAACGCTTAGTATCTAAAACATATATTCAATTTTAGCTCAGGGGACTTTGTTACTTTACTTTCTACCTTCTCAACAAAGAGCGCGCGAGTGTGCCACACATATATAAATAATCATCATCATCTCGGCCAAAAGACGTCCACTGTTGGACATAGGCTTTCTTTTTAACGTGTGGAAACCCCTTCGGCCGTCACCCCACCGGGGTTTACGGCGGGGTGGTCGGAATCGGACTAGAACCACACGGTGTGCACTTTGCGCCTGATATGGGAGGAGGAGGGATCCAAGAACAGCTGCTATTACGACATCCTGTGTTGGACATAGGCCTTCCCCAAGGTTCTCCACAACAGCCAGTCCCGTGCCGCCCGCATTCAGCAGCTGCCTGCGACCTTTACCAGGTCGTCGGACTGCCTTACATATACACAAATTGTATTATAAGAAGCATCTACTATATGACAGCAAAATATAACTGCAAAAATATGGGTGTTATATTTATCAACTGCCTATCTCACTGGGATATATAAAATTATATATATATATTATTCATAACGTAGTTGAGTTTCTCTCCAGTCTATTTCGGAATTAATTTTACCTCCTTTGAGATAGATTTTAGTTATAAACGCTATTAATATGTTCAAAAGGCAGCTATTTCCGTAGAACTGGGGAGCTTTTCTATGAAATCTTCGCCCACGTTCCACGTGGAGCTTTGAGCTGGTAAAATTAATTTCTTTTCTGCCAATTGTGGGTGATTATGATATATAAATATACATATTTTATTTTTCATAACTAATAACATTTTTTTCCTTGTATTCAAGGAATATTTTTGCCTCCCACGACCAATCTGTAGCACAATTTGTCGTCATGCAAAGTTTTCCAACAGAGATAAGATGATGACGGTGATGAAGTGAAAAACGTGTAACATGGATTTGACTTTTAAGGTGATAATCACTTATGTATATTCAAGTACTCCGTTTACTTAAGAGACAAGGGATAACCTATCAGACATGGTACCTAGCTGTAATATCCTCCACCACCCATAAATGTCTATAACTGAAAAATCATAGCATCAGTTTCTCCAAAATGGTAATCACTATGGTCAACCAGATATTGACTGGTAAATCTTAAAACCCACCCTAATTTTTCTACTTTTTTTTATTTAAATGTCTGCCAAAGTGACTCTACTCAGCCTGATAAAAAGCATGAGTAGAATCCAAGAGTTATGGTCACCATACTCATTCTGAATGCAGACAGTACAATATGGTGACCCCACACTATGGTGACCTAGTCAGATGCTTTTTCACAGCCCGCTTGGGGACGTAAAAGACATGACAATCAACGTGGCTGCGTAAGGCCTGCACTATTACCATGATTACTGTCACCCCTGCATCAATGGGCCTCCAGTCTCGCGCTCACCAACGAAATACGACAGCGCGGATGTAGTTGCTTTAGGTTAGTCTTCTGTGGAAGGATAGTGCTACCCCGGTCGAGTCGTCCCATTCGTGCCAAAATCTGCGTGATTCTATTACCTGGCAATTCTGATATACGAGTATATATATCATTGTTAGTATTTGCACATTCAAATCAAAGTTTAATTCTTCTGTAACATATTTAAAATCATTAATTACGCCTCAAAATGAATAAGAAAATAATTATAAACCATGAATATGACGTAGCGTGCTACAGTCTCATTACACACGACTATAACTGCAACACGCTTTCAAACAAATAGCGTTTGAACTATATTTTATAATGAAAACACTTGGGTTGTGTGCATAATAACTATTAAATATTGAAAGAAAATTTAAAGTTCCGAAAACCGTCATTTGCAGGACGTAGGCTTCTCCATAGAACGAATATTAGTGTATCCTATTCAATTTGAGTATTATTTACACATGATTAAATCATATTGATGATGTACTTATAATGTATTGATTAGGTAGTAGAGCCACGCTGATTTCAGCACGAACGAGCCGGCTCGACCTAGGTAGTACTACCCTCCCACAGATAACCAACCTAAAGCGACAAAATCTGTTTCGTTGTGTGTTTAATGTCGTGTTTCGTTGGTGAGTATGAGACCGGAGGCCCATTGATGCAGAGGTGAAAAAGCGTGAAATTAAGCATTTCACAAGGCTACCATAGTGTAGGTCACCGTACTACTTTGTCTGCATTTGCAATGAGTATGGTAATCACAACTCTTGGATTCTATTCATGCTTTCCATCAGGCAGAGTAAAGTCGCAGGTAGGCTCTTAATATAGACAAAAAAGTACTCCTAGCCAATTTCGGCTATGGCGGCCAGTCGCAACGGAGACCAGCAAACTACGCACGAAATGTTATTAAGCACAAGTATATGCGTACGCACAGCTGCACTCTCTGTTCCCTCTCATAACTCGATGGGATTGTTATCCGATACGATCTGGGAGAGTTTTTACGTGCTCTCCGAAAGTGTTAAGACCCTAAGTTATAAACTCTGGATTGTTAACCATCACAATAATTAAAAAAATTAAATAATGCTTTCGATTCCTAACTACTAGACCAAAGAAACTATCTAAACCATATTATATTCCAAACGTAACTACTTTACTTTAGCTTTATTTTAGTAGTTAATTAGTTGATTGACAAATTCGAATCTATTGTATTTTTAAATTACCCTTGTTTGGAAGATATTCCATAGTAAAAACTCTTTCTTTTGTCTAAATAACGTAGTGTTGTCTTCTTTTGAAACCAGAATCGTGTGTCCGTTTCTTCCTGTCGTCCTTTTTTAAAGTCCCCCGCGGCACAGGAATGACTCCTAGTGCAGGTGATGTCTTTTAAAAGAAAAATAAAAAAAAATAGAATACCTTGCTCCAGTGTTAGGGAATCATTAATCACACTTTTCCACTTTCAATGTTTTTTTAATGATATCGACTATTACAATCAAAAAAATTACTTTAAAGTTTTTTTTAAATATTTAATGCTGCAGAGCTTCATTGAAATGTAGAAAAAAATTAAAATGGTTTGATATCAATCATGTTCAAGGTTTAAAATCTTTCTTGGCTTTGATCGGTGAAAGAACTTTGATTGCTATTTTCTCATAGTCTCAAGTAAATTGTTCTAGTCTTACGAATTACACAGTAAAAGATTTGTCTGTCTGAATGGAGTGTTTTGACATCATTATCACATAATAAAGAAACTTCCATATTGTAGTATTATCGTGAGCTAGCTCATCGTAACATATGATAGAATTATTACTCTTCAAAAAAAGCGCACGTATTTATCTATCTTTTAAGGTCAGCTTACAATAACCAATAATATCAGGTTGTGACTAATAGTAGACGTAGACAAATTTAGGCGGATCACTTCATCAGTATTAAAAATTACCAATGCTAAAAGTAACAAGTGTGCGGCGAGCCTTAATTTCCTACTACGTTCGTTTACGGTTTAACAAGCCATTTATCTAATTGGCTTTTATTTCATCGATGATAGAGCAAAATCTGAAGCGATATCCCTTTCACTTGTCTCAAGGAAGAATCTTAAGTGGTTCTATCAGTTAAGTTTTGGGTTCGGCGCCAAACAAATATTGTATAAACGCCAAAACTTTATCGTAAACGTCGGCTTTAATTCTTTATGAGTTTTGGCAAAATGCCGAATGTTTGTTGCACTCGGCTGCCCTTTTTCTTTTTGATGTATGTTTGCAATGTTTTAAGATAAATGTCAATTTGTTTGTTATTTACTTACTACTTTCATAAGTTATAGTAAACTGTAGTACTTTTAGGTTTAGTGTTTTATATTAGGGTCAATTGGATTCATGATACAATTGACGGTGTGTGACTACCGTCGTTCACTAACACCTGTAAGAAACAAATGTCCGTTGACGCTTTTTGGGGAGGTCTTTATTCAACAGTGAACGGCAATAGTCTAAGGCAAGTAAGCTCTTTAACTGCTCCTCTATTCCTTAGAATTTGGGGACTGGGCCTTCGGTAGCTTCATTCAATCGGGGAAAAACAGAAAAAAATACTATGTATAGATATTGTAAATATCAAATTTAATTTTATATTTTGTTATTTCGAAAATTGTATTTATCACCGTCATATAATTTGTCTAACGTATTTGTATTTAGAAATATTTAAATATGTTTATCAGTAGTTTAGCTACTATAACACTCTGTCTAATTTGGAATCAGACCGCCGTGTGTGAGATGTGTAAGGTTAATTATTTATTTGTATACATCACAAAGTGTTAAGCACTTTCTAACGACTACCAAATAAAGTAAAAAATATACTATAACATCATATAAAGAAAATTCTCGCTCCGATAACTACATGTAGAGCATCCCGCCGTATATATCGTTAGGCTGTGATCTTCCAAGCGTGATGATCTAGCCTGCTCTGGGTTTCGCCCTTTGTATAGAAAGAAATAACTCTCACCTTTAGAGCATCATTAAAACAAGACCCGCCATCTTGTTTACGGTGGTGGAAATAGCTTTAACAAAATGGCAGTGCGAAGCTTTGTTTTCAAGGTAGTCTGTAATATAAACCCTCTAAAGTTTTTGTAGGATAAGAGGGCAGAGGGTTAAATGGGTGTAGTGAGTGATAACGTTTATAGTATTTGTCAAATGCTTAGCCGAGGTCACTCAGTATTCTTACTAAACTTAGTTTTTATGACTTTGAGCTTACAGATAAGTTGCCACAAGTATTTTAAATAACAAGGTTGGTGATAAATGTGTGTGTGTGTGTTGTACATATAAGTTTATGTCAGTTTTATACATTTATTTATAAAAAAATCAATGCATTTGTACACCACTCAAGTTGGTTGATGAAGAATGCCCTAGAAATTAAGTCCAGCGGTGTATACAAGTACATACAATTGTAAGTACATAAAATACTCGTTCTGAATAGTGGTATGTTTGCGTTTGCTCTATTAGTTCTTGATTCGGATGAATTTTGTTTTCAAAAGACGATAGCGGATCAGTAGTTCTCGAGATTAGCGCGTTCCACCAAACAAAAAAACATTCAAATTTTTCAGCTTAATAATAATATACATTTATAATCTTTTTTTAAGAGAGCCTCAAATACTTAAAATGGTCATAAAATGATATAAACGTAAACTAAAATGATAGAGGGCCCTTAAGTTTATTAAGTGTAGTTGTCTTACGAACGTTAATTATGAAAACATATTTCATTTAAACTCTTTTATATACGTATACTTCTTTCCGTATATATTCTTAAGATATCATTAAAAAAATTCTCAAAATCATATTTCTTTTACTTAACAGAAGAGAAACAAAAAGAGTCAGAAGAGCAGCAAGAAGAAAACGCTGCGACAAAGATCCAAGCCGTGTTCCGTGGACATCAGACAAGAAAGTCAATGAGCATGAAGACCAGCAAGCAACCAGCAGAGCAGGAGAAGGAGAAAGAGCCTACCAGGGCCGAACTGGAGGCTGAATTTAGAGCTGATGATAAAGGTAAGTTAGATCTAAAACTTCTGAGAGTACCTTTCCATTTCTAATCTGAACCTAAGAATTAAGTAAAAGAAGTAAGGAGCCTACTCCTTCTTTAAAGGCTAGTAACGCACTTGTCACTTGTGAGTTACAGGCGCTCATGTGTGTCACTGGTCACTTACCATCGCAAGATCCATTTTATTTACATCCTCTTTTATAAAAAAAACTCAAATTGAGTAGACACGTGAGTGTTTGGTACTAGACTTACTAGTTAACGTCATTTTGCTTCTTATTTCGTATTTCTAACTTTGAAAACTTCAATGCAGTTGTTGATCCCTTATTGATGTACTCCTAACCAATTTATGGACCTTTTACTGGTAGAATTTTCAAATAACTTGTATTAGTGTGGGCTTACAAAACAAAAAATAGGCTTTGCGTTAATGCATCAGTCGATCAATGCAAGTTATAGTATAGATTTCTAATTCTAAAGTCAAACTTTCCTCAGAAATGTGTTAACTTTAGTTTGTTATTTTACGCTTCCATTTTGTTGAAACTACCACCGTAAACAAGATGGCGGATCTTGTTTTAATCATGTTCTAAAGGCGAGAGTTAGTTCTCCCTTTACAAAGGGCGACACCCAGAGCTAGATCATCACGCTTGGCAGATCACAGCCTAACGATATATATGGCGGCAAGTTCTACATACTACAGTAATCGAAGCGAAAGTTTTCTTAATATGATGTTGTAGTATGTTTTGAGTTTAGTTGTATCGAGTACGTGTTAAATTGATAAGAATATACAGTCAAATATTTAGGTAATTTTAAAAGATTATTAAAATATCTGAAATGAAGCCAGAAACCTTCCCACTAGCGGTTTATATCCGCGAAAAATCTTTAACTTTTTGCTGCTAATGTTTTTAATACTATAGAAAACTGTATACCTATTAAAAAACCAATATTGAATTCTTCTTTTTCCTTTCCTTTATAATTAAAGATTACATAAGAAACAAAAAATGAGTCGGCCTCGTTTACGAATTTGTCCGTATAAGACTGTACGGAGACTATCGGATGTTGACATTTGTTTTATGATTAATTAATTATTAAGGTGAAACAATATTCGTCACATTTCTATTGTTCAATCCAATGTTGCAAAGGATAACGTAATTACTAAGTAGATGTGTTTCGTTGTCACAGTTCTAATGCAACGCGAAATATATTCTTTTATGAAATTCCACTTTCAGCTTTCAACTCTGCCATAGGTAAGTAAAAGCTAGGCAAGTGCAATGTTAAGTGCGATGTATCCTCAGTTTCGGTATGTAAAATTAAATTCATTCTGAGTGCACTTAATATAAAAGGGTTAGTATTTATTCTCTGAAGAATTTATTATGAGAACATCTGTTTAATTTTATAGTTCACTTTTTAGTTTATTCCATTACGATAGATGTCGCTTTATTGGGCCTTTAAATCGCGCTATTAAGATTCTTGAGTGTTACGTGATCAAATTAGATGTTATACTATTTTAAAGAGAAATCTTTAGCAGTCCACTGATGGGATAAGGTCTCTCTTTAGATAAGGGATCAGTCCATGCCGCCTTGAGCGTGACCGCGGGTGGACGGAACGGGTTTTCCCCTCCATCCGCTATAGTGGCTAGCCGCGAGGAGGCGACGTCCGCGTGTGCCGTACGTCTCCTAAATGGAGACTTTATCCGTAGATGGTGTCCGCGTTAGCGGGCAGGCGCTAGGGGGGATCTGGATGTCGTAATAACAGCTGTTCCCGGATCCCTCCTATGTCAGGCACAGAGTGGCACACCGTGTGGTTTTAGTCGGTCCGATGCCGACATACCACCCCGCTGTAAACCCTGGTGGGGTGCCGGCCCAAGGGGGTTTCCACACGTTAAAAAAAAAATAGTTGGTTTTAAATTTTCTTTCACTTTTGCATAGCTATTGTCAAGCGTGGTTTGCTCCCTTACTCAGTTCTCCTCTAAAAATAGGGACGGTGATACACCATACTCTTAATCAGTCACCAGACGGAATTCTATCTACAGTTTTGTGTTTTTTTCGTTGCTTAGTTTTTTTCCGAGTCTTTTTTTCCCAAATTAAGCTGTATTTTCTCCACAGAGTGACTGCCATCAAACTTCCACAGTCCAAGTATTATGCGATATCGAAGTTCTGCAGTAAGACTGTTATCGTATTTTTTAGGCCTCTAACTATCCGTAACAGTTACCAAAGACATTTATATTATCAAATATAAATGTAAAGACATTCTACATTAACTTTTAGTATTTTTTACTGTAGTTACCTTTGATTAAATTAAAACTAAACTAACCAATACCACGTTATAAATCGGACCAATAAATCGAAGTTCACAGTTTACTTAGGGGCGTAGTGAATAAACTGCTAGGGTCCGGGAGGTCACGGCCGCCACATCTGGCAATTTCGTTTATATGTCGCGGCTGGTGAGCAATATGACTGCCCATTACCGGTCAAGGTAGTGGATTGGTTGGATTATATTACACCAATCTGTGTTTTTACATAAGTTAACACAAATGATGAACCATCCCACATAGTAATTCGTTCAATGGTAGTTTGTTTTTAGTACAGATTTAAGAGCTCTTCACTCACATGGTTTCAACATTTATCAAACACAGATAACATCATTTACGAACCAGTGATAAGTTTTAGACCATCGTATCATCTGCCAATAGAGGTTTAATCTACTTCATATGGGTACTTGGCTGTTTTGTTTTTTGAAGACTTTTATTTTATTAATATACATACCAACTTCACGTATTTATATACATATGCAGACCAAAAATCGTTAGTAACATGTTTAATATTTGTTTCACGAGCTTATTTCGATTTAAAGATTCAGATAGGGTAAAATTCTCATAAAAGTCTTAATGTGAACTTTCTTCTCAAACAGAAGCGGTTATATTGCCACTTTTAAACGTAAAATCATCTACAAGAATCCAATGAGAAAAGGCCGCAATGCGATACATTACATTTTTACAGGATTTTTTCTTTTCCTTAGAGTTTTCTCGTGACTACTCGATTCACAAATGTACTCTCTATTCCGTCTTACGTCACCCGTAAATCACAGTAGCAGTTAAGATTACGTATCGTCAAGAAAAGACATGAAAACAGAACTATTTTCTTTGAATATTTATTGTACAAATAATTCTTTTATCAGATTGGTAGTTGGAACGGCGAATTTGTTTTCTCCGGGTACGATATCAGGACTGTTATAAATAATATTATTTCGTACAAAGTCGGAAATTATTACGACAACATTTCCTCTTAGCATTTCCTTAAAGTTTAAGTAAAATGAAAGAGAAAAGAATAATAAAGGAAATAAATAACATAATAATTTATTTCTTTATGTGACACTGGGACGCAGACGATTCATTTTAGTTTCCTTTCGGGCTACATGGATGTTTGAACGAGCAATGAATAATTTTGTTAAACAGGACGAAAGCGGCAGATGTTCTCGGGTGAGATAATGAAACTTTTTGCGTAATTAGATTTTGTTTTTATATTGTTTGATGCACTACAATTCTAATAGTAATAAAAGTTCCCACTAATACTATTCGCATCGGTAGTGCAGTAATAGAATAAGTAACTGCTGTGCTGGAGTCTCGGGTATCAGTTTTCGAGTCAGACCAAATGTAGACAAAATAAAATATATTTAAATATTCTATCAATTAACCAATATTTTGTAGTACAAGTTCTGCTTCGATTATAACTAGATGGCGTTGTGTATCAGCTGTCCGAAATATTTATCATTGCTTTTATCGCTAAGGTGTCATACTGTGAATATCTTATTTACGCCTTGTCCAGGCAATCGTTAATATTATTTACAGATAGTTATTTTTAGTAAGGATGTACCATGTTTTCTAATATATACTTGAGAAATGATAAACAATTTCCCTGGTTAAGTTTTAGTCAGGCAGATAACAGAGTAATAATGCTAATGATATGGTAAAAAAGACAATGCTAGTACATGGGTACATGTACAAAACTTTATGGTTTTTTCACAAATTCAGTTTATTTCAAAATTAACAGTGTTTACCAGATTAGTAAACCCTCGTCTTATCAAGATGTAGGTATGAGTCTGATAGTTAAATTCCCATAGGGCTCGGAGGAAAATCTTTGTTTATCTGTAACACATATTACAGAATAACAAAACAGACATTGTATATATGAATGACCAACTAAACGCAAACTGAATTGACTCACAGGTGATAAATAATGATGATGGATGAATGATGAATACCCATGAAAGTTATGAACTAATTAAAATAAATAGAGAAATACTATTAAAAACTAACTTAATTATCTTAATATTTCGAAGATTTTCTTCAATAATTACGTCAAACATTCTATCATGTTAGGGTGATTGCTTACCCTCATGTTTTGTTTGATTGTATACTCATTTGCAGCCTTATATTTACAAAAATATTTGCACTGTAACCAAAATAAATAATTTGAACTGGGTTTGTTATACATAATACAGTAGTCGGCTGTTTTCGATTCAGAGGTATTTAAATATTAAAATTATACCGAAACCTTGACCAGGAAACTCTATTGAACGGAACTTTTTATTTCAAAATAAAATATGCAAATCTGGAGTTTGGTAAGGAAGGCAATTTTGGCGTAAAAGATTTTGTTTCAACAATTTTAATATTAACCAGTATCTGTAATGTTATAAGACTTATATTATTATTTATTTCTAAAGTTTTCTAACTTTCTCCACCGGAGAATAAACATAACATATTCATTTAGTCACATTTCTGTTTTTATTTTACTGCATTGCGTACAATTTTTTTTTTAAAAATGACATCCGCTTTTTAGGTACATCCTGTGTCACTAGGGACTTTACAAATATACAAGAAACAGACACAAAGAACACGCAGACTCAGCACAACAATTTGTGGATCACACAAAGTATAGTTCCGTGTAGGGTTTGAACTCACAATACTTGGTGAAATAAAGAGCGGCGTGGTGACCGCTTAGACCTCTATGCCATTCATGCAATCCCATTCAATAAGGTTAAATACAATTCATCTTTAAATGAGAATTACCTGGTATTTATTGATATTTGTAACGGTAAATGATATTACAAAAACATCCTAGAGCAATGAATCCTGGACGCACATAAATCTTGAAATTAAAAATATATTTTATAATTTTTAAAATAAAATAGTTAAAATTATTTTTCTGTTTATGTTTTAACATAAACAAAAAATGTAATTATTACATTTGTGTAATAATTACATTTTACTATATATTTTTACTTGTTGTACATTACACTTTAGGCTGTTAATATAGTTTTACAGTTCTCTATAATTCTTGTATGACAGTAATTTTGAGTGATCGAAGCGAATCGATTTCACGTATTATCCATGCTGGTCCCAAGCGTGATTGGTGAGAGTCGGACACTGCGTGCTAACCGTCCGTAATAATTATAAGATTCTGTGAATTAAAGGACCCCGGGTCCTTTAAGCGGGGCGTGAAAAAACATCTCACTAGACCACCTTAGCGTGGATCACCATACTAAATTGTCTACATACGCAACGAGTATGGCGACCATCACTTTTGGATTCTATTCATGCTTTCCATTAGGTAGAGTCACCTTGGTAGACCCCGTACAAAAAGAAAAAAGGAGAAACTGGTAAACAAACAGTAAACAGCGAAAATGATCTTTTATTAGTTTTATATTTTCTATTAGATAAATTTTTCGCCATTATTGTATAAACGCGAATCCGTGGCCCTGAAATAAATTAATTTGAAAACAATAGAATTTCCCTCAAATGAATTCGATATTAAGTTAAAAGATTTTCGGAATACAAATTTGTACTTCCATTTATTTTCTTTTCAAAGTTCTTGATTTTTATTTGCTCTTATATTTGATTATTTTTTATGGTGTAAGAGGTCAAACGAACCACCGGCTCCTTTGGCTCGGGTAATCTCTTAACACCAGTTGTCTTTTAAGCTTGCCATCAGGCAGGGTAGAGTCACTTTGTAAGGTTTTTAAAATTAATAAATGATACCAAACGATTGTCAATGCTTGTCAGCTTTTTAATTTGAATTTTCCAAAATGAAACACTGTTAAATCACCGAGCAGTGAAAAACTATACTACTATGTACGCTTACCTGATATAAGATTTTATGTTATACGCAATATGTTTATTGGCTTTACTAAGAAAAGCTGAACCTGTAAACGACACACGCAGGGGTTTAGTAACGATCGTGCAATGACTTGACAACCTAATTAATTTATATGCAAGGTTGTGTGCTGCTCACATCCAAAAGTTTTTGTTCTGACTATACGAGTATATTCACAGTTACTGATTAATTTAAAAACAGTGAAACATGAATTATAATTTATTTGTTTTCCAAACCGTATAAGCTGCAGTTAAACTGTTACAGGGGAATTAAAATGTTTACTGTTGAATAGAAATTTCAATTTTATTTCTTGCAAAGTGAGATTGTTTTCCTTTATGTCACAACGTTTATTTTTATTCAAACGATTTCAATTCGATTTGTAAATACCAGTTAAAAAGCCAATTGATAGTCGGTTATTAAGTAAGGTACAACTTGACATTAGAAATGTTTTTTTTTCATTATTTGGGTTATAAAATGACCTTGACTTCAGAGTAAATTATCATTAATGATTACTATTTTATGTACTTTAAATAACTCAGAGAATATTATTATTGCCTTACAAGTTTTCAGGATTATTTTCAGCAGTGAGCCATTAAATGCTGTTGATGATGATAATGAAACTACCTAGAAAAAGTATAGATTTATTGTATTGTACAAGTATAGAGTATTGAAATAGCATTGTTAAGAAACTATAGCTAAGTTTAATATACTTCTTTTCTTTTTTCTTTGAGTCACCTTTGTAAGTATGGCTTCAAAAAACAAATACTTAGTGTGCCGAATCTTCAGTCAGTTCAATTTGTACCCAAGGTAAATAATTGTGTGATGAGTACAACCATAAGTTCTGTATTTAAATTTATGACTGTTTCATTGGTCTAGGAGTTAGCGTATGCAATTACCAATCAAGAGGTCTCAGATTCGATTCCCGGGTCGGGCCAGACAAGTGTTATTGAGTGTTTCTGATCAAGTGTAATCACAGTCCGGCGTTTAGATGATGGGGACTTAATCCCAGGGCTTTTGAGAGCATGTAAAGCCATTGATTTTGCACCTGATTGCCTTCAGGTCGTATCAGATAACCGTCCCATCATATTGTGAGAGTGAGGGAACAGAGAGTGTACCTGTTTTTTACATTTCAGTGTGTTATAAATCTCTTGTGCAGTTGGTTGATCTCTGTTGAGACTGGCCGCGGTGGTCAATAATCGTCTAGGAGTACATAATCATCAATCTGGCTTAATCATGTGTACATAACATCCAAACTAAATAGGATATACTAATATCCCTTCTAAGGAGAAACTTATGTCCATCAGTGGACTGTTAATAATGTAATCCAAACTACTAATTCATACGGCAATTTATTAAAGATAAAGTTTATTTTTTCTACTTATGAACCTGCCAAAGTGACTCTACTCTACCTGATGGAAAGCTTGAATAGAATCCAAGAGTTGTGTTCACCATACTCATTGCAAATACAGACAATACAGTATGGTGATCCACACTATGGCGGCCTAGTGAGATGCTTTTACACCACTTCCGCAAAGGCATGACAGCCATTGTGGAAGTGTAAGGCTCACACGGTTGCCACGATGCCTGTCACCCCTGCATCAATGAGCCTCTGGTTTCGCACTCACTAACGAAACACGACAGCATGTCGCTTTAAGTTGGTCTTCTATGAGAGGGTAGGGTTCACCTGGTCAAGCCGACCCTTTTGTGATGAAATCAACGTGGTTCCACTACCTGAAAAATGTATGTAGTATATGACCACCCTTATTAGTTAATACGTTATCCTATCATCATCCTTAAAAACTTGAGTTTAAACAAAATACCCGAATGATTTCCTTCCGTCTTACGTTATATGAGGTTAAACCAAAATCGGAGTAATGACCAGATCAATTCTATATCAAGTTCCAATCCATAATAATCCAACGCATTTTATTTTCGACATTCAGAACCAGTTGTCTTGCTCGTATAATTCTCAGTCATAAAGCCACCAATAAATTATGCATGAGGACCGATTTACGGTGTCGACACCGGTAACAATTTGCGATCGATATCCTGGATAACAGTTTCTTGCAATATATTTCAGTTATTATTTGCAAATGTAACAGTGACTATTTAAATATTTACAAATAGGTAAGTGACGGGTTATGTTACAGTTTATTCATGGTCCTTGAGACTAAAGAGACTAAAACTCTATAAAACTTTTAAGGAAAAATGGCACAGTAACTTATCATATTACACATGGCAACTTCCACATTTAGCACAAACAAACATATACAACAGCGCTATCTAGCGAAGATACATTGAACTACGTAGTATGATGAACTACTAAGCAACTGCTACCCTGTATCGCGAAATAGAGATTCGCGTGGCAATTAACATATATATAACATCCCAACATCCAGCGTATGGCCCACCAGGCATGATCACCTCGCCTGTGATCCTCCTTTGTGTTGGAATGACACCCGTTCCCTCCACATACATAAATGTTACAAGTACGAGTATAAGCCAACAACCTGAATCGCGTTATAAGTTTATGACCTTGAGCTCAGTCCGTCTAGTGATGGATTAAGTATACGTAGGATCACCACCCCTATTCATCCTGTGTCGTAAGAGGCGACTAAGGAAACAAACTATTCAGGAAAATATCACTACAAAGAGAAGGTAAAATTGAAACAAATGCTATTTCAACTCGTCTGGCTAGCGTGGTATAGTATGCCAAAACCTCCTTGTTAAGAAGAGACCTTTGTCCAGTATTAGCCTGTTGACGGCTGTTGATGACCTATTAATTTTTCAATGTAATTTATAATACAATATTCATTTAATCTTCCCTTCCTTGTAAGTAAGGAAGGTAATGGTAGGTTGCGTTAGTGAAAGCTTATCCTAATCGAGTACCACGACTCTTGTAAGTAGGATTGAAATTATAGTCAACAAAATGTAGCTGTTAAATATGCTCTCTACCCCTAAGAGCATTACAACCTCTAAGGATGCGTATAATATATGTATGTACACAAATTCCGAATGACTTTATAAATCTTCAAAAATGTAATTACTACTACTTCCAAAAATGCCTGACTTAATTTATCCTTACCTCGAGACGTAAGCCTCTTGACAGTAAAGGACCGCCGTACTTACTAAAGCGAATTAGACACGGTACTTGGGTCAAATTTACCAACTTACTTACTGTTAACATAGTTCTTTTAATACTCTTTATTTATTTCTCTTAAATTCTCTACAATGTGCAGAAATGTATTTTAAGTTTTTTTTGGGAGTTCATGTGTATTATACTCAGGATCATCTCTCTGCACCTAGGATATAGTTAAATATATATACAAGTAGTGATGCTTTGTAGGAATTCAACCCATGACAATGATTGCACGGTTGGCCTAGTGGCTTAAACGGTCGCCAGGCCACTCTCTACTGCGCTGAGTGTTGTAGGTTCCAGCCCCGCTTTGTGTGATCCATAAATTGTTGTTGTGAGTCTGGGAGTTCTCTGTGTCCGTTTCTTATATATTAGTAAAATACCCCGCAACACAGGATTTATTCATAATACGAGCTTTGTCCATTAAAATAAGTAAAAGTTCATGTTTATGTAAT
Organism: Hypercompe scribonia; assembly: GCA_949316085.1. Taxonomy (NCBI): domain Eukaryota; kingdom Metazoa; phylum Arthropoda; class Insecta; order Lepidoptera; family Erebidae; genus Hypercompe; species Hypercompe scribonia. Next base: position 7,347,063 of record OX438992.1, on the reverse strand, counting down.
TTTCATTTTTTTTTATTTATGCACTTTGTAGAATAACAACCAGCAAGTTCGGTCACATCGAACAAGATACAAAACAAAACCCTACTTAATTATTGTACGTCGACCACACTAGGTCCATGTATTATCACTTCTAGAACCCCTATAAGGTGGTCCGACGGCTTGGTGAGGGTCGTGGGAAGTCATTGGATGCGGGTGGTATGGGGTAAACTGTTGCAGAAAATCATAGGGGAAGCCTATGGCCAGTAGTGGACGTCTTTTGGCTGAAATAACGATGATAATGATCATATTAAATTCTGCTCTGTGTTAAAATTTATACCCCTACTGCTTTTATAAAGACACAAATAATAATATATTTATGCCAGCTGTAGACAGTAAAATGTGACAATTTAATTGAATACCTTTTTTCCTTTTTGATCTGAAAAGTCTTCACTTTCAATTCGTTTACTGATTCCATTTAATGATTAGATACCTTTTTCTTTGGGTTATTTGTTGGTGAGTAGAACATTATTTATTTGTATTTATTTGTACGGAAAAAAGTACAAACGTTTTTAGAATACGAGGTTTCTTTGTTAGTGAAAGTAGAAGAGAACCACCAATCAAAATAGCCATTATAACTTTGGCATTGGCACAGAGACGGTATAAAAATAAAATAAATTTCTTGTATCCCGAAAAAAAATTAAGTCATGTAGACTTTCCGTGAGATGAACAAGATACCAGAACAACCGTGGGTGACAATATTACCCTCCCACAGAAGATCAACCTAAAGCGAAAGCATGCGCGCTGTCGTGTTTCTTTGGTAAACACGAAACCGGTAGCTTATTGATGTAGGAGTGACAGTTGTCATGTGCAATGCCACGATGACTGTCATGCCTCTTATCAAGCGAGGCGTGAAAAAGCATCTTACTAGGCCACCATAGTGTAAGTGACTTTACTGCATTGTCGGTATTCGCAATGAGTATGATGACCACAACTCTTGGATTCTATTCATGCTTTCCATCAGGTAGAGTAGATGACTCTACTCTTACTCTTTGGCAAGCTCTTAAAATAAAAAAGAAACCTAGATAAGAAAAAGATTATCTTCAACAAAATATTCTGTGTTTTTTTTTGTATGAGTGTACTTATAATTTATTGTTTAAATACCTATCACACAATAAATTATTCGTGCACTGCATTAATGTTACGTTCAGAACAATTTATTAACAAGTCGTGTTACATAATTAAGATATTTTTCCTCTCCTCTGTCCTGTACAAATAAGAAAGTGTGTTAGTAAGTTACATACAACAACTTCTTCTTCCTTTTATGGTTTCTAAGGAACAACCAACATTTTTCTTTAGGAACAAAGACGCATCATGTGAACATCTTCAACTAAAGTGCTCGCAATAAGGTTATATAAATGAGAAAGTAAACTTGATCCGTGACCTAGATATAAGACTACAGCGACGTCATATTTCAAACAGGCTTCGCTCTTCCTCTGTCTGTATATATATATAAGAGTATATACCGAAACACGGCCCCGTCTAAACCGTTGGTACTCTAATCAGTCAAGTGCCTTGCTATCTTTGTCATACAATTTTATTTATTTTATTACAACGCGCACCTGATCTCCTCAACTGAAACTGTGATACAAGCTTACGGTGACGTTTTCCTTCTGTAGCATATATTTTATTAGACGTTTAAGAGAAATTGGAATTACTATAAATAAACAAAATATTGTTACGAGACATTTTTGATCAGATTTTTTTTTATATTTTACACGTAGTTATAGTACACTTACAGTAAAAAAATCGTTTCAATTAAGTCACGATCTTTGATTTCTCGTTTGAATATCATTTGTTTATCGTTAAGTTTGTATTTAGAAATATATGAGTATGTTTATCAGCAGACTGGTTACCAAAGTACAGTCTCTGATTAGTTTGAAATCAAACAATGAAATGTGTAATGTTATTAGTATTATTGAGTTCAAACTTGCACATAATAATATCCTCTTATGGCTGTGAGTATCTATAGATACTCTACCCCAGTGTTTTGGCTAAAAATGAGAATTGTATATGTCCCCGGTACAGATAAATCAGGCTACAGCGTTCACTTGCATAAAGAAACAAATGAATCTGTCCATAGTATCAAACATGGCTTCCACATGGTCGGCCGACAATTTTTTACGTCTGAAGAATATTTATTTTAAATGTAGAAAGAAAAGAACAGTTAGTGTCTGTAATATTGATAACCAAAAAAAAGGATACAGTTTGATGAACAGAAGTTTGTGTGTCCACTTTCGAATAATGCTACAAATGTCAAAAATAATTCTGTTCAATATTCCAAACATATTCACTTGATATCAAAAATTTATACTATGCTAACTATGCTAGTTAATTATAAGTAAATTCGTTTTTTTTACACTAAGTTGCTACAAAATTATTTTGTATATGTAAAAAAAATGTGAGAAAATATACAAAAATAATGTAGTTACGATGCAACGCTAAGTGGAAGTACTTTCTGAAGTCACTCGATTTAAATTACACTAACTATTATTAGCGGAGTTTACAAAGAGAAGGGTCGGATTATAGTGCGTGTAACACTACGCTAACACTTAGTTAGTGAAGTTTAACGCTTTCGGTTACACTGGTTCCTTTGTAAAATGAGTTACTTAGCGGCTTTTGCTTAATAAATACTTATGTTAAATATGTGTTAATTAGTCTGTTGATGTAGTTATAAGTATCTTGAGATTTTTTTAGTGTTGTCATATTTTTTACATATTTGTATGATTTGAATACATTATGGATCGATATTGAGACTTGTTGTGAACATATTTTGCCTTATTCAAGTGGGATGGGAATTATGAAAGTATATTATACTTATATATAACCGAGGCGTACCTGCCGAAGTCGATAATTTTGAATTCGTGGCTTTGATTTTCTAATCCGGTTCTACAAGTTATGATATTATCAGTCGTTAGTCACGAAAACGATGTAATATTGCTTCTACGATTTAAATTTAAAGAGCTTAGCTACTCTTGAATACTTCACGTATTATTTATTCACCAAAGGTATTTAAGTCCATTCCAATACCTTATCTATTGATATTAACTGTACCAAGTAATCACCGTTTTATATCGTCACTAATGGTCATTCTAATAGCATAGATAACATCCTCGTATATTAACCCTAATGTGGTTTTTCGGTATTGCCATAAAGTTTGAACTGAACGATACTTTTGCCCACTTCTAATCAAGTTTTTTTCTCTGTTTTAAAAATAACGTCCGCATTAGGAATACTGTATCGTCAGGGACCTTACAAACATACAAGAAACGGACACAAAGAACACCCAAACTCAGAACAGCAATTTGTGGTTCTCACAAAGTGTAGTCCTTAACACGATTACGCCATCCGCGCAATCAGTTACCACGTACGAGTATAATCCAAAAAACAAAATATTCGTGATTTCTGTAAAGACATCAGCCTCACAATGTAACGTGTGCCTGATTTAGTATCAGAAATAGTGTTATTTACAAGCAGTTGAATTGCCATTCAAGTTTCTCACCTGCAACGTTCAATGATAGTAATTATTTTAAAGTATTGTTTTAAAAAAACATAAAACTAAAAAGGACCTGATGCGGGTTTTAAACGTCTTTGTGTGAGTAAAAAGAGAAAAGTTTGTGATTTTTATTAATGATTTAATAGACGAGTTTATACATAATGATTACAATGTAGCATCTAAGTGAATGTGTTATATATGTATATATAAATATTTACAAATTAAATAGCTGTTATTGGCTATTGTTAATATTAATATAAAGGGCAATCTTGATTTCAATGTAACGTACGGAATCGAACTGTGATTGATCTGATCTGTTATTGTTAATTATTGATGACAATGTACTCCTAGCTGATCTCAGCCCCGGTGGCCAGTCTCTACGAAGATTAGCCGACGGTGCAGAGATATTGTAGTACACAATTTAGTGCACAAACACAGGTTACTCTCTGTTCTCAACCGGGGAGAGACCAGGCGCAGGACCTCTCCGAGGTTCAGAGGTTAAGACCCCAACTTCCTAACTCCGGGCTGTTATTAGGTATTTCTATAATCAGAAATCTACATTAACTTTTTAGGCCGGCCCGGGAAACGAACGCAAGATCTCTTGATTGACAGTTGCATACACTAACCACTATACTAACGAGATAGTAATTCATTTTTATTATATATTATTACGTTAACTGTTAAATAAGTACCTACGTGAATGATGATAAATTTAAAAATTACTTTGCTATTTTTGAGGTTGTTGTATATTTACACAATTTGACGAATAAAATGTATAAAAATCAACATTTATAGCTACTGAATAGTAAATTAAATGATATATTGACTTATGTCATAGGTTGATGTAGATTACACTATGTATATATCTTTTTTTTTATATTTTAATACCCTGTCAAAGTGACTCCACTCTGCCTGATGGAAAGTATAAATAGAATCCATGAGTTATGGTCACCATACTCATTGCGAATGCAGACAATGCAGTGTGTCGACCCACACTATAGCGGCCTAGTAGACTTAAAAGACATGACAGTCATCGTGGCATTGTATTACACACACCTACCGCGACAACTGTCAACCCTGCATCAATGGGCCTCCAGTCTCGCTCTCACCAACGAAACACGACAGCACGGATGCTGTCGCTTTAGGTTGATCTCCTGTTAGAGGGTAGTACTGTCCTGGTCGAGTGGGCCCGTGCTGAAATCATCGTGGCTCTACCAACTACAGTTATTTGGTATTTAACAAAACTCTCTAGAAATAAATGAATTAAAAAAAGTCCTAACTGAAGAACTATGTATGTTAAAATGTATAAGTAGATGAATACAGGTCAAACTAATATAAAGCTCGTAAATTTAACATTTCTATATCCTATTTATTATTCAGTACAGCACTGGCGTTGCGACTAAAAAGTTATGAAATTATCAGGAAGCTGGCCATCTATTATTCAAGGCGAGGGACTGTGTATTTTCGTTCAAATATAGATTGTAAAGGCCAAGCTCTGCTAGCAAATAAAACTGTTCACTCGCAAATTTTTACGACTTCTATACATTTTAGATTGGCAATTCGGCATTTGATGTTAATGTTTAAATGGTGTTACATATTTTAGTTACTTGACTTTTTAATGGAATTAAATCGTTGTGCGGTGACCACAACCGTAATAGATCCATATATACCTGTCATAGTAAATAAGAGTCGATCTAAATATCAAGTTGGAGTTACAATGGGTATGTTTGATTCAAATTTTCTGGAAGAATAAAAAGCAATGCAAAAGAGTAGCAATGCAGTAAAATTATTTTTTCTTTTATCGAGGTAAATACTTTGGATAAAATCCTACTAATATTACAGTGCAAAGTTTGTATGGATGTTTGTTACTTTTTCACGCAAAAATTACTGCACAGATTGAGATGAAACTTTACGCTAATATAGCTTATACATTATAACAACACATAGGCTAATATTTACCATGATAGCTGACATACACGCGGGCGGAACCGCAGACAAAAGCTAGTAAAATTAGTTTGTAGTTTATTTTTAAGTACAGTTTCACTGATAAAATAAATAAATACTTTTCTATTAAAGAAAAATGTTTCATATTATAGCTATCTACACAAGATAACTATGTAACAGCCATGTTTGGTACAAATGAGCTGGTTTGATCAGAGTGATATCACACACATCAACAGCCAATCCACTACAGTACATAGGCCTCTCCTTAGAAAGGAGATTTTGGTCTACTATGTCACGCTGGCCAGACGGGTTAGTATTTCAAGTTCTCCTTCTCTTAGTAGTGATGTCGTACGTGTTCCGTTAGTCACCTCTTACGACACTCATAGGATAAAGGAGTAGTGACATTCTGTATTCCTGATTAGTGACCACAGGGACAAGTGGTATTATGGTCAGATAACCTGTGTTAAGTGGCTGAGTTTACCGGAGTTTCTGAAGGTATAGAGGAGGGGCAGATGGCAATGCACATATCACGTTATAGACCGTAGACACTTAACATTAGGGGCCACAGCTGTCTACTCGCTATACCATAAAAAAATTAAACTGAAATAGTACTCATCAACAGCCTTTTACAATTCACTGCTGGACATAAGCCTCTCCTTAGCAAGGAGGTTTTGGCCTACTATACCACGCTGGCCAAACGGGTTGGAATTGGGTTTGTTCCAAGTTTTCCTTCTCTTTGTAATGATGTTGTCTTGTATATTTTGTTCCTTAGTCGCCTTTTATGACACCCACGGGATGAATAAGGATGGTGACACTATATATTCTTAATCTGTCACCACACGGATAAAATACTATACAATATAATAATACTCAAAACTATAAAAATAAAAAACTAATGTAATTTACACATCATTTTCTTTTGAAATATCTTTCCGGAGGCGAATAGTGCTGGTAAGTCAAATAACGGTGACAATATATACCTACGTATAAACCCCCTAACGATGTCTTGCAACTTTGAACAGGAAGTAATGTCTCTTGGAAAACTAGGGGAAGAGTCTTTATTAGTAGTGGAGGCCGTGTATTTTTTATAATAACGACCACTGTTATTGTAGGAGCAATGTTATCGTCCTGAGAATTGTTTTGTTGACTATATACTGAAGATAAATAGTTACTGTTGTTGTTTTTTGATCCCTGATGACGCATTTCTTGGCTGTGACAATCTAAGTTGTATTATACACAGTGTTTAGTCTGATGTAAATGTGTTTGTTGAATTTCATCTGCAGTAATTTCTGTGAAGCTGTTATTCAGTTCATCGTAACGAATCGAAACAAAGAATTGTATGGTTGAAAACATTTTCAGCATAATATTTTCTCTAAGTAAGGTTATTGAATAATTTTATCACTTAGGAAATCTTTTAATTTGCTAGATTAATGTGTTTTCTTCTATAAATAGAAAATTAATTATTCAGTCAACTATACTTGAACTAGAAAACACAGAGCGACTATTACACGGGCCGTAACTTCAAGCCTCAGTGACTTTAAAGTACTACAGTGGCAAAACGGCAAATGGTTGTCCATAGCATTTTAATGGTAATCGTTTCTGTATTTTTTCTTATTAGACCAATATTCTTATTGAACAACTGTTACTCTCTTGAAAACATGTACCCTTCGATGAGCACTGATATTAATAAAATTGTGTAATAGCGTGCGATATATTTAATATAATATTTTGTCTAGAACACATAAAGCTTGAAATACTATAATATGTGTGGAGAAACGGGTGTCATGTCTCTACGGCACAAAGGGAGGATAATCCGACCAAGCAAAGTGATCGTGCCTGGTGGGTCACGGCGCAACGGCGCGTGAATTTCCATATCACGATTCAGAATTTTTAGTTATTCTATAGTTTGTTACTGTGTAGTTCAGTTAGTTTAGTTACAACACACATGAACTTGTTTTTGTAAATAGATCCAGCTTACAAAGCTCCAGTAAATTCAAATGAACAGCATAAGGAAATAATTGGACAACAAAATAGAGGTAATCTATCTCTACAGACACTTCAACATTCGTAATCAAATTCTTAGCTAGTTTCTTTTTATTAACATATTTTCTTCTATCTATACTGAGTCTATCTAACCACTTATTTTTATGATGAAAAGTATTGATGCACAGGTATATCATCAAGTTTTGGTAACTACCTAACTTCCATGTTTGTCAAGTTACATTCAAAAGAAATTTTACTTTAATGCATTTCACCTGATTGAGGTAGATACGAAGTTTGTGTAAGAACCTTCACTGAAGTAATAATAATCATTTCACAGATCTCATACACGACAATCTGATCTCAAACTAGACAGAGTCTATGTTACGGTAACCAGATTTCTGATATACATATTGTTAAATTATTTTAGATAAATTTCACTCAAGCACGGAATAAATTGTCGTTCTCATCACACGTCCACTGTGTGAGAAACTAATCAATAAAATATAACTTAAAATCTTTAATTCCTAGACCTAGGCTTGAAAATTGAAAAAAAAGCATTATTGTGTAAATACAGTAAAAATGACTGTATGGATGACGTAGTTGGTTACGCTGTTACTTCGTCATTGCTTACAGCCCTGAATATCGGAGTTTTGATCCTCACATCGGACTACATTTTGTATGATCCACATATTGTTGCACCGAGTCTCAATATTCTTTTTAACCGTATCATGGACGGGTGTGAAATCCCTCGAAACACAAGATATGTACCCTTTCAGAAGTAGTATTTAAAAATGTTTGGCTTACCAGCTAAACATCCCAGTGACGTGGTAATATAAATACGATTTTGGAATATAATATAAAAGTGATCCTGTTTCAGTTGACCCGGATATAATCCAGTAAAGAAATATAAGGACAGTGAAAGTAAATACTCGTAGTAAGTAAAGAAAGTGGAGAAGGATTTGACCATATGATACGCGTTCTTCCTCTCTCTGAGCCGTGACGTCAGAGAGTGTCATTGTTCTGTACAAAATATATAAAAAAAAATACTGCAATAATTTTTTCTCTACTGTCTACTACATTACTTTAATATACATATATTTATATCAACTATCGAAGAAATATGCAAAATAAGAAATATTTTATTACTTCACAAAATGTATTCGGTTTTATTCCAAAAGTCAAAAGCATTCAAAGTATTCAATATGATAATTTTATTTGCCGTTCATTCGATTACGTTAAAATATTGGTAGAATGGAAATACATTACATCAATGTCGATATTGGTACGTCCTTATGACGGAAATATTTGTACGTTGAGTTTTACTGTCAAACTATCACATAAACTAAACCACTAATTTGGACTATTTCGAATATTTCTATAAAATAATACACATATACCAGCTTGTCAAACATAATCGGCCAATTCAATTTTTTTTGGTAACGGGAGGAAAAAACTTTGCGGACTTCTGGGTTCTTGCCGATGTAGGGCACAGGAGTTGACCGAAAGAAAACTAAACCGACGGCCCACCACTGGTGTCGTGGAGCATACCTGGACTATATAATTTCAGATCTCGCCCGAACCTACAATCTAACCAGGCAAGCTTGCTCACAGACGATATTATGCCCTCCTAAATAAATACCGCAGCCTCTAGAGGTCTGGCACCAAAGGTGCCTACGCTCTGACGATCCGTTTTACGACATGATCTAAGTTTTCTACTTTTAACCACGAAAATATTTTTGATAGATTTATTATGTTCTAACAAGCCTACATACATTACATATTTACTTACATAGTAAAATGTGAGCAAGAATTTCAGGTTTTCCAAAGCAGTTACTTCTTTTGCCATGAATGTTGGCTACTATATTGAAAGCCTGAAACATGACTTCAGTATTTTGTAATGAAAAAAGTGATGACGTACAATATCTTGTAAAAATATTAACAGAAAAGTCCAAGACTATCCTAAGTGTCTCATTTACATACTGACCCTACTTTAGCTTTCGAACAAAAGGTCCACAGACAATACAACGAGAATATGAGTTTATCCTTTGAAGTGGCCAAAGGGATTACCGAAGGCTCTCAAATTACAACACTTGGCATACAAAGTATTCAGAGAATTTGACAAATGCTCTGTTCATCACTATTTTGTCGGATTATACAGGTTTACTTTTTTGTTTGACTCTCGTTTAAAATGTCGTCGAACTAGATTATATGACTTTTTTGTTTAATTCTCATAACTATTATCATAACATTAATTTTTTTGTGGTACGTTAACCGTTGTAATTTACCATTAAAATTACATAGATATTCTTTTTTTTTATTTTAAGAGACTGCCAAAGTGACTACTCGACTCTAAACAATGCAGTATAGTGACATAGTTATGGCGGCCTAGTGAGATACTTTTCACACCCGCTTGGGGACGTAAAAGGACTGTTATCGTGGCAGTGTAAGGTTCACACACTTACCACGATAACTGTCACCCCTGCTTCAATAGCCTTCCGATCTCACACTCACCAACGAAATACGATAGCACGGGTGCTGTTGCTTTAGTTTGGTCTTCTGTGAGAGTATAGCACTGCTGTCGAGCCGGTCCGTTCGAGCTGAAATCAGCGTGTCTCTACGTTCTGTACTACCTTTTATTTCTGATTGTGATCGATTTACAAATTGCTCTTATATGCTTATTACATAATATTACTATATTAAGTATACAATAATAATAGTCTGTGATACGCCACTTTTGGATATGAGCCTCTCTTTGAAAAAATGTTACTAGTCTATGTTAACCAGGCTGATTAGGGTATAGAGTTTATTTTATGTAAGTTTTACTTCTCTTTCTAGCGATGTAGTCCTGCGCAGTTTGCTGCCTTAGTCGGCTCTTACGATGCCCACGGGATGTGGTGGTACTCAATATTCTTAATCTGACACTACTGACACACACGAACACGGATAATATTTACATATATTTCTATAATATATACTGTAAGAGTTGTATTTTTTATATAATTTACTTGTACACTCTTCACAAGTAATCTGTAATTTAAAAAATATTTTTTTATTAAATTTCACCCTGTATAAAAGATATCCATTACTATCCATCAAACTTGATGTTCTCTTCAGGGATGTACTTCAGGTAAAAAGCTTTGTTTGGGATTTGATCGCTCATTTTTGTATTCTCTTTAATAACAAGTGCTTGTATTGAATGAGACTATTTTATATAGGTAGAGAATACATATCTATAGAGAAAAATATAAAATAATAATTATAAGTTAAATAAAAATGAAATAAAATTAAGAAAATATTTAAAAATTTAATAATATTTTTTTTCTCAAACTTTCACGATTGATAAATAATAATAATTATTAAGAATACTTACGCTCACACACCGAATTTTCATAACTTTAATAATCAATTTAAATATTTGTTAAATGTTTATTGAAAAATTGTACAGCCTATTAAGGACAAACGTAACGTAACATAACGTAACGCTACGTAACATTTTCTCATCACAAATACCGCAGTGTCTCAAGACAAAAGTCTTTGACCAGTGTGTGTTGCCAGTGATGACTTACGGCACAGAGACGTGGTCACTCATTATGGGCTTGATAAAAAGGCTCAAAGTCACCCAAAGAGCAATGGTGAGGCCAATGCTCGGAGTTTCTTTGTGTGATCGAATCACTAATGAGGAGATCCGCAGACGAACCAAGATCACCGATATTGCCAGTAAAATTGTTAAACTTAAGTAGCAGTGGGCGGGGCACATTACACGCAGAAACGATGGCCGATGGGGTCATAAAGTGGCGACCGCGTACTGGATGCGGGCGGCACGGGACCGGCTGTTGTGGAGAACCTGCGGGAGGCCTATGTCCAGCAGTGGATTTCTTTGTATTGATTTCACATAATCTGTTACGGATGATTTCCACCTAATAGCTCACATCACATCAATATTAAATCGTGTAAACAATATTTAAAGTCCATATTGTTAAGCCGCGCATCGTAGCTTGTAGCAAAAGTATGCTGTAACATGTGATCGGCTCCATACGGCTGTAGTCGTGTTCAGACTGATTCTTTCCGATTCGATGTAATGCAAACCATTTGGCGGAAATCGTGCTTAATTAATTGTGAATTAATTTTTAATACGTATTAAAAATATTATCTACAGACAATAACAACACGCACAGTCTGTGCATGAAGTTATTGAAAGAATAAAAATATGTATTCAAAAATTTCAATTACACACAGAGAGAATGATGTTGCGTTAAAATTTTCTTAGTTGCCTTCCTATTAATAACTATGTGAGTCTATACTTTAAGTAATAAGTAGGGGTAAGGTATTAATGAAACGATACCTGGCTAATCAAGTTTCAATAGGTTTATTTTTGTGAATACAGTCGCTTTTAAAAAAAACATACTATCGCGCATCATTGTTAATAAAATGCTTTTAGAATAAAATAAATATAATGGTAGAAATTTTCAACTGAATTCAATTAGCATACTAACCTGACAGCATAACAAACAAATACCTAAGGAAAAACTAACATTTCGATTTATTTATTTAAACTTATTGCACTTGTTGTACAAAGGCGGATTTAATGCCATGAGGCATTCTCTCTCAGCCGACCTTCAGGTGATGTAGAAATAAGATGCGGTAGGTGCAGAGTTATTGAGCTTATAAATGTACTTTAAATATAAATAATATACATAAACTTACTACTAAATAAATAATAAATGCACAATACATAGAAACATGTATACACATGCTTAAATTTAATATTGTATGATACACAGTCTGGTACTAGGGTTGTGACTGTTCTACGAACTCATTCCGAAGAAGTTTTCATTTCAATTTGAAAGTATTTATGTTAGTTAGGGTTTTAATCTTAAATTATATTCTCATAAGAAACAGTTCACATAATATGAGATAAACATTATCATAAGCTATAGTTAGTGTCATATTTCGTTAATAGTCCCATTCATAGAGCCAAATTGTATCGTGCTTTCTAATTAATTGTGAGCAATACAAATGCCCCGATGCTTTGTTTTACCAAGAGTAACGAGCTAATAGATACCGAAGTTGATAAACATTTCATCTCAAGGCGGCATTGTAATCGACGCCACAACACGCTTCTTGATAAATGACAAACCCTTCGGGTAACAAATAACTCGCAAATACTGATAAATTTCACTGTAATATGGCGACTCAATTTCCTTTATGTCGTAGTTGTAAAGTTGGATATAAATGGTTTAATTCTTGGCGTAATAATTGAGCTCTAATCAGTTAAGGAAGGTATTAAATTAACTTGGCGTTCACGTTTATTAAACCATTAAATTTATATAACAACGAAGAGATGAAGAGATGTAGGGAAATTGCTCATATCCAACTTAATTAACAAGGTTTCTTTCGGGTTTCCTTTATTATTAAAGGTACCTTCAAAATACTATGTTATAAGGACATGAACGATTATTTTGTTTTTTTTTTATATTTTAAGAGTCTGCCAAAGTAACTCTACTCTGCCTGATGGAAAGCATGAACAGAATCCAAGAGTCATGGTCACCGTTTCATTTATATGGATCTTTCTACTTAAGCAATATTGGTAAAGCTCTGTCTTCTGTCAGATTTAATGACATTATTTGCTTGATATAACACCCACAACTTTGCATTTTTGACCCTCAAAGATGCTATACATTTTGTTCTAAACGTTTTACTAAGATCATGCTCTCAAAAACAAAGATCTGAAAAAAACATCGTTGTTGACAATCAGAAAGAATTCAAATTCGTAACAAATTTGATCAAAACTTAACTGAAGAAATTGTAAATCTGAAATTATGACGGCCCCTCCCTATTTGTAGAGGGGAAGGAGTAGGCCTCCGGTTATCTCAGTAACTTGTTGAAAAGTAACGAAGAAATTGCTTAGCAACAGCTATAATATCACTCCCATCCAATCGGTCTTTGTGTACTGAAATACCTCAATCACTCTCTTATTTCCCACTCCCTTAACTAATTCTTTCTCTCTTAATTGCGATAAGGTGTGGATTTAAATTAAATTTAAAATTTGTAATCCATAACTTTTTTTTGTATATTTATTAAAGACAACTCCCACACTAGGAATAAAGCCTGTATCGCGGAGGTGGACTTCACAAACATACACGAAACGGACACAAAGAACACCCAGACCCAGAAAAACATTTTGTGGATTACACAAAGAACACCCAGACCCAGAACAACAATTTGTGAATCACATAAAGTGTTGTCCCATGCGGGGTTGAACCTTCAATACTCAGCGCTTTAAAAAGCAGCGATGTGAGAACTTAAACCACTACGCCATCCGCGCAATCGAATAATATCACATTTCACAGCAAATATACCTTAAACCAAGTAATCTGTTGTATTTCCAGCAAAATTGGTACAGATTTATCGTATTATTGCCGAAATAGTGCACCAGCTAGCACTCAATGAGCCCGAAGTACTGTGAACACAGTGCTTCCGGCCTCATGTGGTTTAATGGGTACTAACAGAGGTCTGTAATGAAACGAATAGAATCGAGATTTACTTAATATATTATTATTATTGACTGCCAAAAAAATAGATAGACAGGCAGGTAGGGTAATGTGGTTGAATATTATTTAAATAAATCACAACGTCATTTAGTTTCAAACTAAACAGTGCTCGTGCTGTGATAAGTACCTTGACAGATAGAATACTTATATACTTTTTTTTTGTAAATAAATACATATTATTACATAGAATACCCAAATTATGAAACAAATATTTGAAGATCATACAAACATTTGGTCCAATCGAATCCGAGGTCTCAAGCACAGCAGTCACTTTCATTACCGCTGAATAACCGAGGCAATTAAATTAAAATATAAAACATGTTAAATTGTTTCACTAATTTTAATTTATTGTAAGGTGTGGAGGGACGTGTGTCATATGTCCCTTCGACACAAAGGGAGAATCCCCCGACCAGGCGAGGTGATCATGCCTGGCGGGCCACGGCCCAACGGTTGACGTTGGCATGTTGTATATATGCTAATTGCCACGCGAATCTCTATATTGCGATACAGGATTAGTATTTGCATTGTAGTTCATTACCTTCATACGTTTCGTTCATACTTCGTAGTTCGATGTATCTTCGCTAGACGGCGTTGTTGTATATTTTTCTTTGTGCTGTAATGTGGAAGTCGCCACAACGGTAATATTTTTTTCTAAACTTGAGTAAGTTAAGTAAATATTCTTGAAATATTATAGATCCTAATAAGGTTCTATTATTTGTCCTTAATTCATTCATTCATTCATCTCAGCGTCTCAGTATTAAGAAAATTGTTAAGAATGTTTTGTATTTAGGTTCCAGGTTTGACCTCTAAACTATGATATATTTATGTGTTTATACAAAAACTTGAGATCTTAATAAGAGTTCTATTTTCTACCTTACTCTGTTACCTTAATCTCTTATACTAATATGACTACCCCTAAAACTTTTCATCATACGTATATACATAACCATACATTGGTAAATTGGTAATTGGTACATTGGTATCTTCAGATATCTTTATTTCTTCAAACAACATCCTTCTAAATTTCGGCAGTTCTAAATGATTGAAGTAAAAACATTTAACACTAGGTATAAAGTAAATAAAAGTTGGAAATATATTAATATTAAATTCGATTACTATTCAAATTGTTTTCGTGTTATATGAACAAATTTTATAGTAAACATTTCTATTATTTGTTCGTGTAAGAATATTAAAGTGAATATTTATTATCTACGTAGCTTACTGGGTGTATATTCATTTTCTACAGTAGTGGGCCCGTGGATAAATAAAAATAAAAGTTTATTCAAGTTTATACTTGCGTAAGAGATTAGTTTCATATACGGCTGTGGTGAAATTTCAAGCGGGTAGCGGATCGGTGTGAAATAAAGTAATAATATTTTTATATAAATCAAATAAATAAGTAATGTGTAATGTTTAACTAATTATGGCCACATATGAGTATTAATAAGAACTCGCAAGGGTAGAAAGTTAGTCTATAACCACTGCCAATATATTCTGGTCGAAACGCTAGGCAATTCATATTTGCTTTTGGTTAACTTTTATTTAAATTGGTTTGTAAAATTAATAGGGTAAGACAGAAATTTCAACATTGTGTTTTTAGTTTAAAAATCATAATAATACAAGAGGTTTCTCCTATTTCAAACACTAACAAAAAAAGATTTGAAATTTTACAATTCTTAGAAATGTGAATTAAGAGCCAAAGTTAAATATAAATTAGGTGTTATTTAACATCAGCACTCTTTTTCCGCCATCACTTCCTCATTTAGATGCCCGTTATCGCTGCAGTTGAGAGCACCACCTAATCAAATCCTTTGTATACTTTCTAATGGTTTAATTTAAGGCGCATGTAGGCATACATAGTAAGTTCTTCAACGTTAATGGTTGGATAACGATATTGTTTGCTAATTTTGAACAAAATTTCAATCTTGGAGCAGAGATTCGGTCGTACAAGCGGCGGTAGTCGGTCGGGTGTGGTCAGTATTTATTATTCTCACCGCACGGGTCCGTGAAGCTATAGTTTTTAGCTATCGGTGTAACAATCAGCTCCCTTTTGCGTGTCCTGATATTATCCACATTGGAATCAGTACCTAAAATATGATACCATGTGCCTGTAAGTTAGCGTTGGGCCATTAGTAGCTAATTGGTTTTCTTCTCGCGTCCTGAATAGAAATACCTATCAGCTATGTCACTCGCTATTCGTTTACAGTCACAACCTAGCCCTTAAATAAATATAGACCAAATTTTGAACCAAGACCTTTTGTCTCAAGTGTTTTTTATTGAACAGTGAAGTAATACATATAATAAAAGTTTTTCATAAAATACATACTTTGTAAGCCTCAGTTTCAAAGTCGTTTATACAGAGAGCTATTTAAAGCTGGGCGTACAAAAGTTTTCGTTGGTGGGATAAGTAAAAAGAGAACAGCGGTGATGGCAATTTATTTTACTTTGTTATCACTCCGATCCGACCTCACGATCCGGAGGAAAATGGTCCGGTTTCAAACAAATTTGAAATTTTATTCTTTTATAAAACAGGATGAAAATGAGTAGACGGGTCCACTAACTAACCCATGGACACAAGACTTAAGAAACAAGTCAGTATTTTTAAATTATTTAATACCGGTTTTCTGTCAGCCCACCCATATGTGCTTAAGTACGGATCTCCCATTATTAAACTTTCTTGCTTTTAATAAGGCTATCTCTAGCCATTAAAACTTAAAAATATTATATATTCAGTCATTTTTGATGGTCCAACGTCAGACGATTTTGATGCGTGTTTTCTGCACACAAATTTTCTGACTTTGTAAGTTATTATAGAATTCACAAGCATTTGTAAGTTATTATAGTAGTATTAAAGTCTATGACGTCATAAAAATTTATTGTGTGTCGCATAATAATAATAATGTTAAGGAAAGTATGTATGTTTTTTCATACTGACTAATAAAACCAGTATGTAAACTCATTACCAGCGCACGTGTTTTCCTCCCACGACGATCCCGGGTCCTTTAAGCGGGGCGTGAAGAAGTATCTCACTAGGCCGCCATAGCGTGGGTCACAATACTGCATTGTCTCCATTCGCAGTGAGTTTGGCGACCACCACTCTTGGATTCTATTCATACTTTCCTTCAGGCAGAATAGAGTCACTTTGGTAGGTTTCTATAAAAAAAATGTTCTTTATACTCGTACTTTGTTACAAAGTACTGTTAATACGAATGATTTTTTATTAAAACATAATATTTTTGGTTTGTTGGATATTGATTGAAAGTTGTATTCATAACTTTATAACATATTTTTATGAATACAAAATATGATTAAATAACCATAAAATATCTCTTGAAAACGATATTTCTATATTTTTTAATCAAATTAAGCTATCCCGGCTATAATACTGAGTAGTGTGTTTAGTATGTTTTTTGTGAACGTTTAAACAGCTTCCATTATCATCAACCTATTGCAGTCCACTACGGGACATAGGCCTCTCTTATTACCCAGCTTAATTCCTGAAAAATATTGTATTTTTAAGTATGCAGGGGCAAACGAGCAGCTGGTAAGGTTCAATTTGCAATATCATCATCTTTATCAACAGTATTTAATAGACCACTGGTGGACAAAGGTTAAGGTTGGTGGACCTTCAGAAGGATGTTGTGGCTTACCATACCACGCTGTCTGGGCGGGTAGGTATATATACTCGTAGATGATGTCAAGCTTTCTTTCTCTTTGTAGCACTGTTGCCGTTTATATAAAATGTTTATATAAAAATGCGAGCTTGTCTTTTGTTTATTACACTTTAAAGTCTTTGCTACTCGATTGATAATCGTGAAGTTTAACACAAATATCAGATATATCTTGTATCTAAAAAACACTATTGCTGATGGATAATTGAACTGATAAACAAGAGCAACTTTCAAGGCCACAAAGCCTCGAACAAAAGCTATAATTAAATTAATTATGTATATAATCTGATATTTACTGACCTGTGTAAAATATTTTGATGGAGTCTGGAATACAAATTAGAATATAATATTATACGATACTGAATATTTTGGAAACAGAAATTAATTAAAATGTTTGAGTAAGTTTAAATTTTTGTTTTTGCTAAATTAAATTTGTGGTTACGTAGGTTTCCATCTACGACATGTTTACAAAAATGATATAATATGCATAAATCAGACCACTGCTGGACACACGCAGTTATTTTTCCTTAAAAACATTGGTCAGACGGGTTGGTTTGTTTCAAGCCTGGATATCGTAATAACAGCTGTTTCCAGATCCTTCCTATGTCAAGCGCAGCGTGGCACACCGTGTGGTTTTAGTCGGTCCGATTCCGATTCCAACACACCACCTTTCCGTAAACCCTGGGGGGGGAGGTGTTAAAAGAAAAATAGGTTTGTTTCAAGTTTTCCATCTCTTTGCAGATGTTATCTTACATATTTTGTTCCCATCATAGTCTATTACAACATCCATGAGTTGAATGGGGGTGGTCTCTTTGTCCTTCATCCGTTACCCCATGAAGAAACTGGGATAGGATAAATAAACTGTGGTATAGGAGAGGAAAAACAACTTTGCATACAGGTGAGGTTCCCTCCCGAAGTGTGGAGAAAATATGTAGACAAGTTGACGCCGTATAGATTCCTGTGAAAGGCTTGTGACTGATTATCAAAACAAACTTTGAGCGCGAAAACATGCCGTTACTATTCTGACCTATTTCTCCCCTTGTAATAAAGCATTGTAATAGCCCTGAATATATTGGTCATGTGAAAAATATATGTACACAAAAGTACAGACGCTTCAAAAGGAGAACTGTTGCAGACACAATGTCGCCACGCTGAATTAAAATGAGCAAGCATTTTTACTCTGGGCATACCATTGTAGTCAAGTTTATGGTTGTTTATTTCCGATTACACTTTCTTAATATGTAACAAATTTCCTCTCGTTTCCTTGCAATTTTTAGGAGTTTTCTTCATACAATGAGACGACAGTGCTTAGCAGGAAGAGTCAGATGTGTAACTCTCTGAAAGTTCAACATTTTACGTACGCACTGCTAACGGCACCTACGGTATAGCGATTTTAATCTCTTACATCGTCGCTTCCTACCATCACTGGATGATGCTTTGTAGGTTCGAACCACATTGGGCAACACTATGTTTAATAAAATTATTGTCTCGTGTTCTTTATGTTCATTTTATTTATGCCTAATCCCTAGTGCGCGGTTATTTTTAAAATATAAAGAAAACAGTGTGAAATACTATTTATTCAATTGTCAAACAAGTTTCAACAAGAAGTCGACAAAATTCAACAATATTTCTGAAGAAAGAAACAAAAACACAGTAACAAAGTTCACTCAGTAAACTAACTAGGTCTTATTTGACATTTAGCAAAGATATTGTTCGCGAAAGAAAAAGTAAAATAGAATTGTCCCCAAGAAGCAAGTTAAGTTGAGTACTGTGATGAAACACAGTGAGCGTTGTTATTTTTGTAACAAATATGTATAAAGTTGCATTTACATTGGATATGTAATTATTATAACAAGAATGTTGTTTGATTTTAGTAATCCCAGTAAAGTGGCAACCCGGGATAATTTTGAATAAATGTATGAACGGTTTTCATTGGTGAATAGCAGAAGTGTGTTCGCTCGCCAATATCGAAAACTATTAATATTCAATTTATCGTCAAAATGGTGAACTTTGGTCAGTTCTTGCCACACGCACTTGACCAACGTGTATCGTTTACACTACAGATCCACTTTTAAATCATTGTTCTTCTATTTACTTGCTATAACCTACCTTGTTTTGCTGTAGCAATTTGTATTGATGAAAACTGAGTAATAAAACTAACGCAACAAAAGACAAAACCGATATTTGAAACAGGTTGTACATAGTGTAAAATTTTAGGCTCAATCGGTGCAGAACTGTTTAAGTTTTTGAAGCGTACACAAAACAATTTAACATTGCATATGTATAGATCAAAATAAAAAACAAACAGTTAAATTTATAAAACTTCTCTTATAATTGTCACAAGCATGTGAATTTATGAAATTATGTCGTTCACAGCTCAGAAGATTCAAATCGTGTATGTCAATTAATTTCGTATGAGCCTATCATTCTGATGGGCACTTCGTGTAATGAAACGATTACAAAGACATGTATTCTTTATGTTCGTTTGTGTGTTCTTCTATTGTCTAATTAACTTAAGCGGTTCTATTTTAGTTCGGAACAAATAGTACCACGGATGGCGTAGTGGTTTAAGCGATCGCTACGCCACTCTCTATTGCGCCGAGTGTTGTGGTTTCAAACTCTACATGAGACTACACTTTGAGTGATTCACAAATTGTAATTCTGAATCCAGGTGTTCTTTGTGTCCGTTGCTTGTTTGTTTGTAAAGTCCCCCGCGACACAGGATGTACTCTTAATACGAGCATTGTCTTTTTAAAAAAACAAGAAATATATTACTAAAAATTATATTTACACCATAATTGTTGGTTTGTTTTTAATAGCAAAACGCTAGTAAGTAAATTTTTCTATAACTATCTAGTGCTGGCAATAATTTGCATCAGTATATTTGATTTTATGAACTAATTAATGCATTTTATGTCGAACTAAAACTCTTTAAGCATCAGTACTTAAAAATTCGTAACTGAAAAACTGTTGAAGATGAAAAGAAACTAGAACAATATGAGAGGCTGAAGATCTGAACGAAGATTTCTCTTTATTCATTTAATATAAGTTTTCTAAAGAAAGTCTTCTAGTCGAGCAATAAGCTCAAAACTTAAAAATCTCATTAATTATCGCAATCCCAACCAGTACTTATAATATTCCACATTTTTTTAATAAAAAGACGAGATAAAAACCAATTTTAAAACAAATTTCACAAGTTATTTATACACAAATAGACGCTAAAAGTATTAAAAACTAGTCGTATATTGTTACCCGCAGATTCACCTAGGTTTTAAGTCACAGTTATACTATTCACACAATATATGAGAAAATAAATTTTCTTCATAGTTTTTTTCTTATAAATTTTTAAAATAACCTAGAAAGTAAAGTAGTTTTTCTGCTATTCGGAATAAAAACAAATTAAAAAAAGAAAAATCACAAAAACAATCTGTCCGCTTTTCAGTTATGAATATTATTTATATTTTAAGAGCCTACCAAAGTGACTCTACTCTGCCTGATAGAAAACTTGAATACAATCCAAGAGTTGTGGTCATCATACCCATTGTTAATGCAGACAATACAGGATAGTGACCCACAGCAGCCTAGTAAGATGCTTTTCTACGCTCCGCTTAGGGACGTAAAAGGCGTGACAGTCATCGTGGTAGAGTAAGGCTCACATACTAACCAACAAAACACGACAGCACGGATGCTGTCGCTTTAGGTTGATATTCTGTAAGAGGATAATGCTGCCCCAGTCGAGCCGACCCGTCCGTTCTGAACTCAGCGTGGTTCCTCTACCTTGTCGCTGTAATATTTTATATACATATATATATATATATATATATATATATATATATATATACATATATATATGTATATATATATATATACATATATATATGTATATATATATATATCTATATATATATATATATATTGTAAAAGCTAGTAACTCATAGCCAAAACGGTTTCACATGTTTACATACTACAAATGACATTAAAATAAAAAATATAAGTGGATTATAATACAAACCCTATTTTGAAATTAGGTCGTACGTTCTTGCTCACATTTGACTGACTTTCAGATCCAGATAGTTCCATTATTATGCCAGTGGTTTTAAAGCTATAATGTAAGCTAGCTTAATTTCACATACTCAGTATTAAGCTTAAATTAAGAAGATGTCGGCAGCGAAGCGTGAATAATTGCGAAGAGAAATCCAGCTTACTTGTGCTCTGCTGCCTTATTACAGAACGTTGTCTGGCAATAGAACCACTTTTAATTTTATTTTCTTATTGGTATAAATGTTGATTTCTTTACTTAATCAGTTAAATAAACGCCCACACTAAGAGTAAATCCTGTGTCGCGGGGGACTTTACAAACATACAAGAAACGGACACAAAGAACACCCAGACCCAGAACTGAACCTCAGATTTGTGGATTACACAAAGTGTTGTCCTATGTGGGGTTTGAACACACAACACTCCACTCAGCGCAGTAATGAGCGGCGTGGCAACCGCTTAAACCACTAGGCCAACCGTGCAGTCAAGCAAGCAGCAAATAAAAAAAGATATTAAATTTTTACCAGCTGATCAGCACAACTTTGTCAGCTTCCCTCATTTGGAATAATTTTACCTATTTTCACAACATTTTTCATTGTTAAGTCGTTCTTATTATTCGTAACATTATGTTATATAGCCTATAGCGTTCTCAGTAGCCTATATCATCTAGTAATGAACTGTTAAAGTCTGTTGGT
Source organism: Hypercompe scribonia (assembly GCA_949316085.1). Taxonomy (NCBI): domain Eukaryota; kingdom Metazoa; phylum Arthropoda; class Insecta; order Lepidoptera; family Erebidae; genus Hypercompe; species Hypercompe scribonia. Next base: position 7,324,649 of record OX438992.1, on the reverse strand, counting down.
GGTGAAGATCCATCTTAATAAAGTGTCCATCCAACATTAACCCCGGAGGTAAAATAATCTTTGAGATATTTTTTTACACTCAAATCTTGATGTAAATGATTGTCAAAGATGTCATGTGATTAATTACGTGAACCATCCAATGTTGACACAAATATCAATCAATTAGGAAAAAAATGTTATTTGCCGTTTTTAGTGTAAATAATCGTAGATAAACAGTAAGTTTAGCTATTTCTTAGACAATACCTACAGTCAATATGGTTATTATAAGCTTATCTAGTTCAAGTCTAGCACATTAGAAGCGCCCGTTTTTTCACTGATACTTGAGCTTCGTTATTTTCACACTTTTTTTTCACCACCAGCTGCAGTTTTACCGCATCATTCTGATGATGACCTTTACGTTGCGTACACATCACCTGTGGTGATGTGTCTAAATTAGAGAAAATATGTAGCAAAGTTCAGCATGCAGGGAGAGGTTTTCTACATTAGGAGTATGAGTTATTTCATCTTCGGATTAAGCTAAGGATAACAGTTCTAGTAATGAGCCGAATTATGGCACTCCAGATGACTCCTAAATGTGACACTCACATCGTCACACTTTGTCACAAACTGAATGCTACTAACACCAGACCGTGCGTTACTCAGAAACACAAGATCGAGAAAATGGCTCGACCCGTAATTGTGAAAATAATACAATTCTTGCAGGCAATCAATAATTCAATTTCAAATTAATTAGTTTTAAGGCAAAAAAGGGCATTCTGAACAATACAACAAAAGATATTCTTTGCCCGGTACAAGCGTGATTGTCATCAAATTGTGGGCAATGCAAAATTGTTAATCACAGTTAACATTTACCGATTTTAAATCCTTATCGCATTGATTACAGACATGAAAAAAATGTTTGGAAACAAATAATAATCATTAGAAAATATAATTATATCTTCTTTTAACGCAAGTTAGACTAATAATCTAAACGAATGAATATTTACCTTCACACTCGCAAGGTGTCGTCGCCATTTTCATACGAAATTGTTAAATTTTAATATTGTCAGACAAATGAAATATTTTTGTTACGAAACTAGATGTTATTTTTAATAATACATGGCTAGATTTTTACAAAATCAGTGTCGGATATACTTAAGTTTATCAAATTAAGTGTTAAAAGAGTTTTACAATTTGAACCAGTAATTCCTGAGATAACGACGAACATATAAAATCACAAGCTACCACATCATCACTATTTTTTTTTGTAGAAGACAACGTTCAGATTAGAAATAAATCCTGTGTCGCGGGGGAGTGTACAAACATACAAGAAACGGGTACAAAAAACACCCAAACTTAGAATAACAATTTGTGGATCACACAAAGTGTTGTCCCATGCGGGGTTTGAACCCACCACACTCAGCGCAGTAGGGAGCGGCGTGGCGACCGCTTACACGCCTTTTTTTTAACGTGTGCAGACCCCCTCGGGCCGTCACCCCACCGGGGTTTACGGTGGGGTGGTGTGTCGGAATCGGACCGACTAAAACCACACGGTGTGCCACCCTGCGCCTGACATAGGAGAAATCCGGGAACAGCTGTTATTACGACATCCAGATCGACCGCTTAAACGCCTAGGCCAACCGTGCAGTCGATTATCATTTGTAAATTACATAATATTAGACATGTATATTGTGTATTATGATGGAGATTTTTTTGTGTAATAGATGTTTTATATATTTGAACATATGTTTTTGTTGTTACAGGTACGTAAATTATTCTGGTAGAAGTGATACCTTTTGGTATGCGCATAATATTGTTAAGTATAAGGTAAGTATGATTATAAAAATAGTATGTTATAGTTTGTATCATCAAATAAAACAGAACACTGGCGATAATATTTCTCGTCGAGTGTGTCGTATTTTCTTTTAAATATTTTTTTTTTTTGCAAAAGGCAACGTAAAGACTCCATACAAAAATATACAGAACGACAATTTGTAAATCATATAGTGTTATAATATTTATGTGGGGTTTGAGTTGTAAGTGTCAATGGATGCTGGTAGTCACTTATCATCAGATAACCCCTTTACCATACAGAAACTTGTCCTTTTCTTGAAGTTATTCCTAACTTCCTTATATTATAACACTTTAATGTACTTCGTCGACAGTGTTTAATAATAAAAGTCCGCTGCTAGACACTGGTCTTTCTTTAGAATGTAGGTTTTAGCTTATTTTTCTATCTTAAGAGCCTGTCCAAGTGACTCTACTCTGCCTGATAAACAGCATGAATAGAATCCAAGAGTTGTGATCACCATACTCATTGCAAATACTGACAATGCAGTATATTGACCCATAATATAGCGGCCTTGTGAGATGCTTTTTCACACACCGCTTGGGGACGTAAAAGGCATGACAGTCATTGTGACACTGTAAGGCTTACGCAGTTACCACGATAACTGTCACCCCTGCATCAATTGGCTTCCAGTCTGCTATACCATGCTGATCAGACGGGTAAAATGAATGTTCAGTGTGTAGGGGGCGTAATAATTTGGCCTGCGGAGTTGGGCCATCAACAAAGAGTGCTAAAACAAAAAATAAAAATTTAAAAAAAAATGTAATCCCCAATTTGTTTAGGAACCGCAACGTAAATTTTAACAGCCATCATAAAGGTTGATATTATTTTTATGACGTCATTTAATCAACAATAAGATTGACAAAGGACGCTGTTATATAAAAAACATTACATCGGGCATAAAATCGGGTCCAGTAGGAACGTTAAATTCAGTCAATTTGAGACTGGCAACTAAAATGACTATATACTGCAAAACAGTCTATAGATGATAATTGCAACCACGTGTTTTCAATCATCAGAGTTGACAGAGTGTGCTTCTGTCGATAGGGTTTAAGAAATATCGTCCTCATCAACAGCCTTTCACAGTCCACTGCTGGACATAGGCATCTCCTTAGCAAGGAGTAGGCCTCTCCTTCTAGGTAGTAGAGCCACGCTGATTTCAGCACGAGCGGGCCGGCTCGACCGGAGCACCACCCTCCCACAGAAGACCAACCTGAAGTGTCAGCATCCGTGTTGTTGTGAGTGTTCATTGGTGAGTGTGAGACCGGAGGCCCATTGATGCAGGGATGACAGTTATCGTGGTAAGTGTATAAGCCTGACACTGTCACGATGACTGTCATGCCTTTTACGTCCCTAACTGGGGTGTGAAAAAGCATCTTACTAGGCCGCCATAGTGTGGGTCACCATACTGCATTGTCTGCATTTGCAATGAGTATGGTGATCACAACCCTAGGATTTTATTCATGCTTTCCATCAGGCAGAATAGAGTTACTTTGGCAGGCTTTTAATTTAGAAAAAAAAAGAGGAAGTTTTGGTCTACTATACCACGCTGGCCAGACGAGTTGGTATAGGGTTTGGCTCTTTGTAATGATGTTTTCTTGCATATTTTGTTCCTCTAGTCGCCTCTTACAACACCCATGAGAAGAATCGGGATGGTAATACCGTGTACTCTTAATCCGTCACTACACGGAATTATTAGTCTCCAAAAGATATAACTTCTGTTATAAACTAACCATACTAGAGTTTCTTTAGAATTAATAGTTTAAATGCGATTTATTCTGAGCAGACCTCGCCAAGTGAAGCGATTCCTCGAACAATTTATGTGATTCATTTTGTTTGTAGAAGTGTAGCACTTACTGTACGATGTAATTCAATTAGAAGAATGGTTTAAATTGCATTCCACAGCAAGCATTTGTTTTTATGAGCTATTTATAACTACCTACTCGTAGCTCACATACATAGCCCAACCACAATTAAGAACACTAAAATCTAACATATATTGCGGTCGACGATATATTGATATATATCTTAAAGAAATGGCAAAATAATAATTAATGGAAATATTAAGCGTATATAAATGTCTTTAATTTAAATAAATACAAAATAATTTGGTAAGTTGTTTCAAATTATGTCAACGACCTGAGTGAAGCTCAAAATACGAGTAAAATGAGTTAAAAAAGAAAGCGTACTTATTTTATTGATATTGTACTAACTTTGGTGTTGCAACATAACTGGCAACTGAAAACGCGATCTTTTAATATTTATTAATTTTATGTTTATATTTACGTTCACGAGTCGTAATAAAATTTAAAAAGTTGAAAAAATGCCAAACTTCATTTCACTGGCAATAATTAAAAAATAAAATACAATCACAATTTTTGGACTTAAATCAAATCTGGCAATAACGACACCGACAGTCGTCTGTTGACAATCAACAATGACATGTTTTGTCATATTGTTGATTGTTCCACAGATAATTTTTTTTTAGTATTTCTTCATGTTTGGTCCATTCCAATTCCTAGTCATTCCAAACTATTAATAGTAACGTCTATAGCAAAATTATATAGGAATTTGATCTACATACTTTTTTGGTTTAACTTCCAATTTATTTTACTTTAAAAATGAGTTTCCTATTATTTAAAATACATGTATGTTTCTAGATAAACATAACCTCTTCAACTTTAACATAGAATAACTTTAATTCTAAACTTATTTGAACAGTAATATCTATATGAAATACAATTTAGAAATTTAATATTTACATTCTTGTATTTTTTTAATAACTAGACGATAAAAAATAAACTAATAAATTTTTGTTCGGGAGTTCACCATTGTTCTCTGTAATTTAAAACGGCTGCACTCTATTATCCACATTATAAATGTTTTTTTAGCATTTCTTATATTATTTTGCTCTATTCTAACTAGCAAATTTTAATTGTATTACATATATCTTTGTAAGAGATAAAATAACTCAAATCTGAAAGGGTTTAATGAGATAAACTACTTATTAGGTAAATAGGAAAATTATAAACGTATGGCTGTTTATTAATGAATGAAATTTGACTTTATACAGCAAAAGATATGTTATGTGTAAAATTAACGTAACATAATATTAAAACTAATTACTGGTAATATCCTTAATTAATAAACTTCAATATGGGGTCTCATGTTTATTATATTAATATTAATAACTTATTAAAGGATTAATATTAATATATAGTTATATTATTTGTAATTAAAACATACTTTCATTTCATTCAAATCGTATAATTCATTTCAATTATTATTTTCTGTTTCTATTGTGGCTTTTAATAACTATGGAACAGAGAAGAAGACTCATGAAAATCTGTTTAATATTTATTTTTGTCATTAAAAAGAGTATTATTGACATATTCTGATTTTAGAAATACTTAATAACAGCCTGGAGTTTAGAAGATGGGGACTAAATCCCTCTCCCCCTGGTGCCTCGGAGAGCACGTACAGCCGTCGATCCTGCGTCTGATCTCTCTTGGCCGTGTCGGATAGTCATTCCACCGGATTTTGAGTGTGAGGGAACAGAGAGTGCACCTGTGTTGCACTTTCTTGCGCACTCTAATATCTTCTGCGTAGCTGTCTGATCTCCGTTAAGACTGGCCACCGTGGTCGAAATCGGCTAGGAGAACGTCATCATCGATTTTATCATTATCAGTGTTGTTATCTTTCTCACTTTTTCAACTGTTCAGGTGTAGAAATACATTAGATTAGGCTGTTTAATCCATTCTGATTCTTTTTTTACTTCCGTCCAATTTGCCATCCTGCTATCGCATTTGGGGGTATTATGCTATCTATCTTTTGATCGTACGTAATTTAGGTTTCAATTTTTAGCCTCAATGTTGATTTTTGTTGTGCATCTTTTCTGTGCCTTGTCTACTGAAAAAAAATGCAAATTTGTCATAGACTACTAAGAATTGTTTCTTTTCCCAAGAACGTAACTAATGTTACCAATACAAAAGTGGATTGGTTTGTATTTTTTGTACCCTTTACTTCAAAACTATATCACCGATCGTCATTAGCGTTTCTAAACAATTAACTCCAAAAGTTCTGTTATTTCAAAACAATTTTAATTACGGCTAGCTTTATGACGTCTCTTGAAACGATTTCAAAATCATATAACCCTGTCTTGCCCAATATTGCGAGCTATCACGCAAACAGTTCGTTTGTAAGACTTAATTAAATGGGTGGGCTCGGTAGGGTGTCTAAATAACGCCATCGAATTCGTAGGTACACTTTTCATTTCAATTTTAAATTTGCCAAATTAATCAGTTCTTGTTATTCATGGCACAAGCATAACAGCTTAAAAGGACTCCCTATTGTTTTACGCAAAATTTTATCGTGATTTATTTTTTTAAGTTATATAGAACTGCGTCAAATTTCAAATATTATCTTTACACCTACCCTCTTATATTCCGACATCACCTATGAAGACCGGCTGGTTTAGAATATCTCGCGGCATTAAATCCGCCGTACTGTTGTACATTTTAATATGAAAAAGTGATTATTGTGACATAAGATAACAAGTGGTATCACGACCTTTTTGGTAGATATTGATGTCTTGTATAAAACTGTAGTACATTACTTTTATATTGGGATTTTTGGCATTTTTTCATATCCTTGGTTACATTATCGTATTTTTCATACTGATCCCTAATTTTTTTTTAAATATCTAATCGCTTGTGTTCATTAGATTAACTGTAGGATTCTAATGCTGAAAGATTTTTTAAATAGGTTCAGTAGTTTCGAAGCTTATTCAAAACCAACAAACAAACAATTTAATCTTTCGTCTTTAAAATATTAGTGTAATTATAATAGGAACGATAGGATGTTTATGAGATCTATGTCTGGGACTGTAACTTCTTTTTAATTTAGTTTTACTATCTCTTTCTTTCTTATACAGTCTCCTCTATATCTGTCTTTTTCGTTTAAGATACTCTCAATTTCTTGATAATATGTTTGCCACTCTTAAGTGTGGGTGATTAATTTACCACTGCCATTTTGTGAAAACGGTCATGAGTGTACGAATCCTTTTTATCATTCTAAATAATGTTAAATTCTGAATACGGGACACTTCTATTTATTTCGCTTCGATAGGGTTTTCTACTAACCCTTATAAATAGGAACGACTCTAAAGGGTACTGATAGATGAACGCTCTTTTCTTGCAAATCTTTGAATCAATTGATACTTCACATAGAAGAGGTCTACCTCTTTGAATTTGTTAAATTTAAAAATTTGAACATATATTTCATTTAATTACTCATACAAACAAAACCATAAACAAGAAAAAACCTTTAAGAATGTTTAATAAACTTACTTTGATCTACTTGCCAATATATTGTTACGAAATGTCACGAAGATTTTAGAAAGAAAGTAATAACCAGTTCGACTATATGATTCTAGATTAAGTTCTAATATCAATGCATTATGGCATAAAACAATGAATTTTACTAGAATACACAAGGTTGAATATAGATAGACTGTCGCGCGGTTGGCCTGGTCACCGTCGAAAGAGCTCCATGAGAGCGTTTGTATCCGAATATTATGTTAGCAATAGGAACATTCGGGAATGAACTAGCAAGATCTATGGCGGATAAAGTAAGGTGCCTCTTCCACTGCGAGTCAGTTCAGTTTGAACTACAGTACGACAAAGTGTAAGTGATCTAAGTAATTAATCCAGCGACCATGGCAATCATGAAAGACGATTGTTCTTTTTATTGTGCTAGTTATTGTTCTACACGTGTTTGGAATAAAGTCTCTTTAAGTCGTCCTGAGGTTTATTTGCCAGATTAAACGAACCTTATAAAAATATAAATGTTACAGTAATTACCGATTTTTTTGCCTAATTTTTATTTATTGAACATTAATAGTTAATAAACACAAAGTAAGATGTATAAATAGACAAAAAACTAATAAGCTAGCAATAACTACTAAAAGAAAAGAAAGAAATAAAACATAAGAAATGGAAATTAATAAAGAGTTACTTGTAAACCTTTGACCCTAAATTTTAATAATAAAAATAATTTAAAAAATCCACAACCATATAATACTAGAAATTGATGATAGAATTGATTCATATCATAATTTAAGTGTAAAAATACTTAGCTTACCAAATGATACATTACGTATTTTAAAGTTTATCACATTACAAAATAAATTGCAGGCTACGATCATGTAGCAAAGTTTAAACGTCACACAATTGTTTGGGAATTGTATATTTAAAAATATTAGTAAAACAGTCACGGTGAGCTTAGAAGGACGATCTCTTAACTTCCGTTACGTTACTGACTCGCTTCCTGTCTATTGTACTCGAAATTTGTTGTTTTACTGTTTACGGTACTTTGTAAGTTATGAGGTACCTATCTTTATTCTAACGTATTATATTTTCGTTCTTTAGTTCTTGAAATACGAGTAAGACTGGACTCCAATTATTTTTAGGGGAAAATATTGCAGGAGGGGGCCATCTACAGCCGTAGGTGACCCGAGGTACGCCAGGGTTCCATGGATTTCCTTACTAGGGTGCACCTGGTTTCCCGGCTACTGGTACCTGAGACAGTGTCGATTTTAGTCGGTTCGAGTCCGACATAACCACCTAGCGGTGGTGGTGGAAAACAAAAGAAAAAGGGAAAAATATTGCAACTGACTGAAAAATATTAGCGACTGACCAAGTTCAATGCAAAAAAAAGTCATTGCGTGGACCCGAAGTTAATTAAGGAAACGGGTAAGAAGACGATGATTATTTTAAATACATTAACGATGATTAAGTTTTCAGCTTATATAGTTTTAAATCTTTGAAACGAATAAATTAATTCAACTATAAAGAAATACCCACTCTTATAGTCCTATCAAGAACGTTTGACAAACACAAAGACTTCGAAGTTGTTTACAAACAAAAAAAAGTTTGGTTTATCTTCGTCACGATTTTGTCAGCCATATTTATTTCTTTTCCAAGTAACGTTATCTTACGAGACGATACCTCCAGTTTCACGAAAGATTTACCCGTGTTGTATCAGTTTAAGAAACATAGTATATGTAATAAGATCACTCGCAGTCATAACCCTACGTTGTTTCTATTTACCATAACCTATATTAACTTCCATGTATCTGTGAAAAAAGATGTGGAAAAATATTTTTATCGTGCATTTAGAAGCTGAAATTTCAATGAAGTTCTGAAAAATAGACTAATATCCATTGAATAAACAAGAAAAAAGTTGAGAGGTGTCAAGGGACACCCGGATGGAACCAAGTTCCTTTCGATTAATTAGTGAAGGAAATGTAATTTTTTTTTATTTCTTTTAAGTTATAAACACACAAAGATAAGAGAGAGACAGACACGGAAACATACGCACGCCGCATGGCATAGTACACTATAACAAAAAGTGTCGTGACAACTTTTCGTCTGAATTTTTTTCCATCTAGCCTCCTTCACAACGCGCGATAAGGAACTTCGTTCCAATAATGATACAGAAATCTTTGTTATCAGTTTAACTATTATTTCTATAATTCATACACGATGAAAGTCATTTGATGAATATTTGATTGTGTAGTTCTTTTACTCATTATTTGTTTAAAAATGAGGAGGAAGAATTATTTTTGCAATTTTTGTATATTAGAAGCTTACATTTACAGTTGGAATGCATGAAAGAGCATTCACTTCATCGCGTGTGAAAAATATTATCCGCATTTAGCATGTCAAAGAGCAATCAGCTATTCCACTCAAACCACCTGTGACAAAACGAGACGACACCAATACCCCAAATGGATTAAGAGAGGATAAGGCCAAGGAATTATACATGACGGCCTCATCTGTCACTTTTACTGGCAGCCATTTGCACAATTTATACGGAATGTTCTTTGTCACCGAATATATGTTTACTTTTAGAAGTTATTCTTTGCGTACTATACCTTGAAATGGGAACTGGAATTGCCCGCAAATTTTGCGGGAAAATTGTTGCAAGATAATTTATATCTTTCAGTTTTTTAGACAACTATAGTAGTAGTTAGATATGTTTATTTACAAATAAGTTGTAAATAAATTATTTGAATAACTTACAGATTCAAAGTTACTTATTTTTTAGGATGAGGCGCTATCGCCAAACAATTCTTTCAAAATTAGACCTTACCTTCTGGTAATATGATGACCAGATCTGAAACGGAAATCCAGCAAAAGCGTTTTCATCCGTGACAAGAAAATTTTTTTTTGTATTCTGAATCCTGATATGATTCCTTGCAAATTTATTCAGAACCAATACATGTACTGAAAAAATCGTATTGATTCCGTATATCCGAAGAAACTAAGTTTTTCCGTTAAAGCTGAGACTACACCGCAATTTAAAACAATTACTAAATCACAAAAAGGTGATTACGACAGACCCAAATGGCAACAAAGACACCATTTATTACACAGAATGGTTTTATAACATTTCATGTTTCAAAACGAAAGTAAGATTACTGTAATCTATCTTACTCTATTCTACCTGAATATAAACCTTTTATAATATCTGAATATCGTGAATACATTACTGAAATTGAGTAAATCCTTACCTGTGCATTGTGATAAGCCCGTTGTGTAGGCACGGGTATTTTACTTCTCAGATCGCGTTATTGAATTCTAGCCTAAGGTACATTGTTTATAGTTTTCCTTGCTCATGTTTTCCTTTATTTATTAGATAGAATGTCAGATGGATTTCGGTGAGTTATTGAAATCAATGATTCTGTATGTGATGCCCCTAAAGCTCTATACAGAATGAAAAACTTGTACATTTTTCTCAAATGATATAATATGTACTGCCTGTATTGTTTTTTTTATTATTTTTATTATAAGAGCCAGCCAAAGTGACTCTGAATGATGGAGAACATCAATAGAATGCAAGATTTGTGATAACCATACTCATTGCGAATACATGTGATTGAATAGTTACAAGTATTAGAACTTACGCCATCGCCGTCGCCCTCTTTAACTGACTTCTCACACAATAATTTAGCTTAATAAGATAAGTTTACAATAATACTATTATTTTCTGTTTAAAGTTTTTCCCCTCTTTTTTCATCATTCTCATGCAATCTGTGAAAGTGATTTCGTTAAAAGAGATGAAAATTTGTTAGAAAAATCGGAAACATGAGCACTATTTGCAAGTCAAATACCTATAAAATAAACCTATAAATGCAAGTAGTATTTATAAACCTACAGATGCTAGTCGAGAAATAACAAGTTGTGTTTAACTACCGTAAAGGTTACTCGATTTATTATAGTCAAAAGCATTTTTATAGACGGTTTTGTTCGACTCCAACCTACTAAAAACTACACACCATCTCGGGTACTAGTAACCGAGGAACTAGATGTACCCTAGAAAAGTATTCCCTTGAGCCCCGACGTACCTCAGTCCATCTACTGCTTGTACGTGGCTCCATCCTGTGACCATTAAGTCATTAAAAATCTTACGTTTGTAGCTGAATAAAAATTCGATTTTTAGACTCACAAAATACATTTTCCAATTTACCGCTAACAAACTCTTAAAAATCACCCACCATAAGCAGACCTATAATTTTATTTTCTTCAATGATTACGGATACGCGAAAGTAAAATTAAAACACAATTCAAAGAAATGAATGCCAACCCTAATGGATCGATTTCCGGTTCTGTTAGATTGAATGGCACGCCATCATTCGGTTCAAGAAATAACCTGAAATTGTATTGTATTTCTCATAAGTTTTAACATCAATCATTCCTTTGTGCTATAGTGGAATTATTCCACTTTGAAAAAAAACTATAACTTTTTTTGGTATTTATTTCTTAGACCTACTGTTCCTTTATAGTGTAAGTAGTTGTAATGGATATTAAAGATAATATGTTTATATTTTTTATTTCATTCACTTTAGTTGGAATATAAAAGAAAATTCAATAAAATTAAAAACGTAGTTAAGGTAAAAATTGTGAACCAATCAGGTATTTTTCTCATCCGTGTAGCGACGGATTAAAAATACATAGTGTTACCACCCGTGGGTGTCGTAAAAGGCGACTAAGCAAACAAAGTATGCAAGACAACAAAGAGAAGGAAAACTTGAAACAAACCCTTTTTTTTTTTTTTTTTTTTAACGTGTGGAAACCCCCTCGGGCCGTCACCCCACCGGGGTTTACGTCGGGGTGGTGTGTCGGAATCGGACCGACTAAAACCACACGGTGTGCCACTCTGCGCCTGAGACAGGAGGGATCCGGGAACCGCTGCTATTACGACATCCAGATCCCTTCTAGCGCCTGCCCGCTACCTCGGACACCATCTGCGGATAAACTCTCTATTTTAGGCGACGTACGGCACACGCGGACGTCGCCTCCTCGCGGCTGGCCACTGTAGCGGATGGAGGGGAAAACCCGTCCCGTCCACCCGCGGCCACACTCAAGGCGGCATGAGGCGCTGGTATGCGCGCCTCCGCCGCCCGGCTCGCCGGCGGCGAATTGGGTACGAGTGGATATCGTCCTCCCGGGCCTTCTCCGCTGCCTCCTTCCGCGAAATTACGTCTTCGCAGAAGGTTGCGACCGCGGTAAAACAACTGTCACTACCGGCCATGGAGCGTATGACGGCCGGTAGCGAGAGATCTCCTCCAATAACTGCAGTGAGGACCCCACGCTGCGCCGCCCAGGCGGAACAAACCGCTAGCGTGTGCTGAGCCGAGTCCTTACTGCAGTCGCAGTGGTGACAGGCGGGACTCAATTCCCTCCTGGCGACCGAGTGCAGATACTTCCCGAAGCAACCGTGCCCGGAAAGGACCTGCGTCAGTCGGAAGGAAAGGGTCCCGTGCTGCCGCCCTGCCCACTCGGCGATGACCGGCTGGAGAGCCTCCACGAGGGCAAAGCCAGCACGAGGAGTCTCCAACCGGAACGACCAACGAGCCATCGTGGCTCGACGAGCGGCCTCACGCCACTCGCGTATCTCTTCGGGCGGGGGCCGTATGCCGCTATCCACCCGGTAGTCAGCCGTCCGCCGATAAACTTCGGCGAGCACTTTCGCCTCTAAATCCCACGGCGGAGTTCCGGCCAAGGCGCATGCCGCCTCCGTCGATACGGTGCGGTAGCCGCGTATGGCTCTAACCGCCAATATCCTCTGAGGGCGCCAGAGGCGAGCCCTATTCTGGGCGGTCAGAGCCGCCGCCCACACCGGCGCACCATACAGCGCCATTGACCGGACAACCCCCAACCCGGGGGGAAGACGACCTCGAAGGGCCCAGTCGTATCCCATGTTCCACAGGAGTGGTCCGAGGACAGACCCCTGTGGAACACCGCACGACATGGGCCGCCGCCTCAGTATACCATCTCGGTCCTCGTACATGACGGTACGCTCCTCAAGATAGTCTGCCATAAGCCGCCTCAGGTACTCTGGCACCCCGTGGTAGTGGAGGGCTTCCCTGATGCAGCTAAATGGCAAACTATTAAATGCGTTGGCGATGTCTAACGACACCGCCAACAGCACGCCGCCACAGCTCACCGCCTCTTCGGTAACGGCCCTCAGGCGCAGCACGGCATCGACCGTCGAACGCCCCGCCCGAAAACCAAATTGGGCGTCCGACAGATCGAGGCCCACCTCGCAGAGGTGCCGGACGATGCGGGCAGAGAGTATCCTCTCAAACAGTTTACCCGCCTCGTCCAGCAACACGATAGGCCTATAGGCCGCTACTGATTCGGCTGGCCGTCCCGGCTTCCCGCTTTTCCAACACTCAGGGAAGCGTCCGGATGCCAAGCTAGCGTCCAGGACCTCCCTGAGGCGTTCCGACATGTGTTCGAGGGCTCGGGCTAGCACTCGGGCAGGTATCCCGTCCGGCCCGGGGGCGGTGTTCTTAGAGTGAATCCGTAGAACAATCGCCCCTACCTGCGATTCCCTGATGGGCGGAACATTGTCTTCGTTCACCCCGTCGTCTTCGACCATGAAGGCCATCGACGGGGGGGTGTGCTCCGCCCGCTGCGGGAAAAGGCCCTCGACCACTTCCCGCAGGAAGCTGGGCTGGAGTGTCGCTGTAAGGGGGAGGCCCGACATGCGGAGCTTTTGCCGCGCCACATGATAAGGGCCACCCCAGGGGTCACGATCGAGACCCTCCAGCATTTCCTTTCTCTTAATTTCTTTGGCGCGGCTGATGGCCAGCTTCAGAGTTTTCCGCGCCTCTCGGTACTCCTCATGAAGCTGGTCCTCCCCGCCTTCTTCGCGGTGTCACCGCCGACTCCGGGCACGAATACAGGCCGCACGGAGGTCCGCCAACTCCAGGGACCACCAGAAAACCTCCTTCCGTGGAGGCCGGCAACCTCGGATGCGGGGCATGGCCGCATCACAGATCTGCGCAATGGCATCGCAGAAGCGACCAGCCCCCATGTCGACCTCCTCGGTCGGGGCCTGCGGAGACAGCCAAGAGTGAATAATGGCCGCCTCCTCTAGTAGGTCCCTATTTAATTTGGCACGAGCGTCTCAACCTCTTCCAGGACATGCCAGTTCCTTACTCGTGCGGCAAGGGCAGGGGTAGCGAACGAAAGGTCCACTATCGACCCTCCCTGCTGTCGCACGCACGTGTTGGTGGAGCCCCTGTTTAATAAACAGAGGCCCACCGAGGCCGCCCACTCCTCTACGGCCTCGCCCCTAGCGTCCGTCCTGGACCCCCACGCAATGGACTTTGCGTTGAAGTCCCCTAGCACTAAGACGTGCCCAGACGTTAGACGCCGCATCGAGGTTTCCAAGTTGTTAAGAAAAACCTCGAAGTCGTTCAAACTTCGGTTGGGGGAGAAGTATACACCATATACGGTGATCCCCCCACACTCGACAGCATCATATCCAGTGCCCTTGTCTCTTAGCGACAAGGGCGGGGAATGAGCCGCCGTGGAGCCGACGACTGCCACGGAACCGTCCCGGTCACCCAACCAGTTTGGACGGGGAGGAACATAATAGGGTTCCGCGGCTACGGCAACACCGATCGACCACTGTGCCATGGTTTGCAGGAAAAGGTCCTGCGCCGCGGCACAGTGGTTCAGGTTCGTCTGGACTAGGAGGTTGGAGACTTGGGCCATTACTCGACCGTCTCTACAACCTCCTCCATGGGCGATGATATCGACGCACGAACGACGTCAGAAGTAGCCTGGGCTGACTGGCTAGCCCCTGACGCCTGCCGAGAGTTGCGGGAAGGTTTACAGCCTCCCTGCCCAATCTGGCGATTGGCAGGCTTGTTGTCCGCCGCACACACTGGGCAGTGAGGGGCGGCAGAGCAGTCTGCCGCCTTGTGCCCCGGTCGACCGCAGCGGAAACATAATCCGCTGCAGTCGAAACAACTGACGCACTTGGCGCGTGTGTGCCCCGATGCCAGGCATTTGTAACACCTCATCGGTCTCGCCGCCAGGACTGTGATCCTAGCGCTCACGAAACCGATGAGCAGCCTGCCGTCGTCGCCCAACATTTTAGCCGAGGCTACGGGACAGCTGACCCACACTGCGCCAAGCCCTCCTGGACCGGGGCGGATGGTGCCGACCCTAATGTTGTCCGCGTTGCAACCCGTCGTCTCTCTTACCGCAACGCGGACGTCCTCGGTCGTTATGGAGTCGTCCAGGCCCGAAATGCGCAATTCTGCGCACTTGGTGGGCCTGGCGATCTTGACACCATCCCGTAGCCTTAAATATTTCCCGCAACTTCTCGGCAAATGTGTCCGCCGTCTTAGCACCTTCAGCCCCAGGGAACTCGAGGACTCTAGCTCCCGTTTGGGCGAGGCTCATAACTTGAAACAAACCCTATTCCAACCCGTCTGGCTAGCGTGGTATAGTAGGCCAATACCTCCTTTCTAAGGAGAGGCCTATGTCCAGCAGTGGACTGTAAAAAGCTGTTGATATCTTTCTCAGATATTTTTATACATGTAAAAAAAAAATATTTTATTCATCCTGCCTCAAATTAATTGGCTCTGCGCCCAAGGCATCATGATTATGATTGGTTTTGAGCCAGACCGGGATTCTTTAGCAAGGAGTGAAGATACTTATCGTCTTCACGTTCGAGGCTAAAAGTCTTCACAACACATCTACACATTCGAAAGTTTTATAAACATATTACTTTCGAGATCCATTATGAACTTTGGCAGTCATTTGAAAGCTTTTAAAACTCTAAACTCGTACGTTTTGAAATTACCGTCTACCTACACGTGATGCCGTTAATAATTTAATGTTTGAACATTCTCAGGCTAATTTACTCTTGAAATATAATATATATATCTCCTTGTTGATCTAACGGTTAGCGAATGCGACTGCCGATCAAGAGGTCTCGAGTTTGATTGTCGGGTTAGGTCAAAAATGTATAATTGATAAATTTAATTATAGAAATTCTTAATAACAGCCCAGAGTTTTGAAGTTGAGGTCTCGATCTCTCCCCAGGTGTATCGAATAGTCGGACAGCCGTTCTATCGGATTGTGAGAGTGAAGGGACAGTGAGTGCACCTGTTCTTGCGCACACACTAGTGCACTATAATATTTATCTCATGCGTAGTTAGATTGTCTCCGTTGTGACTGAACGCCGTCGCTGAAATCAACTAGGAGAACATACATATATATGTAAATATGTATAACATACAACTATGTTACCTACTGCATGCTAACAATACATTCAATTACATTTTAGATCTATAACCAAATGCCATGAAAATAGTTGTCTGATGAACACACTAGATGAGGAACACAATTATTTGTTATATTTGGGAATAATTTACCACATACATAACAAACGATGAACAGAGATTTGAGACGAACTCTTAAAAATTTACAAGCTTGTATATCTTACCACTGCTGCAGAAAAATAATAATTCAAAAATTGCAATCTTAAATATCCAGTGCCTGTATTTGCAGTCCAGTAATTTTTTACATTAAATGTCTCCGATTTAGCCTTTTACTAAAATAGGGTAACGACACTTACATTCCCGAGGATACGTGGGGGACTTACCTTCGATATCATCTACAATCGGAGCACATTAATCACACGGCTGAAAAGCCGAGCTTTCAAACCTCGCCACTGGTTGTAAGAAGTAATCTAGCGAAAAATTGTGGAGAGAAAACATTAAAAGAGTGTTGGTAATAGGTAGGTAATTTCTGTTTAAAATAAATAAATATTTCTGACATTTGCCACACAACGCCATCTAATTTCAAACTAAGCAGAGCTTGTACTATGTTAACTAGACTGCCTGGTAGAATTCTTATATACTTTTTTTTTTGTAAATTTACATGTTATACATAGAAAACGATCAAACTCCGAAACAAATATTTGCAGATCATACAAACATTTAGTCCGATCCGGGAATCGAATCAGAGACTTCAATCACAGCAGTTGTATTCGCTAATGTAAATAGTAAATGTCCGTATATTTTTTAAATATTGAGTCGAGAATAGTTTTCAACCCACATAATTAGGAGGTTGCGTTTTGAGAGGGTAGTTGGAAAAGTAAGATAATTAATTATCACCGCTTGTTCTTGGCCTTAATATTACTGAAAGACTTAAACCGGCAATATATTATGTGTCAAAGCCTGACTCTCCATAGCAAAAAGTTAAAAGGTGATTTTAAAAGGCATTAAAGTACTAAAAAAATGCGTAATTTTACGAAAAACACTTCAGTAAATCATTATAATGTGTACTTAATTAATTTTAACACATCGAAATGGTAATGACATTTACCTATTTATACTCGTATAAATATTGTCCTATTTCCAATCCCATATTCGCCTATTCAGCATCGAAAATATTTTTCTTTTACAGTAACAGAATTTACGAAATCGGACCACCGTTCTTTTCATCAATTGAGATGCTTTTCATTAATCTACATTCATTTTTTCTTTTAATACTTTTAAAAAACGAATCTTTACAAAACGAATGAATAATTAATTTTAACATTTAATTTGAGATAGAGTATTACCAGATTCGGGTCAAATAATTCCTTTTTTAACGTAGCAACCCAATTATGATATACGACGAATAATAAATGAACCTTAATAATTTCTAAGGGTTTCTTGCTCGTTTCTGGTATAATGAAGATTGAAGGCGCACCATTACACCCAGGTCCATTTAACATTACATGAAATAAGTGTTACATATCGATGACCTTTTCCTAAATATTAATTCAAGCAGAAAAACCATCCTTTGCTCTAATTAGTCAGCCCTTATGACGGTACCCGAAAATATAAAAACCTTAAAAACCGATGGAGGATACGTTAATTTGATGTTCGTGATTGGACCTTTCGTTTTAATGTTATGAAAACATAGAGATATGCCTAAAAATGGAACGTTAGGTTATGACTTGTGAAAACTTATTAGAATAAGATGGCACACGGTTAAGGTTTTGGTCAGTTCGGATTTATCGTATTGTATAATAGAAACACCAGACAAAAAAACTAACTTAAATTTCAATGTGACTCTAAAATATCATGTGTCTACATAAAATTACATCTGTTTTCCCAGAGGTATAGGCCAAGGCAAATAAAACGTCCACTTTTCGCCAGTATTTCAGTCTCAAGTTATAAGTGGTGAGCCTATTGCCGCTAATCGGTGTGTTTTGCTTACCAGAGCCTCGTTTGTAAACCAGCAGGTGCACCACCTGCAGGTGAGATTAGCTTGGGGCCCTAAGTTTTAGGTGGGAATCCATTGCAACATTTATTTTAAACCAATGTAAATATTGTATAGTTGTAGTTAAGAAAACGGATGGAAATAGTTTCATAAACTAAACCATTTTATTCGCCTTTTGTAGAATTTCTTAATATTACTACACTCATAATATGACACATAGATTATGTATTTTTGTACCATAATTGTAGTATAATGAAGTTCGTCATCTCATCCGCGACGCGGGCTATCACACAATGCTTAACATATTATATAATAATTAATAATCATATAATAAAAATTTATTTATAAACTTTTTTACATATTTCTAATGAAGTCGTTAAATATCGGGTTAACTTTACATATGTTATGTGTGTGCGCACCCGTGCGTGTGCGTATAGTCTGTTTGTGTGCATGCGGGTGTGCGTGTGGATCTGTGTGCGAAAGGTGTTCGGTATGGATGGGATTTGTGAGACACAGAAAATATTAATTTACAAGCAATAACATTTCTGTTTAGTCGTAGTTTGAGTAAAGTAACCCGTTCTTAATTTTGGTTTTAGTTTCTCGAAAAGTAAGAGAATGTAGACATATACACCGTTGTTATAAACGTGAAAATTTGTGAGTGGATGTATATGTTTGTTTGTTACTTCTTGACGTTCACACTACTATACCAAGTTTAAAAAATGTAGTGATTTCATAGAGTGAGCAAGGGTTGAAAAACTACGAGTAGCACTGCGGGTACCGGTTGGTTATATAATATAGAATTAAGATTATATCGTGTTCCATACTGGCATTTCTCAAAATTTAATTAACATAAAAGCACAAATTACATTGAACTACTACTTCTACGTATACTCTCAGTAGCTACAGTTCAAGATATATGTTCATACCTATAAAATACGTACACTTTATTACAATGAATGGAGCGTACAAAACATGCAGATTAATCAGCAAGAAACAAGAAGCATTGTTCGACTGTTATTAGCAATATCACATTAGGTACAACTACCATTCATCAAATTAGATAAGGCTGCTTCACAACACAATATGTTCTAGCCGAGTTGCGAAATATTTCGTTATAACTATTAATAATGTGTTAGATAACTATAAATGTAGCTTACGGCACTTTATCTTCGTATAGAAAATAATTAAATGTCTTATATGAATGTTGTTTGATGTTGCCATTTATTTATTAAACGCCCACATTTTGCAGCGTAATTTTTCGCCCTCTGTATGTAATATGGGGTAAAACTAATGGCTGTCAATTAGACACTGTACAATTCAACGAGATAGCTAGTAGAGAGAACATTTAAATGAAATTAGTTCTAAAAGGTAGGCAAAAGCATATTTATTATACAAATTTGGGGAGTGTAAGTTAGAATCTGAGAAGGGCAGAGTCGTACACTATATGTACCTACTATTTAAACTAGTTATTACTAGTTACGAAGAATGCGAAGAGAAGTCTACCTCTAACTTTTGTTAAATTCATATGTTTATTTTGATAAAAACACTAAATTAACAATTAATAAATGAGTATACTTGCTAGTAAGTATTTATAGACGTTTAAATTGAAATTGTGTGGTTTTTGTAAAATATTCTAAGACTAGATTGAGTCTAAATCGGAATAAATTCTAAGAAACTGTATTCTGTGTTCTCTTCAAAAGAAAGTTAAGTTAAAAATAATTCTTTCCTAAGAGTAATTGTAACAGAAAGGTGATTAAAGCACAACACTAATTTAATCAAGGAATAACAAGATTTTCGTAATTATTTAAATAATAGATAGAAGAATGTTAGGAATTAATCTTTCTAGAAAACTCCCTTATTGTATGAAACTATTGCGACTTCCATATACAGCTCAAAATAAAAATACATATTACAGTGCCATCTGGCAGGGACACATTGAACTGCAGAGTAATGAACTGTGGAGCCACTACTAATCCTAAATCGCGATGTAGAAATTCTCGCGACATTAACCGTTGTCCTCCAGGTATTGGTCACCTCGCCAGATCGGAGGATCCTGTCTCTATGTTGGAGGGATTTGATACCTATTCCCTCCACAAAAACATAAGTTGAGTGTTAAAATTCGTAGTCTTCATATTTCAGGCCTCAATTTCAGAATGCCGCTTTTAACCTTTCTTTTCTCTTAAAAATTCAGCATCTATTTTTGGTAACAGAACACTTAACATAACGTCAACAATACGAGCCATCAAAATAATACACATTGCGACATTCAAAGGAAACAGACGATCGATTGTAAAACGTTTTCAACGCACCGAGGTCGCGCGTATCAAGGTTAGGACCACACCCCTTGAGTGATTGTCTTTGAGGGTAGATAAAGACAACCCTTGATATCCTGTACTACTAGCATTTCTGTTTTATCTGAAACCTTGAACTTTAAAGTACCTCCAATTTATCAGCCTTTGAATTCGACGTTTAATGTCTGTCGGAGCGGTTCGATGTACTCCACAACAATCTATATGTATCCCTTTTCTTTATGTATAGACTTTTAATATTCGCAATACGTAAAATAGGAATGTTTAACAGTAATAAAACACGACAACACAATCTCCTATTTAAATATACTAACGTATGCCGATAGAAAATTGGTATTTCTCATGTAACTCTTCCAGAGCCTTTCAAATACATGAAAACACCAGAAACAAAAATGCAGAATACTTTGTATCCTAACATTCATTTATGTATCTATTAACAATTTGCCAATGATATTTACCAAAGTGTTGGCAGAAGTTACAACTTGGTAATTACACATATAATGTAAAATATAATAAAAATTGGTAATTTGTTCAGTTCATTTGTTTGAGATTCAACTTTGAAAAAGGATTAATTGTTAAGCCTAAACAATTTTGAAAAGCAATTTTACAGTACTTGCTTATAAAAATGTTACAATTACTATTAAAACAGTTTATTTGTTACATGAGATAATTTTAAAAAGAAAAATCGTAATTAGTTAAAAGCAATCGCAAAGCTGTAAAAGAATTATTAACGTACCATTTAAAACAGTGTCTGTGTTTTTACGAGCATATCGACTATATTTTTTTTTATTTTAAGAACTTACCAAAATGACTTTACTGTACCTGATGAAGAGCATGAATATAACCCAAGGGTTGTGGTTATCATACTCATTGAGAATGCAGACAATAAGTTATGATAACTCGGACTATGGTAGTCTAGAGAGACGTAAAAGGCATGGCAGTCATTGTAGCAGTGTAATTCATGCAGAAATCAGCGCGACTCAACCACCTTTAGCTGTTAGGAAGTTTTATGTATAAACAGAAGTATATTCAGCAAATGTTAAATGGCACTTTGTAGTATTTTTAATGGACGTATAAGTCGACACCAGCAAAATTCTTTATTTGCCAAATAAGCAGTGATACTAGAGACTTACACTATGGTGGCCTAGTAAGAAATTTTTCACGCCCCGTTCAAAGTTATCGTGGCAGTATAAAGCTCACACACTTACCACGATAGCTGTTTTCCCTGCATCAATGCACTTACTAATAAAACACGACGGCACGAATGCTGTCGCTTTAGGTTTTCATGGCCTTCATTCAACTCATTGAAGAAGCATATGTTTATGTACTACTTTTTTTTTTTTAACGTGTGGAAATCCCCTCGGGCCGTCATCCCAACGGCGTTTACGGCGGTGTGGTGTGTCGGAATCGGACCGACTAAAACCACACGGTGTGCCACTCTGTGCCTGAGATAGGAGGGATCCGGGAGCCCCTGCTATTACGACATGCAGGTGTTTCTCTACTACTGCTGAAGCTACCAATAAACTACTGTTAGTATTTTATTCAAGCCAGGAAAGTCCTAACTGCTTAGAACAGTCAGCTCTAAAATTAATTTCGAGATTCAGAGAAATGTGATTGTATTGTTGTATGGTTTTAGTAGTAGTATTTTTTTTCTTTTTCATTACTTAGTACAAAAATATACCCATTCCAACAATCCAGAATTATTCCATCCCCGTATCTTGAAAGCCTTTTACCTCAACTACATTATTAATAAACCATATCACGAGAAAAGCTATTTTCTATCGGTAACAGAGTGGATGCACTTGGCTCGTATTGTAGTCGTATATGAATTTTAGTCACGGAGCAAATTGCATTAGAGCCATCCAACGGTTATGAGATTAAGGGTCTTACGAAGTGTCTTAACAGTTTATTGGTCATTAAGTTATTGAGTAAGAATAATTAAACTGACAATACGTGTGTTGTTTGCAGATAAAAAATTCTAGCAAATTTAGATGCTTTTAGTTGAAATACTTAATTAAATTGTCCAACAAAAGATTTTATTTTATTAGTGAAGATTTTGGATACTACCTGTTTTAAGTTATCATATACTTAAAAAAACAATTATTACAGTCAAAATTTGTAAAGTTATTTCAAAATTAACGGCGATTTTTGTAAAGTCACATTTAAATATTTCCAGAGGCCATAAACTTGACCTTAGGCTATGATATTGTCATCACATCAAAAATTATAATATTAATAATAACTTCTCGTCGCGTTGATCTGATACTAGACCAAACTTTACAAAGTTTTAAACGCTTACCTTAGTGTTAAACATATTACACTCAGATACAGAAAAAAATATCGTAATCATAGAATAACTATTTATTTTGAATAGGAATGTAACCCATGACGTCTGTTTCGTGCAAAAGACAGGATCTCCAACAATTATACATAGACATTCAAAATCATAGTGTAGGAGTAATGGGTGAGAGGTCATCAATAAGTGCGACAGTAACTCTGTCTTTAATTGGAAGATGTGAGGAAGCGAGGATGTTGGCACAAATTGCGTCTCACACTAAAAGCCTACACATTTCACATGAAATAGTGACGTAACATACGGTCTCTTCCCATAATCACGTATGATTCTATTGGGTTCGTGGTTCGTACGCTGGTAACAATAAGAGCATGGATAATGACATTAATATTTACAAGGCCAGATATACACAGCAAAAAAGGCCAGAATTATATAGATACAGAGAAGCTGAAATTCCTAAATAGTGGACTAGCAAGTGACAATGTAAAAGATGCCGTGGTATTGTTCACAAGCTGCCTGTGTTGAGCGATGGAAGCAACTGAATCTGAGCAAACAAGCGCGCTCTGCAAGATTGGATTATTA
Organism: Hypercompe scribonia; assembly: GCA_949316085.1. Taxonomy (NCBI): domain Eukaryota; kingdom Metazoa; phylum Arthropoda; class Insecta; order Lepidoptera; family Erebidae; genus Hypercompe; species Hypercompe scribonia. The sequence goes on along the minus strand of OX438992.1, from coordinate 7,301,051 downwards.
TAATTAGATTATCGGTTATTGCGCAACAATAAGTTTTCCTTTTATCAGACTCTTCCTACGCAATTGAAATAATAAACAACAAACGTTGTCCGATGCTGTTCCATATGCCCACGTCATGTATTTCAGATGAAAAAAATTAATAAAATGGCCAACTGGAATACAAATAACATTGGTGAACAATATTGGTATCTATTTACGGCTGTCGTTATTTTTGTTCGGAAATAGAACAAATAATTATATTGTGGATCTTTTGGAAGCTTAATTTCTTTCGTATTTGAAGTTATAAAGGATAAATAAAGATACTTAGATCTATCTTATTCTCTAATGAGTAATCATTAGGTTTGCGTGAACAAGTCAAATTTAACAATAATTTTGACTTGTGTAAAAATACATGAATCCCGTATATTGGCATTCAAATACATGCACCCAACGCTAATCTATAATGCGAATGCTAATTTTGCTGTCGTTTACCCAGCACTAAAAAATCAAAAATATTTATTCGGTTTAATTAAAAGTTTATAAAAATATTAGGTACCATATTTCTAGCGTATATTTATATGTCTATAACCCCTAATAATCTTGTAAATATGATAGTAACTTTGTCTATCTATCAGATACGTTTTAAGGACTTAACCGCTTAACCAATTTTAATTAAACTTTGCCTTTAAGATAATTTGATGCCCGAGGAAAAATTCAGATCACTTTACTCTGTATATACTTATAATTACATACGATCTACTATATATCTCACGTAAAAAGAACTTTTTGATTTGGGAAAATGTTTGAAAGTCATCTTATGTTTATATTCTTGAAGTTTGCAATTTCTTAATTATTACATAAATAAATCACTTCCACATCTATAAAATTATGATTAATATTCCATTCTTCATTAGTGACAATTGTCAATAACACTAGAAACATTCTTACCCAATAATATTACAATAAATCATCTCTATCCAATTATTGTCTCTGTCCGTTACTAGAATTTATTACAAATGCTGACAACGAGCCCATAGAGATGCTATCATAGTATAGACCTTCTCCAAACCAAAAGAGTAACCATGAGTTAGGTAGGTCCACTAACTTAAATTCTTTTATCTTTGGCTATATAATTCTTATCATCATCATCTCAGCCGATAGATGTTCTGCTAGACATAGGCCTTCTCCCAGGGACTCTAAAACGATTGATTCTTTATTCCAACTTATTTATTTATTCAACTAACCATACAGTTATTATATCCTTTTTTTAGTCTTTAATTTTATTGGTTTAACTTTTGACAGTAGTATTAAGGATTATTTTTTTATTGTTTTTTAGCGTCAATCATTTATATTTTTACATCAAATCAAATTAACTGAACTCTATTTAATGCACTAGTAATTCATTTTATTTTATTAGCAGCAAAATGTATCATTAAACTAACTTTCGCCCGCGACTTCACTTGCGTGGGATTTGGTCTACCACATTAAGTTTCGTTACGGATCATTTTAAATAAAAAATTTTTTTAAATACCAACAATCCTACAGTACATCATCTTTGTGTAACTTTAATAGTTTAGGATACGCCGAGATAACTGTCAGCGACCAGAATTTTTTTCGACTTAATTAACATGTATCGTTACATTACGACCAAAATTACATAAAATTATTACAAATTGTAGCCTATATGTTATACCGATATATAGCCTTACAGTAGTTTTTTCATGAGAGAACAACAACATCTATGCTCACCAACTTTCGAATTTATAATATTAGTGGGATATCCTCCATTTTAAAACGCGTTGTCACAGTGTTCCCCAGTGGGGACACTGTAATCGACAACTCATATTTCACGGATAGGCGCGATTAAACACCAATGATTTACGATGTCACCCTCTACACAAACTATATCCGGATCACGGCAAGTTTGTATGAAGAAAACATTTTTCATGCCTTTACAGTCAATTAAGTTTAACACAGAGAAATTGGTAAAAGATTGCATCAATTTAGTTCTGTTGGAAGAAAATAACAATAAAATTTTTCAGACGTTTATGTTAGTATAGAGTACGCGATGGAATTTTCACTTTAAACTGTAGAAACGTGAGCCCGGCTGAAAATGAAATTGTTATAAATTTTGCCTTCTTGCTTCTCGTGAAACATAATTTTAAAATATTGAAGTAACATCTCACACTATTGAGTTTATGATCACATTTCTTCACAACAGTGAACCGATTTGAATTGATATGAGAATATGTTGTAACGTATTTCACAGCCTTCGACTCTTACCCACCATGATTAAATTGTGATTTATTTATTGACGTTCGATTTATTTGATAAATTTATATGTCAGATCAACATATGCCGAGTCAACTAGCAGGTATATAAATATGTATATAGTCAAAACAGTTGAATTTTATTAATTTCCATGGAACCTATTTCTAAAACTTTAATTCCAACTTGTTTATGCCATATAAGAACAAGCCACGTTTCGGTTTTTTCCTTTACTTATGAATAAAGTCTTAAATTAATTCCATGCTACTGATTCGAGGTTTATTTCTACGTGAACAAAATAATAAATCACATTAATATTGTACTATAAAACAAAGTATCATTTTGCGTCCAACTTCAAAATTTTCCTGAAATAATTTGAATGGATGGCTTTCCATAATTTATGACATAATTGATTTATTCTATTTTATATATTTATGCTGTCTTACAAGCCAACAGATATCCAAAACGCAAAACCAAAACCAAAATTACGGACAATTGAAAAACAAGTTAGTATAACAGATATACAAGTCGTATTATACTATAGTTTTTTTTATATAAAAACAATAATATCTTCGACATAAATAATAACAATAATACATTACAATGATTAATTAATAAAAATGACGTTACAATGGCATAAAATTATTTAGTATGCCCATAATACGTCTTTTAAATTATATATAATTTGTTATACAAATGTACCAATCTATCGGTAAATAAATCCATTTCGTAATTCTGAGCAAGTATTGGCCAACCCACTGGCACTTCAGTTCTTCCTTGGTTCTCTGCCGGATCACGTCATTCCTGATGCGATCCCATAGAGAAACGCTGAGCATCGCCCTTTCCATAGCACGCTAAGCGACTTTGAGTTTGTGGGGCAGCCGTACCGTGACTGTCCACGTTTTGGCTCCATATGTCACGACGGGAAGGACATACAGACTTTTGTCTTTTGGCTCTGTGGAATCGATGAGAATGAGAAGACTCGACGCAACTTCCCAAATGTTGCACAACCCAGCTGAATTCTTCTATTCACCTCTAACTCTAAGTTGTTTCTACCCATTTTTTTTTTTTTTTTCAACGTGTGGAAACCCCCTCGGGCCGTCACCCCACTGGGGTTTACGGCGGGTTGGTGTGTCGGAATCGGACCGACTAAAACCACACGGTGTGCCACTCTGCGCTAATGTTAATGTGATGTCCTTTCCAGTACAGCGTCTTCAAAACATTCTCCATTGCATTTGTGAACAGTTTCGAGGTGGTATGGATTTTGTTACACCTTGCGACTTTATAGAGGTATCTCATTACTTGAATGTATCATCCATCTACCTGATACCGCTGTAGGGACGTCAGAACAGACGCGGTCCCGATCGATTTCAAAGGCCTTCTCATAGTCCACGAATTTTATTAGTATATTATTTATATTTACTTTTATATACTAAATACACACTATATTTAAGTTATACAAATATTGGCTCTAAGTTGAAATCGAATGGAGAACGTTTGATTTGGTCCCATTCGACTAGTCAGCTTATTTTTACACAGAAATTTTTAAATATCTCAATATCCTGTTTTCGCGTATGTATTCGTCCCTAAACGGTTCTTCAAATTATTAGAACTTTCTCTAAAGTTAAAAACAGTTTCGAGAAGTACATTTAATATGTAATGATCAAAGTTTCGTTAATAATATTAAAGTTTTAAGACGATAAGGCCTCTTGTGTCCTATTTTTAAACTCAATACTATTAGATAAGACAACGTTAGTAATAAAATTAGGAAAAGTATTCCACATTTGTCCCTAATCATCATTAACAGTCCACTACTGGATATTGGCTTCTCTTTAGCAAGGTCCTAGTACTTGTTTGTCTTTCATAGTTGAAGGTAAATTTAACAACGCTGTTTGTACTAACCTTATTTCATCATCTTCATCAATAACCTTTAATAGTCCACTGCTGGACATAGGTCTCTGCTTAGAAAGGAGATATTTGCCTACTATTCCGCGCTGGCCAGACGGGTTGCTATAGCGTTTGTTTGAAGTTTTTCTTTTCTTTGCAGAGATGCTGTCTTGCATATTTAGTTACCTTAGTTGCATTTTACGACACCCATGAGAAGAATAGGGGTGGTAATACTCTGGATATAAAAAAACAGATTTATAAACTCATCTATTTCTACTACTGGAAGTTCTATACAGCAGAATAATGACTTTCAGTTTTGATTCAGTTTTTAAATACGATTGAATAATTTGCATGCTATAACATCAGTTTCGCTATTGAATAATATTTTCTCATTTCTCTGCTAGTAATTTTGAACTCTCGAAGCATAACCACTGAATATTTAATTGTAATAATTTGAATTAATTTATACTTTAATAACACCTTTAACAATAGCAAGTAAAACCATTTATGTTGTATTATAATCCTTAGGGAGGCCTATATTTAGTTCTGGATAAGAACATAAAAGCTGTTCCCGGATCCCTCTAAGCTCAGGTGCACACCGTGTGGTTTTAGTCGGTCCTATTCCGACACACCATCCCACTGCAAACTCCGGTGGGGTAATGGCGCGAGGGGGTTTCGACACGTTGAAAAAAATAAAAAAAGGCCTATATCTACTAGTGGATGCCTTAGGGCTGAGATGATGATGATGATGATAATAATCATAAAAAAGAGGTTGTAAGAAGGGAACCCTTTATTCAAACGATACATTTTGTAGGTCAATTAGATTTCCGAATAATTTAGATAATTACCCGGCGATTTAGTAAAGAAAACCCAGTTAGTAATGAAACTTTAAGAATCATCAATTCTTACTCCTCTTGCTAGCTACCACAATCGAGAGTTTTCATATGGAAAAAGTTGAGTGTCTCATCACAAAGAAGCTACTCACGGAAGATTAGTTTGATTGTAAAAAAATGACAAAGTGGGCCCAGGATTCTGGTCGTAACTGTTGACAATTCTAAATAGCTAATTTTCAAATCTTGAAAGCTTTCATATACAGTCTGTTTCATTACACTCAAGTGTGTACAGAATTGCTTTTCATGGAGCTTCAATCCCAAAAATAATTAAATTAAGGCAATTCCTTTATTTCTTACAAAGTTTTCCTTTGTTAAATAAGTAATTTGAATTGTTCACGAAACCGTAGAAATACAGTTTAACTACACAGAATAGATAACGTTGCTAAAAAAAATGTCTGGAAATAGATCAAATGCTTCACTTGACTTTCCTGAACGAATTTGTTTGAAGTTTTGAAAGTATGTGTTAGAACAGTCACGTTTAGTGTGGATATGAGTTTAATATGTAAGAATATCGTCGGAAACTTTCGTCCCCAAACTTTATTTTCGACACCAAGCAACATTACATAAAAACTTGCTGACAGTTTTGAATAAGGCAATATTTTTTTCTTTTGAATTACACATTAAACACGTTATTACTATGTGAAACAGGGCTTTCTTTTTTATGTTAAAACAGAGTAGAAAATGATTACTTGCTGATTTCAAATGTCTTGTGGTGACTTCCACATACAGCACAAACAAAAATATACTATAGCGACATCTAGCGAAGATACATCGAACTACGGAGTATAATTAACAACGGAGCTACTACTAATCCTGTATCACGAAATAGAGATTCGCGTGGCAATTAGCATATATACAACATCCCAACACCAACCGTTTGACCGTGGCCCGCCAGGCACATTCACCTCGCATGGTCGAAGGATCCTTCCTTTATGTCGAAGGGACATGACATCCGTTCCTCCACAGTTTAAAAAACCCTTCTAACTGTTTTACTTGTAAGCCTCTACTTTTCAGCAAAGCATGTCTAAGGTGATATCATATAGGGGTAAACGAATAGACCAGTCACCTGATGGTAAGTGCCTACCCTCACCCACGGACAGCTTCGATTCCAAATTCACAAATGGAAGGAGTGGTTTGGACTTCATTAGCTCATTCACTTGTGCCGAAACATGGGTTTTTCATAGTTAGCTTAATGATAACTGGTTTTAAGGATTAAATAACTGCCTGAATTTACGTGATACACTTAATATCATAATATTGGTCTATGGGATGGTAATTAAATAAGTTTATACTCTAGTCCTAGATCAAGGCTCGCTAAAATTAATTCAATAACGCGCACGATTGAATAATTCAACACTTATTTATTATTGCTAGTCTAGAGACCTTGTTATCCCCAATATTCGCCTATTCTAACTATAGTACGAAATATTATGCTAAGCAGTTTGTGCCAGTAGCAACATTTGGGATAAACTTCTAAAGTTACTTAAATTATATTACAATGTAAATATAGATACGAAATCTATGTACAATATTGTGTTCACAACTTACCTTATAGACACCGTCACAAGTTGCAATACCCTTGTTAAGGAAAATTAATGTTTCACCGCGACCTACATTATTTAGTAAATAATGGAGAAATATTGACGCAGAGCATGACTCTCCGGAAACCTCAGGGGAAGGTATACTCTCGTAGGAAGTTGCAGCGATACTGTTTGCATGAAATTTATGTGTTTCTTGCAACCAACGAATCAATAGATGATTGCTATATTTGTATGGCTCTACCATTATTTGTCTGGTGGTACACAACTTCTCGAGTTTTTGAAGCATACACAAATCAACTTAACACATTTTGATATATTTTATTTTTTAAAAAAAACAGCGTCCGTACTAGGAATAAATCCTGCATCGCGGGGAACTCAGACAATAATTTACGGATCAAACAAAGTGTTGCCCCATGTGGAGTTTGAACCCACAACACACAGCGTGTTATAAACATGTTATATATATATATATATATATATATATATATATATATATTTATATTTAATTGATCTATAGGTATATCTATACCATAAATATTGTAATTAAAGAACATTTTCAACTCAATTACTGTTAATAACATCAACGTACAGATTTTAGTTCGTTTACGTAGACCAAGGAATCCGAGGCTTTTAATTTGTATTTCAGTAGAGGTCGAATTTATGAAATTTCGCATTTTTAAGCAGAAAAACGAAGGCTAGTTTTAACTCTTGCTTGATTAATGAGCGCTGGGGAACTTAACTAAGGAGTTAGTACATTTTGACAAATTGCTGGTAGAGTCATATTCGACTAAAGTTAATTGTCGTTAGAGGTAATAGATTAATAGATATTATAATAAAGGTATTATAGACTATAATTTTTAAAAACTCCAACTAATTTTAAATACTATTTTTTTATATTTCATTATCTTTAAGCTTCGTGTAGGATGTGAAGGAACGGGTGTCGCTTCCCTCTAACATAAAGGGAGGATCCTCCGACTGGCCACTGGACCACAGTCCTATGTATGTTATGATGAAATGAGAAGTTAATCAGTGCGAAAACGATGTATATCGCGATACAGAACCAGCAGTTACCGCATAATTTGGTGTGTATTTGGTAGATGGCGCTGTACTATGTTTCTGCTGTGCTGTATGTGGAAATCGCCACAAGGAATTAATACAGTAGATACGTCAGTGTTAACTGCTTTACTAACACAGTAATTATGTATGTGTATAGGACTGACACGCTAAGTTTTTTGATATAGTTTCGAGGTTTCACGTCAGTGGATTCCACTGAAAACTCTATAAAAATATCTTGGCACATCTCACACACGGTCATCGTCTTTCTAACCAGTGGAGTCTGTGCTATGGTAACCAAATCGCTTATAAACATTTTGAAATATTTCTAAGTACATGTATTTTTTTGCATGACATCTCCCGCACTAGGAATAAATTCTGTGTGGTGAGAGACTACAAACATATGTATATGAAACGAACACAAAGAACACCTAGACTCAGAACAGTAACTTGTAGATCACACAAAGTGTTGTCCTATATGAGATTTGAACCCTCAACACTCAGCGCAGTAGGAAACGGCGAGCTGACCGATTAAACCATTACACCATTCGTGCAGTGCAGCATATTGCACATGAATTATACCCAAACACAGAGTAGATGATCATGCTCGTTGAACTTCTTGTTCTGGATGGTAATTGAACCTTCGACTACTATCTTAGCATAACCACTAGACTAAATGGTAAGTCAAGTTTTCCTAGAGAAGTACTAATTCTTATCGACGACTAAATACGTCTTATATCCTTCGGGAGTCCAGAAACATAGTTATTTTAAGTATTTATTTTATCTTTATTGTCAAAAATCAAAAGGAAAGAGAGTTACAAATTATGTAAACGTAACAGTCGAAGATCTTGTCGCTCACGACGATCTCTTCCAGACAATCTTTATATAATTTTCATAAGCTATATACAATTCTATTTTCTACTCTACTCCCTTTACTAGCCTGATACCAGGCTTCTCTTGCCACTAAACTAACAAAATTTTACTACTACATATACATATAGTAGGCTAACATAATTGCCTTACTATTTCACAAACTTTTGGCACTTTTAAAAGTCTTCTCAATGTGAGGGCCCTTAAAAGTTTCTAAGCACTTTCAAGTAGTTCGTAAGTTTTAAATGAAATATGGTGCTTAGAATCGTTGACGATGTAGATTTTTGGAGTAGAATAAACTAATAACACCACGATCAATGTGATAGAGCTCTGATTCAGAACAAATGAGCCGAATTAACCGTAGTAATACATTGCCATTTGATTAGCCAAGACCGAGATGTTTGGCGCTCCTTGAGGAGGACCTTTTCGTTCAGCAGTGTATGGCAATAGGCTGATTTGATCTCATACATTTCCACGCTGAAAACTAATGTGAAATAATTATTTCGTTGCTTGTCAACCAAAGATGTTATCGGAGTATACTAATTCTGGAGCGAAAACTTTAAGAGCGGCTGTGCAATTGTAACTCTTAAGTTACAAGTGTCCATAAGCAATCATTATCAACAGTCGTTAATAGTCCACTGCTGGACATAGACTGCTACTTAGCAAGGAGCTTTTTTCTTTGTAATTCCATGAGCAATTATCAACAGCATTTGACAGTTCATAGCTGGACATAGGTCTCTACGTAACAAGTATGTTCCACTCTTTCAACTGCGTTCTTTTTACAGTGACCTTGTCCTGCGTAATTTGATCATTTAGTCGCATTTTACGATACCCATGGGATGAGTATTGGCACTCTGTATTCTTAATGTATCTGTAATCACCATAAGGACCAGTCCGTAAGCATTCCATAAGCAATACTTATTCTAGAAAAATATAGCATTCTGTTATTTTTACGAGTACAACTTCAAAACTTCACATTGACACTAATGTCAATTTAATTAATAGGATTCAATTAATTAAGGTTGACATAATTTATGTATACATTGTTCTACGTACCTACTAGACTTGCCCCTAAAAAACCCATCATAACGACCTCGTTACTCGTAGCCCGGTTTTCTCCAAGTTTTTCAATTAGTACGCCGTTCAACATAGAGGTTGATAGATTTTCAGTTTAATGACTTTCGTCACGCAAACCATTAAATAAGAAATATGGAAGCCCTATAGTATTTTTATAGAATGTGAATGTGTTATAAATTTATAAGTCATAGCTCCGTTCTCTAAGCCAATTCAACACACACAACGTGTTTCTGATTGTCAATCTCAACGCTTAATATACTTCACCAGTGACTGTTACAGCGACAAATAAATTTCTGCAATTCCTTATAATAGTTATATAGTAATAAAAACAAAGAAATGGATTTTGAAGTATTTCGACAAAAATATATAAGAAGTGCATTGTCGTTCTTTGAGTTCCCGAATAACCAGAACATTGCCAGCCAATGGTATCACTTCTTTTGAGTCGGACTGTACATGCTGAATCACAGTTCTAACAATACTTAATGATCCACGCACTTAATAAAACTTTAACAGATCTCAAAAGCGAGCTGTCTCTGGCTACTTCTAATTACATAATCACTTTCATAATTAGCAAACTACATATGTATACATAACAGTTAACAAAACAAGCATAAAACTTTGACACGAAAATGGCCATTGTCTTATAAAGCACATCGGTAAATGTTCCAAAACTACTAATAAACTTCGCTTTTGCAATAATGGTTATGAGATCGTTAGAGTAGTGAATGGTCATTATACCTTAAATCTGATAATGGATTCAGGAATCCATATTAAAACTTGCTACTAGTATCACTGCATATACCTTTTTTGGCAGATGACAAAATTTCGGTAGTTTCGATTTACATGTCTATTAAAACATACTACAGAACAGGGTTTATGATTTTGCATCATTTCTGTTTATACATAAAACTTCCTAACAGCTAAAGGTAGTAGAGTCAGGTTGATTTCAGCACGAACGGGCCGGCTCGACCCGGGTTATCGTGGTAAATGTGTGAGGTATACAGGTCACATTTTACGTCTCCTAGCGAAGCGTGAAGAAGCATTTTACTAAGCCACCATAGTGTAAGTTGCTTTATTGCCATACAGTCCGCCATGCTATGCACCATGGTTTATTGTCTGCATTCTCAATGAGTATTTTAACCACAACTCTTGGATCCTACTCATGCTATCCTTAAGGCAGAGCAGAGTCACATCGGCAAGCTCTTTAATTGAAAAAAAAATTGCTTAAGGGCCTGCCAAGCATTTTTACCTAGCCTAGTCGCGGCATCCTTCCTTTGTGATGAAGAAATAAGAAAAATAAAAGAGATTTGCTTGGAGAGAAGAATATTGATTTTTAAATAGGTACCAAAAATCCTTAAAATAATTATTAGATCTAGAATTAATGTATCATATGTTGTCCTAGTATTTACCACTTCTGTAACGCAGGTTTCTTCGCAAGCATGATGAGCAACGCAAACGAACCATTCAGATGGCAACTCTAGACCAAAGCAAGTGTAAACATTTGAAACGAAGTGCTTTGAATCCGATAACGAGTGAAACAGTACGTCAGAGAATTGTTAACAATATTTTATTATGCAAATTTATTATATAGACATATTAGTAGATAAACCTGTAGAGGAACGGGCGCTATGTCCCTCAGACACAAAGTGGGATCCTTCGATCAGGCGATGTGATCATGCCTGGCGGGTCGTGGCCTAATGGTTGATGTTGGGATGTGAATATGCTCATCACCACGAGAATTCCTATATCACGATTCAGGATTAGTAGTTTCTCCGTAGTTCATTACTCCGTAGTCCGGTGTGTCTTCACTAGATGGCGCTGTAGTGTGTATTTTTGTTTGTGCTGTATGTGGAAGTCACCACAGACCTCAAATTTAAAGATCTTTTTGCATTAAATACAAAAAAATCATAGCATCAAATGTTACCAATCGTTTAAATTTCATTGATGTTCTAACGAAAATCATAATCTTTTTTAAGAAACGTTAATGTTTTTAGGCATCTGACAATTATGTAATTGTTAGATGCCAATTTGCTAAAATAAATATCATGAAATATGTATGTTCGAGTACATTGTATCTTTGCATGGTATTTTTATCTACTAAAACACAAAAGGACTTCATAATAATCTTATGTAAATCATTCTTAGGTTTGGATTTAGAAATTTTCATGACCTTTTCTATTTTAGTATTTAATTGTGCAAATTGCTGTAGTACTGAAATCAATAAACGTTTATTCTACTTTCACGTTCTCACTTGTGTTATTTCAATTGCTTGTATAAATTAAATTTAATTATTTTTAACTTACAAAACGTATTAATTTTTGACTTATCATTAACAATATAGTTATTGATTTCAATGACAAATAGTACGTTTAATTATACAATTAGTGTTCGTATAATTGATTGCTGATACTATAATTAAAACAAATAATGAATAATGTAATTTGAATGTTAAGTACACAGTAGAAACGCTTCAAATATGAAGCGGATAGGTTTTATATTTTGCCTAGTGAGTATATTTTTAAATAATTATCGTAAATTATAATTTTTCTAAATTGTTCTAAATTTTATTTTGGACTGACAAAATTCTTAAAATTTTAAAAGGGTTTTGACAGATATTTATGACTCATCTTCAAACCTACCGTCGACTCACCTCAGTTATCCACTCCTTTAGAGAGTAGGAAATAATTTAGATTGGGGTTTAGGGTAATGGATACGGTGAGTGAAGTAGGATAACGGGTACCACAAGATTTAGGTGTGAAAAGGGTCTTATAAGGGGTAAACTAGATATACCAAAACAATTTTATTTTAATCTGGACTCGGTTTTAGGAAATCTTTTTTATACTTGGAGGAAAAAACCTTACAAGAATGTCAAAAATTCGTGCGTGACGAATTAAGAATACAGTTTCACCACCCCTATTCATCCTGTGAGTGTCGTAAGAGCTGAATAGAGAAGTAAATTATACAAGACAATATTAAGGAAAATTTGAAACAAACTCTATACCAAGCCGTCTGGCCAGCGTGGTGCGGCAGGCTAAAATCTCCTTTCTAAGGAGAGGCATTTGTCCAGTAGTGGACTACCAAGGCTGTTGATGAATGCCAAAATGCCTTAAACTACTGCCAACCCTGACTAAAACTTTTAGAATTTAGAAAAGTCGTACTCAAAGTAAGAGGATTTTCACTTTTATGATCTCATCTTTATTAGTGTAAAAATGGCTAATAACTCAGAATATATTTTTGCGTGCTATTTCGTAAAAAACACTGGATTTTTTATTTTTTATATTACTTACAAACAATGAAATTTCAGGTCATCATCAAAGATATTTGGACGGACGATTATAACCGGGCACAATTATCGAATATCAAACATGAAGTAGGTATATTAATTCTGTTCGTATGGTAACACATTAGGACTATGGAGGATCACAAACCATGTTTATCCCATGAGTATCGTAATAATCAACTAAGGGAGAAAATTATGCAGGCCAACAGCGTTGCAAAGAGAATGAAAACTTGAAATAAATTCTATTTCACCCGTCTAGACACTGTTTGACTGCACGGTTGGTCTAACGGTTTAAGCAGTCGTTACACCAATTTCTACAGCTCTAAGTGTTGTAAGCTCAAACCCCACTTGGGACAACACTTTGTGTGATCCACAAATTGTTCTGATTCTGCGTGTTTTTTTGTGTCCGTTTCTTATAGTTTGTAAAGTCACCCGTGACACAGAATTTATTCCTAGTGTGGGTATTGTCTTTACAAAAAAAAACTGAGGAGTAGAAGGTCAAAATACCCTTTCTAACGAGAGGTCTATGTCCAGCAGTGGACTACTATGTAGCAGCTGATAATGATGATGATAACGAATTTAGCATGTTAGCTTAGCGTTTAACATTAATACTTGTACTTATTTCTGAGTTACAAAGTATTCAAAAGATTTCAAGGATGGGTTGGCAAAAAAAAGTACCTTTTACAGTAACAATCAGCTCCAATTGCACCATTGCATCATGTATTCATGTACATCATTAAATTGAAACAAAATTGATAAAATGTTCTAATAAGGCATTTATGTTTGATGTTTCTAGTTTATTAATTTTTTATTATAAAGAAAACAAGAATTATTGCTATATTTTGATAGAAAGAAATTTTAATACCAAAAAGGTTCAAATTAAAATTTTGACTGCCTCGACAGTACACTTGCATATGTAACTGCCGTGCTTAAGGTCTTGGGAACAATTACTTTTACGATCTGTGAATATTTCTTTCGGAGTGTGTCTGTTTATCATGTATAATATATACGTGTATTTACAAAAAAAAGGTTTACTATTCTATCAGTTCATCTAATCTTCATTTTACAAACTCAGCTTAGCTTATAACTAGATGGCGTTGTATGTCAGATGTCCGAAAATAATATTATTATATATTAAACTTTTGACAGAATTCTGCAATAGGTAGAACGCGTTGTTGCAAGACACGGTTGTCGAATCCTTGTAAAGCTGAAACACCGGTTACTTCAGGTAATGAAGATTGTAGGCAGGACCCACGTTGTAAAAAATCACTTCACCTAAACCAAGAAACAACAGTAGCGACTTCTCCAAAAAAATGTCCAGAAGGAAAGAAATGTGTGTGTAAATCCTGCTGTTTATCAAGTTGTAGAACAGGCGTTATAAAAAGATGTGAAAATTGTAGTGAAGATATAATAATTTACTTACAAAACCGATGCACCGAAAGATGCCAAATACCACAGAGAAAGTTTATAGAACCTCCATGGTCTTTTTACAAAGCAGTGTCCTTTTTGAAATACTGTGAAGAAAATCCAGCCAAGGACTTCTGTTCGTTCCTAAATTTTACTGGTACGTTAAAATGCCAAGTAAAGCAGTGTAAAGTCAATAAATGTTGCTAATAGCCTAGAATCTTCAAGATATGGTTATTATCACCTCAACCAAAAGATAGATTTTAAAGAAGAATATTTTCCACCATCACAGTTGTTTCCAAACAAAATAGAATAGTGGCATACCAAAATCTCCTTGAAGAAATAAAGAAAACCTTGAGCAATTTCTATCTATCTGTCTCTGGATCCTAACTTATTGCAAGTTTGAGGTCTTGGGTTAAATTTCCATCCCGAAATAATAATGGTGTGATGAACACGAACATTTCTTCTCTTGTTGAGTGTTATTTTTCTTTAATATATAGATAACATTTAGATATGTGTAAATATGCTTTAATTAGTTGCTTCACATAGCACAGGTTCTGCCTATCTATGGAATAAACGGCTGTGCACATCACTGTGTCAAGGTATAATATATATTTTCACATGCATTAAGATTTAACATTCCACGTCTATACGCTTAATATAATTCTAACACATTTAATTCCGATCCTAAGTCCCGCAAAAGGCACTCAGAACTACTCTACAATTAAGAATAATTTAACTGATTAGATTCTAACTTGTCATCAATTCGTGGGTAGCGTCGGAATCGATGTAGTTAATGGACTATTGAATTGAATCTTATGTGCAATAGGGAAGACAAATATAAGCGTAGTGATTGTAATTTCGAGGTATTTCAGACAGGTTTGTAAACGTAAATGAAGAATAAATAGTAAAGTATTACTTAGTCAATCATCGTCAACATCCTGTTACAGTCTGTTACAGTACTGCTGGACAAAAACCATTTTTTTGAAAGGAAATTTTGGATTACTATACCACGCTCACCAGACGAGTTGGTATAGGATTTGTTTCAAATTTTCTTTCTCATGTCAGTTATGTTGTTCGTGTGTAGTTTGCCGCCTTAATCACCTTTTACTACGCCCATGGGATGAATAGGAGTGGTGCTCTTTATTCTTAATCCGTCATCGCCCAGAGAACTTAATCCTATACCACACAGAGACTATTACTCACCATACTTGTATTCCGTGAACTGAATTGTCGATTTTATGTATACAGGCTTAAATATGTCACTAATTGCAAAGTTATTTTATACAGTATTCTTTCGTCTCTTGCCTTCTTATATGAATTCTCAACCCATTGTTTATATATGGTGGGCCACAAATTAGTAAACATTTAAAAAAATCATATAAATAATCTATTTGATATATTATAAAAATTGTTTATTTATAAGAAAGCTAATTAATTGGAATTTATTTTTTAAAAATTTCATCGTCTAAATGAGCGCCGTTTCGACGTTTGCACTCTTCTGAGCAAGCAACGAAATTTTCGAATACTCGTCGGCAAAGAGAGAGCAAGATCGCCGAAATCTCTTCGCTGATTTTAGTTTTAGTTGACATAACGTATTTGATTTATCGAAGTAGACACGATTCTTCAAATAACCCCTTAAAAAGAAGTCTACTGGGGATAGATCTGGACTTCTGGGTGGCCATGGAATGCTACCTCGTCTGGAAATCAGCTTTTCCGGAAATATGTCTTTGACAAGTGGCTCCATCTTGTTGAAACCGTGTGTTATCATTGTAGCCAGTAAATTCCAGTAGCATCGGTCCCCAGAACTCCTGTAACATGTTTGTGTGACATGTTAGGTTCCAATGTTAACGAATTGTTGCCCCACTCAATATTTTTGCCTTGTTTGCTCAATCACTTCACTTTGGTAATGTCCTTTATTTAACTCCCCGAATACGGTTATCTTTAGAAAAGCCGCCATAGTGTATGTTAGCACACTAATTTGTCAACATTCGCAATAAGTATGGTAACCACTACTCTTGGATTCTATTCATGCTTTCCAGCAGTAGAGTTTCTTTCGTAGACTCAAAATAAAAAAATAACAATAATACTCATTTCATATGTTGAGCAATTCTGTCTATGCTCGTAGTAAAAAGACACGTATACACATGGAATATCATGCAGATCCGGCAAATATCTATGTTTTAAGGTATTGAGATATCTTGAATGACAAATTGTACAACGTAGAAATGTCATACACTTTTAAAAAATATCGTGATAAATTTCAGACAATACTTAAACAATAAAGACTGAGGCTGGCCTGAAGGGGAAAAATTACTTAAACTTGTATAAATAACATACAATATTTAATACAACAGGCGGAAGATTGAGACCAATTTAGGAAACTTCGCCTCTCTGAAATGTGTACAATATTAAAATTTCATCCCATCTACAGATAAACCCAACATGCTTCAGATTTCACATTAAAATATTCACAATGTTATCTTCGTCCTTTTTTGTCTTTATTCACACTCGGTAAGGGATGAACGTAAATTAAATTTAGTAGCAAAGTTACTTTAAGGTTCCGAAAACTCGAAAAAAAAAACCACCGTGATGGTGGTAAGTTCTTGTAAAGTTTTCGACTTTATAATTCAGTTAATAGTGTAATTTGGTTGATATATTGTTAAAATATCATCTAAGTAGGGCTGTAATTTACAATTTGATCCAATTTTATATCTACAATGCTAGTTTATTGATAAGAGACAGAAATATCTTGACTTTCTTGCGTAAAATGTGTAACAAACGAGAACAATTTGTTATTTTTCATCGTAAGATATTCGACACATATTTTCCCTGAAACATATTTTTTTATAAATTTTGATAAACAAAAGGAACGGAATAATTTTGCTGTAGAGGTTGCTTGCTCGAAACTGATTAATTGACATTCTACAACGGACTTGAAAGATAACTTTTGGAAGGTCATTCTTATTTCAGGCATTCAGTTAAATGAACTTTATAAGTTCTTTTTCTACTGAGAATACAATTAAATTTTAATATCTATATCTGTGATCTGATGATCAGATGTAATATTCCTCCAATACAAAAATGAGGATCCTCCGACCAGACGAGATAAACATGCTTGACGGGCTGCAAGAACTTCTATATTGCAATACAGAATTAGTAGTTGCTCCTTAGTTCTTTACTTCGTAGTTTGATGTCTTTGGAAGATGGCGCTGTAGTATGTATTTTTATTTTGCGCTGTATGTGGAAGTTGTCACAATATCAAACCGACGAAACTACGATGCGTTTCTGGTATAATATTAATTGACTTTAGAATTTTTCTTCCTTTAGCTTAATAATTGAAAGACTCACGACAGACCTTACACTTCAGGTTGGCTAAAGTTTTTTTGCTTGCTCACTCACCTTACCTTATTTTTAGTTCAGATATTTAGACAGTCGTTAAATTGTAATTTTGTTTAAAATTTGGCAGCTGAACTGTTCTTGATACTTACCTTTTTGTCTGTTTTATAAAACAGAATACTTTTAAAGAAAACAACGAAAATTCTCAGTAAACAACTTTCGTGATACAACTCAAAAAAATTCTTTCTCCAAAATAATTTCTTTAACAACATTAATACAAAATTGATAAAATACTGAAATGATGGACGTCAAAACAAGAGTTTTAAGAGCGGTATTATGTTTCTATTATGTCGTGAAAACAAAAGTTCTCTCTCGGAATTATTTTTGTATAAGGTCACACTATTGGAGCCTGGATAAGCGTATAGCGGAGCTGAAATAAGATGGTGCTGGTCCCCTTCAGAGTAAGACACCTGAGACCGGCCACCGGGGTGGTTATTAGTGAAAACACCACATACTCCTGACTTTTGCGTCCCTGAGGAGCCGTAGATCCGAAGAGATTTTCGACACCGATAACAAAAAGAAAAAAGGTACCTGAAGATTATTGGAAATTTACATACAAATTCTTAAGTTATCATCAATAACTTTCGACAGTCCATAGCTGAACAAAAGCCAGTCTTAAAAAGTACGTTTTGGTCTACTATACCACGCTGGCCAGACAGGTTTTTATAGAATTTATGTCAAGTAAGATACCTTCAGATCTCCGGCTCTTCGGGGATTTTCCAACCCGTCAACAAAAAAAAAACCATCAACAGCTCGTACACTGTTACGGTATAATAACATACACATGGTTCTTCAAACCAAGCATCTCACCAGTTACAGATAGTCACAGCTTATAAGGTAATATTAAATCATTGTAAATGATATATAAATAACAAAATGTAGAAAATAAAAAGAAAGTGATCTATTACCTATCTTAGAGGTTTGTCTATGTGAATATTACCTTTGTGGCGACTTCCACATTACAGCACAAACAAAAATATACAACAGCGCCATCTAGTGGAGATACAGCGAACTATGAAGTACGAACGAAACATATGAATGTAATGAACTACGAAGCAACTACTAATCCTATATCGCGAAATAGAGATTTGCGTGGCAAATTACCATATACACAACATCCCAACATCAACCGTTGGGCCGTGGCCCGTCAGGCATGATTACTTCGCCTGGTCGGAGGATCCTTCCTTTGCGTCGGAGGGACACGACACTTGTTTCCTCCACACCTTTCATGATCTCTGAACTGTTAAAGAATTCTTCTGATACTTTTATACAATCGTGAGAATCATATTCAAATTATTAAATTAGATCACATATGATTTTTTTACGAATGATTCGTTATTTGAATACTTATATTCTAGAGAGAAAATATTTCATGACAGTACTGCTCAATACAATCAGCTTAAGAACAAATGTCCGAATCACTGCAGCTTAAACAAAAGAGAGGCTTACTTCTAAATATTCAGTGATTCTATGAATTTCTCTGAATTGAATGCTTATTCAATTAAACATTAAAACCAACTAGGCAATATTACAAAAGCAACTCTAAAAAGACGTTGCTGTTAAATGGGAGGAAATGAAGAAGACGTATATTCATACATAAAATCACGACTGTTTCCCAGGAGACAAAGACCAGTGTTTTTATTCCACGTAATAGGTAGCAAACCTATTGCAGAACCTCGTCTGTCGATCAGCAGGTCCACCACTTGCATGTGAGGTTCGCTTGGGGCCCTATGTGCCAACCCCATGTGAGGAAAAAAGGAGAATAATGGAGAATCTTCCGTTTTGGAAGTCGGCTTAAAACAATGACTTTTAAAAAAATTTAAGCAATAATAGTCACATTAATCCCTGTACAGAATAATAAGTTTAGTGAAAATTCACAATTTTGTGGAAAAACGCTCCGCTCATCACGTAGTGACAGACTTAAAAACACAATGAGAATCTATACCATAAAATTGGATGTCTCCTATATAAAACCTTACACAAACAAGTGATTTATTTTGTACGATACAACTTTCCTTATCCCTAACGATTACTAACGGTGCCTATAACTAATGATAATATTAATAAAATTGTTTATTTATAAGAAAGCCAATTAGTTGGAATTTATTTTTTAAAAATTACATTTTCTAAATGAGCACCATTTCGACTTTTGCACTCTTTTGAGCGAGCAACGAAATTTTCGAATGCTCATCAGCAAACAGAAAGCGAGATCGCTGACATCCCTTCGCTGATTTTTTTTTTAGTTGATATAGTGTATTTGGTGTATTGATGTAGACACGATTCTTCAAATAACTTCTGAAGTCTGCTGGGGATAGACCTGGACTTCTGGGTGGCTAAGGAATGTCGCTTCGTCTGGAAAGCAGCTTTCCCGGCAATATGTCTTTGACAAGTAGCTCCATCTTGTTGAAACCATGTGTTACGATTGTAGCTAGCAAAATCCAGTAGCATCAGTCCCAAGAACTCAAAAAGAAGAAAGAATTGTTGCCCCACCCTATATTTTTGCCTGATTTGCTCAATCACTTCACTTTGGTAATGTGATGCTCCGTTTTTATAATTGTACTTTGCTTAATTTTGATTTAACTCCCTGAATATGGTTATCTTATCTATAGGTCGCTATAGTGTGGCTAGACCGCCATAGTTTTACAATATTACTTATCCAACTTTTTCATTTTCATGTGTTTTTTTTCTCTCTCAAACTCGAGATAACTAAAAATTAGCTAGTAATGGTCTCACGGGGAAGTACCTCCTCGTTTTTACAATAAATTAAAATTTTTGTTAACAAGTAGTAGGCTAAGGGTCTATTTTTATGATAAATACTCGTATCTCTAGTTTAACAAAGCTTAAGAAATATTCTGGGTTAATTTTACTAACATCAGTATTTTTTCTTTCAGAAACATGCTTCAAACCTTGAGTTTTTTCAAAGAGTTATATTTTAACAAACACCAAAAAGTCATTTATTTATCTATCGTATTTGCTAATGTAAACTTAGAGTTAAATTTTTATTCTTTTTTTGTCCTCAGAGCTATGTAGTGCTGCGACTAAGATCCAGGCCTCATTCAGAGGCCACCAGGCTCGCAAGGAGAAGGAACAGGCCCAAAAAGACCAAGAACAGCAGGATAAGGTAACATTTCTGATTAACATTTCTTTTGTTCAGACACAAGAAGTGACACACACACACACATCACGGTTTTTTTAATTAAACAGAGGCCTCCTTTAAAGGAAGAAGGTTGAATAACTTTGATTTAATATCGCGATTAATATATTATTAATTTAGGCGCGCTAGTAAAACAGAGACGCATCGATCAAGCCTTATCCAATCAGATTTCAAGACTTTGCACAAAACGATAATTTTTAAAATCTAATTTGTCAGAGAGCAGCGTTTGAACAATGTGTCATTATTTTCTTAACGTGAATGGACTATAGTCACCGATGTTATTTGAACAAAGTTCAAAGCCACTAAATAAGTTTTTTGAGCATACAGTTGTAATTTTAGTGTTTTAAGTTCTTTTTTTAAGAAATTTAAGCGTCAATGACACTCAGTAACAGAATCGTGGTTGGCGCTAGAAACCAAAAACGCTATCTTAAAATAAAGAAGCTTACCTACTTACATACTGAATAGTTTTTTAAATAAGCATAAAACTTTTTGTTACAGGAGGACATTGAAAAGATTGACCTCACTGATCCGGATCTTAACAAGGCCGCAACTAAAATTCAGGCCTCTTTCCGAGGCCACAAAGTGCGTGCTACCAAATAAGAACTTCAGGTCGTAACAGAACAGGATTATCTCCGACTTCGTAAACACGTAACTAAATTTTAACCATCATTATTTTAACGAATCAATTTTGTAAAATTAAAAAAACACTATATAATATTCAGTTTTGAAAAATTAACATTTTTATTTAATTTGTATTTCATTTAAAATTATTCTTTTCATTTTGTTTATTGTTATAGGTAATGGGAAATTATGCGTAATTTAATGATGTTGGATTGGAATGTAAATAGAAATGTGAGTATTGTCGATTGATATAATCGTGTTATGTGTCTAACTAACTTCATGTTCCGAGGTTGTATTACGTGTGTATGTGCATACATTCATAGTCTGTGACATTTCTAGTATAATGTGGGTACAGTATTTGACAAGTTAGCAAAGAGCTTATATTGTTTTATTGTGAATACGAAGTCAGGAGTTGATGGTTTACGAGAAAAGTGAGTAATCGTGTATGGTATGTCAATTCTTTACTGTTTAAATGTTGTCAATTTTTGTCTTATCATTATTATTATATTATATAATACAAATAACTATGTTTTCTTGATTTAAAAAGCCTTTCTTCAAGTATTATTATTGTGGTAAATTGAAATGTAATCTTTATTGTATGATACCGATAAAATTGTATATTTTCGAATTAAATTGTTTAAAAAAGGGCATAGGATTGACGTGTCTCATAATTACTGAAGAGTAAAAAATACCGATTGATATAAATTGAACTATTTATAAAAAATATAAGGTATTTATCCCGTTTTTTCTATTCATAAATATTGATCACACTAATTCGTGTATGTTTAAGTCAATACAGATACTTTAGTTTCATCAATGACATTCCATCTCTCTTCAATGTTTGTTGAAAGTTCATAATTTTATTTTAGAATTTAAAGTAGTTTTAAGGTTAAGAACATTTAGTAGCATCTGAACAGCTTCGTTTTTAAATGTATAATTTATATTGTTGAAACATAAAGATAAAGTACACCGATTTGTTCATTTAAAAATAACATAATTTGTTAATATTAATTACCGATCTCGCTGGAATTTTCTGTAAATTGCTGGTATGTTTAGGGTCTATATTAAATAAAGTATTTAATATTCGCCTATATTACACATTTATGTTGTCATTTTTTACCTCTTATTCTCAACAAAGTTCCCTCCCTCAACAAAGGAAGAACGAACTTGAAATAAGTCTGCTTTTACGTCGCAAACTTTTTGATACGAAGTACTTTCTTATATATCTATTTCGGCCATTCTTCGGGCCGTAGAAAAGGCCTGCGGCTAACGTCGTCTTGACACAACGAAAAACATGAAGAATTATGAGTAAGTATAAGAACGAAATAAGTAATCATATATTATTTATAGTACAGCTGTACAGCTCCCAGCTGAGAGCTTTAAAAACATTTATCGTAAGCGTGTTAGATATTGTGTAAGATGGAAAAGTTTAGTTTGCAAAATATATAAAATGTGACCGCTGCACCATGAAACAATTGTATGAATACTATGTGAAAAAAAATCTTAGCTCAGTAGCTAAGATTGCTTTTCCCGGATACTACAGCAGTCTTAAGTCTATAGACTGTGATACACCTCGACCTGAATACTAGACTGTTAGACAATTAAGATATTGTGATGTGTAATCGGTCATCTGATTCCTAACTAGATAGTGTCCATACTGCATCGTTTTTTTTCAAGCACAAAGTCAATAATCATGTTTACCGCTCTATTATTAATCTTCGGTAGGGTGGTGTTTATGAATCTATTATATGGCGTTACCGGCCAGGAGAAGTTTTTTGCTATCTGATAATATACTAAATATATTTCCATAAAACCATACGAAATTCAATTTTCTTATCAAAACTTCTCAAGAATACTTTTTTGTTTTGGATAAAGTGGAAGCAATTTTTTGTTTTAAGCTCGTAATTTATCAGGGAGTAGGTTCTACCCTCTTCAATGTCAGTATCTACTGTCTCATGTTATTGCTTATTGAAATCGACAAAGTAATAAAATTTGCACATCAGTATGCTATTGTTGATAAATTCTTGTATTAGAATATTTGTAGATGAATTACCGTCTTGTCAATTTTAGGTTGCTCGATAATGATAATGCTTTGAGGTACTAGTAGACGCTTACCGTTGGAATCACCGTGGGCTTTTTTAAATCTAAAATGAATTTAAAAATAGGCATAATTCTTTATTTATGTTTTTCATAATAATAACTGTAACAGGAGGGTATGTGTTATATTGCGCCAAAGCAGAAAGGATTTTAGATCAATGTCCAACGGTAGATAGTTTTGTACTGTATGTGATATAAGGCTGTTGGCCTCAGGTCTCTAAAATATTCAGAGGTTTTCGGTGAACATTCAAATCTCTTAACTCGTAATAGTTGGTTTTGGGCATTGTATATTATACCTACATAGTTACATACTCATCGACGCGAAAACTTTCATCGAATGATTGCAGGCTTAATAGTTACTTTTACCTAGATTAAACTGTTTTATATTACTTAAGAAATACTTGGCAAATAGGTGTATAATAATGAATCGCAACACACACAATCAAAACAGGTACCAGACGCTTAAAATACAGTACGTAGTTATTTAAAATAAGACAGTTTCTGTTTCAGTTTACCAAATTTGCCGTTCCTTCTTTTATCGAAAGCTAAAATAAATTTCTGTAGTCTCTTTAATTTAAATAAAATAACAAAACCATCGGTAATTTATCCTATTTGTCCATTAAATTGGTAATATGGGTACGACCACATGTTGTTTAAGTTGTTACGGTAACCGTTAAGGTTTGTTGGTTGAAATTTTTGAATCGAAGGTGTTTTAGCAATATATGACTCATACTTCACTCCATTGGGATTTCTTCTAAATTGAAAAGGTCTATCACTAGCGTACTTGGGTCTATTCAGTTTAATTTCAGTATCTTTCCATATCCTCCAAATTCTTCCCACAGAGTTTTCAGGCTGTACATTTATACTATTACTTTGATATTCTGGATTCGGTCCATATATATCTTGAACAACTTCTGTATAAGGAGATGAGAATGTTTGTGGATCTTCTGGTGTATTTGTATTAATGGAATTTAGAATATTATCTCTTGAGTAGAAGTTATCTGCGTTGTAAATAGCTGAATTGTTTTCAGCCACATACTTTAAATAATTGTTGTATGCTGTGTGATAATTTTGAACATAAGTATTGTAAGGGTTTATTGATATAGGACTCAATGTTTCAGTTGCCCATGGTGCGCTGGTATATTCATCAACAGTAGTTTGTTCAGGATTTGAGGGCAGTCTTCTTTCTTCCATTTCTTGGTAATTATGATCCTTTATAGTTATAACTTCCTGTGATTCTGTAAAAGACGTAAATCATACAATACAGAATTTATGATTAACGTCTGAAAGAACTTGCAAAGGTTGGTAAATAAACTTTATAAAATGAGAGTAAGTATGTAATAACGTTAAAATAGAATATCTGAAAATATTATTAACAAATTGTTTTCAGAGATATGAAGAAGCAAAGTATGGTTTACCTTAGATGTATTAGACTGAGAGAGAACCTGCACCTTTCAAAACCTAACAGGTCTATTATATAGAATTTGTTTTTCCTTTATCACCAATAAATCTGTGATTAATATTTAACTTACCACTTTCAGGATTGATTGAAGTTATAAGGGCCTCCTTGTCAGTAGGTTCGATGTATTCGCTATCATGTAGTTTAGGAGAATTTTCCATATTATAGTCTATTGCGAAAACTGTTACATTAGTGTTCTCACTTATTAATGCTGGTATAATGTGCAATTTATTGTTAGGAAGAGTTGTCGAGGTTTCTTTAGGTGCGATTTCTTGTAGATTTTTAACAAAACTTGCATTTGCCTCTTTAAGATTCATTTCATATTGAATAGATAGTGGTAGTTTAGAAATTATGACAGAATGTGTCGCATTTTCAATATTTCTAATTTTACCACAATCACATGTCTCATGTTTAACTTCATCAGAGCTTTCTTTTTCTGATTTTAGTGTCGTTGAAGAATGATGGTTATGTTTTTTTTTCTTGTGTATCTTGGGCATTACTGATTTAAGTTCTTTCAGCAAAGGTGAATTACTACTGTCTATTTCATCTTCAAAAAATTTCGAATTCTGACATTTATGTTTGTGAGAAGACTTTTTAGCAGATTTAGATTTAACCTTATCTTTTACAGCTATGCTTTTTCTTGAAATTTGTTCTTTTGAACTGGCAGCAGCTTGTAATTTAGGTTTTAAGTTTCTTCTGTCTATATTGCCTTTCACACGTAGATAGTGTGCTGGGCCTGGTTTCACATTACCTGTTTTCATAATTAATGGATTTTTAATAGGTATTGCCCATAGTTTAGTGTTATTGGCTAAATTTATTGATGGTTGCGTGTTTTTCGAAGTAGTAAGAGTTTCTTTAATTTCTCTTCTAGAATCTGATAATTTAAAAAGCGGCCTTTCTTCAATCTCATCCTTATTATCCTGTAAATGAACGAGTTGTTCATTATGCTCATTTATGCTATTATTATCAAGGATATCCTTTTCATATACTTCAGTTGCATTCGTTTTTATATTTAAATCAATCTGAAATTTAATTTTCGAATTGAATAATAATAATTTAAAGTTCTGAAGAAGTAGTACAAATATTTTACATTGACAAATAATTTTATGTTGATTAGGTTTTTTTTCTACTGGGTTATATTATTAATATTATAAAAAACAAACATGAAAAGTATGAAATATATATATATATTAGGGTGTCCCTTAAATTTCAAGTTCGATATTTTTTTACGCATACCTTCTTAAAAGTTTCGTAATAACCCTATATTGTCTAGAAAAAAATATTAGTTCGATATATAAACGATAACCCGTGCCGACTTGCTATTTAAACTTGTCGAAAACTCAGATTACGTTTAAGAGTCGTGAGAACAATTTTATAATTAATCTTGATAATTTGTTTGATATTGCACATGGTGATGCTTTTGAGAGAATGAAAATAGAGGAAGATAAATTATTTTTAATGAAACAGAGAGAGCCAGGTCGACCGGAATGCTTAGGTGGTGTAAATAAAAATTTGGCGGAAAAAGAACAAAGATCTAGACAACGATGATTGGAAGAAGAGGAAAGGATCGTAAGACAAAGAGAATCACTAGCTGTTGCATCTACTTCCACCACAAATAACTTAGACAGTGTAGAAGATTCAGACGAAGAACAGATCTTGAATTCTGAACTCAGCTTGCCGGAAGTTCCCTGCCATGAACAAAGTTCAAAAAGAGGTAGAAAGAATCTTATAACACCTAAACTAGTTGCAGCTTTAGATCGATGCCAGTTAAGCATTAGAGATACCGTTTACATTCTTAATGCGGTGGTAGAAGCGCTTGGTCTGAGCAGCGATGATTTCTGTATTAACAAATCCTCGATTCAGCGAATTCGTACTGAAACTAGAAAATCAAGGGCAGAAGCAATAAAATCTAACTTCCAAAACAATGTACCCGACATAGTCACAGTCCATTGGGATGGAAAACTATTACCGGGGTTGGATGTACGGAGTTCAAAAGAAGAACGCTTGCCAGTTATAGCTTCATTTGACGATAGAGAGCAGCTTCTTGCCGTGCCGAAGCTAGAAAGTTCTTCTGGAAAACATCAAGCGAAGGCTGTATCAGCAGCTCTCTTTGACACCTTTATGATAAAGTGCAAATAATGTGCTGCGACACAACAGCTTCCAATATGGGTCGTTTCAATGGAGCTTGTGCTATTTTGGAGCAAACTTTAGGAAGAGAATTGTTGCTTTTCGCCTGTCGTCATCATGTTTATGAATTGGTCCTAAAAGCTGTCTTTGAAACCAAGATTAAGCAAATTACTAGTAGCCCAGATATTCCGATGTTCAAAAAGTTCCAAGAAAATTGGAAAAACATTGATTGTACTAAAATTGAACCATCTCTTAATTTCGTAAAAGCACGGGTTGCCGAGACAGACATTCAAGCGTTGTTACTATTTTATAAGGCAGAATTAGATAAAGGTTTTGTAAGAGATGATTACCGCGAATTGGTCGAACTGTGCGTAATATTTTTAGGAGGAGACACAGAGGAAAAGTTAAAACTAAGGCCCCCCGGAGCTATACATCAGGCACGCTGGATGGCGAGAGCGATCTATTCTTTAAAAATATGTTTACTTCAGTCACAATGCAGAGTAACTGCGAAGGACAAAAAGGCTCTACAAGATGTTTGCTTATTTCTCGTAATATTGTATGTTAAACCTTGGCTCGAATGTACAGTGGCGACCAAAGCACCTAATCAAGAATTGCGCTTCTTGAAGATGTTAAAAGAGTATGAAAAAGTTGACGCAACAATTTCTAAAGCTTCTATAAGCAAGTTCAGCCATCACTTGTGGTATTTATGTGAAGAGACAGTCATTCTATCACTATTTGATGATGAAGTTGACAACCAAACTAAGAAGAAGATGATTGCCAACTTCAACAGGGACAAAATCTCGGATTTTAGCAAACGCTATGACCCGTCGAAGGAAGAACTGACTCAAAAGATGTTTGGTAAGTTAAATTGACTTTTTGTTGGATTTCAATTTCAATGTCCAATACTTATTTATTTATTTTCAAAATTGTTGTTGATTTTTATTTGTTATTTAACTTATTTTTCTTTTTTTTAGACAAAGCACTGGATGATTTCGTATCGGAAAAGAACAAACAATTTTTATCACGACTGGAGATCGACGACAGTTTTCTAAAGGAAGATGTATCTTCTTGGAATAACAATGCTGCTTTTCTGGAGGCTAAAAGAAGAATAAGTTATTTGAGAGTTGTAAATGATACTGCTGAAAGGGCTGTTAAATTAATGCAAGATTTTAACGGACTTATCACGGCTGAAGAAGAACAAAAACAGTTCTTGCTGCGCTGTGTCCAGGAACATCTAAAATTGTATCCAGACTATAAAAAAACTACTCTAAAAAGAAGTTACCCTGAATGATTCTTATTTCTTTATGTTTTTAATTAAAGATTAATGTTCATCTAATTTATTATTTAATTTTATTCACTTAATTCATTGCATTTATAGTGAAATTATAGCAGACTGAAATTTTAGGACAAAACACGTTTTTTACTAAACTTTGAAGCTCGGTCGGCACTGGTTGCAATTATGCTAGATTGATAAAATTTGATATTTAAGTATCTTATAGCATTAGTAAAAATAATAGAGGGTATGCATTTCGAAAATCGAAAAAAAATTTTTTTTTGTCATATAAGGGACACCCTAATATATATATATATATATATATATAAATTATATTATTATATATAAAAGCATACATAATAAATTATACCTATGGATATGATATTTGCAACATTATTACGATCAATTTACGCGTACCGTGTAACTTGCAACTGAAATAAGTATTCAATAGTCACCAAACGTTGTGCAAAAAAAGGAAAAAGAATTTTTATATTGATTAGTTTGTTTTTTTTAATTATATATCGACCCCAGAAAAAAAACATTAATTATCTACTGTTTTTTTTGGATTCTGGATGGATGGATATTGTTATCTCACCAATGTTTTGAGGGTGACTTGATAAAAAAAAAATATACTCACAGTATGAGCGCCCACAGGTATAAAAACTGTAACCAAAGTTACATAAATAGGGCAAAATATTAAAAAAAACTTCATCATCTAAAATTCAAAACACGAACACCATTATTCGTTATATCACAGCTAAAGAAAGAAAAATACTGACAGAATCTAATCTAATGTTTTTAAAATATTAAAAAACATAATAATTGATTTTTCATACTTACTCCTTGATACTGGAAAGTTCCTTAAGTTCCAATCATCAACAAAGATCACGCTTAATTCATTTCATGAATGTTTGTATTTCAATTTTAGTTTGGATAATCATTAAAGTTAGATCGATTTTGAAACAATGTTTTAATTAAATTTTAATATTGCAGGAATCTGATTTAATTAAAACTCCTCACATGATAAAAATAATTATTTATTTCAAATGGAAAGGAAACAATTAGGAGCAATTACAAATTTCTAGGGCAGGTAATTACCTGCCCAAAGTCAATTGGTTTTGATGCAACTTATAACCCTAATAATGGTGTTAAAAATCTATACGTTTAGTTATGTCTTATTGAGATATATGTGAGCAGGAGCAGACAGATCACCACGGTACGGTAAGCTGCTATATCAGGATATGAACATCATCTGCAGTTCTAGAGACCCAAATACATCAGTGCAACCCTTTTCTCAGAGGAAAGGTAGAGGAAATGGCAATAAACTCTCACTCTTGCAAAACTGATTTGTGTAACTCCAGTTTTTTGTGGAAGTTTTTTTGTAAGACTCCGGTCGGGTAGTACTATAAAAATCGAAGTACACCTCTTTCACAATAGAATGTGTTCTGGAATTGCCACAGATGAGTTTAAGACTCTATCAAAGACATCTGGGGAGCCACATTTCTCGCATTGAAATCAAACTGTCTCTGTCAGCTGTTAGCTATAGCCAACTTATAGCATCGTACGGTGACGAATTTAGAATATACAGTTTCGCCACCTACATTCATCCAGTGGATATCGTAAGAGTCGACTCAGGGAGCAAATGTGTAAGATAACTGCTATTCCAAGAGAAGGAAAAGTTTTTGGTGAGAGTCGCAAAAATTTGAAACGACCTGCCTGGGTCTATTTTTCCTGATGAGTAGAACTCTTGAGCCTTTAAGAGTAGAGTGAACAGGTTTCTTCTGGATGAGCGTGTACCACCTTCGTCTTCATCTACACTTTCCATCAGGTGAGATGGAAGGCAAACGCCTATTCCATTACAAATATAAGAAAAAAAATCTTCTCTGACCAGCGTATCCAAGTTGTTAATTACGATGAATATATTAAAAGAAACAAAACAACATCTTTAACATTTATTGGTTAATAATAAATCTATACATAGTCAATATACAGTAACCAATCGTGTGGAATTCCGTCACTATCGTTATTATTAAAACAATTAACGTGATAGTCCTACTGATTTTCCGCATTAATTCCACGGTTGTTAATGGTGCCCCTTTTGAAGACTCTATTGGTAAGTGCAGTGATTTACGAAGAGACTTTATCTCATATTTATCATGTTCTGGCGGAGTTACCTATAAACACAACACATTGAAAATAAATAACTATAAAGTCTAGAAAAGAAAAAGAAACATTACTGTGGATTTCAAAATATTTTTGAAACACACAATATTAATAAACTACGTGTAATTGTATTGTTCCGTGTGGTGATGGATTAACACAGAGTGTCACTACCCCATAAAAATTCCCATAAGTGTCGTAAGAGGTGACTAAGAGAGCAAAATATGTAAGATAACATCACTGTAAAGACAAGGAAAACTCTAAACAAAGCTTATACCAACTCATTTGGCCACTGTGGTATAGTAGGCCAAAACTTTCTTTCCAAGAAGAGACCTATGTCCGACAGTAGACTATCAAAGGTTGGTGATGTGAGATCTGATGATGAATTAATTTCGAAACAAGTTCGAATGGGACACCATGAGCAACATAATTGTTATGGTTTATTATGTTCCTTAAAAGGGATAAAGAGTTCCTAAAATAATCAATTTATTATTTATATCAAAAACAAAGACGAAGTTATCAAACAAAGATTAACATGAAATATATTATACTCGTAACCGCTTGAAATTGTAACAAAATTAAATTTCTAAAGCAACAAATTCAAAAGACATCCATTTCTAAGCAGATTACAGTAATATTGGGATTTCTAGGATGAATTAAATTCTTACACACAATATTATAGAATAGCATTATAGATATAAGTTAATTGTTTAGAATACAATAGCTATCGTGCACTCATAGACTCATACACGTATATACACACACACACACACACACATACACACACACACACACACACACACACACACACACACAAATACACACACACAGTGCTAACCTACTTTTACGATGTATATTTATTGCGTTTTCTTGCTTATGTTACATTAATATTAAATATATTCATAGCTAGAGGCTTACATTTAATATTACGGGGGACGGTGTCAGTTTGAAATACAGGTATTTTATCCCAGTACAAAGGACAGAGTTTCTGTAGAAGAACATATTTTAGAGGCTTACAAAATTGTAATTGTGTTACATTTGTTTTTTTCTATCAATAAATTATTATTATTATTTTAATAGTCACAAAAACTTTGAAAATTCAAACATAAATCGATACTCCACCCAGGATGTATGATACATACATATTTTTATCTATGAAATATTACATGTACGAGCGTGTGTAAGATTCAAATAATCATATATCATACTCAGCTTTGCGACACCGAAAGGCTTGAATAGAAGAAAATGCGTGCTGCAATAAGTTTATCTTAAGCAAGATATTTCTAGCATATTCTAATTTATAAATAAATAAACCCCTTTGCCCTAGATTCTTCGATGAGAAACAATGTACACAAATATGAGGGCGAAATCCAGAAATAAAAATATCCATCATAGTCAGTGGTACTGATGTTAACGTACTAAGTCAAAAGTCATGTGAAAGAGTCCGACCAAAGGCCATCAATCAAAAGCGTACTGGGCAAAAAGTATTTGTACATAAAAAGTTTATGCTCTCTGTACTATACCAAAGTGACACAGAATAAAACGCCAGTATGTTATTCTATAACTTAATTCTAATAAAGTTTGAAAGTACGTCTCATAAAACTTAAAATGTGATTTTTTATTAATAATTTGTAAATTATAAAAGAGTATTAATGAAAATTATTGTAATGTGTGTTTGGTGTTAAATTTCGCTTCGGTGGCGCTGCTGTAGTGAATGCGACTGTTGTGCTCGAGGTCTTGGGTTCGATTCCAGAGTCGGACCAAATGTTTCTATGACTTTTTTATTTTTTTTGTATTAAACCTACCAAAGTGACTCTATTCTGCCTGATGGAAAGCATGAATAGAATCCAAGAGCGGTGGTCGCCATACTCACTGCGAATGCCGACAGTGCAATATGGCGACCTACGCTATGGCGGCCTAACGAGATGCTTTTTCACACACCGCTTAAAGTACCCGAGATCGTAGTGGGAGGGAAACACGTGCGCCGGTAATGAATTCCAGGCTTTAACCGTTCTGCACAGGAAGGAAGAGCCGAACCGTTTAGTTCGGGAGCGTATGTGTACCATTCTGAAACGATGACTTCCAAGGCTAGTACGAGTTGTCCTATAGAGGAACGGAGAGGATGGGATCAGTTGGAAGAGCTCATCAGAACACTCTCCATGATAAAGACGATAGAGGGCTGCCATAGAGGCGATATCTCTTCGCAACTGCAGAGACTCAAGGGATTCAGTGACTTTTGGAACTATTTGTTTCGACGTTTATGTGTTTTCTATGTATAGTATGCATGTATTTATAAAAAAGAAAAGTATATAAGTATTCTATCAGTCTGTCTAGTTATCATAGCATAAGGTCTGTTCAGTTTGAAACTAGATGACGTTGTGTGTCAAATGTCCGAAAAGGTCCGAAATATTAACACGACATTGTATCACATCAACCGCTGTTAATAGTCCACTATTGGACATAGGCCTTTCCTTCTAAAGGAGACATTGTATGGCCACATCAAAATGCCTTAGATGAATATTATACTTCACTTATGAAATTGTCGAAATTTCCTTGGAATATATTTAAGGAAAATATTTAATATTTAATATTTAATACTAAGGGTCATTGGTGGTCTTACTGACCTAGCGGAGTATATATTAGACAAGTTATTTCAGATAAAACGGAAAGCTTCAACGTTTAGAGTCTATCGGGAAATTTGGCAAAATAATTTACATGTTTACACTTTGCTCAAGGTGTAACTGAGACTATCATTATTGTACACACATAATTTTTAAAAAAAATTTCATCTCTCCCTAATTAACTTTGCTTCAGTTGAGCACAGTTGAGGTCAAAAAATCATCTCTTTTTTGCCTAACCTTTCATAAACAGCTTCGAAATGTTTCTACTGTCGAAAATTGACAAAGATACTACCTGAAATCCAACTCCAGATTCTATGTGTGATGGCCTACTGCCCTCCGGGCATGGCTGGAAATTACCAAGCTCTATCATATATATGAAGGAGTGCAACTAGTAACTAATACTACTAAAACATGGAGAATAACATTGATATTGCCGTAATAAAGCTATTAACTTTATAAGCTATTTATTTAACAATAAAATCAAGTATTGTTGTCTTGGTTCTTAAAAACATTAATTGCTTTTATTACTTCTTCTTTCTTCTCTTTAAGACAATTAACGTTTTCAAAGGAATGTAGACTGTGCCCAAAAGTACAGGTCGGTCATATTCAGTCAATATGGTCATATTTGAGAGCAAATTCTTGAATGATTTTTGATTTTTGTATCTAAGTAATTTTTGTTTAGCTTTATTAAATTTATCAATTACCTTTTCGTTGCCATCAATATCAGCTTTCACATCAGCGTGTATGGGCTGCGCATGATTGGTTACTATGTGTAGTGCACCCGCTGCACTGCGTTTTGCTCTTGATTGGTCTATTCGTGGTATGTTCTGAATGATAACAAAATATATCAAAATATTATTGTAATCGGTCTATCGGTCAAGTATTGGTTCATAGTGACAGTTTACGACATATAGTGGAGGTTTATCAGTCATTCTGATGACTCGGAACCGATATTTTATAACTGAATTTATATTTAGGACTAGCAGTTCTGAATTCATTTATAATTTGATTTCGTTAAATTAAATAAATCAACCAATGATTGGCCGACCAACGAATTTCATTTAAAATTCTTTTCAGATACCTAACAGTAAAATGTGTACCTTAATGGAGAATATTATTAGACCTTAGAGATCTTTGTCCCTAACGTAATTCTCTTCAAAGTCATCGGCAGAATAGTATCAATAATTCTATTAAAACAGAGAATTAGGAATTGAGTTTGTTTATTAAGATATATATACAGAAAATAAGGGATGCAATTGTCCAAGTAAAAAGAACTATGCTAAGCTAGTAAACTGATTAATAAAAATTTACATTAATATAAGTGATTAATCAATTTTAAGACCATTTATCGTACGTAAATATAGCGTATATGTATCTCCTGTAGGCATGGTGTTTATTAATACGAGGTGTTTATTATTTTTTCCATGCCTGCCTGGTGTTAAATTAAGAGAAGACTCTCTCTCTTGGCTAAGCTCTAGAAGATATTCTCCATGTCCCCTGAGAAAACTGCTAAAAACAACAGCTCGCCAAGTCTTACCAGTCAAGCATTATTAAGTGGTTAAATCAATGAAATGATAGTAAGGTAAAAAAATTATCATTTAATCACATACCTACCTTTTTGTCATGTTGACCTAAAACAAAACAAGATATAAACATAACCAATAAAACCCGTGTCTTCATGATTTCAACATACTTGTTACTTGTAACACATAAAACACAAAACATTTTTATGTTTAATATCGTAACGAAATAAGTTATAAAAATAATCGGTTTTATATATCCGTAGTTTGAATATTAACTTATGGTGTATTTTCATTTGTGGTGAAGAGAAGCAAAATGACAAAAATGTTGTCATTACTCCTTTTGTACCTACTTCATAATATTCATGGACATTCTGACACAGAGGTAAGTGGATTCATGTTTAATCTGACAGTTTTGAGTTACTAGTCAACTTACCGTTTCATCAGATGTGGATTACCCAAGACCGGGGTAGTGAATGGTTCTTGGCGTAGGCCTTCGTGCAACAGTGGACGACAGGCTAATAACTGTTACTTATTTAACTATCTGTTGATATTTTTGATAAATGTCAATAGAATATGGAATAAGTAGGTCTCTCATGTAAGTCTCACAGGTATTAGTACCTCTACAGCCACACTGATTTCAGCATGAACGGGCTGGCTCGACTGGGTCAGTACCAGGAGGGGCGGGAGGGCCCCCAGAAGACCAACCTAAAACGACAGCATCCGTGCTGTTGTGTTTCGTTGGTGAGTGCGAGACCGGGGACCATTTATGCAGGAGTGATAGTTATCGTAGTAAGTGTGTGTACTTTAAGCAGCCAAGATGACTGTCATGCCTGTTACGTCCCCAGCCGGAACGCATAAAAAGCATCTCACTAGGCCGCTATAGCGTGGGTCTCCATACTGTATTGTGTATGAGTGAGTGTGATGATCACAACTTTTGGATTCTATTCATGCTTTCCATCAAGCAGAGTAGAGTCACTTTAGCCGGGTCTTAAATAAAAAAAAAGTAAAACGCACACAAGCAGTCGTATCGGTTGTACGCTACAATAGTCGTAGCGTCGGAAGGGAAGGATTATCCTGCCTCAGATAATCCTATCCTTCCTACAAATATTTAAACCGGAGTTTCAAACATTTCAGTGAGATATTAGCTTTTGAAATACTTAACACCTACCTACAAAATCAATATATAAAGCAGAATGGCATATCCGGTACCACTAGCAATATGTAATGGATGGTTACGCCATTTGTACTGTTTATAAAGTGAATCATCATATAATTATCATTCTTTTAGGACTTCGCTAAAACAATTTAAATTTTTCTTAAAAAATTGTTACAACTGCAATAACTAAACGCATTTCTACGTTTATTAAACTTGTTATGCTTAACATTTGCCTAGTTTTAAAACTAGATGGCGTTGTGTACAGATGTCCGATAATATTTTTAAATTAATTTATATTTAAAAAAGATAAAATATTTATATCGATATTTATGAATGAGCTTACTAGTGTATTTGGAAGCAGAATAACATTTTATTGACAGATCAAAAAAATCGTCTGAGAATAATTTTGATTGCAAAAAATTGGAGCCATCTTGTTGACAACAATGAAAATTCATTTGTGATAGCCTGTCAGGGCTGTTGACTTCAGTGGTGTACATTGTAAATTACAAACTGGAATAATATTTTAACGCAAAATTCTAAAAATCTAGGAATTTAAAATGCTGATCAGTCAAATACAAAAACAATCCTTAGGGATTGTTAGCATGAGATACGCATGGCGATACAAAAGATCCATACACAAAGATACATTTCTGCCCATTCTTATTTAGACTTTTTTTTACATCATGATAACTCTACATTAATTACATATATCGCCAAACAAAAGATTTATTAATTGATATTAATGTATTATCTCTGGTTGATGTTAAAAATGTCTATGTACATCGAGAAATACAATTAATTTATGAAAGAGATACGCATTAGGGGTTAACTTCTTTACTAGAAAAGAGACAGCGTTCTAATTTTAGATTTTCAGTCATGTGTTGTACATATTTGAACCTCGCGTTACTAACACTGTTTAATTTATAAAATCAAAATAAAATCCAGATACTGAAGATACGACACGCTCACACGCGATACATATATTGGTCTTTAGAGTGTAGTTTTACTTACGGCTTGTAAAAAAAAACTAAACTTTGGCTTATAAGGATACTAATGTTCACCATACAAAAGACATGAAGTTTATAGTTAGAAGGCACAATAAAAGACAAAATGATAGTAAATACAGAGAACACGATAAAAGTTACACATGTACAATTTACGCCACTCAAATAAATTTAGAACGTTGTAAGTATATTCTTATTTTCATTTAATTAACGTACTGCCCCGAAAGCATTCATCGCGTTTGTCAGTTGCGACTGGTGTCAGGCGTCGAAGAAAAATATATTGTCTTACGTCTTTTTTCGGAATGTGTAGAAAACATTTATAGACTATTATTACATATATTATGATTATGTTTGTTTGTTTACATAAAAATAATATTGAATTAAAATTATATAGTAAATGTTAGATTAATATTTAAGTATTATTGATGATGAATTTATAAAGTAAGATAGATAGGTACTCTTTATTGTACACCATAACTAGAATACAAACAAAAGTGGCAGAATGGGCGGTCTTATCGCAGTCTGCGATCTCTTCCAGGCAAAAGATGGCGATTTGGATGTACATACATAGTATTATGTAGTTATTTCGCACATTACAGTTTAAAGTATGTATGTCACCTGAAATACTGTCACTGTCACTAAATAATTATTCGATAAAAACTCTATTTTAATTTATTTAATGTTTCATTCTCACAGTGAAATCCTGTTATCAATACAGTCCTACAATAAAACTTATGTGTTAAGTAAAATAAAAAGCATCTGTCATATTACAACTATCGGTCCTAAACTCTTTCATAATATTCATAGTTGTTCTATAGATGTATAATTCACCTGAAAATCATTTAGTATTAATTACAATAGTTAGACAAGTATAAGAGTAGTCGTAGGTTCGAACAACATGCCCGAAGTCATTAAATGTCTACACCATATGAGAAGGGTTTATCGCCTCTCGTGTTGATGTTTACGATAGACCCGTTGAATGGCGGTTATTCTGAGTGTGAATTTACACTAGTAGGAGATCCGATGTTACTGTTATCATATATATGACTGCCTCGATGGCGTAGCGGTAGCGAAAGCGACTGCTGAGCTTGAGGTCTCGGGTTCGATTCTCGGGTTGTATGTTGTATGATCTGCGAATATTTATTTCGGAGTTTGAGTGTTTTCTTTATATATGTATATGTATGTATTTACAAAAAAAAGTATGTAAGCATTCTATCAGTCAGTCAAGTTATCACAGCACAAGTTCCGCTTAGCTTGAAACAGATGGCGTTGTATGTTAAATGTCTGAAATATTTATTTATTTATTATTATATTTAATATAAATATATATTCTCACTGTTATTATTAGCTAAAGTCAGGTTTCGGTGGATTAGGTTACACCAATAAGAGTGTCATATTTAATGTTTTGTCATGAACGAGTACGAATGACGGTGACGGGTTAAGAATACAGAGTGCACCCCACAATCCCTATTTACTCTATATATGAAATAAAAACCGACTAAGAGAGCAAACTCTGTAGGACAATACTATATTCCTCCCTTCCCTTTTCACTCTGCACAGCAAAGAGACGGAATTATTGAAACTAACTTTATACTCATCTAGTTGGCGTGCTATTGCTACTAACTAAAACTTTTTTGGAGTTTACTCCTTAAGAACCGGTTTTTTGATATAAAGCGCCCGGTATGAGAAAAATGTGAGGAGTAAAATCTACTGAATGACCTCGTTACGTCTTTGATGCGGCTGCGCTGGTTTTGGTGCGGCTGCACCGGTTGTGAGTGTATTAAGACATTTATAGAGTATGCTGCAAAGCGACTATATCTATATGTTATTTTCATTAATTTGTTAATTTACCCTTTCATACGGTATCAATCCTTTCTTAGTTTCTCTTAATTTCAGTTAAATAAGCTTATTTTGCGTCTGTTTTGATAATCTGGAGCTGACACTCACAATTTTCTTAAGTAGAGACTCATGTTAAAAACTGCTAAAGATTGTTGTTCATTGGTTGTTATTGCTCGCTGTTGTTGTTGTTGTAATGTATGACCAAACTTATAATCATAATCCAACGCAGCGCCCCTCACTAGAGCGTGCGCTCCCGTCCCTATATTTTTATTATCTGTGGATACACCTCTGTCTAATAAAGAAATATGACGTCCTGAATAAAAGTTGACTAATTATTATAACGGATATTCCTTTTCCAATGTAATCTACGGTCCTATTCAACAGTTGTATTGTACCTATTTTGACGCTTACTCTTGTAATGTAAATACTCAAAGTGCATATATGTAAATACTTATAGAAACAAGTAATAATAAGGTAAGTTAACAGCTGTAGTATCAAAGGATCGGGGAAAATGATAAGTTCTATGATAGATACAAGAATAAACATAAAAACATCTTGAAAACAATAAGAGTTAGGCTAAAGTAATGTGAGGATCAATGTAATTTCAGCATCATTTAACGTTTTCATTTACATATATTAGACCGTTTCACACTATGCGATTACGCGACACTGAGTATGAGAATCTTCTCTTCTCTTCTTCTTCTTCTCAATCTTACGTAATGTGAAGTAATAACACATTAAAAATGTTTTTTTTTTCAAAAGAAGAAATATACCTGTTAGTTTGAAGCGCGATTTGAGTGATTTCCTATTTCTGAGTTATGTATTAGTGGTATATAAGAAGAAATTTAACTATTTCAAAATTACTATTCTGCTTGTGGCGACTGAAATCATATATTATAGGCAACCATAGAATTTTATGGTTGATGGTAAGTGATCACCGCTGCTAATATCTACAATCCCAGAGCCACAAGCGTAGTAGCTGTTTCCTCTTTCTTTTGTGAACCAAACCCAATTCCAATTCCATTGGTCAAGTTTAATTTTCTATGTGACCACTCACTCTAGATTACCCGAAATCTACAGCATATCCAAAGCATGGCAATCGCCCACGAAGAATTGAATATATAACACTTGATATCGACATCTTCCAGCCTCCCGAACAAGCAGGATTCCGAAAAGGTTTTAGTATGATAGACCACATTCATACGCTGCAGCAGGTTATACAGAAGTCCGAAGAGTGTAACCTTCCACTATGCTCGGTGTTTGTGGACCATGAGAAAGTTTTTGATTCAATCAAAACTTGGGCTGTGCTATAGTCTCTCCAGCGGTGCCAAATTGACTATCGGTACATCGAAGTATTAAAGTGTATGTAACGCCAGTATGTCAGTCCGTTTACAAGATCAGAGCTCGAAACCTATCAAACTACAGCGAGGTGTAAGATAGGGAGATGTGATATCTTCAAAACTGTTCACCACAGCACTGGAAGATGTCTTCAAGCTTCTAGACTGGAATGGACTTGGCATTAACATCAATGGCGAGTACATCATCCACCTCTGATTTGCTGATGATATAGTTGTCATGGCTGAAACCGTGGCAGATCTTAGCACAATGTTTGATGACCTCAGTAGAGTCTCTAAACGAATGACAGTCCATGTCACAACCACTGCAGTGGAAAAAGGAGAATCTACCCTCGAAGTGGTTGACGACTACGTATATCCAGGACAGACTATCCAGCTGGGTAGGTCAAATTTCGAAAAAGAGGTCAATCGTCGAATCCAGCTAGGTGGGGCATTGTTCGGGAAGCTACATAACGTTTTCTCGTCACAAATATCGCAGTGTCTCAAGACATAAACTTTGACCAGTGTGTGTTGCCAGTGATGACTTACGGCACAGAGACGTGGGCGCTCACTATGAGCTTGATAAAAAGGCTCAAAGTTACCTAAAGAGCAATGGAGAGGCCAATGCTCGGCGTTTCTTTGCGTGATCGAATTAGGAATAAGGAGATCCACAGACGAACCAAGGTCACCGATATTGCCAGTAAAATTGCTAAACTTGGTGGCAGTGAGCGGGACACATGAGACGATGACCGATGAGGCCTTAAAGTTCTGGAGTAGTGACCGCGTACTGGGAAACGCAGTTGGTAGGCCCCCACAACGTAGTCCGACGAGCTGGTGAAAGTTACGGGTAGCTGCTGGATGCGGGCGGTACGAGACTGGCTGTTGTGGAGAACCTGGGAGAGGCCTATGTCCAGCAGTGGATGTCTTTTGGCTGCGATGGTGATCTTGATGATGACGATATCGACAAATATAAGTCTTTATGCGTGGCATGGAAGCATTGAAAATCAATTTATTAGTTCCGTGTGTTTAATAAGTACTTCTCTCTCGTTTTTCCTTATCTACGCAAATAGTTTAATCATCACTTGAGGGCCTTTTTTAGGCCAAGAGTTAATTAAACTTTATGAACTAGATTTTTAACAAAGTTCGGGTGACATTGCGATCTTTATCTGTAATAGTCGGTTCGGGTCTCGTTATGTAAGATTGTCGGTAACAAAAGTATAGCAGGGGTGAGAAAGAAAAAAATGAATAGGCTATAATCTGATTTTCCTTGGAAATATCAAAAAAAATTTTGAATCTCCATTTTTGTAAAAAGCACTAAGTAACTACCTACTATTAATTTTATTCCTTT
Organism: Hypercompe scribonia; assembly: GCA_949316085.1. Classification (NCBI taxonomy): domain Eukaryota; kingdom Metazoa; phylum Arthropoda; class Insecta; order Lepidoptera; family Erebidae; genus Hypercompe; species Hypercompe scribonia. The sequence continues at coordinate 7,259,684 of OX438992.1, read as the reverse complement.
TAAAACTAAGCTACATATATGTTAAACATTTTGTGGGGTTTGATTTGAAAAGCTTGTCCAGCAGTGGACTGAGATAGATTGATGGTGTCGATATGTTTAAACCATGATTAGTTTTAAACATATCTAGTCAACGAGGTCATTCTTACACCTATGGGTACAATGATATAGGGCAGATCTTATGTATACAAGTCTACTTTAATGTAAAAGGCATTTTGGTTACAAAATAATTTTATTGATTACCTAAGTGTTCACCAACTCTTACTTTATTGATAGGGATGATCTTCTAAAGTGTTAATTGTTATTCGTTGAATTAAAAAATATATATTACATATTACCTTAGGTAGTAGAGCCATGCTGATTTCAGCATGAACGGGTAGGCTCGACCCGGGTGGTACTACCTTCTCACTGAAGACACAACAGCATCCGTGCCGTCGTGTTTCGTTGGTGGGGGTGTAGAATCGTAGACCGATTGATACAGGGATCATAGTTATCATGAGCGAAATTTGTACCATTTTAAATTAAAAGTAAAGAAGACAATAATTTATATAAAAAAAAACCTATTGTGTAAAAAACTATAGGCTTGACCATTCGTTAATATTTGAATCTAACATCCCGCACAAACAAGTTACGAAAATTCTTGTGACCGACGTTACTGGAATTTGCTGCCTACAATCGTAACACATGTTTTCAATGAGATGAAGCCACTTGTCACACGTCCAATGAGTCCCTACCGGTGGTCAAAGACATGTTTCCGGAAAAACGGCTTTCCAGACAAGGCGACATTTCATGGCCACCCAGAGAACCAAATCTATCCCCAGCAGACTTCTTTTTATGGAATTATTTGAAGAATCGTGTCTACATCAATAAACCAAATACACCACGTCAACTAAAAAAAATCTGCGAAGAGATGTCGACGATCTCACGATCTCTTTGCCGCTGAGTATTTGAACATTTCAGTGCTCGTTTAGAAGAGTACAAACTTCGAAACGGTGGTCATTTAAACAACGTAATTTTTAAAATCATTAATTTAAAAATTACGTTGTTAATTTCAGCTAATTAGCTTTCATGAAAATAACAATTTTTATAATGTATCAAATGATTTTTTTTATAAGATTTCCTCAAATGTTAACTAATTCGTGGCCCACCTTATACAAAAGAAAAGCCATTAAAAAGTTAAAAACAGTAAAAACAAAAACATTCCGCATTCAGTTGTGACAACATACCACACAAATCCAAACTCAGAAGCTGGTGCTTACACAAATCCAGACTTAACTCAGTCAGCGATTTTTTTAAAAATCTTTGAAAATTACTACCAAAAAAATCCAAATCCAACAAACCAGAAAGTTCAAGATAAGATTTCGTCATGCTGGTTCATGTTCAATCAACAAGTTTATTTAAAGCCCGCGTTGACAGTTATAACTTATGAGAATAAAACTATTGATTAGTCATTGATACCGCGTACCGTAAGTACACTGACACGAGTATTGATCGCCGAACACATTTGTGAATTAGGACAATGACTTAGAAATTCAACAGAAAAATAGGCTCAACGCTTACCATGATAATCACAATATCACAATATCACAGCAGTATAAAGGTTTGCAATTTACCAACTCATGTGTAACGTTTTTCAATCTGTGGCAACGTATTCGTAAAAAAAGACGGAAGTTAATAACAGTAATCCAGAGCAGCACACTATAGGTATATTTGATTAAAGCAATGAGTGCACTGTACCAGCCGTTGGCCATTGGATAAGTGTAACATTATAACGTGATATTAATAAATATTTTATACAGTTCACATTTATTTATTATTAAAATTAATTTAGAAGTCTATAATTACCCGTTCCTTAGCTTAAAATGTATTTTGATATGCCTAAATTTATATTTAGGCACCCTTGGTACCAGTACTTTTTTATTTTTACGACGATCTATTGAGCAGTTAAAGCGTTACAAATACGAACGTAATTGTTCATAATGTACGAATGACATGTCCTTGGAACAAATGCATGTCTAAACATTTTGCAAAAGTTTCGTGGCAGTTTCATGGGATCGTCCACATGATGTTATTATTTATGCAGAAACTATACTGACATCATAAAGTAGCTTTTATTACTAATAAAATATGAAAATCAGTAAGGAAATTTCGAGAATTCATTGTCCACAACCGACATAGATCCTACCTTAGCAAGGAGGTTTTGTCCTACTGCACCACGGTGGCTAAACCGATTTGTATAGGGTTTATTTCAAGTTTTCCTGCTCTTTGCTGTTACGTCTTACGCAGTTTCCCCACTTAGTCACCTGTTATGAAACTCGTGGATGAATAGGGGTGGTGACACTTCTTGTTATTAATGCGTCACCACACGGAGTTTGTACATCAAATCAATCAACCTATCGCCGTCCACTGCTGAACGAAGGTCTCCCCCAAGGAACGCCAACCATCCCGGTCCTGAGCAATTCGTACATGTTGTAGTAAAACTAAAATGATTTTTCCCATATATTACTGAATAAGAAAACAGATGAAGAACCTAGATCAACTCCTCTTAAGACTTATGATTAAGAGAAATGACTGTAAAAGAAACATAATAATTATGGTTTCTTTACTTAAAAGAAAGTCTATTTGTTGAAGTTCGAAAAACTATTTTATATCAACCAATCCTATCAATCAATGTAGCGTAGTTAAGCTAGTCAAAAGAAAAACAATCATTCCTAAAATAAGACCTATTTTTACAACTTTTCTTTTCATATTAATGGAATAGCACTTCAGTTCTAATTTTATTCTTTTGTTTTTAGAATTTAGAGCTACGAAACGATGCAGATTTGCAAGCAGAATTGATTCCTCAAGAGTTGAATACCAAATTTGTGCCCGAGAAGTCACAACCTAAGGTAATAACTGCTGTTATACTCGTATATTGATATTACGGTTTATAACTTTGTTCGGTGTGCTTTGACCATTGCAGTTTATTTAGATCTCATAGATTTCTATGCATTACTAATAACACGCGTAGAAGACATCACATCGTCCTGTAGGGGACGTGTGGAGGCAGGATCAGGGCGGTTGATTCGCGGGGTGCTTGGCTAGAAAACCTCCACGTAGTGCACCCTGGTAACGTTGGCGATGGTGTTCATCACTGCCAACGGCTAATATCCTAGCACGAAGAGGAAATCATTTCTTCGGCAATTCGGCCGAGACTTGATCCAACAGAGCGGGCGTGTTCGTCGGATCCTCTGTTGGTTCTTCGCTCTTCGGAGCATTGAGGAGGAAAACCTCGGTAAAAAATCACGATGGTGGGAGCCTTTCTAGGGTCGGAGTTCCTCCGCTCAGCGGTGGAAAAGGTAGGACGGGCTCGGCGTGCGCTTACAATGCCACCGAGCAGGCATCAGAAGACGTAGTCTCCTTGCCACCGTTGACATATCGTAGTACCGAGTTGGAGTCACGCGACTCCAATCGGGGGCAAGGGTCTTGGCTTAACCGCCCGGACTGCGAGGAAGAAAACCTCTCTAAAAAAATACCCCGAATCCCGTGTTCTGGTGCCTGACCAGGGGATGCATGGTTGATGGGTAGTTCAGTCGCAAGCGCACTCCCAGCCGAGGCACCTGCGGACCCCCCCGGTTGGGCATAAATTTACGCTTGCCCGGGTATTAGGGGATCTCTGCCCGGGTCGACCTTTGGTTCTCCCCCTCTCGTGGGTCTCATATGGAATCTATAAATTTAAAAACTACACCAAATAATAAAAAAGAAGGACAGAAAGAGAAGAAAAACACGAAGGAGGGAAAAGCAAGGTTGGACGACCTCTCGTCCGAAGTGGAAAGCGTAACGATTGAAACGCCTACTTTGGTGGGGCTCCCAGAAGCCATTATGACTACTGGGAGCCGAAGAACATCTGAACGGATACGTTCAAGATCCACTATGCACTCCAGTGCGAGGACGGATGCACTGGACATCATGGAGACGGAGCTGTGCGACAGCCGGAAACGCGGACGCTCCAGGGATGAGGAGAGTGACACATCCCAGGAGATGTTACCTCCTAAGGTAGCAAGCAGCCGTAGAAGGAGGTCATGAATCCTGGCCTCGGCCCCGTCAGGCTCCGTCTTCTGTAAGGCGGAAGCCTATAGACGAGTAAGGGCAGACGGCGAAACTTTGGTGGAGGAGGAGATTGCTGATCTCCTGCTAAAAGTCAGGGAGCCGATAGTGGGGGACTCAGTTTTCTAAACATCATCCTCCAAGCAGGAGATAGCAAACGCGGCGGTGGCCATTATTCACAAAGTGGCCACCAAGTCGAGTAATCTCAAGGGCTCCTTTGTGAGAGCCCTTAAGGACTCCTCTTCTGCAATTGCGGGGGTCGTGGAGACCCTCATTGGGGACGTGGCTCGTCTCCAGGCACCCAACAATCGCCTGACGGGGCAAGTGGCTTAGCTGAGCGCTCAGTTCGCTCAATTCCGGGCGCATCATCCGGAAGATGATCTGGCCCCGTCCCCGTCTCAGCCTGCTCCGTCTCCGTCTCCGTCCCAGCCGGCTCCATCTCCCAACCTCGGTACCATCTCTGATGTCCATCTGCGCCGAATTACAGACGCAGTGTGGCGCTTGATGGACGGGCGTCTCGCTGGCCTGGAGGCGAGATTGCCTCCAGCCCCCGTTGTCCGGCCGCCGCTCGCGGTGCATAAGCCGAAGGTCACATTGGCACCGTCAGCGCTGCCCGTTGTGGGCGGTCGCGTGACCTATGCGGCGGCGGCGTCGTTGCTTGCTGCTCCCGCAACAGCTCCGAGGGCTCGACGAGCGAGGAAGGCAGCAGCCAAGATGGCTAGACCGAGGTCAGGGTCCACGGCGGTAGCAAAGGCTGGAGCGGAGTTCCCTCCGCTCCCCACTCCAACCGCTGTATCTGGCACCTCCACCTGTGCTCCCTGCACCGATGGTTGGCAGGTAGTCGGGGGAGCTAAGAAGTCCCGAAAGCGGGGTAAAAAGGCTGCAGATAAAGTAGCCTCTACCCCGCAGGCGCCGTCGATTGCGGTGGCTACCGTGAAAAAGCCGCGCAAACTGCAGGTGCCTAAAAGCGCGGCTGTAGTAGTCACCGTAACACCGGAGGCGGCTAGTGGCGGGCTGTCCTATGCGGCCTTATTTAAGAAGGCCCGGGATAGTCTCGCCACTGATTTCGGGACTGAAGGGGTCAGGTTGCGCCTTGCCCAGACGGGAGCTCGAGTCCTCGAGTTCCCCGGGGCTGAAGGTGCAAAGACGGCGGACAGGTTCGCCGAGAAACTGAGAGGAATCTTTGCAGCCACGGATGGTGTGAAGATCACCAGGCCTGTCAAGTGCGCAGAGTTGCGCATTTCGGGCCTGGATGACTCCGTAACGACCGAGGATGTCCGCGTTGCAATTAGCGAGAAGGCGGCTTGCAACGCGGACAACATCAGGGTCGGCACCATCCGCCCCGGTCCTGGAGGGCTTGGCGCAGTGTGGATCAGCTGTCCGGTAGCGTTGGCCAAAGTTTTGGGCGACGCAGGCAGGATCCTCGTCGGTTTTGTGAATGCCAGAGTCACCGATGAGGTGCTTCAAATGCCTAGCATCCGGACACAGACGCGCCAAGTGCGTGAGTTGTTTTGACTGCAGTGGACTATGCTTCCGCTGCAGGAGACCGGGGCCCCTCACTGCCTGGCTTGTGCGGCGGGTAACAAGTCCGCCAATCATCAGATTGGGCAGGGGGGCTGCAAACCTCCTCGCGATTCTCGGCGCACGTTGGGGGCTAGCCAGTCGGCCCAGGCTGCCTCCGATGCCGTTCGCACATCGACATCGTCGCCCATGGAGGAGGCTGTAGAGACAGTCCAGTAATGGACCAAGTCTCCAGCCTCCTAGTCCAAACGAACTTGAACCACTGTGCTGCGGCGCAGGACCTTTTCCTGCAAACCATGGCACAGTGATCGATTGGTGTTGCCGTAGCCGCGGAGCCCTATTATGTTCATCCCCGTCCAAACTGGTTGGGTGACCGGGACGGTTCCGTGGCAGTCGTCGGCTCCACGGCGGCTCATTCCCCGCCCTTGTCGCTAAGAGATAAGGGCACTTGATATGTTGCTGCCGAGTGGGGGGAGATCACTGTATATGGTGTATACTGCTCCCTCAACCGTAGTTTGAACGACTTCGAGGTTTTCCTTTACAACTTGGAAACCTCGATGCGGCGTCTAACGTCTGGGCACGTCTTAGTGCTGGGAGATTTCAACGCAAAGTCCATTGCGTGGGGTTCCCCCAGGACGGACGCCAGGGGCGAGGCCGTAGAGGAGTGGGCGGCCTCGGTGGGCCTCTGTTTACTGAACAGGGGCTCCACCAACACGTGCGTGCGACAGCAGGGAGGGTCGATAGTGGACCTTTCGTTCGCTACCCCTGCCCTCGCCGCACGAGTAAGGAACTGGTGTGTCCTGGAAGAGGTTGAGACGCTCTCGGATCACCTCTATATTCGATTCGAGCTCTCCCGGACCCAGGACCCCAGTAGGGGTCACGCGGCGCGGCGTTCTTCTCGCTTGCCGCGGTGGGCTGTAGCCAAACTGAATAGGGACCTACTAGAGGAGGCAGCCATTATTTACTCCTGGCTGTCTCCGCAGGCTCCGACCGAGGAGGTCGACATGGGGGCTGGTCGTTTCCGCGATGCGATTACGCAGATCTGCGATGCGGCCATGCCCCGCATCCGAGGTTGTCGGCCTCCACGGAAAGAGGTTTACTGGTGGTCCCAGGAGTTGGCGGACCTCCGCGCGGCCTGTACTCGTGCCCGGAGGTCCTACACCCGTAGTCGGCGGCGACGCCGCGTAGACGGCGAGGAGGACCAGCTTCATGAGGAGTACCGAGAGGCGCGGAAAACTCTGAAGCTGGCCATTAGCCGCGCCAAAGAAGTGAAGAGGAAGGAGATGTTGGAGGGTCTCGATCATGACCCCTGGGGTCGCCCTTATCGTGCGGTGCGACAAAAGCTCCGCACGTCGGGCCCCCCCTTGCAGAGACACTCCAGCCCAGCTTCCTGCGGGAAGTGGTCGAGGGTCTTTTCCCGCAGCGGGCGGAGCACACACCCCCGTCGATGGCCTTCATGGTCGAAGACGACGGGGGACGGAACGAGGATAATATTCCGCCCGTCAGGGAATCGGAGATAGGGGCGGTCGTTCTACGGATTCGCTCTAAGAACACCGCCCCTGGGCCAGACGGGATACCTGCCCGTGTGCTGGCCCGTGCCCTCAAACACATGTCGGACCGCCTCAAGGAGTTCTTGGACGCTAGCTTGTCGTCCGGACGCTTCCCTGAGCCCTGGAAAAGCGGGAAAGTGGTCCTATTAAGGAAGCCGGGACGGCCTGCCGATTCGGTGGCGGCCTATAGGCCCATTGTGCTGCTGGACGAGGCGGGTAAATTGTTTGAGAGGATACTCGTTGCCCGAATCGTCCGGCACCTCTGTGAGGTGGGCCCCGATCTGTCGGACGCCCAATTTAGTTTTCGGGCGGGGCGTTCGACGGTCGATGCTGTGCTGCGCCTGAGGGCCGTTACCGAAGAGGCAGTGAGCTGTGGCGGCGTGCTGTTGGCGGTGTCGTTGGACATCGCCAACGCATTTAATAGTCTGCCATTTAGCTGCATCAGGGAAGCACTCCACTACCACGGGGTGCCAGAGTACCTGAGGCGGCTTGTGGCAGACTATCTTGAGGAGCGTACCGTCGTGTACGACGACCGAGTTGGTATTCTGAGGCGGCGGCCCATGTCGTGCGGTGTTCCACAGGGGTCCGTCCTCGGACCACTCCTGTGGAATATGGGATACGACTGGGCCCTTCGAGGTCGTCTTCCACCCGGGTTGGGCGTAATTTGTTACGCCGATGACACATTGGTCACGGCCCGGGGGGCGAACTTTCAAGAGGCGGCGCTCCTGGCCACCGTGGGAGTCTCTTTGGTGGTCGGGTGCATTGAGGCGCTGGGTTTACGGGTGGCCCTAGATAAGACGGAAGTCCTTTTGTTTCATGGGCCCCGTCGTGGTCCACCCCCCGGTGCCTCTATCATAGTCAATTCGGTCCTCGTACCGATTAAGGCCCAGATGAAGTATCTGGGCCTGATCCTCGACGGCAGGTGGCTCTTCGACGAGCACTTCCGACAGCTTACTCCAAAGCTGGTCAGCGCTGCTGCTGCTCTTGGGCGACTTTTGCCCAATTTGGGTGGAGCCAGCGTCGCGACGAGACGGCTATACACGGGGGTTGTTCGGTCAATGGCACTGTATGGTGCACCGGTGTGGGCGGCGGCTCTGACCGCCCAGAATAGGGCTCGCCTCTGGCGCCCTCAGAGGATATTGGCAGTTAGAGCCATACGTGGTTACCGCACCGTATCGACGGAGGCGGCGTGCGCGTTGGCCGGAACTCCCCCGTGGGATTTGGAGGCGGAAGTGCTCGCTGAAGTTTATCGGCGAACGGCAGACTTTCGGGTGGGTAGCGGCATTCGGCCCCCGCCCGAATAGATACGCGAGTGGCGAGAGGCCGCTAGTCGAGCCACGATGGCTCGTTGGTCGTCCCGGCTGGAGGCTCCACGTGCTGGCTTTGCCGCCGTGGAGGCCCTCCAGCCGGTCATCGCCGAGTGGGCAGGGCGACAGCACGGGACCCTTTCCTTCCGACTGACGCAGATTCTTTCCGGGCACGGTTGCTTCGGGAAGTATCTGCACTCGGTCGCCAGGAGGGAATTGAGTCCCGCCTGTCACCACTGCGACTGCAGTGAGGACTCGGCTCAGCACACGCTGGCAGTTTGTTCCGCCTGGGCAGCGCAGCGTGGGGTCCTCACTGCAGTTATTGGAGGAGATCTCTCGCTACCGGCCGTAATACGCTCCATGGTCGGTAGCGACAGTTGTTTTACCGCGGTCACAACCTTCTGCGAAGACGTAATTTCGCGGAAGGAGGCGGCGGAGAAGGCCCGGGAGGACAATATCCACTCGGACCCAATTCGCCGCCGGCGAGCCGGGCTGCGGTGGCGCGCATACCAGCGCCTCATGCCGCCTTGAGTGTGGCCGCGGGTGGACGGGACGGGTTTTCCCCTCCATCCGCTACAATGGCCAGCCGCGAGGCGGCGACGTCCGCGTGTGCCGTACGTCGCCTAAAATAGAGAGTTTACCCATAGATGGTGCCTGCATTAGTGGGCAGGCGCTGGGAGGGATCTGGATGTCGTAATAGCAGCGGTTCCCGGATCCCTCCTATCTCAGGCGCAGAGTGGCACACCGTGTGGTTTTAGTCGGTCCGATTCCGACACACCACCCCGCCGTAAACCCCGGTTGGGTGACGACCCGAGGGGGTTTCCACACGTTAAAAAAAAAATAAATAAATAAATAAATAAAAATGGCGGTTGATTCTCTGCCAGCGGTGTCTATTTCCCTGCCCCTAAAACGGGCAGGTCCTGAGGCAACGCAACCCCGGCAGTTAGCCCCAGCCAGATGAGACCCCAGGCTACATCTGGGGAGAAATAAAGAACGAATACTATTTTCCCGCGGGAGAACCATGCTACGGCACAGATGGTTTTGCTCCACCGGAGTAATAGTACAGTCCTACAACAAACCGATATTTGAAGGAATCCTTCGTTGCTTTTTTTAGATGGAGTGAGTTGCCAGAATTCAAACTCCTCTTGTTGTATAGCCAGGGAGGAGAGTAAATGGACGGCAACACGCTCTTAACTTACAAGTTTTCATGAACAGCGGTATTCACATACCATAAGGTAGTCTTTCTGGTCGTTTACTCCGGAAACAAGTTTATTTCGCTCATATTTTTTACCCTCGTTATAACATTGCCTGCGTCTAAAAAAATGGTGTACAAATTTCGCTTCTATTATTTTCATCCTGTACACCCTTGCCACCATTAGCATATTTCATAAATTATGCATGTAATATGCAAATTATTGCTGAAAACAGATGTTTAATTAGGAAGGTTCTGCGTATGGTGTAAAGATACCATTTGTTAAGCTAAATTAGTTATTAAGTGCATCATGAGAATTTAGGAAAAGAAGAATAATGTACACGTATTTTTTGTATTAACAACATTGTCAGTTAACTGCCTCGTTGGCGCAGTGGTGGCGTATACGACTGCTGTGCAAATATTTGTTTTGGATTTTAAGTGAATTTTATTTGAAAAAGGCAATAGGTATTCTACTAGTCAACTTAGCTGTCTTAATACAAACCCTGACGCTATGTGACGTTGTGAGTCCGATGTCCAAAATGTTGTGCCTGGCCTGGCGAGCCGTAGTGCAACGGTTTATGTTGGAAACTTGTATATATGCTAATCAACAGGAAAATTTCTATATCGCGATACAGGATTACTAGTTACTCCGTAGTTCAGCGTATCTTCGGTAGATGGCGCTGTAGTTTTATTTTTGTTTGCACTTGTACGTGAAACTGATCACAAACTGTCCTTCAATATTTTACTCTCGTCTGCTGCTTCAACCCCGTGGTGTGAAATTTCTTATGGTAAGTATAAAGGGCATAAATGAGTAGAGTGGCACCCTGATATTAAGCGACTAAACTTGTGCAACCTACAACTCATTCATTTATTTAATAAGGATATCCGACAACAGCACCACTTACATCATCAACATCAACAGCCTTTTACAATCCACCGTTGGACATAGGCCTCTCCTTGGCAAAGAGCTTTTGGCCTACTATACCACGCTGGCCAGACTGGTTGGAATAGGGTTTGTTCCAAGTTTTCCTTCTCTTTGTAATGATATTGTCTTGTATGCTTTGTTCCCTTGGTCGCCTTTACGATACCCATGGGATGGATAGGGGTGGTAAAACCATGTATTCTTAATCCGTCACCACACAGAAAGTTAGTTTGTTGACATGTTAGTTTTATATTAAATAAAATTTTATGTTGAGTGTTTGCGTTTGCAAACAGTGGCCACGAGACACAATGTCTTGCTGTCATTTACTCAACCCCTTCACCTCTAAAGACGAGACCGATTCGCTTCTCTACTACTGCTACCGATGCTAAAACTGTCAAGTTATATAGACAAGCTATTTGATGATAAGTAATCACAACATATGCTACACAACATATGAACACGTGAACATAATTATAAGTGAACACAACAGATGCTACTTTCATGACTCATCATCATGGGAAAGAATTATACCACTTCAGGTGTGAATAAAGTTCCTTTTAATTATTATAGGTGTATTAAGGTGTTTCTTCGAAGTGCATCATGAAAAATTAAAAAATCAATATTAGCAAGTTTGGGTCACAATCGCATCAATATACTTCAAGAAAACGTGTCAGAAGGAAAACTTAACAAGGAGAATTCTAATAGTTGACAGATAAAAGTTGTTTTGAACATGTTTCATTAAAAAAAAAACTATATATTGTTATATAGTCCAAGAGCCCGTGAGTGCCAGACCTTCGTCTTTTTATAAAAGCAGAAAGTTCTTCTATGTGTGTCCCTAGTACAGGTAAGAATGATCCCTAAACATGAAGCTGAGGCAGCGGTGGCTTTGGCAGATAACAGGCAACAAAGGTGTGTAAAATTCCATCTCAAATTCGTCATGAAATAAAACTTGATTTTTTTATATTTGATTCATAATAATATCAAAACTCGCGTTGCTCATTGCCAGACAGTTAGTATGGTTCCAACCCTCTGCCGGACACCCCTAAACTATTATAATTTATAATTATACTTACGTTATATTATAAAACCTAAGTTTTATATATAATTTTTTGGGAGCCTATTAAACTATGTTTACATAGCAGCCGGACAGTTTCGAAGGTTTTATCATCTTGCCAGACGCATTCAAAGTGAGCAGTAATCGGAAGAGCAAGGAGCGTATACAGTAACTAAACGTAACTAAACTAAAATTGTAAAGCCAATGAAACAAAGTAAATCAAATTTTAGTGTTTATTATACCAAAGGACACATTTTTTTTAAGATAAGAAATTTACAGAGAAATTAATTTATTTTAATAAAATCTAAATATTTTCATCATTTTCATCGTTATCGCGCGCTCACTAAATCGGTCCATACGTTAGCAGTTTAAACGTCGTAAGTGCTGTGAGCACAATTCGGACCGCAGCCTCAGCTTCATGTTTGGGAATCATTCTTACCTGTACTAGGGACACACATAGAAGAACTTTCAGCTTTTATAAAAAGACGAAGGTCTGGCACTCACGGGCTCTTGCTCTAATACTAATTTTATAGTTTCAACACATTTTCTTTTTATGAAGCAGTTTTGAAATTTGAATTAATTTAATAATTAACTAGGTCTAGCAGTCCGACCTATAAACTAGCCTAACAGGCCCGTGAGGCCTACTAACTCATCTGTATTTAATACTGCTTTTAATATGTATGGTTATAAAGGGAATGAAAGAAGACGTAATGTAGGACGCCCTCTGTCCAGACAGCGCGGCGGTGGGACGACTTACGTAAGTGGCCCGGCGGTGGCTGGATGAAAAAGGCAACAGAATGGGCTCTGTGACGTGTCCTGGATGAGGCCTTAGTCTATCAGTGGAGTACAAGGGGCTGTTGATGATGAAGAATGAAATTTTATATTTCTTCTTCTTCTTCTCAATCAAAAGACGTCCACTGCTGGACTTAGGCCTCCCCTAAGGTTCTCCACAACAGCCGGTCCCGTGCCGCCCGCATCCAGCAGTTTTCCGCGACTTTCATCAGGTAGTCGGAGCACCTTGTGAAGGGCCTACCGACACTGCGTTTCCCAGTACGCGGTCGCCACTCCAGAACTTTATGGTCTCGTCGGCCATCGTTTCTGCGAGTAATGTGCCCCGCCCACTGTCACTTAAGTTTAACAGTTTTACTGGCAATATCGGTGACCTTGGTTCGTTAAAAGAAAAGTCTATTTTTAGTCTTTTTTTTTTATTTTTTAAATCTAGTTTTATATTTAAATTTTATAAATATAATATACACTTAAAACTTGACTAATAGATACAACTATACAAATTAACACGTAGACTTGATTCAAATATCGATTAACATGACGAGACAATAATTTCTTCGTGGTGATTTCTCGTTTTTTTATTCGCTCTCATTCTGTGTTTGTTTGGTCCATGTCGACGGGTTTTGACGCATATTTTAAGTAAGTATTCGCAGTTTACGATTGTTTACAGTTTACGATAATAATATAATATTTGTATTTGCTTCAATATTTTCTATGATATTAAATCAAAACTTCATTATTTAAATTACACAGCTCGAATTTTAAAAATGACGTCCATGTATGAGGAGACACAAATGAACACACTTGTAAAATTACTCATAATACGGACACGTAATACATTTAATTACTAAATAAACTGATAAAGTAGAATACTTTATCAGTCTATAATTAAATAAATACTTTTCCAATTTTATTAAACCTTTTTAAGTTTTGCCATTGAGTTAAAAATAAAAAAAAATGTTGGTATTATATCAATAATAACAACATTTTTCTTCCAGGGTCACATAAAATGATACGAATAGAATAATATGTTACGAAAATAATTCAACCTTTATTTTATTTTTTGCAATAATTGCTAATCAATGTAATTATGTGTAGTTCATTATTTTAATTAAATTACGTGGGAGAAGCACTCGAATTTGTTTCTACTAAAGAAAGAAAGTACTTAGTACCTTCTGTATACAAGCATCCAACATCACATGAAAGTTGAAATAAAAATAAAAACAGTTCTAAACTAGCAATTGGCAGTCTAACTCTTACTCGTTTAGATCAGATACAATACAGACCATGTGGAGTCTTTATAATTTCTAATATACTAACTATATAAAAGAAGTGAACGATGCCGTAGAATCTGCAGCACCATCTTGTGTGAAGAAGTGTTATTGGTGGCTTACATTTTCTCCAATAGAAAATACACATAAATGCTTTTGTTTCAGGACTTTCCATGGCATGCCGTACTGCCTGTAGCGACTCGAAGCCGACGAAATACTAATGATGTGACGACAGTTGACACAAGTGCTCAGGAAGTGACTAAAACCGGATTGTCGCAGAGTTTCAAAATGTACACCCGCGTGGCATCTTGCATAGCGCTGGTTGTAGCCGCTGTTATAGAAATTGCGCTTTATATTACGGAATTATATAAATAAATATATCCAGAGATATTATTTGTAGTTTTATTGGTAGTAATACTCGAGTAAGATATGCTGTCGGTACAACTTGAAGAAGTATCTGAGCTAAAAAGCGTGCTATTTAAATATCAGTAAAAATATCAGGTAAATTAGTAGTATCTACTAACTTTTAAATATCCGTTTAATATAAGCATATGATCAGCATTGAAAATAGGTAAATATGCTTTCCTTTAGTACTATTTCTTAATTTTTTTTAAGAGACTGTCAAAGTGCCTCTACTCTGCCCGAAGGAAAGTAAGAATAAAATCCAAGAGTTATGGTCATCATACTCATTATGTATGCAGACAATGTAGTTTGGTGACTCATATTATGGTGACCTATTGAGATACTTATTCACACCTTGCTTGGGGGCTTAAAAGGTTTGGCAGTCATCTTGGCAGTGTAAAGCTCACACACTTACCGCAACAACTATCATCCCTGCATCAATGTGCTTCGGAGTCGCACTCACCAACGAAAGGCGATAGCATGGATGCTGCTGCTTTAGTTTGGCCTTCTGTGAGAGGGTAGTACTGAGGTATTGTGAGTAGAACCGGTTCGTTCGTGTGGAAATCAGTTTATTTCTACTACCTACCTATATATGCTACTACACAAGGTCATTGCTGTATAGTAGAGACCTATATCCAACAGTAGAATGTTATATGCTCTTGATAATGTATGACGAAACAGGATCAATAGTATCATTATCACTACACTCAAGACCAAATTATGGTATTACGCTCAAAAATGTAGGAAGAAACAGTTCTACTAACTCTACATTTTTTAAATTTAGTTTTTTATTAGTCAATGTTGACGGACTTAAAAAGGGCACCTTTGTGGTTTGTGTCCGTATTTCTTTCCCAAAGTGAGACTTAGGAAATGCGCTTCTAGCTGTAAAGTCCGACGTGTAAAAATATCTATAAAAGATTTACTTGCAGAAATAAATATGATGCGTCATTTATTTATTTTATTTATATTACATTTTTTTTAACAATTCTCTTAGCGTGACGTATGAATAAATAATCTTTTTTCACTAAAACGTGACATATAGTTTTAGAGTGTAGAACACAATCACAAAAATACAATTTCTTGAGGGTTGATCTGGTTTTACTTAAAATACGAGTAAAAGTAACAGTATTTAGTAATAACTTGACACACCTGAGACACAACTATCTTATCCCAAGAGGTATAAGGTAGTTGTGTCCGCTGATAAGTACACTTATATTTTCTATATACATACAAATTACAAATATATAGATATATTACACCCAGAAAAAAAAATATGTTCAGGATAAAATTATTGAGGTATCGATATATTTGTTTTTTCTTCACATCGACACAACCATCTAGTTCCAAACTAAGCAGATCTTGTGCTAAGGGTACGAGACAGCTGATATAAGTACAAATATACCTTTTTTAAATACACACATACTATACATAGAAACATTATTATCATCATCAGCCGTTGTAAGGTCTATTGTTCAACATAGGCCTCTCCTTAGCCCTTGCTAACCTCCTTAGGTTTGGGTATCCTATGCCACGATGGCGAGACGGGCTCGTTTAGGTTGCGTTTAAAGTTTTCCTTCTCCTAACAGTGACGTTGTCCTGCGTAATTTGTCCCTTAGTGTTAGGACGTCCATGGGCTGAGTAGAGGTGGTGACACTGTGTATTCTTAACCCATCACCATACGGGTTACAAACATCCAAACCAAATAAAACGTTATATGTTTACGAACACATGTTTAACTTGAACAGAAATCGCACCCGTGACCTTAGACGTAGTAGTTCGTTACACAAGTTACTACATCATCCGGGTGTTAATATATAAGTATGTATTTGTACATAGGCGGCCGTTTGGTCGTTTGGTCGTCGTTTATGGCTGTTTACATAGATTTGAAATTATTTGGCGACTTGACTGAACTTGTAATATTTGTTCCAGGATTCCCCCTGGCGAGCTGTAATTCCTATAATAAATCGTACTCGAAGAAATATAGAGGATGTTTCAGAAACTGACACCAGTCAACAACTATCAACCAATGGTGTGTCTCCTGATTTCAAGATGTACAGTCGCGTGGCGTCATGCATAGCACTCGTCGTGGCTGCCGTCGTAGAAATTGTACTTTATATATTTGAGTTCAATAAATAAATGTAACGTTTACTAATAGTTATTTATTAAACATATAGGATTGTGGAGGGACGGGTGTCATGTCCCTCAAACACTAAGGGAGGATCCTCTGGCCAGGCGAGGTGATCATGCCTGGCGGGCTGCGACGTAACAGTTAATATTGAAATGTCGTGTACATGCTAATCGCCACGAGAATATCTATTTCGCGATTCAGGATTATTATTTGCTCCTTGGTTCATTACTCCGTAGTTTGATGTGTCTTCACTAGATGGCGCTGAAGTATGTATTTTTGTTTTGTACTGCATGTGAAAGTCGCTACAGGATGTTATAGAAAAATGAATTATAAAATAGGGTCATTCAGTAAAATATATATTGCTGTAGAAGAAAGCAACTGAAAATCCAAATCGTTGAATGATAACATACACTACAAAACAATGAAATCTATATACCTATACTTTGCGTTTTGTTTAACGTAAAAAGGGCCTCGCTGTTACAGCGATTAGCGTACGCGACTACGAATTAATCATTAATTATAATCATTTTTCCTTAAAACCACTTGCCCAAACTAGTTTGGGATCGGTTTTACGTCTGCTAAAATACGGTTGAACATCGATTATTTGCGCGGAGCGACCCAAATACTAACTAGATGATATCGAAGTTTGGTAAGAAAACAATTTTTGGAATTTTCAGGCCTCCAAGTACTCTTAACGGTTCCCAAAGATGCTCTATGGTCACATAGTAACTGCCTGACTGAAATAGTTAAGATTACTTGACCTTACAATGTATTTGCCTACTCCGTTATCTTTTAGCCACCAGCCTTTACATTGCTTTTGAGTCATTAGTAAGATTTTTATCTGTTTCATACTATAGAGGTGGGCCACGAATTAGTTTACATTTGAAACAATCTTTTATTTGCAAGAAAACTAATTAATTAGAATTTATTTTTAAAAAAATTCATCGTCTAAATGACTACCGTTTCGACGCTTGCACTCTTCTAAGCGTACACCGAAATTTTCGAATGCTAGTCGGCAAAAAGTCAGCGAAATCACCAGCATCTCTACGCTGATTTTTTCTTTTAGTTGACGTAGCGATTTATTGATGTAGATACGATTCTTCAAATAACGCCATAAAAGAAGTCTGCTGGAAACGTATCTGGACTACTGGGTGGCCATGGAATGTCGCCTCGTCTGGAAATCAGATTTACCGGCAACATGTCTTTGACCACCGACTGGGACTTATTGGATGTGTGACAAGTTGCTTCATCGTGTTCGAACCATGTGTTACAATTGTAGCCAGCAAATTCCAGTAGCATTGGTCCCAAGAATAACATATTTGTGTAGGATGTTAAATTCAAATGTTAACAACTTTCTGGCCTACCCTATATAATACGTGTGTGACAGCCGAGTAGTTGATTGGTGTTTCACGTCAGCACTGATCTCCAGTCACGCACCGCTGACATTTCTGAATTCATGTATGTATTAGTAATTAATTATCACCTGCTTCTATGTAGAATATAAGCAACTTGTCTAGCATATGTTGGAGTTCTTCATACGCTTAGAAGTTTGTAAACGATGCCAGCAGTCGGATGGGTTACGAATAATTCTAGTATCTACACTTCTTCGAAATACTGTTATCATTAATAGTCTTTAATAGTCCACTGCTCGACGTAAACCTTTCTTTACAAAGGATAATTTGTGCTGCTATTCCACGCAGGCCAGATGAATTGCTGTAGGGTTGGTGTCAAGTTTCCTTCTCTTTACAATGTTGTTTTCTGAGTTTAGTTTAGTAATTTGCTTCCTAAGTCGGCTCTTATGACACTCAGGGGACAAATAGGGGTGGTAACCATCTATGTACCTAATACGTCACTACATGTATATGTGTAAAGGTACTGTGTATGAAGTTGCTTTTAATGAGTTCTTCTATTAAGGCGAACAGAGGAACTTGGTAAGAAGTAGAAGAAGTAACTAGAACAAAGGAGACAAATAGATCGACCGCTATATCGATCCTATATCTATTGCAATCTCTTTTGTAAGTAACGACTTCATTACGTACAATACTAATAGAACTAATGGACACATGATAAACAAACTATCAGAAAACAGACCAATGTCAAAGGTCAGATACTGACGATTACAAAATTGAAATCTAATATTTAACTTAAAAGCTTAAATTGCTATTGTCATACAGCTATGACAACACTTTTGACTGATTTTAAAAGAAGGAGGAGGTTCTCAATTGAATTATATTTTTCAGTGTGTTTCTTTTTTTTTTCTGTGTAGAAATCCCTACGGAGACCACCAGCAGGTGGTCATGTCGGAATCGAGTAGATCAAGAACCGCACGTCGTCTCGGGTATCAATAGCCGAGGAACCAAGTGCAGGGTGCACTTGGTTCCTCGGCTACTGATAGGGTAAGGAAATCCCTGGAACCCCGACGTTCCTCGGGCCACCTAAGGCTTGTAAATGGCCCCCTCTCGTGTGGGAACTTCATTGTTTCTTTACTGCTCCTGAAAAAGGCGTACGCAGTCCGTAGCGCTTGCATAATCACCCCGACCTACTTCTGCTAGGGTGACAGATGACCTCAGTTGCCACCCCCCGACCTGCGTTTATAGAAGACTGAGATCGTTTAGTGATCTCCGGCACCTGAGTCTTCCACGGTACCTGGCTCGTCCTCGAGCCTAGCGGACCGGAGACGTCCAAACCTCTCCCGGTCCCACTTCGCCATCACTTTCGCAAGCATAACCTGCTCGAACCAACCTGTGTGTCCCAGTTATTAATGAAACGATTGAGAAAAAAAACTCTCATGTAAATTTCGAAACAAAATAATTACCTCTGACGGTAGAAAATGAAATATTGAAGAATACAGTAATTAATCCTTACAATATAATCGTTTCATCACATTCATTCCATATTAATGATACTTTTTTAAGTCTATACCTTAAAAAAGCAACTGTTTTTTACCCTTTGATTAAGCTATGGTAAAAAAAAACTATTAAAGAGTAATCTCATTTTATTTGATCCAACAATAGGCATTATCAACCAAATAGGAGAGATGAACATCAGGAACAGTGAATCGAAAGTAATAATGGAAACCAATTCATGTTAAACCACACCAGATTAGTATTCCAACTGGAAAGATAATAAACGCTCGGCAAATGGTTATAAAATCTCTGGATAAGAACAAAAAACATTCAAGCTTGGTTTCAATTATTGAATAGATGCAAAAAGAGATTGGTCTTACTGATTCGATGGGGTCGATGTGAAAACACACTTACAAATGACTTGACTTTGACTGCTTTGACTGCACGATTAGCCTAGTGGTTTAAGCGGTCGCCATGCCGCTCTCCAATTCACTGAGTGTTGTGGGTTCAAATCCTACATGGGACAACACTTTGTGTGATCCATAAATTGTTGTTCCGAGTCTGGATGTGATGTGAGGATGATTTGTGTCCGTTTCTTGTATGTTTGTAAAGTCCCCCGCGACACAGGATTTATACCTAGTGCGGGAGCTGTCTTTTAAAAAAAAAAAAAAAAAAATACTGGATCTACAGAGCAACATTTTGATACGGTATACAAACTGCTTCAAAATTTGTTTTTGTCTATTTCTTGTCATTGCACCACCACCACATTGTGATCTAACGAAGTCTAACAGGATACAGTTAGTTATAAAAATAAATAAATATTTCGGACACCTGACACACAACGCCATCTAGTCCCAAACTAAGCAGAGCTTGTACTATGGTCACTAAACAACTAATATAAATAGATACATATTTTTATTTCGTAAATACATATGTTACATATGTTGAAACAAACATTTGCAGATCATGCAAACATTTGGCACGACCCGGGAATCGAACCCGGAACCTCAAGAACAGCAGTCGCATATGCTACCACAGCGCTACCTAAGTAGTCGAAATATGTTACAAGGCAGAAATTAACTAAAATACCAGGAATTTTAACAACTTACACCTATTCAAATAATCCTGCATACACTCACAGCCATACTATGAGTCATTTTTCATTAGTTCCGTATATAAATGCGTGAAGATCAGTGCATTTAATTTTATATACAATTTGAGGCTAAACATTAGATTAAATAATTTACTGTGACGACATGTTTGTACAAAAATTGCAAAACGAAATATAATAACTTCCACCTTCGTATAATCTTTTTAAAACTTAGGGTTTAAGTATTGCCTCGATGGCGTAGCGGTAGCGAATGTGACTCCTGTGCTTGAGATCTCGGGTTCAATTCCCGGGTCGAACCTAATGTTTGCATAATCTGCAACTATTTATTTTG
Organism: Hypercompe scribonia; assembly: GCA_949316085.1. NCBI lineage: Eukaryota > Metazoa > Arthropoda > Insecta > Lepidoptera > Erebidae > Hypercompe > Hypercompe scribonia. The sequence goes on along the minus strand of OX438992.1, from coordinate 7,239,180 downwards.
AAGTTTGGGTGTTTTTATGCATAATATGTACCTGCTTAGTTTGAAGCTAGATGGCGTTGTGTGTCAAATGTCCGAAATATTTATTTATTTATTATTATTTTTCATAAGTTTACATTAGGTTATAGAAAATCATATTCCATTATGGTACTTGATCTAAGATTTCATCCCTTAAAAGAAAATAAATCAACTTAATTTTAATTATTAACGTTTTAAGAACAAATATAAGTAGATATAAAGAAAATGTGTTCCATGTTTCGTGAGTTTTAAATTTTACGTGCAGGTGAGAACTCATTTAGACCAGAAATAATACCTATAAAGGTATCTATTTAAATTGTAGCTATTGTAAAGGGCCTAGTATTAGAGTCATATTCTATTGACTAAAGTAGTTTAGTCTTTGTAGCCAAAGTCATTAAAAGTAAGTTCTTTTCTTTTTGAAAAAGAAAAACAGTGTACAATAAAAACATGAAACACTCATAAAACCCGTATTGGTTTAACTTGGGTGCGAATGTACATTCCTCATTCCGCTCTGTTTCGTGTAATGTATTCACATGCACTACATAAAGAGGTAAATTATTCAAAATTATAACAATTTGCAGGTAGCACTACCAGAAATAATAGGTGCAAGGTAGGTAGGCGTATAAACCTTTCTAGCGTTCAACCGAATGTTGTTGTTTACGTTTGGTGAACATTTTCTTTTCTTCTTACTGTTATGAGTTCGTTTAGTACTTACAGAGTGATTGGTTACGAGGACAAGTAAGTAATTAGTTAGTTATTAACTTAGTTCTTAAGTATGTTTTTTAGTTTTAATACTATTCAATTATCTTTACGCTAGACAAAATACTTAAAAGCATGGAACATCATTCATTCTTAAATATATAACTAGTCTACCGCTTCTCTTATTTCGACAATTCTTCTTTTTATGTGGTGAAGGATCTGCATGATTGTCCTCCGTGCTTGTTACCTCCATAGATGCCTTATCTAGGAAGTAAGACTAATATAGACAAGCGTTACTCTGCGTCACCCTAAATAAGTGTCATCACCCGACATCTGCGTTTCATGCGGCAAACTGTATGTGGTTTTTCGTACAGAAACTATCATCTATTCGGACAACGGTTTCCTCACAAATTGGATACCTACACGTTACTGTAATATAAGTGCAGCATCAACCCTATAGCATATATACTTAATATATTAACAACCCAATTGCATTATTTACTGTACTGATATCTTATGTATATTATATTTATTATGACAAATCGATTAGTTAAACTCTGAGAAATAATTAAATTGCAGCGTGGGATGGTCACGGATTTTATATGTTAGAGTATAAAAGTATGCTACAAGTGGTGTGGGCAGCCGGTCGTGAGGTGCGTGTCAAGATGAAGTGGCTCATCATATTGTGCTTAGTTTTTGGTGTGCTTGCGGCTCTGGTAAGAATTCGTTTTCAGCTTTTATTTATTTTTTTAAATTTGGAAGAAAAAGGTAATTGTCATTTTTAAAACGCATGGTTTTTAAAAGGGTAATTCAACCTGTTTCGTTGGTTAGTTGAAGGAAATACGTCGTGTAGAAACATGTTATTTTAGTCAGTAAATGTTGGGTTGTCTTGGTTTTTAAGTTAATGATCACCAATTTTTTTATTATTATTTTACTATGTTTTTGTTTTGTAAAGAAATTGACTTTTTTTTTGAAAAATATTAATTAGATTAGATTTTCTAAAAAATTCTTCAAAGTCAAAAATACCGGTAATCTTCTCCGGGAAACCGGGAGTTTTCTGTCCTGAACGAAGAATATATGCTGCAATAATCTATACGCTCTATACTAATTTGTTAGTTGTATTGACCAATCTTTTATGATAGATATATCTTAGAACTTAGAACTTTTGTCCGTGTGGTGACAGATTAAGAATACATAGTGTTACCACCCCTATTCATGCCGTGGGTGTCGTAAAAGGCGACTAAGGGAACAAAGTATGCAAGACAACAGTATTACAAAGAGAAGGAAAACTTGAAACAATTCCAACCTGTGTGACCACCATGGTTTAGTAAACAAAAACCTCCTCGTTAAGGAGAGGCCTATGTCCAGCAGTGGACTGTAATAGGCTATTGATGATATTTTAGAACGGTATGTACCTATTTTTTTTTCTCTGCGGAAATCTCCCCAGATACCACCTACTGGTGGTTATGTTGGACTCGAACCGACCAAAAACCGCACGCCGTCTCAGGTATCAGTAGCCGGGGAATCAGGTGTACCCTAGAAAGAAAATCCCTGAAACTCTGACGTACCTCGGGCCATCTACCTGCGGCTTGCAGATGACCCCTTTTCTGCTCGAAAAGAGCGTGTGCTCCGTAGCGCGTCCCGCTGCTATCCTGGCCTACTTCTGCTCGGGTGACGGATGGCCTTACCTATCACACCCCCAGACTAGCGCTTATGGAGGACGGAGATCGTTCTGCAATCTCCGGCGCCCGAGCCGTCTGTGATACGGGACACGTTCCCGGGCCTGGCGGACTGGGCGAGTTCTAAACCTCTCCCGGTCCCGCTCCGACAAGAACGGTATATACCTGGAACAAAATATGAGAATAACAAAAGCTGGCACGGTCATGTATAATAGGGACTGCCTGATAGGGTCTAGCAATTAGCGTATGCTACTGCCAATCTAGGAGTCTCGGGTTCGAATCCTAGGTCGGATCAAAAAGTATTATTGAGTGTTTTTGGTTACAGAAATGTTTAATCACAGCCTGGAGTTTGGAATTTGAGTCCTAATCTCCCGTCATCTGATTCTGGTCTTGTCGGATAACCGTTCCATCAGATTATGAGAGTTAGGGAACAGAGAGTGCACCTGCGTGTGCGCAGATAATAATATCTCCTGTTTAGCTGGCCGGTCTCTGTTAAAGCTGACCTTGGCTGAAATTGGCTAGGAGTATAGCATCAGGATCGATAGGGTAAAATGATGGCAATTAAATAAAATTAGTATTTTTTAATACAAGATCTTTATAATAATTGTTGTTTTCTTTTTAGTATTATATTTAATAAAATTCTTCTTTATTTCATCTACATAGGCTGCTCTGGCCACTGTTTGTGTTTAATATTCAATTATTTTTGTAATGGACATGTTGTGATCTTTCATAATTAAGGTAGCACAAGAAATTTTATTATTTTATTTGTTATAAAAACAGTATGTAATGTGTTTTCCGTGTCAGAGGCTCATAATAAAATTCAACAAAAAAAATTATGATTTAAATATTAACGTATTTTTTTTGTTTACTCAACTGATTCTTTTTAACACTGGACATGTATTATAAGCCAAATAAAATATGTACACATATTTACTATTGGTAACTTTCAGGCTGAAGACTCATCAGATAGCCGTTCAGGTTTAGTAGATTACACGAGCCGATACGCTGAGCTAGCATCCGCAGTACCTTCTCACGTCAACGTACCGGAGCTGATCGCGTCACTCACTGCAGTCAACCACTAATTAGATCTCCTCACAACCACATTACTTATCCACACAATGCGCCTTAACATTCTAAGTTTGAAACTGTTCAAATGACCACAAAATAAGTTTTTTTAACATTTTCTACAGCAGATGTGCGTCTTAAACATAATCATATATTTCTAAAATAACTGAGTATACAAAATGATTAAAAATTTATAATTGTTATTATTTTTCGCACAAATTGAAATTGCGATTAATTACAATGTGGTCACGCTATTCAGAACTTGGCTTGCGCATTTCCCAGCCCCTACCCCTGTAAGTCCCACTAAATGTAAGATTGACTTTTAAATTGTTATATAGTAGTATCTATATTTATAGTTGGTGTAAAAATTGTTAAATGATTCTGAATTTTGTAAAGATTTACTGTTATAAAGGGTGTTAGTTTGCTTGTCAATTGTTTTTTTATTACCCTTTTTTTTTGTTGTCGAGGTGAAAAATCCCTTCGGATCTCCGGCTCCTCAGGGACGCAGGAGCCAGGAGTATGTGGTGTTGCCACTAAAAACCACCCTGGCGGCTGGTCTCAGGCGTCCTTCTGTGAAGGGGACCTGGACCATTTCAGGTCCCCTCCAGAATCAACGCCGCGCCTAGTCAGACCCTATTCTGAGGAGACCACAAAGGCTTCCCCACCTATCAGTCCGGTTGTTATAATTTGTTGCGACCCAATCGCATTTTTGCGACTCAACCGCAACAAATTATTCTATCGCCGACCGAAGCAACTAATCCCCCACCAGAGGTCCCCACTCTCTGGTGGCACACAGTCCCGTCGACGGCTCATAACGCCGCCAACGTCTTCTTCGCTCGGGATCGGTCCTCTCTCGATCCAGTGGTTTTTTATTACCTAACAGTCAAAATAAAAAAAAAAACAATCATGTTACCAGTATACGTATAAAAGTACTCGTAGAACTGATATACTAGACACTGCATTATCTGCCGAGCTTTTATTATACCCAGCATTATTGAGGATCAGCTACTAGTTTAGCCAGTTTTTCCACGAAACGACTGGCATCGAATCTCCACAACCCTGAGGGCAAACTGAATTCGAAAGTCGAAGTACTTAACAGTATATTTGAAGACACTGACTTCTTAATAACGATTACCATAAAAGACCGTGACACACCGGGACCGTATATGAAACACCATCATCTTTGATAATCTGCATTGTTATTACGGATTACCGACCTGGGAATCGAACCTGAGATTGATTGATCAGCAGTCGCTTACGTTAGCTACAAGACCAATGACACAGCCATATACTAGGTGCCACATAAATAGTTAAATGTTTGACACAATTCTGCATAAAATTAGTAAATAGTAAAAGAGGTGAAGCTGATGAGTTTGAATGTTCGTGATAATCTAAGAAGCCACTGGTTCTAATTGTAAAATTATTTTAGTCGTGGATAGCTCTATTATCTAGGTAGGATATGGGCTATATAACATTATTCTTCAATGCATCTCAGTATCGATAAAAAAGGGGTGAAACGGAAAATTTATTTCTTTCAGACGAGCAAAGTTACACTGGTCAACTATTTATGTTCATTAATTCGAATCATATCATTTATATTGCAAAGCCAATTAGAACTTAATTCATTGCCTTTTAAAGTTACTATATATATAAATGTCTTGTGAAAGTGAAGCATCTATCGTATCGTTAATTAATATTTTTCTTAACAAGAACGGGTGATGCAGCATTTATAATAGCAACAAGCGGGGATCCCTTGTTTTCTTTTCATTAAACCCACGTAATTAGAATCTCAGTCGAGGTTTATTTACGATATAAATAAGTGGTTACCCTCACTTCAGAGAACATTGTTTTAAAGTGCAGTTTATTCTCTAGAGTTACTGTTTAGTTAACTATCTTAGAGTGACAATGTATTTTAATTTAGTATTTTAGTAGCAGATGAGAAAGGACTTGTTTTAAAAAATGTGCTTTTTATTATATATTTTGAAACTTGAGCATGCAAACAAAAATACTTTGACATCATATAACGAAGACGGCAAATTACAGAGTAACTTCTGATCCTGTATGGCGCAATGAAAATTCTCACAACTTTCCACGTTTGTGACACTTAAGTTTCAGGCGTCTATCGGCTGCTTTAGCCACAGTCCATCAGAAGACTATTCATTAGTGCACAAGTATGTGCGCAAATATAGGTGCACTCTCTATTCCTTTACTCTCATAATCCGATTGGACTGCTATCCGATACCACCTGGAAGAGATTAGTTGCAGGACATCAATAGTTTTACGTGCTCTGCCAGTCAAGGGGGCTAAGACCCCAAATTCCAAACTCTGGTCTGTTATTATGTATTTCTGTAACCAGAAAAACTAACACTTTTTGACCCGAGCCGGGAATCAAACTCGAGACTTTTTGCTCTGCAGTCACATACGCTAATCGCAAGACCAACGCAGCAGTTATATATAGTGCCTCTTATACTAAATATATGCATATATATATTAGATGTGTGGTGTGTGGTGTCCCTGTGGTGGAGGATTAAGAATACATAGTGTTACCACCCCTATTCATACCGTGGGTGTCGTAAAAGGCGACTAGGAAAACAAAATATGCAAGACAACATCAGGAAGAAGAACTTGAAAAAACCCTATTGCAATACGGTATAGTAGCCAGCGTGGTATAGTAGGCCAAAACCTCCTTGCTAAGGAGAGGCCTATGTCCAGCAGTGGACTGTAAAAGACTGTTGATTGATATATTAGATACTTCGGGAAGAATAAAAACACACATATTCAAAGCTTTATTTAGTACATAAAATATATTACGTTTTAACTCAATACCTTTTCATTTATATTTCACAACGTCTGATTGATAAAGGTCCATAAATTTACGTCCGGGAGGGTACAGGCGTTCGTAGTTGTGGTTCACGTCTGAAGCGTGAGCGTATTCGACTTCTCGCCGCCGAGCATCACGACCTATGGGAATGTAGTCGTAGGGTACCTGTTTTTATTTAATAAATAAGAAATGAGAAGATTAAGAGACAGTTGATTAACAACTTCATCAAGTTGTGGGTTATTTTCTGGGGACAATCTCTATGTAGTGTTAACTCTTGCACACCAGGACCAGTAGCAGTAACCCATGAACATACCAAGTAATGACTCTCGGCAACGCCGAAGATAACTTAGATTGTCTTGAAAACCGCAAAAAATAGTCAGAATATACTAAGTTTGTGGTTAGTACCAGAGACACAAAAGCCTGGGTCCCGTCTTATAATATTTTTATCTTTGTTGTATTTTCCTGTTAATAGGGTGTATGTCTATCCATGTGGTGACGGATTAAGAATACACTGTCACCACCCCTATTCATCCCATGGGTGTCTAAGAGGTGTTTCAGGCAACAAATTATACAGGACAACATCATAACAAAATAAAGGAAAACTTGAAACAAACTCCATATCAACCCGTCTGGTCAGTGTGGTATATTAGGCCAAAACCTCGTCTCCAGGGCGGAGGCGTCCAGCAGTGGACTGTAGAACGTTGTAAAAAAAATATTTATATATTATTTCTGTTTCGTTCACGACGGGAGTAAACTTGGACAAGTGAACATTGAAGTCCCTATTTAATAGGGTGTACATCTATATTAAACATAGCTAAATTAGGTCTAAGCGTTATTTAATTATTGTAATATGTTTGATCACTCGTGACTTTAATACGATAATGTTCCAATATTTCTGTTTGGATAAAGACAATTCTTTGAAAATGCAGTCACGCTAGCTTACTGCCTTAGCAGCAAAACGGTTGTGTCTGATTAAGCGGTAGGAGAGAACCACCTGGAAAGAACAATGTCACCAACAAAACCACCTGTAAAGAATATCCTATATCTGTGTCTCCTTCTCTCTCTTGTATTTCTGCATCTTTTTACTTCTTTGATCGTATGTTGTATGTATCTGAAGCTTGGAAAATAGTCACTTCATATGGCAAACTTGCCTCATCCCTTTATGAGAAACAGTTTGCTCTTTTCTCTATAAACCTTAAAATCTATTTAGATATTCTTAATTTAATATATTTAGTAAGTCCGACTTAATTCTTGAGTTGAGTGAGTGAATGAGTTTTCGATTAATTTTGCTTTATATCCAACACTTCTTTTATAAATATTCATATTTATTTTTAACTATCACTACATTTTCCGATTATATTACAGGCCTAATCATTCTCATATTGTTTTGTAACAGCATACAATATTGAGCATTTATTTCTAATCAAAAATCCAACTGTATCAATTTTTGAAATATTATTTACCTGTGGTGCCGATAGCACAGACGCGAACAATAAACCACAGATAAAAGATAAATAGAATAAATCCATTTCACGCAAGCGACCGCTGTGGCTACTTCACGCCTTTTGACGTTTGTTTTAATTAAAACCGATGTAGGTACGATTTTATGCTCAACGATATTTGGTAGTTTATTGCTATTGTACAGTTATTGAAGTTATGTGTTCAATGTTTATTTCGTTTTAATCCGAATCAATGGAAATATAAACAAGTTTTAATTAGGTTGGTACAAAATGGAAGTAATAAGTTGTAAAATGACGATGTATAGTATCGTATAATAATTTCTGTTGATAATTATTGATTATTGATTCTTGAATTTCAAGGACACGGATTGGTTATAATTTAACAGTGCAGTAGTTAATACTTTATAAAGTAACTCATCGAGGGTTAAGACATGTCCATTCTTTTTGAAATTTATAATTATTTAAGATTGAAATGAAAATCCTTAACAAGGCAAAATATTTTATGCGAATGTGTTATTGAAGGAAACAATATTTCTCCATGCTTCATTGAATCTTTCTTCATCTTTACTTAATTACTCACTTTATTTTCACTAACTAGAAGATTCACTAAAGAAATGAAAAAAATAAAAAACTTTTTTTAACTCTTTATCAACTACCTACCGTGTGAACATAGGACAAAAGTCCAAGATTATAGAGCGGAACAAGTTCACATCTGCCAAATTGTGGCATATATGAGACGGCTTAATAGAAGTGACACAGCCTTGCCACCAGTGTTTTTATTTATGTTAAGAGCCAAAGTAACTCTGCTTTGCCTCATGGAAAGCATCCTTGTGACAAGTAGAATTGTGGTGACTATACTCATTGTGATTGAAGTCAATACAGTATGGTGATCCACGATATGGCGGCCTAATAAGCTGTTTATCACGCCCCACTTTAAGGACCTGGGATCATAGCGGGAGGGCAACATGTGCGCTGGTAAGCATTTTTTATGTTGTTTTTCAACAAAGGATTGAGGTTACCAGAGGTCCAACACCTTCCCTTTTTCTTTTAGCATGTCAAAACTCCCTCGGGCCGTCACCCCACCGGGTTTTACGGCGGGGTAATGTGTCGGAATCGGACCGCCTAAAATCACACCGTGTGCCACTCTGCGCCTGGGATAGGAGGAATCCGGGAACAGCTGTTATTACGACATCCGGGCCCCTCATAGCACCTGCCTGCTAGAAAGATTCAACCCCTCCCATAACTCTAGAAAAGAAGGTACTTAAAAGCAGTAGCGTTAGAGTCTTAAGTACCACCATGTGATCCATCTGATCGATTGTCCCCTGTAACATAAGAAAGTAAAAATTTTATTTCTATCATTTTAGTTCAACATACAAATGTTGAAATAAAACGACATAACATTCCATTTATATAACTAATAAAAAATATATACAATGAAATAAATTGTACACTTGAACACTTATTTTCAACGTCCAATACGAGTACTTATTCAAAATGAATAAAAAGCTGAGTGTGTTATTATTTTTCACTAGATTTTATTTAACAATTACTGCTGTAAGTATTAATTGCATGTGATGTAAAAGGATATTTATTTATTTATTTAAACTTATTGCACTTGCTGTACAAAGGCGGACTTAATACCATGAGGCATTCTCTCCCAGTCAACCTTCTGGTGATGTAGAAATAAGATGCGGTGGGTGCGAAGTTATTGAACTTATAAATGTTCTTTAAATATAAATAATATACATAAACTTACTACTAAATAAATAATAAATGCACAATACATATAAATATACACATACTTAAATTGAATATTGTATGATAGACAGTCTGATACTAGGATAGTGGCTGTTCTGCAAAGTCATTCCGAAGAAGTTCGCAAACTTTCGATTTGAATGTAAGGCGGTTTGTGGACATCCTGATTTCAGCAGGGAGCGCATTCCAGAGCAAATACTCCTTCTGTTTAAGGTGCATAACACAGTTAACACAGGATAACACAGTTTGTTTGCAGTTGGTTCAATTCCCACACAGGGAGCACAAAATTTGACATTAGCCACAGAAATGATGAAGTATTCGACACCACATAATAAGGTTTTTAAAGTGTTATAAAGTGTAACAGCAAAAATCATTGAAATTTCTGTCGTTGCAAATCACATAAATTTTATACTGATTCGTAACCTCGGGGATAAAACAATTTCATCATTATCGTTATCATGAAAAATCAGGTAACATTCATTTTCTATATTCACAGCCTCAACAATCTGAAATAAACGATCAACTGCAAATAACAGACAAAGTGACTGCCTCCCTAAATGATAACAAGATTATTATTGATAATAACGTAACAGATACAGCAAAAACTGACCCAAATGGTAACAAAAGAAACCAGAAACTAGTCAGCCAAAACACTGAAGCGAGCTTTTCAGTCAAGGTGTATAAATTTTTTGCTGAACCAATAATCACTGTTATTAAGACGCCAAAAGTGAATTTAGTACTAAGAAATATCGGAACATGCATTGTCAATGGAGCTATGGAACTATTTTCTTATTATTTGCCACCCACGTTTATGCCTTTAGTAGCATCTGCGGCGGGATTCATGATACCATTCGAACCAGTAGTAATGCTGAAGGAACGAATGCCTGTGAATACATATAGAAGAGCTTTTAAGACAGCCATGAAGACTTTTCTTGATTCCTTTAGCCAATTTAAGTATGATGACGAGATAGACCCATACATGACAAGAAGATTTAATAGGCGGTTTATGGAAGACGATACTAAAAAATTACGAAAAGAATAAATTGTTATTTAGAATGTAATATATGCAGTAATACAAGTAGGTGTTTAGGAAATCTTATGCAATTTTAATATCCATTTTGATTGTTTTTTTTTCCCACGTATGGTAACGACCTTCAATGTAGACCGAATCCTACAAGATGTACAAAAAAATCACAAGATTACCATGCTGCGTTTAAAATAAGAAAGAATTCGAGAACGACTATTTATAAGACATCACTAACCTCCATCTTTTCCAAAATCTGAATTTAAAAATGAATAGCCCAGCTATAAACAGAAACTCAAACAACTTACTCAAAATTTTTCTGATAGTGGTTCACTGATCTATTAAATGTGGTTGGATTTCTGATAGCCTTTTCTTACTGGACTTCTATATTTAAATGTGAAATAAATAAAAGATTGAACGAACTCTGCACATAATGCCTACTTACTCTACATTATTGTATTTATCAATCAACGAAAGCTGACATAGTAATAATTCCAATAAATGGACAAAAGAATGTTGTTTTGACCACAGATCGTTCTTTTTCGGCTGGTTTACTTGGTTCAGCTGGTTTTCCTTTCGCGATTCTTTCAATTGTTTTAACATGCTCTTTGGCAGTTGAATTGATATTAGTGTCTCTTAAACTATTTTCATTACTGGCAGCATTTTCAACGTTGTCACTGTTTGAACGAACCGCTTTATTGGCAACACTACTATTGCCAGATGTTTCAGTTTCTTTTTCAGTGTTACTAGTTAACATTGAAGGATTATTATTTTCATTTGAAATATTGTCGCGAACTACCTCATCGAAAGTGTTTTTTAAAATTTCAGTTTTTCTTAAACTCTGAGGTTTCTCGTTGAATCCGCTCCACTGATGGCGAAATGAATTATCATCAACAAAAAGTCTTTTTGCATTTTCCCTTTTCTTTCCCAACATAAAATCTTCAAAATAATCTGTCACAGTATGAGTAGTTACTTTTAATATATTATATTTCTCATTATTAAATATGACTTCACCTACTTTTTGGAGATCTGTATGCTGTGGGAATAGTGATATTGATGGTTTTAACTGGAAATTAAAAATAAAACCTATCTTTAGTTTACGTTTACTTAGTTCACAAATATTACATATTGTATCCTATAGTACAGAGGTTCCCGATTAGTTTTTTCTAGGTACCACTTCAAGAAAGACCTCGAGCTTGCGTACCCCACAGTCAAAGTCAAAGTAAAATGCGTTTATTGAAAATAGGTTTCTAAGAACACTTATGCAAAAAGTGACATTTAATTTGACATTAAAAAAAGGACTCGACCACAAATAGTTTTAAGGAGTCGGGAGAGAAGGATTAAATAATCATTAGGTATTGATTTTAAGGATTTAATATTTTAATTAAGAGATTGCTCGCGTACCCCTTGATGCAATCTCACACAGCCCTGGGGGTTCGCGTACCACTAAATAGGAAACAGTGCTCTAGCATATACTCTTACGGTCGTATTTTTTTACTTACCTTTAAAGTTAAAATACATAGTACCAATAATAACATTGTTTCTTCTTCACATAATCATCGTGATAATTCAAAACAGTAAACATAACATGCTTGATAACTGTATAACAATTTAATTACAAAATGTCGTAAAATATTTCAATCATTGAAACAATGACCGCAATGAATGTCGTAACGTTAATTTGTTAAGTTAACAGACCATTTTATTAGTCAAGACTCGGTATATCTATGTTGGAATACTATTAGACATGCCGAAAAGTATCGCAAGTAAAGAGAGAGCATAGACAAAAATAAAGTAATCATTTAATAATGTTGCCAATTGTAATTTGTCATACAGGGCATCCCAGTACAGTTAAAAGTCTTTCACACAGATTTCTATATTATATACATATTGATATTATGCCATTTTTTTTTAACGTGTGGAAACCCCCTCGGGCCGTCACCCCACCGGGGTTTACGGCGGGGTGGTGTGTCGGAATCGGACCGACTAAAACCGCACGGTGTGCCACTCTGCGCCTGACATAGGAGGGATCCGGGAACAGCTGTTATTACGACATCCAGATATAGATATTATGCCTAACCTAAGTTTTTATTGTTCTTTTGTAATTGCCTGTGTGAAAGAGAAAAATAAAATGATTTATTATCTATTATTATAAATAAAATTAACAGAACATTATCATGGGTCATGTCTTAAAATCGATGAACAAAACAAAACAAAAAAAATGGTAGTAGAATCACGCTGGTTTCAGCATGAAAGTCTGTCGTTGGTGAGTGCGAGACTGGAGGCTGATTGATGCAGGATCGACAGTTATCGTGATGAGTGCGAGTCTTATACTGTCACGATGACTCTCATGCCTTTTAAGTTCTCGAGCGAGACGTGAAAAAGTATCTCACTAGGCTTCCATAGTGTGAGACAACATGCTACATTGTCTGCATCGCCATAAGTATGGTGACCATAACTTCTGGATTCTATTCATACTTTCCCTCAGACAGAGTAGTCCCTTTGACAGATTCTTAAAATAAATTAAAAAACCTATAAAAATGCATAAGATTAGAGCACTTGCACGGTTGGTCTAGTAGTTTAAGTGGTCGCCACGCCGCTCTTTACTGCGTTGAGTGTTGTAGGTTCAGAACCCACATGAGACAACACTGTGTTTCATAAATTGTTGTTCTTAGTTTGGGTGTTCTTTGTGTCCGTTTCGTGTACGTTTGTGAAGTCCTCAGCGTCACAGGATATGTTCCTAGTGCGGGCGTTGTCTTTTTTAAAAAAAGAAAAGAAAAAAAGAAACCTTTTCCATTTATTAAAGCTGGTATGAAAAGTTGTCATTCTATTAATTAAATTGAATTATGCATTCACTTAACTTCATTTGAATATAAAGGGAATAATAAATAAAAGAGCAAATAATTTTACTTATAATTATATTTGCAACGTATTTTCACTAAAGCGTAAAACAAGACGCAGCCTCTTCAAAACATTCCGTTCACATTCACGTAACAGATGGCGTTGTAAAGTTAATTTGACGTTTCGGGTGCAGTTACATATAAAATTATATTTCATTTTTATTTTATACAAATCCACCAAAAGTAAAAATTCAAACGTTTTAACAAATACAGTACTACATCGTGAAGTTTGTGAAAATTTTAACATTGGTGTGTATTACATTATTATACACACAATATGTATGTAACTGAACTGCTATTGAGTAATATAGCATAACTGAAGGAGACGTAACATCAACAGCCTTTAACAGTTCACTGCTGGACAAAGGATTCTTGTTAGACAAGCGGTTTTAGCCTACAATACCACGCTGGCCAGACGGTTTGATATAGAATTTGTTTTAAGTTTGGATGGAGATGTAACTGTAAGTGATGAATAGTAAGTTAATTCTCATCTCATCATCTCATCTAGATAAATAAAAATTGCCATAATTAAACTGCTATGTATTTATACTATATGCGGTAACTTCGTATATAAAGTATTATTAAAAAAGACATATAACTACGTTAGGATATACTAACAGGGATTTCTAGAATTACGTTAATTCGAATGAAAATATAATATGTCCCTTGGAGCCCCAGAACCCAAAAGTGTGTTGTAAATTTGAACCCATTCTTTTTAGTTTTGTTTCACCCTTTTAAATGTCTTATCGCTTTTGACAAATTATAGGTAAATCTGCTTTTACTTCTACCAAAGTTATTTAAGTGTCAAAGATTTTTTGTTATTAATACATATAAATAATATGGGCTAATCTCTGGAACCGCTGAACAGATTTTAATGGGATTTTCGTTAGAAGATAGAGGAGGTTACTGGTCAATATATAGGTTACTTTTATTCCGGATTCGGATAAGCATTTATGCAGCAAAAACCACGTCTCTAAGGTCAAATTTTAAAATTCAAATCCTATGTGAACGAAGTAGCAGGCACAGCTAGTTGATAGTAGAAGCGCTATTAATAGTGATTGTGTTTAGTTAAATCTCCTTCAGTTGTTATTAATTTTGAAATTATACAAACTAATTATTTTAATGAGGAAAACAATCTATATATGAAATCTTATGAAAAAATATGGACAACCCCTCTTACTAGATATTTATAATTAATTTTATAATTTATTGGCAAACTTAATTAAATAATGCTCTAAATAACTTACTGCCCTTCAAAGTCAAATATATTTACATAAGCTGCTTAAAGTCAATGATATCAAAGCTGTCCATACTTTTCAAAGTCCGATTCAAAACAATTTTGACGTCGCCATACCGAAAACACATAATCCAGTCTGTCCATTACAATTGTATAACATTATCCAGTAACAACTAACACTGGTAAAAGTGCATTGTACATCGAGGTATAGTTGTAACCGTTATATTGTCGAATGATATGAAATTCTACTAAGTATCTCTCTTATGTGAAAAATACCCTATAAGTTAAACTTGACAGTGTGTATTGAATGTGTAAATCAGGATTTTGTCACTTATAGAAACAATTTTTTTTATATTACAGTATTGCGCGCACTGTGAGGGTTATTCGTTAGAATAAAGTGGTGTCACAGATTGATTTATAACACAACAGATAGACTTAAGTTAGTTAATTAAATATCAACTTTAGCCATAAAGGCATAAAGTTCAGTATAAATTGTGTTATCGATATAGGTTGTAATTTCTAAGGGTCCTATGTATAGTCATTAGCTACTGTCATTATTGCGGATTTATTGTGTAACAGTTTATGGAAACTTATATTACTATGTGCTTTGTGTTCTATTAAACATTTAATAACCCTGGTCGTAACCCCTGCACAGTACGCAAATTTCCTCAAAGAAATAATCAAAACACTAAACAATTTTCCTACAACTCTGGGTAAGAAAATGGCAGTATTTATTCGCGCTTATGATTAAAGACGGATATTATCTCACTTTATCCAGCACAGCATTTCGGATATTGACCGGCCAATATCAGCAATCAATATGTTTGGCATTTTGATTATTTTTTTAAAGTATACATGTATATTTTTAATGTTATAATTTTATTTTATTACATTTACAGAGACAACTTGTTTTGTGAGACTATGAACAATACTTTTACTAAATATAAATAATTACATATTATTTGTATTTAGAACTAATATATTAAAAAGCTATACGTATTGTGAAATTAAGATAAGGTTTAGCTTGCAAGTATCATATTATTTATGATTACAAGGGAATTACATTTATGATTGATATACACTTAACAATTTCGTTACACGTTTAATAAACGGCCGTCTGATTCCAAACTAGGCAAAGCCTATGGTCACCGGAGAATATTACATCCAGACAAAGAACAAATTTGTCCTAGGTGGAAATCGACCCCATGATCTCTGGCTTAAGGTCAGGATCACTATTTATAATTATTATTGTTTTTTTATAGAATAGAGTGGAAGGGTCAGTTCACTTGATTCTAAGTGATTACCCCAGCGCCATCTTTTGTAAATCGCTCAGAACTATGAAGATACATCTATTTTATTAATTATTAAATGTATACACAATCTGTACATCACAAGCTACTAATAATACATCTTTTTTCATAAAAATGTTTACATAAAAAAAAATAATATACATTTTTATGAAAAAAGAATTCGACTAGTGATCTGGTGGATATGTATTCACTAACAAATGGGTATGTAAACATCAGTGGGTTCTCCTACAGACTATGTTTATTACAAGTTGTAATATTAACAATTACAGACATTACAAGTTATAGCGTCTTCGATTAATTTACCTATTATAAACGAACTGATGCAAATAGCAAAAAAAAGAGTGAAATATTAAGACTAGATAAATTATAACCTAAAATTCAGTCATGTCATTCACTAATGGTCTAAGAGCCGGTGAAGACCGACTTACACCCATCTGATGACCAGATGAGACTTTTTTTTTTCATTTTATTAATGAACACATCTATGATAGCTTGAAATATCTAAAAGCTGCCGTGAAATTTTTTAAATTTATTTTAATCGCTTTTTTTGTGGCGTTTAATTTCGATGTTGCGCACTATTTTGTCGCATAACCGTATTTTTCTTAAGTAGAATAAGTTACTACTAATAACATAAGCTATCTGGCAGTGAAAGTCCCGGCAAAAGTAATCCAGCCGTTTCAGAGATTTACACGAAGAAACAGATAAAATGTTAAAAAAAATTTTTGATGCAAGTTCCATATACTCTCATATGTATTTATTGAAAAGCTGTACATTAAATTACAAACAGATACATCCACAACATTTATTCGTATAGATTAAATATTTTTAATCTGATATCAATTTTGATTAGTTATCAGCTTAGTGAAGTTACCTACATAGATTTATTTGTTCATATCCGCTTGTAGTTATGTAAAAATAACTAGGGACTAAATTTGGCTGTTATCGTAGAGGTGATAAAAGAAGTTAATGAAATTTATTTTATTAAAAATAGTCAAGACAGTTTTGCGGTAAGCAAGCTATTATACATGTGTTTATAAAAAGAAAAATTAAAAAAAAGACAATGTCTCGTCAGGTTGTTAGATGGGTGTAAGTCGGACTTCACCGGCTCTTGTACTATAAGCACATTTCTGTTGCAAAAACTGCATCAACATCGAGCAAGCAAATTCCTGGTCACCGAACGTTCGACTTTTGAACAAAGCAGAATTCCTCGACGCAGTTTTCTTACAAGCAAAAAGCAATAAAAAGGGGAAAAATTGAACATTAGTAAAATTGCACTTTACAAAATATTTCTTATTTAGAAAAATACGAAGAGAATAAATTTCAGGAGATTTTGGTGCCTTTACAAACTCTTCGAATATAAAAAAGAATTTTTGTTTTTTTTTTCTTAGTAAAAACTTATCGAACTAGCTACGTCGTTTTTTTTTAAATTTTATACCAAAAGGAAGATCATTATGCAACATGTACTAGTTCAAAAAAATATAAATATTAATTATATTTACATCAACAATATTAATAGGTGTTACGCTAAACATTAAATATTGCAATAGTCATAAGTCAAAGTGTGAAAACTTGTATTTCATTTATCGCACGACATAAATATGAAAAAATATATTCTATATGAACCGCTATTTAAGTAAACTTTTGAGACAGCGATTTTATATGAAAATATAGATAATATTTAGTACAAGTAACTATTTACAAAGATTACATTTTATTATAATGAAAAATATATTGAGTTCAATGAATACTGATTAAATAAAAATCCACTGGAATTATATTTATTGTGACTAAATGATGCGAAATAAATACGAAAAAAAATCCTATGTCTTATAGTAAGCTTAATATAAATTATCTATAATACTATCACACGATTTTAGAAATTCAACTGTCAGGTTCTTGCAAATAGGATCAAACAAGTGTTCGAACGGTACCGCCGTTCGAACACTTGTCAATATTTTGACAGATTTGACATCAGCTGTCAAACGTACGCCATGTGGTAAAGTTGAACATTGGCTCTCGCGTATTCTAATGACTTTATTATTATTATCATTAATTTTAACGTGTATTTGATATTTAAATTTCGAATAGTAACGACTTAATATTTATATTTGACATTCACATACATACATGACGATTCGCGTTATAATTTATTAGCAGTGTGTAATGATTACCGTATGTCTACTGTTTTTTTAAATTACTTTATGGGGAGGCACACAATGGTATAATATCACAAATACCTTGGTTAGAATTTCAGTATTAACTAGAACTCGGCAGTGAACATATGTTCCGTCGGTCTGATTACACCGATCCGGGACTTTCCATTTCTCAGATCATCCTCAGTTTTATGTCACATATTATAAACCGTTTGAGAGATCATAGATATTTTTTTTATTTGGATTTTAACGAGCAAATAAATAGTCTATGACATACTTTGTGTTCTTTTAGGGTCAACGACGACTGAGTCGCGTAGCGGAGATTATTTTTTATGATATTCGAGTATAAACTTTAAATCTATTGATATAAAGTGCATACGTAAGGCCCAAGGTCTTGTGAGCAGTTTTAATCGCACTGTATATACAAGCATATATGCACTTTATATCTATGATTTTAAAGTTAATTTTCCATTGTCTTCTCTCTGCTTTAAAGTGTTTAAAACTAGTGTTATATTCCGAGTTAATACTAAAATAAAATAATTCGATTGCGTGGTTCCCCTTAAATAGCCTACAGGTCTATTGCTAAGCAAACGAAGTAGAGTTCACAGCCTAAGCTAAGTTGTAGGCACGTACAGAAGACGGGTCAAAGCCCTATTGCTTTGTTGAGGGGAGAATTAAAACAAGATGTGAGGGAATATTTATATATATAACGTATATATACAGATATAGTTAAACTCACGGTCGTATTCATGAAAATAAAAAACTTTAGAAATTCTTATTTATTTTTGTTTTACTAAAAAAAATAGTGTTCTAACGTGTCCATTCACAGATGGTTTTAATTCGTTTAATATTTCCAATTGTTTTTTGATTATTTTGCCGTTTAACAATGAAATGTATTTGTTTAATTTTCTATTTCGATATATTGTTACAAAATCTTTTTATTTGGAATACGGTTTTATTTGCACTTTATGATATTTCGGGGACTTTTGACTAATCTCAGATTCAATTCGTCCTTGTCAAGTTGTGAACGCATCGGCATCAGGAAGAATTATTTATTCTCATGGCTACGATCCTGATTATATTTATATATCAAATTAATTAAGTTTTCGAAAATATTGAGTATAAAAAATTGTACTCCACACAACGCATAAAATATAAATTAATATAACATTATTATTATTAGCTGCGCCCCACGGTAATATCCGCGGTTTTTGTTGGTTTTAAATCGGATATTGTTCACTATTTGTTTATTTACAGTTTTTTTTGTGTAACCTTCTTTTTCAAAATTAAAGTAGCCAATGTATTCCTTATAACATCAGCTATCTACCTGTGAAAGTCCAGTGAAAATCAGTGCAGCCGTTTCAGAGATTAGCTGAAACAAATAGACAGACGCACAGACGAAAATTTTAAAAATTGACTTTTTGATGTAACTACCGTATATACTTTCATATGCATTTAGTCAAAAGATGTTAATTTAAAATTACAAACAGATACTTTAATTTTATTTATTTGTATAGACTATGAAGAGTTTTGTATTATAAGCGGACTTAGTAAAAATTACGAAATTTTGGAAATTCGTATACATTATTCATTCTGAAATTAAACACAAAAGATAGTTATTAGATACCTTTAAATTACCTGAAGTTTAAACCAGGTAGCAGGCTGACTTAAAGGTCACTTTATTATTATTAATAACTTGAGACTATTGCGTTTGTGTGGCGTACAACTCTCCAGATTAAAAAAAATAATAATTAAAAGGAGTTCTGTTATACTGTCGCAACCGCATTGTTTTTATAATTGAGATGTCAAAACGTTCCATTGCAGGCATTGCGTAATAAGTGTTTATTACGTAATATAAAATAAAATATTTTTTTGTTCTTAGATCATTTACTGCTGAGATAGATATCGAAATATATACACGTCAAAATCAGACTTATAA
Source organism: Hypercompe scribonia (assembly GCA_949316085.1). Taxonomy (NCBI): domain Eukaryota; kingdom Metazoa; phylum Arthropoda; class Insecta; order Lepidoptera; family Erebidae; genus Hypercompe; species Hypercompe scribonia. The sequence continues at coordinate 7,219,123 of OX438992.1, read as the reverse complement.
TTACGATCATAAGGTAGAATTCTATTTAAAACATATCCCTTAGCGATAAAGTTTGGATAGGTGAGTGTTCTCATATATTGAAACTTTACTACAACAGTTTTAGCCAAAAATGAGATCTATGAAGGTGTTCTAGAGAACGTTTTTGCTTGAGTTTGTTGCCGCACTTGTGTGTTTCTTCTATTAAATAAATTGCTATGTTTTGTATATACAATGAATATAATTACAAAAAAAGGTATTTGAGGTATGTAAAATACTTAAGGTATTTTGAAACCGTAGGTTTTTGTTAAATTATTACGTGGGACCAAAACAATGGTGAAAAGTAGGAGTTTATTATGCCTCTGTCTACTCCTCCGGGAAAACAAGCGTGATGTAATTCATTAAAACCAAACATATACACTACCAACTCCCATATACTGAGGACGTTTTACAATATAGTAAAAAAATATATTGCGTTCCTTTACTAAATTACTGAGTACAAGCTATGGACACATTTTACCGTTAGTCGAGTAATTTTTACATATAAAAACAAAGTCATTTTCAATGCTTGCAACACTAGTGAAAATATGAATAAACCATAAACTAGGAAAGGAAATGAGACGATGTTGGATACTGCTTCAGACTCAAACACCCAATAACAATAAAATCTCTTTCAGCTGGTGTATGTGTAGTAAAGCTCAAAATATTAGAGTAGACACACTTACCCAACCAAGCTAAAAAATTAACAAGAACCCAACTAACATTTATTAGTTACTTTAGATCCAAACTCGTGTAATATATCGCAGGCCATTTCCAGATCGTTCCGAGTGATGCCCAATGCGCGTACGACTATGTCTTTAGGGTAGCCCTCTCCTACCAAGCGAGCAATGTAGTCTAAATTTATGTTTTCATACGATACGTTGTCGCCATATTTTCGGCCGTGCTTGTCGTGTGTTAAGGGGTTGATTTTCTTGGCTGGAAAGAAAATGTTTAGATTAGGGATTTAGTAATAAACACATTTAAAAAGGACTAAAATAAGCAAGTAGCGTTGATTTTTAACTTGGACTGATAAAGTTCCAGGTCATCTAATAGTTTCACCTATAAAGTTTTGCGACAGTTTTAAATATTTTTCCAGGAAGCATTGTCCCCACCCTTCAACTGCATTTGCGATCCGCATCCAACATTTCCATTTAAAGACCATTGTTTTTTGTGTGCGGTTTCTAGCAAAACAAAAACAGACATGCTTATGCAATCGTAATGTTGTGTACAGTGTACAGACGTCGGGTGATGGTTGTGCCTTCGAACGTGCCACTTTGCGGCGCTCGTATCTCAGAATTATCAATTTTATGAAAAAGTCGTAAAACATAAATAGTACAAAAGTCTTTTAGTTTAATTCTTTAGATCACTGTTTCCCATTTAGTGGTACGGGTACGTGAGATTGCATCAAGGGGTACGCGAGAAATATCTTAATTAAAATATTAAATCCTTAAAATCAATACCTAATGATTATTTAATCCTTCTCTCCCGACTCCTTAAAGCTATTTGTGTTCGAGTCATTTTCTTAATGTTAAATTAAATGTCACTTTTTACATAAGTGTTCTTAGAAACCTATTTTCAATAAACGCATTTTACTTTGACTTTGACTGAGGGGTACGTAAATTCGAGGTCTTTCTTGAAGTGGTACGTAGAAAAAACTAATCAGGAACCACTGCTTTAGATGTATGTTTTATTTTAGAATATGTCAGCAAGAAGATATCAACCAAAAACAGACATTTTTGTCTCATAGAGCCTCGTGAGCGGCAAAGATACGGTGGCAAAATTAAAATTTGCATTAAATACATTAAAATCTACGAAAACTAAGAATTTTAAAAACTTATGGAAACTTTATTGGTTTTATCGGCACTTTTAGAACTCCAACTGAACGTACAAATTGTCACAGATATTCATGTAACGGCTTAACGTGTCGAGGCAGGGAAGGGTATTAATGTGTTACGAATGATCATCCATTTATAGATTAACCTGGCTATAATTGCTTATCTTTATAATGTCCTAAGCTACTCTGTTAAGCCACGAGCCCCTCTGAAACAGCATATACTAAGTCAATTCTAATGAAATAATTCTTTTAATTTCATTTTTATCTGTCAGACAGACAACATAAACAACAAGATACAAAAAAGATCCAAAATTGAGAAAATAAAACTTACGTAAAACAGCCAACTCATTTTTCTCGACGGCTACATTCTCATACGGCGGATCCTTTGCATCTTCAGAAGGAAACTTAGGCATCGTAGTCGATTTAGTAGGTTGATCAATACTCCCACTAGTCGACGCAGGTAAAGATCTCTGCCTAGGAGGTGCCCGACTCTCAACCCTGGTCTCCCTGTCAAAACTATTCCTAGATTCTATTTGAGCTCTAAAATCTGGCTTGTCTGGAGGTCTCTCTGGCGGTAATCTAAAATCTGTATGCCTGTCTAACCCATGTCGATCTAACTTTTGACTATCTGCGGGCATATGTCTGTTATCCAACCTGGATTCAAGCAAATGTCTTTCTTGTCTATTATCTGACAGCACATGCTTGTCTTGTCTTTCAGGTACGTGCCAATCTGCTAAGCGATTTTCTGGATGTCTTTCTGGTCTTTCCAAATGCCTCTCTTGTCTACTGTCTGGTACAGGTACATGTCTTTCTTCTCTTCTGCTGTCTGGAATAGGAACGTGCCGATCTTGTCTCTGGTCCATTTGCCTGGTATCAGGTACAGGCAAGCGTTCTCGAGTTTCTGGTGGATTAGGAACTGGTCTATCTATTCGATTATCCGGTAATGCGGGTACGGTTCTTTCTTGTCTTTCCGGTAAATGTCTGTCGTGTCGATCTGGTATATATCGACTGTCGGCAAGTACTCGGTTGTCCGGTTTTGGTTCAGTCGGAGTTGGTGCTTCGGCGGGACGTTCTGGTGGGGTTGCAGGAAGGGGTCTACTGTTTGATTGAGGGGTGCAAGCCCGGCGTGGTTTTTCGAATGCTCTTGGATCTGGCGGCACCTAGAAATAAAAACACTTTTGATCACAATTACACAAGTTATTAGTTTATTATATTAGTTCCAGTTGATGTTGGGATGTCGTATCCGGCTAATCGCCACGAGAATCTTTATTTCTCGATACAGGCTTAGTAGTTCGATGTGTCTTCGCTAGATAGTGTTGTAGTATGTTTTTTCTGTTTGCGTTGTATGTGGAAGTCGCCACACGTACTTTTTCAGGGTCCTCTAAATCTCTATAGATTATGGCCTCTCGTTTACGCTACAGCTTGTTCATAAGGAGTTTGGAGACACTTCACATAAGAAGTACTAAACAAAATTTACAGTGTGAAGAAGAGAAGTTAAAGGATAGAATTGTTTCAAAATTCGTGGAAACCACGTTTTAAATCTGAAACTGATTTACATCACTGAATAGATCTTCAACGATGTAACGACCTACTTAAATTGTGTTGCGTAGATTCTATTATTCTTCGCTACCCATAGATATGTTTCGAGAAGGTACTTACCTCATGTCTTGTGTCAATGACACCAGTGATGGTTTCTGTTGAACCAGTGATGATGGAAGTCAAGCGATGTCTCGAATCAGGTTCAGGTTCTAAAGACGATCGCCTTCTTGGCTCAGCAAAGACTATAGACATATTCAGACATATATAAGAATGGAGACAACGATAAATGTATGGTAAAAGTACAAAAAAGAAGAAAGGAAAAGGTGGCTAGAATTAACCAACAAGCCTCGCTTTTATAGGTTAATGAAAGCAGGTTTTGTTATATTATGCATTATTATTTACACATTTGAACTACTTCTAATCTTCACATTGAGCACTTTAGCAAAAAGCTAAAAACTTTATAAAAAAGTACACGAGCTTTTGATATAGATAACAAATTAATGTTCTGTAGACCGATGCCACCGAGATAGCCGTACCTTGAGAACTTGCAGCAGCTATATCTTGCACGCTAGAAGCTGCCACAATAACCGGTTCTGCGGGTGATAGACTTTTCCTAGGAGGCAACGGTGGAGCCCTAAGCTCTCCATATGCATTTTCTGTCGGTTGAGGAGCCCGACGTGGGGCTCGGGGACTGTGGCGAGGGGATACGCCTGGTGATCTAATTGATGGTCGCAAAGCGTCAATCGTGGATGTTGCGGCATTGAATTCTGCCCAATCCTGTGAATTTAAATCGTCGTTTTGCTAAGAGATGATTGTTGTTAAATATGAAATTATGTATTAAGAGGATTTTTGTATAGGTTTATGTATAGGTTTTCTGTATAGTTTTACACTTGTGTAGTCTTAACACACATTGCCGAATATACATATGTATATATATATATTTTCTATATTAAGAGCCTGCCAAAGTGCCTCTACTCTGCCTGATGGAAAGCATGAATAGAATTCAAGAGTTGTGGTTACCATACTCGTTGCAAATGCAGTATGGTGACCTGCGCTATGGCCGCCTTGTGAGATGCTTTTTCACACCCCACTTGGGGACGTAAAAGGCATGACAGTCATCGTGACAGTGTAAGGCTTACACAGTTGATATTTTATTGCAGTAGCAATATTTTATCGTTTTTTATTTTATTACTCGTAAATCTAAGTATATTTCAACATTCATGATGGGATAGACTCTTTACAGCCCAATTTCGTGTAATTTATTCAATTATGTGTATCTAAACGTTATATGCACTTGAAACGTCTTAGCTCCGGCGAAGTATCTTATGTAATGCATGCCACTATAGTATTTGTCGACTAAAAAAAAAAAGGATTCCACTAGTGGATCTTTGTTTAGATTTAGTACTCAGGAACTGCCTTTGATTTTTAAATTTAAATTTTAAAAATTGATTATAAACATATTAAACTTAAAACTTTAGATCACAATTTCCTAACCAAAGAGGGGAGGGCAGAGGGGTTAAGAGTTTTTCTTCCAACTGCTGCTCTGCCAAGGCAGAAGCATCCTACATTTTAGAGTTTAGGAGTCAATCACAAAACTGCTGTGTATAAACAATGAACTAAATGTCTCAGTAAAGACCGTAAAGGTAACCCATCATCCATGTCTAACACGTGACCGAAGTTTTATATTTTTTATTTTATCAGAAACTGACGGAGTACGTCCGATATTACAAAAATACGATTGATAACTAATTTGTCTTGCTTTTAATGGCAATTCTATAAATTTCAGAATTAAATAACTTAGAATCAATATCAAATACTTGCGAAAATTGATACTGGATTATAAAAATAAAAATATCATCTTGCAGTTTTAAGTTTGTGCAAACAACTATAACGTACGTATATAAGAACGGTAAACGTATTACATGCGCTTGCGCAAGCATTCATGGACCTAAAAACCAGCCGTTCAAAATTTATAGAAGTAATGCTAATTATTATTTGAGAACTATTAATAGGAAATCATGAGATACCATATGCATAATCCCTAAAGTGTTCGTGCGTGAAAAACTAAAAGGTAAAGGAAACCAAAACACACAAAGCACATATCACCAAGCATATATTTTCAATATAGAAATAATCTTAAAAATAAATAATAAAGTAAAATATGTAATAAAAATTAATTTATTACTTAATGTCAATAATACCAACTAAGCGTAAACGTAACAAAATGTCCGAAGCGCTTAACGTTAATTAAAATACCATGTGTCATCAACGTTTAATTATTAATTTAAAAAAAAAACTCACGTCATCTAGTGCAAAAAACAGATGTTTTAACATCTCCCATTCAGCATCGTACTATACTTCGTTTATATAAAACTTATATCCTACGGACTTCATAATCAATACATAGTTAATATCAAAACTTAAAAAAAAATATTTACAAGTCGAATAATCACGAATTTAATATAAAATCATAAATTAACTAAATTATTGCATAAAACGCACTGTAATTCTAATAATAATAATAGAGAATAAACAAAATGTTTTAAATAAACCTCACGGTATTAAATTAGCGATAAAATAATGTTCATTGGACGCTAAAGTGGCCACCTAAAAACAATAAAAACCTTAACATTTATCTATTATACCATAGACAATAATAATTATTTTGCAACATTGTTGCAAAAATAAATATTCTTACTTAAAATAAATATTATTAATCATAAATTGCATTGTTTGACAGAATAATGGACGTTAATATTAAGAGCATAGGTACCACTTTAGCAACCAAGCGAGTAAATGATATTCAACACGATTGCATTAAATAACAAGTGACTTTTAAACGTTTTTATTGTTACGAGTGAAAGAAATAATTATATGCTTATAATTTGTTCTTAAAAACTTTGCATTTTCTTTTTACTTTTTCTAGTAAATCCTCGTTTCACAACAAAACGAGAATATTTTTAAATGACTGATTTTGTTACGAAACGCTAAAAGCCACTTATCTATACCGACAAACACAAATGAATTTCATGTTACACAAATTGTATTACTTAAATAAATAGACAGAAAACAAAAATAGAGTTTTGTGGTGGAAACGTATCAAATTTAAATGGAAAAATTATTAGGAATTTAGGGGATTGTTGATGAGATACTTTCATAATGCATCGTCATCGACAACATAGACGTCTCCTTAGCAAGGAAGTTTTGGTTTTCATAATGCATTGATCATAAAGTTTAATTTTGAATTGTAATATTAATGAATTTCATAAAATGATACTTTAAAATATACGACCATTGTATGAGGGTTTTGTTATTTTTTATTAAGTACGAAACCCTATAAATCATATAAATGTACTATGGTAAACATTATTTTTTCAATATTGCCCAACAGACTCAGGTAGAATTTACCATTTTATTATTTATTATTGATACGAATCCAACCAAAACTACTTGAAATAATCAAATATGACGAATTAGGCTTACCAAACTTTGAATAATATATATATACATATTTGTGACCCAATTACAATTTCAATATTGACCTCATTATATTATATCAAGTCAAAATTTACATTTAATAAATCCAAATGTTAAGAATCCTACTTAAAAAAATACATACATTAGACAATAGAACCTCCTTTTTTGTAGTTGGTTAATAAAATTAAACTATACGGGTGCCGTTTGCGGTACCCTAAAAAGAGCTTATTATAATTAAAAAAATGCATTTTTGTCTTTTGTTCGCATGTTTCGAGTTGAAAAAATTGACAACTAAAATTTATATTTTACAAAATATGTACGTATTGAAGTATTCAATTTCTACTGTAACAATAAATATATACACACAAAGCCTACATATTATAAAATAATTTAATTAAGTAAAAAACAAAACGACCTAGTCTTCCCGTTTCATTGGGTGATTTTTATCAAATGATCCACGTCCGTGGCAAGCCCACTTCGTTACATATGTCATAACAAATACAAAGAGAAAAAAAAACATGCTTCAGAATACACAGTACATGAGTACACAATGATCCTTGCTTTGCCGACGTCAAGCAAATCTACCCGTGCAAGCTAAGCATGCGGTGACTTTCGCCTCAGTCTCTGCAAACAGACAAAATATCTTTTTCATAATGTTGTGCATGCACGGGTTGACATATATCTGTGATTCGACTAAATTGTAAGCATACGACACTACAACAGTAATGTATGAGAGTGTATAAAAAAAACGAAAAAAAAAATTAAAAAAGCACTTACAGAATTTAAAATGTCTTCGGCAATCTTCGCGCAAATTCGGAGACGAAGTAACTGCCGTAACTTGAATTGTCACTCTTTTACACACACATTACACAGACGAAGAATGCCGAAAATAATATATAATAAGTTATTTATTCAAAGCGGTATCATTGATAAATACTAATAAAATTAAAAAAAAACACAGATAAATGTCAACCCTGTAAAAAAATGAGTAAATAAAAATAAAATGATATAGCGCGCACATAAGCATCAACTGATTCAAAACATGCCACGCGCAAACGTAAATACACAACATGCCTTAACAATATAATATAAAACAGAATCTATAAGACGACGTATTTATATAACAGTGTCTCTGTACGTCTTTTAGTAGGATTGACACATCGTATTTTTCTCGTAATCATCATTTTCCTAACATTTATTAATCCTAAGACTATTTGGTCACCAGTTTAACCTGAATATTAGTTTCTACACGGAGCGACTGGCATCGGACCTTCATAAACCTGGGTGATTTACTCATAGTTGTCAGTACATTTGAGGGCACTGATAACCGGGACCGAAGAGGCTTACCTACTTACACAGATACTCTTGTAAGAAAAATTCAACAACATTTTTGGCCCGACCCAACAATCGAAGCCGAGACCTCTCGATCGGCAGTACCCTTTTTTTTTCTTAACGTGTGGAAACCCCCTCGGGCCGTCACCCCACCGGGGTTTACGGCGGGGTGGTGTGTCGGAATCGGGTCGACTAAACACACGGTGTACCACTCTGCGCCTGACATAGGAGGGATCCGGGAACAGCTGTTAGCATACGCTAACCCTAGACTAACGAGGCAGTCATTTTTCTCGTAATACTGCTCTTATTTTCACCCAAAGCATGTTCTTTGTGTCCGTTTCTTGTATATTTGTAAAGTCCCCCGCGACACAGAATTTATTCCTAGTGCGGGCGTTGTCTTTTTTAAATAAAAAAATTACCCAATACATTATGCTTCCGAAACAATATTGTTCTGTCTGAGTGTGTTAAGTAGCCGTTTATTTAAGGATCGATTATGAGTGATTTTGTACAACTGCAACTTGTGTTGAGTTGTTATATTGTTTCGTATACCCGTGTAGAGACATAGGTGTGTAAGTCTAGAGTGGTGGGGGTTGTATAAATCTAATATCTCTAAACGAGCAATTCGTGTATATATATATATGTATAATCTGAATCACAGAAACGGCTTCAACGATTTTCATGAAATTCAGTATACTAGATAGTGTCTAGCTAGTACTAGACACTTATATCGACGTATACAGGCTGACTGGTGAGTTACCTTCAATACTTATGGAGAGTACTCGGTACTCGATTCTCGTTAACTTGATATAAAAAAAAATAGGTGCTTATTTTTTATCGAAATGTCTCTAAAAATAAGTGAAATTTGGATATTATACTCCTTAAGCTCGCCGCTCGCCGCCGCCGGTATCGATGTAGGTAGGCAACAGCTGTACAGTGTAGGTATCTATGTATTTTGTGTTGATAGCGCGCCCGCGACACGTGCGGCCGCGCGGTGTCCAAGTATTCCGCAGTTAAATACTGGACTCTCGGTGTACTGTGTACGAAGTTTACTAAGAAGTTATTTAATATTTCGTTTTTATGTTATTTTATTTCATGATATATGTTCGCATACTATCACGTCCTCAAATATTGAAGGTATCTCACCAGTCAGCCTGTATACTTGTTTTTTGTAAATATATACATATTATATATAGTAAACATCCAAACTCTGAAAAAGTATTTGCAGAACATATAAGCATTTCGTCCGACCAGAGAATCGAACCAGATAAGGTCTCTGGTTCGATTCCCTGGTCGGACAAAATGTTTGTATGCTGCAAGCACAGCAGTCGCTTCGACTGCGCCACTTGAAGATACCATCAGAATGCCAGAATCTTGCGTTTTTTACATTTTCATTACATATGTTTATAAATATAGCTAGTAATGCTCACCTCTGCGTCATCAATATCGTCTGTGAGTCCATTGAAGGTAGCATTCCTTGAAGACCAGCCGTTCGCGTTGCCAGATATCGTGACGTCAACATCTACACAGATAAAAAATAAAAAATTATAACATTACGCAACACATTTCACTTATGGCCGTCTAAACTTAAACATGATAAAACATACATACACTTATAGATAACTATAACCTAAATATAACAAACAATTGTACTTATAACGCAATTACGTATCCTGGGCGGGACTCGAACCTACGACTTATATAACTATGATGTATTCAGAGCTGATTTCGGCCTTTCGGCCACCGCAGCAGTGACACTCACAGGAGACCAGGCAAATACGCACGGGATTTTATAGTACACAAGTGTCTGTGCAAACTCAGGTGCACTCTCTGTTCCGTCACTTTGACAATCCTATAGGACGGTTATCAGAAACGATCAGGGAGAAATCAAGCATAAGACTCTTCGAGGCATGGGGATTAAGACCCCAATTTACAAACTCCGGGTTGTTACTAACCAGAAAAACTCAATATCGTTTTTTGATCCCACCCGAAAATCAAACCCGAGACCTCTTGGTCGGCAGTCGCATTCGCTTACCGATAGACCGAGACAATTGCGTAACTATACAAGAAATACAGTTGGAAAAATAATAATAACGTGATACAGAGCCGTCTCATAATAAACTAGATAGATTCTGTCAACCCACAATCTCTAGTTAGAATATTATCCATTAGACTCATAGGCTTCTGCAATGTTTGTCTTTGCATCTAGAAACTTACTTTTTTTTCTGAAAAAGACAACGCCCGCACTAGGAACAAATCCTGTGTCGCAGGGGACCTAACAAACATACAAGAAACGGACACAAAGAACACCCAGACTCAGAGCAACAATTTGTGGATCACACAAAGTGTTGTCTCATGTGGGGTTTGAACCCACATCACTCAGTGTAGTTGAGAGCGGCGTGGCGACCGCTTAAACCACCAGGCCAACCGTGCAGTCAGTTCTAACTGTTTAGGATATTCCTGTTTTCAGGCTTACAGTAAGGGTTTATTACAACATTAGCAATGTGTTGAAAGTATTTTATATTGCTTTAGTTGTTATATACTTAGATGTGTTTATGAGAATAAACTATGTACTCACTAGATCCGTTACAACCTGACGATCCGGACGATCCTGACGAATTCGATGACATTGATTTCACTGTAGTCTTTGTGTTGCCACTTCTGTAAATAATATTGATATAATATGATTGATACGTTGAACTCTGGAACCTTTAAGAGTAGAGTGAACAGATTTCTTTTGGATGGGCGTGTACCACCATCGTCTTCGTCTACACTTTCCATCAGGTGAGATGGAAGACAAACGTCTATTCCATTACAACTATATAAAAAAAAATATTTAGAGAGATAAATAAATGTCACTATTAATAAACTCAAAATTTTTAGAAGAATTTTTTGAGTGCATTGAGCACTTTTTGTGGTGCACAAAAATCATGGAGCTCGCGTCATCGTCATCGAACGCTTTCCATGAGGTATATATTGTGTCTATTAAATAAATCATGTTATACATGGCGCTTTCTCTGTGGACGCTTGATTAAGGTGCGTGAACCTGCGCGGCAATGTATGCGATGTGGGACGTTACGGTCTAGGAGGGTTCAACTGACATCAAATCAAATGTACTTTTGTCGGTAGTCCTTATAATTGTCTTCGATGTTTTTTAAGAGCCTGTGGCGGCTATGGCCGCCTAACTATGGCGGCCTAATGAGATGCTTTTCACGCCCTGTTTGAGGACGTAAAAGGCATAACAGTCATCGTGGCAGTGTAAGGCTCACACTCTTACCACGATAAGTGTCACCCCTGCATCAACGGACCTCTAGTCTCGCACTCGCCAACGAAACACGACAGCACGGATGCTGTCGCTTGAGGTTGATCCTCTGTGGGAGGGGAGAGGGTAGGGGGTAGGGGGTAGAGGGTACTGCCCCGGCCGAGTCGGTGCATTCGTGTTGAAATCAGGGTGGTTGGTAACTACCATTTAGATTTACTTTACCTTTTAACTACTTCGGTGTATAGATCAGAGGCTGACCACGTGCAGTGTAAAGTGGCTTATTCGTCCTTCAATTTCAACGTATTTAATGCCCATTACATATTCTCGATAATTATAGAACATCAAATTATATATTTTACTTAAGAAATTCAGAAAAGTAACCATAGAATGCATCTCGGCAATAATAGGCAAAATTAGGCGCCAATGAATATAGAGACAAATTGAGGCCATGTAGTGAACCAACGATTATTAATGATTGCCTGAACGGGGAATCGAACGAATCAACAGTCACATATCAACCTACATGCACACTTACACTTACATATGTAGTTCGAATTTCGGACATCACTTATTACTTACTTGTCTGAAGTAGTATTAGGTGGGCGAGGCGGAACAAACGCGTCAACAACAACCTGTTCTGTCCCCTTGATCTCCGCTCGACAGAACGGACAGCCCTGACCTTCTGAATCCTGGAACAAGTGAAATTTAGTATGTGGTTTTTGCTTTCAAATTTAAATTCTTCTTTTAGGAAAATACAGTTCTCAAAACGCTCCTGCCATTTTTTTAACCCCTCCAAAAAATGGATTTGTCGAACTCTCCAAAATATGCCTCTGTCTCGACAATGAATTCCTCGTTTGAGCTAAATTTTTTTCCCTCGAGCCATTTCTTCATGTAAAGGAACAAGAAACAATCGCAAGGAGCCAGATCTAACTATCAATCAGTCTGAAATTTGTTTTACAGTCATTTGATAGATGGCAGCACACAATAATAACACCAACTGCCCTCAGGAACGCCCTCTGTCGTCAAACACGGGTACTTATTGAACCGCCCTCGTACATACATATCATACGTAATAATAAGCTTAATTTAGAAGTACAGTCGTATCGTAATAGAGTGAAAGTCGATCCAAGCCCAGTTTGGGAAGAAACTTGAATGATGATAACACATCATTTTGAATACTTACAATTTGCCACGCAGTCAGACAAGGAGTACACAGTAAATGTCCACACGGCTCTATCCGAATGTCCTTGTCGTTCTCTGCACATATCTTGCACAGTTGAAACGTGCTTCCTGAAATAATAGAAACATTATTAATATTCTTATTTTGTACGTTAACATATCAAAATACGATACAAAATATTTTAAACGACTTGAATGGTGGTTTTAAACCTTGTTAACGCTCAGTAACTGCATTCTACTTCAAGGTACCCCAATAAAAAAAAACATGGTTACTGCTAAAGTCGACCTAGATACTTTATGGTCTTGTAAATGCAATATCCATAATCAAAACTTTTTTTAAAAATTGCCATTATTTTGAATTACACAATTTTGTTTTTTTGGAAATTTTCAGTTTTTACGGTTTTTGTGATGTTTATAGATTTTTTAAAAAAAATCTTATGGTGATAATAAATAATAGCAAAAAAATGTAAATTTGTATTGACTGACCCATTTCACAGTACAACTCATACTGTTCTTGGGTTACGGTGATGTGGTCTTCTGAAGGTGAAATAATTGCGCTGCTCAAATCCGGGTTCAAGTCTTTCCCCGCTGGATATAAATAGCTGAAACATGATACAAAAGTTCTGAGTTTGATGAACACAAACAATTGAAATATTTCCGTGTGGTGACGTATTAATAACACAAAATATCAACCAGTTATGGCTTGAGAGTCGTAAGGACAACTACACAGGGCGGCATAAAGAAAGAAATCTCGGAAACAAACCCTTTTTTTTTTTAACGTGTGGAAACCCCCTCGAGCCGTCACCCCACCGGGGTTTACGGCGGGGTGGTGTGTCGGAATCGGACCGACTAAAACCACACGGTGTGCCACTCTGCGCCTGACATAGGAGGGATCTGGGAACAGCTGTTATCACGACATCCAGATCCTCGAAACAAACCCTATACCAACCGTCTGGTAAGAGTGGTATAATAGGACAAAATTTCTATTCTAAGAAAAAGTCTACGTCCAGCAGTGGACTGCTAGAAGCTGTTGATGGTGATGACTTAAATCATTCCTACATCGCATCGAACGCTCACTTAACACCAAAATTAGGCCTAACAAAAAATCAATATTATAAAATATGTCACTGAATAGGCTAGATGTCACCTTTGTCAAATTAGTTACTTTTTATCATCTGTCAAAACGACAATTTTGTATGAAAAATGTACTAAATACCAAATTGTGACATCACTGTTTTGGACTACTCAATTGAACAATATATTTCACTGCATATTTGATTGAAATTCGCAATAATAATAAAAGATATGTTAATTATATTTTCTGAGATGTTTCGCGATATTAGTTTTAATGAAGTGGACATTGGTATTTATTTTCGATACAGTCATCTATCCAATTAATGTGGTCTGAGAGCACAGGAGGCGCAACAACCCCCCTTTCTCCTTCTCTCCTCATTCGGGTGAGGTCACAGTGGGCTTATGAAACTTGAGTTGCAGGTGACAATGATAATCTTGTATCGTCATATTTGCTAAGTTTAAACTTCAAAATCTTTAAATTACCTATGTACTATTAGAAATTATTTCACTAGTTTTAAGGGTACCTACTGAGCAATATAGTAAAAAGCTTAGAATACTTACAATCCCTCTCTATATCCATCCAGAAGCGCTTGAACGAGGCTTTTGTTCTGTGGTATTGTCTGAAGGATTTCGCCTTCAACTGTGACGTAGCCAATCGCCCACTGCCCTAGCCGCGTACATGATAACCTGAAATATCAAACAGTTTTAACATATCTACAAATTAGTGTTAACAAATTTTTAAACTAAAACAAATTGTGTAACTTTTGGTTGTACGTTTCAATTTACACCTTTTCCTACCAGAAGAACACACAGTAAAAACGTTCCTGCATGTTTAGCCTGACTGGATAGACCGAGCTATCGTTATCTTGGCAAATATAACGCCAAACGCCCCTGGTCTAATTACAAGAAATTAATAAATACTAATTGTGCTCAAAACAAAATTATTCGAGCTGGAATCGACGTCCATCACAAATGTAGTCAATTTAAATTATATTTTAATCAATTCAATCAAAGGGGAGTTGTGGTAATAAGGCAGTCGAAGTTTACCTGAAGACGTAACTTCCAGGTCTGTGTATGTATTTGTGAAGGAGCGCTTTCACTTCATCGTAAGTAAGAAACGCTACGTAACCAGGGTGCGTAACTGCCAACAGTTGCCAATTGCGAAGCAAGGTACTCCAGGGCTGAAATAATCTGAAATTTAAAAGAAATATTTATTAATATCTTTACCGTGACGCTTCTCGGGTAGACTGACTGAAATGAAGAAAACTAAAGCAAAAATAAATATAAATAAGAATAATCTTTGCGTTGGGGTGTCGCGTCTTAACTTAAGCTTCTTAGGTATTGAAGACGTCCACAAACCTAATAAATAATATGTTATATACTGATGAAATTAGAATATAAAATAGCTACGTTACATCTAAAAATATTTTTTAGATTTTTGCTCATATTTTTGCAGTCCTGGTGTCTTGGATAAGAATTACGTAACTCGTAGTAGGTGTGATGAAATACCACGCAAAATTCTTGAACTGGATCACACCCATTAGCCAAAAAGTATACGTTAACGAGAACCAGTAGGTATGATTATTAGGTGGGATGTTAACACCCACTTCTGCCCATACCGTGATTAGTTCACGCGAAATTACTTAAATGGTATGTATATATGTTTTCAGTGAGGTTTTTCTTTATCAATTAAGGTTATAATTTTACACCTGATAACGGTGCATGAACTGAGCATGAACGAATCTGATAAGTTATTGCTAAATACTTAATTCAACAGTTTGACATATCGTTATATCTATAAATGTCAGAAATGGATAATAACATGATTTTGGACTGTTGTAAAGCTAATAATAAGGGTATAAATTTATAAAGTATTGATTCTTACCTTGTAAACACATCAAACTCAAAGTTGGATATGAAATCGTTACACGTCAGATCTATTGTAGTTTTCAACGCCATCGTCTCCAACCCAGAAGATATTGGGTGCACGTTGTTAAGCTCCTCTCGGAAAATCTTCCACGGCACGAGAGTGCTGGAAACAATAAAAAAGTACTTTAATTTTAAATTTCGGATTAGCAGTCATATGTATTTATTATATGTACTCATTTTTTTTAAACAACTACCGTTCTATTAGTAAATCCTGTGTCGCAGAGAACTTTATTGACATTTATGAAACGGATGTATAGAACACCCAACAACAACAACTAAATCACAACATATGGATAGGTTTTTTCTTAGCAAGGAGTTTTAAGGTTATGATTTCTTCTAGTCACTTAAAAATGAGAATCGAATCAAACAAAAATACATACTACAGCGCCATTTAGCGAAGACACATCGAACTACGAAATAATGAACTACGGAGCACCACTAATCCTGAATCGCGTTATAAAAATTCTCGCGGTGTATACTGTATAAACACCAACTGTTGGGTCGCGACCGAGAGACATGATCACCTCGCCTGGTCGGAGGATCCTCCCTTTGTGTCGGAGGGACAAACACCTGTTCCTCCACAGGTAAATATAAACCCTCATTTGCTTCATCGTATGATTTTTTACACTGATATTGCACGTCAATTCTTGAAATAAAAATTGCCTAATTACATGAAATACATCAATTAATTACAAATTTTTGCCAAATAAAAAAATGTGTGGGAGTGGTATCTTTCAAAAAAAAATTTTAATCAAGTTATGGGATAAGATACTCAAAATTCAAATTGTTTTCGTAAGTATATGTACGGTTATTTGTATGTTTAGTATTTAGCTTTTATTATAGCGGCTATATTTTGTGGTGCATTTCTGCCTAAATGTGGCAAAGGGCCCATTAGATTTCACGTAGTTCAGTGCGCGTAACAATTAGTAACGAGGAGTTGCTTTGATTCAATAGATATAATTTATATATTGTCGACTGTTACTTTAATGAGATCTATTTTCTCAAACTTATATCATAAGTATGTTTAATCGTCACGGTTTAAATATTATATCACATCGTTACGGCTAAAGATTGATCGTTCAACAGATATTCCGGTTTTTTTTTTCAGTTTGAAATACATTTGACGACGTCGGTGATGCAGCGGTAGCGAATGCGACGAAATATTTGCATGATCTACAAATATTTGTTTCGGAGTGAGGGTTTTCTTTCAAAAAAAAATACAAGTGTTCTATCAGTCAGTCTAGTTATCATAGTACAAGGTCTGTTTAGTTTGAAACTAGATGGCATTGTGTGTCAAATGTCCGAAATATTATTTTAGATATGAAGTTTTTGAGTCAATCCTCAGGAAATTATTACCAAGTATAATTTTAAAGCCTCCGCAAAAATCAATAACTTCGAACGTGACTAAATAGTATGTGAGAGAATATCCATAATACATAATAAAAGCAGCACCTGTCTTCCAATTAGTAGAATCAATTAACAATATTCGGCAACGGAAGTCTGACTGGACGAGCGATTACTGGGCCGTCCTCACCGGAATACATTGAAGAGAACGTGGGTTAATGTGTTTGAGGAAAACATTTCGAGGAGTGGAATATTAGGGCTATTCCCGTCCTACGGAACAATCTCGTTATATAAACCTAACAAGTAATTCGACTTCAATATATAACAGCTGATATTAACTATAAACAACTGAACAAAATGTCGTGGGTTCGACTGTGGGACAAATCTTCTGTAATGAGCAAGATTATTTAATAATAACGAATAGATAACAACGTAACGAATACACAACGTTAACTAGCTTCAAATTAAGTAGAGCTTGTACTATGACAGCTAAATTGACTAACAGTATACTTACGTACTTTTTTTTGTAAATATTTTCAGAACATACAAACATTTGATCCGACCTGGGAATTAAAGACCTCAGCAGTCAAATTTTGCAGTCATTATTTCTTTATTATATGTATAAAATAATGTGCTGGTATTAATTAAGAAGAATGTAATAAACGCAAAGTTTGTTAGCCCTTGCTATCGATTTTGCCATTAATAACCTCATACTCTCTTTACCCGGAAAAACGTATCCTGAAATGGAAAACGCATTAGCATTCAATTCATACGGGGTATGGAAATGTAAATGGAAACACTCGAACGTTAATACAGTCTATGGTAGAGTTAATTTAGCGTATTTACATGTATTCAATCGCAACTTAATCCGTGATACGGAGTAGGTTGTTATATATTGGATATATTTGATTATGTGTGTATAACTTGTGTAAACAACGGTCCATCAAGAGGTCTCGAGTTCGATTCCAAAAAGTGTTGTTGAGTTTTTATGATTATAGAAATGTTTAATAACAGCCCGAAGTTAGGAAGTTGTGGTCTTAATCCCCGTGCTTCGGAGAGCACGTAAAGCCGTCGGTTCTGCGCTTGATCTGTGTCCGGTCGTGTCGGATCACTACCCCATAGGACTGTGAGAGTAAGGAATAGAGAGTGCACCTGTGTTTGCCTACACACTTGTGCGCCATAATATCTCCTACGTAATAGCTGGTCTCCTTAGAGACTAGCCGCTGTGGCTGGGATCGGCTAGGAGTATATCATATCTGATTCTGTTATATTTGTTTTATCTTGTAACTGTTCTTGGAGGAGAATCTGATAACTGTCGTATTTGTGAACAAAGACACAAAATAGATTGAAAGGAAAATACGAAAAAATAGAAGAAAACATTCTTATCGTTTGAGAAACATTAACATAATCGTAAATTTAGAATTACGTTTGATATAAAATATACTTTAAAAGTTAAAGGTATTAAAATTTTTAGGTCGCGGGACATTCTTGGATGCATATAGCACTGGGACGTTTTTTGTGGAGAACCATGAAGAAGGTCTAAGTCTAGCAGTGGACGTCTTTCGGCTGAGATTATGATGATGAAGAAAATATTTTTAGTACAGTATTTTTTGTCTCCGAAAATACCTAGTCGGATATTTACAAAAAACATTAATTTCCCCTTAATTATTAATTAAGGGTGTTGACTGAGTAGCATCATGAGTGAATAAGTGTGACTAACATGTGCCTGGCAATTATTACATACAGTATCCCGTATTGAGGACTAAAGCGCCAGCATCCATGCTGTCGTGTTTCGTTGCTGTGTGCGAGACCAGAGGCCCATTGATGCAGGGGTGATAGTTATCGTGTTAACTATATGAGGCTTACACTGCCACGATGACTGTCATGCCTTTTACGTCCCCAAGCGGGGTGTGAAAAAGCATCTCACTAGGCCGCCATAGTATGGGTTACCACACTGCATTGTCTGCATTTGCAATGAGTGTGGTGTCCACAACTTGAATTCTATTCATGCTTTCCATCAGACAGAGTAGAGTCACCTTGGCAGGCTCTTCACATAGTTTAAACTCAAAGGAGACGTCGAATTAAAAAGAAAAAAATTAACACAGCATAAAACTTATCTGTCAGCTGGTGTATTTTGTATAAAATGTATTTCAATTTAACCCATATGATTAAAATTCTGCTTAACAATTTTTTATAGATGTATAATCATAGCAATAATTGAACTTTGCAACTTAAGTTTTTTTTTAAGTTTGCAACTTCAATTATTGCTATTGTTCATTATTGTTGATAATGAAAACAGAACGCTTGCTAATGCTTGCAAGACCGGCGAACAGTTAATGCAGGAGTGACGGTTATCGTGGTAACTGTGTAAGCTTTACGTTGCCACGATGACTATTATGCCTTTTATACCCTCAAGCGGAGCGTGAAAACGCATCTCACTAAGCCGTCATAGTGTGGGTAACCATACTGAATTGTGTGCATTCGCAATGAGTATGGTGACCACAACACTTGGATTCTATTCATGTCTTCTATCAGGCAGAATAGTCACTTTGGCAACCTTTTAATTTAAAAAAAAAGATAATATTTATGTCAATTTCTCCTGAATGGACAAACGTTCTATAGCTAAGGGTTTGTGTACTGAATTTCTTTTTAATTTTATTAATATTCTAATAAAATTTGCTGAAACAAATATGTAAGATCAGAATGGGAACATGAGTTATCCTTGTGTTTTAATGGTAATTTTCCTCCAATAAACGTGTTACAGTGTATTTATTAATAGTTGTTAGTGTCGATTATCGCTATAAGCCCAATTATTGTATAAGTTAACGTACAAAGAACACGGCTGATACTAACGATAATATTGCCGACTTCCGGCCAGACTATTGGAAAGAAAAACCCACTCATGTAATGCCTTACAACATCATCAAAGCTTTTAATCACAAAATAATCAGTGTACAGGTAATAAGCTACGTACAAAACGTGCTCAAGTCACGCACACAGACATAGCTCAAGGAAACGCTCGGAACTATTGGGTACAGTGCGAACGCGAGTGTCACGCGTCTTGCGAGTAGAGGTGGTGACACTACTCTGTGTTCTTAATTTGTGACCCTATGGGCAACCCATACATTTACAACTTTACAACATAAATACACTAGTTGATCCGTGTAACTTCGTCTGCGTCTCCTATTGCCCGTAACGTGATGCTATACAATCTGAACAAATTTGTTTATCATACAAACGTTATAGTTTTTTTTAACGTGTGGAAACCCCCTCGGGCCGTCACCCCACCGGGGTTTACGACGGGGTGGTGTGTCGGAATAGGACCGACTAAAACCAAGCGGTGTGCCACTCTGCGCCTGAGATAGGACGGATCCGGGAACAGCTGTTGTGACACAATCTTAAAAGATAGACATTGGTTGTTGCGGACTTCTTTTAAGATTATTAAAGGAGAAAAATCTTCAATATTTATTTTTGCATTTACTTAACGTGCAGCACTCAAGAGGAAGACTTGATCCCCGTTTTGCAAGACTTTTCTTTGATACTCTGCTCTTTTTGGTCATGATATTTAGCCTTCCTCGATAACTGAGCTATCTATTGCTATAGCTTATAGCTATGAAAATTTTTTTTCTTATCGGACCAGTAGTTTCTGAGATTAGCACGTTCAAACAAATAAATATTTTAGTTTTATAATATTAGCATAGATATCTATTTCAATTATATGAATGGAATGGTCACTGCATTATTTTTGGGGACACATAATACAAGTGTCTGATTTGCATACAAAGATTCTACCAAACTTGCCCACGTATTTTTAAAACAATAGGCATATCGCAACTTGAATCAAGGTCTTTGACGGAGTGAATTGGAAATAAAATTTACATACCTACTCCATTTTATAAATTTAGTCAATGCACTTTCAAGTACAAACATTACGAGTATATTAGTTTCTCACTTTGTGGCCTTTATTTCATTTCATTATATCACTTAAATAAAGTGTAGCGACCATGTTTAAGTGCCGGTAATCGTTTAACATCTGGTGGGAATTGTTATACTTTGAAACTTGATTCAAAGTAAAAAAAAAATAGTTTAAAAACTACGTAAAAAGTGGTCGAAAAAGGATAAAACAAGAAAGAAATTCAGATAGAAATCGAGCATTACATAGCTATAAAAATGGTCAAGGTAGAAGAGAGATCGCACCTACTGTATACCTAGCATGTATGCTTAATGGGGATGTACCTGGCACCCACATTATCGTTGTAGGTAAACAGTAGATGCGACTACGGCACTACCTTGACCATTTTTGTAGCTACGCATATATGAATTTCTATCAGTATTACTTTCTTGTTTCGCCCTTTTTAGATCCCTTTTGTTCCATAGTCGGGTTATTTTTTTTATTTAATACTTCACCGTTTCTCGGTGGGGTATACTTACTCTGTGTAATATTTTGCATTCTAAGAAACGGTAAACTCACCGACACCAATAGAAACAAATAGAAACTAGCTTATTATTGAGGAGTCTAGACTTCTAACTGTACGACCGCATTTTAAAACATAAATTTTCACTTAGACAATACGATATATATTTGCATATTAATAATGTTTTTGACAAGATCTTTCTTTGATATGAAATGATGAATATCTCACAATTTTTTTGCCGGTCTTAGAATTTGAAGCTAAAGTTCCGTCATGATATTCTAATAAAATTTATTTTCACCGTCAACCGGGTTAT
Organism: Hypercompe scribonia; assembly: GCA_949316085.1. Classification (NCBI taxonomy): domain Eukaryota; kingdom Metazoa; phylum Arthropoda; class Insecta; order Lepidoptera; family Erebidae; genus Hypercompe; species Hypercompe scribonia. Next base: position 7,197,413 of record OX438992.1, on the reverse strand, counting down.
TATTACGGCATTTTTAACACTTCATTCATCAAAATCAGTTCAATAGTTTAGATGCCTCGGTGGGACACACATACATATACCGCCAAACCACTTCCTATTGGCTTTGCCGTAGTCAGGTAAAAAATAGATATTTTCTTAAGTTTAGTATCTGCTATCATGACTTGTCTTCTAAAAAAAAGCAAGTTTTTACGCGTTAACTGCAAGTTCATCTTTATAGGAGTTCAGTAGAGATACACAACACATTAATATATTTTATTTTATTCGTGTCACTTAGATATTTCTAAGATTTAAAAAGTTAACCAAACGTTTGAAAAAAACTTAATTCTACTGCCGCTCTAGAAAGTTCTAATTCCCAGCACTAAAGTTGAAAGCTACCCATGACAGCTGGCTGTCATAAATGAACTGTTATTGCTATCAACAAGATGGCGTCGTACTTACCATATTATTAAAATCAAAATCATTCGATTTTTACGATTCCTCATTTAAATGTTGTTCTGTTAAATTAATTAGTAGAATTATCATTTTTATTTAATATTCACGATAAATAGAATCTATTAAACAAAATTACTAATTAAGGCTTCTTAAAATTATTAATTTAAAATAATTCATTCCTTAATAACTTTGTATGATCTGTACAGCATACAGTTAACATAGCAATATGAAAATGTTTGTTTTTAATTGTTGAATAAATACTCATAAATATCGATTCAAATATCTTTTTTTTATGTTCTTAATTTTCATATTATTATACTAATATTTTCTGAAAATTGATACACAACGCCATCTAGTTTCTAATTTTTGAATAGGTATCGTTGGAATGCCTTTTGTTGACAAGACGAACGTTTAGTTGTGGCAGTTGTAACTATTGTCTGAGAAGAATTTAGATTCTTTTAGAAAACTTCTAAAATATGATAATTATTGTATAAAAATAGTTGCGAGGGAATGTACTGAATTTTAATATAGACGAAGAGTAAAAATCTTAGTAGGTACTTGGATGATATTCAGGACATAACAGTATTAATCAAGTTAAAAGAAACTTCTAGCGGAGAAATATACCTCGTTTTTACATTGGTTGTTATTGAACTTTATTTCTAGTAAACTAAGTAACTTTAAGAAATAGTTTAAATCAACTTTGTATATGCAATGGAATTTATATGAACAAATAATTCCACAATTTGCCTTATTTGTGGTTTTCTTGAGACGTAACACTTAGAATTTCCTAACAAATTTTGAAGTGTTATATACTACTTACAAATTGTTGCGGTAAAATTCCTTATACAGAAACTTTCATTTATTTGGATAAGTTTTGTAGTCACAGTGAAATTTATTATCATTTATCACTGGATGAAGCGCACATTATTCGCTTTTAGATAAATTAATTATAATCTCGTAATTTTTCAGTTGTATTAAGTACCAATTTTTTCAATACTTATCTAATATTTTAACTATTTATTTATCTAATCTTTAACAATATCGTGACAATCCTAATATTTATCACAAAATTAGTAAAGAACTTCGAAACTAGTTTCAGAGTTTTGTTAGTTACGAGCTAACAGAAGTTAGCGAAAAGATATTAGTTTTAGGATACTTTAACTTACATGATACTGTCACATTATTAAGTCTATAATTACTTTTTATGTGAGTTGATGATCTAGTGTACCAACAGTACACATACAACCCACTCTTTAACAATACTTCCAAAAGAAAGTAGCATCTAGTATGCATGACCTTTACAAGTGCACCCAACATGCACTTAAAAAGACAACACCTGACAATACAATATTACGAGTAAAATAGCAAGTACAAAAAGTGAGTTAATTTATTTCAAACAAGTTAGTTAGTAGGGGTTTCAGAATTCTCAAATGTTGCAAGCTGCCGTAAGGGTTATACCGTCACTAAGTTGGGTAATATAACGTTAATTCCTTAACGAATGGCTAAAACAGCAGTGAGCATACTTAATTGCATATAATATCAGCTACTAATTGCCTTTTCCGTGTGATGACGGATTAAGAATAGTCACCACACCTCATCACCGATCAGAGGATACATGCAAGAGCTGATAAGTCTAGTATCTCAGCTGAAGATTAGTAGCAGTCACCATAGCCGAAATCGGTTGGGAAGAATCAATTAATCAGCACCCCTATTTATCTTCTCATAAGTGTCGTAAGAGTCGACTAAGAGACTTAAACACCGCAGTATAACAGCACTGGAAAGAGAAGGAAAATTAAACACAAACCCTATACCGATCTGAAACTTAGTAGTCCTCTGCTGGACTTGGTAGGCTTCTCCTTAGCAGGGTCCAGATATCTCGCTGGTCGGATGGGACAGTGTAAGGTTTATTTCAAGTTTTCCTCCTCCTGTTTGTTTGAAACACTAATTGCATGCATCTAAAACTAATGTAACATTACTTTATGACTCAGTGAATATGTATCTATGTCACGTCGTCACTGCTTATAAGGCAGTGCAGTGCATTTGAAATTCATACAATACAATAAGCCTTTTCATATATTGCGGTGAGTGCCGACACGATTTTGATAATATCAAAAGCGATTGAGTAAGTTTTGTAAGCATAGGTTCACCTTTTGTTCTGGAATAGCAGACTTTATTAAAATTTTCTGTAGGTCTTTAGGGCAGGTTCTAAGAACGCAAATAATTTATTTGATATTAAAAGAAACCTGGGTGTCTGTATTCTATTGATCTTAGAACATTAAATCTAGAGTTTGATCGCTATTTCTGCATTCTCTGCGTTTTTTACATGCTATTTGTCATCTCTTTTATCAAGAAGCTTGAAAGAAATCGAGAAGCAATAACAATTGTAGCAATATGCATTTGACTTTAATTTCAATTTAAGAAAATAATCGATAAGCCAAGTTGGAATTTCGTATTTTCTATATATTGAATTTTTCATTGAAGTTATATTTTTTGTTAATTGGATTGAAAATACAATCGAATCCAGGCTCTTTGGGGACGCAAAAGCCAGGAGTATGTGCTGTACGCACTACTCACCCTGCGGTCGGCTTTTCGGGGCCTACTCTTGGGAGATTAAAGAAGTTTAGACCTATTTGTTTCAGGGTTTAGTAATATATAGGTTTCACAGTTCAGTAACTTTGAGATGATTAAATTTTAACTCTAAATCCACAACATATGATCGGTATCGTGTCGTCGGTATACCAAGGCTGTTTAGACTGCTGTAAAGAGATGCCGTAGGCACTCCACAGACTAACAATGGGTGTCAGATTAATATCAAGCACAATGGTATACATGTGAAATGTGAAACTGATAAGCCACGATCAGTTTGTGCCCTGGAATGTCTAATACAAGAATATGTTTGCTATTGATTTGAAAAACTTGAGACTTGCAATAAATGTCAGTGTCTTTGACACAAAGTATTTCGGAATACGAAAAAGATTTCTCTTGCAAAAATATATCAATACGCAAATATAGATTTCAATTTCCTCCTCAAAGGCGAAACAGGGGCGTTATGTAATTTTATATCATGTAATGCCGTTATATTAAATATATTACATTTCGGCTGTAATGTTTTGTCTGTATTCAATCTTGGAAAAAATTGTATAAATATTTTTTCGATGAAGGTAACGAGGTAGAGGGACAAGCTGAACCCTAAAATATACAAGATCAACACTTTTTCCTATTACTGACTTTTGGCAATGAAAAATTTTAACCAAAAAAACTGAGTGGCAATGACAATCATTATTGAAAATCATCATAAATAACCTACAGTACACTACACAATATTATTTCAGATAACACTGAAACAAATTAATTCAGAACATACTATCGCTATTGTTAACCATGAATGCTTAAGAAAACCCAATCTCACTTGCTGCACTTAATTTGTTAGGAATATTTGTGTATCATAATTTTGACTTAATATTAGAGTTTAACATAGTTTAGATACGATAAGACTAATATATTACTGCGTTATAAAAGTCTCTTAACGAATAAAGGTTAAAAAAAAACAAAAATATTGTTGAATAATCTAAGGTCGCAAGGTTGAATAACATCAATAAAACTATCTTTCGTAAAGTGAAACTAATGTATACAATCTTAACGCTAATGTGTACATAATATATTGTTGAAAAAAAGAGGGTACTTGCCCAGTTAACACGCAGAACGTCAATTGACAACATAATTTCATGGGAAACATAAAGAAACTATTCAACGCTATCATCATCATAACATATTAAAAACGAATATTAAACAAGTAGATATTTTGATTACTTCGTTCATTAATAATACCGCGTAAAATATTGTGTGAGTCATAAAGAAAGGCTGTATTGACGAAAGTACCAACCATACAAATGTTTACGGGCGCCATAGGAGAATCTAGTAATACTATATGGTACCCATTATTTTATCTCGCACTAGGAATATATCCTGTTTAGCGAGGGACTTTATAAAATACAACAGGTAAGAAAAATAATTTGTTGATCACACAATGAGTTGTCCCATATGTGGATCGAACCTACAATCAACGAAGCAGGAAGCGAAGAGGTTACGGCTTAAGCATGTCATCCGTGCAATTTATTATTATTGTTTGCAGTTGCACTTTACAAAACATCTTCTGTTATTAACTATTTGTGTTTCGAAATTGGTACACCAAAGTTGTGCCCATTACGCTCTATGAACGTCTTTGTTCCGTTCAATGGAATAGCATAATTATGAGATTTTATTATCTAGACTCAAACTCAGGATGGATTGTACGTGATTTCTAGAGCACGGACAAACACAGCGCGCCGCAGTTTTGTCTTGCATTTAACGTTGGAATGTTTAAGATCGTCTAAAAGCGATTGCATTATGAGATAAAGACTTGTCATCTGTTTAAAAGGGACAAGCTTAAAATAGGGTAAATCGAATTAAGAATACTATAGAAATAGTTAAATTGTTACCTCAACCACTCAACTGTCACGCTTACATGAATATTCTTGTAAATCACCGCAACTATATCTACAAGTTTCGTTGCGGCGATTTGTTAAATGTATAATGAAACAAATCCTAACCCGAAATTAAGCTTTTAAGTAATAACCACATTTACCACTACCTAAAATTGCTATTGCCTTTGTGTTATGAACGGTCCAGTGGTTTTTACCGGTTGATCAATGGTGTAACACGTTCTGGTGAACAAGATAAGACGAATCCATTTTGTTAACGAGCGGTAATGTGAAGGTGAATGGACGTTAAGTTTAGAACACACTGAGAAGTTTCACCGAGTCTTTTTCCTAAACTAGGTTTGAGTTTTAGTTTTAAGTCTACTACGACACAGTTGAACTTCAATGGACCGTGTGATAGTTAAAACAGAACTACATGATTTTCTTAAAGTGCACAAGAATGAATGTTAGGAAATCTCATTTTGTAATGAACGTTATTTATATCAATAAAGAATATTATGAAGTTATTAAAAAGAAAAGGTGATTTCAGCATTGCAGGGCTGAGTGGGTGTCATGGTGGTTTAAGAAATCGCTACGTGCCACTTCCTATAGTCGTGGGTTCGACAGGACAACATTTTATTGTTGATTTCTTCTTTGTGTTCGTTTCATAAATATTTGTAAAGTACCCACGACATAGGATATGTTCCTAGTGTAAGAGTTGTAAAAAAAAAAAACAAAAAATAAGAAACTTATGAAAATTAAAAAAAAAACAAGACCAAAAAGAAATACGACTATAAGCATCGGTACAAAATACTAATCTTCTGACATCTCTGTACAGGATTCGTTTATATTTAAAGTTTGTATGAGCAGGGAACAAAGTCCACACGTTCATATTCAACCGCTTTCGAGCACGTTCTGTGGAAGCCACGTACCTATAGATGCGTACTGCCATCGCTTTATTACCTTTGAAGTGTAAATGAAAAACCTACACTGTGGCCATCCTCTCGCCAACTCACTGCGCCATAAGCCATATGACACTACTGCGCTATTTACATACTGGTCCATCTTAGTAGACCAGTGTAATGGCCCACCAAGTTAAGGAGCCACTACGTGTAGCGACTGCCATCAAACCTCTACAATCGAAGTACTTGACGATACTCAAGTTACGGTTAGAACACACTGAGATGCGAAGCGGAAAAGGCTTCTAAAATGATACGGTCGTTATCGAGACATGAATCATAGACACAGCGTCTGAATGGTTTATGTTTTAGAATTCAACTGTAGTAAATAAACACGGTCGATGCTTATCTGATCGTAAAATAGAGATTTGTACAAGTATCTGCTGAATGTATCTCAATGTAGTGATATTGAATAGTGCTCGTTACGACATTTAAGATTATGGCAATTTATGAATTCTATTAAGATGGTTTAATGATGAGAACCAGGACAATGATCGCTAAATTCCTACTAATCGTAACAGAATCGAGAGACTAGATCAATATTACAAAACTAAGTATATAATAGAACAAAAACGCGTCCATTTTTTTCTTCCATTTTCTAATCTGACCACTTAGTAGGAAAATTTCATTAGAATCTGTAAACTTCGTTAATAATTTATTATATTTATATCTTATTATACTCTCCTTTTGTGTTATTGTGTATACAAGACACAAAACTATTAATAACGTAAGCATAAATATAGACACTCATATATTAAATTAAAAACGAAAGATTTTATTAATTTTAACCAAAATGGTACTTAATGTCAATAATAATTATACGTGAAAGGAAATAAGAGATCATTTTAAATCATTTGCATATCATTCGAATGTTTTTGACAGAGTATTTTATATTAATTAAGCTTCGTTCCCATACTGTGGGCAAATAAATGTCGACCTGGTCGTTGCGGCTGCTGGTTTCTAAACACCTGCTGCGTGACTTATTACGAGACTTTCATTTACATTTACTAGTAATAAAAGACGCTATGCTTTTATTCATAACCAAAATCTACTTCTTTCCTTTAATGTTAAAAGGATTTCGGCAACTGTAAGTATTAAGTTTCCGCCCTAAAATCATCATTAAAGACATACCTTAGTTGATTTGATTTGAATTAATAATGTCAGTCACGCCAATGATAAGTTGTCGTGTGAAATAAACCTGTGTGTAAGTTACCTTTTTTTTTTAATTCTTTATGTAAATGACCAACGACAATACAAGGTTTTCACTACAATTACTTATTATTTTGTATAATTGTGTCATCAGCGGCATTTACCACATAGTAGCATTTACAGGGTTTCTTCCTTTGAGAACATTACAACTTATATAAGCAACATTGTATTGTTGACAATTTAACTTTAAAACTAAAAGAGATCGAAATAAAAGTTTTTTAAATACATTCTTAATAGATAATATTATAGATAAAAGTTCTTTATTGTATACATAAGCAAAATAAAAGAAGAAATGAGTTACAAAATATATAAACGTAACAGTCTGCGCTGTTATCGCTTACGGCGATTTCTTTCAGACAACCTCAACACGGACATTAGGTGTTTGAACATTTTAGGGTAGTTTACAAACAAGTAACACATTATAACGAGAATATTTAAGTATCACTAGACTTATACACAATTACACACCCTTTTATAGTACATGTATACCGATACACATACATACACCTACACAAATACATATACACACATACCACATAAACTGAAATGAAAAACGAGTGAGATGCAATTATCTTACCACAAATACAAGAAAATTGAAGAGCTCTCAATGAAAGCACATAAACTGAAAGAATTTGTTTTAAATAAACAGTATTTGTTTTATGACGGGGCTATTAGTCTAGAGGTTAGTGACCTGATTGCTTAGCCTGAGATTGATGGGTTTGATTAAATTCACCTCTAGGACAAACGAGACTAATAAGTTTCTCGGCAAGTCGTCAATTCTGTACTTTTCTGTCGATAATTTCAAAAAATTTTCAAAAAAACTGACCATTTTAATGTTATAGATAACATTATGGCTGAAGAGCAACGTTGACTGAGAAAAAGGTGTTCAGCCTAGCTGAGGTACAGACACAAAATGTTAACTAGATTGAAGTTTATATTGAATAAAGATTTTATTAATATTTTAAGGCATAATAGGTTTAAACGTCAATTTTAACGTCTAATAACTTGACGATGAATCCAACGGAGTATGCAAAAATAATCCTTAACAAATTCAAAATAATGTTTGTTTTGTTCTAACACATTTATCTAATATTCTTTTCTTGTCATATTTCGTCATGCACGTCTAGCAACCGACGTGTCGTACCGTCACAAATTATAAGCTTATTGGCCACGGTGAACTGTGAATATCCCAATCAAATCGGGTAAACGTGATTCCAGTGAACAATTATCTAAATTATTGAAGTTTCGCAAGGTTCGTTCTCTCGTTCAATTCGTTCCATTCGAACTATCAGATGGACCAGTGTGAGTTTATTTCACATCAACTCGAGCGTCACGGTGTTGTGATGGACCCGAACTAAATTCTTTACCAATTGCAACGCGAAACGCGGCCACCGTGACGATCGAGTAGAAGTGAAAGAAACACTAAAGTTCAGAGCATATGTAATTCTTAATTAGATAGGATTATGGCGCTGTAAGATGTGATTCTCCGTAAAGTCAAAAGCGAGGATTACAAAATATTTTCGGCAATAAATTTAAATTTTATAGGTGTAGGTATATAGTAATTTAAATTAAATTTCTTTAAACTACATTCTTCTTCTCATAATTAAATAGCAACCTGATTTAAGCGGATATAAATGTTTTCAATTATGTAACAACGAAGAAGTCAACATGTCAGGCTAGAACTAACTGCTAGAATTTTCGATTTAAAACGAAATGTAACTTCTCAAAACTTCAGACGGCATATTTAAACATTGGTCACTTGTTGGAGTTCTAGAAAAAGTTTCAAATGCAAAGTTATAACATGAGTTAGTGATAATATAAATAATATAAGTCATAAATTTAATAATAATGCATTAAAACGCCCAACTATTAAAGTTTTCAGATATGAGAAAGTATAGATATAGTTTGATCTGACATTGTCAGAATAGTGGTTAATATAAATACGTTATAAGATGTGCCTAACCTGGAGAGAATTAGTGAATTATACGATACTGGAGATAGTTATTTGCCTGCCTCCACCTTCTTCGTGTTATTTTCTGAGGTCTTACTTTTAAGTTTGAAAACATCTGTGGTTTAGAGGCTTCATGCATTGTAATATGTGCGAGATTGCTGTGATTCTAATGTGTAAACTGTTACTACTAGTTAATGTCATTTTTGGAGATGCACTTACTTTTCAGTCTTGACACACAACGTCATCTAGTTTCCCACTAAGCAGAGCTTGTGCTATGATAACTAGACTGACTGATAGAATACATTTATACTTTTTTGTTGTAAATACCTACATATTACAGTCGCATTCATTACCGCTGCACCACCGAGGCAGTTAACCTCTAATAAATCATATGTCATAACAATACTTGAAGAACCTCGTCTACTTTCTTTTAATATTCACAATGATTATCACTAAGTACATTAACTATTGTATTAACTTATGTCGATTAAAAAGGGAACACAAAAATGTATTGCATAAATTCGAGACCTGGATTATAATTTGCAATTTTCGTAAAACGGCCGATTATCCCGATAAAATATTTTACGAGTATAGCCGTATGCAAAACTACTTATAATAGTAGGTCACGCGACAGCGTCGATGCATTCATACTAGCTAGGCAACGTAGTAGATGAAGTAGTGTCATAAATTTGCATACTACGTGAACTAAATCGCTTTAAAGGATTACATCAGCTTACTATGTCATCGTTATTCTGTGGCATTAAATGTATAATAGTTAAGGCTCTATAAATGGTTAATACAATAGAGTAATGGACAATATCACCGGCCACAAGAAACTCTGTCTTAGCTTCATAGGTAAATTACATAGTCAAGTTTCCCTACTAAATTTGTTAACGTGAGGAACTGCATTCATATTTTTATAGTCTGAATTCAATTCAAACTGTTGTAAATAAAAGTGAAAAAATATGCTGAATATCAAATCCCTGGTTTCATTCAAATCCTTTTATTGTATTGTAGTATTGAGGTTTTTAAATGCAGATTCGTAGGCACCTACATTCACCTTTCGCAATAAAAATCGAAAAGCTACCACGAAAGAAACTTTAAATCTAAATTCAGCAGAATAAGACCCTTGTTAGGCTTGACCTACTTTCGGCACTATCGAGATCTTTCTAAAGGAAACCTTTTAAATGTCTATTTTTTTTTTGTGAAACTTAATCGGGGATTTCCCCGGAGTGTATAATAGAAAGTTTTCAAAATTGTCAAAATGTAAAGGTAGGAACAAAAAAGATTTGAAGCTTAGGTTTGTATACGTGTTTTCTTAGCAAGTTCTTTAGGTAGGCTTGTTTCGAATAACACAAAGGTTTCATTCAGACCTTAATTCGATTCAAGTAATGAAGGTGATTTACTGTTTCATAAATTCGAAAATGATAAAACCGCATGTTGCGAAAATAATATTTTTTTTAAACCTGTAGCTACATGGGTGTGCAGTTCCATTGGCTGATCCAGAAACTTTTGCAATTCGAAGCAATTTGCCCTGGTTAGAAGTAGTTAAAGTTATTTTTAATACATAGCATTTAGAATGGTTCTCAAAATGTCTAACATTAGAACATAAACCGTTAAGGTAGGTATACCACTATATATGTTTCACGAGAGTAGCAATTTCACAATAACAGCATAACAAGGTGCGCCTTGTTACTATCTAAATTTATTAGAACAAAGACAACACAGCAAAGAAGAAAATAAAATTAAAATTAATCTCACTAAGTTATTTATGTGTGTCAGCTTCTTATATTACACGAGGCGCCGAAGTGGGTCAATCCGTCTAATCTTCAACACGGTGTCGGGTAGTTGGAGAATACTACCCTCGTGAAGGTGTTAAGATAAATTGAGTCGAGAGATGTTTAGACCAAGTTAGATATATTTTCCTCTTATATTGGTTATGGTCGAGGTCGTCTTGTGGCTTATTGTTAATAACATAAGGATAAATATTAAGAACATACATGCCGGATTCCTTTTTTTATTGGAACATACATGCCGGATTCTTTTTTTAAGTGAAACATACATACCTCTATAAATAACGGACAAGTAAAAAATTATAACTTGATTTTAAGTCACGCTACGACCGTCAAAAAAAAATCAGTCACAATCTGGTGATGTTGCAAGTGTAACGCTACGTGCTACGTGGGTATCTACGCGTTATACTGCGTGAAATGACATTAATCTTTTTCCAAAAATTTATATATAAGATCTCCTTAACTTTTTTCTTTTTAAAAGACAACCCCCGCACTACGAATGAAGTTTGTGTCGCGGAGGACTTTACAAACATACAAGAAACGGGCACAAAGAACACCCAGACTCAGGACAACAATTTGCGAATCACATAAGTGTCGTCCCATGTGGGGTTTGAATCCACAACACTCAGTGCAGTAGCGAGCGGCTTGGCGATCGCTTAAACCACTACGCCAACTGTGCAGTCAGTAAATTATCATCAAAGCTCAACATGTTTAGGTAACTTTATATGTATATATAATAAAGTTTCTGATATTATATACAAAAAGAGATTGCCCTATATCAAAATGTAATAGTGACATGAGAAAAATAACTTTTCACTTTGCTTGGAGTTTATTAAAGACAGTTTTCCTGTAATTATAGTTTCACCAAGTTCAACGACAAGTAATGCACGCCATGTAATGATTACATTTCGATTAGTAATATTTGGGCAACATAGTTTTACTTGGAACAGTTTGCAGATCATTAATCGTCCTTCCATTTAATAAAAGTTAGGAATAAATAACTGAGAAACTAAAATTAAACGACAAATTTACATTCTGGAAGAAAATTCTTACTTTGGCGGCTGAGCACGAAAACAAACTAGACACTAATAACTTAGATGCGTGTGTCAGGTCACGTTTAACATTATATTACAATAGATTGTATCATCATAATAAAGCCAAGCTTCAGTACAATACACAGCATAAGCACAGCACAGCTGGTTTGACAGGATTGATACCAGGACGCCACAGAAAAGAGTTTTTCAGCAATTTTTCGGATGCTTTACACCGAGTGAGCTTACCAGAACACTTGAAAGGCGGCAACACACTTTATCTTTTGAGTTGCATGTGTCTGTGTGTATCGGTAGTTCCCTACTTACCAGCTGGTGATACCTCTACTCGTTTAGCAGATCTTTTGACATTCAAGGCTATCCTTGAATAATCCATTGGTGGACATAGGCTTCTCTTAGAAAGAAGATTTTGGCCTACCATATTACGCTGGTCAGACAGGTTTATTGTGACTTTTTTTGTTGGTTTATCACTTTGCAGTGATGTTATCCTGTGTAGTCTCTTGGTCGCCTCTTACAAGACCCATAGGATGAATAGTGATGGTGGCCTTCCGTATTCTTAATGTGTCATCACACGGACAATTCATACATAGAAAATTTATATAGGCCCGAGGTTCACCGTAATCCCATATGTGTGTGTAACAGACATGTTTCACGCCATGAAAATACCTAAATCATCAGGTTTATGTGTTTATAGCAAATTAAGATAGCAAGTAATGTTAACACCTTATGCCGTAGAACCTTCGCAAACGTTCAGTACATTGCAAGAAAGTTCACTTTATCTAGTATTTTATGACCTCGCCGATCGCTATTAACTTCTCAATAAAACCACACAGTAAAAATATTACCCATAAAAGTTAAGCTAAATCGGTCATATTTTATGAAGGACATAAAAGCCATAACTTTTTTGTTTGGTAAAATTACATTAAGTATATATTTTCAGTCAGTTACTAATATTTAAGCATGTAGTTAAAATGTTGCTGATTTCACCACAAAAAGGTAGTAAAATATTTTAATGTATTATATAAAGGTTTATTACCATTTATTGATTCAACGCAGGTAATATAGATCACTGTTGAATGGTTAATAAATCGGTCGGTAACAGACAGTCAATTCAATATAATGATAATTACATGATGATGACTCCTAGCCATTTTCGGTGGTCAGTCTGAGACCTACCAATTGGATGGTCTCGGTTGAGATTGGTAATTGCGCAGGGGAAATTATAATGTACAAGTGTGTACACAAACACAGGTGCACTCTCTGTTACCTCACTCTCATAATCCAATGGAACGGTTATCCGACACGATCGGAGGGAGGATAGGAGCAGGACCGATGACTTGCCTCTCCAAAGCACGGGGATACGGACCCTAACTTCCAAACTCCAGGTTGTTACTAATCATTTCCATAATCAGAATATCACAAGAACACTTTTTTGACCCGACCTGGAAACAGTACTGGGCACCTCGAGATCTGTATGCAAACGTAAAGTAGTAAGAAAAGTAGTCCAAGTTATTTTTGCTAAGTAGCACTTTGTATGGTAACAGTTTTCAAAACATCTCACACTGGAAAACAAGCCATTAAGGCAAACCACTTTATTTATTCTACGAGAAGTACTTTCATAATAATGCCCTACGGCTCGAGTTCTAACAACGATGCGCCTCGTTACCATCTAACAGATAGTAACGAGGCGCAACCTAGGAAACACAACACAGCACAAAAGAAAATAAATTTAAAGTTAATCTACCAAGTTATTTATCACTGTGTCAGCTTCTTTCGCAATTTTGATAACTGATAACTTTAGTTACTAGATACTAGACAAAAAGACAGTCAGTATTTCTATGAAAAAGAGGCCAAACACGTAGTCGAGTCACTTGATGTCAAGTGATTACCGACGCTCATGGATACTTCCAACTCAAAGGTCTAATAATCCTTACCTACCTTTGAAGAAGAAATAAGCTCACAAGTGTCCTGTCGACCTTTGTAGGGGGAGTATGCTCGTATCTTGAAGACTAGTTATTAGTTAGACTTTAAGATAAAAATTAGGCGATTTTTTTAACATGATTACTCAAACTAACATTACTAGGTAGAGGAGCTTCAGAAAAATAAAATCGGTACCTTAATAAATGTATATTTAATAAGCATTTTTAAAACAGCTGCCTTTGCTTTCTCAAAAAAAATATCGGCAAACATTAGCATCGTCGAAACAAACCCAATTAAAACTTGCGCGAATGCCATAAGCAGACAGTCCTATGATTAAATATCACACGCCAAACTTATATTAGTAAGACATATATGTATGCGAGACTAATGAACTAATATCATTACTATACTAATGCCTTTTTATAGCTTTACTTCAACTTTTAACGACATTAAAAAAACCATAAACAAAACCAGTTTAAGATAAATTATAAATTAAAATGCGTTACTTATATTATTTAAATAGTCCACATGTCGGCGCCATTACAAACTGATGTGCTGGTACTAAACCAACGAGTTCCGCTTAAATATTTCATTTTAAACTTTAAAACTAGAGAAGCATAATTTAAAATCTTTTAAATGTTACAAAGTTGCCAAGATTATGGTTGGAACAAGTTTTATAAAATGCTGATTTAACATGATGCTTGGTAAGCACTTGAATTTCCTTAGCGAGAAAACGACAATCCACTTTTTGCTGTACTCATACCTGTACTAAGTATATATGTATTAACAACCTACACAATGTATTTGCTAAGGTAAATTGTTCGATTTATTTCGAAATTGTTGCTTGTTTGAGTAGAAATATGTCGAAAGAAGAAAGAAGACCAACCTATAGCGCCAGCATCCGAGCTGTCGTGTCGTTGGTGAGTGCGAGACCGGAGGCCCATTGATGCAGGGGAGACAGTTATTGTAATAACTGTGTAAGCCTTACACTACCACATGTCATGCCTTTTAAGTCCCTAGGCAGCGAGTGGCCATAGTGTGGGTCACAACTACTGTCACGCACAGGTCACTGTATTGTCTGCATTTGCAATGAGTATGGTAACCACAACTCTTGGATTCTTCCTCTCTCTCAACACTTTGGCAGGCTCTTAATATAGAAAAAATGTAGGTAATATAGAATCACTTTATCAAGTATAAGACAGGGAACTATCGGGATTACGTATTATGTAGGTATTAAAAATTTTTGAAATCTCTGGTGAGTCAAGTACGAGGCACTGGTCGTGGTCACAAGAAATTTTTTCAGCATCTCATTAGAGCCAAGGGCGAAGTGGTGTGTTGAACTCAACCCGACAAAACCACGTCGTATTCTACAAATTAATCTATTTCATTGATATAGGGGGGGACCCTAACCCAATGAGGAGAATGCCTGTAGTATTAGGCTATCTGGTAAGCAAGTGACCGCATGCATGCTACGCGCATCCTAACACTCTAGAGAATAAAGGCGCGCTCGTAGCACATCGTGCTACCGTTTTAGACCCGCTTTATCCCCAGACTCGTCACAATCTAGTGTTAGCAATATGATTGTATCTATTCCCGTAAATAGTAGTATAAAAGCAAATAAGATACATAATATTATGAAAATCAAAATGATTTTTTGTTAATTAAGATTACAAATAATGCTACTCTCAAATTCAATATTCGTATATTGGTTACGAAACATACAGCTCGTAACAATTAAAGTATCATGAATATTTTTTTTCCAAATAGCCCAACCAATTCGAAGTGTAAATTAATAATTACGAAAGCAAACAGGAGCTTCTATGGTTAAATACTTTTGGCCCAAAACAAACGCAGAGATACGAGCGTTCTCAATTGCTTACTCTTGAAAACATAATAATGTGAATTGGGGTGTACCTTTTGGATATCTGTGTTTTATATTTATATTATTTTAGATATTTATTTAGTCTGGAAGGAACGAATTAATGAATGTGTATTTAGATTTTTTCATATTACGGCAAACAAGCAGAAGTGTCTGCAGCTCTCGATGGACACTTGCAACTAGAGTTATAAGTGCAGGGAAGGGTGGTTTGAAATTCTGGTAACCTCAGGCACAAAGTGAAAAATAACGAGCTGCTTGGTTTTCTGTGAGTTGAGTCCGCCCATGAATGATTGAATGAATTTCTAACCTAAGGTTTATTTAATTCGTTAAATTACTTTTATTTATTTAATCATGGATAAAGTATTACAATACACATTTATTTAATACAAACAACACGTTTAAATGGTAAATTTGGTAGGTAGTAGAGCCACGTTGATTTCAGCACGGGCGGGCCGGCTCGACCGGGGCAGTACTACCCTCCCACAGAAGACCAACCTAAAGCGCCAGCATCTGTGTTGTCGTGTTTCGTTGGTGAGTGTGAGACCGGAGGCCCAGTTATGCAGGAGTGACAGTTATCGTGGTAACTGTGTAAGCCCTACACTGTCACTGGGTGTGAAAAAGTATCTCACTAGGCCGGCATAGTGTGGCTCACCATATTGCATTGACTGCATTTGCAAAGAGTATGGTGACCACAACTCTTGGATTCTATTCATGCTTTCTATCAGGCAGAGTAGAGTCACTTTGGCAGGTTCTTCATATAGAGAAAAAAAAAGTAAAGGCTTTTTTGCGAGAGGGATTTTGCTTTACTTATCAGCAACATCATTAATTGAAGTATGAATAATGTCGTTCTAAATCCATGTATAATATACTATACTAATAACTAATAACTCCATACTAATAACTCCAACATAATATACTAATAACTCCAACTTATTTTATCAATTTCAGTTAATGTTAATAATTTACCAACTAATGAAATTCACTAGTAAAAATATTGTTGGCTGAAGAAAGGTAGCTATGTAAATAACAGTTAAAAAGTAATTTAATTAGGTAGGTAGGAGCCCCGTTCAGCACAAACGTCCCAGTTTACAGTACCGCCCTTTCACAGAAAATCAATCTAAAATGACAGCATCCGTGCTGTCGTGTTTCATTGGCGAGTGTGAGAACGAAGGTCAAATGATGCAGGGGTGACAAGTGTCATGGTAAGTGTGAGTCTTACACGAGAACTGTTATGCCTTTTACTTCCCCAAGCGGGGCGTTAAAAAGCATCTCACTAGGCCGGCATTGTGTAAGTAACCATACTGCATCGTCTGCATTCGCAACGAGTATGGTAACCACAACTCTTGGATTCTATTCATGCTCTCTATCAGGCAAAGTAATCACTTTGGCAGGTTCTTAAAATAAATATAAAAACAGTGACCTTATAGACTATTATTCTTAAACTATATTTCTTGACTTTACTCAGAGAACTTTCCCAAAGAATATTTCGTTCATATTTGAGCAATATTTATTCATTTTCGTTGAGCTATAAATAGTACAAGAGAATTTTTCACCCAAATATTGTATACATATTTATTCATATACTTGTGATATATGTAAATTTGACCCTTAACGGGATTGTGGAGTGACAAACCGTGAGATTTATGCGTGGAAAATATGAGATTTTTGCGATGTGTGAAGTATGTTTCTTTTTTCGGGTAGGTACAATTTTATTGCCTACTAGATGTACTCCGCCACGCTTCGCTGCGACACATTGTGATTGCAAAAAATAGACAAAAACTATCTTTATATCGTGTCAATTGAGCTTAATTAGTTTTTTGAAGCGCACACAAATCAACTTAACATCTATAGAGATATAATCATATAGATGTTTAAATGGAATTCTTTACACATGGAAGTTGACTGAGTACGTAAAATTAATACACACGATTTATACACATCGATATACTTTAGAATAGATTTTAATTTTAATTTTATTTCTTTAAAATAAACAAGCCTACCTAGCAACAATTTATGGCTCTATTAACAGGTTTACAATTTGTTATTTACCGCTTAGGTAAATAACAAATTACTACAAACTATCGAATCCACGAAATTCTATCATGCTTCCTTTGATTTTCCAACATTTTTTTTCTATATGAAGAGCCTGCCAAAGTAGAGTCCTACTCTGCCTGATGGAAAGCGTGAGTAGAATCCAAAGAGTTGTGGTCACCGTATTCATTGTAAATGCAGACAATTCAGTGTGGCGATCCACACTATGGCGGCCTACTGAGATACTTTTTCATGCCACGCTTGGGGACGTAAAAGGCATGACAGTCATCGTGGCAGTGTAAGGCTCACATAAGTTATCCCGATAACTATCACCCCTGCATCAATGGGCCTCCGATCTCAACTAACCACAACATACACACCTGATTTTGCATCTGTGATAATCAACTATATTCATATTTAATGTAAAACATTTAAGAAAAAGCACAACTAAAACTGTAGCACTACTAATACAGGGTGGGCCAAGAGTTCGTGAACATCTGAATCTAACATCCAGCGTAAACACGTTACGAGAGTTCTTGGGACCGATGCTACTGGAATTTGCTGACTACAATCGGAACACATGGTTTCAACAAGATGGAGCCACTTGTCACATATCCAATGAGTACCTATCTACCTATTCAACCTATCGCCGTCCATTGCTGAACGAAGGTGAGTCTTACACGAGAACTGTCATGCGTTTATCCATCAATGAGTACCTGCCGGTGGTCAAAGATATGTTTCCGGAAACGCTGATTTCCAGACGAGGCGACATTCCACGGCCACTACCGACCACTGGCCAGAAGTCCAGATCTATTCCCAGCAGAATTCTTTTTACAATTCTTCAAATGACCCCAGTCATTTGAAGAATTGTGTCTTTTTCAATAAAGCAAATACACTACGTGCGATTTCGCGGTCTCTTTGCCGACGAGTATTCAAAATTTTCGGTGCTCGCTTAGAAGAGTGCAAACGTCGACACGGTGGTTATTCAGACGATGCAATTTTTAAAATATAAATTTCAACTAATTAGCTTCCTTGTAAACATACAATTATTATAATACACCAAATGGTTTTTTTATACGATTTTTTCAAATGTTAACTAATTCGTGGCCCACCCTATACAACACAGATTCGATTGACAATGAAACAAATGCCACAATACATTGATTTTGACAGGAAACAAAACACGCACTACAGATAGAGTAACATAAAATATAGTAACCACTTATATCCGATCACAAAAGAGACCAACAAAACGTTGTCTGGCTAATAAAAATCAAATTGTTTACGTGCGGAAATTGAATACCATGATAGAGAGGGGTGAGAAAATGTATAATATCCTGTTACTCTATCAAACATGAGTAGCGTGCTAAATGAAAGCTATTCGTAATATCAGTGAAACGGTTTTTTTTTAGTAAAAAGCTTTCACTGAGAGTACTTGTGACGCGTGATTGTTTAGACGAAGTTGCAATATATTTATATTTATACATATTTAAACTGCCTTGGTGGCGCAGCGATAGCGAATACGAGTGCTGTGCTTGAGGTCTCGGGTTCGATTCCCGAATCGGATCAAATGTTTGTATGATCTGTAAATATTTGTTTCGAAGTTTGGGTGTTTTCTATGTAGAATATGTATGTATTTACAAAAAAAAAAAGTAAGTATTCTATCAGTCAGTCTAGCTATCATAGCATAAGCTCGGCTTAGTTTTAAACTAGATGGCGTTGTATATCAAACGTCCGAAGTATTTATTTATTTATGTAGGTGGTTTCTATGTATATATATAATCAACAGGATGTCATTCATGGTATAATTTAGCCAAATATTGTTAGTAAGAAAGAAATATTTGGCGGAAGCTCCGTTCACCTCATTTTAAAAAACTGGTTTTATTCAAAAATACACATAAACATCTTTAATGATAATCGGTAGAATACCATTCTTATCGGCGTCTACAAATATAGAAATTGAGCAAAGCGTCTATTGCTATCTAAAGAGTACTTTGTACAGAATTCATTCTTACGCGAGACCGGAGGCACATTGATGCAGGGGTGACATTTGCCGTGGTAAGTGTGTACAATACCACGCCACGATGACTGTCATGTCTTTTACGTCCCCAAACGAGGCGTGAAAAAGTATCCTACTAGGCCGCAATTATATGGGTTAGCATACTGCTTTGTTTGCATTCGTAATGAGTATAGTGATATAATCCTTTCCATCAGGCAGAGTAGAGTCACTTTGGCAGGCTCGTAAAATAAAAAATTAAAAAAAAAACATCACACATCAACAGGTTTTAACAGTCCACTGCTGGATGTAAGCCTCTCCTTAGAAAGGAGGCTTTGGTTCAATCAAGTTTTTCATCTCGTTGCAACGCTGTTATCATGAGTAATTTGCTTCCTCATTCACCTCTTGCGACACCCACGGGATGAATAGAGGTGGTGACATTTCGTATTCTTAATCGGTCACAACATGGGCACAATTCATCACCACACGGGCACACACAGAATTCATCATCATTCAGTAATTAAAGAGAAATATAAAGAATACGTTCAGTGCGAAATACAGGTAATGCAGTGGGTATACATTTTGTATCAGAACCTGTTACAAGATTGTGATAGTACAAAAAGTACTTGTACATCCTTTTATCGACACAGCATTAACATATCGGGACTTAGACTCGGTTAATTCAAGTAAATAAACTTAGAATATCAGTTACAAATCTATTGATTATATGACAATTTTTTTTTTCTTTAAAAGACGACGTCCGCACTAGGATTAAATCCTGTGTCGCGGGCGACTTTACAAACATACAAGAAACGGACACAAAGAACACCCAGACTCAGAACAATAATTTATGGATCACACAAAGTATTGTCCCATATGGGTTTTGAACCCACAACACTCAGCGCAGTAGAGAGCGGCGTGGCGACCGTTTAAACCACTAGGCCAACCGTGCAGTCAAATGAAGTCATATCATGTTATAACATCTTTAGGATCGGTTATCAATGGTATTTCGATTCACAAAATCCCTTTACAAGAAAATCGTTCAGTTATTGTGGTAATATTTTAAAATGAAGTTGTTGACTTCAACATATTCAAGTTTTAAAGCTCAATAGATTATTTAAATTTAACATTAGTGAAACTAAGCTTATACAGTTATTACCAAGGGTTTATACCCACTTATAAGGATTTATTTTTATTTAAACATACTGTATTCTGTATTAATGTATTCTCTTAGATCTAATATTCGTAAAGAGGAGTTAAAGCTCAGTGGACAAGAACATAAAATGTGTAGGACAGGCCTTAGATACAGTAGTTCCAAAGCCTTGTTAAGGACATTATCATAATTGCTAAAGTGTACGCCTGGTTATTGATGGAAGTGAACCATTAGCTGTACTTGTGAGAAAATTATATTTAGAGTTCGCTACTTTGTACTTTTTTTTAACATATTCGCTTATTATAGCAATTGCGTTATGTATCATAAACTAAATAATATGCTTAGGAACATTTAAGAAATGCTAAACAGTCTGTTTTGGTGTGGGTGTTTCAAATGAACCTGCTGAACGAAATCGCCGTCCACTGCTGAACGAAAGTGTCTCCTAAGGAGCGCCAACGTCGATGGAACTATGACTTCTAGGTGGCTGGCAGCGTATAGATGCGAATTGCCCGAGACCGGGATAGTTGGGGCTCCTTAGATATTGACTAATGTGATAAAACACCTATATTTCCAAGATAAAGATATATCCCGCTTCAACTCGTTGTAAATAGAACAAGCTACGATAATTTTAACTCTAGAAAGTACTATGTAATATCCTAGAATATTACTATACTTACAAAGACATAACAGCATCTAAAACACAATAATAGAATAGATTTCTATTGGTATTAAGAGACTACACTGGATCCCAGATGTGTTTAGTGAGAAGACAGATGCTTTGCCACACTAATAAGTTAAGAAGTCCATGGCAACCGGTGAATTCTTGCTTTCTATTCATCACCCAATTATATAATTTTTAATCGATACTCAAAAAAATATTTTGTGAAGGAAGCCATTTTTAATTTAAGAATATAACAAGGTTCATTCACGTTTCCAAAGTAATAAGTTTACATAATATTAATTCCAATGTAATCCAAATCCACTATGTAATCCAAAGTATTAATTTAGTTTACGTAATTATACGCCATTTATAATTTTAAGAACATAAAATATATAGGATTTGTTTCAGCCTATATCTCCATACTTTTTTATAGTAACGAAATCAACGAATGTACATGTCGTCGTAATAAATACTGGACTTATCGATCTAAGTGGTGTAAAAAACAAATTAAAACAAACATGTTTTCATTAAATTAACAGCACCTTTTATTAGTAAAAGCATGTCCAGCATTAATATGTATTTATGTTTGATTGTTTTTTTTTTGTTCAACGGAATTTAGGTGACAGGAAATGTAAATGGCTACTTAAAAAGATGTTGCAATGTCAATAAGGACACTCTCCTCATTAAATAATCATTAAAAATGTCGACACACCACTTAAACGCCACTTGTAACCGTTACACTTAACGAGTATTCTTCAAATACTTCAACCATATTGGCTAACAAGCTGCGTCGCGCTGTATTACTCAGGGCTTTTATTGTTTTTGAATTAGATATTGTTCACTATTTCATTGTGTGTAATCTCATTTTTTACTAAAATTATAATAGCCTTAGTTACTCCTTATGTCATCAGTTATGCGCTAGTGAAAATCCTGTCAAAATCGGTCCATTCCTCACAGAGATTAGCCCGAAAAAAGAGACAAACAGACAAAAAATTTAAAAATTGATTTTGTCATATGTACCGTATATACTATCATATGCATTAAGTGAAAGCTCCTAATTTGAAATTATAAACAGACATAAATTTTATTTCTTCGTATAAATAAGTAGCTGTACGGTCCACATTAAAATTTCACTGGCAAATGTGAAATATCATGTATGGTTGACTAAAAGTAGAATTAAATAAATATTGAACATAATTTTACCTTATTGTTATATAATATGAAAATATATACCTTCATTATGTTATTGAAAATTTCATTGATCGTTTAGTGACAGTATAATATTCTTTTCAACTTCTTTATTGTCAAAGTAAATAAGTAAAATTTTATTTTAAAAATAGTTATTTTCTTGGCTATATATCCCTTCTTAATATTATAAATGCGAATTTAAGTTTGTTTGTTACGGTTTCACGCGAAAAGTACTCAACCGATCATCATGAAATTTTGTACACATGTTCTTGGAGGTATTAGAAGTAACATAGGATACTTTTTATTTAAAAATATATATACGTACTTATTTAAAATGATCTGTTACGAAACTTAATGTGTCAGACCAAATTTCACGCGAGCGAAGCCGCGGGCAAAAGCTAGTAAGAAGTAAAAATGTAGGTTGAAGATAAACATTTGTAATACAAGTATTTATTTTTAAAACGAGCTCCTTTTTATTTCTTTACATTATGATTCTGTTGTTGACTGTACCAACAAAATGTGTCAAGTGTTCGACCTGGATTTTAGTATTTTATTGACGGTAATTAGGTGGAACAATAATCCAATGAATAGCCTCGTAAGCACGTCATTGTGTAGTTTGTCAGTGGGTGTATTGAACTGGGTTGATTCATTGAGTTTTAAGGTTATTGTTGAAACAACCAATCGCTATGAAATTAAGGTTCTAATGAAACTATAGTGATAAATAGCACTACTCGGTTTCATAATTTTGATGGTTTTTTTTTTTGATAGTCATCGTAGTTTTGTATTTTACCTTTCATATATTTTCTTATGACTGTACATTTGACTAAACAATGTGCAAAGAAATAATGTTAAATATATATAAAATCTGTAGTAATAATATAATTTAAAACTAGATATTACTTGATTCATCATCACCAGCCGGGAGACGGCCTATGTTCAGCATAGGCCTCCCCCCTAGAACGCCACGCCGTACGACTGGACGGCAACTGCATCCATCGGCTGCCCGCGACTCGGACTATGTCGTCTATCTAGTGGAGGGCCTACCTACGCTCCGTATTATTTGATTGAATACATTAATTTTTTAAACCACTGGTTTCTATTCAAAAAATATACTTTTATATTCAATAGTTTTGGTTTTTTAATACCAAGCACAGAGATTAAATAGAACACCTATTTTTTTTTCAATCGCGTAAGCTAAGTGAAGAACAGACTGCTAAGTCACATTGACTTTCCTTTTCTAACATATACAATAAATGAGAGACGTTTAATACATTAGACCTTTATGACGTCACAAACGCCCTTACATATTTATTACGAAAGTTGATTCCGCATAACAAAAATATAATAGCATTACCGCGGCCAATATAAGTCGTCATACCACTATAAATACTTAATACAATACCCTTGTTAAACAAAAACTCGCTGGGGACTCGGGCGAATACAACACGAGCGCAAAACGTGAGTTTCACGAATTACCTGAAACAAGAAGGCTTCATGAGAAACGTTGTATAGGCAAACATTGGGGTATAAATAAACAAATGTACAATTTAATTTGCGCACGATGTCCCACCAGGCGAGATCTTAATTTTTATAGTGTACTAGATTCACGAATACGGTTAAGGTATGTCTCTTAAGTGAATTCTACAATTTGTATAAACCTCTCGGCTTATACAAATTGTAAGCCAAGAGGTTTATACAAATTGTAGAATTACTCGTCGTACTAATTCTTGTCTGTACCCTCTAATATTAAGTGATCTTAGTTTTCTATCTAGAATTAATATACATTATTTTCACATGATTACATCAACTTTACAGTGCACCGCTGGACATAGAAAGAAGGTTTTGGGGTACCATACCACGCTTGCCAAACAGGTTAGTTATTGGGTTTGTTACAAGTTTGCCTTCCCTTTGCAGGGATTTTGTCCTGTGCAGTTTGGTTCCTTAGTCGCCTTTCACAACACATGAATAGGGATTGTGACTCTTCGTATTCTCTGTAATGGTATCCGTCATCATACGGATAGCATATGGACACCGTACATTGTTTTATGAACACGATTTTTGTGATGCGTCTGATAGTAATAAGTTAAAATATTTGTATTTATCTCACTACAGTTTCTGCTTACTGGTTTTAAGATCAAACGCGTGTGTAAAGTAGGACAAATTAATATTCTTCTTCTTTAAATTTCAATCACCATGTATATTGTAAGAGAGATTTAAAAAAGCCATTTTATACAACTTGTGAAGTTAGATAGACATCAGCTTTTGGCTACTAATAATTGCCAATTAAATGTATTGAATGATCAAGACATACATTTCTTTGTGTCGTAATAAAGTAGGAGTTTGAGAATCCACCTGAAAATGACGACGAAGACGAGGGTGTTGCTCATCGAAAAGAAAAACCTATTTACACAACTCTTAAAGTACACACGGGCAGCGTTTGGCAATTTGATTTAGCTTAATTAACAAGAAATATAATTTTGTATAAATACAATTGTGTGGCTTTATCCTTTATGATTTCTCCTCATCGTATATAGAGGTTGATGCTATTTTTAATTAGCCATAAAATATACAAAACTGTAATGATCGGTGAGCCTTTATCTTAACGGTTTTGTTGTGTTATTTCATTACAATTAGTGTTTACATAAAGCCGAGTACTGAACCAATGGCGTACAATTGCCTTCTCGCATCCAGCTCCTGCCAGTCACTTTATGATAAGTACTAATTGTAAATAAGTATTAAAAAGTAATTGCGGACTTTCCAAAAGGTGTTATAGAAAACTTTGTAAGCCGTAAGTGAGGCTTGCTTGCGCAGACATGGGCCGATTTGACCAAAGTGATACCAGAGTCTCACATACAACCAGTTTCTTGTAAGAAAAGTTCATAACCACTTTTTGGTTTCACCCGCGAATCGAACACCAGACCTCTTCATCGGTACTACGCTAACCACTAGAACAACGAGGCAGTACAGCATAAACCACACAGCTTGATTCTAATGCCATCAGATCACCATAAATACACTTACAACTTGACACAAATTCAAATTATTTATTACGTTTCTGATGGCACATCCTGGACCTGTACAACTTACGATTTAACTAGCGGTTGCATAAATAATATTGATGGCGGTTGTAAATCTTAACAACTGGTTATAAATCGATGTGTACATGCGCATTTATAACTTATAAGTCGTATACTGATTGGCCAATTAGATTTATATAGTCTTAATGTCCTTTGTAAATTCTTTTGTATTAAATCATTGTCAATTTGAAAAGTACAAAGACAAGTTTTTGTAAAGTTCTCTAACATTGTTTTTAGCCACAATCGTATAATACATGTAGGTACCTACTTAGTTACATAACAATTAGGTATGTATTAAACAAAGACCATTACATATGTAAACATGTATATAAGCTAGCGTAATAAGTCAATAGGCATTATTTGTATAGATATTAAACATTTATATACCCCTTGACTATTAAAACATTTTAATTTTGTGGCATAATGTCTAAGTCGAGCTCTCAGGTACGAGATATACGATTGATAAGACAGGCCATTTCAATAAGATACCATAAATATCATTCAAAATCTCGGGTAAATGTACGCCCCATGGCAGTTTACAAGTAATTATTTCATACATTTGTCACGAATGGATTAGTCGTACTTCACCCAAAGTTCCGTCTCGAATCCCTTGTCTCGAATCACCTGCTATAAGCCTACCTGCTTACTGACATCGATACAAACCTATTCCTGACTGTGTGTTAGTTGCTAATAAACTACGTATAATGTGTATAAATGTTTTTCTTTGTGTCTGCTTGTTGAGTTGTTATAACTTTATCGTGAAGCAATAGAGATTAAGGTACTTCAGTTTCAATATATGGGGGCCTTTTTATTGCAGTACTACCATTTTATTTATAAGAGAAAGAATACATTTACAACAAAATTGTGACTAGGTACGCCATTTGATTTGCATTTGACAAATCTCTATATACTTATACAAATATATAAATAGCCTGTGCTATGATAAACAAACTGCTGATGAACCTACTTCAATATTTCTAAATACATACATATTATAGATAAATTACACACAGGCACAGAACAAATAATAGTGCTCATCGCACATCATCGTTGATTGGGAAATGAACTCACGACTGAGCAGTCAGGGCCACAAAACACTAGACGAAAGGCACTCTATATACAATTTGTTGACTCTCTCTCTTGTGACTACTACTTATTTCGTGTTTCTTACTGTTCATTCTTCTGAAAGAGAGAAATTGCCAAAAAATCTTTTTCAGTCTGTACTGTCTATAAAACCCATCAGCTGCCATAATTCACCAGCGGTGTGGGCTCTGCGTTGGGAAATTAGTTCGTCACTGAAATAATTTTATATATTTAGATTTCCTAAACCTACTTAAACGCCCTTTAAAGGTAGAAGATTAGTCGGATCATGTCGCAAGTTTACTACAAACAATTAAAATTAAGTAGCAATATTATCATTTTATTGTTCTCGCGTATCGTTTCACACGAATGTCAGTGCTACACGATGTAATAACTCATTAACTTTAGCGAATCAAGTTTTAGTTAACTGTGTAATTAAGTTTATATTCGTCAGAAACTTGTTAGACAGGTAAGCTACTTATTAATAAATACCATTACTAAGTATATAATAAGCCAAAACCTCCCCTCGATGGAGAGGCCTATGTAAAGCAGTGGACTGTTTAAGGTTGTTGATGATCATAATCGTTATCTTGTACTTATTAACATCGCAACAGAATGAGACTACCATATGCAATTGCAGTAAAAAAAATGTTAGAAATGGAAATAAGACCGAACTTGAGATAGTATTTTTGGCAAAAAAATTCTTCGAAGTTGCAATAACATTTAGTTTATTATCAGCCAAAAACTATGTAAAATATGATAAACCTTCAAATTTAGATATAAAAATATATTGGGTACTCTAAAAATTAAACAATGCAACGCAAAACATTACTTGGTATATTTACTATTTCATAACCGGACAACACTCTAGTCATAAAATTGTGAATAGCACCCATAAGTGTTTCAATTAAACCTATGTGTAACATAAATTTGAAGTCACTTTTCTAAGAAACAAGAAACGCGTTGGATAGACATTATCCGTTAGTGCTAAGTCTCAATAAGCCCGGATGCGACCTGGTGACCTGGCGAGTGAAAGTTTACACTATGGCTGTCCAAGTGTTGACTTTAGATGGTATACATATATTTACAGATTGTATATTCTATCGTTTCGTTTTTGTATTCATAAACAATTTAATAGACTCACTCACATAATAGACCTAATTACAAATACAATTGAGAACTATTTTTGTATTTTCTAAATATCTACGTATGCGCGCATACGTACGCATACACGTAACCTGACAGCATTCCTTCAGAATCATTATCCTTATTTCTTTTTGTGTGTTTTGTGAAACGGTTCCGCCATCTCACTTAAGCAATTTAAAAATGTATACTCGTTATAATAAATTCACACACCTCCATCAAAGATACTGTAATACGGTAAACAGATTGCTGATAAATTAATTTATTTATATAATATATTATTAAATATATGCATTACACCTACGCACAGAACAAATATTTGTTAAACATAATTGCTTTGAAATCTTGACCTCTCGTTCATCGCTCGGGGCGCTAGACTAAAGCAAAATTAAATAGTTCTATGTGAAATTTTGTACTACTATCATCAGTTAGTGGTGAATGAGAAGTATTGAGATAAAGAACGAGGTATGTGTTTTTCTACAGTTCTTAATACAAAATTATTTAGTTTGTCATCAAAAAAACGTATGTGAATGCCCCATTACTATTGAGCTTGAAATAATTATAACTTAGTCTTGATTGTGTGGGTTGAGTGTGCGTGGTTGTAAGCTTAAAGTTAATATTAATATTATTGCCACCAAAAGTTTTATTAAAACAATGAAATAATTAAGTTTACAGACGAAAGTGACATAAATTTAAGCGACTTTAATTTTCTTGTTTCCCTTCTTTGTACAATATAAAACCTAGCTTTATAATGTAGGGGATAAAATACCAGACAGAAAAAGTAACCACCGTCGTCCATAGACATTTAGACACGATGTTTTGTCCGTGGGAAAAAATTTCATGACCTTATATAAAACTGCTTAATCAATTTTTTCGTTGTTTTTCACCGAATGAAGAGGGGAGGTAGGGGGTTCAATGGATGGGCATCCGTCTACTTGTTAATGTGCATGAAACAAACACATGGAATAAGACATTATTGTATTGTCCGCAATCCGTTACCGGCACCGTTTACATGGATCAATTAATGTTCTAAACCGTTATGCGCAGACGCATCTCGTCGATCACCAACGGTATATTGAGCTAACGTTACACGATTGTGGTTTGTATTTTTAATTTTAGATTACTATATTTATGATTTTATACTTTAAATGACATATAAATAAGTTATAACAGTTATGTATGAAAGTCTGTAGAGTAGTGGTATTTTTATGTTTTTGAATATACAGTTGTTCGGTCATATCATAATAAATAAAATACAATTTCCGTTGTATATATATTTTTATTATAAATAAAAAAAGTGAGCCAATATGTAATATCTGACATCTGACGGTTATCACTAGGACCGTGCACGCATATTGGTATACTTAAAAAACGCGCGCTTTGCCGGTTTTACTCACTTTCATCCCTTCTCACAAAAACAATCCCATCAATTACGGGAATACAAGAGGCAATACATTTTTTTTTACATATGAAAGACACCACCCCGCATTAGGTATAAATCCTGTGTCGCAGGGAACTTTATAAACACACAAGAAACGGACAAAAAGAACACTCAGAGTCAGAACAACAAATTGTGGATCACACAAAGTGTTGTCCCCACAACACTCAGCGCATTAATGACTGGCGTGGCGACTGCTTAGACCACTAGGCCAACCGTGCAGTTTATATAAATATGTAACAAAGCAAACATATAATCTAAGAAACGAATACAACTCTAATCTGTTAATCATTTTTTATTGTCCAAATAAATTTAAAGTGTTTCTAAATAAACCGAAATAAACGAGACCCAGATTGTTACAGGGCCTCACTATCTGCAATATTTATTTATTTATTTATACATCATGCACTTTATGTACATAGGCGGACTTAATGCCTAAGGCATTCTCTACCAGTCAACCTTTGGGTGATGCAGAGAAAATAGGAAGTAGGTGCGTTTCAGATGTTGAAAAGAAGAAGAATATACAAATATTTGTTTCGAAGTTTGGGTGTTTTCTCTGTATAATATGTATGTATTTACAAAATATATATATATATAAGTATTTTATCTGTTAGTCTAGTTATCATAGCACAAGCTCTGCTTAGTTTGAAACTAGATGGCATTGTGTGTCAAATGTCCGGAATATTTATTTTTATATTTTTAGACACCCAATTTCCAAAACAAGCTTAATGCTTTATATATCAGGTTCTAAACCGTGAGCATAACATTTATCGTGTAATTCTACTGCAAGATACTAATTATGAGGCTGTCCATCATGTCTTACGTATTTCGTAGCGTTAGGTAAATATGATTCCACAGCTAATCTTGTAATATGTCTCAATCACAGAATACAGAGTTCCATTGAACATCGGCTATACAAGTTTCTATCGATCGAAACATTTCGAGATACTCTAAAAGCAAGATACAAGCCAAGCTATCATTGAAGTTTCACATCTCACTAACTGGATATTTGTTCCACCGCCTGTGGACAATTATTGCTCATTCCTGCATGGTAGACAATATTCACGCACTGTTAGAACTTTACTGACAAATGCATATTATTATTTTTTTATAGGAACCTACCAAAGTGACTCTATTCTGTCCGATGGAAAGCATGAATAGAATTCAAGAGCGGTGGTCGCCGTACTCACTGTGAATGAAGACAGTGCAGTATGGCGACCCACGCTGTGGCGGTCTAGGGAGATGCTGTTAATGTACATATAATTATATCTTAAAACATTATATTATATAAAATATTATTGATTCGTATAGTGACGTTTAGTATTATCCTGTTACTGATCGGATTACATACTGAGCCATACAGAATGGTAACTATAAAAAAGCCTAAACGGATCTATTTCTATTTTTTTCTTTAAAACGTCCTCGTTAAGGATATATTCTACTAGCTTTTTCCTGAGGCTTCGCTTGCGTAGTATATGGTCTGCCACAATAAGTTTCGTAACAGATCATTTTAAATATTTTTTTAACATATAAACCATCCTACGGTAAATCATCTTTGTGTAACTTCCATGGTTTATGCAGCATACGCCAAGATAACTCTCAGAAGCCAGATTTTTTCCGACTTAATTGACATAATTACGATCAAAATTACATAAAATTATTACAAATTGTACCCTATATGTTACTCCGATGTATAAGCTATATTACTGTAAAGTTTCATCCAAATCCGTCCAGTAGTTTCTTCGTGAAATAGTAACAAACATCCATACTCACAAGCTTTCGCATTTATAATATTAGTAGGATGTCACGACGGATTTCATAAACATACAAGACAAGGACCTAAGAACACCCAGGCTCAGAAAAACATTTTGTGGATCACACAAAGTGTTGTCCCATGTGGGGGTTGAACCCACAACACTCAGCGCAACAGAGAGCGGCGTGGCGACCGCTTAAACCACTGCGCCATTCGTGCAATAAACCAAGTCGTCTTTTATATGTGCCTAATTATCTATTTTATGATCTCCACTAAAGCTAAATTAACATGTAGGCTTACACTTGTTGAGTTAAGCTACCTAAAATAGCTTGCGTATTGAATAATTAATGTTGCTAAAAGCGTTGGGATAAAATTTTAACGATATAATATGTGAGCGTAATAAAATTATTACAACATTATTCAATAGATCATAGAACCCCGCTGATTTCAGCATGAACGGGCCGGCTCGACCGGGGCAGGACTACCCTCTCAAAGAAGACCAACCTAAAGCGACAGCACCTGTGCTGCCGTGTTCCGTTGGTCAGTGTGAGGTCGGAGGCCCATTGATGTTCGGAGTGACAGTTGTCGTGGTGTGTGAGCCTAACACAGCCACGACGACTGTCGTTCCTTTTACGTCCCGAAATGACACTAGACCACCATGGTGGTTGGCTGGTCACCATAGTGCATTATCTGCATTCTCAATGAGAATGGTGAATTCTTGGATTTAATTCATGCTTTCCATCAGGCAGAGTAGAGTCACATTGACTGACTCTTAAAATAAAAAAAAACATATATATAGAGTCAATGCCGTCTCCTTAGTTATAAAATAAGCTATTAGTTGCATAGTTTCCATTCACCGATGTTTATTTGCAATTTGAATTTCTATAAAGAGAACGAAAGCGAAAGGATGGTTGTTATAAATATGCAATGAACAAAGCGACAAAAGACAAATTTAAATAATGACTAAAGAATAAACCAATTTCATTTATTTTCCCCGAAAGGGTTCGCTCCTTAATGGCATAATAAAACAATTACACCATTCGTCAAATTTATAATGTATATATTTCTGGCCAGCGAAAGAGATTTTTGCCTAAATAAACCTCATTCCACAGAAGACCTCTTTAAACAACTTACTGCCGTACTTGTTTTTTATTCTCTTGTGGGTGTTAAGGCATCATGAAAGGCTGACCGAGATCGTAACTTGAAGAGTCTTGTCTTTATGAGTGTTTGCTTGCTGATTGGTACAAAACATGGCACTTATGAGGTGATCTGTATCCACTAATACATCCGGTACAGGGGGCAAATCAACAGTCGGGCACCTCATGGTAATTAACTACCGCCGCCTATACACACCTGCAATCCGGGAGACGCATTCTTCGACTGTCCGATTCCTATAATTAGGGCGAAAGACTTACCATAACTCCATTTACTTGGTAAAAAACAAAGAAAGAGCTGTATAACACTCTTTCTATGTAATGTCTACTGAGGCAGACCTTGTACGTCGAAGCAGGGCTCTCCCACGGTTAAATCATATTTCACACTACCATATGATGTTCTTGCTTTTGACAGTAATTTTTCACGCACACCATAATCACGCATACATGTATATTTGACAGGTGTGATATTGTATCTTTCTCTTTAAGCAAGACACAGTATTATGTCCTCGTTCAAAAGTAACATACACTTGACTTCTCCATCAGTCTATCGTCATCCACTGTTGAACGAAGTCCTCCGTCAATGAGCCAAATCCAACTTTAGATATTGTCAGTCCACATTCATCAACTGCCAGCCACTTCTATCGACTCTTCGAATACGCAAACATGAAATATAAGAAAATATGTCATGACGTTCGTGTAATAACAAATTATAGGTTCTCTCTTTCTCTTTTTAACTACATAGGTATTATAAGAGACTTTGTACAGAAGAACATTTCGACACATATCTCCTATCTAAGCAGTATTTATCACGACAATTTCTTAGTGTACTGTACACGTACACTAGTATCGGCAATTATAACAAAGTGTGACTCGGCATTCTTTCTATTACTAAATACTAGTGTTGTAATGGTACTATCAAGTTGGCCAGGTCTTTTGATCACTGTCCGACCATGGCTTTGCACTTATTTGAGGAAACTACTCAATTAAATTTTCTATCCAAAAGGGCCCAACTTATTGATTTTAATGTGTATCAATGTAAACTCAGTGTATCTATAAGCTCAGAGTCAGTTTACTCCTCATTTAACGATGAAGATTTTGATCTATAGGTAGAAGACTTAATTTTTTTTTTATAAAAACCGGTGCAGTTAATTTATATTCCAACTACAACTGAATATTTATAACAAATAAAAGAAGCTATTATTGCTAGTTAATGGTTAAAGCAGTTTCGTTCCACAAGGTTCATTTGACGCTTTGAGTAACATTAATTACTAAACACCTGTCGTTACAACAAGTTTGTATACTCCACAACTTCCAGTTTTGGAGATTATCTGGTATTAAATGAATAGTTTTACGTCAGATTTTGAGAGTACCAAACTTCTAAATACATAATAGATAGCTGTAGTAGTTTGTCTTGAGTCTTACTCCTTTGCGTGTATTACGAGTACACTTTAAACGATTCTATGCATTGGACTTTAAAACATGTATGAAGGCAAACTAAAATCTAGAATAACCTGAATCAATACAAATATTTGATCTCATAAGACTTAACCCAACACAATTAAAGGACACATGCAAAAGAAAAGCTTACGACATCAGATGTAATTGCTTCACATTACATCACATCAACTGCCTCTAATGTGCAATTGCTGCACATTAAAGGCAGTTAATCCAATTGTTTATCGAGATTATAAGAAGTTTTATGTTATAAATTCCACATTTCTTATTTCATTTATTATCTCAAGCATTTCTAGATTTCTTGATAACTGCCAATTAGCTATAAGCTATAACTGGCATGATGCTGTTGACCGCTGTATCTATTCCTGTCTCCGACAACCTTCGATCAGCGGAACTGGTTTGATGCAAGCCTGCAATTCTAACTGTACCATCCGTACCGTTATCGACCACAGACGAAAACAACATTTATTACTTTACACTTTATGACCACAATTTGCTTGTGACGCTTTTGGTAATAAAATTTCGAGCCAGGATGTACTTTTTATGATGATTGAATGGAATAATTCTGATTGGACATGATATTGCTATCCTTAGATGTGTTTAATTTCTTCTATTTGTGTAAATATTATGTAATATGTATCTCTAAATCCATACTTTCTCTACTGCTTCATGTTTCTAAGCTCTTGGTTTTTCCCACCCCTCACAAATAATAGCGTGGTAATAATCATTTCTTCCGTGTAAGTTCTCGATAACATACATTTATTTAGCAATCTATAGATATTTTAATCAGCAGCATGATTATTCTAACATAAAATTTGTATAATTTTAGAACAAATAGCCGTGTGTGTCGTATCTCAAGCTGTATTTAGTATTACAATTGCCACTCTGTACTGTCAGTAATTATGCAGATCGTGCAGTTTGACGAAAAGCCAAGTGAGTTAGACGTAGTCTGTGGATACTTACAAGTCTAGAAGTGACGTGTGAACTTAATGATTCTTTCACGGAACGAATTCTTTCGTAATTTGGACATGACAGAGTAACAAGCATCTTTATAGAACCAATATAATCTAAAGCGTTGTGTATTTTAAACTTTGTGCTGTTAGCATTAAAGCTGAAGTTTATTCAATTGAAGGTGTTAGTGAAGAAATATTTTATGTACAATGAATAACTGTCGATTTCTATTAAAATAGTTGTAAATTAGCAGAAAGATTAGACGAACCGGGTTATAAAAAAATGTAAACTTTATCGTAGCTGCAACTATACCTTAAAGCTGATATTGAACAGCTAATAATTACAATAAAAAAAAAATACAAGAGGTTAATATCCGTTTTTGAAATACAAGTACGCTTATTTTGCACTATATTGAAAAAAAATTCCGATGTATCTACCTACATTCTTTCAATTATTTAACCATCAATTATCCCTTATAATCTCTTTACACTTAGACCATATAATTCTCACAGATAATAAAAATAATTATATTGATAAATTGTTTTCGAAATTTTCGTATCTCATTGGATATACACATACTCTAACAATTTACACCATACACTCACCGCAGAACGCGTACGCCAATACTTATATTCATTCTCTCTCGTATTTAAACATACACATTTGCACAATCACACTCTCGCACACACAGTACACAACATACTTACCTTACATAGATATTAATTATAATTATTGTTAATTTATTAGTTAATATTTATAGAATTAAGTGTCTTAGATTATATTTTCTTTCCTTTGACGGTGCGGTAACTCTAACATATGTTTTGTTAATGTGTATTTCATATTCCGATATGAAATCTGTACACAGGCTTTGAGCCTAGTATAGACTCCAGCTCACATTAGTAAACTATTTTTATGTTATCGTATATACATATAATTACTATGTCCTATAACTAATATATAGCTTATGACAGAAATAAAAGTTTATTATTACGAATTGAATAACAAGCATCGTAATAAAATGGGTACACGAGCTGCAACGTATATAGACTCAACTAAACCTGTATTAGACTACTTGATATCTGTTTTATCGTTTTTAAACCACAGAATAATAACAAATAATAACATAATACAACGTGGTTATGCAATGAAGTATGCGTACCTCTATTCTATACGTACAATATACGCTCTTGACCTTAGAATAACTGGCAAGAAATAAGGCAGGTCGTCGTAGCATAACCGAGAAGTTCTTACCGATATAAATGTAAATGTAAATAGGTTTTGTGATACCGTAACTGTATTGATACTGATTGATATGATACTTTAACATTATTCTGAAAATATTACAATACTATTCTCTTTATATAACTTTGTCCAGCAGTGGACTACGATAGGTTGACGACGATGAATGTAACTTTAAATAATTAATATTTTTTAATGCACATTGAAACTTAGATTGTATTAATGAATGTAGATATTTCAAGGGAAGAATACTGTTTTTCTGTACAATAGACCTTGTGTCTTTTTCATATCCATAAACGTGTAAACGTAATGAGAAGCGAAAATTTTACAAAGACGCATTGTCTCCAATTTTATAATATTAGTTTTAGTATTACTGCTTTAAATATAGTGCAAATTTAGTGTTACCTAATGATAGACATAAATATATATACGACCTGATCTGGTGAACTGTGTACTGCAAAACGCTACTGGGCTGATTTGTGAATCTAAACCATCCAGGGCTCTACTAAACGCATACAAAAAATTTCATTCAAATCGGTCTAGCCGTTTAGGAGGAGCTCAGTGACATACACACGTGTAGTAACATTATATATATAAAAATATGTAAAAGCGGCAATTTCGCAGACCAAAACCTAATTAATGTCACATAAGATTTCGTACTTCTAATTTTGAAATGTAGGCATAAGACATTCTTTTTGATAAATAGTGTGCTTACCAGCCCAGTGAACTTGCCCGCAAAAGTTTTATGTCTAGGAAATTGATTCGGTAGCAAAGAAACGGCAAATCACAGACCCTAAGTCGTTACGAATTGAAAAAGATGTTTGATGCTGACCGTACCTTCCATTTGACATGTACCTAACTGAATTACAAGTTCACGAGTGCCGATAAAAGTGTCGTTTCAGATTAATGGCGATACTTTCTTCCTTGATTAAAAGAGTTACAGGAGATAGCGCGTTGCGTTTACGACACTAACTCGAGTGCTTTTTGTAAATGGCGCAATAGTTCAAGTAACTCGTGTCCTCTGCCTGAAGCAAACCCAGTTATGAATGAAACTATACCATATTTAAAATATATATTTATTTGTAACGTACTATATTTTTCAGCATCATCATAATGAGTGTCAGTGGTGACTAAGGGAACAAATAACGTACGACAACATCACTGCTAAGAGAAGTAAACCTTGATACAAATAATATACCAACTCGTCTGGCCAGCATGGTATAGTAGGCCAAATGTTTTTTAGGAAAAGCCTTTTTTTTTTTTAACGTGTGGAAACCCTCTCGAGCCGTCACCCCACCGGGGTTGACGGCGGGGTGGTGTGTCGGAATCGGACCGACTAAAACCACACGGTGTGCCACTCTGCCCCTGACATAGGAGGGATCAGGGAACAGCTGCTATTACGTCATCCTGATTACGTCATCCAGAGTCAAACAGTGGATTATTAAAGGCTGATGATGATTCTTTTCATAGTTTACTAGACAGAGTTAAAACTTTTTAAAATATAAGAGCTTATAATATAGAATATAAGAGCTAATAATATACGCACATAAATGACTTCTTACAGAAACTATATTCATATAAAAAGATTATTGTATCCAACCGGATATTACACCTGATAATTATGTTTATTACATTTTATCTTACTCCAATCAATATCAGATTTACGTATAGCATCAATAATTTATCGAATACAATTTCTTAAAATGAAGGAACAATCTTAGTGACGTCGCTCCGTACCCATAGACATAGTACCTAGGTATTTTCTGAGCAAAAGATATCCTATATGATTTTACGTATGTAGGTAACTCAATTATTTAATTATCAATCGATTGTTTTGAAATCAAGATTCCATATTCAACTAATTATGTAAGTCGAACAAATAAGCGGCAATGGAGCGGGAATTACCGTGATGCACCGATAAGTACTTTACATAAACTCAGGACTAACCATTGGTCATACTTACAATTTTCGTAGGTAAGAACTCTTTAATAAAATTCTACTTAACATTTTTTTTAACCATGAACGGTGTTTCGTCACTGTCGTCAGGCGACACACTCCCAATGTTATTGTACATTCTGATTTTGTCAACCAGTCAAGTAACGCGGGCGGTATCAAATATTTATCGGGTTTTAGGCGCCTTCTTGCTTATATATATATACCCGTGTGAGAATTGACATTTCTAACCTTTGTTAACCCCATTCTAAAAAGGAAAGTTCTCGATTTTAATGTTTATTTGTATTTTGGATAATTGAAGCTGTCTTTTCGTCAGTCAGGAATAGACTATCTTTGATACTAAATCCTACTAATATTATAAATGCAAGTTTGTATGGATGTTTGTCACTCTTTCACGAAAAAACTACTGGACAGATTTGGATGAAACTTTATAGTAATATAGGTTATACATCGACATAAAAGGTAGACTACTTTTTACCGCGGTATCCGATATATACGCGGGCAGGGCCTCAGGCTAAGACTAGTAGAATATATATTCTGGGACCTTTAATTACATACATATGATCTATTTACCCTAATATCATGGATCTCTTTTTTAAGTTTTTTTTATTTTTTATTTATATAAGACAACTTCTATAGTATCAATATTTTTTATAAGATTTGCTTCGTCAACTTTCGATTAGTATAGTATTAAGTACTACCCTCTCACAGAAGACCCACTTAAAGCGACCGCATCTGTGCTGTCGTGTTTCGTTGGTGAGTGCGAGGCCAACAGTTATCATGATAAGAATGTGAGTCTTACACCGCCATTATAAATCTCATGCTTTTTACCTCCCCAAGCGGAGTGTGAAAAAAGCATTTCTGTAGACCAGTGTGTATCACCATACTGTGTTACCTGCATTCGCAATGACGATGATGATTAAAACTCTTGGATTCTATTCGTGCCTTCCATTAGGCAGAGTTGAGTCACTTTGGCAGGCTCTTAAAATTGAGTATATATATATATATATATATATATATAGAATAGAAAACGTTAAACAGTTCCTAAACGTTTATTAGTAGATAGAAACTTATGTTGCGAGTTACGAATGCAGCTAAAAACTAATAGTAGTTTAACCAGTTATCAAAAGAACTGTAAAAAGTTGTCATTTAAAATCGAACGGACCAACAAAAGCTTTACTTGTGAATACCACGTTTATTATTGGCCCAAATTCATATGAAAATGTATAGATCTGATAGTACATAGGACATTCTCCGGAATGGCCTATATAATGTCAGTAGATTCGTTAAGAGTGCGGTACAATAACCGTTTTATGGTTTTATTGGCAATTCTAGTAAGTATTATAGATTTCCATTGTGTAAATAATACCAGCGTTAGACTCAAACGTATCTAATAATACTCGTACATCCGCTAAAGTTGATTATATCATTCCAATACATAGATTTATACGCATAATATATGTTACCATTTATCTTCGAGCAAATACACAATGCATATATGCTTTCTCTTATAATAATCTCGCTAATTAGTAGCATTCAATAGTACTTACATGCACCTGCATTTTATTCACTACCTAATAACATACCAGGCAATACAATGAATGTCTCTGGAAATATTTATAACAGTAGTTTGATACAAAAACTTCAATGTATAACGTTTGTAGTTTATCATACTTATCGTAACAAGGCGTCCTGGACTTATAGTACGCGTAGCAGCACGCATGCACTTAAGACAGAGAAAGGACTAATGTGCCAATTGCTTAACACTTATGAAAATGTGTTCTTATCGAAAGTACATTTCATGCTTGTTTACATCTCTAAAGCATTTAGCATTTTTCGGTTCCAATTTATTTGTTTCAGAAGGATTTAAATACATTTAAGCCAAGTTTAGTCCTAGCACAGTAAAAGGATTAGATCATATGTTGTCTGTAGAAACTATTTATAGTAAACTAAGCTATTATACTAAATATTTATAGTATCCTATGGATTTCACATAATTGTGATGCGAAGCAGGCTGCTATTTAATGTTTTAATGAAGTCATTACATTACATTACATTACCTAAATCACATCTGTTTTATCAATCAAAGGGGTAAAAAAATCATTTATATGAAAGAGGTAAGCAGAGTCAATTGATTTCCACTTATTACGGTCCTGACACACCTCTTTTGTTTTGTCCACATTCATCAATCACTGCATCGTCAGCTCTTCGTACTTTTCACATTATCTTTCTTCAGAACATCACCAATTGGTCGGGAAATGTTCGCAATAGACGACTTCTTCCGACAATTCCACAATCAATGACTTTATTAGGTCATTAGCGTTTGTGGAAAGGCTCGGAGGTCGCTATCGATAGTTCCGATACCTCTAAATCGCATGATGTCGATAAGTACAATCCCTATAATTTCACCCTGTAATTTAATGTACAGATGCCATTTGTGACACAAATCGTCAATGATCTACCTACTATAGGCCATATAGAGCGATCAAGCCTCAAGCGCGTATGTCCAACACTTGTATTTATATTACCGCATTAATTAAATATTGAATAAAATAGTCATGAATATGAAACAATAGAATTAAGAACTCTATCATTCATCTCCTTTTGTAACCATTAATTTACAATCGGTTGTCCATACCAATTAAATAAATATTTTATTGCCTATAGACGAATTCAGTATACTTATTTACATTTTGTTAGTGTGCCAAATATCGAAGAAATACGCACTGCTTGCGGTTTAAATAAATCTTGAATATTTAAACTATCATTGTTGGTAGTAGCGCCCCTCTCATTTCAACATAAACGGGACGATTCATCCGAGACAGTGCTACCCTCTGACACATGATCAAACTAAAGCGACAACATACGTGCTATCGTGTTTCATTGCTGCAGGAGTGACAGTTGATAGTGATAAGCGTGTAAGCCTTAGGCTGCCACGATTACTGTTGTGCCTTTTACGTCCCCAAGTGAGAGAGCATCTCACTGGGCCGCTATGTGTGGCTCACTATACTGCATTGTAAGTATTCGTAATAAGTATAGCGACCTGAAGTCATGGAGTCTATTCATGTTTTCCATCAGGAAGGTAAAGTCACATTGGCAAAAACCAACATACAAGACTTAAACTTAAGACTTGGTTACTTGAACTTTGATAACAACAGCTAGATTGGAACTCAATTTCCACGTGAAAAAGTAATGTTAGCTTAAACAGTTCCAAATATTTTTAACGAAAATCTCTTCCTTGAAGAAAAGTAGAACGAATACTGCTTAGTAACAAGAAATTACATTACTTAGAAAAACACGCAGCAGTCACATTTTCATCAAAATAAGTACCTAAATAATTTGGCAAATCTACTTTAAGAAACAGTTTTTGAAATAATAAGTCATACCCCTTTATACTACATAGTCATGTTGTTATAGAAAATCTTTAGGGATTATTATATACATAATACCACAGCTGTAGTAGCCTGAGGGGTTAACGTAAAGGTACATTATTATCCTATACAAACATTTCGACCCGTGTAATAAGGGACGAGGCCTATTTGTCATCCTGTGGACACAATGCCAGAATCCGGGACACTATTATTAACTGGGTAATAGAAAACCCTAATACCAGTTTTATCTAGGCTCTTACGATCAGCAATTGTAAGAAAAACTATGACTACATCTCAGTCTGCGAGAAGAATTCTTTACAAGTATTATTAAAAAAATCCTAAACATAGGAACGTGACATTAGAATTACTTGATGTTTATTCGTCGAAGTGTGCAGAAAGATAAAATATATTATTGTACCATGTTAAAAAATAAGTAAAAATGGCGTATGGCGAAAAATTCGTAATTTTGAATATAGACATCTAGGTTTGAATCTATCAAATTGAACTTCAAAACTGAAAAACAAATAGTTATATGCTTTCCACATAATAATGTATAAAATGTCAATCTCATGTCACATAAAAAGCGAAAATTTCTTTATACAGCTGATCTATCACTTCGGCAGATAAATTACTACTTATCTAACTATATATAAGTTTTAAGAGTAGGTACCTACTCGCTGTTGTTCATTTCGCAAAATCGCTAAAACCATAATTTCCTCTACAGTAATACCGAACCTCTCCATTGAAGTCACGCAAGTTTAATCAAGCTTAATCTGATGAACCAAACGAGCTCATCATTCATGAATACGAGGCTTTTAATTTTACATAATCTCTAAGCGGCCGTTCCAAACTAAAATATCCGTTTGATATAAAGAAAATGCGATATGAATATAAACGAAAAGGCACAATATAGAAAATTCAAAGAGACGCCTCAGAACTACTCAAGAGATAAATTCCCGAAGCATACCGGAGCAATATTGAAGTCAGGTTTGAAAGGAGGTGCGTTCAACTGAAAGGAATTAAAAAAAAAACAGTTCATTTCTATCAATTCAAGTGGATGTGATTTGCTGTATTGCAAAAAAAGTGACATTAAAAATATCTTTCTCAGAAATGGTTCGTAATATTAAAAGCTTGTAGGGTAGATTTATATCTGTTCATACTAAATTCGTTATTGTTTTTTTTTTTAACAATTACCCAGCAAAAGTAAACAAATGGTTAAGTATATGCAATAGTGGCATCATAACTCACAACTTCCAACAAATTTATACGTAATCTTTAATAAAAGGTACTGATTTGACTCTGGTATTTTAATGCCGTAATGAGTATCGGTAACCGACAATTTCCTTCTGACGTCAAACTTTTTTATGGATGTAATAACAGTCGCCCCCGCAGTATATACCTACTTGGATTTATTTGAATGACGTCTTCGGATTTAAACCTTATTATTTCCGGCGTCTTATCTACAGAAATGAATTGTGAAATGTGTATCGGTGCATTACTTGTAGGAACGGATATGTCGGTTATTATCATAAAAGTATTTTTATAAAATTGTTCATGATATATTGCTTCTTAAATCCTTAATGTGGTTCAGCTTAAGAGTGGATGATGTATGATAGTATATGTTCCAGGATAATGTAGATATGAGTGAACGTAGTAGATAATGACATCGCAACCGGATTCTACGGTTTTTATTTTTGTTTAACGATATTGAAACTGCCACGGTGCCGTAGTGCTGGCGTATGGTACTGCTGCGCTTGACGTTCAATTCATGGGATGGATCAAATGTTTGTATGATCTGTAAATATTTGTTCCATGTGTGTTTTCTATAATATGTAAATATTTACAAAAAAAACAGAAAATATGTATTTATATCAGTTATCTATTACCCACAGTACAAGCTCTACTTAGTTTGGAACTGTATGGCGTTGTTTAATGTGGACCAATATTATATTATATTATTATATTTGTATTTTTATATATTCTTGGATGGTAAACACTTACAATGGTCCGAAATAACAAAATGACTGCATTTGAGTACCCTCTACACTCGTGTCAGTGTAAAGGATTATACCGCTCGTGGTATTTCTGATAACACAGGGATCGCAGTAACAGTAGAAATATAAGCAATACACATATACATAAGATAACAGTAATCCTCTTATCAGGTACGTATGCGGGCGTGTTACGTAGTGTAAGTCTACCGAAGATGTAAGATATTCTGTAGACTAAAGGTTCATCGGAACAGCTTAAATAGTAATTGATATGTACTTGAACATATAAATAAATATTATACTTACCGATATGACAGATTTTATAACGTGTATGATATTCCATTCAGTGCATGTGTACTAACTTCTCACTAACCTGACGGGTCTGTTTCTCTAAGTGGTTAGTGACTGCTTCAGTAAGTGTTTAGTTAGAAATATATATATACCATAATACAAGCTGTTTAGTTTAGGATCAGACGTGTGTGAGATGTGTGACGTCGTTATTATTATGAACTATGTAAAGCCTTATTACACGCATAGAGTGAAATTAAGGAGGCTAAAGTTTCTAGGCCGCCATTGTGTGGGTCACCATATAGTATTATTTGCATTCGCAATGAGCATGGTGATAGCTCCTTTTAGATTCTATTCATGCTTTACATCAAACAGAGTAGCTACCCATTAAAAAAAAGATGTATTTTCCAATTAGTATTATATAAAAAAGATCGCAAAGAAAAAGGTAGAAAATTTAACACCACTACAATATTATTTATATATAGCTACAAATATATAATTTTAGTTTTAACTAGAGGGGCCGTTCAAGTATTACGTAAGCAGATTTATTGCAATTATTTACCCCCTCCCCCCATGCTTACGTAAACATTTGTCAATTAATGTATTGTTTTTTTAATTTTATAATGTTATAATTATAATTTGAAAAATAAGAAAATAGATTTAGGATAGAGATTATATTTTACTGAAACGGTATTCAACATAGAGTAAAGGACAAAAATATTATATCTTACTAACATAACAAACTTATTTTAAATTTTTGGTACATATATTAAATTCAAATTAACAGTCTTCAGTCCATGAAACCCGAATCCATGATTCTAAGTTTTCGATGACATTGGATTGCTTTGATTGCTGCTCAGTGTTGTGAGTCTGCTCGCTTTCATCCGATTTTGGAATGTCTACGTCATTCTCATCGAGCCATTCAACATCATGGTGCTCTAAATTTTGAATAATGCACATCAGTTCATTAGCACGACGAGCAGCGACTCTTACAGGTCTAACTTTCCTATCAGTGTGCGTGTTTACTTTCTTATGGATCTTTTCGATGTGACGATTTAGTGACTTGACGGAAGCATGATAAAGACCACACGTTTTGCATGTTCGACTTGATAGCCTCAATTGTACCGTCGGACAAAAATAATCGTATGGCATTTGCAGGAAATCTTTGAGTGAAGCACTTAAGCGTAGAGCTAAATTGACTGGAAGATTAAGAAATTGCCCTCCTTCATCTAAAACCAAG
This sequence comes from Hypercompe scribonia, assembly GCA_949316085.1. Taxonomy (NCBI): domain Eukaryota; kingdom Metazoa; phylum Arthropoda; class Insecta; order Lepidoptera; family Erebidae; genus Hypercompe; species Hypercompe scribonia. The sequence goes on along the minus strand of OX438992.1, from coordinate 7,152,599 downwards.
TCATCAACTGTTTGTTTTACTTTTACAGGTGGTGGAAGAAACCTGTTGTCTAGTAATCTAAATAGTCCACTTCTTGGACGACAGCATTCTGTATTTCTACATTTTACAATTTGGAGCAAGTATTGGCTTTCACGCACATGTTCTGAATACCATTTAATATCTGGAAAATCAGGAAGATCTTGTTCACCTGCCCCAACATATTTTGCATTAACATTATAGCCATCAATTTTCATTGAACTCCATACTTCAGCTAATACTTTTCCTGCAAATTCGAAATTAGATCTTTCTAAATGTTCATCAATTGTAACGCCACGTTCATCCAAATGAGACCCAAAATGGTCATGAGGCAATATTAAACCAGCCAGTTCACGACTAAGAGGAGCCATTCTGCGCTCTACTCTGTTATACGCACTTCTTCCGGGAGCATTGGTAGCTAAAAACAATGCATCGAGATCATGTCGCTTAAAGTGTTGTATAGCAAACCCTATGACTTTTTGATAACGCAGATTTTCATCTGGCCCTCCATCGACCGTCATGATTACCACTGGTTTTACTAGTCCATGGTCAGTTTTAGCTAATGGTCGAAACTCTTCAAGTTCGAGAAGCGTCTCGAAATCCTGAGCATGAGTATTAGCAGTAGATGAACTATGCTTTCCACTTCGAATAGCGATGTATGTTGGTCCAGAATATCCAACGGCTTGCGGTTGTCCTAGCATATTGGAAGTGATTTTGATACCAGCATAAACAGATGGTATTAATTTATGACGCTCAGCGATTACCCAATCGTGATCAGGCAATTTGATTCTATATTCCATGTGCATTAGAAGAAGTGCTTGCTTATTTGCCGCAGTTACGGCAATAGGGACTCGAGCTTTATCATCTTGAGATATGAAAAATACTTGATCTGGTCCTAGTATGGATGCTATGTTCTCTAAATAATGGATTGATGTTTCAGCGAACTTGCTATCTAAGTGGCTCTTGTGGTGATCAGTTTGAGCCCGAATGAGCTTAACAGGGACTGTCGATACATGTCTTCGTCCCTCTGCAGAATTAGATTTTCTGGGAATCAAACGAAGATATGTCCCACTGCGACTAATGTCAAATCCCATTTTACGTAATTCTTGTGTGAGTTCATCAAGAGTTTTTACGCTGCGAATTGATTCCGTTCGTCTTCTATCATCTGCTGCACTTCCAAATAAAGCTATATCCGCGATTGTTTTCAATAGTAAAGGTTGATTGCTTTCAAGATTAGGACGTCCCACTGAATCCCTCAGAGATAGTCTTTTTTTCATTTCTGGATTTTCATGACAAATATCTTCTAACTTTCTTTTCATACCATCCCTGTGTTTCTTCTGGGCAACTGCGTTTTGAACCTTCCTGTTTAAAGACTGTTTTGCTGTTTTTATTTCCTCGCGCAACTTAATGATCTGTTTATCAACTTCAGCACGGATTGACATAGTATCTCTGGCAGAATACAAAGCATTCAAATTTTTTTCGAGTAGAGCAATCTTATTTTTCATAGCCTCCTGAGAAGGTTTTGGTCTCTGTTTATCTGTATTTTTATTAATTTCGCATTGCTGTTGTGATTCATTACCGGTTTTTATTTTATCTTCTTCCTGTTTTTTAATATTTGAAGCTGGCTGTGTAATTTGTGTTTTTTCTGCAGGTTTACAGGTTGCCTAAAAATAAAAACTTTCTATGGGTTCTGCTAAAGATTCTCTTATTAAGCTACATAAATACAAAGTATGGCAATAAATATGGTAAATACAAAACCCTATGGCTTTAAATCTAATATCTTTAAACGAGCAAATCGTTCCGGTCACAAAATACAGGGTGTTATAGTCTATTCAAGTAGGTATTTAAAAGAATATAAACAATCTTGATATGTCTTTTTATTGAAATATGCAATTATAAAATCAGATATCTGTAAAGGTGCGTACAGACATCGCGAGGCTTGCGCCGCGAATGGTTCGTCTCGAATACATCAACCTGAGGCATGCTACGGCACATGTATACGTGCGCACCATTCGCGGCGCACGCCTCACGATGTTTGTACGCACCTTTATGTACTTACAGAAAAGCAATTTTTTAATATTGGTTGAGTTTTTAAATGAATCACAACAGATTTTACACAGTTTACAATTTTAAACCACATATTTCAATAAAAAGACATATAAAGATTGTTTACATTCTGTTAAATACCTATTTGAATAGAGTATAGTTTTCTGTAGGTATATATATATATATATATATATGTATAAAACTGGCATCCTGTATTTTGTGACCAATTGACGGAATCAATTATAAGAAATAAATCTATATAATGAATATTACCTCTATACTTTAAGATAGGCCATAATATTTTCTAATTAGCAAAGAGAAACTTTTTGGCGATTTCTAATATTTCTAGTAGGTACTCATAGGTACCTAAAATGATTTCGTCACTCACCTTAGAAAAAAAATGTAGTAAATTGGATTTATTCTTAGTCGCTGCTTGCAATTCTTCTTCGATTCTCTTAGATACAATAATATCTAGTTCCTTGTCGGATTTTGCTTGTAATTTATAATTTCGCCACACTTCGTTAACTAACTTTTGTACATTTTGTACTTTCGTACTTGTATGAGATTTTTTAAAACTTTCAAACAATTTTTGGTATAACTTAGATTTGTCTATTTGAAATGACATCTTATTTAAACATTAAACTTTGGATAATGGAATGAATGGTAACACAAATGTTAACTTGCTTTACTATGCTTACAATACGTCTACTCGCTATAGCAGCCAAACGAAACAATACACTGATAGAGGAAATTTAGACAAGTGAACAGCGCGCGGTAATTCCCTTACTCGGTTCTAAAGCGAGTAGGGGAATTACCGCGCACTGTTCACTAAATGTATGTATTACTTGCGGGAATCCCCGAAAATGCTTTTCGTTTTCAAGCAAAGACAATGTGTGGGTTGCCATTCGTGTAAAGAAGAAAATAACTACCGATGACGTAATCATCATCTAGACTCCCCTACCCCCCATGTCATCCAAAATAAGCAAAGCAAAGACCCCCCCGCCCCCCCATAGTGCTTACGTAATAATTGAACGGCCCCAGAAGTATGCCAATAAGTTCGTAGTACAAATAATTGTGGTTGGTATCAAGTGTTTCAAACTATTGTACTTTGGGGGAATGTTTTGTTAGAAAATAATAGTTCTTTGAGAAAGTTGTGATCTAGTTTTAGTTCACAGTATTTTGTTGTAAATGTACTAATGGAATGTACGAAAGGGTACACGTTAGTCATTTGTTTGTTTTTGTTCTTGTACGCTTAGACCTTTTGAATTGCGCAACGATTATTAATGAGGTTTTCACCAATAGACAAGGTGATTTAAGAGGAAGTTGCCGAGATTTCAAAGATTTACGTGCTCAGCCGGGGCGGTTCGCTACTGAATTATGAAGTAGGTTTAAATATTTTATTTTATTTTTCGAAAAGAAAAAGACATGAAGAAGGTGTAATAAACATTTAAGATTGTTAGCAGTACAAACTATGCCATGAATTTCTACATTTGGCCACATCCATTTAAACTTAGTACGTATTTGATTGTCAAAAATTTTCTATAAGTATAAACATAATTAAAAGAAAAAAGAAAAAACTAAATTACTAACACAACAAAGTAATAAGATATTGATAAAAAAAAAGTTACATTACAAAAGAAATATGACATCAATGTTGTAACAATTCCGGTAATTACAAAACTAGACGTAATTACGAAGAAAAAACGTCACTAACAAAGGCAACAAAGTAAGTATTTATGGAAGGTATGAGAAAATAGTTTCGATATCTCATTAAAACTTGAGGTCTTATACTATTTTAAGGAAAATAACATCTATCTAACTGCAAATAGTTATTCATTTCGTTTGAAACAATTTCTTTAGTTTTTTAATAAGCCTTCTAATAGGGTGTATAGCAAGTCACCCCTACTAATAATATAAATGCAAATGTAAGTTTGTTTGTTACGGTTTCACGCGAAAACTACTCAACCGATCATCATAAACTATGTACTTGTTGTTCTTGGAGATATTAGAAGTCACATAGAACACATTTTATTGAAAAAAAGAGAAAATATTTATTAAAAATGATCTGTTACGAAACGTAATGTGGCAGACCAAATTCCACGCGAGCGAAGCCGCGGGCAAAATCTAGTATTTTATAAGTTTTACGTTATCGGCTGGCAACATTTTCTTGTCATTACTAAGTCTTTAAGTGTAATATAGGAGATAATAAGCCATCTGTTAGTATAGGTGTACTCGTAGCTTTCTGTTTGGATTTGATTGTATATTGAACGCTTACATAACATTGTTATTTAGACTATTAAATTATAATCGGTACAATTGAAGTTAATATATTACATAACCATTTTCAAGCAGAATATACGTAACATTTATTGATCAGATGTCATTCACGACCAGCGCAACACGACCGAAACTTTAAGAAACCCAAAATCACGACTGCATGCCTTTGGGTTTCTTACAATACCTTACGTGATGGGTCCCCATCACGTATACGTATGTTTGTATAATATAATAAATAATAATAAATAAATATTTCAGATATTTGACACACAACGCCATCTAAGCTTAAACTAAGCAGAGCTTGTACTATGTGTACTGGACAATTGATATGAATACATATATACTTTTTCTTTGTAAATACATACATAAATATTTACAACATAAATCCAACAAAAATATTTGCTGTTCATGCAAACCTTTAAAGACCTTGGAATCGAACCAGAGACTTCAAACACAGCAGTCGCATACGCTACCACTGTGCCACTACCAGGGCTCCGGGATGCTGGACATAGGCCTGCCCCAACGTTCTACACAACAGCCGCTCCCGTGCCGCCCGCATCCAGCTAAGGCTTCCAAACAATCAAATACACAATGAAAATAATTAAATTCTCATCCACCTCCCATGCCGACAAGATTCTATTTATATTATTGTTTAATCAAAGCTTACCTTCTAACTGGGTTTAACCTATTTACTACTAATTGAACAACACAACAAGAACAAGTTATCAAGCAATGCAGAAGCTCGGTACACAAATCAAACGTTACCAAAGTTTCCAAGAGTCTTCCGAAGTTCGTATTGACGTAAATCTTAACAGTTGATTGTAAGCTAACTTGTGGTATTAAATTAGAGGTTAATCACTATTCATGTTACTTTCAAAGTAACTTTAATTTTTGACGTCAGAACTCCACCAGTTATGAGCTAATTTGGAATATCTTTTTGCATTGTGGGATCTTCAAAGGGATTTTCAAATAGGTTCTTTCGAAAATTTCATTGAATATTTGAAAAAAAATAATGCCTCGCCTTGAATAAAGAATAAAGTTCAAAATATAGGTGAGCTAAAGTCACAAATACTTTTTTTTTTAAGTTTATATTTGGCTACCTTTACCTTCTTCCACAGATACTCTGAAACTGTGGAATCTTATGCTATGGCTCTTGGTTTCCGTGTTAACTAAAAATGCATGCATTAATTCGATGCTTAATAACATACATGGCGTTAGAAGCATCCCTAGACAACAGTAACTCTTTTAGAATGGTTCAATTTATTATGACAAACTTTCATCAGAGTTTCAAAATTAGAACGCAAAAAAATACTTTGTTTTTGTAAAATATTGTCCAAATTTAATTACTGTATGAGGCTGTTAGACTGTATTTGTCTACGTAGTCGAGTACTGACAATCGTATTAGTTAATACAACTTCGTTTGGATGACATTTAACGTTATAGCCTACATCCATGATAATTAATTATTGCTAAGATGTGTAAAATATGCGTGTGTGGTAATAATGTTCACAACATCATAAAATCAAACAACAAAAGGATTTTGATTTATTATGGGAGATGCTTACATGTAGGTATTAGACGAAGGAGATAAGTAAACCAGGTGTTTAAAGCGTTTTTTTTTAATTTGGATATACTCGTAGTATACAATTATGCTGTTATTAGGAGTAGATTTATTTTTTGCATGTGTCACTGTCACCATCGCTTATCATCCCATGAGTGTCGTAAAAGACGACAAGAGGAACAAATTGTGCAGTACAATATAGAAAACTTGAACCCAATACCAATCCGTCTGGCCAGCGTGATATAGTATGCCAAAACCTCCTTTCGAAGGAGAGGTGCCAGCAGTGGAGAGTTAAAAGCTGTTCATGATAAAGTCTCGCTAAAAAAATTCAACATAATAACTTATATAACTGAACAAATTAAAACTCAAGTTGAACGTCACGTAGAAAAAAATCTGAAATTTCAATAAGAACATACATGGGAATATATAATATTAAGTGCGGAGATATCTAAGTTAACGACCTATTTTATCGATTTTTTTTAAGAGCCTGCCAAAGTGACTACTCAGAAGGATGGAAAGTATGAATAGATTCCAAGAGTTGTGCTCATCATACTTATTGCGATAGCAGAAAATGCAGCATGGTTACCCACACTGTAGCGGCCTAGTGAGATGCTGTTTCACGCTCCGCTTGGGGACGTAAAATATATGATAGTCATCGTGGCAGTGTAAGGCTCCATGTGCGCCGCCAGGATTATTTTCAGCTTATCTACTCGTACATCTACACATACTGTTAACCAATGTAAAATATAGAATTATATAGGGTGGGCCACAGATTAGTTAACAGTTGAAAAAAATGTATAAAATAAATCATTCCACATATTATAAAAAAAATTTTTATTTACAAGAAAGTTAATTACTTGAAATTTATTTATTAAAAAATAACGTCGTCTAAATGAGCACCGTTTTGACGTTTCCAGTCTTCTAAGCAAGCACTAATTTTCGAATACTCGTCGGCAAAGAGAGCGCGAGATCGCCGACATTTCTTTCTTTCAGTTTAAGTAGTCTATTTGGTTTATCGATGTAGACACGATTCTTTAAATAACCACATAAAAAGAAGTCTACTGGGAATAGATCTGGACATCTGGATCTAGAGTGGGTAGCCAGGGAACGTCACCTCGTCTGGAAATCAGCTATTCTGGCAACATATCTTTGACCACAGGCAAGGACTCATTGGATATGTGACATGTGGCTCCATCTTGTTGTAACCATGTGTTACGATTGTAGCCAGCAAATTCCAGTAGCATCGGTCCCAAGAACGCCCGTAACATGCTTGCGCGGGATATTAGATTCAAATGTTAACGAATTCTTGGCTCACCCTATGCTAGGTCTTTACCTATGAAATTGACGTTTATGAAATAACTTTTTTAACTTGATATGACTAAAATAGAAACGGGTAGAAAGAATGAAGATTTGAAGAATGTAAACAGTACATATAGCACAATCTTGTCTTGTCCAGTATATGTGCTGCTTGTGTAAACAATGACAAGGCAAGTTTCAGTTTACTTCCCCTAGCAGTGTAGGATCTCTGGAGAATAATTCCAAATGTGTGCGCGGTAGGGGAAACTAGGAACAATTCAAACAGTTACGAAATATATCGAAATACATACACAATTATTTTTGTACTATTGAATGAGTGTTGGGGTTCTAAGGTAAGCGTTCTAAGGTATTTTTCGCTTAATTAAGATTAAAAAAAAAACATAATTAACCAAATTGAATTATGAAATATTCTAGTAAGCAAGACCTTATACTCGACTACACAAAGGTGTTTTAAATAAAAATACTCTGAATTTCTTAAATCAAAACTTTACTACCACTAGCCTAATATTACTAATAACTTAGTCCTTGTGAGGTAAAACAATTACTTATTTAATTAATTTATAATTATACATGTGAAGTGTATGTTTCTTTGTTTTGATTTATCTCGGGAAATAATGGTTCGAATTGAAAAAACTTTTAGTATTAGATAGCACATTCATCGAGGAAGGCTATAAATTACATAACATCGCACTATGACCAATAGGAGCCGAACTTTATGCAAAATGTTGCGAAAACAGGCAATATTTGATCATTTCGAGACGCAGACGCAAATTACGCTGCGAGTTAGTACTTAATGTCTTTTTCAAAATCCGTACAGAGATAATACTTTAAATATTACGAAATAATATTCTACTAAGTTTATGGTTCCCGAAAAACTCAAGTAAACGAAATTAAATCCTTTACAGCAAAGGATAAAGTTAAAATTTCATAAAATATTATTAAAAATAATAACAACGCTAGCAGGCGTAACGCTCACCGCCTCAAGATGCTGTTTAATTAACGAACAGCCTTTGATTTGTTATTCTGCGTTGTTTTAGGAAATTATTTCTGTTTTGACAACTTTTATATTTAACGGAGATTAAAAAGCAGGAAGGCGTTTTCTCTAAAAATAAATAAAAACGGGCGGCACGGGACCGGCTGTTGTGGAGAACCTTGGGGGAGGCCTATATCTGCTGTTCCCGGATCTCTCCTATGTCAGGCGCAAAGTGGCACACCGTGTGGTTTTAGTCGGTCCGATTCCGACACACCACCCCGCCGTAAGCACCGATGGGGTGACGGTCCGAGGGGGTTCCAGACGTTAAAAAAAAAACAAAGGCCGATATCTAGTAGTGGACGTCTTTTTGGCTGAGATGATGATGACATTTAAATTGTAATCACCACTTTGAACATTGTTAACATAATTTTGGACCATTTTTTTCTTGTGAAAATACCTCAATGTTGACATGAATAATAAACATTTTAATTATCTTTATCTCACATTTAATTTAACTTATCTAACCGAACCTAACAAGTATTGGAGAATTGGAAATTGTCTTTTTCAAAGAAACAAATTATAGACTTGGATGGAAATAAAAAGAGACGACAATTGGAGCGTGTTACATCGTTAGGCACAGTTTAAATCTTTAGTCAAATACTAATGAAGAGAAATTTATCGAGGGTAATTTTGGAATACTGGTAAAACAAGTAGCTGGACTATGTTTTACGAAACTTACGAACATACATTATCATCAGCAACAGTCTTTAACAACCCACTGCTGGACAAAAGCTTCTCTTCAAAAGGAGGCTTTGGTCATTAACACGCTGACCAGGGACGGTATAGGATGTTTCATGTTTTCTTTCTTCATTCACCGCATAGATCACTGTTCTCGTGCGTGGTTTGATTTCTTAGTCGTTTCTTAATCATGAGATGAATAGAGGTGGTCACTCTGTTATTTTTAATCCATAACCATATGAAGAGGACACATGGATTATAATAGCTAATAATCTCATAATCAGTCTGTTCCTACACTAGGGAAAGCTTGTGTCGTACAGCCAAGCCAGCTGGTTACCGTAACTAGCTCGGTGATAAACATAATTGAATCAAACCTAAACACAAAACAAATGAGTGCTCATCACATACTATTTATTATAGATGGGAATCGAACCTACGAGATCTGGTTTAGCACTCAAGAGTCACTAACCACTGGACCAACAGGCCCGTTAAAAGATAAAATAAACACAAATATATGTAATGTTGATGTCTGGAATTAAATATGTTTAATGCTATTAAGGCGGTAAGTACGCCTACGTAGCGTACGGCAATTACCGATAGTTATAAACAGTTGCAGTTTAGCCGCCGCTGTTATGTGTCGATCGAAGGAATCTATTTCGATTTTACAATAGAGATTAGTGCGATGCTCACTTCTATATAGTGAAAAGCATATTTTTATAGCATCTAACTTTTATTTATTTTTTGGTTTATTAAAAGACAACGCCCGCGACTTTACAAACATAAGAAACGGACACAAAAAACACTCAGACTCAGAACAACAGTTTGTGGATCACATAAAGTGTTGTTCCAGGTTTGAACCCACCACGCTCAGCACAGTAGACGTCTGGATTAGCAGTCGCATACGCCCACCACTGGACAAACGAGGCAATCCTACTTTTATGATGTTCATTAATAAAACGAATTTATATCAACGCAAAGTTACTAAAAAAATATTTAAATGTCTAATTTACTTGCCTCTACCTATTGTAGCCTAGTTGTAAGCCAATGAAACCAAATCAGTCAATGTTACGTTTACTTTAAGAAGAGGATCCTGTCCTCCAGCCACACTAAACAACATTGAAGTCCCACAAGCAGATCATGTGAGATATCTTGGATTGTATTTGGACAAGAGACTTACATGGCAAAAACATATTTTCACTAAGAGGAAGCAACTTGGTATCCAAACACGAAGACTTTACTGGCTCATAGGGCGAAAGTCTCAGTTATCTCTCGAAAACAAAATACTCTTGTACAAGGCAATACTGAAGCCCATCTGGACGTACGGGATCCAATTATGGGGCACCGCATCTCACTCAAACATAGAAATCATGCAGAGGTTTCAAAATAAAACTCTGCGTATGATAACCAATGCGCCCTGGTTTGTACCCAACGAACTACTACACCATGACCTACGAATGCCCACCGTGATGCAGGAAATCATACGCCATACCAAGTCCTATAAAGAACGAATCCAACAACATCCAAACATTCTGGCTCGGCCACTAATGGAGAATCACAACAAAGTGCTTCGATTAAAGCGCAAAATACCCCAAGACCTAATCCAATCACAGTAAATGCAACTGTTTAAACAATGAGGATGTGACACAGGTCACATACTGAACGAGTCAGCGATAGCACCAACCAACATACTTCTGAATGTCCCACGAAGGAGACAGATTGTAGTAAATAAAGAATTAAAAAAAAAAAACCTATTGTAATATCTCACCATTCATTCCTAGAGATAAGCCATTCATTCCTAGAGATAATCCAGCGCAAATCACTACACACTCAACTATTAACCTTGAGATGGTATGCTGTAGCGTTATAGTAACTAATATCTAAATCCCCCTTTTCCTTTTCATATGAGATCGCTAGAGGAAACTTACTGAGTCTGCGGTTCTAATAATAACTTGCGATAACTATGAGTAACATACTACATTTTAGCAAAATATTATTGCCTTCTTGATTCTCTTAAGGCGCGACTACATAGTTTAAACACTCTACTACTTTAGTGGAAAAAAGCCTGTCAATTTTAGGAGGAAATTTCTAATTTTTCTTTTATTTCCTTTTTAATCCTATTACATAGAATTAACAAAAAACACATGAGCTTATAAGCAACAAATTTGAAAGACAAATATAATTTAAAATAAGTACCACTTAATTATTTTTTTAATTCAGTTAGAAATTGCTATCGAAACTTCATAATTATTAGGACCCCGAAGGCATTAATACTTTTAAAAAGTTTATATTAACCAATGCCATAAAGTCATTAAAAAAATTCATTTTCTGTTATTTTTATTAATAAAAGACATCTCCCGTATTAGGAATAAATCCTGTGTTGCGGGGGATTTGACAAACATACATGAGATTGACACAAAAAACACCCAGACTTAGAACAACAATTTTTGAATCACACAAAGTATAGTTCCATGTGTGGTGTGAACCCGCAACACCCGGCGCAGTAGAAAGCGTTGTAGCGACTGCTTAAACTACTAAGCCAACCGTGCAATCATCTGCAAATATGTTTATAAGCTAACCTTAACATATCCATATTCAGTAAAAATAACCACAGGTGTGAAAGACCCTCAAGTAGTACTTCATCTTTAGTCAATTGTTGAATCAGTAAAGTGCGTCTTGCTGCATCACAAAGCACATTTCGCAACAATGCATTGTGAGTCTGATGCAATGCAAAACACCGAGGTTAGACCTTGAAACCGTATACATTTTGCATACAAGATTGATTCATTACTAATGTTTTAATTAAAGTCGGAATAATATAGCCGAGCTAGTACATGTACAATATGATAAGGTAACTTAACTTTTTCTCATTGAAAAAAAAACAACGAAAATAAGTATTTTTTTTACTTCGAAAGAAGCATCATCTATATAGTCTGTAATGATCAATTTAACATTGACACAAAGTACGCATAGTGTCATGTTTCGTTTTAATGGTGGTCGGAGTCATTGATCCACAAAATCCTAAAGTCACAGCAGCAAGTAGGGAGGTGCTTAAGTGCTTAAACCATCAACGTCTACCAGTAAAGGCGACTCCGGTATTTGGCTGTCAAGGCAAATCGGTTCCTTTTCACTAAACATCAAAACGTACGCGTACTTTCTGTAGAAATTTATAGAATGAGTCTTATTATAAAATTTTTAATGTACCTGTGAACATGCAACAGAAGGATCTTCGAAAGAAATAATATTTAAAGATCACCTTACTCCATCTTGCCAGATTACCCAGACCAGTTCCAATTGAGACGTTTTCTAAATGAACTAAACACTTAAAAAAAGATATTATGCCTCGGAGAACAATCATGCAACATGCCTATTGTCGGCGAAACGGTTTTTATTAAAGCTCTGATAGTCGAGTGTTCGTCTCACTGAAAGCGAATTATACACGAACAAACTGCATGTTAAAGAACTTAAACACGAACAAACTGCTATCGTATAGGGAGCAAACGAACAGACGAGGAATCTAAACTAAACAACAACTAAAAAAAACTCAAGACACTAAAGTCCTTTTTCAACCTTTGAGTACATGGCGTATAGCGGTCGATTGATTTCATCATCTCAGCAAAAAGACGTCTACTGCTAGACATAGGCCTCTCCAAGCTTGTCTACAGCAGCTGGTCACAGTCAAAGATTGAGCTTGATTTATTATATTTGAAAGATCGACATACTTAGATACTATTTCTTTAAAACTTCATTGAAGTCATTCTAAACACCGATATAGCGCTATCCTTATAAACGAGGTTAAAAATCGATTAATATATTGCAAATCACGTATCTTTTCACTTTTAAAGGCGTACAGTGTATATGCTTCTAAAAAGAAACATCAAAATAATTCAGATGCTTCACTTTTCATGAACTGGCTATTATTTTCTTTTAGACAGGTTTCAAAAGTTTTTTAAAGTACTTAAATCGCCTCACATGGTACACTCGCTCTTCATCTGAATCGCTTTCCACAATTGATGTGACAAAAGCTTTATACTCGGTTAAAGAAAACATCTTCGCAAATATGAAAATTAAACACGCGATTCTGTTCACATAGTTATCTAAATTGTTGCATATATTGATGTAGTAAAAATATCGAAGGATCCTTAATTCTTTACTTATAATAGCAGCAGACATGCACTTGAAAGGTGATTGATTACTACGATCCCGGGTCCTTTAAGCGGGGTGTGAAAAAGCATTTCATTAGGTCGCTATAGCGTGGGTCGCCATATTGCATTGTCGTCATTCGCAGTGAGTACGGCGACCACTGCTCTTGGATTCTGTTCATGCTTTCCATCAGGCAGAATAGAGTCACTTTGGTAGGTTAAAAACATATATAAAAATATATATATATATAATATCAGTATTTACTACTAAAATAAAAAAACATCGATCGATCGTTCATCGTAAACGGCGAACTGTCAAGAAGAAAGTTTTCATCTTAGAACAATAGTTCTATAATTAAAACTTTCTTCTTGACATAAGTTTACACATTTATAGTTATCAATATAAATGATAAAATGGCGACAAATGCTCTCTCCATTTCTCCTAAACATCATTTAAATTTATCCCAGACTATGGTGGCCTAAGCACCTACACATATACAGTCAATAATCGAATTAAAAAAATTACCAAGAATTAACCTACAATTTAATAACTTCTCAAACGCAAAAGCATTATTTCTGTTTTGTATTATGATCTTATTAGGAAACAATAACATTATTTGTAGCTTTAATTAAAAATCCAACATTAAAAATGCAATTACTGGAACTCGAGCTCCATTGCAACACAATGTTTTAAAACAACTATTCTCGAGAATCCAATAAAACCGCAAAGGAAAACTTCGTTAAGTGTACATAAAGAAATGCTAAGTACATTTAAGGGTACATACGTACGACATATGAGGTAAGTCCTTGTGACGAAGAATTGTCCGACATACCTAAATAAAACAATGGCATACGACTTAAATGCGTTGCATATTAATATTTTTATGTAGGCTGTACATTAAATATTTTAATTGTTAATCCTTTGGCGTGCTATTGTCAAAAAGTGTTGGCAAAAGACACTTTCAAGAATATAAGAACATTAAAATATGACATATATATGTATATATATATATATTGGATATGAGGCATACTATTCATTGCCACCAATATCATGTAAAACTATTATTTTCGTAACAAAATTGTTGGAAAAGGTCAGTATTACAGCGAACGAAATCGATCGAACTGAGCAATAACCAAAGCAGTAGATGCTAGTAATTAATTAGATTTATGTATTCGAATTATTTCATTTCAATTCAAGCTATAACTTTTTCCCTTTAACTGTACATAAACCATTTAACTGTAAAACTTATTTTTTCATGTAGGCGCCCCAATTTCACAGAATAAAAAATACGCATTCTAATCCATTCACCGTTTGGATTAGTGGGTCAAAATTAAACAGGTCCAAAACGGCCAATGGGTCGTTAGACGTGACAAAAATTAAAACACTTATTGATAACACCGTCTTAGTTAAACAAACAAATAAATAAATAAAACAGCACAACACAAGGAATCGAATCACTGTCATATAGATAAGAATAGTCGTAATAAAACACTCGACCGAATCTTATCAACCGAGTAATCACATGATAAGAATCGGAACGAGGAAGTCTATACAATGCCCGAAGTAATCGAAAAAATAACGTGTGTATCCGATTTGATAAATTGTAGATCCCGTGAAGGATTAACTAGTGTTGGAAAATAATCGTCTTACGAAATATCCTTCAAACGAGCTGATGAATTAAGTACCTGAAACAAAAAGTTTATTAATTATTTTAATTTTTTAATGAAAGTAGAGTTGTACTAATTATTTTGATGTTTTAGTCGATTATTTTACATAATCAATATTATGTACTGTGCAATCTTAAGGAGATAAAATTATTATGTATATGTAAGTTCTAGACATTCGAAATAAATGTTTAGTAATCTTTTTAAGACCTATTCTTATACTTATTCTCTTGTCGATAAACTATTTAAACACTTATTAATGTTCTTGTTGCATTGTATACAGTATTTGCATTTACGCGCAGTTTCACTCATATAAAAGGCATAGTTTGGTGGAAAAAACTAAGAAGTTTCTGACCATAAACTTCAAATTGGGCTCAACGAACGTTTGATCACGAGCACAAAAGGACAGGAATCCAAAAGACGGTATGCTATATGTCAGTATATTTAACGGAAACGGATGCGTCCAGAGTGCGGCGAACAGATGACGCCGAACGCAACCATTACCGGTCATGCCTTTTTGCTCTTTTGGCGGGAGGCTGAGTGGAGTGTTTGGCTTATGATTACTCTGTGTTTATTTAAGTCTGCATTTATGAACTCTGTAAATTTAGTTACATTGAAGAGCTAAGAATTAATTTATTTCCATCTGTACATGATGTATTTTTACTAGATAGTAGGAGGCTTGAAGTATTTTATAGAGCTTTTCAATAATATCACGTGCTGAAATAAATTTGAAATAAGAAGAAAATAAATCAAAGATTCAATGGACTGTTTAAATGAGTTTGTTTCACAATTTATGAATGTAGAGATAAGATTCGATAAGACACCTAATCTATCCAGCCCGTAACTTCTGTAGAATCAATTTTTGTTTTTCTTGCCAATCTCGCGATAGAATCTATCGATTCAACGATGTAATGATAAAATAATGATAACGATCATTTACGACGATATATTAAAGAATAAAAACATTATTAAGTAAAGTCTCGCAATAAAACAGTCGTCGACACAGTAAACGAACGCAGAAACAGGAAAACATGTTCTGTACATGCAACTGACCGCGTGAGACGAACCGTTTTGAAAGGGGGAGTCGGTGTTTCTTTTGTTTACATTGAAATTCTCTCGCATTCATCATCGACACAAATTGCTGGAATTGTTTATTTTTATTTTTTTGACCTGCGTGGGTTGGCTTTGAGGACTGAGTTCTCGCAGTACGAATTGACATGGAGAATAAATGTTCAATTATTGGGGTATATTTGATACTCTTTAAAAATGAGACAGTAAGGGGAGAATTTGAGATGTAGATTTTGTTATATATTTTTTTTTATAAAAGCCTACCAAGGTGACTCTACTCTTCCTGATGGAAAGCATGAATAGAATCCAAGAGTCACCATACTCATTAATACATAATTATAAACAATTCTTCAAAGTTGGTATTGTTGTCATTTGTTTTCAATATAAAATAATTTATGTTACGTAATCTTTAACTAAGCCTATAACATAATTTATATTATTAAATGACATTATGGACTTTTTAGTGACTTTAAGAGTAAAATATTGGTTAACAGAACAAAATACTCTTTACTCAGAATAATTAAAAAGTAAAAACTTTAATAATATTACTACAGCGCACCTTTATAAACGTGTCTTCAGTGAACACGTTTCGTTTAATGACCTACTAAACTACAATAGTCGCATCCGATTGGCAATGTTTCTGATTACAAGGTTGTGCGCGTGTAAAACAGCGAATGTGTATTAGGGCCATTCATGCATTGTAGAATTCTAGCCTAGAGTACGTTGGACAGTCTAGAATGCATATTAATAGACGAATTATTGCTTTGTTAGTGAAAATAGATTTTCTTGATGTAACGACAATATAAAATTTAGTTTTGTATGTCTTAAAATTAGCATGCGATTGGTCTATTTGTACTAAAACTAAACTAGTTAAAGTTAAAAACTGAAATAAACTTGAAGGAAAGACATAAAAAAATCATACCAAGTGGGCAACTTTTGTGGTCTCATGCACAATAACTTTGCTAAAGATAATCAAATGCGATTCTATAAAATACATACAGACAGATAGACAGACAAACGATCATTTTTATATATACATATGGATAACAATCAAGCATTCACTAATTTTTAATTAAAACTTTTGAGACTATATTTTTTAGAGTCCTACTAAACACTAATTCACGCCTTCTGCATAAAACTCAATCGTTAATATTACCGAAAACTTGAGAAAAACAAATATAAAAACTACTTATTTCTAGTATTTGTTCAGTTCGACTGCCTCGATGGCGTAGCAGTAGCGAAAGCGACTGCTGTGCTTGAGGTCTCAGGTTCAATTCCTGGGTCGAACCAAACCTGTTTCGTAGTTTGGGTGTTTTCTATGTATAATAATATGTATGTATTTACAAAAAAAAAAGTATATGAGTATTCTACCAGTCAGTCTAGTTATCATAGTACAAGCTCTGCTTAGTTTGAAACTAGATGACGTTGTGTATTAAATGCCCGAAATATTTATTTATTATTTATTAGGTATAAAAGTTTATAAATATTTTATTTATGATTTTTGTGTTTACCGCTTTATGCGTATATGCATAGATTTTACAAGCAAACACAAATGTACTCAAAAATGTTATTGTATGTATTAAATTATTATTCGAAAGCAACCAGGAGTATCGCAGAACCAATACAAAAAATCTAATTCCAACTACGAATACACCTAATTCGCATCGCTGCCAATCACTGAATCGAAAGTATTCATTCATTCGTAAAAACAAAAACAAAATGGCGTCAAAGGACGTAAACAATCAAGCTTCCCACGCGAGACTTGCGTTTATCAAATAGCAACATCCTGGGTAGTGTGGGCTGATACAAAACATCCGAAATTTTATTGGTGTAACGTAACTGGTTTGTTATGCGGCCATATTTTTATTTTTACTATGCATATTTAGAGTAAGTGGACACGTGGGTAATTAACGTCGACAGTACGTTTTATAACATTTACGAAACTGTGTTGCGCTGGAATTTTAAGGAAATTAAAACAAGGAATATACATGGGCTGTGAAGAGAGAAAATACACATTGAGGGTAGTAAAACCACGCTGATTTCAGCACAAACGGGCCGGCTCGACCGGAACCTTTGTCGGAAGATCAAATGTTTCGTTGGTGAGTGCGAGACCGGAGGGCCCTTGACGCAGGGATGACAGTTATCGTAATAAGTGAGTCTTAGACTGCCACGATGACTGTAACGCCTTTTACGTCCCCAAGCGGGGCGTGAGAGAGCATAATGTGACCCACCATACTACAGACAATGCAGTAGTGGCGACCTCAACTCATGCATTCCTTCAGACAGAGTAGTCACTTTGGCAGGTTCTTAATATTATAAAAATAATAATAATTAAAAACAAATTATTAAGGCTGGTTTATAACTATACATGTATGTAAGTATGTACATAAAATAAACAAATAAGAAAAACAGTTATCCAGTCGACCAAATTCGAAATATTTATTTGTGAACTCAGTTTAGTATTACTATTCTGAAAGTTGGGTTGGTTTTTGAAATAGTAATAACAATAGTTTGGCATATTTTTCTTTTCAGGTTTACTTTACATTAAAGGTTACTTGAACAAAAATTTCAATTATTTCTAAATTAAGTGGCACTACAAATATTCAATTCTCACGATATCTTTTATAAAACTAACAAAATATTGTTCAGTTTCATTTGGCAGATGTAGTTCTATCGATAAATGCGTAGCTCTCGTTGACGACCCCCTCCGTAAGGCGGCCAGTGGGGTGGTTCATTCATACTTCGTCTCAGGAAATGAAATGTTATGTAACGAGAAATAAACTCACTTCCCTCGGCGATTCTATGATCATTTACGAGTACGTTTTTAGTTATGTAACATTGTATTCTTAAATGTTATTTTACATCATCAATTGTATATGTTTTTCTTTAATTTATATGGTCCCTGATTAAACTTTTCCTTCAAAGCCTGACCAGTTTAATGGTGGACAATTCTAAGTACAGCCTAGAATTAGTAGGAAACTGGAATAATCAAAATAAACGGCATAGAAGATCGAACAAAAACTGCTGGAAACTAAAGATTCACGATTGGCATAAGCTGCAGAAAGCTGTGTAGCCCTTCAACACTCAACATTTTAGTGCGCACCATATCGTTACGGAGATGTTATATTATGTTTTGTCAGGACGTATGGGCCCCCTCGGGCACGGTACGAGGGCGGTCCGATAAGTACTTAGCCTTAATGCCCGATGGCGCCACTATCGCAAGAGAAAATGACGATCATGTAGCACATTCCCGTAGACAGCTACTGTCAAAATTTCAGCCGAATCGGACTAATAGTTTTGTTTTGATCGCGTGTGGAAACGGGCGTGTCCGTGGATTTCAGAATAATGGAAAAAGAGCAATATCGGTCGGTGATTCGATTCTTGTTTTTGGAAGGGAAATCGCGTAGCGAAATTAAAGAGCGCTTGGACGCTGTGTACGGTGACCTTTCTCCTTCGATGGCGACCGTCAAAAATTGGTTCAACGAGTTTCAACGTGGCCGCACGTCGGTATTTGATGAGCCACGCCCGGGTGCTCCGAAAACAGCTTCCACGGAGGATAACGTGACAAAAATCCACGATCTCGTATTGGAAGACCGGCGATTGAAGGTGCGCGAGATAGCTGAGACAGTAGGCATCTCAAAAGACCGCGTGGGTCATATCCTGCATGAAATTTTGGGCATGAGAAAGCTGTCGGCGCGATGGGTGCCGCGTTTGCTCACTCCGGACAACAAGCGCAACCGTGAGACCACTTCAGAAGAGTGTTTGAGGCTGTTTAAGCGCAATCCAAAGGAGTTTCTGCGTCGTTTCGTGACAGTAGACGAAACATGGATTCACTGGTACACACCAGAAACCAAGGAACAGTCGAAACAGTGGACTTCACCCGGCGAACCTGCTCCGAAGAAGGCGAAGACTGTTCCATCGGCCGGAAAGGTGATGGCCACCGTTTTCTGGGATTCACAAGGTGTGATCTACATTGACTACCTGGAGAAGGGCAAAACGATCACAGGGCTCTACTATGCCGAATTATTGGGCCGATTCGACGCCGAATTGCATGAAAAACGGCCCCATTTGGCGAAGAAAAAAGTCCTGTTTCACCATGACAACGCACCGGCTCACACCTCCAGAGTCGCCACGGCAAAATTGGTCGAATTGGGCTACGAACTTCTGCCCCATCCACCGTATTCGCCAGATTTGGCCCCGTGTGTCTTCTTTTTGTTTCCAAACTTGAAAAAGTCACTCGCCGGGCAGAAATTCAAGTCGAATGAGGATGTTATCGCCGCCACGGAGGCCTACTTTGCAGACCTCCAGAAAACGTATTTTTCAGACGGGTTGAAGAAGTTGGAACATCGCTGGATTAAGTGTATCGAGTTAAAAGGAGACTATGTGGAGAAATAAATCGCCACTTTTCCAAAATTTTCGTTTTTCTTTTGTAGGCTAAGTACTTATCGGACCGCCCTCGTAGAATAGGAGAAAGGATGAAGTGATTGTGCAAAACCAGCTTATCAATAAGTATTTATAATTATATATACGAGTACATTAATACTATATTCATATATATTTATACATACATGTGTGTTACATAGATGTAATATCATTAATTATTTTAGTATTTATCTAATATATAAAATTTTCGTGTCACAGTTTTCGTTGCCATACTCCTCCGAAACGGTTTGACCGATTTTGATGAAATTTTTTGTGCTTATCCGGTATCTATGAGAATCGGCCAACATCTATTTTTCATCCCCCTAAATGTTAGGGGTAGTACAACCCTAATTTTCTTTTTTATCTTTTAGATAAAATTTTTAATTTCTATTTATTTATGATACAACATACAAAAATACATACAATCCTCAATTTTCAACCTTCTACGATCAACCCTTATTTTTTAATAGCCATTTTAGTAATTTAATCATTTTTCCTCTCCGGTCGAAAACTGATCAATCGTCATTTTTATATGGCAAAACAACGTTTGCCGGGTCAGCTAGTACTATATATATTTTAAAAGGATTTTTAAAGGATTGCTAGGTTTTTGTCATTAGGGTATTCTTGAAATGTGTAATATGCTTTATTGATTATTAGTGACTTAATTATTTTAACAAATTCTATGTTGCCTCTTTCACTTCGGACAGTATCAAGCAGTTTGTTATCTTGATAGACATAACAAACGCACTGGTAAAATGTATAGTTAATTTAGATGTAGGCAAGTTAAGTGTTTCTATGCTTAAGTGTATATCTTTTGTAATGACTTCTCTTTCACTTGACAGAGTCGCAAGAAAGGTGTTTAAAATCATCTCTATCAGTCTAAATATATCCTACACTTGGCACTACATTTATAGGACAATTTCTGTTTGGCCGAATTACTCATGAAACTTGGGTTACTGAATTCTATATTAGTGACTTACGATGGATCAGTATACGTATTTTTGTTGACGTATTATACAAATTAAATTTCGAGAAACTTACTATGCAAACAGTAAACAACAACCATCAAGTTGAGGCATAAACATTTTTTTCATAAACACCAAAAAAACAACAAACATGTTAGATTTCTCTGAAATTGGTAATCAAATTATGAAATTGAACGATTATCAGTTAGCTTCAATGAAATTATACAAACAATTAACAGCTTGTGCATGTAGATATGAACATACATTATATATGTAAACCATTAAACTAGACACACCCATTGGCTATGTATCAATGAAACGATCATTCATATAAACGTTCGCACGTTCAAAATAGCGAATGTCTCAAGGGCGTCAAAATACGATAGACATAAGTTTCCTGTCGCTATTATTATACGGAGATTAGGCTCGAACGTTCTTTATACGTCATCGAAATATTTTTTGCTGTGCTAGCCATTTTTTATGTACATTCTCTTCATTTTCTCTTTTATATTTCGACATGTTTATACCGTTACGTCATGTGTCTATTAGAGAATTGGCGTATTCGCTGATACTCTTAGAAGCTAGTGAAACATTGATGGTTATTTACTATTAGCTCCACTTTACTTCACTACTTATAATGTTTGTATGAGTATCTTAAGACAGGTATGTCTAGTCAATATTCTCGCTCACTTCGAATTATTATATCGAGTATTTTGTTATTGGTTTTGTATATTGAAGTATGGATTTGAATGAAAGCAACTGTGTGTGGGTATATTAAATCGACTCTGTGTATTTGAAACTGAAAATTTACGTAATATTGTTGGCTGTGCTGACGTTAGTTTAAAAATTATTTGTTTTGGATTCAAATCAAAATACTTCCAATTTATTTAACTGGATTTCAAGGTACGCGTAATGCGTAAAAACATATAATAGAGTCGTCTACGTATCTACGTCATGCCTACAATATATTGCGCGTAAAAAACTAAGAAACGGTTGGTCCTACGCATTAGCAAAATAAATATTTATTGGAAAAAGAATTTTAAAAGACAAGTTCAAAGATACACTAAAATACAAATTCTCTGTTCATGTTCGGAAATGTAGTTGAAATAAGAATTCGTCAACTACCATAATAGTCGTATATAAGAAGTTTTGTACATTTTCCTAACTCATCATCATCATCATCTCAGCTAAAAGACATCCCCTACTGGACATAGGCCTCTCCCAAGGATCTCCAAAAAAGCTGGTCCCGTGATGCCCGCATCCAGCGGCTTCCCGCGACCTTCACCAGGTTGTCGGACCACCTTGTGGGGGGCCTACCAACGCGACGTTTCCAAACTATTAACAATATTTAACAATTTTGAGTAAAATAAATCCACAGAAAAAAACGTCGACAAAATAGATGTAAAAGTTTTTTATACATAAATGACGAAATAAGCTAGACATTCTAAAAGTGACCGTACCAAAAAGGGCCGAAAGTTTAAAATTCTGGCAACGTAGTAGTTTCAAGAATTAGTAGTTGTATCAAAAGAAAGGTTTTTGATTGAAACCTTAGCTTTTGGTTAAATATGAAAAGACTGACAATGTCAGATACTGCCTCACTTCTATAATAATTTGGAACGTAGTATGCCCAAAATTTCATGGTTATATCAGAAAGGTTTTTTATTTAAGTCATAGCGTTTTTTTAACTGTGAAAAGACTGACAAAGTCAGACACTACCTCACTTTTATAATAATGTGCTATCTTTAAAAAAACTTGCTATCAGACAAAATCAGAATTTAAATTCCAACTTAAAGGGAATATCTCTTGTAATGAACAAGTTGGTACTTCAGACAATAATTAAGTACTCTGACTACTAATTGAAGACTTAATCACTTAACTAAGTGTTAAATGATTAATCTCGTTTCCTTAGCACTTTAAGGAGGTATTGAACTACATATGTGTTAGCAATTACTTTATCTTTTACTATGTAACGACGACCTCAAACGTTATTATAGACTATAAACGTCTTTTATGAAGTATAAACGATTAAGTGATATTAAATGGTAGGTATAAATCGCTTGAAAGACACCACCGACGATAAATTTAAGAGAGACATAACACACAGACACGCCTCACTACTTATCCTTGGAGGATTTACCCAAAAGGATAAGCAGGAGCATATTAAAAGCTCTCGTTTTATCATTATTTTAGTACCATTTACTTATTAGTGGGCAAGCTAGTTGGTATCAAACGGTTATTTCAGTGATTTGAAGGCAAAATTACGAGTATATCGAAAAGAAAGATAAAAAGAAGGCAATGGTAAGATAGTTCTATTTTTTACACATTACTTTGAGGAATGCTTGCTTTAAGAATACATAGTGTTATAAACAAACCCCCCCCCCCCCTATTCATCCTGAGGGTGTCGTAAAAGGCGGCTAAGGGACCAAGTATACAAAACGACATCATTACAAAGAGAAGGAAAACTTGAAACAAATCCTATTTCAACCCGTCTGGCCAGCGTGGAATAGTAGGCCAAAACCTCCTTGCTCAGGAGAGGTCTATGTCCAGCAGTGCACTGTAAAAGGCTGTTGATGATAGTCGAACACCTGATCTCGAAGGAATGATACAGGTAATAACAAATTTATTAATGACAATTGCAACAAGATCTTACTTAACAAATATAAATAAATTTGATGTTTGACCGTTTTGGGGTATGATGGTCATGAAAAGGGGGAAAGGACCAGACAGATTACCTGATGGAAAGTACGTCCGCACATGAACACTTGCAACTCAGAAGTCACAAAGACTTTGTCAGCTTTATTGTTTTGTAGGATTGATGGTTAGTATTACTATTGAGTTAGATATCAATAATGAATTGTTAATGTAATGTAATAATTATTCAATAAAACAAAACTCTAATTTTAATTTAAACCAGTAGCTCTCATAATCAATACATCAACACATGAATAAAACTGAAGTGTGCGTGTTTTCTCAGGTGCTCACAGCTATTTACATACTAAAACAAACTACCTTTTTTTGTCTGTCTGTTTGTTTTTCCAAGCTAATCTTTGGAACTGCTAAACTGATTTTAATGAGACTTTCACTAGGAAATAGAGAAGGTTATTGGGCAATACAAAAGCTACTTTTTATCTAGGATCGCCTGTGGATTTAAGCTTCACATACCAAAATCTACGTTCCTAAGGTAAAAATTCAAATCCTATGCGAACAATATCGCGGACACAGCTTGTTCAAAAAAAAGAGGATGATGACGTACAACATTCACAGTTATTTGGATACCAAACCCCATTCGAATGCAATAATAACGAACTATAACTAAAAAAGTAAAGTGTTATTTGTATCTGATCACGGAAATCCCTTGGCACGATTCCAGTACGACACACGAAGTAAGCACCCACTATGCGAGCAAAAATATTCCATTCAAGAGATGCAAGGTGGAATACAGGAATCAATGAATGCTAAAATGGACTCAGGCAATTCTAAACCTAAAAACCGACGACAAAGGTTGAGAGTTAAGTGAAGAAGTAGTTGGGTGTAGAATTTCAGAATAATCTACCCTGAATGGGAACTAAAACTTATCACGATAAAGGCGTTATTCCTTTGACAATATTACTTTTGAAAAGTGCAAAAGGAGTCGTATCGTTACAGTTTTACGAGGGGTCAAGTTCGCAAAGGCGTACTCAATTGATTTATTAGTTAGCGGGAGTCAACGAAGATATTTTTAACAATACGTTTATTACTCTTGATTTCGCTATAAGATCATATCATTTCATTCCATGATGTTGGATACAAGACTACTGTGTATCTATAAATATTCCTAAAAAATATAATTAAAACGGAGGCAAGTTAAGCCTTAAATGAATTGGAAAACAATGACAGAGACAGAAGTTGAATTTAATGACTCAATGTTTGTTTTGAGCAATAAGCAATGAATTATTATTAATAATTAATAATTCAACACACAAGTAATGCTATTGATAAACGCTACGTGAGTGATCTTGTTTCAATTTTTGTAATTCAGTAATCACTAGTAGAGGAACTTGCTATCGAGTACAATTTTCCTTAGTAAATGAAAACATGTATGATGTAACAAAAAAATAACATCAATACGCATAAAAATAGCTGAATAAAAAAAACCCATTACAATAATCGTTCTGAGGACCGATAAAGCGATTTCGAGTCCGGTTGGATACAATGTGAAATCCAAATGTTTTTCATCCGTGATTAAACCCTGGTATGAAAACGTTATCAGATGATTTTAGAGATTACCGTCTATACAACAAAAAAAAATAAGTTTAAAAACTATAACCTAACTACATAAAAAAGGAGTCTAAATAGGACGAAATAAGAAAAAACTCAGATAGAATTTCAATAATGTATAGATACAAAAATGGTCAAGGTAGTGCCGAATCGTACCTACTGTGTGCCTACTATGGGTTCTGTGGGTGCCAGAAACACCTCCATTTAACAGACATTTTCGATTCTGGATTTCTTTCTGAATTATCTACTTATTTCTTCCTTTTTAAATTGCTTTTTTACGTATGTGGGTTATATTTTTAAACACCTTTTTTTTATAGATAGATGGCGTTACTTAGTAACATTGACATTATCATCGTGTATTTCATTAAATATTATTGTGCTTATTTTATTTACTTTTATTTTTGAACAGAAAAACAAGCAATAAAATAAAAGTATAGTTGGATGTTGTTTATTTGCCCAAGAAAAAGGTGTTTCATGACAACGCATCAACACATTCATCTCTAATTGTGCCGGCAATAGGCACAAACAGGAACTGGCTTGGTATTGAGCATAGTCCAGATTTATAAGCCTCTAGTCATTAATTTAAATAAGTAAATTACTGAAACGACTATCAAGATGTATTATTGAAGAAAAGATTACGCACTCATTAACTTGTATTTTTGAGATTTTAATAAACCAATCTGATTGTTTATTTTAGTAAGTAACTATCCGTCCGTGTGGTGGTGGATTAAGAATATTATGAGTTGCCAACCCTATTCTTCCCATGGGTATCCTAAGAAACGACTAAGGGAACAAGCTACGCAACTTGTGTGTGGTATAGTAGGGCATGACCTTCTGTCTAAGGAGAGGTCTATATCCAGCAGTGGACTGCCAAAGGCTGTTGATGTGATGAAGTCACTATCAGTATCTATGAACACCTGCAGTTTAAGAATCGAAGTACATTTCATAACTCCCCTTCCCTTCAAGGTAAGTGAAGGAGTATTTGGGTTTCAATAACCTTATTCGGTGAAAAGCAAGAATAGGAATCCTTATTGCCTGTTTTCTAAAGCTGTGGTCTAGCCGGCCTATTCGTGCCAAAGCATGTCTCTCCCACGGTTATTTCATCACATTTGGTGGTAATACCTATTAGAAGCTCATCATGGAGTCTTTGAGGTATCAAAGTGTCATAGAGTGATGCGTTGTATACTAACATAACTCGTTATCGTGATTAGCTAGTAATAATGAAATACATATTATAAGATTAAATAGGTATTAATTGTACTTAGACATTGATTGGAGAAACATTTCATATATTCCTCTGTTGTATTGTCAGAATTAATAAGCAATTACTGAAGATGTATGTGAGTTAAATAGCTAAGCAAAATCCGATTACGTTTGTAATCTCCGTGGTTAGTGGAGAGGAACGTGTACAATATAGGGATTTAGTCATGTAAACAGTGAAACTTACGATACAGTTACTACACAAAGAAGTATTGCTAGTATTGCAGAATTTGTATTTTAATTGTGCATCTCACATCATCATCCCAGAATCCTGGAGAAGATTTCTGAGCCAAGCGTGTTCGACCATGTCTACTTGTATAGTCACGCAAGTCCAGGGGGGGTGGGTCAAAAACACTATGGCGGTACTGATCGATTGAGTAACTGGGTAATTTGAGAGTGACGATATAGCGTACTAACAATCTAACTAATCTATGGGTCCTGCTTGACCATTTACCAGTAAAGTAAAATTGTTTAACTACTTTTACAAAGTAAATTCCCTGTACAAACAAGTTAACATGTTCATGTAAACCTTCTAAAGTACTTGTAGCTTTTAAGTTATGAATTCACATGCAGAAATGTCCTTTAATTAGACAGGTAACTACTACATGCTTCAAGAAAAGGTTCATAGCTGCAAGAGAATATTGTAGCAGAATAAGAGGTATTTGTAAAATATCCACTCAACCATCAAGAAGACAAAGCAGCCAAGCTCAGGTACATCACGACACGACCCATATCAATATGAAATTACTCGGTCGGCTGAATGTTCTCAAATGTCAGTACACAACTTGACATTTACTTGATCACGATCAAGTTAATATTTATTAAGTTATAAAGATAAGCAATAATTATGTGTTTAGAAAGGACGTTTAATGTTCTGGGCTAGGTTTGTTTCGAGATGATCGATTTAGACCAAGGATTATTTCTTAATAATGGCATCTTGGCATCGATAAACTTATCAGTATAATTAAGGAGAAAGTAGAGTTATGTGTTTAAAAAAATTATCGTGAAATCGTGGACTGTACTTTGATCAAATGGAATAGATACAAAGAAATCATTGGAAATTGCAATAAAATAATCAAACTTTTTTTTATCACTATTTTATATTTGACTTTTAATCTTCACTTCAAAATCTAAATGGAATTATTTTATGATACAGGAAGCAAAATACATATAAAAGCCCCGGATATAGCGCCCACATACATAAAGTTATTGAAACGTAGGTGTATTAGTTACTTAAACGATTTCCAAAAATAAAACTTTGTATAACAAATATCAACATCGTCTTTTATTGTTTTTAACATTTTACATTTTTGTTAGTTTGTAATTAGTTCAGATATTCACTTTGACTTACGGTAATGAAGTAAACTGCAAACTTAATGACGCAAAACTTTTGAAACGAGCTACGTTATTAATTTTGACATCAAAAGCATCTAATCACAACGCAAACATGCTCAAACTTGGCAAGTGTCAAAGTTTGACAAGTTATGCCCAAAGTAGCTCCGGGGACTTTCAAAGACAACAACAATAGCCTGTCTATTCAACGTTGTATGCCAAACATCACTTAATATACAGTTTCATTAGATAATAACTTGTCATATTCTAGAAATTCTGTTTCATTCATGTTATAAAAAAATATGTACAATTTCTGTTCGTCAATCTCATTAAAACTCGAGAGCCGCCTTTGGTCCTGAACCTTTTGGTCTTAAAATGTTCCTGAGAGTCCAGGGCAAACTTAAACAGTTAGAACGTGAAAAATATAACTTGATTTCTATGAATATAGTCAATCCTTAATTGTACCAAAAGTTAAATTTTACACGAATGAAGTAGTGGGCACACAAACAACTCTACAGATAAAAATACATCTGCTCTTCTTAAAGGTATAGACTTGTAGTGTTATGATTTGAGGGTTAACCAATGATGACATTTGTAATAATAAACACTGATATCTCTGTGATAGAAGATGGAACCCAGAGACCTTTTGTATTTTTCTCTTTATATTTCAAAAGTAAGATGTTTTTCTTGTAAGAATGTATATGAATAATATACATCACTGAGCAAACAGTGTAGTTCAGAACGTACCTTATCTAATGTTATAACTTGATACCGATACTCGTATAATAAGGCTGAAGCTTTTTTATTTGCTTGTTTGTCTGTTGTGATATCCGTCAGATTTAAATCATTCTTTTTGCATCAAATATAGGAAGCATAAATTTCATGTACGCCTTTCGCACCATGTTACTTGAAACGTTTTGTTAATGATTTTTTACTATTATAATCATTATCAGCCTCTAATACTGGTCAACTACTGGACACAAACCTCTTATTAGAAAGGTTTTGATAGTTTGTATCAAGATTTCCTTCTCTTTGCAGTGATATTCTCCTGTGTAATTTGCTCTCTTAGCTCTTACGACACCTACGGGTGAAATGGAGTGTTGATACCATGTGTTCTTAATCCGTCAACACACGGCAAGTCAGCCATTTTTACTTTAAATGAGATTATTTTATTATTCTATGGACAATAAAAGATAAAAAAAATATGAAACGATTTCCAATGAAATTAATGAACCAATCAACAGCGCTCCACAGTAGCTATCACCTGCCTTTTTTGCTGTAGTAGAAACAATGTAAAGAAAAAACCATCGAGAGGGATCCTGCATCTGATTCCGTATACATATAGACAAGCCAGTTCAAAGAATATAGTTACGTCTTCATTTTTTGCAGACAATCCGAGCGGATGTATATTTTTTTATATTTTGAACTTTTTACATTGTTTACGTTTACAACTTATGAAAATAAATTATCAACTTGTTTATTCCGGAAACGACAATCTTCAGTCAAAAGCCCGTCTTTTTAAATTAATGACGAAGTCCAAAACAAAATGGACGTCAATCTAATTAAAAATTGCCGTACCTCACTAATTTGACATGTTTACCAAAATATCATCAATCGTTTACCAAAATATCATCAATCTATATCATGTTATTTTAACGACCTACCTACATTGTACTTTGTTAAATCGACATTTCGTCCTTGACGTCAAATATAATCACGTTAAGTCTCGAAATACTCATCATAATTTATGTGTTGCAGATATCATGTATGATGGGAGAAATTTGTCCCTATGCCTATACCAAATGCAGGGTTAAGTTAAGTCGAACTTAGTTAAATGGTTTAGAAACTAGCTATTGAAGCAACGAAAATGGCAACTGAAATAGATGTATAAAGTAAATGTTAGCGGGAATAGAGCAGTAGTTTGGTCGACTTTAACGTAATATACTGTTTTAGTGTTCTTTATACAGAAGAAATATTTTTCTGTAAATAAATTACAATATAACAACGTACTCTCTACTGGTGGTTACGTCGGATGCGAATCGACTAAAAACCACACGCTGTCTCATGTATTAGTAACCCGGAAATCAAGTGTACCGTAGAAAAGAAATCCCTGGAACGCTGACGCACCTCGAACCAACCAGCGTACTTGAGTGGGAACTCCGATGTTCCCACTGTTCTTGTTTTGAGTATCCTACGGTTTTCTCCGATGAATATGTCCCAACTATGCGGTGTAAACAGCGAGACACTTGGCACTTGACACTTGATACAAGAGTATCTCTCTGGGTTTGACTCCTGGGTAAAGTGTTAGACGATTTCCAAGGAAACCGCCAATACCACTTCGCCACGGCAAACTATTTCCTCTATCATAGCCCTAAAGCGCATTATCGCATCCAATGTGGAGCTTCCCTGACTGGACCTTACTGGTTCTCAGCCAAACCCAGCCCAACTCTGAAGAAGTATTTTAGACTATTTTAAAGTTGATTCAGGGACAGATGGTAAATCTTTACAGATGAAGATCAGTTTGCCCGTTTACAATAATTATAACTTTATATTGTTAGCTGTGAATAACCTAAATATTAAATAAAATAAAAATTAATAGAATTAAATACTATATTTAAATTTTTAGAGTATTCTTTTAGAAAAAGGAAGACGAGTACGCAAGTAGCAATACTACTAATTCTGTGCAAAGGAAGTAAAGACACTTGTCACAGACGATTCCTGTGAGGAAGTGTGGCACTAAAAATAGAATGTCGTCTAAAAGAGTAGACTCACGGAATATCGTCCGGACTCTATCCGCGCAAAACATCCGGCTGACTTAACGACCCCATTCATTCAGACGATTGTGACGTTACACAGCAGTGATTTGATTCCGCCTGCGATTATATGAAACAGTAATGCCAAAGTTGAAACAGTATCGTTTGTTCAAAGAGCTTGGAAAATCAAAATGGTTGCGAACTCCTTCTTGGGTTGGAAAAGGTATTGTGAAGATCGGTAAAATTTCGAAAGCTTTTACCAAATAAAAAAAAAAACAAGATATATTCTTAAAATACGAGAAAAAAAATGTATTATCCTTCTACAGTTATAAACTGCCAAAATTTTTCTCAAGGTGTTTTTAAGATAATATATTCACGATTACGAGTTCGATAGCCATAGCCAACACAAAAATGTAAAATACATATTATCGTTAAGTTTAAAATTTGTTTTTTATAATCTATGAAATAAAAGGTTTATTTATTTATTATTAAAAGCCATGAACTCATACACATTTTTTTGTCTAATATCGGTACATTCAGCGTAACTCTACCGACATTCATGGTTGACTTCTCAGAGGCCACTTTCAAACACAAAGTGATAGTACTGGATGCACTAAACCTGATATGATAGGAATCATATACTAATACTCGTATCTTAAAGATGACAAAGACACGAAATGTGTAAAATACCATGTCGTATTTTTTATCAACTACCATGAAATAATAATGATGAAATTCGATAGAATATTGCACAACAAACTACAAAAATACCTTGTCAAAAATGTGACACATTCATGATTGGCTAGATATTAAATGTTTAGTTTTAAGAACTAGAAGGGAAAGAGACGGAAGAATTGACGGGACAACCTACTCGCATTTTACGTACACGGATTTTCTTCAACAAAATTCTAAGTAAATTTCTAGAATTAAGTATTAACAAATTTAAGTCCTTAATAACACAAAAACTATGTGAAAAGGTAAGAATATTTAAATAACAAAAACTTGGAATTGATGTTACTCAGTCCCATATTTACGTTTGTTGTATTAGATTTAATTTTCCGTCGTATTTCGTCTTTTCAATTTGTCTTTGACAATTTTTTGTTTTCTCCTGATATAGAAGTAGAATTGTATACTATTTTTTTATATGCAATTGTCTAATACCATGTAGGTAACATTAGTTCAAATTCAGTGTCTTTCTGGTGGATTTTAGTATATAAATACGAATTTTATTGTTGATTGATGACTTTTACTTTACTACATACCTATTGCATTAAAGATTTCATTCAAACTGCATTAACATTAAGAATGGTGTCTGAAAGATGACAGATCGATTGGTCGCCTACGATACTTTACTACAAGTAATGTTTCCTTGTGAGTCATACAGAATTGCTTGAGACACTCATATTATACAGGATATACATCAATCGCCACTTGAGTTCGCCGAAATTACTTACACGTCTTTTTTTTTCAGAACACACTTCTATTTTACATCGATAACGTCGATTTTGCAGCAGCCAAACCAAAGGCGTGGACAATGAAATTTTCATTTCCATGTACATAGTGTATATGCAAAACGTGTACAAGCAAAATGTTGTACAAAATTGTGTCATAGCTTTTATAAATGTGGGAGTTAACCTTGGTTAGTTGCGTGCTAAATACGAATATTTTGTACATCCATGACAATGAGAAATTCACACGCGTATAGAAATACAAAACGTTAGTAACTGTATTCCACTGTTCATTCTATGCACTGTTCGTCTTATGAGAACAACCGCGACAAGTCAGATTCTGACGCTTTATAGGTTTAAGAGCCAGCCAAAGTACGCACTGCCTGATGGAAAGCATGAATAGAATCCAAGAGTTGTGGTCACCATACTCATTGCGAATGCAGACAATGCAGTTTGAGACTACGGCGGCCTAGTTAGATGCTTCTTCACGCCTCGCTTGGGGACATGACAGTCATCGTAGCATTGTATTGCACACACTTATCACGACAACTGTCACCCCTGCATCATTTAAAGTAGTTTTGAAAATTTTGACCTCTTCCTCAAAAGTATTTTGCTGTGGTCCTGACTACAGCATATTCTTTTATTAAAAGAGAATGACACTGATGTTACTTTAAACGGAAATCAGACTGCATACATCATTTTACTTAACAGATCCAGATGGTGTATTTTGCAGCTGCATTTAAGTAACTTTATCGCGATTAATTCAGTGCTGGTGCGAAAACACAGAACTCGAATACCCACTTTTTTATATATAACATTTTACTATTCATAGTTGTGGACATATCGGCTTAAACGTTAAAGGAAAACGAAGCTTTGCTTAATTTTATAAATGTTATTTTTTTTTAAAGTTCAATAAAACGAGTTTTAATTATGACATCCGCAGTAAAGCTATGGACAGACCGGTTTATGCGAATTATCAATGTTATATAGTGAATGGAGTTCACTGCGCTTAAGGAGAACTTCCTGCATATACATGGCAATTTACTAGACTGGTGCTCATTAATAATATAACATAATAATTTATTTCTCTCCAAACCTTACCAGAATTGAACCGTAATTATACAATACACATGTTACTACGTATAACTAGCCTATCCAACAGATGTGTTTACTTCCTGGCAAATTACGTATACAATAGACTAAACAAAATTTCAAACTTCTACTCAATGACTAAGTATGAGTGTAAAAAGAAAGTTACTCATTGGCTATGTAACTTAGACTATGATGGCACTGAAAGCATAATTTGCACAATAGATGGACGATAGGTATGGATTGCTTCTGTTGCTGCATATATTGCACATAATCAAACACACGCACATGCCCATGCACACGCACACACACATACTGCTAAGTTTTATAAATTTTATCTTTTATAATTTCTTGTGACATTATTTGATAGTTGTAGCCACTGGGATAACTTTTCTTTGTTCAGAGACAAGAACTTGGTAATCTATCACACAGATTTCGAACCTAGCTCAGACGCCGGTTCTCAACAAAGTTCTATTAATGTTGTATCTATAAATAGAAAGCCATCATACAACAATCAACATAACTTTTGACAGAAATAAACCATATTATTTATTGCTCTTATACTCTAAATTAGTTAATTCAGCTCCTTAGTTACTCGCTTCCCTGGATCGTGAGATAAAACTTAAAAGTGCCATAGATACAACACAGGCAAAGTGACAATTTGCAAAAAGTATCACCTCAAAAATGTTAAGCGCAAAGTAAATTGGTGTCTTGAATGTTTACCTTTTACTTACTACTATTTCTTTTGTACAAGACCCTTTTCCTGAGAACTGAATGTATACAAAATAAATAATTTAACGTTGGGAAACCACAACGCAATAAAAAAAATCTCTAACACTTAGAGAGTTCTTGCAATTTAATTTATTTCCAACATGTCTCTCCAAGATACATGCAAACAATTAAGCGACTATTAATTTTATTTCTGTCAAGCAAAAGAGTACTTGTAAGAATAGTTTACGAAGAACACTCCTTACAAAGCAGGTTTTGGCCAACTATACCACGCTGGCCAGACGGGTTGGAATAGGGTTTGTGTCAATTTTTCCTTCTCTTTGAATGATGTTGTCTTATATATTTTGTCCTCTTAGTCGCCTCTTACGACACCCATGGGAAGTATAAGGGTGGTGACACTCTGTATTCTTAATCCGTCACCACACGGATGCGAACTGTCGCAAAGGAGATTTTTCTTTCAAATTTATTATCATTAACAAACCACTGATTATTTCAAAAGGAATACTAAAGCTGAGTAAATGTATACAGAGTTATAATAAAACATTGGAAAATTATTAATAATTGCTTCAGGGTATTTACCCTGTCCCGTCTATACGTAATGTATATCCAGACATTCCTATCTGAACATCTCGTACTGGATATGTCGATGTGTTTAACTCTAGTCATATACACCTTGTTTATTGTGGGTATTATTATACAATGTAAACGCACAATTACGGCAATTTAAAACAACAGTGATCTTAATTAATGAAACGACTTCCATTAGCGAGTTTATTAATTTCCCAACGATCTGGCTTTGCGTATTATAAGTACTTTATAATTGTACCGTTCGAATATTGTTCACAGAAATACGAACAAAACAACACTTCTTTTCAGTCAAAGAGTCACGCACGTCCAATGAAAAATCGCAACTGCCATCTTGAATACAAAATATTCTATAGTTTAACAGTTAATGACCTCCGATATATTTTTTTTTCATTGTGGACCGGTTGCGTGGCATTAATACCTTTGTACTTTCAAGTGCTTTCCCCTTCGTGGTTACAAAAGGTGTGCAAAAACCACCTGTCATCCTGTTTACTTAATGACTTTTGCGGAATAAGGGCAACTAGCTTTTTAGTACATTTCAAAAGGATCAGTACAAGTAAAGTAATGGTTGAACTTCCTTGTATTTTCCTTATTTGATGGACTGTTACGTGAGCGGAAATGCAAGTGATTACGGAGCTCGAGAGATAAATGGATCACTTTTCTTTGATGGTTTCTAGACTAACAAATAAGTGTATTATATCGAACGGCTATTTTATTCCTGGAACATTTCGCAATCTAAATTTTTTGACAAATAAATTAACTTTGTTTTCGTAAGTGTTAAGAAAACAAACCGACAAACACATTAAAAGCAACTTCAAGTTCCAACATTAACTTTCAAAAAGCAACTTAATTTTGCATAACATGCCCTTTGAGCTCAATAATTAATTCATCAACTCCAGGAATCTTAATTTATAATTCACAAGTCAAAAAGAACTTTAATTATTTTAAGATTCTCCGTCGTTCCGTCACGAAATTTTCTCCACGATCCCGCATGTCGTATTCGCCTCGTCAGCCACCGTTTATATAATTACATTTACGGTACACATAATAATTCAGAAAACACAATTAAATAGACTTGAAAGTACCCAAAAGTAAAACCTCTCTCTTAAATTTAATTTCAGGTGTAATAAGCTTTGGAACTGTGTTTTCCCTGGTCTCGGGAAATTATTTGCTTTGTAACGTACATTTTTGCAAGTGAATTTAATAAGAACAAAGTAAAGTTTTCTTCATTTATTGCGACTGGGGTAAACTCTTACAGTTACGCGAAAATAAGGTGCCTTTATCCCAGTGGCAAAATAAATGAACAGATAAAGGATAAATAAGACAGATGATGAAGGTATATTGATATATTTTACACAGAAATTGTATTAGTAAAAAAATATAATTATTGCAGCAATTAACATTTCTATTTAACGCCATATTTTGTTTAATTTTTTTAATGTACTGAAAAGTTTTTTAATTCATGCACTAAGGATTATTTACGGAGATTCTAAAATTTACATTAAATAGAGAAACAAGTTTGAAAAATATGATAACTACCAAAAGTTACATGTTACGATACGGAAAGACAAATGACAAACGATGGTTCAAGTGATTTTGGTCATTAATATAAAACAAACATTTGGATAGAACGAATTATATTATTATCAAAAAACGATACCCAATCTCTCGTTTTTAACATATTATATCAACAGCTTTTTCTTGTCTCAAAGAGCTATTAAAATACGTGTATTCTGGAATCACTATATCGTCTAATCAGATCCGAAGCTCTCATAAGATACAACTATTCTTTTAATTGGAATAAATTAAATTGTGTTGGAACACCGGAGGTAATTTACAAAACCGCTTCTCGAGGAAGTTAATAAACAAGCATCTGTCAGTTTAAAAAACATAATTATAATTTGATATTGTATCTTCAACTCTCCCTGTGGCATCTACGTCAATAATGTGTAATTCTGTTGAAAATATTTACTTTTTACTTATACTTTTCGATACGATAACTTTTCTGTTCATCATAACTAGAATTGACATTAAAATTAATCTGAAGAGGATCTCGAATTTCTTAATAGGTTTATAACTAAATAAATAAATAAATATTTCGGATATTTGACTCACAACGTCATATATTTCCAAACTGAGCAGAGCTTGTGCTATGACAACTAGACTGACTGATAGAATACTTTTATACTTTTTTCTTGTAAATACATACATATTATATACAGAAAACACCCAAACTTCGAAAGAAATATTTGCAGATCATACAAACATTAGTCCGACCCAGATATCGAACCCGAGACTTCAAGTACAGAACTCACATTCACTACCGTTGCGCCACCGAGGCAGTTCAAATTGCATTTAAGCTACAATTTTCTATTTAAAAACCTGCATTAGTCAGTAGAGTCACTAGTTTTTAATTCACTTTAGCAATTTTAACAATAATACATGTGACTCTCATTACAACAAATCTCTGCTAATTTTGACACCTTGGAACATACATACGCACGTTTATAACGCGTAATTATCTCACACAAAAAAATTGTTAGAATTGTGCTCTCCAATCTCTTTTTCGCAAAAAGGCAAACCGTGCAGACTGGTCAAAATTTTATTAGATACGTCTGCAGTAAGAGGCATCAGATCTTGAGCACATCAAAGTGAGATGCTCCAAACGCGCTAAACTTCTTGTTTCTGGGAGATAGAAACACGTGAAATGTGTCTCCAGTAAATCTGACAATACACTAAAGAACCAGAAAGCAGGTCTATTTCTAGCACAAAGAATGAACACTGCACATTGTTAATGTGCAGTGTTCATTCTTTGTGCTAGAAATAGCCACATTGGCTATGCTGCCAGTCTTCTCAGAAGAAAAAAGAAAGAAAAAGAAGAAAAAACTGAGAAGAGGCAATGACGTACTTAAAATTTTTGATGCTTATATGTAAATACTATTATTATATTATATAGCTTATTTGTATTTCGTTTATTAAAGCCAGTTAATAACTATGTAACCTTACTATAGAATCATTAAATTTTATTCTCAAAAACCTTTAAAACAAGCGATTCAAGTATTGCAATATCCAATAACATAATACAGCCATAGTTGATTTATGTAAACTAATGTCAGTGAATTGGAAACGACTCGGTCGGATGAGTTCGAACAATAATTGCATATCAACTGTTACCTTATGGGTTATGTGAATATTATTCAATTGCTACGGCACAATGGGTAAAAACAAGTAATAGTAGTAATAATATATATAAACGCCGATTCCAGAATCTGTATTCTGACTGTACTATGGAGAATATGAATTGCTGACAAATAATCTCAATACATTACATTTTATATTTCGATCGATCATGCCTTTCATCACATTTTTTGATCTAGATGTAAATACAACCCAGGACCCTATTATCGAAGAAACCAAAGTCGTATAGGTTTATTTTGGATATACTGTTTTTCTCATTAAAAATAAAAAAACGAATCCTGTTACTAATCTGTCCGGCCATTTTATCCAACCATTTTCTTGTTTTAATACTGCAACACAGGTTTTTCCTTGTTTGTGTTGAATTTAATGGGCGGTAGACGGTAGGCCTCAGAAAGTCATAAATAAGTTCTTACCGAGGATCGTTATTTTATGTGGGTCAAACTAACACGCGAATTACTCCCACCTGACTCGCCACCCACGTGTAAAAGTTACTTGACTGGTCACTAAAACATTCTCTACGTCTTTCATCGCTTTGATGTATAGTATTTTGTTGAAATTTAATTGAATGGGAGTTTAAGTTGGTGATAGTATCCACTGTCTAGGCACTGTCTATATATTATGAAAAATTTTCACGCGATTAAAAAACTAGGTGAAAGAATATTAATGAATATTTAAAATGATTGATATAAAACGTACTTAATACTCAATACTTTATTGCACGCCATATACTTATTTTTGTAGATGCGAGAGAAATCCATAAACAAACGGTGTAAAAAGTATATAAATGTAAGATAAAAATAGAATACAATAACGTTAGTGCTTAACGTTGCGTTATATCATTAGAGCTAATACAGATAACAAATAATTAATGAAAACTAACGACACCATTAAAGCACCAGAAAATATACACAATGCTCTCGACTCTAAGAGATTAGTATTAGAATCCACAACATTTCTGTTCGTCTTTTTTTTCAGCCGGGGGGAAAACAAGGAACACTGAAACCAATCAAACGTTCTTGTTCTCAATGCGGGACCCTAATTCCCGAGAGTGCCGTACATGACGGTACATTATCTTATATTCACCTGTGCACTATGCAATTTGTAACGATCAGAAATACGGCAACCCCACTAGCTCAGAGCTTCCTTGAGGATTATTATGGAATGAAATGAATTACTAAAGTGACAATGTATTTATTACTATTTTATTTATTTAAAATATGATGCACTTCTGAGCATCGGTGGGTTTAATGCCCAAGGCATTCTATCCCAGTCACACTTAGGGTTGTGTAGAAATGTTGTAATGTAGGTGCACAGAGATAATTTTTTTTTCTCAGTTGTTACTTATATAGGCACTAAGAGTAAAAGGCTTAGACAACCTCAAAATTGCTCCACCGCGCATATTTCGTCTTACATATCAATGAAAGTATTGAATCATATTAAAATTGAGGATATACATTAAGTCCTACGTAATGTGAAACCACGATTACCAAAGAAAATCATGAACTTCCCTCTACCCAAATAAATGGCAGAACTCAGTAAATACTTTACCAATATTAATTAAACTTTGTGTATAAATAAGTAAAATACGTGTACTATGATCTGAATTTAAAACTATGTTCATTATTCGTTTTTAAAAGTTAAATTCTAAAATATTTTGTGCGGACAGATCGACGACGCCAAAATCATTAGCGCTACAACGTTCGTACGGGAAACTCGCGTCGCTCGCTCTTACACGATATGTTAAACTGTTATTAAAGATACCTAAGAAAATATAAGATAGGTGCACCGATTTCGTAACCACTTGACGGACTGAGCTCCTTTTTGGCAGGTATGCATATACTATGAGTAGTTGGAGGAGGATGCCTACATATCAAAATCTTCCAGATTCTAGGGGATCCTCATCACCAGTGCCAGCGAGTCAGCCTTTACTATTCTCCCAGATCCAGTTATACATATAAAGTCATTTCGAAATAAAAACATAAAAAAATACATCTCGTCATCTTTAGGTAAAGCAATAAAAGTATTTGAATGCATCGGCACTTTTCTATATTTGTTTCATTTTATTGCCATATCTACGATATATCCAATACCTGTGTATTTACACTATCGTACAACTCCTTGGTACTTTTTTAAAACAATTTCATTTTCCATACTTACTTTTTTTTTTAATTGAAACCTACCAAAGTGACTCTATTCTGCCTGATGGAAAGCATGAATAGAATCCAAGAGCGGTGGTCGCCGTACTCACTGCAGACAGTGCAGTATCGCCATACTATGGCGGCCTAATGAGATGTTTTTTCACGCCCCGTTTAAAGGACCCGGGATCGTAGAAGGAGGGAAACACGTGCGCTGGTAATGAATTCCAGGTTTTATAAGTACAATGTGTACAGTTACTGTGTCTAATAAATACCCTACCGTACGTCCAGTGACACCTTTTTTTTTAACGTGTAGAAACCCCCTCGGGCCGTCACCCCACCGGGGTTTAAGACAGAGTGGTGTGTCGGAATCGGACTGACTAAAACCACACGGTGTGCTACTCTGCGCTTGAGATAGGAGGGATCCGAGAACAGCTGTTATTACGACATCCACACGTCCAGTGACACCTGTCTCGTAGTGAATTGGTGCAAGCGAGGTAGTTGCGACTACGCAGTGAGGGGGTTACACGGTTCGGCATAGAGGCGGAAGCAAAATTTGAATTTGAACTATTGTACTATAGATTCTTAATATTTTAATAAATAAATAAATATCCCTATACATCTCACACACGGCTGTCTTGTACTATGGTAGGTGGTACCAAATTAGGCAAAACTTATACTGTGGTAACAAGACTACTGACAAACATTTAAATATTCCTAAATACACACACAAATTGTATCCAGACACAGAGTTAATAAGCGCACTCATCACACAAATATTTGTCTTGCGTGGGAATTGAACCCACGACCTCCGATTTAGCAGTCAGGGTCACTAACCACCAGACCAACAGTCACGTCAATAAATTTTTATTTTTATTTATGTAGGTTTGGAATTCAAGCAGAGCAAGTGGTCTAATTATTGTTCAATAATTTTTAAACGGTTAAATCAAATTATCCAACTTAGAAAATAAAAATATAATATTGATAATATCCGACAACTTAATAAACATTTTAATCTCAATACATAATCCTACCACATTAACGTCATAAATTAGATTACCGTACATCCGGTACATCGATATATACGGCGGTAATCATATTTGATAAGATTCGGAAAGGAAATTGTTCATTATCAGCCTTTATCGTGAATTGCATGTTTGTCAAAATATGTAATAAAAAGGCATTAGGTAATCTGTAACAGGAAATGCGCAGTGGAAATCTCTTAATCTTTTCTCTACGAATTTTGTTACTACGTATTTACTTAAAAATTTAGTTAAATAAGAGCTTCATGTTTTTAAGACTTCGAGCAAAAGTCTTTGAACCGAAAAACGTCCACTGCTGGAAATAGATCACCGAGTTTCGCCACAACGACCTTCGTTGCCTTCATTTCGAGCCCATATTACACTCTCATTCATGATTGTTATCATTCATGATTAGGACTTCGATATCTCTTAGTACTTGAGTTGTGGAGGACTGACAGTAAAAAACGAACGCATCGCGTAAAATATGAAATTCAACTGAACCAATACAACCGTTTCTAATGGGTCAAAACCTCCCTGCTCACAAGAGGCATAAGTCCCAGCATTAGACAACTAAATGATGATGATTATGATGATAATCATGGATGGATTGATTTCATGAAATAACCATAAAAATTGAAATTCAACTGTATCTAAGTAGCTTTAAAAGTCGACCCCAATGTAGTTTAGGGATAAGACTCTGAGGAAGTTTATGCTCTTATTTATGACATATGACAAATAAATCAGAATTTCAATTTTTTGCCATGCCAAACAGCTTTTACCATGACGAGCTGTGTAAGATGAATGGCTGTTGAAAAGTCTGCAGGTGAGCGTACCTATCGTTCTCTTGGATAATGTTTGGTCATATACGACACTCCAGGGAATGAGGAACGGTACTATCAATAAGTGTGAATGTTAGGTTGAGAACGGGATAAAAGCTAAGACGTTTTGTGGTAATCTAACTTTCAGAGAATTTATAGCAAAAATTTCTCTTATGCTACTAAATCTTACTTTACTGTACGAGGAATAAATATGAGTAGACAAAAATGAGGTTTCACTCAAGTTGAATTTAATGCGTACAAATTTGTTTGATACGATATATAGTATAGAATAAATTAAAACTACAATAATCTCCAAGCTTGTTTTAGCTAAAAGGGTTTTGGGATCCATTTGTTCTGTTTAAATTACTTTGATCAGTCTAATTAATAGAAAGGAATAGTACTGAAATATGTACCAGAGTTGAAGGTTTATTACAATCTTTAGCATCTAGATTTGCGAGTAAGGTAAGTTTTAATTAGTATTTGAGTATCGGAACATCTC
Organism: Hypercompe scribonia; assembly: GCA_949316085.1. NCBI lineage: Eukaryota > Metazoa > Arthropoda > Insecta > Lepidoptera > Erebidae > Hypercompe > Hypercompe scribonia. The sequence continues at coordinate 7,110,288 of OX438992.1, read as the reverse complement.
GTGTCTCGAAGTCATGCTACTTTCGACAATATTGGCATGGACACTTGACAACTGGGTACATTTATACTTTTAGTTTATTTTTTTAATATGGATATGAATAATACAAGAGGGAAAGGCCGTGGACACAGCTGGTACATGATGAAATTATTAACTTCCCGTACCATAATTGCAAACACCGTCCGTCAGTTTAACAAATAATTATTTGATGCCAACATGTAAATGTTTTCACCGCCATATTTGTGAGCCCAGATCATTTAGTGTTCGTTCAATTCTTAATATTTATCATATATTAAGAATTGAACGAACACTACATTTAAATGTTATTTAAAATTAAACGTATTAAGTATATGTAATCATGAGTGGATGAATTTCATGATATAACTATACAAATCGAAATTCAACCGTATCTTAGTAGCTTTAAAATTCGTCCCCAATGTAGTTTAGGAAAAAGACTTGGAAGTTTACGCTCATATTTATGACATATGACAAATTGATCAGAATTTCAATTTTCAGTACAGCTTTTATCATGGTAAGCTATATAAGATGAATGAATGGACGCAGATTGTCCAAGATAGTTGGTGCTCCTTGGGAAGCTTTCGTTCAGCAGTGGACTGCGATAGGTAGATTTGGAGTATAAGTTTATTCTAATTTTTTTTTTTTTAATGAGTCAAAACCTCCCTGCTATGAAGAAGCATATGTCCCAACAGAAGATTACTAAATGACATTATCATATTGGTTATTTCATGAAATAATCATATGATCTAACGTAAGGTTTGATTTAGCATTTAACTAGTTTTGGCTGGTGGGCTTAAAAATCAATTCATAACGTGTGACGCGACAACCTGCTTTGGAATATTTAAAAAATTATAAAAAGTAATCAAAGTGAGACTCGTCGTATGTCACAGTCCCTATAACAACATTTTGTCACTGTTCCGACCTACTATTCAAACAGAGTGTAAAATCTCTGAGACAATACTTATTAACGGTTAGTTACGCTTTAGAACTTCGCTCTTTGCTTAGTAACCATAACTCGAAACGCTGGGAAAACAATGAAAGGAAAAAACAATAGTGTAAATATTCATTAAGGAAATATGTATCTATAATTACAGCGCCATCTAAGGCCTGATGGTGAACTAGCTCAATAAAAATTCTATTTGCTTACAGTTTACAATAAAAAAAGTGACTAAGTGCGAGTCGGACTTGCCTATGAAGGGTTCCGTAGCAGCGATTTATGACGTATTAAAAAAAACTACTTACTAGATCTCGTCAAACTCTTTTTCGGCAGAAGTTTACATTGCAATGTAGGTACTTACATCATACATTTTTGTTAGTTTTATCATTCTCTTCTTTTAGAAGTTACGAGGGGGTGACACATTTTATCACTTTGGAAGTGGCTCTCGCGTAAACTATTCAGTTTAGAAAAAAATGATATAAGAAACCTCAATATCATTTTTGAAGAGCTATCACCACATGTATAGGTTTGATAAAAAGAAAAATCAGTTTCAGTTCTGAGTATGGCAGACCCAAAAAAATTTTTTATTTTTTACTTTTTTTGTGAAAATTCTAATGCGTTTTCCAGAATACATCTACTTACCAAGTTTCAACAGTCTTATGGTTATTATAATATTATTATGGTTATTATATTATAACGGTCTTATAATTTCGGCAAAAAGTGGATGTGACTTACGGACGGACGGACAGACATGACGAATCTAAAAGAGTTCTGTTTTTTGCCATTTGGCTACAGAACCCTAAAAAATAATATACCAACACAAATGTTCTCGGTCCAACTTTTTATGCATTTGAGTCTAGAGCATTTTATTTTTTCTATTTCCTGGATTGTTTCTTTACTGTTAAATTGTTGATTAGTAACTATTTTAGGGTTAGCTCTTTTAATACGAGTATCCTCTCAACGATAAGAACATTAATGTTTCCACAGTATATTCTTCTCCGTTTCCTTGCTTTTTTTAAAAAAAACAACGCCCGCACCAAGAATAAATGCTGTGTCGTGAGGGACTTTACAAACACATAGGAAACGGACACAAAGAACACCCAGACTAAGAACAACAATTTGTGGATCACACAAAATGTTATCCCATTTGGGGTTTGAACCCATAACACTCAGCGTAGAAGAGAGCGGCGTGGCGACCGCTTTAACCACGAGGCCAACCGTGCAGTCATATTGTTTCCTTAGTATGATTAATTGCCCAGAGTATTACATAAATTTACTCAACATCCAATAAAAAATATGGCTAGATGTATTGATAATATGTATATAAGATTTATACCTTTATGTTCTAATAAATGGTTTAGAATTCCAATGGTTCCAGCCATTCATAATATCCTATCACAGCTATAGCAGATATCATTTATAATCTCTGATAAAGAATGATAAGACGGTCATTCATACATTACATTTTATCATTTTATTCTTGGGAAATGTTTACGAAGGAAACAGACAGAAATCTATTTCAATAAAAAGGTTTTAATGTTAAATCAGTACAATAAATATTAAAGAGGGGATTTTATTTATTTAACAGCAGCGGATATTAATGGATTGCTAATATTTGAAACATGTTTTCTTAAAAGGATGTACTTGACATTGACAACTAAGTTAGTACATTGACACCAGTAATTTTTGTGTTTTAGTGACGGCCAAATGTCAATTTTATAATTGTTAATTACATACACCATAGCTCATTATATATGTGGCATTGACATACTTTGTCACTGGAAGTTAATTTATTATACATATACTATATTTTTTTTTATATTTCATACATAATATGTAGATTATACATGTGTAACTAAAGTAATTTTAAAATATACAAAAAAATGTATGTAGTTGTAAAGTTGTGTGTATAGATATACATTCTCATGGGAACATGTTGACAATAATTAAGGAAGCTACAGATGGCATGTGAGAAATAATGACCCCATTGTCTTGCGAAGAAATTAGAGAAATTCTATGACAATGGTTGTCTACACATAGCCTAATGGTATTCTTAGTGTTCCTTGTTTAAATGTATTATAGGAAGCACTTACATTGTTTAGTCTATGCAGTTTTTTTTTCATATCGGCTGTGAAGTCTGTTAACACTTCAAGCTTACTATTTTCTAGATTCTCTTTTAGATTATTATAACATGTAATAACAGATGCAAAATATGTATTAACGTGTGTGTATCGCGTGTCATATTCTTCAGAAATTTGCCCGAAGACTAGAGGCGAATGTTTAATTTCTGGCGAAATAAGGCGACCACTCCAACACGGCCATTATCGACCTATAGCTGTCCCTTCCATTCTCTGCAAGGGGCTCGAACATATCAAAGAAAAATTTTCACAAAAAAAAATCTACTTTAAACAGAAAATATTCTTAAACAAATACTGTACTTGAAAGAATAAAAATACATTTTCTTGTGTCTAGAATAATTATTATTTTTGAAGTCGGTATCAGCCAATGTAGATTGACATTAGAATATGTACAACATTACGTACACAGGTGCAACACGGCACAGCGGACAAGTCGAAATGCGCGGGCGGTTGGGAGGGGTGTACAGTCATGTATTTGTGTCATTGATTTCATAATCCAGGTACTATCGTATATTATTGTACCAAAAATAACAATAATTGTAGACACAAGATTATATAATTTCTTTTACAGTGCATTTTTTGTTTCAGGATGCTTTCTGTTTGAAGTCAGTTTCTTTTTAGTTTAAATTTTGTTTCACTTCTTGATTTTTAGTGCATCTGTTGTACGACAACTAATTTTACGTGTGTTAAAATAGGCAGACCTACTAGACGCGCAACTCATATGGGACAGTGCCATTCCAATGAAACAAACGAAGAAAGGGAACGCAACCTATCTCAAAATAAGAAATCTACCTCTAGAGCCACTTCAAAAAAGACTTGTGAACAGTGTAAAACTGGGTTTTCAATAAAACGAGCAAATTTGAATAGGGCCATATGACAAGCACCAGCTTTCGAATAAAAAAAATCATCAAACTCGGTACACAGAGTAACAAGAAAAAAACCGAGTACTTCCTTATTATTTGAAATGTGACTTTAAGCTGAACCGATCTACAGCTAATCTTCTAGCGTACGTACGTACACACCTATAGGTTAAGGCAAAATATATATACGAATAGGGAGTAATTGACATTCAGACTTGGCTAGGCCAAGGCCTTCGTTAAGTACTTGCACCGTTCGCTTCTTTCCAAATTTCTAGCATTCGGCCTGCCCCCTGCTCTACAACTGGGTTGCCGCGTACCTGCACAAGCGACGTATTAGGTCCCCTGGGACCGTGACTACAATTTTCAAGGCGTAAACGCTGATGTACCTAATGCTCTGTCTCCTAATTGCTTTTTTTGCAGATAAATTTATGTTTGCCTTTACAATATTCATTGCTATACAGACGGTAGCACAATTTATGGACAGTTTTTTGTACACCCTACAGCCAAGTTAGCAGATGTTGACGAAAAACAACAGGAGTTTGTTGCTGTGCTCGATCTGATTTAAGATCGCACTTATCAATGGGGTTACGAGGATTAGGTTGAGTTCAGCGTCAAGAAAACAGGTATGCGCGCTAACTATCAAAGATTCCACTTCTTCCCTTCCCCACTTTTTAGAACACTAAACTGCCACTACTGGACAAGTTCAGTGTCCTGGATATGGATATTTACTGAAATCTCAACCCGCGACGGTACATAGAAAGCGTCACTAAGGCGGTCTCGTGGAAGTTAGGTGTACTGAATAAAGTGAGACCATTCGCTTGTAGGTGGAATACTGTTCTCATCTTTGCAATGGATCCCTACAGTATCTGCTAAACACTCTCGATTGGATGCAGCGGCGATCAGTCTACATTAGCGACAACAATATTATATCATGCTATGACCAAAAAGACTCTTAATGAAAAATGTTGTAAAAATGGTGGCAAATTATTGCTCTTGAGAGCTTCCAATGCCTATCCTGTGTAAACGGTTAAAGTTTCGCAAAATTAATGTATGAAAGAATTGTATATATCTTAAGATTGCCTCACTATAACATGCTATGGGCACCAGTTGTACCACGATGTACATAAGGTTGTGGGTTTTAAGACTATTTGATGAATTGGATAACTAGTTTGTATAATTATCTTTAATCTTTACCTATTGTAAGCTATTTTGTAGATCAAAATTTTATAGGATATAGACCTGAGGTGGTGTGTCAAGAGGTCATTTGTATGAAAGTGTGGTTCGGCCATGCAAAAACTCTCAAAATGTTTAAATATAGACTTTCTGCAGTAAAAATGGATTTAAGAATACTTTATTAGATAAGTGACAGTATTGAAAATTATTTTGCCTGTATTTCATTAAGTGATAAGTTATTAGGCGATTGCATAAGGATTTTAACATTTCCAATTAATTTAATCATGAATTTCATTTCTACGAGATATACTCTCACACTGGACTTATTTTGCAAACTTGCGTGGAAGCCAAGTTCACACAGAAACTGGCCGTATGTAATTAGTTTAAATTTGAAATATAAGTTAGCGAAAAACTAGCCAAATACAAATATGTTACAGTTTACTCTATGTTTATATTTTTTTTACTTAAGTATATCTATTCTAATTGAAACAAAAATATTGTTTCTTTTGTTCAACCTTTTATAATAAACAAAATTGTAATGTTACCACAGTTATGCCTTAGAATGTTTACAAACTTTATAACAAGAAAAATAATAGCTTATTAGGTATTAGTTTTAATCTGGGTATTATAATATTTGGTTTAGTATCATATGGTATTGTGGTATTGATATGTTAATACAAATGAACTATTTGCCACATTTATTTTCAAATATTAGATTTAAATATTTTGGCATAGTTGTAAGCGTAGTTACACACTTCATGTATGATCGTAGTGCTTGCAACAGTAATTCCCAAAAATAAACATAATACATATTATATTTACTGTGTTTATTTTTATTTGCTACTACTATGTTTATATTCGTTTTAACCGCTTAAATAACGTACTGGAGGTGGTAGCACCAGATGAGCTGACATTACCTTAAAAACATTCTAAATATTTTTATTATTTTTTTTTTGACAAATCAGTAGTGAATCTATTTCCATAGATCTCACGAAATATTGATTGATTTTAGAAGAAATAAGGTTACCTTTGAAAAACCTTACCTGTTTCCAAAGTTGTTCCGCCAGAACTCGGCAGCATCACTCTTAGTTATACGGAACTGGTCACCTGCAAATGTCCCGTTAGGGAACATTGCCTTCAACTCACTCAGCATGTGGCTAAACACTAAACTAAGCTTCGTCAAGTTACGCCTATAATGAGAATTCTCATCAAACATCTTTTCTTTTCCCTCTTTAAACAACTTAATAGCCTGTTTACATTTTCTTATCAAATTAATTATAAATATGTTAAAATGTTCATTACTATTCAACGCTTGCATATTGTCCTCGTACTTTGAGTATATAACGCGTAATCGTTGATATGTATCCGGTAGAATATCCAGGATAAATGGTGGACTGTTTTTCAAGTTCATCTTATGATGCTGACACAGTTTCACAACTTTATCCATTAGTTTCCAAGTTTTATCTAAAGTCCTCTTATCGGTTGCAAGCTTTGTGGGACATACCGCGTCTGAAAAAGCTCCATGTAACTTCGAAAATATCGAAGAAATGTTTTTCTGTTGTGATTTGTGACGAGGAGCCGCCATATTGAAGAGTCCGATGACATACAAATGAAAACAACGTTTTTTAACACGAAACTAAACTCAAAACACATGCATCACTTAATAATAATGTAGTAGACCGCGTGTCTTCTCATTATCACATAATCGAACCACATTTACGACACAAATATCGCACTATCTAACGATCGCTCACTGACACATCGCCGACGCGTATGACAATTTGACAATTAAAATGAATGAACCAAGTGACAGGAAGATTGTAGGTTGGTTTGGAGGACAAACTGGTGTTACCATTAAAAACGTAGTTTTACCAATAATTTTTTTTTTTAACTACATTTGCTACTAATCATTTTACATTTGTAATACTATTGACTTTAATGTAACATGTTTTTTGGTTTAGTGTATACAAGTTTAACGTTATTTCAAAGCTTTCACAACCTACTCAAACGTACAGTAAAATTGGTTTCTAGATAACTGCTATAAATCATCATCAACAGCCTTTTACAGTCCACTACTGGACATAGGTCTCTCCTTAGCAAGGAGGTTTTGACCTACTATTCCACACTGGCCAGACGGGTTGGAATAGGGTTTGTTTCAAGTTTTCCTTCTCTTTGTAATGATGTTGTCTTGTGTACTTGGTCCCTTAGTCGCCTTTTACGACACCCACGTAACATTTATTTAAATAAATATAAACCTACTTATAAGTAAAGGTATACATAATTGAAATTGCTCATTGCTCCAAAATGAAACAATAACTAATTATGATCGTTACAAATCGTAGAAAAATGGCATTTGATTCATTTTTTCAACTTTACTATCGATGGTAATACAAATATTCTCTTACAAGACTGGGATTATTTGTATGATTTTTATTTCTCGGAAATAACAAGGTTACACTACTTTTATTTTTAAAATGTTTGTATTTTCGTTTCTCACAACATAAATATCTCCAATGTCGCCCTAAGATCTTATTCTTACATTACTTATAAAGTTTTATAAAATAGAATAGATAAGATTTTTTAAATCATGCTTTCGTTTATGAAGTTTTCAAAAATATTAATTAAAAAGGAAATTTTACTTCTTTCAATACCAAGATTTGTTGAATTATTTTACTGCTAACCTCTATGCAAGAAATCATTTGCAATAAAAATAATAATTGAGGATATAATCATAATGAATTAGTGACATCAGAAATTGTTAATCGCAATTTGACAATGTTGTTATACAATGTACAAATCATAATCTGAAACATTTCTGAGCTAATACTTTATTTTCCCACATAATGCACCAAGTGATTTGCTAGCAATACTGATTTCAAACGTTTTATTTTTGCTGGAAAATCTTTCCTAAAACTGTTACTTACTGTTTTAATAATTAAGATTTTGAAATGGATTTTATTAATTTGTTTATGATAGCAATTAATATTCCACAATGTACATTTTTAGTGTTCTAAAGCCACTAATAAAACAAATTATTTACTTGATGTAACTGCCATCTTGCAAAGAATAAATGTATCTTTAGGCTTGGCCAAAAGATACCGTGACAATCTGTGTTAAAAAGTTTGTTTCAAAGATGGCGTCTTTTGCCAGGAGAAGGTTGTTGACGTTTAAGAATTGTCTGATAGAGGGCAGTAAAACAAATTAACATTTTCGGGTTATGTGTTTATCTTTAAACTCAACAAGTCAAACTGATAAAACTGAAATAAAGCAACAATACAAATAAAAAGTGAATGATAAATTGCATTAAATGTCGATTAACATTAATTTATTCCTCCTCATCTTCTTCATTGGCTTCGGTAGTCGAAGTTGTTTGTTTCTTGTGCTTTCGCTTTTTACTGTGCCTTTTTCCCTTTTTACTAATTCTGAAATATTACAATTAAAAAAACTCGTTAGTTTCAGCCAAGATAATTATTAAATTGGGTTCATAGTTAATTAAATAAGATATTAATATATACCAATGTTATCGTTAACAACAAATTCGAAGCTGCGCAGTGTTTCCAAACTAGATTAGGGTCAAACTATCTCTGACTCCTGTAACATGTTATACTCAAGGGAGTCAAAGTAAACACATGATTCTACTGTTGTAAAACTTTAAGGTGTTACAAACCTTTTGTTGTCACTCATTTTGTCAAGTTTTGCCAGAACCCACAATACTGACAACTTACCAAATTAAAGGGCATGACGAGGTCCAAGAAAAGTTAAACAGACGCGGAAACCTTCAACTATTTTGGAAGAAGGATGAAACATTAGATACAAAGTACACTGTCTGTATCGTAGGGTTTATGTACTTCCCTTTGTAGATTCTAGTTTCCATCCATGTATGTGTCAATAATATATTTTCTACGAGCTTTTTTTAGAAATATGTTTGGGGTTGGCTTTAAGTCTGCTATTTTTTACATGGGCTGACTGCCATCAGACATCCACAAACCAAAAACGACAGTCGGCATCGAAATTTTGTTATTCATAAATTTTACAATTTCTCACAAACAACTTTTGAAATTGTGTAGTTTTGTTCTTTAAAAAAATATAGCATCAAGGTGAAGTTCGAAATTCAATTTTGTTGTCCCTGTCCTAAAGGTATATATACCTGTGGTCGTAAATAAAAATATTGCACCCGACACTACTCTTGTGGAGTGGGACGCAGGTAGCTTTGAGTAAACATACAGTTCATCCCTGTTGCTCCGTCGCCGGAACAATAGATGCACCGATGATTTAGGCGTGGTCTATTAACACCGCCTACATCACGCGATATGACGAACATCGGATGATTCTGTGCCTCGTGGATCGACACACAATTATATGGGCCCGGCCGGGAATCGAACCTGTGACTTGCCACACAGGTATACTTTACGTATGTATTTACTGTGAATGAAGAAACTGTAAGCCTAGAGCTGTGACCCTGCTCTCTTCAATTTGCTGCAGTAGTTCGTGTTGTAGTGCATACCCTTCGTTTATCTCACTTGAAAACGTTTTCTATCTCTAGGTGATTTGGAGCGTGGTGGAAACCTATTAAAGTAAACGACCTAAACAATTTGTGTGTTTACACATTGCAATGACCTAGCATATGAAATATTCTATTTTATATTTAGTACGATCTTTCCTAAATAGTTACATTTCATAACTAAGGTACTTACGAGTATTTTAGAGTCCAATACTAAGTCGTGCTACTGTTTTTTTATAAGAGCCTACCAAAGTGGTTCCACTTTACCTGATGGTAAGCATGAATAGACTACAAGTGTTGTGGTCACCATACTTATTGTGAATGTAAATAATGCAGTATGGTGATACACGCTATTAAAGCCTAGTGTGATTTTTTTCAGTTTGGGGACGTAAAAGGCATAATAATCATTGTGGTAGTGGAAGATTCACACACTTACCGCGATAACTATAACCCCTACATCAATGGGCCTCCGGTTTCGCACTCACCAAGGAAACACGAAAGCACAGATGCTGTCGCTTAAGGTTAGTCTTCTGTGAGAGGATAGTACTGCCCCGATTGAGACGACTCCTTCGTGCAGAAATCAACGTGGCTCTACTACCTTGTAAACTTGCTTACACTTACATTTTAATATATTCTACCAGAGTTACAGCTGCCTTATATTAATAAGCTGTGAAAGGGTGGACAGACAGACAGACAGAACATTTTAAAATGACATATAAAAGTTTCTTGTAACTACTTCAGAATCTTCAATGGTTCAGAAGACGTAACGAGAAAGTTTTCTTTTTCAAGAAAGGTCTAATGACATTAACAAAGTGTCAATATTGTCAATTAAAACTGTTAGAACTGTTGTACTGTTAACAATTACTTGTTAATAGTACAACAGTTTTAGATTTAAGATATTTCAATATAGGGAAAAATAAAGAAGAATAAAGTAAAAGAAACTGTTGTTATTTACGTATTAAAAAAGTCATTGAGAAATATATTGAAACGCTTGACACATTTTAATCACAGCATTCATAGCGATGCTCACTTTTCCACAGATGGACAAGGACTTCTCTCGTATGCTTTGAATTTCAAGATGGCTCCTTTAACTCCAATCATGACATTGTCCACCGAATCCATAGCAAAAGTATTAACACCGCTCACCCTAAAAGATCCCAGATGCTTTGCACTTGTATTATCAGGATCAATAAGATACAGATTGCTATTCTCATCCATTGCATAAACTTCATCAGATCTGGTTACAAATATACCTGTCATTTTATCGGTTGGTAAACCTTTAATCTTAATAGGTATAGTGTACCCATTCTTCAGGATGTATGAGGTTTTAGTGGCAACAAAGTAAATGTTATTTCTTGGATCCACAGTTAAACCATGACCGTTGGGAATAGCAGAAAAAGTTTCCAGTTTCTGACCATCGTTTATTATTTTATGGACACGATTTTGTGGCCACGTGGCTATATACATGGCAGTTCCATCACTATTTACAGCTACATACATAACATCTTCACCCAAAGCTGTGTAAAGTTCAATAGAACCGTCATCTTTGTATTTATATACGCCGTTATCAGTAGCTAAATACACGATGTCATTAAGGTTATCAACACAAGTCGACTGGCCCAGACCGGCCACTTTGATTGTAGAGAATTCCCCACTCGATTCCATTATTTGGAGACTCATCTTCATTTCATCACTAATTAAAGTGAAGAAAACTTTTCCCGTTTTCCAGTAAATACTCATGTCTGCTGGTATTCCTGTGATATTCCTACGTTCTTCTAAAGAATAGTAGAAGTTGTTGAAGTTTAAAATCGAAGCGCAGACAGTGTCTTGAGTTTTTTGTCTCAGGAGACCCTGTCTGGTCATCACTGGGCTTGCTAGGACTGTTACTATTGATAAGACGAAGAATAATGTTATTTTCTCCATCTGAAACACCATAATTAACTTCAATTACTCCAACAACAGTGTATAGTAAATATAACAACAAAGTACAATTTCACTAATTTAATTCTGAATAAAATAAATTATCAAAAATGTTAAACAAAAGTTTAGTGAGTAATGTATCCCTTAAAATCAAATAGAAAGCACTAATCAAAATCCTAATAAGGCGATAAACACTCACTTATCCAAATTTTTAAGACTGTGTTGTTTACTGTCTTTCAACTCTGTGTTTGTTACTAACAAATGCGTTAATGTTATTTCTATAATACAGTTTGTCTCTTTATCTATAAATGATAATATTATCAAATTCAGAGTATTTATGACAAACTGTTATTTAACACGGAGACACTGCACGAGAAAAAGTTTTGACAAATGTGAGTCTGACTTTTAACTCTATTACTGAGGTTTTATAGAGCATTGTTGTTTTTAAAAGATTTTAATATTTTTATATGAATCTAAGTTTGTTGAGGTATTGTTTTTATGTGTGTATGTAGGTATGTAAGTTTCTTTCTTTCACTATAATATCTACATGCTTTAACTATTATTGTAACTACTTTTAAGTGGGGTATTCTTTTTTTTTAAAGACAACTTTAGCACTAGAAATATTTCTGTGAATCCAATTCATGAAATGGATACAAATAACACCCAGATTTACAATAACTTTTTGTGATTCACACAAGGTGTTGTCCTGCGGTCACAGTTTAAATCATAAACTACACCATCCGTGCAGTCAAGTAAGTCCGTGCGTTAGAAAACTCACATCATCTCGTCCTAAGCAACATCTACTCGTATGGTTCATTAATTGTAATTCGTTTTCTGGTAGACAATTCTGCATTTTAATAAGTGGTTACTTTCTAATCACGAAAATATTTTAAATGTTATGATATGACAAATTAACAATTTGTACTTTGGGAACTTTAAATATAGGTTTTGACTTACTAGAAATTCTACTCACTGACCGTAACTCTCAATTGATTTAGGAATTTGATTGTTTTACAGCTTTAAAGGACCGCAGACTTATCAGAGAAAAGGGCTTTGACTACAAAGTGATCATAAAAAGGTTCCTTTGTTGTTTTTAAGAAACGAATAGAGCGTGTGTCGGACGAAACGTGTTGTAGGGTTCCGTTGTTTACTAAATTAGCACTTTAAAGTTAATTTTTTTCTTAACGGATCACTGAATCGAAAAAGGGTCTTTAAACCTGGTCATGTTTTTGAAAAAGCTCTTCAGCAATACCTTGCAGAACAATCCACAAATAAAAACATCCCCTCTTAAGATGTAGGGGCTTAACATGAGTTTCCATGATATATCCACCATCTTTAAACCGAGAGCGGACCGACAGACACACAAACGTTCATCATGGAGAACCTATCAGAATTACTTGTTCGGTATACCCGAACAAGTAATTCTGATAGGAAAATAAGTTATACTCTAGGGCAGAATAATTAAAAAAGTTAACAATGCTTTTGGGTTAAAGCTTAGAGTTTTCTATAATTAATGTTATCTTGAAACAAAAACGTTCAACACAATACTTTTATCGTTAAATATCAATACCTATATTCTATGCTTTATTAAATTCTACAGGATTTGAAGTTTCTAAACTAGACTTAGTGAATTATAAGTAATTCTATTGTCTACAAAATTGATGAAGTTTCTTATAACAACAAATTTTGCAAGTTTTCAAGCAAACCCCTTTTTGGTTTCATAGAGACGTCGTAACTTTAGAAATTAATGCTGTTAAGACTAATATAATTCTCACTTAATATCTTTACTAATATATAGGTATCTAAAATGTTAAATTATTACAATTTTTAATTAAATACTTCAGTCACTGATAGTCATTTTCCATTAGACGACTCGTCTATATCATTGTTCTCTAAATCATTAAATAAAATTTAAATATCACCACCTCGACTTGATGCAGAATTTAGGTATTGTAGAAATCAATGAGTATTTGCTTCAATGGCGAAAAGACTGGTATGGGAAAACTACAAGACAATCGAGAGGATTGAGACATGATTAGATTGTGACTAGCTCCAAGAAGTGAACATTACTCAAATGTCTCCACATTGCCCCATTCCTCTCCTAAGAGGAAGTTAGATCCGATCGAGCATTCTCAAGACAAATTTTGTGATGCATGAGACCATGAAATCTTTCTCAGAGCACACTTCGAGGGTTATACTTTCTTACAGAGACATTGGAGTTTTTTTTTATTTATATATATATTTTATGCATATAGAAGGTGACAAAGGCGACCTTAATGCCGTGGGCATTTTCTACCAGTTGACCTTATAGCGATGCACAGCCAAAACAAGTTAGACGTACAGAACCTACTATGTGATTTCAGGATAAAATTGTAATTATAATAAAAAAATTGATTTCTACTTACACACATATAAATATACGTATATATAAATATAAACATACATTAAATAATGTATAAGAAAGTGATGAATCGGATAGGGTGTTTAGGAAATGCTTCGACAGTAGATATTTGAAACTTTGCCGAGTTTTTGCCATCACGATCTCGTGAGGGAGCGCGTTCCATAAAAGTACAGATTGTATCAAGAAGAAAATATCTAGATATCGTACGAGTACGAGAAACTTGATGCATAGTATGCCAAATGCATAACCACAGTATTGGCAGCAGTTGTAGGTGGGGGATGGAGAACACAAAATACTAAAACTTGAGAGAGTTGTAAAACTGTATAAAATATGGTGTTCTGATTTCATTTAAAAAGACATTATATTTTTCTATTCATAAATATGACTACAAATACAAGGTGAGAAATATTTTCTGTGTTTTTATTTACACAGGAATCAATAAAGTAATACAGACAGAAATTATTTCAGTAAGCTATTACTTTTAGCGTCAAAGATTTTCTGGTAAATAAGTGTGACCGATTCAGTCATGTATTCGATTCGATTCGGAATGCAGGATTTATCATTCTCGAGTGAAATTTTAAATTCACACTTAGTTTAGCGATGTCATCACATTATACCAATCCAACCAAAACTAAATATTTTTAGTATCCTTGTGGTGACTGTCACATATTGCGCAAACAAAGACATATTATAGCGCCATCTATCAAAGACACACCGAATTAAGTAGTAACTAACCCTGTATTGCGATATAGACATTCTCGCGTCGATTACTATACTAGATAGCTTCTCAACATCAACTATTGGACTATGACCCACCAGGCACGATTACCTCACCTGGTCGGAGGATCCTCCATTTGTGTTGGAGGGACATAACACCCGTTCCTCCACAGCCCGTCTCTGTCCACATCTTCAATAATATTTTATTTATACACTTTTTAATTTGATATTGATAAACGCGAAAACAATCAATTACCTAGTGGTAATTCAAGACTAGTTTTAAAATATTAATAAACACACTCATCAACAAACTAAAAAGAAAATCAGTGTAAAAAAAAATAGTCAACATAAAACTCCGTGTGTTTTATTCTTATTTTGACAGAATAATCTTGATCGAGTCAATTGTTTTGTGAAAGAAATCCACACAAATATAACGGTGCCCTCTATAAATAAATTCAAATATTTTTAAGTAATTATAAACCTAAATCTTCAATCAGAATTACATAATCCAATAATCGTTTTTACCATTTTCTCCTAGTGTATTCCAATACAAACAATCACACAGCCTACTTACATATTTTTCACTATTTCCACAAGTTTTTAAATACGTTACAATATACAGCACAGTATTATACTCCAATCTTTTTACGTAAAAATAATTTTTAAACTTCTAAATTATATAATAAAATGATCGTATTTACCATTTTCTCTTTGTATATTCCAATTAAAACGAACGCGCTGCCCACTTACATGCTTTTCACGAACTAAAGATGTAGCCATCAATCGTGTATATATATGCATTTATCTTCGTCGCTGTATCACAACAACAATGTTGATTGTAAATATTAAAGTATAACAATTACTTATTGTTTTAAATGATAGTAAACAACATTTTTTAACGATTATTTTTCAAGTTAGTCAATCTTATAACTAACTTTGTTGTTAATATTTTTTTTTTTTTCGCGGCGGAGCTACAAACATATAAGAACCGGATACAAAGAACACCAAGACTCAGAACAACAATTTATAGATCACACAAAGTGTTGTCCCATGTAAGGTTTGAACCGACAACACTCAGCGCAGTAAAGGGCGGCGTGTCGACCGCTTAAACCACTAGGCCAACCGTGTAATCAGTTTATTGTCTTATTACACTGATTTTGTGCCAAGATTAGTGGATAATATTTCACGTTGTAATAATATTGTGTTAAAAGTATTAAATTAGGTGATCATTAGAACTTATTGTGTGTAATTTTGCTAAAGCAGTTTATATTTACTTTATAGATAAAGTATTTAAAATAAAAGAATTTGTTGCAGCATTTGACTGTTTTGAGGAAATGGGTGAAAACCTTTTCTTTCATATTCTGTATTGTCTTCTTCCATACTTTTTGATGTGGAGGATATCGAATCAAAAACTAAAATAAATTTCATAAAATTATTAGTAAATTAAATCAATAACCTCGTTGGTCTAGCGGTTAGCCTATGCCAATAAAAAGATCTCGGATTCGATTAGGCGTCTCAGGTTTCCGGGTCAGCTCAAAAAGTGGTATTTCAACATGGTATTTTGGTGGTATTTCACGCCCGTGCAACACGGAGCACGTTAAGCCGTCGGTCCTGGTTATTATGAACATGTATGGCAATCATTTTTGGGAAGTCAGTGCCAACAAATAGACTGACAAATTTTGTTTTTTTTATCGTGTGGAAACCCCCACGGGCCGTCACCCCACCGAGGCTTACGGCGGGATGGTGTGTCGGAATCGGACCGACTAAAACCACACGGTGTGCCACTCTGCGCCTGACATAGGAGAGATCCGGGCACAGTTGTTACTACGACATCCAGAAATATACTGACAACTAGTTTAACCTTTAAATTCACTTCACTTTCAGGGTTGCAAAAGTTCGAAGCCAGTCGCTTTGTGGACTAACTAGTGTTCAGATAAAACTGGTTGAATTAGTAGCCGACCGCAAATAATCATGGAAGCAATAAAGGCTAGGAAAATGATATAAAATTTTAAGTAAGCAAGCAAACGCACCTAAACGTTCTGCCATGGCTTTTTAAGGATACCATACTTCAAAAGAAACAAAAGGATATAATATTAAAAAACAATTCAATTTAATGTCTTTATGCTTTATAAGTAAAAGGGTCTTGATAACTTGATTGATTAAGAAATTACAACATCATCGTCACATCAACAGCTTTTCATAGTCCATTGCTGGACATAGGCCTCTCCTTAAAGAAGAAGTTTAAGCCTACTATACCACGCAGGCCTGATGAGTATCAATAATGTTTGTATTAAGTTTCCCTTTTCTTCACAGTGCTGGTGTCTGCATAATTTGCTCCCTATTTATCCCGTGGGTGTCGCCACGAGATAAACAGGGGTGGCGACACTGGAATGAACACCTAAAAAGAAATCTCCAGAAATCGCTTTTGTGAAGTCGGTTAGTTACAATTATATTATTCATTATAAAGGTTAATATTGTATAATTTTAAGAATCCGATCAAAAATAAAAAACTCATAATTTAATGACCTTAATTTTGGTCAATTTTCATCGGTCCTTCTCATATATTATCATTAAATTTGCACTTGTTGATATCAAACCATGACATTTCATATAAATAATAAAAGAAAGTAGATAACAAAAATCTTCAAACGTACCTATTTCAAAAAATACATTAAGCCTAATATAGAACCTCTTTTTCATTTAGAGAAAGTTATATTAAAAAAAAAACGATTACACATTGCTCAGTTAGTTTTTCAATCAAGAAACTCCTTTCGTTTGAAATGGCTTCACTAATTAATTTCTTACAGTAGTGGATCGATACGTTCTCTTTACAAATACCTTGTATTAGTATTGCTTCATATCTGTGCTGCTTCAGCTCGGCTAGAGTTAAAGAGATTCATCTAAAATTAGTTACGTTTCGTCTCAGCTGGTCCAGCTGGTTGTGTCTAACATGCTCATTGCGTATTTATAATATTAGCATAAAAATATTAGTAGGATTTCTTAAATTATAACATGCATTCATACAAGTGTGTTTAGTATTCCAGAAGTACTTTTTATTAGTTACTGCCAGAACTATCGATTGATCACAAATTTTGAGAATCATACATTGAGATTGCCTTTATAAATTTTTTAAGATCGGGAGTAAAGACTGAGATTACTCGAAATTTAAGTTTATTATTGGTTCTTCTCGGCAAGTGCACATTCAATGTGATTTGCGGTGACTTATTTGCCAATTTTTAAGAAAACAATTGTTTGATGCCAATTATTCTGTGCCCCGGTCTTATTTGAATTGACTTGGTTCGATGATTTGTTTACACTAGAATCATAATCTCATATACTTATTCTGTCGTTTTTCCAATCCGTAACTGTCTTTAACAAGAATAAACAAAAGTCTTAATCGGTTGGAAAACCTATTGCTATAAATATATTGGCAGGCGCTTTTCTTCTATAATAATAATACTAATATCGTAGAAGACAACCTTCAAAATTGTTTCACTTAGTCACCAAGAATGTATGTACAACTGTTATTATATATTATTTCAAGGCTGTGGAATTCTAGAATATTCTATATCTAGGGCCGGGCTATTAAAACTAAGCAAAATAACAACCATTCTAAATCACAAATCCTCTTTAGTCATCATTATCACTCTGTGACTCTCTTTGCCCACTTTTATCATCTCAGCCGAAAGATATCTACAGCTGGTCATGGACCTTCCATAATATTCACCACAATAACTGACTCTACCTTTATCCAACAGCATTCATCATCCATCTTTGCGCTGTTTTGCTAGAGATAATCAGGATGCTTTTGCACATTTCAAAAGCTATTCTAATAACTAATAACCATGTCCGAAAACCAGTTAAAACGTAGTCATGACCCTCTACAAACATGTATAATATGGAATTAGGAATGTTAGTGCGCTATTATTATGTTAGTATGTTTTACGTGAGGGCAACTCGCTGTGAGTTTGACTTAAGAGAGGACAAAAATTTCGAAATTCAAAATAATGAAAGTGTTTTTAAAAACGAACGTTCTGTTCTTTTTTGTTTTAAAAAAGAGAACGCTCGCATTAGGAATAAATCCTCTACCGCGGGGAACTTTACAAACATACAAGAAACGGACACAAAGAACAGCCAGACTCAGAACAACAATTTATGGATCACACAAAGTGTTGACCCATGTGGTGTTTGAACCCACAGCACTCAGCGCAATAGAGAGCGGCGTGGCGTTAGTCTGTATTCGCAGCCTCTGCAATAATGTGAGGTATAGGCAAACTGTTGGCCTAACGCATCCAAATCAGTTCGTTCTCAATCCTTATGACTACATCTAATATGTATGATTTTTTTTTGAAGGTTTTTACTAATTACGAGTATATTCAATTGAGAATAATTCATCACACGATCTTAAGCCCATGTCACATTGGAATTGTGCTGTTCACGCGTGGGTGTCAATAACTTTTTTAATCTATGGCGACCTTGAATACAAATATCTGTGTGTACATATTATAACACATTATATAAATCACTATCAAGCTGGCCTCGGCATTTGTACGCTGCGTGCGATTAGAACAATCAGTGTACATTGATTCTTTTCATTTAGAGGTTTATGTTTCACTGTATTTAATCCACTTATGTTGAATGATAGATAAATTATCATCATGATCAACAACCTTTACTGGCACGCTGCTGAACACAGACTTTCCTTCAGAATGCTTTTGGAAGAAGGTTTCGGCCTAATATAATAGGGCTCGACTACACCCAGATGTGTTGGTACAGCCTTTGTTTCAAGTTTTCGTTCTGTTGTTCAGTGTAGTTTCCCTTGTTCAACTCCTGCGACACCCATGTAAGGAATAGAGTTGCTGCATCACACAGTCTGTTTAACAAATTATCGGCTGCGATATATCTTAATCGATACGACTTCTAAACCTTCAAAATAAAAACACATTACTACCTTAACGGTCGGCAACATGTTTCTGACCCTGAATTCGATGAAAAATCTGTATGGTTTAATCCAAGAATCTCAAACAAATCTATGCAGATTTCCCAGTCATACGTCACCGTATTGAATCGTAATATTACGCCACCCTATTTTAGTGAAATAATATTACCTGTATTTCTTTTCAAAGAAAACACGCAAGGAAATAAGATTTTCAATATTCCACAACTTTAGATTAAATGCCAGCAATTCTGGATCTGAATGGAAAACTATAAGTTTTATTTATTTGCGAGTTCCCCGAGGATTCAATCGTACCAGTTCGACGAATACGTTTTATTTCCAAAGAAAGGTAAACATACAATATAAATATATAAACAAAATTATTTACTTCCTTTAATCTTTAAGAATATTGCCTGTTATTACAAATTTTTGTTTAACTGGCGGTGTATGTATGTAACCATGGTTGTTGTATGTAACAATGTATAGTGAAATGTTGGCACTCAATTTTGAAGCAGATATTTTCAACCAATTGAGTGGAAATTTGGCACGCGCTTGTATATCACGTGTCAATGCAATATTCTGATCTGATGATGTCCTGGAAGGCAGTACACTGTAATGAAAAGACGCAATCCTATGGAGTTTGGAATCATATTAACTCATCTCAAAGAGTATTTTGTTTTAAGGTGGTATATAGGGTCTTGAAGGTGATCCTAGGAACTTCGTTATAAAACGAAATTAATTTGTCAATGTTCGGCTTGTTTTATTACTTGAAGTCCGTGTGGTGGCGGATTAAGAATACAGAGTGTCACCATCCTTATTCTTTCGATGGGTGTCGTAAGCGGCGACTTCGGGATCAAACTACCCAAGACAACCTCACTTCAAAGAGGAAAACTTGAAACAAACCCTATACCAAACCGTCTGGCCAGCGTGCTACAGTAGAGCAAAATCTCATTTTTAAGGAGAGGCCTACGAGTATGTCCGGAACTGGACTGTTAAAGGCCATTAATGTAATTTCTTGATGATCGTAGTTATAAATGGCAACCAGGGCTTCATGATGAACCTCGCAGGTGGACATAAGATTTCAGTAATAAAACGACGTAACCACTTCGAATTCAGGCATTTTCGAATCGTCTCGATGAGTACTTTAGCCCTAGAAAATATAAATGTATAACCCCGTTTTTTTAACTTTTACTATTAACTTATAATGTCATTGCACAGTTCAAGTTTAAAAGCTTATCGTGAGAAGAATAAAATAAAATGAAATAATGTTTTCCAGGAAAGATTATTTTATTCTTTTTAGCGTGTTTAAATATACTATAGTTTCTTCCAAAGAAGTTTCTTATATTTTTACTTTATTTTTTATTATTATATTATTATATTTATACCATAATCAATGTTTATTTGACAGTAGTTTATTTAGTATGAATATTTTACTTGTAGCGTTCATTCATAAAACATCGTTGTGAAAACTACTGGACCCATTATTTTATTACGACCATCCTCAAAAAACGTTGATTATTTCGAAACAAAACTATTTAAAATTTAGACTCATTAAAGTTTATGTACTTATTTTAATTTTGCAACAATATTTGTAAGATAAAACATTTAAAAATAATTAGGAAATCGTTTTGTAAAACCAGATTTTAAATGGTACGGAAATATATACAATGACAGTTCAGGTTATAGTGGCTAATTAAATACCATTCAAGCCTTGACTTATATCACTGTACCTATGGTTATTTTTCATAATACAACGTGATCAGTGCTTTTATCTTTATCTATTAATTTGTGACTGTACAAATGGGGTAGGGTTTATTCGAACACCTCGCCCCTCTCTACTGCGCTGTGTGTTATGGGTTCAAAACCCCACATGAGACAACACTTTGTGTGATCCACAAATTTGTTATTCTGAGTCTGAGTGTTCATTGTGTCCGTTTTTTATACGTTTGGAAAGCCCCCTGCGACACAGTATATCCTAATGAAAATGTTGTCTTTAAAAAAAATTTAAATACATTTAAGAATATGGTGCAAAACAGAATATTTATTTATTTTCTTTTTACTCTTTTTTGATGTTAACAGGAACATAAAATTATGCGAGTACTTTTGTTAGACCGTAATCAGATCAAATACAGTATATTTTGAGAGGGGTAATAAAAACACGCAACACAACACTTGCATTTTCTGATGTGTATCATGATTGGTCACATATTTCACCTGACCGGCACTTCTCGACTCTGATAATTGATTCGATCTCACGATCACACCTTCATTCTTCTGACCTTTGTATTTTGATCGCTTCACACCATGAGTGCAACTAAATATAGCCGTAAACATTCTATTTTCACATACTCATGTTGTCCCAAAAATTTTGAATAAAACCTTCAAATAAAGACGAGAAGTTTGAAGTTAAAAGTGTGTTGTTTGACAATATTTGCTTATTGCACAAATACGGTGACATTTAGGAAAGACACTGCTATAGCTTGAGACGAGTCCGCTTAAAAACTAAGGCTCATTTTTATAAAAATGTTTAAATGACATTCTGAACGCTTACACCCCTAGCTGCCGCTGTTCAACAAATCATCACCTAAAAGTTCCAAGAACAAGTTATAAACTTACAACTTTGATAATAGGGTCGCCCGTCGGTCAAAGTGACAGTTTTAGAAAATAACTTTTTACACTTTTTTTTGCCTGAGATTGAGTAGTTGTTAGTGATTGAACAATACTGTCATAGTTTTTGTCATAGTTTTCTTTGTGGATATTACGTCATTTTAAAAAAAAAATGATTACAATTTCACATTTACTGTTTTTTTTTGTGGGCGGGAGCAATAGCTGCAACTTCTAAATTAGTAACGTGACATAGTAGGCCAAAACATATTTTCTAAGGATAGGTCTATGTTCAGCAAGTGACCAGTAAAGACTGTTAGATAAAATTTTTAGATATTTTGGACATTTAACACACAACGCCATCTAGTTTTAAACTAAGTAGAGCTTGTACTATGATAACTAGACTGACTGATAGAATATATATTATACATAGAAAACACCCAAACTCCGAAACAAATATTTGCAGATTATACAAATATTTGCATTTGCGAACCCCAGCACAGTAGCCGCTTTCGTTACCGGTATGCCATCGAGGCAGTCAGTTGGTGTTGATGATGATGATGACAAATAAAATGAATGTAGATTTATAATAATTATGACTCTATTGTCTGACATAGAGTCAGACAGTAGAGTCAGCTTAAGTAAAAACTTTGAAGTTAATCTCTTCCATCGATTGGCCATGTCAGAAACTTTAAGTAACTGGTAGACTCTGACACTGATTAGGTACAGACTGTCACTTTTGTTTGTCAGTGATCACGTACAGATCGTGTTAAGTGTATTCTCTCTTAATGCTACCGAAATAGTACTGTGTAATACACCACACCTTATACTCGTATATCACAACAGTTGGACGTCTCATACATTTAAAAGAATGGTAGGCAACAACCCAATTATTCGTTTTTTGATTATGTTGTATATCCGTCAGTAATTAATATGTAAATGTCTAAACGACGTACCAATTGATACAAAACTGTTTATTGTATTTGCCAAAACAGTCCTACTGACATTATTTTTACGATCTTATCATCACTTCAATCCGGTTGTTAATTTGACAAAATACATTATCTTTTAATCTGTGAGTCTCCATTAATCAAAAACACACTGCCGCTTCGATTTCCGCTATCTCTTTTCGTTGGCGACACGACAGTAGTGTGGTATAACGGTTTGTTTGCAATCTGGCCTCGACTTGCTGGCGCCAAACGGCGCGCGCGCATTTATCCACGTTAGCTTATAGTGGATTATAAAAGTAGCCGACTATACTGATCGTTCACTTTGAATCCTATTTTTTAAAGTCTTATTTGATATCACCTAGTTATAATGGAATTATTAAATATTAGATAAATTTGCTTTATAGTTCTTCATTGTCTGTTTGAACCATTCCAATAATATTGTAATAGTTGACTAAGTGGGCAAACAAAAAAGCTCTCCAAGACCACAACACCGCAAAGAGAAAAAAAACAGACATATGTTTGTGGACTGTTAAAGGCTGTTGTAAACAGTTTTAGGGAGAAAATATATTTTCTGTAATTCTTTAAACACTTGCTACATTCTTAATATTCCGTAACTCATTCTTGGAAATCTTTGAGAAGGTTAGAAACAAGTAAATAATCTTGTCTATTGTTGTCAATCTAATTTATACTACTTATTTTGGTTTCACTTACAATCGAAACCATTTCGTCTGTATGTTATATTCCCCGACGAAATTATTTAACATATAAAGATAGCAAAAAAATCAAATTTAAATTGTAAAAACATAAAATCTGAAATGCAATAAAAGTAAAGGGCGATAATAACTCTAAGTTTGCATAATTTTGATTAAAAAACGACAGTATTCAAAGCTTAAACAAAGCACATATACTAAAAGCATATCCATACAAAACTTACGTCGATGTAGTCGAAAATCTCGTAGAATTTGCGTAGGTGTTACCAAATAAGGCCAAATCATTGTTAAGACTTATACAAAACTACTACTACAGCTTGCCTTGTAACAACCAACATATTCGATTACCGAACACTGTTAACACGATCATAAAACTACCATTACCTAATTTTAATTTAAATTAATTTGTTTCTAACGACTCTGGGATTAAGGTGTAGGTTTAAGTAACAGCTTTGCCTTTTTGTTTTGTACTAACACTTTTTTATTGACTCCAATCCGTGGAGTAGTAAGGGTCAGATTGATATTTCTAGCAAATGTTGAACGAGGCGATGTTCTTTGTTCTTCGATATCATCAATGATCAATTTGTTACAATTGTTAAGTTATTGTACGTACTTAATTCCCTTTTTTTATGTGGAAACCCGATAGAAATTCGTTTGGCCTCGTGTCGGTCTCGAGTCCGAATGATAACAGATTCGAAACTACAAAAACCTGCAGACGGATTATTCCGTCTGAACCTAACAGGATTTTTTTTCTTCTTTTAATGGTAACTACTGTTGTCAGTGTTTATTTATTAAGCTTGTTTTAAATATATCGAAGCTTAATATAGATAAGAAATTAAAAAGTATTAAAAACATAAAATGCCTGTTACATTTTTTGGAAATAAGCAATAATTATTTATGTTTTAGTTACGTAGCTATCGTAAATGTCACCATAAATTGGTAATCTGTCTTTTCGTTTGTGGGACACAACAAACATACCTCTCCTTAGAACGAAGGCTTTGGCTTACTGTATTACGCTGACCAGACGGATTGTTATAGGGTTTGTATCAAGTCTTTCTTCTCCTTGCAGTGATGTTGATTTGTGTAGATTGCTCCCTTGGACGCCTCTTTCGGCATCCACGGGATCAATTGGGAAGGTGACACTCTGTATTTTTAATCCGTTAGCATATGGAAATGTAACACGTTGTTATGTAAAATGTTATATTGCCATATTGATTATACTTAATAAACAGCGGAAGCGATGAAAATGATTACATTTTAATTAATAAAATACAGGATGGGCCAAGAATTTGTTAACATTTGAATCTAACATCCCACGTAAACAAGTAAAGGAATGGGTGAAGAAGTTCGAAGAGACGTGAAGCAAACTGGAGACCCACGGACTTCTCGGGCCGAAGAGAGCATGCAGCAAGTTTCTGCTTCTGGATTTCTTTCTATGGTTCTATTTTTTTAGTATATTTGTAGAATCGTGTCTACATCAATAAACCAAATACACTACGTTAACTAAAAGATGTCGCCGATCTCACGGTCTCTTTGCCGACAAGTATTCAAAAATTTCGGTGCTCGCTTAGAAGAGTGCAAAAGTCGAAATAGTGCTCATCTAGACGGTGTTATTTTTAATAAATAAATTTTTACTAATTAGTTTTCTTGTAAATAGATAACATTTGTAATATATCAAATGAGTTTCTTATACGACATTTTCAAATATTAACTAGTTCGTAGCCCATCCTGTACTTCGAATAAAGCGATACATAAAAAATTTCTTAATAAAATATTTTTTTTTGCTCTCTCTCCAACTCTAATGTATGTATATTATTTGATATTGGCTTGATCAATGTACACTGTGTACTTTTTGTGTTCATGTAGAACACAAAAAAGTGAAAAATCCAAACTGGCTGTCCTGAAAATTCAGTTGTAATTAATATCATGTTTACTTTAACTCATTTTCAGGTTACGTCCGTGCCTGTATAATTTTCTTTATTTTTTTTGATGAGAAAACTGGTGATGATGATATGAAAATTATAACATGCGCGAACAGATTATATGTACAGTACAGTAGAGTTAAGATAATATCAAATTATCTAACAACTATCTTGACACATCTCAGACGTGCAGAGCCTTTGCTAGATGTGTCATGCTAATCGAACTTCTAATAAACATAGTTATATGTTTCCAAATATTAAAATATCCTCATCATCACTAGTCTTTTACAGTCCACTGCTGGACGTGGGTCTCTTTTTACCAAGGAGATTTTGGCCTCCTATACGTACCATGGCCAGACGGGTTGGTAATAAGTTTTTTTCAAGTTTACCTTCAAGTTCAGCAGTGGACTACTAAAGGCTGGTGATGATGAAGGTGATGAAGTCCATTATGAGGAAACGTGACATTTTCCATGCGTGTTTACACTCGTAATCTTGGTACAGATGCGAAATTAACTCTGTCTGCCTGTTACGCTTTCACGGCTAAACCACTGCACCGATTTTAATGAACTTAAGCATGTAGATAATTAGAGTCTTGAGGCAGGACATACCGATAGCCGACATTATGTTTTAAGTTAAGGGAACCCAGGTCTTATCAACATATAATTATGAGTAAAACTCATACCCTCAATTAATACTCTGGACAAATAATTTGCACAAGAGAATCAAGTAAAACCACCAATGGACACATTCTCCTAAAAGATCCGAACATTTTAGAACAAGATCGATAAATCTAACCGACACGAGCGTGAACTCCAAAGTTTGCTATGGAGTTTACGTTTGTGGCCCAACTACACTCGTGTGCCATCGCTAATGTGTTTAGAAGAATTACAACTGGACGAAGAGTTTGTGTGTAAACTGTTAAGGGTAGGGACCTTTTGTGTCGTGATTTATGGCTTTGTATACGGTTTTGTGAGAGTAAGGCGCTGACCGCAATACTCGTGAAAAAGATTGTAGAAACGCAAAAGCAAATTCTTTCAATATATGTTAGAAATAATACGACTCTTAAACATGGTTAATTTTTATAAAACTTTTTCATTTCTGCTAAAAATAGTACAATACATTTTAGAACTAAAAATTTAATTATTTGTTCACTATATTTATATACTACACCCAATATAATTAGTATAGGACTAAATTATAATCTAACACGATATACAGTGGAAATAATTGATTAATTTATTTTGAAAATACATCAAATATATATACGGAATCGGTTTACATTAGAAGCTGAAAATAAAAACTTATTCGTATATCCGTTATAGACGCACACAACATTATTTGTACAGACAGTTAAAAAGAGTACAATTTGAACATATAACATTGAATAATGTAATTTTAACGAAAAACATAATTTAAAATAGAAATAATAGAAAATAAAAATCTATGAATCAAAAAACGTATTCCTTTAGAAAAAAATCGTATAAAAAGTACCAGATCATTTCTAAAACTAACCTACCGTATAATAGAACATCCCACAACCAAAGCAATTCGCTTTGTGATTCGAAGTTGAACCTAAGTAATATTACATCACTTGAAATAAGTAACAGTAAATGTCCTATTGCAAAAAATGCACGAGATTTCGACAATGACATTAAGTTGGATACCAGACAAATAAAAGTCACACATAAAGCAGAAAAAGATACACACATAATCAAAAGAATAGAAGTCAACCTTAACGTAGATTTCAAGAAACGATCACAATTTAACAAATCCACAAATGACTCATAACCTTGTATTATAGGTAAAAATAACGTAGTAAACAATGCAACACCTTTTATATCATATAAATGTTCTCCGTCTCTGAACAGAAATAACCTTAAAAATATTATCCAAGCGACGCAAGATGTTGTAAATACAGACACCAAATCTATTAGAGATGATGTTTCTTCAAGCAGACTTGAGAATATCTCCACAATATCGTCGAGATTATCCGGCGAAACGTAAAACGTTAGACAAAGAACGTGGACGTACCCTACTACTAAATGTTGCATGGCCAAATATTTAAACACATCTCTGGGAAAAGCAGAACGATTTGCCAGGTACAGCAGTAAGATCATCATAGGTACAGTTACGACAATGGACCCCCATTCAAATATATGGGATTCTGTTTGCACTGTTAAAATTCTTGATATTTGGTAACTAGTTATGTTAGATATTTCTGAGGTTTCAGTCTGATTATTCTCCATATACTCGTGTTGGGTAGAACTTTCGCCATTTTGCCACTCACTGTAATTTTGATCTGTTGTCATTTGCGTAACCGACATCCTGATGTTTCTGACGTTAAATACTGGTAAGTCCTAATGACTGCACAACTTGTGTGGCATATAAACATATATATGCAAGAATTCACACAAACTTTTAAAAACTCATGCGGTTAATGTAAAAACAAGGAAAATACTAATACAATTTTATTTAATTCTGTATGTTGTTCATTTTAATTAAATGTAGGTTTTATCAAACTTTCAATCAAATTAATTTGGTATTGAGTTAATAGTTTTAATAGACTGATACTTATTTGGAGTTCAAAAGTTTGATTAAGCACCGATCACACAGATTTGATATTAATTAAAATGATTTTGTTTATTTCATACTTTAAAGTGGAAACCAATTGTTTTAATAAATATCTCTGGATGATTTACGTAAATTTTTACAAATTCCTACTAAAGATTTACTTTGAATTATTTTTTTTAACATTTAGACATATCGTAAACTTTCATTTCAGAATGTGTTTCTATAAAATGTATGTACAGTATAATTTTTGTAATATCTAATTAACATCACATACATTTACAACATCAATAAATAGTACCTGTACGTAAAAAAATAGATTTTTAGAGAATAGAAACCCATAGTTAGGTCTATTATTTTGAATATTGCTATTATATTTTTTTTAAATTTAAACAATTGATAAATCAATTTAATTAACTGCCAACTAATTAGCTTCCTTGTAAATAAATAATTTTTATAGCATATCAAATGGTTATTTATACGATATTTTCTAATGTAATTCGTAGCCCACCCTTTTTTTTGTGCGGAAATCCCCACGGATACCACCGAAAGGTGGTTATGTCGGACCCGAACCGACCACAAATCGCACGCCGTCTCAGGTACCAGTAGCCAAGAAACCAGGTGCAACCTAGTAAGGAAATCCCTGGAACCCCGACGTACCCCGGGCCACTTACGGCTTGTAGATGAACCCCTCCCCCCTGTGTGTAAACCTCCATATTCCCTTTTCTTCCTGCTGCCAAAAAGGCGAGCGCGGTCCATAGCGCTCGCATCGCCACCCCGGCCTGCTTCTGCTAGGGTGACAGATGGCCTCACCTGCCACCCTCAGGCCTGCGCTTATGGAGGACGGAGATCGTTTAACAATCTCCGGTGCCTGAGTCTTTTGCGATACCTGGCTCGTTCTCGGGCCTGGCGGACTGGAAGAGTTCTGAACCCCTCCCGGTCCGGCTCCGCCATCTCTTTCGCAAGCATAACCTGTTCGCAGAAAGAGACAGCGTAGTTCCACGCGCTCTCGCTCCTTATCATGGCCGCAACCATGTTACTGAGTGAGAGAATCCCCACTCCGATGGCCGCCACGAGATCACGCCTCTGCTCCTCCCATGCTGGGTATTCAGCCAGTGTGTGGAGCGCTGTGTCCACGGTCTGGTCATCACAATGGTGGCACCCAGCTGTTGGCTCCTTGTGGATCAAACACGGGTAATCTCCGAAACATCCTTTTCCAGTGATAACTGCGTCAACCGGTATGAGAGGGTCCCGTGATGCCTCTCAAGCCAATCCTCCACAATAGGTCTTACTGCCGAGACAACGGCGTACCCAGCGCTAGGTTGCCCAAGTCGTTCTTTCCACTCCTCCACGAGGACCTGTCGCAGTTGGGATTTCTGATTTTCGATTGCCCGTGTCTCAGGACTCCGACCCAACTCCTGCGCCTCTTTGCGCCACTGATAAAGAGCCGCAAGGGCTCTCGCCTCTAGGTCCTATGGTGGAGTGCCGGCTAGGAGACTCGCAGCCTCAAAGGAGAACGTGCGGTACCCCCTTATAGTCCTGATGGCCAGCACTCGCTGCGGTCGTCGCAGTAGCGCGGCATTGCTGGCCTTCAGGGTCACCGCCCACATTGGGGCCCCATATAGAGTCATGGACCGCACGACTCCAGCTTCGTAGCCCATCCTATACTTTAACAGTACTAATCAGCATTTAACAAAAAATACACAAATACTATGTAATAAGAATAACAACACATTGTTTTAATAATTCGTTATCCTGTTATTGAGCATATATGTATAATTAAATAAGTAGACATACTGGTTCGGCTTAATGCTTAAAATTGGTATGTGATTAATGAGTATGTGTACAAAAGCAAACATAAACTATCTGATCACAAGAACCCTATGAATAACAAAGTCGTGACTGAAGGAATAATCCTAATTATCAATTATCTACAGAAAAAAATTACATAAACACACGTCACTTTTCGGCATTTTTTATACACACATAAGTCACTGAATCAATGATATCAAAATCCCACAGTACAATTAGGTGGTACATTCATCTGTAACAACCTAGAATCAAACACGATACCTTTCATTTTGGAGGAGTTCACATTTTTTGTTGCGGTGTTTTAGCGTACGTGTGGTAGCTATAAGTATAAATAAATTGGGTTGAAATGTATGGAAAGAGATTTTTTAACTTACTAGTGTTATTAGTGTAATTTAAATAAGGGATTGGTGAGTAAGGAGCGACCAATGTTTTATTTCATTTTAATTGTTAATCTAGTTTTTCCTTTCCAGAAAAATCATCTGTTATTAGTTAGATCCCCACGATATGTGTTGCAAGTGTTGGCAATTTCTAACATAAATTCTCTAGAAAAGATACAAATCTTTGTTTATATTCATGACTGACACTAAAATAAGTCTGCAATGTATACTAGTTTTTTAAATTAAGCAATTAAATTGGGTGCTTAATATAACTTTAGGCCTCTAGGCCGCCATAGCGTGGGGCACCATACTGCATTGTCTGCATTCGCAAACAGTATGGCAACCACCACTCTTGGATTCTATACATGCTTTCCATCAAGCAGAGTAGAGTCACTTTGGCAGGGTTCTATTAAAAAAAAACGCATATTGGAACCACCTATCTTACTGATATTGTAAAAGAAATATTTGAATTCCAATTCATTATACTAATACGTTTTCTAACCGAGAATCAGAAGCAGATTATGGAGTATTATTATTCTGCTAAAGGGGCGCATTATTCAAATAGAGATGTACCAGCGATCCTTACGAACATTTCAACACATCGTTTATAACCCATCTAATCTAAAAGGTACCGTATACTGTACGAGTATAGATGTAATACACACAATTTCAATAACTTTTTCCGTAAAATATGGAAATCATAAAGGTATTTTTATTCTATCACAAGATGTACTAGTTATCATCATCATCATCAACAGCCTTTTACAGTCCACTGCTAGACATAGGCCTCTCCTTAGCAAGGAGGTTTTGGCTACTATACCACGCTGGCTAGACGGGTTGAAATAGGGTTTATTTCAGGTTTTCCTTCTCTTTTTAATAATATTTTTCTTGATAAGTTCTTCCCTTAGTCGCAAATTACGACACCCACAGAATGAATAGGGGTGGCAGCACTGTGTATTCTTAATCCGTCACCACACGGACAATATAATGACAAATGTAGTTGTACTAGTATTAGGTCTTTATGACTAAATTTCATATCAAAGCACGTAGTTACAGTCTTGCCCACAGTGTTGTGATTTCTCAAATTAACTTTTATACCAATAATCGTTAAAATATACGAATAATCGAACTTATTTCTTTGATTTTCATCCTTAACGTTTTTTTTAGTATTTTAAAATGTACAGAATTCAACTGACATCTAACTGTCAATGAAAATGCATAATGCAAAATCTATCTACTCTATTTTGAGAGGTAATTTTTCAAAGTTGGCTTGATTTATATTAATTGATTTATATGTGAAATAACGCTATTTAAAAAATTTCGTAGACACAAACGCTGCTTTCCAAGGCAAAACAAAAACACTCGTTTCAAAACTCAGAACTCCACCAATTAGAATCTATGCCTCATGGAAGCTAACTGTGTGCATATTTTTCCATTTGAGTGTTTTATTATGTTTTTTTGGTTATCACTTTTTATAACAATCCTTCTTTATTGATTTACCCTAGCAATACTTATACAGGACTCTTAACTCTCATAATAATATCGAAAAAAAGACGTACTTTTGACATCTAAGCTCGTAAATTGACAGTGAAATGTTGATTATGAAAGAATTGATTAAAAATTACCTCTCGACATTTACAAGTACTCGTTGGTATATACTAAAATTTACTTCTAAAACCTAAGACAATTTGTGGGCTTTTACACTAACATCTATAAAAGTAAAATCGATTTGTGAATATTAGGAAATTATATCGAGAATCTGATAATTTAGTAATCGATTTCTTTGACATCCTAACTATTCTTTAATTTGTCAGATCTCTCATAAGGTACCTCTTAGATTAGATAGACTATCGTGATCTACCGTTTTACATAGAAATTATGTAGTGTCACGTTGGCTCGATAAATTGGTTAGGGTTTGTGTCAAGTTTTCTTCTCTTTGCAGTGTTGTTGTATTATATAATTTGTATCCATAGTCATACGATACCCACGAGATGAATACGTGTCTAAAGATCTCGTATAATTCATCACTATATCGATGATTTATCAATTGAATATAATATATTAAAAAGTCCTTCTCCACATAAACCTATCGGTTTTAAGTCCGTGTACATACTAACGACGCGATTTTCGGCCGAACATCCGGCGATTATCCGTCGTGCGCGGATGTTAACTATCAGTTCGGCCGACAAAAAAACGTATCACCGTGAACGTAAATGACGTTACACGAGGTTCTGAGAACACTTTGGTCTCTTGAGTTCTGAGAGATGAGTGATGGATATAAATTTGTTTAAAATATTACTGATTTTGAGACTATTATAAAATTTTGCACTGGAAACAAATCTTGTAATTGATACAGGTGTATCAATTGGCATTTAAGAATGCACCAATTTTGAACAAATTAATTGTAAATGATTGAATGTAAAGCTATATAAATTAGAGTAATAAATACAAGATAAAGCTTAAAATTCCAAGAAGAATAATTATGAGTTATTTATATATTTTAAAGAGAATGTTTTTCAGCCAAAGCGATTTCACGCCAGTGTATACTCTCACCGTGACAAGGTACCCTTAAGGTGCGAGGTTGGAGGAGTATATGTTAGAATATCCAAATAAAATTACCACAATGTTATAAATGTGTCTGTCTATTACACTTTGAAGACTAAAATAAACTGCTGGAACGATTTTAACGAAATACTTTGATTCTAAAGAAAGAATAGGAATGTTTCTTTTTATCGTGATAACCGAAATACACATGGTCGCAACTGCGGGCAAAAGCTACTTCCAGAAATAAATAAAGTCAATTAACATATTAGGTCAGTATGTTTATGTAAAATAGTTCTAAAATAAGCAAGTCTCTTTTAAAATACCGCCTTAAATATCTAAAAATCTTAATTTATAAACAAATATTTATTCCCTTACGAGGTTATGAAACGAATTATATCAACATAATTCGAATAACAGAAACGACAACAGCTGATAGAATCAGGTGTTGGATTCCAAAAACATCATTAAATAGTTGAATAGAAAGTGTATAATAACCAGGTGACCAAGTTAAATGAAACACATAATTGAGATGACTTATAACTTAAGAGTATACTTAAACTTTTACAGGAAATGATCTCATAAAGGATGTACGGAGGTGGATGAAATTAATCATGATTAAAAGCGCTAACAATTGTACTAGTCAGCAAAGCATT
The DNA here is from genome assembly GCA_949316085.1 of Hypercompe scribonia. Lineage (NCBI taxonomy): Eukaryota > Metazoa > Arthropoda > Insecta > Lepidoptera > Erebidae > Hypercompe > Hypercompe scribonia. The sequence continues at coordinate 7,076,550 of OX438992.1, read as the reverse complement.
GATCAATAAAACAGGTATATGAATAAATATGTTATATGTACAATTTATAGATAATTTCGAAGTTTGGATGTTTTCTATGTATAATATGTATGTATTTACAAAAAAAAAGTATATAAGTATTTATATCAGTTGTCTAGTGCCCATAGTACAAGCTCTGCTTAGTTTGGGACTAGATGGTGTTGTGTGACAGATGTCCGAAATATATATACTATACTATACTAATATAACTGCCATATACATAGATTTACATAGAAAACACTCAAATTCTGAAAGAAATATCTGCAGATCACATAAAATATGGTCCAACTCGGGAATCGAAACTGAGACTTCAAGCATAGGAGTCGCATACGCTACCCCTGCGCTACTAAGACAGTCATAACTAGGTTTGGCCTACTTCTCATGTGAATGTTTTTTTTTTCTCTTTTTTTATATTTAACCTACCACAGTGACTCTGTTCTGCCTGATGGAAAGCATGAATAGAATCCAAGAGCGGTGGTCGCCATACTCACCGTGAATGACGACAGTGTAATATGGCGACCCACGCTATGGGAACCTAATGTGATGCTTTTTCATGCCCCGCTTAAAGGACCCGGTATCGTAGTGGAAGGGAAAGACATGCGCTGGTAATGAATTCCAGGCTTTAACCGATCTGCACACGAAGGAAGAGCCGAACCGTTTAGTTCGGGAGCGTATGTCTACTATTGAATGTAGACTTTGTTACTTAATTTCGGTATCCTTCTAAAATAGTCCTTTTAATTTTAGATCACAAACAAAATACATCTTATACTTTCTTGTAAACAACAGTCAACAGTCAGTAGACTAACAATATTAACTATACAGTGAATTTTTGATTAGCTAAGGTGAGAATAACAAGTAGAGAGAGATGCATAATTTGGCGCATATATATCTTCTTCACTAGAATACAGAACATGTTGTGTGTGAAGTGTGTGTGTGTGAACAGTGAAGTTACCTTATACTGAATTTCCTGACCTGTGCAAAAAGACCTGCCTCTTCTATTGCCAAATTTCATTGAACAAATTTCTTTACCTTATAAAAGGTTATAGTGAGTCAACCTTAACAGATAAACGTATACAACCACGAATTTTTTTTAGAACTTTTAAAGTTGAACAACTCTGCCATTCATTATTTTTACGAATCTTTAACCGTATACACGGTGCACGCAATGAAAACTCTCACAAAGAATTATTTCTCCCCATTTTTGTAGCATTTTTCATTGATACTTTCCTCATTTTGACTGTACCGTGATGATATATAGCTTATAGCCATCCTCGCTAACTAGGCTGTCAAAAATTGAAAGAATTTTTCAAATTGGACCCATACTTTCTGAGACTAGTGCGTTCAACCAAACAAACAAACTCTTCAGTTTCATTACATTAGTCCCAAATGAGCACTAGTCATTTACGATATGGTGTATCGTATCTCCTTACCATATCATAAAAACTAAACTAAACCAAGAAGAAGTACAATCATATCAATGTTAAAAACGGCACGGAAGGCGTAGTGGTTCAAGCGGTCGCCATGTTGATGTCTACTGTCCAAACATAATTGATCTGAGCCTGGGTGTTCTTTGTGTCTTGTCTTGTATATTTTTGATACAAGACATATTCCTAATGCGGGCGTTATCTAACAAAAAAAAGGAAAAAAAAACAATACAAATAAAATTAAAAGGCACAGACACACGAATAGCAGCACTAGTCTTCTTCTTTTTATTAAATGTCCAGCTGTTTTCAGGATATTTTGGTAACAGCACACACAGGCACGCTATGGGTGTGCATTTGCGGCATGTATTGATATTCAGAGTGGACGAGTTCAGTTCATTTCAACGGACATCAAAATTTACGACACCTCAACGGATATATTGCGCGTTCGTATTAGGGTATCTGCTGGCACTTTTACATATGTGGCTGTAGTATATTGAGTACTGAGTTTCTTTGTTGTGTACATTCATTATGGGTATGATGTACTTCCAGCCGATTTCGGCAGCCAGTTTCAACGGAGACCAACCAACTACGTAGAATATGTTATAGTGCATAAATGTTTATACAAACGTTGACGCTCTGTTCTCTCACTCTTATAAACCGATGGAACAGCTATCCGACGCGACCGGGAGACACAAGGTGCAAGGTTGATGGTTTTACCTGCTTTCCAACGCACGGAGGTTAAGACTCGAACTACTTAACTCCAAGCATTTCTCTAATCAGAAAAATTCAATAACATGCGTATACCGTTAGACTAACGAGGTAGATAGCAAATGAGTCAAAAGGCACAAAAGTGTAGCTGTCGTTGGAGATTTCTCCCCAGAATTTGTTGAACTTCAGGCAATCTCAATAACATTCTGTGAAAAACAATGAAAAAATTATTTAACACCGCTTTGGTTTTTATGAGGCCATGTTAACACTCGAGTCGTGTCGGACTATAAAGTTCCGAAGTATGACTATCTCCAGGGTGTTAGAGTCACCTTTTAGAAGACATTTTTAGTTAAATTTGCACTGGTGCTTTTCGCTCACGTGTTTATTTTTTATTTCGTTAATATTTCAGTTGTACAGACACACCTATTTGCATAGTCACTTTACCATGAATAAACACTCAAAGAAGCATGATATCGCGCGCAGTTGAAAAACTAACTGTGGAAAATATCGTCCTATAAAAATATTACAGGAACCTTTGCAATACACTTGTGTTATATTTAGGTAACAAAATGATGTGCCCTTTTTTCCTACACAGTCAATAGTTTATGTAAATATGAGTACTCTGAAGTCCATCATAGCGAAATAGACGTTCAACAAACAACTGCAATATCGAGTTACTATACATAATAACAGTTGAACAGCAATCCGATTAATCATTGTCCGTTGAACACTGTTTACAATAAACAATCGATATTAAACTCGATACTGTTTAGTCCTATTAAATGGGTCACTCGATCATTGTGATTTGTCTAGATAACTCGATATTAATCGTGGCTTTTCCTGTTTGGTTTGTAATTCTGCAAATGTTATTGATGACAGTTGATTTTCCAATTAAACTGTCGTTTGTTAGTATTAATAACAACTTTAAAAATATAAGTTAATGTGCTGCTGCCGTTACGAGTCTTAAGAATACAAGTGCACATTACTTTAGCTTATGTATTTACTATTTATAATTACATATATGTTAAATATTTCGGATATTTGATACACAACGTCATCTAGCTACAAACTAAGCATAACTTGTACTATGATAGCTAGGTTAAGTGATAGAATACTTTATTTTTGTAAATACATACATAAACATGCATAGAAAAAACCCAAACTTCGAAGCAAAAAATTGGCAGATCATGCATACATTTGGTCCGACCCGGGAATCCGAGACTCGACTTCTCGCGGTTGACGCAGTGGTAGCGTATGTCACTGCGTCAGTGAGGCAGTCAGTTTTAAATTTAATGCACATATTGTACGTATAAAGAAGGCCTTATTGCCATGCCATTTTCTCCGAAGCGACCAGGTGATGTTGAAAAATGATGCAGCAGGTGCAGAGATCAAATATTAAATGTGATATAAACGACAAAAATTTGACTTTTAAATAGAAGATGAGACTACATTAGATGTAACTAATACACATAAATTCACTATTATATTTACTTGGATACCTCAGAGATTTCTTTTCTAGTGAGACAGATGTTTTACGAGCAATCGTACAATGAAACATTTCTAGACACATTTATCTGATATAGAAACTACACACGATCAAGCCATGCCGACACATTACACCGCATCCTAACAGATTAAAATATACTTTAACAAAAAGGTAGTAAGAGCCAAATTCGAGTTCTGTCCTAACCACCGCCACGTTCTTCTATTACACGTATACAGGTATATATGTAGTTCATTATGTCTTTTTAGTCGCAATAAGGAAAAAGTAAGACGCCAATAAGCCATCCTGAACATTCGAATCACGCTCCGAATTTGAGTAGAAGACAGCCCTGTCGTATTTCAATCAATGGCTACTTTATTTGTTTTTCTGTTTATCGCAAGTCGTTCACTTATATGCCTTATCACTAAATTGAACTGGTAAGGGACAAAAGGCCTTGGTGTAAGTGGCAATTTTTTTCGACTGTTTAGGGTTGCTACGGCAGATTTTTTTTAAAAGATTAAAATCGTCATACGTGTTTCACTTTTTAGAAGGCAAAATGTTTATAGCCCGACTTTAAAAATTAAGTAAACTGATGATTAAAAAATCTTGCATTGAAAATTAGTTTATTTTTAAAGTGCATTTTCTTTCTTTTTTTCTATATAAGGAACCTGCCAAAGTGACTCTACTCTGCCTGATAGAATAGAATAGAGGAATAAGAATAGAACCCAAGAGATATAGATATGTAGAATGCAGACTATGCAGTGTGGCGGCCTAGTGAGACGTTTTTTTACGCCTCGTTTTGGGATGTAAAAGGCATGACAGTCATCGTAGCAGTGTAAGGCTCACAAAGTTACCACAAAAACTCTTGCAAACATGAGCCTCCGGTCTCACACTCACCAACAAAACATGAGAGCACGGATGCTATCGCTTTTGGTTGGTCTTCTGTGGGAAGGTAGTACAGCCCCGGTCGAGCCAGCCCGTTCGTGCTGAAATCAGTGTGGCTCTGCTACCTATTAAGATCCTAAAAAGAATTGTTTTTCTGCTTTGGAATATACTTATAACCATTTACAACACGAAGTTACATTTTGACACTTAGTTGACCTTTACAGGAAGCATCCAGTAACGATTTGGTAATTAAAAACGATTTCTGGCTAAAAAATTTCCCACATATTTCACGTGAACTATTTTTTATCTTATTTACTTCTATTCACGAGTACGAATAAAGTGAAACAGCTGTTGAGATAAGAACAATAAATTCACACCATTTTAAATACTCTTGTGCTACTACGGTATCCAATTTAAATTGACACAAAAGGAATATAATGAATAGATGCTATACCTTCATATATCTATGTCAAAATACAGCTTACAATGAAGCTTTTTCGATTTTTATCCAGTGTTTTTTAATAGCAGCGACACCATTTTACCGAGCTAGCTTTTGTGTGCTCCATTAACACCGTTACAAAAGAGTGACCTTCCCGCCAGTTAAAGCCTTAACGGTGATATGTGAATAGTGCTATAATGTAAAAAAGATATCGTTAAAATTTTGAAAATGACCTTTCACGCTTTCATCGTCTTCCTTGAAAAACCTTACAACGTCTGCTACTGTTGCCTCTCTGAAATATTTTAATTCAATCTAAAGTTGGCTTTAAAAGATGGTTCTTAGCAATAAGGCCACCCTTTGTGCATTATATATCTGTCATTTTATGTACTCTTTTGCAACTCTATAACATGGTGTACAAATAAAGAAGTTTCCATCTATTTACCTAAGTTTTTAATTAAACTCTCAAAGAAGAGACTGTTTCACTTACGACTTTAGGTAAGCCAATTATTTTGCGATATTGTAAACCAATTTACAACAAAATCAGTTTATAAACAGTTTTATTTTTAAATTATTGTACTTTGCAGTCCTATGTTATCAAATTTTTATTGATAAGGTACGTACATGTACATACCTAAACTTCTTTAAATTTTCAAAAACCAAACACAATGCAACAACAAAGAAATAAAAAAGACTGTATTGTACCGTACGCTGACATTACAAATTATCAGACAGAGTGCTACAATATAATTAATGATGCCTTCAGCCCACATGACTAATAGTGAATTTTCGCCAAAACTCTTGGCAACCCTGACGTCGACCTGCTTATCTTGCGCATGATTAAGCTCTCAGACGTCTTGCACAAAATACAGGAAAACCGACCACTTTTCTTCCTTGCACTAGTTTTTTATTCAGCAGTACTATAGGTACCGATAGAAGAAAAATTTTGTCTGAATAATATTATTTTGTATTCCACTGAAATTAACTATACTAGGCAGCTCTTTGGTCATGTAGAATCTTAATTAAAATCAAAACCTAAATAATTTAAATTGTTATTTTTATAAGTAATATTTTTGTCTTAATTTCATACTTGTCTGTTATAAAAAAGATACAGGGCTTACGGCCAGATGAGTAAAAAAAAATCAATTAAAACCAGTTTTATGTGAGGCCGTGGTGTTCCGAAGCCGACTCTCGCATTAATAATAAAATTTTAATCTGCTGTGCTTTGCTTCTATTTTGTCATGTGTTTTTTTTCTTCGGAAAGTAAGACTATATATTTGAACAACTATATTTTGTTTTTGTAAAATTTGTAAATTTATATAAATTAATTTGTCTGATCCCAAAGTAAGCAAAGCCTGTATTATAGTAATCAGACAGAAGATAAATATACTTATATATTTCTAAATACATACAGATTGTAGACAAATTACACCCACATACAGAACAAAAGATCGTGTTTCTCACACAAAGATTTATCCTGAGTGGGTATCGAATCCACCAGTTATGGCTTATCAAATAAATATATTACGTGATTATAATTGAGTTGCTGGTTAACACTGCAACACTATGCAATAAAGCTAGCTCGGAGTATTTAGAAGTATAACATTATCCCAGTATTTTTGAAAAAAGAAAAGCCTAAGTTATTATAAAAGAAAGGTAACAGTACTTTGATATTTCATGACAATTGTACTTTTTAAAAGTTGAACATAATATTATATATAAATAGTATATAAGTGAGTTTAACAACATATAAAATAATAAAATCAGAATCCACTAGACGTAATGAAAGATAAATAATTTACATTACGCTTTTTTTGTAATCAGTACACAGCAGGCGCAGTCTCCGTCAGCCGCCATTACAGTTCCTCATTGTTTAGTGAACATGCTTACACCATATTGTTTGTACTTGTATTATTTAAACATCTGATCTTGCAACAAATTTTTATACATTTCACAATATTTCTGCTAAGGCTTCTTACGAGTTATTTCTGCCAAGGCTTCTTGACTGCTCTGTTAATGTGGTAGTTGTAATCTTCACTTCGAAGCCAGAGATCATCTATCCCAACTAGGAAAATTAATGTACGATGAGCACGATTATAAATATTCCTTGTCTGAGTGTAATTTATCTGTGATTATATTTGTATTAAGTCAAATCAACGTATCGCTGTCCACTGCTGACCGAAAGTCTCCCCCAAGAAGCACCAACTACCCCAGTCTTGGGCAATCTTCATCCATTCGCTGTTAGACGTTGGTCGATCATGCCACATGTTTATTAGTGAGCTGGTAATCATGCTACAATTATTTTTAAGTAAATGAGCAGACGGTTCCCTATCCTCATGACCTTCTATAACAGAAAAGACGTGAGTCTGTTATCGGCATGTGCTGGCCTCAGGAATAGATCACAACCAACTATTTGCTATATATCCATATATTTGAAGGTCAATGAAATTGATGATATTGTTGAGATTTTGGTTGCACATGTGGACATAATCGACAATCGTATGAAGTAACCAGTGTAATCTAAAAAGTAGTCAAAAGAGATAAGGATTTGGAGACAATGATCAGTTTCCATTATCTTAAATTACTTTAGAAAAATTAATTTCATTATTTTTTATTATACACTCGAGAGTGAGTCTCATATTTAAAATTCTATTGCCGTTTGTCCATAATTACACACAAGTAATTTAATTGATCCAGTTTATTTAGAGCAAAAGCAGAGTTTATTCTGTCAGTGTGGTGATAGATCAGGAATATAGACTGTCGACACCCTTAATCATTCCATGGGTAAATGAACAAACTAGGAGACGCTTATGTCCAGCAGTGTACTGTTAAAAACTGTTGATGATTCAAAGAAACTTACCAATCATAGATTATAAACCCGAAAAGAAATTATGTAATTTGTTTCTACAGAATGTAAAACCTTTAAAATCGATATTAGTTAATGTAGCAATAGTCACAAGACATCAATATATATTTAAGAGGTTAGATTCATTTCATCATAGGTTTTCGTTACATTCTATATCATTGCCCAATATATATAAAGATATGGGTAAGAGAAGCCTTACAATGCGTAATAAGTATACGGTTAAATCAATTAAACCCATTACACGTAATAACATTGTATCACGCTAGTAATTCCAAACCAGATTATTACTTTACTTTCAGAGGTCTGAGATACAAGCAGAAGCGGTAAGCGGTAACGATTTCAGTTCGGCTCTTCTTTCCTGTGCAAATCAGTTAAAATCTGGAACTTATTACTAGTGCATGTGTTTCCCTCCCACTATGATTCCGGGTCATTTAAGCGGGGCGTAAAAAAGCGTCTCACTAGACCGCCATAGTGTAGGTCACCATACTGAATTGTCTGCCTTCACAATGAGTATGGTGATAACCATTCTTGGATTCTATTCATGCTTTCCATCAGGCAGAGTAAAGTCACTTTGGTAGGTAGAGAACAAAAAAAAAGATTATTTCAACTGTTTATAGAAGTCCCCCATTTTGTGTGAAAGCAACCAGTATTTTAGAAAATCTCGGTCACAAACATTAATGGCGTTGTTCTGTGTAAATACTAATGTAACATAATACGTTTACAAAAATGTTTTGACATCAGGGATAAAGGTTTGTAATATAAGAATTTCTTTTTGTTTTTTTTTTAACTGTGCGGAAGTCCCCCCGGCAACCACTGGTTATGTCGGACTCGAACCGACCAAAAACCGCACGTCGTCTTAGGTACTAGTAGCCCGGGAACTAGGTGTGCCCTAGAAAGGAAATCCCTGGAACTCCGACGTACCTCGGGCCATTTACCTACAGCTTCTAGATGACCCCTTTTCTGCCTCCAAAACAGCACATGCTCCGTAGCACGTCGCGCTGCCCTCCTGGCTTGCTTCTGCTAGGGTGACGGATGGCCTAACCTATCATCCCTAGGTTTGTGCTTATGGAGGACGGAGATCGTTCTGCGATCGCCGGCGCCAGTGAGAGAGAATTCCCACTCCGATGGCCCGCATAAGGTCACGCCTCAGCTCCGTTCATGCTGGGCATTCTGCCAGCGTGTGGAGCACCGTGTCCACGGTCCGGCCACCGCAGTGGTGACAATCAGGCGTTGGCTCCTTTCGGATTAGATACAGGTGATCTCCAAAGCAGCAAACAAATTTTACTTATTTGTTTATATTTATTTAATATTACACTATGTGTTACTAATATTTTATAAAATATGTAAATCACTTTAATTTCCTTTCCATCTCAGGTTTTTCTTTTTATTCCATGGTTGCCGATAAGAGATTGGTTCTGAGCGAGATTGGCACGTGTACTTTCTTAATTCTAAGTTAACTTTGTAATTAATCTGGTGTACGATAAAGAAAGATTATTATTATAGTCAAAGTAAGAAAATTGAGTGAAATAACCACAAAAAATTCATGTAACAAGTGTGTCATAGAGTCTGTCCACAAAGTTGTCTGGCCATCATTTAGGTCAAACTCTTACTTTAAGAAAAAAACGTTATTAATGGCAATAACTTCACGCTAAATCGTTGTACTTGAACCAAACATCTAGGCTGATTACATACCACAACTACTTCTCATGATAAATATTAGCCATATATCGTGTAAAATATACATTGCCTATTTTCTAAACTTCTCAGTAACTGCTTTAGTTTAAAACAGGCAATGTAATTTGTAATAAATAACGTATCACGAGATTTGATATCGCGTTATTATGTAGCTGACGAGCTTCCAGGCTCAAGCTATTGCGTTGATTGATACACGAACATTATAAAGGCGACGTTCGACGTAAGCTGAACGGAGCGTAACAAGCGAAACGGAGAGGAGTTATTGTACTCGTACTCATATGAGGAACGGTGCGACAGATTTCCTTCTGTACTAAATCTAGTTTACTGCAGAAGTACCTATAATAAAGCATTAAAAACTTTTATGAGATAAACCTTTAACACTTTATCCTAGGCCCGTAGAGTAGATTTTTTTTTTATTCTATGTAAGTCTCTACCAGCTATACCTCATTGCAGCCAGCCAATCTGAACACCTAGTGTTTTCATAGGACATTTCGTTTTTTTAATACGTATTAATATTTTGTAAGTATATTTTAGTATAGGTTTTTACATAGTATTAGAATCCTTGAATAGATTTTATATATATCTTTACTATATGGTTGTTTATAAGATATTGTTACACAGCAATAAGGTCGACATTGGAAATTATTCTTTTATAATTTTTTGTTGAATTAAAAGAGGTTTAAAAAAGTTAAAGTTCATTAAGTTCTGGAGTGGGGACCACGTACTGGGAAACGCAGCGTAGGTAGGCCTCCACAAGGTGGTTCGACGACCTGGTGAAGGTCGCGGGAAGTTGCTGGATATAAGCGGTACGGAACCGGCTGTTGTGGAGAAACTTGGGAGAGGTCTATGGCCTGCAGCGGACGTCTTTTGGCTGAGATGATGATAATGATGATGAAAAGAGGTTTTCTATTGCTATTGATAAAATACTAGAACTTAATGAGTCACATTATGAACATATTCACAAGAAAACATCTTCGCTCGTTTCCAAATAATTCTCGCCTCGTTTCGCTTTAATGGAATCATACACGAATGTAAATTATTATAGATCTAAAAAACTTACGATGGACGTTTTGATATATTAATGTTTTGGTGAACAAATTAAGATATCAATGAAAGTTATAAGTGACACTTTAATGATAGTACCAGTCACTTGTAGACCACCTGCGATGGTTTTATAATAGTTTTTTACATTCATCGAGAAATGTTCATTAAAATAATATTTGATTATATAGAAATACTTCAGTTATATTTGTAGCGAAACTCAATTACATACATAGATACATAAAATCACACCTGTTTCCCCGGAGGGGTAGGCAGAGGTATATTAAACGCTCACTTTTCACCAGTGTTTTAATATCACGTATTCTTATAATTACATTTTTTTTAATTTAAAATGGAAATGTGAAATTGTGCTTATTATTACGTTACGTTATTTTGAGTCGTAACTATTTGGCCAATCATATTTTAAATATTGCATGATATACATTATATGAAGCTTGTAAAAGGACATAGGGAGAAAGAAACTGTTCCCTAGGAATATAAAGTACGATTTATGGGTGGAAGAAGAATCTAGTGAATGAAGAAAATAAATTAATATTTCGGACATTTAACAGCAGAGCAGATAAGCAGAGCTTGTGCTATGATAACTAGACTGACTGATAGAATACTTATATACCTTTTTTTGTAAATACATATATATTATACATAGAAAACATCCAAACTTCGAAACAAATACTTGCAGATCATACAAACATTTGGTCCGACCCGGGAATCGAACCCCAGACGTCAAGCACAGCAGTCGCATTCACTACCATTGCGCCACCGAGGCAGTTAAATGAATGAATAATAATTATATCATTAATATTTTAATGATAATTTAGATTTAGAATTCTTCAAATAGTTGCAACTAATACCCATTATCTAAAAAATAATGAATCAATAATAATTCTGCATTGTCTACATTCGCAACGAGTGTGGTTACCACAACTCTTGGATTCATTCATGCTTTCTATCAGGCTGACTTAAGTCACTTTGGCAAGCTCTTTAAATAAAAAAAAGTGAAACGATATAAGTAAAAATTTGTTTTATGACAATTGTAATACTTTGATTTTTTTGTAATACAATTTCATTTTATAACATATCCTTCTTTTTCTTTGTCATCACTCAAACTTAAAGCCTTTGCGTAGAAAACGATTCTTTATTCGTCCAAAAATAGCTTAAAATTTCAATTTAAGCTTAGATTGATTCGTATAAACACTTATATGTCACTGTTCTCGAAAAACTTGTTATACTAGTAATAATAAATGTATGAGACAAATTGAAGAACAAGTATAATGGATTAGATATAAATACTTAAACATTCGCACATAAGGGAATTTTTGGACGCTTTGTTACTTTTAAAATTGGTGCACTTAGAAATGTTTTATAATAATAATAAGCTTGTAAAATATATTGGGATAGAACAATTATAACAGATAAAACCATACATTACAACCGTCCAGATATAATCGTTCACGATAAAATCAGCAACATTGTTTACATTATAGATATAGCGATCTCGAACACATATAATCTTCAGTCAACAATTTCAAAAAGCTTTCAAAATACCAAGACCTTGCAATAAAATTAAAAACACAATGGAGAGCTCACATAGTACACATAGTTCCAATAGTTCTATCATCAACAGGTACAGTACCTAAAACTCTCACTCAAAATCTTGATTTGACTTGATTACTTCACATGCCTTCACATTTCTTTCATCTGCTCCAAAAAGCCATCATACTCAATACCTACCGAATTACTCGTAAATTTCTAACATCTTCATCTATATCATCTTAGATAGATGCTAGATTCTATCTAACGTATCATGCTTGGTTTAGGCCCGCATGACTTGACCCCTCGGTTGGGCATAAATTTACGCTTGCCCGGGTATTGGGGGATCTCTGCCTGGGTCGACTTATAGTTCTCTCCCACTCGTGGGTCTAATATGGAATCTCAAATCAAAAATAAAAACCTAAATGTAGAAGGAGAGAAGGAGAAGAAGGAGAAGAACGAGAAGAACGAGAAAAACGTAAGAGTGCATGACTTCTCGTCCAACTTAAAGGACGCATCAGCTGGGACGCCTATGTCGACGAAGCTCCCAGAAGTCATTACGACTGCCGGGAGCCGCAGAACATCGGAACGATTGCGTTCCAGGTCTACATGTTCGTCGGATGGCACGGCAGGTGACCTGATGGAAACGGCGCTGTGCGACTCCCGAAAACGCGAGCGCTCCAGAGACGAGGAGAGCGACACGTCTCAGGAGATGTTGCCTCCTAAAGTCGCCAGCAACCGTAGAGGAAGGTCGCGAACTTCGGTCTCGATCCCGTCAGGCTCCGTCTTCTGTAAGGCGGAAGCCTATAGGCGGGTTAGGGCGGACGGCGAAGCACTTGCAGAGGAGGAGATCGCAGATCTCTTGCTTAAGATTAAGGAACCGATGGTAGGGGATTCTGTTCCCCAAACGCCATCGTGCATGCAAGAGAGAGCGAAAGCAGCGGTGGCTATCATCCACAAGGTAGCCACCAAGTCGAGTAACCTTAAGGGTGCTTTTGTAAAGGCCCTTAAGGACTCCTCTTCTGCAGTTGCGGGGGTAGTTGAGACCCTTATTGGGGACGTGGCTCGTCTGCAAGCGGCCAACGACCATCTCACACGGCAGGTGGCTGAGCTGAGCGCGCAGTTTGCCCAATTCCGGGCGGTTCGCCCTGAGCGAGAAGGCCCGTCTCCATCGCTTGCCCCTGTCAATCCCGGTACGATCGCTGATGCCCACCTGCGCCAAATCACAGACGCAGTGTGGCGCATGATGGACGGACGTCTCGCTAGCCTGGAGGCGAGACTACCTCTAGTCTCTGTTGTCCGGCCGCCGCTCGCGGCACTTAGACCAAAGGCCGCATCGGCGCTGACGTCGCTTCCCGTTGTGGGCGGTCGTGTGTCTTATGCGGCGGCGGCGTCGGTGTCTGCTGTTCCTGCGGCGTCAGTGTCTGCTGTTCCTGTGGCCGCTCCGAGGACACGACAGGCGGCTAAAGTCAGGGCCCAAAACGGCGGCCAAGTCTAGAGCGGAATTCCCTCCGCTCCCCACTCCAGCCGCTGGACCTGGCACCTCCACATCTGCTCCGTCCACGGATGGTTGGCAGGTAGTCGGGGGGGCTAAGAAGTCCCGAAAGCGGGGTAAAAAGGCTGCCCAAAAAGCAGCTTCTACCCCGCAGTCGCCATCGGTGGTAGTGGCCGCCACAAAGAAGCCGCGCAAACTGCAAGCGCCCAAAACTGCGGCGGTGGTGGTCACCATGTCACCGGAGGCGGCTAATGGTGGGCTGTCCTACGCGGCTATCTTCAAGAAGGCCCGGGACAGTCTCACACACGACTTCGGGACGGTGAGTGTTAGAATGCGCCTCGCCCAGACGGGAGCTCGGGTCCTCGAGTTCCCTGGGGCTGAAGGTGCAAAGACGGCGGACTCTTTCGCCGAGAAGCTGCGGGGAGTTTTTGCAGCCACTGATGGTGTTAAAATCGCCAGGCCCACCAAGTGCGCTGAACTGCGTATCTCGGGCCTGGACGATTCCGTAACGGCTGAGGATGTCCGCGCTGCAGTTATAGAGAGGACAGGCTGCAACATGTGGCTGTGACAGTGGAGAACATCAAGGTCGGCACCATCCGCCCCGGTCCAGGAGGACTTGGCGCAGTGTGGGTCAGCTGTCCCGTACCGTCGGCCAATATTTTGGCCGACGCCGGCAGACTACTCGTCAGTTTCGTGAGCGCTAGGATCACAGTCCTGGCGGCGAGACCGATGAGATGCTATAAATTTCTAGCATCGGGACACACACGCGCCAAGTGCGTAAGTTGTTTTGACTGCAGCGGACTATGTTTCCGCTGCGGTCGACCGGGGCACAAGGCGGCAGTGTGTTCTGCCGCCCCTCATTGCCCAGTGTGTGCAGTGGGTAACAAGCCCGCCAATCACCAGATTGGGCAGATGGGTGCAAACCTCCCCGCGATTCTCGACAAGTATCGGGGGCTAGCCAGTCGACCAAGGCTGCCTCCGATGTTGTCCGCACGTCAGCATCGTTGGCCATGGAAGAGGTTGTAGAGATGGTTCAGTAATGGACCAAGTCTACAACCTCTTTGTCGAGACGAACCTGAACCACTGTGCTGCGGCACAGGACCTCTTCCTGCAAACTATAGCACAGTGGTCGATCGGTGTTGCCGTAGCCGCGGAGCCCTATTACGTTCCTCCTCGACCAAACTGGTTGAGTGACCGGGACAGCTCCGTGGCACTCGTCGGCTCCACGGCGGCTCATTCCCCACCTTTGTCGCTAAGAGACAAGGGTACTGGGGATATGTTGCTGCTGAGTGGGGGGGGATCACCGTATATGGTGTTTATTTCTCCCCCAACCGGAGTTTGAGCGACTTCGAGGTTTTCCTTAACAACTTGGAAACCTCGATGCGGCGACTAACGTCTGGGCACGTCTTAGTGCTGGGGGACTTCAACGCAAAGTCCATTGCGTGGGGTTCCCCCAGGACAGACGCCAGGGGCGAGGCCGTAGAGGAGTGGGCAGCCTCGGTGGGCCTCTGTTTATTGAACAGGGGCTCCACCAATACGTGCGTGCGACAGCAGGGAGGGTCGATAGTGGACCTTTCGTTCACTACCCCTGCCCTCGCCGCACGAGTAAGGAATTGGTATGTCCTGGAAGAGGTTGAGATGCTCTCGGATCACCTCTACGTTCGATTTGAGCTCTCCCGGATCCAGGACCCCAGTAGGAGCCATGCGGCGCGGCGTCCGTTTCGCTTTCCGCGATGGGCTGTTGCCAAACTGAATAGGGACCTACTAGGAGGCAGCCATTATTCACTCTTGGTTGTCTCCGCAGGCTCCGACCGAGGAGGTCGACATGGTGGCTGGTCGTTTCCGGAACGGTTTCCGGACGCAAATCTGCGATGCGGCCATGCCCCGCATCTGAGGTTATCGGCCTCCACGGAAGGAGGTTTACTGGTGGTCTCAGGAGTTGGTGGACCTCCGCGCGGCCTGTACTCGTGCCCGGAGGTCCTACACCCGTAGTCGGCGGTGACACCGCTAAGAAGGCGGGGAGGACCAGCTTCATGAGGAGTATCGAGAGGCGCGGAAAACTCTGAAGCTGGCCATCAGCCGCGCCAAAGAAATTAAGCGTAAGGAGATGCTGGAGGGTCTCGATCGTGACCCCTGGAGTCGCCCTTATCGTGCGGTGCGACAAAAGCTCTGCACATCGGGCCCCCCCCTTACACTCTCACTCCAGTCCGTCCACACAGACACTCCAGCCCAGCTTCCTGCGGGAAGTGGTCGAGGGCCTTTTCCCACAGCGGGCGGAGCACACACCCCCGTTGATGGCCTTCATGGTCGAAGACGACGGGGTGAACGAAGACAATGTTCCGCCCGTCAGGGAATCGGAGGTAGGCGCGGTTGTTCTACGGATCCGCTCTAAGAACACCGTCCCCGGGCCGGACGGGATACCTGCCCGAATGCTAGCCCGAGCCCTCGAACACATGTCGGACCGCCTCAGGGAGGTCCTGGACGCTAATTTGGTGTCCGGACGTTTCCCTGAGTGCTGGAAAAGCGGGAAGCTGGTCCTATTAAGGAAGCCGGGACGGCCAGCCGAATCGGTAGCGGCCTATAGGCCTATAGTGTTGCTGGACGAGGCGGGTAAACTGTTTGAGAGGATACTCTCTGCCCTCATCGTCCGGCACCTCTGCGAGGTGGGCCCCGATCTGTCGGACGCCCAATTTGGTTTTCGGGCGGGGCGTTCGACGGTCGATGCCGTGCTGCGCCTGAGGGCCGTTACCGAAGAGGTGGTGAGCTGTGGCGGCGTGCTATTGGCGGTGTCATTAGACATCGCCAACGCATTTAATAGTCTGCTATTTAGCTGCATCAGGGAAGCCCTCCACTACCACGGGGTGCCAGAGTACCTGAGGCGGCTTGTGGCAGACTATCTTGAGGAGCGTACCGTCATGTACGAGGACCGAGATGGTATTCTGAGACGGCGGCCCATGTCGTGCGGTGTTCCACAGGGGTCTGTCCTCGGACCACTCCTGTGGAACATGGGATACGACTGGGCCCTTCGTGGTCGTCTTCCCCCCGGGCTGGGCGTAATTTGTTACGCAGATGACACATTGGTCACAGCCCGGGGAGCGAACTTTCACGGGAGTCTCTTTGGTGGTTGGGCGTATTGAGGCGCTGGGTTTACGGGTGGCCCTAGATAAGACGGAGGCCCTTTTATTCCATGGGCCCCGTCGTGGTCCACCACCCGGCGCCTCTATCGTAGTCAATTCGGTCCTCGTACCGGTTCAGGCCCAGATGAAGTATCTGAGCCTGATCCTTGACGGGAGGTGGTTCTTCGACGAGCACTTCCGACAGCTTTCTCCAAAGCTGGTCGGCGTTGCCTCTGCCCTCGGGCGAGTTTTGCCGAATTTGGGTGGAGCCAGCGTCGCGACGAGACGGCTATACACGAGGGTTGTCCGGTCAATGGCGCTGTATGGTGCGCCGGTGTGGGCGGCGGCTCTGACCGCCCAGAATAGGGCTCGCCTCTGGCGCCCTCAGAGGATATTGGCGGTTAGAGCCATACGCGGTTACCGCACCGTATCGACGGAGGCGGCGTGCGCCCTGGCCGGAACTCCCCCGTGGGATTTGGAGGCGGAAGTGCTCGCCGAAGTTTATCGGCGGACAGCTGACTTCCGGGCGTGTAGCGGCATACGGCCCCCGCCCGAAGAGATACGCGAGTGGCGAGAGGCCGCTCGTCGAGCCACGATGGCTCGTTGGTCGTCCCGCCTGGAGGCTCCACGTGCTGGCTTTGCCGCCGTGGAGGCTCTCCAGCCGGTCATTGCCGAGTGGGCAGGGCGGCAGCACGGGGCCCTTTCCTTCCGACTGACGCAGGTCCTTTCCGGGCACGGTTGCTTCGGGAAGTATCTGCACTCGGTCGCCAGGAGGGAATTGACTCCCGCCTGTCACCACTGCGACTGCAGTGAGGACTCGGCTCAACACACGCTAGCGGTTTGTTCCGCCTGGGCGGCACAGCGTGGGGTCCTCACTGCTGTTATTGGAGGAGATTTCTCGCTACCGGCCGTCATACGCTCCATGGCCGGTAGCGACAGTTGTTTTACCGCGGTCGCAACCTTCTGCGAAGACGTAATTTTGCGGAAGGAGGCGGCGGAGAAGGCCCGGGAGGACGATATCCACTCGGACCCAATTCGCCGCCGGCGAGCCGGGCGGCGGAGGCGCGTATAACAGCGCCTCATGCCGCCTTGAGTGTGGCCGCGGGTGGACGGGACGGGTTTTCCCCTCCATCCGCTACAATGGCCAGCCGCGAGGAGGCGACGTCCGCGTGTGCCGTACGTCGCCTAAAATAGAGAGTTTATCCGCAGATGGTGCCCGAGGTAGCGGGCAGGCGCTAGGAGGGATCTGGATGTCGTAATAGCAGCGGTTCCCGGATCCCTCCTATGTCAGGCGCAGAGTGGCACACCGTGTGGGTTTTATTCGGTCCGATTCCGACACACCACCCCGCCGTAAACCCCGGTGGGGTGACGGCTCGAGGGGGTTTCCACACGTTAAAAAAAAAAGTGTCTGATGCAAAAGGCAGTCCTCCTTGTCATGATCCGTATAGAGAGGAGGTTCCTGTCTTTGGAGCTCTAACCACCGGTGTGTTGGTCCCTGTACCCGATGTCGGTGGCCTACTATTTTTTATATTTTTAAATACGTATTTTTGTATTCATTTTGTATGTATTTAAAAATGTAATAAATATGTATATATAAATGAAATAAAGAGAACAATAATATATTTGATTCGCTTTAAACATGGCATACAAAGGTGTTACAATTAAAATTTGTAGAGTACATACATATTTTGCTAATATTTACTAGCATGCAAAAATTTTACTTAGTCTATCGAATGAACGTCTTACTACTATAAAAACTATAATTAAGTAGCTATTTATGTAATTTAACTTTAAAGAGCCTTAGACTTTAAATGGGTAATTTATTATAAACGCGTATGCACATTGCCAAGCAAATTTTGTTGTATTTAGTTGAACGAGGAATGTCATATATTAATCTATGTGGATCTCTCCTATTGCGTGAATTTATGTCATTTGCTGTAGTAAATAAATGTAGGTTTTTTCTAACGAACATGCAAGTTTCGTATACATATAAAGAAGGTAACGACAGCAAGCCAGGGCTTTTGAAGTATGGTTGACATGAATCATCCATATGTAGTCCACACATTGCTCTAATACTCTTTTTTTTGTGAAATGAATGCTCTATCTACTTCAGTACAACAGCCCCACGTTATTAAACCATAGAGTAGGACTGACTCAACATGCGCACAGTAAGATATTACGGCAGTTTTAATATTTGTTATATTTCTTATCTGCATTAGTGCGTACATATTTTTTTTTGCCTTTTCTACTTGCACTTTGCAGTTTAAATTTACATCAATAGTTATGCCTAGGAACTTCGTATATGTCACTTCTTTGATTTTCGGAATG
Organism: Hypercompe scribonia; assembly: GCA_949316085.1. Classification (NCBI taxonomy): domain Eukaryota; kingdom Metazoa; phylum Arthropoda; class Insecta; order Lepidoptera; family Erebidae; genus Hypercompe; species Hypercompe scribonia. Next base: position 7,057,504 of record OX438992.1, on the reverse strand, counting down.
TTAAGTTCAAAGTTGTATTTTTGGTTACAAGACCGATTGAATTGAATTGTGATAGGACGATAATTGTTAATATCAGCTCTTAAAACTAAAAACTTAAATAGAGGCTTTACAATTGATAATTTTAAAGTATCTGGGAAAATTCCATAATTTTATTTGCAATATTTAAATACTGAATGTAAAACTAGTGCAAAAAGTTCAAATTCCTATTCAATATATATATCAATAAGTTCCCACCAAGAACTTACATTCCGATTAGCAGCAATAGGTTCGCCACGTGTGAACAAAACACTGGCGAAAAGTGGACGTTTAATATACCTACCCCTCTAGGGAAACAGACCAAATTTTATGTATGCGTAAAAATCAGTCAAAAATATTTATTAAATTTTAGAAAAAGCCTAAAAAGTACCCAAAAATCCTGGTTAAAGACAAATAGTACCAAAGCTACTTAATATGAGTATGAGTTATAGAGACGTACAGCAGTCAAATCTTTATCGAATCATTTTTAAACTAAATGTAACAGTGACTAAGTTGTTACGGTACTATCTATATAAATATATAAACCTGTATGGTTGAAAGCACTAATATCAGAAATTACTAGTTCGATTATAAAAAATCTTTTGGTTTTAGATAGTCCAATTTTAGATAGACTGTAGAACCAAAAGGAGACAAGCGGTAATGAACAATACTATGAAAGCGGGAATTTGAGAAAAATGGGGATTTAAGAGACACAGGCGAAGTTACGAGGGTCAGTTAGACGTAAACAAATACTAATCACTTCCATCTTTCCTTTTTTCCGTCACTAGTAAACCCTTCTACATTTTTGTTTATTTTTTTAAAAAAGGCAACGCCCGCTCTTGGAATAAATCCTGTGTCGCGGGAGACTTTAAAAACATATAAGAAACGGACACAAAGAATTCCCAGACTCAGAACAACAATTTGTAAATCACATAAAGTGTAGTCCCATGTGGGGTGTGAACCCACAACACTCAGCGCAGTAGAGAGCGGCGTGGCGACCGCGTAAACCACTAGGCCAACCGCGTAGTCAAATTAATTATACTAAAATCAATTAATAGACTCGAAGCACTAAATTAAGGACTGCTGATTATAATACAGAGTGGCGAGTATAATACTTTCCATTGAAACTTACAAAGTGTGGCAACCGGGTCCTTCAATCTGGACCGAACCCAATTCTCTCAGCATCCGGGCTGACTCAATTACAATGAAATAGTTTTTAAACTAAAAGGGCCTGAATTTAATATTTTAATACAATATATCAAGTGTTTTATTTGCTATAGACAGACTGTTTTTTATTTTTATAAAAACGTGTTAAATGTTTTTATAAACCATTTAATTTTGAACTTGATAAAATGTATAACGAACATAAGGAGCAATTCATGTATAATATCAAATTAAAACTATATAAAGCACATTAAACTTAAATTTGTAACAAGTATATATATACATATAATTTTTTGTGTTATTTTAAATGTACGATATTTAATGTTACGATAGTAAGGCAGACGTTGTGATAACGAAAAAGTTCAGTTCGATAAATTACCATCATATCATCTACAGCCTTTAACAGTCCACCGCTGGATATGGGCCTCTCCTCATATGGAGATTTTGGTCTACTATACCACGCTGGCCAGACGGGTTGGTAGTGTTTGTATCAAGTTTTCCATTTCTCTGCACTGATGCTGTCCTGCGTAATGCTCCCTTAGTCTCTCCACACGTATGGGATGAATAGGGGTGGTGATGCTTAGTATACTTAATCTGTCAGCACACAGATAGCTGGATAAATAAGCTTAAACTTCTCCCTGTCAGCCTGCAATCACAGCTATTGCAACCTAGTCGAAACAACATTTTTTTTAACGTGTGGTAATCCCCTCAGGCCGTCACCCCACCGGGGTTTACGGCGGAGTGGTGTGGTGTCGGCATCGGACCGACTAAAACCACACGGTGTTCCACTCTGGACCTGACGTAGGAGGGATCCGTGAACAGCTGTTATTACGACATGCGGATCCCTCCTAGCGCCTCAACGATATAGTGAAAGTGTTAATTCTCGAAAACATAATTATATTTTACTTTCATCTTTAATATAGTATAGTTTAAAAGGGTTTGAGACTATTCAATTTTAATTTTACATTGAAACCTTCAAGCGCGATGTCTCATTCGAATACTTGTAAAATTCAAATATTTGTACCAGACAAGAACAACTTTAACAAAAATAATAAAGAGAGCCGTTCAACACTTTTACAGCTTTTTGTGGGTTGTGTGTTTCCAACTAGTTTGCGGTACAGTCGGAATTGTTTTCACTTTATTTGGCACGAAAAGGATCGCAGATTCGGTTAACTTTAAGTCCAGTATTAGTAGTCATATCAAAGTTGGGTTAATGAGTGCTACTAAGTGGGTACTTGTACGGTACGAAGTGTGGCGCCATTACATTTTTATAAGGTCGTCAATTGAGACTTCTTGTGTAATGTTCTTTGTGTTGTGAGTTCGAAGATGTTGATTCTAGTATACATGGTATTGACAGTGACAATAGAAACCTGATCAAGTCCATAGTTTCTGGTGATTTGATACCAAGACATTACTATTATGAGTTCATAAGACTCAACGGTAAAACTGACAAATGACTGTACTGTACTAAGCTCCTGTCTTCTTTTGTCGTACAAAATGCTTGTAAGCCTTTTACACTAGCGCGTGAAGCACAACGATAGCGCGATCTAAAGAGCATAACGAATAGGTAATGAGTATTTTGAGTTTATGACTTTGATTACACTATGCTGGTATTGGTCTCCAACACTAGTCAAGCACTAACTAGAATTTTGAGATGAGTTCAATTGTACGTGTTGTAATTTTTTTAAAGAGAACGCCTTTGTACTTATTATCTTGTGTCACGGGAGACTATAAACATACAAAGAACACACAGACTCAGAACAACAATTTGAGAGAAAACAAAGTGTTGTAGAGAGCTACATGGCGATCTCCATGGTCCAGGCGTTGATTTCTTAGCCAACCTATATCAATAAAGAGAACACAGTCCTCAATTTATTGGCCGTGGTCGGTAAACATTAGGCACATAATAATATGCTATTCTTCTTTTAAATAGAGATGAGAAAATATATGATTTTTCTCTTTACATTCTTAACAGAAAAATAACATCAAAAAGCTGGCACATTCAGTACAAATATTATTTCTGCGTGCAATTCAACTGCTGACTTCGATAATGTAATCAAAGTAACATAGTGACTGTGTAAACTTTATCTGTGGCCATTAAACCAGCGGGAAGTCGTAGCTATTCTAATTTAAGCGTTCATCTTGGTTTTAGTGTATAGCTCATTTTTATAGCGGCGAGGTTTGTTGGTGAGATACGAGCTTAAATGTGTATCGTTGGAGAAGTTTGATGTTTATTGTGGATATATTTACGGTGTAATAGAGGACATTCGGTTTAGTGTGGGATTTATGACGTTTATTTGAAAGTGAGGTCGTACTTTTTTATACTTAAATTGTTTCAGCCAAGAGATTTTATCTTAGCATATCTAAATTGCCATATTTGATTCAGTGTGGATAAACCAGTTTCAGAATGATTTGAGATATTCGTTTAATGGCACTTTTTATCATATCTGTTTAGCTTTGATTATCTATTTAAAAAATCACATTATCGCATCGCCTTAGGTTTTGCTAATTAAACTTAGACAGTAGGTACATAATTCTCATTTATTAGAGAACCATTTTACTAACTATATTGTCTTCATTCTTATTTTTCGAAATAGGTACATAAAAGCAAACAGAAAAGTAATTCTAAATGGAATTTAAAATTGAAATTTGATTGACTGTAGGATTGGCCTAGTGGTTTAAGCGGTCGCCACGCTGCTATCTGCTGTGCTGAGTGTTGTGGGTTCAAACTCCGCATAGGACAACACTTTGTGTGATCAATAAATTGTTGTTCTGAATCTGGATGTCCTTAGTGTTCGTTTGTTGTACGTTTGTAAAGTCCCCTGTGACATAGGATTTGTTCCTAGTGCGAGTGTTGTCTTTTTAAAAAAGGAAGTCAAGAAATTTATAAAGGAAAACCACAAAATAGGTACAGTCAGCCTCAAAACTAGCTGAACTTGTTAATATGTCAAAAATTCATATACAACTGTAGTATATATAAATTTTAAGTAATCTTAAAAGTTCAAAATAGCTAAATGTCACAAGGCCAATCTACCTGAATGCTAAAATATAGAAAGTAGCTAAACAATATTATATTCAAATATTTCAAGTTCATTGCGTCTGACACTCACCCTTCAGATACACGTAGCGAAGATTGACATATAAAATATCAAGTTTAGGCAATAATTAATAATTTACCTACAATTGTGATCAACTTATGTTCAAAATCTGTTGGTAATTAATTATTATATTTGATATATATTTTTAAATATTTGCCAAAAACAATCATTAGAAATGAACCAAATTATGTATTATTAATATTTTCAGGTAGCCAGGTAGATTTCAGTGTGAATACGCCGATTCGACCGGGGAAGTGCTACCCTCCCACACCACCAACCTAAAGTGACCATCCGTGCTGCCGTGTTTCGTTGGTGTTTGAGAGACCGGAGTCCCAATGATGCAATGTAACATTCATCGTGGTAAGTGTGCCAGCCTTACGCTGTCACGATGACGCCAGGCATGATAATGCCTTTTACGTCACCAAGCGGGGTGTGAAAAAGCATCTCACTAACCCACCATAGTGTGGGTCACTATACTGCGTTATCTGCGTTCACAATGAGTGTGGTGACTTCAAGTCATGGATTCTATTCATACCTTCCATCAGGCAGAGTAGAGTCAAATTGGCAAGCCCTTACAACGTTAAAAAAAATTGAATCGTATACAAGTATATTTTTTCTTTACCAACAAAATGGAAGTTATTTATAAGTAGTGTAAGTATAATAAATACCCATTTAATTAATTTTATACCAATTTCAAATACATAAAAAAAAATAAAAATGAATGGTGTCGTGGGACACCAGGTAGGAACGAAGTTCCTTCGGATAATGTGGAATCGACACAATTTGCAAAAAAAATCGTGCTCAATTTTATGTAGGTTTTCTTGATTTTTCTCTTAAATTTTGCTGATTAGTTTTTATTTAAGTACAAAAAAGTATTTAGGAAATTCAGTATTTTAGGAAATAAAATAATAAATTCCTTAAAATAATAAAATAGCACACATGACGTGCTTTCGCGCCTGCGCACGTCTCATTTAACGGTTTTATTCCACGCACTTTTTTCCACAGATTTATTCCACAGATTTATTCCACGCACTTTTTCCACTTACGGTTTTACTATCACATTTTTTTCCGTTCGGTCCCGCAGCGAAATCCCTATCCCCTCCAAGCCTGCCGTAAGGAACTTCGTTCCAATATCATTGAATAGTTTACAAATGCGTATTTTTTTTTAAAAAATGAAGATAATTTATAAGTAGTCTAAATTTGATTATTTTTATACCAAGAGCTAATATATTTTTACTCGTCTGTGTGGTGATGGATTTAGAATACGGAGTGTCACCCTGCCTGTGACCTATTCATATCGTGGGTGTCGTTAGAGCCGTCTAAGCGAGCAAACTACGCAGCACAACTCTGCAAAGAGAAGAAAGATTATACGCAAATCCTTTATCAACCCGTTTGGCCAGTGTGGTATTGCAGGCCAAAACCTCCAAAGCCTATATATCTGGGGGTGATGAAGGCCGTTGATGATGATGATGATCATATTTTCTCCACGAGCGGCTTTTGTTTACAGTCATATCAAAATATTTGTCGTCTCATGTAATCTTTAGTGTTAGCTGTTACTATTTCATTGGTAAGTAGCCACCTGCCTTGATTTCAAACGGCTTCTTTATTAGCTTATGTAAGTTTGAAATTGTTGAACACATTTTAATAAGGTTAACATTTTAACCTCCATTTCCGGTGGCTAATCAGTCAACACGTACGTCAAAGAGCTCCATGCGAAATAATTCATAAACAGTGCAAAACAGTGAAAACTACCTTGTGCAAGTGACATTATAATAGAACTGTGTTTAGAAGGCGTTTTGGTATAATAATCACAGTGCGGAAGTTATTAATTCCGAAAATAAACCAAATACAATCATCACCATTGTAACCTAAAAGTGGGTACCTAACAAATAGTCTTACTCGTCATTGTAGTGCCAACCTCACGACCTTTGCTTTGAGTTTGACTGACAAGTGACAGATAACACAGTGACACTGACAGTGACAGTGACGGTGTTGCCAGTCCAAAATAATAAAAGTACCTACAAATCAGGGTTACCACAACAAAAAGTGAAAATAACCAGAACAGTTAAATATGGACAAAAACATGGAATTAATTTTACTAAAACTTGATGAAAAATTGGATAAACAAGCCGCTCAGGTAACACTGGCTGTAACCAAGAACGTCGCAGAAGCAATAAACGAGAAATTAAATGGAATAATGGAAGAAAACAAATTTCTCAAAAATAGAGTGCAAGAACTGGAATTGAAACTTCAATCGTTGGAAAGAGAGAAACGAAAAAACAACCTCGTCTTTTTTGGAGTAGAGGAAATAGGAAAATCAGAGCGAGAATTATTGGACGACATAAAAGATACCATAGAAAAGTCAGGAGTACAAATAAATGGTCAAGAGATTAGTAACGTTTATAGAATTGGAAGAAAAACGGAAAACAAAAATCGACCAGTCGTAGTTTCTCTCACAACCCAATGGAAGAAACACTTCGTACTTAAGAACAAGTCGAATCTCCCACCAAATATAAGTGTTAAAGAGGATTTCCCCAAGGAAATTTTGAAAAAAAGGAAACAGCTCCAATCACAAGTGGAAGAAGGAAAAAGCAAGGGCAACATAGCATTCATAAAATATGATAAACTCGTAGTGAAAAAACCAAAGGACCAAATAGAGAAAAAAGAAGAAGAGAACCATCAGACTCTCCCAACTAAGAAACACAGAAAAAATCTAGTTTAAGCAAAAAACCACAACCTCTCACTACGGCCCAGAAAAAAGAAACTATACGACCAAACATACTAAATTACGTTGAAAAAACAAGCTCTGACACCTACACCAATACCCCAAAAAACTAATTAAAAACCTCGGAAACTGGAAAGAAACAGAAAAGGCTACAACAAATACACTAAACCGTAGACAACAAATAATATGTCTCCCACAACGGCAGGTCCCCGCGGAAGCACTAAACCAAAACCCTCCAGAAAAAAGAAACAAAACATTTACAAACATTAACATCGCAGCACTTAACACAAGAACTCTTAGAACACAAGGAAGCTTGCTCGAATTGGACAAGGCGCTGGAAAGTGTAAAATATGATATCCTGGGTATTAGTGAAATGAGAAGATTAGGAGAGAAAATAACAGAACTAAATGAGTACATACTTTATCATAAATGCGAAACACAGGGCCAAAGAGGAGTAGGATTTATAATTAAAAAAGCAATAAAAACATATATACAAGAACTGATAGGAATCTCAGACAGAATAGCATTACTAAATATTAATTTACCAATATATCAAAAACCGTGGACACTTATACAAGTATATGCACCTACAGAACTACCACCAGAAAGCGAAAGCGATGCTTTTTACTGCACCCTGTCAGATGTTGTAAAAAAATACCATAATAACTTCATCATGGTTATGGGTGACTTTAACTGTGCACAAGTAGGCTGCAGAGAACCTGGCGAAGAACTGATATTGGGCAAATATGGTCATGGAAAGAGGAGTGCCAATGGACACAGACTAATTGAACTTCTGCTACAAAACAACTTAACGCTACTAAACTCAGTCTTCAAAAAGGACCCTAAAACCAAGTGAACCTGGCTATCACCTGATGGCAAATATAAAAACGAAATTGACTTTATTATAACTAATAGACCCATTTTTTTTTTACTGATACACACATTATTCAAAATCTAAATTTTAATACGAATCACCGAATGGTACGCTGTTGTTTAAAGAAGTACCCAACTAGAAGAAGTAGAGATAAAATTATAAATAAATCGACACTGGAACAGCACAGGGAAGAAGCAGATTTGTCACTCATCAATAACCTGAAAGAAATAGTAAACTCGGATAGAAGTCTCATAGAGAAATACAACCTCATGGATAAGCAACTTTCGAATATGAGGAAAGGGAACATTATTAAAGAAGTAAAGTTTAGTGAAAAGATAATGGAGCTCCTAAAAGAAAGAAAAGCACTAATAGCAGATGAATCAAAAACCCAAGAAAATCGTAATAAAATATCTGAACTGAGTAAACAAATTAGAAAAAAGATAAGAAGGGAAAGAAAATTAAAAAGAACAATAAGACTGGAAGAGGAAATCCAGAGAACAGGGGGAACAAGAAAAGCTTTAAGGAATTAAGAGAATGTGGCAAGAAATGGATACCAAAGCTAAAAAACAATAGATCTAAACAAGTATTAAATCGTAGAAGAATCCAATGTGTGGCCACAGACTTCTACCGGACTCTTTACTCGAACAACGACACCGAACGGGAAAAAAACGCCTATATAAACCCTAGCACGAGCTGTAAAAATGTCCCACCAATACTTCTGCAGGAAGTACGGAAAGCCATAATGTCACAAGAGTTAGAAAAAGCTCCAGGACCCGACAATATAACAAACGAGCTAATCAGAGGCATCGAAGAGGAAATAACCCCAATCCTAACCAAGATGTTTAATGAGATTGAAACATCAGGCAAAATCCCGAAACAATGGAATGAATCATATATCATACTACTCCATAACAAAGGAGATAAAGATGATATCGGCAACTATAGACCAATTAGCCTGATATCAAATATTTACAAAGTCTTCGCAAAAGTAATCTTGGAAAGAATAACTAGAGTCTTAGACGAAAACCAACCGATTGAACAGGCAAGATTTAGAAGACATTATAGCACAATAGACCACATCCACACAATCAAACAAGTCTTTAAAAGTACAATGAATACCAGAAGATACTGTATATCTGCCTTATAGACTATTCCAAAGCATTTGATAGTCTAAAACATAAATTTATCTGGCTGGGTCTAAAAGAGCAAGGTGTGGAGGAGGTCTACATAGAACTAATTAAATCCATCTACAAAGAAAGTAGAAGCCGCATTAAACTAGAGTCAACTGGAGACCCCTTCCCAATCAACAGAGGCGTGAGACAAGGAGACCCATTATCTCCTAAGCTCTTTAATACGGTTCTGGAACACATATTTAGACAACTGGACTGGGATAATTATGGGATACTAATCAATGGTAGCCGCTTCAACCACTTGAGATTTGCCGATGACATTGTCATATTAGAAGAAGACCCTAAGAAACTAGAATACATGATAAAAGACATAGCAGAAAAAAGCAGAGATGTAGGTCTAGAAATAAACACTGAAAAAACAAAGCTAATGACCAACTCGAGGGATGTCCACATAGAGGCCAATGGAACTAAGCTTGAATATGTGAAAGAATATGTGTACCTAGGACAAATTATATCCCCGGAAGACCCAATGTCTAAGGAAATAAACAAAAGAATAGCTTGTGCTTGGAAGAAATACTGGTCGTTAAAAGAAATTATGAAGAACAAAGACTTAGGCATACACATCAAGAGAAAGACTTTCAACACATGTATTCTCCCCTGTATGACATATGGTTGTGAGACATGGACACTAACGGACAAGCATAGAGAGAAACTAGCCAAAACCGTAAGAGCAATGGAAAGAAGCATGTTGGGAATCAGGCTTAGTGACAGAATCCGAAATATAGAAATAAGAAAGAAAACAAAAGTAACGGACATAACAGCTCGTATTGAACATTTAAAATGGAGTTGGACCGGGCATATGCTACGTTGCAAATTGTTCAAATGGAGCAAGCAAGTAACCTTATGGTATCCAAGAGGGGACAACAGAAGACAGGGGCGTCCCAAGACAAGATGGAGTGACGATATCCGCTTAACCCTAGGACCATACTAGACTAGAGCTGCAGAAAACCGAGGTTATTGGAGAGAACTGGAGGAGGTCTATGCCAAGAGGCACACCGAAGTGCGAGATATAATTTAATGCATTCAATCTAAATGAAAAACACGTAACTCGGAATAAAAGGGCTTTATTATTATTATAACATTTTAACGTGAAAGTGCTGCCTTAAATCACAGCCGTCCTATTAGAATTAAACCGTATTTTAAAAGTCTCTTTCTTTATTTTAATTTAAAATATTTTTTTTATCTTGAACGTTTTTTTAGTTACTTATAATATTTAAGCCTAGAGCAATTTTTAACATTTTTGTCCAGTTAATTTTAGATTTTCAAGATAATCATTCAAGTCTGGCACTAGACTTCGTAAGCGACTTATGTACACCACGTTGTGTATGAGATTTAGAAATTTGAACATGGTTAACTACTTTTGAGGTTGACCATAGATCTCTAATTTTGTGTTTACAGTCTTCGATCACAATTAGCATATGTAATACTGTGTCACTTTTAATTAATTCAATACTTGGTCTCTGACTTTATGGCTCCATACAGCGCCTGTTTTAGTTGAATACACTCTTTAGCCATACGTAACTAGTGCTATAGAGAATATAGAATTCACGTCTAATCAAATCTATATCCATTCTAATAGATTTCATGCATTTGAGTTAACATCAAGTGGTTGCGGGTAAGTGGTTGTGGGAAAAATCTATTATTTTTTATCTGCAAATGGTAGAGATGTTTAATGAACAGATGGGTTGATAATGGTAACTTACAATATATTGTATACTAATTGAAACTTAGCAATCTAGATAGCCCAATAGCTGCGTTACACTGTGAGGTATTGGTCTAGACTGTTAGGTATCCACTACCAAGGCGCGGCGTTGATTCGGGAGGGGGGAATAAGATATGAGATACAATATGAGAAAATTTTGGTACATCCAATATATGCATACATGCTACATTTGCAACGGGCTTGCCTGCTAAGCCAGAAGTCGTGAGTATTTGTTCTGTGCCTGAGTGTAATTTATCTATAATATATATATTTAGAAGTGTTTAAGCATGTTTCTCAACAGTCTGGTTACCATAGCACAGACTCTGCCGAGTTTGGAATCAGACGTCCGTATGTGAAATGTGTGAGGTCATTTATTTAGTGAATATTGCATACTTGTAAGATGACAAATATTCATCCTTAGTGCTTACATCAACATAGTTATTATTATGATCATCATCATTATGAACTTCCTATTGTAGTCCAGCGCTGGACATAGATGTCTTTAGAAAGGAAGTTTTGGTCTGCTTTCTACTAACGACTGTAACACGATGTATGTACGGTCGTCATCGACAACCTCTTATTACCGAAGTTAAAATAATTTGAATTTGAATTTAAATTTGCTTTACCACCCCTAGCTAGACAGGTTGAAATTTGTGTTATAGGGTTTGTTTCAAGTTTCCTTCTCTTCGTCTTTACGAAGCATTTAATAGTAACTCATTCCCAAATAAAACGACGAAAATCAATGCCATATATATTATTTACTCCATGATAATGCCCTACTTAATATTACTGTACCTGACCTCGTAAATGTTTCAACAAAACTTTTTCCGCTCATTAACCAATTCTCCACGACAGGCTTAACGTTATTTATTAATTACGGTATCATTTCTATTTACTCTGCGCTAAACGGAGATTGGTTTTGGTGAAAAATTAAAGATTTACCACACTGAGCTGATAGTTTTCTAGCTCACTTTAACACTGTCTATTGAAAATTTATGTTTACGAGCTCACTTTAACGCTTCAGTTGAAAAATTACGTCTGCGCAGTTTATTTGGCTTTCAACACATTTACAAGATCTTCATAAATATCACAGACAGGGTTTTAGTATCTGTGTTATGATTAATATTTGGCCACAATTTCTTTTTGAGATGTAAGTGAATTTTAGTGACATACATATACTCATATGTCACATAGATCTCAAATCTTTAAAAATTCTCCATAAACAATACTTATTCAGTTATATACGTACATATTTAATACTTTTTATATACATATTTTATAATTTTATTTCTACAGGGTCATAATGTATGTAATAGTATTTATCTAAGATTTTTCTACGCATCTGACAAATTAATAATAACGAATAATGAAATGATAATAAAGTAAACTAAACTGTGAATTAATTCCATTTATCAATAAATCCCAAAACAGATGTAAGGCAAATAATTCGCGACAAATAGTCTGTTTTGTAAGTATTATTCAATGCAGTTACTTTGATCATTACATTTCTTAATCAGTTACGCTTCAATGGTAGAATAATCAAACTCCAAAAAAAAAACTTACCACAACGACTCTATTATCACGATTTTTTATTTCACCTTTATTTTATGAGCAACAGAGCTTATATTCGCTTGCTTGATATTTAACTGAGTAAAGTTTTAATGTCTTAAGTTTAAATTCCGTACCTCCTGTTAAATGAATTTGAGTTTTAATGCATTAGAATAGAGTCCTAATATTTACTGTACTATTTTGTTAAGATCGTTAATTGTTTAATGATGTTCACTGTCATAGTTTTTCAATTATTGCACTTGACGCTCGATTGGATGATTGCGGTCCTCTAGATTTGTTTAAAATCATCTGTTAGTTATTCTGTTGACATCAATGTTAAGTGATAATGAAATTGATTGAAGAGCCAATGTCAATAACTTACCTTTTACGTACGTAAGTATCGAAGCTACGTGGGTAGGATCACTGATAAAATAATATGCTAAAGACAGTGTAGATTCGAATATTGCCGTGATTTTAGGTAGTAGAGCCACGCTGATTTCAGCATGAACGGGCCGGCCAGCTCGACCGGGGCAGTACTACCCTCCCACAGAAAATAAACCTAAAGTGACAGCATCCGTGATGTCGAATTTCGTTTGTGAATGCGAGACCGTAGGCCCATTGATGCAGGGGTGACAGTTATCGTGGTAACTGTGTGAGCTTTACACGGCCACGATGACTGTCATGCCTTTTACGTCCCCAAGCGGGCGTGAAAAAGCATCTTACTAGGCCACTAAAGTATGGGTCACCAAACCGTATTGTCGGCATTTGCAATGAGTATGGTGACCATAATTTTTGGATTACATTCATGCTTTTCATCTAGGCTCTTAATATAGAAAGAGAAAACAAAACGATTATTTTAAGTTTTTAGAGACGTTACGTAGTTAATTCTTTACTATATTCTAGTGTTTTAGTATTATAATCAACTGCCTTTAATAGTCTATTTCTTTTTTGTTGACGAGGCGGAAAATCCCTTCGAATCGCCTTCTCCTTGGGGTGCAGGAGTCAGGAGTATGTGGTGTTCCCACTAAAAACCGCCCCGACGGCCAGCCACTGGCACTCTACTCTGGAAGGGTGACCCGGATCATATTCAGGTCCCCCCTCAAATTGACACCATGCCTCGTTAGACCCTATCCCGGGGAAAAAAAATATTTCCCCCCCACAGTTCTGACGTGGCAGCCCGACCGTAAGGTTCTACAGTTCAGGCCGCCATCTTATCCCCTATCGCAGCAACTATTCTGACCCCAGAGATAAGTGTCACTTAGGAAAGAGGTTTTGGCCTACTATATCATCCTGGACAGACGGATTTGTTTCAAGTTTTCATTTCTCTTTGTAGTGATGTTGTCTTGAGTAGTATGCTCTGTTATGCGACTCTTATGGTTGAAAAGGGGTGGTAGCACTACATATTCTTACTCCGCAACCACGTAGAGATTATGATATTGATCTATTGTATTATATCTACCGTAATAACTATAAATAATTTAAGTAAAACATAACGAAAGTACTGAAAATGTCGCAATTTCATTTTTCTTTGAGTAAGTTTCTTTGATAAACTATAACATATCGTATTGTTATTTCGTTTTATTCATATTGAACCTTATTAATGACATTGGAAGCTAGCAATGACTTTATAAGAATGATGATGATGATGACGTACTCTTTGTCGATTTCGACCACGGCGGTCAGTGTCAATGGATGCTAAATGTTATTGTGCACAAGTGTGCACAAATGTACACAACGCTCTTTGTTCCCTCCCTCCCATAATTTGATGTGATGGCTATCCTACACAACTGGGAAGAGATCAGGCGTAGGACCGACTGCTTTACGTGCTCTCTGGGGCACGAGGATTAAGACACCAAGTTTCGAACTGAGGGCAACCATTTCCATAATCCGAAAATGCTTTTTTGGCCCGACCCGGGAATCTAACACGAGACCTTTTAATCGGCAGTCGCTCACGCTTACCATTAGACCAATAAGGACCTTAGAAAATACCATAGTATTGGTAATAAGGTACAGTGGACGGCAGATATTCATGGGCGACAACACAGTTACGTCCCCCGTGTTGCCAGTGTTTATGGTCGGTAGTAACCACTTACCGTCACGTGATGTACTCAAAAAATAAGAACACAATCAATACCTACCAGCAAACGAAACAAATAAAAGATAAAATAAATTAAAACATATTCTATACGAACGCTAACAACTGTCCATCAACAAAGTTGCGAGGGTTAGTTGATCAGTTGAACTAGCAGAAGGTAAAACTGATATACACTGAGGATGCACTAGCAAGTTAGACGACACACTAATGTTGAACGAACAACTTTTACGTACGTCACGGATTATAGAAGCGTGGATAGGAAACCTTATTATTGTTTTTATAATAGACTTTTAAAAATGTTATACCTATTTCAATAAGTCTAGGACATGATGAATTATGCTAAATTGTATTTTAATTTGAACAAGACAAGATGAGAAATATCTTGAATAAATATGTGTTTGGTTCATTTAAAACTAACCGTGATCTACCGGGTTTCAACAGGGTGCTTAGTGGTTGTAATGATGCGAAATGACGAGCAAAGCAAACTTAAAAACAGATTCAAATTAAATCTTTGAATGTATCGAGTCAAAACTTATCGTGATTCATGTATAGTTTTTTGAGAATTTATAGCGTACACAAAACGTAAGTTGATTTAAAATAAAAATATATATTTTATTTATATGTATATATATTTTTTAAAAAGACAACCCCCACACTATGAACAAATCTCGTACCGCTGAGTACTTTACAAACATACAAGAAACGGACACAAAGAACACCCAGACTCAGATCAACAATTTATGGATCACACAAAGTGTGGTCACATGTGAGATTTTAAACCACAACAATCAGCGCAGTAGAGAGTGACCTAACAACAGCCACCACTAGGCCAGTCATATTTACAGGGTGACGACAAACTTTCACATAATATCGCCATAGGTGGATGGCCAGCTGTCAATTTCACCGATTTCAAATATAACTACTATTACTTTACTTTCTAATCTATTTCACTTACTAAGTAATGCTAAAATAAACATGCTAACGATATTTAAATTATTTAATAAACGTTGCGCTTGCGCATTGGTGATTAAATTGCACATAAGCACGGAACGGGAAGTTGAGATTTAACGTAAGTCATTTTAACACCAACTTTTGTGTGGTTAGATGTTATGCATACAGCTTTTTTCTTTTTAAATATCCAAGTCTTGCAGAGATAAATTTTTTGGACTTGGGATAGCAGGGCAAACGAGCGGATTAGTTCCCTAAAGGTAAGTAAATCTCACCACCCATGGAACCTGCAACTGAATATTGACAGGTGAACTTAATCAGATGGAAGAGATATTTAGGACTCGATAACCTCATTTTCTCAGTAAAAATAACAAAAAATTGTTTAACTCTGGGCACGTGTCACCTAAAGAAAATATAATTAGCCCAATTATTTATTTACCCGATGCTCAATACCGTGTAATTCTTTTAACGTCACGAAATAATAGTATGATGATATTGTGTTTCTTACAGATGATTTGTTTGAAAGCTTTCTAGGTTAACCTACGCCTTTGTTGATGTTAATATCCTTTTATAAATAGATGTTTTCTTGACAAAAGTACTCTTTGTATTATTTTATAAACAGATATCTGTGCCTGACTTTATTTAGAATAGATCGAATAGAGAGAATATATTTTTTTGTGTGATTGATTAGTGTAGGTAACATTTAACGACGGACTCAATCAGAAACCTGCGACAAATCAAGACGCTTTTAAAACACAAATATAAGTTATGAACAACAAATTATAACTTACCAAATGTGAATTATTTTCAACGAGTCTTGTCTACAATGAGGGCAACATATGTACTTATTCTTTTACTGGTACTGATTCTTAGCATTTGTGCGATACAAAGACTTCCATACCTAAGAGACCTTTGACAAGAAACAAGAATGCCGCACTACTATCTACACCACAGCCTCAAACTGCAACCGATGCAACATTTAGCGGTGACCAGGATCCTCTTTCAGTTGTCAAAAACATAATGCCATGCCCATCGGGAGTAATTTAACCGCTGCTTTATGCTAACCAGATCGTATTTAGGGATCAATTTCAAATTGATTTCACTGGATGGATATATATCTCATTTATAGCATGTAAATAACTTACAGTCAGAAGCTGAAGAGGAACAGTGGTTCAATGATCTGAAAAAGATAGAAAAACAAGAAATATTATCGGTGTTTTAGCCTCAGTTTAGATTTTTACTAATAGAAAATGCTAGATGACTGGAAAAATGTAGTAAGCAGAGATAAATTGTGTGTAAGATGTGTGAGGTTATTATCATCATATAGTACAAATTTTTGTCCACAGCTCTGCCCGTGTGTGTTGATTATTATCGGTATAGCCTTCTTCAAAAATCAAAGTATCAATTCAGAGTTAATTAAAACCGGTACATGGTCTAGGTGTTAAAGTGAAACAGACAGACAGAGTAACTTTCGCATCCCTGCTAATAATATTAATATACATGAACCGACCTTCCGATGCCACGCCGTGTGCTTTCATAGTAGATACTTAATAACGTTTCATTCGGGTCCATCTCAACTCAATTTTTAAACTATTCGTCCAAATTACTTGGTGTTACAGACAAAATTAATCTATATTAAATACTAAAACTAAAATTTTGATAAAAAAATGATAACTACTCTAAAACGTGTATTGTAGAGAAAATATTCAATTTAAGGCTCTGCCACACTGGTGCATTATTACCAGTCGATAATTCGGGTGCGCTATTGCAGATCGGAGGAACGCAAGCGTTGTTATAATCAAGCAATATGTAACTTCGTAGCCGTCCTAATACATAATGTACTAAAATTGGATATTGCAATAATGCATTGGGTATTATCGACCGATAATAACGCACCTATCTAAAGGAACCTTTAATTCTGACTTTCACATTTAGGTAGATGTACGGTGTCACGGATTTATTTACTGCCTCGGCCTTTTATTTTGAACTATTTAGACAAACAGATCAATGGCATATTATTATTGTGTAACTCCTACGGCTTAGGCAGCGAACCAGGAGATAGTTCGTTATAGATACAAGTTTTCAAGCAGCAGGCATTTTTTCGACTTACTATGACGTAAGTATAATTTGGCTATAATATAAGAATAAGTATGACTTATCCTTATATTATAGCCAAATTACACAAAATCTTAATATATTGTAGCATATGTGTTAGTTTCATGTATAAGCTATATTACTGTAAAGTTTTATCTAAATCCGCTCAGCAGTTTTTTCATGAAAGAGTAACAATCATCCAAACATTACTTCAATGGCCTTCACAAACTTTCGCATTTATAATATTATATACATTTATATTTTAAAGTAAGAGTAGAATAGATGTCTTATATTGTATTAATATTATACAACAAAAGCTATTATGGCATTTGCAGTATTTTTATTTACGTACCAGATCCATTTTTCTCCTGAGTAAATAGGTTTAAAAATCAAATTAATACAAATAAGTCCATTAATTAATTGAGCAGTGATGAGTAGTTTAAATAAATTATTTTATCACCAAACCTATATCATACGTAGTTCAGTTAAGTAATAGCTAAACCACAATATACTCATCAATTAACATTACTCACTGCAATAGCCATAACGTCATGGGTAAATTTAGTACACGTCAGCGCATAACTGCGATTCTATTGACAGTGTGACACTAATCTGGACAAATAGCACGCAGCATGACAAACAATACTATTGAACCTATGGAAATAAGTATTAATAGGTATCACACATGTTGTTGAAACATTAATATACATTAGACTAACCTAAAGCAACAGTATCCATGCTGTCGTGTTTCGTTATTGAGTGCGAGCCCGAAGGCACATTGATGCAGGGGTGACAGTTATCGTGGTAATTTTAAGAGCATTACACTGCTACGATGATATTCATGCCTTTTACGTCCCCAAGCGTGACGTGAAAAAGCGTCTAGAGCACTCGGCTGAGTGTGGGTAACCAAACTGCATTCACAATCAGTATGGCGTTTCATCATCATCAACATCATCATCAACCTATTGCAGTCCACTACAGGTCATATACCTCTCCCATTGCATGTCACTCTGATTAATTTTAGGTTTCTCGCATCCAGCTCCTGTCAGTAATCTTGCACAAATCGTAACTCCTCCTGAGCAGTGACTAGCCTACTGCCAAGTGAGATTACCGGAGAACAAATCCCCTCTTACCCTGAGGGAAAGGAGTGAGATCCCTTTTGGTGGTAGAGTCAGCTCTAGGGTTTAAGACTCCTAGGATGACAATGTGCTTGTGATTCTTGAGTTGTAGGTGTCCATGGGCGACGGTGGTTACTTACCATCAAACCCTTACACCTAAAAAAGTCCCTTAGATCTGTAGTCGTCAGTTAAAGTTAAAGATTAAAAGTTTTCGTTTTTCATATGAAACATTTGGGACACATGAAGCATCATTAGCAAAACTCATATTTATTTAGATAACAGAATACAAGGACCCTTTTCGGAAAAAAAATACGACTCAAGCATTTTATGATTAAATCCGTTGTCACGTCGCTATAAAATTCCCGTGGCTACTGGTGCAAAGGTTAATTTGTCCAGCTTCAGGGACTCACTGTAAATACCTTTCATATTTTTGCTTTAATGGAAAATTTTGTTTGACGATGTTGGAACCTTTGGAGTGGGTAGTTTGTTATAATAACGAGAAAGGTATAGAGTGGGTTTCATATTAGTACGAATACTGCTTAGTAGGATAAATTTTTAAAAGAATTCTTTCAGTTTATCTTTGTAAGCAGTCGAGGTAATGATATTCATACCCTTTTTTATATTAGTATTAATAAAAACATTAAACATGTTAAGGTCATGTTAAGGTTAATTTTATTATTAATTCATACATTTTTGTGTACACTGTAATTCTACTAGTTACCGAACAGTAGTGGCCCACGATTCTAATAATAATATTTAAAGAAAATTAAAAAGTATCATTGACTAGTTCGATTTAAGTTAGTGAATAGTTCACTAACTTAGTGAAGTTAAATTTCTTATTTCTAAAGTAATGAATTTTAAATTATTGAAGATTAAAGTTTAAATAGTTTTTATGAAATATCGTTACATGGTTCCTATAGAAGTATTGCCGAAATAAAAACACTTTCGAAAACTTATCTGGTCGAGGTATATTAGGACTTTAGATTTTTAAACTGAGGTAAATATCTTGGCTGATAGATGACTTCTCAAAAAATAATAATAAGAAAAGCAAAAGCCAAATATTTAGATTTAACTCACAAGATAATTGACATGTGGAATGTCGATTCGGCAACCATTGTGCCGATTCTCATATCAGCTCATGGATTAATTGCTAATAGCTTTGGTCAACATCTATGGAGGCTTGCGTTACGGAGTTGGATTAAGAGGCTGCATGCATAAATAATACTTCTTGATACGGCATGTATTGTGAGGAAGTTTCTATTTCGGCAGTCCTAACTATTTATCTTATCACGTATCTTGGTCCTTGAGTCAAATACTTCGGTATACAAATTTTTATATTTCATTGATCGGTCCAAAAATAATTGTTAAGATTTTCTTACAAAAAGTCCTTAATAACAGGACGGAGTATGGCAGTTTGGCAATGTTTCACGTCCGTACCTCGGAGAGCACATTTTCAGTCTCGATTGTCATGAACATTGATGGCATATCGTTGTTGGGAAGTTAGTGCCAGTAGCTCCGTGTAAAAAAATATGTTAAAGAACACCGGTGGAACTAACCGACCCAAATAATCTTGATAAAAATAAAGCCTAGGATGATAACCATTTTATTACATAGCTATAAAGAATAGATTATTTGAAGATTAATTTTTTGCGGCTACTAAACACAACATTTAAGTCCAACGTAGTTCGCTTGGTCAGCTAGCTATGAATACGAAAACTGATGGGCTGATATGTTTTTTTTTGTTGTATAACGGACATACCAGCGGGCTGAATATCTGACAGGATGACTAACATCGCACATTGATGCTTGAAACTCACAAGTGCAACGAAACGACAAACATTTTTGTTGCCTCACTAAGCTAAAGACAAAAGGAAAACTTTTGTTGAAGGTTTGGAGACGATAACAATCTAGAACGATATATTTTAGAGTTGAAAAAAATCAGTGAGTTTAATTTTTAACCGACTGTTAAAAAAAGTGGGAGGTGACTCAAGGTATGAAATGTAAATATGAATTATGTTTACAATGGAAATAATTCATAGCAAAATTACTCAAAAGCTAATCATCGACAAGATAATGTATTTCTTTAAAGAATTTGTGTGTTTTAGTAAACTATTGTTTCAGGATATTGAAATGTGCAACTAGCTTTTGAGTAGAAGGGGATTTTTATTACGGGGTGAAGCGAAATTTCGTGTTAGACACTCCCGTCAGCTAACATATTCACACACTAATCTTTGTAAAGATTTTCGACGCAGAAGTGTTTTAATTTATATTCGTAATTTGTATTTCACCACTGCATTAAGATAGACCAGACACTGCATTAAAAATAGAAATATGCTTATAGCATCGTTTAACCCATTCGAGTACTGCACCCGTGGCTTTAGTCATTGCAGTAAAATGATCCATTTACATCTAAAATTTCCCTTAACCAATACAGTTGGTTCAGTTCAGTTTATGTTGTTATTCTATCGCGATTGATGAATAGTAACGAGCTAATATGTGTGTACATTAACTGTTTACGCAACTTGACAGAATATGTATTATGTAACTATAGTTAATTTACGATACTATTGCCGAGCACAATCAGTCTTAGTGGCATAGATTATGTCAAGTCCGTCTTGATTTAAGTTAGGATTTAAGAGAAATACAGAAATGAAGAGGCTGCACAAAAGATTTGGACACAGTGAGCAGTTAGCTGTTACTGGAGCATCCAATTTTTGAATTACTGTACAACATGTAATAATAACAATGCGTGCTGTAAGCCCGTGTAAACTGTCTCGATCGGAGTTAGAGTTTAAAAAATGTCTAACTAGGCCGAAACTTGGTCGCAAGGTACTTTACATGTAACGCAACATTTGAACCAAGTTTACCAAGTTATCGTTGAATTCTGAACATTTGCCTTATTCCAAGAACCTCCTACCGCAGTTTCATACATCTCCACACGTAGGTTGAGTCGTTTCATAAGGCTTCGCTCCGACAATATGTTGCTGACCGAACCGTTATATAATTGGGATGACATAAACTTGTATTAAGAAACAGCTTCAGTAAAATGTTTTAGTATTTTCCTGGTGTTGAATTGCGAATCATCAGTTTCCATCAAATTATCTATTAAAAGCGAAGTCTTAGAATTTCCATTTATTTAAAATGTTATCGTAAAAAAAATGGTTTTTCAAGTGTTTTTTTATATTTAATAACTTTAGTGTCCCAATCACCTAAATTTTGAACTATGTATTTGTATTTTGAAACCAGCATTCTATATGAGTACCATTTATGTCACCTCTATTTTTTTTAAGAAATGGGCTATGTTGTGTTTAATGTATTTATTTTGTGCTGTATAAATATTTATTTAATTTATTACTACATATTATCAAAACCTATTAAACCAGTGCATGTTATTTGATAAAAGTAATAATAAAAATTTCTTTTTAATTATGCCAACTGTAATTTTAATAGGTTCAAATATATTATAAAAGGGGTACCTTATCCTCTTTTAGTTATAATTAATTTTAATTTGATTGACCTCTATGAATGTAAATCCTGATAAATTGTAATAATTCGTTTTCTTGGTCTCTTATTTGTTAATTTTTAGAGGTGGTACATTTTTTTAAAATGACACTAAGTTCCCAAATAGGGAAAATAGAAAATATATTCAGTCAAATAAGAACCCTATTGGTTTTAAGTCGATGAGAAAACATCTCATACCGAAGGATCGCAGGATACGAAAAAGTTTTGTCATGTTGTCATCCTATCCAAACACTATGTACAAAATTTATATTTTTGTTCAATTTCTTCTATCCAAGCAATACTGCTCAAAAAAATAGACTATCATTGTATGCAGGCACCAAAGCTACAATACTAGGAGAAATCAAAAGCTGGGATCTTCCACATGCTGCTATAAGAGAGTTTCCTAATTTTTTACGTCCATAGATATTGACACAGAATAAGGCATCGACAGAAGGACAATCTCGTTACAGAATAAAAAAATAGCATAAACCTACTGGGAACAGAGTATTATTAAGTTAGTCTACACCGAACATGCTTTTAATATAGAACTGTCTTCCACCATCAGTACCTAAAACTCTTAATAAAAAAGAGTTGGTAGTCTTCACAACTAAACACTGGGGAAAAATACAGGACGGTTTTTTCTAAACATAGTCATGCCTTTTTTCTTTTTTGTTGTCAGGGTGGAAAATCCCTTTGGATCTCCAGCTCCTCGGGGACGCAGGAGCCAGGAGTATGTGGTGTTTCTAAAAACCAGCCTGGCGGCCGGTCTCAGGCGTCCGTCTTTGAAGGGGACCCGGACCATATTATTTCAGTTCTTCTCCAGAATCAACACCCTATAATCAGATCCTATCCTGGGGAGACTACAAAGGTTTTCCCTAAACATAGTCATGCCTAAGTAGTAGTGAAGCAGTGAGTGCCTTCACTGAAAATCTGTCATACGACAAACGACACTAAAGATTGAATAAATGAAAGAAAAGTGTTTGAATATGTTTTAAAGATCATGATCATGATCCCCGCTTTTGACCTCTGAAGGATTTTTCTTGATATTTTAATTTTATTTTGCCGTTATTCTGTTATTCGAAGCAGAAATAAATCCAAAAAAAAAGGAATCATTTAAATCGGTCCCGCCGTTTTTGGACAATAGATGGTGTTATTTATATGAAAATGAATTTTTGTCTATTTTGATTCAAAACACGATTATCTTTGAAGGTATAATCAATTAGGAATTTTCATTTTAATCATATACTGAGCGCACGAAAATTACACTTTGACCACGTTCAGAAGTTCACATACAAGTCTATACTTAATCTGTTTATTTGGAGTAAACTGGTTGTGACATACATAGACAAACGAAACACTTATATGACTTACAATCTATATCGTATCTATACACAAGAGTAATCTTATATTATAAGTTTTCACTTTAACGAAACTTTACGGCATCCTAAAAAAATAATTATTAACTTCTAGGACGACCTCTGTATGTATTTCTGTGATAAAAACTCTTTTTTATTTTGTACACAGGTTTAGTTTCGTTTATCAACAATAGTCTTTTATGAAAGTATTGCTAAGTAAACGTGTTTGGTATACAAATTGTGTTCTACAGTGATTTTTTATATCACAACTGTATTTCTTGTCTTATACTTCACATTAAAAAAATTATGTTTCGTATGACTGCTTGAGTAAATACTTCAATCAGTCAACGAGTTTCCAGTTACTTAACATTTTTTGTATATTATAAGTAATCGATTTGTACGTAGATATTTTAAATGAAAGTTTTTTATTATCGTAGCGTTTCGTTTTATGTTTATTTGTCAGTGAAGTATTTACGGTGAATGATGTAAAAAACTATTTAATTTTTCACAAGCCAGGTAAAAAATTAGGCTAAATTATTTGATGATAAAATTGGGTGTAGCAGTTGGGTTTGGTAAATATTTGTGCATTAGTTTAGTGGTAAATAGCTTTGAGGTACGCTCAAATATTCTGAGAAGTTTTATTTTTAAAATTTCAATAAAATTCATTGTAAATAGTTTAAAAGTCAATTACGAAGCGTCTTACTAGCCGTCACTATCTTGTATAGTGTTTTAAGTGAAATTTATGATTGTGTTTGTTGTGATGCTGAACAGTCTGGATGATTCTTCAAAACGACTGGAACAGGGGATGAACATCAAAAAAACGAAAATCATGCATAATAGACATGTACCTCCGAGACCCGTAACCGTAAATGGCACTCTATCGGGGTTGTGCAAGAATCTATCCTTGGACAAACTATTAAACTTGGCCGGCACAACTTCGATCGGGAGGCCGATAGGAGGATTCGTCTAAGCTGGGCAGCATACGAAAAGTTGCATCACGTCTTCGAGTCGCCGATCCGGCAATCATTAAAGACCAAAGTATTTGACCAGTGCGTCCTACCCGTAATGACATACGGAGACGAGACGTTACACATTGGACTGGTCCATAAGTTAAAAGTAGCTCAGCATGCGATGGAGCGTGCGATGCTGGGCGTTTCTCTAGCTGATGAAATTCGTACCGAAGTAATTCGACAGACAAACGTAGTGTAGGGCGCCCTGAGGCGCGATGTACCGACAACTTAAGGAAGGTGGCTGACAGCGGATGGATGCAAATTGCTCAAGACGAGCATGGTTGGCGCTCCTTGGAGGAGACCTTCGTTGAGCAGTGGATGGCGATAGGTTGATTGATTACGATTGTATAACGTCTTCTTATTATTTGATGTAGGTATCCCCACAGCTCTAATGGTAGAATAGGGATAATCACTGGTGTACCATGCAATAATCCTGAAGACATCACTTGGTAATTCTATTTCATTGATTTGTTTATTTTGTTTATGAAAGGTATAGCTAGATCGACATGTTTTCACTCATCGGCAATTATCTTGGGTGAAATCCTTATTACGTTATAGTCGAACGTGACTATACGATCCTTATGTTTTCACAGCTGTCTGTAGTTTGTCTATGGTCCTAACTGCTAGATTTTTAAGAACACACAACGGAACGAGAATTCCGTTTGAGTTCTGGTCACCTTAAATTGCTTAAGTTGAAGAGAAGATTTTCCATATGATGATGAATTAAGAATACAAAATTTCCCCACCTCTATTCATCACATGGATAATGTAAGAGGTGACTCAAGGAGCAAATTATGACAGCAGCACAACACTGTGAAGAGAAGGAAAACTTGGTACACACATTATACCAACCCGTCTGGCTAGAGTGGTATAATAGGCTAAAACCTCCTTTCAAAAGAGAGCCCTATGTCCAGCAGTGGACTATGAAAGGCTATTGATGTGATGTGTGATATATGAAGGAAAGCAAGATATGAACGTAAAGTTATCTTTCAGAATATATACGAGTATGTATGTCGATTCGAAGAGTCATGTGACACCGATTACGCATTATAGTTTCAATATACTATTATTATTATTATTGCTGTATTATATATTATTTTGACTTACCTATGAAATTTTTGAAGATAAGGTAATATAAAATAATAGTTATTTGTATAAGACAGTTTGTTTTCCAAACTTATTGAGCGTTTGTTACGAAATTACGTTATTAATTTACACAATTACCTATAACTTACTAGCTATTAAATATTTATAATATTTATAAAGAATATCTAAAAGAATAATTAATAATATAATTATTACTACGTTTTTAGTACCTACTAATAGACAATCAGTGTTTTAGTTTAGTACGAAAATGTTTTAAAGCCAAGACAATGTCTGTGATCTAGGAGGGTTTTGTGTTTTAAGTACCAAAATTGTTTTTAACACCTCATCTCCACAAATGCAATAAAATTCTTAACTTTGACTTCGAGAAATAAGCAGATTGTTCACCTTTTCTACGTATATGTTTGTACTTCCCACATGTATAACAATCCGTGCAGTCTACACCCCTTTTAAATACTAGGAACACATCAAAGTTTATCGTAAATGCGAACTCTATATAAGCGACAGGTGCTTGAATTCACGAGAAATATTTTCTTGAGAACTATTGAAGTAAAATGGTTGTCACTAAGCCTGACTTACTGCCGTTCTCCCTAATGGGGTGCAATTTTTGCAGAACATATTTTATATGAGAATAGTGTGTGTGTGTGGGTGTTCTTTGTGTCCGTTTCTTGTATGTTTGTAAAGTCCCCCGCGACACAGGATTTATTCCTAGTGCGGGCGTTGTCTTTTTTAAGAGAAAAAAAAAAAAAAAAAAAAAAATAAGAGAAAAAAAATGACCCTGATGGATTGTCTTTTTCTTCTATAGATGCATAATACAGGTACATATGTATGCCTATTAAAAGAAACAAAAAAAGTTCTCAACAAAGTGTATGTTCTATGTACAATGTGTGTTTATTTTCAGAAAATGTATAAGTATTGTGTTCGATACCGGAGTCAGACTTACTGTTTGTGTGATTTGCAAATGTGTGTCAAAGTTTGGGTGTTTTCTATGTATTTATTTACAAAAAAAACATATGTGTATTTATATTAGTTGTCGAGTAGCCATAGTACAAGCTCGGCTTAGTTTGGGACTAAATGGCGTTGTGTATCTGACGTCCAAATTATATTATTTATTTCTCTCATTTAACTCGTTTAACTTATATATTTAACCTGCAACTCATTCGTTTTTGATCTCATGGAAGTATAAAAACTGAGAGTATCGTTTTCAAATCGTATTCAGTGTCGTATCCAAATCCAAAAATCGTTCCATCAAATGATGCAATCCAGACTTATCAGGTTAGGTCGTACGCTGCGTGCTGATACAGTTTACGACCTAGTTTGAAAAGTCTAAGTGCTATGTACTTGTAACTTCATACCTAATGTGTAGAATGGGCCTAGCCTATTCAAACATAATTAATAAAACTTTCTTAGAATTAATCAAAGTGCACAGTTAAGTTAAAATTAGTACCTACTCTGCATTGATGCTGTTCGAAATATTTTTTTTTTCAGGTCCATTGGAAGACCGCAGTCAATAGCAAAAGTTTCGGCAGGGAGATTTTCCACAACTTTCATCCTGATGAACAAAATTCTATTTTTATGTTATCGTATACATGCGTTTCAATTTCAATGAGTAAGATCTTCTCAGGGGAAGACTGCATGATATTTTCTCTGGTTAGATTTCCACTCAATGAATTCTGTCTGGTTAGAATTCACTCAAACAAAAATCAGAACCTCAAAAACCCATAATCCCAAGCGGCACTCAAGAGTAATTGGATATCGCATCACGTGAATTCAGTCTTCATCAATTTACCTAAATGGTCTCTTTTGAATTTCAAATCTGCCTTCATTCAAATCTGGAGTTAAATAAATGGCATCTTGGATCAGTGCTCGTTACGTTAGAATCGAAACTTTCAATATCGATTTAGAGTGGTATGGTAAGTTTGAATGGATGATCTAGACGATTTAGCAGGCAATTCGTAGAAACAATTTGCTCGTATGTCGCAGTTTACACAAGGTACAAATTACACAAGATACAAGATACAAAATTTATTGCAGTATAGTAATTTCTAAAATCCTTTTTTATTTATTTACTTAGTCAGTTACTAGCAATATAAACGTACAGTAACAACAAAGTGCTTAAACACATTGTTCACGTCCAAAAACAACTGTTTAAAATCAGTTTTTATTTTGTTTAGCACAAATATGTTTACGCGATATCTCGGTAGATGGCGTTGTACCTGCTCATCTGAATCGCGTCATCTTTTCGTTGCTGTCAGCAGTCTAACGTACTTTACTGTGATTTATAAATATACGCTAAATCACATAACAGTTGTACTTCATTTCTCGGACCCTACTAGTATATCACAATAGTTCGACCAAGTCATATTTACTCTAGTCGAAACACACATGGTTATATAGCTATTAATGTTACGGATAATTACTTGACTTGTACAACACAAATTGATATGACACTAAATTACACAAAACAATATATTAAATTTATGAAAATTTATATTTTAAATTAAATTACATAAAATAGAATAATGATTGATTATGAAATATTTGAGTAGTATTCATTGGTAGCGTTTGTGACTTCTGTGCATGAGATCTCGGGTTCCATGTCCGGGTCGGACCAAACGTATGTATGATCTGCAAATATTTGTTTCGGAGTTTGGTTATTTTCTATATATAACATGTATGTGTTTACAAAAAAGAAAAGTATATATTAGTCTATACATGTTTAGTACTCATAGTACAAGCTCTGCTTAGTTTGGGACTACATGACGTTGTGTCAGATGTCCGAAATATTATATTATAACATGTAATTATCACGCTGTTATAGTACAAGCTCTGCTTAGTTTGAAGCTAGATGGCGTTGTGTGTCAGATGTCTGATTTTTATACTTATGATATGGTGACAGGTTAAGAATACATAGTGTTACTACCTCTATCCATCCCGTGGGTGTCGTAAAAGGCGACTAAGGGAACAAAGTATGCAAGACAACA
Organism: Hypercompe scribonia; assembly: GCA_949316085.1. Classification (NCBI taxonomy): domain Eukaryota; kingdom Metazoa; phylum Arthropoda; class Insecta; order Lepidoptera; family Erebidae; genus Hypercompe; species Hypercompe scribonia. The sequence goes on along the minus strand of OX438992.1, from coordinate 7,028,979 downwards.
ACATTACAAAGAGAAGGAAAACTTGAAACAAACCGTATTCTAACCCGTCTGGCCAGCGTAGTATAGTAGGCCAAACACTGCTAGCTAAGGAGAGGCCTATGTCCAGTAGTGGACTGTAAAAGGCTGTTGATGACGATGATGATGATGAAATTTTCTCTTCTCTCTCTCTCTTTAAAAAAGACGACACCCACACTAGGAATAAATCCTGTGTCGTGGGGGACTTTACAAACATATAAGAAACGGACACAAAGAACACCCAGATTTAGAACAACAATCTACGGATCACACAAAGTGTTGTACCATGTGGGATTTTGAACCCACAACACTCAGCGCTGTAGAGAGCACCGTGGCGACCGCTTAAACTACTATGCCAATTTTGCAGTCACATTAGTGCGGATATTAACAGTAGGAAAGTAAAAAATAGAGTAACTGAACAGATATGGTGTAAATTGTTTTGCTACTTAATGCTATTATCACTTACGTTATATTCTACAAATACAGCGTAGTATATCGTACACATAACACGTACATGTTTATCAGATTAACAAATAAATTGCTGATAAGAACAGTCCTTGGGTCTATCCGAGCCTCAAAATTCCAACACATTTAACAAACTTGATCTGAAATCGAAGTGTTTTATCGGTATAAGGCCCTTTCTTATTTTCTTCACTGCCACCTTAAAGAGCCAACAACACGGAATAACGCATTATTTATAGATCCTTATCCAGCACTTATTCCCTTAAACACCCTTATAACTAAATAAAGAGGTATATTCCGAAGCCCTATGAGGCTCCGGTTCAATAGATTAATTCCTTGTCAGACCCCTCGCAAGATCAAGTAGAAAAACTTTAGGGTTAAGTTACCCCGGCACGCCAGGGTTAACTACTCTGCTCTCGAAGTTCGTTGTGTAAATTTTAGGGCATGTTATGTAAGTAATGATATAGTATTATTATTTTATTGATAAGTTGTAGTAAGTTGGAATTGCCTCTACCCAGATGCTTTAATGAATCAAAATAGAAATGAAAATAGAGGTTACATTATTTTCTTAAATTTCTTAAATAATTCATTGAACGATTGGTCTAGTGGTTTTAGTGGTCGCCACGTCGCTCTCTACTGCGCTGAGTGGTTTGGGTTCAAACCACACATGGCACAAAACTTTAGTTAACCACAAATTGTGTTCTTTGTGCCCGTTTCTTGTGTGTTTGTAAAGTCCCCCGCGGCACAGGATTTATTCCTAGCGCAGGCGATGCATTTTAAAGAAAAAAAAAATTGCTAACTAGGCAAAATCTGTACTATAGTAACAAGAGTGCTGAGAAATATGTATCTATATTTTTAAATACATACATTTTATAGATAAATTACGCTTAGTAAATAATCGTGTTCATAATAAATTAATTAATCGTCAGTGGTATCCCATGACCACCCCCTTAGCAGTCAGGGCCACTAACCACTAGGTTAACAGATCAGATTGAGTTTCATGAGAAAAACCAGGCAAAGAAACCAAAATTTATATTTAATATGATATTTATATTTATATTCATTTAAATATATGTATAAACCTTTAAACAAACAAAGATTTACAAAAATATATAACCAACAGTTATTAATATTCCACTTAATATATACATATATTAACTTACTTTCGAAAGAAATGCTTATGTCTAACAGTGGACTTTTTTATTTTTGTAAATCTTTACAGTCATTTTACAAGTCTGACTTTACAGCTGCAAGAAGCCGGCTCCTAAGACTCCTATCTCATTAGAATCACATTCACGGAGTAATAATTAGCACCTGTGTAAACTGCAGAACTATCAGATTTATGGTCCCAGAGCGAATCTTGCACATAGTCGCGCTATCAAATGCAACGGCTACGTTTCATACTTCAAGTAAAGAGGTTTGTACACTAAATAAGTGGCCGTTATTAAAAAAAATAAAATGTTTTAGTAACTCCATAACATGAGACAATAGTAATAAATTAATATTTAAACTTTTAAAATATTTGCTAGTCATATCACTGGTTTTCTTTAAATGTTTGATAGATGTTTTAAATGCACTTATAATAATATTTTTCTTTACAATTTTAAAAAGAATAAGTAAGTTATTAAGTAAGTAATTAAGAAGTAAGTAAGTAAATAATAGTTTGATTGGTCTTAAAAATATATTAAATGTTAATTTTATAAAAAACTAGCTTACACCGCGAACTCTGTTTCGCCTTAGAGGCACTAAATAAGCAGATTTTTGATTTGGAACTAAAACACGCTCGAACGGGATAAAAAGTATCCTATGTCCGTCTTCTGGTTCTAAACTACCTCTCCACCAATTTTCAGCTAAATCCGATCAGCTGTTGCTGAGTTATAAGTGGTGTAACTTTCTAACTAACACGACTTTCTTATATAAATATAGATATGTATTTCTGGATAAAACTCTTAAGTATCATGCCGTGGCAATTGAAACAACACCCAGCACACAATAATTGAAAAATCATTTTTAATCTCTGCGTTACTTATACATCATCCAAACCGAACTCCTGTCGGTATTAAACTAAAGATATACAAAGTAATAATGTGTAAACTAGCCTTTATATGAAAGCAAGCATGCAACAGTAGCGGCATACTACACAAGCTCACCTGTGCAACTAATTAAACGGATACTCGACTCCGTTCATTGCACATAATATAATACAGTAAAAGTTTATCAGATCGGTCACTAGTCTAACTCCGAGTGTACACTTTGTCTATTTAACTTTAACAACAGTTAAATTAAATTGAGTCATTTAATTTAGTTACACCGGGAATATTATTTAAAACACTTGATTTTGAAAACATATCAGGCAAGTGCTTTACTTATTGGAACACGTCAACAAGTTACTTTCCTGATTTTTAAAAGTCGATATGTCTGTTAATAATCTTCTCAAAATATGCAGTTAGTTTATTATAACTATCAGAAGTTTTATACCTTGTGTCTCTGAAAGTTATCAATGGTCTTTTATTTAGCTATCTTTTGATTTAATCACGAACGGGTCGCTTCAACGGCGGCAGTATACTAACAGAAGACCAACCTAAACCGACAGGATCCGTGCTGTCGTGTTTCGTTGCTGAGTACGAGATCGAACGCTAATTGACGCAGGGATGACAGTTATTGTGACAAAAGTGTGAGCCTTACACTGTTATGATGACTGTCATGTCTTTTATGTTCCCGAACGGGACTTGAAAAGTGTCTCTCTAGGCCAGTATAGCGTGGGTCAAAATATTGTATTGTCTGTATTCGCAATGAGCGAGTATGTTTCGCTATGGTTTTCGCGGGTTGTTTTTCACAACTTGTCGCCTGCCATGTCGCGTTACAGTCTGATTTTTTCTATAATAAAAATATTCTGGTGTTTCGTCACTTCTGTCAACTGTCACGGCTCGTTTTAAAAACACGTCTAGATTTTATTCGTCATATGAAAGTACAGAACTTACTATTCAAAGAACGATGAAAATGTACGGATAGTAAAAAAGATTTGAATATTTCAGTTAATATTTCTTTTCATTATGTTAAAACTATATTGATTCTTTTGGTAAATCAATTATTTATTATATATTATGGTCAAAGATACTCTTTTGGTACGTTTGTGTCAGCAATTTAACTTACTTAGTTTAAACAAACGAAAAAATTGCAATCAAGCCGGCTCATTTGTACTAAAAGCATAGTTTTTCACGAACCATATGCCAACTTACATAAATAAATAAATACTGGGAACATTTAACACACAAAATCATCTAGTTTCAAACTAAGCAGGGCTTGTACTATGATAACTGGGATAACTATGTATATATACTTTGTTTTTGTAAATACGTACATATTATACACAGAAAACACCCAAACACCGAAACAAATATATTTACAGACCATACAAACATTTGGTCCGACCCGGGAATCGAACCCGAGACCTCAAGCACAGCAATCGCTTTCGCTACCGCTACGCCATCGAGGCAATCAAAATATACACACACATACTGTTTAAATCTTTTTATTTCGATCAATATTGTACAAATCACTTTCAATTCTTAATTACCATATCAAATCTGAACTCTTGATAAAATATATAGCGGATCCTCTTTTAGAAATCTCTTAAAGTGTTTAAAAGGAAATAATAAAGTTCGAATATAATACTTATTTTGCTAACGCTGCAGAGGTAAGAGCCGTTTTAATATGCTAATGGTCTAAAATAAATTTGGCATAGGCATTTTATGGGAAATGAAGTATAAATTCAATTTTCCGAGGGTGTGGGTAGGTGGTGGTACTTCGGTGGTACTCCGGGTGGTTTTGCTTACTTCCCCCACCTTTGGGTCCATGGAGGTTTATATCTCGAAGATAATCATGGTTTAGAGCCTTTTCTGTCTTTTAGATTATCTAAAGAACCGTATCTTTTGATGGCCATTTTATAGTTATGGTTAGGTATGGAGAATATATTTTTTTTTTCTTTATATAGATATAAGAATAAGTGATGTGACTGTTCGTATATTTGTGTATATTTTTATTTTTTGGGCGGTTTTTATGTTTTATTGGATTGGGTAAACAGCCGTGAATTTTGCTAAGAAGATATTATATGATGTGCATGTATTCGCATCATTAAGTATGTACATATTTTCACTGCGTTTGTACGTTTATACGGTAGAATAATTCTCAGACATATTACAAAAGATGGATATAATTTAGGAAGATAGATGGTATTATATTCTGGGATTCAACGACAATCAAATCCTTTATTAGGGTCTGTTGGTCTGTTGGGCTGCCTCGTTGGTCTAGCGGTTAGCTTATGCGACTATCGGTCAGAAATTTTTAATAACAGGCTAGAGTCTGAGAACTTGGCGGTGTTTCACGTCCGTACCTTGCAAAGCATGTAAAGCCATCGGGCCCAGTTGTCATAAATATCTACAGCAATCATCATCGGCAAGTCAGTACCCTCAAATGTACTAACAAGTAGTTTGATCTTCGAATTCAGTTCACTCTCAAGGTTATAGAGGTCTGATGCAGACGCTCTGTGGAAAAACTGATGTTCAGGTAAAATCGGTTGGACTAGTAACCGATCTCAAATAATCTTGAGAGTTATAAAGACCAGGAAAATGATTTGGATATGGTTGTCTAGTGATGATGGTCCTTTGAGAGAGTGATGATGGTTAGTGCTCCTGACTGTTAAGTTAGGTTGAAAGTTTGATTTCCAGTCAGAAATAACATTGTGGTGAATGGAGTCTAAGTCGTAGTAATATTTAGTATCACTCCGATTGATATTCTAAAAGTAATTTATTAATAAACTCATCTTTATGAGTTTATTAATAAATGTCTTTACATTTACTATACAAACACGATGAAACTACAAAAAAATACTTTAGGAAATACTTCCTAATTAGATAATATGTGGATACCACGATTGTGTAAACGTAGTGTAGGGCGCCCTGCGGCGCGATGGCCGGACGACTTGAAGAAGGTGGCTGGCAGCGGATGGATGTGAATTGCCCAAGTTTGGGATGATTGACGTTCCTTGGGGAAGATCTTCGTTCAGCAGTGGACGGCGATAGGTTGATTGATGATATAAAATCATTTTTTTTTCTTTTTTTTCGAAGGCAATGTTGGCTTTAAGAATGTATTCTATGTCGCGTGGACTTTACAAACACACAAGAAACGGACACAAAGAACACTCAGAACAATAATCTGTGGATTACACAAAATGTTGTCCCATGTGGGATTTGAACCCACAACACTCAGCGCAGTAGTGGGCGGTGTGGCGACAGCTTAAATCACTACAGCATCCGAGCAGTCGAAAGTTATGAAGAAGCATAATTCTCCCAAGCTCAAACTTTAATGATAAAACTAGAATTTGAAAGGAATTTTTGAACTAAAACAGTTCGTAAATAACTATAAATTAGGGTTAAGTTTTAAAATTGTCGTATTCGTGACTATGACTTTTAGTTTATTTCGGCTTTATAGACCCTTAAACTTTACGATCCAAAGTTATCCAAGAGCTCGGATCATTGACCAGACTTACTTAAATCTTCCTTCGCAATTTTAAAGAGTCCTTAAACACCTCACTAAAACTATTTTAAGGCTTTGAACGCACTTGCGACTGGAGTAAATCAGTTTTAGACAAGTAGTAATCAAAACATTTTAATTTAGATTTGCGTACCGTTAAAATAAAATAGGTAGTGTTAACATCATCATCAATAGGTTATTACAGTCCACTAGTGGACATAGGACTCTCCAATCGTACGCCACTTGGCTCAATCTCCACCTTAGTATTATTATTATAACAAATTATTTTAATAACTACACGTCACGTCAGTTCAATTTTCCCAACAAGTCTAGTTATTGCCTGACCTAATTTGACATAAAATTTTCATCGATTCACTTTTATTTTCTACTTGCAATATATTCAAAATATTACTAGGATTGTACACTTCGCTTCAGCATGTAACCGCAAGTAGATTAAAAGGAGTAGAACATATGTTTTCTAAAAGGCTACGAAGTAACAATAGACAGATTTTACGTAGAAAGCAGTTTGAAGATATAATAAACTGGTGGTTGATATATATAAAAGCGTTTCACTACAAAAGCAGCTGAAGTCAACTTCTCAATAGATGTACAAACGGTTAACTCAAATTAAACAATTCTGTGCTATAAATGGGCCGCACGGAAAACAACACTCGTTACTTTGTCGCATTGTGATCGGCAGTAATTCTGGAGAGGTTTTTAAAAGTCACTATTCTCTCAAAAGATCTCTTAAGTTGCAAGTGTCAATTTAAAGTGTCACCTACTTCTCTTTGTATGTTAAGCCATAAAACTGAATTAAAAATTTGCGACTAATCGCAAATGTGGATACTTTAAAGAAAAAGAAGTTGCTATTTCATGTAACGTAATTTCCTGGGCTGTTACCGGAACGGTGTTGGACCGATTTTTCACGGCGTCGTAATAACGTTAGTGGTGGTATAACTATACTATATTATACTTTCACGTGTAGTATAAGGGCTATACCATATATGTTAAAAGCCTTTGAATCTTCGCTAGATCTCTGGCAGTCATTTGACATTTTTAACATTGTTTCTTTGTGTAATCAAACATTGGGAAATGCTGCTTTTAAAATGAAACGAACGTTTTGTGCTGATACAAAAATATAGTTTTGCGAAATCAACTACTTCATATTTTAACATAATTGTTTTGAAGGCTTTTACTTAAACAGAGAAGAAATATTTTCTGAAACATAAAAATGCGAACCAATTGATTGAATACAAGGAGGGACATTGATTGAAACCTTTCAGGAGGCCTTTATCAGCTGTTTCATTTGTCTGCCTATATCATATAACAATAAAAATGAAACTACTTCTAAAGGATTCAGTTTTTAGTTTAGATTCAAAGCTATTGTTAAAGATATTTTTATTTCTGAAATACTGTGGGAAGGGTCACTTGGGAAAATAACAAATTACAGACCGATTATGTAATGAATTTTACTGGAAATGATAGGATAGTTTCATAAAAATATAGATTGGGTGATGACGTCAAATGTTAGGCAAATATCTTTCAATTGTACTTGAAGAAAACAGTTGAACATTATAAACTTAGGCTAATGCATACATCAACAGAATTGTAACTAATTTAACACTTTGGTGATATCAAAATTATTATTATTTTTGAACTGTATTTTAAACATGTTTTTCTGAAACTTCTCTACCGCTATTACAAAAATGGATGGATGAATGGAAAGTATAAATAGAATTCAAGAGTTGTAGTCACCATAGTCCTTGCAAATTCACACAATGCAGTATGGTGACCCACACTATGTCGGTCTAGTGAGATGCTTTTTCACGCCCCGCTTGGGAACGTAAAAGGCATGACAGTTATCGTGCCAGTGTAAGGCTCACACAGTTACCACGACAACTGTCACCCCTGCTTTAATGAGCGTCCGGTCTAAACACACTCACCAACTAAACACGACAGCACGGATGCTGTCGCTTTAGGTTGGTGCTCTGAGAGAAGGTAGTACTGCTCCGGTCGAGCCGGCCGTTCGTACTGAAATCATTGTGGCTCTATTATCTACAAAATGCTAGCGAGGTAGTAACGTATATAATTTCATATAAAACAAGATCACACATTACAGCCTCAGCACACATGTACCATTCACCGTAATATACATAATCCGATTGCATTTCCGGGAATCTTTTCCTTGCTCCTAATAAGTGCCTCAGAGCGCGTATCAATTCAAATGGGTAATTTTTATAAAGGGCCAGCAGATGTGCGATTTTGTCTGCTATTCCAATATTATTTCAAGATTGGTTGGCTGTTTAGGAAATGTGTAAGAACACACAAGAAATTTGCGTTGGTCCTCAATTACTTAGAATTTTTTAAAGCTTTACCGCTAAGGATATTTTACGCATTTTATGTTATGACAGCACATGTTATCACTTATTGGATAATGGACGATCTTTATTCTTCGGACTCATCAATGTGATCTTATTTACTCTATCCTAAAACATAATAAGTCATTTTCAAATTATTAATAATATGTAAGATTATGTAACACAATACGTTATATTTTCTACACGTATTATGGTAGTAGAAAGTAGATTTGTTTCAAGGAAACTGAGGATGGAAAATAATCAATACTTACTATACTGATAGAAACCTGAACTTTTGACTATTGAGTGAAACTTCATATACGTTTGAGATGTGAACATACTGTATTCTTGAAGGTATTGAGATCGTGATATCATAAAATACCACAGGCGCAATTTTGATACAAAGAATATTTGATTATAAGAGGGCTCATGAAGCAGCAGTGATGAATAAAATATATTACTATTACTATAATAAATCTACTCTATTTATTAATACTATAGGTACATTATCAAAGTTATAAATTACTTTGTAATAACTCAATAAAAAAAACATTACTTATTGATACATTTTTATGGATACATTTTTAAAGTAAAATACTGTTCTGGTAACAGAATATCACCAATTAATGAAATTTTAATAAAATTATTATAATTTCCATAAGAAAACACACTCGGTTGCTTAGTGGCTCCACCAAGAATCACGCGAAGCTGTCTCTCGGCGGATTCATTTTTAAATTCAAATTAAGTTATCGCACGTTATCGGGGAAGGTTAAATTTTACGAGTCAGGCTCCGAACCTGTTATTTTTCACTACGTGGCGGGACTTTGGTGCCGTTATTTTGTGAAAATGAAGTGGGGAAGATGTTGGTTTTTAATTTCGGAGAAGCTGAGAATGCGTATTTAAGGCTGGTACGAGAAGAATTTCGTAAGCGGATTCTGAGACTGCCTAATTAAACTTAATATTATTTATGTGAAATTGAATAACACTTTTGTTATAATTTTACATATAATAAAGAAAATTTACGTCCTCAAGATGTTTTGGTACGTGAAATAACAATAAAATAATATTTCTCTGACACGCAACGCCATCTAGTCTCAAACTAAGCAGAGCTTGTACTGTGAGTACTAATTTTTTTTTATTATTAAGGGTCTGCAAAAGTGACAATACTCTGTCTGATGAAAAACATGAATAGAATCCAAGTTGTGATCACCATACTCATTGTGAATGCAGACAATGTAGTACGGTGACTCACACTATGGTAACCTAGTGAGATGCTTTAGACGTAAAAAAGTCTGACCCGGGAATCGAACCCGAGACCTCAAGCACAGCTGTCGCGTACCCTGTCACCGCATTATTGCAGCATTGAAAAAATTATTGTCCTAACAACCTTTGGCAGTCCACTGATGAATACAGGCCTCTCCTTAAAAAGACAATTTTTGTCCTCTATACCAAGCTGGGCAGACGGGTTCTGACAAGTTTCAATTATCTTTATAATATTCTTGTTCTAAGTAGATTGTTTTTTTGTCCACACTTATGAAACCTACGAGATGACACTGGTAAACCAGTGGGAATGACTCCCACTCATTACAAATATTTGCGTGATAAACACGAAATTTTATTTCTGACCGGATGTTATTTATGATATCACGATTGGGCAACCGTAGTGTAGGGCACCCTGCGGCGCGATGGACCGACGACTTGAAGAAGGTGGCTGGCAGTGGATGGATGCGAATTGCCCAAGACCGGACTGGTTGGCGTTCCTTGGGGGAGACCTTTGTTTCACCCCCGTCGATGGTCTTCATGGCCAGAGACGACGGGGGGAACGAGGACAATGTTCCGCCCGTTAGGGAGTCGGAGGTGGGGGCGATTGTTCTACGGATTCGCTCTAAGAAAACCGCCCCTGGGCCAGATGGGATACCTGCCCGAGTATTGGCACGATCCCTCGACCACATGTCGGACCGCCTCAGGGAGGTCTTGGACGCTAGCTTGTCGTCCGGACGCTTCCCTGAGTGCTGGAAAAGCGGGAAGCTGGTCCTATTAAGGAAGCCGGGACGGCTTACCGATTCGGTGGCGGCCTATAGGCCTATTGTGTTGCTGGACGAGGCGGGTAAACTGTTTGAGAGGATACTCTCTGCCCGCATCGTCCGGCACTTCTGCGAGGTGGGCCCCGATCTGTCGGACGCCCAATTTGGTTTTCGGGCGGGGCGTTCGACGGTCGACGCTGTGCTGCGCCTGAGGGCCGTTACCGAAGAGGCGGTAAGCTGTGGCGGCGTGCTGTTGGCGGTGTCGTTGGACATCGCCAACGCATTTAATAGTTTTCCATTTAGCTGCATCAGGGAAGCACTCCACTACCACGGGGTGCCCGAGTACCTGAGGCGGCTTGTGGCAGACTATCTTGAGGAGCCTACCGTCGTGTACGAGGACCGAGATGGTATTCTGAGGCGGCGGCCCATGTCGTGCGGTGTTCCACAGGGGTCCGTCCTCGGATCACTCCTGTGGAATATGGGATACGACTGGGCCCTTCGAGGTCGTTTTCCCCCCGGGCTGGGCGTAATTTGTTACGCCGATGACACATTGGTCACGGCCCGGGGGGCGAACTTTCAAGAGGCGGCGCGTCTGGCCACGGTGGGAGTCTCTTTGGTGGTCGGGCGCATTGAGGCGCTGGGTTTACGGGTGGCCCTAGATAAGACGGAAGCCCTTTTGTTTCATGGGCCCCGTCGTGGTCCACCCCCCGGTGCCTCTATCGTTGTCAATTCGGTCCTCGTACCGATTAAGGCCCAGATGAAGTATCTGGGCCTAATCCTCGACGGCAGGTGGCTCTTCGACGAGCACTTCCGACACCTTACTCCAAAGCTGGTCGGCGCTGCTTCTGCTCTTGGGCGACTTCTGCCCAATTTGGGTGGAGCCAGCGTCGCGACGAGACGGTTATACACGGGGGTTGTTCGGTCAATGGCGCTGTATGGTGCACCGGTGTGGGCGGCGGCTCTGACCGCTCAGAATAAGGCTCGCCTCTGGCGCCCTCAGAGGATATTGGCGGTTACAGCCATACGCGGTTACCGCACCGTATCGACGGAGGCGGCGTGCGCCCTGGCCGGAACTCCCCCGTGGGATTTGGAGGCGGAAGTGCTCGCCGAAGTTTATCGGTGGACAGCTGACTTCCGGGCGGGTAGCGGCATACGGCCCCCGCCCGAGGAGATACGCGAGTGGCGTGAAGCCGCTCGTCGAGCCACGATGTCTCGTTGGTCATTCCGGTTGGAGACTCCACGTGCTGGCTTTGCCCTCGTGGAGGCTCTCCAGCCGGTCATCACCGAGTGGGCAGGACGGCAGCACGGGACCCTTTCCTTCCGACTGACACAGGTCCTTTCCGGGCATGGTTGCTTCGGGAAGTATCTGCACTCGGTCGCCAGGAGGGAATTGAGTCCCGCCTGTTACCACTGCGACTGCAGTGAGGACTCGGCTCAGTACACGCTAGCGGTTTGTTCCGCCTGGGCGGCGCAGCGTGGGGTCCTCACTGCAGTTATTGGAGGAGATCTCTCGCTACCGGCCGTCATACGCTCCATGGCCGGTAGCGACAGTTGTTTTACCGCGGTCGCAACCTTCTGCGAAGACGTAATTTCGCGGAAGGAGGCGGCGGAGAAGGCCCGGGAGGACGATATCCACTCGGACCCAATTCGCCGCCGGCGAGCCGGGCGGCGGAGGCGCGCATACCAACGCCTAATGCCGCCTTGAGTGTGGCCGCGGGTGGACGGGACGGGTTTTCCCCTCCACCCGCTATAATGGCCAGCCGCGAGGAGGCAACGTCCGCGTGTGCCGTACGTCGCCTATGTAGAGAGTTTATCCGCAGATGGTGCCCGCTTTGGCGGGCAGGCGCTAGGAGGGATCTGGATGTCGTAATAGCAGCGGTTCCCGGATCCCTCCTGTCTCAGGCGCAGAGTGGCACACCGTGTGGTTTTAGTCGGTCCTATTCCGACACACCACCCCGCCGTAAACCCCGGTGGGGTGACGGCCCGAGGCGGTTTCCACACGTTAAAAAAAAAAAAAAAAAGAAAAAAAAAAAGACCTTTGTTTCTGGATGTCGTAATAACAGCTGTTCCCGGATCCCTCCTATTTCAGGCGCAGAGTGGCACACCCTGTGGTTTTAGTCAGTCCGATTCTGACACACCACCCCGCCGTAAACCCCGATGGGGTGATGGCCTGAGGGGGTTTACACACGTTAAAAAAAAAAGAAAAAAAAAGACCTTTGTTCAGCAGTGGACGGCGATAGGTTGATTGAAATGTATATATTTAGAAACATTTAAGTATGTTTATCAACTTAGTTATCATAGGTTAGATTTAGCGTAGTTTGGCATCAGACAACCGTGCGTGAGATGTGTGAGGTTAAGTAAGCATTTTTTTATCATATTAAAACATGCCACTGTAAATCTTATTAGTGAAACAACTTCCACCATAACTGATAAACGATTTTCTGACGCGCTACCCGTAATCTAGTACATCAACATGCAAGCTCGTATCGTAGACACAATTTGTTCTAATACGGTTGTTACTTTGCTTGCCATGGGCGTGGAACGCATCCGTCTTGCTAGTATCACCATCATTTCGATAGCTGAAGGATTCTTCCGTTTTAAAATTTATTTTTATGATGTAGAAGAGCAAACGTACAAATCATGGATACCTGTAAAACTAAGGTCATAAGTGCGGTTCCACACTATGAGTACTCAATCCCAGATTTAAGAGAATGAGGTTAGACTCAGGTAACCTTACTCAATCAGCAAAAAGTAACAAAAGAATGACTAAACATCATCATCAATCATCAACATCCTTTAATAATCCACTGCTGGATATAACCCTCTTCTTAGAAAGGAGGCTTTGGCCTGCTATGTTACGGTGGTCAGACGGGTTGGTATAGGCCCTATTTTTTTTTTGTTTGGAGTCATCCTGCCTGGTTTTCTCTCTGAATTGCTTTTTACAACACACACGGAACGAATAGAGTAAAGGCACTCTGTATTTTTAATCTATTACCACCTGGAGAAATCCGTATGTATATCTTACTATGAAGCTGTTGTATAGCCACTCTGGTAGCTCACTCATAGCCTGCCGGTTTCTGCCGATTCACATCTCTGCCACCGGTAAATTATTATTTTACATTAAATTTTGGCTGCGTAACTTAATGAATCAATTCACTTAGGAGCTATATATTTCGCAAGATGAAAGACTTCGTTTTCTGTACGATTGACAACGTGAGTGTGTAGCTTAGCTTCATGTCGACCAGTTTAATAGTGAATATAGCAAGATTAGTAAATCGACTGGCCTTTTGAATCAGGGACAGCTCTTGATTCTTAGTTATGTTATCAGTAAGAATGTTTGTTTACCAGTAGATTCTCTTATAACTCGTAGTGTGTTTTTATAATGTATGTAGAACTCTTTTACAACAAATTGAAGTCGTCATCATGATTAGAATATCTTAATAATATCTGTGGTTAATAAAATCTGTCTTATCATAAGTATTTTTATGTTTATTTCATTATCTTAGATTGTTCTTTTGTTTATAGGGTACTTTATTATAGTTAAGATAAATATTAGAGCTCAGAACGAATAAAAAACGAAATTGAGAAAGCAGAGAAACAAAGTCTTTTGTCTTTACGAAAAAAGTATTACTTAAGCTTAGTTTTTATTTAATTTTAGTTTCAAAATATATGTCCTTATGGGGATATTATGATCGAAAAGTAGTTTTAGTTTAAACTGGTTCTCTTGCTTAGTGGCAGCAAAAGTTAAACAAGTTGCCCAACTCTGATATTTTATATCTTTATTTGATAGTTTTCAAGTCGGTTTTGGAAACAAACACATTTAATCTAAGTTTTAATTTTTGAAAGGAGTTATCGCACACGAAAAAGAAATTATGAAAAGTTATGTTGTACTAAAATTTAAAATTTCTCTCTTTAATGTTTAAAATTTCTCTAAAACTTTTATAGTTGCATCATACAGCTCATACTTTCGCTGGCAGTATTATTTCTTATATCGTGTATCTAACTTTCAAAATGGTGAACTACCTTATACGAGAAGCTACTTCATCGTTCATCTCTTATTATAAGCCTTTTTTTGTTATTGTACTGTGCGGAAATCCCCCGGACACCACTTACTGGTGGTTATGTCGGACTAGAACCGACCAAAAACCGCACGCCGTCTCAGGTACCAATAGCCAGGGGACCAGGTGCACCCTAATAAGGAAATCCCTAGAACCCCGACGTACCTCGGGCCACCCACGGCTGCAAGTGGCCCCCTCCTGTGTGGTAACCTCATGGTTTCTTTACTGCCCACCCCCCGAAAGGGTGTGCGTAGTCAGTAGCGCTCGCATTGTCTTATTATACCCCTGAGGAGTTGCAAATTCCACAAATTCTTTTTTAGTGAGTATTTATAATACAATTTTGTATTCAGCTTCAGCTTGCTTCAGCGTGTTTCAGCTGCAAAATTTCAAGTTTGTAGCCCTAGCGGTTTAGGCTTTGAATTCCATAATTGGTCGGTATTTTAGTCGGTTAGTCGGTACAAACGACTGTGTTCAACGAAGCGTTTGCCTTGATATACCATCTTTATTAATATAAAATAACAAGGTATAACTCCAGTCACACGTCTATGTGGTGACGGATTAAGAACGCGGAGTGTTACCACCTCGATTTAACCCATGGATATGACAGTCAACTAAAAGAACTCACTGCAAAGAGAAGAAAAACTTGAAACGAACTTAATACCAACCTGTCTAGCCAGGGTGGTATAATAGGTTACAACCTTATTGCTAAGGAGAGGCCTATGTCCAGCAGTGGACTGTTAAAGGCTGCAAATGATAATAATGATGACGATGAACCCGAGCCAAAAATTCAAATCAAACTCCTCAATTTTCTAAAACACACCCAGTGAAGCGCTAAGGGGTAGATTAACGAGCTTATTTTTTGATCACGTTAACTGTTATGTATATATAACTTTAGAATATTAAAACTTTATAGCTAATTTGCTATTGCATATATGATTATATAATAATAAATAATAAACATATATTTCGGACATTTGACACACAACGTCATCTAATTTCAAACTAAGCAGAGCTTGTGCTATGATAACTAGACTGACTGATAGAATACTTATATACTTTTTTTTTTGTAAATACATACATATTATACATAGAAAACACCCAAACTTCGAAACAAATATTTGCAAATCGTACAAACATTTGATCCGACCCGGGAATCGAACCCAAGACCTCAAGCACAGCAGTCGCAATTACTACAACTGCGCCACCGAGGCAGTTGTGATATGGTAGTTAAGTAATCTTTATATATATGTATATAATTCTACTGTATGTGATATTAGGTTGTAGAGCCACGCTGATTTCAGCACGAACGGGCCGGCTCAACCGGGCCTGTACTACCCTCCTAGAGAAGACCAAGCATCTGTGCTGTCGGCTTCATTGAAGAGTGCGAGATCGGAGGCCCATTGATGCAGCGGTGACAGTTATGGTGGTAACTGTGTGAACCTTACACTGCCATATGACTGTCATGCTTTTTACGGCTCCAAGTCAGGTGTAAAAAAGCATCTCACTAGGCCACCATACTCTAGGTCACCATACTGTATTGTCTGAATTTGCAATGAGTTCATGCTTTCCATCAGGGAGAGGTAGCGTCACTTTGGCAGGCTTTTATTATTAAAAAAAAAGAAAAAAATGTATGTATGTCACTGAACTCCACCTAAATGACTGAATTGATTAAATTGAATTTTTTTGTACATGTTTGGTTGGTACCCTGGACGGTTTAGATTCGCAAATCAACTTGGCAGAAAATTTAAAAATAAAATAAAAAAATAGTCCTGCGGTACGAAGTTCGTAAGTGCCTGTATTTTATTTCGATGCCCGCAGGCGAGAAAAAATATCTACCCTCCTTATCTATGTCGATAATCCCACATTTTTAACTATAATATAATCCCACACTAATGCAGGTAAAGATTTACAAGGCGAGCGTCAGGGCGTGTTATGGGTTTACATGCATTAATAAGATATCGAACAGATGGGTACTCTACTAGTACGCCACACTATCCCTGGTTTTTGTAAAATAAACTGAATTACAAAGTCTTACAGTTCATTATGGCTGTGATGTAGTCTTTTTTTGTGTGCAAAAATGGTGTTTCGATATGCAGGATTTTTAAATATAGTTGGCATTTTAAATGGTTTGTTAAAGTGAGTTCTTTATAGCTTGTGCATTTTTATGCAAAACTCTTTGCTTTGATGCATAAAATGAAACATTAAAAGTAGAATAGACCTAAATGGTCTTATGAATTTAAAGTACAATTGCGGTTTTATATAGCGTGAAATGTTTAAAAAAATTAAATAGCATTTTTAAACGGCTAGTGTAGTGGTTGTTGATCTTGTTCAACAGCTCACCGGATCCCTCCTATCCCAGGCGCAAAGTGGCACACCATGTGGTTTTAGACAGTCTGATGCCGACACACCACTCCGCCGTAAACCCCGGTGGGGTAACGGCCCGAGGGGGTTTTCACGCGTTAAAAAAACAGAGATTATCGATCTTTACTGATAAGTCAGAGTTCATGGCTTAGAATCGCACCTTGAACAAATATTGTGTAAGGTGCAAGATTATTACTTTTGTGTCTGAGTGCAATTTAATTGTAATATGTGTTTAGAAATGTATGTGTTCAATTGACAGAAATAATCTTACCTATTAGTCTTAGTTATTTCGACAGTTTGACGTCAATTAAAGTTTTTTTATGTTATAACATAAAAAAACTTATTGATTCAGAAAGGTTGTAACGGTAAAACATAATAGACACAATTAGAGTTTAGAATATGATAAGCTGGAGTTAAAAAAGCTACACAAAAATATAATTAAAATTATTTGAGCCCTACCTCTTAAACTATGTAACGTACTTCAAGAGGTAGATTTCAGATGCAAGGTTTCCTAAAAGTGATTTTTGTTAGATGTTAAGACGATAAGGATACTGCGGAGATTAGATGATTACCGCATGTACAATAAACGTACTATAGTAGTAATTTAGTAGGTCTCTGTTTGCCCCCTTTTGGAGAGAAGACGTATATTTATGTACTCGTATGTAAAAATTTTCGCTTGCGGCTTCGCCCGCGTGGAATTTGGTCTGCCATATTAAGTTTTGCAATTTTGTTCATTGTGGCTTTCATATAAAAGGTAGTTATATGCTATCGCAGGTTTTTAGTTAGAACTATTCAAGATAAATAATTTTACGGTACATCATCTTTGTGTAACTTCAATGGTTCAGGCAGCGTATCCCAAGATAGCTCTTATAGACCAGATTTATTGCCGACTTAATTGACATTTATCGTTATATTGCGACTAAAATTATAAAAAGTGAGTACAAATTGTGGCCTATATGTTATTCCAATGCATAACCTACATTACTGTAAAGTTTTATCCAAATCCGTCGAGTAGTTTTTTCGTGAAAGAGTAACAAACATACATACTCACAAACTGTCGCATTTATAATATTAGTAGGATGATGTCAAATAAGCATACATCACATACGTTACCTTTAAAACCAGCAAAATACGTGCTGTTTCGTAGCAGTAAGTGTAAGTTTCATGTTTACACCTAACTTACCTCCAACTCACCTAATTCAAGTGAGCAAAGCTCGTTCGCTTAAAGCAGCTAGACAATGTTAGACCAAAATGAACCATTTACTTTAACAAGAACAAGAGTTATACTTAGTCTGGCCATAAATACTGTTACACTTAATTATAAAAAAATATTACATTTGAATTTCGAATCTGTCATTTTTATACGATTGTTCATTGTGTTTTCTCATTTTGGCGCCAATACATTGTAAAATATTTTGCGATATTAAAATGGTGTGGGGTGATAAAGAGAACCGAATCGCTGTGATAGCATTACACAAAGTAGGTATGGAGCCAAATGCAATTTTTAAAACTCTCCATACACTTGGTATTAGTAAAATGTTTGTGTACCGGGCTATTAATAGGTACAATGAGACCTCCTCTGTTTGTGACAGAAAAAGATCTGGCCGTCCACGTAGTGTTCGTACGAAAAAGGTGGTCAAAGCAGTAAGGGAAAGAATTCGAAGAAATCCTGTCCGAAAGCAAAAGATTTTATCTCGGGAAATGAAGATAGCACCTAGAACCATGTCGCGTATTTTAAAAGATGACTTAGGACTTGCAGCCTATAAGAGACGCACTGGCCATTTCTTAACTGATAATTTAAAGAAGAATAGGGTGGTAAAATCGAAACAACTACTGAAGCGGTACGCAAAGGGAGGTCACAGAAAAATTTTGTTTACGGATGAGAAAATTTTTACAATTGAGCAACATTTTAACAAACAAAATGACCGTATTTATGCTCAAAGCTCTAAGGAAGCTTCCCAATTAGTCGACAGAGTGCAACGTGGACATTATCCGACTTCAGTGATGGTTTGGTGGGGTGTTAGCTATGAAGGAGTGACTGAGCCATATTTTTGTGAAAAAGGTATCAAAACATCGGCACAAGTGTATCAAGATACCATTCTTGAGAAGGTAGTTAAGCCCCTTAACATCACCATGTTCAATAACCAAGTATGGTCCTTCCAGCAAGACTCGGCGCCGGGTCATAAAGCTCGGTCCACGCAGTCTTGGTTGGAATCGAACGTTTCGGACTTCATCAGAGCTGAAGACTGGCCGTCGTCTAGTCCCGATCTTAATCCGCTGGATTATGATTTGTGGTCAGTTTTAGAGAGTACAGCTTGCTCTAAACGCCATGATAATTTGGAGTCCCTAAAACAATCTATACGATTGGCAGTGAAGAATTTTCCCATGGAAAGAGTGCGTGCTTCTATTGATAACTGGCCTCATCGTTTAAAGGACTGTATTGCAGCCAATGGAGACCACTTCGAATAAGCTTTTTATATTTTTAATTGTTTTATATTTATGTATTAAACTGACACACTGTAAAAGTAATAAATGTTATTTGCAGTTAACAATTTTCTTTTTTCTTTATTACAATATTTATGGCAAGACTAGGTAGAAGCAGAAAACTGTGAAAACCCAACAAGTATAGAAGGAAATCATGTTTGAATACAGTAAAAGTGATGTACATATGTGTGATTCGATCCCGGGTAACAGATCTCGTGATATTTTTTATTACAGTTAAATCGATCATAGTTTAATTTTAATTTGTACTGCGCAAGCGTCATTACTTGTCGTGATAGTGGCTTACCGCTGTTGACTAGTATACACTAGAGGGCGTTTGGAAGGAATTAGTTCCATTAAAATTATCGCTTAAACCGCTACGTTATTCGACTACACGGATAGCATAGTGGTTTAAGCGGCCGCCACGCCGTTTTCTACTGCACTGAGTATTGTGGGTTCAAACTCCACGTGGGACAACGCTTTGTGTGGTTAACAAATTCTGGTTCTGAGTTTGAGTGTTTTTTGTGTCCGTTTTATGTGTGTTTGTGAAGTCTCTGGCTACTCAAGATTTATGTTTGAAATGCGGAGTTGTCTTTGTAATTTTTTACATAATGTACATATAACTTTCGCTTTGTTGACCTTAAATATCTTGATAGAAGAATATAAAAAATAATAAAAGGTGTTTTATATAAAGATTCTAATAAAATTAAAAGTTTATTTATAAGTTGTTTGTTTCTATTTAGCTACAGCTGCCATATACCTGATATACGTACAGGTATCTATTCACAATACTGTTTGTTTTTACTATTCAACACAAAAAAAATATATTTCATTCAAAGAAGATACATTATTATGACACAGAAATCTTTGTAATCGTAATACTAATCTTAACTGAAACTAACGGTGCGAATATCAGTTTGTTTACCACGTCTTAGCTACGCAATTAATCATCATAAATATCATCAAATCATTTCAACAGCCATAGGGTTCTTCTTAGAAAGGAAATTTTGACGTACACACTGTCTGGCGTTAGTAAAGAATTTATTTCAAGTACCTTAGCTGCAATCGAAGGCTCGAAAAAAAATCGAAATGATTTTAAATCTATTTAATTAATTAAAATTACATTATAAAATTAAACCTAATGGACGATTTTACTTTTAAGTAGGAATATAGAATAGTCGTTCTTATAAAATGTCGCAATAATAACAACTTACGACATCGATTGACATCATAGATGCATCAGCGATTTGGTGTAGTCAATAGGTATTGGTACATGTGCAATATCAACGATCTTCATACAATAGCACGATGTATATAATTCGTTTTCCCCCTCTTTACAATACTGTTGTCCTGTGTAATTTGCTCTCTTATTGCGCTCTTACAATACGCACAGGATAAATAGGGATTGTAGCACTTCATATGTTTAATCTGTAGCAAAAATCTACAAAAAACGAGCAAAATTGGTGGTAGAAGTTAGTATTGTCTAAGCCGTAATCCCGCGCAAAATCCCTACCACTAATAACTGATGAAGCTTTGGAGTCAGAATTAATGGTTTAATTTATTTCTGTTATGACTTTTTTACGACTATTTTCCCATAATACGGCCTGTTCAAATAATTAACATGGAATTTATTACATTTTATATATCATTTTTAACTTGTTCGACGTCTCTCTTTTGATTTCTTTTAACGTGGCGGGAGGTTTGAGTGAGAGGAACGATGTGTATGAGTATAATAAATGCTGATCGAGTTATTAAACCCGTTCGCGGTACATTTTAATTGGTAACATTTCTGTATTTTTTTTGTGGTGTCGTTTTATATTAGGAAGATGTATGTCAACGATCGATGTGGCGCGTTCTATAGTCAACGGTTCGAATTTTGTTTAGAACAAAGATGTGTTCCTAGTGTGTATAGTTCTAAGACTGGACTTATTGAGTGTCATAACACGGTGTGTTTGTGGATCACTGCTATTAATTGTTTTACACAGATGTCGCAGTAGTATACATAAACAAGTGATTTTAGGGCAAACATTATCTCTTAGCCACCTGCTTAAGAGTTGTTATATTAATTTGAATTTTATTATAAATACAATAGTAAATAAAAGTAGTAGTAAATAAAAGTAAATAAAAATAGTATTACAATATAATTGAAAGTTGAGTTACATAAGAGCCAAAATTATTTAGCGGTGAAATAAACTCAATGTTAAAATAAATTGAAGTTACAGCACGATGCAATTACCACGCGTAACATTCAATGGGCGTGACAACAGTGCACGTAAATTTAAATGTTAGGTTTTCTATAGGGTAGAACATGGTTTCATGTACCAACAACCACATTTTATTTATAAGACATATTATTATATAAATTAGTAACTGTACATACTGCTTCCTACTCGTAAAATTTGGCTTTTGGTGTTATGTATTTGGGACTAACTGTAATTCGTTTTTTTATATTTTCATAGCGTTTTAATTTTACCTGAACTTTTAACTAAAATTAGTCAAATCGGTTCAGTCGTTTCTAAGTTGTAGTAGTACTAATGAATACCAGATTTTTATATATAAGACTAGCTAACCCACGTAACTTCATCGGCACCTCTCGAAAGCAATTGTTGTATATAGTTTTCCTCGCATTTTCCTACATTTGCTTTTTGACCAAACTTTTCCTGGACTCTCAAAAACGTTTTAAGAAAAAAATTGACCTAATTGACACAATCATTCCAGAATTTTCGTAAGACTAACGAACATTAATTAATTTTTATGTATAAAAAGATATATACTTAGCTACGAGGGTTACATGGCTAAGTAAAAACCGAGTAGTTTAGACATGGGTTCAACATTTCTTTTGAAGAAGATTTTCATTGCAAATTATTTCTGGATTGCGCAATCGTGAACCAGTATTGCGAACTCTTTGCTGCACTTACAATATTATACTGTCACATGTCATGTTTCATATAATTAATTGTACATAATTTACTTTACTCATGTATGTAGATGTGAGTCAGATTGTTGTTTAAGTTGTGATTTAAATTACTTGAATAAGGAAATGTTAATAATATCTTGTATAATACATACTACCGGTACGATAGGGGCCTAGTAAATACATTGTTAAATAATAACTCCAGAAGTATCGTGAAGTGTTCACACATCTTCCGAGCCTTTTCCTAAACAACGTTGGCGTCAATTTACTGTCTACAATGGTACGATGAAACTCCGTTTTTTATGTGGTGTGACTGTCATGAGACTTCCACAATCCAAGTACTCATCGATATCGAAAATCTGACTACAGGTTGTTCTCGAACGTTTCCCGGGCTCTAACTACCCGTAACTATTGCCAAAGACGTTCATATGATAACCGGGACCGACGGCTTAAAGTACTTTTCGAATGGCGGAGTTCTCAATGTTTGGAATAGACCTCCATTCATGTACAGACTTGACTAGGATTGCTTAACTTTGTTATATGCCACCCTACTATCTCTCTCTATCTATTGTAAGGTTGCCTGGAATAGGTCGCAGACTGTGAAAAACGCATCTGCTTGTACCTTTGTTTTTTTTGGTTGCGTGCTACATTAATTGTTTCCTAGTTATGGTGTGTAATAAACAGTGTCTATCATCATCATCATCATCTCAACTAAAAGACGTCCACTGCTGGGTATAGGTCTACCCCAAGGTTCTCCACAACAGCCGGTCCCGTACCGCCCGCATCTAGCAGCTTCCCGCGACGCTGCATTTCCCAGTACGCGGTCGCCTCTCCAGAACTTTATGGTCCTATCGGCCATCGTTTCTGCGTGTAATGTGCCCCACCCACTGCCTCTTCAGTTTAGCAATTTTACTGGCAATATCGGTGACCTTGGTTCGTCTGGAGATCTCTTTATTCCTGATTCGATCACGCAAAGACAGTGTCTATATATCTATCTATCTACGGGAGGAATATTTAGTCACAAACCTCACATATGGTGTAAGATATATTATCATAAGCCTACGTATAGGAATCGGTCTCTTCGGTACCCAAATTAGTCATATTTGATATTTATCTAAATATTTGATATGAATTAACATGGGAGATCATATTCGATACGACCTACATACGATGATAAATACACAAATGTTTACTTTGCTATATGTTTGTTTGTATCTTCGGGATTGAACCTGTCTTGAGATCAAATACTCATACGTAACTCAATTATAAGGGATAGTTACATTGAAATATAGTGGTAGCTATCAATATAATATATTTTCATATGACTTCTAAGTATTATATATACCCTTTGAAAAGTTAATATATACAATATGACAAGTAAAATCGGGTAAGTAAGTAAGGTACAAGTAATAACGACACGTACTTATTTAATTTAAATGTCCAAAATGTCAAAAAGTGCGGGTTGACCTCAAATTTTGACAGGAAACACAAACTACTTCTAATATTGTTTTTATCAATTTTTCTCGTTAATTTTGTTCCTTAATTCTCACCAATGGAACCACGACGTACCATAACGAAGCGTGTAGACTACTGCTATTATTTACAAAGTTTTTTTTGCCGTGACGGGGTTAAAGAGTAAACGGATCAGTTTATGGTAAGTGTCGCCACACTCGTACAGCTGCAACTCAAGAGATTCAAGTGTGTTGACATGCTTTAAGTCATCTTTCACCTTGCCTCCAGAGATTAGATTATTATTAAGATATTAGTAAATATCTTATTTTAATGTACGACAGTTTTAATGTGTGTATGTAAACCGAAATAAAGAATATAGCAAATTATTGAGAACGTTACAAGTCATTAAATATTAATATAAGTTACGTTTAAAAGAATACAAAGGCCTTCGAATGAATACTTTCATATACTTAAGGGTGTTTATAGTTTAGAACCTTACACCAATGTACTTAAGGTTCATTAAGTTACTGTATATTTTGAACTGAGTGCAATATTACGTAGTAATTACCACACGTAAGTTTATCGAGAATGGCCAAAGTTTTACTTGACTCCGCCTGCCGACTAAATTGGTCTTTTCCTGTAATACATACATATGCAGTTACACATACGTGACCCGTTATATGGCCAAGAACGTTACTATAATATAGTGACTAATTGTTTTTTGTACACTTCGCCACTATTTTGGCGTATTATAGCTTCCGTGTGCCTACGTGATTCAAGTCCGTACAGCGATTAAGGCGTAAGCGTAATTTAAGAATAATTTTACAAGTTATATACGCATATTTAATATAATTTTACTATTACGGCTCCTTAACTTTAAGGGTGAATTTAGCGTAAAAAGATTGTCAGTTTTCATCTCTTAAATCATTAGAGAATTGTAATAGTAAAACACAAAATTATAATTAATTATTCTGATTATAGTTATATCTAGACACTTCTATAAGTGACATTAAAAATTTCCGATAGAAAAGTGTTACAAAAGAGCTTTGTGTCGCAAAATTCAATTAAAAATAATCAGTTTTATCCTTATATGGACTGATAGAGGCGTAATAAACGCATATATTTTACCACTATAAATAAATCTACTCTTGTAAGAAGGGGGTCCATGTAAAAACCTTTTACGTAATGGGGGTAGTTTAATCGGCAGTACGAGTATATTGAAATAACAAGTAGGTAAGGTAGGAATGCTGTGATAGAAACGGGATGTTGCTTATAAACGACTGAAATAGTGCATGTAAACAATATCTTGACAGGCCAGAGTTATACACTTGTAATGTGGATTGATTATTGTCTCGAAGTTTGGGCCTTCTAACTTAGATAAAACTTAGAGTACGACAAATGTAGTTTCTGTTTAGAATACTTACAGTCATAATAAAATTATTATGCTTATATTAACACGCAACAACAAGTTACGCCTGTTTCCCCAGCCGGGTAGGGCAGAAGCACAGATTTCACCATTTTTTTGGTTTCACGTAATAGGTGACGAGCTTATTACCGCTAATCAGGATGTTTCGTTTGCAAGAACCACGTCCGTCGACGTCGTCGTGGCTTGAGGTCCTAAGTCTTTAGTAGAATACCTATGCACGTCTGGTGGGAACTCTATGCATCCTTTATTTATATTTTCACGTTTAATTTAATTTCATGTTTAGGTATGTATTGCTGCCTAAAATTTACATAAAAAAAATGTTCATAAGGTAAGACACAGACAAACGAACCACAGAGAGTATTTGTTAAGTCGTTTTTTCTTTTTGAGGTCCGAAATCACAAAAATCCTGTAACTCAAATGAAAAGATGTCAGCAAAGACACATTCGCTATAAGGAAGAGTTATGTCTGTGCATTTATGAACGTCTGCACGTAACTTGAATAAACCAGGAAAAAATTTCACGTGGTAGCTTTATTCCAGTGTTTTTGTTCAGAATTATTACGTAAAAAATCTCCTCCTCAAAGGTAATTACTCCGGTGCGTCAAGACCAAACGGTGTCTTCCCACGACAGGGTGCGTGTTCCAACCACCATGTATGTTTTGTATGTATGTGTGTCAGGAATAAATAATTGAAAGGGCCCTGTTAACGCTTGTTACGAGGTCTCGTTGCTGTAAGTATGATGTTTTGCACATCCATGCAAATTAGTTTCATAGCTTTTGAGGTTAATAACGTCATTTATGATCTATTCTTTTTTGAGTTTCTTCTGCTACTTTGTAACCTCGGCAACCGAATGAGAATAATCTAAAACAGAAAACAGTCAATTTCTTTAAATATTGATTAAATGTTCTTACAATTGGACATATGACACAATAACTGTTAGTGTAAATAAGAAGCTCATGTCATATATGTACACGATTTTATACATTTATTCATAATTATTGTTAAATTATTTATTCTAATGGCAGATATTAAGAGTTAGAGAGCAGAGCCACGTTGATTTCTGCACGAAGAAGGCGGGCCGGATCGAACCAGCGTTCGTGTTTAGTTAGTGAGTGCGGGACTGGCAGGGGTAACAGTGTCGCGGTAAGTTGACGATGACTGTCATGCCTTTTACGTCCCCAAGTGAAGCGTAAAAAAGCATCTGCCGAAATAGTGTACCATACTGTAATGTCTACATTCGCAATAAGTAGGGTGACTATAACTTTTGGGTTCTATTCACGCTTTCCATCAGGTAGAGTCACATGGGCAGGCTCTTAAAATAAAAAAAAAAATAAAAAGATTGTAAAACACGCCT
The DNA here is from genome assembly GCA_949316085.1 of Hypercompe scribonia. Lineage (NCBI taxonomy): Eukaryota > Metazoa > Arthropoda > Insecta > Lepidoptera > Erebidae > Hypercompe > Hypercompe scribonia. The sequence goes on along the minus strand of OX438992.1, from coordinate 7,002,545 downwards.
TTAGATCTCCCTTTGTACCTATTCACCTAATGTATCCCTAAAAATTTAATGGTACCAACATTTTATCTAGCGATAATCATGGTTACTATTCGGTAATAAATAATATGCATTTAATTTCATCAAACTTGATATCCTTTTGACACGATTTTGTTACTAATATTTCATTAAACTTCAATTTTAAATCCACCTTATGTCTATACAATATAGGTTTACAATGTCATGATTAGACAGTCTTAGTTAAGGAACATTAATATACAGGATTAGTATCACAATAAGAAAACTTTATAATCCTACTGTACCTAAAATAGGGGAGAAATGAGCACAATTGTTTCAGCCCTGGAAAGTCCACAAAGACCAGAGTTACTGATGTTCCTATTAAAATCTAAGCACAAAAGATTTTGCCTCTAGTTTTCCATTCATAAACTGACAAAACCCACTATGATCCATAAGTAAAGGATCCTCAGAACTTCACTGTAAATATATTTAAGCCTTCCCCGCACTTCGGCTTAGCTTAAATTACTGCATATGATGAGGACACAATGAGAGGCAACCGAGAAATTGTTAGAAAGCTGTTTTTTTTACACTACGCACGAAGTTCACTGCACGGCTTAAGCGGTCGCCACGACGCTCTCCACTGTGGTGAGTGCTCTGGGTACAAACCCCACGTGGGATAACACATTGTGTGATCTACAAATTGTTGTTCTGAGTCTGGGTGTTCTTTGTGTCCGTTTCTTGTATCTTTGTGAAAGTCCCCTCGACACAGGAGTTATATCTAGTGCAGGCGTTGTCTTTTTTAAGAGAAAAAAGTAAAATTATTCCTTGATCAATATGATTACTTCACTCTCCATTTAATAATACTTTATTATTAAGATTAAGAATACAGAGTATCACCACTCCTATTCATCCCATGTGCGTCGCAAAAGACAACTAAGGGCGAAAATTATGCAAGTCAACAGTACTATAAAGAGAAGGAATTCGCCGTCCACTGTTGAACGAAGGTCTCTCCCAAAGAACATCAACTATCCCGGACTTGGGCAATTCGCATCCATCCACTGCCAGCCATCTTCTTCAAGTCGTCCGTCCATCGCGTCGAAGGGCGCTCTACACTACGTTTGCTCAATCGTGGTATCCACTCTAGTACACTTCGGCTCCAGCGACCATCGGTTCGTCTGGAGACATGGCCGGCCCACTTCCACTTCAGCATACTGATTCTCTGTGCGATGTCAGTTACTCTAGTTCTCTGTTGATTAACCTCGTTACGAATTAGACTCACTTATTTTTTCAATATAATTTATTTCTATGGAATATGTCCTTAACACTTACTATTCTAAATATTGTCTTATATATATTAATGTATATGTTGCTGTGCAATAAAGCGTATCAATATACCTCTGCTATCAATTTTTTATGATATAAGTATCTATCTCTAAGTGTATCACAGCATTATGCTATGACCCACCCTATCAACCGACTTATAGCAACTAAACACTACAACAAATGTATGGAAATTATTCTCTGATCTATTCAGTTTGCACTTAATCCAGGATTATAAAGGAATTCCCAACTACCAAAGTTTTCGTCTTTGAGGTTAATATAGGATAATTATTATTTTAATCTGGTTTAACGTGAACTATTGGGGTAGTTAGCTGTAAATAATGGTATCAAGGGTAAATTATTTTCATACGAGAACTTTATTTTATATGTGTTATTTATTTAATGTTCCTAATTCTATGCTGAATATGATGAGATACCGTTTTACGCCTTACTTAGGGACGTAAAAGGCTTGACAGTCATCGTGGTAGTGTACGGCTCTCCACACTTACCACGTTAACTGTTACCCTGCATCAATGGGTCTCCGGTCTCGCACTCACCAACGAAACACGACAGCACAGATGCCGTCGCTTTAGGTTGTACTTCTGTGGGAGATTAGTACTGCCCTGTTCGAGCCGTCTTGTTCATGATAAAATCAGCGTGGCTCTACTACTATTAGAACATCCATATTTAGGCTTCGAGGAATATTTTATTCGAGTGCTGAGCTTGAAAAATTAAAATAGTCTTCTAAGAGAACTTTTTATGACAGTCAGAAGGTAAATTATAAACACTATTTCTTTTTCTTATACCTACATCTTCCTATGATGTTACAGAACATAAATATGTTATTTATATGAAATACTGTTCACGTTGGAAGCTGTTTAAAGTAATAAATGCCATGTTGTTTCTACCAAGAATCGACGCTTAAGGCAAAATAACTGGCATTGAGACATTTAAGCATAAACGGCAAGTTATCATTTCTTTTTTTTAAGTTATCATTCCTCTTTTAAACTAAAAAGGACCTTCCTATATACATACATAGGTATTTTTAATTCTTATTATAAGTTAAACATCAGTAATTTTATGATATGTAACTACTTTATCATGAATTGCTGACCTTGATGGACGGTAAAACTTTAATGAGATTAGGATTACATCAATACTGTTAGTAGTCTTGTAACTCTTTTATATGAATAAATAAATAAATAAAATAATTGGTTTCTCTTGTTCAGATTCCAGTTTAAATTAAGTAGAATTTTTGGAAATTGGAAATAGTTGCCACTAAAATGTTAATATTCTTACTAACTGCTTATTAAAAGTCTTTCATTTGTAAATAAACATAATTAAGAAACAAAAGTTCTGTAAATACTTGTGTTTAGTTTAACATTTAATTTCATCTCATTTCTTAGTTCAGAGAGTCAATATTTATTTTATTGCCTTTTTGTCTATATATAATAGTTTCAGAATTATAATTCTGACTTTTAGTAAATGTAAATGAAGCGATCTCAGGTCCAGGATGATATTAAATAGCTTATAAATTTATTGTTACCAACCTGCAAAAAAGTGAGTTATAATGAGGACATCAGTTTGAGGTTAGAGGTTGTCGTTAAGTGCTTGTTTTAACTGTGCTACCCTTGTATTAAATGTGTTACAACAGCCAGCAGGTAGGTAATGACAATAGCATGACACATCTCACATACGGCTGTCAGATCCTACACTATGGTAATGAGTGTGCTGATAAACATAGTTATATATTTCTAAATACAGAAATCATCATCAAGCATTTAACAGTCCACTACTGAACATAGAATTCTCTCTCGCAAGGAGGTTTTGGTCTATTATACCACGCTGACCAGACGGATTGGTCCAAAGTTTTTTTAAATTTTCTTTCTTTCTCTTTCTAGTATGGATGTACTACAGATAAATTTCACCTTAGAACAAAAAGATAAATGGATGGAAATGGAATTCATTATACAATTATTCATCCATGATAGGAATCGAAACCACGACCTTAACTCTAGCCGTCAAGGTCACTAATCACTAGAGTAAAAGACCATTCATAGAACATCAACAAATAACTACCGTCCGTGTGGTGATGGATTAAGAACACGTAGTGTTACCATTCCTATTCATCCCGGGGTCCTATGGGTGTCGTAAGAGGCGACTAAGGGAACAAACTATTCTGGAAGAATCACTACGAAGAGAAGGAAACCTTGAAACAAACCCTATTCCAATCCGCCTGGCCAGCGTGGTATAGTAGGCCAAAACCTCCTTGCGAAGGAGAGGCCAGTGGACCGTAAAAGGCTACAAAGTTCTATTAAAAAAATTAAGCCACACATGTCAACAGGTGCTTAAATTAGGTCTGAATAATCTTTTTTTTGGCCTCACCAAAGTCAGGTAAAGGGACATTATTATCTGTTTAATATCTTACGTAGAGAGACTTGACAGCGTGTGAGAAAATATAAGAAAAAAACCTATCACCTGCCTGTCGCATTGAGCGTTGAATGAAAAAAGATAAAATGGCCTTTTATTTGTTATTGGCCTCTAAAATGTATTTGATTTGAAGCTGGCTGGTTAAAAAATAATCGTAACTTTACCATAGATTAGACAATTAATAAAGTCTTTTGAAAAATTAAAATAACTTTACTAGACCGACTGCACGCTTGGCCTAGTGGTTTGGTTGTGGGTTCAAATCTCACATGGAATCCACAAGTTGTTGTTCTGAATCTGTGTTCTTTGTGTTCGTTTCTTGTATATTTGTAAAGTACCCCGCGACACAGGAAATATTCCTAGTGCGAGCGTTGTCTTTTCAAAGAGAGTAAAAAAAAGAGAGATTATAAATTAATCTTTTAATCAAATTTGTAAATAAATACAAAACGATTACGTGTGTATTCTTATGTATATGTACTCTGTCACATACTATTGTATGTTCCAAAAGAAACTACCTGTATTCTAAGATTAAAAAATATTAATAACCTCACACAGTCCACACGCCGTCGTCTAGTCTCAAGCTAGACAGTGCCCATATTACGGTAACCGGACCGCTCGTTTACATACTTATACATTGCAAAATAACCACATGTAATCGATAAATTACACTGGGTGTAATTTAATGATTACACACAGCAGAAATAATCGTGAAACTACACAATTGTTTGTTCTGGTTGGAAATTGAACCAACAACCTTTGGTGTAACTGTCAAGACCACTAACTACTAGACCAATAAAACCCGTGATTGTAAATAAAGCAATACATACAAAAAGAAAAAGCGAAAAAACAACTTTAAATCTTAAGCAATTAATCTGCAAATATAGTTTTTAGTAGTTACTGCTTTTAAAAACTGGGTGTCCAATCATATACCTACAAGGTTGAAAAATAGATCAACAAATTTCAAAATATTTAAAACCCACCTTTCAAATGTTAGGATGTTAATTCGGAAGTGTTATACGAGCTTAGGTAATTTATTATCAACTTGTAACCATGTACGAGTGGAGCTCTGTATATTCAATTAAGTAGTATATTAAATATTTAGGTAATGGTAATCTGATTGCACGGATGGCTTAGTGGTTTAAGCGGTCGCCACGCCGCTCTCTACTCCGCTGGGTGTTGTGAGTTCAAACCCAAACACTTTGTGTGATCACACAAATTGTTGTTCTAAGTCTTTTTATTCTTTGTGTCCGTTTCTTGTATGTTCATAAAGTCCCCCACGACACAGGTTTTATCCTGAGAGCGAGTGTTGTCTTTTTAAAAAAATGGTTACATCTACTTTCATAATTTTACTCCTTGTTTTTTGGATTACTCACAAAAATCGACTTTAAAGTTTTATGTTATATTCAGAATCAGACAGAATCTTGTTCATAAGCAATGAAAAATATTATAATTTAAGTAAAAAAAATACTGAACCGTTAAGTGATTTAAGGCCAAGCGGTCACCTCGCTGAGTGTTCAGCATTCGATCTCCACATGCAACAGTAATTAGTGTGAGTCAAAATTTATTCTTTTAAGCCTTGATATTCTGTGTGTAAGTTTGACGAATGTTTGTAAAGCTCTCGGATATGTTTTTATTGTTTTCTTTAGTGTGTTAACAGGGTGTTATCTTTTTAAAAACGAGAGAAAAAAACTAATTTGCTTGTACATGTTTATACACAGTTATATGTACATTTAGATTGATGAAATTGAATGACTTTGAATTTTGTTAATATTGATGTGTACCCTCGCCAGCTTCTGTAGTCGTGCCGTCGGTCTGTGAGAATACATCAATCACATCTCATATTCAAACCAGTACAGTCACATGGTTCGAGGTTTATTATGGACTTCCTTTCGTGTAACTTAACATTTTGATGTAATACCCAGCTACAGGTTTGCTTTAAAGATCGGGAGTGTATCGATGTTGCTAAGTACTTATTATGTAAGGATTTGGGGGAGGCAGGGTAGTTTGAGGGTTTTATTAGCAAAATGTTATGTTCTAAATATGTTTGGATGACGCTGAAAAGCGCAAGCTATCTTGCACCATTGTATTGGTACATCGTGAATTTAAACTTAATAAGAAAACGAAGGTAATTAAAAATCTTACTATATAAAATATGTGTATAAGTTCCATACCATCTGTTGCCAACGCACTGGTCAAGGAATGCCTTCGAGACGAGGTTGTTTTTACACCTGTCACATCTCATCTTGGACCAGTTTCCAACGGATGTTGCGAGCATTCACCCAAGCCGACCAAGACGGCGATATAAGCGTGCCGTGCAAAAGGAACAACAATACGAAATGTTCTTAGAGAAAACAGGATGGATATATCGACGCGTGGCGTGCAAAAGAGATAGCGAAACTTACCTTGCTTGTTTTATTTAATAATCCAGTTATAATAAGATAGGTTGTATGGCTTCCGAAGGTGCAACTATTTTGAAGGGTTACTTGCAACTTTGTCATGTATCTTTTGTTCGGTCGCTTTTATTATTTTTTATTCAGTACTAAACAGATCTCTATGCTGCTTGACTTCACATTGGAGTGTGAATTATAGAACTTATTAGCAGGAGCGTTTTATGTCTTTAATTACATTCATTCGCTTTCTTCTTAAATAATTCTATTGAGACACTGAAATGAACGCCTTTTCAAGTATTACATACAAACTCGTACATAGAAAAAATACCTATGGATATAAGCAATTCTTTCAACCGAAATATTTAAACTTACCTGTTTTTAATAACCACTAAGGTTGTAAATATATATAACACTCATCTGCTAGTGAGAGACTATTAGCGTAATTAATAAAAACTCTTAAAACAAGAGATTTTATAATTAAAAGAAACAATTTAAAAAAGGGATTTATTACTCCTTGTGAGAGATTATAAATTATTATCTACTTTAGTACCCAGAGTATTATTCTTAAAATGTTTAAAGATCAATTCATCATCGTCATCGTCAACAGGCTTTAACAGTCCACTGCTGGACATCTCGTTAACAAGGAGGTTTTGGCCTACCATACCACAGTGGCCAGACAGGTTAGTTTAAGATTTGTTTCAAATTTTCCTTCTGTTTCTAGAGTCTGTCTTGCATATTTTGTTTCCTTAGTCGCCTCTTATAACCACCCAAGGTAAAAATGGGGGTGGTGACACTCTGTATTCCTAATCAGATACCACACGGCTAAGAGGTCGATTGTTTAAAACAAAATAATCTTTATATTTATAACCCTCGTATGTGTGAAAGTAGATAACTGTTCATCTTATTTAGTAATTTGTTATTGTGGCGGCTTCTAATCACGTCGGGGTCACCACTGTGGAGGGACGTGTGGCATGTGTCCCTCCGACACAAAGGGAGGATCCTCCGACCAGGCGAGGTGATCATGCCTGGTGGGCCACAGCCCAACGGTTGATGTTGGGATGTTGTACATATGCTAATTGCCACGCGAATCTCTATATCGCGATGCAGGATTAGTAGTAGCATTGTAGTTCATTACATTCATACGTTTCGTTCATACTTCGTAGTTCGATGTATCTTCGCTAGATGGCGCCGTTGTACATTTTACTTTTGAGTTTATAATGTAGAAGCCGCCACAGTTATTATATCGAAAAGCAAAACTTGATACAAACTCTTTACCAAGCCATCTGGTCATCGTGGTATAGTACGCCAAAACCTTCAGACAGGTCACCTGTTGGTTTTTACTACCGCCACCTTTGAACACCCGCAACTTGAGAGTTACCAGGGCATGGTCGCCCTTTGAGTCAGAATAAAAAGACACTAGTCGGCAGTTTCGGTTTTGTTTTCTTTTTTCATTTTAAAAAGACTACGCTCGCACTAGGAATAAATCCTGTGTCGTGGGGGACTTTACAAACATAAAAAAAACGGACACAAAGAACACCCAGACTCAGAAACAGAACAATTTTGTGGATCACACAAAGTGTTGTCCCATGTGTTGTTTGAAACCATAATACTCAGGGCAGTAGAGAACTGCGTGGCGACCGCTTACACCACTTGACCAACCGTGCAGTCGTTCTCTTAGGAAGGTACCGTTTTCTAATTGAAATTTAGCTTTTAATCTGAAACTAGTCTTTAAACAAAGCTATAAATCTAAACCAATGTTTAAATTGTGTGTGTGTTACGTTTTCATGCCTTCTTTACTTAAACAATAACCATGTTTGTACACATGTACAATAATACACAAAAAGTACCTACTTGTGTCTTGTAGAAAACAGTATTGCTCCCCAGTGGTATAAACCTGTACACATAAAAGAATACTTGGTAAGCTTCACTGATTCGTCAACGCAGACCCTAAACCACTTTTTACATTGTAAGAAACTCAAAAAATGATGAAATGAAACTAAGAATGAACTGCGTAAGCTTGTCAATCATCAACAGACTTTTACAGTCCACTACTAGACATAGGCCTCTCTTTAGCAAGGTTTTGGCCTACTATACCACGCTGGCCAGACTGATTGAAATATGGTTTGTTTGCTTGTCAATACTAAAGTTGGTGAGTGCGAGACCGGAGGCCCATTGATGCAGGGGTGACAGTTGTCGTAGTAAGAGAGTACAATACAATGCTACGATGACTGTCATGCCTTTTACGTCCCCAAGTGAGGCGTAAAAAGGCATCCTAATAGGCCGCCATAGTGAGGGTCACCATACTACATTGTCAGCATTCGCAATGACTATGGTGACTACAACTTTTGGATTCTGTTCATGCTTTCCATCAGGGAGAGTAGAGTCACTTTGACAGGCTCTCAAATATAAAAAAAAGTTAAATAAGAAATGATCACATGAGTGAAGACGTAAGCAATAGTTAATTCTCAAAAATACATTCACACCAGTCCAGCCGCGGTTACATTCATTTTAGAAAAAAAAACAAATATATTTCATTCATAAATGTTCAGTAACGTTGTTATTTAATCTATAGATAATCCAAATGACTATACAATACATTAAAACATCTCTATTAACCACAATCTCTTAGGTATATAATCTGAAGCGTTCATGTCGCTTATCACATCAAATGAATACACCGCTATCATTGACTCGAGTGTACGTTGTACTCTTATTTATAGGTCTCTATAGCTGGAAATGTGTTGGGAATTCTCATTTTATTGTTTTTACGATATGTGAAGTTCATGATTAGGTATATGACAGCAGAAAGGAGAATATTCACGGGTCTTTTGGTCTCGTGGTTAGTGGCGCTGACTGGGAATTCGGTGGTCGTGGGTTTGATTCCCACACAGGACAAATCTTTTTGTAATAAACACGACCTTTTGTTCTGTGTCTGGGTATAATTTATCTTTAATATGTACGTATTTAAAATATTTAAGTATGTTTATCAGAAGTTTATTTAATGGTTATTTACGGCAATTTTGACGATTGTAGATAAGAAAATAAATAAATTTTAGTGGAAGTGAGTTTTGTTCAGAATAAACAAGTAAAAGGATCGACTATGGTAAGTAATCACCTCCACCTGTATATAGAAGTCGGTTAAAGTTTTGTTAAAAAATATATTTACTTAAAATTTGAAAGTAAAATTTTAAATTAATACCATTTGTAAAAATATTTTTATAAAATACTAAATTATAAAGTTCAAACTTTAATCTTAGTTTTGAATCTATCAAAAAATTCTTGAGCGCTCTTCTCAATCAATAATAGATCACACGATTGAACTGTATACATAACATGTATATTAAACATAAATGAATGTAAGCCTGTAGCCACCTGCCGTTTACACAAAGAGGCAACCAGCCCTGTGATTAAATAATCTGGAGCTGGTAACATAACGTCTGGTTAGAAATATCTCGTTGGCCCAAAGGGATCCAGATATAGAACGATAGACTTAGCGAACGACACGTCTGGCTATTCGTGGCTTGATTTCTACGGAATTAATGATGATTCTAAAGGATTAATAATAAGCAGAATGTATATTCAGAACAAAATTTATGGGTGCAATGTTTTATGTATGAAGATCCATCCATCAATGCAAGATTAATGCGCGCACACCGCATTCTCAACCGTATACCAGAAACCATAGATCTATTTTGTTTTACTCGGGGTGGGTTCATAGAGCTCTATTTGAAATTAGTTATGGTCTTACTGTGACAAATATGGGTTTGTTTTAGTACATAATTATGATTGTAAGTTGTTAGTTTGTAGTTGTGAAATTGTGCATTGTGTAATAAACTCGTAAAGAAAATTGTAAAGTGATGACGTGCTTAAGTAAATTAAGATAGAACGTAATCAAGAAAAAGACAAACCGATTACATAGAAGAGGTCGAGAGAGAGAGAAGAGGAAGAGGACTAGAATGTGAAGAAAGTAGAACACAGCCCATTATGAATAGAAGAGAAAGAAGAAAATAAATAAATATTTCGGACATTTGACACACAACGCCATCTACTCCCAAACTAAGCAGAGCTTGTACTATAGGTGTGAGACAACTGATATAAATACATATGTGCTTTTTCTTCTGTAAATACATACATATTATACACCCAAACTTCGAAACAAATGTTTGCAGATCTTGTAAACATTTAGTTCAACCCGGGAATCGAACCCGAGACTTCAAGCACAGCAGTCGCTTACACTACCACTGCGGCACCAAATAAAAGAAGGACGTACAATTTCCTACAATCAAATGAATTTGGAAAATATCAAGGAAATAACAATAGTGATAATCATAAATTACATCATATTTGCGTAATTTTAAAACTATATTGTATTTTGAAATTGAAAAAAATAATATTTGTAAGTAGTTATTTATTGGCCACTATTTTACGAAATATATAAAAAATAAATATGTATAAAAATCATTATGCATATCAGTGGACAGAATCTCCGATTAGTGGCTGTTTCATTTATAGGCCACTGTTCTAAAAACAAACAGTTTAGTTTTATTATGTCTCAAATTCTAACAAATAATTAACTTAATTTAAAAAGTTAACGAGTTTTATTTCTTTTTATATCATTTTTTTTAACATTTTTTTTATTTCTTAATAAGAATAACCAGTTTAAAAAGTCATTGCTTTCTAATTAGTCATTAAAACACACTTTTTTAAAACATAAAACCCAAGATTACATCTAGGTCTTTCCAAAATACTGAATTAATTTATATTCATGGATCCTTCAAATCTGTTTAATTTTAAACTCATTTAGAAATGTCGTAATTGATGTTTAATCAAATATTAAAACGCTGCTTGAGTGAAGAAGAGATAAACTAAATTATTTTATAATATCAAGCATATGAGACGCGTATTCTTACCATTGATCAATAACACAGGGACGTTCCTGCCGCACTTTAGCTATGACAGTACAAGTCCGCAGCCGGCTCGCTTTTGCGGGCTAATTTCGTAGGATGCCACAAGCCGGGCGCGTCGTCACATTCTTTGCGAACATTCCGCCATTCACTTTTTTATTGGCTCTCTATTTGTATAGTAATTCCCATGTTTTCTAAAACCTTAAGGTGGAAAGAGAAAAAATATAAAAAATGTAATAGAAATTAGTCCCTGCCGTATATTGCAACTTTCAATTTTTGTCTAGTCTAGTTAGAGGTGACCATGGACAAATAAGCTAAAATACGATATTTATTCTATAATTGACAGTCCTGTGTGTGACCGCTAAGCCCAGGTTCGATACCCATCCAGGACAAATATTTATGTGATGAACACAATTATTTGTTCTGTATCTGGGTGTAATTTATCTATAACATGTAAGTTAGGGTGTCCCTTAAATTTCAAGTTCGATATTTGTTTACGCATACCTTCTTAAAAGTTTCGTAATAACCCTATATTGTCTAGAAAAAAATATTAGTTCGATATATAAACGATAACCCGTGCCGACTTGCTATTTAAACTTGTCGATACAAGTTGCTAAGTACTGCCCAGTGACCAGTTACGACATGTTTTATTTGCCATTTCGTACGTGATTTTTGAGACTATTAGTGCTTTATTGTTTAGTGCGTAAACATGTCGGTGGAATTACGGAGTGATAAACAAAATATTTTTCTTATCGGATTGACTAGCTACCAAATAAATGGTGCAAAATTACCATCTAATCGACAAGTTCTCTCAGTCCTATTTTACAATATTCGTGAGGTTAAATTGACTGTTAGTGAAAGTGCAAATCTTGTGATTAGGGAGTGCATCATATATTGGGAAAAAGCAAGAATTCCAACAAGGGCATTTCCTAACTGCGTGAAGAAACTTATTGATTTATATGATGTTTGGAGAGAGTTGCAAAAAAATTGTAAGAAAACTCAGATTACGTTTAAGAGTCGTGAGAACAATTTTATAATTAATCTTGATAATTTGTTTGATATTGCACATGCTGATGCTTTTGAGAGAATGAAAATAGAAGAAGATAAATTATTTTTAATGAAACAGAGAGAGCCAGGTCGACTGGGATGCTTAGGTGGTGTAGATAAAAAATTGGCGGAAAAAGAACAAAGATCTAGACAACGACGATTGGAAGAAGAGGAAAGGATTGTAAGACAAAGAGAATCACTAGCTGTTGCATCTACTTCCACCACAAATAACTTAGACAGTGTAGAAGATTCAGACGAAGAACAGATCTTGAATTCTGAACTCAGCTTGCCGGACGTTCCCTGCCATGAACAAAGTTCAAAAAGAGGTAGAAAGAATCTTATAACACCTAAACTACGAGGGGGCGTTTTTAAGTTCGCGGAATGGAGGGTATTGAGTAATAATAAAAACACAAAATTATTTTTCTTTTTCTATATATTCCCCTGCAACATGAATACATTTTTCAGATCTTTCAATTAGTTTTTTTATTCCCTCGTAAAAAAAAGTTTTATCTTTGTCTGAAAAATACGCCGAAACCGCCTCCTTAACCTCCTCATCAGTTGAAAATTTCTTACCACGTAATTCTTTTTTCATTTTTGGAAAGAGATAATAATCACTCGGAGCCAAATCTGGACTGTAGGGTGGGTGATTCAAAATATCGAAGCCCACCTTATGCAGGGCAGCCAGTGCGACTCGGCTCTTGTGAACGGGAGCATTGTCATGCAATAGCAGGACACCTTTCGTTAATTTTCCCCGTCTTTTTTCTTTGATGGCTTCTTTTAACTGTTCTAAGATTGAAGCGTAGTATTCCCCCGTTATAGAAATGCCTTTATCTTTATAATCTATCAATAATATTCCTTCTGAGTCCCAAAAAATCGTTGCCATGAGTTTCCCAGCCGACTGTGAAACCTTAAATTTCTTGGGTGGTGCTGTGCCCTTTTTGTGCCACTGCATGGAGTCTTGTTTGGACTCGGGTTCATAATGATGAACCCAAGTTTCATCCCCAGTAACAATTTGATTCAATACGCCATCCTTGTCTTCATTGCAGAGGTCCAAAAACGCACGTGAACATTCCACGCGCTGTTGTTTTTGCAATGGCGTGAGCATTCTCGGCACCCACCGTGCGCTAACCTTAGTCATGCCAAGATGATCGTGTAAAATTTTAAAAATTGTTGTATCCGATACTCCAACCATTTCTGCGAGTTGTTTCTTTTTTAGTCGAGCATCTTCCAATACAATTTTTTCAACTTTTGCAATAACTTCTGGCGTAGTCACCTTAACGGAGCGCCCCGGCCTCGGGTCGTCTTCAAGTGATTCCCTGCCTTATTTAAATAAACTATGCCACTTGTAGACCATTGTTTTTCCTGGGCAAGAATCCCCGTAAACCGATGACATCTCATTGAGTATGGTTTGAACAGACTTTCCTTGCTTAGTAAGGAACTTTATCACCGCACGGAATTCAATTTTCTCCATTTTTTTCACTTCGTTCCCGATTAAAATACTTGGTCAGCGATAGTTTAATAACTAATGATCCAATCACAACAAATTTTACTATGCAGACTAATTATGAGTCACTGAATACGGTAGGCATCAAAAGAGCGCGTTTACCCGCCTTTTTCACTGTCATTCCGCGAACTTAAAAACTTACCCTCGTAGTTGCAGCTTTAGATCGATGCCAGTTAAGCATTAGAGATACCGTTTACATTCTTAATGCGGTAGTAGAAGCGCTTGGTCTGAGCAGCGATGATTTCTGTATTAACAAATCCTCGATTCAGCGAATTCGTACTGAAACTAGAAAATCAAGGGCAGAAGCAATAAAATATAACTTCCAAAACAATGTACCCGACATAGTCACAGTCCATTGGGATGGAAAACTATTATACTGGGGTTGGATGTACGGAGTTCAAAAGAAGAACGCTTGCCAGTTATAGCTTCATTTGACGATAGAGAGCAGCTTCTTGCAGTGCCGAAACTAGAAAGTTCTTCTGGAAAACATCAAGCGAAGGCTGTATCAGCAGCTCTCTTTGACTGGAACCTTTATGATAAAGTGCAAATAATGTGCTGCGACACAACAGCTTCCAATATGGGCCGTTTCAATGGAGCTTGTGCTATTTTGGAGCAAACTTTAGGAAGAGAATTGTTGCTTTTCGCCTGTCGTCATCATGTTTATGAATTGGTCCTAAAAGCTGTCTTTGAAACCAAGATTAAGCAAATTACTAGTAGCCCAGATATTCCGATGTTCGAAAAGTTCCAAGAAAATTGGAAAAACATTGATTGTATTAAAATTGAACCATCTCTTAATTTCGTAAAAGCACGGGTTGCCGAGACAGACATTCAAGCGTTGTTACTATTTTATAAGGCAGAATTAGATAAAGGTTTTGTAAGAGATGATTACCGCGAATTGGTCGAACTGTGCGTAATATTTTTAGGAGGAGACACACAGGGAAAAATTATAACTAAGGCCCCCCGGAGCTATACATCAGGCACGCTGGATGGCGAGAGCGATCTATTCTTTAAAAATATGTTTACTTCAGTCACAATGCAGAGTAACTGCGAAGGACAAAAAGGCTCTACAAGATGTTTGCTTATTTCTCGTAATATTGTATGTTAAACCTTGGCTCGAATGTACAGTGGCGACCAAAGCACCTAATCAAGATTTGCGCTTCTTGAAGATGTTAAAAGAGTATGAAAAAGTTGACGCAACAATTTCTAAAGCTTCTATAAGCAAGTTCAGCCATCACTTGTGGTATTTATGTGAAGAGACAGTCATTCTATCACTATTTGATGATGAAGTTGACAAACAAACTAAGAAGAAGATGATTGCCAACTTCAACAGGGACAAAATCTCGGATTTTAGCAAACGCTATGACCCGTCGAAGGAAGAACTGACTCAAAAGTTGTTTGGTAAGTTAAATTGACTTTTTGTTGGATTTCAATTTCAATGTCCAATACTTATTTATTTATTTTCAAAATTGTTGTTGATTTTTATTTGTTATTTAACTTATTTTTCTTTTTTTTTAGACAAAGCACTGGATGATTTCGTATCGGAAAAGAGCAAACAATTTTTATCACGACTGCAGATCGACGACAGTTTTCTAAAGGAAGATGTATCTTCTTGGAATAACAATGCTGCTTTTCTGGAGGCTAAAAGAAGAATAAGTTATTTGAGAGTTGTAAATGATACTGCTGAAAGGGCTGTTAAATTAATGCAAGTTTTTAACGGACTTATCACGGCTGAAGAAGAACAAAAATAGTTCTTGCTGCGCTGTGTCCAGGAACATCTAAAATTGTATCCAGACTGTAAAAAAACTACTCTAAAAAGAAGTTACCCTGAATGATTCTTATTTCTTTATGTTTTTAATTAAAGATTAATGTTCATTTAATTTATAATTTAATTTTATTCACTTAATTCATTGCATTTATAGTGAAATTATAGCAGACTGAAATTTTAGGACAAAACACGTTTTTTACTAAACTTTGAAGCTCGGTCGGCACTGGTTGCAATTATGCTAGATTGATAAAATTTTATATTTAAGTATCTTATAGCATTAGTAAAAATTATAGAGGGTATGCATTTCGAAATTCGAAAAAAAATTTTTTTTTGTCATATAAGGGACACCCTAATGTAAGTATTTCAGAAACATATAAATATGTTTATCAACAGTCTGTTTTTAATAACACAGGAACTGTCTAATTTTGAATTAGACAGCCTTGTGTGGCATGTGTGATGTTATTTTAAAAAAAACACAGCTTTGTTTTAATATCAGACGACTCGAACTTTCCATAAGTAGTTTTCGACACAACTTTTATACTATAATAAAACATATAATACTGATTATGGTACTAGTACTCTTAAATTCCGATTCAACCTAGTAATAATTTTATCTATTGCACTCAGGCCATTTCTAATTTTAATATATCCATCCACATAAACGGTTACCCTTTCCTTCCATAACCTATACCTTTTACCTGCCTTTCCTTTTTAATATATACTCTCATATTAATAGGAAAAAGGAATTTTATTTTTGAAATTCCTAATCTAGCACTAAGCTCATATGGGAATAGTAAACTATTTAAAACAGACAAAATTAGTTTTTTAATGTCTCTGACTTCCCTGTCGCGTATATTAATATGATTATATGTGTGAATAATTGTATATATTAGAGCAGATAATTCGCGATTTCCCGTACAACTTGATGGTAGTCAAAATTTCCCTGTTATCTTATTGTGAATGTACGAGAATAGCCGTGTATAGTTAGACTGCAGTGAATTAATGCATCTCTCGTAGGTAATGTTTGTTTTTTGGTATGTGGGCGACGGAGACTTGATGTCGTTATCTTTTTTTGATCATTAATGTCTGTGGCTATAAATATAAGCAGTACTGTTGGAAGACGACATTGAAGAGGCTAATGTTAACCTTTTAGAAATAAATACAATAACCACTGAAAATCCCTTAATCGACACATATGAGCTCGTTCAATTGCAGTGATGTTATAGCCTCACTGAAAATTGACAGAAACCGACGTGACAAAAACTTCTGCTCAGAAAATAATTTGCTTAACTTATGTCTCTCCTACAACTCCGACTTCGTGAAGCCTTCGTTTTTTTTGGTCAGGCATTCTACTCTGGAATGTGCTCCCGCTCGAATTGCTCGCATTCAAAAAGAAGGTGTATGATCTCCTTATTAATGAGACAGCAGAAATATCTAATCGATAGTTGGCTCATTTCATATTCAAGTAGTCATAGTGTAAGAATAATATCCAAAGATGTATGTATTCTATAAGTGTTACCTTAGAATATTTCTATACCACCCTAAGGTTGACTGGAAGAGAATGCCTTAGGCATTAAGCCCGCTGATGTACAAAGTGCATATAGTCTGAAATAAATAAATAAATGAAATCAGCATAGAGCGTTTTTTTCTTTGATATTTATTGAGACCTCACCATTAATTCGTATTTATAACTTGTGAGTTACAGTTGTCTTTGAGTGACGTTAGTCATTTACCACCAAGTGCTTCTGCTTGTAAGTCACTTTTACCATAAACAAGAGAAAGAACATATCTTGAAGTACATAGTTTCTTTCCTTTTCTATGATCTAGATATGGTGTTTAAAGTATTAAATTTAAGAAAAGTGATTGTGAGACTTAATATAGACGGGAATTCAGCACTTTCATTTTAACTTTAGTTGATTTAGTTTATTGGTCCTTAAAGCAACAGTTTTAAAGATATAAATCAAGGAATAAAAACTCACTGTCCCACGTGCACAGTTATCCAGTACCTATCAATGCACATAATTGTAACATCGACACAAATATAAAAGAATAATTTCTCAAGTTTTTTCAGCATATCTGTGTGCCTGCCTGTGACATCACATCATCCAAACAGATGAATCAAGTTTGATTTAGTTTGATAAAGGATTTGATCGTAAATAAAGATTTAAGATCAATCTAAGATTGATTATAATTTAACAATACTTGTAGACATTTTGAAAAGGTAGGCATATTTAATTAATGCTTATTACAGTAATGTTTCCTATTATCGTGTTAAGTTGTTGCTATTGTAACCACTAAATAACTTTGAACGTTGATAAAGACATCAAAAATTGCTTTATCGAATGCTAGAACTTTTTTTTTCTAAGATAAATAAATTCACATTTTTACACACAGTCATTTAGTCATTCAATATCCGTTAATTCTCGTAATGGGATGGGTATTTCTAACAACTGGTTCAATTTCGAAATATTCTAATCTCGAAACATTAAATAATATGAATTTAGAGCGTTTTGTATCTACGAGTATGTATAATATTACACTTATATTTGAAAGGTTTTGTTTTTAAAACATTACTTTTAAAGCAGTTTCTAATTAAATATTCTATCTTTGTTAATAGATATACAAATTCAATGCCACTAGAAACAAAACTAAACTAGTTTATAATATCTGTCGGCCCTTTAATGGATGCGGCGTTAAGATATATGCTCTTACTCTAATTACTCCCGTAATTAAGCTGGCAGTTTGTAGTTTAGGTTAATGAACAACCGAAATATAAAATGTTGAGTTTAGGCTGGTTGCACACTTACACAATTATGTATTTGGATCGAAACTCAAGTTTTCTAACACATTAAAAAAACATTTGAATCATAAGCTCAACTACAGACTAAATTACGCACCAGCTGTGTAGCCAATATTTTTACGTTAAGAATAAGCAAGGGACAGATGGACTCAGAATAATGAAATGTGACGGGATTTGTTGAACTTGCAATTTACTGTTTGAAAATAATAATAATGTAGTTAAACAATCCAGTGTATTTGAAACGAAAGCAATTCAATTGTATGTTTGAAAACTTCGCGATGGTTCACATCACAACACATATTTTAGTTTTCTAATCGATAAACATAAATAAAATTGAAGTTTTTATCTGTGATTGAAAAAAAATGTACTCTCTCAACGTCTATTTGCTTGTCCTGGCTAATCTATGAAACCACTGAACCGATTTTGAAGAGAAGTGAAGAGATAGACGAAGTTACTAAAATCACATCTGTAAGGCAAAAATACGCGAACGAAATCGCGGGCGCAGCTAGTCTATAAATAAAAACAGTAGTCTGTAGTTCTAAAAGACCGCTGTATGCTGTACGCCTTAAGTTTCATCTTGTTCCACCAGTATTGGTACAAAATGATACAGTACAAATTAATTACATAAAATACGTTGGATCGAAAAGTCATTAAAATTAAATCATTCTATACTTTACGTTTGCTTCGTGACTATCTGTGTACTTTAATTAATTATATTTCTTTATTAAAGCTACCATGTTGACTGTCAGATGAAATATTAATGATATTAGATATTTATCTATCGTTACTTACGAATGGGAGGGACAGGAATTTAATACATATTATATTATACACAGGTGTACAGAGGGCGAATTTGGAGTCACTCAACTCAACTGGACTCAAGTCTAATACTGTAAAATTTTGTATTTTAAAATATATACATACGTCCTTGTGGTGACGAATTAAGAATACATAGTGTCAGCGCTCCTATTCATCCCGTGGGTGACATAAAATGCGACTAAGAGACTAAATTATTCAGGAAAACACCACTACAAAGAGGAGAAAAACTTGAAATAAACCCTATTCCAATCAGTCTAGCTAGCGTGGTATAGTAGGCCACAACCTCTTTGCTAAGGAGAGGCCTATGTCCAGCAGTGGACTATAAAAGTTGGTGATTATAATGATGATACACAGATAGCCACAGAGCTGACATCCGTTGGGGTAAACGAGTTCTAGAGAGAAGACCGTGTCTCGGTAAACACAGTGTAAGGCGCCCACTCACCAGGTGGAGCGAAAATTTGCGCAAGATGGCTGGCAGGAGTATATAGGTTTCACAGGTTAACAGAACGGAACGTAATTCAAAAGTGTTGTTCAAAAATGTTATTTTTTTAGTATTGCCGCGTTACTTGCTGCTGGATTGAATTGTTAGAAAGCCTTGAATATATCTTGATAATAATTATGGATAATAAAAAAGGCTACGTCAATGAATCGCCAGTTTGGATCCTTCTCTTCACCATTATTATCAACAGCCAGTGGTGCTCCAGTATTGAATTCGAGACCTCTCTTTAAAAAGGACGTAGATAGATCAACATAGGATTTGTTTCAAGTTATCCGTCTCTTTGAGTGTTGTGGTCCTGCAAAATTTTCCCCCTTAGTCAGCTATTACGACACCCACGAAATCTATAGAGGTGGTAATACTTTGCATTTTGAACCTCTCACCAAACTGTCACGAATTCTTTCATCATCATAAAATAACTTTACACTGCCTCCTTGGTTCAGTGTTTGCTATCCTGCTACTGACTCGTGGTTGGTAAAGGTGTAACTTATTTATAATTTATTTAAAATATAGTTTCTGCCCATAGAGTTTTTGATCAGGAATTCCTGTGTAGAATTTCTCAAGTTTACAAAACACTGACCAAGCAAACTGGTTAAAAGCAGCTTTTGTGCCGATACAAATAATTTTTAATAACTAGTTGGTATTTTTTTTAATTTAGGCAATTTTTATTTCCTGCCATTTTGATTTAGCAAAATGATAAGTTGTATCCTACTGTTTAACACGAATTCATCGAAATTTAAGTATTACACATCATCCTCCTTTCACTATTTAAAAAAAAGAGGTCGCACTTCACGGCGCCGTAAGTATACAACCTGTCAGGTAAGTCTGTCGCCACATAATGTTAAATTACATACTTTCTACATTACGTGAAATACTTATCTATTAAAACAATAGACGGTATTAAAAGATTTGCATCTTTTTTAAAAATAAAAGAACGTCCACATTAGTAATGTATACTGTGTAGTGAGGGAGTTTACAAACATACATGATACGGGCACAGAGACCATGCAGACTCATAAAAACAATTTGTGGATAATATTTATAAAGTGTCTTCCCATGCGGGGTTTGAACCCACAACTCTCAGCGCAGTAGAGAGCGGTGTGGCGATCGCTTAAACCACTACGCCATACGTACAATTGAATTCTGTTTTTAGTTTGCCGCTCTAGTATTCCATACTATTAAAATAACTTAACTTTTTTTTGGACTTGCCAGTTTAATTCTGTAAAGAAATGAAGGCTATTTGCACCACGTTATAGGACATTGTCACTTGAGCGCAAGAGTGATCATCAATGACACTGAAACTATGGGAAATAACTAGTGTGATCACCATCAACAGTCTTAACAGCCCACCAATGGGCCAAACACAGATCTTTAGTATAAAATTGCAAAACAATTGATACATAATAGTAACATGAGAGCAATAACCGTTATTCCGATGAATCATAATGAGGTACTTACCGGTTTTAAAAACTTCTGCCTACTCCCACGCTTTGTGTGGCGTGATATTTAGAACCTATGAATACTGTTTAAATAAGTTATGTGTTATTCGAATTGATTGCTATTATTATATGTAACAGAGATCGGTGGTAAGAATGCTGGTAGAAGATATTGAGGTCTCGAACGAAGAAATTTCGGATTTTTTGATACAGTAGTCAATTTTTTAAAAAATAAATTCTTAATCTGTGGCTGGATAACAGGTGATTAAAATAATCATACTTGATTTCTCATGTCGCCTAATACCGACTTACTGCGAGAATCATGTTTCGCCACAACTGATGCCACAGATAAAAAATATAAACAAGTAGATAAGATGTTGATGTTGCAGAAAATCTGTGTCATAGGTTACACTATAATATAGAACTCTTTTCTCAAAACGAATCATCTCTTCAATGATTGACTAAAATTAGTTACTAACTAACCTTGTTACCCATAACTACTTGGTAGTAATCAGGTTAGTTTTATAAACAAGCCGAAGCTATGCAGTTTAAAAAAGGGTTTAATAGTTTATGCTGGTAACGTTGAGAAAGTTACACCATTGATGTGAAGAAGACAATGACGGGAAACGAAGCGGTATACTGCTGGTATGCTCTCAAGGTCACGGAAGGTATTTAGATCAGTTACTGTATTTCATACGCTCCTCTTTCTTGTAATGACAGTAATAAAAACCCGATAACAAGGTGAAGGCCTGTATACAATGGATAAATAAGCCCATATTATGTGTTATTTATTATTCATTTTTGTTTTATATATCAAGGTTTTTATTAAAATACTTACTTCTCTTTCTAGAATAGATTTGAGCACGGTAGAGTTCTGTACCAAAGCCAGATGATGATAGATACAATTCCTCTTTAGTTTGGCTCCTCCAGAATCCAGACATAAGCAAAACATTTACAATAATTATTGTAACTATCGTTAATTAACTTACATGTATACCACTTGGTATATAACGATTGAATAAGAAATTAGAAATTGACGGTTAAATAAATAAAATAACTAAATAAACACATAAACCCAATTTCACATTTATAATACATGTGAGATTAGATTGGGATAGTTAGGAAGTTAAGATTAGGATATATGGTTTTATTTATGTACGTTTATATTTCGGGGATACTCGACCAGTTTCAGGCCCGTCCGGACCCTTCATCAAAGGCCTTTGGGGTTAGCGACCGCTTACCGTACTATCGTTTGTGTGCTAATTCAGTAGTAAAAAGGTTACTAGCCTTTTTGAAAATTTTCGACTTTCGAATGTTCTTGCTTTTGTATAAGTTGATCGACGATCTCTACCACTAAGTCGTTTCACACCGAATCTTATAAAGAAAAACCTATGTGTTTTTTTTTTCATTTTCAATCACAATTGATTACATGATCACCTTGCCGCTAATGTTAATAAGGTTGATATATTGTTAATATAAGGAAATCTAGTGATTGGCTATGGTCCAATCAATCAGGTAAAAGTGGGTGCAATATATCATATCTTGCTCAATAAGT
The DNA here is from genome assembly GCA_949316085.1 of Hypercompe scribonia. Classification (NCBI taxonomy): domain Eukaryota; kingdom Metazoa; phylum Arthropoda; class Insecta; order Lepidoptera; family Erebidae; genus Hypercompe; species Hypercompe scribonia. The sequence goes on along the minus strand of OX438992.1, from coordinate 6,980,088 downwards.
AATTTCAAACATGCCATCTTTAGATGTTGAGCCTGCTATATATGATACGGGAGTACCGCAAGGCAGTAAACTTGGCCCTAATAAAATTAACTGTACGGTAAATATTACGTCGATGTAAAATTAAATTAAATGGAAGTCTAATACTGAGTGTTATTAATATTATAGTTTCTTTGATTAAAAAATATAAAAATATATGGTGAAGCGTGTTTTATATTTGGAAGTTGATGGTACAAAAGTGATGAGAGGAAGAGAGATTCGATGTAAACATTATGGCTAGAAAGACTGCAATATTTAGCACGCCGTTAGTGATAGTTTAACGGAAGAGGATAGCAAAGTTTAACATCTAATAAATATGAATAAAAGGTAAAGGATCATAACACTAATAATCTTAATACTTTACAAGACATAGGGTGGGTCAAGAATTCGTTAACATTTGAATCTAACATCTTGTGCAAACATGTTACAGGAGTTTCTAAATAAATAATAAATTCTAACTAATTAGCTTTTTTGTAAATAAACAATTTTTATAACATATTAAATTATAAATATATAAATTATATGATTTTTTCAAATTTTAACTAATTCATGGCCCACGCTATAAATAATGATTCAATACAAGTACATAAGTAAGAACGGCCTCGTCGGCCTAGTGGTTAAAAATAATTAATAACAGCCCAGAATTTGGAAGTAGGGTTCTGAACCCCCATGCCTCGCAGAGCACGTAAAGTTGTCTGTCCTACTCTTGATCTCTCTTCGGCCGTATCGTATAGCCGTCCCAAAGGATTGTAATAGTGAGGAACAGATAGTGCACCTGTGTTTGCGCATATGTTTGTGTATTACAATTTAATATCTTCTGTGTAGTTCAGTGGTCTTCGAGACTGGCTGCTGTGCTCGAAATCGGCTAGAAAAAACATTATTATCATCATCACAAGCAAGAAGTTTCACTTTAATCTTCATAATTTAAAATAACATATAACTACTTAAATGTGTAATCGAGTCGAAATTATTTCAAAACAAAGAAAATACGTTTAATTCAAAAGCTATTGTCTAACATAGCCTATTACGAGCTGAACATGCAAGGTTTTTTTTAGGTCTACACAACATTCAACTTCGTAGGTGATTCTAAAGACGGCAGAAGCCAAGTTAAAAATGACGCAGAAGTGACTTGAACTCTATCGTGAGAGTAGAATTTTGTAACATCGGAAATACTGTAACTATCATTACAAAATTACATTGTAGAATAAATTCTAGGAAATTATTAGTTATTTTATGAAAATGAATAGGTTAAATTTTCTCTCTGAAGTGTTCTACACTCCTTGTAATAACAATAACTTCTAATAATAATTTCACACATCTCAGACACGGCTGTCTGATCCTAAACTGGACAAATCCTCGACTACTGTAACCAGTCGGCTGATAGATATACTTATTTCTAAATACATACACATTACATATAAATTACACCCAGACACAGGTCAAATTCTGAAATCAGCCCACAACCTTCGGCTCAGCAGCTAGGGTTATTAAACACTAGACCAACAGGCCCGTCTCTAAAGTACAATTTAAAAGCTTCGTTCATTAACACAAATAAAAAAATCTAAACATCATTGATCTTGTCAATATTTCGAAAAAAAAAACATTAAAAGTACCTACCATTTGACCTCTTTAAATTTTAAGATGGCACCGCGTTTCAACTGTTTTCTCACCATATAACTAATGAATGCGAGTTGAACGCTTAGTCAATAAGAGATAAACCTTTTCGCTGTGGATATACGCACTGACTGTACACTTATGAATAATAAAGCTTCAAACCTTTTAAAGCCAAGTACAAAATAAAAAAGTAAACCAGCAACAAGTAGAACACTGCTCCGCATTTCCGCGCCGAATGATCTCCCGTTTAACGAATAACTTGTTAAACACAATTGAAAATGGGTCCAGGTTCTCCCAAAATATAATACTTTACATCAACATAAAGGTAGGCACCCGTATATTCCGTTGCATCGCCCATTGTACTCGTAACCGGCTAAACGCCCACAGTGCGGTGTCAACGAGGCGCCAAGCCAGACGTTCGCTTTTGACGTTTCGACATTTCGCGCCAAGGGCCATTCGCGCCAACAAATAAACAATTTTGTTTTCGATAGAAAAGTTAGCAATTAAAACTTTTTGGTTGTGTTACGTGTGGAACATATTTTTTAATTAGATTGACGTTTGTGCGTGGATACATTAAAATTTAAATAGAGAACATTTTTTGTTGACAGTTTGGATGTGTGAAATGATATTACTTTTTTTATATTTTTTTTAATAGTTTCTTAAAAGTGCGTGGGTTCTAAGTGGACAGTGATATTTTAAGTATACAAAACTTAAAGATAGACAGTGTGTTTTTGGATTTAAGAAGACGCGTAATTCAAAAACATTGCCTGGTAAGTATTCATGCAAATTATTATTGTTTTATTTATAACTTCTGGTTTAAATTTGGTTCATTAAAGCGAGAAAAATATTTTCTATCTTTCCATAGGTTATCAAATGTGATTGAATTTTAATGTAAAATTTCGATTTGTTATGGTGATAATGGATAAAGTTATCCAGAACTCAACGTAGGTATACAAGTTATGACTGATTAATCAATAAAAAATATTAAGTATTAAAAACAAATATATTGTTGTCTAATTGTTGGCTTATAAACATAAACAGTTACGTAAGGGCTATCACTGAAACAAATCAGTACTATAAGTGACTTAAAGTCTTAGTGGAAGAATAAAATTTACATACCTACGCTTATAATTATTATTCAATTATTTTTGTTAGCAATTGATTAAAACATAATAATATATAACAAATACTTTTTATTTTTTTATACACTTTAATCAAAACACATAAACACAGTGGAAAAAAACAAAAACCAACACTTGTCAAAACTTGTCCTTCTAATAATCCTCAAAAGTTTCGAAAAGACAATACAATTTTATCAATGGATTCCAAATTTGAATTAAAAGTCGCATCACTGTCTAAAACAAACCCGCCATAAGGTTTCAATAAAAAAGACATTATAAAGTAGTCGGTGTCCAAAAAACATAAGACATAAGAATCGAGATGAATAGTACAATAATACCCTACGTACTTAGAAAAACAAAACATTGAAAATCCACCCTTAACGCTTTGTAATACAGCCTACGTCAGCACAGGACGGCTGTATTGTTAAATTTGGAATTATTATATTTCGAATGCATTTGAAAAACAGAAACCTTTTACGATTATGTACCTTAGGAATATTAAAATAAAGGTCACATTAGTCCTATGGGATAGTAGAATACATAGGTTTTATTCTTTTATAATAAACAGGTTTGATACTTACTCGTTAGGGATCGTAATTAGGGCAGGTGTTCACCGGGCGGTGGTGTAACTTTTTGTTGTGTTTAGTTGATTTTTTCTCATTTCGAGATGTGGTTGGGATGAAACGAATTTTGTGGAAATGTTTTTATTTTGTTTTCGCTACCAGTTTTGGTACTTACACGAAATGAAATAACCTCGTTGTGTATTTAACTTATACTGTGTTTCCTTATATATTAAATATGTTTTTCGTAGTCTATAATTACTTTTCATGACTTTCATTTTTTTTTACTTTCCGTTTTCCTAGTACTGAAGTATTTATAATACTTACGAGTTTAACGAGACTGTAACTTTATGGTTAAAGTTTGGAACTTACCATATGAGTAATCTGACGATGATGGAAAGGGGACCTATAAGGAGGGGCCCGCAACGACTAATAACCATCCTAGAGATTACCTATAAACGTAGGATTGACGGTCGCTATTATTATTATTAAATGCAGTCCTATAAATGATGTTCTAATTGAGAGACGATACGTTTTAGGATAAGAACACTCCCCAGAAACTCTTTCATTTGAGTATTTGTCCACTTCAATTTGTTTAGGTTAGTAAATTAATACCAAAAACCTTGAGTTTGCTATTATGTACTAAAAAAACTATTTAATAAATAGATTATCAGCGTATAAACGGTTCGACTTAAGTCTTAAGTATCAGCGGTTCCTTCGTAGTTCAATCAATCTTCTCATATATAATGTCTTCGTTGCTAAACTGAGTTAGCTCGACTAGTCATTTAGATGACACTTAATTAATGATACATAACTTATGTCAATTTCTAACTAAGTTTACTGACACTAAGTTTAGATAGATGATATGAATTTGGGTTTTGGACCTCAATCACGTACCTTCGTACTTAGACCATAAGTTTCTTCGCTTAATACAGGTAATAAATTAAGGTCTACATCGAAAACAATGCCACTGTTCTGGATTTAAGGTGCTCTATGCTCGATTTTGTAGGGTTGACAATCTTTATGCAAAATTTCATGGTTATCGGTTAATCAGTTTAGGTTTGAAAGGTTAAGTTTGAGCGAAATTTGGTGAATAAAGTTTTATGTATGGAAGTTGACAGATATAAGAATAGAAGATAACTATAGAAAAGAGAATTGGAGTGCGTGAAAAGGAATGTGACTATAAAAGGAGATGCAGGGAAGTAGTGATGGGTGCTAGAAGAAAACTTATTGAAAACGTAAAAATATCAACAATTTGTCCTCTAATTTTAACTTTCCAGGTAAGGAATACAAAATACATATGGTGTAGTAAATATAAAATAGATAGTTTTATAAAACTTTTGCAGATAATGAGTGTTATAATCTGCATTTTAAGGATCCTTTCCCAAAGTGCCAACATGACTCTGTTACTTAACGTGCGTTTCTAGTTGTCAGCGGGTTGAAATTTCGCATACACTTGCTAAAGAAATAGAGAAGTACATCGAATATCTTCTATCATAAGAATGGTGAAATTATATTTTTAACCGACTTCCAAAAAGGAGGTTCTGATTTGGACTATATTTTTCTTTTACCTATTCTTTGCCCCTACGTTCTAAACTTTCTTTTCTTCACTCTGTAGGAAGAAAATTCAGGTTTGGGTTAAGCTCACCTTTGTGCATATCTGTTCCTAGTCAATTAATCAATTTATTTGTATATATTAAAAATATAAAAAATATTTTTGCAATACATATATTGGTATATAGGCGAGCAGGCATGATCACCTCGCCTGGTCGGAGGGTCATGACACCTCGTCCCTCCATAAAAGTATGGCAGACAACATCATTACAAAGAGAAGGAAAACTTGAAACAAATCTTATTACAACCCGTCTGGCCAGCGTGATATAGTAGCCCAAAAACCTCCTTGCTAAGGAGAAGCCTATGTCCAGCAGTGGACTGTAAAAGGCCGTTGATGACATATATTGGTATGAGCAAGAATATAGCGAGTAAAATGTAGGATATGGGAGTTGAAAGGTACAAAAACCGAGGAAGACCAAAGAAAAGATGGATAAATTGAATAATTTTACTAACGATTCTTACATATATGTTATTATGTAAAATTTCTCATCATTACCTTCTAAATATACTTAAATCACAAACAAAAACAAAACACATGGCATTAAGGATAGTATAAAACTACTACGCATTTTCTACAAACAATGAATTTATATTGCGACCTTTAACATAAAATTAATACAATTTTCCAAAAACGGAGATATTTCTTACCCATTTAATGCTCAACTATTTGTATATACACCAAATAATACAGACCTCTTAAATTTTTACCGCTACTTACTAAATAAAACAATTTGTAGATCACAATAGCTCAAGATACTTTGGACATTAATAATTCTATTATCATTTCAACCTCTTGTAGAGACAACTTTGATATTGCGTAGGAGTACTTTATTGCAGTAATTTGTTGAATACTACTTAAACTATACTTTACCGTCTTATTAATACGACTCACAATCATTTGACAAATGGATTCAGGTAAAAAGTACATTATTAATACACTACAGTGCTAAGAGACGTTTAACGGTCGATTTCAAAGATCGAATGGAAAGACGTCAGTTTAATAAGTAGCGTTGATAGCCATGTTTCAATAATTTGAATATAGAACGGTTATAAAATCGTTTGAAGACTAAATAAGTAATGAAAGACTGTTTAAATATAAAAAGGTTTGAAATTGGTGTTTTGAATTTGTTATTATGATAGTTACTAGAGAAAATATAGATAAGTAGAAAGATATTAGGTTAATATTGATATAATAACTTTTCATTCACAATTCTGAGGTTTCAAATAACGTGTACGCATACCTGTTACTTTTATTAGTAACAGCAAAGGCGACACTCGCACCTGACTCTTTATTTATTTAGTATTGGCTGACAATCTGATTCAACCGATGAAAAATGAAAAAAAAAATGATGATGAGAAATGCCTGTCTGATGATATCTATATTTAATATTATAAGAAGAGTTTGTTTGTTTGGTTGAACGCTTTAATCTCAGGAGCGACGAAAATTATTTCAGGCTATGTATCGTTGTGTCTGGTTATAAGAGTGAGGGAACACAGAGTGCACTTGTGTTTATGCACACACTTGTGGGAAATAATATTTCCTGAATAGATAGTTGCCACCGTTGCGACAGGCGGCCGTTGCCAAAATCGGCTGGTAGTACAACACTATCATTTTTGAGTCACAGGTATTCATATGTGGCCATTGTAATTTACCATTAAGTGATGCATCTATTCGATTGAACCTGGTATTAAAAGATATTATATTAACGGAATTCAAACTCAAAGATTACTTCGTAAACAATGTCAAGAGCATTAATTCTGAATAATTCAATACATGAAACAAATTGCAGCAATTGAGTACACTCAGCCCTTTTCTTTCTATCAGTATCATAAAATTAATCTCACATAATGACTAATTTATTCCCAGAAGTAACTAATACGCGTTTGTACAATACTTAATGCTAACTATAATTACAAATGCAGACTGTCCAATTGCTGAATGAGTCACAGTTTCATTAAAACATTTTGAGTGCTCACGGTTTAACGAAACGTTCCGACAGAACGTTTCGTTTAGTTAGGTAAGGTTTTTGGCTATCTTTCTTTCGATTTCTGGAAATAAAGATAAAGAAAAGCATCTGTTTTCTTGTTGGTGAACATAGTTTATAACTTAGTATTTGTTTTGCATCTCTTTTTGTTGTCATGTAAGACTTGCATACAATAATTTATTACCAGATTTCTTTGTAACTCTCTCTAAAGCTGATTTTATAATTCTTTTTCTTCTTTTGATATTCTTTCACATCAAAAGAAGTATAATTTAAAACAATATAAGTTTGAGATCATTTACTTATCGATAAACTTTGCTTTATCATAAGAATTACTGTTCCGTACAGTTGTACATTTGTACGGCTGAGAATTTCTTGAACACCAGCGAAGCACCCTGGGAACACTCAGGGAAACCACCTGCAAGTCTACTCGATGTATCATAAAAAAAAACCTCCTCGCTAGATGGCGTGCAATATCTCTTTGAGGTTATACGGAATTAAATCAAAGTACCTCATCCATCACTACGGGACATCAAGAATATTGACAGACAAATCAGAAACAAAAAACTGGACCTCACACAGCTTCAGATATTAAAGCAAGCCACGACAGGAAACAGTAGCAGAGAGAAAGTTCGTTAATTGGACCTCTTACCTCCGTCGTAGGTCACATTATTGGTGTACTTACCTTCAAGTTGTCCACCGAATCGTTTTGACGACGAACCAGTTCTGCTATTGTACTAAATATTTTGAATGGCCTCTCACGAATGATACACAATTTGTAATAAGACGATAATTTGTTTAGTGTCATTCACAAATGTCACTGACATTTATAAAAGTAATGTTTTGTTATTTACTTTTTAAGAAGCTTGGATTGTAAAATTCAAATTAGGAACATTAATTTCAATTAAACCAATTATGGGTAATTTTGAATTGTTGAGAGTTCTTGAGAACGAGCCATTCGTGGAAGAGAAGAATAGATCAAAACCTCCATAAGCATTTTTTTCAATATTTCGTTACAAGTTTTTTGATTTGTTTCTTATAAACTTTAATTTAAATTTGAAATAAATCCTATACCTGCTTCGGTGGAGCAGTCGAAGCTTATACGACTGCTGTCCTTGAGGTGTCAAGTTCGACTCCGGTTCAGACCAATGTTTGTATCATCTGCAAATATTTGTTCCAAGTTTGGGTGTTTTCTATGTATAATATGTGTGTATTTACAAAAAAAAAAGTATTTAAGTGTTCTATCAGTCAGTCTAGTTATTATAGCACAAGCTCTGCTTAGTTTGAAAATAGATGACGTTGTATGTCAAATGTCCGAAACATTATATTATTAATATTAAAATATTATATTATTTAGTAATTTCAGATAAACTTCCACCACAATTTATTTACTCGTACTTCTAGTTGGTACTTAATAACCAAGTTGACCATAGATTGTACTGTCATCGAAGGAAGACATATATTCCGAGTCCCTTTTGAAGCTGTTTTCACATAATAAATATCATATTTATCTTGCATATCATTACCGACCTAAAGTATGTTTTTAAATATTTTTCATTAAAGATGCTACGAGTAGTGAAATGGCCGAATATAATGAATATTCAAAATAATGAATATTCGGCAAGTCTTTGAGCCAAAATGCCGAATATTCGGCAACACTTAATACCCTTCACGTATGACAGATTTAAACCTGCACCAAAAAATGTGATGACGAAATGCCGTGGACGTTTTTGAATATATTATTATAATTAAGAATAACCCCTTCATAGAATGATCTGTCTAGAATTGCTTAATTTTACATTTAATCTGTTAACTACCAAGGTATGTATGTAAACCCACGTGGTCACATTGATTCATTTTCAATTAGTATATTCGTCATTCGTGTAGGATACCATTTTCAACAGTATCAGAAGCATAAACTATAGTCCAGTTAGCGATAGTTCTGTCGAAACATTCTGTATAGATTATATGCTAATTCTTAATACTTCTGGTTATTGCACTTAGTTTTTTTCTAGTATGTGAATTCTGATATTATCCTAGGACATAAAAGGAAAATTGAAGTTTCAAATAAAATTATATACGAATTTATGTAATTTTATTTGGTATTCTAATAGAAAATCTTAAAGTTAAATATCTCAAAAAACAGTTATTTTATACTGAATTCTATTAGTAGATAACAATAATTACTACAATCCCTTAAAATATCTAGGTTGACTTTGTCAGTAACACTGTATAATATAAACTCACCATTGATCGATTTAAGTATTTACATATATGATAAATTATTGGTAAATTAAACACTTTTGTGAATAATATTGTACATTCTTTAGTTCTATACTATTCAGTATTCGACCGAATTTCACACAAAATTCAGCCGAAAACCGAATAATGGAAAAACGCGGCCGAATATCCGAATATCGAATTGTGGCCGAATATTCGTGGTATTTCTGTCCATGATGGCTTTAAAGGTATAGTAACAGGTTTATTTTTATTAAGATCTTACAGACATATCATTATCCTACAAGATTGTTATAAATCACAGTTTCATTTATTTGTTGTTCACGGCTGTCACGAAGTACACCGACCCTAAGGCTAATGTTTGCCTCAAATTAGCACGTGCAGGCTAATTTATTTCGAATCCCTACACACAAGAATACTCGTTTCTACAGCAAAAGCATTTCTAAATATTTGTGCAGTGGTTCCAAATATAAATTATTACTCCATTTATGATTTTACTGCGATATAGTTTTTCTCGCTTTTTAGTCATATAAAATTAGTAACTTTGACAACAGTCAGGTCGTCTTGAAGTCTGAATTCTGAATTTGATTTCTGCTAGGAGGACTAAAAATACGGAATGACACCACCCGTATTCATCCCGTGGGTATCGTAAGAGCCGGCTAAGGGAGCAAATTATGCAGACACCAGCACTGTGAAGAGAGGGAAAACCTAAACCCTGTATCAACACGTCTGGCCAGCGTAGTACAGTAAGCCAAAACCTTCTTCCTAAGAAGAAGCCTATGTCCAGCAGTGGACTATGAAAGGCTGCGACTGCACAGTATGCCTAGTGGTTTAAGCGGTCGCCACACCGCTGTCTACTGCACTAAGTGTCGTTGGGTTGAAACCCCATTTAGTACAACACTTTGTGTAATCTATAAATTGTTGTTCTGAGTCTGGGTGTTCTTTGTATCCGTTTCATGTATGTTTGTGAAGTCCCCCACCACACAGGATTTATTTCAAGTGCGAGTGTTGTCTTAGTAAAAAAGATAAAAAAGGGCTGTTGATGGTGATGATGATCAGGGATATCAGCTGTGGTTGACTTAAGTTTTTTATTCTCTATGTTACATATTTATTTAATTACATAAGTTTCAGGCACGAAAGTCTCACATTAATTTTCTAGATTAAACATTACGAGAATACTAAGTCTATGAGTATTTTCTTAACATAGTAACTGTTTTTATAAGGTTCTAAATTATAAACATAACATAATTTACATCAAATTGTCTAGACTTTAAATATAAGCCCAAATATAAGAGGTGAGAAATGATCGAAATACTATTCCTAATAAATTGTTCTAAGTCATAAAATAGATTATCTTATGCTTAGCACACATATAACACGAGATAGACACCACTTAGAGACATATTTATGATTCTGTCACCTCCGTTATGAAGTATCTTTATGCCCTGTCTAGCCATTAATGTATTATAAGTTTAGTTAAGTGTTGAATATGATACATTAAATTGTTTCTATGCGTCATACAACTCAACAACTCATACACAGGAACATATCATTAAAGGTTATTAAAATGTGACATACCAAATGTTTTGCTTCAATTACATCCTTGCTTTTTGTTCTATTGAGTCGACGAAATGAAATAACATTATAACTGTATACGTGTACGGAAGATACATGACTATTTATGAGTTTAAAGACTAAATTAATTAAACTATATTTTGCTCTTTTGTGTAAATGTTAAATGCAAGGCAACGCTAGGAGACGGCTGAGTCTCATATGACTATTGAACATCATATTACTAAATGTAATAACTACAGAGGACCACGGTACACGTGTTCGTTGCGCCTGTAGAAACATCCTCAAAGTAACAGAAAGGATTTTGCTTCTACTCGGTTCTAATGAACAATATCTTTCTTTTCTTTCATTTATTTTATTAGAAAAGACAACTCCTGTATTAGGAATAAATCCTGTGTCGCGGGGGACTTTACAAACATATAAGAAACGGACACAAAGGACACCCAGACTCAGAACAACAATTTGTGGATCACACAAAGTGTTGTCCCATGAACCGACAATACTCGGCACAGCAGATAGCGGCGTGGTGACCGCTTAAACCACTAGAGCAACCGTGCAGTAAAAATCTAAAATAAGGAGCTCTATACTAGAGTGATATCATTGATTTAGACTTGTAGGCATTATTTACGGGTCCTATGTTCGTAAACTATGTTGTGTTATGTTGTTGAATGTGGGTATTGATAAATTCGTAACTCTTTTGCTGGTGTGAGATTTCAACAGATGCTTAAATATTTAACAAGTAAGTTTAGTTTAATAAATCATTTAGACTGAAGAAACTTTATTTCATTTAGAGGTTATAATACACTGTATAATATAGAAGTGGCATATAGAGCAAGTGGCGCGAGTTAATGGAATAAAACTGGATAAGTAATTAGTAAAATATTAACAAAATATTTACATAGACAAATAGGTACAAAGTTCCTGTAGAAGTTTTTAAATTTAATATTTTGTATAGTCCTGTGTCTATCATTAAAATCAATTAAATTTTATTACGTTAAGTATAATTACTGTAAAATTAAGTGGTCATTGATATCTTAATATAATTAAACCCTTAAATTTTACAGAAACGTTTAGATTGACTTTTAAATATAGCCTTTACAAAAGGCAAACTGCTGTCAGACACATAATGTTCTATTTTATAGGTATCCTTGAACAACATTTTAAGCTTTATATCAGCCTAATCAGATTTTAGACGCTTGATTAAATACAAATAGAAGTCTTTCAAATGTTCGATGTCTAAATCTTATTAAAGCTAAGGTCACGTTCCCAGCTGGAAATTCACATGCCGATTGACTAAGTCAACTCAGATTCAGCGGGCAACTGCTCTGGTAATTTTAAACTTTAAAAAAAAATTGACTTTAACCATTACGATAGAGCTGAAAATTGTTTTGTATGTAGCATAATTTAAGTCTAAGGTTTCGATTTTCATATCATATGCAAAACCCACGTTGCAAATGTACAAATGTAGATGAATTATGATTAATTATTCTGTAGAGGGACGGGTCTCATATCCCTCCGAGATGATCATGCCTGGCGGGCCATGGCCCAACAGCTGATGTTGGGATGTTATGTATATGCTAATTGCCACGCGAATCTCTATTTCGCGATACAGGATTAGTAGTTGCTTTGTAGTACGATGTGTCTTCGCTAGATTGCGCTATAGTATATTTTTCTGTTTGTCCTGTATATAGAAGTTACCACAATTCTATCTTCTGACCATGAAGCTCTGGTATTATTTTTGCTATGTATGCTATACTAAGTTCTGATTTTTAAGTTTCTCAATCCCAAAATACCAATATCAATTAAACTGTTTCATAAAAAGAGTAATAATCAGGCTTACCCGCCTACACACTTCTTAGTTGAATGGTCCTTCGCTTGAAATAGATATCTGATCAGAATATACTTGCTTTTTTCTTTGATACTTATAATTTTTAATGATATCTGCCTCACAATTTGAACAACAGATGTCATACAAGTACTGATTGGTTACTCTCTGTAGAAATAAATTCCTTCAATAACATTAATCAGGCCTAAAGGTTTCATTTTCTTTTCGGTTCGTAAATGCAATGTATAAAATATGATAAAGTATAAGAGGAATATGATGACTTTAAGACTCCTCGTTGACATTCTATACTTTTACTAAAGATACATAGAAAAAAAACATATTTTTTACTCGATTACACCAACGCGCGCGTAATGTTACCCGAGAGGCAGACCAGTCCAACTAATCTCTTCAAGATGAACATCAATAAACTGCCGCTGTATTATAGATTATATGATATATAACTGATTACTTTAATCAATAGATTTAAAACATACAGAACAAAATACGTTTTCTTATTTCATAAAAAACTTCAATTTCATAGGTAAAGACCTAGGTATAATTCTATATTTTATTTTGGTTAATAATATGTGTAGGTGTTGATGCACCGCCTTGAAAATAATTCTGGTGACGTCCATGACTACGTCTTTGCTAATTTGCTTAAACATATATACATATATAATATGGAATACAAAGTTTTCATTGGACATTCGGGGAAAGCTGGCTTCAGATGTAAATTTGGTTGGTTTTTATTGTCAATGGTGATGATTATATCTAAAACTGTGTCTTAAAACTTATAAATTTTAAATATTTCTACAGAAAATCAACAAACATCTATAAATACAATCGTAAATCACCGTCAAACTCTGTCACCTTAAGATTTTCAATTAAATTACAAAAATAAACTTACAGATATTTTGTAAATAAATATTACCTTAGAGAGAAAACCCAAAAGGTCTGCTTCGTTAAATGTGAATAGAATACTTTACACTATACAAAAAGATTAATCTTATCATCATTATTATCAACAGCCTTTAGCAATCCACTGCTGGATAGGCCTATCCTTAGCAAGGAGGTTTTGGCCTACTACACCACTCTGGTGAGACGGGTCTCATCAATATGTTCAATTCCATACAAATAAAGCATATACTCATACACAGGCCTTTCACGTGTTACGATATTTAAGTACTTTTCAACAGTAAGAAAAATAACTTAACTGCTTTGAATAAAGATTGTGCCACAATATAGCCACAATCATGTTATAGTGTTTTGCGAAGTCTGTGCTTCATAACTTAACACTGTCGTGAACATACCTAGTTTATTTTCTGTATAAGAATTACAATATTTTTGATAATCAGACCCGATAATAGGTGTCTTATTTCTGTATCTATTAAGACTAAGAAAGAGATATGACATAATAGGTAAGTACAACACTAACTTTAAAGAGTTTGAATCTAGAATCTTTTCATATCTTATTTCCACTAATTTGTAGAAAATTATGTTATATTTTATTATTTCCTTGAGAGATGCTCGTGATTCAGAAGTAACCTCTTAGGTCGTATAGCAATCCTAGCTATACCAGTTCGTAAATTAGAGACCATTTTTTAACATGTTGAGACTCCTCCGTGTCTCAGAAATGACATTATCACGATGGTTCTGGTTTCTCCACGACCATCTTTGACCATCGTTACGGGTAGTTTGGACCCTTAAAGTCCGACGACAGTTTTTCTACAGATTTTCAATGTCACCTAGTATTTGGACTGAGGCGGTTTGATGGCAGTCACTCCATGTAAAAAGTCGAAGTTCAGCCATATCGGAGTAGATTTAATGTTAAGCCCAACCAGGCCCAAAAAGGCTCGGGAAAAGACATTTTAATATTTACTTGAGAAGAATAAATAAAAAAATAATAAATAACATGTTTATTTAACATGAACAATATAACAGGATTAAACAGTAATATTGTACAAAAGCATGCAAAAGTACAATTTCAAATATTTTTTCCTTTAGTAAAATTTAATATTGACCAACTAAACATTGACTTAACAACGATCAGTCAACACTGAAGTGTGGCTGCGGCGTTTCGAGTTCGTGAGAAAGAATGAGATGTTTACCAATTTCATACACATTGTTCGATAAACAATTATGTTGGTATGTAATTGTGTTGGTATCGTGCGATGGTATGCAGAACGGGTATTGTACAATATTTGTTTATTATAACTAGACAAAACTTGTTTAACGGGTGAGTTTAGCATTGTGTTTTATTTGCGACTGCGGTTTGCTGTCTAGACAGATATATAATGTATAAATTGCACGTCAGTTCAGAGTTATAATATGTCTGCATTCTACAATAACCAAAGTTAGTTAAAATAAGTAAAAAAAATAAATAAATACAAATTGGGATTTATGACAGTAATTGTGGATTTGATAGTCAAGAATATTTGACTTTTAGGTTACTTAAGCAACCAGTAAAACAAAATAACGGCTGTGGTATTTTAGCACTATACAGCCTTCAATTTTTAAAAAGAAAAAAGACTAAAAGATTAGTTATGACTGTTGAGATGCAGATGTCCATAGACATTCACCATCTATGTGACTGTCTATTCGTATGACTTCGTATCCGGGACATGATTAGAGAATTAGCGCTCTAAGATTACTTTCTTCGGGCAAATAGCGTAAAGGTTTCTTGTTACGATATGTATTTCACGTCAATCAAGCATACGTTCCGATCCTTACTAAGTTTATTTATTTACTAGTTATACTATAAAATAGTTATAGCTAACATTATTAAGATTGTAGTCAAGTAAATAACAGTAAACAAATTACAAATCGTAATGCGTAATTCTTTTTTCACACCCTCACACTTTTGAGACACTCACGGAGAATGGATCTATACTATGCTGTTTACAAAGCACATTAAAAACTCTACTCACACGCACTATTTAGCTATTTTGTTGTTAATTCTTGCTAAGTTAGTGGTTAAAATTATATTTGAAAACGACAAAAAAATAATTAAAATATTGCTTTAAAACATCAAAACACCATTGAAATTTAACTGTTTTATGTAAAAAAGGCTATTAGTATAATACTTATAACCACTAGCAAATACGGAAAATATTAAGAACTTTTCTGCTGACATCTGATTCACCATTTTGCTTAAACGTTATGTACATGTAGCTATAGCAAAATTAAATAAATAAATAATAATTTCGGACATTTGATACACAACGTTATCTA
The DNA here is from genome assembly GCA_949316085.1 of Hypercompe scribonia. Classification (NCBI taxonomy): domain Eukaryota; kingdom Metazoa; phylum Arthropoda; class Insecta; order Lepidoptera; family Erebidae; genus Hypercompe; species Hypercompe scribonia. The sequence goes on along the minus strand of OX438992.1, from coordinate 6,964,295 downwards.
GTTTCAAACTAAGCAGAGTTTGTGCTAAGATAACTGGACTGACTAATAGAATACTTATACTTTTTTTTGTAAATACGTACAACATATTATACATAGAAAACACCCAAACTTCGAAACAAATATTTACAGATCATACAAACATTTGGTACGACCCGGGAATCGAACCCGAGACCTCAAGCACAGCAGACGCATTCACTACCGCTGCGCCACCGAGGCAGGTAATATTTTAATTATTTAATAATTAAAATATTACCTGCTATTATTTAATAATTAAAATATTTCTGTAATAAAACAGTGAAACTACTAACAAATGCGACTTCAGTTGGATTAATTTCTAGTTTATAGATAACCATCAATTTATAAGTTAAAAGACTAAACAACTCAAGCTTTAAACACAACTAGTTCCATAATAAGAAAACTAGATGGCTCTGCATTACAGTATTTATTATACACCTTTAAGGCAATGGACAAGATTACGGAGGACTGGTATGACTGGTAATACTCGATCATCTTTGGTCAGGAATAATTAAGTGTAGGCTGGGGATTTGCTTTGATGTGACCACAAAACTTAAAATCTTATCTTCACAGAAGTACGAAACCGAATATTCTATTTTCTCAATCTGATGTATGTAATGCGTGTGATTTGTGGTTTGATAGAAATTAAATACGTGACATTGTACAGTACTAACAGTAATAAATAACTGCACGATTGGCCTAGTGGTTTAAGCGGTCGACATACCACTCTCCACTGTGCTGAGTGTTGCGGGTTCAAACCCCACACGGACAACATTTCGGGTGATCCACAAATTCTTGTTCTGAGTCTGGATGTTCTTTGTGTCCGTTTCTTGTATGTTTATAAAGTTCCGCGCGACACAGGATTTATTCCTAATGCGGTTGTTGTCTTTTATAAAGAAAAAAAAAACTTTGTATAAAGGTAGCACTCAATTCCTAATAATAACTTATTTTAACCTCACACAATTCACATGTTGTATCTATCTAATTAAAAACTATGTAGAGCTTATACTATACTAACTAGACCGTTGATAAACATTCTTATATATTTCCTAATACGTACATATTGTAGATAAATTACAGACACAGAACAAATGATAAATAGTCATCATTATCACTATCATCAACAGCTTATTGCAGAGTTGGAGACCGTGATTTAGTAAACGTAGTGTTGGACGTCCACAGGCCAGGTGAAGTGACGATTAGCACAATATGGCTAGTGTGAGCTGCATGCGTGCAGCCCAATTACGATCAGAGTGGTGTGCAACGGGCGAGGTCTATGTCCAACAGTGGGCTGTAATAGGCTGTTGATGAAATACTCATCACAATATTATTAGTTCTTGATGAGAATCGAAAGAAATGTAAGAACATAGTATAAAAAGCAAAAGTAATTCAAGTTACGAGTAAATAAAAGAAACAGCTTGAAGTACTTTCATTGTAAACATTTAGGGACTGTATGTTTTTTTTTCTAATTAAATAATTAAATAAATAACATACACATGTCTAATTCTAAATTAGGCAGAGCCTATATATATATCTATCTATTATCTTTATTTTATATATCTGTACTAATATTATAAAGAGGAAAGGTTTGATTTTTTGTTTGTTTGTTTGAAATGAATAGGTTCCGAAACTATTGGACCGATTTAAAAATTCTTTCACTGTTGGCAAGCTACACTATTCCCGAGTGACATAGGCTATGTTTCATTTTCAAAAAATTAGGGATGCTTACTAAAACTTGAATAATCTAACCCAAGGTGTAAAAAAATTAACAAAAAACTTCCTTCAATCGTGTGCGCTGCGAAAACTATTAATGATAGAACAAAATGATGTATTACAATTTTTCAGGACATATCACTATCTATAAAAAATGTCACAACAGCATGTCTCTATCTTTTATAGTTACGTCACAATAAGCGTCCTTTTATGAAAAAAAAAACATATACCACCGCTAGAAAAGGCTCTTTATTCGTACCTAGGTATTGATCCTTATCAAAATAAATAAATCATTATTTAAGACTACTTCAATAGCTTCATATCACCTTTTAAATGATTCGATTCGGGTACTCCATTCAAAAGATATCACCAGTTTAAATAATAGAAAAAACTCCACTCGGCTAGCTATTGCTTTGAAGAGGTACTGGAGGGGAGTCAACGTCACGAAATTAACTTGCCGCGCGGCTCATCCGAATATATTCACAAAAAAATATTAATATCTTAGTTTTTGGTTTTCAATGAATCTTATTTTTTTAGAAACTCACTGTAAAACATTGTATATTTTCTTTTATTATAATATTATGCCCGTGCAAAGCCGGGATAGGCTGCTAGTCATATATAAAATGAAGATAATATATCATCATATACTCATAAATCGATGAGCTTTAATTTTTATGATCCTTTAATATCATGTACTAGTATTTTTTTCTTCTAGAGGTGTTCATTTTCATAATGTCTTTTCAATATTTAGCACTAAGTCTCTTTTGTATAAGATTATTTAATGATATGTAAAGAAATTAAGTTCTAAATGCCACTTAAAATTATTACTTTTTCGTTTGATTTATGTACCTATTGCAAAAAATAAGAACGAAGACAATGTCGCTATTAAAATTGCTCTGAATTCAATTCTGTAGACTGATCAACGATCAACAATATTTATTTCTGCTAGTAAATCTTCTACAGATATTTAACACATTAAACTTTACAACTAGAAGACGCTGGCATTTCGTAAGACTCACTCTGGGAAGGAATGCCGAAACAAACTATAGAGGTGTCCTTTCTTTTAAGTCCGTGAACATTGATTAAATAAAAACTAAGCGAGAACAGTATAGGATGTAGGTTGGCCTTTTGAAGAAAGGACCATAGGTTTGAGTCTGAGTAAGTAGTAGCCATAATATACTTTATCACTAAAGTGCCACAGCTAATTTATGATTGTATGTCGAAAAAGATTACCTATGCATACGTTAAGTGAACGCATAACGGAAATGAAGTCCAGATAATTCGAGAGGTCTTTCTCTCAACAAAAAATACATATGCGTAATATAAAATGTACTTTCAACCGGTTCCTTACAAAGTGGGAATGACAAATATCGGGTTATAAAATACAGTTATAAGATTGTCGTTGAAACGTGGGCAGAAACGGGTTAACTGTCTTGTTTTGGAGTGTACCTGAATATGTAATGGGAATTCTTTACCATTAATTTATCGTGTACTATGTTAAGCTAAAATTAATTATTCCGATGAGAGTGGTAATTTGGGACACAATGATATATGTCTCTAAACAAAATAAAAATTCAGTTTAACAAAACTAATGCAAGTATTTTTACCGTTAGAATAAAATGTTGTTCATTTAAGAGATTAAAAAATCATTAATACTGTAACTACTTTACTACTGTATGGAGTTACCACCAAGAACTAAGGGCCCCAAGTCAACATCACCTGCTAGTGGTGAACTTCAGATCTATGAACGAGGCTCTGGTAGGCAAAACATCCCGATAAGTGCCAATAGACTCACCTTACGTGGCACTAAAACACTGGTAAAAATGGGAGTTTAATATGCCTCTGCTTACTCCTCCGGAGAAACAGTATTTACTTTATTACTATATATATTTCTATATTAAGAGCCTGCCAAAGTGACTATACTCTGCCTAATGGAAAGCATGAATAGAATCCAAGAGTTGTGGTCACCATATTCATTGCAAATGCAGACAATGTAGTATGGTGACCCACACTATGGCGGCCTAGTGAGATGCTTTTTCATACCCCGCTTGGGGACGTATAAGACATGACAATCATTACTATTATTATCTTAGATTTTGTTTATATGTATGTAAAAGTATCGTGACATTGAAAGCCATTTTATCTCTGTTTTTATCTATTTGACACATCTCAGAATTATTAAATAGTTTACATATAGATAGTATTTATAGGTGGAAAAAGATACCCTAAATATTTAGATTCAAATTAAGAGTATTTCTTTAAATTACCGAGGATAAAGAAGCTACATTTGTAGTTTAACTTTAAACTAGAATTAGGTAACGTACGTTATTCAGATTTTATTTTAAGGAGCTCTGGACGAATTATGTTTATACGCGTGGTGACGGATTAAGAATACGGAATATTACCATTTCTATTCATCCCATGGGTGTCATAAGACACGACTAAGGGAGTAAACTATACAAGACATCGTTATTGCAAAGAGAAAGAAAGAAGAAAAATAAAGTCTATATTAACCGGTCTAACCAGCCTGGCCAAATATGCTTATATCCAGCGGTGAACTGTTAAAGTCTATTGATGTGATGATGTGATGACTGATTTAATAGGTAGTGGAACCACGCTGATTTCAATACGAACGAGCCGACTCGACCGGGTCCGTACTACCCTTCCACAGAAGACCAACCTGAAGCGCCAGCATTCGTGTTGTCGTGATGCAGGGGTGACAGTTATCGTGGTAACTGTGTAAGCCTTAGACTGTCACGATGACCGTCATGTCCTTTGCGTCCCCAAGTGGGGTGTGAAAAAGTATCTGACTAGGCCACCATAATATGGGTCACCATACTGCATTGTCAGCATTCACAATGAGTATAGTTTCCATCAACCAGAGTAGAGTCACTTTGGTGGGCTCTGAAATTCACCAGGTCGTCAGACCACCTTGTGGGGGCCTACCAACGCTGCGCTTCTCAGTACGCGGTCGCTACTTCAGAACTTTATGGCTCCATCGGCCATCGTTTCTGCGTGTAATGTGCCCCGCCCACTGTCACTTAAGTTTAGCAATTCTACTGGCAATATCGGTGACCTTGATTCATCTGTGGATCTCCTCATTCCTGATTCGATCACGCAAAGAAACTCTGAGCATTGCCCTGTCCATTGCTCTTTGGATGACTTTGAATATATACATTCAAAAATAAGAGTAGAACTCAGGTAGTTACGTTAAACGTAAATTTAGTTTCGTAACAAAATATAGAAATCATTTCACCCCAATTTGCGATAACTGCGTCTCTCCACTAGTTGTTCAGGGGAAAAATTCTTATTTTTTAGACAACCCGTATTAAGCGGGCTATTCGTATTGTGTAAAAACAAAATGAAGGCCACAGTAGCGGCGTTTGTAACGCAATTTACATAGATAGGAGCTACCAGTTCAAGAAAAACATGTGCAAAGATACGGGAAAACATTTGTGTAAGCATATTTTGTTATGAGACATTTTATTTGACTGGTTTAGTGGTTAGTGTGCTATGACTGCAAATACGAGGGTTTGATTTTCACCCAGGACTAATAAACGTATGATGAACTCAATCATATGTTAATTTTTAATATATCTGTGACCTGCCACAATTCGATGTGGTAGGTTATGGCTGAAAAAAATAGAAAAAGGATATCTGGTAGCGTGTTGTATGTCGTATCAAAATTTTAGCTTAAACAGTGTAGAAATTCTTAAATTTGTGAAACATGTTCAAACCAGTTTACATTTTAGAATATCTTAGTATACTCGTAGATATATACTTACTTAACATCACAAATTCAATTGTTGAGCAACAACCATAACAGAAACCTACGTTCGACTAATAATCTCCTTCTACTCTGTCCTTCTCACTCCACTGGGTTTGTCGGTTCTTCATTCTTCATGCAGGCTATCCTTTCTTGGAACGCGCTTCCCCTCGAAGTCAGAATGGCTAAACGTCGCGACTTGTTTAAAATTAAAGTGAAGAAGTTTTTACTGGCTGGATTAGCTCGTATACCAAATGCTCTGTCAATTACTTCTTATCCTTAAGTGTACCTACCTTATATTTTATCTGCATCGCCCAATCGGTTGACTGGCAGAAAATGCCTTAGGCATTAAGTCCGCCGATGCATGTATGCGTGCATAAAGTTGTAAATAAATAAATAAATGTATCTACGACGTATACTTTTGTACGACATGACATAATTATATGTAACATGGCTACGAATTACATACTACAGTAGCTTAGTAATACGTTCAATTATTTGTTTTACAGATTTAGGTTTCAATTAAGAATGAAAACAAACAAACACTGTCATGATCTCAATTTGCTTGTAAAGAATTCACAAATAAATAATACCAGGAATACAGTGAATATTTCATAATATACAGTGAATATTTCACATATGCCTGATTTAACATTAATTAATTCGTGCGCATTACCAAATCATTTTTGGAATATATTATACTGCCATGCTTATTTTTTTTATGTGTATTATATGATGGGTAGAAGAGAAGTATTTACAAGTATGCGACTTTCTTTTTTAACGACTCCCACACTAGAAATAAATCCTTCGTCGCAGAGGAACTTTGGCAATATACGTGAAACGGACATAAAGAACTTCAGACTTAGAACAACTATTTGTGGATCATACAAAGTGTTGTCTCATGTGGGGATCAAACCTGCAACACTTCAGTGTAGTAGAAAGCGGCGAGGTGGCCGTTTAAACCACCACGTCATCCATGCAGTCTAAACCGTGGTTTGATTTTGCTGTTACTTTTCCATCCCACCGCACAAGTAATTTTCCTTCATAAAAATATTTAAATTTCGTTAATAAGGTCATAAATAAATAATATATAGAAATATGTTCGATTTTATTAATTTAAACGTGAAAAATGCGCTAAAAAATCTTCAGTGTAACTTGTTATATTTTAAAGCCAACATGTCCCGAACAATGCAGCTATCAACAACTTTACGATGCTACACAGAGACATTCAGTCCAACATCTTCATACACAATGATAATGGTAGCTGTATGACAACATAAACCTGTCTAAATAAAAAATATTGTATTTAATATGTTTCTTCCATAACAAGACTTGCACTCAAATCAACAATGAAATTCACACGCATTGAAACGAACGAGCTATTCAGTGCCGCCATTGTGCTACAAAACAGCCTCCCGTGTGTTCGCTATAGGTATAAACACGACATACTATTCGCTATCCCGGTTCTTGTACGGAGTGTAAAATGTTATATTTGCAACCACCGAAATTTTAAGCTATTTTAAGGGTAGTTTTTGAGAACTTTCCTTAGAACTTTGCCTAGATAGAATCTGATCTATTCTTACGCTTTTAAATTCGGGTCTTTACGTCAAGATGTATGTTATTTTACTTCAATCTAAATGTCTTGTGAAAAATGGGTAGACTCGATCAGAGTGATGTTCGTGGGTTGAGAGATAAAAAATACAGAGTGTCACTATCCCTATTTCGTGGTGTCGTAAAAGGTGATTAAGAATGCAAATTACACAGGACAAAATCACTGCATAGAAAAGGAAACCTATACCAACTCGTCTGGCAGCGTGGTATAGTAGGTCTTTTTTTATAGTAACCTACCAAAGTGACTTTATTCTACCTGATGGAAAGCATGATTAAAATCCAAGAGCGGTGGTCGCCGTACTCACTGCGAATGAAGACAGCGCAGTATGGCGACCTTTTTTTTTTTTTTTTTAACGTGTGGTAACCCCCTCGGGCCGTCACCCCACCGGGGCTTACGGCGGGGCGGTGTGTCGGAATCGGACCGACCAAAACCACACGGCGTGCCACTCTGCGCCTGAAATAGGAGGGATCCGGGAACCGCTGCTATTACGACATCCAGATCCCTCCCAGCGCCTGCCCGCTAATGCGGGCACCATCTATGGGTAAACTCTCTATTTTAGGCGACGTACGGCACACGCGGACGTCGCCTCCTCGCGGCTGGCTATTGTAGCGGATGGAGGGGAAAACCCGTCCCGTCCACCCGCGGCCACATTCAAGGCGGCATGAGGCGCTGGTATGCGCGCCTCCGCCGCCCGGCTCGCCGGCGGCGAATTGGGTCCGAGTGGATATCGTCCTCCCGGGCCTTCTCCGCCGCCTCCTTCCGCGAAATTACGTCTTCGCAGAAGGTTGCGACCGCGGTAAAACAACTGTCGCTACCGACCATGGAGCGTATTACGGCCGGTAGCGAGAGATCTCCTCCAATAACTGCAGTGAGGACCCCACGCTGCGCCGCCCAGGCGGAACAAACCGCCAGCGTGTGCTGAGCCGAGTCCTCACTGCAGTCGCAGTGGTGACAGGCGGGACTCAATTCCCTCCTGGCGACCGAGTGCAGATACTTCCCGAAGCAACCGTACCCGGAAAGAATCTGCGTCAGTCGGAAGGAAAGGGTCCCGTGCTGCCGCCCTGCCCACTCGGCGATGACCGGCTGGAGAGCCTCCATGGCGGCAAAGCCAGCACGTAGAGCCCCCAGCCGGGACGACCAACGAGCCATCGAGGCTTGACGAGCGGCCTCTCGCCACTCGCGTATCTCTTCGGGTGGGGGCCGTATGCCGTACCCGCCCGCAAGTCAACCGTCCGCCGATAAACTTCGGCGAGCACTTCCGCCTCCAAATCCCACGGGGGAGTTCTGGCCAAGGCGCACGCCGCCTCCGTCGATACGGTGCGGTAACCGCGTATGGCTCTAACCGCCAATATCCTCTGAGGGCGCCAGAGGCGAGCCCTATTCTGGGCGGTCAGAGCCGCCGCCCACGCCGGTGCACCATACAGTACCATTGACCGGACAACCCCCATGTATAGCCGTCTCGTCGCGACGCTAGCTCCATCCAGATTGGGCAAAAGTCGCCCAAGGGCAGAAGCAGTGCCGACCAAGGAGAAAGTTGTCGAAAGTGCTCGTCGAAGAGCCACCTGCCGTCGAGGATCAGGCCCAGATAAAGTATCCGGTAACCGGTACGAGGAGCGAATTGACCACGTTGGAGGCGCCGGAGGGTGGACCACGACGGGGCCCATGGAACAAAAGGGCCTCCGTCTTGTCCAGGGCCACCTGCAAACCCAGCGCCTCAATTCGCCCGACTACCAGAGAGACACCCGTGGTGGCCAGGCGCGCCGCCTCTTGAAAGTTTGCTCCACGGGCCGTGACCAATGTGTCATCTGCGTAACAAATTACGCCCAACCCGGGGGGAAGACGACCTCGAAGGGCCCAGTCGTATTCCATGTTCCACAGGAGTGGTCCGAGGACAGACCCCTGTGGAACACCGCACGACATGAGCCGCCGCCTCAGAACACCGTCTCGGTCCTCGTACACGACGGTACGCTCCTCAAGATAGTCTGCCACAAGCCGCCTCAGATACTTTGGCACCTCATGGTAGTGGAGTGCTTCCCTGATGCAGCTAAATGGCAGACTATTAAATGCGTTGGCGATGTCCAACGACACCGCCAACAACACGCCGCCACAGCTCACCGCCTCTTCGGTAACGGCCCTCAGGCGCAACACGGCATCGAGCGTCGAACGCCCCGCCCGAAAACCAAATTGGGCGTCCGACAGATCGGGGCCCACCTCGCAGAGGTGCCGGACGATGCGGGCAGAGAGTATCCTCTCAAACAGTTTACCCGCCTCGTCCAGCAACACGATGGGCCTATAGGCCGCTACCGATTCGGCTGGCCGTCCCGGGCAGTATGGCGACCTACGCTAAGGCGCCCTAGTGAGATGCTTTTCGCCCCGCTTAAAGGACCCCGGATCGTAGTGGGAGGGAAACACGTGCGCTGGTGATGAATTCCAGGCTTTAACTGATTTGTACAGGAAGGAAGAGCCGAACCGTTTAATTCGGGAGTGTATGTCTACTATTCTGAAACGATGACGTCCAAGGCCAGCACGAGTTGTTCTGTTGCCTCTAAGCCTCTTTTCCACATATAGGCCTGCGTCAAGCAGTTGACTGTTAAAGATTGTGATCAGAGTGACCACACAGAGCCTATCTTGGGTATTTTTATATATTATATAATTCTAATACGCTTTAACTTGTCTATTCTTCAAACAATAACTTGTCTATTGTCTTAATGGTTGATGATCCTGACCGCGAAGCCAGAGATCGTGAATTCGATTATTCATACAGAATAATAGTACGATTAACGCGATATTTTCTTTTATGTATGTGTATTTTATATATAATACTCGTATGTATGTATTAAGTGATATTTAAGTATGTATTTATCAGTATATATTCATCAGTAGCCTGGTTACATATGCTGTATCTAGTTTGAGATCGAATAATCGTGTGTGATGTATAAAGTTATCCTTTTTAAAATGTAAACTTGACATTAAAAACAAAAATCGATAAGACATAGTTAAAAAAACACCAAAGATAATAGTGTGTGGTGACGCCTCTCTATTTAGAATTGTGTCCGTACCTTGTATTAAAGAAATCAAAATATTTGCTTCGTGTGTAATTAGACATTTTATTTTAGTAATTGACGGAAAATAGTAGGTATACCACTCCAATTAGTAGCAAGTTGTAATTAATAAAGATTCTGAGTAAAATAGACAGTCATGCATGATTATAGAGTCTGTAATAACCGACTACTCGTTACGGTTTTTTTATATCCACTTTCTACTTTATGATTAGTTCCAGTTTCTTGAAAGATACAAGTTTTTGATTTCTGCGCTAGATTTTTTTTGTAGGTTCCTAATGAGAGTTTAGTACTCTGTGATTGATGAGTATAAGTCATTCTGATAACAGTCCAGTCATTTCAAAGTATATACTTTAATTCACAATACATATGTCCTTCAGTCGGTAAACAGCTCAGGACATTAAAATGTCAAGACATTTTAAACTTTAATAAGCATATTAAAGATTTTATTTAAGTCTAAAAATTATATCAAGGTTAGGAAGCTTCATATCGTATGTACTCTATTATATCTATTAATAAAAATACATACATAAAAATTTAATTAAAAAATTGTCAGAGTATTCAACCAGTACAAGAATTGCCTCGGGGTATATAATTCTTGTATGGATGTAATTTTATACATGTAATTTTTTCCATATATAACCTGTACACCTTCAACCAGCGCATGAGTATTAAATATATTAATACATGGTAGAAAACAAGTTACTATTATTATAAACGTGTAAAAATCACAAATATGTGTGGTAGTTGTGGGCATAACATTAGATATAATGAAACTAAGCAAATATGTAGCTAACGTGCACCAAAGAACATTAGACACCATAGCGACTTTCGCATACAGCGCAATAAAAATATACTACAGCGCCATCTACCGAAAACACATCAAACTACGGAGTACTATTAATCCTGCATCATGATTAGAAATTCTCGCGCCGATTAGCACATATATAACTTCCCGACGCCAATTGTTGGACCGTGGCAAACCAGGCATAATCATCGTGCCTGGTCGGAGGATCTTCCCTTTGTATCAGAGGGACAGGACATCCGTTCGTCCATCTCTTTTAAAATACTTTTACGCTGAAAATAATTTTAAACTAATAACACAAAAGTTTTTTTTTAAGCACAGCTAGACTAAGAATAATAATTTGTGGATCACACAAAGTGTTGTCCCAAGATAGGATGAAACCCACAACACACAGGAACGTAAAAAGCGTTGAGTTGACCACTTAAATCATTATGATACTATTCCTGCGCTCAATTCTGATTATTGAAGTATTCCTTATTAATTGTTGATGTCAGTCTAACAGTCTTATGCTTATGTGATGATGTACTGCCAAGTCGATTTCAGCCGTGTGTGCGCTAACACAGGTGCACTCTCTGTTCCCTTACTTTCACAATTCGATGCGACGGTTGACCGACACTACCTTGGAGAGATCAGGCACAGGACCGACAGTATTATGCGCTCTCCGAGGCCCTTCTAAACTCCGGAATGTTATTAAATATTTCTATGATCAGAAAAATTCAATAATACTTTTTGACTGGAATCGAATCCGAGACCCTTGATCGGTAGTCGCGTACGTTAACCACCAAGAAGGTAGTTTGTTTATACTCATCTTATCATTAGTTGCAAAATTTCAGAATTTGTAAAAGGTTTTTTCCAACACAATATGGATCTCTTACCTGAAATGTACGAAAATGTTTTATCTCGTATATCAGGGTTTCACTTAAAAAATAAAATCCAACCCAACGTAACCGAACACCACATTTCTAGAACATGTTTGTTCGAAGGATGCTATAAAAAAAGTTATCGATTATTGAAGCCCCACACAGCTCCTTACATAATTCCTAACATTAAGTACACTTGTGAGTAATGACACAAAGAAAAACATCAAAGAAATGTAAAATAAGGGTGTCTGCAGTAAATTTGTTTTTATTTTGTTTTGTAAAGTACTAATTTGTTCTTGTGTTTGTTGTTACCGACAAATAAAGGCTATTTCTGACTTAAGTTGAAGGGACACATTTATATTTCTTAACACAAGTGCTATAAAGTGTGTCGTTTTTGGGCCAAATCATAAGATGCAAAAACATAAATCGCTCTACATTTAAAAAAAAATTTAAAGGCAACTAGCTGTACCGTGCGCGCGTTGCTGCGCCACCAACTAAAATTAATTTGAAGGAAAGATTTAAAAAAATATATTCATACCAACTCAGAAATCCTCGTGGGGTCATGCACAACAACTTTGCTAAATATGACTAAATATGCTAAACATTAATTAATACATAGTTTACGATTCTATAAAGGATATATGTATATTTATTTTATATATATACTAATAAATTACTTTTAAAAACATTAATAATTTAACACCAAGCAGAATGTATATTATTATATATTTATTGTCGTGATAGTGGTAAGTACGAAAACAGTAGGAAAATATATTTTTTTAATGGTATTCCTGGCTGTTGCTGGCAATATTGTTCTAAAATATAAACTACTAAAATGTTGCCTCAGTGAATACTGTGTTCAGAGCAAAGAGGTCGCCATCAAAAATGCAAGCTCGACTAAAATAGAGATAGCTCCATTTAACCCGTGGATACCTCGGCTAAGGTTTGTCTAACAATGAAAATGTAAAAGTATGAATAAATTAGATACCACTACATTAAAAATTACTACATTACTTTGTAGATGAGGACGTGGAAAATGTTATCAATTTTAAGTCTGAAATCTACATATAAAACTTACTCAATTTTTATTAAAAATATTGTGAAGGAACTGGTGTAATGTCCATCCAACAGATAGGGAGGATCCTCCGACCAAGTGAGGTGATCATGCCTGACGGACCTCGGCCTATGGGTTGATGTTAGTGTTGTGTATAGTATATATGTACATATACACAACACTCTAGAATGTTGAACACCACCAACAGAACACCATGAGAATGTATATATCGTGATACAGGATTAATGCTCCATAGTTCATTACTACGTAGTTCGATGTACCTTCGGTAGATGGCGCTGTAATATATCTTTCATTTGTGCTGTATGTGGAAGTCGCCACAAAAACTATCTAGTTTTATCTTCAAAACAATATTAAATTAGTAATTATGTAATTAAAGTAGTTTATGGACTGTCGCATGCGATTTGGCTTTTGGTAAGTTACCACTAGTAGTCCTTGAGTCCTTAAAGTAAACCGACACAGGTCAATTGGCAACGACCTACATGGTCTGACAGTTAATAAACTTAAGAACACAAGTACGTCAATTCTTATTTCACGTACAAAGTGAATCAGGAATTTCTGTATAGTTACTTATCAATTCCTACACGCATATGTACTCAAAGAAGAAATCTCTGAATTCTTAACAACCTTATTACATAATTGCTTATGATTTCAATAATTGAATATAAAAATACAAAAAATCTGCTTTCTAAGAAGAGAGTTATGTAGATCAGTGGACTACTTAAGGGGGTTCACGACGGGGCTATACCCAATTCATGTGGCAATGAAATAAACCTAAGCAATGTTAGTGACAAAGATACATTTTTTTTATTCTACATCGATTTGTAATATTTTCAAATTGGTTTCAGGTATTTCACCGTCATACGAAAAAAGAACGTCATCATGTTACACTAAGAGGTAAGTACAGTGTTTTAGCATTTACCAAGGCTTAACACAAATGAAGGATACTCCCGCATGTCGTGAGCATTTTCATATCGCGGTGTAGGATTATTTGTTGGTTTTTAGTTCCGGGTATCTTCGTTAGATGGCACTGAAGTATGTTTTTACTTCATTGTATGTAAAAGTCACTACAACCAGTATGATTATTTAGAAATTTTCTTTAACTAACTTAACTTTTTAATGTTAAAATATTCTGTCGTATAAAGTCGATATGTTTATCACAGATATTGATATAATTATAATCAAAATCATGACTTTTAACGCTTTAAGATGTGCTGACTATAAACCGTGTATTTTAAATAGGGTCACTCATTTCTGATCGTTCGAAGCAAGTTCTACGCATATGATTATTCCGCATTTAAAACCAGACTGGTTAGTTCATCGCTTATGACCGCAAATCGTCGTAAGTGTAGTGAAATTAAGTGTAGTACCTTTTTGTCGTATAGAAATAAGTGTCGGTTAAATTAAGTGATTTTCTATTCACATAAACACTAAACCCATTTCCGATAATGAGTTGTGTGAAGTGTTTAAAAAGAGTTGTTTTTTTCTTATATGTCTGTAAGTTGCCTTTTAATGAATTGTAATTTTTTTTGGTATTGACTGACACATGAATGACTTGAATTATTATTGTATAAATTATGTAGAAATCATGACAGGCGAAAATATATCTTGTGTATCGGTTTTTACATTTTTTTTTCTACTTTAAGAGTCTGCCAAAGTGACTCTGCTCTGCCTGATGGAAAGCATGAATAGAATCCAAGACTTGTGGTCACCATACTCATTGCCAATGCACACAATGCAGTATGGTGCCCCCCACACTATGGCGGCCCTGTGAGATGCTTTTTCACACTCCGCTTGGAGGCGTAAAAGGCATGACAGTCGTCGTGACAGTGTAAGGTTTACATAGTTACCACGGTAACTGTCACCCCTGCATCAATGGGCCTCCGGTCTCGTACTCACCAACGAAACACGACAACACGGATGCTGGCGCGTTAGGTTGGTCTTCTGTAGGAGGGTAGTACTGCCCCGGTCGAGCCGGCCCGCACGTGCTGAAATCAGCGTGGCTCTACTACCTAGTAATTATTATTTCTTTTCTTTGTAAGACATTGTCGAAAAATTTTAGCGAACAAAGAAATCCCTTCACGTTTTTAGCAGTAGTACCTAATAAATTTTATTTACACAGTTAACTTTTTAACATATTTTATATATTATTTAAAATAACTTTTCATAGTTTAATATAATATTATACGTCTACCTCGTTATTTAACTCGTTAAAACGGTAAAGAACACAAAGAAAAAATGTACGGAAACACGTTAAACATTATTATCTGTAATCTTAACCAGTGTTAATGTTTACACAATATCGATAGCGATCGACAAATTCGATATATTGTTTTATAGATGCAATATATTGTTTCAACTATCTTGGGTGTTGATCTTAAGGTGTGATTTATAATTTTTAGTTTGAGTAATTGGTTTTTACTCACCTCGTGTTTGTGTTCGAATCCTGTCAGATTGATAAAATCTTACTGAAAATTTGTGAGTGTTGGAGTTATTTTTTTTTGTCGTGACAGTTCACACACGTTTCTTTTACAAAAGAGAGAGAGGTATGTATAATTGGCTTCCAATTCTGTTGTAAGAATTATATGTTTCATTCAGATAGAAGAATACCAGAAAAGGAATCACGCTACAACTGATTCTTGACTCTTTGAATTTATTTTTGTAATTACGAACGAACCTAATCTGTAGGTATACCTACTCTATACAAAATACAGAGTGGAAATGCGGGTGATATCTCTTTCGACTAATTTACAAAGCGATAATAATAAAAACATTATATAACTTAAACAGTATGTATTTATACTTTAAATACCTCTTTACCCATAGATATTTTAACTGCCTTTAGTCTACTAAGTCTATTAAGACTGCTAGTCTACTAAGTCTACTAGACTACTAAGTCAACTGCTGAACAGATGTCAATACTATAAAGCAGGTTATTCATAGGTATATTACACGTGATGCCTGGGAAATTCGGAATCATTATAGCAACAATCTTTAATAGTCCACTGTTGGACATAAGCCTCTTCTTAGAAATAAAGTTTTAGCCTACTATACCACGCTGTGTCAGACGAGTTAGGTATTGGGTTTGTTTCAAGTTTTCCTTCTATTTGTAGTGATGATGTCCTGCATAATTTGCTTCCATTGTCCCGTCTTACGACACCTACAGTATAGATAGGGGTGCTGACACTCCATATCCTTAATCCAATACCACACATAAAGCTTATCCAGGTGGATAAAATAAGTGTAACAAGCTGTAATTCCAAAACAGAATGTATAAAATTGCATGAAAATCTACATGCATTTGAATAAGAAGCTATGAAGGTATTCCACACTCTGTCATTATGCACCTTCGCAAGTGCTACACGCTTTATATTACACATTATTTTAATCAGAAAGGCACAGCTGTTCAATCTCAGCGGCTATACAGCCATAAATATATACCTTCCACCGATGAGAGTACGACCCCGAGGGAATTACGAACAGACTCTTACACCGCATCCGAACTTTTACTGTACTTTGTTCATTGCGTATCGCGATTGATGTTGATTATTCTTTTAAAACTATATAATGTCTAATTACTGACAGTAAACTGAAATCTTTTTGGATGTTATCAATTTGCAATAAGGGGTAAATAAATAATAATAATATTACCGAGATCTGATACACAACGCCTCGAAACCTCGAACTAAGCAGTTTGTTCTATGTCTACTAGACATCTGATATAAATACGTATTTACTTTTTTTATACATAGGAAACATCTAAACTCCAAAACAAATATTTGTAGATCATGCAAACATTTGGTTTGAAATCGAAGCCAAGATCTCAAATACAGCAATCGCACATGTGCAGACGGAGGCAGTCGAGTGTGCAAATAGTTCGCCTAATGGCATGGATGAACCAACCTGGTGTATATCCTATGTCCCACTAGATGAGAGCCTCCTCTCGTCTAAGGTGCTATAGCATCGTTTACTCGGTAAAAAGCAACGAAAATCTTGTTTAACATCTGTTTTCTGAGAGGTCGTGGTACCACTGTGATGGAGCTGGTCCATTTGTGTCAAAGCATAGATCCTATGGTAATTTTTTCTGTGTATATATTAACTTAAAAAATAAAAATATCGAAGCTTTTGCATACACGTCGATCTGATAATTGAACAATCAGGTGTCGATCGTAATAGAAATCTATGAACGTAAAAGATAAAAACTTAAGTTGTTAACAAATTAAAAGTGAATACATTAATCATAATCTGGTTATAAATATTTAGCTTATGCTACTAATTAGTAGAAATATTTTCAATTCATTGCTAAATATGGAATGTCATAATTAGCACATGTGGTTTATAACGCCTTTGGATAGATTTATGGCGATAATAAAGTAGTAAAACGAGGCTCATGTTTGAACCGCATTAATCGACAAGGTTACTGTTATTAATTTTCGCGGTTAATTATATGATGACTAAGAGGTACGTAAGGCAGTTTTTTAGGACTCTAAAGCTTTATATTCTGTATTAGAACAATATAATGCGGCAAATGAAATGACAATAAAGGCTAAACCGGATAGCGGGCGTTGTGAGATGCCGATAAAGTAAGATACCGAAGTATATCATACTGCACTAGTTTTCAACGTTTTCACCCCACTATAATCCCAAGCATATTTCTAGACAACTATAGTATGAGTCACTAAACTACATTGGTCTGCATTCGCAACGAGTATGGTGACCATCACTCTAGAATTCTATTCATTCTTCCCATCGGTCAGAGTAGAGTCACTTTGGCAGGCAGGCAAATATTGGAAAGAATACAGCAACCGATTTACTTCGTTTTAATTGCTTATCATAACAGTCTCTTCTCTCCCCGCTCGGTGTCAAGAGTTTGAACTGTTTCTTAACCTTCCATGGATTTACCGTGAGGCTACCGAGTCCATTGGAGGCAGCATATGCAACTACGCCAGCGACTGCTGCTTGTAAGCCAGGAACTATACCTAAGCTTCAGCATTGTATTGTTAAATAGTGAATAAGGTGAACTGAAATAGTATTATCTAACCTATAATAATAATATTTTTTTCTAATTGTGTAAAATGTAACTTTTAAAGTCTGAAGAGAAAATGAATAGGATTGGATGACTTCTGAATACTCTGTAAGGAAAAAAAGTAGAATTTAATGGACACAATTCATCAGTTAAATAGTAAATTCGATAACGATAAATTACACATTAACTGCTTCAAAATCATGATTTAATCTTCCATAAAGATAAGTAATAATTGGATCAAAGTCACACCAACAAACAAATGGCAGAACAATGAAATTAACGCTTTTTCACACAACACATTTGAGTAATTTGACAAAAGCTCGGGTAACAGTGTAATTCAGGCAATTTGCCGACGTAATGATATAGAAAATTGCGCCAAACACCGCGCCTAAACGTAAGTGACGCGCAAACGATGATTTTAGTTGCGCCATTAGGTATGACTCTCACGGTATTGTGTGGAAAAGGCATCGGGCAGAAAGGTCGCGTATGGAGAAAGCGTGGCTTGTAAAATTCTGTTTATTGTGAACGTTGATTATATCTTCGATGTTTCTTTTGACTTACAAATATTAACAACTAGCTATGGCCAGCGGTTTTGCTCCTGACATTATTTCTTGTTTCGTTCATTCCTAACGTCAAAAAATAT
Organism: Hypercompe scribonia; assembly: GCA_949316085.1. NCBI lineage: Eukaryota > Metazoa > Arthropoda > Insecta > Lepidoptera > Erebidae > Hypercompe > Hypercompe scribonia. The sequence continues at coordinate 6,945,724 of OX438992.1, read as the reverse complement.
TTATAACAAAATTTTGTAAAATTAACCAACTGTGAAGGCTTCTCATTATTTTACTGAAAGAATAAACTCTTAAGATATTAATTAATTTATTTACTACTTATTACATTTAATAATAATATGGTTTGTTATATAACTTTGAAAATTAAATGAAAAAAATGTTAAGTACACATTATCTAATTATGTACTTTATACCATGAAATAAATGTTTAAAAGCCAGGATCATCACTTGACTGTTTAATATAAAAAACCATTTACGTATTTATATTCACATTGACCTAATTCTTTTATCTTCAAACCGGACATGTGTATGCTAAACCGTGATTATAGACATTCAAGGACAATTATATTCAATGATTTGCAATTCTTTTTACTGTTACACAAAGCTGAACCATTAATTTTTTATATAAATGATTTTATTTTCAGTAACGTTTATTTCTTTATATAAAATTTTGGGTGCATAGGATTTCCAACAAGAACTTAGAGTCACAAGCCAACCTCACTTGTGAGTCTTGCATCTGCTGGTCGACGGGCGAGGCTCTGGCAAACAAAAAATCTCGATTAGCGACAATAGATTCACTTGGGACCAAAACACTGTCGAATAGTGGTCGTTTAATATGCCTTTGCCAACCACTCCGGGGAAACAGCCGTGATCCTTTGCTTAGATATTGATACTACTTCGGTTTTTTTTCCTTAATTACCTAATTATGGAATCGTACTTTTATTTACTGCCAAATCAACCTATTGTCGTCTATTGCTAAACAAAGAACTCTCCAAGAAGCGTCAGCCATCCCGTTCTTGGGCAATCCGCATGCATCCACATACTTTCACACCGCAGCGCAGGGCGCACTACACTAATATTTAGTGTTCTGTTGTTTAATTATTTTCCATGGGATGGGCTGTGATTTTGCTCATTGCCATATATTTGTATCTTTGTTTTTACGTGAAAAGTTACTCGTGAAGGCTTGAGCGCATCAGCTTTAAGCGAACAGACCACTCTTGTTATTCTTGAGTTGCAGCTGTCCACGGGTGCTGATAGTCTTTTACCATTAAATTGCTCGTCAGTTCATTTGTCCCTTATGCCATAAAAAGTAATAAACATTTACCCATGCCGTCATTTTTTTTCTTATCTCACCAATTAAATGTTCGTCTATGTTCTGGAAATCGTAATATAATATAATGTTTATATATAGTATAATGTTACCTAATTACCTAATGGAATTCTAGAAGCGATTGTATTACATTGTTAGAGATTAGAACGTGTTATAATGGTAGCATACTTAAGATACGTTTGATCTCTGCAATGGTTACTGGTAAGTTGTAAACCTTTAATGTTTAATCACTTTGTTCCTGCAATTATTCCATACAAATGTTACTGACCTACTCTTCAGGTATTTATTCACAAAGGAACGGAATTATAGTTGTTTTTTTTGTTAAATTAATAACCTGGAGATTTTCTACTGCGTGATAATTCAGACTCATCTGTCTTTCAGGCATTCTGCAAATATTAGACAGCGAAGCTCAGTGTTTTGTTTGTTATTATTCCTTACACCACTTAACATAAAGTATTTGTGCAAATATTTGTGATTTGAGACAAACGAAGATCAACTTTCTGCTTTAGGTATTTGGGTTTGTTTTATTTTGACACATTTGACAAATAAGCTACGGGAAGTGCCAGCATTATGCGATCGTTTGTTCTTTAGTATTTCTTGAGTTTAGACATTCCAGTTACAGTTAGGGATCAAGGTTGTGCACGTTTATATGGCAAAATGCACAGGTGCATATTCATTAAAGTTTCTAAGGCTTAAAGGGACTTTACTGTTTACAAGATAAGATAACTCTGTTAAATAAATAGTTCAATATTTAAATAAATATTTCGGACATTCAACACACAATACCACCTATTTTCAAGCTAAGCAGAGCTTGTGCTATGATAACTAGACTGACTGATAGAATACTTATATTTTTTTTTTATCTAGTTTCAAACTAAGCAGAGCTTGTGCTATGAATACTATACTGAATGATAGAATACTTATATTTTTTTTTTCATCTAGTTTCAAACTAAGCAGAGCTTGTGCTATAATAACTAGACTAACTGATAGAATACTGATATATTTTTTTTTCATCTAGTTTCAAACTAAGCAGAGCTTGTGCTATGATAACTAGACTGATTGATAGAATACTTATATACTTTTTTTTTGTAAAAACATAGAAAACACCCAAACTCCGAAACAAATATTTGCAGATCATACAAACATTTGATCCGACCCGGGAATCGAACCCGAGACCTCAACCATAGTAGTCGCTTTCACTACCACTACGCCATCGAGGCAGTTTCATCAAGTTGCAAACGCCAAGGTTACTCTGAATGGATACGAATATATTGGCTATATTGATGGACCAATGGTTAATAAACGTTGCTATGTAACAGGTGTTATTATAGTAGGCCAAAACCTCCTTTCTAAGGACAGGACTATGTCCAGCAGTAGACTGTTACAGACTGTTCATGATAATCATGATAACATGATGTCCCAAGTGTATGGATATTACAAAATTGTTATGAAAATTCACCTTGAATGGTTCATTACTATGATAATCCGGGTATAAATAAATATTTAAAACTACATTATAACACATATATAATAGTAGGTAGTAGATCCACATTGATTTCAGCAATAACGGGCCAGCTCAACCGGGACAGTGCTACTCTCTCACAGAAAACCAACCTAAAGCGACAGCATACGTGCTCTAGTGTTTCGTTGGGGAGTGCGAGACCGGAGGTTCATTGATGCAGGGGTGACAGTTATGGTCGATCGGTGTTGCCGTAGCCGCGGAACCCTACTACGTTCCTCCCCGTCCAAACTGGTTGGGTGACCGAGACGGTTCCGTGGCAGTCGTCGGCTCCACAGCGGCTCATTCCCCGCCCTTGTCGCTAAGAGACAAGGGCACTGGATATGTTGCTGCTGAGTGGGGGGAGATCACCGTATACGGTGTGTATTTCTCCCCCAACCGGAGTTTGAGCGACTTCGAGGTCTTCCTCAACAGCCTGGAAATCTCGATGCGGCGACTAATGTCTGGGCACGTCCTTGTGCTGGGGGACTTCAACGCAAAGTCCGTTGCGTGGGGTTCCCCCAGGACGGACGCTAGGGGCGAGGCCGTAGAGGAGTGGGCTGCCTCGGTGGGCCTCTGTTTGCTAAACAGGGGCTCCACCAACACGTGTGTGCGAGAGCAGGGAGGGTCGATAGTGGACCTTTCGTTCGCTACCCCTGCCCTCGCCGCACGAGTAAGGAACTGGCGTGTCCTGGAAGAGGTTGAGACGCTCTCGGATCATCTCTATATCCGATTTGAGCTCTCCCGCTCCCAGGAACCCAGAAGGGGTCACGTGGCGCGGCGTTCTTCTCGCTTTCCACGGTGGGCTATAGCCAAACTGAATAGGGACCTACTAGAGGAGGCAGCCATTATTCACTCTTGGCTGTCTCCGCAGGCTCCGACCGAGGAGGTCGACATGGGGGCTGGTCGTTTCCGCGATGCGATTACGCAGATCTGCGATGCGGCCATGCCCCGCATCCGAGGTTGTCGGCCTCCACGGAAGGAAGTTTACTGGTGGTCCCAGGAGTTGGCGGACCTCCGCGCGGCCTGTACTCGTGCCCGGAGGTCCTATACCCGTGGTCGGCGGCGACACCGCGAAGAAGGCGGGGAAGACCAGCTTCATGAGGAGTACCGAGAGGCGCGGAAAACTCTGAAGCTGGCTATCAGCCGCGCTAAGGAAATTAAGCGTAAGGAGATGCTGGAGGGTCTCGATCGTGACCCCTGGGGTCGCCCTTATCGTGCGGCGCGACAAAAGCTCCGCACGTCGGGCCCCCCCCTTACAGAGACACTCCAGCCCAGCTTCCTGCGGGAAGTGGTCGAGGGCCTTTTCCCGCAGCGGGTGGATCACACACCCCCGTCGATGGCCTTCATGGTCGGAGACGACGGGGGGAACGAGGACGATGTTCCGCCCGTCAGGAAATCGGAGGTAGGGGCGGTTGTTCTACGGATTCGCTCTAAGAACACCGCCCCCGGGCCGGACGGGATACCTGCCCGAGTGCTGGCCCGAGCCCTCGAACACATGTCGGACCGCCTCAGGGAGGTCCTGAACGCTAGCTTGGCGTCCGGACGCTTCCCTGAGTGCTGGAAAAGCGGGAAGCTGGTCCTATTGAAGAAGCCGGGACGGCCAGCCGAATCGGTGGCGGCCTATAGGCCCATCGTGTTGCTGGACGAGGCGGGTAAACTGTTTGAGAGGATACTCTCTGCCCGCATCGTCCGGCACCTCCGCGAGGTGGGCCCCGATCTGTCGGACGCCCAATTTGGTTTTCGGGCGGGGCGTTCGACGGTCGATGCCGTGCTGCGCCTGAGGGCCGTTACCGAAGAGGCGGTGAGCTGTGGCGGCGTGCTGTTGGCGGTGTCGTTGGACATCGCCAACGCATTCAATAGTCTGCCATTTAGCTGCATCAGGGAAGCACTCCACTACCACGGGGTGCCAAAGTACCTGAGGCGGCTTGTGGCAGACTATCTTGAGGAGCGTACCGTCATGTACGAGGACCGAGACGGTGTTCTAAGGCGGCGGCTCATGTCGTGCGGTGTTCCGCAGGGGTCTGTCCTCGGACCACTCCTGTGGAACATGGGATACGACTGGGCCCTTCGAGGTCGTCTTCCCCCCGGGCTGGGCGTACTTTGTTATGCAGATGACACATTGGTAACGGCCCGGGGGATGAACTTTCAAGAGGCGGCGCGCCTGGCTACCACGGGTGTCTCACTGGTGGTGGGGCGAATTGAGGCGCTGGGTTTGCAGGTGGCCCTGGACAAGACGGAGGCCCTTTTGTTCCATGGGCCCCGTCGTGGTCCACCCTCCGGCGTCTCCATCGTGGTCAATTCGGTCCTCGTACCAGTTCAGGCCCAGATGAAGTATCTGGGCCTGATCCTCGACGGCAGGTGGCTCTTCGACGAGCACTTCCGACAGCTTTCTCCAAAGCTGGTCGGCGCTGCTTCTGCCCTTGGGCGACTTTTGCCCAATCTGGGTGGAGCTAGCGTCGCGACGAGACGGCTATACACGGGGGTTGTCCGTTCAATGGCGCTGTATGGTGCACCGGTGTGGGCGGCGGCTCTGACCGCCCAGAATAGGGCTCGCCTCTGGCGCCCTCAGAGGATATTGGCGGTTAGAGCCATACGCGGTTACCGCACCGTATCGACGGAGGCGGCGTGCGCCTTGGCCGGAACTCCCCCGTGGGATTTGGAGGCGGAAGTGCTCGCCGAAGTTTATCGGCGGACGGCTGACTTCCGGGCGCGTAGCGGCATACGGCCCCCGCCCGAAGAGATACGCGAGTGGCGAGAGGCCGCTCGTCGAGCCACAATGGCTTGTTGGTCGTCCCGGCTGGAGGCTCCACGTGCTGGTTTTGCCGCCGTGGAGGCTCTCCAGCCGGTCATCGCCGAGTGGGCAGGGCGGCAGCACGGGACCCTTTCCTTCCGACTGACGCAGGTCCTTTCCGGGCACGGTTGCTTCGGGAAGTATCTGCACTCGGTCGCCAGGAGGGAATTAAGTCCCGCCTGTCACCACTGCGACTGCAGTGAGGACTCGGCTCAGCACACGCTAGCGGTTTGTTCCGCTTGGGCGGCGCAGCGTGGGGTCCTCACTGCAGTTATTGGAGGAGATCTCTCGCTACCGGCCGTCATACGCTCCATGGTCGGTAGCGACAGTTGTTTTACCGCGGTCGCAACCTTCTGCGAAGACGTAATTTCGCGGAAGGAGGCGGCGGAGAGGGCCCGGGAGGACGATATCCACTCGGACCTAATTCGCCGTCGGCGAGCCGGGCGGCGGAGGCGCGCATACCAGCGCCTCATGCCGCCTTGAGTGTGGCCGCGGATGGACGGGACGGGTTTGCCGCTCCATCCGCTATAGTGGCCAGCCGCGAGGAGGCGACGTCCGCGTGTGCCGCACGTCGCCTAAAATAGAGAGTTCATCCGCAGATGGTGCCCGTGGTAGCGGGCAGGCGCTAGGAGGGATTAGGATGTCGTAATAACAGCTGTTCCCGGATCCTTCCTCTCTCAGGCGCAGAGTGCCACACCGTGTGGTTTTAGTCGGTCCGATTCCGACATACCGCCCCGCCGTAAACCCCGGTGGGGTGACGGCCCGTGGGGGTTTCCACACGTTAAAAAAAAAAAAAAAAAAAAAAAGTGGTGACAGTTATCATAGTAACTGTGTGAGACTTACACTACCACGATGACTGTTATACCTTTTACGTCTTCAAGCGGGACGTCAAAAAACATCTCAGTAGGCCGTCATAGTCTGCATTTCCAATTAGTATGGTGACCTAAACTTTTAAATTGTATTCATGCTTTCCATCAGGCAGAGTGGAGTCACATTGGCAGGTTCTGTATAAAAAAAACACAGCAGGGAAGCTCTTGCTTAGAAATATTTTCTTAATGAATAAGCAAACAAATAGATATTACAAAAATGTTTAGTACGACACATTTTTTACGAACTTTGCTACTCATGTGCGGAATTCTATCATCAAGTGCCGTATTAATATTGCTTATAATATGAGCCTGTTTAGTAATATTTATGTACCAAAAATAAAAAGTTTAAAAAAACAAATTTATATAATAATGTATAATCAATAAGCCATTTATAATTTATACATCATAAATTAAGTTGTCATGACCCGGCAGGAATTGAACGACGAAATATACGAGGGTAAGTTTTTAAGTTCGCGGAATGACAGTGAAAAAGGCGGGTAAACGCGCTCTTTTGATGCCTACCGTATTCAGTGACTCATAATTAGTCTGCATAGTAAAATTTGTTGTGATTGGATCATTAGTTATTAAACTATCGTTGACCAAGTATTTTAATCGGGAACGAAGTGAAAAAAATGGAGAAAATTGAATTCCGTGCGGTGATAAAGTTCCTTACTAAGCAAGGAAAGTCTGTTCAAACCATACTCAATGAGATGTCATCGATTTACGGGGATTCTTGCCCAGGAAAAACAATGGTCTACAAGTGGCATAGTTTATTTAAACAAGGCAGGGAATCACTTGAAGACGACCCGAGGCCGGGGCGCTCCGTTGAGGTGACTACGCCAGAAGTTATTGCAAAAGTAGAAAAAATTGTATTGGAAGATGCTCGACTAAAAAAGAAACAACTCGCAGAAATGGTTGGAGTATCGGATACAACAATTTTTAAAATTTTACACGATCATCTTGGCATGACTAAGATTAGCGCACGGTGGGTGCCGAGAATGCTCACGCCATTGCAAAAACAACAGCGCGTGGAATGTTCACGTGCGTTTTTGGACCTCTGCAATGAAGACAAGAATGGCGTATTGAATCAAATTGTTACTGGGGATGAAACTTGGGTTCATCATTATGAACCCGAGTCCAAACAAGACTCCATGCAGTGGCACAAAAAGGGCACAGCACCACCCAAGAAATTTAAGGTTTCACAGTCGGCTGGGAAACTCATGGCAACGATTTTTTGGGACTCAGAAGGAATATTATTGATAGATTATAAAGATAAAGGCATTTCTATAACGGGGGAATACTACGCTTCAATCTTAGAACAGTTAAAAGAAGCCATCAAAGAAAAAAGACGGGGAAAATTAACGAAAGGTGTCCTGCTATTGCATGACAATGCTCCCGTTCACAAGAGCCGAGTCGCACAGGCTGCCCTGCATAAGGTGGGCTTCGATATTTTGAATCACCCACCCTACAGTCCAGATTTGGCTCCGAGTGATTATTATCTCTTTCCAAAAATGAAAAAAGAATTACGTGGTAAGAAAGTTTCAACTGATGAGGAGGTTAAGGAGGCGGTTTCGGCGTATTTTTCAGACAAAGATAAAACTTTTTTTTACGAGGGAATAAAAAAACTAATTGAAAGATCTGAAAAATGTATTCGTGTTGCAGGGGAATATATAGAAAAAGAAAAATAATTTTGTGTTTTTATTATTACTCAATACCCTCCATTCCGCGAACTTAAAAACGCCCCCTCGTAGATTTATAATGTCGTAAATACTTTTCATACAAATTCTTTCTTGCCATTTACTTGACACCCGATACGGTCAATGTGTTATACTGTATAATATCACAATTATCGGCCATGAGAATAAATATTTTTCACAAAGCGTTACTTTACACAGTTACATACTTAAAACGAGAGGCATGTCAATAGTCTCGGAAAAGAAACCATTCATAATTTACCTGCCTCGCTGTCAATGTCACAACACAAAATATCCTTCATATTGTATTCTGAAAGTTGAAGATACTGTAATAACAGGGTTGGATAAGGTTCAAAATACAGGTGAAAATAAACTGTACAGTAATTTAAACTTTACGTGTTTGTAATAAGTATCATAGACTTAGTTGTATTAATATTTTGCAAGTGACAGTCGAAAGGCGGTTGTTTTGTCGTTTTTGCTTTGGTGTGTAAATGATAATTTTAAAGTTAATGATAGTGATTAAAATTAAATCACTTCGGTTGTGTTGGGGTTTAATGCTGTAGTAGATAGTCGTAATTATGTAAAATTGGACAATTAATTATAATTTACAGTGACAAAATTGCGACGGAAACTTAATTATTTTGTTACGTACCTACTATTTAAAATAAATACTTTTTTTATCATAATAATATATTTATTTCCATTAAAATATGGTACATGTAAATATTTTTACATAATATTGTCTAGGAGCATATACATGTTTTGCTAATAAAAACTGTTATCGATAAGACTATAACATAAATTAAAGAGTAAAAACAGACATTATGCCGAATCACAGAGAAAGTAGAGTAGTCACTTTGGTGGTGCCAAGATAAAAAATTCGAGTCGTCGCTGCTCATACCAGTTTGTAAATTACAATTAATTACAGAAATAACATTAATACGAGTTTACTTATGTAAAATTAAAGTACCAAGTTATTTGTAGTTATTTTTGGTACACGAAAATGACTTAAACATAAAAAATAAACTTCAAAGAGGGCTTATATGAAATGTGTTTGTCATCATAAAGTGAACATCTTATGAATGTAGCCCATGAATTCTTAAAGGCGAACCATGAATCCTTAAATAGGATTTTTAATTGGAACTTTGTTAGCGTAGGTCCTTTATGGCCAGTTTGTTGAACGGACCATAATATGGGTTCCTGTATATCTTTTTTAATAATAAACTTCTTTTATTTTCAAAATTTCATTTATGTTTATTTTTACACGGATACTTAGAAGTGAGTATTTATAAAACGCCTTCCGACACAAGAAGCTTCAATGTACGGGGTATCTAAACCTGTATTTGACGTCATCAAAATATTTATTATTTTACAGCGAACTGGCAATTTAGGATGATAAAATCACTTGACATATATTTTTAATATCAACTATTATTACTACAAATTATCGTCTATTGGCGTTAAGAAAATAGACGTTAATGCAAATAAACTATAACTGTAAGATATTTATTTATTTATACATCCTGCACTTTATGTACATATGCGGATTTAATGCCTAAGGCACTTTCTACCAGTCAAGCTTTGGGCGATGCAGAGATAATAGGAAGTAGGTGCGTTTCAGGTGATATTGATTTAGAATAAACAAAGTACACATATACAAACTTATCATATACTAAAACTTGTACAAATTATACATAAATACATACCATAACAAATATAAGATGATAATTATGTATTGGTTGATTCTACCAACTGTTTCAGTGGATGCTGCTTCACTTTCTTTTTAAATGATAAGGTATTGGAAGCCATCCTGACTGACTTAGATATGCTTCTAACAAAATATATGTTGTATTTGTCAGTATTAAAATGTGGGTAAATCAATATATTGTTATCATAATTTTTTGAATATAACAAGCGATCGCCGCAGTACACAACACACATGTATTCGCTTCAGCTTATGACTTGGGTACTGTTAACTGTTCCAAGTGTTTTACTTATTTTGCGAGTACACGAACTTTTTAAACAATCACTACTGCGGAGTAAATTATATTTAATGAGTAGATGTTATCCTTTTAAGCATCAGTAGTGGTTTACCATCAGGTCATGCAGTTATTATGTGCAAGAAAAAATACAGAACGTAAACCTTAAGCAAAACCGCGTGACTTCATATTTAACTAACTTTAATTAACTTTTATTACCGGGGTTGTTGCTGGTTAGTGCTGGTTAATGATCCTACCGGAGGTCGTAGCATCGATTCCTATATAGGACAAATATTGTATGGTGAGTTCGATCATTTCTTATATCTGGGTTTAATTTATCTATATATTTCTACATTAAGAGCCTGCGAAAGTGACTCTACTCTTCCAGTTGGAAAGCATGAATAGAATCCAAGAGTTGTGGTCACCATACTCATTGAAAATGCAGACAATGCGGTATGCTGACCCTTCTGAGTTGTCTATTATATTGGCCAGAATAGAATACCTTTTTCTAGACTCTAGGTTGAGACTACACCAATCTCACTCACTCACTCAATACGTTAAAAAATGCCTAGAATTGGTGGACTGTGAGACCGTGATGTGATTCTGACTGGCCTACATCTGCTGATGCATGACTATGGTAAATATTCTAAAAACATTTATTGCTGTTGTCATGTGGTGTGAAAATATAATATGCTACTTAGTACAATACCTAGTCTATCTTAAGAACATTTGAAATCAATTTGAATGATCCGGATTACATGAAACATGAACTGCTAATTGTAGTGCCTAATTGGTTCGACAGATGAGTGGGTGTGACAACGTTTAAGCTCATTTCACACTAGGCATTAGTGAAATGTCATGAAGTTGGACTTAAAGTGACTGGTCGTATTTGTATTTAGAAACGATTGCCGATTAAGTAATTATGGTAATTGATTTTCTTTTTATTTAATAATAGATAATAAATAAATATTTTGGACATCTGAGCAGATCTTGTACTACAATAACTAGACTGACTGATAGAATACTTGTATACCTTTTTTTCGTAATATATAGTAAACACTCTAACTCCAAAACAAATATTTGTACATCATACAAATATTTATCTGACCCGGGAATCGAACCCAAGACCTCAAGCACAGCAGTCCTATTCGCTACTGCTGCGCCACCGAGGTAGTCAACATATATAAAATTACTTGATCTGACTGAAATTTGACCTTGTGGAAGCTTTTCTTTTATGTTATGAACACCCACTAAGAAGGGATTGTAAAAAAATTAAGGAGATAAAATAAGAGATAAACGATTTTACGGAAAAAGGTAATAACATATTCCTTTGACACATTTTGAAATATTTTAAATAGGCTTTGAATCGCATGACATATCATTATGTTAGCCAGCTACAGTCTGTAATCACGTCAAATGAAATCTGAACTGCTAAATGTAACTCAGAGGTTGTAATACGTAATGTGGTATTAATTCCCAATATGTACTTATAATACATACAGTAAAACTAATTAAAGTGGTCATGTTCATGTGTACTGAACCCTCAAACCTTGCAATTATAAGCTCTACTGCCTGATCACATGGTTTTATATTCTTCATACTAGTAAAAGGAAACTGGAATGTTCAAAAACAATTTGTACAAATTATTATCTACATTCACAATTAATATGGCGACCACCACTCTTGGATTCTATCCATGCTTACCATCAGGCAGAATAGAGTCACTTTGGTAGGCCTAGGACAAAAAAAAAGGTTTTAAAAAGTATACTACTTAATTCCTTAACTTTCATCCTTTGTGGTAGAAGTATTACCTCGTTTTTTACATATGTACATATTGTTTAATCTACATATATTCCACATATCCCATTTGAATGGAAATATGTCCCGCTAAATGAGAAAAAGTCGTTTTATCTTATCAATAAAAACAATAACGTACTGGCAACATTTGCAAATAAATCATGGTTATACATATTTTAATAATAATTGAATTCCACTACACTTTATATTGATTGAAGTAAATATTATAAAGATTTATGAACCAGTTATCTAGGTAGGTTAATGCCATAAATAATACTCGACAACCATACGTAAGGTATACAATAAGCATTGCCTTTTTCATCTTTCTTAGGCGATTAACATGTGAGCTTTATTCACAACATACACACGGGTCTTATTTAGTGTTCTTAAACAAGTCTCTAAATTCAAGTAAAAGTGCCAAATATGATGTAGTATAGGAGTATATTAAAAACACAATATTGTACTTTGTAAAACCGCTTACCAATATCTTTTAAAATTTAACAGAACGAAAGAACGATTGTCTTGAAGTAATACTGAAACGGAAATTTAAATGGGTTTGGATAATTAAACTCCCTGAAATTTGACTATAGGTTGTCCGCTAATTTACATATTTAATTCCTTATTTTAATTATTAAAAAAAACACTATTCGCAATGAGTGAGAAACCAAAGTTGGTTTCTCACGAAGATGAGACGGTTACATGTGACTTTACATTTGAAAACCAAACATCATACGAATTTTATTTAAAATAAATATGATATTTAATCGAGGAATTGTAAATATTGTCTGGTACCTACAGAGACAACTTTTATGTATAATCTTATTATGTAAGAGTAGGCTGAAAAAGTAAAAAAGTTTTTTATTGTGTCATAGAACTTCTCGTAAACCTATATGAATTGAGGCTCTAGACCCACATTATGATTCCTTGTGTTGTGATCTAAACACTTACGTTTGGTTACATTTATTGACAATATAGTGGTGAGTTTTGGTGTGGCGTTTTGATGTGATGTCATGAGGTAAGATATGATAATGTGATGTTCTGTATTTTGATGTGTGGTTATGTGGATGGTGTTGCGTAGTGATGTGACGTTATGTGATATGATGTGACGTATGTACACTTATGTACAAGAGATCCAGGTGTTTTCAGCATCGCACACATAAGCCTTAAAGGCAATTTATAATAAACGGGGTTAAGTGCCGTAGAGAATTTTCTATCGTAATATAGTTTTAAACACCGTAATAAATAGCTCTTTGGCAGTTATTTCCTGGTACATTTCCCTTGAGTATCGTGAAATGCGAGAGATTATAAAATATCTTAACTTTGGGGAGAAACTGTTTTGGCATTAAATAGTGCTTACTTTTAAGCAGTCAGCACTGTCGATGTTGAAGTTCATGAATGAAGGATAATTATGAAGAATTAACATATTTTAGACTTAGCGGTGTGACAATACTATAAACTTAAGAAGGAATGCAAGAAATGTAAGATGTATATTATACAGTAGTTAATTGTGTTGGCTGGTTTCTTTGGTCGATGGCTACCCCCTAATGTTAAAATTAAACACACGTTCCGAAAATAAATTAAATGTAGGAGAAAGTAGAAGTTATAGCAAGAGAGACCTACTGTATATCTTATATGAAAAATACGACTGAGATTGTAGTCTCTTTGACCTACTATTCCTATCGGTATCCATTATGCTCTGCGATTTTCCAATACCAATTTATCTTATTCACCTGTGACTTAATTATGATTGTTTTACCAAAAAGCGTATTTTTATTACTCTACTCTACCTGATAGAAAGCATGAATTTACCCAAGAGTTTTGGTCATCACACTCATTGTAAATGCAGACAATACAGTATGGTGACCTACAGTATGGCGGCCTGGTGAGATGCTTATTCAGGCTCCTCTCAAGGAAGTAAATGGCATGATAGTCATCGTGGCAGTGTGAGGCTCACACGCTTAGCATGATAACTGTCACCACTGTATCAATGGGCCACCGGTGTCGTATTTGAAATCGAAACACGACAGCACAGATGCTGTCGCTTTAAGTTGTACTTCCGCGTTTGAGCCGACTCGTTTGTACTGAAATCATACTAGATATAATAAAATAAAAGTGATAGAACAGCTGGATATAACATTGATGACACAGAGGTCTAGACCAATGGAAAAACACCACACTTGTATACAAAGACTTGAACTGATTAAAAACCTTGAACGACATTTATATTGCCTTGTGACGACTTTCACATACAGCTCAAATAAAAAAATATACTATAACGCCATCTAGCCAAGATACATCGAACTACGGAGTATACTGATTTACGGAGCAACTACTAATCCTGAATTGCAAAATAGAAATTCTCGTGGCGATTAGCATATACACGACATCCTAACATCAATCGTCAGTCGCGGCCCACCACGTATGATCACGTTGCCTGGTTGGAGGATCGTCTTTTTATATCGGAGGGACATGGCACCCGTTCCCTCCACAGCCTCATAAATTATTAATACTTTATTTGTCCATGTCAAGCTTTAATTTAATTGAAATTGTTTGTATTCAAACACTCATATAATCTGCTTCAACTCTGCTAACTCTAATTAATATAATTGATAGTGTCTGGTTTTGGATCTTCAGTAGATGTAACACGTTATATTGCGTTCTCTGGAATACGTTTGTGCTGCGTTTAATACTCACTCTCTCAATTGTCCCAGTAACCTGGCAAGTCGACTAATTCAGAGTTAAACTTGTATGTTACATCATCATCATCATCATCATCAAGTACTGGACATAGGTTTCTCCTTAGAAAGGGGGTTTTGGCCTACTACATATATCACGGTGGCCAGACGGGTTGGTAAAGGTTTGTTTCAAGTTTTTCTTCTCTTTTTAGTATGTTTATCATTGCACGAGCGTACGAACTTGTGTTTACTTATGTCTAATTATGGCATTATCGTTAGGTTGTGACTGTATCAAAGAAAATACCGCTGATGTCTTGGGATATTATTACTTTGTAACAAGTATTGCTCAGGTAAAAAGTAAATTATACTATCTTTTCTTGCTTCTAACTGCAGGTTTGTAGATGTTAAGTTACTAGAATTCAAACTCTAAAGGAGATCAAAAAATGAGATATGCTAATTGTTTTATTTTATTATTCGAAAACCTTACTCAAAGTAGTGTTACAATTAAAGAATTCATCAATTATTTTAAGTATTACAAGTAAATACTCTAAAGAAATAGTGTTCTATTTTTTGGTAATACAGTTGGTATAAGCCATCTGTAGCGGCTACAACTTCATGATTTATTTCAATTACGTGATTATGTTGAAATACGAGTATTTAATGTTTAATTTACCGTATGAACTCTGCACACATAAATACGTCTATTACTATGTTAATTAAAAAGATATATTTGATATAAATTGAGTCTTGATTACCAAATTCCAAAGATATTTTACCAACTTGAATTACCGGTACGTACTTAAATTGGCATCGCTTTAAAAATTATCAGAAATACTTCTTTATAAATATAATTAACCGCCAGATATAATGTGTAACTGGATCATAAATTAATGATTTTATTTCACTACTAAATTAATTTATTGCGTTCTAAATGGTAGTGTAGTAATAACATTAATGCTATGACTTTTAGTAACAAAATATTACATTGAGTTTTACCAATAATAATAGTTTACTACAAGACATCCCGATCAGCGGCAATAGGCTCGACCCTAGAACCAAAACCCCGGCAAAAAGTGGGTGTTTAATATACCTCTGCCCTCCCCTTTCGGGGAAACAGGCGTGGTTTTATGTCGTTGTAGGTTTTTCTATTGCATTCACACAACACCATCTAGTTTCAAACTAAGCAGAACTTGTACCATGGGTACTAGACAACTGATGTAAATACATATTATACATAGAAAACACCCAAACTCCAAAACAAATACTTACAGATCATACAAATATTTGGTCCAACCTAAGAATTAAACCTGAGACCTCAAGCCTAGCAGTCGCATACCACTGCACCACCGAGACAATCAATACTAAAGCGTCTTCAGATTAGAAAAAGCTTTAAGTGAGAAGTTCAATAATAAAACTAATGCTATGACACATATGGTAACACTCACACAATTCACGATAACATTTTTTTATTTACATATGACAACATTCACACATATCGTGAAAATAAATCAATTTTCTTAATAAAAATCTATTGTACCCAACAAGACATTATTTAAAAGACACATCAAAATGTTTCACAATAATAATATATTATATAATGTAAAAATGTATTATTAAAATTTACTATGGACCAGAATGGCTGTGACATAACATAACTAAACATAGTAATATTTTTGTTGATGTTAGAAACAAGTTGTACAACTGGTTCTACGATTTTTCTTAGGTGACATTTATTGATATAGTTTGTACGGTAGTTACAAATGTAGAACAATTTAGTTTATTACCGATCTGATCTGTTAGAATTTACAATTTGACTACTAGATAGATCTTTCTATACCTATGTTATACGTACAAATTTAATTTATTGTTGAATGATATTATGGCTATTGTACACGATGACCTTATTTAAACTCATAGATAAAAATAAGTACGTTTAAAGTTAAATTTAATTAAAATATTACAAAATGTTGACAATCTCTGTCTAGTATTTCACACATACCTACAGAAAATTATTATACTCGCCTGCCATTAATTGTGGGCGAGAAACAGTTTAAGTGCAAACGCTCCTTAAGATGCATTGTAGGCATACCTCAGACAAATCTCAGCAATTAGGCAAATGCTTTTAACACGAATGTGGAGTGATTAGGGCTGTCGCAGGTAACTTAGCAGGTAGTAAATTTTGGGTAACTTTGTCTTGAGGTTTCTGTATGACTCTGGAGAATATAGTGTAGGACATGGCACTTGGTCGCTTGGATGGTTTATCTTGAAAAGTACACTATATACGACAACATTAGACTTTTATAGGCGTTTTTATGGTTCTAGTGTTTGAAAATTATGATCTATGTTAGGTTTTGTAGGTTTTTATTGACAATAAAACTATTTTTGTATCGTATAGAAGCGTCTCTCACCACAGTAAAACCATTTTTTTTTTAATTTCACAAAAAATAACTGTACCTTGTTTGAGTTAGGGCTAACATAAGAAGGAATTACTTTAAAACTAATAAATATAACAACTAAAGAAATACGTTACGGTCTGTGTTATCTGAGAATCATACGCAGTGTTAACTGCACGTATTTTTAATGTAAACATTCAATTAAATTAAAAAAATGTGACAGCCCTGGAACTATATGTTTACGTGTAAACGTACACATTATTCAGTTCGTATTGTCATTGCGTTTAGCCAAATTGCTTGCCTTGTATACACCACACTTTTTGCATAAAATACACGTAGGGGTAAAATATATTTCTAGATCACTCGGAAAGTTTTACGAAAACGAGATTTAATATAGGCAACACCTGCAGATAATAATTTATTTTTAAAACTAGATTAATTGCGATACGAAACTACAAATTAGCATCTCTCACATTTTATTACAAATTAAATGTAATTATTATCTCGAGAACATTTCCGTTTGATGATATTGTTGATGATCAAATTACAAATGTGGCCACAGAATTATTATTTAGAAATATTTTCCATAGCTTATGCTTGTTTTTATAGACGAAAGCGGTTCGAAGGCACCGGCTAGCCAACTTTGCTTGATGTAAAGAGACTGTGGCTTTATCTACATGGCTGTTACGAAAAACCCTATAAAAAATCATATCTATTTTTTAGGAAAATGAACACAGCGTCTGACAGCATTAAGCCACCAGAATAGTTTCCGTGTTAACTTTTCTTTCTAGTCACTGCAATCCCTGTTTGCTCTGAAACAGACATACTCGTATATTACATTTTTAATCATTCTAAAAAAATCAAAGAGACATGAGTGGTACCACCATCAAAAACCGACCAATTTTATACATTCTATTTAGAAGTTATCGTTTGTTGCCCTTATTTTATTCGTCTGAATAAACTACAAGTATACCGTCTGGTGACAGATTAAAAACACAGAGTGTCACCATCTCTATCTATACCGCGGGTGTCGTAAGAGGTGAACAAGGGAGGAAAGAAGAAGAAGAAAACTCGAAACAACCACGAACTATTCGGGCCACATGACTTATTATATATATTTGGTGAAAACCTCCTTGGTAAAGAGAGACCTATGTCCAACTGACTACTGAAAGCTGTTGTTGGTTATGATGATGATAACAATAAAGTTTCACTCTTTTATTCAGACGTTGAGACGCTCGGCGTATTCGTGACCATATCTACAAAACAACTACAGCGCACTCATAAGATTAGTACAACACTAGCATACACTGCGTCCTTAATATTACGATTAAAAACAAATTACTGTCTGCGGTATTTCCGGACCAATATGACTTTGAAGCAAAGAACGTACTCATTCCTTAAAGGCAGCTAACGTGTTGGTGTCTCATTTGTCTCTCGTGGACTGCCACCTTTCAGTCCTTCTGCTCGTGAGCCTATCCGTGTACTACAAAAAGACTTCTGGTAAAATAAAACTATATGTTACTGTGATACAAGTACTAATTTAACAGTCCACTACTGAACAAAGGCCTCTACTTAGAAAGGAGGTTTCGCCTTACTACGCTGGCCAGACGACTTGGTATAGTTTGTTTCAAGTTTGTCTTCTCTTCGCAATGATATTGTTCTGCGCAGTTTGTCTCCACCAATCGTCTCTTACGTCACCAATTGGATGAATAGAGATGAAGACATTCCGTATTCTTAACCCGTCACCACACGGACATTAGGTGTACAAAAAATAAAACGAATCAAGTAACGGCTTCAGCAATAGATAATCCCTATCTAAATTGAAAAATCTCATACGTGTTGTTAATTATCTTAATATCTATCAATATTTTACTACCGACGTACATTAAAAATCATTGCAGATAATATTTTTTTCCATTGGCGCCAATACTCTATAATATATTTAGATATATCGTTTACGACATCCTATTTTTTAAGATATTATATGCATTAAAATTATTACAAACCAGTACATATAATTACACATATTACCAGTAGTACGTCTGTGTTTGATTTGCTTAATAATTAATCAGAGCACGCTGCGGTTACAGTGCATAAGCGGCAGCGATAGCGATGTATGTTGTGTATTACGTCATGTCAGCCGCCAAGCCTATAGATAATCCATTTGAATCAATTAGGCTACAGTATAAATGTAAATGAAATCGTTTTAAACTTCCGGATGTGATTAAATTAGATTAAATAGGTTGATTGATGCCGTGGAACGAACAGTGAAAATACCATGGAAATTTTTTAAGGAATTTTAAAGTTATAAACGTTTTCAAATTGATTTTTAATATGAGAAAGACGTCTTATGTTAGCGATTTAGATATTAATTTTTCTAATTCTTGCAAAATTATGACGATTATCAACTCTTTCTAGGACCTTAGAGGTGCTTGACTTTGTAATTAATTTATGCCTATGTGTGAAAAGATGTTATTGGCTAAAAATTAATGAGAGTGAAATATTTTCTCACGCATCACCATTTTAAGCTTTTAAAAATATATCTGTTATGTCATTTGATAGACCTCCTAATGTAAACATGTAAAGACAAGAGCAATTTTATTTCTTTTTTTTTGTTCTTAGAAGCCTACCCAAGTGACTCTATTCTAGTTGTACCTAAATTGTTGGCAAATTCTCAACGGTAAAGGTTTAGAAAAGCAAGTAAAATATTAATTAAAAATATTTTATAGGTCATTAGTACTCATCGAATCGATATATTTACATCAAGCGTTAAATACTCAAAAAGTCTCTAAACACTAAACTTAGCAATACTGATGTCCTAAACACAGAGGTTCATATATTCAGATTTAAATTTTGTACAAAATTGGTTGTATCAAAGAATGACCTATTTCTCACTTTTTGATGAAGATGCATTAAAGATATTGAAAAGAAATGGACTGATCGCATTTTATTCTCTACTGTTAAACATTGATTATTGTGCTGTGTAGTGTTGGGTCAGAAGCAAGCTATATACTTTGTGACTAGATACGTATAAATCGACATAAAGATATGCTTTTTTACAGGCTATGTTTATGAGCAACGTCACCCATCAACATACATATTATATTGCACCACATCATAAAGTTAAGATTGTTTTAATGTGTTACGTTTTTAAAAATTATTTCAACCATTACTTTCAAAAGAAACATAAATTCCTTAAATCTTCAGTAAAACTTTGATTTAAATAAAAAACCCGCCGACGACAGGTAACCTTACGTAGAACTAAGACTTCGTTGAAAATTGTTTTATGTTATCTCAAAATCGCCCCACTTATCGCCCCACTTGCTATCGAAAACGCCCCTTAAAAATTTTGACTCGTAAAAAAGGTACATAAATTCTAACCGGTTGACTGACCAATTAGTTTTAATTACCAAAGAGTGTTGTAGTCTTATCGATACTTTGTAATCAAGGTATCAAGTTACGTCAATGCAATGTACAGTGTCTGAAGTCATCCCTCGAGATGGACAAAATTCAAACGCAGATGAAAATCTTCCAACAAAATTGGAATACTTGTTGCCCAGTAAATGGTGATCAAAATCTAGACAAAATTACGTCGTTTGTATTTAAATAATTTTTTGGAATGAGGCTTTTTAATTGTCGACTGATAAGTATGTAAATTGAATGTGTTTTTTAAGTCTCTTCCGCGTAAGAAGTGTAGTGAGTCCGTATTTTCACTTATTAGTGTATTTTTGATCATAAGTGTATGTTGATTTGATACTAATATTGGTTTCTTTTAATTGAAATAGTGATTTTATCAATTGCTTAATTAAAACTTTTATTTATATAATAATGTTGTTATTTATTGGTATTACTATATTTACGATCTAATTAGTGCCTTTTGGAAATGTTATTTTACACTAAGAAGTAATATAAAGGTCAGAATTTTTACTTTTAATATTGTCATTAGGTTTTATGCTACTTTTTTATATAGAAACGTTAATTTAATATATTATATACAATAAAATTTTAGATAGTATCACATTTTATTTTAAAGTTTTTAAGTGTATGCTAAATGGCGTCCATTTTTTTTAAATATATATATAATCAACAATATATATTGATGTACATTGTTATTTGTGTATTATTTTTATAAAATATATCTTAAACGATACTATACTAAATTTAATACACCGAGTAACTAAGTACACCCACATAGCTCTACTACTATTAAGATTATCGTCTGTATGACAACTAAAAACAATATTTGTCAAGATAAATATTTTCTAGTGAAACAGTCGAAAAACGTATGAAACGCGGTTGGTCCAGTGGTTTAAGCGGTCGCCACGCCGCTCACCACTTCGCTGAGTGTTGTGGGTTCAAACTCCACATGGGACAACACTTTTTGTGATCCACAAATTGTTGTTCTGAGTCTAGGTGTTCTTTGTGTCCATTTCTTGTATGTTTGTAAAGTCCCTCGCGACACAGGATTTATTCTTAATGCGGGTGTCGTCTTTTTTTTTTAAAAAGTGACTTTTGAGAAATGTATTGCAGTAGTTAGCGTACAAGTATCAATAAAGTAAAGTGTAATTATGTTAAGTACTGATCACAGAATGATTGTGCACACATTTACATTAACGTCTGTTTTTTAATCTTATAAAAGGAAAAATGAGGAAATATACGTAAAAAGGAAAATTAATAGCAGTAGAAATGTATCGGGTAAGAAAAATTTCCACGTAGAGTTTTTCCTGCTTATCATAAGTAATAAGGACATCCCTTATTACTTATTATATAATAAAGAAAAATAAAAAGTAATATAAGATTAAGACGATTATTTTCTGCTTCAAATACTCCTCATTCACTTTATATTGTAATTTATTATCTTAATTTTCTTTTGATTTGTTTTTCTCAAATTCCTCTTTGAGAATACTGAGACAGCTGAACCGACTAAATCAAATACCTCGTCTGGTTTATTTTTACACAGTGTTCTGAATACGGTCAATTTAAAACCAAAAATAAAAATAAAATTCACAGTGCTACTGGGTGTAATACACACTAATAACTGCCTATCAAATATAGCTCGTAAAACAGTCAAAATGAAAGGTTAAACAAAATTGCATTCAAGGGGTTAAATAAAATACGCTTCAGATATTCAGTTAATTTAAAATGAAAATTAAAAAATAGACTTTTGATCTCTCTATATAAAGATCAAAATTAAATGCAAGTGAAAGGACATTTTATATTTAGAAGTTACTACGATGTGATAGAGTTATTTTTCGTTTGAACAGCACAGTGGTGCAGTCTGTAAGGACGAGACAAAAATACCTCAGGCGGTGTGTTGTGCTGCAGACAAATTTAGCGAGAGATCGTAGAACGAGCAAAAAGTGAGTTCAGTGGTTCACACCCCTTTTTCAAGGCAAATTTTCCGGCTACATCAGAAATTAAAGATACATGCAAATATAGATAACGAGATGTTTTTTTTCGATGTTAGTTATTTTAGTTACAAATGGTTGGGAACAAGTATGACAATAGTATTTTGAGTTTATCTGGGTTTTCTCTTAGACTATTTTACGTATCTAGTGTATGTTTTAGAAGAAAGGATCATAAAAGATTTTAATGAGGCTGCTGGGTAATGAGCAATCGTGTGGTGCTGACTTTACTAGAATTTTATCAAGCTTTTGACTATGGCAACATCGATTTATATTTTTTTGTTGTCATTACATAATAATAAAATAATAATAAATAGTAAACAGAACTTTAAATACTCATAACGTACGTAATATGCGCATTTCGACAGCGTCCGTGCTGTATTTTATTAGTGAGTGTGATACCAGAGATCCATTGACGCAGGGGTGACAGTTATCGCGGTAAGTGTGTGAGCCTTACACTGTCATGAGGATCCTCATGCCTTTTACTTTCCTAAGCGGGGTGTAAAACAGCATCTCACTATACCGCCGTAGTGTGGGTCACCATACTGAGTTATCTGTATTCGCAATGAGTATGGTGACTACAACTCTTGGATTCTATTCATGCTTTCCAGCACCCGGAGTAGGGTTACTTTGGTAGGTTCTAAAAAAAACTTGGTATAAAAATAAACATAGAATGACATTTGGGTGCAATCTCTTAAGGACAATTTTTATTCTGATGTGTGTTAGTAACATTTTTTATTGTTTTAAACATCACTCTAAGATTATTTTTGGTCTTTTCTAATTTACATCAATCGTTATCAATATTTAAATTCTGAAGTAAGTTATGCCAGATATTCCAATAGCATCCTTTGTTTTTTATGTAATTTATCTTGAATTGCAATACATTTTAAAAGACTAGAAGTCATCTATGGTGTAATATAATTTTTGCCGTAAATTTTTACTTGTTTTACACGTTTGGGCAAAACTTATTTCAAAATATCTATAAAGTATAAATCTATTTATACAAACGTTTATGTCATCAGTTTGATATAATACCGTAGTCTATTTTTTAAGCTCAGAAGTAATGGTCTCGTAATCAAGGCATGTACTAGATATATTTTACGTGGCGAGCAAACATTCTGTCTGTGTGGTGGCGGATTAGGAATACATAGTGTTACCACCCCTATTCATCCCATGGGTATCGTAAAAGGCAACTAAGGGAACAAAGTATGCAAGGCAACATGATTAGAAAGAGAAGGAAAACTTGAAACAAACCTTACTCCAACCCGTCTGGCCAGCGTGATATAGTAGGCCAAAACCTCCTTGCTAAGGAGAGGCCTATGTCCAGTAGTGGACTGTAAAAGGCTGTTGATGTTGATGAGCTAACATTGTATATAGACATCAGGATAGGTTTGTGACCCATAAAGAATGATTCTAAAACTAGTGTGATAGTTGCTAACCTTCATTTTAGGAATAGGTGATCAATATTCGCATTGCATTTGCCTATTAAATCCTCATTTTAAAATGTAAACTAAAGCCTACGGGACAATCAGGACCTGTATTTTCAGATTTGTTTTCAGTCATCAATGCAAGTGTCAATTCCATAACCCGTGCGCCGCTTCCGTACTAAACAAACAAGTTTTTATTCCATCTACCATATTGGTTCGTCATTCGTGATTATTTATTCATACACTCAATGCTGCTAAATTTAGTTGTTTATTTTGCTCTGCTGCTTAATCTGAACAGGATGTGCGTGTTTGGACAAGCAAACCGACTAAATTATATAGATAATATTGCAATGCATGTATTGCATTGACGGTTTTTTTTTTTAAAGACTCCTCCCGTTCTAGGAATGAATCCTGTGTCGCGGGGGATTTTATAAACATACATGAAACGTATACAAGAACTTTGTGTGATCCACAAATTGTTATTCTAGGTTTGGGTGTCTTTGTATACATGTGGAGTTTGTAGTCACAACACTTAGCACAGTAGGTCACGGCGTGTCGCCCGTCAAAGCCACTTCGTCATACGTCATAGTCATGATAATACACATGGGTGCATAGGGTTCTGACCAAGGACTTCGGGCCTCACCAACGAGTGGTGCATCTGCTGATCGACAGGCGAGACTCTGGTAAACAAAACATCTCGGTTAGCGGCAATAGACCGGCTTTTCCATGAGACCAAAACACTAAACGAAAAGTTTTTCATTTTTTTATTTTAATAGCCTGCCAAAGTGGCTCTACTCTGCTTGATGGAAAGTATGAATAGAATCCAAAAATTGTAGTCACCATACTCATTGCGAATGGTGACAATGCAGTATGGTAACCCACATTATAGCGACCTATTATGATTTTTTACGCCTCACTTGGAGACACAGGTATGATTTTATGTATGTATGTATAATATTGTATGCTAAAAATAAAACAGAGTGAGGTCACTGTCTTCTTACTGTAAAACAAAAGCAAACTGTAGATTTTAGCAATACCTAAAAGGTATAGCTAGCAGATATTTTGCAGCTTCATTTACTATCAGTGCTAAAATCGGACCCAGTTCAATATTGTATCAGACGAAAGCTTGTCACAAGTTCTATGACAGAATTCTCCTAGAGCAAGAGATGCCTAAATATTGAATGCAGTAGTACCATACAGCTCTTAAATCTATTCTAGTTTTTTAGTTTGTTGTAAATTTTTGCCGTGCCTGAGCTGGGTCTATAATTACCTAAACTGTGTCCATAATAATATCTAATTTGATTTTATATTATCTATTTTATATTGTTGATTACAAATAAAGAATACTGAACGCTGAGTGAACCTTGTAGTGAAGTCCACTACTGGGCACAAATGTACAAACAAAATAAAACTGTAGAAAAACACTTTATTAGATGTTTCCTAATTAGATAATGTACAAGTACTGAATATAAAAACTCACTCTTTTTTAAGGATAATTAATACCCACATTAAAAATATACCCTGTATCGCGGGAGATTTTAAAAACACTAGAGATGGACACAAAGAACACCTAGACCAGAACAGTTATTGGTAGATCACACAAAGTGTTGTCACATTAGGGTTTGAGCCCACAACTAAGCATGGTATAGTACCCGTGCGTTATTAAAGTACCAACCTTTACTAATTTGGTACTTTAACGCCATTACCAAAATCATTGTGAAAGAAACTAATAATTATTTAAATTGTGTCGTATTTTAACGACAAGATTCATTATACAATACCCTTGCAGGCTATAATTCACTCAATTTTCATTAACTTAAAAGTCATATTCCCTTGAAATATAAATTATTTCTGAACTAATTAGTTGAGTATAACGCAATGTAGAATAGTTAAAAAAATCTGAAAACAATTCACTGTTTCGTTTTCTAAATTTAAAAGCAATAAAAAAGAGTGGACTCGAGTTATCTCTGTCTAATTAGTTAGAAAGAGATGGTTATATGTCAAAAATGTTATTTAGGCCTTGCACGTTATTCAAGGTTATGATTTTTTGGATACATAAAAAAAGTAGCCAAGTGCGAATCGGACGTATTAAAAAAAACTCTCCTAACTAGATCTCGTTCAAACCAATTTTCGGTAGAAGTTTAACTTATACTGCACATCACATATTTTTTTTAGTTTTATCATTCTCTTATTTTAGAAGTTACAGGGGTGGACACATTACAGCATTTTGAAAGTGTCTGCCGCGCAAATTATTCAGTTTAAAGAAAAAATATATTAGTAACTTCAACATCATTTTTGAAGACTTATCCATAGATATCCCACATGTATGAATTTCATAAAAAAAAAGTCAATTTCAGTTATAAGTATGGGAGGCCCAAAATTTATTGATTTTTATTCTATTTTTGACGGACGGACAGACAGACATGACGAATCTATAAGGGTTCCGTTTTTAGCCGTTAGGCTACGGAACCCTAAAAAACATGTTTAACACGTAGAGGATGTATTATTTTATACCTTTCTAAAAAACCTAGAACTGATATTGAAGTTACACTTCTTTCAGTGCGTTAGGAAAAAATGATGAGAGTAATTTTTTACGATGCACGCGCACGCCGTCACGAAAAATCGACACCATGAAATTAGCTAGTCAACATTTTGGTTCTTTTATTATTATTTATTTAATGATAATCAAACAAATTTCATTTAACTAAATAATATGTTATAATAAAACCTTATCACAATGTATTAAATACCTTTTTTTTCTATTTTTAGTGTTTTTTTCCCTACAAACATAGGATAACCTGAAGAATAAAATGTTTATTTTTTATCTCGTTACATGCGTATATAAATATATACATACGTTTTTTTATTCATATTTTAGGTTATACTTACAGTAATTTGCAAAATATACCAGTTTTTTAAAGATAGACTGTATTGCATCACATAACAGGTACCTGTAGTCAATTGTCTTACCAATCTTTACAGTCGTTTATATATACCATATTTAAAACTGTTTTCATTAATTTAACTGACTTAATTATCAATTAAATTATGATTTCTTTAACAATTAATTTCTTCAAAGTCTCTGCAAAGAAATAACGCTTGAAATTTATGTCTGCGGTTGGTCTAGTCGTATTAGTCATGTTTATTGTTATTAAAAATAAAACAACAGTAATATTTCAATATGGTATTCGGTAAATCTGTGGTTTTTTACGATAGAGTATGTAACTCGTGTCGCTAATAATGTTAAAGTTGAGTCATTATATCAGACATGACGAAGCAAACAGTAAATATTGTACATAGGAACTATGATTCGCGTGTTTTAACTCAGGACAAATAACTGCTTCAGGGTAGGGCGTCTAAGGATCCCATCTCGAGGACTCTATCCTGAAGATCCACCACGGAGACCTCACACCGGACACCACTGAACCACAACTAGGGCCGGAGCACAGGAGCCAGAAGTACGTATTCTGCTGCTGTGTGATGAAACCTTTCATTTTTTCTGTATGTTCATCTTAGATGTATCTTAAAATAAGTGAAAGCGACAGAAGTAAAAACCCGTCAAATTTACTGGATAGCTTATGCAGTTGCTAGTTTATTTTTTAAAAAAGGACAACGCTCGCGGTAGGAATATATCCTGTGTCGCGACGGACTTCACAAACATACAAGAAACGGACACAAAGAACACTCAGACCCAGAACAAAAATTTGTAGATCATACAAAGTCTCAACACACAACACTTAGCGCAGCAGAGAACGGTATGGCAAGCGCTTAAGTCGAAGTGACTCTTTTAACGTGTGGAGATGCTCTCAGGCCGTCACCCCACCGGGGTTTACGGCGGGGTGGTGTGTCGGAATCGGACCGACTAAAACCACACGGTGTACCACTCTGCGCCTGACATAGGAAGGATCCGGGAACAGCTGCTATTACGACATCCAGAATCGCTTAAACCACTAGGCCAACCGTGTGGTCTAGTAGTTCAAACCTTATGCAGTGCTTTAGTGACTTTAGTATACTGCTTTCAAATACATTTAACTTATTAAAATGTGTTCATCCATCATCCTCAACAGTCTTTAATATCCCACTGCTGGATATAGATCTCTCCTTAAAAGGGAGGTTTTGGCTTACTATACCACGCTCGCTAGACAGGTTTATTTTCAAGTTTTCCTTCTCATTGCAATAATATCGTCCTACGTAGTATACTACCTTAGCCGGTTCTTACGACACCCACGGGACGAATAGCGATGGTGACACTTCGCATTCTTAATCCATTATTACACGGAAATTTAAATATGTTAATTCTAGTTTTGTGAGTCTAAATCAAGGGAGTAAAATACGCCGGACAAAAGCTATGTAAAGAGATGGATAACTAGAAACAAACTCTATACTAATCTGGTATTTGTGATGCCACATCGCCCTTCCTTTCTAAGAAGAGAACTATGTCCAACAGTGGACTACTAAAGGCGATAATCATGACTATATATAGCTATAGCTAGCTATACAGTTCACAGTATACAGCAACTGTATAAAACGCACGTATATTTATTTTCCTCCTTTCACAAACCGAAATTTCCTTTCTGCCATTATAAAAATATTAAAATCACGTACAAGCCAAAATTCTTCACAAGCAGCACGTCACCTCATGCTCTACATAGATTCTGGGTTTCTATCTTTCGCGCTCGTTTTAGCCCACGCAGAATGAACGTAGCTGATGATTAACACGTGAAATAAGGAAAGAAATACGTTGCGTAATCTAGATGCGTATGCGCTTAAATTTAAGACGGAAAGTAAACTCTCAATAGCATGTTTATAATTAAAAATATTACGTAAGGTGATGTGCATTCTGAGTAAGTTATACAGCCGTAAACGATTTCAAAATCGGTTCCAAAAGATAATATCAGTTAGAAATTCATACATTTTTTTGGCATTTTATTATTTTGATAGGAGTTCAGAAGCAAATAGTTAATATGAATAAGGTTACAGTATACATTAATGATACTGTGTTATTTAGACTACATAGTCTACACAAAGTAAGTTACTTAACTCTTTTTGGATCCGTGTATTGCCGAATGATTCCGTTGCCTGATGACGATCGTCCAGTGGTTAGTAACCCTTTCCGCTAAGTTGGACGTTGCGTGTTCGATTTCCTTGTGTTCGTTTGGACGTAATTTATCAATAATATGAGCTGGTATCATGGTATCAGACTGGTTACCACAGCACAGATAGTGTCTAGCTTGGGATCAGGCTGCCGTGTGTGAATATTATTTTCATTAATGTTTTCCTAACATCACACTGTATTATGTACTAACAAATTCTTTACTACAGCCAAAGAGACGGTATTGCAAAGCTATAAAAACGATGCCGTTATTAATAGCAAAATAATTATAGCGTATAGTAAAAATGTGTTTATATTATCCAACCACAACAGCAGACTATAATAGCCATAAAATTTGCGCCACATTTGGCAAGTATACACGGCACACATTGATCTAATTATAACTGGGAGTTAATAGTTATCCTTGTATGTTATTATAAACACAATAGCAAGATAACTACTGTGAGACTCGTTGAAGAATAATAAATAAAATAATCTGGCAAAAAATGATGTACCGAGCACTTAGAAGATGGATTTCCACCAAGAACTTAAGGACGCAAGTCAACTTCATTTGTAAGTGGTACCCTGCTGATCGACAGGCAAGGTTCTGGCAAACAAAGCATCCTGATTAGCGGCAATAGGCTCAATTATGTGTTTTTTTTTATAAGAAACGTATCAAAGTGACTCTACACGGTCTGATCGAAAGTATGAATAGAATCCAAGAGCGGTTGTCGCCATACTCATTGTGAATGCAGACAATGCAGTATGGCGATCCACATAATGGCGGCTTAGTGAGGTACTTTTCCACGTCCCATTTGAAGGACCCGTCATCATAGTAGGAGGGAAGGTTTATGTGTATGTATGCAAATAATGTAACTATAGCTTAACATTTGTCTGCTGTTTTGTGTCTGTCAAATATTGTTTGGTTTAATTATTATCTGGTACCATATTATTACACCATACAACATACAAGTCCGTGTGGTGACGGATTAAGAATATATAAGTGTTACTACCCCTATTCATCCCGAGGGTGTCGTAAAAGGCGACTAAGGGAACCAAATATGCAAGACAACATCATTACAAAGAGAAGGAAAACTTGAAAGAAACCCATTCCAACCCGTCTGGTCAACATGGTATAGTAGGTCAAAACTTCCTTGCTAAGGAGAGGCCTATGTCCAGCAGTGGACTTTAAAGGCTGTTGATGATGATATTATTAAGCAAATTATAGTGTACGGGTTTTAGAATACGGCAAATAGATTTAGTCATGCATACAAATTTTGCACAGAGTAGGAATCGAATTCGTAAGTCTTGATGTTGCAGCTGGGTGTTATACAGTCACACACATATGCATATTGTACATGTAAGATTCTAATATATTTAATACATATTGACAATTAGTCACTAGCATTTAAATATCACTAGTGCGAGTGAGAGATTAGCTAAAATCAAATAATAAAAAGAGCAAACAGATATGTTCCCTGTTAGTACCTCTATCCTACTAGTTGCTAATACTGAATGACTCACTGTGAGAACTAAATACTGGCCATATGGGTTCTCTTAACAGCTATTGAGAAAATAAATTATAGCTATGCCGTCATTGTTTTGAATATATTTCGTAATCATTTCAAGTTTGTACAGGTTTCAGAACGTATTATCCCGTATATTTTTTAACAAGGTTAAAAACATGGCTGAACAGTTGGATTAATGGCTTACCTGACTCACCTTTAACTATTTTTACTTTTTTGCCATCGTAATAAAAAAAAAATTATAACATTTTTTTTACTTTGGAGTTCTATGACATATAATAATTATGAGTAATATGCAGGCAGTATACGAGTATAAACAGTCATTTGTATTTAATAGCCATAGGTCATGTTTTGAGTTTTCCTGGTGAAGATCGCCGAAAGCATTTGGATATGAGCAGTACATACTTGTTATTGTAAAGACCTTTGGGGGTCTTGTCTCCAGCAGTGGATATCCTTCGACCGAGATGATGATGATCACGTTCTATTAATAAAAAAAAAACCGATATATACGAATACGAATAATATAATACACCAATTAAAGATAAAAATTGCATTGTTGTAAATGCTCATTTGATAGTGACTCCCTTCTCTGAGAACAGTTAAAACTTTATAAGGCTGTGATTTATTAAGTTAGAGCAAACCAAATTTAAATATGCATAGGAAAATAGGTTGGTGATGCAGTATGCTAAGAATAAATGAGCGTAAATCAACCATTACAATATTTATCTGCAGTTTATTTTATAGCTTTTTTACATTATTCATACTTTTTCTGAAAGATTTTGAAGTTAAGAAAAAAAAATAAACATCGAAGAAGATTTATTAGCAATCACTCATCAATATGGCGCCAACAAAGAACATTTTAACAGAAGTAAATAATTTTGTATGGATAAACAAATTTAAAACCCTCCGGCCGGATACCGACCACGTGTTACCCTGCGCGCACGCATATTCTAACAAGGGGGCGTTTTCTAAAAATACGCCACAGAATTTAACGCAATACGCATTTCAGTTAGTTACGACGCGAACACCACGGCCGCGATACGCGATCCTCTAAACCCCTGGCCCCGAAAATTACGTCTTTTGTTCGTCAAACATGGTCAGAACATTAAGTGTCTAAATTTCAAATTTTGAAGTGACGTTGTGATTTTTTTTAAAGGTGAGTATTTTTTGTGTTCTCATTTTAAAATTTCTTTTCAAGTGTAAAGTGCGTAAAGAAATGTAAACAAACTGCAAAAAGTACCGCGTATCAGTGTTATTTATGTAAGTTTAAAAACCGGGCGACCTCTTTACATTCTAAATACATACAATAATAAACTATACCCGTGTTCTATGTAGAATTTCTGTGAACAAACGATTGTTTTAGTACTCCGCACAACGGACTCGCGGAAAAACGTTTGGTGCCTATTTTTTGTACTTTTATTGCTCCGCTTATAAAATATGAATCCGAGGCAAAGTTTACATGTTTTTTGATGAGGTTTTTAGGTCTTCATAAAGGATTTTATGAGGAAATAATTAGGTGCTGAAAGTATAAATCAGGTTTCAAAAATAAGTGATTAAACAACTAGTTACTTCGAAAATTAAATTCTTCATCAATCATGTTTTAACACGCCTATTCTCACTAAAAATAAGGAAGTCTTTGTGATTTTCATTTATATTTTAATTTGAAAATAAGCTTAGTTTTTCATAAAATTCTTTATCCTCAGTATATCACTTTCAAAAGAATCTGTTCAGACATTAAATTTCATTGATTAATACGTTATTTACAAGAAATGTAAATAAAATTACTTTACTTTTTACGTTTTACTTCTACTTGTAAATAATAAAAGAATTGAGACTAAATTGTACGTAGATTTGATGGTAAATTTCTTGAAACAAAATAAACAGATATTTATAAAAAAATTCATGAGCTCCATCATCATTACTGTAGTAATATTCTGCCCTGTGTTGAACGTAGGATTTCTATAAAAAACAGTCGAAAGCAATCATCGTAAGCAGTTGTCGTAAACCCATTGAAATGCTGCATTAAAAAGGAATATTTACATAAACTCCAAAAAACTCTATTAAAACATTTTCAAACTTCAAAAACAAAAAGTCATATCTGTATATCAAATGTTTAAAATATACCGTAAAATACACACTTTATGATACAAAATTGGACTAAACCGGATGTTTCACCGTCTGCGCTTTCAGAACATGAAATGTACTTCACGATAATTCCTGTGATTCCTGCGAAATTAAACGTCAGTGCTCCAACGTTCCTGTCTAAGTTAATTTGAGAACAGGGAGACACGGAGACTTTTTGACTAGATTAATTATAACAGGAATGGCCGGGATGTCACACTTCAATCATGAAAATAACTTGTATATTTCATTACTATTCACTGTTCATGGTTTATACTCGTAGTTTTTGTCACTGTTCAGCTCCTGTAGATTGTGGCGTGATAGAAAATAGGGCAGTAGCATCTGAACACAAATTAGGACTTCAACGCCATTGAGAAAAACGATATTAAAAATTTCTATTTTAGAAAGGATTGTTAAAATCTATGCAAATACGTAATACTTTTAAACAAGCAATTTTTTTATGTATACATAAATATATATGTAATCTGAATCTCAGAAACAGCGCGAACGATTTTTATGATATTCAGTATGCAGAGGGTTACGTGGCGATAAATCGATATAGCTAGGTTTGATTCTTAGAAAACGTCATTTCATCCGTATTTTCTAAAAAAAAATACCGAGCAAAACTCAGTTTTCAGGTACTTATAATAGTTGTGATATGAGCATTGTTTTTAATTTTTGGTTTAAAAGCAACTGTAGTGTCATGAGCTCTATAAGCAGATAATGATGATCTCACGAACTAAAGATGCCTCACTATAATAAGCAATATAATTTTATCTCGGTCATAAATGATAAAGCACGAGGAACTCATGTTTCACAAATGTATCGTCACAAACATGTGTCATAATTTCGACACATTAAGTGTAATGTGTCGAAGTTGTCCTTAAATCAACGGATTAACTGTCAGTTATTCGCAGTAGACGTTAATTATGTATATAAAAATCATAAAAACTTAAAAAAAAGGAGAAAGTTTTTGATTTAATTGTATTTTTTTCTACAAATTAAGGACAAAGGAATACAGGTTATTACTTTTTATAAGTCCATTATACTTTTTAAGGTGAATTGTTTTTAGTCTCTAAGTTTCATTATTTATAACATGGCTATTGATGAAAAGTATCTCAAAAAATAAAAAAATATACAAACCAGATTCATTTAATTATTTATTTACGACATTGTCATATCATGTCTGCTTTTAAAAATTGATTCTAGAAATTATATTTTTTGAAATAATCTTTGAACCTACTTTAATGTAATCTCATGACTACTGAAAGTAAACAATAGCTGTATATTTTTTAAAGTATAATTTATTTGGAACTCAGTCGAAATAACCAATTTCAGGCTTGGAAGGATTTACATTAATTTAAATATGACTCTACTAAATTTTATCAGTAATTTCACTACAATATAAGGTAAAAATGCTATTATCTAAATCTGCTATTGTTTTTCACCGAGTGAGTGAGGTTACCTAAGACCAAACTCTTCGTGCCCTTAATTTAGAGGAGAGTAAGGTTTAGCATCCAATGATTTTACAATTCTTGTGATTTTGGGACAATTTTAAATTTCGTTAATCAAGCTGCAAGCAAAAACCCGTTGAGAATATAATAGAGGACTAAATACCATTGCTTTAGATGTGTTTTACCATATTAAATTCACTTAAATGCAATTGACATGTTTCAAACAAGTTTAAAACAATCCCATACGTTTTCTAAATTCCGTAATTATAATTGAATTTAAAAACACAGTCCCGGTAACAAAGGCCTTTAAACAAGTTAAATTTCGGAACGTTACAGGTTTGGGACCTGAAAGTTAACGATTTGTTTATCCGATCCAAACTTTTAGGTGATGTTAATGAAGGAAAGCTAAGCCTTAATGGCTAAGTTTGGATTATCCATTTGGTTCCCTTTTAATAAATAATTTATACTTTGTATTTACATTATACATATAATCCAATTTTATGTTACTCAACTGTTTTTGAACTTGTAGAGCGTACGGAAGAAGAACGAACAACTGAAGATACATAAATATTCTTACGATGAAACGTATTAAAGAATACTAAATAACAGTATGACGCATCATTTTTAAAAAATATGCTTAAACTAGTATTTATCCTATACAGCTCAAGTAACCCGATTTAAAAAAATGGCATATCCTTAATACTGTTCATTCATATATTAGACTGAACTAAACTTTAAACACATTTTTTTTCTTGTTGACGGGTGGTAAATTTCCACTAAAAACGAACCCGACGGCAGGTTTCAGGCGTCCTATTCTAAATGGGACCCGGACCATATTCTTGCAGGTCCCCTCCAGGACCATTGCCGCACCTGGTCAGACCCTATCCCTGGGGGACTCCACAGAGGGGGTACCTCGTTGGTCTGGTTGAAGTTTTAAACACCTAATTACTTAGTTATTAGCTGTCCTAGCTGGAGTAAGACTCTTATCTAATAAGAACCCTAATTGTTGTATTAATTGCTATTACCTATTTTAAAAATTCTTAATAACCTAACAGATTCATCCACCCAATTATTATCCATAAATTATGACTTACAGCAGATTTATTCAAGATGAACGAACAATTATACAGATACTAACTGATCCGGCGTACTTCGTACCATAAGATTATTTTTCTTTACTTTTGTACCGAGCTGATTTGTGAATCTACCATCAAAGGTGCCATCCAAAGACATACAAAAAAAATCACTCACTGCGGTCTAGGCGTTTAGGAGGAGGATCCGGATATCATAATAACAGCTGTTCCTAGATCTCTCCTGCCTCAGGCGCAGAGTGGCACACCATGTGGTTTTAGTCAGTCCGATTCCAACACACTACCCCGCCGTAAACTCTGGTGGGTGACGGTCCGAGGGAGTTTCCACACGTTACAAAATAAAAAGAAAGGCGTTTAGGAGGAGTTCAGTGATATACACACACAGTAGAATTATATACATAAAGATAACCGAATTTGTTGAGGTATTCAGAGTGTAAGATTATCTCAGGTAAGGTCTACATATGTCCAGTAGTGGACGTATTTTGGCTGAGATGATGATAAAGATTCAGAGTTTACAGTAGAATATGCACATATAATATTTTAGACCAAAAATTTCCTTTTAAAGAGGCAGCTGAACTCGGAAAAAATTAACCCCCTTTTTGGGCAGTAATGGAAAAGCAAAACTTTAATGTCTCCAAATCATCAACAGTAGATAGTTCCTTCAGTACAGTCGCACATTCCGTCTATATCCGTACGATCGTTGAACTTTCAATGGCTAGTCTCTTGTTCTCAAATTATCTGCTCACCGTAGCGGTTTTGTTGTTTGGTCTGAAGTACTGTAAATATAGAACTTTCAACTAGAAATTGTAGCCTTTGGTGAAGATTGTATACATGTGGCAACTTCCACATACAGCGTAAATATAAATACACACTATAACACCATCTAGCGAAGACACATTGAATTATGGAGTATAATGAACTACGGAGCAACTACTAATCCTGAATTGCGATATAGAAATTCTTTTGAAGAAGATATAACATAAACCGTTAGGCCACAATCGACCTGGAATGATCACCTCGCCTGGTTGGAGGGATATAACACACGTTTACTCCAAATATATCTTATGAGGAAGGATAGCAATGCACAGTCTACTTAATGCAAAGATGAATTTACTAAAAACATATGTTTCAAGTTTTCTTTTTAATTAATTTACGATTTTAATACGTTTACTAAGTCATTAAACATATACTCGTACATATTCAAATTGACATTGATTGTTACATGTTTCTTTTGTCACTTGAGCATTGTTAAGTCTCATGGAGCTACGATAGCAATGAAGTCGGCTTTTGAGCCAGGCTTTAACTTGACTTCTATTATCCACTATAATTTTAATATTTTTCTACATGGAATTAGGGTTACCACAAATTTATTAAATAGAAAGATAAAACGCACAGATTACTGTTTACGAAAGTAATATTATTTGTGTTGGTTAAACCTTAAAAAATAACCATAAAAATCTACACTAAAAATACATTTCTTTTTAATTAATCAAATATTTTAATATAATTCGAAAAACAAAATAAAGAATGACAGCAAAATGCTTTTTTTTAACTTACTTCAATTTAATTTTTTGCCGCAAGATTAATCTATTATACAAACCAAATGGTAAGCCACTACAATACATTAAAGTCACAAGATATAATCTTGTCCAATGTGCATAGTTTATCTAGCCGACAGTGAGTTAAACCAACAAATTCTTTACGACCACATTTATCTAGAAAACAGTATGTTTAGGTGTATGAAGATTTACTATGCTAAGCAAATATATTTTCTAGCAGCCTACGTGGAGAAAGAATATATACTAGAACAACTATACCACTGTGTGGAACAATTACATAGGAAGAAGTGTGTGACTAAGGACATATTGTGAAATGGAAATATAACTATGAAATAAAAGTTAAATATGTCTATTATCAATGGGCTAAAGTAACAATTACAAAATACACTCATAGCGAAGAAGAAGAAAACATGTTGAAACTAACTTTCATTAACGAAATTTTTATGAATAGACATATAAGACACTGTCGCGTCATAGGGTCATAATTTCCTTTCCGATATTACACACCTTAACCCACTGGTATAATATAGGGTGGGCCAAGAATTAGTTTAGTTACATTTGAATCTAATATCCCGCGTAAATATGTTACGAGACTTCTTGGGACCGATACTACTGGAATTTGCTGGCTACAATCGTAACACATGGTTTCAACAAGAAGGAGCCACTTGTCACACTGAGTGATCCAGTGAATCCAATGAGTCCCTGCCGGTGGTCTAAGACATGTTGCCTCAAAAGCTGGTTTCCAGACGATGCGACATTTCATGGCCACCTAGAAGTGTAGATCTATTCCCAGCAGACTTCTTTTAGTCGTTAGACTAACAACGACCCTGTACTATCTTGTATTATTTATGTACGAGTGTGATGGTAGTCACTTATTACGACGTGAACCGTTTGCTTGTTTGTTCATAGGAAAAGAGATGATAAGAAATAAACGAAAGTGTAGTGTTTAAGTCTCTATTTAAAAAACTTACATAAAAACAACCGTTTTTTACGTCATACAGAATAGTTTTAAAACATTTATCTATTATTTAATAAAGAAAAAGTCATAATATTTACAAGACACACGCAGAAAAGCAATTAGCTATAGAATAACAGACGTGATTGACATACAATCCTATTTATAATTTATATGTACCATAAATAACAATTATAAAAAGAAAAATGTATAAATTTATATGCATACATTATGCTAATATTTACCTAAATATTTAAATTATTACATTACATTAATAAATCAAATCAAGGTTTATCAAAAAATCTGTTAAAAAATAAAATATGTCTTGATTAATGTTATAGATAATGAACTTGAGCTTTTTTGTCATGTTTTGTATTAAGGATATTATTTCATAGGTAGTAGAACCACGGTCATAGATAGTAGAGCCACGTTCATGGATAGTAGAGCCACGCTGAATTCAAATATACTCGACCTGGGCAGTACTACCGCAGAAGACCAACCTAAAGTGACAGCATCCGTGCTGCCGTATTTCGTTGGTGAGTGCGAGACCGGAGGCCCATTGATGCAGGACTGACAGTTATCACGGTAACTGTGTGAGCCATACACTACCACGATGACTATCATGCTTTTTACTTACCCAAGCGGGGCGTGAAAAAACATCTCATTGGGCCGCCATACTGTAGGTCACCATACTGCGTTCTCTGCATTTTTAATGAGTATAGTGACCACAACTCTTGCCTTCTATTCATACTTTCTATCAAGTAGAGAAGAGTCACTTTGACAGACTTTTAATACAGAAAAAAAATTGTTTACATAGTCAACAGGGTTATAGAAATTCAGTTTTGCGTACACTAAAAATATGCACTTTTTCCTTAAAAATGTTGATAGTTATTTCATGATATTAACTTTTGAACTATCGTATTTTTTTATACCTACAGTTTGACGATTTAAGTTGTACATAAATTTATTATATAGTATTGCAACAGTAAACTACACAAACACTGTCAAATATTTTAACAGCAGACAACTACCCTCTTCTTGAAGATAATCCAGGGAGCTTATACGAAAGGTCTAACGACAATAGAGGAGGCTCATGAGGTACGTAAAAGTAATTAAGAGTTGCTATTTGTTGTACCACAGGGGGAGGGAAGCTCACGTTATTTAGGTATATTCTCTTCTAAAAATATTCTTTCAATTGTCGATATACTTGTTAGTGGAAAATAAGTATAAAAATATTGAATATTACGTCATATCTTCATCTGTTAAAAAGCTTATGATTTTTTCAACAATTTAGTTACAATAATAATAATTTAGGATGGTTAATAGGAAAATTAATGTATAAAGGAACACATGTCTAGGAAGGGAGTAAGCTGAACTGGCGAGTGATGGAAGAGAATGGAGAAAAAAAACTCAAAGCACTGATCCTACATAAAGTTGAGAAAAGGGTAAGAAAAATATAGTACTTCACTATCCTCTATCAAGTTTAATCACCAAGCGTGTGAACTGGAGAGAGAGTTTCATAGGTGAAGAGTTGCACTGCCTACTCCTGATTACATCACTAGATAATCTCTAAGTGGTTAATGTTATAATATAACATTATAGTAATATGTAAATTGGAAATAGCTGAAAATAAACTTCAAAGATTTGATTACAAGTTAATTAAATTCTTACAAATGAAGCTCAAGAAAGTTCTATTGTTCAAGAGATTACAATATATATATTGATAAATAACACGCTCATAGCAGTACCTGAAGTAAAAATATAGACTTATATTTGAGTTAAAATTTGATTTGTCACACTAGGTGCTTTTTTCAAGTAAAGATCGCAGCGATACTGGCCTTAGACAGTGTTCTAGCACTTTATAGAGAAATATAACACTGACAAAGAATGTTTTTTTATCGTTGTATTGTATATGCAAGAAGTAGTTCAAAGGTATAGTAAGTTATAATATTAACCCTTTCAAATTTGTTACATATATGTATAAAATAAAATATTATATATATTAGTAGTCTCAGGTAGTAGAGCCACGCTGATTTCAGCATAAACGTGCCGGCTCGACCGGGGCAATACTAATCTCTCACAGAAGACCGATAAAGCGACAGCATCCATGCTGTCGTGTTTCATTAGTGAGTGACAGGGGTGACAGTTATCGTGGTAACCATGTGAACCTTATATTGCCAAAAAGCATCTTACTAGGCCGCCATAGTGTGGATCACCATAATCTGCATTCGTAATGAGTATGGCGACCACCACTCATGGATTCTATTCATACTTTCCATCAGACAGAATAGAGTTACTTTAGTAGGCCGCTATAAAAAAAAAGAGTCACAAGTAGGAATTTATAAAGCTTAGGTTTTACTAACGAATCCTAGATTTTGGGTTAAAATTTTAATCATTAGACTCGTGTTTGTAATATTCCTTTTTTTATCAATTTTATTAACTCACATGTGTCTCAACAATTAACAACTTTGCGACAGTACAAGGTTAATTTACTTGCTCAGGATATTCACAAAGAGATATTTTTTGAGAACTATTTACAATGATTGGCGAGTTTCCGATAGAATCTAAATACAAATAAAAATTCTTAGTATTAACACAAGCCCTAGCCATCGTATCAACGCCTACAGAGTTTGATGAACTAATTCTCTTCTTGTTTATTTTAAGAAATCATTTGGCATTAGATAACGTGTTTTGATTTGTTTCTAAGCGGAAACTCATAGTGCCATTTGTATTAGACAATATAATAATATTGTTATTATCATCGAAGAAATTTACAAATAATATATTTCTATTTTAGTATAAGGCACTAGTAATTACATTTCTATAATTACCTTGATATCCCATAATTTTGGAATGGAAAATCACGAAGGTATATTGTTTAATTGGTAACTCTTGAAACCGCGTTATTGGCTAGATGGGGTGAATTATCAAAAATTTAATTGATTTTAGTATTTTATAGTGATTTAATCCGTAGTAGTAATATTTATTTTTACATTTGACTCCTTGTTTTAATAAGAAGATTACATCACAATTCAGTTTCAATCTGCAATGCTCTGAAGAAGAGCAGGTCACACAGAACTTGTTAAAAATTATGTTTTTTTTTACTTAGATATGCGAAAAATTAAAACATATAAATGACTAAGAGTACGTCATAAGTGTTCTTCTATCTAATAAACAGACAATTTGGCCTCATTCTGTATCATTTCGAACTCCGCCTCAACATTAAACTTTACCCATTACAAATATAGCTTTCTCCATCACATACATCATACAATTAATTCTCTAAAATCAGTTTGTATATCTTTATCGTTGTACATCACAAACAGATAGCGGCCACCCACGAAATACTTTGGATGCCCACACATGATGATAGGCGATGAATGATAAGTGAGAGGTGATTATCTAGGGGATTAATGTTGTCTTATCTGGCAATTTAAAAAAGTAAATCAGGTACTTTAGATACGTCAGTCATATAAGTGGCGCCGGTAGCATAATAGCTAGGATGCCGGACTTACAATTTTTTTTAAAGGTACAGTGGGCAAACATACGAGTACATGTATATGATGTTATGTTGAATATTTTTCAACCTTCTTTATTTTAATTTGACTCTAATTTAAAGAAAAAAGTATTACTGTACATAAAAAATGTTACCTCTACATAATAAAATACAAACAAACGTAAAACAGTACCATTTCTTAGTCATACTACCTTCATAAACAGACCCCAGTTCCTTTTACGTACGTACAATAAACTTGACCAAATAGAAATAAAGAAACTCACCATAAAGTCATCTCTCGTAAAAGAGACTAAAATATGAAGTAACCGTGTTGGTAACACAAGGGATAATTAACTAAAGTACACATAATTATAAAAAGTAGGCGTTAAAATAATTTTTGTAATGGCCATGTGGTTTGTGGTAAGGATGTCGGGTTGATGGAAGCGCTATGAATGTTAATTTGTGTGGGTCGAAACGCACTTAAATTTGAGTAGCTTGGATTGTTAACATAAGTGATGTTACACTTTTAATGTATTAGTATTATTTCAATTCATCTTCAATTCATCTTCATTCATCAGAATTTGTACCAATAATAATATAACCATATAAATGATGTACCCATAAACAATGTATGAATAGTGTTGTAATTTTAGAAACAAATAAACATTTTTATTTATTTTATTTATTATAATTTTATTGTTTGTTTTAGATGTTATGTATTCCATTTAATTCTGATCTAATGTCTCGGAGTATTTATTGATCAAGGTCATCTGTAGGACGCGTGTATTCCTCACTTTTTAATTAACAGAAAATATATGTGTGTACTTTTATTAAAAAAAATGCTTATAAAGTTTTACATAAAATCAAATACAAAGAATTTGTCTTGGCGAAAAAGATAATGAAAAAACTATATAAAGAAACGTTACAGAATAATTTGCAATGGTTGAATCATGCTTGGATAATTTTCTGTTTTACTTATATTGTTCATAAAACTTGTTTCGTTAGTCCTACAAAATTAATGTTGGTTATTTGAATGAGATGAGATGAGATTGTTACAACCAAAACCCATTTTGCTTTTGACAGAAAAATAATATTACACATTGCGCTAGTAACTAAGCATTAATCACATTTAATTATTTTTTTTATAAAAATATTAAGTGTAAACTTGAGCAAATAAGGCCGTTGGTTCTGCGCCTGATATCTCCTCGATCTTGTTGGATAACCGTCTTATCGGATTATGAGAGTGAGAGAACAGAGAGTGCACCAATGTTTGCACACATAAGTAATTATAGTGTAAACACATGTGCACTTTAATAGCTCCTGCGTAGTTTGCTGGTTTTTCATCGAGACTAGTCGTCGTTTCAAAAAGGGCCTAGAAGTATATCATCATCAATTATCGACTGTACATTGGTCATATTTCATAAATTTACAATCAATTTATCGGTACTCTAAATTCCGAATTAATCAGCTACATTCGCGTGACAACATCAACGCCGTCTGCCACATCTATTACTCGCGTTTCATTGGTATCTGTCACATATGGCGGGCATGTGAAATGATATGTCGCCTAATGTGAACTTATTGAAGTATTTCTGAACTCATCCTGAACGCTTTTGATGAATGAAGAGTAAAGCTGATGTTTACTGCTTAATTCACACGTTAGATTATAGAAGTTAGAAGTTAGATAATAACATTTTGATGCTTCGGTATGTTTTTTAAATTATTTAAATGAAAAATCGTATTAACTTTTTGTTTTTTTTTCTTTTAAAAAAAGACAACGCCCGCATTAGGAATAAATCTTGTGTCATGGGAGACTTTACAAACTTACAAGGAACGGACACAAAGAAAACTGACTCAGACTCAGAATAACAACTTGTGGATTACTCAAAGTGTCGTCCCGTGTGAGGTTTCAACCCACAACGCTCAGCGTAGTGTAGTGAGCTGTGTGGCAACCGCTTAAACCACAAGGCCAACCATGCAGACAACCAAAATTCATTCTGTAAATCTTCAATTTTAATTCTTTGAATTTAAAATATTTTAAACGCCTGGTCTTCAGACCACCTTGTGGGGGGTCTGTGGCGAAGTTTGGTGAAGGTTTATCTCCAATAGGGGACATTTTTCAATTTTGATAATTGTTAGTGTACATACATAAAACTCTATAAACGTGGCATATTTATGGTTAGTTATATATTTATTACCTATGTCAATAACTGATAGAAAAACTTTACATGGTAGACTGACTGTTATATTTTTTATTAACGATTTTGAAATATTAAGAATAGATCGAACATCTGACTGACAAAGCCATCTAGTCCCAAACTATACAAAACTTGTACTATGGTTATCAGATAACTGATATAAATACACTTTTTTTGTAACTACATACATTTTATGCACAGAAAACACTAAAACTCCGAAACAAATATTTATAGGTCATACAAACATTTGGTCCGACCCGAGAAGCATACATAAGACCTTAACATAGCAGCCGCATATATAATCACTGCACACCCGAGGCAATCAAAAGCATAGGCAACGCTTTTAAAATATAATGTACAATGGGTGTGTAGTCAATCTATTGAATCTATTGAATAAAATCATCCTAATTTTAGTCAGTGGGTCGTAGTCGCATTTGGGTTCACATATGTCTTGTCACTTCGTTGTTTGAAAGATCACTGATGTGTATACATATAATTCATGCAACTTCAGTTCCTTATAGTGAACTAGAGCAATCAATTTCAGTAGTAATTATAATAACCTCTATCAACATCCCTAACTAGGCAAAGCCTATACCACAGTGAGCAGACTGCTGATACACCTTATATGCTTATATACTTCGTGTTCATTACACAATTAGTTGTCGTGAGTGGGCATCAAACTCGAGACCTCTAGATCAACAATCAGTATCACTGTCCTGTAAACCAATACGCTCCTATATTATTAAGTACTAAATTAATATAAAGTAATATAATGTTCCATTTAATTTGTGTTCAGAAATTACTTAAGTTAGAGTTATTCCAATGTCAACGACCTTGAAGTTCTACTTCGACCATTATTATCTCACACGTGGGGCAACAGATGTGAGAAAAATTACGACTGGGTGACCAAGAAATAGGGACGCGCTGATCCAGTCATATGCATACGATCCAAGCGCTTTTCGGATCGAATCGAAAGCAGGTAATCCGATTGGGGATAGATTCAGCTCTGTTAAATATTGGATCACGGTCTAAACATTATGGTTTGCTTACAATGTAGTTTTGGTATATGAATATTGCGACGGTCAATCAAAGTCGATCTAAAACTTTAGTTTGTTACAACAATAAACAAAATGTCTGTACTTCATTCTGATTATTATTGGCGTTTGCTATTGACACCAGCGCGTATAAATATGACACAAAATACATTATAAGTTCGAAATTGTACATATATATAACTACTAATATTTAATTATGTATGTCATTCATTGTTTCATTATGTTATTTTAAACAGCAAATCTAACTACTAAAATGTAATCGGCTGTAAACTAAACTTAACCACCCAATTCTTTTTCGTTTAGATGGATTAATACAATTTTATATTTTCATGTGATTCTTTTATTCGATTTTTAGACAATCAGATCAAATGTATGTGTTCCGATCCATTCAGATCAAGACGTTACGATCCATTACAGTACTCAAAATTAGATCGAGCTTTGAAAAAGCACATCCCTACCAAGACGTCATTATTGTGTCCACGTACTTAACTTATATTAATAAAAACAGACAAAGTCCATGTGTTTTACTCAGAATTCAAGTTTAAGTATTTATATTTTTATGACGACAATTCGGAAGCCACACTGGCAGAGTCTAATGAGTACCTTTAGCACATAAATAATCCTCATTTTTGGAGTCTTTTACTGAAGAAAAAACGATTGTTGTTTTTGAACTAATATTAGATTTGTTACACAAAAACCATTATTTAGTTAAGTTTAATGTTTTCTGTT
Organism: Hypercompe scribonia; assembly: GCA_949316085.1. Classification (NCBI taxonomy): domain Eukaryota; kingdom Metazoa; phylum Arthropoda; class Insecta; order Lepidoptera; family Erebidae; genus Hypercompe; species Hypercompe scribonia. The sequence continues at coordinate 6,900,808 of OX438992.1, read as the reverse complement.
TTACTTGTTTACTTAAGCATAATTTTAAAGTGAATCTCTCAGGTTATTTCGAATAGTTACCACAGTTACGTAAACCAAACGAAAATAAAATGGTGATTGGAAAAAAGTGGAGAGTAGGATGCAGAAAAATAATTAATATCTGATTTTGTTGACCGTTATTGCTCAGGATCCACTATGGCTAGTCAGCCGTATTCTAATTCACTAAGGCTTTAAGCATATTCAAAATTAATTCAATCTGATATTCATCTTCAATTAAACATGACATGAGCAAACATGACATGCCGAATGAAGTATGTCGCTGTCACAGAGCACAAACTGCTATCGTTGAACAAAATGGATCTGTTTGTCTTAAATTCATGTAATTGGTTAAGTGTTAAGCTAACAGTTTATTCAAGTAAATAGAATATAAATGACTATTACTAATACCGGGTGCCATACACGATATGAATGATAATGTTTTAATTTGTGCTTCTTCAAAAAGCCAAGCTAGACCCTATACTGTACTCGCTTAGTTTTTATTTAATTTATGTTCATGGACTTAAAAAAAGAACACCTCTTTGGTTTGTTGCGGCATTTCTTCCCAGAGTGAGTCTGAAAACATGCTGGCGTCTTCCAGCTGTAAACTCCGACGTGTAAAATTATCTGTTAAAGATTTACTTGTAGTCAAGCAGTTAAGTATAGTATATATGTATATATAATTACGTTATGGGTAAATGGGTCGGTCATGTCTCCAGACGAATCGATGGGCATGCTAAAGTGGAAGCCACGATTTTGCAAACGTAGTGTAGGGCGCCCTGCGGTGCGATGGACCGACGACTTGCAGAAGGTACCTGGCGGCGGGTGGATGCGAATTGCCCAAAACCGGGATGGTTGGTATATATATATATACATATATATATTTGTTACTCTATTTCACATTTAGCTTACTTTATTATTTCTGTTATGTACTCAGATCCTGTGTGTTAAGATCTATAGGAAGTATAGAGGGCGTAGTCATCAACAGGTTTCTACTGTATTTAAGGTTAGTTGACTGAATTTCCTTTTGACTACAAAAGGTTTATTGCCATGTTACTGTTTGTCACAAGTTTTTCTATTAATTAGTATTTGTTGTAATTTGTAGTGAATGTAGACATAAGTTTACGATAAAAGTTTAGTTCTAGATAATTGAAGGACTATAGGCAATGCATAAATTGTACCACTAGCGTTTGTGATTGGCACTGTTGACCACTTAGAGAGGCCTTAGTACTTTCAGAATAATATTTCGTGTTTCCCTCTCACTATAACCCTGGGTTCTTCAAGCGGGGCGTGAAAAAGCTTTAGGCCGTCATAGTGTGGGACATACGGAATAGTCTGCATTCGCAATGAGTATGGCGACGATTGGGTTCTACTCATGTTTTCCATCAAGCAGAGTAGAGTAACTTTGGTAGGCCAATTTGATATTTAGTAAATTTTATATAAAGCAGTTTTACATATTGTTAAGAATTTAGTTATTAATACTATCATTTGTTGATTTTAATTAAACTTCCTGACTATCGTATACAACCGTATAAAATCGACTATTAAGTACAAGTGTAAAAGTGCCCTTAAACTGTCACATAGCATGAATGAACAATCTGTCGGAGATCAGAATCCGGTACATGACTCACGCGTATCCAAGTCCCACGGGAAGTTCGAAAATAAGATACTTATTTTTATCTTTTGGTTTATTGTGAAGACACTATATCCTCTTTCTATACATACAAATAGTTACTTATTTATGGATTAAAGTAATCGATTTCCATTACGGGATATTGTTGGTTGTATTTCCGTTAGATATATACGAGTATACTTAGGAGCTCTGATAATCTGATCTGACAAATCAACATTGAATTATGAAACACGATCTCTAACTCATCGAATAGAATGAAAGTCGTTCTCTTTTTAATTTATAATAATAATATCCTCACTCACAAGAAACACGGCTGTCTGATCCCAAACTAGTCAAAGCCTGTACTATGGTGACCAGATTAATGATAAACATACATTTATATATTTAAATACATCCATATTATACATAAATTACATCTAGACATTTGTCCTTGGATCGAACCCACGACCACTGGCCCAACTGTCAGGATCACTAACCACTAGACTAACATGTTGTCGATAAAATTGAGAATTAAGTATGAGAAAAGTGGAGTATATTAAGAGAAACTGGTATTAGTGGTAAAAGTAACTGGTAAGAAGGCAAGTAACTGAGTAATGGTGATTGCTTACAATGCTAAATTCATTCTTATTTTTGTCATCTATGTAAGCTCGAGCTTCAGAAAATCAAGGCCATATATTTGTAGTGCACTAACTATTACCGTAAAGTCCTAACCCTTTTTTTTCTGTGTGCACGGATACCACTGGTAGGTGGTTATGTCGGACTAGAACGGACCAAAAACCGGACGCCGTCTCGGGTACCAGTAACCGGGGAACCAGTTGCATCCTAGTAAAGAAATCTCTGGATAGAATAGATGAAACACCAAAGTACCATTGGGCCACCGATGGCCTGTAGATTACTCCTCTCGAGTGGGAATCTCGATGTTCCCTTTGCTGCCTCCAAAGGATATGCGCAGTCTGTAGCGCTCGCATCGCCACCCCGGCTTGCTTGCTTCTGCTAGGGTGAAAGATGACCTCACCTTACATAAAGTCCTGCAAATTAATATAATTTCGTACTTTTTTTAGTCGAATTAATATTCTACAATTTAGAACTCCGTGGTCCCTCCAATCAACTTACATTTGTATTTTGTGCAAACGTGACGTGCTAGATTTGTTTTAGATTTTTTTTCTGAATATCTCTGGCACTAACTGAATTACTATACTATAAAAAAATAACTCATTTGAATTGAATCGATCACAACATTTAATTATGTTTTGGGTCGTAAATATGGCAATAATTAACAACTCGTGAAATAAAGCTACAGGGGTCTTGTAAACAGATTCCAACAAGGTTATTATAGCATAAAACATCCGTTCATAATTCTCATATGTTAATTTTTCTTTAAGTTAAATTAACTGGGTAAAAATTTTAAATCAATTTAAGGCTTACCACTTCACATCATGTAGTTTACGAGTATACCATTAACCACCACCCATGGATATCTTCTCTGTATGCAAACTTTCATGCGTAAGAAACTCCCAAAAAAAAACATTTTTTTACACCATGTATAACGTCAAAATTTGAAAAAGAGGCGTTCACATTGTACTGGAAACGACTCCTCAAGTTATTCTTATCCTTTGAGGGTCTAACAAGTTGCGATTCCTAGCACTGGCAAGTTTTTGTAATCAAAACAAAATATCGTAAATATCATATTGAAAATAACCATATGTTTCCTCAAACAATTGCTAAAAAAATGTATATGTAGTATTTAAAAAAAATAACATGTATTTATTATATATATTGACTTAGAGGAAGATAAAAAAGAAATATTCTTTACATTAAACCTTTGTATAAAATATTTAGAGTAATCGTGCTCCAAATACAAAATTCTTTTCATAAAATACTTAACATTTGTATTTTTATTGTTACAGATATGTGTATCCAGATATCCTAAAAAATCCACACAAATGAGACAAAAACTGATTAACTGTCATCAATATGCTTCAAACATATAAACTATGGCGGCTCAATTCAAAGAGACATTCGAAAACGGAACGCTGTTTATAGGGCTGCGTGGGCGCATATCCGAATTCAAATTTAGAACGGAAAGGCGCCGGAAATGGAGTCGACTGAATGTCGGGGTGCAGTTCCTGCTACTGATCGCCTTAGTTTCTTGTTGCCATGGATACCAAGAACAAAGGTTCGCTATGGAGCCACAAGATCAGGTTAGTTTTACTGTCGATTTTATTTTATGTTTAGTAAACATAGGTTTCATTTCTTAGAAGGTATTTGTTTATGTTCACGGTAGATAAAACGTATCTGGTAGAACCACATTTGCGATTCTGTTTGTGTTCTATTCCTGTAAACTGAAAAAAACTGTGTGCCCTGCATTATTTAGAATTGTTTTCATTCGAACATGAAACATTTAAAAAAAATTAATAACAGCTTTCTTTTTTTTTTTTAATTTTTCACCTACCAAAGTGACTCTATTCTGCCCGATGAAAAGCATAAATAGAATCCAAGAGCGGTGGTCGCCATACTCACTGCGAATGACGATAGTGTAATATGGCGACCCACGCTATGGCGGCCTAGTGAGATGCTTTTTTACGCCCCGCTTAAAGGACCCGGGATCGTAGTGGGAGGGAAACACGTGCGTTGGCAACGAATTCCAGACTTCAACTGATCTGCACAGGAAGGAAGAGCCGAATCGTTTAGTTCGGAGCGTATGTCTACCATTCTGAAACGGTGACTTCCAAGGCCAGCACGAGTTGTCCTATAGAGGAATGGAGGATAGCTCAATGTATTATATTAGAAATAAATCAAATTATAGATTGAAGTGGCAATGATCTTAATAATCCGTTCCAACGCAATTTGAACTCGTTCTAAGCACTTTTCAAAAGAAAATCCGGTTATCGTAATAAATAGTGTAATATACTAATAATGCTTTTAATTGAATGGATAACGTTATAAAAATTAACATTGCAGTGATAGATAACGATGTTTAGTCATTAATTTAATGGATATTTTAGGTTATTTTATGATGCCGTTATTTGTGTTGCGACTCGGCGTTAAGATTTTTGTAAGGGCCAGTGACCTTTGTAGAGCAATAATCAAGTGATGTGATTATAAATTTACACAATAATCATTATTTATAATTTTACTTATTTTTTCAATAATATACACAGGTGGTTTGACTCCTAGACCCCACATTAGGGTTCCTGGGGTCGTAGGGTCTAGTTTCTTTTAGTCTATATGCCATTTATAATAATATTACATTAAATAAAATTTATCCAACAATTAATATGAATACTACCTACTGGTAGTTATGTCGAACTCGAACCGACTAAAACACCAAGGAACCACGTATACCCTAGAAAGATAATTCCTAGTGACTTTGAAAAAAAAAGGAAATAGACGAAATAAGAAAACCATAACTCAAGTAGTCAAACTCTAGGTTTTTGTTTACAAAATTAGAAATAATTAAAAAAAAAGAAAATATCAAATTAATCTTGAAAGAAGTTTGAATTTAACTTTAAATAATAACTTTATGTGTTTTTTTTTTATTTCTGTCTGGGTTATTTTATATATTATACAATAAACTGAAAAAAGTATTTAACAAAATAAAAACAAATAAAAAATAAAAGGGATAAAAGTATATTAAGATCTGCGTCACACGCGTCCAATCACCTGTAAATATATCCGCGACTGAGGGAAAGAAAATGTTGCGTAAGCTTTAGGTAAGTTTGTTCGCACCCTATCGGGATATGATAAAATTTAGTGAGACAGTGAAGTTTCAGCAATTTCCGCACCGCCTTACTTAACGGTACTAAAAGTTGAACAATGAAGGTTTCAAGGATGCGTTCACTACAAGCGTTGCCTTTGAAGTCACGAATACTGTATATGAAATTGTAATATTGTTTACTAAGCTTGTATATTATGGTCTGGTGACGAATTCTTTTTTTTTCTATTAAAAAGGCAACGCCCGCACTAAGAATAAATTCTGTGTCGCGGGGGAATTTACAAACATACAAGAAACGGTCACAAAGAACACCCAAACTCAGAACAACAATTTTTGGATAACACAAAGTGTTGTCCCATATGGCGTTTGAACCCTCAACATCCAGTGCAGTAGAGAGCGGCGTGGCAACCACTTAAACCATTTTTTTTTTAACGTGTGGAAAACCCCTCGGGCCGTCACCCCACCGGCATTTGCGGCGGGGTGGTGTGTCGGAATCGGACCGACTGAAACCACACGGTGTGCCACTCTGCGCCTGAGATAGAAGGGATCCGGGAACCGCTGCTACTACGACATCCAGATCCCTCCTAGCGCCTGCCCGCTACTGCGGGCACCATCTATGGGTAAACTCTCTATTTTTGGCGACGTACGACCGCTTAAACCAGTAACACAACCGTGCAGTCAAAACGAATTAATAATACGGAACGTCATCACTTCTATTGTTTCTACGGGTGTCCACGCTGACTAAAGGAGTAAACTATACAGGACCATTACAGCACTGCAAAAAGAATGTAAATATTAAACAAATCATACTAACAAACTATATCAATCTATCTAGCGAGTGTGGTATAGTAGGTTGAAACCTCCTTTCTTAAGAGAGGTCTATACGCTGCAGTGACGATGACGAAGAGATTGTAACGTAATTCATCTATTTAAACCTAACATTAGAACCACTTGATTTTCATTTTCTACTCCACCATTAGTTTTGATGAAGTGCAGTAAACCTTGTGGTTTTTATTTTAATTCAAACTTTAATAAGACCTATTTGTTAGTTTTAGTTAGAGTTACTCAATTTTTCGGGTTAAATGAATGTATTAATGAAAGGCTATCGCTATTTACAGGTGATTTACTAATCTATGGGGTCTAACCATTCCTTAAATCAGTAAGGTAATCTAGTAGTTCTCTAGTCCCCAAAGAAATCTTCAATGATCTTAGAAGATGTGCCGAGAATTAGGCATTATAATTAAAACTTGTTAGTGTGATCTAATTATTGAGAGGCGCCATCTATTGATAAACGATGGTATACAGTTCTTAATTAACAGTTAAAAAGATATAACATTAATGAACTATACTCACAATTAATATAATATAACAGTTTGGTATATCTGTCGGTCTGTCGGTGCTAATCAAAGCGGTCGTTGGTGCACATTTAATTTAATCAAGCGTTAATGCAACAGTGTCGCATTAACTGAAGTTAACGGCCATTTAAATTGTCAGTTTCTCGGTGTTTATCAATATAATTTTAATAGTAGGTTATTGAACTAAATGATGGTACAAATGAGTACGGCTCAATTGATTAGGTAGGTTTTACGTAATTACTTAATTTGTAACATACCTTTTAACGTATGGTTTGTGGTTAGAATATTTGTAAAATATTTGTTACAAGCTATTGTATAGATTTATACACATCCTAAGGCGATGTTTTGAAACATAGGATGACAGACTTGTTAGTCTAGTTGTTAGTGAACCTGATTACGAAACCGGAGGCTTTGGGTTCAATGCTATGCTGTTCTTTCCTGCGTAGTTAAACTCATATATTACATTATATCTTCATTATCAGGCCGTACAGGCAACTACTGGACATAGACATCACCCAAGGCACACCACAGAGCCCAGTCTTTTTGCATCCAGTTACCGCCGACCGTCTTACGCATATCGTCCCGCCATTTGGTCAGAGGGCATTTCACACTACGTTTGCTAAGACGAGATCTCCACTCCATAACTCGCTTACTCTAGCGGCTATCGATTCTGTGAAATATACAATGGTGTGCCTCTTGCCACTTCAACTTACGTTCTTACTTCGTCGTCCAATTTTAACTAATGTTTAAAAGAAAAAATACCCCAGAGACATACTTTTTATTCAGCTCGGATGAGTTCTAGGCTAAGCACTCGTTAGAAACTACTAACGAACCACACGTGCTCAGTACGTGTGATGAAGGCAAAAGCACAATCCTTATAAATGGTTATTCGCCTTTATCCACCGACGACCAATTTGTCGCCTTACCATTGTACGCCGTACGTGGGTTCAAGAAACGGCTGTGTATTTAAGAAATAATCTTTATCATTTGCTACAATTGGCGGGCCTATTGGTCTAGCGGCTACTAACCCTGGCTTCTAAGCCGTAAGTCGTGGACAAACATCCAGGATAAATAATTGCGTGATAATTATAATTGTTTATTCTGTATTTAAATGTAATTTATGTGTATATTTAGAGATATTTAAGTATGTTTGTCGGTAGTCTGGTTATCGTTGTGTGAGGTGTGTGAAGTTATTATAAGCGATTCAGGTTTGGTAAAGCATAAACAGTTACTTAAATTCTTTGAGAATTTAATAGCATTATGACTCTAAAATGCAGCAACACTGACGTGCGAAATAATTGTGTGATGAGCTCAAGTGTTTGCTCAACATCTAGACGTAGTTTACTTATTATATAATTTAGGTATATATTGACGTTTATCACCAATGTGATTTTTAGAGTAAACACTCGTTCTGTCTATTGAAAAGGCCACGTGTAATTGCTTTTATCAGTTTATGTACATCACATGTAGTGTCAAATGCCTGACCTATAACTTTGATGAGATGTGGACAGTGTAACATGGGCTGTTACTTTACATGTAAATAATGTTAAAAACAGCTGTACACTTAACATTTGTTATATGTGTAACACAAGAAAATCCTAAAATGCATATCCGAGGTTATCGGAGATGATGCAACCCACCTTAATTCTGGGGGAGTCAGGCATCTATCGTTACGTAATTGGTGGCTCGTCTTCGTCTAATTCTCGTCTAATTACGAATTAAGAACACTATAAAGTAACTGTTAGTCTTGTATTTTCATACCATATTTTCTGTCTGTCCAGTACATTTTAACACCGTAAAAGAATTTCAAAAAGTAAGTCGCCATACTGTTCTCTACGAAATTAATTTCTCTCGTCTATTAATTTGCCAATTTCATGAGTAAAATTAGCATGTCGGCATTTAAATTATTTTATAAACAGTAATGTTTTGAAAATACAAAAATTCATTTTAAAATGTAGCGAAATAAAGTCATAATAGTACAATAAATTAGCAATAAATGGCCTTTTAGTCCTCATTTAAGTAAATCAAGTATAATTAATGATTATCTGTCAGAAACTTTATGGTTATCTGTGCTGTTTTTAAATTAATCAGCCATAATTATGTATATGTATTAAGTAATAAATGTATAACTTATAAAAACTGTCAAAAATATTTAAAACATATGTGAGAAAAATATTTCTTAAATGTTTTATCTAAGAATTTATTATGTATTTATGGACTTCTTTGTTGGTTAGTAACGAAATTTTTAAATTTTAGTTTGTTTGTTTGCGTCTTAGGCTTTTTTCTGTCCAATGGAATCAATGTGAAATGAATTGGAATTATGGTTTAAAGGGTAACTAACAGAATGCTATTCCTATGTATAATATTTTAGATGTTTTTTTTTTTAATTCGAACTTCTTAACCAGTTTGAAGGTATTATGAGAAAGACAGATACGGGTCGACTCGACCTGAGTGGTACCATGGCTTAACAGATACCAACACCATTAAAAAAATCAAGATAAACAATTTTTTTTCAGCGTGTCCATTAGTTACGGTAAAAAAAGAATTTTATAAGCAAACATATATGTTATGGATAATCCCGTGTTCACACCGAGAAGCGACAGTTTTTGAATAGTTCGTGCCTGTAAACGAAGTGTTATACGACGTAGTCTAAGCGATAAGAGTTTAGAGCGAACATATTTCATTTTATATTAGGATTGAGAGTCAAGAATAATATACAAACATATATGAAGTCACGCCTATTTCCCAGAGAGGTAGGCAGACAATTAATCTAGACATACCACGGTTCTGATACACCTCTTTTGTTTCGTCCACATTCGTCAATCATTGCATGCATGCTCGTCGGTTTCTGATACTTTTCACATGTCCCTTAGAAAGAAACAGTAATAATAATATTTTAAATATCCATTTACACGTGGTTTCAAAACGAAACCCAACTGTAGGTAAAAGTATGTTTTACAGAATAAATCTTTGTTAAAGAATATTATTTGTTAGAAGTTTGGTGACTTTTTTGGTTTTTATCTTATAAATAAATATGTTAAATTAATCATTAACACATTGTCTATGAAATCCTTACGAGTTTTTGCGTATATATTGCCAGCAAAAATTTATTTAAACAGTAAAAATAAAATAGCCGATTAATTGAAAGAAGTATTCTGCCTTTTATACAAGAAGCAGATAGTTACGGCCATTTTGAGTTTATTTTATTCTAAAGGTCTTTCAGAAGAGTTATATTTTCGGATTTGAGTAGGGTGACTATTGCTCGGGGGGTGATAGTAGCGTTTGTGAACTTCAAACAGTGTATTACCAAAGTTTTGAGTATCTCCTCTCGGAATTGAGGATGAGAAGGGACTTTCGGCACCTCAGTCACAATGAAAAATTATTTAATGCCGATTTTATATAAGATAGTGGTATCATTGGACACGGCTCATGTATGCAAGTATTGTTTATTAGCAATATAGAAAAATATTTATTATAAATTAATGTATGATTCTGATCGTTAATGTATTCTTTTGCCCTTGAGTGGAAGTTCCACAACATTGCTATGATTTTAGATTTAGAATATTGATCCTCTGTAACTATTTAAACAAATGTTAAAGTACTTAGTTTAAATATAGCGAAGTTCTAAAATTACACGGTCGCTGAGGTAGGGTGACAAAGTCTCACAAAGTGGTTTAGGGTAACGCCTTCAAACTAAACAAATCTATTTATATTTCAGTAATGTGGACTTCAAAGAAATCTATTCTATTTTCCTTATTTAAATCTAAATATAGGAAGAAACAATAGAACTTTTGTCTTTCTTTGTACGTAAAAGATAATATTAGTGATAACTCCACGCGTGTATATACTTACAAAAAAAAGTATATAAGTATTCTATCAGTCAGTCTAGTTTTCATAGTACAAACTCTGCTTAGTTTGAATCTAGATGGCATTGTGTGCTAAAAGTCTGAAACATTTATTATTATTATTTTACATAGTGACTAAATTTTTAAAATACGTAATGTCATAAACCTAAATCCATGTTTTAATATAAAAAAAAGTAACAACGCGCTAAACATCAGCTACAATCACGTGACTGCAAACACTAACCAGACACATTACAACATTAACCGATAAGCAAGCTGACAGCTGTCAATTCGTATCTTCTTAACTGCATGCGCAAGTATTTCAATAATTAAATTAGACATTGATGTTTCAATTGAAATTTACTTAATAAATATATATTTTTACGTAACATTTGAGCGTGGTTATGAAATAAAAACTAATTTGAACTCAGTATCTTCGCTTCACTTTATATCTCGCATCTTTTCTAGTATATTGACATAGATTAGTTTACAATGCAAGACGCCATTATTGTAAACATTCCATATGTGACTTTCAAAAGTGACCTAGATGAACAAATTGTGTTAATAAGTTTTAATACGATATATCTCGCTAATGCATAAGATTTGTTTATAACCTCAAATCAATTCGATGTTCTTAACCATTCAAAGGTCGGTAACCCTATATTTGCTCTATTTTTTCTATCACTTGAACCACAATACGGAATTAATTTGAATTTATAATTGTCACATTTCCATAGGTATTTTGTTAGGTCGACGTGTCGACATATCACCGAATCTTCGGTAGCGCCGTAGTATTTAAGGAATCTGAATGTAACATTCGTTTAAGCATCGAAAATGAATACAAATTGACTATAAAATAATCTTTGAATCTGATGATTTGGTAATACTCTGAATTAGTAACGTTTATTTCGTGTAATGTAGTTAATTTGAAATAGATATTAAACTCACGTTTCTATGTATGTTATCTTGATTAAGGACAAGTGCAAGTTTTTTTGTTTTGCTTAGTTGAGGTTATTTATTTGAATAGTCAGCTTATTAACTTTCATTCGATTTTATTTCATTTTCTAGTAAAGTGATTTTTGAAGAACGAAATCTCAACTGTAAAACTTGTTACAGATAACTGTATTTACAACTTATGATTGCTTTTTATGATGGCAAATGAACAGATAGGTTTAGATAAGTGACTACAGCTTCCTAAGAATACCTGTCATTCAAGAACTACAAATGTGTTGGCGCCCTTTCAGTCCTTCCTCCCAGACTCAGGGGGTTTTAGGCTGCGGTATTTTTGCTCAGTGAAAATCAATAAAAAACTGCCTAACGTTATCCTAACCTATCTATATGTAAGCAAATTGATTGATATAGCTGAGTAGGTTAACAAAACAGATCTGCAAGTAACTTCGGTGTTTCTTCGCAGTTTTAACCTTCTTGATGTCCTTATCTCCTAAACCGTATACTGGCAGAACTAATGTATGATCAGGATGTGTTACACGTAAAATGCAGCGTGTTTGAGGGTTAAAATTGACATTATTAGCATAAGCTTTAAACAAATGAAGAAAATTTTGAGTGATGAATACTTCCATCTTTTTGTGTCTTAAGCCTTTTTGTGTAAAAAAATTTGTATTTTTTATCTTTAAGTAAACTAACATTGTAACATTTAATGTGTGATAAATATGTCCATTTAGTTATTTTGCAATATGTGAAAACTTTTAATTGGCTCCCATATAATTAATACATTTCTTTTTTAATATTACTAGCTGTTAGTTTCCTAAATTATAAAAAAAAAATCGAGTTTCTGTAAAAGCGTGTTATCACTCCGGTCAAATCAGGGCCACATGTGCCGAAGCATCACTCCCACGATTATACGGTTGTTATAAACCTTTAGCTATAAGATAAAGGGCTCAATTCGACGTTTCGTTATTGGTTAACTTGATCTCTGTGATCACTAGTGTCATTTTAGAAGTTATAGGTATATTTTAGTGTAATTTTGATATTTATAATATATTGTACTTCATTTCTGATAAAACATGCATGTAAAGAATAAAAAATAAAGGTGATACAAAACAAAATCGCTTCTTCAAAGTTATTTCGCCGGTTTCGTAGCCATTACTCAGAGATCAAGCTACGTTATAAGGACTATAGTAAAGACCTATCAAGATATTGCTTGCACTCTTAAAGTCTATTCGTTTAAATAATATTCCTTTCATTTCATTGTTTTCTCTTGTTAATGAATTTTTCGTTTGAAAACTTAAAATTTTCCCTTATTTTGTGACTGTTTAATATGCACTGTGTCTTTGTGTTAATAAGTAATAGTGTAAAAGTAATGTTAATAAGTATAAGTATACATTTACAGTTCATATATATATGTATATGTATTTTATTGGAAAATGTATATTTCCTTATATACATTTTGAAACATAGACAATGGATTTGCATGTCACATTCAACGAATTTATTTGCTTAAAGTTTTACGTGAATAGTTACAGATTAATCCAATCACTCAATTGAAGAGTGAACAATTAGATATTCACAAAAAAAATATATAATGTTAATTTAATCCAAAAGTCCATTACTTAATTAAACACTGGCTTCTTAAGTAAATTACTAAATCTCATTAAACAAATTTTATTATTTCTTATAATTACAATGTATCATTGGTATAGAGCTTACATGTGGTAACGGATCAAAAATAGAGAAAAGAGAGGCCTATGTCCTGCAGTGGACTATTAGAGGATGTTGATGATTGGTATATTAAATGTGATGGTATATCCCTATGTCGGACTTTTCAAATTTTACTAAATTTTGAACAGCAAAGTATTTTCCGATTGATTCCTAGATGTAACAAAGTGATAACATTATTTTCTATATACAATAAATTAACAATATTTTTACTAGTTTTTATTGTTGTTAAATAACCTTCTGCATTCATAATTTCAACACCGTAATATAGACAGTAAAAGGAGAGCTTAATTACAAACTCCTGTAAACATACAGTTGAACAGGCGTGAACAAAAATGTTTTATCACATCTGCGCCATTTTATAATTATAATTAATAAATATAACGAATATCCTACATACAAATGCACTCCAAAAAACAATGTGTTCTAAACAAACGACGCGCGGAGACTGCGTCCTCTTTCAGACTTAAATGCGTTGCTTTTAAAAGCATACATTTTATATCCTAAGTAATGACTTGAAGTGAATGTCACGAAACACTTCGTTCTGAAGGAGGTAAGGATAGCACGGTGTTGCCAACACAAACACCTCTTTAATGGTGGTTCAAGCTTGATTAACGAAAAATTATAAATAATATCTTGAGAAAATATACTTTCGTGATTTATGGAAAATAGTCAAGGTTCACGTCGAAAATAAATTGAAAACTTCTTATCCTTTAAAAAAACAACTCTTGCATTAGAAATAAATCCGGTGTTGCGTGGAACTTTACAAACATACATGAAACAGTCACAAAGAACAGCCAGACTCAGGACAACAATTCATACATCACACAAAGTGTTTATCACAACACGAGGCGTCTGTTAAAATCACTACTAGTCATTAGTCATCTGTAAAGTCATTAGTCATTATTGTATAAATTTTAAACTTACATATTTTTCTAAAACTATTTCTAACAATGAATTCATTCGACTTAGCAGTCAGGATCACGAACCACCTGATTAACAAACCCATCAAATACTTATTACCTGTTAATTTCATCGTAATAAGACCACAAAGTGTTTATCACAACATGAGGCGTCTGCTAAAATCACTACTAACCATTAGTCATCTGTACAGTCATTAGTCATTATTGTATAAATTTTAAACTTACATACTTTTCTCAAACTATTTCTCACAATGACTTCATTTAACTTAGCAGTCAGGATCACGAACCACCTGATTAACAAACCCATCAAATACTTATTACCTGTTAATTTCATCGTAATAAGACCACAAAGTGTTTATCACAACATGAGGCGTCTGCTAAAATCACTACTAGCCATTAGTCATCTGTACAGTCATTAGTCGTTATTGTATAAATTTTAAACTTACATATTTTTCTGAAACTATTTCTTACAATGAATTTATTTGACTTAGTCAGGATCAGTAACCACCAGATTAACAAACCCATCAAATAATTATTACTGTTCATTTCATCGTAATAAGACCGCTTAATCTGAAATTAATTTGAGTATTATCAATTTTAATCCTACAATTTTGGGTTGTAACTATAATTTTGTATATGCTCGCATTACCTCGATGATGAAGGGTAATTAATTGCAATAAAACCTGATTTTAATCCAGTAATCGGAGAAGACTTCATTGTTTATGAATATACATACATATATTATATATACCTCGTCATTCATACCGTTAGTGGATACAACTGCCGATTAGGAGGTCTCAGATTCGATTTTAAGGTCGGGTCAGCAAGTAAAACTTTTAAAGTAAAGTAAAATTAATTTTGTGACTATAGAAATACTTAATGACAGTCTGGAGCTTCGAAGTTGGTGTCTTAACCTTCGTGCTTCGGAGAGCACGGAAAGGCGTCGTTCATAGGCCTGATCTTTCTCCATCGGATAATGCGAGTGAGAGAATAAAGAGTACATCTGTGTTTGCAAACACACTTTTGCACTACTCATATCTCCTGCGTGGTAGGAGGGTCTCCGTTGAGAATGACCATCGTAGCCTAAATCGACTAGATGTACATTATCATATTATATTAATAAAATACTGTTACATTATTTAAGTATTTTTATTAAGAAATTAAATTATATTTTTAACGAATCTTATTTTTAGTTAGTGTGTATCTATCATGTTTTAGTTTTGCGTCACCCTAAGGTCAACTGGTAGAAAATGCCTACGGCATCCTGTCCACCTTTGTTACGTCTAATGTGTATAAAATATATCTAACTAAAATTCAAAGATTCTAAAGATAATTATTTTAGTTGTTCAGAACATATGAAATTTTTTTTACAGCATCTCAAAATTTATCATTTATCATTCTCATTTTGTTAATAAGTTTAAATAAAAAAAAACCCAAGCTTGACTGTTGAAAACGTTTTGTTAAAAAGCTGCGTAAGTCAATGTAAAAAGTATAAAAAACCTTTGCTCTTTTACTGAAGTCGATTGGCGAAAAGCGTTGTATGTTGTAAAAAATGAAAAGCGCTAATCCCTAAATGGTACGGAGATATGATGAAAGCGACGGAAGCTATTTACGACAACGTCGACTCACACATCTTGGCACATATTATATTTATGCCGCTTGAAGCGAAAAACGCAACGATTTACAAATATAAGAAATAAAATTAGATTATTTACCGGTAATGGAACAAACGTTTTTCTTAAATAACTTAATGATATTGGGAGTTATTTAGGAAGAGAATAACGGAAAATTAACTAATTTTCGTTAAGACCAGACATTTTGAGTTTATCGTTGTCGTTATGCCTACAATTTCTCGTGAGCGTTAACTAAGAATAAATGGGCCATCGCTGAATACCTGAATTATATACAGTTGCATTACATAGCTCTCTTTATCTTAAATCTATGGAATAGATAATAATATAACGGAACTCAAGTAATTTGGTTTGTTTGTGTGATCATTAGATTAGAATACATGTTATATTTTGTTTAATTTTAGTATTCGGAAACTATATCTCTTACATCTGTATCCGAATTCTAATGAGAGTACCATCAATTTAACCTGTATTAATATTCATGAATACTTTAAGTATCTATGTGCGGACAATAAATTTATAAGAATTTGATTTTTGGAATGAAAAATAAATCAGAAAATAACTTTGAAGTTTACACTTACATACATACGTTTGTTTTAGGATTTTAACTTCCTCTAACCATTTAGTGTAAACCTTTTATGCTGCAGCAAAACTTACTAAATGACATTATTTTTACTTTTCACAGAGTGCTATAGTCGGGGAGCGAGTGACATTACCTTGCCGTGTCGCGAACAGAGAGGGGGCTGTACAATGGACCAAAGACGGTTTCGGACTTGGCACGCATCGCAATCTCAGCGGCTACGACCGATACGCCATGATCGGGAGCGACGAAGAAGGTAAGATTTCAAAAAAGATCTTATAACTTACAGTTATGGTATGGACATGGATATGTACATATATACGTAACGTAACATTACGTTACGCATATGGATATCACCCACTTTCAACTCTAGAGTTGCTGCCATTCGTTCCTCCTTGAAGCCGTGTTACTAATCCGGTTGAGCCAATGAAACAATACATTTCTTCAATCCTAGGAATCAAGATCTAGTTCTTACAACATAAACAAATAACTCAACTAATTCTACTTGAGAAAAAGCCGGTCGTTTTATATAATAATATCTAACATTCACCCTATTAGCCTTCTTTCTCGTATCTTTTTGTAGCCTAGTTTGATTTTTTCCACATAATGATTGTATAATATTTGCTTGGAGAATTTAATAAGGGCAGGGTAGACAGACTGTAATAACCTAAAGATTCTTTACAAGAAATATTATTTCTTATAGCAATAAAAGAAAATGTTCTCGCCGGTCATCGCTACGCGTTTCGTCTGTGACTCAGATTGTAAATAAAAACGCACTTTTACACACAGCAACTGTTGCGTAATTTTGAATATCAATTTTATTTTAACGCGGTTAAAGTTGAATATTGAAATGTGTTATCAAACATTGTGTACCAATTCGTACAGATCTATCTTTCAGAATACCGTAATGAAGAGCAAAAAATTAACACTTTTTTATTAAGGTCTTCGAATTAACATGCTTTTAACGTTTGAAGTATATTTTGCACTTGAACACATTATTAAGAGCTACTGAGAGATACTAAATCTATGATTTGATGATAAGAAGAATAGAAACATCGTAATGAGATCAATATTTCACGTTTTTAGAAGATGAGAGAAAGCCACACTGATTTCAGCATGAAAGAGCCGGCTCGTCCGGGGCAGTACTACCCTCCCACAGAAGACCAACCTAAAGTGACAGCATCCGTGCTGTCGTGTTTCGTTGGTGAGTGCGAGACCGGAGGCCCATTGATGCAGGGGTGACAGTTGTCGTGGTGAATGTATGCAATACAATGCTACAATGACTGTCATGTCTTTTACGTCCCCAAGCGTGGCATGAAAAAGCATCTGACTAGGCCGCCTAGTATGGGTCTCCACACTGCATTGACTGCATTTGCAATGAGTATGGTGACCACAACCCTTTGGATTCTATATATGCTTGCCATCAGGCAGAGTAGAGTCACTTTGGCAAGCTCTTCATTTAGAAAAAAAAATAAAATAAAAAAATGCTACAATATTTAGAAGTCGTTTATATTCTCTACTTGACTCTTACTCTCTTAATGATGTGTTATTAACCAAAACCTGATAATTGTAATTTAAATATGTGTGAGTTATTTACTAAAATACTTATTATTTAACTTATTTTAAGAACCTGCCAAAATCACCACTCTGTCTGATGGAAAATATGCATGGAATCCAAAAGTAGTGGTTATCATACTCATTGTGAATACAGTGTGGTGATTCACACTGTGGACACTTTTTTTTATTGTCGGGGTGGAAAATCCCTTCGGATTTCCGTCTCCTCGGGGACGCAGTAGCCAGGAGTATGTGGTGTTTCCACTAAAAACCACCCCGGCGGCCGGTCTCAGGCGTTCCTCTCTGAAGGGGACTTGGACCATATTATTTCAGGTCCCCATCTTGGGGAGGCCACAAAGGCTTCCCTACCTATCAGTCCAGTTGTTTAGTGAGATACTTAAACTTCAAACAAACTAAACTAAAGAACTTTAATCTATATAAGGAACCCGACTCCTTTCTGTAAAAAGAAATAATAAAAAACGTAAATTTGGCAAGAGCAACGGACGGAATAATATTGTGCCGCGATATTTAGGTACAGTACTGACTGAGATGTTATTTAGGCTGAAACTGAAGGCTATATTCGCACGTATTTTAACACGAACGAAATAAAAGGTAAGTGAGTTATTTATGCTTACACATTTTTGCCAGTGACTTGTTACTTCGACCTCATACTTCGCAATTTCTTGAAAACGTCAGTTGTCAATGTCAGTTTAAAAACCTATAGTATGTTAAGGATTGTCATCAGTGCTTCCAGAATTTTTTAATTAAGTGTGTCAATGTCAGAGCATCTCACTGTTGGCACTCATTCACATTTTTCAATAAAAACTTATTGTAAAATTTGAATTGCAAATTAATTTTGCTTAACCGAAAATATTTTTAGTAATAATATATATACTTTACTGTAAATTAAAATTAGAGTTGGTTTGTGCTTATTAGAATGTAAAACATTTCACCTTATAGTATTCAGATTTTAGATTTATTTCACGCACAAGCTGATAGGAAATTAATGTAATCTTCCTCTTATTTCTTCGTAAGTTGTAACGAATTGCAAATTATAAAATTTCAGTACTATTGCTAAGTCTTAGAAAACAGTACAATGTAAAGTATTTTTATGTTAAGATGATTTCTATCATCAAATTTAAGATATGTGCTTATTTCCTAAACGTTTGATAAAATACTTCAAAATCACTTCCTCAATCGGTTCTTCCACTAAATAGGAGAAAGGGTGCAGGTAAAGCTGTGGTGACTAATACGGGGATAAAAAAGCGAAAGAATTGCTTAACAGCTATTTGTAACGAGACCTGGTACCACTCTGGAACAATATACTGTAGTATAGCACTCCGATGGTTGGGTTAAAATTAGTAGTACCTTCTGCAGTATGTGTGGAACTTCCAGAGAACCGATCTTACCACTAAACTACGCCGTGGCCAATTTCATCAGTCGCTCGGCAATCGGGAGAAGCTGTTGAACACATCGGCGACTTCTGGAGTTCTCCTTGCCATAACCCACGATTAAGACACATCCTAAGATGACAACATACTATCGCACCTCTCACTGTTCTAAAAAGTAAGAGACGGAATAGCACCCCACCCTAGACGATACCCTAATAGTACCTACAAAATTAGATCATATAAAAGTCGTGGTACTCGATTCTCGATACTCGAAAGTAAGATTAAACATACAAATATGTATATTTATAATATGGATTTTAAAAGAGGTGACTTATTTACTTGTTAATTCATTGCGGTCACAAGTCTATGGTATCTGGTAAGTCTGGTCTATGATATGGTATGGTAAAATCTAATGAAATATATTATAAGAAATTTATTCTCACACTAAAGTAAACTTTGGTTGTGTAACCATCATTTAGTTTCCTAAAATAAAATTAATTCTTCGAATTTGTAGCCCCAGGAACTATACTCTAAAACCAATAACTTGACTGTTCTAAGGAAATAGGAGAATGTGATTACATTACGGAAACACAAAATCGATAGGGCGAGGTTTATAGTTTCCTTTCAACTAAAATTAATAACAATATACCATGTTTATATCGATAGATAACATTGCATTGAAGCAGTATTCCAAATTTTATTCTTTAATAATTAGAATATAATGGAATTCCAATTCACCAAACCGTTTGTAATTTAATAATTAGACTTATCACACAACACACACGTACAAATTCAGTAATATGATAATCAGACTGATACTGATAAAAGACAAATACATACGTAGATTTGAACCCATTACAAATCAATTTCGCTTATCAACTTCATATTGTACACACAATTATCAATTTTTATGGGTGTAAATCGAACCCACAACATCTCACTGAGCAGTCAGGATCACTAAATCCACTGGTCAGTCAACTATTCATATTTTCAACAAGAACTCCTCGTTGGTTTAATGGTTAGCATACGCAACTGCCGATGAAGAGGTATCAGGTTCGATTTCCGGGTCGACCAAAAAATTGTTATAGAGTTTTTCTGATCTGATAGATATGCTTAATAAGAGTCTTAACCCCTGTATCTTGGAGAGTAGATAAAGTCGTCGGCCTTGCGCCTAATCTTTCCCTAGGCATGTCGGATAACCGTCCTATCAGGTTGTAAGAGTGAGGGAACAGAGAGTGCACGTGTGTTTACACGTATACTTATGCACTATAACTCCCGTGTAGTTGTCCCGGATGTTGTCCGTTGAGGCTGACTGCCGTTCCCGAAGTCACCTAGGAGGATAATTATCACAACAAAGAAATATAATATTATGTCTTCTTTATTTCCTCATGTAAGAAGCGAATATAACAATTCAGAACAAACAATATTCTAAGAAATAGTTACGAACCGACGGAGAAGTAACCAATACATTATTATCTAGTATGTAATTTATCTACGGAAAAGATTTTCCTTGAAAGCAATAACCTTCGGGTAGTAATGAAAGATGCCAACTGATAATATCAAGATATAATAAGCGAAACTGTTACTATCGTAATAGTGTGGTACTGAAACATCGGTATACCTACTTGTATAGTACAATATATTTTTTATTTACTATGAAGTTATTGTAGTTTTGTTTGTTTGTTGTATTTTACGTTAATATTATTCTAATTTTATCTTTAATATAGTACTCCGTGTGGCGATGGATTAGAATACATAGTGTTATCACCCCTGTTCATCCCGTGGGTGACGTAAGAGGCGACTAAGGAAACAAACTATTCAGGAAAATATCATTACAAAGAGAAGAAAAACTTGAAACAAACCCTATTCCAATCCGTTTGGCCAGCGTGGGCCAAAACCTCCTTGCTCAGGAGAGGCCTATGTCCAGCAGTGGACTGTAAAAGGCTGTTGATGTGATATATATATGATATTCAGTGCAAAAAATCTGTAAATTAAACTACTTGACTCAAAGATGTAGTGTCAAAGATTGAAAAAGACATATTTTGATGGTTTGAACACGTAGAGAGGACGGATAATAGAAGACTCGTGAAAGGAATTTATATAGTGAATGTGTGTGGAAGTATTGGAACAGGTCATCCACGATGAACCTTTACCGACCAAATTGGTGCTGTTCTGAAGAAGGAACATGTGAAAAGTACCAGGAACCGACGAGCATGCAAGTAGCCATTGATGAATGTGGACGAAGCAAAAGAGGTGTGTCAGGACCATAGTAAGTAGAGATCAATTGTCTCTGCCTCTCCGGGAAATAGACGTAACTTTTTTAATTTAAATCGGTATTAGAACAGTGAAACATTTAAGTTTCTGTACGGTAAAATTTTTTTTTTTGAATTGGGTCAATTTTTTAGTATTATTAAAAATATTTTTCACTAGCCTAAGTAAATAAAGTGGTTTTTTTTTCAAATGAAATAGAAGGTGAATAAACACATCGGTCACCAGGTGTAAAGTAACTATCGTACCAGCAACTGAAATGTGTAAATCTGCTTATCTTTTTATTTTCACACCACTTTAAGGATCCCAACATTGTAAATACTAGTTGACTTGTGCAACTAAGTCTGATGCGCCCGCAGATTCGCCCGTAGTGTGATGTTATATAGCGTGATCAAATTTTATTTACCAAAAAAAGATTTTAGTAAGCCAACCAATGCTAAGATTTTTTTTAGAACTTTAAAGAGGAATGATTCGTCCCACACTATTTCTGTGAAATTTTTAGCGCTTTACGCTGCAAAAATTCTTAAAAGGAATACTTTGTCCCTTATTTACAACACTTTTCATTAATGCTTAGCTCCCTTTAGTCCATTCAATATAGCCAATAGCTCTTCTCGATAATTGGACTATCTAACAATGTAAAAACTCTCTAAATTGGACCAGTAGTTTTTGAGATTAGCACTTCCAGTCAAAAAATCGAAATATTCACCTTTAAAATATCAGTATAGATATGAAGTTTGGCTACATCAATGACGTCTGTAAGGTTCCAAAGGTAACCAATACCAGTATAACCGTACTGAAAAATGAAATTCAAATAAAGAACAGTAGAGAATGTACAGAGAGATGTGAAACACAAACTTTTCACTTTTCATTGCATATCTATTTTATTATTAGACTTTTACGCAACAAGTCAATGAACTCTCCTGGCCAGCGGCAGCAATAACTATTGCTTGACGAATGAAAAATAGATTCAAGGTTTCAAAAGATTTATCTGAAAGAAATATTCATTGTAAAAACAGTACTCATTCTACTTCAATTGTTGTATGTTCTTCTATCACTACGCGGATAACGACATTACAAAGAGAAGAAAAACCTCGACACAAACTCTATACCAACCCAAAACTTCCTTGCTAAGAAGTGTATCTCCAACATTGAATTACTCAAACTTGATATGATGATGTTGTTGTATTTTTCTCACTTTTCAATTGCAATTTTGATGCCAACTGGAGTTCTAAGATTAGATTTCAAACAAATTAGGGCTTTTGTACACAACACGTAATATTGTCATTAATCTTGTGGAAAACGTTCTCAAAACAGCCTTGAAAAGTGCTTGAAGTTACCTGAGAATGCGTAAAAATGAAATTGCAATTATTGTTTTACGAAAAGTTAGAACACAGAAGGCAGCGCTCTTCAAGAGTCTTCTAAAGCTAGCTGTAATTGTTTTATTTGTGTATCATATTTTCAATATATACCTTTTTCCATCAATGACAGTCTTGACGTTTTTATATTCACATCGAAGATTACAAACAAACATTGTCTCTGTGTGATGATAGATTAAGAATACAAGATGTCAGCAACTCAATTCTTCCCATGAGTATCGTGAGAGGCGACTAAGGGAAAAAAATATGCTAGACAACATCACAGCCAAGAGAAGGAAAACTTGAAAGACCCCTATACCAGCTCGTCTGGCCAGCGTGGTATGGTAGGCCAAAACTATATAAGGAGAGGCCTATATTTATTTTTTTTTTATTTTTTTTTAAGAGTCTGTCAAAGTAGTACTACTCTGCCTGCTGGAAAGCATGAATAACATCCAAGAGTTGTAGTCACCAAACCACTCATTGTGAATGCAGACAATGCAGTATGGTGACCCATACAATGCAGTATAGCGGCCCAATAAATGCTTTTTCACGCCACGCTTGGGGTCGTAAAAGGCATGGCAGTCATCGTGGCATTGTATTGCACACACTTGCCTCGACAACTGTCACCCCTGCATCAATGGATCTTCGGTCTTGCACTCACCAACGAAATACGACAGCACTTATGCTGAGTTGGTTGATCTTCTATGGGAAGATAGTACTGCTCCGGTCGAGCTAGCACTTTCGTGCTGAAATCATCGTGGCTCTACTAGCTATTATGTCTAGGAGTGGACCGTTGATGGTTAATGAAATGAAAAAACACGTCTTGAAATTAAACCGAAGAATATTCATGTTCGAAATTAAGATTGCCCTATTTCTATTCCTTTCTATTTCTTATTCAATTTTCATGATTTTGTTAGAAATATTTATTACACAAGTTCTAAGTCGAGGACACACAGAATATTACCAGGCAGATGACTATGTAACGTTAAAATAATTATTATAAATCTAGTTTCTTTTGTTAGTCCCAGTTTTGTTAGAAACATTATAATGTTCATTGTTAAACAATTTTCAATATTTTTGTTATTTCTGATTAATACAGTTTCGGTTTTGACATGAATTAGGACAACGCGACCTCATATTTTGATGTATTTTTTTACAATTAGACCAAAAGAGGCCATCATAGAGTATTGTGTCACGTTTAAAAAAGATATTTGTATTCTTTACAAATATTAATAAGTTATAAATGATATACGCGTAAAATGAAACAACACATACAGCAGGAAGAGAAATGAGTTTCAACGTTTTCAAACGACGACGAAAGATCGTCTTAAGTGGGCTGGAGAGTTCTTACCGAGTTAAAAATGAATTCACCTTATTTCTGAAAACTTGTAAATGCTTTTTATGATTTCGTAGAATGAAGGCAACAAAGTTATAGTTTATTTGCCACGATGGTTAAAAGTAAAGTGTTTAAGAATATTTTAAATTTACAATACGAAATTATAACTCATATCCTTTTCCAAAGTTGGTATAGTGTCAAGTCTTAGAGGTTTAAAATACCTTCAAGAGAAACCAAGAGCCGTATCTCTTTGAGTTTTTGTCTTTGTTTAAAATTTTAACCATCGCCGAAAAGTAGACCTTTAAAATGCCTCTGCCTACCCCTCCTGGGAACATGTGTGATTGTGTCTATGTTAGAGTCATTTTTAGTCATTGCTGTTTACTTAGAGGTTTCAAACTCTATAATATACAACACAAAAAATTTCAAAGAACCAACAGAAACTTCATTTTGCTTAAATAATATTTTAAATAGATAGCTATTTTTGTTCAGCCAATGCGAATGAATCTGAGATCTAGACAGTTCAGTCTGTATTTAAATCATAATATTATTTAGAAAAGAAATCTTTTTATAGTGGTTAACTCAGCGACACCATCATACACATTTCTATTTGTGAACAGCTATTGCTAAGTTTTATGTGAAATACTTCTTAGTACTGACACTGCTTTTATTCGATGATTAAATAGTTTTAAATGAACTTAGAAAGTATTTGACTGCCTTTTTGGTCCTAGTGATTCATTGACTGTACACAGTTGGTCTAGTGGTTTAAGCGGTCACCACACCGCTCTCTAGTTTGCGCTAAGTGTTGCGAGTTCAAACTCTACGTGGGTTAGCATTTTGTGCGATCCACAAATTATTGTTCTGAGTCTGAATGTACTTTGTGTCCGGTTCTTAAATATTTTAAAGTCCCCGCGACACAGGATTTGTTCCTAATGCGGGTGTCATCTTTCTAAAAAAGAAAAAAATTAAAAAATAGTTCTGATTGCTAAACCAGAGGTAATGGGTTTGATTCTCACGTCGTGTAATGAGTGTGATCATGATCATATATACATACATATATCATATATAACGTATACATATAGTTGTAAAGAAATACCTAAAAGTATGTTTGTAAGTAATTTGATCGGTCCATGTGGTGATGGATTAAGAATACATAGTGTTACCACACCCATTCATCCCGTGAGTATCGTAAAAGGCGACTAAGGGACCAAGTATACAAGACAACATCATTACAAAGAGAAGGAAAACCTGAAACAAACCCTATTCCAAACGGTCTGGCCAGCGTGGCATAGTAGGCCAAAACCTCCTTGCTAAGGAGAGGCCTACGTCCAGCAGTGGACTGTAAAAGGCTGTTGATGAAGTAGTCTGAATACCCTATTACAGGCTCTACTTAGTTTGTGATCAGACGGTCGTGTTTGAGATTCAATCGATTTCATGTTATCTTATGCGAATAAATGATTTTCAAGTTCATATTTTCTTCTCTTATCAAATTTTGAGATATACATTCGTCATTTTCACTGTCATTATTAACTGCCTTAATAATAATATCATAAATATTTTAGATGATGTTCCTTATTAGTATAAAATTAAAAATATATTAAGCTATTTCAATATCAAACCGTAACAAAAGCTCGACATTTTAATAAGAAATATAAATTAAAATGGATCTGAAACCAGTACGAATACAAAATAATCCAGCAATAGTTAATTAAGTCATTAGAAGAACTGTAATTCCTGGCTGGAACGATTTTTATTGGAATTAACATGAAGCCAGTCAGCTTATTAAGAAGAAATTCCTCGTGGAACAGAATTTCGCTAGCGTAATCGTATTTGACTTTTATAACAACACATTAAAGTTTATTTTGAAATTATATTGCACTTTGAATGTGGTGCATAATGAACTTTTGTGTTGTACAAGAAAAAAAAAATCATTTTTTGCTTTTATCGCATCCGAGATCATTTTTATTTTTTGTAGACTATGAATGAATGGTTTCATTCTAATTGATTTACTTGCAACTGTACTTTCATAAAATGAATTCGCTATAAATATCAATCCAATGCTTTTTACTGTAGGTATACAATTGAATTGGCAAAAGCATTTCTATTTAAAATTCATTGACGTAATTACGATATGTGATTGCGTTGGCTATTGTAACCTACAGATATTAATATTACTTTTACTCACTACCTCGTACTGACCTTACGCAACAATAAACAAAGAAGATTACAACAGCCACTCTAGTGTTTCTTTGTAATTGATCAAAAATACGGAGTGTCATCACCTCTACTCATCCCACGGATGTTGTAAGAGGTGACTAAGGGGCAAAGAACCCAGAACAACATCACTTGCAGTGGAGAAAATCTTGAAACAAACCCTTTTTTTAACGTGTGAATACCCTCATGGGCCGTTACCCACCAGGAATCGCACCGACTAAAACCATACGGTGTATCACTCAGCACCTGGAATTACTGATATTAAGCCATCCGGACCTCTCCAAGAGCGGCTAGCTACTGTAGCGGATGGAGAGCTCACTCGACGATGACCGACTGAAGAGCCTCCACGGTGGCAAAGTCAGCACGTGGCATCTCCAGCTGTGGCGACCAACGAGACATAGTGGCCCGACGGGAGGCCACCCGGCCTAAATGACTCTAGTCTGTCTGATGATGAGCATGAGTAGAATCCAATAGTTGTCGTCACCATACTCATTGCGAATGCAGACAATGCAGTGTGGTGACGCACACTGTAGTGGCCTAGTGAGATGCTTTTTCACGCTTCGCTCGGGGTCGTAAAAAGCATGACAGTCATCGTGGCAGTTAAAAGTGTAACACACTTACCACGATAACTGTCATCACTGTATCAGTGGCCTCCGGTCCCTCATTCACCAACGAAACACGACAGCACGGATGCTGTCACTTTAGGTTGGTCTTCTGTGAGAGGATAGTACTGCCCCGCTCTAGCCGGCCCGTCCAGTGCTCAAATTAGCATGGCTCTACTACATACTAAGTAATAAATAAAATAAAATAACTAAGTACCATAAAAAGAAGTACACACTATTTTGCTGACCGCATCTTACTGCATACTTATCATTTATTTGGATGTAAGAAAAATTTATTACTTGTTTTAGGGGACTTCTCGCTAGATATCAAGGATGTGACTCTAGAAGATGATGGGGTGTATCAGTGTCAAGTTAGTTCTGCATTGAAGAACGGTAAGTGCATGTTCAATAATTTCTATTATCAGTCACCAAATAGCTGTTAGATGTCTTATAAAAAAAACGTTAATTTGTTTTCTATACGCTTAAAATTCAAACTATTTTGGACCAATTGATCTCAAATTTCAATCCAATGTACAACGCGCTTTAGTTTAGTTCCTCAGTGAAGCTGGACAAGTTACAGCTAGCTAGTTATTGAAAACACAACAAATATACTCCTATGAAGTCCTATGAAGTGAAGTTGTTTACTTAAAAACAGGACCTAAATTTTTCTCAATAAGTTTGATTGATGAATATTCATAATTTTCATTATGTAACATTCAGTTAAACAAAAAACAATATCTGATAACCATATACATAGGTATTCAAAATATATTGCAAAATGATACAGAGCATTTGAAATGATTATCTGAATATATCTTTAGTCACGTATTCCGTTTATCGACGTCAAATGCACGAATGATTTTCATGTTATGAACGAAAATTCAGAAAGTTATTGTATTTTGTGATACTTAAAAGTTTATGTTTCTCTCGAAACTTGTTAGCTCTACTTTAAAGCAGCTTAGAAGCGTAGTTACGAATACGCTAAGTACATGTTCATATTATCAATTAAACTTATTTCACAGCTTCCAATCTCCTTTAAGAGACAGCTGAGTTTAGTCTATGATAAGAATCCAGTACATTATTTACAGATGCAGCACCACCAATTCGATCTCGTGACGCACGACTGACGGTTCTCGTCGCGCCAGATGCTCCTAAGATTTTGAGCGGGGCATTCATAGATGCTATTGAGAACCAAACTGTAAATATCGAGTGTGTGTCTAATGGTGGGAAACCGGCAGCAGAGGTTCGTAATTAACTTTAGAATATTTTTTTAATCTGTACTCCAAAGAATGATTTTTAAGTCTTGTCCACTCACATGACGTAGTAGAGTAAAATGACACTACTACATTATCCGTACACTCAATACGAGTATACTCGTAACATTACAGTCATGTAACATTCAACTCGTGATCCCCAAATAGAATTAAAAGTAAGGTAGAAAGATATTGAAGATTTCATTTTACTCTCTGTGTACAGATAACTTGGCTCGATGGTAACCAATCAGTGATAAAGAAACCAGTGAATAACACCCAAGAACTTCTACCAGATGGACAACGATACTTAGTGAGGTAATTTTTTGTTTTCATAAAAGAGGTTTTTCTCACTTATATATATTATATTATTAATGAAATTACTATTAATAGCCTACGACAGTGACTCTACTCTGCTTGATGGAAAGCATGAATAGAATCCAAAAGTTGCAGTCACCATACTCATAGCGAATGCTGACAATGTAGTATGGTGCCCCCCCACTATGGTGGCCTATTACGATTTTTACGCCTCCCTTGGGGCCGTAAAAGACATGACAGTCATCGTAGCATTGTATTGCACACTTACTACGACAACTATCACCCCTGTATCAATAGGTCTCCGGTATCGCACTCACCAACGAAACACGACAGCACGGATGCTGCCGCTTTAGGTTGGTCTTCTGTGAGAGGATAGTACTGCCCCGCTCTAGCCGGCCCGTCCAGTGCTCAAATTAGTGTGGCTCTACTACCCGGAAAGTCTTATACCATCATCTTATATGAGTTTTTGGTCTATGCGGATTTTAAAATAAGCTCATTATTTTAAATAATCGTTGTGTGTTTGATGTATTCAAATACATACTGACATAAACGTTGTATATATTATTATATTGCGTACAACCACAAATTGTAGTTCCTTTTAGCGATCATATGTTAATATTTATCCAACGTGAGATAAATGAATGTAAAAAAAGCCTTTTGATATTCTGGTACATTTCCTTCACTTATTTCGGCTCTTTTTAAATAATTTAAATAATGAATTTGCCTGCACAACGTGACATTTACTAACAGTATTGATTTCTTGGTGGAATATTAGAATTTCCTATAGTAGTATTATATAGTAGAGGTTTCCTATAGTACATTTAATTAATCAATTTAATATATACATAATATATATGTTTTACATTTAATAATAATTATGTTTTGGCAATAGCAAATGTTAGCGTCATATCGTTTGTTATAAATTTTAAAGAATTAATAGTTTTTTATCATATGCGAAATTAATTTGATTTAAATTTTTCAACTATATTGAAACTATATCACTGTGCAAAGCAGGTAACTGTTTGAAATAGGATCGATATTAACTAGAATCTAGAATCCAATAATTATTTTTTTGTTAATATTTGAACAGATCTTTACCTGTATGAAGGTTAAGCAATTAATATAGTGTAGTGTTCAAACGTAAGATACACTATGTAATGTTACGGATTGTCAATGGCAGGTCAGTGTTGCGGTTAACACCTAACAAAAGTCACCACAACCAGACAATCACGTGTCAGGCTCAGAATACAGCTGACAGAGCGCCGAGGATGGCTACGGTACATATCGAGGTAAGATCAAACACGAAGATAAATTTGTAAAGTATATTTATGTAATAAATGTATTCCGTTCAACTGCCTCTTTAGTTTAGCGTATGTACCTGTCGATCACTCTTGATCGACAGTCTCGGGTTCGATTCCCGAGTCGGGTCAAAGAGTGTTATTGAGTTTTTTCGGTTACGGAAATACTTAATAACAGTCCATAAGTTGGAATGAGGGAACAGAGAGTGCACTTGTGCTTACGTTCATACTTGTGCACTGTAATATCTGCACGTATAGTATGCTGATTTTCGCTGAGACGACGCCGTGGTCGGAATCAGCAAAGAGTACATTATCATCAACAGTGCCGGATTAAGAATATGGAGCGTCACCACCTCTATTCTACTGGTGGGTGTCTCAAGAGCTGATTCACGGGCCAAAATACTCAGGACAAATAGCATTGCAAAGAGAATGACAACTTGACATAAAACCTATACTAACCCGTCTAGTATAGTAGACAGAAACTGCCATTCTAAGGGGGGATTCGTGTCTATGCTGATGATTAAATATATTTTATAACAGCTCTTTGCTTACAGGTAAAATATGCACCAAAAGTAAAAGTGACAATAAGTTCGGGAATGAACAAAGGCAAGATACGTGAAAACTCTGAGTTGAGAGTGCAGTGTGACGTAGACGCAAATCCGAAAGCGCAGAAATATTTGTGGTACATCAACAGCAATCCAGTCGTCGGGGACTATACTGATGAAATGGTAAGTTTCCAACTTAAGTCTTATTTATGTCAACTGTCCATTGTCCACTGTTGAATGCAGATCTATAGAAATGAACCAACCAATTTAAACTTCAATAAAAGAACTTAATCCAGTTCAAAGACTGGCAATCTATTTTTTAATTTTATTTTTACTTTATGGACTTAAAAAGAGACAAAGGCGGACTTAGTGCCGTAGACATTTTCTACCAGTCGACCTTAGGACCATGCAGAGCCAAAACAAAGTAGATGCATAGAAACTAAAATTAAATTTTATGAAAAAAAATATATGAATATACATACATTATATAATGAATACACAATGTAAATTAAGGTATGTATGTGTATGTGTTTACGAAATATTGCCACAAATTTAGAGATATTTAAAACCTTGATCATTTTTTGCCATCTGGATTTTTATGATATGGACGACAATAGCCACTTAGCTTCAAGAGACTTCTGATATATATATTAAATGTGTATCTATATGCCTATCTAATATAGATGTAGATAAGCATATAGATGTTCATTTAATATAAACTACTCAAAACAACTTAGGGCCCACTTGATTTTTTTCGGAACTTCGACCGTAATATTTTTATTGCCTGCTGATTTGTAAATTGAAGTGTGTAGACTCCAAGTGCATATGTTTACACATGGTCACACGTTTGGAATGTCACGTTTAGGGTGGTTCCTAAGTGGGTAGACGGAAAAAACTAAAAAATGGGTCAACTCAGCGTTTACGAACTTTTCTAATCACTTGTGTTCTGCATCTCATAACAAACACAAGTTGATATTGTATCGTTGTTTATCATTTGCTTCGGTGTTATTGCTTTGTTTAAAATAACAATGCCCGGATTTCGACGTCATATGGACCTGGAAACAGCTTCCAGAGCTGTAGTTTTGCTTCAAGAGGGCAATTCACAGAGATCGGTAGCTTCACGCCTCGGTGTGTCTAGGCATGCGATCCGAAATGTTTGGGAACGTTATCAGGAGACAGGTAGTGTTGCCAGGAGACGAGGTGGTGGTAGAAATCGGGCCACCACTTCCCAGGAAGATCGGTACGTTCGACTTACTGCACGTCGTGAGCGCACTGTGACAGCGCGTACCTTACAAAATCGCTTACGTGATGCTACTGGTACCCGTGTACTCTGACCAACCGTATATTCTGACCAACTCGCTGTGAATATGGGATGACATGAGGTTGGATGACCTGTTGGACGTAGCTGGCGGCGTTTACGTTGCCCTCATCCAAGAATACCAGCTCAGTTTTACCCAGTAGACTGATTCCACCCCACACCATAATACTGGGTCCACCAAAACGGTCAGTTTCTCGAATACAAGGATCCTCAAAACGTTCCCCTGGTTTTCTCTAGACACGTACCCGTCTGTCATCACTGAAAAATTTAACTTTAGACTCATCTGTAAAGAGCACTGTTCTCCAATTGTCCATGGTCCATTCGAGATGTTCACGTGCAAACCTTAAACGCGCTGCACGATGTGCCCTGGTTAATTTTATTCGCACAGCGCGCATTCTGGATCTTTGTTGGTCTTCATGAAGTCTGTTCCGTATGGTTTGATCGCTTACACGGGTACCAGTAGCATCACGTAAGCGATTTTGTACGGTACGCGCTGTCACAGTGCGCTCTCGACGTGCAGTAAGTCGAACGTACCGATCTTCCTGGGAAGTGGTGGCCCGATTTCTACCACCACCTCGTCTCCTGGCAACACTACCTGTCTCCTGATAACGTTCCCAAACATTTCGGATCGCATGCCTAGACACACCGAGGCGTGAAGCTACCGATCTCTGTGAATTGCCCTCTTGAAGCAAAACTACAGCTCTGGAAGCTGTTTCCGGGTCCATATGACGTCGAAATCCGGGCATTGTTATTTTAAACAAAGCAATAACACCGAAGCAAATGATAAACAACGATACAATATCAACTTGTGTTTGTTATGAGATGCAGAACACAAGTGATTAGAAAAGTTCGTAAACGCTGAGTTGACCCATTTTTATTATAACATTAAATGATGAGTGAGTAGACCGAAGTAAAGTATAAAAATTGAACTCAATCATATAACCTTCAACAGTATAAACAATCTCAATAACACTTGACAAAGCAAACACATATATCAACTTATGTAGTAAGCCTGGATATCGTATCGTTATCCCTAACCTACCGTCCGTTTCTAGTGCTCGGCTAGCAATGAAGAGATGATCAATATTTCTATTGCGAGCTGCGTATTGGTGAATAGAAATCGGTTGTACCAAAACACTGGAGTAAACCATGCTTCAATGGTTTGGTACAAGTGATTTTCAAAACTTTTGATACTGAAATAATTGCCTAACAAGTTATTATTTCTAATATTTTTTTTATTTTTCTATATATATAAATATTTGCGTTTGTAACATCAATGTTATGTTGTACTACATTATTAAAATGAAGTATGGACAAATGGACTTGCAGACATGATGTACATGTTTGAATAAGGGTTCGTTTTTGTCATTTTGACGAACTTTTTTAAATGAACTGCTGATTTAAAATTAAAAAGTTACCGAACAATTAGGAAAAATAACGTAAAATTTAAAATTTTTCATACTTTAGATGTTTATTATTATTTATCATTATTGTATAAATATAAAATAAGCCAAGAGATGAGTCGGCAAGTTGTAGACGTAACAATTCGCAGTCTTATCGCTCTCGGCGATTTTTTCGAGACAACCTTAGAATAGATATGTATTACACTCAGTCTTAAATACAAACACAGTAAAATAGTATGCATTTTAAAGCGAAAGCAAAATCCGGAAGCTTATAATTTGACATGCTTTACTTATTTCAAATGTACCTTTAACTGTACACTGCAAGCAATTTCCCTGAATAAAATAACAAGTTGCTACGGTGTTTTCATAACCTTATGCCTGCAGAAAGTTATGTAGATATGTAAATTTTTGAACGCAACAGTCATATATATAGTAAATTGTCGGTTCTCATGTGCCGTGAAATTCAGTGGAATGGCTAACTTAACGTTTATTGCACTCTGTTGCTTAATTAACGACATCAAAGTTGAAATTGCTGCTACTGTTGCAGTTTGTTGCTTTTGTTCTCTCTATCTTTGTTTAGTTTATGCTATGATATTTTAACTTTAAATGTACTTGTCTTAAGTTTAGCTATTTGATGTACTTATTATTTAGTCTTTTGGTCGAGTAATTTAAATCTAAAACTTTGTTGATTTTTCTTAAAAAACGTGGAAGTTATTGAACGATCTGTTAACATGCACATGAGGCACTTGCGTCTAATTTTGTAGAGTAATCATTATTATGTAGTAGACTACATAAAGTTTAGATTCATTGATATTAAGCTTGGAAAGAAGTTTTTAATGTTACTCATGTTACAATTTGTTACAGTCAGTTGAATTCAGTGTAAACTTAGCACATAATTTTCATGCTTTCTTTGTTCTAGATTATCTTCAACGTTTCCCGCAAGCACCATAACGCTTTGATCAGATGTGAAGTCACCAATTCCGTTGGGACGAGTGAGGCGGATATTTCTTTGAAAGTCACATGTAAGTTCAGGACTTTTCTGTACTTTGTATTAAACTAGTTATTTCTAAGCGTGTTGTAATTTTTTTTACATGTTTTTAACTTTGAATTTAATGAACTTCTATGCAACCATTCATCCCTTTCTTAATAAAATAAGATAATAAAATATATCAGTTGCTTAAATTTCAAAATTGTAGACTCACTGATTTTGGGCATTGTGTTCATGAATCTATGAGTCAGTTAGTCAATTTTATTTGCACAGACTATGATTGTAAATAATATTTACTCTTTTGGAAAAAAAATATTTACTCTTTTGGAACATCATTAATAATAATAATAGATATAGTGTATGAATATGGTTGTCAATGCCATAATAATAAATATACCCTTTTAAAACTGTAAATCAGCGTAAAAAATAGGGAAATAGGTCATTGTATCATCTAGATCAGTATAAAAATATATTTCTACCGAACTATTCAAGAGACTAGGCCACGCCGAATTACTTCTTAAAACGAACCACTCGAATAATTAATACATCCACACTGTAGCTTAGAATTTTATAAATTGATATATTGTTCGAGCACTTGCAACGTTGTACACTGAAATGCATTTGTGTCTGAGTATTGGGTAATCATGATTTCGATATTTTTATCACTCATCCTTGAACTTTGAATTCAGAATTTTTAGGATAGTGATGATTTTTTTATGATATTTTCTTGTTATTTGCAAAACACACATACACAATTTTGGTAAATGGTTGTTCAAAAAGTACTAGATGTTAAGTATTTTTTACTTCTGCATAGAAACTTGCTACAAAAGTTATCATCTCATCATTATCTTGAGTTATGTATGACGTCAGGTGCCCATGATGTGGGCGCTTCAGCGTTACAACTTTAGCGTGTTCGATCATCAACATAAACATTCTGGCTATTTCTCGAACTGTGTTGAAAAACTACGAGTGACTAGCACGAAAAATATGCAGCTGAATCTAGGGACACTGTTCTTAAAATGTTTCGGCTGATATTAGATGGTGAATAAATATCCAGAAAATTGTGGACAATTCAAAGTTAAATTGAATATGATAGTACATTATTTCTACATTTTGTTGTATTCAAAAGACAAATCAATGAATTCGCCACTCAATTTTATGCGCAAATAGATGTTCTTTTGAGCAAAAAATGCTAATACATAATTGTATATGTTCTAAGCTAATAAATAAACTGTAATCTGTAGTTAATATATACCTCACATAAAGAATATAAGTTTATAGAATCTTATTTCTCATAAGAACAATTTACTGTTAACTTATATGAGATACGATTTATTATAAATAAAACTTAGTGTCATCTTGTGACAAACTATGCGTTTACTAATTAAAAATCATAATAACATTCCTACTAATATTATAAATGCGAATGTAAGTTTATTTGTTACGGTTTCACGCGAAAACTATTCAAATGATCATCATGAAATTTTGTGCACATGTTCTTTGAGGTATTAAAAGTAACATAAGATACTTTGTATTAGAAAAAAAAAACAAAAAAATAAATTTATTTAAAATGATCTGTTACGAAACTAAATGTGGCAGACCAAATTCCACTCAAGCGAAGACGCGGGCATAAGCTAGTACAATATAAAAAGGCAAACTAATTATAAAGAACATAACACGAAACTTTTAAGATTTGGAATATTGTCTCCAGATCCACCAAAATTCAGAACTAAACCTCAAGACGTAGCAACAGAAATCGGTTCTTCTGTAGTTTTGAGCTGTGATGTAGATGGACAACCTCAGCCTGAGATCAAATGGCTATCTGAAGTCAAACCTGGACAGATAGAGGTAAGTGAATACCATGATGACAAGACAGTCACCACCAAGTGAATACTACTTTGAATATTCTTTAAATTTTATCTATTTGTCTTATTCAGATTTTAAACCTTGTATTAAAAAAGAAAATACGTTGGTAATCAGTACTTAAGTAGTGCCTTGGCAAGAGAGTTGGAAAGAGATTCGATAGTTCAATGTTTACTTTTTCAAGAAAGTGAACATTCAGTACCCAATCACGATTATATTAAATAATTCGAACTATTATAAACTCAGACAGTGTTGTGTGAACCTACTGTTTTTCCAGCAGTTACGAGTGAGAGCTCCAAATTTAAAGCTGCACGTTACGAAAAATACAGCTGGTCGATACATCTGTAAAGCAAATGTAGATGGGTATCCTGAAATTGAAGCTGAGGCTATTGTCTTTATTAAAAGTAAGTGACAGTTTTAATTTTTTTATAAATGCCTTAAAGTTATGGCATGGCACCTCTTAGTCATTTTATCCTTAAATGACTTTTCTATTTTTTTTTTATCTTGGTTTTTTTTTCGTTACCTCATCAATTGTTTGTTTCTGTTATTTTATTAATTTTATAATAAAACTTTTTTATTATTATAAAATAACGTTTAGTTTACATTTAAAATATTATTTCTAACACTCCTTTTTTAGAAAAATATTTATTTTTATTAAACAAAACTTTTTCCTTTGTCAATAATTATAAAATATGTAATTTGAGTGCTTTGATTCATGGGAAGGTGCATAAAATAGACTAATGAGTATAAAAAATTGTAGTTTGTCAAATAGTATCATTATTTTTTATTGAAATTATAAAAAGATTATTTTATGATATCACGAATACCAAATTAAGACTTACAATAATGAAAACGTACAAGAAAAATACAATACTTTTTTTATCTGTATAGGTGCTCCAAAGATCTTATCAAACAGAACACAATTCGGCATGGAAGGCGAATATGTAACATTAGAATGTGCGGCACTATCAGTACCCAAGCCTGATGACATCAGATGGTACTTTGAGAATAGGGAG
This sequence comes from Hypercompe scribonia, assembly GCA_949316085.1. Classification (NCBI taxonomy): domain Eukaryota; kingdom Metazoa; phylum Arthropoda; class Insecta; order Lepidoptera; family Erebidae; genus Hypercompe; species Hypercompe scribonia. Next base: position 6,863,719 of record OX438992.1, on the reverse strand, counting down.
ATCAGTATCATCCAGGATCCGGTAAATAGTACAAAATGCTAATTTTTTGTGTAGTAAAGGTAGTAAAAACAATTTCTATATAAATCATTTGTTGCAGGATTACGCGACTTTGGAAGAGCGTCTTCCAAACGGGATAATAAAATCAAGTCTTGTGATTAGATCAAGTCAGTCGAAGCACTATGGACAATACAATTGTAGTGTTACTAATGAATATGGAAACGCAAACGTAGCGATCATGTTGAAACCGTTGAGTGAGTTACTATAATTCTAGAAACTGAGCTTGATTCGGTTTGTTTACTTATATTTGTGATCAAATTTGATAAGTTTTACTCAAATATTAGATTCAAAGTTACTGTAATGGTTTAATACCAACTTATTGAAAGTAAATATTCTAAACTATAAAAATATCATATTGATCGGTCTCTAATTTACAGGCTCTATTTGTTATGTTGGCTAGATACTGCAGGCTATACAGTAAAATTGGCTTGTATTTTACAGAATCTCTTCCTCTATACATAATATTGATTGGCGTGACCTCTGGCATCATTATTTTCTCCGGGTTCATTATCTTAGTCGTCGTCTGCCATCGACGCAGACGTAAAAAGAGTAGGATGAATGAAAAACCAGATGTAACAGTAACTACAGGAGATATGTACAAGGAGTCTGATAGGAGTTCTAATATCAGTGACCTGAAGCCTCAACTTCCACATAGTGATGGAAGCTATGAATTAGTAAGTTCATTGTCAATAACATACTGTCTTCTGATTCTCTTTTATCTTCTTTTTTCTATCTTAAGAGCCTGCCAAAGTAACTCTACTCTGCCTGATGGAAAGCATGAATAGAACCCAAGAGCTGTGGTCACCATACTCATTGCAAATGCCAACCCACGCTATGGCGGTCTTGTGAGATACTTTTTCACACCCCGCTTGGGAACGTAAAAGGCATGACAGTCATTGTGACAGTGTGTGTCTTATCTTCTATTCTGGTAGACCCAGGTTGCACCTGAGGGTCTAGGTCAAATTTGTTTCATATTAATTTACTTTCGCAATTAAGTGCTTTGTAATTAGTTATTTCAACGCGGCTTAATCTGATGATATAGTACATGCCCTAGTATCTGTTTTAACGAGACTAAATGGTAATGGTTACATTCTATTTATACGCCACGATGACCTTTTAACTAGTAAGCCAACCTCAAAATAATCTTGGGATTAAGGGAAAGAAGAATGAGTTAGATTTTGTGATTGTTTCTGTATAGCGAGAAACGTCCACGCTTATTAAAACAAAACACACTTTTACATCTGAATTATGAATGTAAATGAATTCTCATGAAATATATTATTTACAGTCAATTCCGTTTATAAATTACTGTATGCTCTATTAATGACCAACGGTCTTGGGACCAATGATCTAAGGACAAATAGAAACAAATTCTATAATAAAATCCGTACCGCAATACTCATTTTGTTTCTAATTTTTAACGAAACGGATTTCCTCCAGGATTACACAAGCTCGGAACGTTCAGACAGCAAGATACACGCGGGATTACCATTAGCCGGTCCTGTACATTTGCCGAACATACGCCACGATGACCCCTTGATGCAATTTCGCTACAGCAACGACTACTCCGATCCTGCTTACAGCGACACTTATTTTAAGGTTTGTTATTCTAGTATTTTTTTTTTATTTGTAGTAACTTTAAAAATTAATATCGAGTCAATTTTTTTTTATGAAACTTCAAAACCGTTCTATAGCAAGTTTTGTGTTATGTATTTTTTCAATTAAAAAATAATTACTATATTATTCTTAGACATATATATGGGGTCTACTCATTTAAGTTGAATTGTTTAAGATTTTTTGCTTTAAAAAGGCAACACCTGCATTAGAAATATACGAGTATGCTGTGTCGCGGCAGACCCAACAAATATATATAAAACTGACATAAAAAACACACAGACTCAGAACAACAATTTGTAGTTCACACAAGGTATTCTGATCTGTGTGGAGTTTGAGCCCAAAGCGGATATAGAACGGCAAGGTGACCACTTAACACCCTACACTGACACTACTACGATGCCCGCGTGGTCAAATTGTTTTTCTTTAAATTTGAAGCGTGACCATCTGCACAATTGAAGTCGTCTCCTTATCATTATAAATTATCTTGATTCATTAATTTAAATGCAAAAGTTAATAAATACAAACAAAGAAGAGAAATGCTTATAATCATAGCTACACATCTTGTAGAAATAATTTCACGAACCAATTTGTTAAGACGACAGTCAAGAATACACGTAGATGTACTTTAAAAGACTAAAATTGCAAACATAAGTCGCCATTCCTAATTCGTAATGTAATGTATTCCTTGTGTTATTTGTAATGTTTTGTAATTTTAATGTCAAACTCTCATTTAAATATCTTTGTGAGGCGTAAATGTAAAACGAAAACCATGTTGTTTTCGGTTTAATTTGTTTAGCGTACCTACAAATGTTATTTATTAATTAAGTAATTGTTATACGTAGTTGTTTTAGAAACTGTAAAAGTTATTAATTTAAGAGTTTTGGTAAAATGACACTAATTTTAATAATATTATATTTCATTTATTCTAACTTAATGACTAAATGTTTACTATGGAATAAAAGATACGGAGTGTCTTGTACACGTTACAAGAAAAAATTGGAAATGTCTGAATTTCTCTCGAATAAAATGTAGGTTTCATTTAGCACTAAATTTGATTAAAACTTTACTAAAGCGACTTTGACAAAATATACACCGTGTTGTGCTTGGGGTGAAAATTTACTTTAGTTTTTCATAACTGAAGTTGTTATTGACAAGGGTTTAATAACTTATAACGCATTTTTACACGATTTGAACTCATTTGTGTCTAACTGAAGCAATCTTAAGCTTTAACTTTAAGTGACTGGCGTAGTAGTTTTTAAGGTAGTAGAGCCGCGTTGATTTCAGCACGAACGGGCCGGCTCGACCGGGGCAGTACTACCGTCCCACAGAAGACCAACCTAAAGCACCAGCACCCGTGCTGTCGTGCTTCGTTAGTGAGTGCGAGACCGGAGGCCTATTGATGCAGGGGTGACAGTTATCGTGATAACTATGTGAGGCTTACACTGCCACGATGACTGTCATGCTTTTTACGTCTCCAAGGGTGGCGTGAAAAAGCATCTTACTAGGCCGCCATTGTATGGGTCACCACACTGCATTGTCTGCATTTGCAATGAGTATGGTGACCATAACTCTTTAAATTCTGTTCATGCTTTCCATCAGGCAGAGTAGGGTCACTTTGGCAGGCTCTTCATATAGGAAAAAAAGAAAAAAAAAACCTGCTACTTCGTCACTTCTTACTGCGCTACTACGAGATTGATCTCCACATAAGACAACACTTTATGTGGTCGACAATTATTGTTTCTGAGTTTATTTGTTCTTTGTGTCCATTTCATGAATATATATGAATGAAGTTGACGTCATAGTATACACCTATTTTTTAAGAAAAATGTCATTTTTTATGTCTCTAATGTTGTTTGGTTAAGAGTGTCGTAGTAACTAAATTGATACCATAATCTTTAATGGTAAGTATCACAATGCAATGTAATAATTATTTTTAATAGAATCCAGCGGGATATGTCTACGACTACCCACAAGGATATGCACCTCCTCCTCACTTGAGAGTGCAGTCCCCTAACCTTGAAGTCCCTCCACCAAGGTGAGTGTTACCTACTACTTATTTACTAAATCGATGAAATACTGTGGACATTGAGTCAATGATTCAGTGAGGGTCCATAAAAGCTACATATTGTAATTAATCTTTTTTTTTATTTTAAAAGCTGCAAGCTAAGCTTAAATAAGTAAACAGTAATATCATGAGGTTCTTTTTATATTTTTCATGGGTTTATAACATTTTCCAAGCATTAAAAAATACAGTAACGTGAATTAAATTCTTTTGAGTTTTGTTTTGCTCACTGTACTCAAAAGTTTGGTGAAAAATCGAAAAATCTTTTATATACATATTTTTTTCTTAGAAAGCTCTTGTAAATTTTCGAACTGGGATTGTTTAAAAATAATATAAAATATTATTTATAAAATAATTAATTAAATATCAATCTAAAATGATATATTATTTTTTCATGAATCACTTTCGTCAGTTTGTAAGAGTTTCACTTTGCAATAAAAATGTTTCAATTGAAAATTATAATGTGGCCCTTTATGATGTAAAAAAATGCTGTATTATATTACGGATTTTTTTTATAATATGTAATAAATAGTAACAACCATGTTTTGAAAAAAATCGTAGAGTGCGTATACATATTACTCTACAAATACCTACTGTACCTAATAGTACCTACTGAGAACATAAGCATTTAGGTACCTTTGTAGTAGGAATTTTAGTAATTTAAAATGAGATAGTTATTATTTGAAATCAATTAAATTCTAACAATATACATATATTAAATTTTAATATATATTAACAATTATTAAAATATGTCACGTAGGTTACACAATCTGTGGTCCAAAGTAAGGTCAAAAGATAAAATCAAAATATGAATTTAAAAAAGATAGTACGTAGAACGTAAAAAGTTTAAAACTTAGAAATAAATTGAAATCATAATTGAACATTCGATCAACAGTAAATAACATTTTAGTCTACCAAGATACGTTCTTGAAGTAACCAACTGTTAGAAATTGTTAAAAATCTTTTAAACTGAATGATCGTGGTCACTTTATCCCTTCAAAAGCGTCAAAAAAGGATTATAACACCAAACGACAATGTAAAACGTCTTTATTCCGGCCTAAAAACAGTCTCTCGCACAAATCCCCTTCTAAATCCCAAATCCTTTGTTAAGACTTGACAACATCATTCATTCAGAACCTTTTCCGACACGCAGGTCACTTCAAGGCTCATTGACGCGTAGTATCGACACCGCGTCCACATTACCGTTGTCAGCAGGCAATGGATCGCAAAACAACACTTTGCAACGAACGAGCAAGTCTCCAGACGAGACAGACGCTATTAATAATTTGGGACTTCCAGTTGGCGGAGATCGTAAGTGCAATGTGATATAAAGTTTTGTTTTAAAACTATTTTATTGATGTTAACATATTTAATTTACTGAAAAATTGTGCCACAATAGAAAAAATGTGCCAACAAACATCAGTCTTTCTTAAACTAGGTTAGGATTACCTTTTAGTCTACTATGACACGGCTAAATTCCTATTTTTGGAACGAAGTTCCATTTTGCGCGTTGAAAAAATTCAGACGAAAAGTTGTCACGACACTTTTTGCTATAGTGTAGTAAGCCGTGCGTTGTGCGTATATTTCTCTCTCTCTCTCTCTCTCTCTCTCTCTCTCTCTCTCTCTCATAGAATGCAAGCCAATTACTTTCATTTCGTCTTTCTATTTTGCTTTGAACAGTTTAGTGTCGCGACGATTATTTCTGTGTTTATAACTTAAAAGAAATAAAAAAAAATTACACAATCCTTACTAATTAATTAATTAAATTAATATTACTATTCCTTCACTAATTAATCGAAAGGAACTTTGTTCCATCCGGGTGGCCCTTGACACCTCTCATTTTTTTTTATTTACATAGAACGACTGCTGTCAGACCCCTACCACCTAGTAATAGAGGCTATCAAATGTCTGTAGATATACTGTTGTTGTCATTTTTCAAGCTCAAACTAGCTGTAACCATTGCCACAGGTATTCGTGTGATAACTGGGACCTAAGACTTAACAAATTATTCTAAGGCTTGGGACTATATTTAATATGTTAAGATTCATCACCCATCAGTAAACTGACCTGGCTAGAATTGATTATCTTTACAATATGCTAACCTACTCGTCTATATTTTATCTTAAAAAATTATACCACAAGAGATAAAAGAAGAAATTTTCGTAATGCATTTCTATCAATTCTAATGTCTTTGAAAGTCTAATTCAATGAGCTTAATGTGTGGATGCTAAGCTACATATAGGGTGGGCCAAGAGATCGTTAACATTTGAATCTAACATCTCACGCAAACATGTTACGGGAGTTCTTGGAACCAATGCTACTGGAGCCACTTGTCACACATCCAATGAGTTCCTGCCGGTGGTCAAAGATATGTTTCCGGAAAAGCTGATTTCCAGACGCGGCGACAGAAGTCTAGATGTGTTCCCAGCAGACTTCTTTTTATGTGATTATTTGAAGAATCATGTCTACATCAATAAACCAAATATACTACGTCAAGTAAAAGAAAAAATCAGCGAAGAGATGTCGGCGATCTCGTGGTCTCTTTGCCAACGAATATTCAAAAATTTCGTTTCTCGCTCGGTTTAGACAATTTAAGTTTTAAAAAATTAATGGCAGCTAATCAGCTTTCTTGTAAATAAACAACTTTAATAATGCATCAAATGATTTTTTTATGAGATTTTTTCAAATGTTATCTAATTCGTAGCCCACCCTATAGATTGAATACTGATTTGCGAAATCTCTGAATCACACGAATGCGATACAGTATTTTTACGCAGTCGGTCACCAAAACACTAATCAGCATTAAGGTCATTGTTAAAACGGGCCATAAGTTGGTAAAGGAGTTCAGGTAGCTAACGACTAGATACTTGATACACATAACGATTTTGTCCCTTAGCCCTTCGTCGAAATGCTACTCAGCTTGTATGTATGCCAAAGTTTAATTAGTTGGAACACCATCAATCCACCAATCACCTTCCTTGTATCAATACTTTTTCATAACCAACAAGTTTCGTAAAAAGAAAAAAATCTTAGTTCGTAACTGGTTTCGTAGAACGAGAATTTTTACTCCTTCATAGTTGGTTACGAACCATTGGTTTCGATGGCGACGTAACGATATTTCGTATTGGCACTTTGCAACTCAACCACGTACGTTTTGCTGTCCTTAGGTGTAACACAGTTATAAGAAAGCCTTTATCAGTAATGTGACCGCTTGAATGTTAACAAAATTAAATAGAACAGTAAACCAGAACTTTGGTAGGATAAAATACTATTATATTAATTTCTTTTTATTTGACCTGGATTTAGAACAAAAGATTTCATTATAACTTTAATTGTTTCTTACCTAGCAGCCCCACCGGCTCCAATATACGCCCAACCGAACACAAAGCCTCAACCCAACGTGGACTTAAGATACGCTGCCACTTATGGGAATCCGTATTTAAGAAATAGTAATATTGGTAAGTTGATAATAGTGAATATTATAGTTAATATTCAATTTCAATTATAATTAATTAAATTAAAGCCACCTTGGCTTTCACAAAAATATTCGTCAGTTACAAAAAACATTATCTTCCTTAAACGTATTTTTGATGACTAAAAAGCTCTGTTCAGACCACTTTCAGTGAATTTTGAAATTTAAGTGTAATTGATAAAAGTTAAAAGTAAAACAAAATACAGAGGATAAAAAGTTACATATTTAGTGTGATATTAAAAACATATATATGTCTATATTATATATCTTATTTTGAATAAACTCTCATCCTTTACAAAGAAATCTCAATACAACGATTAATCCAAAAAGTTAAGTATTTTTATCAATATTTTATTTTGTGTAATTGTTTAGTATATCAATAAAGTAATCGAGTTATATCGAATTCTTTTGAATGTAATAAAATCGATCTTAAGCTGTAAGCAACTCATTTTCTTAAATTTAACACCTGTTTCACCTTTGATTAATATGTAATAAATTGTAATCATTTTTTTAACAGGCTACGGCAACCAAGTCCATACAGCCAAGCCGGCTGCGACCCCCGCACCCCCACCATACTCCGCAGTAAGGAGTTCAGTGGTTATACCAACAGGTAATTAGCTGCTAGCAATCATCTGCCGTTGTGGGGGTAAGCATTACTTGGTTACTGAGAATGCTGTGCCTGATAGACTGGACCAATCTTCCTTTTAATTTTTTTTCAACTTTCTAAATTAACTTACAAAGACAAAAGTCAAAATGAAGATAACAGCGGAGTTGTATTAACTATGTAAATTGATATTACTGAAATTTAAAACCACCATCTTCAAGGTTTTATGCCTTTTTATTTTGAACTTTGTCTTTGTGTATTGCTCTAATACCAGAATTTTTATAATTTCTTTTGTCATATTTAACTCTCTAATTACTACGGTAGCAAATTTTTTTTAAGTAAAAATCACTTTTTTTCATGATCTACTGGCCCATTTTAAATAGTTCAGTTCAGTATATAAGGTAGTGAATTATAAATAAGAAATTGCACATATTTTTTAAATTTTCATTTTTTTTCAAATATCTTTCATTTATATGTCAGAAAATTACATTTAAAAATTAAACTTAAATGAAAATTGAATTAATTTTAATTTCTACGAGAATGAATTAATTATTTTGTTGTATTGGTATAGTATTTTTGTAATAGCAGAATAATTTGAATAATTTAAATAAAATATTAATTAGTAACATATTGTGTCGAGTTTATTTATAGAATACAATGATATATTATTATACAGAATAAAGTAGTAAATATTTTCAAATAGTAAATGAAATCCTTGTATGACCAGCAGTAATTAGTTTTAATATTCACTTTTCTAATATTATTTCCCCTCAATAAAATAGATTATTTAAAGAAACACCTTGTCTTTTGCATGGCATATTATCTTCTATAGATTTTACATTAGTGATTTTTATTTTCCAGAAACAAGTTTTTTAACACTTCTATCAACCTAGATTTTAACCACTAACACTTGGCAAAATCTGACTCACACGCTTCGTTTCTACTATTAAGAGTATTAGCGCTTGATTAAAATGCTTCTAATATTATCAAATTTAAAATTTTGAAATTAAAAATTATTTAATTTTTAATTTTAAATAAAAAAACGTTATATTTCAATTAAACTTGAAAAATGAAATTCAAGCAAATAAGAAGCTTTTTGTTTTTTGTTTTATATGTACGAAAATATGTATCCAAAAAAATTAACACGGACAACGTCACATCATGTTTTTCTAATTCTGTGTTTCCCAAATATGTTAATCAATGAAATGGTATACGTACCAGTCAATAGTATGTTGCAACCCAATACGTAGATTGTCTTTAAAGCTATATTACTAAGTTCCATCTTAATACCAGCCAATTGTTTGCGTTTAGAAGTTACTTCGATATTACGATCGATCCGGCCACAACGGGCTTCTAAGTCGAAGTCGCATAAATCTCACTGCATTTGGAGTGTATAATTTATTACTACTTGTTACGGGGTTCGGTTTTATTTTATGAAGGTCTAACTTTCTTGTAACAGGTGCATTTGTGTTACCGTTCGAGTTAGAAACGATTAATTACGATCACAGACAGGATATTTGATTTTGAACTTTCTTATGAAAGTGTCATGACGATGATGATGACAAAATGACATGATTTTGAATAAAACAGACATAAGAAAATTATTAAAATTAATTGATTAATCGGATAACAGTTCCAATGAAGATTTTGTGTAATTTTTATTATTTTTTTTTTCATACTTCATGTATTTATTGAAATATTTAATTTATGTTAGTTTTCAATGAACAGTCAATTGTAAGTAGTCATAATATTTTCTATAGTTTATTCCAAACGATTTGACGATAGTAGATATCTCTTTTATAAGCATCTGTATACAATATACGTATTAATTCCTTTTTTGCACTAAGTATCTTTAAGACAAACACTTAATTTAATTGCTGTATAAAATAGTACTAAATTAAATTAAAGTTAGAGTATGACATAATATTCGACATTATCGTCGAGATGATTTCATTTTGTCGGCTAAACATAAGAAAGAGCTCATCAGGCAGTAGCACCTGGCAATAAAGATTATATTTCATTAAATTATTTGCCAACCAATTTATTTGCAAAAGCCATTCTCCCACCGACCGTGTCGTGTTATTAAAAGATTTTTTACTTACGGAAGATGTCAGTTACATAAAATATCTCGCCCAATTTGTATTCCGTATTAAAAATAATAAATGACCTTTCCCGCCTAACTAGAACGCTTTTTTCTCAATATCACTTAAGTTAATTGGTATAATTTTTCACAGGTAACGGCCAGACCCAAGCCACCCACGTATAGCGAAGGAGTACTGAGACAAGACTCGTGTAGTGTAACAAAACAAAGTCAGTGAATATCACATGTAGCAGCATTAGAGCGTGTATTAACGTACGAGAATTCACTCGTTGGAAAATGACTTTAAAACGTTCGTGTTTGATATCTGCTCTCGTTAGCATTTCGATGACTTGTTGTACTCAAAGAACATTTTTATTAAATACAGTTCATTGACTTACTGTATGTATAATATATTATGTTCCTATATTTTCAATGACTGAGGTGTATATAGAGTAGATTAAGTCTGACTGTCTGTTGACTTGTATAATTTTGTTATCGAAAACAAATATTAATTTCGAATCAAATTAATGAAAAGAGAAAAATGCCAGTTCTTATAAAATTTGGCTTGAAAATATAAAAAATAACGTATGTTAATCAGAAATTCGACAGAATTTAAAAATTGTGATTGTCTCTTTTCAATATTTTATGTTTTCTGAGCATGACTTAATAATAACTAATGTAAAATTTCAAAATATTACTACGAAGCTTACAAAAAGCAATATTATTTTTTGTAAATAAGCACAATGCATGGAAAAAATGTTTGTAATTTTATGTGAAATAATGTTTTTACAAACTGTAAATAAAATAATGCAATTTGGTGTGATTTTTTCTTGGTTACAGTTTTTTTATTTTTCAATACAGATGGCATTATGATTGCTCAACATTATAATCGATTATCGATTTTAAATAATTCCATTATTTTCCATTTAGTATAAATATCACTCGTTAAATAATCTATGCAGACTGAAAGTAAAATATTTTATAAATTTTATAGAAAAATAATAACTAGTTATATTGTTTGTTTTTAAAGTGTCGTTTAATTTCTCGTACGACAGATTAAAAATCTTCTTTAGATAGATTAAAATATTTAGCTAAAAGAACAATGATGTAGGCAAATCATATTCTCTGTGATAATTTATATAGTGAAGAAAAATTAGGATTGCATACTTAGTTTCATACTATAGTTAAGATTCCGAAAACTGTGTGACAATCTTAAAATAAGCTATTAAAAGTTTTAATTATTTCATAATTTTTGTGTGCCACTGTTATTTTATTCTATTTTCATATACCCAATGTAAATATAAACATATATATGTATACTAAATACGGTAAAAACTTTATGAAAAATATCAAAATCACATTATATGGGCATAATAATGGCAAAATTTATTTTTGTTTTGTTGAAAAATGAACAAAATGTATAAAAAATATTGCATGAAACGGTGTTTTTGTTCTTTGCATGTGAATTATTATTTGTCATTATCTTTAAATGAATAATGATTCTGTAATAATAAAACTTTGATTTTATTATAATTTTTGTTTTATTAAAATACCTAAGACCGTCTTTGTGTTCTACCCTACAAAGAGTGCATTAGAACGAATGTTAAATAAATAAATATTGCAGACATTTAACACACAACGCAATCTAGTTTCAAACTAAGCAGAGCTTGTACTATGATAACTAGACTGTCTGATAGAACACTTATTTAGTTTTTTCTTTATAAATACATACGTATTGTACATAGAAAACAAATTTCAAAATAAATAAATGCAGATCACACAAACATTTGGTCCGAGCCGGGAATCGAACTTGAGACCTCAAGCTCAGCAGTTTCATTCGTTACCGCTGCGCCATCGAGACATTCGATAAATAGATAATTATTTTATTACTAAGTCTGTAGGTACTTCACATCAATAGTATTTAATAATCTACTGGTGGACACAGGCTTCTCTTTGACAAGTTTGACCGACGACACTACTTGGACTAGACGGTTTGGGATGGAGTGTGTGACAAGCATTCTTTCTCTTTACAGAGTTGTTATCCTGTGCAGCTTACTTCCTTTAATCAGCTTTTATGACACCTAACGGATGAATCAGAATGGTGACATTTTATTTTCTTAGACATTTAATACAGTTAATGTTATTTTCCTATGTTGATTATTGTCTATAATGTTCAGTCAACCGTTCCGGGAATTATAGGAATTAATCAAGTTACATATATGAAACAAAGATACCAAAGCATAATATATGTATAGAGCTACTCGTACGTTCACAAGAGCATTCCGCGCTAAAGCTTCTGAGATTCTTTCCGAGTTCTTGAAGCGTACATAAACCAACTTAACCTTTTTATATTTCAAACAGTTCCGAATCTAGTTTCTCATTCTGTATCATATTTAATTGTTCACTGTCGGCTAACATTATCCAAGTCGTTAATATCTTATCATTACAGCTTCACTCACTCTAATCTCACTAAGTTTACCATTATAACTGTTATAGAGAAAAAAATTAGTAAATGAGCTTTTGATGAACGCAGATTTATTGTGAGACATGTTTTAAGATCACGGGTCATCAATCATCATATATTTATGACTATTTATGTATTTATTATATATATTATATTTATGACTGTTAAATGATGTCGTACTGCGTATTTTCCTCCCTTAGTCGGCTCCTACGACACTCATGCTATGAATAGGGGTGATGACTCTCCGTATTCTTAATCGTTAGATCACAAGTGAATTATTATATTTCTAATTGTACTATAATTGAGATTAATTCCAATTAACTATTGGTCACCATTTTAAAGTTGAAAGCATAATATAAAATAATGATATTCTGGTTCTTTGACCTTCCTATATGTGAGAAGGTGTAACTAGATTTGCATTAGATATTTTATGTTATATATTTCATGTAGAATAAAATAATTAACAAAAGTGACAGAGTGTTAATTTGTGTGGCCGTTTGGGGTTTCTCCATAAAATCATGTCTATATGAGATCTTTAGATAATATGTTATTTTAATCAGCTTTATAATCATTCAGCCTATAATATCATCTGGAGATAGATCTTCAAGGCCATCTACTGATTAAACAAATAATGGTACTTATATTAATTGTGAAAACAGAATATGAGAAATTTAAATAAGCTGTTATAATAACATTATACAAAATAAACATACTACACACACAATAAACATTTATTTAATATTACATAATAACAAATAGCTACCGTAATACTAGTCTTATTTTGTATTTGTTCACGAAAAAGTAGAAACGTCCACTGAAATCACACATAAAAATAACACATCACTGATATAGATTCTGAGAAATGTTATACAAAAAACAAAATGAAAGGCTAATTTGACTAAGTAAACAGAACATATGATGTGAACTAAACCAAAACATATCCAGCGAATCACAAAACATATTAACTTTCCTTCAGGGTCTCTCAAAGCCAGATGTAATCGAAATAGGAATACTTTGAATAGTATACCCAATGAGTTTATCATTTGTGCTTCTCTTCGGAGTATTACGACTCTATCATCGGGATGGCAGTAATGTTAGAATGTGTTTTCGGGATTTTAAAGGCAACAGCGTTTTAAATCCCACTGATGTTTCTAGAAGCTTGCGAAGATGAGGCCAAGTCTACTTCTGTATAGAAAGCTCAACTCTCAAAAATAGAACAATTTGTAACAATGGGAATACTTGAGCGAGCAAAGGTAAAACCAGCCCCCATAAATCATTTAAACCACAATTCTCAAGTAAAACTATCGCATTCACGTTTATTTTTACCACAGACGTATTGATAAACCAGTCAGTCGGCATTGCTCTCAAGCATGCCGACCACAACGCCATCTCGCGGTTGGCAACTTATACATTTACTTCCATTTCAAGTTTTACAACATTCCTATCGTTTCCTTGATAAAATTGCAGTAGCGTTCTTGTCATGACCCTACTTTCGTCAGGAAGTAGCAATTTAGTTAGATTTAAACCTGAACCAAAAAACATTTCTTAAAGGAAAAGTGACTCATAAATATTAAGGCAATAATTAATAATATGTCAAATTACAAATTTAGATTTTGTATAGAAGAAATAAGAAAGAAATGATATAAGAATATATATAAGATATAAGAATATGATATGATATAAGAAATGACGGGCAATAAAGTTTAAAAAAAAATCACGTTCCAGATTTACCTAACCACAAAGGTATTTTTGTCTATGATTACATTAAACTTAAGTAGCAACACAAAAACGCTTTAACAAGCATATGAAAACGATGCAAAATTTGAGATGTGTGAAATAAAGGGCGACAAATCCATATTAAACGAAATTATTTTTATAACACTTTATCGATTTACACCTTGTTCTACTATTTTATAAAAAAAACTCTTGTATTTATTTAGTCACATTACTAAAAGCCAAAAGTAACAAACTGAACTTGGTACATAGACAATTACAATCTAAATTGGTTGCAATATAAAATCTTCCTATAAGTTCTCTTCACAATCCCCTAGCGAACTGTTCCACAATAACGTTAGGCTAGGAAACCTATGTGTATGTTTCCAGACTCTATAAAGTCATACCGCAGACATTAGCAGCAGCAATAATGAGAAAAGACTGAGTAACATAACAGTAAGTTAACCAAGACTCCTGGGAGTGACTATTGTAATGTGTCTGGCCAATGCACTTGCTAATGTAGGTTCAGATTTAGAAGTTTTACTAGATATGGTAAGGGATTTTAAATATAATGTCAGAAACTGCTCGTAATTTTATTTTTCTATATTAAGAGCCTGTCAAAGTGGCTCTACTCTGCCTGATGGAAAGCATGAATAGAATTCAAGAGTTGTGGTCACCATACTCATTGCAAATATAGATAATGCAGTATGGTGACCTACACTATGGCCCAGGAGAGGCAATTTTAAATGCCATTTTTTTCAGTTACAGTTACATTTGCAGTGTATTATGAATTACAATAATGGATCTGGGGGTTGAAAATATTTACGATTGCCTACTAAAGAAAAAAAGGGATCCTAAAATGAATGTTTTCATAGTACACCTAGATCCTATTGTTTTATTCGTTGCTAATTTAGTTAATTTAATGCTATTTTTTATTATTATGACAAAATATGTTCCGTGTTACCCATAGTTGAATATTTACACCTCATTTCATTCAAACTCAAAAACTCAACAAGTTGAGGAGAGTAAATTCAACTGAAACGGCTTGTTTCATGGAGTGCTCTTATAACAAGAAAAACCACCTACCTTAAGTACAACAAGAGAAATAAAGAAAGAAAACTGTAAATACTTATAAGGAAATAAGAGAGAGTTTGGTTTAAATGTAACTTGTGGAGGGAGAAAACTATTACTGTAAGATCTTTCTTCGTCTAAATGTGTAAATTCGTAAAATTTTTTTGGAAAACATAGGCCTTTTGTTATACGATTAATTAAAACAAAAACTAAGACAAATAAATTTCATTTAATAACAAATTCTCTGTAATTCTATGTCGCAGTGTTTTACAAACATTGGAAATAGTACTCGCAATAGCAACAGAAATCGTTTACTCTTTACTGTTGAAATTACATTTTTTTCTGAAAACACCAAAAGTTATGTGCATGCACTTTCAGTTATTATACAAATTTAGACCACTTTCAATCAGATTTATTTACAGAGAAATAAACATTTTGCCAACAACTGTATAATAAAAGTGAGACACTGGGAAGACTCAAAGCATCTCCAGAAGCTAACTTGAGCAGTAAAAAACTTTCTGAAGTAATTCTTAGTCAAGTTGTCTTTCTGAAACTATACGTAAGTAAAATAAAATCTTGCCAAGGTTCATTAAATTACACGACACATCCAGCAACACTTCATCCATGATTTTTATTATCCAAAGGCTGTGGAAAACGCCGTATCAACAAATATTTGTTCTTCTTACCGTTTTATGGTCTTCGTTATGGTATTATTTTACTAGCCATGAACAGCCTTATGGCATCCAATAGCTTATGAAAATTATAGGCCAGTAAAAGCTTATTATTTTTCACGTACACGGTATGTTATACCTACAGAGCGTATGTTTTTTGAGGTTATAGGTTATAAAATTTATGGATGTTAGAAACAAGTCGAGGGGAACCAGAAAATAGTAAGTGGGTAATTTATTAAAACGCCGTTATGTATTGTTTAACATATTGCGTGAGTGATTTACTCTTTATATTGTATTACTAGAGGTATTTTTTGAGTTTCAAAACATCAATGTAAATATTATAAAACACTTAGGCGTACAATTCCAAAACGCAACACTACTGACATTAATATAAGTGATTTGTTTTATGTATTCGGTAACAGCACTAACACATTCACACAATCCTAGTCAGGTTGGTCTTTGGATTACATTCTTAACACATTGAGAGCCCTCAATGCCACAAGGAGCATGTTAAGCCGTGAGTCTCGGTAGTTGATGCGAACATCTTTGGAGATCGTTAAGGGTAATTAGAGCACTAAAAAATATCTTTCTACAGGACCTTGACATTACCTAGCGTTTTGGCGGTCTCATGGCTGTCGCTGTGCGTAAAAAATTTAAGTTTAGCCGTCTTGCAATAGACTTAAAGTCAACGCCAACTTAATTTGCGTAAAAATTTACGGAGGAAAAAAATGCAATGAGAAAAGAAAAAAATTAAAATCCATTATTTCTATTAAGGCTATTTCATATTTATATTTCAAGAAAACAGATAAAATCTTTAATTTTTTTGCTTCAGACAAATATCATTTTTAGTTACGTAACAAAATCGTGTCAAACCACGAAAGCGTCCTCAAGGGTTTCCTTTAATATTTTTGCTATAACTCAATAGGATTTACAGCCATACCGGCTGATTTATTAATATAGGAAATTGGAAGTCTAGACTCTCTATATTATAATTCCAACCTCAACACTAGCTTTTACGAGCGAAGGCTATGACAAGCACAGCTTAGGGACATCACACCTTTGGTATACCTTGACCATATTAATTTGTTACCCCACCGTTAATTGAGAGTGTTTTACATGAGAAAGAACCACTTTCTTTGTGTTTTGATTTATATAAGTGGAATATGCTTGCAAACGTGGTTTTTTTTTATTTGTAGAAGATAACGCCCGTTCTAGTAACAAATCTTGTGTCACGGGGGTGTTTACAAACATATAAGAAATGGACACAAAAAACAGTCAGACTCATATGTCCCGTATGGGGTTTGAACCCACAACAGTCAGCGCAGTAGAGAGCGACGTGGCGACCGCAACCACTAGACCAACTGTGCAGTACAGAATGGTTTCAATGGGTAGTTTTTCGTCACTTATAATATAACATTTTTTAAATTTTGGTTTGTTGTCTGCACCAAAATTCCAACTAAAATTGAGTAAGAAAAGGCCGATTGTGATTTTGTTTGCAAATTTTTTTGTCGACAATAATTAAAGAAACTATTACATAAATATGTAACATGATTAGGTTATTGTATAACATTTATATAATATTACATCAACTGCCTCTTTAGCCTAGCGGTTAGTGTGCAGCTGCTGATCAAAAGGTCTCGGGTTCGATGTCCGGGTCGGGTCAGAAAAGTGTTATTGAGTGTTTCTGATTATAGAAATGTTTAATAACAGCCTAGAGTTTGGAAGATCGCGTCTCAATCCTCATGTTTTGGACAGCTCCTAAAGCCGTTGATCCTGCGGCTGATATCCGCCCGGTCGTTTCAGATAACCATCTCATCGGTCTTTGAGAGTGAGGAAACACAAAGTGTATCTGTTGTCGCGCACACACTTGTGTACGTATATTTTCTGCATAGTTGATTGATCTCCAACAAGTCTAGTCACCGTGGCCGGCATCGGAACCTCACTTCTTCGGTGAAAAGCAAAATTAAAGTAATATAACATAATAATATACTATCCTCACACACACGACCGTCTGAGCCCAAACTAGGTAAAGCCTGTGCTATGGTAACCAGCCCCCTCATAAACATACTTGTATATTCTAAATATTTACATGTTATAGATAAATTACACCGAGACACAAAACAAATGATCGTGTTCATCACACAAAGATTGATCCTAAGTAGGACTTGAACCCATGACCTCTTTTTTTTTTAACCTGTGGAAACCCTCTCGGGGCGTCACCCCAACGAGGTTTACAGCGGGGTGGTGTATCGGAATCGACGAACTGACTAAAACCACACGGTGTGCCACTCTGCGCCTGAGATAGGAGGGATCCGGGAACTGCTGCTATTACGACATCCAGATCTCCTCCTAGCTACTGCGGGCACCATCTATGGGTAAAATCTTTATTTTAGGCGACGTACGGCACACGGCCTCCTCACGGCTGGCCATTGTAGCGGATGGAGGGGAAAACCCGTCCCATCCACCCGCGGCCACACTCAAGGTGGCATGAAGCGCTGATACGCCACCTCCGCCGCCCGGCTCGCCGGCGGCGAATTGGGTCCGAGTGAATATTGTCCTCCCGGGCCTTCTCCGCCACCTCCGTCCGCGAAATTACGTCTTCGCAGAAGGTTGCAACCGCGATAAAACAACTGTCGCTACCGGCCATAGGGCGTATGACGACCGGTAGCGAGAGATCTCCTCCAATAACTGCAGTGAGGACCCCACGCTGTGCCGCCCAGGCGGAACAAACCGCTAGCGTGTGCTGAGCCGAATCCTCACTGCAAATTTCTTTTTCTATATTAAGAGCCTGCCAAAGTGACTCTACTCTGCCTGATAGAAAGCATGAATAGAATCCAAGAGTTGTGGTCACCGTACTCATTGCAAATGCGTCGGGACGTAAAAGGCATGACAGTCATCATGACAGTGTAAGGCTTACACAGTTACCACGATAACTATCACCCCTGCATCAGTGGGCCTCCGGTCTTACACTCACCAACGAAACACGACAACACGGATGCTGGCGCTTTAGGGTGATCTTCTGTGGGAGGGTAGTACTGCCCCGGTCGAGCCGGCCCGCTTGTGCTGAAATCAGCGTGGCTCTACTACCTATATTACTATATTACTTAAAACTATTTGTTAATAATAGATGTTACCTAAGCAACCTTGTATATGTTGGGACCATAGCAAATGTACTAACCGAACCGGCCAACCGAAGTTATAGTTTTCCAGTTAAATTGCACACTGCGCCTGAACTGGTATTTCCATAAATTTTCTACACTACTAAACTGATTGTGTTTACTATAAGTATATGGAATTATTTAGCGATCTTATTTGAAATCTCACCTGTATTTACCAGGTGTGTTTTATTTTCTATGAAGTATCTGGGGCTAGTACTCGATGGCCGATGGGACTTCGGACATCACTTCCGAAGTCTGGTCCCCAAGTTAGTTGGTGCAGCGCGTGCATTGGCACGTTTCCTGCCGAACATGAGGGGACCCGATGACTCCTGCAGGAGACTCTACGCTGGAGTTGTGCGGTCCATGGCCCTTTATGGGGCCCCAGTATCGGCGGAGGTCTTGAAGGCCAGCAATATAGCGTTACTGCGACGACCACAGCGGATGCTGGCCATTAGGATTATAAGGGGATACCGCACGATCTCCTTTGAGGCAGTGAGTCTCCCGGCCGGAACTCCACCATGGGACTTGGAGGCGAGAGCCCTTGCAGCTCTCTATCAGTGGCGCAAGGAAGCGCGGGAGTTGGGTTGGAGTCCTGAAACTCGACACATCGAAAATCAGAAATCTCAACTCCGTCAGGCCCTCGTAGAGGAGTGGAAGGAACGACTTGGGCAACCAAGCGCTGGCACGCCGTTGTTTCGGCGGTAAGACCCTTTATGGAGGATTGGCTTGAGAGGCATCATGGGACCCTCTCATACCGACTGACGCAGGTGATCACTGGAAAAGGATGTTTCGGAGACCACCTGTGTCTGGTCCGTAAGGAGCCAACGCCTGAGTGCCATCACTGCGATGGCCGGACCATGGACACAGCGCTCCACACGCTAGTAGAATGCCCGGCATGGGTGGAGCAGAGGCGTAACCTCATGGCGGCCATCGGAGTGGGGACTCTCTCGCTCGGTAATATGGTTGCGGCCATGATACGGAGTGAGAGCGCGTGGAACTCTACCGTCTCTTTCTGCGAGCAGGTTATGCTTGCGAAGGAGATGGCGGAGAGGGACCGAGAGAGGATTAGAACTCTCCCGGTCCGCGAGGCCCGGGAACGGGCTAGGTACCGCACAAGACTCAGGCGCCGGAGATCACTAGACGATCTCCGTCCTCCATAAGCGCAGGCCTGGGGGTGACAGATGAGGCCATCTGTCACTCTAGCAGAAGCAGGTTGCGAGGGCAAAGCGAGCACTACACACTACAGACTGCGCGCACCCTTTCGGGGGGAGGGAGGGCGGTAAAGGAACCATGAGGTTTCCACATAGGAGGGGGCCACTGCAGCCGTAGTTGGCCCGAAGTACGTTGGGGTTCCAGGGATTTCCTTACGAGGGTGCACCTGGTCCCCTGGCTATTGGTACCTGAGACGGCGTGCGGTTTTTGGTCGGTTCGAGTCCGACATAACCACCCCTCGGTGGTATCCGTGGGGATTTCCGCACAGTACAAAAAAAAAAGAAAAAGGTGTGTTTTATTTTGTAACTTCTAAATTATGTAAAAAAAATAATGTATTTTAAATACACATTCATAAAGAAAAAGTTTAACAATTTTTTTATCAGGTACCAGGCCTTAAAGCCTGGATGTATACGATGCTCTGAGTGTCAGTAAGTATAGATAATTTGGAGTTACTATGTTTGTGTTACTCCACAATATATTTTTATCTGATGCATCTACCACTTGAATGGTCAAATTAAACACAGAATACATTTAATATGAATTTACTGTTCAGGTGATACCAATATTCACAGTATTGTCTCCAAGAGCTTGCATTACACTTTTGTAAAAATCAGAGTGGCCACTTAACATTTTTGTGTACCCAACTCTGTGTATAAAAAGTGGCGTCGTCAAAAACAGTGTTGCCACATGAACGCTACAATAGTTTTCAGTGTGTGTATATGATATGTCCAAAAGTTTTGTTAATTGCGACTAGATTAGCTTAAACTATTAAGATTTAGGTCTTTAGGAGGTGGTTTTACTTACGGTTGTAACAAAAATAATCAATCTTTTGCTTATAACAACACTTTAATGTTCACCACACACAAGATACGAAGTTTATAGTTAGAAGGCACAATAAGAGTTGAGCGATAGTCAATACACAGAACACGACAAAAGTTCCACATGTACAATTTACATTGCTCAAGTATGTATATATTTAACTTGTGTACGTTGCATGAATATTTTTATTCCCATTCTTTAACGTAAGGCGCTGAGAGCGTTAATCGCGGTGGTCAGTTGCGACTGGTGTCAAGTGTCGAAGATAAATATATTGTATTACGTCTACCCGCATTCTATAGTTTTATTGGATGTGTAGAAAATATTTACAGACTAATAATGTAAAATATATATATATACACTCATATTTGTATAATATATATAATAAATATTTATATATATTTGTATGTCACCCACAAGGGCTTTATTCAGATTTCATTTCTAAGAATCGTGTATGTTTATACGTGCGTTTATTTATCATACAATTGTCATAACTTCTAAATGTTGTTATGAGCGTGAGCGGCACTGTCCATACGTTTTTATTATTACAATATTTTAAATAGGCAGTTTTTCAAACGTAATATATTTTGTGTCTAAACTTTTCATTCAATGTTAAACAATTTAAATTTAGCCGCTTGAATGTCCAGTATGCTAACACGGTATTTAATTGTGTGAATTAAAATCAAATACGCTCCAATTCACCGCGGACACGACGTGAGGAGTGTCCGAAAATCTACGTTATATTCCTACGGTCCGAAAATCCGTAACAGTATACGAGTATACTGTATTAATATTCCTTGCATAAACCCGTCCTTTGTGAGGCGTTAATTGAAGTTATGTCGAACGGACGGGCAACTGAACCGTTTTCTTGTAAATAATTCAAATGTGTTAATACGTAGGCTGTATGTGCGTCAAAGGAAATAGAATTAGCAAGCTCTTCGTAATGGCCGCTGAAACGATGTTCGGCTTTTTGTGAGCAGTCAACTGATGTTGTTGTATGTATAATTGTTCACAATATTAAGGGACAATAATTTGTTTCAATATTATTTTTGTGGTTAGGTGATTGTGGGTTAAACGTAAATTACGATACTGGCAGGAAGATCAATGAGGTGTTCCAAGTGTTTGGTATCAGGATAACTGCTTTGAATATCATCAACATCAACACCAGCCTTTTACATCACACTACTAGACATAGACCTCTTCTTAGTAAGGAGATTTTGGCCTACTATACCACGCTGGCCAGACGGGTTGGAATAGTGTTTGTTTCAAATTTTCCTTCGCTTTGTAATGATGTTGTTTTGCATACTTTGTTTCCTTAGTCGCCTTTTTCGATACCCACAGGATCAATAGGAGGTGGTAACACTATGTATTCTTAATCTGTCACCATATGTACATATCAAAAGTTACACAAATAAATATTAAACACGGACAATGTGTGGTAACGGATTAAGAGTAAACGCTTTGTATGTATTGGACTTTATTTTTGTAGCGGTTCACAGAGACATAAGGAGGCAGGCAGGCAGAGACAAGGAGGAGGTTTTCTCACTGCCTCTCACTACCGCTGAAGACGGAGCTTCTATTATTTCTTAGAGCCTATCTTTAGTCTACCCTTGGCACATCGATTATTATTAATTGAATTCTCATAATCGTGTATGTCTCGATAAAATATCGATATGATCGTTGATGAAAATCGTTTGACTGTTTTGGAGAATATTGGCTGGTATGAGGTGGTGTAATACTGTATTACTAAAGCTATTGGTAACTACAAAATTTGGGCGCAGACTTTCTATACTTCTATTTCTTTTTCTTTATCTTAATATCTCCTTATTCTTTCGAAGAATTGTCACTTTTCATATAAATTTGTTATAATTGTAATAAACAAGTTAGTTGTAAGCAAAATGGTTGAATTCAAATCCAAACACACTAACTAAATGCACTTTCAAAAGCCTACTAAAACTTACCAACAACAATTGAACAAAACAAATCATCTGAACAATAAATAAGAACGTTTGCCAACAGTGGCCTATAACCGTAAATCTATGTAATTAATCTCTTAGGCACTCCGCGTAGACGTTTGGACTAATGCCAGGTCGAAATCCTTGCAATTAGAATTACCTACCTGCATGTAGACGTAACAGTTTTAGATAAGTTAATTTGGGCCTCTGAACCTTTTTTAATATTTTTTATTTTCACTAACTTTTCTAGCAAAACTTTCTAGATAGATTTTGTGTGTCTACATATGTAGATAGTAGTAAATAAAAACGCACTGTCCAATAAAATCAGTTCTAAGCTTGTGACTTGTCTTTTCTGCTTTAATCTCATTGTCCTTGCCTTTTCGTCATAGTAATTTAGAAACGACTAATTTATTAAAACTATTCAGTTTATGATTTATGATGTATTGAGCACTTCAAATATATGATTTTGCTTATAAAATATAATAGATATTCATCTACCGAATTTTAATAATAGACAATCCAAGAAGGGTTATGGAAGTGATATGTCGGTAGTTCCATGTAAAAAATTCATTTGTCTCGTAGTAAACTTAAACCGATTCCAATCTAATGTGGGTACAGTTTTGAAGCATGATGATACAACAAAAGTCCATTCGAAGACTACAAATTTATTCCATCAGTATAGAGCTTAAAATCTTGCCAAAATATTGCCATTAAATTCACGACTCCACTGCATGGAAAACAAACATAGTGGTCTGTAATACTGCATTGTCAATAATAATGAAAGCAGTGGCTCACGACAGTTGGGCTCTTGCCAGGTTGCAATCTATGCAATTAGGATTACCTGCGTATGTGGAGTACGGTGACAATAGGTTTGGCAAGATTTGTTTTTTAGAATGTTCTTTAGGGCACCTGATTTAAAGTGGGTATTTAAATGCAAGTGCTTTGTCATGTAAGTGGAAAACTATACACATGAATATGTATATTTTAAATACCAAATTTTTCTTTACTGTTTTACTAGCCTTACAAGCATATGTAAATAAAAAACTTTTCGTAGGGGTTTGATAGTAGAGAAGATGAATATACTTCATCATCTATACTCACAGATAAGGAAACAGGAAATTAAAGACTTAAATTATTATAGAACAACTATCAAAAAATTGAACAGAACAGAAAGACAAAAGCGTAAGCGGCGATGGCTTCACTTTGAGTGTGAAGTCTAACTGGCAGGCTTATCTTATTCCTAAGAAATTCACTGCGCGGCCGCATAAGTCATTGTGACGTCACACTCGATCGAACGCTGCATCGACCTTTATATATATATATATAATCCTTTCTTACGAATATAAAAAATATCTAAAGAGATACCTATAAATTATTGATACACACATTTACGAGTATATATAAGTTATTATAATACCATATATTAAGTAGGGAACATGATTGTAAACAAAATTACGAACACAAGTAGAAGATTACGCCACACTTACAATTTTTTTTTGTAAAGACAACGGCAACACATGCAACAAATCTGACCAAGTGTATGCAACTAGTATATAGTAATGCACTTACACAAAATTTTGCATTTACTGACATTTAAATGGACCTATAAGAGTAGTAGATTGTAACAAGATAATATTTTTCAATAGTGATATAGAAAAATCAGGAGCATGTGTAAGTCACACAACACTGGACCTCTAATGACTCTCACAATTTTATATTAAGAGGGCGAGTCTTCATATATCTTTTCTTGACAATTTTCTATTCCTACTTCTATTTTGTAGGTGTTTTAAGACTTCTCGCCATTTCATTGCTATACCATTAAACTAGATAAAAAGGAATATCCACACAGTGTCATAATACATAGTGTTTCTACTTGATACAGTTGCGGTGAAAGGCGTTATGTAGTATATATCAGAGTAGTTTAATATTACTAGAAATTGGAACATTACGTGTATGTAAGGGGTTTGTATGAGTGCGCAGCTTATTTTATATTTTTTAATTTTTCGAAAAAATAGTTTGAAGAAATATATGTATATACATTTTTTAACATACACAATATTAGATTAATGTAAATCAGACTTAGGTTATGAGATCAAGATCAATTTGTTATTTTGATTTATATTGATATAAATTTATTTTCGTATTTCTTTAATTAGGTAACTTTCTTGTAAATTTATCAAAACAAAGGGTTTGTTGTTAACTTTAACAATATATCAATATATATCGATAATAGAAGAAATTGACAGCCTGTCATGCTGCCTGTTCGATCAACGTACAGCTGAAACTACTAGGTCTATAATAGGTTAGATGACACCTTAGTCAGATTAGTTACTTTTTATCATCTGTCAAAACGATAATTTTGTATGAAAAATGTATTAAATACCAAATTGTGACGTCACTGTTTTAGACTACTCAATTGAACAATATATTTTACTGTATACTTGATTGCAATTCGTAATAATAATAAAAAGTTATGTTAATTGTATTTGCCGAGATGTTTCACGATATTAGTTTTAATGAAGTGGATATAGTCATCTACCCAATTATTATATTTTGCTTAAATGGTCCTTAGGTGACATAGATGCGTACTAACAATGAATTTTTATACCTAAGGGTACGAAATCGATCTCGGATATGTATATGAAACTTTGTTGTCTTCGGTATTTACGTCTTCAAACTCACAGTTAATACTCTTGGCGAAATGAAAAAATAGTAAGAGTCACAAAATTACATGCCTTACTATAATGCATTGAATAGTTTCAAAAGTTCATTAACATCAACAGCCTTTTACAGTCCACTGCTGGACATAGGTCTCTCTTTAGCAAGGAGGTTTTAGCCCACTATACCACACTGGCCAGACGGGTTAGAATATGGTTTGTTTCAAGTTTTCCTTCTCTTTATAATGATCTTGTCTTGAATACTTGGTCCCTTTTACGACACCCACGGGATGAATTGGGGTGGTAACACTATGTATTCTTAATCCATTACCACACGGACATGTCAAAAGTTACACAAATAAATATTAAACCCCTACGATGCCGGGGCGGGTGGTTAGTATATGTATACTTGTTTATAATGTTTATAATTCAACGAGCAGAAGTCATCTGACGGTCTATTTCTGCCTGCTCAGATATACCTGCAACTCAAGAGCCATAATTGCATTGCCCGGCTTTTACGCGAAATAAACCGTTTTGAGAAAACTTGTTAACATAAACTCCTAACGTACTATCTTGATTAAGTCTTCTTATAACTGTAGTCCCAGAGCTAACTTCGTAAAAGTATCCACAAATATATTCTTTATTTCAACTAGGCACGTACCTACATAATGTATACAGTATGTAGTTCAATACATTTTATTTCCTCAACCCGTAACTCAAGAGATTAAGTATTCGGCGCACGTTTATCTACAATAATGTACGTCTGTACATCCGTTCAACTAATATGAGGCCGCGTGTAAAATACATAATATTCGTGTACTTTTGTTTTAGTTTCATGGGGTTTCTATGGCATTAAGTTTGCCATTGTATTTCTTCTTAGCCCTATTCAAAATTATTTGGGGTTGGATACTATTTTAACCAGTTTCACCTTAATATCAGCTTTTCCGATCTCCTAACTGTTTTCGGCTATGGTGGTTGTATATGTTGCAACATATTATGTCAGAAATATTACAGTGCATAAGTGTGAGCAACAACACAGGTACATCCGATGGGACGGCTATCTGACACGATCAGGGAGGGATGAGCCGCAAGACTGATTGCTTTATGTGCTCTTCAAGGCACGCGGGTTAAGACCTCAACTTTCAAATTCTTAACTGTTATCGACTATTTCTAGAATCAGAAATACTCAATGGACCCGATAATGGAACCCAAGGCAGTCGCATACTCTAACCACTGCACCAACGAGGCAGTCTCAGAGGATGCAATGGGTAGGAGTCAAGTAAAATAAATTGTGACGGTTCAATTTCTATAATGTCCAACATCTTTAAAGCCTGAATAAATGCATATGAGTTTCTAAAGTGTCATGAGCAATGTTTTCGTAAGACTCACCGTGATGGGCACAGACTAGATGGTAGTTTTATTCATGTAACGTTGTCTGTGTTTGTGGTTATTAGTCTACAGCCAAGGGACGTAGCATGATGTTATAATAAAATAAATACAAATCAAATATTAAACTGACTTCAAAAGGAAAAGCAGACCCGATTAGATTAAAGAGTTGTCGAAATTCTTAGAGTATTAAATCCAGCTATCGCCGTCCACTGCTGAACGAAGGTCTTCTCTAAGGAACGCCAACCATCCTGGTCTTGGGCAATCCGCATTCATCCACTGCCTTCTTCCAGTCGTCGGTCCATCATGCCGCAGGGTGCCCTACACTACATCTCCACTCTAGCACATTTCGGTTCTGGTGAATTGATTTTCAGCAATATTACACAGTATTTTGACGGAACTGTTGATCTAGATGTTATGATCGTGTGATAAACACGATTATAAAACACATTTAGCCTAGTCATTAATAGAAATTATTTCTATTATCCTAAACCATAATTATTTTAAAGGAACAGAGCGAAGTATTATTTATTTAACAAAGTAATTTATAATGTGTTTTAAGTAAATGTGCCTGAAAATAAATCACCAATTTACGAGTAACGGAGAGTTAAAAAACAAAAATAATATTTTTCTTTCAAAAAAAGTTGTATAAATATAAATTACAAAGTGTATAAAATTAACTCTTTTTCATCATAGGAAAACACAACGGTTAATTTGTTTGAGAGTTTCAACGTTTAATTATTTTAACCCTTGTACAAGATTCGAGCTCATTTCCTGAATGTTAAACGATAACATTAATAGGGTTACCACTTTACTAATTACGTTAAATAGATATTTTATATAATTAACGGTTCACTAATTGTTTAAATACTAAGTAATAACTTTGACTGTACATATAGTGTAGTGTTTTAAGAAGTCAAATCGCTGCCTACTACTGTGCTATTCTATCCCCGGATTGAGCAATAATTGGTTTGATATTTCTATATTTTTCTATATTTAGAGCCTTTTTTTTTTTTTTTTTTTTTTTTTACGTGTGGAAACCCCCTCGGGCCGTCACCCCACCGGGGTTTACGGCGGGGTGGTGTGTCGGAATCGGACCGACTAAAACCACACGGTGTGCCACTCTGCGCCTGACATAGGAGGGACCGGGAACAGCTGTTATTACGACATCCAGATCCCTCCTAGCGCCTGCCCGCTACCTCGGGCACCATCTGCGGATAAACTCTCTATTTCAGGCGACGCACGGCACACACGGACGTCGCCTCCTCGCGGCTGGCCATTGTAGCGGATGGAGGGGAAAACCCGTCCCGTCCACCCGCAGCCACACTCAAGGCGGCATGAGGCGCTGGTATGCGCGCCTCCGCCGCCCGGCTCGCCGGCGGCGAATTGGGTCCGAGTGGATATCGTCCTCCCGGGCCTTCTCCGCCGCCTCCTTCCGCGAAATTACGTCTTCGCAGAAGGTTGCGACCGCGGTAAAACAACTGTCGCTACCGGCCATGGAGCGTATAACGGCCGGTAGCGAGAGATCTCCTCCAATAACTGCAGTGAGGACCCCACGCTGCGCCGCCCAGGCGGAACAAACCGCTAGCGTGTGTTGAGCCGAGTCCTCACTGCAGTCGCAGTGGTGACAGGCGGGACTCAATTCCCTCCTGGCGACCGAGTGCAGATACTTCCCGAAGCAACCGTGCCCGGAAAGAACCTGCGTCAGTCGGAAGGAAAGGGTCCCGTGCTGCCGCCCTGCCCACTCGGCGATGACCGGCTGGAGAGCCTCCACGGCGGCAAAGCCAGCACGTGGAGCCTCCAGCCGGGACGACCAACGAGCCATCGTGGCGCGACGAGCGGCCTCTCGCCACTCGCGTATCTCTTCGGGCGGGGGCCGTATGCCGCTACCCGCCCGGAAGTCAGCCATCCGCCGATAAACTTCGGCGAGCACTTCCGCCTCCAAATCCCACGGGGGAGTTCCGGCCAAGGCACAAGCCGCCTCCGTCGATACGGTGCGGTAACCGCGTATGGCTCTAACCGCCAATATCCTCTGAGGGCGCCAGAGGCGAGCCCTATTCTGGGCGGTCAGAGCCGCCGCCCACACCGGTGCACCATATAGCGCCATTGACCGAACAACCCCCGTGTATAGCCGTCTCGTCGCGACGCTAGCTCCACCCAAATTGGGCAAAATTCGCCCAAGAGCAGAGGCAGCGCCGACCAGCTTTGGAGTAAGCTGTCGGAAGTGCTCGTCGAAGAGCCACCTGCCGTCGAGGATCAGGCCCAGATACTTGATCTGGGCCTTAATCGGTACGAGGACCGAATTGACTACGATGGAGGCGCCGGGGGGTGGACCACGACGGGGCCCATGAAACAAAAGAGCTTCCGTTTTGTCTAGGGCCACCCGTAAACCCAGCGCCTCAATGCGTCCGACCACCAAAGAAACTCCCACGGTGGCCAGGCGCGCCGCCTCTTGAAAGTTAACTCCCCGGGCCGTGACCAATGTGTCATCGGCGTAACAAATTACGCCCAGCCCGGGGGGAAGACGACCTCGAAGAGCCCAGTCGTATCCCATATTCCACAGGAGTGGTCCGAGGACGGACCCCTGTGGAACACCGCACGACATGGGCCGCCGCCTCAGAATACCATCTCGGTCCTCGTACACGACGGTACGCTCCTCAAGATAGTCTGCCACAAGCCGCCTCAGGTACTCTGGCACCCCGTGGTAGTGGAGTGCTTCCCTGATGCAGCTAAATGGCAGACTATTAAATGCGTTGGCGATGTCCAACGACACCGCCAACAGCACGCCGCCACAGCTCACCGCCTCTTCGGTAACGGCCCTCAGGCGCAGCACGGCATCGACCGTCGAACGCCCCGCCCGAAAACCAAATTGGGCGTCCGACAGATCGGGGCCCACCTCGCAGAGGTGCCGGACGATGCGGGCAGAGATTATCCTCTCAAACAGTTTGCCCGCCTCGTCCAGCAACACGATGGGCCTATAGGCCGCTACCGAATCGGCAGGCCGTCCCGGCTTCCTCAATAGGACCAGCTTCCCGCTTTTCCAGCACTCAGGGAAGCGTCCGGACGACAAGCTAGCGTCCAAGACTTCCCTGAGGCGGTCCGACATGTGTTCGAGGGCACGGGCCAACACACGGGCAGGTATCCCGTCTGGCCCAGGGGCGGTGTTCTTAGAGCGGATCCGTAGAACAACCGCCCCTACCTCCGATTCCCCGACGGGCGGAACATTGTCCTCGTTCTCCCCGTCGTCTTCGACCATGAAGGCCATCGACGGGGGTGTATGATCCACCCGCTGCGGGAAAAGGCCCTCGACCACTTCCCGCAGGAAGCTGGGCTGGAGTGTCTCTGTAAGGGGGGGGCCCAACGTGCGGAGCTTTTGTCGCGCCGCACGATAAGGGCGACCCCAGGGGTCACGATCGAGACCCTCCAGCATTTCCTTTCTCTTAATTTCTTTGGCGCGGCTGATGGCCAGCTTCAGAGTTTTCCGCGCCTCTCGGTACTCCTCATGAAGCTGGTCCTCCTCGCCTTCTTCGCGGTGTCGCCGCCGACTACGGGTGTAGGACCTCCGGGCACGAGTACAGGCCGCACGGAGGTCCGCCAACTCTTGGGACCACCAGTAAACCTCCTTCCGTGGAGGCCGGCAACCTCGAATGCGGGGCATGGCCGCATCACATATCTGCGCAATGGCATCGCAGAAGCGACCAGCCCCCATGTCGACCTCCTCGGTCGGGGCCTGCGGAGACAGCCAAGAGTGAATAATGGCCGCCTCCTCTAGTAGGTCCCTATTTAATTTGGCTACAGCCCACCGCGGAAAGCGAGAAGAACGCCGCGCCGCGTGACCCCTACTGGCGTCCCGGGACCGGGAGAGCTCAAATCGGATATAGAGATGATCCGAGAGCGTCTCAACCTCTTCCAGGACACGCCAGTTCCTTACTCGTGCGGCGAGGGCAGGGGTAGCGAACGAAAGGTCCACTATCGACCCTCCCTGCTGTCGCACACACGTGTTGGTGGAGCCCCTGTTTAGTAAACAGAGGCCCACCGAGGCCGCCCACTCCTCTACGGCCTCGCCCCTAGCGTCCGTCCTGGGGGAACCCCACGCAACGGACTTTGCGTTGAAGTCCCCCAGCACAAGGACGTGCCCAGACATTAGTCGCCGCATCGAGATCTCCAGGCTGTTGAGGAAGACCTCGAAGTCGCTCAAACTCCGGTTAGGGGAGAAATACACACCGTATACGGTAATCTCCCCCCACTCAGCAGCAACATATCCAGTGCCCTTGTCTCTTAGCGACAAGGGCGGGGAATGAGCCGCTGTGGAGCCGACGACTGCCACGGAACCGTCCCGGTCACCCAACCAGTTTGGACGGGGAGGAACGTAGTAGGGTTCCGCGGCTACGGCAACACCGATCGACCACTGTGCCATGGTTTGCAGGAAAAGGTCCTGCGCCGCGGCACAGTGGTTCAGGTTAGTCTGGACAAGGAGGTTGGAGACTTGGGCCATTACTCGACCGTCTCTACAGCCTCCTCCATGGGCGACGGCATAGACGCACGAACGACGTCAGAAGCAGCCTGGGCCGACTGGCTAGCCCCTGACGCCTGCCGAGAACTGCGGGGAGGTTTGCAACCCCCCTGCCCAATCTGGTGATTGGTGGGTTTGTTACCCGCCGCACACACGGGGCAGTGAGGGGCAGCGGAACAATCTGCCGCCTTGTGACCCGATCGACCGCAGCGGAAACAAAGTCCGCTGCAGTCAAAACAGCTGTCGCATTTGATGCGGGTGTGTCCCACGCCCAGGCATTTGAAACACCTCATCGGTCTCGCCGCCAGAACTGTGACTTTGGCGTTTACGAAACCGATGAGTATCTTGCCAGCGTCGCCCAAAACTTTGGCTGACGCTACGGGACAACTTAACCACACTGCGCCAAGGCCCCCTGGGCCGGGGCGGATGGTGCCAACCCTGATGTTATCCGTGTTGCATCCAGTCCTCTCCCGAACTGCAACACGGACATCGTCGGCCGTTATTGAGTCGTCCAGGCCTGAAATGCGCAGTTCTGCGCACTTTGTGGGCCTGGCGATCTTGACACCATCCGTAGGTGCAAACATGTTTCGCAGTTTCTCGGCAATCGAATCTGCTGTTTTTGCGCCTTCAGCCCCGGGGAACTCCAGGACTCGAGCTCCCGTTTGGGCGAGGCGCAACCTGACCCCTACCGTCCCGAAATCAGTGGCGAGACTATCCCGAGCCTTCTTGAATAAAGTCGCATAGGACAGTCCGCCACTTGCCGCCTCCGGCGATACGGTAACCACTATAGCCGCGGTTTTTGGCGGCTTTAGCTTCCGTGGCTTCTTGGTGGCTATTGCCACCGATGGCGACTGCGGTGTAGGAGCTGCTTTCTGGGCAGCCTTTTTACCCCGCTTTCGGGACTTCTTCTTAGCCCCTCCGACCAATTGCCAACCGTCATTGGAGAGGGCAGATGTGGAGGGATCAGGTGTAGGTGTTGGAGTGGGGAGCGGAGGAAATTTTGCTCCACTCTTTACCGCCGTCTTATTCCCTGTAACCGGTGCAACCATCTTGGTTGTTGACTTGGCCGCCTGTTGTGTCCTCGTGGCAACAGCAGGTGCAGACACTGACACCGCTGTCGCATACGATTTGCGACCACTCGCGACAGACAGCGGAGTCGAAACTGATGAGGCCTTTCGCCTGTCTGCAGCAAGTGATGGCCGCATAATAGGGGCAGGAGGCAGTCTCGCTTCCAGGCCTGCGAGACGTCCATCCAGCATATGCCACACTGCGTCCAAAATTTGACGCAAGTGTGCGTCACTGACGTCACTGGGACCGGTAGTGGAGGCAGGTTGCTTCGAAGCCATGTCCTGCAGTATTGGGATGTCCACCTGTGCCCGAAATTGGGCAAACTGGGCACTCAACTCCGCCACCTGCCCCGTCAGACATTCGTTAGCTGCCTGAAGGCGAGCTACATCCCCGACGAGGGTCTCAACAACCCCAGCAATGGCAGATGAGGAGTCCTTAAGAGCCCTCACGAAAGAGCTCTTAAGGTTCCGTGACTTGGTAGCCACCTTTTGGATGATGGCCACCCCGGCATTTACTGTCTCCTGCAAAGAAACAGTTGTTTGGGAGACAGAACCCCCTTCCACCGGCTCTCGAATCTTCTGCAGGAGATCTGCAATCTCCTCCTCTGCTGCACTTTCGCCCTCCGCTCGAACCCGCCTATAGGTTTCTGCCTTAGTAAAGACAGAACCAGACGGAGCCAAGGTCGATGTTCGCGACCTACCTCTACGGCTACTGCCCACTTTGGGAGGTAGCATTTCTTGGGATGTGTCACTCGCCTCATCCCTGGAGCGTTCGCGTTTCCTGCTTTCGCAAAGTTTCTTCTCCATAGGCTCCACTACGTCCATATTCGTTCTGGAGCTACTATCATCCGACGGAATAGCGGATTTGGAACGCAAGCGTTCCGAAGTTCTTCGGCTACCGAGCCCCGCCGAGATAGGCGTGCCTACCAATACGTCTTCCTCGTTTGAAGAGCGATCGTCCGTTCCTTTCTCCTTTCTATTCTTTTTCTCCTTCTTTCTTTCTATGGTTTGGTTTTTGTTATTTAAATTTTCCATGCTTAATCCCACGATTGGGGGAGAAATAGTGGTCGACCCGGGCAGAGATCCCCCAATACCCGGGCAAGCGTAAATTTGTGCCCAACTGAGGGGTCCGCAGGTGCCTCAGCTGGGAGTGTGCTTACGACTGAACTACCCATCAGCCATGCATCCCCTGGCCACACACCAGAACACAGGATTCGGGGTAATTTTTTAGAGAGGTTTTCTTCCTCGCAGTCCGGGCGGCAAAGCCAAGACCCTCGCTCCCGAGTAGAGTTGTGAGACATAACCACAACACTCCTCTCGAGATTACGATATGACGACGGTGGCAGAAGGATTAAATCTCCCAATGCCTACTCGGTGGCAGTGTGAATACACACCGAGCCCGTTCTCCTTTCTCCACCACTGATAGTGGAGAAACTCCGACCTATGAAAGGGTCCCCTCCGTGATTTTTTAATGAGGTTTTCCTCCTCATTGCTCCGAGGAGCGAAGAGCCAACAGAGGAAACGGCAGTTATACCCTCTCTGTTGGACCACAACTCGATCAAATGGCCGAAGAAGTAAGGCCTTCACTTCGTGCTAGAATATTAGCCGTTGGCGCTGATGCCAACGTTACCAGGGTGCACCACGTGGAGGTTTTCTAGCCCAGCACCCCCTATATTTAGAGCCTACCGAAATGACTCTACTCTGCCTGATGGAAAGTATGAATAGAATCCAAGAGTTGTGGTCACCATACTCATTGCAAATGCAGACAATGTAGTATGGTGACCCACACTATGGTGGCCTAGTGAGATGCTTTTTCACATCCGGCTTGGGGACGTAAAAGGCATGACAGTCATCGTGACAGTGTAACGCTTACACAGTTACCACGACAACTGTCTCCCCTGCATCAATGGGCCTACGGTCTCACACTCACCAACGAAACACGACAACACGCATGCTAGCGCTTTAGGTTGGTCTTCTTCTTCTTTTTGTTTTACAGCTTTACTTGGTCGTTATGGCATTAGTTACAAATATAAGTAGAATATAGTAAATATATTCGGACATTTAACACACAACGCCATCTAGTTTCAAACTAAGCAGAGCTTGTATTATGGGTACTAGACAGCTGACATAAAAACATATATACTTTTCCTTTGTGATTACTATGATAACTAACCTGACTGATAGAATACTTACTCGTATTTACTTTTTTTTGTAACATACATATTATAAATAAGAAAAAACCCAAACACTGTAACAAATATTTACAGATCATACAAATATTTGGTCCATCCCGAGAATCGAACCCGAGACCTCAAGCACAGCAACCGCTTTGGTTACCGCTACGCCATCAAGGCAGTTAATATAAAGTTACGATATCTTCTTTTTCCGACGTTTCGAACGGGTTATACGAGTTGTTCTACCCTCTGATGGTCACCATTCATCACGCTATAAACATCATTAGCTTACAACTTCTATAACTTCGCCACGGACATTTGTGAACTAATTAGTTTTTCAAATGACCTTTAATGGTGCGCACTCAGCGCATCAGCGGTGTGGCACTGGGCTACCCAGAGCCACACCGCTGATCTTGAGGTAGTACAGCCCACAGTAATAAAAATAGTTATCTCTAGATAGTTTTTAAGTAAATATTACTCAACAGATTTATCGTTGTCCTTTTTCCTCCGCTCGATGACGTCAAGACAATCATTAATTAGTACGTTGGTATACAATGACTCGACACTAAAAATCATCATTACTTCATCTGGTGCCAACTGTATGTTCTTGGTAATGTCGATAAAATGACGAGAATCTCGAACAAAAAGATGGAGTTCCACCAAAAGTTTCAGTACCTTTTACCTTCAGTACCAACCAGTTTATCAGTACCAGCCTATGCCCAGCTGTGGGCTGTTAAAGGCTGTTGAAATAAATAATGTTTTTAATTCAAAATGTCATATTTAACAACGACTGATTTCAGTAAATAAATAAGTTCAATGTGTCAGAACCATCTGTTACATTCAATGTGAAATAATTTTCTTTGTTTTTGTTCATTGAATGAATGAAAGATGTATGTCAAAAAGTTTGCTTATATTTCGTAGTAAATAAGTAGGTGATTGCTTGAAATAAATCAATACAAGCGGGGAGTGACTTGTCAAACTTCTAATTGAAATGTTTGGGGTCGTGAATTTCATAAATCATGCTTGTTACATGGATATAAAGATAATTGTGTTGATAAATTGAATTGTGAAGGAAACAGCTTTTTTATTTCGAGGGTGGCTTTGAAAGTTGTGTGTGGAATACTTTGATCGTGTACTTTGCAATTTGCTAACAATGGATTTTAAAGATACTGAAACGAAGATCTTATTATAATGATGAAATATTTTTTTGAAATGCAGCAACACTATATAACTATTGCATGAAAGGTAATAGTTGGCCTAGTTTTAATAGCAAATAATCCTCCTTTCTCTGGTTATTATATTATGTATGTGACAACGTTCTCTGTCAGCTAATCAAAAAAATAAAAAAATACGTCATAAAGGGGTTGAGTTGGTATTGAACGCAAGAGGCGTGAGGCCGCTCGTCGTCCACGATGGCTCGTTGGTCGTCACGGCTAGAGGCTCCACGTGCTGGTTTTGCCGCCGTGGAGGCTCTCCAGCCGGTCATAGCCGAGTGGGCGGGGCGGCAGTACAGGACCCTTTTCTTCCGACTAACACAGGTTCTTTCCGGGCATGGTTGCTTCGAGAAATATCTGCACACGGTCGCCAGGAGGGAATTGAGTCCCGCTTGTCACCACTGCGACTGCAGTGAGGGCTTGGCTCAACACACGCTAGCGATTTGTTCCGCCTGGGCAGCGTAGCGTGGGGTCCTCATTGCAGTTATTGGAGGAGATCTCTCGTTATCGGCCGTTATACGCTCAATGGTCGG
Organism: Hypercompe scribonia; assembly: GCA_949316085.1. Lineage (NCBI taxonomy): Eukaryota > Metazoa > Arthropoda > Insecta > Lepidoptera > Erebidae > Hypercompe > Hypercompe scribonia. The sequence goes on along the minus strand of OX438992.1, from coordinate 6,827,223 downwards.
TAGTGACAGTTGCTTCACCGCAGTCGCAACCTTCTGTGAAGATGTAATCTCACAGAAGGAGGCGGCGGAGAAAGCCCGAGAGGACGATCTCCACTTGGACCCAATTCAACGCCGGCGAACCGGTGGCCGCGGGTGGACGGGACGGGTTTTCCCCTCCATCCGCTACAATGACCAACCGCGAGGAGGCGACGTCCGCGCGTGCCGTACGTCACCTAAAAAATAGCGAGTTTACCCGAAGATGGTGCGCAGGCGCTAGGAGGGATCTGGATGTCGTAATAGCAGCTGTTCCCGGATCCCTCCTATATCAGGCGCAGAGTGGCACACCATGTGGTTTTAGTCGGTCCGATTCCGCCGTAAACCTTGGTGGGGTGACGGCCCGAGAGGGTTTCCACACGTTGAAAAAAAAAAGGGGCTACATTTTTTTTCGGTAGTCACCAGCAATTTTGATATTTCTTTATTGACTGCCTCGGTGGTGCAGTGGCAAAGTATGCAACTGCTGTGCTTGAGGGCTTGGATTCGATTTCCGGGTTGGACCAAAGGTTTGTATAATCTCTAAATATTTGTTTCAGAGTTTGGGTGTTTTCTATGTAAAATATTTATATATCAGTTGTTTAGTACAAGCTCTGTTTAGTTTAGGATTAGACGGTGTTGTGTGTCAGATGTCCGAAATATTATATTCTTAAGATCCGAAATCATGGTGTGTTTATTCCTAATTGTACAATTATTTTGGTCCTAAGTAATATCGGAGCTGAGATATTTGCATTTAAAGACTTGGGAATTGTCATCAATGTGACAATAAGTGTTAAATATATATTATAACTTATCATTTTACTTTACAATAACGAAGAATTAATTTAATTTCATAGTTTCATACTCTATTAGCGAGATCGAGCATACGTACGTAAGCTATTGAGACTTTTACACTTCTAACACGGACACACTTATCAATAGTCACATCCAGTTTTCTATATCTTGTTTAACCTCGCGAAATTTCCTGCAGAGAAAGGTGAAAAATGCTACCATTCGATAGTAATTTTTCACGTCACAAGCTCCTAGCAATATCATAATACACAGTTGCGTTGCTTTGTGTAGCAAATACATTGTTCGTAGTTTCTTATTTATTTTTGACTAGTTATCGCACGTGGCTTTATTTGTGTAAAAAGTATTTCTGGAAATAGTTTGTTTTGTCTTCTATGTATGTGTTCAACAAAAGACGCTTGTTTAACTAACTCTAGGAGAACTAAGTTTTGCCACGGTTGGACTGCAATAATAAGACAACTTCACAGAGAGCTGTTGGTAAGCATTTTCTCCTTGTTTTTCACCAATTGAATAAGACCAATCTCCTTGAATTAGCCTCGTTTTACGGTACTACTTCCTTAAATGAGCAGGGTAGGACTGAAAGAGCTACTACGGACTAATACTGAATTATGTCTGTAGGCTACTCACTCACAATCTGGCGATACGTCAATTTCTTTTTTTATATAATATCTTTGTGTTATAATTTTAGTATTTTGGAAATCCGACACAACACTATGTAGCTTCAATCTAAGTAGAACTTGTACTATGACAAATATATTAACTTATAGCATAATTATATACTCCTTTTTTTGTGAATACATACATAGTACAAATAGAAAACACTCAAATTCCGAAAAAAAAATTACAGATCATATAAACATTTGGTTCGACCCGAGAATCGAACCTGGATCTCAAGTGCAGCAGTCGCATATGCTACCACCGAAGCTGTGAATTGGAAGTCTTGTTTATTTTTTTCTAACTGCCAAAGCGACGAAGTGTAGTTTATTATGCCTGATGACAAGCATGAATAGATTCCAAGATTTGTGGTCACCGTACTCATTGCGAATGCAGAGAATGCAATATTGTGATCCACACGCCAAATCATAATTCGTCCACCTTAAAGTTACAACGAAAGACACAGTTTTTGCTCTAACCCTAGACAATGTGTATGTATAATTTCGATAGTAATCGGAAAAATAGCATGTTTAAAAATAAACTCAGAGCAAAGCAAACAGTGATTTTAATCCAAAAAAATATTGACTTGCTCGGAATATGATTAGTTTGAATAACCCCATTTATTTAAATTTAATCTCTATCCGTAAGAAATAAAACACAATTTCAAATATCACCTGCTTTGTTATTACGATATAATGATTTTAATACTTATTTCGCGAGTTCGTTTTCATTGTGAACGGTCAATTACTCGAAGACGACCACAGATTGATTGATTGACAGATTTATTGATGAAATCCAATCAAAAGGTTGTTCATCCCACTGCTTAGTGCGTAACCTTCATTAGTCTTGTATAGCCAAGCCTTTTTTAACTTTATGATCTACGTCACAGGTTAAATTTTTTTAATGAGAATTGATCACATCACATTAGGCTTTTAACAGTCCACCATAGGACATAGTCTTCTACTTAGCAGGAGGTTTTGACCTACAATGTTACGCTGGCCAGTCGGATTGGCATAGAGTTTGTTTTAAGTTTTGGCGAGGCCGAAGAGGAGTGGGCGACCTCGTTGGGCCTCTATCCATTGAACAAAAGCTCCACCAACACTTGAATGCGACAATAAGGTATTCGATAGTAAATCTTTTGTTCGCTACTTCTGGCCTCGCCGCACGAGTAAGGAACTGAGGTGTCCTGGAAGAGGTCAAGACGCTCTCGGATCAGCTATATATTCGATTTGATTTCTCCCGGACCCATGATTTCAGTAGGAGACTCGCGGCGGGGTGTTTTTCGCGATGGGGTTCTCCTACATTTACTGTTGACTGACTTCACAGGTACAAACTAGCTAGGTTGACATGGGGGCTTACTAAGGCCGATGACTTACACGGAAAGAGGTTTGCTGGTGGTCCCAAAAGTTGGCAGACCTCTGCACAGCCTCTCGCAGTCGGTGGTGTCATCGTGGTGATAGTGATAAGGACCAGCTTCTTGAAGAGTGAAGAGAAAACTCTGAAGCTTATCGTTAGCCAGAAGTGAAAAGAAAGGAGATGCTTTGAGAATGATGAGAAGAGGACTTTTGTCATATGGCGCGATAAAATAGCCGCATTTCCTCCACATTTTACTGCCTAAATCTCCTCTTATGATACCCACGCGATGAATAGAGCGATGATACTCCGTATTCTCAATCCTTCATCACATAGAGTAAAAATAACAATCAGTATTTTGTGTGTTTAAGTCACTACTTGCAATAATATTGACGGATAAATTTTTTGTTCGACCAACTTAAAAAATCAAATAAAATTCACAGTTGTATATACAACCAGTTTACAAGGAAAACTATCATGACAAATTTAAACCTAAACGCATGGTTCGACACGCACTTGAGCAAACTTTTGAACCGTCTCATGCGGTTGGTTTTACCGTCGCATGATTCCCCTTAATAAATTAGAATACCACTCACGGAAGCTATTATTCTGACTTTAAAGTAAATAGCCAAATAAATTAAATATAAAAATATCTATGTTTTTATTCAACAAACATAAAAATTAAAGTATAGTAAATGTGACTAAAGTTTATAGAAACGTTTTTAATCTGAACTAAATCAAATTATCTATATTTCAAATATCAATGTGTATTTAGAAATTTAAGAATCAAAAGCTCAACTGTATTCCTTTTAATATTATAAATGTCAAAGTTTGTGAGAATTGATGTATGGATGGTTGTTGCTCTTTCACGCAAAAATTTCTAAACAGATTTAGATAAAAGTTTGAATCACTATTTAACGCTATTACCAATAAACACGTGTGGAGCTCAGGGCAAAAATTAGTATGCAGACAAATCAATTATCAAGAAATAGAAAAGTAAGGAAGAAACTTGTGAAGCCAATGTGTGTATGTGGTTCCTTACTGTGGAACATGAAAAAGGTTTTCACTACAACTTAAGAAGCAAGTACTACGGTTAACTAACATCATAAATGAAACTCACACTACATTTCACACAAGGCCAAATAAAGTATTATATTAGATATTTACTTAAATATCAAATTCAAGAGTTTAATTCAACCCCTAACGCCATGGTGCGGTGATCACGTGCGTTACAATGACATAGAGGTGTTACAAACCGGTAATATCCGGATAAATCAGCTTTGTGCTCCAAATGTATGCGTGGGTATGCGTGCGTGTGAGATAATGAATAATGGACTTATTATGTATGAATATATATATTCTTTAATTGAGAAACCTATATTTCTCCCTCTATACTACAATTTACCTTTATCTCTATACAATAATTATTGACCCCCATTCAACAGTTCTGTTGTAATCTAGCAAAAAAAAATTTTCTAAGCTTTTAGTAGTAATATATGTTGATAAAATTAGTGAGATCCATTAATATAATTGTTTTAATAGACGTTGATTTCATATATAGGAAATTCGAGCTGACAATGTCACGATGACCTTCGTACACAATGACATGTAGATTCGAAATTTTTGTATTTGACTTTATACAAAGCGGCTGAACAAGCAACATGATCGAACTAATATATTAAGGCTATCTAGTTTCAAGCTAACCAGAGCTTGTGCTCTGATAACTAGACTGACTGATTACTTTTTTTAAATATATACATATTCAAACTTCGAAAAAAATATTTGTAGATCCTACAAACATTTGATACGACCCGGGAATCGAACCCGAGACCTCAAGCACAGCAGTTGCATTCACTACTGCTGCGCCACCGAGGCAGTTGTTACACTTGTTGTGTTGTGTTTACACCAGAGACACACATTGTCCACATTTAGTACCATAAATTTAACGAAACTTGAAGACGTAAGTTTATACCTACTCTATAGCACGCAAGGCGGATAAGAGGACCAACGCGCTTACAATAAATCAAGAGAACCAGTGTCATAAAAATTTATGTTTTCTTACTTTGCACTACAATAAGCGAGTCAAAATCGAACCGAACAGTTACATAAAGTCTCTTTGTTTGGTAACGGATTAAGAGTATATAGTGTTACCACCCCTATTCTTTCCATCAGGTATCGTAAGAGGCGACTAAGGAAACAAAATATGCAAGACAACAGCATTACAAACAGAAGGAAAACTTGAAACAATACCTATAGCAACCCACCTGGCCAGTGTGGTATAGTAGACAACAATTTTTTTTTTTACGGAAGCCTACCAAAGTGACTCTATTCTGCCTGATGGAAAGCATGAATAAAATCCAAGAGCAGTGGTCGCCATAGTAATTGTTAATATGGACAACACAGTGGCGACATGGTGGTCTAGTGAGATGCTTTTTCACGACCCACTTAAAGGACCCGGAATAATGGTGGGAGGGAAACACGTGCGTTGGTAGTGAGTTCCAGGCTTAAACTGATTTGTACAGGAAGGAAGAACCATTTGGTTCGGGAGCGTATGTGTACCATTCTAGAACGGTGACTTCCACAGCACGAGTTGCCCTGTAGAGGAAGCAAGAAGGTGGAACCAGTTGAAAAAGACGAGGCCTGTGTCCAATAGTGGATTGTTGAATGCAGTTTTTTTCGAAATATCTAGTGTTAATAGTAAAGTCTAACCAACCAGTGTACTACCTAACGTTTCAATACCGATGCCAGTTTATATTGTTTTCGGCAGCATTAGAGGGTTTACGTAGCAATAATCGCATCGTTTGGCAAGAATAATTGTTACTTAGCATTTGGAAAGGGCCGCAAAGTGCTTTGCACTGCAATTTGCGAGTTCTACAGCAGCAAGAGGTTCGATTAGGGTTAACGTACAGTCCATTTCGTGATTCTTTTATGTAGTATTGTTAAAGAATAAGAGTTTTTGTTATTTTTACTAATTTTGACATGTCCATTTACTAGACTAGCTGAAGAACGTTGACATATGCCGAGGAAATAGCATTACACTTAACTCGTGTTAACATAACAAAAAGTAAATTTAAACGAAGAGAAAAACGTATGGTCTCAGTTAATCTAGCTAACGTTTGTGTGATCATTTCCAAAAATATTAAACTAGGATATAACACTAGGATCCAACGTACAAATAAATCCACAACAATAAGATAAATACGTAATTCAATTATTTATTTAGAATTGTGGTTAGAAAACATTGGTGTTAATATTGGGTTAAAGTTTTATAACAAATAACTAACCTTTAAAATTAATTGTGTGCATTCAAAACCCGATTCACTCAATAACCTTCGACACCCTATTACCCTTGAATGCTCAGTGCCCGTTCACCCTAACACGATTCCATTTTAATGCGCTCGTTTGCTAAGCTCACCTCCCACGGCGCTAATGCCGTGAATGACGTCATACGCTCGATGATTCCACTGAAATACTACTGTGGAGCTATAGGGGTTGTTGGGGATGGTTATGCATAGGTATTGTTGTGTTTTTGGGGTTATAATTATATGCTTTCCAAGTTTAGGGTCGATCAGTAAAACGCAACTTGAATTGATACTTTGAAAGTATAGAAATCAAATTTAAATTTATGAAATGTATTTTTTTACATAAATATAGTCAATATAATTTAATTTGCATCCATCGGCTCCCCGAGACTCGGACTATGTCGTCGGTCCATCTAGTGGGGGGCGTACCTGCGCTTCTGCTTCCGGTACGTGGTCGCCACTCGAGAACCTTTCTTCCCCAACGGTTGTCGGTTCTACGAGCGATGTGGCCTGCCCATTGCCGTACGGCGTGGCGTTCTAGAGGGGAAGCCTATGTTCAGCAATGGACGTCTTACGGCCGATGATGATGATGATGATGAATTTAATTTAATAATTGTTGTGTGCGAAAATCTTCTTTTGAGCTTGATCTTTCGGTCAGGTGGTGTATATATGAGACAAAAACCCAATCTTTTGATTTTTATGCCTCCAAAATTATTTTTACATATCGAAATAAATCATATTTATACTATCCTATGTGATAAAGAAATATATTAATACAAAAAAGTGTTTTAATATTTTTCTTCAAAAAGGGTAATTGTGAGACATGAACGTTAAAAAATAATACTGCTTGTACTCCTATTTTCTATTACTTTCAACATTAATCGAATTGGAGCGATTCAACGAGAAGTGCACTCACTGCGTATATAAGATTTCACGCCAAAATTTAAAGTAATTCATGAAATATTATGTAAAACATACTATTAATGAATAACATAGCAATGTTAACTTATTTTTTTATTTATATTTGTAATGAACTTGTTTTATATTAGGATACGGTTCTATTTGAAGTTTTTTAAAAGAAATATTATGATGTCTTATTTTCAACTACAGTTTTCGGTATCTTTGCATCGTATTGCAATTTATATATTGATTACTTTTTATTTTTGTTAGTTATAAGAATTTTAGAGTTAAAGATTTTTAATCTTTTATCTTTTATTTATGATAATAGTAGCGCAGGTTACCTAGCTATTTTCTTTTTAGACATTTGTAAGCGTAGAAAGTGTTTTTATATTAGTCAACTGTGAAAATACCCGTGTCATCGTTCTGTGATTGAAGTAGACAATTGACCTACGATTGCGTTAAAAAGTGAATTGGTATATAATAACATATAATAATGATATAGTTCTAGCCAATTACGACCACGATGGCCAATCTCGATGGAGATTAGCCAATTACTTAGGAGATACCGTAGTGTATAAGTGTGTAAGCAAACACAGGTGCACTCTCTATTGGCACACAAGCTCTGATGGTTATCCAACACGGCCAGGGGGAGATCAGGCGCAGGAATGACGGCTTTACGTGCTCTCCGAGACTCGGGAGTTAAGACCCCAACTTTCTAATTCCAGGCTGTTATTAATTATTTTTGTAATAAAAAAATCTCAAAAACACTATTTACGCCCAATCCGAGAATCGAATCCGAGACCTCTGGATCGGTAATCACGTACGCTAACCGCTAGACCATCGAGGAACAGACAATTTAAATAATATCATATCTTATTTTACACAAATAACAATGAACTTTATCAGAATATTATCACTTAAATTCTATCATTAACAGAGAAAATTTTATGGGCGTATGCTTAAAGATTAGAATGCAATTAAGATAAACCAAGAAAAAGGCATCATCTTCTGAAGATTTAAGCAAGGTGCCGTCCTTCCTTGAAATAGGCATATGCTTATCCATTAATCTACCATAATATCAATATTGCTGATAGTGTAACGTACAAATGAGCAGACGAGTCTTCGTTCGAGACTTGTCTGCCTACCCTTTTAACCAATGAAACCGTGAAGACTAACAAATTGCATTTAAGCTTTGCTTGTAACGTTTTCAGTTGCATTGTTAAACAATTAGTGCCATTGCACACGACTGTTTCCGTCTGATTGACACACAAGTTCATGCCGCTGTAGAATCACAAAGCAGCGCTTTGAAACGTCAAACGTCATTCAACTCGGTCAACATCATGTTGAACGATTTGAGTTTAAAAGTGCTCTAGTCAACTACTGAGGCATTGTATATCAATGTGAATTGTAATAAAGTCTATGATAATTAGTTAAATATTTTATGCAAGGAAAGAAAGGGAGAAAAATTATGACACTTAAAATAACAGATACAGATACAAAAAAATAAAGAAAATAAAAAAATTAACATAGACTAAAGTAATATATATATTTTAAGTGTGTATGTACGTAATGATTCTGTTTGGAATAACTATCGCTATAGTAGACCACCGTCAACTGAATCTTCTTAAAGGTTTGCGGGACGCGGGACGGGGGTACGATCGACTTACGTCGCTGTCCGCCGGAATAGAAAGTAATGACATCACAACTATATCAGTATTATTTGCAACACGAATAATCTGCCGACTCTCCGTCATAAAAATCAAAGAAGACAAAAATTGTGTTGCTCAATATTTAAATAATGATAATTTTATAACCATCATTATTTTGAAGGTTATATATCTTAATTTTTTCTAAGATTCCTGGTTGTAATGTCTATACATTATTAAATTATATCTGAATATGATACACATATTATTACTTTAAATTAAGATAAAGTGATTTCATTAAAATTGTTATATAGAGAAGTATTAAAAAACATCTTAAAACTGTACAATACACTGAAATTATAATACATGAGAGTACATTTCAATTTTATTACATTATGTGTAGTGTAAATCTCAAAGAAATAAATCTGAAGATATTGAGCTTGGAAATCGTGTAATGTGTAACCGAGCGCATCAACTGCCGCGCATCACCTAAACCATCTGGAGGGCCAAGTTTACGGCCGTTCGACTACAACCAAAGTGGCTCTTTATTTATTTTTTTGTTTTTAAAAAGACAACACCCACACTAGGAACAAATCCTGTGTCGCGGAGGACTTTATAAACATACTAAAAACGGACACAAAAAACACACAGACTCAAAACAACACTTTGTGGAGCACACAAAATGTTGTCCCATGAGCAGTTTGAGCCCACAACACTCAGCGCAGTAGGGAACGGTATAAAGACCACTTAAATCACTAGTTGAACCTGCAGTTCGTTTAGTATTATTATCAGTATTAGTAGTAGTAGTATAAAGTACTAAACCAATAAATAATTATTATATTCATTTTCATATATTAAGTGAACTGTGAAGTAGACTGTGTTTTTTGAATAGAAGATATTGACAGAAACAAAATTTGGAAGTTATATCATTTTCTGCTCACTGGCGACAATACCTTTTCCGCGTGACTAACCATAAATCGACTGCTTTCGTTTAAGATCACGTATTTTACAGTAAATATTATGCTAATGTTAGTTTAAAATGTGAGTAAGGATAAAACAACGTGCTGAAAATAAATTTACTAGGAAATATGTTGGAACAAATAATAAAAATATAAGTGTTTTATGTTGATAAGTGTTCTACTTCCTAGATAAATCGTTTAACGTCATGTTTAACTTTTGATATACCAAAATTACTCGATGGCGCATCGGTAGCGAATGCGACTGCTGTGCTTGAGGTCTCGAGTTCGATTCCTGGGTCGGGCCAAACGTTTGCATCTTGGCAGTCAGTATAGTTAGTCAGTATAGTTATCATAGCAGAAGCTCTGCTTAGTTTGAAACTAGATGACGTTGTGTGTCAAATGTCTGAAATATTTATTTATTTAATTTAGAGGAGGATAAATTAGTCTGGTCACCATATGGTAAAAGTCAAAAGTCTGTTGGTGATGAATTAAGAATACGAAATTTCACCACCCCTATTCATCGCATGTGGGAATTAAGAGGTGAATACGGACGCAAACTACGCGGGATCACATCGCTGCAAAAGAGAACGAAAACTTGAAACAAAACCTATATTAATCAATCTGTCACGCATGGTATAGTAGGCCAAAACCTCTTGTCTAAGGAGAGGCCTATGTCCAACTGTGGGCTATTAGAGGCTGTTGATGTGATGATGATGTCATGACTAAAGAGACTAGAGAGTCACAGAGTGTGTTACTCTCAGTCATAAAGTCAGGGAAAGAATGAATTTAGATGCCGCACCCTCCCGCTGATATGAAAGGTTTGTCAATATCTACTAACTTGAGAGACTTCAAAATTTTTGTATCAGCTTCATTTTTGGTTTACGTAAATATGATCATATATCCGCGTTTCGTACAAAATTCAAGTGGCTCCCAATAAGACTTCGCCGGAATACTCATATCCTGTCGCTACTATATAATATCTTATATAATCCTACAACTCCTATCTACTTAAAAAAACGGTTCACTTTTATTCATGACACACATACACGATGCTTGAGGTCATTAGAAAACCGAACTTTGGAAATCCCAACACACACCACATCTTTCGCTGATAAATCTTTCGCAGTGCAGGCTGCACGCCTGTGGAACTCCTTACCGGAGGTTATTAGGTGGGCACAGTCGGTGAGTACTTTTGAGAAACTCGTCTAGGATCATTATTTATCTTTTTAACAAATATATGCTATATCTGTATCTATGTTTATGTATGTATTCATATTTATATGCCAATGTAAGTGTATGAATGTGTATTCGTATATATGTATGTGTAATGGTAGCTAATATATCTAAATTGCAATGTGCACCACAGAATACATAATACTATACAATATAGTCCATCTAACGGTTGCCTGGAAGAGATCGCAGACTGCGATAAGGCCGCCCATTGTACTACTATTTTTTGTTTGTATCCTACATTGTATGTTTCCTACTTATGGTGTGCAATAAAGAGTACCTATCTATCTATCTATCCGTCTATCTATAACATCATTTTATTTAACAAAAACGCTGTAAGCTCGTGGTATCACTTCGGTTGAGTCTTCACTAATTATTATCTAAAGTATTACAAAATAAAAATATCGAAACAGATCCTTAACTGTTTCCTTTTCTACAATCCTTAAAGTGTAGCTTGACCTCTGTGGTAGATGGTTACGAAACCGACGAAATTTGAACCAACAATTTTGTTTTGTGTATCCCATATTTTCATTTATTACTTACTAGTTTTTTTTTTTTAAAGCCTGCCGAAGTTACTTTGCTTAAAATGATACAAAGCATGAATAGAATCCAAGAGTGGTGGTCACCGTATACATTGAGAATGCAAACAATGTAATATGGTGACACACACTATGAAATGCTCTTTTAAAGCAATCATAGTGGCAGGGAAATAGTTCACTGATAATGAGTTCTGACTGACTGATTTATACCGGAAGGAAGAACCGAACTGTTTACTTGGAGAGCGTATGTCTACCATTCTAGAACCGTGATTTACCACGCCAGTGATTTTTATTACAAATGAAGTGCCATATATTGTAAATATAGAAATTCACATCTAAAATATTCCTCGTAAGTTCTAAAATGACACTAATGACAACTGTCACAGAGATCTAGGTATATTTAAAGAATTTTAAGTTTTTTATTATTGATGTAGTTTCAATTCTCTATTAGCCTTTTTTTAAGTATTTATATAATATATCTAAATAAATTTTTGGAATTAACTTTTTATAATCAAAATATCAAAATTTATAACATCCTTTGATGTTATTACTATCTTAGATTACCACTTATAATATTAAAAAGTATAATTTTAAAAATAATTACAATAAATTAATACATCTGACATGGCCTTTTCAACCATAATTATAAAAATAAAATAAATAAATACATTCATAGTATTAATAACATTAATATACTTAGTCTGGCCATAAATACTGTTACACTTAATTATAAAAAAATATTACATTTGAATTTCGAATCTGTCATTTTTATACGATTGTTCATTGTGTTTTCTCATTTTGGCGCCAATACATTGTAAAATATTTTGCGATATTAAAATGGTGTGGGGTGATAAAGAGAACCGAATCGCTGTGATAGCATTACACAAAGTAGGTATGGAGCCAAATGCAATTTTTAAAACTCTCCATACACTTGGTATTAGTAAAATGTTTGTGTACCGGGCTATTAATAGGTACAATGAGACCTCCTCTGTTTGTGACAGAAAAAGATCTGGCCGTCCACGTAGTGTTCGTACGAAAAAGGTGGTCAAAGCAGTAAGGGAAAGAATTCGAAGAAATCCTGTCCGAAAGCAAAAGATTTTATCTCGGGAAATGAAGATAGCACCTAGAACCATGTCGCGTATTTTAAAAGATGACTTAGGACTTGCAGCCTATAAGAGACGCACTGGCCATTTCTTAACTGATAATTTAAAGAAGAATAGGGTGGTAAAATCGAAACAACTACTGAAGCGGTACGCAAAGGGAGGTCACAGAAAAATTTTGTTTACGGATGAGAAAATTTTTACAATTGAGCAACATTTTAACAAACAAAATGACCGTATTTATGCTCAAAGCTCTAAGGAAGCTTCCCAATTAGTCGACAGAGTGCAACGTGGACATTATCCGACTTCAGTGATGGTTTGGTGGGGTGTTAGCTATGAAGGAGTGACTGAGCCATATTTTTGTGAAAAAGGTATCAAAACATCGGCACAAGTGTATCAAGATACCATTCTTGAGAAGGTAGTTAAGCCCCTTAACATCACCATGTTCAATAACCAAGTATGGTCCTTCCAGCAAGACTCGGCGCCGGGTCATAAAGCTCGGTCCACGCAGTCTTGGTTGGAATCGAACGTTTCGGACTTCATCAGAGCTGAAGACTGGCCGTCGTCTAGTCCCGATCTTAATCCGCTGGATTATGATTTGTGGTCAGTTTTAGAGAGTACAGCTTGCTCTAAACGCCATGATAATTTGGAGTCCCTAAAACAATCTATACGATTGGCAGTGAAGAATTTTCCCATGGAAAGAGTGCGTGCTTCTATTGATAACTGGCCTCATCGTTTAAAGGACTGTATTGCAGCCAATGGAGACCACTTCGAATAAGCTTTTTATATTTTTAATTGTTTTATATTTATGTATTAAACTGACACACTGTAAAAGTAATAAATGTTATTTGCAGTTAACAATTTTCTTTTTTCTTTATTACAATATTTATGGCAAGACTAGGTATATTTACATATCTAATTTGTGTTTGAAATAAATATTTTGGACTTTTAACACACAACACCTTCTAGTTTCAAGCTAAGCAGAGGTTGTACTATGATAACTAGACTGACATATAAAATACTTATATACTTTTTTTGTAAATACATAAACATACATAGAAAACATCTAAATTTCGAAACGAATGTTTACAGATCGTGCAAAAACGTATCTATGTCGCTTATATATTGCTTAATACGTACTTCTTTAGAAAAATAACTCCCACACGGACATAATGATTGCACTTATAATACAATGTTTATACTCGGAAATAATCGAACCCACAACCTCCAGCTGAGAAAACATTATCGCTAAACACAAAAGCAAAGAATCGTTAAAAGACAACAGTGTACATAAAAATAGAAATTTTATGCATTAGTTCAGTAAATCCTTGTTACAAGATTAGATATATCTAAAATCAATTAATCAAGAAAACAAGTTCATTAATATTCTCTAAAATTTATGCTCACTCTGTCAAAATACATTTTTACTTGATTAGTTAATATATTGAGAACCCGTATCTACATTTAAAATAAAATTAATTGTGTGTAACGTTATAATGATTAATTTAATTTGTATTAAAACTTAATTCTCTAATTAATCACGTCTCTAATTTAATTAATTAATTCTAAAACTAAATTATTTAACTAATCTAAATTGTATGGAATTTTTTGTCAAATATGTGAAACTTGGACTATATTTATTTATTTATTTATTTTTTCTATATGTTTTAGGAATAAGAAACCAACCGCCATTTTGTTATTTTTCGAAATAGTTACGGTATCCATCGCTCGGTTTTGTACTCAAGTTAGGTACATGCTGCGTTAACCATGATTTTAAATGAAAACCACAAATTGCATGAATTTCCAGTTTGTCAGCAAGTGAATTATATATGTGAGTTACTACGAAGTAGTTTTAGTGATATCGATAAAAATACGTAGGATTTTTGCCATTTCAAATATTTAAACACTTTTATAACCAATTAAAGGTGCCGAACATATTGTTGCAACTCTTACCTACAACACAAAAATTACACACTACAACACCATCTACCGGATATATATCGAACTATGGAGTAATGAACTACTTGGTAACTACTAATCCTGTATCGTGATATAGAAATTCTCACGGCGATTAGCAAATACGAGTACAAAACATTCCAACAACAACTGTTGGGTCATAGCTCGCCAGGAATGATCACCTCCACATGTAATTCTATAGGTATTAAATTATGAACAAATATTCATCCATTATAACATAATGAAAACCCTAATAATCCCTACTAATGTTATAAATGCGAACGTAAGTTTGTTTGTTACGGTTTCACGCAAAAACTACTCAACCGATCATCATGAAATTTTGTAGACATGTTCTTGGAGGTATTAGAAGCAACATAGAATCCTTTTTGTTAAAAATTTATATGTATATTTATTTAAAATGATCTAGTATTATATAAATGAATAAGTTAAAAAAAAAGAAATTAATTAATTAATTCTAAAGTAGAACGTTGAGTATTAGTTACTATTTTTATGTGAAGGTCCAATAAAAATAATTCAGATTCATCACTTCAATTACCGAATGGTATTCAGCTTACATATTGAATTTTTATAACAATACAGTATACCTATTATATTAACGTCGGCTATCTCTTCTTTTATGAGTTATTAAAATTACAGGTAACTATTCAATCGTTACTGAATACAAAAAAAAAAATTTCAGGCTTCATAACAGGTCATTGGTTCGGGAATATTATGCCAACATTTTTGAAAAAAATAACCAGTGAAGCTATTGAAAAATTAACTCAATCTTGCCTGACTAATTAATATTAATTAGAAAAGTGATTTATGGTTTTACTTTTTAAAATTAGAACAGTAGACTTAGAGCTTGAAGGTTTGATTACAAGTTTTATATCTTTTAGAAATATGTCTATTTATCAAATCAACCTATCGTCATCGACTACTGAACGAAGGTCTCCAACCGTGGTCGTCAACCATCCCAGTCTTGGGTAATTCGCATCCATCCGCTGCCAGCCACCTTCTTCAAGTCGTCGATCCATCGCGCCGCAGGGCGTCCTACACGGCGAATCAGTATGCTGAAGTGGAAGAGGGCCGGTCAAGTCTCTAGACGAACCGATACTCGCTGGAGCCAAAGTGTGCTAGAGTGGAGACCACGATTAAGCAAACGTAGTGTCTATCTATGTTATACCTATATTATCTAATTTATTTATGTTACCTTTACACAGAGTTTCAATTACTCTTTTTCATATGGGCATCCTCTTGTCTGACGACAACGTTTCTCGGGAATGTAATCGTTTTCAGACTGTCCCAAAATCAAAGAAAGATAAAAAAAAGAAATATAGACGCTAGAGTTAAAGATATTAAAACATTCAGATGGGAAAATAAGACAGAATATATTACTGAAATTGTTAATTAGAACCATCTCTTAAATAATTTATCAGCACAATTAGAATGTGAATTTGAGTCTCAATTATTCAAAGACAAAGAAACTATTACATTAACAAATGGAAAGCTGATATCTAATTACATTGCAATGAAACATCTTTCACGTTAAGATTTTATATACAAAAGAATATTTGTTCATTTTAATTAATTACATATATGTAGGAGTAACTACGAATCTTGTTGAAAACTATAATATTAAATATGTAGATATCACAGAAGATCAACCTAAAGTGATAGCATCCGTGCTGTCGTGTATCGTTGGTTAGTGCGAGATCGGAGGCCTATTGATGTCGGGGTGACAGTTATCGTGGGCAGTGTGTGAACCTTACATTGTCACAATGCTTGTTACATCACTAGGCTACCATAGCGTGAGTCACTGTATTGCATTGTCTCCACTCGCAACGAGTATGGTGACCACAACTCTTAGATTCTATGCAAGTTTTCCATCAAGCAGAGTAGAGTCTCTTTGGAAGGCAATCAAATAAAAAAATGTATTTGCTTATAACACGTTGCTCTTTAACTATTAGCTTTATTACTAGTACATACAAAATAAATTTAAAGTTGTCTATATTAAATATACATAGAATCAAAGTAACTCCATACTAACAACAGTACAGCTAGTTAAAATACATGTTCAATATATCTGCAATCTTCTGATTAACACTCCTGCGTGATGTGATTTCCTTACCAAGAATCATCACTGTCAAGATAATGTTGTGCAAATTACAAACCGGGCGGATAAGATATTAGCTTTCTCATAAGTTTTTAGCATATAAATAACATACATCCAGATTAAACTTGTTATTTTGAATCCCCTAATTTTAAGTGGAATGTGGTACATTTAGTAGTTTAGCCAGCTCTATTACAGCACTCCATCCCACCGCCAAGTACACTAGAACGATTGTCCAAGGGGATTTCAATGTCAAGACATAGACAGTAAATAATAATGGCAATAACAATTAAAATAAATATAATATGATCAAACTATTCCACTTCTAGTAATAGAAGGATTCACCCATTATTCAACAACATCCTCGAAGATAAATTTCTAACGTGAACACACAAAAAACTTAAATAATCTCTCTTTCATCCACCTCGTACCCAATGTACCGTAACGGCGTGCTTAAAAAACTACTGGTTCGGAAAAAGGTACGAAATTCTCATTGTAGTCTCTGAGACCATCCTGGCTATTACTTCACTATCGAATGCCGTGAAATTTAGGTCGTCACTATAAGAAAACCCTTCGTAGAAAATGTATGTAAGAATTATGGATAAATTAATGAAAGGTTTATTCATATTAAAATTTTTGAATTTAAATATTGACGAACGTAAAATATCTCTCAATACATACGCGTTCTAGATACCTACTCGTAATCTGAGACTAGATTTGCTGCTTTAGAATCATATCAACAGCCTTTAACAGTCCACTGAAGCATATAAGCCTGTCCAAAGACATAGGTTTTATCGTACTATACTACGCTTGCTAGACGGATTGTTATAAGGTTAGATAGTCTCTTACGAAACCCATGAGATGAATAGGAGTGTTGACTTTACGTATTCTTAACCACCACAGACACTGAAGTAAAAACTTAAAATTAAGAACAAATTATGTTACTGAAAATGTTATGCAAAAGTGCTAATGGCAAAAACAATTAATGATAAATGATCAGTGCGATGTAAGATTTGTATTATTATGCAAATTGAAATGATCTAACTGTAGCCAATAAACGTCTTTTGAAATAGAAAATTATTATTAATAACAGTGGCAGGCAAAAATCACCTGAACTTTAAATAGTAGCAAATAAGACTCTAATTTCCCTTACATATATATCTCAAATATCTTATAACGGCCTTCAGTTAGTCGTCAATTTTATTCGTATATATATTATAATACATATTTAATTTTAATTTCGAAGTACACCGGCTACCATAATGAATTAACATTTAGAATGAATATATATCTAGCCAACAGAAATTAATACATGCCTTTAATTAAGTTGAAAGCTTATATTTTATGGAAAACTGAGGAAAGTTTCATGTATTTTTTATCTTTCATTAAATTAACTTACTGCGCGTTAGTTGAAGAACTTTTGGTGCTTAATGAAATTATTTTAGGATACAGTTGATGTAATCGGAAATTTCTTTATAAATTACACCTTTTTTTGACCACGATTACCAGCTACTGGTTCAAGAGACGGTGTGTAGTTTTTGATTGACTTTAAAAAGGAACAGATTTTTAAATACTATGTTTTTTTTAATTAGTTGGTTTGAATTCGATATAACAACCACATTGGCCGTCCTGTGGGTGTGCCTGTGGATTGTGGATTTCTGCACGTAAAAAAGACTATAGATGGTGATGATGTGGAAGAACTTAAGGAAATAAAATATAATTAAGTATATTAAATGTGTAACACTACAATCCGTGTGGTGATGGATTAAGGAAACAGAGTGTCGCCACTCCTGTTTATTCCACCGGTATCGTAAGAGACGACTAAGGGACAAAATTACGCAGGACAACATAAAAGGAAAACTGGAAACAAACTCCATGCCAACCCGTTTGGCTAGCGTGGTATAGTAGGCCAAAACCTTCTTTCTAAGAAGAGGTCTATGTCAAGCACTGGACTGCTAAAGACTGTTGATGTTCATCAACAAAAAATTAAGAAAACATTGTTCAGATCACTTCTAAATTACTAGAAACTAGTTATATTTGTGTATTCGTGCGGACTGTCCAAAACCGGGATGGTTGACGCTCTTTGGGAGGCCTCCGTGCAAAGGTGGACGTCAATAGGCTGAAGCACTTATACTCTCGAATTCCTTTATGCTTCATTTCTAAGTCTATGTTGGTTAACATTCTGCTCCTTGGATTGTTTTTTGACTTCTAGCATGTAGTTATTAAAATATCTTAAAGAAGAAGCAAGGTGCACAAAACCACATCTTAACTGTTATGGAATATTTATTATCCACCAGTTATGAATGCAATGATTAATTTAAAAACGATATTCCGATTTATAGGCAATCTCTACTACATGTGGAATGGAAAAACTAAGCCATGGAGAATTGTCGGGCAGTATCTGATGCTGTAATATGACTTTCCCATAATATCTTAAGTGTCTTTAAAATTAGTGCCATTCAGTAGGTAGTACTTGTACTTTATAATTTGGTAAATAGATACTTGAAATGACGAACATACAGTCAAAATATAATATAGAAAATTAATTAAAAGTAAAAGAAAACTGAAAAAGGTTAAAACAAACATATATGAGAAGCTTACATTTCAAATGTTTACAATTCCTTACTACTTTTATAGAACTGTAAAAACCACTAAAAGTAGCTACTTTTTTTGCTTAAAATTATTTTTTCTTTCTATTCTTCCATTAAATATATTATGATGTTAACGAATGTAATATATAATTATATGTTATTATATATTCGTCCCGACCATGTTAGGCCACGGTGGCTTGGAACTGTTACTGAGAACTTCGGAGGTGTACTCTCAGGTAAACACCTTAGTGTGCACAGTACT
Source organism: Hypercompe scribonia (assembly GCA_949316085.1). NCBI lineage: Eukaryota > Metazoa > Arthropoda > Insecta > Lepidoptera > Erebidae > Hypercompe > Hypercompe scribonia. Next base: position 6,807,799 of record OX438992.1, on the reverse strand, counting down.
TCTCCACTGTTGCCGTGACTACCATGGTTTCGTTTGCCATCTTGTACCTCCGAATAGAAAATGCGCTTAGACACTCTGTTGTTTGACATGCGTGAGACATGGCCACCCCACCGCAGCTGCCACTGCATTAGATACGAGTATGACTCTATTCTACCGACATTTGCTCGTCATAGAACTTCCGTGTTTCGTATACGGTCCGACCAGTGGATGTTCATAATATCGCGTAGGCATTTAAGGTGGTATCTATCCCATTTGCGGATATGTTTGCGGTAAGACACCACGCCTCAGAGCCGTATCGGAGGTTGCGTAAGACAATTGTCATCTATACAGTTATACTGGTGGGGGGCTTTAGGTCATGCAAATGGAACACTTAAATTTGCAGCTTGAGAAAAGTTGGAGTTGCAGTGGCAGTTCTACTTGTGTTGTTAATTTCGTTATCAAAGTGGCAGTTTGATGATAATGTGTTGCCCAGATATTTAAACTTATCTACTCGCTTAAGTGAGAAGTCACCGAGTTTAATGTTGTATCATTCAATGTGTCTTGGATCCTAACTTGGGTCTTTTTCACGCTGATTTTGAGGTCAAATCTGCAACATGATTCATCATCAATTTAAAGTATCTCATTATTACTATTTAGCTAAGAAACATGGGGAAGATAATTGTACACAAACTGTAACAAACATTATAAATCGGTCAACCAAGAACGTGGCATGAATAAACGTAATGTATTTACCTGTACGCGAATACACACGTAAGCGACCAGGGGCGTATTTGAAAAATAGGCGACTCACGCACTAAAAACATTCGAAATTTTTGAGGTTTATTATTCAAAATTCTTTGCAGAAACTGAATAGAATTTTGTACCAAATTCATGAATATTTTGATCTACCTTTAAGTCTTTGAAAACAGTAAATGTTTTGAGAAGATATATAATAACTATAATCTATAGAATAGGTATTTATTAGGTAGTAGAGTCACGCTGATTTCAGCACGAATGGGAGCCTCGACCGGGGCAGTACTACCCTCCCACAGAAGACGAAACTAAAGCGCCAGCATCCGTGTTGTCATGTTTCGTTGGTGAGTGTGAGACCGGAGGCCCATTGGTGCAGGGATGACAGTTATCGTGGTAACTGTGTAAGCCTTACACTGTCACGATGACTGTCATGCCTTTTACGTCCCCAAGCGGGGTGTGAGAAAGCATCTCATTAGGCCACCATAGTGTGGGTCACCATACTGCATTGTCTGCATTTGCAACGAGTATGGTGATAAGAACTCTTGGATTGTATTCGTACTTTCCATCAGGCAGAGTAGAGTCACTTTTGCAGGATCTTAGTATAGTTTTAGATTTTGATGTTATCTTAAGTAGATGCGTGTAAAAACCTCCTCCAGGAAAATAAAATCGAAAATAAAAACTGAAAAATAATGAGTAGATTACGAACCACGGCTATCTATTGACCCTCGCTACCGCCCCTTGTACGTGCCCCCTTGCCCTTAAAGTAAATATACGCCACTGTCAGTGACCTAATTGTGAATACGTCCGTCCGTAATACCGGATGGACTAGTTACCAATCATTTGCATAATACGAACGCTTTTATAGCCACTGTCAAATGAATGTATAGACTATGTAAAATTGATATTGTATTCGCATACATAACTGTTTCATAAAACGCGTGTAGCATTTACTGAACAGATACTTTTCAATCTATTTTATGAACGGTTTTTTTTAAATAATGTTTATATGGCTTACGAGTATTTTTATATAAGGCTTTTAACGTATAGAAAGTTTTATTTAGCGTACCATAATACAACGTGGGCAGCCTCTTCAAGGTGACCTACGGCTCGATAAAGGTTGTGGGAAGGCTAGGACCTATTGTTGTGGCAAAACTTGGGGGAGATCAATGTCTAGAAGTGAACGTTTTGTGGCTGAGATGTTGATGATAATAATCATAAAACGATAATACCATTTTATTGTGACTTTATTGATGATATTATACATTATTCTAATGGTACTAGCAACTTTTTATAAATCCATAAGGTCAAAAAACCATATCTTAATTTTGGATGGTCTGCTCGCACAGATGGCTACGTAGAAATAATTTAATTTCTGAGCAACCTCCGCCACAGAGGGATCACCGACACATGGCCCAGTGATTAGTTAACGCCTCTTGATTTGTTTTCACCCCTTTCACAGAGATTGACGTTTATTGAAAGTATAAAACAAATTATGGAAGTGCAAGATTTCTGTCTTTTGACTTTGTAATGAGATTTACCAGAAAGTTTGTAATCTAATTAAATTCGTTTCATTGACTTTATTTACGAAGTTTATCGTTCGGCGAAAAACTAAAATGGGCGAACAAAAGGATGAGAAATAAGAAATTACTTTTTATTTAAAAATGTTTAGGAAGAACGTTGTTCGAACGAAGACAGACACACAAGGAGCTATTTATAAGGAAATTCCAAAGACTTATCTCGACGTCAGCTGTGTTTCAATTTTTTATTATATTTATCTTGATGGTAGTTTCTTGCTAGGTACAATACGAGTATATATTAAATAGGTACTAGGAATAGTATGTCTAGTACTACGAAAATTAAACAAATAAATTGGAATAACTAACTAATTATTAATATTTAAACATAAATATTATTTATTTTAAAATAAATTTCTCAAATAAAAATATTGAAATGTGTGATATTTTTACCTTTAATAAGTAATAAAATTAAGAAAAATATCTAAAATAATTTGAAAACATTCACTACAATACTTAACAAACAATATTTATGTTTTATTTTCCAAATTTTTTTCTTTTATTTTAAAAAAATTCTTGGTGCTGACATGCATGTTTTAATTTTTTTCCTAAACCAACATTGAGAGGGAACTAAAAATTATGTGTATTATGAAATTTATTTTAATTTATACTTGTCACAGGATAAAATAACAAGCCTGCATAACATTCACACAGCTTTTATGTGTCACGCAATGTTGAATACAAAGCAAAGCGTAACTGATTAAATCTTTGCTGTAAAAAAACTTCAAAAAACCCTTTCAAAGACAAATTTTTTAGCATAAAGTTACTCACCGTCGCTTAGTCCGGCTTCGTTAGGATTCCGTCGTTGTTTTTGTCGAAACTTCTATTTATTGTGTTACATATGTTTGGCTTGCTCGTTCGTCGGTAGCTGGTTGGCAGCCTTTCAAAGTCAAGGTATTGTGTAAGCTTTGTGTAAAGTTTGTGAATAAAGAACTCTTACGAAGTAGACGAAACAACTTTGTTAGTAAATTTACAAAAAGAAAAACGATGTATATGAGGTTAGGCGTTACTACCGAGAGTACTTAGCAGCTTAAATGTATCTTCTTGGGTGTAAGTTGTTTTTAAATGTTAGCTTTTTATGCCTTTCCTGATACAAACTGTTTGGACTCAAATAATTATATAACAACTTCGAATTAATTTATTTCTACCCTTTGATGCACTGTCACGATGACTGTCATGCCTTTTACGTGCCCAAGCGGGGTGTGAAAAAGCATCTCCCAAGGCCGCGATAGTGTGGGTCACCATACTGCATTGCCTGCATTTGAAATGAGAATGGTAACCACAACTCTTGGATTCTATTCATGCTTTCCATCAGGCAGAGTAGAGTCACTTCGGCAGGCTCTTAATATAAAAAAAAGAAAAAAAAGGCCAGTAAGCAGTGATATTATGCGCTAGGCAGTTTCTTAATACGAATGTACATGCATACATAGTTAGACGTAATTACTCTGTTTTAGAAAGACTGTAGACTGACTTTCAAAAATTTAAAAACATTGTTTATAAAACTTTAATAAATTTTGATATATTTATAAATAAAACTTTAATAAATAAGAGATAATTTTGAAATAGGTGAGATTTTCAATCAATTATTTTTTTCAATATAAGTTTATTAATACAGTTTCATTTTATTATTTAAAACATAGTTTCGTATCTGAACTTAAATTTAAAGTAAAATTATAGAATGGTCCATATATCAGGACCCCTCTCAGTAAGTATTATGACGTGTGCCTATGTGGGTTGTGTGATCCAATTATTTATTGTTCTGTTTCAATGTGTTCTTCATGTCCAAATGTTTGCATCATCTGCAAATATTTATTTCGCAATTTTGGTGTTTTTTCAGTATAATATGTATACACTTATAAGAAAGAAAGTGTATACATATGTATTGTGGAGGGAACGAGTGTTATGTCCCTCCGACACAAAGGGAGGATCCTCCGACCATGCTAGGTGATCATGCCTGGGGGGCCGCGGCCAAACGGTTAATGTTGGGATGTTGTATTTATGCTAATTGCCACATAAATCTCTATTTCGCGATACAGGATTAGTAGTTGCTGCGTAGTTCATTATTATACTTCGTAGTTAGATTTATCTTCACTTTTCGTAGTTCGATGTATGTTCGCTAGATGGCGCTGTTGTATATTGTTATTTGTATGTGGAAGTCGCCACATGTATTTATATCAGTTGTCTAAGCTCTGTTTAGTTAGGGACTAGATGACGTTGTGTTTCAGATGTCCAAGATATTAATTATCTTATGTATAAGATATATTCGTAGTTGTTGAAATATCAAAATATAATATATATACATATTAACAATCAGAAGAATCGCAGTGCTTAAACATAATCAATAGAAAATAAATGTCACGCAAATATATTCAAGAGTAAATCCTCAATTTGGAAATCAAAAGCAAAGTAAATATTCCCTCTCTCTTCCCGAAAAAATATAATTGTGTAAAACCGACGAAATACGCCTTGAGTCTTCGTTCCATTTCCTTGCCCCTACTAAGTAAAGCGAACTCATTTTAACATGCAAATACGCGTTAGAATTCAAGTTAGGTATATCACGTTGATGGAGTACAAATTGAATTTCTTCGCGAAAGAACTCACGATGTGCTGTCGTCTCACTCGTAAAGATAAGGTACACTATTCGTACTATGTTGTCTCAAGTTGTACTCCATAAATTTAGATTTTCGAGCCGTCAAACTCTGGATGTATGGCAGACAGACTGTAGCCATCTGGCAGTTAAGTCAAAATCGACTTTAGTGTTCGTATGAAACCTGCCCGGTTTCATATAAATTCTTGGACTTTAACAGCAATGTGTAAGATCAAAAATTATCTGTTTGGGAATTATCAATATAATCTCAGTACCTCATGCTACTTTGGTTCCGAAAGCTCTTCGTAAAAGTTATTTTAGAGAGAATTTTACCCTTTTTCTACCTTGTATTAATATCAGTACCATATAAAATACTATGGTCACTAATATAACTTTTTGTAATTCAAAATATTATAACATATTCCCTAACTACAGTATTTGAAATTTTACAATATTAACAATATGATATTATGGAATGATATGATATAACACAAATAAATCTTATAATACATTCAAATGAAATAAAATATCATCACCTCAACTCCACCTAAAGATCATTTGCATCAGAAAAATTTTAGCGTCGAATAGTTGGATAACGCAAAGGTCGTTGTTGATATAGAACTGAAAGAGGGTAGGACCCAAAATACTTCCCTGAGGAACACCTTAGTTCACAGATTCTCATTACTGAGATAGTCTTCTTTTTAAAACCTGCCGCCTGTTGGTTAGATTTTTAGATATTATATCTAATAGAAGGAGGACAAAAATCATGATAAAAATTTCGGATAAATAAAAAAAAATGCATAAGTATCTATATCACGCATCAAATTTTTCTACAATTAGATTTTTCAAGTCCATTACGGCGTCCTCAGAAAATATACCTGTACGAATACATATTTATTCAGGGATAAATCTGAATTGTTTACAGACAGAAACCACCATTAAAATTATCATGACGTGGCATCTAATTGCTGTATGACATGTAGAGTAAAATTTGTTACATTATTATCAAACAAAAGCAAAAACGAAAATAACCAAGAAGAGCTTTTTCAAACTATTTAAAATTGAGGTACTACACAAAGCTGTGCAACGATAATTAAGCATTTTGCGCAAACCTAAGTCGATTGAAGGAATATCGGATACATTAGACAGGGTTAATTTCCTTCCTTAATGTAATTACTTACAGCACAATAGGGGTACAATTTACTTTGTTAAAAATCTTACGCCTATTCTACAATAACTCTGGTTTGAGATCTACTTATCTTTAATTACTTAGAGGGTAAAATTACCAGCCGCAGGAGACATATAAGCCTATCAGGTATAGAAGCTTCTCTGATTCAGCCGACTTAGGAAACTTTTCTATCTTTTGACTAAAGCTTTTAGTCAACGCACAGAAATATTAAAGATAATGTCAAAGTTATTTAAAATTAACAATGCCCTTAATTTAAAATCTCATTGTAGCTCGGCAATATAAATCAACCTTATTACGATTGTCATAGATACGAAACATGAGCAATGTCACCAATTACTTACAGAAGACAAATATGTAGAAACCTAATCTAAACAGGCACATACATATATAATGTTGTTGTGACAATTCATCCAATTTATGAGCTGTTCCTACCCCTTTTTATAGTCTGTGTGTAAACAACCTTGTCTGCTTATACAGTCGGCGAAATAGCCTCTATGTCAAAACGTGCTTAGATTTCTTTTTCAGGGTCCCATAAAGTGTCCATGAACTTTGAGAAATGGATATGCTTTAGGATTGTGAAAAGTAATGGATTGATATTTTATTTAGATTCTTACCGAGAACTCATTATAAATTACAATCATTAATCTTTATAATAAAATTAAAAATAATCTAGGAACAGAGTTGTTCTAAGAATGAATTAAGGTTGATATAAACATACATGTTCATGGGGTGCTGGGCTAGAAAACCTCCACGTGGTGCACCCTGGTAACGTTGGCATCACCGCCAACGGCTAATATTCTAGCACGAAGAGAAGGCCTTACTTCTTCGGCCATTTGATCGAGGTGTGGTCCAACAGAGAGGGTATAACTGCCGTTTCCTCTGTTGTCTCTTCGCTCCTCGGAGCAATGAGGAGGAAAACCTCATTAAAAAATCACGGAGGGGACCCTTTCATAGGTCGGAGTTTCTCCACTATCAGTGGTGGAGAAAGGAGAACGGGCTCGGTGTGTACTCACACTGCCGCCGAGTAGGCATTGGGAGATTTAATCCTTCTGCCACCGTCGTCATATCGTAATCTCGAGAGGAGTGTCGTGGTTATGTCTCACAACTCTACTCGGGAGCGAGGGTCTTGGCTTTGCCGCCCGGACCGCGAGGAAGAAAACCTCTTTAAAAAATTACCCCGAATCCCGTGTTCTGGTGTGTGGCCAGGGGATGCATGGCTGATGGGTAGTTCAGTCGTAAGCACACTCCCAGCTGAGGCACCTGCGGACCCCTCAGTTGGGCACAAATTTACGCTTGCCCGGGTATTGGGGGATCTCTGCCCGGGTCGACTTTTTGTTCTCCCCCACTCGTGGGTCTAAATATGGAAACCTCAATTAGTAAAAACAAAAATTTAAAGAAGGAGAGAAGTAGGACAGAGAAGCCTGGTACTACAAATGGTTCCTCGTCTAACGAGGATGTACAAGTACTTGGTACTCCTATCACGGTGGGGCTCCCAGAAGTCAGTTTGGATTCTGGGAACCAAAGAAGAACATCGGAACGATTACGTTCCAGGTCTGCCCATCCATCAGACCGTGGTAACTCAAGCATGACCATGGGCGTGTTGGAGTCCACGGAGGTAGAAATCTGCGATAGCAGAAAGCGCGGACGTTCCAGGGACGGGGAGAGTGACACGTCCCAGGAAATGCTACCTCCTAAAATTGGGAGCAATCGCAGAGGCAGGTCACGCACGACCATTTCTACCCCTTCAGGTTCTGTCTTCTCGAAGGCAGAAGCCTACAGGCGGGTCAGAGCGGAGGGCGAAAGCTTAGCGGAAGAGGAGATTGCGGATCTCCTCCAGAGGATCCGTGAACCGGTGGATAAAGATTCTGCCACCCAAACACCGGCATCTTTGCAGGAGAGAGCAAACTTAGCGGTGGCCATAATTCAGAAAGTGGCCACCAAATCTAGAAATTTAAAGAGTTCCTTTGTAGGGGCTCTAAAGGATTCTTCTTCCGCTATCGCTGGGGTCGTTGAGACCATAATTGGGGACGTGGCTCGCCTCCAGGCGGCTAACGACCGATTAGCAGGACAAGTGGCAGAGCTTAGTGCTCAATTTGCCCAATTTCGGGTGCATTCGAACTGTACTGAGCAACAGAACCCGACTCCGCGGCAGCCTACCACCTCTTCGTCTTTTGGTGGTGTCTCTGATACCCAACTACGTCAAATTACCGACGCAGTGTGGCGTATGATGGACGGGCGCCTCGCTGGCTTGGAGGCGAGGTTACCACCGGCACCCATAGTTCGGCCGCCACTCGCAGCAAATAAACCAGCTGTGCCGATTCCACTGCCAGCTGCGGGTGACAGCGTGTCGTATGCCGCAGCGGCGTCCCGGTCTGCGGCAGCACTGAAGGTGACACGAGCGGCCAAGGCAGCGGTAAAAAAGGCTATGCCGGAGACGAGACCACCTAAGACCTTGGCCAGAACAGGGACGGCATTTCCTCCGCTTCCCACTCCAACACCTACAATTGTTCCCTCTAATTCAGCTCCCACGAACAACGGTTGGCAAGTGGTAGGGGGAAACAAGAAGTCCCGAAAGCAAAGCAAAAAAGCTGCGAGGAAAGCAGGGTCTACACTCCAACCTTCGGTGGCAGAGGTCACCAAGAAGAAGCCACGGGGACTGCGGACCCCTAAGACGGCGGCTGTGGTGGTAACGTTGTCACCAGAGGCGGTTAACGGTGGACTGTCCTACGCGGCCGTCTTTAAAAAGGCAAGGGACAGTCTGACACAAGATTTCGGGACAGTAGGTGTTAGATTGCGCCTTGCCCAGACGGGAGCTCGTGTTCTTGAGTTCCCTGGGACTGAAGGTGCAGAGACAGCAAACAAATTTGCCGAGAAGTTGCGGGGAATATTGGGAGCCACAGATGGTGTCAAGATCGCCAGGCCTACCAAGTGCGCGGAGCTGCGCATTTCAGGCCTGGACGATTCAGTAACAGTCGAGGACGTCCGTGTAGCGATTCAGGAGAAGACCGGATGCAACGCGGACAGCATCAGGATCGGCACCATCCGCCCCGGTTTAGGGGGCCTTGGTGCGGTGTGGATTAGTTGTCCTGTAGCTTCTGCCAAAATTTTGGGCGACGCTGGCAAGATCCTCGTCGGTTTTGTGAACGCCAGAATTACGGTTCTGGCGGCGAGGCTGATGAGGTGTTTCAAATGCCTGGCTACGGGACACACTCGCATCAAGTGCGATAGTTGTTTTGACTGCAGTGGACTGTGTTTCCGCTGTGGTCGACCGGGGCACAAAGCGGCAGAGTGTTCTGCCGCCCCTCACTGCCCGGCGTGTGCGGCGGGTAATAAAGCCGCCAATCACCAGATTGGGCAGAGAGATTGTAAACCTCCCCGCAATTCTCGGCAGACGTCGGGGTTACCTAGCCAATCGACCCGGGCTACGTCTGATGTCGTTCGAGCATCGCAATCGTCGCCCATGGAGGAGGTTGTAGAGACAGTCCAGTAATGGACCAAGTCTCCAACCTCCTTGTCCAGACGAACCTCAACCACTGTGCCGCGGCCCAGGACCTCTTCCTGCAAACCATGGCACAGTGGTCGATCGGCGTTGCCGTAGCCGCGGAACCCTATTACGTTCCTCCCCGTCCAAACTGGTTGGGTGACCGGGACGGTTCCGTGGCAGTCGTCGGCTCCACGGCGGCTCATTCCCCGCCCTTGTCGCTAAGAGACAAGGGTACTGGATATGTTGCTGCCGAGTGGGGGGGAATCACCGTATATAGTGTTTACTTCTCCCCCAACCGGAGTTTGAGCGACTTCGAGGTTTTCCTTAACAACTTGGAAACCTCGATGCGGCGTCTAACGTCTGGGCACGTCTTAGTACTGGGGGACTTCAACGCGAAGTCCATTGCGTGGGGTTCCCCCAGGACGGACGCCAGGGGCGAGGCCGTAGAGGAGTGGGCGGCCTCGGTGGGCCTCTGTTTATTGAACAGGGGCTCCGCCAACACGTGCGTGCGACAGCAGGGAGGGTCGATAGTGGACCTTTCGTTCGCTACCCCTGCCCTCGCCGCACGAGTAAGGAACTGGTGTGTCCTGGAAGAGGTTGAGACGCTCTCGGATCACCTCTACATTCGATTTGAGCTCTCCCGGACCCAGGACCCCAGTAGGGGTCACGCGGCGCGGCGTTCTTCTCGCTTGCCGCGGTGGGCTGTAGCCAAACTGAATAGGGACCTACTAGAGGAGGCAGCCATTATTTACTCCTGGCTGTCTCCGCAGGCTCCGACCGAGGAGGTTGACATGGGGGCTGGTCGTTTCCGCGATGCGATTACGCAGATCTGCGATGCGGCCATGCCCCGCATCCGAGGTTGTCGGCCTCCCCGGAAGGAGGTTTACTGGTGGTCCCAGGAGTTGGCCGACCTCCGCGCGGCCTGTACTCGTGCCTGGAGGTCCTACACCCGTAGTCGGCGGCGACACCGCGTAGACGGCGAGGAGGACCAGCTTCATGAGGAGTACCGAGAGGCGCGGAAAACTCTGAAGCTGGCCATTAGCCGCGGGAAAGAAGTGAAGAGGAAGGAGATGCTGGAGGGTCTCGATCGTGACCCCTGGGGTCGCCCTTATCGTGCGGTGCGACAAAAGCTCCGCACGTCGGGCCCCCCCCTTACAGAGACACTTCAGCCCAGCTTCCTGCGGGAAGTGGTCGAGGGTCTTTTCCCGCAGCGGGCGGAGCACACACCCCCGTCGATGGCCTTCATGGTCGAAGACGACGGGGGACGGAACGAGGATAATGTTCCGCCCGTCAGGGAATCGGAGATAGGGGCGGTCGTTCTACGGATTCGCTCTAAGAACACCGCCCCTGGGCCAGATGGGATACCTGCCCGAGTGCTGGCGCGAACCCTCGACCACATGTCGGATCGCCTCGGGGAAGTCCTAAACGCCAGCTTGGCGTCCGGGCGCTTTCCTGAGGGTTGTAAGAGCGGGAAGCTGGTCCTACTACGGAAACCGGGACGGCCGGCCGATTCGGTCGCGGCCTATAGGCCCATCGTGTTGCTGGACGAGGCGGGTAAATTGTTTGAGAGGATACTCTCTGCCCGCATCGTCCGGCACCTCTGCGAGGTGGGCCCCGATCTGTCGGACGCCCAATACGGGTTTCGAGCCGGGCGTTCGACAGTCGATGCTGTGTTGCGCCTGAGGGCCGTGACCGAAGAGGCGGTGAGCTGTGGCGGCGTGCTGTTGGCGGTGTCGTTGGACATCGCCAACGCATTTAATAGTCTGCCATTTAGCTGCATCAGGGAAGCACTCCACTGCCACAGGGTGCCAGAGTACCTGAGGCGGCTTGTGGCAGACTATCTTAGGGAGCGTACCGTCATGTACGAGGACCGAGATGGCATTCTGAGGCGGCGGCCCATGTCGTGCGGTGTTCCACAGGGGTCTGTCCTCGGACCACTCCTGTGGAATATGGGATACGACTGGGCCCTTCGAGGTCGTCTTCCCCCCGGGCTGGGCGTAATTTGTTACGCCGATGACACATTGGTCACGGCCCGGGGGGCGAACTTTCAAGAGGCGGCGTGCCTGGCCACCGTGGGAGTCTCTTTGGTGGTCGGGCGCATTGAGGCGCTGGGTTTACGAGTGGCCCTAGATAAGACGGAGGCCCTTTTGTTCCATGGGCCCCGTCGTGGTCCACCACCCGGCGCCTCTATCGTAGTCAATTCGGTCCTCGTACCGGTTCAGGCCCAGATGAAATATCTGGGCCTGATCCTCGACGGCAGGTGGCTCTTCGACGAGCACTTCCGACAGCTTTCTCGAAAGCTGGTCGGCGCTGCTTCTGCCCTTGGGCGACTTTTGCCGAATTTGGGTGGAGCCAGCATCGCGACGAGACGGCTATACACGGGGGTTGTCCGGTCAATGGCGCTGTATGGTGCACCGGTGTGGGTGGCGGCTCTGACCGCCCAGAATAGGGCTCGCCTCTGGCGCCCTCAGAGGATATTGGCGGTTAGAGCCATACGCGGTTACCGCACCGTATCGACGGAGGCGGCGTGCGCCTTGGCCGGAACTCCCCCGTGGGATTTGGAGGCGGAAGTGCTCGCCGAAGTTTATCGGCGGACGGCTGACTTCCGGGCGGGTAGCAGCATACGGCCCCCGCCCGAAGAGGTGCGTGAGTGGCGTGCGGCCGCTCGTCGAGCCACAATGGCTCGTTGGTCGTCCCGTTTGGAGACTCCACGTGCTGGCTTTGCCCTCGTGGAGGCTCTCCAGCCGGTCATCGCCGAGTGGGCAGGGCGGCAGCACGGGACCCTTTCCTTCCGACTGACGCAGGTCCTTTCCGGGCACGGTTGCTTCGGGAAGTATCTGCACTCGGTCGTCAGGAGGGAATTGAGTCCCGCCTGTCACCACTGCGACTGCAGTGAGGACTCGGCTCAGCACACGCTAGCAGTTTGTTCCGCCTGGGCGGCGCAGCGTGGGGCCCTCACTGCAGTTATTGGAGGAGATCTCTCGCTACCGGCCGTCATACGATCCATGGCCGGTAGCGACAGTTGTTTTACCGCGGTCGCAACCTTCTGCGAAGGCGTAATTTCGCGGCAGGAGGCGGCGGAGAAGGCCCGGGAGGACGATCTCCACTCGGACCCAATTCGCCGCCGGCGAGCCGGGCGGCGGAGGCGCGCATACCAGCGCCTCATGCCGCCTTGAGTGTGGCCGCGGGTGGACGGGACGGGTTTTCCCCTCCATCCGCTATAGTGGCCAGCCGCGAGGAGGTGACGTGCGCGTGTGCCGTACGTCGCCTAAATAGAGAGTTTATCCGCAGATGGTGCCCGCTTTAGCGGGCAGGCGCTAGGAGGGATCTGGATGTCGTAATAGCAGCGGTTCCCGGATCCCTCCTATGTTAGGCGCAGAGTGGCACACCGTGTGGTTTTGGTCGGTCCGATTCCGACACACCGCCTCGCCGTAAACCCCGGTGGGGTGACGGCCCGAGGGGGTTTCCACACGTTAAAAAAAAAAAAAAAAAAAAAAAAAAAAAAAAAAAAAAAAAAAAAAAAAACATACATGTTCATATTGTCATCATCATTGTTAACAGCCCTAAATTGTACACTACTAGTTAATGGTCTCTCCACAGAATAGGCTTTGGTCTACTATACCGTTGTAGCCAAACGGGTTGGTATATTAACATTTTTTTAAAAAAAATTTTGCTATTATATAAAATCAGGTCTGTTTCTCCGAAGGGGTAGGCAGAAGTATATTAAGCGCCCACTATTCGCCATTGTTTTAGTTTTACGTGGCTAGCATATAGCACAATGTGAGAAATATTCTAGGACAGGTACAATTTAAATGCTGTTACGTTTAGTGAGGTATAGACTAAACTAATCTACTTAATTTTTTCATACTGAATATTCACTAAAACGAAAAAATAAAACTAAAAAATAATGTCATCATGCTAAATTATAGTAAATAATAATAATAATATGTAATTTAAAACTTACCCCATAGGAGAGACATCTTTTGGCATATATAAACGAACTCGTCGGAAATGATACCACGAACCCCAGAAAACAGGTGGTATTTTTTTGTTTGGTGATGGATAAAGAATACGGAGTGCTACCACTTTTATTTATCCCATGAGTGTCGTGAAAGCTGACTGAGAGAGCAAACAACGCAAGAATACAACGCTGCGAAGAGAAGAAAAACTTAAAACAAACTCTATATTTATACCCTGTGGCCAGTGTAATTTTGTGAGAGAACACTAAAACTAAGAGAGGAGAGGAGAGGCCGCTCATTAGAAGTAGAGACTGTTTAATGCTTCTGGTAGTGATGTAAATTTGAACTCAAAGTGATTTCTTTAGAAATCGTTATCGCAAGCCAACGAACTATACTTTCACAAAAAATTACATAATTTTTCATGCTATGTCGTTCCGCAACGGGGGACGAAAAATAAACAGTATAAATTCCTTCCGCGCACAACACATAAAATATATTTATTTCTACCTACTTGTACATCTGTTTTTATTTTATTGTTATTGGCACAATAACAGTATATTACCTGTGACTCGGATTAACTGGTTGTCTACTAATTGTGGGCATTTTATTGGTTCGTGAATGAGGGAATTGGCTTTTCGATTGGTGTTTTGCTGAGAGGAGACGTTGAGAGATATTGTTCGTATTTTAAAAAGAAACAACCAGCTACATATAGCATAGCATATTGCCATAATAATAGTCATTGTTCTCAAATGAAATTCATTTCAAATTTAAATTAATATTAACATACATGGAAATATACATCAATAAGCCGCTTCTACAATGAAAAATTATATAAAAACACAACAACAACACTATGAATGTGAGTATTATTTTACGTATTGTTTTGTGAAAGTCAGAATCAATGTTTTTTTCTTTTCTTTCTTCTAACAATGTGACTGTCTTCGTCAATTTATTATCGACTGTTATTAAGTATTTTGATATTTTTACAATTTTGATAATGTGGTTTTTTTCTTTCTCATTTGACGACTACAATTGTACATGTACATAGTGCGTTCGACTACCATATAAGGTATCGAAGGTTAGTTAACACGACAATTCCAATGTTTTCTATATTCTTATACTATATTTTTTTTGTTTTGACTATAATTTTCTTCAGATGTAATAGTATGTGTTTTTAGTTTACATACAAAACAATGTTATCCGTGCTTAAAGACCCATTCTTTTTTCTAATGTAACAAGTGGTACAATTGCGTCAATACAGGAGACAATTTCAGTGCACAGTTCTTTAGAATCAGCGTTGGGATACCGTCTTATCCACTGGCTTTCTGCACATCGAGTGGCCAAAGTTCCGATCGATGAAGAAAAAGTATTGCGGATAAGGTTTGAATACTAGTCGGGCGCACGTCACCATCTTTAATTTGAGTAATCCTTCGAAATATTCAGAGGTAGTGAAGGCTGGCAGTAATTAGAATGCACAGCTGTAGCCAATCGCCAGAACTTTCAGCCACCTGTAGGATATGTGATGAGCTGTTAGCCAAACCGCTCAATGCACTGGGCATCCGCTCTAATGTAAACCCTCTTGTATTCTCTAGTGGATTTATTATACAGCGCTTTAAGGTAATCAACGTGGGGTCATAGATCTGAAATCCACGTGGAACCAGAGGATAGAAAAGGATGGATCCTCAAGGCAGTGTAGACGGCGATAACAAACCTCCACTCTGTCGAAAAAACATATTCCAGCCTTCACGAGGAAGCATTCTTCAAGCACGTGCCAGGAGGTCGGCGTATTTGGGTCTCTGTTAGAGAAAGCGCCCATGCCGTCTCAAGGTTGGGTGAAAAGGGAATGCCGCAGTTGAATGATCATGATGTTTTTATATGTCTGTAACAGAAAAAGAGGAAAACGACCAGACTTAAAAGGCACGACAGTCATCGTGGCAGTGTTAGATCGAAGCTTAGAATGTTGTGTCGTCACGTAACGTTGAAACATGATGATAACCGAATCGTCGGACGTAGAGGTAGGGGTATTCCCGTAAGTGGCCGTCGGGCCCCAACGTCCGGTCACTAACCAGTATGACGAGCTACTCTGTGGATTATGCGTGATCTGACGGGACCACCTTTCAAGGTGGTCAACCGTAGTTGAGGCCCGTGGTAGCACTTTTTCTACGGCTCTCTCTGGCCGACGTATCGATCAACACCACCCTCATAATACTTCCACGAGCATTTCACTACTCTAAAAGTTACCATGATAACTATCATCTTTGCAGCAATGGGACTTCGGTCCCACACTCACCAACGAAAAACGACAGCACAACTAGTGTCGCTCTAGATTGCTCTTCTGTGAAAGGACAGCACTGCACCGTTCGAGCCGGCCCATTCGTCTTCAGCGTGTTCAGTTCAGTTTTCAGTTACAAGTATTATTCTATATTGATTCTAGATAGTAGATTATTATTGCTACACTTTTGGCAGAATGAATTAAAATCGAAAATATAATATGTGAAAAGTATTTTGAATGTCACAAACCTCTCTCTCATTTTCTAGTTATTGGTATTATGAAAGATACGGATTCTTTTTCAACTATTTGTGCAAAATTTTATTATATATAGGAAATTGTCATCGTGATGACATACGCATAACATACATAATTTACTCTTGATTTATTTATGCATAGCTCTCTGTCCACGTGAACAAACTTTCTAAACCAAATGTGTGAAAATCACAACTATGAAAAATGCCCCAACTCGCTACAAACTATTCAACTTCAGATCGCATAGTAAACTAAAACAATAGAATGTTTCATATCTCCATAGAATGCAGAGTCAACATGACACAGTACAGTAGGACAGGAAATTAAAAACTTTAGCATTTCGCGGCTTCGAGCGACGTGTATTGAAATTGTTGCTTTTCGATACACTCAATACACATAGAAAAGTAAGGCTTGATAATTGGAATAGTGGCAAACATGACCTAAATACGGTTGTAGTCACGGAACTAGAATATCAATGTGTTTAAATTTTTCAATAAGTATTTATGTTCTAAAATTTCTAAAGTAGCATAATTTTATTACAGCTCGATGTATCTGGAATAGGCTAGATGACACCTTAGTCAAATTAGTTACTCTTTATCATCTGTCAAACGACAATTTTGTATGAAAAGTGTACTAAATATCAAATTGTGACGTCACTGTTTTAGACTACTCAATTGAACATTTTCAAATTTCACTGTATATTTGATCGAAATTCATAATAATAATAAAAAGCTATGTTAATTGTATTTGCCGAAATGTTTCGCGATATTAGTTCTAATGAAGTGGACGTTAGTATTAATTTACGATACAGTCATCTACCCAATTGTGTTTAACAAAAAATGTTATTATATGTGTCTTTATAATACTATAAAATTAACGAGTACAGTGGAAAAATTAACAGTTTTTTTATTTAGTTTTTTTATCTGACTTCATAAAGTATGTAGATATTAATATTTTACTGCATGTTACAGATAATTGAGTTACCAATGGAACAAAGAAGAATGCCCATTAGTGGAATAGGTTTTTTTCATGCGCAGACATTAAAATATCAATAAAATTATGTTCTTGATTTTTAAGTCGCATTGAAATGACATGAAGTTTTCTTATAAAACTAAAAACATATGAAAAGAATGGAATAGATTGCGTTGTTTGTTCAGCAATGGACTGATAAACCGATGACTTATATAAGCACGAGATTAAATTAAAAATCTGTTACCCGTATTTTTTTGTGTTTTTAATTTATGATGAGTTTGATTCCTATGCCAGTCAAATGTATTTATGATGAGCACAATCATTTCAGTAATATAGTATAGTAATATCGGTTTTGATTACATAACTACTTATGAGCTTAATTTGATTACCTATACATTGACTATTTTTTAAGGTAATATTACGTTTTTTTTTTAAAATAGTTTTTATTACAAAATGGAAACTGTAAAAATATTTGGTTATTTTGTAAATCTTCTTAAACAACTTTCAAATTGAAGCAATACTGTATCGTGGTCCATACATTCATGATCATTCTTAAAACTAAAAATTATTGTTTGTAAGAGTATGCCTCGAAGATGGTATGTTAGCTATTAAGTTCAGATTTGATGTGAAGTGATTTTGTTTAAAGTGTGTATTTGTTATTTTTTTATGAATTAAAGAATATTATTTTTCATATGTTATGCCAAACTACATGTGTATAAATCAACTGATGACTTTGGGACACGTTAGAATGTTGTTTAAATACTTTCTTTTTCGTATTTGTATAATCTGCTATAGTACCATCCTACTAATATTAATAATGCGAAAGTTTGTGAGTGTGGACGTTTGTTACTTTCACGAAAAAAGTACTGGACGGATTTGGATAAAACTTTACAGTAATATAGGTTATACATCGGAACAATATATAGGCTACAATTTGTAACGATTTTATGTAATTTTGGTCGTAATATAATGATACATGTCAATTTAGTCGGTATAAAATCTGGCCTCTTCATGTTATCTTGGCGTACGCCGCCTAAACTTAAAGTTACACAAATATGATGCGCCATAGGAGTATTTGTATGTTGAAAATATTTAAAATGATCTGCTACGAAACTTAATGTGGTGGACCAAATTCAACGCGAGCGAAGCGGGTACAAGCTAGTACAGTATAATTTTTTCGAGGTAATTTTTATGCTGCTCAATTAGTAGGTACGTTAGTATTAGGAATAAAGATTGATAGTAATACAAATAATATTGCTAAATACTAGTTATATGCGTTTACTGCACGTTTACATCTCTTTCCTTTTTCTTATCCCTAAGTCACATGTTGAAATGTCTACTGTCCCAAAGTTAAATGAGAAAATTAATCTTCATATTATATGTTAGAGGCATCATCAATATTCCTACAAACGATGATAGATGGAAGTTAGCGAATTTATATACCTAATAATATATTGTGTCAGATCCCAGGTTCACACTGAGCCGTAGAACGGTCAAATTTAAACTTTAATTAAACTAAAATTACGTAATTATCAAATCTCTCTGACTTTTTGTTTTAATTATCGAGTAATAAACCGAAATGAAAACTTTGAATAAGTTCCACTTTTGTGTTACTTAGGTCGGTTGAACTCAACGAATCCTTTGATCTTAAACTTGAAGAAGTAATTAGTAGCCACTGAATAGGTGTTTAAGTTGTAGGGGCCAACTATCGAGTAACATGATGATAGAATGTTACCGAAGATCATGGACACCTGCAATTCTGAAGTCAAGTGTTTGTGTGTGCTTACTCGCCTTTTGAGCTCTCAAGTACCTGGCGGCCTATAAGTGCCGAAATATGAACCTCCAACGTTTCAACTTGTGGTGTCAAACCACATATAGTGTAAAAATATTCTTTACGTATTGCCCATAAAAATATAATGTTTCTCGTCACCGTGTTATTCAACTGTTAAACTGCCTAGTTGTCGCAGCGCGGCAGCGCGAGTAAATGAGACTGCTGTGCTTGAGATCTGGATTTCGATTTCCGGGTCGGACTAAATGTTTGTATGATCTGCAAACATTTATTTCGAAGTTTGGGTGTTTTCTATGTATAATATGGATGTATTTATGAAAAACAGTATATAAATATTCTGTCAGTCTAGTTTGAAACTAAATGACGTTGTGTGTCAAATGTCCCTAATGAAAAAAAATTAAAATTCATTTAACTAAAACTCATACAGGTCAAAACATAAATCTAAATAATTTAACTAAATGTTCAAACCACAAATTATATGTTTCTCAAATATAATCTGTGGCTCGACTAGCACTGATTATAAATCGGTTATCATATGAAATAAACCGATCTATTAAAAGCGTGTTCTGACCGGATAATCTTATCAGGAGCAAAACTGATTCGGTTAAAGTGGTTTCTATCACGCGAACCTGCTAAATGCAATTCAAGTTAATTTTCGCAAAGGTAAGAACGGAGGGAATGGTTTTGGTCAATGTGATTTTTGTTTTGTATTATCTTTTAAATGTCGGTAAATTATAAGGATTCTTCTTCAACAAATTCCTTCTACCGAGGCTTTTTATTTTGTCAATGAAGTGAAGAAGGTTTATATGAACACGTCCTGTTACGTCTGACATTTCTTGATGGAAATTTAATTTAATTTTTTAACAAATCCAATCCAAAATATGTTACAAATACATAAAGTACTCAATATTGTGATATGAGGGTTTTAAATTATTATATTAAAATGCATGTAGATATAAATAAAAGTACCGCGGTACTAAGTTTAATAAACACAAATACCGAAAGTCATATTGTTTTTATGGTCCTTTAATATATATTTTATCTTTTGGTAATTTAGGACATACTACCTCGGTGGCGCAGCGGTAGTAAATGCAACTGCTGTTCTTGAAGTCTCGGGTTCGATGTTCGGGTTGGAACAAATGTTTATATGATCTGCAAATACTTGTTTCGGTGTTTAGGTGTTTTTTATGTATGATATGCCTGTATTTACAAAAAAAATATTAGTAGTCTATCAGTCAGTCTTCTTAGTAGTAGTATTCTATCATAGCACAAGCTCTGGTTAATTTGAAACTAGATGGCGTTGTGTGTTAAATGCTGAAATATTTATTCTATTTATATTTATTTAAACACCGTAAATATGTTATTTAACGATACGAGTATGCGAAACGCAGTTTTCCGGCAAAGAAATAGGAAACAGATGCTTAATGTTAGGCTGATATGGAAAGAATTTCAGTATGGAATTACTGACAGTGTTTGAATTTATCGAATCTCTACTACTCCTTTTTCCTGTCTTTTTTTCAATTTATTATATCGTCTTTGGCATTTAATTCAACCTAACTTTAGTTTGTAAAATTGTACAAGCAAGAAATAAGACATTATTAAATAAAACTTGTAGTTCTCAGTAAGAAAATAGCGAAGTTATGAAACAGTTTGGTATATTAACAAAGGGGCTAAAAGACTACCTATACAGTTAATTAGGTATCTAACCCTCATAACTGGGTAAGTATCAAACTAAGCGCTCTAAGCACCTTACAATAGGCCACTGTTACACCGAACTGTAATTAAAACTGTTGTGAGTATGCGTGTTTATAAATATTCCAAATCAAATAAACGCTTTGGTGTCAATGGTGACATTTTTTGCTTGTGTATGGTGTTTGTATACGCTTTATGTGTGTGAATCGTTGTCAGTAAGGTTCGAATTTCAGTGCAATCGGTTGGTGTAAAAAGATTTGACAGAATAAATAATTTCGGTTTGGAAACTGGTTTCCAATGTGTCCGAAGGGAACTTTGAAATAATTTATAAAAATTAATTTCTAAACATTTATGAAACCCAATTAATATCGTCCAATTCCCTGTTGTCTTAACATCACTTACAGGGCCGAATCCCAGACTAGGTAGAGCCCGTGTTATGTTAACCAGACTACTAATAAACAAAAAAAATATAATCTTACATACAGATACAGATTTTCATACACTGACATTCATCCTTTAAATAGAACATTGATACATATAAATGTAAGTGCCAACATAAAAGCATATGACACCAAAGTGACAGAACATAGTCATATATGGATTGAGGTTAAAATGCTCAAAAATAAAAGGATGAAATTTATTAGAAGGCTTAACCTGAATAATACCATTGTTATCATGACAAGTCAGATTAATTTGAGTTCATTAAATTAATTGCTGACATTTTTATTTTTAGTACACAAATTCTCTCGCGAATAAAAAGGTAGGAAATTTTAAAAATATTTTTTAGAGTTCTATAAATGGCTTTATTTAATAATTTTAACAACAGTTATTACTCGATACGACAGCTTATTATGTCAGGATGCACTACGGGAGAAATAGGATAGAGAATAGGAGCTTAAGCTCACTATTTCTCAGCTTATTACCTACTATGGAATGGGCCAAGAATTCGTTAACATTTGAATTTAACATCCCGTGCAAACATGTTACGGAAGTTTTTGGGACCGATGCTACTGGAATTTGCTAGCTACAATCGTAACACATGGTTTCAATAAGATGGAACCACTTGTCACACATGCAATAAGACCCTGCCGGTGGTCAAAAGCATGTTTCCGGAAAAGCTGATTTTCAGGCGAGGTGACACTCTATAGCCACCCAGAAGTCCAAATCTATTCCCAGCAGACTTCTTTTTATGGAGTTATTTGAAGAAACGTGTTTACATCAGTAAACCAAATACACTACGTCAACTAAAAGAAGAAATCAGCAAAGAGATGTAGGTGATCTCGCGGTCCCTTTGCCGACGAGTATTCGAAAATTTCTGTGCTCGCTTAGAAGAGTGCAAATGTCAAAACGGTGATCATTTAAACGACGTAATTTTTAAAAAATAATTTTCACTAATGATTTTTCTTGTAAATAAACAATTTTTATAACACATCTTTTTTTTTTATACGACTTTTCAAATGTTAACTAATTCATGGCCCACCCATTTACTTTGTATGTGGGTGTGTTGAAATACATTTTGGTCTGACAACAACAACCACAGTACCGATTAGATAGTTGTGCTTGTACTCGTACAATATTGTACGGTACACATAGAAACATTTTGTGCTCTACACTACATTTTACCGGGGCAGTACTGCCCCCCCTCCCTCTACGATGACTGTCATGCCTTTTACGGCCCCAAGCGTGGCATGAAAAAGCATCTCACTAGGCCGCTTTAGTGTGGGTCACCACACTGCATTATCTACATTTGCAATGAGTATGGTGTCCACAACTTTTGGATTCTATTCATGCTTTCCATCAGACAGAGAAGAGTCACCTTGGCAGGCTCTTCATATAGAAAAAAAAACAATTCACTTATATACAGTCCACCAGTCCACAGTAAATGGTACAAAAAATAAATTCTGTAACTGCATATGTAGTTGGAATATCATGATTGACAATATTCTGAATTTCAGCAGGAACAGGCTGGCTCAACCGGGGTAGTACTACCCTGTCACAGAAAATCTCTGTCGTGTTTCGTTGGTGAGTGCGAGACCGGTGGTCCATTGGTACAAGGGTAACAGTTATCGTGATAAGTAGATGTACTTTACACTGCCACGATGACCGTCATGCCTTTTACGTCCCCCAGCGAGGCATGAAAAGCATCTCACTAGGCCGCCATAGTGTGGATCATCGTACTGCATTGCCTACAATCGCAATGAGTATAGTGATCATAACTCTTGGATTCTAGTCATACTTTACATGAGGCAGAGTAGAGTCACTTTGGTACTCTCTTAAATTAGAAGAACAAAGACTAAAAATATTGTAATATTTTGTACAATCTATCTTGAAATTCTTTAAGTATAATATGTGTGTCATTAAAAACAGACTTTAACAGTCCACTGCTCGACGTAGATCTCTCTTTAGAAAGAAGGTTTTGACCTCCTATACTACGCGGTCCAGACAGGTTGTCAAGTTTTCCCACTATTTACAGTGAAATTGTCCTGTGTACTTTGGTACCTTATTCGCCTTTTGCAACACCCATGGGATGAATAGGAGTAGGCAAACTCTGTATTGTTAATCTATCACCACGCAGACTATGTACGCATGTATTTAAAGGTAGGTAATTACTTAAAAACATGTACCTACTTAAAAATATCTACTTAAGTATATTTATCAGAAGTTGAATTGCGATTGAGCAAGCGGCTAGTTTTTGAGATCAGACGACCGATCTGTTCGATATGCTAAGGTATTTTTCTTCTCTGGTCAAATATAAAAATGTAGTCCCTAGTTGCTTTACAAGAGAACGCAAAGAGAAAAGTTTAAAATAAAATTAGACGAGAAACAACTATTTGTTAATTGTCTGCACTCTTTTTATTGTTAAGCGAACGTTTTTATAATGGTTTAAGTGAAATATAGCCGTTAGTGAACGTTCCATGATAATAACTAATTACTCGGTTAGTATTAACATAATATTCTATATCCTAGAAGCAAAAAAATGAGTAATACTAGACATCTTTATTTGCTGATCAGGCATTTTAGAAGTTTGTTTTTAATGGTAAAGAGAATAAATAAGCAGACAAGTTACCATGATTACTTGTACTTACTGATGATTTACTACTGTAATACCCATAGACACTAACTTGCAACTCGAAAACTACAAGCGTCATTCAAGAGTAATTGAGTGACGCTCATGGGAGGCTACAGTCATTCTCCATCAGGCGATACATCTGTATATTTGCCCTCTAGCAAATAAGTAACTCGAGTATCTACCTACAGACACTAACCTGCAACTCGAAAGTTATAAGTAAAACTCAAAAGTACCTAAATCACGTCCAAGAGCGGCTGTAGTCATTATCTATCTGGGGACTCACTTGTTCATTTACCCTCTTACATAGTAAGTAGCTACTGTCTACTACTACCGCCTAGTAACTACCTACAGCCACTAACTTACAAGACAAGAGTTACAACTGGAACTCAAGAGTAACTGAATAAAATCCATGGGCGGCTGTAGTCATTCTCCATCATTTGACCCGTTTGTTCATTTATCTTCTATATAATAAGTAACTACTGTCTATTACTACTGTCTAACAACTACCCCCAGACACAACTTGCAAGTCAAGAGTCATAAGTCAAACTCAAGAGTAACTGAGTCACGTCCTTGGGCGGTTGTAGTTATTTTCCATCATTTGACTCGTTTGTTCCTTTACTCTCTATGTAATAAGTAACTACTGTCTATTACTACAGTCCAACAACTACCCACAGACACTAACTTGCATGTCAAGAATCACAAGCTAAGAGTAACTGAGTCCCGTCCATGGGCGGCTGTAGTCATTCTCCATCATTTGAATCGTTTGTTCATTTACCCTCTATCTAATAATTAACTACTGTTTATTACTACTTTCTAACAACTACCCACAGACACTAACTTGCAAGTCAAGAGTCATAAGTCAAACGCAAGAGTAACTGAGTCACGTCCATGGGCGACTGTAGTCATTCTCCATCAAGTGATTCGTTTGTTCATTTACTCTATATCTAAGAAGTAACTACTGTCTATTACTACTGTCTAACAATTACCCACAGACACTAACTTGCAAGTCAAGAGTCATAAGTCAAACTCAAGAGTAACTGAGTCACGTCCATGGGTGACTGTAGTCATTTTCCATCAGGTGATTCGTCTGTTTGTCGTCTATCTAATAAAAAAACATATAAATATAATTCTGCTCTTTAACATGTTTTTGTAATGGCGTACCTTAAACAGGTAATTTGGTTTGTTATTAACTTTATCCTGTCCACAATTAACGTGACACAAAGATGCGTTACATTTAAAAAGTAAAGCTTTTGGAACCCTAAAGTTGGGGTCTAAGTGACAGCGACGAACGTTAGAAAGCTTTTTTTATGGTATAAGAAGGTAAACGAGCAGATGAGACTGATAGTAAGTGATTACTGCTACTCCTGGATATTTGCACCTTGAAGGTCACAAGTAAATTACAAATTATGAGAGGTTACAGTTGTGACTGAAAATATAGCAACTAGGTAATAATTATAGTTATTATTTATTATATTTTATTTTTTCTTGCGCTTGTGTACTATTTTCTTAATTAACAAATACTCCTGACGTATGTTTGTATTGTGCACGAGGACACTGGTACCATAAACACAAGTTAAATCTTATTCTGAGTACCAGAGTTAATCGTAAGCACTATTGATATGTGGCATGTACATTTGAAGTTGTTTATGTAATTCTGTCTATTAAGAAATCAGATTATTATAGTAATTTATATTGCGACTCTTTAGATATCATACCAGTCGAACCAGCCCATTTGTGCCACAGTATGGCTCTCACACGATAACGATAAAAAGTGTGTTACTTCGATGTAAAATAATTGTGATAATCATTACTTTAAAAGCAGTTCAAATTTTATAAATACAGGCCTTTTAGCTGTTATATTTAATCTGATAGAATATAAGAATAATTTAAGTTTTAAGTATATTCAAATTTATTTACCCTTTCTTAATACAGTTTACTGTTTACAGACGTGTGTAACAGAACCATTCTCTACTACAGACTGTCACATTTTAAAAATTGTTTAAATCAAAAACATATTTCCCGTGTAGTTTTGTGCTAAAACTTTGATCTCAATTTTCAGCAATTATAACACCTGTTAAAGTATAATTATATCGAAAGGTATCTCATTAAAATTGACTACCTTAACATAAACGACCACTGCTTACACACGGTCTGTACCCGAAAATCCCCTAGTTAGAATAAATTAATTTCATCTCCACCTTAATTGAGAGGGTAGGTTGAATTCTTGTGATCCTACAGAGGAGTACCTCATTATTTATTCTTATAATGCCCCCTTAACCCGACAGCTTTCGGGTTAATTTGCCAAAGGTCTTGTGACTAAAAATTCGTGTTCAGAATCCTTAATTTTACATCTAAAACCTATTTTAACTTTCTTTTTAATTATAATGTATGTTTCTTAATTGCTTTGAAACCTGTGTAAAAATTGTGGTAATTTTACGTTTCTAAATTCAGATATTTTTGAATATAAACGCACCTGAATTTTCGAAAACTCTTCCGTTCTTGGAAAACGGCTTAGTCGGGTCTGAAAAAAATAAATTAATAAATAAAATGAATGTAAGTATAAAGTGTAAGTTTGTATTACGTTTTGCTTTAAAAGTTAAATTACAGTCTAATCTACTTTTGTTGTAAATAGCACAGGATTTATTATTAATTAGAGTTTTCAATTTGTTTACCAGTAGTAATTATGCGCGTGCAAAAATCTACTAGTCAATAAGGTAAATATTTCTTTCTCTTTTATAAATCGAAGTTCGAAATCATTTTTATTAATTAAGATGAAAAAACATTGCTACTATGGTTTAATATTCTTGAACGTAGATCTTATATAGGATGGGCCACGAATTAGTTAACATTTGAAATGATATATAAAAAAAACCATTTGATATATTATAAAAATTGTTTATTTACAAGAAAACTAAATTATTGCAATTCATTTTTTAAAAATTACATCGTCAAATTACCACCGTTTCAACATTTACACTCTTCTAAGCGAGCACCGAAATTTTCGAATTCTCGTCAGCAAAGAGACCGCGAGATCGCCGACATCTCTTCGCAGATTTTTTCTTTTAGTTGCCGTAGTGTATTTGGTTTATTGATGAAGACACGATTCAAATAATCTCATAAAAAGAAGTTTGCTGGAATAAATCTGGACTTCTAGGTGGCCATGGAATGTCGCCTTGTCAGGAAATCGGCTTTGCCGGAAACATGTTTTGACCACCGGCAGGGAGTCACTGGATGCGAGACAAGTAGCTCCATCTAGTTGATAAAAAGTGTTACGACTGTAGCCAGCAAATTCCAATAGCGTTGGTCCTAAGAACTCTCGTAACATGTTTGTACGGGATGTTTGATTCAAATGTTAATGAATTTTTGGCCCCCCTATATTTTAACTGTGGTTGATTTACAATAAACTGTTTGCAAAACATAAAATGCTTTTTCGAAGTTATTTACTCTTTTGCTTACTTTAAGATACTACTCGAGCACTGCAAATAATAATTTTGTTACTACATAAATGCAGAAAACCAACTCTCATTAGAAGATGTAGTGATTTAAATTTTTTTAATAAAGTCAACGGAGACTATCTCTCGAATGTAAAATATATATATATTTTATTAAATTCTGCAGGAAAACTTCAAGAAATATTCTTTTTTTGATCTCAACTGAATCATATTCATAAAATATAAGGCTAGTATTATTTCGCCTCGGTAAATGTTTGGTTAATAATTTAACCAGTTAAATAGAGTGGGTAAGACGGGTTATTTTAAAGCCAGCACTCTGGGTACACCAATAATTAATGAGTCGATATTGGTTTGCTTATAGAGCTGCAATTCGACAGAGTCGGAAGAATTTTTAAACAATTGAAAGTAAATCAAAATTTTTATATAGAGTTGGAGGTCAGTTAGAAAGGAAAACGAAATTCATTGTTGGAAAAGCTCTTAAATACTCAGAAATTATAAACAAATATTGATGAAATTTCAACTTAATAACAATTTGATAGCAATAAAAGAATTACATATAAGCTTTTATGTGAAGTCATGCACATGATAATGGAAGAAAAAAATGAGTTAATCTCATATAAATTGCAGTATAATTAGATCATTTGGTTTAACCTGTCAGATCTGACAATTAACGATCTCGCTGAACATAGTTTCAAATTAATTTTCTTCACAATTAAATCATCAACGAGGTTTTATTTAAAATGTGTTAAATTCTCGGTTTCTGATAAATTTATTATTTACTGCTTCTGTTACGCCTTTTAGCAGGGACGAACTTCATCTACTAAACCGAATTTCAAAAAATTAATCTTCACTTACATAGTTAAACCTAAAGCTAATATTTTTCACATTAAAATTATAGATGACAGGATGTCATAAATGAATTTTTTTTAGTTTCTTGACAGTATTTTTTTTAATATATGATCAATTAATGTTAAGTTTGTTTTATAATAAAATATCAGTTATAAAGTGATACGATTATTCTAAAACACAACAACAATTATGTATATAACATTGAGCAATTAGTGTAGAACCTTATCTAATTAATTCCCTTAAGACACAGCAATCACTATCCTTCCAGCCAACCACAACCCACCAGCTATCACTAAAGATATTAATCTTGCAATGAAAAGGGTCCACGGTCTGTCCCAGGTGTGAAACCTGGCCATAAGCCTCAACCGTCTTTTAAGTACGTTTTAAGTTGTCAAAGTGGATTCATGGTATCCCTTATTCGATTTTAACCATAGTTATGGGCTTGTGGCTAGGCACTGAAATGTATTTAGCCTTTAATATATACCTACAGTGTAAAAGGAGCTTTTGATTATAATTGAACGCAGTGTGTGCCAAAACATTAATAAGAAGCAGGTAACATGTAGCTCATGTTAACTTAGTTTTTGGATTAATATGATTTATGTTCAAAATACTACCCGAGTAAGCTAGGATTAAGTTATGTCTAATTGTGTAATAAAAGAGACAGGTTTTGTAAGTGAAGTAATAGGATGCGTAGGCAATCAATGCAGAAGCGAAGAACAGATTAGAGAAACATGGAGTAAGTTGGAGGAGGCCTATACTTAGAATGGGTCTCCAATAACGAAATTTAATATTATGTACATATTTACTTTACAAAAAAAGGTAAGGTATTTTTTTTTCTATTTTAAGAGCCTGAAAAAGTGACTCTACTCTGCCTGATGGGAAACATGAATAGAATCTAAAAGTTGTGGTCATCATACTCATTACAAATGCAGATAATGCAGAATGGTGACCTTCACAATGGCGGCCTTGTGAGATGCTTTTTCACGTAAAAGGCGTCATGCCTTTCAAGGTCAAAGATCAAAGTCATCATGGCAGTGTAAGTTTCACACAGTTACTTCGATAACTGTCACCCCTGCATCAATGGGTCTCCGGTCTCGTACTCACCAACGAAACACGACATCACAGATGCTGTCACTTTAGGTTATGATAAATAAAAAGTTCCTTTTATTATTTAAATATATTTAGAATGGCCAGTGTCAATGAAGACCACCCAAAACGACGGCTTTCAAACTTCGGGCTGTTTTTAAGCATTTCTATAATCAGAAGAACTCAATTGTGTTCGCTAACCGCTAGACCAACGACGTAACATATCACAAAATATAAATTTATATATTATCGTTGAACGTAGCCTTCAAATCTTACCATACACTTAATTTTGTATTAAGTGTAAATATATGTATTCCTGTATGCGTTGATGTTGTGTTGCCCGTGTGGTGATGGATTAAGAATACAAAGTGTAACCACCTCTATTCATCTTATGAGTGTCGTAAGAAACGACTAAGAGAGCAAACTACACAGGAAAACATCAGTGTAAAGTCGAGAAAAATTTGAAACAAACACTTCAACTCGTGGAAACCCCCACGGGCCGTCACGCTACCGGGGTTTGCGGTGGGGTAGTATGGCACGGTGGTCAATAGGTGTGGCCGTATTATGTTCCAAGCTGGTTGGGTGACTGAAACGGCTTCGTGGCAGTTGTCGGCTCATAAGGCGACAAGGGCACTGGATATGATGCTGCAGAGTGAGAGGGTATCACCATATGAAGGGACGGGTGTCATATCCCTCTGACACAAAGGGAGGATCCTCCGAGCAGGTGAGGCTATCATGCCTGGCGGCCCGCGGCCCAATGGTTGATGCCGCGAGAATCATTCGCGATACAGGATTAGTAGTTGCTCCGTAGTTCATTATACTCCGTAGTTCGATGTACCTTCACTGGATGGCGCTCTTGTATGTTTTTTTGTTTGCGCTGTATACGGAAGTCGCAAGAACCATGTACGGTGTGTACTTCTCCCTCAATCGGAGTCTGAACGATTTCGAGGATTCTCTCAACAGCTTGGAGACCTCGGCACTAATTTGTCCGGCCAACGTTTTAGGACGAAACCTGCTTTCTAAGGAGAGGTGTATGTTCAGTAGCAGACTGCTGAGGTTGTTGATGATGATGATTTACTGATGTCCCCGAAAATCTGAAAATAAAATCCTTTTCTAATCAAATAAACCTAATTTAACAGTTTAAATTATTCCCATTTGATCTCTAAAACGATTTAAACTGATATAGGTAACAGTTAATGTATTTTGTACTTACATTTATTTTCTAATCTACAAACCTATTTGTATTCATAATGATTTCGGCCTCCCAACAAAGAAAATTTTAATCCAGAAAAGAAAGTAAAAAAAGACGCTCTTTGGTACATCTAACCCATTCCCCTAACCGTTAATTGCAGTGTAAAACGTTCCAATTTAGTTCATTTTGTTCCATTTTGTTTTAACCCGATGTAAATGATTCATT
Source organism: Hypercompe scribonia (assembly GCA_949316085.1). Classification (NCBI taxonomy): domain Eukaryota; kingdom Metazoa; phylum Arthropoda; class Insecta; order Lepidoptera; family Erebidae; genus Hypercompe; species Hypercompe scribonia. The sequence continues at coordinate 6,777,423 of OX438992.1, read as the reverse complement.
ATAAAACGCTGTAGCATGATTTATGAGTCGAGAAATTAAACCAATTACTATGGGATTTTTTGTCGGTTTTAGGCTAGGAGGTGGCGTTTAATTTATGGCTTTGATATTAAAATTTATTAACGAAAATGTTTTTCACTTGGTTAATACTTCGCCTATTTTATGTCACGTGATGGAAGAGATAGTTATCGTTTCAATCGCAGATTGCAGATTACCAAAAAGCAACAACGTTAAATTGAAATGATATATGATATTTATTTCTGCAACGAAATATTTTACAGATATTTTTAAACGTCAGAATTACGTAACATAATAAAATATTATTAAACATTTCATACAGTACTTTCAACCGAGACATTATTATTAATAAAGTTATTGTACTTTAAAATTCTATTATTGAAATAAATAAAGTTGAATAATTTTTAATTTTATTAATTACCGAGACACTGCAACCATCACATTATAAAGTAAATATTTAATGAAACATTGCACGTGAACGCTCATAATTTACAATAAAAATGCTTTATTTTATGTGTATATATGTGTACTTTACATATTTCTGAATATAAAATAATTCAAAAAAAAAACAAAATCAATTATATGAACCTGCGTGACGTTTTCATGTGTTCAAGTAAAAATCACACGAGCTCTTAAACTAGTCATTCACCTGTTTCACTGTTGAAATACCATAATATCAATGTTAAATTAATGTTCTTACTATGTGTAACACCGAGAGTATTTAAGCAAATGTTTATTAGATTTTGTTTACAAAAAGTTGAAGTCAAGTATCTAATGATTTCTTTTTCTAAACTGCTCGTGCTACTAAAATATATGAGACTACTATTATTTTTATATTTTTTTTAAAAGCCTTTCAAAATGACTATTCTACTTGATGGAAAGCATGAAAAAAATCAAGAGCTGTGTCATCATTCTAATCCCAAACTAGAGACAACCTGCACTGATGTGCCAATCTGAACAGAGACCAGCCTACACACCAGATACTATGGTATACAAGTGTGTGCGCAAACACAAATGTACTTTCTGTTCTCTTACTCTCACAATGACACGACCGATGACATGGACAATACTCCGAGACATGGAAGTGAAGACCTCAGCTTCCTAAGTTTGTGCTGTTATTAATCATTTCTATAATCAGAATAACTCAATAATATTGTTTAGCCCGACTCGTGATAGCGAGAGACCAACGAGGCAGTTAACCTCTACTATGGTAATCAAATTCCTAATAGACATATTTATAGATCCACCAAGAGGCAGAACAAAATGGTCGCGCTCATCACAGACTTACTAAAAACTCTCTTCGGTGAGAATCGGTCCCACAATATAGATTCTATTTACTTGTAACATTAGAAGCCTTCTATATCGAACAAAATGTAATTTTATATAAATAGGATACTTAAATCTCTACTAATATTATAAATGTGAATGTAAGTTTGTTTGTTACGGTTTCACACGAAAACTACTGAACCGATCATCATGAAATTTTGTACACATGTTCTTGGAGGTATTTGAAGTAACTTAGAATTTAAAAAAATAAATAAAATGATTTGTTACGAAACATAATGTGGCACATCAAATTCCACGCGAACGAAGCTGTCGGCAAAAGCTAGTATTAAATAAAATTAACTAGAGTATCAAAATTACAGTTTTTATTGCAATGGCTAATAATTATTTAAAATATTTAAACTTCCCTAAATTCATAAATTATTAGGTCTATACTAGATATTTAATTATACAGGAATAAAATCAAAATACTTATCTACTCGCATGGCGACGGAGTATTAATCTTATATATATATTGTATGTTTGTATTCAAATATACAAAGATTTAATATTCTGAATGTAAACGTATAATTTCAGTCAATATAAAATGTTATCTTCAGCGACTGCACGGTTGGCCTAGTGGTTTAAGCGGTCACCACGCTGCTCTCTACTACGCTGAGTATTGTGGGTTCAAACCCCAAACAGGACAACACTTTGTGTGATCCATAAATTGTTGTTTGGGTGTTCTTTGTGTCCGTTTCTAGTACGTTTGTAAAGTCCCCCGCGACACAGTATTTATTTCTAGCCGTTGTATTTTTAAAAAAGAAAAAAGAAAGGAAAAAAGGAAAGGTATTATTACCAATCTTCGCTCACATTTGTAGTTCATGTATTTTAGTTACTTACATTAGGGTGTCCCTTATATGACAAAAAAAAATTTTTTTTCGAATTTCGAAATGCATACCCTCTATAATTTGTACTAATGCTATAAGATACTTAAATATAAAATTTTATCAATCTAGCATAATTGCAACCAGTGCCGACCGAGCTTCAAAGTTTAGTAAAAAACGTGTTTTGTCCTAAAATTTCAGTCTGCTATAATTTCACTATAAATGCAATGAATTAAGTGAATAAAATTAAATAATAAATTAGATGAACATTAATCTTTAATTAAAAACATAAAGAAATAAGAATCATTCTGGGTAACTTCTTTTTAGAGTAGTTTTTTTACAGTCTGGATACAATTTTAGATGTTCCTGGACACAGCGCAGCAAGAACTGTTTTTGTTCTTCTTCAGCCGTGATAAGTCCGTTAAAATCTTGCATTAATTTAACAGCCCTTTCAGCAGTATCATTTACAACTCTCAAATAACTTATTCTTCTTTTAGCCTCCAGAAAAGCAGCATTGTTATTCCAAGAAGATACATCTTCCTTTAGAAAACTGTCGTCGATCTGCAGTCGTGATAAAAATTGTTTGTCTTTTTTCCGATACGAAATCATCCAGTGCTTTCTCTAAAAAAAAAGAAAAATAAGTTAAATAACAAATAAAAATCAACAACAATTTTGCAAATAAATAAATAAGTATTGGACATTGAAATTGAAATCCAACAAAAAGTCAATTTAACTTACCAAACAACTTTTGAGTCAGTTCTTCCTTCGACGGGTCATAGCGTTTGCTAAAATCCGAGATTTTGTCCCTGTTGAAGTTGGCAATCATCTTCTTCTTAGTTTGGTTGTCAACTTCATCATCAAATAGTGATAGAATGACTGTCTCTTCACATAAATACCACAAGTGATGGCTGAACTTGCTTATAGAAGCTTTAGAAATTGTTGCGTCAACTTTTTCATACTCTTTTAACATCTTCAAGAAGCGCAAATCTTGATTAGGTGCTTTGGTCGCCACTGTACATTTGAGCCAAGGTTTAACATACAATATTACGAGAAATAAGCAAACATCTTGTAGAACCTTTTTGTCCTTCGCAGTTACTCTGCATTGTGACTGAAGTAAACATATTTTTAAAGAATAGATCGCTCTCGCCATCCAGCGTGCCTGATGTATAGCTCCGGGGGGCCTTAGTTTTAATTTTTCCTCTGTGTCTCCTCCTAAAAATATTACGCACAGTTCGACCAATTCGCGGTAATCATCTCTTACAAAACTTTTATCTAATTCTGCCTTATAAAATAGTAACAACGCTTGACTGTCTGTATCGGCAACCCGTGCTTTTACGAAATTAAGAGATGGTTCAATTTTAGTACAATCAATGTTTTTCCAATTTTCTTGGAACTTTTTGAACATCGGAATATCTGGGCTACTAGTAATTTGCTTAATCTTGGTTTCAAAGACAGCTTTTAGGACCAATTCATAAACATGATGACGACAGGCAAAAAGCAACAATTCTCTTCCTAAAGTTTGCTCCAAAATAGCACAAGCTCCATTGAAACGGCCCATATTGGAAGCTGTTGTGTCGCAGCACATTATTTGCACTTTATCATAAAGGTTCCAGTCAAAGAGAGCTGCTGATACAGCCTTCGCTTGATGTTTTCCAGAAGAACTTTCTAGTTTCGGCACTGCAAGAAGCTGCTCTCTATCGTCAAATGAAGCTATAACTGGCAAGCGTTCTTCTTTTGAACTCCGTACATCCAACCCCGGTAAAAGTTTTCCATCCCAATGGACTGTGGCTATATCGGGTACATTGTTTTGGAAGTTAGATTTTATTGCTTCTGCCCTTGATTTTCTAGTTTCAGTACGAATTCGCTGAATCGAGGATTTGTTAATACAGAAATCATCGCTGCTCAGACCAAGCGCTTCTACCACCGCATTACGAATGTAAACGGTATCTCTAATGCTTAACTGGCATCGATCTAAAGCTGCAACTAGTTTAGGTGTTATAAGATTCTTTCTACCTCTTTTTGAACTTTGTTCATGGCAGGGAACGTCCAGCAAGCTGAGTTCAGAATTCAAGATCTGTTCTTCGTCTGAATCTTTTACACTGTCTAAGTTATTTGTGGTGGAAGTAGATGCAACAGCTAGTGATTCTCTTTGTCTTACAATCCTTTCCTCTTCTTCCAATCGTCGTTGTCTAGATCTTTGTTCTTTTTCCGCCAATTTTTTATCTACACCACCTAAGCATCCCGGTCGACCTGGCTCTCTCTGTTTCATTAAAAATAGTTTATCTTCCTCTATTTTCATTCTCTCAAAAGCATCAGCATGTGCAATATCAAACAAATTATCAAGATTAATTATAAAATTGTTCTCACGACTCTTAAACGTAATCTGAGTTTTCTTACAATTTTTTTGCAACTCTCTCCAAACATGATATAAATCAATAAGTTTCTTCACGCAGTTAGGAAATGCCCTTGTTGGAATTCTTGCTTTTTCCCAATATATGATGCACTCCCTAATCACAAGATTTGCACTTTCACTAACAGTCAATTTAACCTCACGAATATTGTAAAATAGGACTGAGAGAACTTGTCGATTAGATGGTAATTTTGCACCATTTATTTGGTAGCTAGTCAATCCGATAAGAAAAATATTTTGTTTATCACTCCGTAATTCCACCGACATGTTTACGCACTAAACAATGAAGCACTAATAGTCTCAAAAATCACGTACGAAATGGCAAATAAAACATGTCGTAACAGGTCACTGGGCAGTACTTAAGCAACTTGTATCGACAAGTTTAAATAGCAAGTCGGCACTGGTTATCGTTTATATATCGAACTAATATTTTTTTCTAGACAATATAGGGTTATTACGAAACTTTTAAGAAGGTATGCGTAAAAAAATATCGAACTTGAAATTTAAGGGACACCCTAACTTACATATTTCTATAATTATCCACTTAAGTTGAATAAAAGCAATTGAGTATTAAAACAATTGTCTAAAGATCTGATCGTCATAATTCGTGGTTGTAGAAAACGTTTAGGTACCGCTTAATAAAGCTATTTAAAGCATCTATCTCCTACTTCAAACGATACATCTACCTCTAAAAGACCTGACATTAGAAAAAATCAAATATGTACCAAAACCTATTTCAGTCAAACACGTATTTCTTCGAAATGTAATATTTTTTTCAGCACCCTCACCTCAGTTCAGCCCTGGGACGCGACATGAATAATTTAGTTCGGCCCTGTATTAACATATCATTGTTTTACATTGATTTTTTTTGTAAAAGGGTTGCAAAAGGGATTCGAAATAAAACTCGGAGCGTGATACTTGGGTGGAGTAAATGCCTTATTTGAGCTTAAAAACCGAGAGAAAGGTGAGTTTAGACAGGGTAGAGACATTATTATACACTTTATATTGGCTAGACCTGTTAAGTACTGTGTTGTTGAGCTCACAATACTTGACATTTTACAATTTTATTTTTATCTGTTGTGAACCATTTTTTTTCAAAGAATACCGAAAACAAGAGATCAAAGTATACTCAACAAGATAGACCACTTGATGTTTCATGACATACGAAACGGTAGCCTTTGATATTATGAAAAAAATTGTGATAAATCAGATTAAATTTATTCAATTGAAACGTCGTTTAACAGAGACATTATTAAAGTGGATTTAAAAGGTTTCTAGGTTATTAATGTGTATAAAGTTACGATTATTTTCCATGAATTTAGTTTTAATGGTCACACCACACATACGATACAAAATTGATAATTTACAAGGCACAATACTTTAGTTAGATCGGTAGTGAGCACATAGAACACACCAGTGAAAATACACATACGATTTTCACTATATAAATACTTATATGGAACATCATTTAATATTTGTTCTAACACTAGCTAATCTGCGACACTTGTCCAGTTTTTTCAATATTTTTCATAAATAATAACAATAAAAAAGAAAAATAATTGAAGTATTTGGATCTGTTTCACGAGATTGCCGATATGTGGAATGTGGATTCGGTGATCATTGTTCGAAAATTATATCTGTTCACGGATTGATAGCCAAGAGCTTCGACCAACACCCTAAGAGGCTCACGTTAGAAGGTTGGATCAAGGGTCTGATGCAGACCCTTATAGAAGATGATGTTATCTGGATGTCGTAATACCGCCTACTCAAAACAACTTAGGGCCCACTTGATTTTTTTCAGAACTTCGACCGTAATATTTTTATTGCCTGCTGATTTGTATATTGAAGTGTGTAGACTCCAAGTGCATATGTTTACACATGGTCACACGTTTGGAATGTCACGTTTAGGGTGGTTCCTAAGTGGGTAGACGGAAAAAACTAAAAAATGGGTCAACTCAGCGTTTACGAACTTTTCTAATCACTTGTGTTCTGCATCTCATAACAAACACAAGTTGATATTGTATCGTTGTTTATCATTTGCTTCGGTGTTATTGCTTTGTTTATAATAACAATGCCCGGATTTCGACGTCATATGGACCCGGAAACAGCTTCCAGAGCTGTAGTTTTGCTTCAAGAGGGCAATTCACAGAGATCGGTAGCTTCACGCCTCGGTGTGTCTAGGCATGCGATCCGAAATGTTTGGGAACGTTATCAGGAGACAGGTAGTGTTGCCAGGAGACGAGGTGGTGGTAGAAATCGGGCCACCACTTCCCAGGAAGATCGGTACGTTCGACTTACTGCACGTCGAGAGCGCACTGTGACAGCGCGTACCTTACAAAATCGCTTACGTGATGCTACTGGTACCCGTGTAAGCGATCAAACCATACGGAACAGACTTCATGAAGACCAACAAAGATCCAGAATGCGCGCTGTGCGAATAAAATTAACCAGGGCACATCGTGCAGCGCGTTTAAGGTTTGCACGTGAACATCTCGAATGGACCATGGACAATTGGAGAACAGTGCTCTTTACAGATGAGTCTAAAGTTAAATTTTTCAGTGATGACAGACGGGTACGTGTCTGGAGAAAACCAGGGGAACGTTTTGGTGGACCCAGTATTATGGTGTGGGGTGGAATCAGTCTACTGGGTAAAACTGAGCTGGTATTCTTGGATGAGGGCAACGTAAACGCCGCCAGCTACGTCCAACAGGTCACCCAACCTCATGTCATCCCATATTCACAGCGAGTTGGTCAGAATTTCATCTTGATGCAAGATAATGCACGTCCTCACACTGCCCGTCTGACTCAAAGTGCTCTTTCGGACGCGAATATTAATGTTTTGCCTTGGCCTGCAATGAGTCCCGACCTAAACCCGATTGAACATTTATGGGATCAACTCAAATGAAGCCTTAAAGAAACTTATACCGCTATCCACAGTCGACAGAAATTGGTGAATGCATTAAAACATTGTTGGGAACAGATTCCTGATGAAAACGTGGCTCACCTGATAGAGAGCGTCCCTAACCGGCTCAGGGAATGTGTAAGGAGCAGAGGAGGTCCTACACGTTACTAAACACTAGAATTAATCAACATCCGGCACCTTATCATCACATTAAATTGAAGTGCGTGTCGGGAAAATGATGGTTTAAAGTTTAGTGAATGTGAGTGAATTTATGAAAATTGTGATTTGCACATTTTTTTTGTGGTAACCGTAATAACTTGGACACATTTAGTTCTTATAGAACATGTAATTCATTTTTTTAAGTAAAAAATAACATAAGTTGTACGCATTTTTAATTAATTAATTTTTATTACCAAAAATGCAGGTGGGCCCTAAGTTGTTTTGAATAGCGCATCCGTGAATCCCAGTACAGGACTCGTCACAGATAGGGTATTTTTTGAGACCTAGGTTATAAAAATCTAGATTTTTTCGAAAGGTGATTGAATTTCGTATAACACTTCTTAATTTTATAAATAAAACATATTTATTTACGTAATTTCCTACATTACACCTGGTTTTGATTGGAAGTGCAATTGTTATAAGGGAAATAAAATGGGTTAACTAGAACTTATCTTTATTATCCTGTTTATAAAAAATACAAACACTTTCTGGATGTAATATTTCTTTTATTCTTATACAACCTTGAGTATATTTTAAAATAAAAAGCAATTGTCATGTGTTTCAATACATTTTTTTTATACTGTACATGTTTATAAACTTTGAACAAATCTCGATCATAGATTAAAACAACAAAAGTCAACTTTTTTATACCACAGACTTCCCAAATTCTATGTGAGAGGAGACCCTGTTCTTTCGTGAACAATTCGTAATACGTGCGAAAGGAATAGAGTTTTAGGACGCAATTTAATAGGCATTTAAACAAACATCTGTGACGCGTCCTGTCGCAGGACGCGTCACAGATGCGCGATTATTGACATGTCCTGCTACAGGACTCGTCACGTACGAAAGGATATGTCAAATTTTTTTTACGTACAAATATCAACAAGATACAAGGATATCGTAGGATTCTTGGAGGTCCTTGAAAAAATCGGCGCACACAGTACCCACTGGAGTATCTTCAAAAATCATCTGAACGAAAAAAAAGAGATGATTAAATAAGATACTATAATCTAGTAGTTGTCATAGCCGATTTCAAAATTATTGGTTTTTAACAAAATGGCGGCCATTTGAATATAGGTAACGATTTTCGGGTCTTAAACTTTGGCTATAAAATGAAGAGTAAGTAACAAAAAAAAAATCCTATGACAAATACTAGGTAATATTATATAGAATGACCACAAAAAATTTCAAAGCAATCGAAACATTGGTTTTTGCGAAATTTTAGGAATTAAAAAAATCATGAAATTTTAAACTTACATGGAATCATCAATAACAGGCCCATAGTGTAGGCCTTCTACAGTCGACGGAATTCCCATAAGCTTGTTGCCGACGACGAATTCGACCTTCTTTTGTCTGTGTGTGTGCTTGCAACTCAGCTTTCGCTATGCTATGTCGGAAAGTTTTTCGGCAGAATATCGATTTGGGGTGGTATTTTCTTTTTTCTTCGATTTTTGCGTAAAGATCCGGATTGATGCGTTTCTCGAGAACCTTTCATTCTTGACTGCATTTTTCTCTATATTTATTTGCAAATGAAATTCACTGCAGAGCACAGTTGTACGAACGACAAGCTACTGACGACACGTATTCATTTCTAGCAGAAGTAATATTCTTGTTATACCTGGGGAGCCATTAGCATGCCTAACAACACAATACAATTTTATCACAAAAGAAATCTAAACCCTTTTCTCGAACGGTCGCTTGTCTATACTTGCCTACCTGGCTAGGCGCGGTAGAACACGTTTCCAGTTCTCGGTTATAACTGCCTTATTTTTCGAAGAATTAATTTGCCATTTCCACCGAATATTCTAAGGACCTTAAACTTTCAGAAAATGTAAAAAAAAAACGATTTTTCAATTTTCTAGGTGTATATCTCCCCTTAATCACCAAACTAACAGGGTCGTCAAATATTTTTTCATTGATGCTCGACTCTTAATTAATAGATCTTAACGCAAATGTTATTGCCTATAGACTTTTTCACAAAATTGGCTATCTAAAACTAGAAGAATTAGTGAAATCGGTTCAGCCGTTCTCGCGTAATGCTGTGACCAAGAGAAATAAAGATTCATTTATATATGTAGATAGATTTAAACAGGGCTCTGAATGAAACAATTGCGGCGATAGCAAGCTGTGGACTGGTGGTAGTTGCTATGTAAAACTATTGTATCATCTACCTGTATTTTATGAAGTTGTCGGCTATATTAAAAAAAAGTTTCTAAAAATTTAATATTATTTTATTTCGGGCAAATATCACTACAAAAAGAAGGAAAACTTGAAACAAATCTTATACCAACCCGTCAGGCCAGCGTGGTATAGTAGGCCAAAACCTCCTTGCTAAGGACAGGCCTATGTCCAGCAGTGGACTGTAAAAGGCTATTGATGATGTCTATGCATGTATTAACACAAATAAACAATATTTGTATAAATATTACTACTACACTGTCAGTCAAAGATTTTTTGAATCTAATTTGAAGTTATTTTGAATTCATTTATTGACATAATTAATATCTTTAACATTTTATATTAATTTATGTAAATACATTACAATTAACATTTGCATATTAAATATACTGGTAGGATGTAAATGAGTTGTAATATATAGTTACTCTCTGTACATATACTTTCTAGCTAATAAATAATTATGGTTATAATTACGTTACCGACAAGTTCCTCAATACGACCTAAACTGTAACCAAAAACAATGACGTAAATATGTAGTACTTTCTGGACGCTCTGTAAGAACCAATTTAGTCTGATTGTCTCGGTAAAGCAACGAAAGCGAATGCGACTTCTGTGTTTGAGGTCTCGGGTTCAGTTCCCGGTTGAATCAAATGTTTGTATGACCTACAAATATTTACTTCGAAGTTTGGATGTTTTCTACACATAATACGTATGTATTAACAAAAAAAAGTACGTATGTATTTATATCAGTCTGTCTAGTTATCATAGTACAAGTTCTGCTTAATTTGAAACTAGATGGCGTTGTGTGTCAAACGTTCGAAATATGTATTTATTAATTCAAATATTGTTATTGAAAATGTATAGCCACCATCTAACACGTAACGCTAACTGATCTATCTGTAATCCTGTCTTCAATGTAACAAAAACAACCTGTTTCTTAGAAGTTACGAAGGTAAACCTAAAAGACAAATCTCTGCTAAATCTATGCTAAAGTAACATTTTTATTATTATGAAAATATTGATAACTGTATTGTATCACGTCGTATCGATTTACTAAAAAAACACACATAAAATGATGTAATATTCAATTTAATATAACATGTTTGTAATAAAAGGCTAATATACAAAAGCAATAACGCAAAGAAAACTTTAATAAGACCTATGTCTGGCCACGTAATAAAACACAGAAAATATTGGACCTGTTGCTCTGCACAAAGTAATTTGTTGCCGAACATCTAGCCCGGCTGTTAGCAAATTAAAAAGCCCCAAACTTTCATTATTCCATTTTTGATTCAGTAACAGCCTCTGAAAATGATTAAACCAGGGAGTACTACCAATAAATTAGCTGTACTGGGTTTGAATAGGTATTGCTTGTATGATCCGTGAATGGTTACAATGAAGAGGATATTAAGTGTCGTTTACTGGTATATTAAACTTTATATATTGTTATAGTGGTAAATGTGTGAACTTTACACTACCACGATGACTGTTATGTCTTTTACGCAGCCAAATGAAACGTGAAAAAGCACATCATTGGGCTGCCATAGCGTGGGTCACAATACTACATTGTCTGCATTTGCACATGAGTGTGGTGCCCACAGCTCTTAGATTATAGTCATGCTTTCCATTAGGCAGAGTAGAGTCACTTTGGCAGGCTATAGATTACAAAATATAGATCGCAAAAATCAGTAGTCAAAGAAAACTAAGAAGAATTAATTGATAGCTAAAGATAATTTTAAGAGTTTTGAAAAAGGGAAGCAGAAATTGTAGCTGTAACACATTCGTGTTTTTAAATAGCTTGTTTGTATTTCTAGTAAATTTATTTAGTTAATAGTAAGATCATATTCATATACAACTCATATATATTGAAACATTATTGCTAATATCTTAAAGTATTTGAAGACCAAAATCTTGGTATTGGGTATTTTAAAAAATACTTTTGGATATTTTAATTATGTTCTTTTTAACTCTGGCAGCTGAGCCACCTTACAAAATTGAGAAGCTAAGCTCCTGGATTAAAGAGAATACTTGGACATTGAGTAACTGTCTTTTTATTATAGAAAATATGAGTTTTTAATTTGACAGCAAAATTTTAAATAAAAAATATTGTTTTCATCAAAATATAAGTATAAGGTATGTACAATTACGACACACACAGAACCATTAAAAAAAACTGTTTGAAACAAAAAAACTAGACTTTTAAAGGAACCAATTATTCAATTACTCTCGTTTAAATGTTACCACAAAAGGATTAGACGTAACGGTTTAACAAACAATTCAAGAAGTATTTGTAATAATTTTAAACATCAACATATGGAATTTGAGACAAATATTAAAAATATTATTGACATCCGTGGGAGAAAAATTGTACATTTTGTCGAGTGAGTGAAGTTATGGAAGAAGCCACTGTTTAAAGAATCCCGAATAAATAGTGTCACTCAAGCGATAGATGTCCGTGAACGTCATTTCATATCAGATGACACAGTTGCAGAGTTGCCTTCTATATCATAAAAAATATAGTCATCACCACTTCCAAAAAAAATCCTTTTAGATTATACACCTGATGGTTTGCCTTCTATATTAAAAAAATATAATCATCACCACTGACAAAAAAATCTTTTCAGATTACACATTTGATGGTTTGCCTTCTATAACATAAAAATTTAGTCATAGCTACTCACTAAAACAATAATTTCAGATGACACCTCTGATAGTTTGCCTTCTATATCATAAAAAAAGGTAGTCGTCAGCACTTACTACAAAATCACCACAATAAATTTAGCTATCATCATTTACTAAAAAAATAATTTCCGACGCCATATTGCTTCCTAACCGACTAAGTTCTTAACCGCTACAAACGTGGTGCTTCGCACGCTTCCCAAAGCAATTTTAAATACAGCTATCACTAGATCTACGTTCTGAAACTTTACGTTTTCTAATTACAACGCAGAACGGGGTAGTTCGCTTATCTGTTGATGTTACACTTAAACTGATGTTAATAGCTCAAGTTTATAGTAAGAGCAATAGTGTACTTTAAAAGTTTAATAAATAAGCTTACAGCTTGTAACGGTGTTCACCAGCTTACAATAGAGTTGTAAGAACTTACACATACAAAAAAAAAATCATTTCAATATCAATTAACAAACACATACTGAGTCATAGAGTAGCTAATTATGTAGGTTCTTAAAGTTACAGATTAGTAACATACCTTCCCAATATCACCCATTACGCTGTAACCCATGAAGCCCTATCACCTGACCTTATCAAAGGATCCCTTTGTGTTAGAGGGACATAACATTAGTTCCTCTACAAATAATTGTTACTATATAACTCACCGTTGTATTGGATTACAGAAACAAAAAGAAAACATGGCTTCTAACTCTGGGTAATTATTAAATTCCATAATAATCACCAATGTTAAGCTGTTCATATCTGTGCAAAAAATATAACCTCTATTCCTTGACATAAGAACATTTCCTAAAATGTTTTTGCAGTTATTAATTATTAATGTACTTTGATTATATATTTCATACGTCACAAGGATACGTTATTGTGACGTAATTTTATACCTATTTTGTTTCATTTTGCCGTTATCTATGTAAAGAAGCCAGCACCATAATTCTAAAGATAAATATTCATAGCTACCCCCACGTGGTGCAATTATTAAAGGCAAGTTTAAAACAAACAAGTCGCATTAATTTAAAAAGTTGTTAGTACTGCCCTCACACCCTCTCTGAAGTCATAAAGAATGAAAAAACTTGGTTATTTTATGTAATTTGCACGGCTTTTCATGGTAAGATGTTAAAAAGTGTAATTTATGTATAAGCTGAATGTCAAAGAAGAAAATATCATTTTGAATTTTACCTTTGGAATTCTCATTTAATAGTAATTATAAACCAATTTATATTTTATAGTGTAAAGTATTAGCGTTACTACTTTTATTAAGTTGAATTATTTAAAAATTTGAGAAAATAATATCAAGAATAGAATCTAGAATGAAAGGTTTAGAAAGTTGCAGCAATTTTTTTAAAGAGAACTAGTAACAAAATTTGAACTTGCAATTTCAACAGCAATAGAATTATCTTATTTTTATAATCGATCAGCATGGTAAACAATGAGGTATACCTGTGTCCAGAAGTGGACTTCAATAGACTTACGATGATGAAAAGTTTCTTAAGGCTGTGTATATGTGCAATGTAACAGTAATAGTTATTGTTAAATTAGACATAATACATTCGCAATATACCTCAAGGAAATAACAAACTTAACGTAATGTAATATCTTTTGTTCTAGTGTATGTCTCTTTCAGAAAATCAGACCTTATGTGCAAGAATAAAGAATACATACATGCATGTGGTGACGAATTCAGAATACGGAGTGTAATTATTCCTACTCATCTCAGGGGTGTCGTGAGAGCCTGAGAGACCAAAACTCCTCAGAATAAAAACACTGCAAAAATAATGAAAACTTGAAACAATGTGTACAACCAATCTATTTGGCCAGCGTGGTATTATAAACCTCCTCTTTAAGAATAGGCTTATAGTAAACTGTAAAGGCTATTGACGTAAAATTTATGTATGCAATGCGTACATAAAACATTACATTTTCAGAGATATGAATAAACTGTTTTCATTCGTGTGAACAGTTTCTGCAAGATCTAAATTTTGCAGCTGTCTTGTAAAAAGAGATGACTGATCATCGCCCGATTAAAAAATAACTCTCAGAACAACATACATACATACAAATCCAGACGAACCATTATGGCAAAAAGTCAAGTTTAGTATATATGTATTTGGCATTCATCATCATCATTTCAGCCAAAAAACGTCCACTGCTGGACATAGGTCTCTCCTAAGCTTTTCTATTAATAACTGAAGTGACCAATTTCCAAATTTTCTACTATATAAAATTTATAAAAACTTTAGAAGAGATTTCGGTCAGTCTAACTTCACACGGTCAAATTTTACCAGCAGTTAATGGCTCGTACAGTAGTAAAAGTTCGTTGAAAATTCATTCTATATTTTACGATAGCCGTAAATCTATTTATTTTACGACATTTATTTCATATTCCTCTTTATTTAACGGCTAAGCTGACTTATGTTTAATATTTTAGACATAATGTTTACGTAAAAGCCTGATTAAAAGTTTTCTACTAGAACTATTCGTATTTTCATTGGTACTAAGTGTATCACAAATAACTTTTAAGAACTCTTATATTCAGATCTTCGACTATAAGTTTTTTTTTGTTAAATCACCTCTTTACGAAAAGAAAATACAACCCTTTTAAGATAGCTTTGTAATGGGTCTGTCTGCCTGTCAAGACCCTCTTTCTGTAGGAACATGTTTAAGTTTGAGATGTTATAAAAATCTAGTTTTAAATCAGCATGATAAATATATGATTTTTTTGACTGACTGCTTTGATGACGTAGAGTTTTACGAGTTCCTGCCAGTTGTCCTGAGTCTGGATGTTTGTTGTGTTCGTTTTATATTGTGGAGGGACGTGTGGCATATATCCCTCCGAGGCAAAGGGCAGATGCTCCGACCAGGCAAGGTGATCATGCCTGGCGGGCCACGGCCTAACGGTTGATGTTGGGATATTGTATATATGCTAATTGCCACGCGAATCTCTATACCGCGATACAAGATTAGTATTTGCATTGTAGTTCACTACATTCATACGTTTTGTTCATACTTCGTAGTTCGATCTATCTTCGCTAGATAGCGCTGTTGTATATTTTTCTTTGTGTTGTAATGTAGAAGTCGCCACAATATGTATTTATAAAGTCTTCCACGATACAGGAATGTTCTTATTATGAAAATTATCTTATAAAAAGTAAATAAGACAAAGGAAGATAACACTTTAATTTAAAATCATCAACAACCTTTTACAGTCCACTGGTGGACATAGGTCTCTTCTTAGCAAGGAGGTTTTGGCCTACTATACCATTCTGGTCAGACGGGCTGGAATAGGATTTGTTTCAAGTTTTCCTTCTCCTTGTAATGATATTTTCCTGAATATTTTATTTCCTTAGTCGCCTTTTACGATACCCACGGAATGAATAGGTGTGGTAACACTATGTATTCTTAATCCGTCACCACACGGACGTTAAAAAAAATATTAATAAAAAAAAAAAAATATCTAAATTACTTCCATTGTTATTCTTAAAACAATACAACAGCAATATTACACAGTATCTACAGATCTCATAATACCAATTCCATCATGAAATCCATCGGCTCGCTTGCACCATTTAACAATAAAAATATAAGAGTTTTTTAAAATCGTTACTAATTCGTCAATCTGTAAAACAAGTAATGAAAATCCAACCAAATTATCATGCTAAAGGCTTATAATACATAGGTGACGAGAATTCCGCTACGTCAGCGATAAAATGAAATTAGCATAGAAATAAGGGGAAACACACTCTGTATATTTATTACTTTGGGGTTGCTTGTATAACTAGAGTTTGTTCTTTTCGGTTTTTTTCTTTAATAATATTTAGAACACGTTTGAATATGGTGTTGTGGTCACAATAATAGCGTGATTCATGAACAGCCTTTTACAGTCCACTGCTGGACACAGGCCTCTCCTTAAATAGAAAAAAGAAATCTATTTAAAAATATAAAAAAGTAGACCACCGACATCGGATACAGGGACCAAGATACCGGTGGTTAAAGCTCCAAAGACAGGCAACCATTCACTATACGTATCGCGTCACCGAGAACCATGATCTACTACTATGCTACAATATCTACTACGATACTACATGCTCAGGGATGTAGTCACCTTTGTTGTAATCCTGACTGCAAATTGTTTACAGACAAACAATTTATGTAAATTGATTTTAAGCTACGTATATACCAGTAACCAAGCTAAACAGTCTTTTGGCCAGCTTATAAACATGCAAAGAAACATTAAAGTTATCGTCAATTTAAAAATAATGCCAACTATATTAAACAAACACATAGTCCTATATGTTACCTCAATAACTGTTACGCTGGAACATCCGTCAGCCAAGCGTCATATTATATTTGATTTATGTCTGTTTGTTCTTCTCGTTCCTGTGTTTCAGCGTCTACACATAAATTGTTCTACATATAGCAATGCAAAACAACAAAGTGATCTTAAACAGTTCCAAGTCCGTAACCCTTTATGAATTATTAAACAAACTAAGAACTGCACTTAGATATAATTATGTGAAACAAACTATTATACTATTTGAATAATGTTAAGTAGTAGAAATTCTCACGAGGTTTATAGACGTATCACTTCTTAATGGTTCTGCTTCGTAGGGTTAGCGGTTAGCGTGTGCGACTGCCGATCAAGAGGTCTCGGATTCGATTCCCAGGTCAAGTTAAAAAGTATTATGGAGCTTTTCTGGTACTGAAATACTTAATAACGGCTCCGATTTTGCACGTTGACGTCTTAACTCCCGTGCCTCGGAGTGCAGGTAAAGCTTCACCTTGCAAATAATCTCTCCCCGGTCGTATCGGATAACCGTTCCATTACATTATGAGAATGAGGGCACAGAGAGTTTACCTGCGTTTACGCATACACTAGTGCACTATATTACCTTCTTGTAGTTGGTTGATCTCCGTTGAGAGTGTTTGCTGTGGCCGAAAACGGCTAGGTAAGTACATCACCATCACTTTTAAACGGGCATCCGGTATAAAACGTCATCGATAACAGCTTTAAGTAAACTACTGTTGGACATAGGCCTCTTTTTAGCCTACTTACTATACCATGCCTGCCTGATGGCTTGGTATAGAGTTTGGGTTTGGAGCGAACTACACAGTACTGTCGTCCTGCGCTCCTTTAGTCGACTTACGATACCCACAGGACGTATAGAGGTAAAAACACTCTGTTTTCTTAATTCGTCACCACACATTTGAACCAGTAAATTGTACCAGTATAAAGTTGAGGTTGAGTATTCACGTCAAGCTTCTCTTCAGCTCAACCACTTTAAGTACGTAAAGTATCAAATGAAAGAGAACATTATTTTACTAGTTTTTTATTTTAATAGCCTGCCAAAGTGACTCTACTCTGCTTGATGGAAAACATGAATAGAATCCAAAAGTTGTAGTCACCACACTCATTGCGAATGCTGACAATGCAGTATGGTAAACTACACTATGGCGGCCTATTACGATTTTTTACGCCTCACTTGAGGACGGTCACTTGGGGACAGTCATCGTAGCATTGCATTGCACACATTTACCACGACAACTGTCACCCCTGCATCAATGGGCCTCCGGTCTCGCATTCACCAAGGAAACACGACAGCATGGATGCTGTCGCTTTAGGTTGGTCTTCTGTGGGAGGGTAATACTGCCCCGGACGAGCCGGCCCGTTCATGCTGCAATCAGCGTGGCTCTACTACCTGGTAGTATACTTAAATCAAAATGAATTGTGTGACCATTATAACCCGAGGTAACTATAAAGAAAGTCATAAATTTTTTTTTGTATATAAATTGTAAACTTGGTGATTTAAAAGTATCCGATGAGAAATCTGTTTTAATGTCGTAATTAAAAGAAAGAACAACGGGTTAAGATCAATTTTCTTTCAAAATAGAAGTTTCACTCTTACTTTTGAATTAACCATTCATTGGCACATTGAATGTTTCTTTCCGAAGTCGTTCAGTAATCATACGTTTAGACTCTCTTATAAAAATTAAAATGAACGAGTTTTTAATGTGTAAATTGATAGAAATGGCGACCTCTTAGTTCATCATCTGGTATTTGTATAATTCATTGTGAGTAATACGTATGTACTTACTGATGTACGTGATCGTATATTTGCTTATTTATGGTCAAACTAGTCTATAGGTACTGAATCCTCTCTCATTTATTACTTATCCTTAAGTGCATCTACTTCATCTTTTCTCTGTTTCGCCCAATCGGTTGGTTGTCAGAAAACGCCTTATTCATTAAGTGTACCGATGCATGTATTTGTGGGTAATTGAATAAAGAAATAATTGAATAAAATTTTGACAAGATATAGAATTAGATATGATTAAAACGACCGAACGGACTTGAGATATAATCACCAAATTTTTTAAACAGTTTTGTGTACAGACTAAAAGCGAATATAAAATGATACCATTTTATAGTATTGTGATCATAGGTACAGCCTAAAGTAATTCTAAGGCACAAGCTTCATATAGTTGTGGACAAAACCACCAATCTTTTTCAATCAAAGTTGTAGTATAATCGTTTTGGAATTAAACGCCGTGATTGCATTTATTCAGCAGAAAATCCAGACTCGGTTTCGACCGATACACATTTTCGTTCAACGCTGAGCTCTGGCCTGATTTAAAACAAATCAAGTAAAGTCGCTTTTGATTCTATTTAGAGTTATTGAGATAATGATGATGTACTCCATTTTGGCCACGGTGACCACTCTCAATGGAGACCAGCCAACTCCATAGGAGATATAATAGTTTACTAATTTGTAAGTAAACACAGACTATTCAACCTATTGCCGTCCACTGCTGAACGAAGGTCTCCCTCAAGGAACGCCACCTATACCGGTCCTGGGCAATTTGCATCCATCTACTCCCAGCTATCTTCTTCAAGTCGTCGGTCCATCGCGCTGCAGGGCGCCCTACACTACGTTTGCCCAATCGTGGTATCCACTCTAGTACACTTCGGCTCCAGCGACCACCACTTCAACATACTGATTCTCCGTGCGATGTCGTTCTTTGTCGAATAGCCTCGTTACAAATGTACACAGGTGCACTCTTTATTCCCTCACACTTACAATATAATGGGACAGATATACGACACGACTAGGGAGAGATCAGGCGCTGGACTGACGGCGTTACAAGCTCTCCGATGCTTGGGGTTAAGACCACAAGTTCAAAACACCGTACTGTTATTAAGTATATCTGTAACCAAAAACTCAATAATAATGTTTTTTTGGACGGACTCGTTAACCTAACCCGGTACCTCTTGATCAGGAGACCCAAATGCTAATCGTTAGACCAACGAGGTAGTTAAGCAGTGATGTCTTCGAATTTTACAGAGCTGCTGTTTTTACTTATGAAAATAGAATTTTAATTAAACGATTCAAATGAAGACTATATTGTAGTTGTATTGTAAATAAAATTAATACACAATATTTGAAGCAATTATTCTTGTAGTATTTCGCATTGAATATGATTCTTTCACTATTATTGGATTCCTATCGTAATAGATAACTTGTATACTGTTTGCCGACATGTTCAAAGGGTGGGGGGGAAAGAAATAGCGCAATCTTTTTTCTTTTAATTCATCGGTGAAACAAGGGACAGAGAACAAAGATGGATATATCTTGATGGACCGTTTATTGAGTCATGAGTATATTTAATAGATAAGTACATAGCCTTTCTAGAGTTAGCATAAATCTGGTTTTAATTTTATATGTAATAAGTCATTACTTTGACTGGATCGGTGGCACAGTGGTTGCGTTTGTGACTGCTGTGTGTGAATCTTCGTATCATCAGTAAATATTTGTTTTGGTGTGTTTTATAAGTATGTACTTACAAAAAAATATATATGTATTTATATTAGTTGTCTAGTAACCGTGGTACAAGCTCTACTTAGGACTAGGTAGGGTTGTGTGTCAGATGTCTGAAATATTGTTATTGTTATATTATTAATTTAACCTTTGATTTGGAACAAAAGGGTTTGTTTTTGTTTATAATCATTACAAAGATACTACTAAAATACTTTTTAATTAGGAAAAATATTAAATAGACTATTTTCAGTGTGAAAGAAACGCAGCAATGAAAAGTAGAGTCCTAGTTGTCTCGGTCTTGTACTGTGGGACTCAATCCTCAGAGCGTTTGAAGAGTAAACATCGTGTACACGAAGTACAGTTGCGGACAACATAGCATAAAATGACATCTTTTTATCTGACATTTTTGTTCGAGCTCAATTATATAGCATTTATTACAGTCGTTTGTTCATCTAGATTATTTTGTGTCAGACAGTACCAAAATAAAAGTTAAAAGTTTATATACAGGTTATAAACGGTAGAGTCCTTCGTCTTTTAATAAATTAAACTTAAAATATATATTTGTACGAAAGTAGAAAACCAAATGATTGCCACTACTACTATTTAAGTCAGTTTTTGTTAATAATTTTAGTAAATATTTAAACATTGATTGATCGTTTGATTATTTAAATATATAAATTAAATTGTGTTCATGTTTTCTCTGGGCCAAACTTCACTGCTTCAATATATTTTATTTTAAGTTCGGCCATCCAGTAAATTTGTAACACGTATCCACAACAATTACAAAATTTCAGTTGACTCTTTGTTCTTGTTTTTTATGTTAGTTAAGTGTTTGATTGAAATAGAATTTGATCAACTGGATAAGTACTCAAAATTGAACAGTATATTGTCAGAAATCAAGGCCGAGCTGTGAACATTAATATCAGCAAATAGCAATAATGTCAGGCAGTATTTTTGTATTATGATTATGGAAATATTTAAAAATAATTTAAATCATAAAATTTACTTAAAATATGATATATATGTGTTCACGTTTCTCATAAATCTTTGGGATACATACAGATGCACCTATCTTAGTTCTATTCTGAAAACGTAATAATTCGCTGTTAACACTGTTTAGAGTTATTACTTTATTTTCTATTCTTTATATATACATATGTAAATAAAAAATAATATATACAGATTTTTATAAGTTAATATTTCTACTTTATCACCACTACGATTACGATGTACTCCTAGTCGACCTGGTCATCCCGGTCAGTCTCAAAGGAGACGAGCCTAGGAACCGAGGAGATATTATAGAGCACAAGCATATACGCAAAGATAGATGCACTCTCTGTTCCCTCACTCTTAAAATCCGATGGGACGGCTATCCAATGTGAATAGGGAGATCAGACGCAGGACCGACAGCTTCACGAGCTTACCGAGGTACGAGGGTTAAAACTCCAACTTCCAAACTCTGGGCTGTTATTAGGCATTTCTATTATCAGAAAAAGTCAATAACATTTTTTGACCCAACCCGGAAATTGAACTCGAGACTCATACTTTGTAATCGGAACATTATACTTTGCTAAGTTAGTAACAATACAAAAATATTATTAAAATAGCAAATATTGGCATTCAAATGAAAGAAAATATAGATATTTGAATAAGAAACTATCTCGGTACCGTCAAAACCGTCACATCATTGTCACCGACGGCTGTCTGTTGTGAGATCGACTACCGAGTACCACGGCTGCCGGAAATTCGTCAGTTGTCAGCCAATCATCGTACTGGGCGGTAGTGTAGATAAGTATAAAAATAAACCAATTGATGTTTAACGAGGGTACCAAGAGTCTTTTTATGGTTTCAGTTTATCCAGAATAATGCCGTACAAATTTTAGTTGTGTATTTTTAGGACCGTTTTAAGTTACGAGGCAAGTACCGAAGAGCGAATATGTGGTGGAAGGATGGAATGGAAAGTGTAAAGCGGAGAATTTTAATTGTGGTAATAGATTACTTAGGACTTCTTGACTTTCTTCTCATCAACTCAAGCTCTGAAAGAATAATGATGATAATAAAGTTAGAAGTATTTGTGACCATACGTTATCATAATTATTGATTAATATATTAAATGGATTAATTAAGTGAAACTGTAAAGGAACGAATTTTATATCCCTGCGGCACAAAAGTTGCCTGGCGTGTCGTCGTCTGCTTTCAATCACGTCGATATCATATTCCTCCAACACAAAGGAAGGATCCTCCAGGAGAGGTGATCATGCCTGGCGGGCCACGATGGAGTAAATTTTGGGATGTTGTGTATTCTAATCGCCTCGAGAATTTCTATATCACGATTCAGGATTAGTAGTTGCTCTGTACTTCATTACTCTGTAGTTCAATGTATCTTCTGTAGACGGCGCTGTAGTATTTGGTTTTTTTGTTTGCGCTGCAAAGTGCCACAGAACCATCCATTGGTATTATTCAGGAGTTAAAATTTCTGTATTTAGATTCAGAAACATTTCTCTATGCATATTGATAAGATTTTCTAAATGTGCCAACAACAATTCCTCCAGAAACTTCTCGAAATGACGGTCCATCAACAATTGATGTTGAAAAAAATTATATGCATAACAAAAATATTTATAGAGGATTTTATTTTTAATGTGATCAGTGAAAGCACATAAAGTGTTAAATAAGGAAGTTAATGATATTAAACAAAAAAAGAAATCATTAAAGTTATAAATAGAAAGTTAGAAAACACTTCAGTGGGCGACAGTACCATGCACATGTCAACACACGCTGTATGCACGAAGTGAGGCGCACTACAGTGTTTTACAATGTGCACAAATTTTCAGACTTCGACACAGTCTGTGAAGTAAGTTAACAATCTGTGTGACAATGCAAAACGGAATACTGATTTGAATAGGATTGGATATAGTTCTTACTGATAGCGCAAGCTATGAGTGTGATTGTTTGACTAGGTATTTCACTATCAACCTATTGTCCCTTCCACAAGTATTTAATTATTGATAAATGTGTAAGGCATTTAAAAATAGAATTATGGTGAATCTACTGGATTGAAACTTTTGGAAGTGCAACTTATCGGTACGCTAACCATTATCTGAGTACTTTAAGTTCTTTATTCGGTCTTCAAAACTGGTAAAATCTATATTTTTGCTAATATGATAAATACGAAAGTGTGTTTGTTTGTTTGAATGTCTGTCTTTCTTTCAAGCGGCAACTGAGTGATTTCACGGTGTCATTATCTGGTGTAGAGATAGTTAAAAGACTGCAAAGTGATACAGTTTAGCTTTTACTGGGTAAAAGATCTCATGTCCAAGGGAAGATCCATTATGAATGGTATTTGGATGACTTCAAATTTAATAAATTCCAATAGATGACGCTATTAGATTTTTTTCACCCGATTGCTTACGGTACAAAATTAGTCAGTATAGTTTATAAAAATACACGCGGTTTCTGATAGATGACGCTACGTTAAAAATGTATCTAGGCTCTTTATTGATAAATTTTTAATAGTTTTTTAAGTTTAAATATTGTAAATGCAAAAGTTTATCGTTGGATGTTTGGTACTCTTTCATGCAAAAACTACTATTTGAATTAAGAAGAAATTTTACAGTAATATAGTTTATATATCAAAACAACGTATAGACTACTATTTACTGTGAGAATACACGTGGGCAGAGCCACGGGCAAAAGATAATATTTAAATTTACTTCTCAAATGTGACTCAGTATTAAATATATGTATATATTCTCGTTTGTATTTTATAGTTTACATATTTCAAGAGTTGCATAAACAAAGTAAGGTATCTGGCAATTTGAAAAATATGTTCTTAAGGGATGATAAATAACTTTAATTTAGGCGAAACAAAATTACGCAACATTATTACACAATATGATTTATTATTTAATAATTTAAACAAATGTTAAAACTGGGCAATCGTACACTGCATATGTAGCCGACGATCGAACCAAAAGACGTGAAATTTGAAATGCTATGTCCAGCCGTGGACTGCGATAGGCTGATGATACACAGGTTAAAATAATTTTGAATTTATTTTACCATTGCTTTTCATACGAGTATTTATCGATAGATAAAATGGTAAATTATATTACCACGGGGCAGTACTACCCTCCCACAGAAGACTAATCTAAAGCGCCAGCATCTGTGCTGTCGTGTTACGTTGGTGAGTGCGAGACTGGAAGCCCATTGATGCAGGGGTGACAGTTATCGTGATAACTGCGTGAACCTTACACGGCTACAATGACTGTCATGCCATTTACGTCCCCAATAGTGGAGTTAAAAAGCGTCTCACTAGGCCGCCATAGTGTGGGTCACCTCACTGCATTGTCTGCATTTGCAATGAGTGTGGTGACTACAACTTTTTAGATTCTATTCATACTTTCCATCAGGCAGAGTAGAGTCACTTTGGCAGGTTCTTCATGTAGAAAAAAAAATAAAAATAATAATAATAACATCATAAAAACTCCTGAACTACTTATATTTAAGAATATAAAGATTCATTCGTATATCTTTATCTTGGAGTTATAAAATCTATTTTCTTTATCAACAAATCGTACATTCCTATATTACCATAGGTATATGCTATTCAAAAAGTCGTAGAGTTAAATGTAATGCATATCCTGAAAACATGATAGGTTCATGTTTATTCCGCATAGGAAGCGAGGAGCACTGAGGAGATGGACGTACTTACTGCACAGAATACATAATACACTCTGAACATCGCTGCAAGTGACACGTCTTTGAGTTTACAAGTTTATCAGAGCATCATCATATGACAGATCAAAAGAGAAAGTTTGACTGTGTCAATTTATCCGCATGTAATAATCTGTCTTTAGATACGTGAATGAAGTTGTAGTTAGATGGGTGTTATTGCAGCGCAACTTCATGGCGGTAAAGTTAGTGGGATGTTGGATGAGTAAATGCTGATGTTGGTTTTGTAATGCGTTTAATGGATCTAAAAAAACAGATACATAATTTAGTATTTTTGTACGTTTATGACCTCACAAGTGCCAGTCTTTTACGTAATCACAATATTATGCAGTACAATACTTGTTTTTTTATCACGTATAGTTTTGTCCAGCAAGATGGATGTACCTTTAATCTACAAGGTTTTGTTTTCAGTTTACTTATATTAATCTAGCAATTACTATATACGGTTGCCGATCAAGAGGTATCAGCATCGATTCCCAGACCGGGCCAAAAAACTTTGTTGAGGTTTTCTGATTATTGAAAGTTGAAATTGGGGTCTTAACCCCCTTCCAGTCCAGTCCATCCGACTACGTACGTGTTTTTGTCTTTCACTAAGATCTCGGGTCCTTGAAGTGGGACGTGAAAAACCATCGCACTAGGCTGCCATAGTTTAGATCATCATGTTGCATTGTCTGCGTTCGTACTGAGTATGTTGACCATTACTCTTTGATTCTATTTATGCTTCCATCAGGTAGAGTAGATTAACTTTATCAGAGTCATACAAGCTCTATATTAAAAAAAAAACTTTCATTTCTTTCTTTCGTACAGTAAATGACAATAATCATAAAATTGGAAATTAAAACTGGTATATTTTAGAGTTCTCCGTGGGGTGGCGAATTAAGAATACAAAGTATCACCATTCTTATCGTTTTTTTTAAAAGTCGTTTTAAATACGAATACAAATCATCATCATCATTATCATCATCCTCCTTTGATAGTCCACTGTATACATTTTTTTAATAAATCCCAATAGTTTTGTTGCCATATTATTTTCAGTTTATAATAACTAAATACAATAAAGTCGAATTATTTTAGATATTATCAAGTACGAAGTTATCTCAGATAAGGACCCATTTCCATAATACGTCATGTTTACTCACAAGTCGAGAATAAAACTGCGATGCGGCGCGGTATACGTAATGTGTTGTAGTTCTAGTGAAACTGCACCTTTATAGTGTCAACTAGCGAATTGTGAGGCAAGTGAAAAACATTCAAATAAGAATAATAATAAAATAAGTTTAGTATATTCTAATACATAGACATGAAACAATTATGATACTTATTGTATTATATTTTTTTTTGAGATATGTATGCGTTTTTACTTCTTTTGCTACGTTTTGTGGTATAAACAGCTTCGTAGATTTAAGAGGTGTCGTTAGATTCATCTTAATTATGTGAGTGACATTTATAAAAACTTAAATCGTCGATTTGGATTTCAAACAGTGACTTTCAATTATAAACATACATTTTCTCAAAATTTTTCTTTTCTCAATAATTGGCTTTTTTATTACTTGTTTTCATTAAGTCTATAAAATAAGATAGTATTATAATCTTGGAAAGAATAACGATTTCCTGAGTAAATTTATGTCACTAATTAGAAATCAGTTATTACAATCTAATTTAGGCAACTACGTCTAATGTAATTAGCTGTGGTGTAATTTAATAGTAAATTATAAGCGAATACTTTGATGTATGAATATGAATGTCACTGAAGGAAATTAAGATCAACCATGTGGAACTATTAATAGTTTATAATATTTGTTATTAAAAATATTGTTACATTAAATTTCAGTGATGGCAGAATTTTATTTCCCATTTAACTCATGATAACCTGTATAGTAAAAGTCGTGATATAAGTAAAGATTTATATAAATGTATTGATAAAAGTTGTAATTCCCCTAAAATTATATTTTTATAACTTTAGTATTCAATGAAAATGTTCCATAGACCAATTTTATTAATACTAGTTTTCTCTAAAATCTCCGAAATATTTATTTAAAAAGAACTTAATATAAATATGGATAAAAATGAGTCTCTATAATGAACAAAAAAGTTTTAGGCAAAATGAGATTAGCAAATGGTTGTTTTTGAATTTTTACATATAACAATAAAACAAATACGACAGCTTACGATGCATTTTACGACATAACGCAGGCGTTTGATTAAGTCCAACATGATATACTATTAAAGAAACTAGAAAAATATCGTGTCAGAGCAAATATCTTTAACTTTTTTCAGCCGCATTTGGAACATAGAATACAGCTACATCATTTTAAGTGAATAAACATTCAACCAAAATCAGAAGAGATATTCTCATCAGAAGAACGTATATTTTTCTACGGTATCCCACAAGGGATTTTACTTGGACCACTTCCATTTATAAATTTCATATTCGCTGTTTTTTTAAACGTTTGTTAATTTTATAATATATATTATATGCAAAAACTTTTATGATCTCTGTATGTACACACATGTTTAGCCAAATAAATATTATCTTATCTTATCACCTAGCCAATCTACTTGCCTTTTTCTTGCAATTGAAAATAAAACAATATTTCACAAAAAAAGTACTTTTACGCCATTATTCATGTAATCCGTCAGGTATCGCATAATCGGACAGTCGGCGTGAGATGTGCGGACAAAGACGGTACGAAATGGAATTTTCTAGTAGCATCACTTGTGTGTGTGTGTATGTGTGTGTGTGGAGATGGTGGGAAGGGAAGGGGGTAGTACAGATGGATTACTTTGATATCATTGTTGTTAGGTACTTGTTATATTTGCGCTTTGCACTATTTGTAAGTATGTTAAGAAGTCAAGTTTTATTTCCTTGAGCAATAATTAAATAAATAAATATTTCAGACATTTGATACACAATGCCATTTAGTGTCAAACTAAGCAGAGCTAGTACTATGGGTACTAGAAAAATGATATAAATACTCAATTATAATCATTTTTTGTGAATACATACATGTTAAACACAAAAAACACCCAAACTCCGAAACAAATATTTACAGATTATGTAAACATTTGGACCGACCTGGGAATCGAACCCGAGACCTCAAGCACAGCAGTCACAGTTGCTACCGTTGTGCCACCAAGGAAGTCGGTGAGTGAATAAATTAGACTCAAAGTAAATTGGATATGGTTCTACTTTATTAGTTAAATAATTTATTATTGGTACATAGAATACGTTCACTACTATTTTCCTAATGAAGTAGACAGATGCACATAATTTTCTCAAATATTTTTCAATTATAATTTTAGTCCAACTTACAAAATGCATTGACAAAGCATTGTGAGCCGAAAGACTCTTGAACATAATAAACCTTTCCCAAGTAATTCGGTAGCAACTATTCCTGTTAATAAATATATAGTATAATAATCTATCCTAAAATAGTCACGTCCGTGTGGTGACGGATTAAGAATACATAGTATTACCACCCCTATTCATCCAATGGGTATCGTAAAGGGCGACTAAGGGACCAAATTATGCAGGACGACACCACTGCAAAGAGAAGGAAAACATTGTGAGCCGAAAGACTCTTGAACATAATAAGCCTTTCCCAAGTAATTCGGTAGCAACTATTCCTGTTAATAAATATATAGTATAATAATCTATCCTAAAATAGTCACGTCCGTGTGGTGACGGATTAAGAATACATAGTATTACCACCCCTATTCATCCAATGGGTATCGTAAAGGGCGACTAAGGGACCAAATTATGCAGGACGACACCACTGCAAAGAGAAGGAAAACATTGTGAGCCGAAAGACTCTTGAACATAATAAGCCTTTCCCAAGTAATTCGGTAGCAACTATTACTGCTCTTTCCCTCCTTCTTTCTCCTCAATTAAATAAATATGTAGTATCATAATCTATCCTAAAATTATCACTCCATGTGGTGACAGATTAAGAATACACAGTGCTACCACCTTTATTCATCCCATGGGTGTCGTCATCATCAGGACGACACCACTGCAAAGAGAAGGAAAACTAAACACATATCCTGTACCAACCCGTCTGGCCAGGGTGATATAGTAGGCCAAAACCTGCTTGGAGGAAAAAAGGAGATGCTTATGTCCACCAGTGGACTGTATAAGGTTATTGATGATGATGGTGATGATAATAATCTATACATATAAAAATGAATGTTTGCCTATCTGTCTGTATGTTCTTTATAAAATCATAAACTATGCAATTGATTATCTTTAGCAAAGTTGTTGTGCATGAACGCACGAAGATTTCTCAGTTGGTGTGATATTTATTTATGTTTTTTCTTTAATTTCTTTTTAATGGGTGGCAAGGTACAGCTAGTAATAGATATATATAATTCTAGGTAGTAGAGCTACGCTGATTTCAGCACAAGCAGTCCAGCTCGACCGGGGCAGTTCTACCCTCCCACAGAAAACGAACCTAAAGCGCCAGCATCTGTGTTGTCGTGTTTCGTTGGTGAGCGTGAGACTGGAGGCCCATTGACGCAGGGGTAACAGTTATACAGAGGAGGTCGACATGGGGGCTGGTCGCTTTCGTGATGCGATTACGCAGATTTGCGATGCGGCCATGCCCCGCATCCGAGGTCGTCGACCTCCACGGAAGGAGGTTTACTGGTGGTCCCAAGAGCTGGCGGACCTCCGTGCGGCCTACACTCGTGCCCGGAGGTCCTACACCCGCAGTCGACGACGTCACCACGAAGATAGCGGAGAGGACCAGCTTCATGAGGAGTACCGAGAGGCGCGGAAAACTCTGAAGCTGGCCATTAGCCGCGCCAAAGATGTGAAACGAAAGGAGATGCTGGAGGGTCTCGATCGTGACCCCTGGGGTCGCCCTTATCGTGCGGCGCGACAAAAGCTCCGCACGTCGGGCCCCCCCCTTACAGAGACACTCCAGCCCAGCTTCCTGCAGGAAGTGGTCGAGGGCCTTTTCCCGCAGCGGGCGGAACACACATCCCCGTCGATGGCCTTCATGGTCGAAGACGACGAGGGGAACGAGGGGAATGTTCCGCTCGTCAGGGAATCAGAGGTAGGGGCGGTTGTTCTACGGATCCGCTCTAAGAACACCGCCCCCGGGCCGGACGGTATATCTGCCCGTGTGCTGGCCCGAGCCCTCGAGCACATGTCGGACCGCCTCAGGGAGGTCCTGGACGCTAGCTTGGCGTCCGGATGCTTCCCTGAGTGCTGGAAAAGCGGGAAGCTGGTCCTGACTTTAATTTAGGCGAAACAAAATTACGCAACATTATTACACAATATGATTTATTATTTAATAATTTAAACAAATGTTAAAACTGGGCAATCGTACACTGCATATGTAGCCGACGATCGAACCAAAAGACGTGAAATTTGAAATGCTATGTCCAGCCGTGGACTGCGATAGGCTGATGATACACAGGTTAAAATAATTTTGAATTTATTTTACCATTGCTTTTCATACGAGTATTTATCGATAGATAAAATGGTAAATTATATTACCACGGGGCAGTACTACCCTCCCACAGAAGACTAATCTAAAGCGCCAGCATCTGTGCTGTCGTGTTACGTTGGTGAGTGCGAGACTGGAAGCCCATTGATGCAGGGGTGACAGTTATCGTGATAACTGCGTGAACCTTACACGGCTACAATGACTGTCATGCCATTTACGTCCCCAATAGTGGAGTTAAAAAGCGTCTCACTAGGCCGCCATAGTGTGGGTCACCTCACTGCATTGTCTGCATTTGCAATGAGTGTGGTGACTACAACTTTTTAGATTCTATTCATGCTTTCCATCAGGCAGAGTAGAGTCACTTTGGCAGGTTCTTCATGTAGAAAAAAAAATAAAAATTATAATAATAACATCATAAAAACTCCTGAACTACTTATATTTAAGAATATAAAGATTCATTCGTATATCTTTATCTTGGAGTTATAAAATCTATTTTCTTTATCAACAAATCGTACATTCCTATATTACCATATATGCTATTCAAAAAGTCGTAGAGTTAAATGTAATGCATATCCTGAAAACATGATAGGTTCATGTTTATTCCGCATAGGAAGCGAGGAGCACTGAGGAGATGCACGTACTTACTGCACAGAATACATAATACACTCTGAACATCGCTGCAAGTGTCACGTCTTTGAGTTTACAAGTTTATCAGAGCATCATCATATGACAGATCAAAAGAGAAAGTTTGACTGTGTCAATTTATCCGCATGTAATAATCTGTCTTTAGATACGTGAATGAAGTTGTAGTTAGATGGGTGTTGTTGCAGCGCAACTTCATGGCGGTAAAGTTAGTGGGATGTTTGATGAGTAAATGCTGATGTTGGTTTTGTAATGCGTTTAATGGATCTAAAAAAACAGATACGTAATTTAGTATTTTTGTACGTTTATGACCTCACAAGTGCCCGTCTTTTACGTAATGACAATATTATGCAGTACAATACTTGTTGTTTGATCACGTATAGTTTTGTCCAGCAAGATGGATGTACCTTTAATCTACAAGGTTTTGTTTTCAATTTACTTGCATTGGTCTAGCAGTTACTATATACGGTTACCGATCAAGAGGTATCAGCATCAATTTTCCGGCCGGGCCAAAAAGTTTCATTGAGTTTTTTTGATTATTGAGAATTGAAAATTGAAATTGGGGTCTTAACCCCCTTCCAGTCCAGTCCATCCGACTACGTACGTGTTTTTGTCTTTCACTAAGATCTCGGGTCCTTGAAGTGGGACGTGAAAAACCATCGCACTAGGCTGCCATAGTTTAGATCATCATGTTGCATTGTCTGCGTTCGTACTGAGTATGTTGACCATTACTCTTTGATTCTATTTATGCTTCCATCAGGTAGAGTAGATTAACTTTATCAGAGTCATACAAGCTCTATATTAAAAAAAAAACTTTCATTTCTTTCTTTCGTACAGTAAATGACAATAATCATAAAATTGGAAATTAAAACTGGTATATTTTAGAGTTCTCCGTGGGGTGGCGAATTAAGAATACAAAGTATCACCATTCTTATCGTTTTTTTTAAAAGTCGTTTTAAATACGAATACAAATCATCATCATCATTATCATCATCCTCCTTTGATAGTCCACTGCTGGACATTTTTTTAATAAATCCCAATAGTTTTGTTGCCATATTATTTTCAGTTTATAATAACTAAATACAATAAAGTCGAATTATTTTAGATATTATCAAGTACGAAGTTATCTCAGATAAGGACCCATTTCCATAATACGTCATGTTTACTCACAAGTCGAGAATAAAACTGCGATGCGGCGCGGTATACGTAATGTGTTGTAGTTCTAGTGAAACTGCACCTTTATAGTGTCAACTAGCGAATTGTGAGGCAAGTGAAAAACATTCAAAGAAGAATAATAATAAAATAAGTTTAGTATATTTTAACACATAGAAATCAAACAATTATGATACTTCTTGTGGTATGTTTCTTCTTTGAGGTATGTAGCATTTTTACTTCTTTTGCTACGTTTTGTGGTATAAACAGCTTCGTAGATTTAAGAGGTGTCGTTAGATTCATCTTAATTATGTGAGTGACATTTATAAAAACTTAAATCGTCGATTTGGATTTCAAACAGTGACTTTCAATTATAAACATACATTTTCTCAAAATTTTTCTTTTCTCAATAATTGGCTTTTTTATTACTTGTTTTCATTAAGTCTATAAAATAAGATAGTATTATAATCTTGGAAAGAATAACGATTTCCTGAGTAAATTTATGTCACTAATTAGAAATCAGTTATTACAATCTAATTTAGGCAACTACGTCTAATGTAATTAGCTGTGGTGTAATTTAATAGTAAATTATAAGCGAATACTTTGATGTATGAATATGAATGTCACTGAAGGAAATTAAGATCAACCATGTGGAACTATTAATAGTTTATAATATTTGTTATTAAAAATATTGTTACATTAAATTTCAGTGATGGCAGAATTTTATTTCCCATTTAACTCATGATAACCTGTATAGTAAAAGTCGTGATATAAGTAAAGATTTATATAAATGTATTGATAAAAGTTGTAATTCCCCTAAAATTATATTTTTATAACTTTAGTATTCAATGAAAATGTTCCATAGACCAATTTTATTAATACTAGTTTTCTCTAAAATCTCCGAAATATTTATTTAAAAAGAACTTAATATAAATATGGATAAAAATGAGTCTCTATAATGAACAAAAAAGTTTTAGGCAAAATGAGATTAGCAAATGGTTGTTTTTGAATTTTTACATATAACAATAAAACAAATACGACAGCTTACGATGCATTTTACGACATAACGCAGGCGTTTGATTAAGTCCAACATGATATACTATTAAAGAAACTAGAAAAATATCGTGTCAGAGCAAATATCTTTAACTTTTTTCAGCCGCATTTGGAACATAGAATACAGCTACATCATTTTAAGTGAATAAACATTCAACCAAAATCAGAAGAGATATTCTCATCAGAAGAACGTATATTTTTCTACGGTATCCCACAAGGGATTTTACTTGGACCACTTCCATTTATAAATTTCATATTCGCTGTTTTTTTAAACGTTTGTTAATTTTATAATATATATTATATGCAAAAACTTTTATGATCTCTGTATGTACACACATGTTTAGCCAAATAAATATTATCTTATCTTATCACCTAGCCAATCTACTTGCCTTTTTCTTGCAATTGAAAATAAAACAATATTTCACAAAAAAAGTACTTTTACGCCATTATTCATGTAATCCGTCAGGTATCGCATAATCGGACAGTCGGCGTGAGATGTGCGGACAAAGACGGTACGAAATGGAATTTTCTAGTAGCATCACTTGTGTGTGTGTGTATGTGTGTGTGTGGAGATGGTGGGAAGGGAAGGGGGTAGTACAGATGGATTACTTTGATATCATTGTTGTTAGGTACTTGTTATATTTGCGCTTTGCACTATTTGTAAGTATGTTAAGAAGTCAAGTTTTATTTCCTTGAGCAATAATTAAATAAATAAATATTTCAGACATTTGATACACAATGCCATTTAGTGTCAAACTAAGCAGAGCTAGTACTATGGGTACTAGAAAAATGATATAAATACTCAATTATAATCATTTTTTGTGAATACATACATGTTAAACACAAAAAACACCCAAACTCCGAAACAAATATTTACAGATTATGTAAACATTTGGACCGACCTGGGAATCGAACCCGAGACCTCAAGCACAGCAGTCACAGTTGCTACCGTTGTGCCACCAAGGAAGTCGGTGAGTGAATAAATTAGACTCAAAGTAAATTGGATATGGTTCTACTTTATTAGTTAAATAATTTATTATTGGTACATAGAATACGTTCACTACTATTTTCCTAATGAAGTAGACAGATGCACATAATTTTCTCAAATATTTTTCAATTATAATTTTAGTCCAACTTACAAAATGCATTGACAAAGCATTGTGAGCCGAAAGACTCTTGAACATAATAAACCTTTCCCAAGTAATTCGGTAGCAACTATTCCTGTTAATAAATATATAGTATAATAATCTATCCTAAAATAGTCACGTCCGTGTGGTGACGGATTAAGAATACATAGTATTACCACCCCTATTCATCCAATGGGTATCGTAAAGGGCGACTAAGGGACCAAATTATGCAGGACGACACCACTGCAAAGAGAAGGAAAACATTGTGAGCCGAAAGACTCTTGAACATAATAAGCCTTTCCCAAGTAATTCGGTAGCAACTATTCCTGTTAATAAATATATAGTATAATAATCTATCCTAAAATAGTCACGTCCGTGTGGTGACGGATTAAGAATACATAGTATTACCACCCCTATTCATCCAATGGGTATCGTAAAGGGCGACTAAGGGACCAAATTATGCAGGACGACACCACTGCAAAGAGAAGGAAAACATTGTGAGCCGAAAGACTCTTGAACATAATAAGCCTTTCCCAAGTAATTCGGTAGCAACTATTACTGCTCTTTCCCTCCTTCTTTCTCCTCAATTAAATAAATATGTAGTATCATAATCTATCCTAAAATTATCACTCCATGTGGTGACAGATTAAGAATACACAGTGCTACCACCTTTATTCATCCCATGGGTGTCGTCATCATCAGGACGACACCACTGCAAAGAGAAGGAAAACTAAACACATATCCTGTACCAACCCGTCTGGCCAGGGTGATATAGTAGGCCAAAACCTGCTTGGAGGAAAAAAGGAGATGCTTATGTCCACCAGTGGACTGTATAAGGTTATTGATGATGATGGTGATGATAATAATCTATACATATAAAAATGAATGTTTGCCTATCTGTCTGTATGTTCTTTATAAAATCATAAACTATGCAATTGATTATCTTTAGCAAAGTTGTTGTGCATGAACGCACGAAGATTTCTCAGTTGGTGTGATATTTATTTATGTTTTTTCTTTAATTTCTTTTTAATGGGTGGCAAGGTACAGCTAGTAATAGATATATATAATTCTAGGTAGTAGAGCTACGCTGATTTCAGCACAAGCAGTCCAGCTCGACCGGGGCAGTTCTACCCTCCCACAGAAAACGAACCTAAAGCGCCAGCATCTGTGTTGTCGTGTTTCGTTGGTGAGCGTGAGACTGGAGGCCCATTGACGCAGGGGTAACAGTTATACAGAGGAGGTCGACATGGGGGCTGGTCGCTTTCGTGATGCGATTACGCAGATTTGCGATGCGGCCATGCCCCGCATCCGAGGTCGTCGACCTCCACGGAAGGAGGTTTACTGGTGGTCCCAAGAGCTGGCGGACCTCCGTGCGGCCTACACTCGTGCCCGGAGGTCCTACACCCGCAGTCGACGACGTCACCACGAAGATAGCGGAGAGGACCAGCTTCATGAGGAGTACCGAGAGGCGCGGAAAACTCTGAAGCTGGCCATTAGCCGCGCCAAAGATGTGAAACGAAAGGAGATGCTGGAGGGTCTCGATCGTGACCCCTGGGGTCGCCCTTATCGTGCGGCGCGACAAAAGCTCCGCACGTCGGGCCCCCCCCTTACAGAGACACTCCAGCCCAGCTTCCTGCAGGAAGTGGTCGAGGGCCTTTTCCCGCAGCGGGCGGAACACACATCCCCGTCGATGGCCTTCATGGTCGAAGACGACGAGGGGAACGAGGGGAATGTTCCGCTCGTCAGGGAATCAGAGGTAGGGGCGGTTGTTCTACGGATCCGCTCTAAGAACACCGCCCCCGGGCCGGACGGTATATCTGCCCGTGTGCTGGCCCGAGCCCTCGAGCACATGTCGGACCGCCTCAGGGAGGTCCTGGACGCTAGCTTGGCGTCCGGATGCTTCCCTGAGTGCTGGAAAAGCGGGAAGCTGGTCCTGACTTTAATTTAGGCGAAACAAAATTACGCAACATTATTACACAATATGATTTATTATTTAATAATTTAAACAAATGTTAAAACTGGGCAATCGTACACTGCATATGTAGCCGACGATCGAACCAAAAGACGTGAAATTTGAAATGCTATGTCCAGCCGTGGACTGCGATAGGCTGATGATACACAGGTTAAAATAATTTTGAATTTATTTTACCATTGCTTTTCATACGAGTATTTATCGATAGATAAAATGGTAAATTATATTACCACGGGGCAGTACTACCCTCCCACAGAAGACTAATCTAAAGCGCCAGCATCTGTGCTGTCGTGTTACGTTGGTGAGTGCGAGACTGGAAGCCCATTGATGCAGGGGTGACAGTTATCGTGATAACTGCGTGAACCTTACACGGCTACAATGACTGTCATGCCATTTACGTCCCCAATAGTGGAGTTAAAAAGCGTCTCACTAGGCCGCCATAGTGTGGGTCACCTCACTGCATTGTCTGCATTTGCAATGAGTGTGGTGACTACAACTTTTTAGATTCTATTCATGCTTTCCATCAGGCAGAGTAGAGTCACTTTGGCAGGTTCTTCATGTAGAAAAAAAAATAAAAATTATAATAATAACATCATAAAAACTCCTGAACTACTTATATTTAAGAATATAAAGATTCATTCGTATATCTTTATCTTGGAGTTATAAAATCTATTTTCTTTATCAACAAATCGTACATTCCTATATTACCATATATGCTATTCAAAAAGTCGTAGAGTTAAATGTAATGCATATCCTGAAAACATGATAGGTTCATGTTTATTCCGCATAGGAAGCGAGGAGCACTGAGGAGATGCACGTACTTACTGCACAGAATACATAATACACTCTGAACATCGCTGCAAGTGTCACGTCTTTGAGTTTACAAGTTTATCAGAGCATCATCATATGACAGATCAAAAGAGAAAGTTTGACTGTGTCAATTTATCCGCATGTAATAATCTGTCTTTAGATACGTGAATGAAGTTGTAGTTAGATGGGTGTTGTTGCAGCGCAACTTCATGGCGGTAAAGTTAGTGGGATGTTTGATGAGTAAATGCTGATGTTGGTTTTGTAATGCGTTTAATGGATCTAAAAAAACAGATACGTAATTTAGTATTTTTGTACGTTTATGACCTCACAAGTGCCCGTCTTTTACGTAATGACAATATTATGCAGTACAATACTTGTTGTTTGATCACGTATAGTTTTGTCCAGCAAGATGGATGTACCTTTAATCTACAAGGTTTTGTTTTCAATTTACTTGCATTGGTCTAGCAGTTACTATATACGGTTACCGATCAAGAGGTATCAGCATCAATTTTCCGGCCGGGCCAAAAAGTTTCATTGAGTTTTTTTGATTATTGAGAATTGAAAATTGAAATTGGGGTCTTAACCCCCTTCCAGTCCAGTCCATCCGACTACGTACGTGTTTTTGTCTTTCACTAAGATCTCGGGTCCTTGAAGTGGGACGTGAAAAACCATCGCACTAGGCTGCCATAGTTTAGATCATCATGTTGCATTGTCTGCGTTCGTACTGAGTATGTTGACCATTACTCTTTGATTCTATTTATGCTTCCATCAGGTAGAGTAGATTAACTTTATCAGAGTCATACAAGCTCTATATTAAAAAAAAAACTTTCATTTCTTTCTTTCGTACAGTAAATGACAATAATCATAAAATTGGAAATTAAAACTGGTATATTTTAGAGTTCTCCGTGGGGTGGCGAATTAAGAATACAAAGTATCACCATTCTTATCGTTTTTTTTAAAAGTCGTTTTAAATACGAATACAAATCATCATCATCATTATCATCATCCTCCTTTGATAGTCCACTGTATACATTTTTTTAATAAATCCCAATAGTTTTGTTGCCATATTATTTTCAGTTTATAATAACTAAATACAATAAAGTCGAATTATTTTAGATATTATCAAGTACGAAGTTATCTCAGATAAGGACCCATTTCCATAATACGTCATGTTTACTCACAAGTCGAGAATAAAACTGCGATGCGGCGCGGTATACGTAATGTGTTGTAGTTCTAGTGAAACTGCACCTTTATAGTGTCAACTAGCGAATTGTGAGGCAAGTGAAAAACATTCAAATAAGAATAATAATAAAATAAGTTTAGTATATTCTAATACATAGACATGAAACAATTATGATACTTATTGTATTATATTTTTTTTTGAGATATGTATGCGTTTTTACTTCTTTTGCTACGTTTTGTGGTATAAACAGCTTCGTAGATTTAAGAGGTGTCGTTAGATTCATCTTAATTATGTGAGTGACATTTATAAAAACTTAAATCGTCGATTTGGATTTCAAACAGTGACTTTCAATTATAAACATACATTTTCTCAAAATATTTTTTTTTTTTTTCAGTAATTGGCTTTTTTATTACTTGCTTTCATTAAGTCTATAAAATAAGATAGTATTATAATCTTGGAAAGAGTAACGATTTCCAGAGTAAATTTATGTCACTAATTAGAAATCAGTTATTACAATCTAATTTAGGCAACTACGTCTAATGTAATTAGCTGTGGTGTAATTTAATAGTAAATTATAAGCGAATACTTTGATGTATGAATATGAATGTCACTAAAGAAAATTAAGATCAACCATGCGAAACTATTAATAATTTGTAATATTTGTTATTAGAAATTTTGTTACATTAAATTTCAGTGATGGCAGAATTTTATTTGTCATTAAACTCATGATAACCTGTATAAAAGTCGTGATATAAGTAAAGATTTATATAAATGTATTAAACTAAGTATTGGTAAAAGTTGTAATTACAATGAAACAGCATTACGATGCATTTTACGACCTAACGCAGGCGTTTGATTAAGTGCAACATGATGTACAATTAAAGAAACTAGAAAAATATCGTGTCAGAGCAAATATCTTTAACTTTTTTCAGCCGCATTTGGAACATAGAATACAGCTACATCATTTTAAGTGAATAAACATTCAACCAAAATCAGAAGAGATATTCTCATCAGAAGAACGTATATTTTTCTACGGTATCCCACAAGGGATTTTACTTGGACCACTTCTATTTATAAATTACATATTCGCTGTTTTTTTAAACGTTTGTTAATTTTATAATATGTATTATATGCAAAAACTTTTATGATCTCTGTATGTACACACATGTTTATCCAAATAAATATTATCTTATCTTATCACCTAGCCAATCTATTTGCCTTTTTCTTGCAATTGAAAATAAAACAATATTTCACAAAAAAAGTACTTTTACGCCATTATTCATGTAATCCGTCAGGTATCGCATAATCGGACAGTCGGCGTGAGATGTGCGGACAAAGACGGTACGAAATGGAATTTTCTAGTAGCATCACTTGTGTGTGTGTGTGTGTGTGGAGATGGTGGGAAGGGAAGGGGGTAGTACAGATGGATTACTTTGATATCATTGTTGTTAGGTACTTGTTATATTTGCGCTTTGCACTTTTTGTAAGTATGTTAAGAAGTCAAGTTTTATTTCCTTGAGCAATAATTAAATAAATAAATATTTCAGACATTTGACACACAATGCCATTTAGTGTCAAACTAAGCAGAGCTAGTACTATGGGTACTAGAAAAATGATATAAATACTCAATTATAATCATTTTTTGTGAATACATACATGTTAAACACAAAAAACACCCAAACTCCGAAACAAATATTTACAGATTATGTAAACATTTGGACCGACCTGGGAATCGAACCCGAGACGTCAAGCACAGCAGTCGCACATGCTACCGTTGTGCCACCAAGGAAGTCGGTGAGTGAATAAATTAGACTCAAAGTAAATTGGATATGGTTCTACTTTATTAGTTAAATAATTTATTATTGGTACATAGAATACGTTCACTACTATTTTCCTAATGAAGTAGACAGATGCACATAATTTTCTCAAATATTTTTCAATTATAATTTTAGTCCAACTTACAAAATGCATTGACAAAGCATTGTGAGCCGAAAGACTCTTGAACATAATAAACCTTTCACAAGTAATTCGGTAGCAACTATTCCTGTTAATAAATATATAGTATAATAATCTATCCTAAAATAGTCACTCCATGTGGTAACGGATTAAGAATACACAGTATTACCACCCCTATTCATCCAATGGGTATCGTAAAGGGCGACTAAGGGAGCAAAATTATGCAGGACGACACCACTGCAAAGAGAAGGAAAACATTGTGAGCCGAAAGACTCTTGAACATAATAAGCCTTTCCCAAGTAATTCGGTAGCAACTATTACTGCTCTTTCCCTCCTTCTCTCTCCTCTACTAAATAAATATATAGCATAATAATCTATCCTAAAATAGTCACTCCATGTGGCAACGGATTAAGAATACATAGTGTTACCACCCATATTCACCCCGTGGGTGTCGAGAGAAAGAGAAGGAAAACTTGTCACATATCCTGTACCAACCCGTCTGGTCAGCGTAGTATGGCCAAAACCTCCTTGCTAAGGAGAGGCCTATGCCCAGCAGTGGACTGTAAAAGGCTGTTCATGATGATGGTGATGATAATAATCTATACATATAAAAATGAATGTTTGTGTGTATGTCTGTATGTTCTTTATAAAATCATAAACTATGCAATTGATCGTTTGATTATCTTTAGCAAAGTTGTTGTGAATGAACGCACGAAGATTTCTCAGTTGGTGTGATATTTATTTATGTTTTTCCTTTAATTTCTTTTTAATGGATGGCAAGGTACAGCTAGTAATATATTTATAGGTAGTAGAGCTACGTTGATTTCAGTACAAGCAGTCCAGCTCGACCGGGGCAGTTCTACCCTCCCACAGAAGACCAACCTAAAGCGTCAGCATCCGTGTTGTCGTGTTTCGTTGGTGAGCGTGAGACTGGAGGCCCATTGACGCAGGGCTAACAGTTATACAGAGGAGGTCGACATGGGGACTGGTCGCTTTCGTGATGCGATTATGCAGATTTGCGATGCGGCCATGCCCCGCATCCGAGGTCGTCGACCTCCACGGAAGGAGGTTTAATGGTGGTCCCAAGAGCTGGCGGACCTCCGTGCGGCCTACACTCGTGCCCGGAGGTCCTACACCCGCAGTCGACGACGTCACCACGAAGATAGCGGGGAGGACCAGCTTCATGAGGAGTACCGAGAGGCGCGGAAAACTCTGAAGCTGGCTATTAGCCGCGCCAAAGATGTGAAACGAAAGGAGATGCTGGAGGGTCTCGATCGTGACCCCCGGGGTCGCCCTTATCGTGCGGCGCGACAAAAGCTCCGCACGTCGGGCCCCCCCCTTACAGAGACACTCCAGCCCAGCTTCCTGCAGGAAGTGGTCGAGGGCCTTTTCCCGCAGCGGGCGGAACACACATCCCCGTCGATGGCCTTCATGGTCGAAGACGACGAGGGGAACGAGGGGAATGTTCTGCTCGTCAGGGAATCAGAGGTAGGGGCGGTTGTTCTACGGATCCGCTCTAAGAACACCGCCCCCGGGCCGGACGGTATATCTGCCCGTGTGCTGGCCCGAGCCCTCGAGCACATGTCGGACCGCCTCAGGGAGGTCCTGGACGCTAGCTTGGCGTCCGGATGCTTCCCTGAGTGCTAGAAAAGCGGGAAGCTGGTCCTATTAAGGAAGCCGGGACGACCAGCCGAATCAGTAGCGGCCTATAGGCCCATCGTGTTGCTGGACGAGGTGGGTAAACTGTTTGAGAGGATACTCTCTGCCCGCATCGTCTGGCACCTCTGCGAAGTGGGCCCCAATCTGTCGGACGCCCAATTTGGATTTCGGGCGGGGCGTTCGACAGTCGATGCCGTGCTGCGCCTGAGGGCCGTCACCGAAGAGGCGGTGAGCTGTGGCGGCGTGCTGTTGGCGGTGTCGTTAGACATCGCCAACGCATTTAATAGTCTGCCATTTAGCTGCATCAGGGAAGCACTCCACTACCATGGGGTGCCAGAGTACCTGAGGCGGATTGTGGCAGACTATTTAGAAGAGCGTACCGTCATGTACGAGGACCGAGACGGTGTTCTGAGGCGGCGGCCCATGTCGTGCGGTGTTCCACAGGGGTCTGTCCTCGGACCACTCCTGTGGAATATGGGATACGACTGGGCCCTTCGAGGCCGTCTTCCCCCCGGGCTCGGCGTAATTTGTTACGCAGATGACACATTGGTCACAGCCCGGGGGATGAACTTCCAAGAGGCGGCACGCCTGGCCACCACGGGTGTCTCTCAAGTGGTCGCGCGTATTGAGGCGCTGGGTTTGCGGGTGGCCCTGGACAAGACGGAGGCCCTTTTGTTCCATGGGCCCCGTCGTGGTCCACCCTCTGGCGCCTCCATCGTAGTCAATTCGGTCCTCGTACCGATTCGGGCCCAGATGAAATATCTAGGTCTGATCCTCGACGGCAGGTGGCTCTTCGACGAGCACTTCCGGCAACTTTCTCCAAAGCTGGTCGGCGCTGCTTCTGCCCTGGGGCGACTTTTGCCCAATTTGGGTGGAGCCAGCATCGCGACGAGACAGCTATACACGGGAGTTGTCCGGTCAATGGCACTGTATGGTGCACCGGTGTGGGCGGCGGCTCTGACTGCCCAGAATAGGGCTCGTCTCTGGCGCCCTCAGAGGATATTGGCGGTTAGAGCCATACGCGGTTACCGCACCATATCAACGGAGGCGGCGTGCGCCTTGGCTGGAAGTCCCCCGTGGGATTTGGAGGCGGAAGTGCTCGCCGAAGTTTATCGGCGAACGGCTGATTTCCGGGCGGGTAGCGGCATACGCCCCCCGCCCGAAGAGATACGCGAGTGGCGAGAGGCCGCTCGTCGAGCCACGATGGCTCGTTGGTCGTCCCGGCTGGA
The DNA here is from genome assembly GCA_949316085.1 of Hypercompe scribonia. Taxonomy (NCBI): domain Eukaryota; kingdom Metazoa; phylum Arthropoda; class Insecta; order Lepidoptera; family Erebidae; genus Hypercompe; species Hypercompe scribonia. Next base: position 6,734,080 of record OX438992.1, on the reverse strand, counting down.
GACTCCACGTGCTGGCTTTGCCACCGTGGAGGCTCTCCGACCGGTTATCGCCGAGTGGGCAGGGCGACAGCACGGGACCCTTTCCTTCCGACTGACGCAGATCCTTTCCGGGCACGGTTGCTTCGGGAAGTATCTGCACTCGGTTGCCAGGAGGGAATTGAGTCCCGCCTGTCATCACTGCGACTGCAGTGAGGACTCGGCTCAGCACACGCTGGCGGTTTGTTCCGCATGGGCGGCGCAGCGTGGGGTCCTCACTGCAGTTATTGGAGGAGATCTCTCGCTACCGGCCGTCATACGCTCCATGGTCGGTAGCGACAATTGTTTTACCGCGGTCGCAACCTTCTGTGAAGACGTAATTTCGCGGAAGGAGGCGGCGGAGAAGGCCCGGGAGGACGATATCCACTCGGACCCAATTCGCCGCCGGCGAGCCGGGCGGCGGAGGCGTGCATACCAGCGCCTCATGCCGCCTTGAGTGTGGCCGCGGGTGGACGGGACGGGTTTTCCCCTCCATCCGCTATAGTGGCCAGCCGCGAGGAGGCGACGTCCGCGTGTGCCGTACATCGCCTAAATGGAGAGGTTATCCGTAGAAGGTGCCCGCGGCAGCGGGCAGGCGCTAGGAGGGATTTGGATGTCGTAATAGCAGCTGTTCCCGGATCCCTCCTATGTCAGGCGCAGAGTGGCACACCGTGTGGTTTTAGTCGGTCCGATTCCGACACACCACCCCGCCGTAAACCTCGGTGGGGTGACGGCTCGAGGGGGTTTCCACACGATAAAAAAAAAAAAAAAAAAAAAAAAGGGGTAACAGTTATCGTGGTAACTGTGGAAGCCTTACACTGTCATGCCTTTTACGTCCCTAAGCCGGGTGTGATAAAGCATCTCACTAGGCCGCCATAGTGTGGATCACTATACTGCATTGTCTGCATTTACAATGAGTATGGTGACCACAACTTTTGGATTCTATTCATGCTTTCCATCAGGCAGAGTAGAGTCACTTTGGCAGGCTCTTAATATAGAGAAAAACATAGTCTACATTTAGGACTTCAATTAAAGTTTATAACAACATTATTTTTTTAGTTTCGATAAGATTAAAAAATGTGAAAATTTATTGGAAAATCAAAACTTGTATAAGGTTAATCGGAATAAATATAAGCATAGGTACCGGGAGGAGGGTGTAAAGTCAAAGAAAATACATAGAAAAATACATATTTTAACTTATTACATAAAGAAATGAATTTTATGGGTAGTGGCTAGTACGAATATATATACGAGTATATTGATTAATAATATGTGTGGATGTAGATTCAACCTCCTGAAAAGTTAAGAATGTGTTGAGACTTAGAATTTTAAACAATGGTCTGAAGTGCAGATACCTAAAGTTTAAAGTAACTGTAACTGTGGAGTGATCAATCAAATTGGCTCTTAACTGTCATCGAGAAGAAGGTTCATCTAACCAGATAAGAGCCAATTGGATCGATGCTTTGTAAAATCAAACTCGATTGACTTTTTCATTTTATTTGTTATAGTAGAGTAAAATAAAAAGCTTGACCTTTCGACAATAGTACATTTGAGTAACTCGAGCTAATCGAGCCTTATTTGAGTTGTTGCGTAAATACAAAAACGTGTCTGTATAAGAAATCGCAACTACCAGTATTCTTTTAATTAACATTTAAAATTATATTTACTAAAAGATTGGAATTTAATATAACCTCTGTCTACTCCTTGACGAATAAAGACGCTCTTATGTAATTATAGTTATATATTAAAGAGAGAATGTTAGAAGTTATAGACCTTGTTCTTTTTGTACTGTGCGGAAATCCCCACGGATACCACCGAAGGGTGGTTATGTCGGACTCGAACCGACCAAAAACCGCACGCCGTCTCAGGTACCAGGGGACCAGGTGCACTTTAGTAAGGAAATCCCTGGAACCCCGACGTACCTCGGACCAACTACGGCTGCAGTGGCCCCCTCCTGTGTGGAAACCTCTTGGTTTCTTTACTGCCATCCTTCCCCCCGAAAGGGTGCGCGCTGTCCGTAGTGCTCGGATATCCCCCTCAATGCTCGGATATCCTCCCTCAACAGAAGTTATAGACCTTAAAGTCGATTTTCATTTAAGAATGTAATAACAAAGTCCTTATTATCGTCATACGTAAGTACGATAGCTATTAAACAATTGTAATAGATTATATGATTTTGATAACCTCAGTTGTTTGTCGGAATAAAGCGGGTTTTATAATAAAATAAAAGTGGTTTTGCGCGTATGTACAAAACGTTTATTGTAAGGGACAGAACATCGGGAGCTGCGGTGCGATAATTTCATTTTGCGAATGATTGTTCTACACGCGTTGGGTAAGGGCACGGAATAAGCGATTACTTACGGACTTAATTCGAAATTTAAAAATGCTGCAGTTTAAATTTAGAATTAAATTCATAAGTAACTGTCAAATATAATGCGTCTATCGATATTTCATGTTTTAATTTGTAAGAAATTAATTGTTTTTTTTTAGGTTAGATGGATCACCACTATGTATGTAAGTATAAATTGAGACAGCGAGAGATAAATAATGATAGATCATATCAAATGAAAATACTTTTTTTAACTGTCGTATTAAGTTTAAGCGAACACATTTTTTTTAATTGTCAAAAATATTTGTAAATATATTTTAGTACTCATAAGATAATATTAATTTATGGAATACCTACCCAAATAAAGTTTTATTTAATAGACAATCAGATATATGAATCTACAGTGTAATATTGGATTGATATAAGCTAAAGATACTAGTAAAAGGCTTATTTAGTGGCCCCACAGCTGGCCCGAGATAACGTACGTTGCGTAATGGCAGAGAGGAAATTAAAGCAATGTTGTGTTGTTTGCTTTTATTACTGTACGAGAATTTGAAGTAGGGGCTGTAGACGTGGAGCCACGAAAATTTAGGATAAGATTTATTTATTATACTCTGGTGGGTAAACATCTAAGAAAGAGAATTTTGGAAACAAAATTTGTTAGCTAGAATAACAAACATAGCTATTAAAGTCAATAATTTAGAGGTAAGGTATGCTTGAATAACTGTAGGTATTTTCATGGATAATACCTCAGAGAATTGCTATCTGTATTATTTTATACTAATTCAAGGAAAACGAAACAATAAACTCCACGTAGGAATTGAGTTGGGGTCTAAGATTTTATAAATTCGATTTTCCATTATTTTACAGCAGTTGAAATATAAAACATCTGTATAAAAGTAACATACATACTTTCCTAAAACAATGTGCAATATATTTTCATTTCATATTCGATAGTGTTATAATATAGACGTTGTGTAAAAATCCAGAGCTACTATTAGTATATATAAACGATTAAATATCGATATTATTGTATAAATGTATTGCGTAGATATCCATATCAGTGGGCGTTGTCAATACACTGCCCTTATTCTCCGTGTCCGCGCACGTCCTTTGCTTCTCACGTCGTTCGGTGCCTCGCGTCAGAAAAATGTAAAAATTCTTTATGTGTCTATCACGACACTGCGTTGGTAATTGGTGGCTATGTGAAGCTGTTACAGAAGTTTTAGACTACTTGCGTAAAGTCGTGGTCCGATAGTTCACCCTGGCTCAATTATCATGTACTCACCCTACCATACACAATGTATAAATTTAAATTCCATCTGAACTTTGCAACCTTCGGTCTATGACAAACATGATCGGGTAAGTAACTATCGAAAAACACGGTAACTACCATTTAAGATACAAGGTTATCAAGTTACACAAGGTTAGAGGCTTATCGTTTTCAACATAAGTTAGAACAAAAAAGCACAGGAATGTTGCTAGTGTATACTGTTTCCCAGCTCCTCATAAAGTTCTAAGAATGAGTTAGATGTGATTGACTTTCCTGAAGTTGTTCGTGACTATGGAAGAAAATAGCTTTTCATTATGTATCATCGTTTGAAACCATTTCTCACTACTCAAACAATGTCACTTAGACAATATTTAAATCATCTTAAGTAACTTTAATATCAAACAGAAAAACAAACATAACAGAAGTCTTCTAACATCAATGTTTCCCTGGTGAACTCGTAATACAAAATCTCTTATCCGGCCACGTTTGTCATAGCACCCTAAAGGATCCCCAATCGTTATACATTTGGATTAATAAATATCTACTATTAGAGTTCCAACATTAATTTTCTTCAATACTCATCTTTATTTCCTTTGGGAATAACAAGATTTACGATTTGTACAACTATTTTGATAAATAGAAAATATCAAACGACATTATTTGTATCTGCGTATTATTTTACTAATACCAAAATATTTATGTTATGTATTTACTAAGGACTTTTTAGATTTGCAAAATCCTTTTTATTGACATGAAATATTAGTATAAAAGGAAATATTGTGTCTTTTCAGATTTTACTTCTGTCACTTTCAGATGTCCATCGGTGGCGGCCTATCAAGAGAATATATTTCATGTCATCATTAAAATAACACATTTAAATATTCCATTTTTAAATTGGTTTCTTTGATTTTGTCGTGATACTTAACAGTGCATATAAATATATGAAATAATTACGTATGAAATCATATCGAATTTCCTGAAGTTTTTTCTCAATCTATTACAGGCTAGAAGCCTAAGTAGACGTACAATAAAAAAGACGAGTGAAAATAGCCGTACCTCAAAGATAAAACGATCAAAAACATAATTGTCTTTATTGATACTTTCACTTCATTAAATACAAAGTGTAAAGTGATAAGTTTTCAAATGATATTCTCCTAATTACAACCCCTTGATCATAATAATAATAAAAGTTTGACGAACATATGTTAAGTCAAATATCATATCAATACAGTTTATCCACTGCTATTATTACTGATTCCTAACATGTAATACTTAACGCACGGAGCCGTGAATTAAAGTGAGTGACGTTTTGCTCGTAGCTACTGCTACGGCGTAGACCTATCAGACGTAGCTAGCCGGCGTATTATGAATCCAGCCGACAGCATGACGTAAACTTAGAAACTAATCAAGGTGAAACTCATAGCAGTTTGCCAGTCTACAATTTGATTGAAATTAATATTAAGGTACGTTTATGTAACTGTATAGCGAATATATCAAGCCTTCAAGATAGATTCGTTGTAAGCGATAGACTACAAAAAAAAACACGAAGGCACTAGATCTTTGTATTTGGAGACTTTTGTTTTTTTTAATTGGTGACATTGACATTCAAGTTAAATGTTTGTTTTATTTTAGATGTTTACAAAATCACATTTTTTTGTATCTGTTAATTTTTACAGAAAACAGATAGTCACAGTTCAAACATTTTAAAAACTGTTTCGTCAATACGAAAAATGTGAATTAATTTTGTTTGTGTCTACGATGTACGTTGCTATGAAAATCACTAGCTATTTATACATTAGCTAAGTTAATAAAAAAATGTCCTCACTTATTTGTGTTTCATTACTTCTCATAATCAAATATTTTTGAGATTACAATCCACCACTTAAGTTTAAACTTAAGCTGTAAAAGTAAGGAAATTTGGTAATGGAATGTAATGTAATGGAATGGATTGAGATTAAACTTTATAGTAACATAGCTTATACATCAAAATAATATACGAGCATAGGTTACTATTTATCGCGATAACCGACATATACGCGGGCGGAGCTGCAGGCAAAAACTAGTACTTTAACATACGTCAATGTCATAGCAACTCTGCTTACGCAACTTCACAAAAGTCCCTAATGACAATAATAAACATTAAATTAATCAACTCGTTAAAACAAACATTAGACGCATAGCGAAAATGAACACAACACTTTCATATGAAGAAATTAATTTAAAGTTAACCCAAAACATCTCTAACAATAATATAAACAGCTCATGAAAATTCCACGCCCAAAGTCCGGTGGTTAAGCAATATGACCGTGAACTACATTCTACCAACATTCTGGTGGTCTTGATAAATTCTGGTATCTAATAAAGCGATTCACTGACCACAATCTGGGTATTCGGGAGGTCCCAGGAATCTTGAACGTAATACCGGCTGGATTAGAATATCACGAATTGTTTGGCAGTATTTGAGTTTGGAAGGTCTATTAGGGTATTTTATTAAGGATAAGGTGAAAATTTACAGGAAGGTACGTACGAAGGTAACTTATGTTTAATTTAGTTGAGGGTAATATAAATATTTGTTAGGTGTTTGATTGTTTTCTCAAATAGTATTAATAAGTTGATATTTTGTAGTTACTTTTATTACAGTACCATAACACAAGTTGTATTAAATACTTATGAAATGTGTCAATTTATGTATACAAGACATGTGACCATAAGACTAACAATTTGTTTTTATCTACACGAAAGTCTTGTAACGCGTCGTTTGACAGTTCAATGACAGATTTTTTTATGTCTTTTTATGTTTCGTTTATGCATGTAAAGGCCGATTTAGTATTTATTAAAAAAAATTGCTGATGCGTATTAGGGAATTGTCAAATAATAATAATAGCAACTTAACACATCTTACACGGTTGTTTATTTACAAACTAGATCGAGTCTGTTCTGTGAGGATTTCAGATCACTAAAAACGTATTAATATATTTTTTTAGAAATAAATGTCACAGACAAATTATACTCACTAATAAATAGATGCTACTTAACATGCCTTTCAAAAATCTTTACCATTTAGTGCATAGGGCTCCCACTAAGTACTTAGGACTCCAAGCCAACATCGTTTACAATTGCTGCACCCACTGATCGACGGGCGAGGCTCTGGCAAAAAAAACACCCCAATTAGCGCCACCTATTACGTGGAACCAAAACACTGGCGAAAAATTTGTGCTTAATACGTCTCTGTCTATCCCTCATGGAAAACAGGCGCGATTTTACGTATGTATGTACTATTTGATTTTGTCTATTTTTTAAACATTCTTAATCTGCAATCAAGGACTTAAGTGCTATGTCTTTTCTAACTCAAACATAGTCAAAACAATTGACAACTATCAACATCCAACATTCTAACTAAAGTATTGCTATAACAATTAAAGTTCGCGATGGCTGGTACAGTCGCACTGTTACGTTTATTATCGTATAATTGCTATGCTCTTAGTTCCAGATAAGGCTGCACTATCACTATCTTTGAAGTTTACTTTAGATGTAGAAGATGGTAATAGCTTAGTTAAGTATTTAAACTGTTCTATGTAAACTTTAGAGAGAGTAGGGTAGAGTCACTTTGGCAGGCAATAGATAAAGAAAATTGTGACTCTATAATATATTTTCTAAATGCATTTAACAGAACATTTGTTTCCTTACTGTCAGTAGCCTGAATTAAGTGTAGAGTGGGTCACGAATTAGTTAATATTTGAAAAATTCGTACTAAAAACTATTTGATATATTATAAAAATTGTTTCTTTACAAGAAAGAATTTATTTACAAGCAGCAGATGAAATGTATTTATAAAAAAAAAATACACCGTCTGAATGACCACTGTTTCGACGTTTACAGTCTTCTAAGAGAGCACCAAAATTTTCGAATATCGTCGGCAAAGAGTCTGTGAGGTCGCCGACATCTCTTCGCTGATTTTTTCTATTAGTTGACGTAGTGTATGTGGTTTATTAATATAGACACAATTCTTCAAATAACACCATAAAAAAAGTCTGCTGGGGATAGAACTGGCCTTTTGGGTGGAATATCGCCCCGTCTGGAAATTAACTTTTCCGGAAACATGTGTTTGACCACCAGCAGGGACTCATTAAATGTGTGGTAAGTGGTTCTATCTTGTTAAAACTATGTGTTACGATTGTAGCCAGCATATCCCAGTAGCATCGGTCTCAATAACTCGCGTAATTTTTTTGCACAGGATGTTAGATTCAAATGTTAACGAATTCTTGGCACACCCTGTAGTAGTATTTACTATGTTAAATTTACCAATAAAGTTCTTAAAAATCCATGACAGTAATAGGATTAATGTTAGGTGATGCTTCGGAGAGACCAAGTTTTGACAAACGTGGTATAGGACGCGCACAGGCCAAGTGGAGTGAAGATTTGCGCAAAATGGCTGGCAGGAGTTGGATGCGAGAAGGCCAAAATCGATCAAAGTGACGTACAATGAAGGAGGCCTATGTCCAGCAGTTTACTGCGATAGGTTGATGAGGACAATTGTCATGATATAAGCGTATTCTCACTGAACACAGTAATATTTGTATTTTCGTTTATTATCATCTCAATGACATTGCTATTGTTACCTAGAGATATCTTGTGTGGCTGGCAGCGGATGGATGCGAATTGCCCAAGACCTAGATGGTTGACGTTCCTTGGGGGAGACCTTCGTTCAGTAGGAGACGGCGATAGGTTGGTTGGATCTTTTGCAAATTGAACACCTGATCGACATTCTTGGTATTTCATTAATATCTATGTACATAATAAGAAATAAAATATTTCGTGGTTTATTTACCTTGTTCATAAGTTTCAGTTCATCAGCTTTATAAGTCTAAATTCAAGCTCAGTTTAACAGATACAGAAAAGTATTAAAATCAAGATTTTTATACTTATACAACATAATAATATTTCTAAACTTCACCACGTGAATTTAGAAGTGAATTTAGATAATGTTAACATAAGATATGAAAATTCTATGTAAGTTTCATAGCATTTAAGCAAAAACAATTAAAAAGAAATCATCAAGTTTATGATTTTTTAAAAATCTATAATAAGACGTACGCGCACAACGTCAGGTAAACTATCATTAATGCATCTGTTCAGTCATTTCAAAATGAATATTGTCGTCGACGTGTAGTCCGCTTTATCGTAATATTTTTAAAACATTTTCATAGGTATTAGGTCTCCTACATGCGCGGCGATAGGCTCTGACACGACATCCGAAACAAATGTATGCGCATATATTATTACTTACTGATAGGCTTGAGTGGCGATAAAATGGCGCTGCATAGAGTTGTTTTTTTGAGTTGGATATTACCAACCAAATGTTTCACACACATAGTCTAAACATAGTCTACTTCTTAGAAAGGAGATTTTGACCTACTATACCTCGCTGTCCAGATGGGTTGGTATAGTTTCAAGTTTTCTTCCTCTTTACAGTGATGTTGTCTTGCGTAATTAATCTCTGTTATCAATCATTATGGTTATCTGTCATCAATTAAATGTTTAACTATTACAATTTATTTTATATCTATATAAATAAAAATGTAAGTGTCTTAGAAGAATGAACCTATTTCATCACAAACGTAATACATGAAAAATTGAAGGCTCATATATCCAGACATACTTCTTTTATAGCAATATACTGTAAGACCTAAGTTACTTAAGTTTTTAAATAACATTTTGAAATAATTGAGCGAATACGAGACATCTTTATGACATTATTACAAAAATAACTTCACGTCTTACGGTAACAGAACCACAAAGAAACATGTACAATAAAAACAATTTATATTAAACGGATAAAAATACTCAACTAAGAGCGTACGGAGGTAGTTTGGCTGCACACATCGTAATCTATGACTTTTCTTTTGTTACTTAATCACTGAGAAAACTCGTGAGATAGATTCAAATACTTTATTTGTTTTTCTTTATTATTATCATTATGGACAGTATTGACTCATTGAGAAAAGAATGTATGTGCCTTCGGTTGTTGCTAATATGTATATATATTCTATATTTTTACTTCGATTTTAATTTAATTAGCTATCTAATTAAATTACAATCGATGGTGAGTTTATTATAAGATTAAGGATTTCAATTTTAACTTTCAACTCTTGTGATTGAATAATTAAAAGTGAATCATTTTTAATGACAAGTTTTAAAGGAGCACTGTAACGTAGCTACCATTATACTTTGCAAAACAATAAACAGTAAATTAATTTCATTTTTTATATCGAGTGTCATTTTACCGCTCATGTCGATAGGTTTTCGATCATGAATATGTCGGACACAAACAAAACTGCGGTGCGGTCGTAGGTTTGCGGCATGCCTATTGTGATTCAAAAACTCAAAATATACATGTGGGAAAATTATTGGAGATTAATGGGTTATGAAGAGTTATATGCGGCGAATCAGGCCAGGGTAAGGGTTAGGTTAGATTAATTCGAGTTTGAGGGAAATAATTGGACTCTGGGGTTCGAGATGAAACACGATAATAGAAGCAACATATGAATCTTTTGTGGGGTTTTGAATACCTGTGACATTAGTTTGAAGCATTCAGAAACTCAACATTAATATGCTGGTGAATGATAAATACTCGTATGTAAACTAGATTAGTAATATTTTTGTATACATGTGTAAGTTCTTTTATGTATTTCATTTAGACTTGGTATTGTAAAGTGAGTTTATTCGTAAGGCTTTTTTGTAACTACTCAACTATAATTAGGCATATATACTATCAAAGGTAGATAAATCATTGAAGTATTGCTATAATGATTCTCAAGCCACAGTTGTTAATAGACAAGAAATGTTTAATATAAATAATATGGACCTATAATATGTAGTAGAATTATTATAATATATAATGTTACGGATATCTGACACACAATGCCACCTAGTCCCAAACTAAGCAGAACTTATACTATGTATTATTAAACAACTGATAGAAATACAAATATACATAGAAAATACCTAAACTTGGTAACAAGTTTTTGCAGATCTTGCAAACATTTGGTCTGATCAAGAAATCGAACCCGAGACCTCAAGCTCAGCAGTCACATACGCTACCATTGCAGTCAGGCCTTCTGCAAGCCACAAATTAAAACTAGTATCTTTATTTAATTGAATAATTCTTAACAAAATATTACTGTAAATATACCCTATCTTTAATGCTGTTCTTGCCGGTTCATTCTCAGTAATATTAAAACATATCAGCTGTATTCGCTGCAAGATTTAAAGTGTAAATGTCTTGTCAATGTTTGTGTTCTTGTCAATGTTGTCTTCTTCTAAGAGGTTGGTTGTTTTTTCCTAATGGGTCGACAATCAACATCATCATCATCATCATCAACAGCCTTCTACAGTCTCTTAAATAGGCCTCTTCTTAGCAAGGAGTTTTGACTGTCAAGGTTGATTTTTAGGTTACCTTACATGCATAATTTTCTATGTCAAGTCTTTACTCTTTCTTACTATTCTTAGAAACTTTAACCTTTGCAATTGTTTACATTTATTCACTTTTATTTTATATCTCCTGTGTTAACAGAAAGTCAGTAGATGATAAACAATAGCTCAACATATAAAAGTTTTATTTCAGATCTAAGATTTATTTTGTTGTAATATAATATTTAAGGACAATAATTAAAAGTGATTCAGCTGAAATTCATAAGTCCAAATTGTAGGGAACAGTTTATTAATCTCGAAACTTTAGCCTAAGTACACAAAGGAAATTCAAGTTCTTGTTCTACTCGACATATGGGGGTAAAGTTAATCTGATAGTTGTATATTTAGTTATGTTAACGTCTGAAACAATGGTTTAAGTAACTACTGAAATTATGGAACGGAGGCGGCCATGTGTAAAGCTTTGATATGCTATTCATACGTCGTGGAAAAGTAATAATATCAAATTAAAAACTCCTTCGATTTAAGAGGACTTTGAATGTAAAAAGGTTCTATAAGAAAGTATAAGAAAAAAACAAATTTAGTTCCATCTTATTTCATGTTAAAGAGAACTCAAAATAAAATTAAAAAATCTCAAAGTATGCATGCGAATAGTTGAAAAGAGAACATGATAATTATTTTTCTATTTCTAGTAGTTGCCGTATGAACTCCTAGCAAAACATTTCCTTGATGGTTCTAATAAAAACATTGACATATGTAAAAGTACTTACTTTTAGAAAACATCTAACTATTGTTCTATCTTATCAATTAACTATTACCGAATTGAACAAAAAATTTAAAGAAAAATCGGGAAGTAATTATCTTGAATCTCTAAGCTTTGTTCTTTTCGTATTTATTTTTAAATTAAAAATGTAATCATTATCATCATTAGCCGTGAACAGTCCACTGCTGGACATAGGCCTCTCTATACCACGCTGGACAGACGAGTCGGTATAGTTTGTGTCAAACTTTTCTTTTCTTTGCAGTGACGTTACTCTGCTTAGTTTAATCCTTAAGTCGCCACTTACGATATCTAGATGATGAATAAGGATGATGACATTCCGTGTTCTAAATACGTTACCACGTCAATAACACGCTGTACAAAAAATGAACTCATCTGACCTACAGTTGAAATTAATGCTTTTTCGTCTGGATACCGAGTTGTAACCTTACGTAACAAGATCATAGAACATACGCAGTAAACGTGAGGATATATAATATTGAGAAAGTGCTATTACTTCTAAGAGACATTTACGCTTTCTTAGCGCCATAAAAAGGATACTGCGTGTTTGCTTTCGACGTGACGAGCCTTCTAGGCAAAACTGCTTCAAGACCCTACTTAAATACAATCGCTTATTTCTCATAAGGAATATGCAGAGGTGTATTAAATGCCAAATCTAATTTAAGATTGCCCTTATATAATATATTATATGTTTGATTATGAAACATATTGGATAAATATCATTTCTATAATCATTAATATTATAATCATTATTTTCCTACCCTTATCCTTATATTTGAATTTGAAGTCAGTGCAACATTTTCAATTAGAGTCAATGTGACAAGGTGCAATCCAAAGAGTCTTAGTTTCAAAATGGAGTCAAAATGAAAACCTCGTCCAGTTTTAAGATTTCAGCGGTTTAAAAACATTTCGCTACATTTTTATACTTTCAGTATCGAAAACTACCACCCACCGAGATAAACTCTTTTAATCCGTGGGCTGATGGTGGAATATTCCATAAATTCCATCAGCTGCAGATTCAACGCATTTATCATTGTTTTATTGTTTTCACATAAATCTCAGATTTACTTTTTTTTACGTTCATTTGCGACCACTGAATACCATTCTGATTGGACCTTCTGTTCTGCCTTCATTAATTTTAATTGTTTATTTTTGTTTGACTTTCGTAGCTTTTATTTAGGTACTCGCATGATTTTCAACTCGAATTTTGAATATAAATAACGGTCTTTGAAGTAAATATGAAATATTTTTCATTTGAAATAAATTCAGGTATCAATTTCATAGTATGTCAATACGGTGCGCACTTAACTCGTAATAGAAGTAAGTTAAAATATTTGCTAAGTTAATAAAATTAGTTTTTGTATCACCATCATTCGTTAAAATAAAAATAATAACAAAAATAAAAAAAAAAAAAAAAAAATTAAAATAGTAATAATAAAATATGCTATATAATAATTTGTCGTCTATCTGTGAATACGCTAACTGCTCCTAAATCAGGCAACAGATTTAGGGTTACACCATAATAAAATCATAGTACGCAATAAAATCTACTTAAGTATAAAGAGATAAAATAAAAAAGTCACCTAAGAACAAATTATATTGTTTACTGACGCTCAATCTTAAGAGATAAATAAGAAAATAAATAATAATGGAACTACATGCGTCATACTTTGGTATCTTAAACTTGGATACTTATTTTCAGCTGATGCCCTAAGCTTAATATCTAAGACTACATAATAATTATAAAGTTAGTTTGCAAACCTCAGGTATTAAAAGTTTATTTTAGTAGGCTTCTCAGCAAAGTAATCTTGATATCACCGAGAGTCTCAAGTGGTCTGTCGTAGTCATCCTGTGAGATATAGCGCAAGATCCTTTTTACAAGAGTTATAATATAAAACCTAGCACAGGATTATTCATACAAACATTCTAACATTCTAATTCTATCTTAAGAGCCTGCCAAAGTGACTACTCTGCCTGATGGAAAGCATGAATAGAATCCAAGATTTGTGGTCAGCATACTCATTGCAAATGCTGACAACGCAGTATGGTGACACACACAATGGCAGCCTTGTGAGATGCTTTTTCATACCCCGCTTGGGGACGTAAAAGGCATGACAGTCATTGTGGCGGTGTAAGGCGTCAACATCATCATCATCATCATCAACAACCTTTTTCAATCCACTGCTGGACATAGGCTTCTCCTTAGCAAGGAGGTTTTAGCCTACTATACCACGCTGGCCAGACGGGTTGGAATAGGGTTTGTTCTAAGTTTTCCTTCTCTTTGTAATGATGTTTCCTTTATACTTTGTTCCCTTAGTCGCCTTTTACGACACCCCCGGGATGAAAAGGGGCAGTAATGTATTCTTAATCCATCACCACACAGACACAATTAAATTGTAAGGCTTACACAATTAAATTGTAAAAAAAATCGCAATTTAAAATTGCAGATAACTTTTTTCTTCGTGTCTTTGTTTATTTAGATTTTTTCCAGGAGACAAGTTGAGATATTAAATCGTAACTATAAAAATTACTCGCTTCTTTTGAAGATGTAAAAAAGTTGTTACCTAAGTAAAAGCAACCAAAAGACTTATGACCTGTTAATTAAAATCCTTAGGAGTTACAAGTATCCGTGACCTAAAGTTGTACTAGAATTTTTCACCACAATTAGTATTGAATTTTTTTGAAACCACAAAAATGGAATATTATAGATTTGTATACATTGATATAATCTCTTGTCGAAAATTACAATAAATTGTATTTTTATTTGACTTGTCCTAAGAAAAATAAACCTCTAGGCACGTTTACAAATATCAAGTTACTAAAGAAATTTCAAAAAGAACTTGTAACACTATCCCACGCTAGGTTTGATTTGGCGATCAGCCAGCAGGCTAATGTAAAAAGCGCAGTAATAGCCTAACTCGGCTGTGTTCTGTACGTCTTTATTGGTATGGAATTTAAGAGAAAATTACTTTTGTCTACGAAGTAACGTGCGACTCTTATATTTTGTTTTGTAGCAGAAAATGTGGATATACTCCTAGTGAAGAACTTTGCTAAAAATAATGTAATTTGCTTAAGATTATGGGTACATGCATCCAAAGTGTGTGAAAAATATCTAAAAATACTGTTTTCTTCCTTCAAACACATGGTGATTTAGTGATGACTCATTTTAACTACTAAGTCACATGATATATCCTAGAATCGGTCCATTAAATTGCATTACGCTTGGTAACTGACTTTTACAAGTTTCACAAGAAGTCTTCATTATCACATCAGCCGAAAGACCTTCGCTGCTGGACATAGGCCCTCTAAAAGACTCTCCACAGCATCAGGTCCTATGCTGTCCTCATTCAATGGTTTCTAGCGCAGTCGACCTTGTAGGGCTCCACACTCTTATATAAATAACTTTGTTTTATACATTTTTTTTAACTAATCAGGATAATAATTATTAATGTTTATTGCACATACATACAATACCAACACCACTTTCATAATCTATGTGTTTACTAAAAGCTATTAAAAATAATATACACTCAATTGTACCCAGAATTGTACCCAATGGTACTTTGAGATATTATGTTAATTGTTTGTAACTGTATATTTTAAACCATAAAATAAATAAATAAAATTTAAAGAAATGACCTGTGAGTAATGTCGTCAAGAGCACTAGCCATTGACCAACACACCAACAGGACAATTATTTTACAGTTCAAAGCACTCGTCTGTTACTCAGTTTTAAACCATCCGTTTTTAATTTTGTCCCAAAACACGCTACTCATGCAGTTACCTTGTATATTTCTTAACAAGAATTTACATGTGTGTGTGTTCTGTAAATTACACAAAAGTTTGAAATCTTGCCCCAAAACGTTACATAATGGTTATATTCCCAGACAATTTAGCCATTGTAAGTACTTTACAGTGAACTTTGTGTTTTCAGTTTCACATTAAGACGATATACTGCCTAATTACGTGTCTACACGTAATTACTAAGTTGAGGTCATTAGAGACACGAATTTGTAGGGCTGTCCCAAAAACTTCTTTAATATTTGGTCACGTATAAGTGGCTCAACAGAGCATTTTTTTATTACTTTCAAGTATTTAAAAAAGTGTTTGTAAATGATACATGGGTATTAATTCGTTATATGTATGTAAATAATTAAACCAATAATTTGTGTTACATTTTAAAATATGATCGAAAAATATTTTTTTTCATTAATACTAGTATGCACTATTAAAAAATGAACCGTTTCTACTAAACTAATACAAAACATAAAAACTATCGATTAGCTAAAATTTTTATGTCCCATCACTAGGACATAAACTTAAGCTATGATTATACCTAAAAGAACAAACTATTTTGTAAGTGTGGGTATTTTTTTAAATGAACTGTATTTATATGGAGAAAAAAATATGTTGAAGTCTATTTAACACTGACATCAAATCTATTTCTCAAAGATATCTTAATAGCGTTTTTACGTAGAGATTAAGGAAACAGGCTCACCTTTTCATTCCTTTGCCGATTTCACCTCGGGTATTGAAGCCCATGAATTATAAGTAAACAAATATAATAGAAGCCATATTTTCTGATGAAACCACGGAGGCACTTAAGCACGCGGGGACCCTTTTATGCCAGCCTCAGGGGTGGTGTTTAGAAACAAACTTACCCTTTGAATTTTTTTTTGCATACTTTATTTTTTTCCTCCAGGGGTTTCTGAACAGAATCTTTTGGCAATATTGTTTATTTTGTTTCTCTTTGTGAGCAAAATAAATTATTCTGTGTATATTTAGGACCCTTTCAAAGAAACTACTAACACGTATTTTTGTTAAATTCAGTAAGTATGTAATGTTAGTATGGGTATTCATATATCAAAGTGGAGGTTCAATACGTTTAGAGCAATATATGTTTACATCAATGGCAGATTTTATTCGCCTAGTGTATTTACATACCTAAAACCGTGCCATTGATCTACTACGTCGCATCACACCCTCAGTCTTTCAAAGTCCTCCACTTCTGAACACAAATCTCGCTCTCGCTGTACAACGCAGGCCAGACTGGTTAGTACAGGGTTTGTGTCAAGTTTTCCTTATCTTCTCAGTGCTGAGATCCTGAGTGGTTCATTCCCTTAGTCAGTTGTTATGATGGAACGGAATGAATAGGAATGATGACATCTCGGATGTACTAAATAATTTTATAGATTTAATTGCCGTAAATCAATTGGTTTTGGTAAGGTTTGCATTAAAGATAAGATATTTTTAAGTTGTTCACTCTTGGCGAAATAGTCGAGGTCATGGATCTTCCAACGATCTAATAACTTTGAGAGTTCTTCGTCATGAAAAGTAAATATGTAATAACAAAAGCAAGCAAGCAGACTTGTATTAAATCCAAACTAATAACAAAACCGAATAAATAAATAAACATTTTGGACATTTGATAGACAAAGCAATCTAGTTTCGAACTAGACTGATAGAATACTTACATTTTTATTTATTTTTTTATAGAAGCCTATCAAAGTGACTCTATTCTGCCTGATGGAAGGTATGAATAGAATCCAAGAGTGGTGGTCGCCATACTCACTGTGAATGAAGATAATGCAGTATGGAGACCCACGCTATAGCGGCCTAGTGAGATGCTTCTTCACGCCCCGCTTAAAGGACCCTAGATCGTAGTGGGAGGGAAACACGTGCGCTGGTAATGAGTTCCAGACTTTGACTGATTTACACAGGAAAGAAGAGCTAGTAAGTAAAAATAATAGGAAACATCTAAACTCCGAAACAAATATTTGCAGATCGTTTAAAGATACCTCAAGCACAGCTACCGCTGCACCACAGAGACGGACAAAAAAATATTCAAGTTGAAATAACTCATCATAATATTTCAATTCATTGATGTTGACAATAATATCATTTCACAAATATACCCAATTATAACTATAATTGAAAGAGCATTTAATTTGATTCTAACAAAAATGTGTCACAAATCGAGTAATTAAATAAAACTCAGCATCCTACGCTCACAGAAATTCGTTTGAGCAAGTATTGGCGTTAGAAACTTAAAGGAATGAAGCAAGGATACCGTAATAATCTCATTATGAGGATTTTGTGTAGATTATAGCACCAAAGGAAAATGGTGTAAGTGACAAAATTACGGAGATTTCAATAATTAAAGTAATTCCTTCTTTTAAAAAAAGATATCACCCGCCCTTGGAATAAATCCTGCGTCGCGTGGGACTTTTCAAACATACAAAAAACGGACACAAAGAACACTCAGACTTGGCACAACAATTTATGGATTACACTAAGTCTTGTCCAATGTGGGGTTTGACCACACAACAGTTAGTGCGGTAGAAAGCGGCGTGGTAAACGCTTACATCACTAGACCAACTTTAATAGTGCACTGTTGTATGTAGACCTCTGCTTAAAAATGAGGTTGTGGGCTACTCTGCCACACTATCTAAACGAGTAGGTATAAGGTTTATTTCAAGTTCTCCTTCTCTCTGCAGTGATGTTGTCGTTTACTTCCTTAGTCACCTCTTGCGACTCTAACTAGGCTGGATGACACACGGAGAATGTCTATGTGGGCAATTTACATCTTTTGACAAATTTGACGACGTTACATAAAGATTCAAGGTATTCTGTTTTCACCGATAGAACTTTCCAAGTGAGTTAAAAGCACCCTTACCTGCTAAAGACATTTTTTAATTAGGTCAAATCAGTCTGTAAAAGCAATATCATTTTTCTACTATAGGCTATTTTTTTTATCTCGATTTCTTTTAATATATTCTTAATATTGCCATCTTAAGCCTGATTGATGTTAATAGGCTTGTAAGTAAAATTAAAGTTAAAATTGACTGTTTAAAAAGCTTGTACCTAAGTATGTTCTATTTTTTGCTTTGTTATCCACATATTTCAAAGGAAAATCAAGTTTGCTTTTATACAATGAATAAATAATCATGAATTCTTT
This sequence comes from Hypercompe scribonia, assembly GCA_949316085.1. Classification (NCBI taxonomy): domain Eukaryota; kingdom Metazoa; phylum Arthropoda; class Insecta; order Lepidoptera; family Erebidae; genus Hypercompe; species Hypercompe scribonia. Next base: position 6,715,296 of record OX438992.1, on the reverse strand, counting down.
AATGAACTTTCAATAGAAAATACAAAACCGACTACCAATTCCCTAATTGGTAGTCGGCTTTGTGCTTTTTTCCTCCTTATATCATTTTAAAGTTTATATCTGTCTAAACAAAGTGATTCTATAAATGAAAATGGTATGTAATAACATATGAAATACACACACACTAGTGTAAATCACAGAAGGTATCTTTGTATTTTTTTTACTTACTTTTGTACTATTATAAATTAGAAAGTAACTCTGTATGCCTATCTGTTACGTTTTTACGGCCAAACTGCTGCATAAAACATTAAAATTTTATCTACTAGACATTTTTTTAACAATTTATTAATTTTTTCAACGTGTATTGTTTTCTTCGCTTAGTAGTCTTATGGTCCTACTTTCATAATAACCTACTTTACTTTGCTTTTTTCTGTATTAAGAACCTGCCAAAGTGACTCTGCTCTGCCTGATAAAAACCATGAATAGAATCCACGATTTATGGTCACCATACTCATTGCACATGCAAATTGTGCAGTATGGTGATCGACACTATGGTGGCCTAGTGAGATGCTTTTTCACGCTCTGCTTGGGGATGCGAAAGGTATTGACAGTCATTGTGGTAGTGTAAGTCTCACACAGTTACCACGATGACTGTCACCCCTGCATCAATGGGCCTCCGGTCTCGCACTCACCAGCGAAACACGACAGCATACTATAGTACTGCCTTAGTCGAGCTGGCCCGTTTATGCTGTTTTGTACGCTCATACTTCATTATAAAATGGAATACAAATTTAACAAACGTAAAAATAGGACTTCTTCAAAGAATCCTTGATCCTTTAAATACGCGATCGTGTTTAGACGTCTTTCGTCTTCTCGCGATCTCTTTTGATTTAGACCATTACCTAATTACAAATTTATTGTGTAATGTTTATTTAAAAGTAAATAACAGTATTTATACTTTTCTGTTTTTCATTTATTAAAAAATTTGTGAAATTTGATGCTTGTATGTAAATATAGAAATAAGAATTCATAGATATTTCAAATAATGTTAATACAAAATGTATTTACGTACAATACTCAATATATTTTTAAATATACAAATATGTTTAAAGTTTTAAGATTTTCAACATCAAAGTAACGTTAAATATTTCTGTTAAAGTGGATAAACATTTACAAAGTCTATTTTATTTCAAAGTATGCAACAATCTTATGCGATAAATAATTCATGCAAAACACGTATGATTGACTTTAATACGGTTAAAGAATCTTTATTTCACAAAATAAAACGAAATTTACTTACTGTGAAAACACACAAGTGTAAACAAATTAGTTGAGCGTTTTAACCTAATACAAAACAAAAGTGGGTAGTCAAATATATTTGGAACAAGATTATGAACTTAAAAGGTACTCAAACAAAATAAACGGGAAGTATCCATGTAATTGAACCAAAGATGTACGATAATTGTCTAACTAGAACACGCTTACATATTCTTTCATTCTTATAAACTTTATATATCAATCGCCATGGGTAGAATTTTTCATTCAAATAATGGTACCATTTTGCAAGTGTTAAGTCTCAAATATACAACAAATATTCCTTTTTTATAAACCAAACCAGAATTTATAAATTCAGAATATTTATAATTATAAAGTAATTACAAAAGATGTCAAGAAAGAAAGTTCAAAAGTTAAAAAAAGGAAATAACTCCACAAAAGTAACCTCTGGGATATCTCCTTTGCATTTTAACATGCATTAATTACTTGTTTAAGTCCAAATTTACATTTTTCTACTTCAGTGTTAAATTAACTATACCTCGTTTTGTTATTTTTCTTTATGACCAATATTATTTCTTATTTATTTTCTTTAAAAAAACACCTGCCGCACTAGAAATATTTTATGTCGTGGTCGATGTGAAAAACATTCATGATATGCACACAGAACATATAGACTCAGAACAACAATTTATGTATCAACACAGTGTTGTTCCATGTGGCAATTTCATTCACAGCACTCAGTGCAGTAGGAAGCGATGTGGTGATACTTATATTTCATCCATGCAGATAAATCCAGCATGTTTCAATCAATAAAAGTGTCAATAATTCCGAGTCCTTATGGAGCTGGTGAAACTATAGTTGGTGGCAAAAACACTAGCAAAAATAGCAGACCTTAAAGTAGATCCAAAACAGGGGGTGCTTGGCTAGAAAACCTCCACGTGGTGCACCCTGGTAACGTTGGCGATGGTGTTCATCACTGCCAACGGCTAATATTCTAGCACGAAGAGGAAACCATTTCTTCGGCAATTCGGCCGAGACTTGGTCCAACAGAGCGGGCGTGTCCGTCGGATCCTCTGTTGGTTCTTCGCTCTTCGGAGCATTGAGGAGGAAAACCTCGGTAAAAAATCACAATGGTGGGACCTTTTCTAGGGTCGGAGTTCCTCCGCTCAGCGGTGGAAAAGGTAGGACGGGCTCGGTGCGCACTTACACTGCCACCGAGCAGGCATAAGGAGACGTAGTCTCCCTGCCTCCGTCGGCATATCGTAATCCCGAGTTGGAGTCTCGCGACTCCAATCGGGGTCGAGGGTCTTGGCTTAGCCGCCCGGACTGCGAGGAAGAAAACCTCTCTAAAAAATTACCCCGAATCCCGTGTTCTGGTGCGTGACCAGGGGATGCATGGCTGATGGGTAGTTCAGTCGTAAGCGCACTCCCAGCCGGGGCACCTGCGGACCCCTCGGTTGGGCACAAATTTACGCTTGCCCGGGTATTGGGGATCTCTGCCCGGGTCGACCTTTCTTCTCCCCATCTCGTGGGTTCAATTATGGAAATTCAAATTAAAAATACTAAAACTAAGGAAGGAAAGAAGGAGTTAGATGGTAGGAAGCAGAAAAGTGCAAGGGCGGACTTCTGTTCCAACGACGAGGAAGCATTGGTTGGGATGCCTACCTCGGTGGGGCTCCCAGAAGTTATTATGACTGCTGGGAGCCGAAGAACATCGGAGCGATTACGCTCCAGATCTACCGCGGGCGGAAGCTCCAATGCGAGGACGGACATGCTGGACTACATGGAGACGGAGCCGAGTGACAGCCGAAAACGCGGACGCTCCAGGGATGAGGAGAGCGATACATCCCAGGAGATGCTACCTCCTAAGGTAGCAAGCAGCCGCAGAGGGAGGTCGCGAACCCCGATCTCGGCCCCGTCAGGCTCCGTCTTCTGTAAGGCGGATGCCTATAGACGGGTCAGGGCGGACGGCGAAGTTTTAGCGGAGGAGGAGATCGCTGATCTCCTGCTAAAAATAAAGGAACCGATGGTGGGGGATTCAGTTCCTCAAACACCATCGTTCATGCAGGAGAGAGCGAATGCGGCGGTGGCCATTATTCACAAAGTGGCCACCAAGTCGAGTAACCTTAAGGGCTCTTTTGTGAAAGCCCTTAAGGACTCCTCTTCCGCTATCGCGGGGGTCGTGGATACCCTCATCGGGGACGTGGCTCGTCTCCAAGCCGCCAACGATCGTCTGACGGGGCAAGTGGCTGAGCTCAGCGCTCAGTTCGCCCAATTCCGGGCGCATCGCCCGACAGAGGATCCGGTCACGTCCCCGTCTCAGCCTGCCCCCTCTTCCAACCTCGGTGGCATTCCTGATGTCCATCTGCGCCAAATAACGGATGCAGTATGGCGCATGATGGACGGGCGTCTGGCTGGTCTGGAGGCAAGGCTGCCACCAGCCCCTGTAGTCCGGCCGCCGCTCGCGGCCCATAAAGCGAAGGTTGCACCGGTATCAGCACCGCTTCCCGTTGCGACCGGCCGCGTGTCCTACGCGGCGGCGGCGGCGGTCTCTGCTGCTCCTGCAATTCCTACGAGGGCACGGCAGGCGGCCAGGGCAACAGCCCGGACGCCTGCACTGAGGTCAGGGACCAAAGCAGCGGCAAGGGCTGGGGCGGAGTTCCCTCCGCTCCCCACTCCAACCGCTGTATCTGGCACCTCCACAAGTGCTCCCTCCACATCTGCCCCTTCCACGGATGGTTGGCAGGTAGTCGGGGGGGCTAAAAAGTCCCGAAAACGGGGTAAGAAGTCTGCACAAAAAGCAGCCTCTACCCCGCAGGCGCCATCGGCTGCGGTGGCTGCCACAAAGACGCCGCGCAAACTACAGGCGCCTAAAAGCGCGGCTGTGGTAGTCACCGTTTCGCCGGAGGCAGCTAGCGGCGGGCTGTCCTACGCGGCCATTTTCAAAAGGGCCCGGGACAGTCTCGCACGCGATTTCGGGACAGTAGGTGTCAGAATGCGCCTCGCCCAAACGGGAGCTCGAGTCCTCGAGTTCCCTGGGGCTGAAGGTGCTAAGACGGCGGACACAATTGCCGAGAAGTTGCGAAGTATGTTTACGGCTACGGATGGTGTCAAGATCGCCAGGCCCACCAAGTGCGCAGAATTGCGCATTTCGGGCCTGGACGACTCCATAACGGCCGAGGATGTCCGTGTTGCAGTAAGAGAGAAGACGGGTTGCAACACGGACAACATTAGGGTCGGCACCATCCGCCCCGGTCCAGGAGGACTTGGCGCAGTGTGGGTCAGCTGTCCCGTAGCGTCGGCCAAAATGTTGGGCGACGCTGGCAGGCTGCTCATCGGTTTCGTGAGCGCTAGGATCACAGTCCTGGCGGCGAGACCGATGAGGTGTTACAAATGCCTGGCGTCGGGGCACACACGCGCCAAGTGCGTCAGTTGTTTTGACTGCAGCGGATTATGTTTCCGCTGCGGTCGACCGGGGCACAAGGCGGCAGATTGTTCTGCTGCCCCTCACTGCCCTGCGTGTGCGGCGGGTAACAAACCCGCCAATCACCAGATTGGGCAGGGGGGTTGCAAACCTCCCCGCAGTTCTCGGCAGGCGTCAGGGGCTAGCCAGTCGGCCCAGGCTGCTTCTGAAGTCGTTCGTGCGTCTATACCGTCGCCCATGGAGGAGGCTGTAGAGACGGTCGAGTAATGGCCCAAGTCTCCAACCTCCTTGTCCAGACTAACCTGAACCACTGTGCCGCGGCGCAGGACCTTTTTCTGCAAACCATGGCACAGTGGTCGATCGGTGTTGCCGTAGCCGCGGAACCCTATTATGTTCCTCCCCGTCCAAACTGGTTGGGTGATCGGGACGGTTCCGTGGCAGTCGTCGGCTCCACGGCGGCTCATTCCCCGCCCTTGTCGCTAAGAGACAAGGGCACTGGATATGTTGCTGCCGAGTGGGGGGGGATCACTGTATACGGTGTATACTTCTCCCCCAACCGGAGTTTGAACGACTTCGACGTTTTCCTTAACAACTTGGAAACCTCGATGCGGCGTCTAACGTCTGGGCACGTCTTAGTGCTGGGGGACTTCAACGCAAAGTCCATTGCGTGGGGTTCCCCCAGGACGGACGCTAGGGGCGAGGCCGTAGAGGAGTGGGCGGCCTCGGTGGGCCTCTGTTTACTAAACAGGGGCTCCACCAACACGTGTGTGCGACAGCAGGGAGGGTCGATAGTGGACCTTTCGTTCGCTACCCCTGCCCTCGCCGCACGAGTAAGGAACTGGCGTGTCCTGGAAGAGGTTGAGACGCTCTCGGATCATCTCTATATCCGATTTGAGCTCTCCCGCTCTCAGGGCCCCAGTAGGGGTCACGCGGCGCGGCGTTCTTCTCGCTTTCCGCGGTGGGCTATAGCCAAACTGAATAGGGACCTACTGGAGGAGGCAGCCATTATTCACTCTTGGCTGTCTCCGCAGGCTCCAATCGAGGAGGTCGACATGGGGGCTGGTCGTTTCCGCGATGCGATTACGCAAATCTGCGATGTGGCCATGCCCCGCATACGAGGTTGTCGGCCTCCACGGAAGGAAGTTTACTGGTGGTCCCAGGAGTTGGCGGACCTCCGCGCGGCCTGTACTCGTGCCCGGAGGTCCTACACCCGTGGTCGGCGGCGACACCGCGAAGAGGGCGTGGAAGACCAGCTTCATGAGGAGTACCGAGAGGCGCGGAAAACTCTGAAGCTGGCGATCAGCCGCGCCAAGGAAATTAAGCGTAAGGAGATGCTGGAGGGTCTCGATCGTGACCCCTGGGGTCGCCCTTATCGTGCGGCGCGACAAAAGCTCCGCACGTCGGGCCCCCCCCTTACAGAGACACTCCAGCCCAGCTTCCTGCGGGATGTGGTCGAGGGCCTTTTCCCGCAGCGGGTGGATCACACACCCCCGTCGATGGTCTTCATGGCCAGAGACGACGGGGGGAACGAGGACAATGTTCCACCCGTTAGGGAATCGGAGGTGGGGGCGGCTGTTCTACGGATTCGCTCTAAGAACACCGCCCCTGGGCCAGATGGGATACCTGCCCGAGTATTGGCACGATCCCTCGACCACATGTCGGACCGCCTCAGGGAGGTCTTGGACGCTAGCTTGTCGTCCGGACGCTTCCCTGAGTGCTGGAAAAGCGGGAAGCTGGTCCTATTAAGGAAGCCGGGACGGCCTACCGATTCGGTGGCGGCCTATAGGCCCATTGTGTTGCTGGACGAGGCGGGTAAATTGTTTGAGAGGATACTCTCTGCCCGCATCGTCCGGCACCTCTGCGAGGTGGGCCCCGATCTGTCGGACGCCCAATTTGGTTTTCGGACGGGGCGTTCGACGGTCGATGCTGTGCTGCGCCTGAGGGCCGTTACCGAAGAGGCGGTGAGCTGTGGCGGCGTGCTGTTGGCGGTGTCGTTGGACATCGCCAACGCATTTAATAGTCTGCCATTTAGCTGCATCAGGGAAGCACTCCACTACCACGGGGTGCCCGAGTACCTGAGGCGGCTTGTGGCAGACTATCTTGAGGAGCGTACCGTCGTGTACGAGGACCGAGATGGTATTCTGAGGCGGCGGCCCATGTCGTGCGGTGTTCCACAGGGGTCCGTCCTCGGACCACTCCTGTGGAATATGGGATACGACTGGGCCCTTCGAGGTCGTCTTCCCCCCGGGCTGGGCGTAATTTGTTACGCCGATGACACATTGGTCACGGCCCGGGGGGCGAACTTTCAAGAGGCGGCGCGTCTGGCCACCGTGGGAGTCTCTTTGGTGGTCGGGCGCATTGAGGCGCTGGGTTTACGGGTGGCCCTAGATAAGACGGAAGCCCTTTTGTTTCATGGGCCCCGTCGTGGTCCACCCCCCGGTGCCTCTATCGTTGTCAATTCGGTCCTCGTACCGATTAAGGCCCAGATGAAGTATCTGGGCCTAATCCTCGACGGCAGGTGGCTCTTCGACGAGCACTTCCGACAGCTTACTCCAAAGCTGGTCGGCGCTGCTTCTGCTCTTGGGCGACTTCTGCCCAATTTGGGTGGAGCCAGCGTCGCGACGAGACGGTTATAAACGGGGGTTGTTCGGTCAATGGCGCTGTATGGTGCACCGGTGTGGGCGGCGGCTCTGACCGCCCAGAATAGGGCTCGCCTCTGGCGCCCTCAGAGGATATTGGCGGTTAGAGCCATACGCGGTTACCGCACCGTATCGACGGAGGCGGCATGCGCCCTGGCCGGAACTCCCCCGTGGGATTTGGAGGCGGAAGTGCTCGCCGAAGTTTATCGGCGGACGGCTGACTTCCGGGCGGGTAGTGGCATACGGCCCCCGCCCGAAGAGATACGCGAGTGGCGTGAGGCCGCTCGTCGAGCCACGATGGCTCGTTGGTCATTCCGGTTGGAGACTCCACGTGCTGGCTTTGCCCTCGTGGAGGCTCTCCAGCCGGTCATCACCGAGTGGGCAGGACGGCAGCACGGGACCCTTTCCTTCCGACTGACGCAGGTCCTTTCCGGGCATGGTTGCTTCGGGAAGTATCTGCACTCGGTCGCCAGGAGGGAATTGAGTCCCGCCTGTTACCACTGCGACTGCAGTGAGGACTCGGCTCAGCACACGCTAGCGGTTTGTTCCGCCTGGGCGGCGCAGCGTGGGATCCTCACTGCAGTTATTGGAGCAGATCTCTCGCTACCGGCCGTCATACGCTCCATGGCCGGTAGCGACAGTTGTTTTACCGCGGTCGCAACCTTCTGCGAAGACGTAATTTCGCGGAAGGAGGCGGCGGAGAAGGCCCGGGAGGACGATATCCACTCGGACCCAATTCGCCGCCGGCGAGCCGGGCGGCGGAGGCGCGCATACCAGCGCCTCATGCCGCCTTGAGTGTGGCCGCGGGTGGACGGGACGGGTTTTCCCCTCCACCCGCTATAATGGCCAGCCGCGAGGAGGCGACGTCCGCGTGTGCCGTACGTCGCCTATGTAGAGAGTTTATCCGCAGATGGTGCCCGCTTTGGCGGGCAGGCGCTAGGAGGGATCTGGATGTCGTAATAGCAGCGGTTCCCGGATCCCTCCTGTCTCAGGCGCAGAGTGGCACACCGTGTGGTTTTAGTCGGTCCGATTCCGACACACCACCCCGCCGTAAACCCCGGTGGGGTGACGGCCCGAGGGGGTTTCCACACGTTAAAAAAAAAAAAAAAAAAAAAAAAAAAAAAAAAAAAAAAAGATCCAAAACTTAATTACGCGTATATAAATTCTACAGAAAAGTACTTTTATAAGGATGAAGATGATTATGTGTATTACGTTGTCCGTGTAGGGGTGGGTTAAAAATACTGATCACCACCCCTATTCAAGGCGTGAGGCTCGTAAGAGGCGACCAAGGGAACTAACTACGTAGGACCACATCACTGCGAAGGGAAGAAAACCTAGAAACAAATCCTTTACTAACCCGTCTAACCAGTATGGTATAGTAGGCCAAAACCTTCTATTACTAGTTAGTAGAGCCACACTGATTTCAGTAAAACCGGACCGGCTCGACCGAAGCAGTACTACCCTCCCACAGAAAACCAACCTAAACCGCCAGCATCCGTGTTGTCGTGTTTCGTTGGTGAGTGTGAGACCGGAGGCCCATTGATGCAGGGATGACAGTGTAAGCCTTATATTGCTACGATGACTGTCATGCCTTTTACGTTTCCAAGTGGAGTGTGAAAAAGCGTCTCACTAGACTGCCATAGTGTGGCTCACCATACTGCATTGTCTGCATTTGCAATGAGTATGGTGACCACAACTCTTGGATTCTATTCATGCTTTCCGTCAGGCAGAGTAGAGTCACTTTGACAGGCTCTTAATATAGAAAAAAAATCTAAAGTGAGACCTATGGCCAGCAATGGACAGTTAAAGGTTGTGGATGTGATACGATAAAACATGATTAGGGGAAGAGTTTTATTATTTTTAGAAAGACTGGGTTTAACTGGGATTATTAGCAAACCAATGGTTGGTCGATGATCCTGAGGTTTAATGTATTACCAAAATAAACAGTAATGCTATAAATTCAGAAATGTATCAATTTTTAGTACCTCTTTCTATTCTTTAAACTTTTAAAACTACTGTGACACAGCGTAATGAATATAATTTTCTATCATCTGGGGAATGTGCTCTGTGAGAAAATCTATTTAATACTAAGATCTACCAGAAAACTTTTAGTCATTTAGTATAAAGACTTCTATTCTGGTAATTCGAAGTCAATGAGCAATTACAGAAATTCAGACTTACTGTTTTAATGTCAACACTTCAATCACTCAAGTCAAAGTTATGCTTGTGTAAGTCCCCTCTTTCAATTATTATACAAACTAACTTAGCATAACTATTAAATAAATTACGGAGGAAACAGGGTTCGACACAGTTTGAGACACTGACACGTCTTTCGGAAACAATTAGTCAATATTACAAGTTTATGTTTGACCCTTCATTTACATAGCTCGGAAACATACGGAAGAAAATTTTAGACGTGTATCAAGCGGGTATATATTTTTTGTAATAAGATAGTTCACACACACATTTTTGTACACATACACATTTATACACATACTTTTTGTTAAATAATGGAACTCGTTTACTTAAAAAATGTTTAAAAGGTTACGATGCCTCCTATTTCTGTCGTATTGAACGAGGCATAACGCTCGTGGTCACGGATGGACTGGTTTGAGCTTAACGACGCCTTGGTGATGCCAGTTGTAACTACTCGCACTTGATTTCGCTTATAGTTTTTACTATCAGTACTTCTCCACACTACACTTACATATAACGTCAACACACCAGTATTCCAGTTATGCAGTAACTTGTTTTTCTAGTCTTAGATTTCTATTATTTCAAGCACTCTGTCCAGATTACAGAAGACTCTTTGTAAACTCGTAGACCAAAAGTATGCATCAGAAACAGTTCGATGTGTCAAACTTTAATTCGTTGCCATTATCAACAGCCAGCCTACTGTTCGACGTAGGCCTTTACTTAGAACAAAGTTTTGGCCTATTATATTGTGCTGGTCCGACGGATTGATTTAGGATTTTTTTCTCATCTTTTCAGTGCTGTTGAACTGCAGAGTTTGCTCCCTGACAAATACCGGCAAAAATTTAAACCATCAGGAGGAAAATAATACACATTGATTAAAATGATTCTGACCAAATTTCATTTTCGTATATTCTTGTTTGACCCTTTCAGGGTACCGTCACGTTAAATATCGATCCGTCACAGTGCGCAGTACACTTAATTATTCTATCAGGTAAAACTGACAGAACAAGTCACTGTTTGCTTTTATTTAACCCGTCTGTAGCAAGAAAATCAATTTTTCAGAGCTTAATGAATGTGGTTATATTTTTATAATATGCATGAGTTTTTCATTTGTTTAACCTTGTGACTTTGTGAACCTTTTTTATATTTATAATCTGATTTGACGCATTAATATGTTGCTCACGAATAGTAGATCTGAAGAGGTTCCTTCACAACGTCCTAATGATTCTGCTAGCTGCTCTTTAATAGGTATTTATTAGCATATTCTTACTCCTAAATTCCTATTTGTCGAAGTATCACTTTTCATAAATAGTTTATATCTATCTTATGTTTTATTTAACATAAAAGCACAATTCATATCGGTAGTACACATATACTCAGAACAAAATATAACAAATGGTGTACGGAACCCTTGCAAAACTAACACAATAAATAAAGATAAACCAACAAAATCTAAGAATGAAGAATACATGCAAACCATAAATCCTTAAGAAAACATCGCAGATCCAAACGCTATAGCAAATATTTTCGCAGAAGCGTCGTCAGTCGCGAGAATGTCGCCACGCTCGTCTCAGAGGGTAAAACAATGATAATATTGAGAGCTCCCAAAGGAATTGTGCCTACGGATACGAGCATACCCGGTATTGTTGCGAGATTTAAACCTTCACGGTTTTAAAGTAGGTTTTGGATTTTTTTTTTTAAATAGTTGTTACTTTCTAAATGTCATAGTTATTACGTAAATATAAACAATTAAAGATTGGAGATGCTTATAAATATATATCTTTAGTTTTATTTATGTAATAGGGTAAAACCGTCAACCTAGTACGTATGTTGCTCAATAAACACATACATTTCGTAATATATAACTTATAGATAACTAAAGCTAAATAAGTGAACGTGCTCATCCCGCCATCTTTGTACTAGGAAGGAACACATGATTTCTTCTGCTGAAACGTAAATATGTCGATGGTTGCAGACACGACCTCAGCGGTAGCGGAGTGATACGGGCAGCAGCGTGTTCAAATGCGTAGATTTATATGGAACTGGCCTTTAAGGGCTAGATGTATGGGTGGCGTACGAGCGATGCGCACCTCACACATAGCGGTGTTAGCTAGGGATGGCATACAATAACTATCATCTGTGATTTATGTTTTTTTGAATTATTTATCAAGTTTATTACATTTTGTATATTTTAAATGTTACTTTATCATTAGTCTTGCAATTATCTTTGTTACTGGTTATTTTGTTCACTTAGTTGACATTCATTGTGCTTCATGTAGTCTCCTGTAAGTGAAAGAGTACACCATAGAAGAAGACATTACAACCGTAGAAAAGATGATGAAAAAAAAATTTCAGTGATCTTTGGTAGCTTTGTCTGTGACTTATAAGTTATGACAGTCACACAATAATTGCTGTCACGGTAGATTACAGTACTGATTTGTGTTTATTTAAGTAAAAGTAATGCTTTATTCATAATCTAACAACAATTATTTGAAAATGGTAATAATTTGCGTCAGTAGCGCCTGCGCATACGCATCGACACAGTGTTGTACATTTTGGTTTATACTTCATTACTTACTAAATTTTAAAATGCTCGGCGACGTGAACAAACAAATATAGGAACAGTAAAGATACAAATTGAATTAAAATAATTGTTTACAAAATATTCCTTGAATTTTTCACGTATGTAGTGTGCTTGATAAGACACTCTGTGGTGTGCTTGTGATCTTGTTTATGTTGCTTGTTGATTTATATTTACATTATTAAAATCATTATCATTATCAAAGTCCCGTCCCGCTAAGCAATAAACAGCTAATTTTGATGAATCTTGCGCGAGATTTACTTTTTTCTATGGCTGATTTAAAAATATGCAACTTGACTTGACTGAACTTGGATTCTGAAAGCACACTCAAAGTCTTTTGGGTCCGGGATAATCGTTTTCTAAATAATTCATTTTGTGCGTTAAGTACGCTTTGAGGATAAGGTCGCATGAAATAGATGTTGAGTGGATATCCCTGATTCTCAATTGATGCCATTGGTAGAATAATATCTGATCCTGGTAGATATTGAGGACTGGGTCTATTGGAGTTATTATTTTTAAGTAAACGGTTCAAGATTGAGTTGAAAAGAATTTCCCTGCGTTGCTTTGATTTGGTCGCCTTTCAACCTCTACCCAAACAAATCACTACCCAAGTGCATCGACAAATGATGTTTATAATTTTTATGTGATGATCCAGCATGTGTAGAGTTTTTTTATTCAAAAGTGTGTGTTTGCCATCTACAGTTTCTAAATTGCATAGGAACTGCCTGTGCAATTTAGAAACTGTCATTAAACATAACATTTTCTGATCCCTTTTTTAATATATCTGCTATGTGTCTATATAAAAATTTCATATAGGTTTGCAACTACTATAAACGGCTCTTGACACCGGTGTCTTCTCCATTCTAAACATTAAAGACGATGTTCTTTAAACGTAAAGCCTTAATATTTTTACAGCATGCTTTCATTACAAAACGATAATGATGTAAGAAAGGATTTTTTGGAAGGAGAAAAAAAAGAAGTTAGTAGATCATGATTAATCGATTCAAAACAAAAATAAGGTTTTAGGGCAAGAATAAGTCAGAAGACTATTTAATGAGGTTGCTTCTACAATTGGAAAAAATCATGCCAATTCAGAAGTTTAGAGTAATATAAAACGTTGTAGTTAATCTTCTAAAAGAATTAAGTACAAAGACTCTATGTCAACTTCTAAGGAACAAAGTACATATGGGTAGAATACTGAACATTAGTAGGTAGGCTAACTTTGATGAAAAAATATTATCGATAATTACGTAATCTAGTCACTCAAGACTGCTATGACATAATTATAAATAAATGCAATGGTACATAATTTTTGATTTTGACCATTTTATCAATTAACAAATTCAGATGTATTTTACATTAAGCAGATAAAATATCCGATTTTGTAAATACTTGAAATCCGTACAAACATTGTCTGTAAGAGACCACCGTGAGCGAAAAGACCGTCGTCTAAATATCGTCGAATAAATAAAGGAAGTTTTTGTGTTTTTCAATTGAGTGTAAACAGTCAAATAGTTACTTGATAGTCTTTCATAGCTAAGTTCACTGTAAATATATGTAAGCAAGATGTAGCTATGCAGTCAGTAATATGTTAGATAAGGATCACTGGCTATTAGCCGAGATTCAAATTTCACACACAAGGTCTGTTTAGCTAAAGACTAGATGGCGCTGTGTTAAAAAAAAAATGTTCCGTACCCCACAAAATACTATCATATTTTTAACAACCCTTTTTTTCTTTTCGGAACACAAAAAGTTTAATATCACATGGTTTTCTTAGTAACCTAAACCGTGGACAGGGTCAAAAAAAAGTTAAGAGGTGTCAAGGGACACCCGGATGTAACGAAATTCCTTTCGATTAATTAGTGAAGGAATTGTATTTATTTTTTTTATTTCTTTTGTTATCATATTGTATATTATTTTCTATTATTTTATTATTTATTATGTACAAAAAACCTGTGTAAACTAAACAAAACAAAAATAATTGTTGCGACACTACACTGTTCAAAGCAAAATAGACAGACGAAACGAAACTAATTGGCTTGCTTTCTATGAGAGAGAGAAAGAGAGAGAGAGAGAGAAACAGACAGAGAAACATGCACACGCCGCACGGCTTACTACACTATATAGAGCAAGAGCCCGTGAGTGCCAGACCTTCGTCTTTTTATAAAAAACTGAAAGTTCTTCTATGTGTGTCCCTAGTACAGGTAAGAATGATCCCCAAACATGAAGCTGAGGCAGCGGTGGCTTTGGCAGATAACAGGCAACAAAGGTATGTAAAATTCCATCTCAAATTCATCATGAAATACTTGATTTTTTTATATTTGATTCATAATAATATCAAAACTCGCGTTGCTCATTGCCAGACAGTTAGTATGGTTCCAACCCTCTGCCGGACACCCCTAAACTATTATAATTTATAATTATACTTACGTTATATTATAAAACCTAAGTTTTATATATATTTTTTTGGGAGGCTATTAAACTATGTTTACATAGTAGCCGGACAGTTTCGAAGGTTCTATCATCTTTCCAAACGCATTCAAAGTGAGCAATAATCGGAAGAGCAAGGAGCGTATACAGTAACTAAAGGTTATATTATAAAACCTAAGTTTCATATATAATTTTTTGGGAGCCTATTAAACTATGTTTACATAGTAGCCGGACAGTTTCGATGGTTCTATCATCTTGCCAGACGCATTCAAAGTGAGCAATAATCGGGAGAGCAAGGAGCGTATACAGTAACTAAAGGTTATATTATAAAACCTAAGTTTCATATATAATTTTTTGGGAGGCTATTAAACTATGTTTACATAGTAGCCGGACAGTTTCGAAGGTTTTATCATCTTGCCAGACGCATTCAAAGTGAGCAATAATCGGGAGAGCAAGGAGCGTATACAGTAACTAAACGTTATATTATAAAACCTAAGTTTCATATATAATTTTTTGGGAGCCTATTAAACTATGTTTACACAGCAGCCGGACAGTTTCGAAGGTTCTATCATCTTGCCAGACGCATTCAAAGTGAGCAATAATCGGGAGAGCAAGGAGCGTATACAGTAACTAAACGTTATATAATAAAAACTAAGTTTCATATATAATTTTTTGGGAGCCTATTAAACTATATTTACATAGTAGCCGGACAGTTTCGAAGGTTCTATCATCTTGCCAGACGCATTCAAAGTGAGCAATAATCGGGAGAGCAAGGAGTGTATACAGTAACTAAAGGTTATATTATAAAACCTAAGTTTCATATATAATTTTTTGGGAGCCTATTAAACTATGTTTACATAGCAGCCGGACAGTTTCGAAGGTTAGTATTAGATTGAAAAATTGACCCTTAGTGACATTTTCATGACTTCATATCAGTAATCTCAATTTTGTATAATCTATGTCCAGCAGTTGACTACAATAGACTGATGAGGATGATGATGATGATGATGCACTTAGAAAGGTTAAAATTATTTTAATAATAAATACTATTTGGTTGTTGTCTAAAATATAATCAATAAACACAAACATCCCCACTTTAAAGGTACTAGAGGCATCCTAAAAACATATTAAACGAAAGATAATTGTTTCGAATTGCCGCTGGCTACGACGGGGTAGGTAGGTACTTACCTGATTATCCTTGTTATAGACTGATGGTTGTGAAGTATTGGTGCTATTTGAAAATAAATTGATGTTTGGAAGGGTAAGTGCACAATGATTGAAATGGGGTGAATCTCCGGAACCTCGACTTCCCTCCATCAGTACAAAACTTCTAGGTATATTAAGCTGCGATAAACATCCTAGCGACTGTGACCACTTCACATAAAGTCACTTTATAAAGATTCTGACGTTGTGACTATATCAACACATGAAGAATGCCGTCATTTCGAGGTGAGCCACTGAACGACGTCAAAAGAAAACAAATTAGCTACTGTGCGGGGAGAGTATCTTAGGTGCTGAAAAATAGTATTACTGATTCCAGCTAATGAAAACAAGCTCTAGCCATGGCCGACTGACCGACCGCCACTCGCCGGGTGAGTCGTCCCCCACTCCCCGGCTGATATTCCGTTGATAACCGAACAGTTCTTTTACAAGTCACGCAGTCAAACATAATTTAGGGTAACCATTCACACAATAAATAAAATGTTAACATTATTCTGTAAAAGCAACGCTTGATAACTAGGAAAAGCTTGAAGAGAGAACTAAAAGAAATATCCAGGCAGACAGGGAACGAGTAACACAGTTTAATATAGACTGTGATTAAGAACTTATTATTAATCTTCTGATTTATTCTAGAAGAAGTTGATTTGGGTTGTAAAATTTTAGAACAATAAATTTAAAATACTTATTTGCTATTTATTAAAAAAATATGATCAATCGATTACAGCCCAACCAAATCACTCTTCAGTAATTTTTTGTGACATCTCTCGTCTGTATTAAGCTATATTTCACGATCTACCCGCTGGTTTTGACACCGGATTTACATTGCCGTGCCACTACTCCACTGGCATTGGCTTTTGGATTGCGGTCTTACAACGGTTTAGCTATGTAATCATTTTTTACTTTTGCGAGTTTAGTAAACTTCATAAATATACTATGTCATATTAAGTTTATATTAAAATGGTTCTATTGAAGCGACCATACATCGAATACTTGTACTGAAAGGGTCTACTTATTGACGTGTGACGACAAACGTCAATTCGTTTGTCAACGTCACTCTTCTATCTAGAAGCAAAACATATTGACTTCAAAAGAAGTTGAACGTGATTCTTCTACTAAACAGACAGTCCGTTTTTATTAATCTTTTTTGTTGAATTCTTCTCTTTACGATTAAGTTACCTGAGCTTAATTGAAGTACATGTTTATTCATTATGGAAGCATTTGATATATTTATTATTAACAGACCTAGAAATAGGTCGCTATATCATTTTGAGAATAAACAAATACCTACAAAAATGTAGAACACAATAATTACTGAATTTGTCATTATTTGCAAGATATTATATAAAAATAGGTAGGGCTAAGGTTAAAAGGGGGTTCAAGTCGCCATACTTCACGGTGTAGTCATATTTTTATCAAGTGGCCTAAATATTTGAGCATTCTCTTAAGTTCCTCACACCAGACTCATTTGTAACAGAGCTCCATGCGGTTTTAATCGATTCCGACTTATCAGAACTCTGGTGAGGTGACTTCTGATGGTCTTAAGACAGGATGGGTCATGAAACATGTATTCAAAATAATATGTTTTACTATGGCACATAGTCCTAAAATTGAATTAAAATTTTGACTGCACGGTCAGCGAAGTGGTGAGCGGCGTGGCTACCGCTTAAACCACTGTTTAAGCGGTAGCCACGCCGCTCTCCACTTCGCTGAGTATTGTGGGTTCAAATTCCATATGGGACAACACTTTGCGTAATCTACAAATTGTTGTTTTCAGTCTGGGTGTTCTTTGTGTCCGTTGTCCGTCCGTGTCCGTGTCAGGATTTATTCCTGGTGCGGGCGTTATCTTTAAAAAAAAAAACAGCTAGAGATAGCCTAGTGACGGATCAGTATTCAATCGGAAGATGAAGGATTATTTTCATAAGTATTTGGGTTGGAATTAAATTACCTGATGATATATATATATATATATATATATATATATATATATCATCTATATATATATATATATATATATCATTATCATCGTCAACAATCTTTAACAGTCCACTTCTGGACTTAGGCCTTTCCTTAGGTATAGGGTTTCCTTCTCTTTTTCCCCTCCATCCGCTATAGTGGCCAGCCGCGAGGAGGCGACGTCCGCGTTTGCCGTACGTCGCCTAATTAGAGAGTTTACCTGCAGATGGTGCCCGCAGTAGCGGGCAGGCGCTTGGAAGGTTCTGGATGTCGTAATAGCAGCTGTTCCCGGATCCCTCCTATGTTAGGCGCAGAGTGGCACACCGTGTGGTTTTAGTGGGTCCGATTCGTCCGACACACCACCCCGCCGTAAACCCCGGTGGGGTGATGGCCCGAGGGGGTTTCCACACGTTAAAAAAAAAAAAAAAAAAGGGTTTCCTTCTCTTTGCAGTGATGTTGTCTTGCATATTTTGTTCCCTTAATCGCCGCATTTTAAAACACCCGAAGATAATATTACTTAGTTTCATTATATCAAAAAGAGCTATTTTCGCTAAAAAAACAAAAACCTGTCTACTAATATCCGTATAAACTATCCAACTAACTGACCCTACTACACATTCGCTGTTTTATCCTCGCACGACCTTGTATAAATAAGCATTACCAATCGGATGAGACTATATTAGATTAATAAATCATTCTTCTTTGCAGTGGTGTTGTTTTGCGTAGTTTGGTGTATTAGTCGCCTCTTACGACACCTACGGGATGAATAATGTGGTGATATTCCGTATTCTTAATCCAGGACCATACCTGTACGCTTGTCAACTAATGATGAATATAAATAACAAATCAATTATTTCATCACCAACCTTGTCAGGATGTATATTTAAGAGGGTTTACTGTATAAAAAAGAAGTTATAGTATTTATTGGATAGAGGTTTGCAGAATTTTTATCCATCCAATTTATTTTCCAAATCTTGCTTACACAAAAGGCAAAGACAAGTGTCGGCTATTTATTTTGGCTAACACTCAACCACTCCGATGGTTTTTCGACAGGAAAATGTAATTTTTTACCGAAGTCTGTCTCCACATAACGCAATGGTCCGTGGATTTCATGTCCATTTGTCAAAAACGACAGCTTGCTCTTGGAGCTCTCAGAGCTGCGGACGTTTCTAGTTCTCCAAACTTTTTTCGGAAATTGCTGATGCTAAACTTACTTCAAGTCGTAGATATTGTGTCGAATGGTAGATCTGTCATTTAATGTGTTAAAATAGGGTTTTTACGACATGAACACATTTTTCCAGAAAAAATTCACCGAATTAGATAGATAAAGCCAGATAACAAAATATCTTGTAATTCATCTAGTATGGCTAATTGTTTCAGTATTTGATTTCGAGTTATATTTGACTCCTACTTACTAGCTACTATCTCAAATTAACTAACAGGCTTATAGTATTGTAAAAATATTTTACAGTAGAAAAAATCTTGTGTCATGTCATGCTTGTGTCACATTTGTAAAGTGAAAAACACAGTAAGTACTAATAATTAATATTAAATTCGATAAATATTTATCCGTGTACCCTTTTAGGAATTCTATATAGCGTTATGAATAAAATTATTATTACCTTGAAGTCAAAAGTGCATTCAATCAATTACAATATGCCTGCTTCGGCACTACAAAAATACATGCTGTTTTCGTACAAGAATCAGAAAGAGAGAAAGTTTTTTAGATGCATAAATGAAATTCTTTATGTATCATTCTTTTTTTAGATTTAAAACTAAATAGTTTTAAAATAACTACTCGCATTACTCCACTAAGTTTGTACAAAGAGCTGTCAAAACTTAGACGTACCAAATTGTACCTGAAGAAATGAAAAAGGTACTCGATGACAAGTGTCAGATTTCTTTATAACTTTCTCTTGATGTGTCTAAAGCCTAGGATACGATTGAGAAGGAATATTGCCGCAGATATTGGCAATGAATCTATGGTACAAAATAAAAAAATCTGCTGATTATTCAAAATAGTTGCCTTAACATTATCCCTGCCATCAGTAATAATACTGCCAAGACTAGAAAACGCATGTGGCGCGAAAAATTCCGTTTCTCAACTTTCATCCACTTGAGTTGTTTGAGATAAGTTCTATTGGTGTACCTGGACAGCTGCGTTCTCAGATCAGAAGACCCAAGAATACAAATCAATGCGACTTTAGCGTGTCACCATAGACTTTTGTTAACGTGCTCCGCAAGTTCAGAACCATTTACACTTGACGATCTATACCACCCAAAGCCAAAGGTGATTTGTATCGCAGTACATTTGGCCAAAACCGTATAAGAGTTGCCATCGACAGAATTATTAGAAGCAGTAAAAAAGTTAAATACATTTTAATTTGTCATAAAATCGTGAAAAACTGAATCTTATAAATTAAAATGGTTAAATAGATACATAATGATGCTAACGATGAACGATAAGATTAATAAATTCACTGTATTCTTGCATATCAGAGGATTAAAATTTTATAAGAAAACATAAGTCAATTGAATCATAAACGGGTCTTTAAATCATTTAGTAAGATTTTTCGAAATTTCGACCAAGAAAAAGTGAAACTCTACACTCAGTAACCCGTAGTAGGAATAGTAAGAGTCCAATTGAAGCACAGGTTTCGGACACACCTAAACTGATAATATTAATCAGTCGATTTTATACAAATTCTTAAGGTTTAATAAAAACATACACACAGTTAAATATTTTTTTAACCGACTTAATTTTATAAATAAGACACAGATTTTGATGTAAACAGAAAACATTTTTTTTGAACCATTATTTTTATAAAAAAGTGGCTAAACCACCCAATCTAGCTCAAACCTTACAAACTGAAAGTTGCCTTCAATTAATCGATGTCGTTGGTCGTGCAATTCGAAGCCATTGAACCTCCATTCTGCACCAGTCATTAGGTGCACCTTCACTTAGAGCGTTATTAATATGGCGTCAACTTCGAAACCACATTAGAAGAGACTAAGCTTCTAATGAAATATATTGTAGAAGTCGTGTTGTATTTCAATTTCCTACTTACTTTATATCACGACACATCGAAATATCATATTGTTATTATTTTGTCAACCCTTATAACTTCAACTGCACGGATGTCGTAATGATTTGCGTGATCATCTCGTCGTCTTCTCTGCGTTTAGTGTTGTGGGTTTAGTGTTATCTGAGGTGTGTAGTGGGTTGTTGGGTAAATCCTACAGGGAAAAACTTCTGGGGATCATTAAATTGTTGTTCTGAGTCTGGATATTCTTTTAGTTTCTATTCTTTCCGTTTCATATACGCTTGTAAAGTTCATCACAGCACAGGAATGTTTCTAGTAGAGAGATGTCTTTTTAAACGGAACTGAAATCACTGAATTAATGTAAATAATATACAATGATATGTTCCCGTGTGCTTCATTTACGTAAGAAATAATTAGAAAAATATAATTTATGTAAATAATTAAATGAATTTATTTATTTATTTATGTAAATAAAAACAAAAACGTCATTCTAACATACAATTTTTATTTATAATTAAATCATAAGATTATAAATCATCAGATTCATATTCTGTAGATCAAATCCTATAAAAAAGACTGCTCGATTTCTTTTCATTATCCTTTTTTTTTCTATGTGTTTTCTGTCAAAGTGACTCCACTCTGCCTGATGGAAAGCATAAATAGAATCCAAAAGTCGTTGCCACCATACTCATTGCAAAAGCAGACAATGCAGTATGGTGACCCACACTACAGCGGCCTTGTGAGATGCTTTTTCACACCCTGTTTGGGGACGTAAAAGGCATGACAATCATTGTGACAGTGTAAGGCTTACACAGTTACCATGATAACAGTCACCCCTGCATCAATGGGCCTCCGGCAATCAATGGACTTGTGAATGAATTAAAAATATCGACTACTATAGACAGAGTACGTCACGAATTAGTTAATATTTGAAAAAATTATATAAAAAATGAGTTGACATATTAATAAAAAAATGTTTGTCTACAAGAAAAATAATTAGTTGGAATTTGTTTTTTAAAAATAATATTGTCTTAATGACCACCGTTGTGAAATTTGCACTCTTTGTAAGCGAGCACCGAAATTTTCGAATACTCGTCAGCAAAGAGACCGCAAGATCGCCGACATCTTTTCGCCGATTTTTTCTTTTAGTAAACATAGTGTATTAGGTTTATTGACATAGACACAATTCTTCACATAACTCCATAAAAAGAAATCTACTGGGGATAAATCTAGACTTCTGGTTGGCCATGGAATGTCGCCTCGTCTGGAAATCAGATTTTCCGGAAACAAGTCTATGACCACCGGCAGGGACTCATTGGATGTGACAAGTGGCTCTATCTTGTTGATTGTAGCCAACAAATCCAGTAACATCGGTCTCAAGACCCCCCGTAACATATTTGCGCGGGATATTAGATTCAAATGTTAACGAATTCTTGGCCCACTCTATATACACTATCGTCGAAAATATATAAGAAGTCCGGATGACCGTTTATAGAAATATAATTTGTCGGTAGCTACTGTAAATAAATTGTTATTCATAGAATATTCATAGCATTAATTAAGGCTATAATATATTTGTACGTCAGTAACCAACTACTTTGCTAATGTATGTTATTAATATGAAACAAACAAGTTAGTTTTGCAGGTCGCCATGAAATATAGTTGTTCAGTAAAGAAACTGAGACATACTGGTTATATTATAATACATATTGCCAGGTTTACACTGTCTGTTTTTTATTACTTTGTAAATATGCCTGCTATTATTATTTTTTCAAACAAATGTTGTAATATGTGACATACATATGTATGTATGTATATTGACAAAGGTTCGATTGCCAGAAAGATCAAACCACACATGTGTGATTAAAAAGATGTACAAGTAGTATACCATCATCATTAACAACCTTCAACTTCTTAGCAAGGAGGTTTTGATCTATTATAAACTGCTGATCAGACGAGTTGGTATAGGATTTGTTTCAAGTTTTCTTGCATGTTTTGCTGCCTTGGTTACCCCCTTATGACAGTCAGGGGAAGAACAGGGGTAGTGACACTCTATATTCTTAATCCATCAAAACACGAAAGACATGTTAAGATGTAATATACTGACTGACTGTAACTAGTGCATAATATTCTTACTAGACTTGGTGAGAGTGGGCGACTATCACCGAGTCTGGTCAGAATGTTCATAAGTACGTAGCTTAGATTAGACATAAAAGTATATGATAATGATGTTCTCCTAGCAGATTTCAGTCACATCGGCTAATCTCAACGGAGACCAGCTAGCTAGGCAGAACACATTATAGTGCACAAGTGTGTGCCAAAACACAGGTGCACTCTCGGTTCCCTCATTCTCACAATCCGATGTGACGGTTATCTGACACGAACGTGATGAATATTATATGTACTTGCCGAGGCATGGATATATATGTAGAAAGACGGCATGGTTAAAAAAATCTATCTCTGGTGGTTGACTGTCATAAGATCGAATATAATCAGATGAAAATAAAATTGTTTTACAATATTATATTACATTGATTTATGTGTTCCTGATCAATGAGTTTCAATTGGTGGGATGCTTCGTATTAATTCAATGGTAGATAATAATAGAAGGATAATCTGTACTGTACGGTAAGTTCACCGATTGATTAAACATTATCCCTATCCGCACAATAAAGTAATATGTTTCGATTAATGTGGTTTGAATGGATTGAATAATTATACAGATACATTAACATTAAAATCGATTGTGTGTCGATAAAAACAGTAGCGAACAATCGATAGATGTTAGCTTCAGTCAGTGATAGGAAGGACCTGTCAGATGTAAACGTAAATGTGTTCCGGAAAATCAATAACTAATTATGGTAACTTCACACATTTCACACTGGGTTCTGTAGCAGTCTGGTTACCATTTTTTTTAACGTGTGAAAACCCCCTCAGTCCGTCACCCCATCGGGCTTTACGGCGGGGTGGTGTGTCGGAATTGGGCCTACTAAAACCACACGGTGTGCCACTCTGCGCCTGACATAGGAGGGATCCGGGAACAGCTGCTGTTACGACATTCAGATCAGCAATCAGTACAGACCAGCGTCCAATGGTCTGTGCCATACTACGTACGATAAACATTCTTATACATATATTTCTAAATATATATATATTATTATAATAAATTAATAAATAATCGGACATTTGACACACAACGCCATCTAGTTTCAAATTAAACAGAGCTTGTACTATAACACCTAAATCGACTGATAGAATACTTCTATACTTTTTTTTTTTGTAAATACATACATATTATATATAGAAAACATCAAAACTCCGAAACAAACATTTGCATAAAATACAAATTTATGGTTCGACCTGGGAAATGAACCCGAGACATCATACACAGTAGTCACATATGCTACCACTGCCACATCGAAGCAGTCGATAAATTACACTCAGTAGCAGATCAAATTAACGATCGTGATCATCACAGAATAAGTTTCTGGCTTTTAGTTTATTATTAGGAACAAACTTTGTTGACTATTAGTGCTTTTCCCATTTGAATAAATCACTAATTCATAAGTTCTAGCATTAGTTACAACATCAATACAGCAAGTTTCAGCAAATGGAACCTTATTTAAATGTAGGTGAATGACTGCACGGTCGGCCTAGTGGTTTAAGCGGTTACCACGTCCCTCTCTACTGCACTGAGTGTTGTTGTTTCAAACCCCACATGGGACAACACTTTGTGTGATCCATAAATTGTTGTTTGAGTCTGGGTGTTCTTTGTGTCCGTTTCTTGTATGTTTGTAAAGTCCCCCGCGACACGGGATTTATTCCTAGTGTGGGAATTGTCGATTTATAAAAAAAACAAAAAGGAAAAAAAGTAAGACTAGAATTCAAGTGATAGACTTCTATTAGTTTACCATAGATATTCCATTAATTTGATTTTTATATGATGTCAGTGTTTTGTAAAAATAATTAGTAACAAAAAATCAAAACCCAGCCTCATGGAGATACTCTAGAAAATATGAAAAAGAAAAAAAAAGATGGTTGTTCACAAGAAACAAAAAAGAATCTTAAAAAAGGTCTTAAAACACATTATTTTACTCTAATCCAAAAATACTTACAGCTACCTCAGCTGTAAGTTTCAGGGAAGAAGAAAGTTTAAAAAACTTCACTTTATTTTCTCAGCTGAACGATAATCCAAGTTAAAATATTTTCCTTTCAGATGCCAAACTTAAAAACAAAATTATATAAGCAATAAATCGATACTAAAAGGAAAGTTATCAAGTCAACATTAGAAACTTCCGAAGTGCCCATTTTAGTGTTCAAGTGATAGGAAATGATATGGTTTCTATAAATCTACTACACTTTCTTTCAAGGTAGACCATAAATTTTATATCTTTCTTCTTAATTTACGGTAAGCGTTTGGCATCAAAGTCAAATCAAACTTAATTTACAAATACCATTATTGTGTAAACTTATTTTAAAATTGTTTAGTCTCTTATTTAATAAAACTGAAGTAATAGTTCAACACACACACATACACACACACAATGGTAACAATCTGTTTCCTTCAATGTTTAGCAAAAAATTAATACATGACTACCTACCTACTAAAAGATCTATACATCTATTAGGTATATATCTGCATCGATCTAGATAACTATGAGAAAAATGATTAAATAATATTAGTTCCTATTAACATATTAGAAAACATAAAGCGTGTTGTTTATTTGTTTCCAGCTCGAATGACGATTTACAGTTCATATCTTAGACCAACCTCCTATAAACTAGGTCAAGTTAGCTGAAAAGGTTTAAGCACAGATTTAGCCTTCGCCTTCGCCAACACTAGGAAATGGAACTTGAGTGTTCGTTGAAAGAATATTTTAGCTTCCAGTCGAAGAAAGATCAGGTTTGGTGCTAAAATGTCATTGGGATACAATATTACACAGTTTAATCATAACAAGTTACTTGAAAATATGAAATATATTCCCTTACTATGCCTCTTTGTTTTTCTAATGAGAAGGTTCAAAGTCACCAAAAGAGCAATGGAACGATCAATGTTCGGAGTTTCTCTGCATGATCGAATCATTAATGAGGAGATTTGCAAACAGACTACGGTCGACATTGCCGGGGGAGTTGCAAAATTGAAGTGGTAGTGGGCAGAATCACATTGCTCACAGACAAGATGACCGATGAGGCTAAAATATCCAGGAGTGGCAACCACGTTTCCAGTACGTATGACGGAGAGTAGGTACGCCCCCTTCAAAGTGGTCCGATGACGTGGTGAAGGTCGCGGGAAACCGTTGGATGCGGGTATTAAAAGACCTATGTCCAGTAGTGGACGTCTTGATGATGATGTCTTTTTGGGGCTTATTTGGCGTAAAAGCCTTATAAAATGTAAATTGTTCTTATTATATAGTTTTTGTTTAATTTAGATTATTTTAAAGAATATTCTGAAGTAACTGTAAAGTCACTTTTCTTAAGTATTATTTAAAAAGCAAAACGATACAACCAGAGATGTTGCGACATTACGTCAGTTTGAAATTAATGTTTTTTAAATTACTGCTTTCAAAAGTAAATACAATGACAAAATTTTACTCAACTTAAATATGATTTCAGTAGTGCACAATGTTGATGAAGAATACAAAGGGTCACCAGCCCTTTTCTTCCCATTAGTGTTGTAAGAGGCCACTAAAAGATCAAAGTACACAGGCTATGCGACATGATCGGGGAGAGATCAGCTGCAGGACCGACGGTTTTATGTGCTCTCCGAAGTACTGTAGTTAAGACCCTAACTCCCAAACTTTGGGCTGTTCTGTAACCAGAAAAACTCAATAACCCTTTTTAAGCCAATCCGGGCATCGAACCCGGCACCTCTTGATCGGCAGTCGTATATACTAGCTGCTAGATGAACGAGGCAGTTACAATAATTGTTATATTACTAGCAAAAACCAGTAAAGAAAATCAAATATAAATCAACAGCAAGAAAAAAATATTTAAGTAACAAACCTCAACCAATATTAGCAAAACGTACCTGAATCAAAACATGTGACCTTTGCGAAAAGCTAAATACGCCCACTGAAATATATTTTCATTTGAAAAGCTAAAACGGCCTAACTTTAGGCAACTTCGTTAACAAGCTAATCTTAACGAAAACAAATGTTGCGATAGCCCCAGTTTATTTTACCTTATTGTGTAGTAAACGGAGTTTTTGAATGGACTGGCTTGATTAGAAACTCTTCAGCTTTTAGCTACGTGAGAAGAGGGGTATCAACAATTATTAGAAGATTAATAGTGGTACAAGAATTTTGACCTGAACATGCTAAACGCTATTGGTATAAGTAATAATAAAAAACTTACACATTTCACACACTCAATAGATACCAAACTAGGTAAAATACACCGCACTGTATTGTCTGAATTCGGAATGTGTATGACACTCTTGGATTCTATTCATACTTTTCTTTTTAAGATAGTATTTCTTCAAATGTATTACCACAGCGTAAACAGTTCACTTTTGTGTGATACAGAAGAAGAACCAGGTTTCAGTCTATTTAAACCACACTTAAATAATAGATCAGGTCTCTTAAATACATTGTGTCACTATTTTTGACGACCACACTAAGTGTGGGTTGAATTTTAATCGCATGATGCATCCTGGCTTAATTAATTGGTAGGTATTATCATTAGAGTGAATAAACGAAACGTATTTTTGAAACTAAATTGTATTTCTTTTTTATTTATGTTATTATTATTTTCTAGATCGATGGTTGCACGGGCCGTATTACTGTCATTAATAGGGTCCGTGAGAGATATGAAGAAAGCCCGTAGGCCGTATGTTATCCGTGACTGCACTAGACAGACAGGCCCAATATATTCCTTTGTTTTATCGTAATATTGTTTTAAATTTGTTGTCGTATTTACGACACTTGAAAGCATGAACGTAAACTATATGGAACCACCAGCACACAAGCCAGACTTCAATTCCAATGAACATTTTTGGTACATAATCAGAGGATGCGTGAGACAATAGAACAATCGTTGCCCGATAATGCTTCATGATCTCAAATTATCTCATAGAAAAAAGGGTTAATAATCCCTAACATCGTATGAGGCTTTTGGTTTACAGAATATTAAAATACTTAATTATAAAATATTTGCGCGCGGAGAGGTAATAAAATTTGTGAAGATTGGAAACTTAAGTTGTATTGGAATTATTAGATGAGATTAATTAATTAAAATTGATCAAATTCAATTAACAGTATAGTGTACAATAAACGTTGTGGGTATCTTTCTCCATCTACGATAGACTATAAATTTCATTCTTATTAAAAATAATGTCAAAATACCAAATGAGAATGGTTATTTGATATTTTAAACATTCAATATATTTAATAATATTAGTTTATTAATATACTATTGATAAACATCAGAAACGATTCTTCAACTCTTTAAATCGATTTGTTCAAATCGATATTCGATACAGAAACATAATACTAATACGATTAATTGATGATAAATTTTATCGATTAAAATCTATTACCCTTTTACGACTTTGACACCTTATAAACTTTATACTCTTTTAAGATTTATAGACAAAAGGCAGGAGTTAATGTTATGTTTTAATGGTTTTCTCAAAACAAAAGGTCAACGTAGAAATAAACATGTTTGAACTGCTGTCGAGTACAACGATAAAAGAATATGAACAAAAATAAAAGAAAACAGTCAACATCACACCTTCATAACTTATAAAATTAATCCACACCCTTAGAAAATGAATAGCCTTCAGAGGACTGGAGATATATCTGTCTTTAAAAAAGGTTACTCATAAAGTCTAAGTTTAACTACTTTAATGGTGTTAAAGCGCTGTGTTGAAGGACAAATGAGCTAATAACATATAAAATCTGATCATTGTTGCCATCTTCTTATTTTTTGTTTATTTCATTGATCATGGATCATCATGATATTTCTATTATTACAAAAATATTTTTAAAAACCATTTACTAGAACGGTCAGAAATAAATGATTAATCTACAGTTGAAACATCTTAAGTTTTAATTAGGTTTCACTTTATTGCACTATTAACGTGGTTCGTAAAATAGAGTACATTTAAAATAACTTAGATACCATAAGGTAATATATAACTGGAGAGACCAGAGCCTATATTTTGGACGTAGAAAAAGTTTACATTGTGTTTGGTGAGAATAAAATTTGTTTCGTTTCCCGTATCATTATTAATTTGATACTATTTACTGACTCGTTGGTCTAGCAGTCAGCCTACGCAACTGCTGATCAAGAGATCTCGGGTTCGATGTCCTGGCCAGAAAAGTGTTATTAAGTTTTTCTGTTAATAGAAATGATTTATAATGGCCCGGAGTTTGAAAGTTAGGGTCTTAACCCCCGTGCCTCGGAGACCACGTAAAACCGTCGGGCTTGCACCTAATTTCCTCCTGATTGTGTCAGAATGCCGTCTCATCGGATTGTGAGACTGAGGGAACAGCGAATGAACTTGTATTTGCGCACACTCAAGTCGGTACTGCAGTAATAACACAAAAAACAACCAGTTCTGTAGTTCTATTAATTTTGAATCATAATCAATAGCGGTAAGCTCCTATAATAATAACAATAAAAGTGATTTAAATGAATTATTATTGACTAATTATGTTCAATGTCACAAAATTCAAAAATTTTGGGCATTTTTTTTCCACTCGATGCACCATTCAAGCCTATTAGCACAAGTAAGAATACATTTCTCATCAAGTTGCTGACAAGTCATTACATCTTCAGGTTTAACTGAGTCTCCCCGTGCACGCTTTGTTATTCTGATCTTACTACTGTTTTCTGCATCATATTTCTGTTTGTGAAATGGATTCCAATCTTCTTTATTTATTTTCTTACCCATTCCTTTCGAAGCAACGTTACCCTCATTTAATTTTTCATTTCTTTTTCTAGTACGGTGCTGCTTTGAATCTATGATATTTCTTTGATTGCCTGCTGTCCTCAGTAGTGAATGAGTGCTATCCTCATCGTCGTCATTATCATTGTAATCTATGCTAATTTTGTCTTGTTGATTTGTTTCTTTTAGAGAAGTTGTCAGGTCAGTAAAGCTTTTTGGTTCAGAATATCTCTCAATAATCTGATCTAATATGCGATTTGGCTGTAACTGATAATCATTTTAATATAATTGAGATACCATATACCATATTTATACTATAATTTTTTTATTACATAAAGATAATAAGTTATTAATAAGAGGCTCTTGGCCAAGGACCTCTACCAACTCCTTAAGTTAGAAGATTGGATATAGTGTCTGAAATCCTTGACACGGCCTGTATAGTGCGGAGTTTACTGTCTGTCGAGCCCTGACCACCGATTGCCTTGATCCCTGTACCCGAAATGGGTGGTTTACTATTTTTATATGTTTAAATATATGTTTTCCTTTTTTATGTAATCAATACGTATATATTTAAATGTACAGAAGAGAATAATATATTATTTATTTCGTCATAAGACACAACAACACATCATAATTACATTTAAATATATAGGATAATATAGAAAGTGGTTTGTTCTCAAAGCTCGTAAGAAGAAGTGATGATTTTTTGTGATAAACTTTAGTCCTTTGGAAGGTCAGATCATGGTCAGATATTACCTTATATTCTTAATACAGTCAAATACTAACTGTTACATGTTCTTAAAACAAAATAGTTTTGATTGCTGTCAAAAATTGCCTTTACATACATGTTATTAAGAATATTAAGAATTAAGACTATCTTACCTCGAAAATAGCTTCAACACTAACCTGAAAGTCGAAAAAATACTCGATGAAAATCAAACGTAATACCGACCGCAATATGACCTTATACCGATTTTAAGCAAATCAACTATCGAATCAGGGATTTATAAACATCATAGGTCGACCTTGGAAACCTTTCAATTGATGGATACAAGATACAAGGAAATAAGACGTATCAGATTTGTGTCCATTTATACATTAAAACTATTGAAAATTAAACGAAATTATTTGAATTCAGAACCTAATTTGTTTGTTGGCTAGATTAGGTCCGTAATTTTAGGGGTGCTTGGCTAGAAAACCTCCACGTGGTGCACCCTGGAAACGTTGGCGTTGGTGTTGTTCATCACTGCCAACGGCTAATATTCTAGCACGAAGAGGAAGCCATTTTCTTCGGCAATTCGGCCGAGACTTGGTTCAACAGAGCGGGCGTGTCTGTCGGATCCTCTGTTGGTTCTTCGCTCTTCGGAGCAATGAGGATGAAAACCTCGGTAAAAAATCACGATGGTGGGACCCTTTCCAGGGTCGGAGTTCCTCCGCTCAGCGGTGGAAAAGGCAGGACGGGCTCGGTGTGCACTTACACTGCCACTGAGCAGGCATCAGGAGACTTAGTCTCCCTGCCGCCGTCGACATATCGTAGTCTTGAGTTGGAGTCTCGCGACTCCAATCGGGGGCGAGGGTCTTGGCTTAACCGCTCGGACTGCGAGGAAGAAAACCTCTATAAAAAATTACCCCGAATCCCGTGTTCTGGTGCGTGACCAGGGGATGCATGGCTGATGGGTAGTTCAGTCGCAAGCGCACTCCCAGCCGAGGCACCTGCGGACCCCTCGGTTGGGCATAAATTTACACTTGCCCGGGTATTGGGGGATCTCTGCCCGGGTCGACCACTATTTCTCCCCCAATCGTGGGATTAGATATGGAAAAATTTATTAAAAAAAACCAAACACAAGAAAGAAAGAAGGCGACTAAGAGTCAAATGAAGGAGAGTGTAAGAGCGGATAACTGCTCTTCAAACGAAGAGGACGTATTGGAGGGAACGCCTATCTCGGAGCGGCTCCCAGAAGTCATCTTGGCTGCTGGGAGCCGAAGAACTTCGGAACGGCTTCGTTCCAAATCCGCAATTCCGTCGGACGGAGGTAACTCCAGTGTAACTATAGACGCACTGGAGTCGACAAGGATGGAGCTCTGCGAAAGTCGAAAGCGCGGATACTCCAGGGACGAGGAGAGTGATACGTCCCAGGAGATGCTGCCCCCTAAAGTGAGTAGCAGCCGCAGAGGTCGATCACGCACTCCAATCTCGACCCCATCAGGCTCTGTCTTCTCCAAGGCAGAAGCTTATAGAAGGGTCCGAGCGGAGGGTGAAAGCGCGGCGGAGGAGGAGATAGCTGATCTCCTGCAAAAAATACGAGGACCGGTGGAAAGGGATTCTGTCTCCCAAACACCGGTGTCTTTGCAGGAGAGAGTAAATATGGGGGTGGCCATAATCCAAAAAGTGGCCACCAAATCCAGGAACCTTAAGAGTTCTTTCGTAAGGGCTCTTAAGGACTCCTCCTCTGCCATTGCTGGAGTCGTGGAAGACCTCATGGGGGACGTAGCTCGTCTCCAGGCAGCCAACGACCGCCTGACCGGGCAAGTGGCTGAGCTTAGCGCTCAGTTCGCCCAATTCTGGGCGCACGTCCGGCAGAGGATCCGGCCTCGACCCCGTCTCAGCCTGCTCCATCTCCCAATATTGGTGCCATCGCTGACGCCCAATTGCGCCAAATTACCGACGCTGTGTGGCGCATGATGGACGGCCGTCTTGCTGGCCTAGAGGCAAGACTGCCTCCGGCCCCTGTTGTCCGGCCACCGCTCGGAGCCCATAGACCAAAGGTCACATCAGTGCCAACATCGCTGCCAGTTGTGGGCGGTCGTGTGTCCTATGCGGCGGCGGCGTCGCTATCGGCTGCTCCTGTAGCCATTCCGAGGGCACGACAGGCGGTCGGGGTAACAACCAAGACGGCTGCATCGAAATCTGGGCCTAAAAAAGTGGTAAAGGCTGGAGCAGAATATCCTCCGCTCCCCACTCCAACAGGTATACCTGGCACCACTACACCTGCCCCCTCCGCATCTGCCCCATCCAAAGATGGTTGGCAGATAGTCGGCGGGGCTAAGTCCCGAAAGCGGGGTAAAAAGGCAGCTCATAAAGCAGCCTCTACCCCGCAATCGTCATCGGTGGTAGTGGCCCCTACAAAGAAGCCGCGCAAGCTGCAGGTGCCCAAAACCGCGGCGGTGGTGGTCACGGTGTCACCGGAGACGGCTAGCCGTGGACTGTCCTACGCGGCCATATTTCAGAGGGCCCGGGCTGGCCTCGCCGGTGACACGGGGACTGTAGGAGTCAGGTTGCGTCTTGCTCAGACAGGAGCTCGAGTGCTCGAGTTCCCTGGAGCCGAAGGTGCAAAAACGGCAGATGCCTTTGCCGAGAAGTTGCGGGGCATGTTTGCAGCCACGGATGGTGTGAAGATCGCCAGGCCTACCAAATGTGCAGAGTTGCGCATCTCGGGCCTGGACGACTCCATTACGGCCGAGGATGTCTGCGTTGCAGTAAGAGAGAAGACAGGGTGCAACGCGGACAACATTAGGGTCGGCACCATCCGCCCCGGTCCAGGAGGGCTTGGCGCAGTGTGGGTCAGCTGTCCCGTAGCGTCGGCCAAAATGTTGGGCGACGCCGGCAGGCTGCTCATCGGTTTCGTGAGCGCTAGGATCACAGTCCTGGCGGTGAGACCGATGAGATGCTATAAATGTCTGACATCGGGGAACACACGCGCCAAGTGCGTAAGTCGTTTTGACTGCAGCGGACTGTGCTTCCGCTGCGGTCGACCGGGGCATAAGGCGGCAGTGTGTTCTGCCGCCCCTCACTGCCCAGTGTGTGCGGCGGGTAACAAGCCCGCCAATCACCAGATGGGGCAGGTGGGGTGCAAACCTCCCCGCGATTCTCGACAAGTGTCGGGGGCTAGCCAGTCGACCCAGGCTGCCTTCGATACTGTTCGCACGTCGGCATCGTCGCCCATGGAGGAGGTTGTAGAGACGGTTCAGTAATGGACCAAGTCTCCAACCTCCTTGTCCAGACGAACCTGAACCACTGTGCCGCGGCACAGGACCTCTTCCTGCAAACCATGGCACAGTGGTCGATCGACGTTGCCGTAGCCGCGGAGCCTTATTATGTTCCTCCCCGTCCAAATTGGTTGGGTGACCGGGACGGTTCTGTGGCAGTCGTCGGCTCCACGGCGGCTCATTCCCCGCCCTTGTCGCTAAGAGACAAGGGCACTGGATATGTTGCTGCTGAGTGGGGGGGGATCACCGTATACGGTGTATACTTCTCCCCCAACCGGAGTTTGAGCGACTTCGAGGTTTTCCTTAACAACTTGGAAACCTCGATGCGGCGACTAACGTCTGGGCACGTATTAGTGCTGGGGGACTTCAACGCGAAATCCATTGCGTGGGGTTCCCCCAGGACGGATGCCAGGGGCGAGGC
This sequence comes from Hypercompe scribonia, assembly GCA_949316085.1. Classification (NCBI taxonomy): domain Eukaryota; kingdom Metazoa; phylum Arthropoda; class Insecta; order Lepidoptera; family Erebidae; genus Hypercompe; species Hypercompe scribonia. The sequence goes on along the minus strand of OX438992.1, from coordinate 6,681,256 downwards.
CGTAGAGGAGTGGGCGGCCTCGGTGGGCCTCTGTTTATTAAACAGAGGCTCCACCAACACGTGCGTGCGACAGCAGGGAGGGTCGATAGTGGACCTTTCATTCGCTACCCCTGCCCTCGCCGCACGAGTAAGGAACTGGCACGTCCTGGAAGAGGTTGAGACGCTCTCGGATCACCTCTACATCCGATTTGAGCTCTCCCGGACCCAGGACCCCAGTAGGGGTCACGCGGCGCGGCGTTCTTCTTGCTTTCCGCGGTGGGCTGTAGCCAAACTAAATAGGGATCTACTAGAGGAGGCGGCCATTATTCACTCTTGGCTGTCTCCGCAGGCCCCGGCCGAGGAGGTTGACATGGGGGCTGGTCGCTTCCGTGATGCGGTTACGCAGATCTGCGATGCGGCCATGCCCCGCATACGAGGTTGTCGGCCTCCACGGAAGGAGGTTTACTGGTGGTCCCAGGAGTTGGCGGACCTCCGTGCGGCCTGTACTCGTGCCCGGAGGTCCTACACCCGTAGTCGGCGGCGACACCGCGAAGAAGGCGAAGAGGACCAGCTTTATGAGGAGTACCGAGAGGCGCGGAAAACTCTGAAGCTGGCCGTCAGCCGCGCCAAAGAAATTAAGCGTAAGGAGATGCTGGAGGGTCTCGATCGTGACCCCTGGGGTCGCCCTTATCGTGCGGCGCGACAAAAGCTCCGCACGTCGGGCCCCCCCCTTACACAGACTCTCCAGCCCAGCTTCCTGCAGGAAGTGGTCGAGGGCCTTTTCCCGCAGCGGGTGGAACACACACCCCCGTCGATGGCCTTCATGGTCGGAGACGACGGGGGGAACAACGAGGAAAATGTACCACCCGTCAGGGAATCGGAGGTAGGGGCGGTTGTTCTACGGATCCGCTCTAAGAACACCGCCCCCGGGCCGGACGGGATACCTGTCCGAGTGCTGGCCCGAGCCCTCGAGCACATGTCGGACCGCCTCAGGGAGGTCCTGGACGCTAGCTTGGCGTCAGGACGCTTCCCTGAGTGCTGGAAAAGTGGGAAGCTGGTCCTATTACGGAAGCCGGGACGGCCTGCCGATTCGGTGGCGGCCTATAGGCCCATCGTGTTGCTGGACGAGGCGGGTAAACTGTTTGAGAGGATACTCTCTGCCCGCATCGTCCGGCACCTCTGCGAGGTGGGCCCAGATCTATCGGACGCCCAATTTGGTTTTCGGGCGGGGCGTTCGACGGTCGATGCCGTGCTGCGCCTGAGGGCCGTTACCGAAGAGGCGGTGAGCTGTGGCGGCGTGCTGTTGGCGGTGTCGTTGGACATCGCCAATGCATTTAATAGTCTGCCATTTAGCTGCATCAGGGAAGCACTCCACTACCACGGTGTGCCAGAGTACCTAAGGCGGCTTGTGGCAGACTATCTTGAGGAGCGTACCGTCATGTACGAGGACCGAGACGGTGTTCTCAGGCGGCGGCTCATGTCGTGCGGTGTTCCGCAGGGGTCTGTCCTCGGACCACTCCTGTGGAACATGGGATACGACTGGGCCCTTCGAGGTCGCCTTCCCCCCGGGCTGGGCGTAATTTGTTACGCCGATGACACATTGGTCACGGCCCGGGGAGCGAACTTTCAAGAGGTGGCGCGTCTAGCCACCGTGGGAGTTTCTCTGGTGGTCAGGCGTATTGAGGCGCTGGGTTTACGGGTGGCCCTGGACAAGACGGAGGCCCTTTTGTTCCATGGGCCCCGTCGTGGTCCACCCTCTGGCGCCTCCATTGTAGTCAATTCGGTCCTCGTGCCGGTTCAGGCCCAGATGAAGTATCTGGGCCTGATCCTTGACGGCAGGTGGCTCTTCGACGAGCACTTCCGACAGCTTTCTCCAAAGCATGTCGGCGCTGCTTCTGCCCTTGGGCGACTTTTGCCCAATTTGGGTGGAGCCAGCGTCGCGACGAGACGGCTATACACGGGGGTTGTCCGGTCAATGGCGCTGTATGGTGCACCGGTGTGGGCGGCGGCTCTGACCGTCCACAATAGGGCTCGTCTCTGGCGTCCTCAAAGGATATTGGCGGTTAGAGCCATACGCGGTTACCGCACTGTATCGACGGAGGCGGCGTGTGCCCTTAGCCGGAACTCCCCCGTGGGATTTGGAGGCGGAAGTGCTCGCCGAAGTTTATCGGCGAACGGCAGACTTCCGGGTGGGTACCGGCATTCGGCCCCCACCCGAAGAGATACGCGAGTGGCGAGAGGCCGCTCGTCGAGCCACGATGGTTCGTTGGTCGTCCCGGCTGGAGGCTCCACGTGCTGGCTTTGCCGCCGTAGAGGCTCTCCAGCCGGTCATCGCCGAGTGGGCAGGGCGGCAGCACGGGACCCTTTCCTTCCGACTGACGCAGATTCTTTCCGGGCACGGTTGCTTCGGGATGTATCTGCATTCGTTCGCCAGGAGGGAATTGAGTCCCGCCTGTCACCACTGCGACTGCAGTGAGGACTCGGCTCAGCACACGCTGGCGGTTTGTTCCGCCTGGGCGGCGCAGCGTGAGGTCCTCACTGCAGTTATTGGAGGAGATCTCTCGCTACCGGCCGTCATACGCTCCATGGTCGGTAGCGACAGTTGTTTTACCGCGGTCGCAACCTTCTGCGAAGACGTAATTTTGCGGAAGGAGGCGGCGGAGAAGGCCCGGGAGGACAACCTCCACTCGGACCCAATTCGCCGCCGGCGAACCGGGCGGCGGAGGCGCGCGTACCAGCGCCTCATGCCGCCTTGAGTGTGGCCGCGGGTGGACGGGACGGGTTTTCCCCTCCATCCGCTATAATGGCCAGCCGCGAGGAGGCGACGTCCGCGTGTGCCGTACGTCGCCTAAAAGGAGAGTTTATACGCAGATGGTGCCCACGGTAGCGGGCAGGCGCTAGGAGGGATCTGGATGTCGTAATAACAGCTGTTCCCGGATCCCTCCTATGTCAGGCGCAGAGTGGCACACCGTGTGGTTTTAGTCGGTCCGATTCCGACACACCACCCCGCCGTAAACCCCGGTGGGGTGACGGCCCGAGGGGGTTTCCACACGTTAAAAAAAAAAAAAAAGGTGAAAAGAATGTTCTAAAAAGAAAATTACAAATACTTTATTATGTACAAAGTATATTCTGAATACAACTACAAAGAAATAAGTAACGTTAAAACTTGTATTCTTGATAAGAGTAGAAAACTCTTATAAAATCTTGCTCAAAATTCTCAATAATAATATCTAAATATACCTACTACGGAGAACCATGTTCCAGTTATGATATAAGCCAACATTTTTGACATTGTAAGTGTTGATGTCTTAGATTCGAAAGAGAAGATAACATTTCTCATTTGACTTGCTATTTTTATTTCATGGTAAGTAATGGATTAGGGCCTTGAAATAGTTTGCGTTATCTACCAGCCTTCATTGAATGACTTTAATTTTTATCATTTCTTGGTCATGTAATTTATTGCGTTCTAGGAATATACTCTATGTGAACTAATTTATAGTTCCTCTATATCTATGCAACCTAACATTGATATTAATTTGAGATTGGAAAAGGACGCCGAGCTTATACCAATTACTATTATATAACCTGTGTGGAAGAAACGGGTGTCATGTCCCTCCGACACAAAGGGAGGATCCTCCGACCAGGCGGGCCACGACCCAATGGTTGATGTTGGGATGTTGTATATGTGCTAATTGCCACGTGAATCTCTATTTCGCGATATAAAATTAGTAATTGCTCCGTTATTCATGTACCTACTCCGTAATTCGATGTGTCTTCGCTAGATGGCGTTGTAGTATGTTATGTAGAAATCACCACAGCTTGGTTAGAGATTTTATTGTTATCACAGAAGACCAACCTAAAGCGACAGCATCCATGTTTTCGTGTTTTGTCGGTGAGTGTGAGCGCGGAGGCCCATTGATACAGGGGTGACAATCATCGTGGTAACCGTGTGAGCCTTACACGGTCACAATGACTATCATGCTTTTCACGTCCCCCAGCGCGGCATTAAAAAGTATCTTACTAGGCCGTCATAGTGTGGATCATCATACTGAATTGTCTGCATTTACAATGAGTATAGCGAGCACAACTCTTAAATTCTATTCATGGTTTCAATCAGGCAGAGTAGAGACACTTTGGCAGGTTCCTAATATAGAAAAAAAACAAGAATTCCTGGTCTGGTCTGGTCTTGTCGCTGTCTTTCCAAAAAAAACACTTAAAATAGATTAGTTTTTGGCTAACATATTACGACCATATTAGATAAATGCTCCGTTTGTAAAGAGATAGAGTACTGTTACTATGGGAGAGTCTATACATAAATAATAATAAACAAAAATAGTACTTAGATATTTCTTTCCTTGTAAATTTGAAAACTGCGTTATATAGTCCACGTTCTAATTAATTATATAACGAGACATTAGACAGTGTCAGTGTTTTATATAAATTTCATTTTCAATTATCAACTTCCTAACCTTTCTCATTCCCAAGATTATTTGGGCTCTATTACTAGTTCAACTGGTTTTACCTGAATAGAAGTTTTTTCATAGAGTAACTGGCATCGGACCTCCGCAAAACTTGAGGGCGAACTGTATTCGAAAGTTGAAGTATTTATCAGTATATTTGAGAATACTGACTGCCCAGTGACGATTGTCATAAATGTTCATGACATCCGACATACAGGCGTGAAATATCGTTGAACTTCCTCACTCCAGACTGTTGTTAAGAATTCCTTGAAAGAAAAATACAGCAATTGGTATAATCTACAAGCCGTAGGTGGCGCAGGGTACGTCGGGGTTCCAGGGATTTCTTTACTGGGGTGCACTAGGTTCCTTGGCTACTGGTACCCGAGACGGCGTGCGGTTTTTCGTCGGTTCGAGTCCGACGTAACCACCTTTCAGTGGTATCCGTGAGGATTGCCGCACAAAAAACAAGGGTAAAAAATACAAATATTAATACGGGTATATTTTATTATTCCAAATCGTAATTTAAAATTAGTGAATACAATTGAAAATATATTTAGCTGAATTTTACTCGCAGCCTCTAACTTCCATATTCACCTCAACTAGAAAAAAAACAATTTATTATTGTTATAGTTCTCTTTAGGATACGTTAAAAGTTACGCCGATTTGATTTAAAATAATGAATGTTTGTCTTATAAATAGTTTTTTCATTTAAACTACACAAGTTATTTAGATTCATAATATTTGAATTTCTGTTATTTTAGTTTCGATCATAGTTTTATATTTTACTTCAGAAAACAGATTTTATTTTGCAGTTTCCTAAACAATTCTAGTTTAATTTACTATTAATTTCATTATTTGTATTCATTTGTCCCTATTGTTGCAATCTTATTATCATCATAAAAATTGTACTTTTAAAAAAAAAAAAGACAAAGCCCACTCTAAAAATAAATCCTACATCGCGAAGGACTTTACAGACATACAAAAAACGGACACAAAGAATACCCAGACTCAGAACAACAATTTGTGGATTACACAAAGTGTTGTCCGTTTAGACCAATTTTTTTTTTTTTTTTTATCATTTGTGGAAACCCTCTCGAGCCGTCACCCCACCGGAGTTTACGGCAAGGTGGTGTGTCGGAATCGGACCGACTAAACCCACACGATGTGCCACTCTGCGCCTGACATAGGAGGGATCCAGGCACAGCTGTTATTACGACATCCAGATCCCTCCTAGCGCCTGCCCGCTAAAGCGGGCACCGTCTGCGGAAAACCTCTCCATTTAGGCGACATACGGCACACGCGGACGTCGCCTCCTCGCGGCTGGCCACTATAGTGGATGGAGGGGAAAACCCAGTCTCGTCGCGACGCTGGCTCCACCAAAATTGGGCAAAAGTCGCCCAAGGGCAGAAGCAGCGCCGACCAGCTTTGGAGAAAGCTGTCGGAAGTGCTCGTCGAAGAGCCACCTGCCGTCAAGGTTCAAGCCCAGATACTTCATCTGGGCCTGAACCAGTACGAGTACCGAATTGATCACGATGGAGGCGCCGGAGGGTGGACCACGACGGGGCCCATGAAACAAAAGGGCCTCCGTCTTGTCCAGGGCCACCCGTAAACCCAGCGCCTCAATACGCCCGACCACCAGAGATACTCTCGTGGTGGCCAGGCGCGCCACCTCTTGAAAGTTTGCTCCCCGGGCCGTGACCAATGTGTCATCGGCGTAACAAATTACGCCCAGCCCGGGGAGGAGGCGACCTCGAAGGGCCCAGTCGTATCCCATATTTCACAGGAATGGTCCGAGGACAGACCCCTGTGGAATACCGCACGACATGAGCCGCCGCCTCAGAACACCGTCTCGGTCCTCGTACATGGCGGTACGCTCCTTAAGATAGTCTGCCACAAGCCGCCTCAGGTACACTGGCACTCCATGGTAGCGGAGCGCTTCCCTGATGCAGCTAAATGGCAGACTATTAAATGTGTTGGCGATGTTCAACGACACCACCAACAGCACGCTGCCACAGCTCACCGCCTCTTCGGTAACGGCCCTCAGGCGTAACACAGCATCGACTGTCGAAGGCCCCGCCCGAAAACCAAATCGGGCGTCTGACAGATTGAGACCCACCTCGCAGAGGTGCCGGATGATGCGGGCAGAGAGTATCCTCTCAAACAGTTTACCCGCCTCGTCCAGCAACACAATGGGCCTATAGGCCGCTACCGAATCGGCAGGCCGTCCCGGCTTCCTCAATAGGACCAGCTTCACGCTTTTCCAACACTCAGGGAAGCGTCTGGACACCACACTAGCATCCAGGACCTCCCTGAGGCGGTCCGACATGTGTTCAAGGGCTCGGGCCAGCACTCGGGCAGGTATCCTGTCCGGCCGGGGGACGGTGTTCTTAGAGCAAATCCGTAGAACAACCGCCCCTATCTCCGTTTCCCTGACGGGCGGAACATTGTCTTCGTTCCTCCCGTCGTCTCCGACCATGAAGGCCATCGACGGGGCTGTGTGTTCCGCCCGCTGCGGGAAAAGGCCCTCGACCACATCCTGCAGGAAGCTGGGCTGGAGGGTCTCTGCAAGGGGGGGGCCCGACGTGCGGAGCTTTTGTCGCGCCGCGCGATAGGGGCGACCCCAGGGGTCACGATCGAGACCCTCCAGCATCTCCGGAGCATCGCGGAAACGACCAGCCCCCATGTCGACCTCCTCGGTCGGAGCCTGCGGAGACAGCCAGGAGTGAATAATGGCTGCCTCCTCTAGTAGGTCCCTATTCAGTTTGGCTACAGCCCACCGCGGAAAGCGAGAAGAACGCCGCGCCGCGTGACCCCTACTGGGGTCCTGGGTCCGGGAGAGCTCAAATCGGATGTAGAGGTGATCCGAGAGCGTCTTAACCTCTTCCAGGACGCGCCAGTTCCTTACTCGTGCGGCGAGGGCAGGGGTAGCGAACGAAAGGTCCACTATCGACCCTCCCTGCTGTCGCACGCACGTGTTGGTGGAGCCTCTGTTAAGCAAACAGAGGCCCACCGAGGCCGCCCACTCCTCTACGGCCTCGCCCCTTGCGTCCGTCCTGGGGGAACCCCACGCAACGGACTTTGCGTTGAAGTCCCCCAGCACAAGGACGTGCCCAGACGCTAGTCGCCGCATCGAGGTCTCCATGTCGTTGAGAGAGGCCTCGAAGTCGCTCAAACTCCGGTTGGGGGAGAAGTATACACCGTATACGGTGATCCCCCCCACTCAGCAGCAACATATCCAGTACCCTTGTCTCTTAACGATAAGGGCGGGGAATGAGCCGCTGTGGAGCCGACGACTGCCACGGAGCAGTCCCGGTCACCCATCCAGTTTGGACGGGGAGGAACATGATAGGGCACCGTGACTACAGCTACACTGATCGACCACTGTGCCATGGTTTGTAAGAAAAGATCCTGCGCCGCGGCACAGTGGTTCAGGTTCGTCTGGACAAGAAGGCTGGAGACTTGATCCATTACTGGACTGTCTCGACAACCTCCTCCATGGGCGACGACGTCGTCTCACGTACGACCTCAGAGGCAGCCTGGGTCGATTGGCTGGCCATCGTCTGCCGATAATAACGGGATGGCTTACAGCCCCCCTGCCCTATCTGGTGATTGGCGGGTTTATTACCCGCCGCACACGCTGGGCAGTGAGGGGCCGCAGAGCATTCTACCGCCTTGTGCCCCGGTCGACCGCAGCGGAAACAAAGTCCGCTGCAGTCCAAACTATTATCGCACTTGACACGAGTGTGTCCCTCACCAAGGCATTTAAAACACCTCATCGGTCTCGTTGCCAGAATTGTGACTCTGGCGTTTACGAGACCGATGAGTATCTTGCCAGCGTCGGCCAAAACTTTGGCCGACGCTATGGGACAACTTACCCACACCGCACCAAGGCCCCCTGGACCGGGGCGGATGGTGCCAACCCTAATGTTATCCGTGTTGCATCCAGTCCTCTCCTGAACTGCAACACGGACATCTTGGGCTGTTACTGAGTCGTCCAGGCCTGAAATGCGCAGTTCCGCGCACTTTGTTGGCCTGGCGATCTTGACACCATCCGTGGCTGCAAACATATTTCGCAGTTTCTCCGCAAACGAATCTGCTGTCTTTGCGCCTTCAGCCCCGGGGAACTCCAAGACTCGAGCTCCCGTTTGGGCGAGGCGCAACTTGACACCTACCATCCCGAAATCAGTGGCGAGACTGTCCCGAGCCTTCTTGAATAAAGTCGCGTAGGACAGTCCGCCACTTGCCGCCTCCGGCGATACGGTAACCACTATAGCCGCGGTTTTTGGCGGCCTTAGCTTCCGTGGCTTCTTAGTGGTGTTTGCCACCGATGGCGACTGCGGGGTTGGAGCTGCTTTCTGGGCAGCCTTTTTACCCCGCTTTCGGGACTTCTTCTTAGCTCCTCCGACTAATTGCCAACCGTCATTGGAGGGGGCAGATGTGGAGGGACCAGGCGTAGGTGTTGGAGTGAGGAGCGGAGGAAATTTTGCTACACTCTTTACCGTCGTTTTATGTCCTGCGACCGGTGCAGCCGTCTTGGTTGCTGCCTTGGCCTCCTGTTGTGTCCTCGTGGCATCAGTAGATGCAGACACTAGCACCGCTGTCGCATATGATTTGCGGCCACTTGAAAGCGGAAGCGGTGCTGATGCGGCCTTTCGCCTATCTGCAGCGAGTGGTGGTCGGATAATGGGAGCTGGGGGTAATCTCGCCTCCAGGCTCGCGAGACGTCCGTCTAGCATATTCCCTACTGCCTCCATAATTTGGCGCAAGTAAGCATCGCTGACGTCACCTGAACCGGGAGTGGGGGCAGTCTGCTTCGAAGCCGTCACCTGTCGCTTAGAGACACCCACCTGCGCCCGAAACTGGGCAAACTCGGCGCTCAGCTTAGCCACCTGCCCTGTCAGGCTTTCATTAGCAGCCTGAAGGCGAGCTACGTCCCCAATGAGGGTTTCGACGACCCCAGCAATTGCGGAGGAGGAGTCCTTAAGGGCCCTAACGAAGGTGCTCTTAAGGTTCCTAGATTTGGTAGCCACCTTTTGGATGATGGCCACCCCAGCATTTGCTGTCTCCTGCAAAGATATCGTTGTTTGGGGAACAGAACCCCTTTCCACTGGCTCTCGGATCTTCTGCAGGAGATCTGAAATCTCCTCCTCGGCTGCACTTTCGCCCTCCGCTCTAACCCGTCTATAGGCTTCTGCCTTCGAGAAGACAGAACCTGAAGGGGTAGAAATGGTCGTGCGTGACCTGCCTCGGCGGCTGCTTCCCACTTTAGGAGGTAGCATCTCCTGGGACGTGTCACTCTCCTCGTCCCTGGAGCGTCCGCGTTTTCTGCTGTCGCAGATTTCCACTTCTGTGGACTCCAGTACGTCCATAGTCGTGCTTGGGTTACCGTCATCCGACGGATGGGCGGACTTGGAACGCAATCGCTCCGATTTTCTTTTTTGGCTCCCAGCAGCCAAATTGACTTCTGGGAGCCCTACTGAAATAGGAGCCCCAAGTATGGGTTCCTCCTCGTTCGACGAGAAGTCGGTTCCCGGCTTCCCTATCTTACTCCTCTCTTTCTTGTCGTCTTTATTCATTTTATTTAAAAAGGTTTCCATAGTTAGACCCACGAGTGGGGGAGAATTAAAAGTCGACCCGGGCAGAGATCCCCCAATACCCGGGCAAGCGTAAATTTGTACCCAACTGAGGGGTCCGCAGGTGCCTCAGCTGGGAGTGTGCTTACGACTGAACTACCCATCAGCCATGCATCCCCTGGCCACACACCAGAACACGGGATTCGGGGTAATTTTTTAAAGAGGTTTTCTTCCTCGCATTCCGGGCGGCTAAGCCAAGACCCTCGCCCCCGATTTGTGTCGCGAGACATAACCACGACACTCCTTTCGGGATTACGATGTGACAACGGTGGCAGGAAGATTAAATCTTTCAATGCCTGCTCGGCGGCAGTGTGAGTACACACCGAGCCCGTTCTCCTTTCTCCACCATTGAGAGTGGAGAAACGCCGACCCATGAAAAGGTCCCACCATCATAATTTTTTATCGAGGTTTTCCTCCTCATTGCTCCGAAGAGCGAAGAGCCAACAGAGGAATCGACAAAAATGCCCGCTCTGTTGGACCAAGCCTCAACCGAATGGCCGAAGAAAATGGCCTCCTCTTCTTCGTGCTAGAATATTAGCCGTTGGCGGTGATATCCTCTTCCAAATGGCACAGGAAGAAACAGTGCCGTCGCCAACGTTACCAGGGTGCACCACGTGGAGGTTTTCTAGCCCAGCACCCCGTCCGTATAGACCACTAGGCCAACCGTGCAGTCAAGAAAAAAGAAAGTCAGTTTAGCTTCCAATGAAGAAAATATAATCTGATTGCAGTTACTAATTAAACTGACACAGGAAAACGTTGCTAAAAATATGTTGTTAAACGATATACGTAGCCAATGCTATTTAGGGTGATAGAAGGATTCCACAGATATTAGATCTGAAGTTTAGGCTTAGATAAAGTCACTTGCATAGAAACATACATGTGATAACTTAAAAACACTACAATTTCTTTTTGTTCCAGATATATAGGTATAAAAACATATAATTAGCTCTGATTTACTCTCTGATACACTATACCTAATTAGCGATGATACTGTACTCTTACAGTCAACGGTGGCCAGCCAACTACGAAGGAAATGTTATAGTGTCCAAGAGTGTGCGCAAACACAAGTTTACTCTCTGTCTCACAATCTGATGAGACGGCATTCTGACACGATCAGGAGGAGATTAGGTGCAAGAAAGATGGCTTTACGTGCTCTCCAAGACACGGGGCCAAGACCCCAACTTTCAAATTCCGAGTTGTCACTAAGCATTTTAAAACCAGAAAAACTTAATAACTCTTTTTCTGACCCAACCTGGGAATCGAACCCGAGACCTCTTGATCGGTAGTCGCATATGCTAACCATTAGACCAATGAGGTAGACAAAAACATGTAATGTCTAATTGTAAAGGATTAATTTAACAAAATAACCTGCTGTTTTGATAATACGGATTTTTCTTTTTCTCACACATTTCGCGTTCCCAATTACATTGTTTATAACAGTCCTTTTTCATCTCACAAAACTGTTCAGATGGAGAAGGTGTAGTTGTTGGTGCCGGTGTAGGTTTTAAACCTATAAATTCAATGTCATCAACAATGTCTTTGTCGCCATCGTACTCAAATGGATCCGACTCATTAGAGACCTCTCTAACCTGAAAAGACAGGTTAACATTGAACTGTTCCTGAATTGCCTGTAAAGTCAAAGATATTTTTGTTATTCAAACATTTTCGAATGAAGCAAATCAAATAAGAGGTTCTATTATTAGTCAGGCACATTTTTTTATTTAGTTCAAAATGGAAGGTACTCAATTGATTGGTATTTCATATTTTTGTTTTTGTGTGTGGTAAATTTTACTTGGCGTTACAGGTGTTTTTTATTTTTAGTTGATTCCATTGTTATCAGTTCAGGATGGAAATATTGTATCGTTTAAAAACTGAAAATGTTGTTTCTTGTGTGTATGTAGTTAACATCTATATTATACACTTTTGTAGTATAAAGTGGAACTAAACCTTAAAAATGATACGGTGTTTTGTAATTTGATTTGAATAGAATTTAAAAATGACTATTTTACTATTAACTCTAAGAGAGATTTTGAAAATATATACTTAGAAATATTAAAGTAAATGTAACACATAATATCTACTGAACAATAAATTACCACTATTGTCCCTCCCACTACGATCCCGGTTCCTTTACGAAGGGTGTGAAGAAGCGTCTCACTAGGTCGGCATATCGTGGGTCACCATACTGCATTGTTTTCATTCGCAGTGAGTATGGTGACCACCGTTCTTGGATTCTATTCATGCTTTCCATCAGGCAGAATAGAGTCACTTTAGTTGGCTTCTATAAAAAAAGTACAAAGTAGAGATGAAACAGTGTTGAATAAGTCATATTTAAACTTACAACATGCAACAAAGTTGCTATTAATAACAGAACTTCCATAGCCAATCACTTTATACTGGTCAGTGTCTATTCATGATACATCATATTGATACTAGTAAACTGATTACATTTCAAGGTATTAAGAATTATCTTTGAATTGTAAGATACGATGGTGTAAAAATAGCAATACACGAACAGTAGCAAATAAGAGGAACTCACTACATTTAAAGCATTGAAACTACTATCACAATTTCGTAGTTAAAGTAGTTTTGTAGTTAATGTTTGCTTGAGTAAAACAGAGAGTTGAGCAATTACTGTAGTCACTTATGTTTTCACATCGAGTGTTTGTTGTAGTATAAGTGGCAACTGAACTGACGGTTACTACAGCTGCTCTTTACGTACGTCTGCTTTCATTTTAAGGGGTAAGAGTTTGGCCTTCAGAAGGTTCTAGTCTGTTTATAGCCTGAGGTTGTTTCTAAACTTCTTAAGTCTACACTTAATCTGTAATCTGTAGGGCCTTGGTAGTTAGTTTAGTTAGGAGTTAGTTAGTTATTAGTTAGATTACCAAATTTTAGGTAAACCCCATGTATTGCTTTTTACATATGTTCCTTTTACATATATACTGATTTGCACAGGAAGGAAGAGCCGAATCGGGTATTTCGAGAGCGTATGTCTTCCTCCCGGTCCGCCAGACCCGGTAACGGGCCAGGTACCGCAAAAAACTCAGGCGCCGGAGATCGTTAAATGATCTCCGTCCTCCATAAGCGCAGGCCTGAGGGTGGCAGGTGAGGCCATCTTTCAACCTAACAGAAGTAGACCGGGATGGCGATACGAGCACTATGGACCACGCTCGCCTCTTTGGGGGCAGGAAGAAAAGGGAATATAGGGGTTTCCACACAGGGGGGACATCTACAAGCCGTAGGTGACCCGGGGTACGTCGGGGTTCCAGGGATTTCCTTACTAGGGTACACCTGGTTCCTCGGCTACTGGTACCTGAGACGGTGTGCGGTTTTTGATCGGTTCGAGTCCGACATAACCACTTTGCGGTGGTATTCGTGGTAATTGCCGCACAAAGAAGAAAAAAAGAGCGTATGTCTTCCACCCTTAAACGGTGGCTTCCAAGGTTAGCAGGTTTGTCGTGTAAAGCATTCGTCAAAACCCATATGCGACGAGTTATTGGCCAATACAAGCAATGCACTGGGCATCCACTCTAATGTAAGCCCTATTGCATTTCCTAATGGCTTTGTTATACATTGATTTTAAGGGCTCTATATCATGTGTGTTTGGCCACTTGCTTGAATGCAACAGCGTAGGTGCACTTGTGATTGAATACTGAAAATCTAAAATAATTTTCCTATTTTCTTTAATTTAAGTTATAACATGTTATAATGTGATGTCTATTGTACTACATACTGACACATTAATCTATGAATATTTTTTTTTTATCTTTTTATACTGTTTAAAATCTGTACTGTGTTTAAGAAATAAAAACTCCAGAAAGATGAAATTGATACTAGTGGCAGAAAGATCGCCATTTGAACTGTAGTGCAGGTCCATCAATTTATGTTATTTGGTGGTAATATTTAGAATAATTCATATCTTACTTAATTTAAGCACAGTGTGTAATATTATTAGAAATAGTTTTACACTCCATTATTAGTTAGACATGTATTAAAAGTTTTCGTAAACTGATATTTACACTAGTGTTAGCATTATGTGTTTAAATCTCTTCTGTTACAATTTACCAGTTCTCACACACGTAAAATTGTAGATCACAATCTTTAAAACATTTATCCTCATCTAATTTACAACTTAGATCTTCAATTTCAGGTGATTTTGTGGTGAGTGGTTTCGTGTGCTTATGAGCTTTCGGATCTTTTTCAGTTCTTTCATCTGAAAAATCTTCTATATTGTACCTCAAGTTGGTGTGTTTTTTATGTCGATTTATATGTGAAGAGTTATGTCCATTTGATTGTGTATTTAACTGAAAATTAATAATACATACTGTTATTAATTAATACTTTGAAATTATCATATTACAATGAAACAACTCCAACAGAATTTCCAAAGTATATTTGATTGTACGGCCATTTTGTTTCAGGTATATTTGAATATATCTAAACATTATGGTGGTGGTGCACTCCTAGCAGATTTTGGCGACGGCCAGTCTCAATCGTTATTGGGAACTCAGTGCCTACAGGAACAGAGACCAGTGTGTAGTTACACAGGAGATATTTCTAACCTAAAATGACAGCATCCGTGATGCCATGTTTCGTTGGTGAGTGCGAGACCGGAGGTCCATTGATGCAGGGTGACAGTTATCGTGGTAACTGTGTGGGCCCTACACTGTTACGATGATTGTCATGGCTTTTAGGCCCCCAAGTGGGGCGTGAAAAAGCATCTCACTAGGTCGTCATAGTGTAGGTCACCATACTGCATTGTCTGCATTTGCAATGAGTATGGTGACCACAACTCTTGGATTCTATTCATGCTTTCCATCAAGTTGAGTAGAGTCACTTCGACAGGCATATATAAAAAAAAGTGCACAAGCGTGTGCGCAAACAGAGGCACTCTATTCTGTCACTCTTATAATCCAATGGGATGGCCATCCGACGCGACCATTGAGAGATCAGGGGCAGGATCGACGGCTTTACATGCACTCCGAGAAACGGAAAGTATGGATTAGAAAATGTGAAGGATTAATATATGTAATTCAAAAAAAAAAAAAATTACATCAGTTTTAAAATTTTAAATAAAAAAATTGCTGCTTACGTACATAATACGTTTTCAAATCTTTGCAAATATATATTTAGATATAAGAGCACCTGTTAGGTCTGGACTACAAACGCCTGGGGGATTTTCCAAAGGTAGTTTTTTTAGATATAAAATTTACCTACATCAAATACTCAGAACAATTTTAAAACTGAAATTTCTTGGAGAAATACGAGAACCCTTTTTATTATTCAGTATCAAGTTAACACTTAATTTTGATTTAGCTGGAATAGTTTCTCAGAAAAAAAAGTATCTTTTTTTAAACGATTTAGAGTCAAATAAAATAAATAGTAAATTTTCTTTAAGCGTCCTCTCTTGGAGACTCAAATTCACCACAGGAACAGTTTTCATTAATTAAGTAAAGCTTGGATGGTGTATATTTTTGTTCGGTGCTGAAATGGAAGTTTGGCAACATAATTGGCAATGATAATGGCATCACACCATTTTATTTCAAGTTTTCTCTGAAAGACATTCAACTATCATCAGAGTTACATGCTGAAATTAAATGTCTTCTGTTTAGTCTTTATTATTCTCAATTTTATTTGAGGGAGCTGCAAGTTCACCGGTTTTATCTGATTATCATTTTCACTATGGAGCGACTGGCATCGCAGCTCCGCAACTCTGAGGATGAACTGAATTTGAAGGTTCAACTAGTTATTAGTATATTTGAGGACGTTGAATAACGATTGCCATAGATCTATATATATAAAAGAAAGTGGTGTTAGTTACACCACTTATAACTCAAGAATGGCTGAACAGATTTAGCTGAAAATTGGTGGGGAGGTAGCTTAGAACCAGGAGACGGACATAGGATACTTTTTATCCCGTTAGAACGCGTTTAAGTTAAAAAAAATCTGCTTATTTATTGCCTCTAAGGTGAAACAGAGTTCGCGGGGTAAGCTAGTAATAATATAAGAATGTCCTCGCAGACCGTCCGCGTGATGACGGATTAAGAATACATAGTGTTACCACCCCTATTCATCTCGTGAATGTCGTAAAAGGCGACTAAGGGAACAAAGTATATAAGACAACATAATTAAAAAGAAAAGGAAAACTTAGAACAAATTCCAACAAGTCTGACCAGCGTGGTATAGTAGGCCAAAACCTCCTTGATCACACAAATCACACAAAGATTTGTCCTGGGTGGGAATCGAACCCACGAGGCCCGCCAAGGATGTTTTTTACAACTGGGACCGATGGCTTAACGTGTTTGCCGAGGCATAAGCGTGAAACATAGTCATCTTCTGTGAGGCTGTTATTAAAAGTTTCTTGCAAAGAAAACCCAATAAACTATTGAACCAATCCCGAAATTGAACCCGAGATTTCTTGATTGGCATTCGAATACGTAAACCGGTAGACCAACGAAACAGTTGGATTTACAAACTGAATATACAATGAATAAATTTTTTTAATGCAATAGACGGATAACTAGTAGACGTGGATCACATAACGATATGTGAAATAAGATAAATGAAAAGTCATGATTATAAGATAAGAAATGAGTTTCTTCATCACAATTTCATTTACCACGTTACCAAAAGATGACTATACTAAAAATTAAAATAATTACAGACTTACGACGTATAACGCGATCATAAGGGTTATCAGAACCTTCATATTAACACCATTGTGAAATTATTATAGCTGAAACGAGTGATGATTACAAGGTTTTCAGTTGAATTTTTAATTACATAATTTCAAGGTGTATTGATCACCATGAAATCGATGATAGTAAGAAAGTTATCTATTATAAGAACACGAGAGCATTGAAAAGGTTTTTTTTCAACTAATCATCATCAATCATGAACAGCCTTTTACAGTCCACTGCTGGACATAGGCCTCTCCTTAGCAAGGAGGTTTTGGCCTACTATACCACGCTGGCCAGACGCGTTGCAATACGGTTTATTTCAAGTTTTCCTTCTCTTTGTAATGATGTTGTCTTGAATATTTTAGTTGCCTTTTACGACACCCATGGGATGAATAGGGATGGTAACACTATGTATTCTTAATCCGTCACCACACTGACTACTACTTCCTACTAATACAATTTATTTGTTTAAAACTACTTCTACTTTTTGTACAAAGGCGGACTTAATGCCACAAGGCATTCTCTTCCAGTCTACCTTCAGGTGGTGTAGACATTAGATGTAGTATGTGTAGAACTATCTGCAGATACAAGGAACGATGAAACTAGAGGATAGGGCATAGCCAAAACAAATTATTTGTTGATCGAAAATTTCGGTCGTGGTTTCAACATAAGAAACACAATTGTGGCTCGAGGTATTGAGGTAACGATGGAGAGTTGAGAAAAGAAAAAAGAGTAGTCAGAGCTCGTGAGCTGCGACGCTGGCGAATTGGGAGCTAATGCAACTGGAAACGTAAAGCAGACGCATGATAATACTAAATTAATTGCAAAAACGATAATTAATCAAAACTGCTATTAATGTTACAAAAAAATTGGTAGCTCTTTAGAACAGAAGTTGTATTCACTGTAATAAGTTTCATGAAATTTGATAAAAGTAAAGTTTATACATATAATATATACATCGTTTTAAGATTATGTAGTAAAAAGGACCTAAGTACAACAAAGTAGTCACCATATTTCACATTTAAATATTTTAAACTTTATCGCAATCATTGCAGAATAAGGCTTGGTTTCTTATGTTTTTTTTTATTAACTTTTATATACGTAACCATACTGATTAGCATAGAACGTCCTCGCCCTAAACAAATAGGAATAACTTGCCCACGAACTCATAATATTGAGATATTTTTTCACTGGAGTTGCTATCGAATGCTGATAGACAGAATTAGATTATTTTATGAGTAGAGTTTGGTTTCTTAACAAGTTGGATTACTGACTACGTTTTCGTGCTGCTTTGGCACAAAAAAGCAAATGGTAACAGTTAATATGAGAGGAATAAACTTCGAAACACTTGGGCCATAAAGTGATATCTATGCCTCACACAAAATTTGTATAAAAAATAATTAAGTTCTTTTTCAACAACTGATTGAAGTTACCGACACCCTATTCTTTCCTCCCTAATTTTTGAGGCAGCACTAAAAGGGTGCTAACGCACTGGTCTTGGTTTTGTATTGATTTTGGTTGCAGGTATCCTTATTCAGTTGTAGTTATTTCCTTAGTCAATGGACGCTTACCCATTACACTATTAGAAAGTTCTAAAATTTAGTGTACAGGAATTTCTTTTATCATCATCATCACCCTTTAACAGTCCATTGCTGGACATAGGCCCCTCCTTAGCAAGGAGGTTTTGGTATTGTTTTAAGTTTTGTTCTCTTAGCAGTAATATTGTCTTGCATATTTTGTTCCCTTAGTCGTCTTGTCAAGAATAGAGCTGGTGACAATCTGTATTCTTAATCCATCACCACATGAAGAATGAATTTCTTAAAGTAATGTATATTAACTATACCTTTTATTATGAGTTTCTGTACTTATTTAATACGTAATGAATTAATTGGTCTGTGTCTGGGTGTAATTTATTTATTTACGTCAGTTTATCAGCAGTCTGGTTACCATAGCAAAGGCTCTGCCTAATTTGGAATCAGACAGCTTGTGTGACATGTGTGAGGTTATGTATTTATACATTCATTAAGTTATATTCTATGTTGTTATGACTTTTAACTTTCTTTATACATAATAATCTATATTATACCTTCTAGAAAATATTGAAGAAAAGGCAGAAACATTATATTGCTGAAATATTCACAAGCCAGGTCTTGCTATAAACGTTACAATATATCTGTAAGAAGGTTTTTACGAGCGCATTACCATTCGCAAAAGCTATTAGTACCAATTCCACTTTCATGGGGATATCCTTATTTATGTTCATACAAAACGTTTATGGAGTGTCTTTTAGAGATTGGATTGTTGTTGCATAAGAAAGCATGTAAGTTAGTAATGGTTTGACAAGAAATAAAGACTTTTTTGTGGTTGAAGTCAGTGTTATTAAAATTATTGTTACTTGAACGTCATTCTTTGTGAGAAACTATCTATCGCTGGTACTGTTGGTTCTTCTATCATTACGGTGATAACTATTGCCAACATGCAATATTTCAAAAATGGCTGTGTTAGGCCAAGCATCTCATATTGGTTACATCACGATAACGTGGAAATTGATCTGAAAATTTCTAACCAAGATTTAGTTTAAAGAGTTCTAAGTCCTAGAAACTCAGATATAAAATATGGAAAGGTATAAGTTTATACCTATGTGAGAATGAAAATAATTTTTACAGTACAAATAATTTTTTTTTTGACAGTAGCCAGTCAAGTCAGATATTGTGGTTTCATAAGTTTTTTTTAGGTTACGAAACCCTAGAAAAATTCTTCAAAGATAATTTGAATTTGCTTTTAGCATTTAGAATCGACCTTTCCTGCAGCCTATTACTATCTGATTATCTTTATAAAAAGAAAACTAATTTTACCAATATTTTTCTATTTACGTTCCTGCCTACGCACGAAAATAATAAAAAAGAAAAAGTTTCTTATTGACCTTTAACAGTCAAGAATATGTACCAAACATGGATTATTTGTGACTAATATAAATTCAAATCAATCTATCACCTCATTGCTGAACGAAGGTCTCTCCTAAGAAATGTCAACCATCCCGGTTTTGGGTAATTCGCATCCATCCGCCGCCAAATAATATAAATTACTAATTTTTAAATGATACAATTCGATAGTACCAGAATATTTTTTTTTTTTTGGCGGTAGGTGCTAAAAAAGTAGACACATACTTAAAAATCAAAAACTTTATTTTAATTTAAATTTCTACATTTCCTGCAAAAATATTGCAAATACAAGTAAACTACGGTTTAACTGTACACAATTCACGTTTGCAACAGTGTATGTGGTAAATTATTGGACTTAACATCACCACCTTCTTCGCAAACAAATCAATGAGTGCTCCAAGGCTGTTGATGCTATTGAAACTAGGCATCGACGCAAAGCTCTTCTCTTTATGGGGGTCCCCGAAGCTGAAGGTGAAGAAAGCAGCAAAACCATAGCGGACATTATCCAAAACAAGCTGCAATTGAAGCACCTCCCTGAGGAATCATTTACCATCTGTCACAGGCTCGGAGCCCCCAACACTGAACATCACAGACCCATCCTGGTAAGGTTCCGTAGCGCGGATCTGCAGGCCTCTGTTTGGAGAGCGAAGACTGCACTCAAGGGTTCGTCGGTTTCAATACGAGAGTTTTTAACTAAAGTTAGGCAGTCAACGTTAACCAAAGCTAGGCTTCATTTTGGTGCTCATGCATGTTGGACACAGGATGGCGTTATAATAATTAAAGCACCTGATGGTGATCGTCACAAAATTAAATCTCTGGAAGAACTAATGCCCTTAATTGCCAAGTATCTCGGTGCTCCTAACGTACCGGTGTTCCAGGCACGGAGTGGAGCCGAAAAGACTGCCTCGTCCGGTCCACATAAGAACATAGTAGGCAGAGTTTAATTTGTTCGGCGTCATGAAACCTGTGTCATCCAACAATATCGTAACCTTGGACTCGCGTAGCCCGCTAGACGGTAGTCACTAGTATTGAGGCAAACACATCTTTTCTTCTCGCTCTGTTTTCTTTTTGCTTAGTAATTTACCCACAAACAGTGTTTAATTCGCCTCACATTTCATATTGATGATGTTACTTGTAAACAAATGTGACACTTCTCAAGTGACATTTAGTCTGGCGAGTTGCGTTCGGATACACACATGTAACGTTGCGTTTCACGTTTATTCTTTTTTTTGTTTTGTTATCTTAACCTATGTTTCCTATGTGTTTGCGATTATTGTTCTTATATTGTGTAGTGTGTGCTGGTGGGTGGTGCAGAGAATTTTTCTTACCTATTCACTGGGTGGGTTTAAATAGCACTATCTACTATCTTTAGGGATTATAGTGCATATAGTAATATTTATACATCTTTAATTCGCTGTACATTCTTATAAAATATATAGTTTAAATTGTTTTAAAACCGATGACTTCTGATAACGACGACTCTTGTAGTTCTGTCTATGAGCCTGCATTCTCCAGTGATGAAGACAGCTTCGCTTCTTTACCTGAGACTTTGGGCGATCGCTTGCGAAACATACTTAACCAGCAATCGAAACATTTACTAAATGTGTGTCACATTAATTCACAGAGTATTCCAAACCACTTTGGGGACTTGACAGAAGCTTTCACTGACACGAACGTCCATGCCGTTCTGATCTCTGAGAGTTGGCTCAAACCTAACCTCGCCTCCACATCTTATTCTCTCTCTGGTTACATTCTGGTACGCAACGACCGAATTGATAGGAGAGGTGGTGGGGTAGCTATTTATATCCACAGTTCTCTACAACACAAAATTTTAGCTTCTTCTCCTGCCTCCTACTCTGCTGATTCTGAATACCTTTTCCTCGAGGTGAATGTCAAGGGAACCAAGATGGTCCTGGGTGTCGTTTATTGTCCTCCCTCTGTCGATTATTTCTCCAGCCTGGAAACAGTGCTGGAATCTTTAGGGTCAGATTATACACATCATGTCATCATGGGAGATTTTAATACTGATCTTACCCACCAATCCTCACGTTCTTGTAAACTCCTACAGATAATCGAATCAGCCGGCATGCAAGTCTTACCTCTTCAACCGACTCACCACAATAATCTGGGGAAAGATACATTGCTTGATTTGATCGTCACATCTAACCCAACGCTCGCCCGTAAACACGGTCAACTTCCTGCACCCGGTTTTTCAAACCATGACCTCATTTTCCTTTCGTATACCCTGAAACCTCCTAAACATCCTCCCAGAGTATTGCACCGGCGTTGTTTTGGTCGCTTGAATGTGGACAGGCTACGTGGTGATGCTTCAGGAATCAACTGGGATAAATTTAATGCGGCTTCCACCTTGGACGATAAAGTTGAAGCTTTCAATAACGCGGTTAGTAGCTTATAACAGACACATGCACCTATTAAAAAAATCAAGCTCAAGAGACCACCTGCACCCTGAATGACAAGGGACATTCTTTTAGCTATGGGGCGAAGGGATAGGGCTTTCTGTAGATATAGGAGGGATCGCACAGATGAAAAATGAAATCTGTACAAATGAGCAAGGAACCGATGTAACCAGACGATACGCAATGCTAAACGCCGCTTTATTTTAGACAACCTTGCCTATTCCTCCCCTGCCGATACCTGGAAATTCCTTGGAAGCCTGGGTATTTGTAAGCAGACATGTACTCACCAACCGATGACGGTTAGTTTGAACGACATTAATTTACATTTCTCTACTTCTACTTATTTGGATCCCCTAACTAAGCATCGTACTGTCAATTACCTGGCGAGGTTAATTTCTCCTACTATTAACTCTTTTCAATTTGTTCCAGTTACGCAGGATCCAACGCTGTGGGTTACGATCAAATTAGCAGACGCATGATCATAAATATACTTGACCAGCTTCTCCCCGCCATTACCCACATCATTAATCATTCCTTACATTCTGGCACTTTCCCCTCACTTTGGCGTAAAGCTTACATCATTCCTCTACCTAAGATCACAAATCCTGTTCTGCCCAATCACTTCAGACCGATATCCATCCTTCCATTCCTCTCCAAAGTTCTTGAAACCTGTGTGCATAAGCAGCTCTCTGACTTCATTTGCAAAAATGATTTATTAAGCCCATTTCAATCCGGTTTTAGGCCTGGCTACAGCACCACCACTGCCTTACTCAAGGTGACTGGTGATATCAGAGCAGCTTTGGAGGATAAAAAAGTGACGGTCTTAGTTTTGGTTGATTACTCAAACGCCTTTAACACCGTCAGTCACGATATTCTCTTATCCATCCTCTCCTATCTAGCGATCTCGCCCGAAGCACTGGAATGGTTCTCATCTTGTCTTCAGGGACGCCAGCAGTCCGTTCATGTGGATGATCTCTCCTCTGATTGATGCGATGTCGACTCTGGTGTCCCTCAAGGCGGCATACTCTCTCCTCTGCTTTTCTCTTTGTTTATTAACCTCTTAACTCTTGAACTTCGTAGTGCGTATCATCTGTATGCTGACGACTTGCAACTGTACGCTCAAGCCAGCGTTGAAGACATAGCAACAGCAATCGATTTCATTAACACAGATCTTAAAGCTATGCAAAACTGGTCGGAGAGGTTTGGGTTATCTGTGAACCCGACAAAGTGTCAGGCAATAATTATCGGCAGCAGCCGTTTGATGACCCGAGTCAACCTTGAGGTGCTGCCCAAAATTACTTTAAATGGTGCCACTATACTCATTTGTGCAACAGTGAAATACCTAGGCTTACAACTTGATTGTACACTGAACTGGCGTGATCAAGTTACATACGTGTGCCAGAGGGTTACTGGAATCCTGAGAACACTATACCGCCTGAAAAACTTCCTTCCCGTGAAAACTAAGGCAACGCTCATGCAATCTCTAATCTTCCCTCTGATCGACTATGTTGACGTGTGCTATTACGACCTGAATGCAGATCTCCTCAACAAGCTAGAACGTCTTCTCAATAACTGCATTCGATTTACCTTTAACCTTCGTAAGTACGATCATATCTCCAGTTTCCGGACCCAGCTCACATGGCTACCTATTCGTCAACGCAGAAAATTGCGTACACTCTCATTACTATATTCTTTTCTCAATTCCCCATCCCCTCCCACTTATTTAACGTCACAAATTCAATTATTGAGCAATAACCATAATAGAAATCTACGTTCGGCTAATAATCTCCTTCTACTCTGTCCTTCTCACTCCACTGAGTTTGTCGGTTCTTCGTTCTTCGTGCAGGCTATCCTTTCTTGGAACGCGCTTCCCCTCGAAGTCAGGATGGCTAAAAGTCGCGACTCGTTTAGGGTTCGGGTGAAGAAGCTTCTGCTGGCTGAAATGGCGAAGTCTTAGTTTACCACCTGGTATTAGTATATCTTATAGTGGTAATATGTATGCACGTATGTATATGAGTTGTGTGTATGTGTATTATATATGTATGTATGTATGTTTTATATATTTATGTGTTTATGTAAGTATATTTACTTATTATTGGTCTATCTGGTCTATATATACTTCTCTGGCAAGTGCACCTATCTCATATCTTCTCTGCATCACCCAATCGGTTGACTGGCAGAAAATGCCTTAGGCATTAAGTCCGCCGATGCATGTATTTGTGCATAAAGTTAAAAATAAATAAATAAATAAATAATATGTACATACATATTTAAATTGAATTTCATAATATATTTATTTGATTTACGGTAGTACAAATCATTTGTGTTGTCACATAAGTAAATAATCCAATGTAATAGGTATGTAAAACTACTAAAGTAGTTACATCAACGTACTCACTTTTCTTTGTAATTCTTTAATTTTTTAACCTAAGCAACGTGAAAAATTGTAATAATTATAAAATAAACTGACTACGCGTGTAAGATATTTTTTTCCTATCCTGGTAACACTAGACTAACGTGAACTTAGGTTGCCCGACTACTTTGCGTACGCTCGCTCGTACGGTAGATGTGACTTTGTATTTACTTGTGACGAATTCCACATGCAGCACAAATAAAAATATACGACAGCGCTATCTAGTGAAGATACATCGAACTACGAAGTACGAATATTCTAATGAACTACGAAGGAACTACTAATCTTGTATCGCGAAATAGAGATTCGCGTGGCAATTAGCATATATACAACATCCCAACATCAACCGTTGGACCGCGGCCCGCCAGGCATGATCACCTTGAGTGGTCGGAGGATCCTACCTTTGTGTCGAAGGGACATAAAACCTGTTCCTCTACATACTTTTCTGTTTCATCCTATTGAATTGTATATATATTATGTATATATAATTTTATTATGTATTGACTTGATAAACTGTCCATGTCTAGGCCAGAAGCCCATACAAAGTGGTTGATTTCCTTTAATCAGTTAAAGCTAAATACAGAGCTTTTAACGTAAATATTTAGAGCATATATTAATAAAGTAATGACAAATTAAATTTCAGACTAGTGGATACTTTGATCAGCTTAGTAAAACATAAACAAACGATTGGTACGATATCGTTTAGTCACAGCGAATACACAGTGTATGTTAGCTTTACCTGCCTATATAAATTTAAATACAAGAGTAATCTAATATAGATAAAATATTGGCTACCAAATCATTTCATTAAATTGCAAATTTGTATAAATATCTGGGAAAGGTAACAATTTATTTATAAGTAAACTCGTAAAAAGTTTGAGATCAAACTATTTTTTTTCTTTTGATACTAATATTTAAAAATGGGTATTATGTACTTAATATATTGTTATAATCATTAAGAAATATTTAAATATGCTGGATTGACGTCAAGAAGTTTATCTGCTATTACTATAGTCGTCAAAATGACTCTGTTTACCCCTTCAAGGACGAAAGAGGAATATATGTGTAGAAACGAAAATATCGTTCAATGTAAATTAATTTATAATCAATATTGTCTTTACATGCTTAATGTAAATAGTTGTTGCCAATGTAAATAGTTGATTAGTCAGATGTTAGTCGAGTTTTTATAAAAAAAATAAGTTTAAAAGAAGAAGAAAAGTTTAAGAGTACGTACCATTGGCTAAGTTAAACCACTATTTTTCATACACAGCAACCTACTTTGAAAAAATTAGAACGAGATCGACACAGTCCTTGTAAGACAGTACCTATATCTGAAAAGTTATTATTCTCAAATGGCAACATAAAACTACAATGCCAAGGAGGGGTCTCCTCTATTAGGTAGAGTTATGTCATTGACACAACTCTGCCTAATAGGGGTACAAGTAGAAATTTTCATGACAAAATCTTAAATAGAATAAACCAGCTACTGTTCAAAAGTATGATATACTCTGACACACTAACATCGTTGATAGCAAAGCCTTCTCCACAAAGTGGCCCCTAGTAGCACTGCTTTGTACTTTTCTATTGTCTAGAGCCCTCTGTGCAACTACAAAGAAAATTTTATTTTTAAAACGCTTATAACCGCGAACTTATTTCGCTGGAAGTGTCATTTTAAATTGACAAGTTCATTGTAAGTTTACTGACTATAACTTATTTGTATCATTTCACTAAATTTTTTGGAGATAAGTTTGATTAAATACGAACACTAGATTTCAGCTGACAGAGCCAGCTACAGACACGCTGATTTCAGCGAAAAACGACCGCCTTGACCGCGGCAGTACTACCCTCTCGCAGAAGATTAACCTGAAGCGACAATATCTGTGTTGTCGTGTCTTATTGATGAGTGCGAGACCGAGAGCTCATTGTCCCAGGGGTGACAGTCATGCCTTTTACGTTCCCAAGTAGGATGTGAAAAAGTATCTCACTAGGCCGCCATATTGTTTGTCACTATACTGCATTATCTGCATTTGCAAGAAGTGTGGTAACCACAACTCTTGGATTCTATTCATTCTTTCTTTTTTTACCTTATGCTTTCATACATCAGGCAGAGTAGAATCACTTTGGCAGGCTGTGAATACAGAAAAAAAACAAATTGTTTTAACGAATAGCTGGGAATCAGTACGTATAGAAGACATAAACTTACCTAGATAGATTTTTGATTAAGTTTCTAAAGTTTTGAACCTAATTTACAGACCGACATGGGTCTATTAAGGGCGGGTTACAGTAGAGCTATTCTGCAGATCTACCAAGTTATTATTCATTTATAAATACGAGTAAATAAATACATGTGCTCAGTTATAATAATGTTTAAAAGATAACAAACAGTTAACAAATATATATACTTTTGGATTACGTTCCAAAGTTACAAATACTTATAAACAAAATCTTTAACTATCCGTTCCATACTTTTAAACAAGAAAAAATTTCTTAATCAATTTTCTACAATAGTTCGTCGAGCTACTGTTTCCTTCATTTTCTTTCTACTGTCACATCCAGTTATTTTTGTTATCTCATACACTTGTCGTTTCCGGTTTGAGAGTAAACTAAGCGCTTGTTACTAAAGCGACGATGGCAGTGCGCTATGGACTTGTCACTTTGTAATGTACTACGTTGGACAAAAGGGCGTTTATGTTACACAATTTTTAGAACAGACCTTTGATATTATTTTTTCATAAAAAACAATTATAGTTAAAGTTATTCCAAAAAACTATTTAACTTTTTTTTTTTTATAGATTTACACAAAAGAATTTTAAATCTACTTGCATTATATTGTAAACCAAATAACTATTGATTTGTATACAAATTTACTGAAAACTGTTACGATAATGTACTCCTACCTGATTTCGGCTACAGTGACCAGTCTTAATAGAGCCAGCCAATTACGCAGAAGATATCATAATGTACAAGAGTGTGCGTAAACACAAGTGCACTCTCTGTTCCTTCACTCTCATAATCTGATGGAATGATTATCCGACACGATCGGTGAGAGATCAGGCACAAAACAGACGATTTTGCGTGCACTTTGAGGCACTGGAGTTAACTTCCATATTCTAGGCTGTTATTAAGTATTACTGTAATTAGAAAAACTCAATTTAACTTTTTGACCCGACCCGGGAATCTGACCTGAGGCTTTTTGATCGATAGTGGCATACACTAACAGTTAGACCAACGAAGCAGTTGTGCAACGAAGCAGTAGCAACGAAAACTGTTGTAAGAAGTATCCAGCACACAGGGTGGGTCGTGCTTAGATGACCTTTAAACTTTCTAGGCCCTAACCTGGTTCCCCGGATACTCACGAAAGCTT
Organism: Hypercompe scribonia; assembly: GCA_949316085.1. Taxonomy (NCBI): domain Eukaryota; kingdom Metazoa; phylum Arthropoda; class Insecta; order Lepidoptera; family Erebidae; genus Hypercompe; species Hypercompe scribonia. The sequence goes on along the minus strand of OX438992.1, from coordinate 6,653,368 downwards.
GCGGTTTTTAATCTGTTCGAGTTCAAAATAACTACCTGGTGGTGTGGTGGGTGTTACCTGAGGATATTTCCACACAGATAAAAAGGGCTAAGTAACCTATTATCAAAGGCTTTTCATGCCTTTGACTTCAGTATCTATGTTGATACCGTTTAAAAGCCTACCTAATTCAATTATTACACACAAGTACGTAATTAAAATTTATTATCGTATTGGGATTCAACCATTACTTATCTGTATTATCTTGTCAGTCATGTATTACAGTACAGTAAGGACAAGGACGCAATCTGTGTGATTGTCGTGGGAATAATTCATCACTTATGTAGTGATTTTGATCGATTGATAAATTTTAACTTATAATCGGCGGGAGATTTAACTGTGATGAGTATTAGATAAAACTGTTCCTTTGTGTTAGATACAAAATATCAGTAAAATATATTCATATACTTATGTAGATGTGTTGATAGGAGGTAAAAAACTGATGAGTAAATAATTAAAACTTGTTTTTTTCATTAAATGTAGCCAACAGTTATTTGGGAGAATACTTTTGGTAACAAAAGTTAAATCGTAACAAATATTTTTTTTATATAAAATAATACATAGGGTAGGCCAAGAATACGTTAACATTTGAATCTAACATCCCGCGCAAAAATGTTACGGGTGTTCTTGGGACCGATGCTATTTAAATTTCAACAAGATGGAGCCACTTGTCACAGGTCCGATGAGTCCCTGCCGGTGGTCAAAGATATGTTTCCAGAGAAGCTGATTTCCAGACGTGGCGACATTCCATGGCCACCCATAAGTCCAGATCTATCACCAGCAGATTTCTTTTTATGGGGCTATTTGAAGAACCGTGTCTACATCAATAAATCAAATACATTACGTCAACTAAAAGAAAAATCAGTAAAGAGATGTCGGCAATCTCGGTGCTCGCTTTGAAGAGTGCAAACGTCAAAACGGTGGTCATTTAGATGACGTAATTGTTAAAAAAAAATCCAACTAATTAACTTACTTGTAAGTAAACAATTTTTATAATATATCAAAATGTTTTTATTAATACATTTTTTTTCAAATATTAACTAATTCGTGGCCCATCCTATATGATGTACTCCTAGCCAATTGATTCCACGGCAACCAGTCTCAACGAAGACCAGCCATCTACGCAGAAGGTATTATATTGCACAAGTGTATACGCAAATATACGAGTAGGTGCACTCTCTGTTCACTCACTCTCTAAATCCATTGGGGCGGTCATCCAATACGACCTATGAAAGACCATCGCAAGACCGACGGCTTCCGGGGCATGACAGTTTACACCCCAACTTCCAAACTCTGGCCTGTTAGTAAGTATTCTTATAATCAGGCAAACTCAATAATATGTTTTTTGACCCGACCTGGGAACCGAAGCCAAGTCCTGTTGATCACCAGTCGCATGCTTCAACAGTTACATCAACTATGAAAAATGTATCAACAACATGAATATTTTTAATAAGTTTTAATATGAAAGTTTTTAATAAGTTGTCATAAATAATGAAAAACAATCTAACGACATAGATTACAATTAATGATGTCAAGAACTAGTGAAATATTTTTAAAGCAGTGGAGATATCGCGTAAAACAAACACAAAAAAGCAATTAAATAAGAACTGAATGCCAATATTTTCGGTAACTACATACTTTATGATACAACACTGAATGTTGAATACCATTTGTAATAACCGTAAATTTTACACCACGAATAGTAACTTGCACGGGACTCAAAAGAAAATAAAAAAGCAAGTCTACTAAATCTTGCGCTTATAAAACAATAGTTGTACAGTATGCGACAGATTTCCAATAATGATAAAAGACAGATGTCAAATGAGATTTTATCTATATTCACTATTGTCCTGAAAGCGGTTCTGAAAGTCAAAGGTTTAAAGACTCCAGTTTTTGTTGTCTTAAAAATTTGGTAAACATTCCCAGACCATATTAAATAGATTAATTTTGAAAATGTTTTCTTATATTAAACAGAAAGGGACATAAAGATACTAACGACTACGAAGTATATGGAATGTATTCATACGTGACGTGCAATACGAAAGCATGAATCAATCAATAACCTTTAACGGTCCACTGCTGGACATAAGAATGAATAATTTATCTGAAATTAGTCCTACAAGTTATACACACTTTTAAAGCTTTAGTTTGTGTATTAGCATGTAAACCCAAAAGACGTCTGGCTATTAGCCGTAACACTGAAAGACACTTATAATATAATCATCGTCATCATCATCTTAACCAAAAGACATCCACTGTTGGACATAAGTTCTCCACAACAGCTGGTCCCGTGCTGCCTGCATCTTTACCAGATCGTTGGACCACCTTGTGGGGTGCTCACCAACGCTGCGTTTCCCCACCCGCTGCCACTTAAGTTTAGCAATTTTACTGGCAACATCGGTGACCCTGATTCGTCTGTGGATCTTCTCATTCCTGATTGTGAATTGTGATGGTGACTTCTTATCAAGCCTATAGTGAGTGACCACGTTTCTGAGCCGTCAGTCATCACTGGCAACACACACTGATTAAAGACTTTTGTCTTGAGACACTGCAGTATTAAAGACGAGAAAACATTACGTAGCTTCCCAAATACTGCCTGACCTAGCTGGATTCGACAATTGACCTCTTTTTAAAAATTGGACCTACCTAACTCGATAGTTTGTCCTACTTATAATACATCTCTGTGCAAAGAAATGCCATTCTTTAACATGGACCAAAAGCTTATATGAAGTGTCTATCAATAAATTAGGTAGTTCTTATCACACAATGTCCTTTTTAGTTCACTCATGACGTATTTACATACATACAACATACATGTATTTACATACAAACACATACGCGCTGTCAAACAAAACCACTGACAAATGTCTGTGATTTACAAAGCGACGACCCTTATGTTACAACAAACTTTTAAGACCACGGAACAAATGTACGCAATTGACAACTCCCAAGTTTTGATAGAATACCATTTGTCATGGTATGTTTTTAAATGTATTGCGGATTTGGTGGATTAAATGGGTCTCATTCATCTTGGTTGTTCGGAATTGCCTTTTGGAATTATGATTTTCGAAATCTTGGTCGATTATTTTATCTTTGTTTATTAGCTGGGGAATATTAATATTTAGTTCACACATTCTAATAAATAGCAACGTATTTGTAAAGCGTGCTTAGGCACAAACTTTTCACTCAATAAAAAAAGTGTTTCAAGAGCACAGACGTTATGAAAAAAGGGTTTTAATATATTCGTATATAGGTAACTAACTGTTACTCGTAATTTTATTCACTTTGTCTTACCAATATCTTTCTATTGTTTTTTCGATTTATTTCTGAACCTGTAAAATTGGCAAAATTATCAAGTTTATTCATTTCATTTTTATTATAATTAAAAATAATTAGTTCCTTCTTGTGTTCAAAGACAAATAAAGTGTACTATATAGTCTTTACAATTTTAAAACTTATAACTATGATGTATATAATGTTATACCGAGATATTGAAATATGATATTTATCAATCAAATATCATACAACTTAACAAATATCTGTTTACAAATACAAACACTCTTAAGTTCGTATTTCAAAGATAATGATACATATATCAAATTGAATTGTCACATAATTTTCAAATACAGAACATTTATGTGATCTTACACTGATATTTGATAGTTAATAAGCAACATTCACAGTAAGCATTAAGACATTTCAGACATATTTCCGAAAACTTTACAGTAATATAATATAATATATTTTAGTCCTAAAAGGCTCCTGCGTCGTTCAATCTCGAAAACAAACGAGTCACAGTTAGCTAAACGAAGTTAGAACTTTGTGATAAAATTGCCTTTTGGGACTTAAATGGGTCTTCAGGCCAAACAGGGATAGTAGCAAGGCTTATCCCGAATATTCCAAATTAGATTTGGACCTTTCACAATTGAGTATACCATGATCAAAGTGAAAAATATTTGTATTCCAAACTATATAATGTGTATAAAATGTTTTCGATAAGCTGTGAATCGTCCGTATACTGAATAATATAATGTATCACATTCATATAATTGTCTGATATACGGATACAAATACACACAAACTATGAAATATTTATACGAGTACATTGCAAAATTATAAATATTTTTATACAATTTGGTTGAATTTCACAAAAGGTGTAGAGCATGTAGCTGATAACTATTTACGGGATTTAAGAATTCAGTTTGTTAATAAATATTTAAAAACAAAATAAAATATATTTATTACTATTTATGTTATTAAATATTTCATCAGCCTTTTTCAATCCACTGCTGGACATAGGCCTCTTCTTAGCAAGGAGGTTTTGGCCTACTATTCCACGCTGGCCAGACGGGTTGGCACCACCCCGCCGTAAACCTCGGTGGGGTGACGGCCCGAGGGGGTTTCCACACGTTAAAAAAAAAAAGGGTTTGTTCCAAGTTTTCCTTCTCTTTGTAATGATGTTGTCTTGCATACTTTGTTCCCTTAGTCGCCCTTTACGACACCCACGGGATGAATAACGGTAGTAATACTATGTATTCTTAATCCTTCACCACACGGACAGGTATGCCAAATATTTACCTATTATTATATCTTCAATGTTACTCTTCTTATCGTTAAATAATTGCAATTTCAGACAGTCATACTTCTGCTGACTTATGGTGTTCTGTAGAACAGCTTAATAAGCAAGAGTGTGGCTGTCTCCATGTTGTGAATTACAATATACTTTGACTCACATTGGGTATGTCCAATCTTAGTCACAGTTAATTTCATCACTTTTTTAATATTGCGTCGTGAAGAAGAGATAAATAAAAGGAACATATGTAAATTTCAAATATTATTTTCATGTTTAAGTTGGTCAAGTGTTTTATCCTTTCCTCTAGCCCACTTAAGACATATTTTACCCCCTCTTCTGCCACATCCGTGCCTCTTTCCTTTATTTAGGGTCGGTCCTCCTCGTATTCTAGCACCAAGACAGACGATCTTGGGTTATCGCTATATCTAAGTTTGCCCGCACCAGATCGTTGGGAACGGTTGCCCATCACGTGGCCTGTGGTCTTCCTTTACCCTTTTTTATGTCCAGGATAGCTAGGGTAGTTTTTGTGGCGTTATATTTGTCCTATTTCATTATATGCCCTCAGGTTAACACATCGCAGACGATTTTCCACCACCTTATCTACTATGGGTGCGATTTTGAAAGATTCTCTAATGTTCCGTATCTTATTGAGTCTTGTGACTCTGCTGCCTGCCTATCGTAGCATTTTCATTTCATTCGTGTGCATTTGGTCAAGTGGTCATGTTCATTTCAAACAAATTTCATTATATATTTGAACTTCTAGTTTGAAAACTATTAATATGAGATAAGATTTTGAACTTTCTTTTAAATCAACACATAAACTTTAAATTTGGAATTTAGAATCGAAAACAAAAGCGTATCTGCAATTGCATTTATTCATTACTTAATACATAAATCATTAGGTTATAGAAAGGAACGGAATGATATCAAAAACAATGTGTAAAAATGCAAGTCACGCACACAGTTTTCTTATCGCAAACATTGACGTGATCTAATTGTCACAATGTAAGCCATGACAACAAATATGTGGGCTCAGAGTCATATTGGAAAAGCTTAGAGCACTGTATGTGTGCATGCAAAAATTGCTTTGAATGGAGATGTAATTGCCGAATCTGAGTGAAAGGACTTATTATTGAAAAAAAAATGATATGTAAATATCACTATTATCACCACAATATGGTGTAATACACACGTATACTCACACAACCAAATGCGTGAACACAGTCACCACATTTACTAGAACTACGTTCTTTTATATGGGTTTCTTTTTATTCCAAATATTTATATTAAGGTGCCGTTAAAAAATTGATAGAATTTTTCTGTTTCTATTTAATAAACTAACTAAAATATATTTACTTCGTTAGTTCATCAAGTCTGTCATAAAGTAACAATGAGCAAGATTAAATCTTGGTTGAAGCAATACAATCCTTTAAGCTGTTAATTAAAAAAACTGAAACTATCTCTTGTAAGTGTATAAAGAACCAAATTGATTTTGGAAACAGTAAGACGACACCTAATTTTACAATACAGGAAATATGTGGCAAGATTTACATTTTAATATATGTCGACCTAAAAGCAAACAAGGTTATTAAGCCAGAACGTGGAAATCATTAATTTACGACCTTATTTTACCTCTAGAAGAATTTAAAAAAAAAAACAAGGAAATTTATAAATAGAACAACAAAAGAATATAATATTCTTCTATTGTATTCGAATAAAGTGCCTTACAACCATGGAGCACGAAGTTTCTCTTTGTTGAAAAATTTTCCAAAAAGTTATGCTTGTTTGTTTAGGACATGGGTGTTCTTCGCAAATCAATGTGGGAGCCGAGAGCGAGGCGTATAAACAAAAAAGTTTTATGTAAAAGTTTATCCAACGCCAAATTTCATGTTTAACTTTGAAGGTCAAAAGGTCATGCATATTGCGTGCAACCTTTTAAATGATATGAATTAGTCAGAAGAGTAGCTTAATCTTATCGTTTATTTCGGCCTAACATTTATCTAACTTTGATATTATCATCCGCTAACGCGTAGGTTAACACATTGCAAAGTATTTGGTTCTTTTTAAAGACAACACCCACACTAAGAATAAATCCTGTGTTGTAGGGGACTTTACAATTATACAAGAAACGGATACAAAGAACACAGACTCAGAACGACAATTTGTGGATCACACAAAGTGTTGCTCCATGGGGGGGTTTGAATCCACAACACTCAGCGCAGTAGAGGCGTGGTGACTGCTTAAACCACTAGGCCAACAGTGCAGTCGAAGCAATCCTAGCCAGATCAGCCTATAGACGGGTGACCATTCTTATTCAATAACTAGTTGATAATAAAAACTTTGATACATCACCGTTTCATTAATAAATTTTATCCGGGACATTAAGGGCCGTAGTACAAAAATATGTTCAGAGCATCACATTAAGCGACGTCATAAAATGTCACACGTGACGTCATTAATACAATCATTACATCACAGCGCGCAAAATGGCGGACACGTTAATTCTCGCAGATTAATGTGACAGCTGAGGTTTCAGCGTCCAACGAAAATAATTAAAACACATTTTAATTGCATTTCAATTGCACGTGATAAAATTAATTATGCCTGTCATCAATCTTTGTAATGTTTAAATTATGATGATTTTATAATTCATGATTTGGTGGTATTTAAACTTTGACTGCACGGTTATCCTAGTGGCTTAAGCGGTCAGCACGACGCTCTCGGGACAACACTTTGTGTAATCTATAAATTGTTGTACCGAGTCTGGGTGTTCTTTGTGTCCGTTTCTTGTATGTCAACAAAAGTCCTCCACGATACAGAAATTATTCCCAGTGAGGGAGTTGTCATTTTAAAAAAAAAATTGTTGCTACCTCAACAAGTGACGATAAAATTTATATTCTAATGAGAACACGTGAATTCTGTATATTTGTGCTTTTGACTAAAAGCTTCAGACAGGCAAACAAAAAATTATGAGATTGCACATACACCACCACGAAAATCCGACACCCTGAAAATTCGATAATTAGCATTTGATTATAATTATGTATAAATAATTCTTTTATTTCCACTTAATAATTGTAAATTTATCCTACCGTTGGGTTCGTTATTACTTTTCTAAGATTATTTTATTTTATTTACATACCCGCATAGGTACTAGATATAGAAGAGCTGGTGTACAATACTGGTGTATATTAAGCCTGACGTATGACTTGTGCCACCTGTCAAAAGGAGAACTCACTTTAAAGAGATAGCAGCGGCTGCACGACCAGGGTACTGAAAACTCTTAAGTCTTGTTAGAAGGTGTAATCACTTACCTTAAGTGTAAATGTGAATTCACTTATAAGTACATTATAAAAAAAAACAAAACATTTATTAACACAGTAGTGACACAATTGAACCCTCCAACGTTTTTCACGTCTGTGTGTCGAGTACAGCAACAATCGGTCGTTGGATTTGTCTGACGCGGCAAGTCGCCATGTAGCCCTTTGTAACTTTTTCATTTCAACGTAGAGCCCGTGTTGACGTAAGTTTGTGAAACGTTGGAAAATTCAACGTCAATTTGCGTTGTGACATTGCTTGAAACGTGTGATATTTTCAAGGGATAAAATATTTTATGCTCGGAGTAAAAAGTTTCGAAGTTTTAATGCTTTTCTTGTTTTTATGAGAACAATTCAACAGATAGAAAATTCAGATATGTTTAGTTCAGAAATTAATAAAACTTAAATAATATTTTGTTATTTTATATGAAGTTATGAAGAGTATTTCATAAATAGTTTAGTATCATAGACAAGCAAAACGTTGATGTGATAAACCATGAGAAATATCTTATGTAAAGCGTATTTTTTTAAATAAAAAACAACACCCATACTGGAAATAATTTACATACAAGAAATACAAGAAACGGACACAGAACACTCAGACTCAGAACAACAATTTGTAGACCACACAAAGTGTTGTCCCATGTGGGGTTTAAACCAGCGCAGTAGAGAACGGCAACTGCTTAAACCACTAGGCCAATCGTGCAGTCGCTACCTTTGATTAAAATTATATTTCATGAAAACATGACCAAGACCTAAATCAGAAGACACAAGTTTATATAAAATTGACCTTATAATATTTAAAGATCCCACAATTATTCCAAAAGCCGTGAAATCAATTTGGAAAAGGGTTAAAATATTTTTTCTGTTAAACAAATATCGTAAAAGCAATCATGCCCATAATGTATACGGGTGATAAGCAAACAAATCAGTTGACGTAAATACTGGGTATCACGCTTAGTCGTGTACACACACCAATGAAAAGCAAACAAACAGAGACCGTCGGCAATTTGATATTAAGAACCTCTTTTTCGTAAAATTTATTTCAGTTTTTCGCAGATTTCTTTTAACAACTGAAATCAATTTTACCTTAGGTTACAGGATATTTAATTTAAAATTAAATTTTGTAATATATAATAATATAAGTTATAATACACCTACATACATGTAGGCAGAGGCATATTAAACGATTTTTTCACCAGTGTTTTGGTCTCACATAGTAATCCATTGATGCAGGGGTGACAGTTTTCGTGTTGTGTGTACAATACAATGCCACGATGACTGTCACGCCTTTTAAGTCCACAAACGAGGCGTGAAAAAGCATCTTACTATACCACCATAGAGTGGGTTACCATACTGCACTGTCTGCATTCGCAATGAGTATAGTGACCACAACTCTTAGATTCTATTCATGCTTTCCATCAGGTAAAGTAGAGTCAGTTTGGCAGGCTCATAAAATAAAAAGAATAATTAAAAAATGTGGCAAGCCTATTGCCGCTAATTGAAATATTTTGTTTGCCAGAACCTCGTCTGTAGATCCGCAGGTGCTTCACTTGCAAGTGAAGTTGCCATGAAGCCCTAAGTTCTTAGTGGGAACCCTGTGCACCACTATGCAAGCGACAATGATAGCAATATATATAGAGCTGATTGCAATAGTTAATAAACTAAATTGTTATCTAACTAACCATATAGACACAGGACATTTTCACATTTGTATTTTTATTTTCACATAATTTGTTCGTAATATACACTACTGGAAAAAATTAAAGGATCAAAAAAAAAATCCAAATTTTTGGGCAGTTTTCAACAGGTCGTAACTTCGAGAGAAATGGTCGCACAGGAAATAAACAAAAAGGAAATTGTAGCTCCAAGTGTCTAGTTTTTGGGATTGAACTTTAAAATTTTATAGCCTCCGCGGTTTTTGAGTAATCGGAGAAAAACCAGCAACAAAAAAATTTTCAAAATTTTTTTTGTTTTTCTTTTTGGTCTACGGACGTGGAAAAAATTTTTTTAGCTTAACCACTATAAGGATCGGACACCTTGTTTATTTAGCTTTAATTTTTTTTTTATACACCCTGATACGCCCACTTCTCGCCGAGATATCGGTTTTCAAATGGAAAAGGATCCTTTTGTCTTTGATTATCGATATCTCTACAAACAATGATCGCACAGAAATTTAAAGGTGGATTTCAAGAATTTCAATAAATTTTTCTTAATGAATGGCCATTGCTTTTCCAAAAAAATTTTTTTTCTTTTTGTCACATGAATTTGAAAATGCAACAAAAAAAGGGCTTTTGGTGGTTTTTTAGAAAATCAAGCGCTGGATCGAAAATATTGAGGAAACCACTAATGTTAAGTGTACCTTTTACAGTTCAATATGTTCACAAAAACCCTACAAAAAACCAAATTAATCCAGCCAGCCGTTTTTTTGTTTTAATCGATCGAATTATTGAAAAAATTAAAGGATCACGTTTTTTGCTCTAAAAAGCTTATAATTTTTAAAAATGAGAAAAAAATTGTTTTGCCGAGCTTTACCCACATTTTTGTTCCAGAAAGTGTTTAAATTAAAAGAAAAAAATGTTTTTCCTCAACAAGTTAAAGAAATTCAAAAAACCATCGCCTAATCATTTTTATCGCGTTTCCGCCGGTGTATTCCTTGATTCTTCTGATCTCCTTTTAATTAAATTAAAAAAAAAGTTAATACCCCCGATCGAATTTCGATCTTTTTCATACGCTTTTTGGTGATTGTTTTTTTTTACTTTTCGTGAATCCTTAGCAGATCTCTTAACTCGACAGTTTTTTCCAAAACTAATCCCTTTGCGCTAAAAGAATTTTTTTTCAATATTTTTGCTGAAACTTGGAAATTTCTTACTTTTTTGATTTCCAATCATGGTTAGACGATATTTATCGGAGGTGGAAGTTGCTCGGTTAGTGATTCTTATTGACGAAGGTTACAGTCAACATGCAGTTGCATGCAGCACACACACACACACGCACACTATCACACACTCACGCTAACTCACACACACTCACACACACTCACACACACTCACACATGGTCACACACACACGCACTCATACTCACACACACACGCACTCATACTCACACACACACACGGAAGCGTAAATCCGACCGCGCGACCTCCACGTGGTACGTTTCGGATAACGCTAATGCCAGAAGTAGGAATTATTTAAACACTTTCTGGAACAAAAATGTGGGGAAAGCTCGGAAAAATATTTATTTCTCATTTTTAAAAATTACGAGTGTTTTAGAGCAGATAACGTGATCCTTTAATTTTTTCAATAATTCGATCGAGTGAAACAAAAAAACGGCTGGCTGGATTAATTTAGTTTTTTGTAGGGTTTTTGTGGACATATTGAACTGTAAAAGGCACACTTAACATTAGTGGTTTCCTCAATATTTTCGATCCAGCGCTTGATTTTCTAAAAAACCACCAAAAGCCCTTTTTTTGTTGCATTTTCAAATTCATGTGACAAAAAGAAAAAAAATTTTTTCGGAAAAGCAATGGCCATTTGTTAAGAAAAATTTATTGAAATTCTTGAAATCCACCTTTAAATTTCTGTGCGATCATTGTTTGTAGAGATATCGATAATCAAAGACAAAAGGATCCTTTTCCATTTGAAAACCGATATCTCGGCGAGAAGTGGGCGTATCAGGGTGTATAAAAAAAAAAATTAAAGCTAAATAAACAAGGTATCCGATCCTTATAGTGATTAAGCTAAAAAAATTTTTTCCACGTCCGTAGACCAAAAAGAAAAACAAAAAAAATTTTGAAATTTTTTTTGTTGCTGGTTTCTCTCCGATTACTCAAAAACCGCGGAGGCTATAAAATTTTGAAGTTCAATCCCAAAAACTAGACACTTGGAGCTACAATTTCCTTTTTGTTTATTTCCTGTGCGACCATTTCTCTCGAAGTTACGACCTGTTGAAAACTGCCCAAAAATTTGGAATTTTTTTTTGATCCTTTAATTTTTTCCAGTAGTGTATAATACAATATTAACAACAATAACATTTACAATATTAGCCTTTCTCAAATAAAATAATAAACGATAGAATACAATAATGTATTTTAAGTAACCAGCTTCGAAACTTTACAATCCTTCTTGTTTGTGTTGTTTTACAAATAAACGAAAACTTTGTCGAATTTTAAAGTTTCATAAACAAACCGTTTCATTTTATTGTTTAGGCGTAGTTTGTGATTTTTAAAATATGAAAATCTTGTTACGTGATTGTGGAGGTTTTAAAGGTATTTTTGTCTTATTTAACTATCTAATAACTATAGGAGAGTATATTTCGACACATTACGGCCCAAGGTCCATAATATATTTCACTGAGTGGTTACAAAGATTACAAAGGTTCATTATGATACACTGCAACAAAAATATTCTGAACATAGCTTTTGGGAGAAACGATAGCATACATGAATATGATCATTTATACTGAATAAAATTGCATTCATAGCATTAGAATATTTTTAATTCCTTTTTATATATATCAATGTTTGGCTGTTTCAAATCTTATAACGACAACATAACCAATTACAGCTCTCATTGAACCGTTTTCTTATTGCTTTAAAGGTATTAGCTCCTCCACACGTTGCTAAGTTGAATCAATTTAGAATTAAGATTATGAATGCACACACACAGAATACTTTAAATTATATAGTGAATTGTATTAGAAATTATACGGTTAATATTACATTGAGGAATGATAAAAGGCCGTTAAAATAATTACAAAATAACATTGTTTCGAAATTTTTAATTCATTTTTTTTTTAACGTGTGGAAACCCCTCGGGCCGTCACCCCACCGGGGTTTACGGCGGGGTGGTGTGTCGGAATCGGACCGACTAAAACCACACGGTGTGCCACTCTGCGCCTGAGATAGGAGGGATACGGGAACCGCTGTTATTACGACATCCAGATCCCTCCTAGCGCCTGCCCGAAACTGCGGGCACCATCTATGGGTAAACTCTCTATTTTAGGCGACGAACGGCACACGCGGACGTCGCCTCCTCGCGGCTGGCCATTATAGCGGGTAGAGGGGAAAACCCGTCCCGTCCACCCGCGGCCACACTTAAGGCGGCATGAGGCGCTGGTATGCGCGCCTCCGCCGCCCGGTTCGCCGGCGGCGAATTGGGTCCGAGTGGATATCGTCCTCCCGGGCCTTCTCCGACGCCTCCTTCCGCGAAATTACGTCTTCGCAGAAGGTTGCGACCGCAGTAAAACAACTGTCGCTACCGGCCATGGAGCGTATGACGGCCGGTAGCGAGAGATCTCCTCCAATAACTGCAGTGAGGACCCCACGCTGCGCCGCCCAGGCGGAACAAACCGCTAGCGTGTGCTGAGCCGAGTCCTCACTGCAGTCGCAGTGGTAACAGGCGGGACTCAATTCCCTCCTGGCGACCGAGTGCAGATACTTCCCGAAGCAACCATGCCCGGAAAGAACCTGCGTCAGTCGGAAGGAAAGGGTCCCGTGCTGCCGCCCTGCCCACTCGGCGATGACCGGCCGGAGAGCCTCCACGAGGGCGAAGCCAGCACGTGGAGTCTCCAACCGGAACGACCAACGAGCCATCGTGACTCGACGAGCGGCCTCATGCCACTCGCGTATCTCCTTGGGCGGGGGCCGTATGCCGCTACCCGCCCGGAAGTCAGCCGTCCGCTGATAAACTTCGGTGAGCACTTCCGCCTCCAAATCCCACGGGGGAGTTCCGGCCAAGGCGCACGCCGCCTCCGTCGATACGGTGCGGTAGCCGCGTATGGCTCTAACCGCCAATATCCTCTGAGGGCGCCAGAGGCGAGCCCTATTCTGGGCGGTCAGGGTCGCCGTCCACACCGGTGCACCATATAGCGCCATTGACCGAACAACCCCCGTGTATAGCCGTCTCGTCGCGACGCTGGCTCCACCCAAATTGGGCAAAAGTCGCCCAAGAGCAGAGGCAGCGCCGACCAGCTTTGGAGTAAGCTGTCGGAAGTGCTCGTCGAAGAGCCACCTGCCGTCGAGGATCAGGCCCAGATACTTCATCTGGGCCTTAATCGGTACGAGGACCGAATTGACTACGATGGAGGCGCCGGGGGGTGGACCACGACGGGGCCCATGAAACAAAAGGGCTTCCGTTTTGTCTAGGGCCACCCGTAAACCCAGCGCCTCAATGCGCCCGACCACCGAAGAGACTCCCACGGTGGCCAGGCGCGCCGCCTCTTGAAAGTTCACCCCCCGGGCCGTGACCAATGTGTCATCGGCGTAACAAATTACGCCCAGCCCGGGGGGAAGACGACCTCGAAGGGCCCAGTCGTATCCCACATTCCACAGGAGTGGTCCGAGGACGGACCCCTGCGGAACACCGCACGACATGGGCCGCCGCCTTAGAATACCATCTTGGTCCTCGTACACGACGGTACGCTCCTCAAGATAGTCTGCCACAAGCCGCCTCAGGCACTCTGGCACCCCGTGGTAGTGGAGTGCTTCCCTGATGCAGCTAAATGGCAGACTATTAAATGCGTTGGCGATGTCCAACGACACCGCCAACAGCACGCTGCCACAGCTCACCGCCTCTTCGGTAACGGCCCTCAGGCGCAACACAGCATCGACTGTCGAACGCCCCGCTCGAAAACCGAATTGGGCGTCCGACAGATCGGGGCCCACCTCGCAGAGGTGCCGGACGATGCGAGCAGAGAGTATCCTCTCAAAAAGTTTGCCCGCCTCGTCCAGCAATACGATGGGCCTATAGGCCGCCACCGATTCGGCTGGCCGTCCCGGCTTCCTCAATAAGACCAGCTTCCCGCTTTTCCAGCACTCAGGGAAGCGTCCGGACACCAAGCTAGCGTCCAGGACCTCCCTGAGACAGTCCGACATGTGTTCGAGGGCTCGGGCCAGCACTCGGGCAGGTATCCCGTCTGGCCCGGGGGCGGTGTTCTTAGAGCGGATCCGTAGAACAACCGCCCCTATCTCCGATTCCCTGACGGGCGGCACACTGCCTTCGTCGTCCCCGACCAAAAAGACCATTGATGGCGGCGTGTGCTCCGCCCGCTGTGGGAAAAGGCCCTCGAGCACTTCTTGCAAGCAAGGAAGCTGGGCTGGAGGGTCTCTGTAAGGGGGGGGCCCGACGTGCGGAGCTTTTGTCGTGCCGCACGATAAGGGCGACCCCAGGGGTCACGATCGAGACCCTCCAGCATCTCCTTACGCTTAATTTCTTTGGCGCGGCTAATGGCCAGCTTCAAAGTTTTCCTCGCCTCTCGGTACTCCTCATAAAGCTGGCCCTCCTCGCCGTTTACGCGGTGTCGCCGCCGACTACGGGTGTAGGACCTCCGGGCACGAGTACAGGCCGCACGGAGGTCCGCCAACTCCTGGGACCACCAGTAAACCTCCTTCCGTGGAGGCCGACAACCTCGGATGCGGGGCATGGCCGCATCACAGATCTGCGTAATCGCATCGAGGAAGCGACCAGCCCCCATGTCGACCTCCTGGGTCGGAGCCTGCGGAGACAGCCAGGAGTGAATAATGGCTGCCTCCTCTAGTAGGTCCCTATTCAGTTTGGCTACAGCCCACCGCGGAAAGCGAGAAGAAAGCCGCGCCGCGTGACCCCTACTGGAGTCCTGGGTCCGGGAGAGCTCAAATCGGATGTAAAGGTGATCCGAGAGCGTCTCAACCTCTTGCAGGACACGCCAGTTCCTTACTCGTGCGGCGAGGGCAGGGGTAGCGAATGAAAGGTCCACTATCGAACCCCCCTGCTGTCGCACGCACGTGTTGGTGGAGCCTCTGTTTAATAAACAGAGGCCCACTGAGGCCGCCCACTCCTCTACGGCCTCACCCCTTGCGTCCGTCCTGGGAGAACCCCAAGCAATGGACTTTGCGTTGAAGTCCCCCAGCACAAGGACGTGCCCAGACGTTAGTCGCCGCATCGAGGTCTCCAAGCTATTAAGGAAAACCTCGAAGTCGCTCAAACTCCGGTTGGGGGAGAAGTATACACCATATATGGTGATCCCCCCCCACTCAGCAGCAACATATCCAGTGCCCTTGTCTCTTAGCGACAAGGGCGGGGAATGAGCCGCCGTGGAGCCGACGACTGCCACGGAGCCGTCCCGGTCACCCAACCAGTTTGGACGGGGAGGAACATAATAGGGCTCCGCGGCTACGGCAACACCAATCGACCATTGTGCCATGGTTTGCAGGAAAAGGTCCTGCGCCGCAGCACAGTGGTTCAGGTTCGTCTGGACTAGGAGGCTGGAGATTCGATCCATTACTGGATCATTTCTACAGCCCCCTCCATAGGCGACGACGTTGACGCACGAACTACATCGGAGGCAGCTTGGGCCGACTGGCTAGCCTCCGACGTTTGCCGAAAACTGCGGAAAGACTTGCAGCTCCCCTGTCCCATCTGATGATTGGCAGGCCTATTGCCCGCCGCACACTTTGGGCAGTGAGGGACGGCAGAGCACTCTGCTGCGTTGTGTCCCGGTTGACCGCAGCGGAAACACAATCCACTGCAGTCAAAACAACTATCGCACTTGATGCGAGTGTGTCCCGTGGCCAGGCATTTGAAGCACCTCATCGGTCTCGCCGCCAGAACTGTGACTCTGGCGTTCACGAAACCGACGAGGATCTTGCCAGCATCGCCTATAATCTTAGCTGACGCCACAGGACAACTGATCCACGTCGCACCAAGGCCTCCCGGACCGGGACGGATGGTGCCAACTCTGATGTTGTCCGCGTTGCACCCAGTTTTCTCTTGAATCGCAACGCGGACATCCTCAACCGTCACGGAGTCGTCCAGACCTGAGATACGCAATTCCGCACATTTGGTAGGCCTGGCGATCTTTACACCATCCGTAACAGAAAAAATACTCCGCAGCTTTTCGGCAAAAGCATCCGCCGTCTTTGTACCTTCAGCCCCAGGGAACTCCAGTACTCTTGTTCCCGTTTGGGCGAGGCGCATTTTGACACCTACAGTCCCAAATTGATTGGCGAGACTATCCCGGGCCTTCTTGAATACGGCCGCATAGGATAGCCCGCCGTTTGCCGCCTCCGGTAATATAGTGATCACTACAGCCGCGGTCTTTGGCATCTGTAGCTTACGCGGCTTCTTTTGGGTGGCCACTGCCACTGACGGCGACTGAGGAGTAGAGGCTACTTGTTGGGTAGCCTTCTTACCCTTTCGAGACTTCTTGACCGACTCAACTACCTGCCACCCATCGTTTGAGGGAGCAGAAGTAGCGGGGCCAGATGTAGGTGTCGGAGTGGGAAGCGGAGGGAACTCAGCCCTCGTCTTTGCTATAACCTTAAGGGCAGGTTTGGAAGCAGCCGACTTTGCCACAGTCTTATTTACCGCCACCTTTGCTGCTCTAGCTGTTTTCGCAGCAGCCACAGGGGCGGACGTAAGTGTTGCCGCCGCATACGACACACGACCACCTGCAACGGGAAGCGGAGCCGGTGGCGTCGTCTTTGATCGGTTGATCTTCGCCCCATCCGCTGCGAGTGGCGGCCGAATTACGGGGGCTGGAGGTAGCCTCGCCTCAAGGCCCGCGAGACGTCCGTCCAACATACGCCCCACTACGTCAAGTATTTGGCGCAGATGGGCATCAGAGACGTCGCCAGAACCGTGACTGGGGATAGACCGATCTTTAACCCGGCCCTGTTGTTCAGGGTGGTGGGCCCGAAAGTGAGCAAATTGATTGCTCAGCTCAGCCACCTGGCCCGTCAAACGGTCATTAGCCGTCTGCAGGCGAGCTACATCCCCAATGAGGGTGGTAACAACCTCTGCAATGGCAGAGGAGGAGTCCTTAAGGGCCCTAACAAACGGACCCTTAAGGTTTGTAGATTTTGTGGCCACCTTGTTAATGACGGCCACAGCTACATTCGCTCTCTCCTGTAGGGACACCGGTGCCTGGGTTGCCAAATTATCCACTGCTGGCGCTCGAATTTTTTGTAGGAGATCCACAATTTCCTCCTCCACCACAGATTCGCCCTCCGCTCTAAAGCGCCTGTAGGCTGCCGCTTTAGTGAACACGGAGCCTGAGGGAACCGAAACCCGAGTGCGTGACCTCCCTCTGTGGCTACTAGCCACTTTAGGAGGCAGCCACTCCTGTGAAGTTTCTCCTTCGTCGTCTGTGGAGCGTCCGCATTTCCGATTGTCGCGAATCTCTACCTCCATTACTTCCAGCGCCTCAATTGATGCGCTAGAGTCACCTCTATCTGTTGGAATAACGGATTTCGAACGTAGTCGATCCGATCTTCTTCGGCTCCCTGAAGTAAGATTAGCTTCTGAGAGCGAGATAGGCGTCATACGTTCCTCCTCATTGGTTGAGAAGTCGTCCGTCTTCCTAGGCTTACCTTTCTGATTCTTGTCCTTCTTTTCTTCATCTTTTTTCTTGTAATTTTTGTTTGTTTCAATTTCCATAATTATTCCCACGCGTGGGGGAGAAATAAAAGTCGACCCGGGCAGAGATCCCCCAATACCCGGGCAAGCGTAAATTTGTGCCCAACCGAGGGGTCCGCAGGTGCCTCGGCTGGGAGTGCGCTTGCGACTGAACTACCCATCAGCCATGCATTCCCTGGCCACGCACCAGAACACGGGATTCGGGGTAATTTTTTTTTATAGAGGTTTTCTTCCTCGCAGTCCGGGCGGTTAAGCCAAAACCCTCGCCCCCGATTGGAGTCGCGAGACTCCAACTTGGGACTACGATATGTCGACGGCGGCAGGGAGACGATGTGCCCTGATGCCTGCTCGGTGGCAGTGTAAGTGCACACCGAGCCCGTCCTACTTTTTCCACCGCTGAGCGGAAGAACTCCGACCCTAGAAAGGGTCCCACCATCGTGATTTTTTACCGAGGTTTTCCTCCTCATTGCTCCGAAGAGCGAAGAGCCAACAGAGGAATCGACAAATATGGGCATATTTCTCTGGCTCTGTTGGACCAAGTCTCGGCCGAATTGCCGAAGAAAATGGCTTCCTCTTGGTGCTAGAATATTAGCCGCTGGCAGTGATGAACACCATCGCCAACGTTACCAGGGTGCACCACGTGGAGATTTTCTAGCCCAGCACCCCGCTGTACACAGGCCTTCCCCCAAGGTTCTCCACAACAGCCAGACCCGTGCCGCCCGTATCCAGTGGCTTCCCGCGACCTTCGCCAGGTCGTCGGACCACCTTGCGGGGGCCCATCAACGCTGCGTTTCCCAATATGCGGTCACCACTCTTGAACTTTAAAATCCCATCGATCATCGTTTCTTTTTTAATTTTTAATTAATAAACGTAAATCCTCTGTCACATAGTAAAACATGTAATTGTACAACGCAAGCGTACACCGCAGTTACTACGCTCTCATCAAATTTGCATCATTACATTTCAACCACTTTTATTATAAATCAGTGAATAATTTGTGTTCATACGATGTACGTGTCACTCATTTAATTAACGAGTTATCAATAAATCTCAGTGTAGCATGTCAGCGCCTATGATTTCAATCAATCAAGCTTTCCAAAAGTTTTTTTTCGATACTAGAAGCCTGACAAAGTGACTCTACTTTGCCTGATGTACAGGACGAATAGAATCCAAGAGTTGTGGTCACCATACTCATTGCAGATGCGGACAATGCAGTATGGTGACTCACACACACACTATAGCGGCCTAGTGATATGCGTTTTCATACCCCGCTTGGGGACATAAAAGGCGTGACAGTCATCGTGGCAGTGTAACGCTTACACAGTTACCACGATAACTGTCACTCCTTTTTTTTTAACGTGTGGAAACCCCCTCGGGCCGTTACCCCACCGTGGTTTACGGCGGGGTGGTGTGTCGGAATCGGACCGACTAAAACCACACGGTGTGCCACTCTGCGCCTGACATAGGAGGGATCCGGGAACAGCTGCTATTACGACATCCAGATCCCTCCTAGCGCCTGCCCGCTAACGCGGACACCATCTGTGGGTAAACTCTCTATTTCAGGCGAGGTATGGCATACGCGGACGCCGCCTCCTCGCGGTTGGCCATTATAGCGGATGAAGGGGAAAACTCGTCCCGTCCACCCACGTCCACACTCAAGGCGGCATGAGGCGCTGGTACGCGCGCCTCCGCCGCCCGATTCGCCCGCGCCGAGTTGGGTCCGAGTGGAGATCGTCCTCCCGGGCCTTCTCCGCCGCCTCCTTCCGCGAAATTACGTCTTCGCAGAAGGTTACGACCGTGGTAAAATAACTGTCGCTACCGACCATGGAGCGTATGACGGCCGGTAGCGAAAGATTGTCTCCAATAACTGCAGTGAGGACCCAACTAAACTAAATTTAGTAAGATTAAAACCTTTTCTTTGCGTTCCTCATTGGTTATATGTTTTGTGTTGGTAATATAAAACAAACACTTAATCTAGTACACGAAATTATGTGTAAAATATAGAGTTCACCCGAAAATAGTGACCGAGTTGTCCTGCGTAGTTGAATGGAATGAGTAGGGGTACACTCTATATTCTTAATCCGTAACCACACACATAATCTTGTTATTAATTATTATTATTGAATTTATTTAATTACTATTATGTAATAATATAATCATTCAAAATAAATATAATCGTTCTTTGTTCATGCTGCAGCATACGTATTTAGGGCTCACAAGAATTTTGTCTTTATAGTTCTTAAAGTATCGATTGATCCCTCTGATACTTGTCATTAGTGTTATTTTAGAACTTACGAGATGCAGTTTTAGTCTGAATTTTAATAGTTATCATGTTTTTTACTTCATTTGTGATATAAACTAACACTTAAAAAACGAAAATACTGATGATATAGAATAAAAAGAAGAGAAGGTTGGTAGGTTAAAACCTTCTCGCTAAAGAGAGGTCTATATCAGGTAGAGGACTACTAAAGGATGTTGATGATGGTGATGGTAATTTTTACTCTACTTTTCACTGAGTACAGTATAAGTTTGGGCAGTCAGTCCCATGTGTGACAAATCTTATTTTGTACCCAATGAAATGTCAGAAACAGCCTTTACATTGAATCTAATTTATCAAAGCCCTTATAAATCTCTCTCAATAAATTTAATACCATGTGTAATAGATTCATATTTACTTGCTCTTACAACCCAATATAAACGTATCCATAACGGTTTGTCAGAGCAAATAAGGTATGTTTACCTTTATTTGAGTTACAAGTAATCTAAGTTCAAATATTAGAGACGATTAAGTTGTAAGCAAATAGTAAGCCTAAGAAGTCATTGTAAGTTTCAATTAGTTGCTGCATAAGTTATTTATTAGTAAGATACGACATATGTCATATAAAAAAGTGGAATTTATGGACAAATGAATATCTCATAATTTCAGTCATAAATTTCTACGCTTACAAATTCAATTGACAATAATCAGCTTCACAAGCTTCCTCGCATACTCTTCAACATCAACATTGTCAACAGCCACTGCTGGACACTGACCTATCCTTAGCAAGAAGGTTTTGGCCTACAACCACACTGGCCAGATTTTTTTTTATTTTAAAAGCCTGCCAAAGTGACTCCACTTTGCCTGATGGAAAGCATGAATACAATCCTTGAGTTGTGGTCACCATACTCATTCCCACACTATGACGGCCTTGTAAAGTGATTTTTCACGCCTCGCTTGGGGACGTAAAAGGCATGACAGTCATCGTGGCATTGTATTACACACACTTACAACGACAACCGTCACCCCTGCATCAATGGGCCTCCGGTCTTGCACTCACTGACGAAACACGACAGCACGGATGCTGTCGCTTTAAGTTGATCTTCTGTGGGAGGGTAGTACTGCCTCGGTCGAGCCGACCCGTTCGTGCTGAAATCAACGAGTCTCTACTACCTATAAGATGGGTTTTTTTTCTGTTTGCAATGATATTCCCCTGCATAGTTTGTTTCCTACACTCTGTATTCTTAATCCGACCCACACAGAGAATATACTGTCAATTGTCATTAAATATATCTTTATGTTAAGTTATCACACTGTGTAATCACTAATTTATACAATATTAACAATCTTATTCTAATGTACAGTTTAGGTCATTCTTAATTTGATTAGTTTTTAAATTAGTGTTATTGTCAAAAATCTATGAAATTAAACTGAAGATGAAATCAGAAGTAACAATATTATTTCGCCTGCCAAATATCACAGCCATATATCAAAGAACAGCTTGACCAACTGTTCGCTGACTAATAAATCCCGGCAAACTCCAAAAAAATCTTGCGAACAAGAATAACTGCATCTGTAAAATCTGTGTGAGATATAAATCATTTCCTATAAGATCCTATCGGATGAAGAACCCATGTCACTGTACGTTCGCTATGTGGGTAACAGATTATAGAACAAATTGCTTTTACGGACCCTTGCGGGGTTTGAGGGCGTGAATTCTAGTATTGTGTTTCTAAGAATAAAATCGGTACCTTCAGATGTGGGGTAACAAATTTTCTTGCAAAGTTGTCACACATGTCACAGTTTCTTGATTACAGACATCTATTCTTTAAAATAGACACAATTCTTACTGTTTATCAGAAATTCATGTTGAGATTGTTCGGCTACCAGAAAGAAATTGTTA
The DNA here is from genome assembly GCA_949316085.1 of Hypercompe scribonia. Taxonomy (NCBI): domain Eukaryota; kingdom Metazoa; phylum Arthropoda; class Insecta; order Lepidoptera; family Erebidae; genus Hypercompe; species Hypercompe scribonia. The sequence continues at coordinate 6,630,887 of OX438992.1, read as the reverse complement.
GTGCTTTTAAAAGTAGCTGTATAACCCACTAGCTGACCCAGCGAACTTTGAACCACAAAACATTCTAGGGCACCACCAAAACGCATACAAGAAAAATCATTCAAATCAGTCCAGCCGTTTAGGATAAATTCAGTGACATACACACACAGTAGAATTATATATCTAAAGATAAGAATAAAGTGTGTTTCATATCAAAATATAAGGAACGCTATATCAGAAATTCATACCTTTTATTCTATGCAGAAATTATTTATGTTTTAAACATATAAGCACATACAGAAGTGAATAGAATGCCAAATATCATATCAACCTATCGCAGTCAGCCAGTCTCTCCAATCACATGACACTTAATTATATTCTTGGTTTTTCGAATTAAATGTATACTTTATAATCACAAATAATAATTATATCCATTCTAAGCATTTACACCATTAAGTCGTCTCACTGAACTTGTCAGAAGTCAGAACACCCCCAATTTCAAAAGAACTCAAATAAGAATAATAAATAACTAAGCCTCATTAACTGTTAATTTTTTGTTCTCACTTCATTTGCAGAGAGAGATGTTTTTAAAGAAATTCTACGTTGCAGTAGCGACCCTTGTCAGTGTAATGAGCCACCCCAATCCACCCTATTATGCTTTGGTAGGACTCGCAGACTTTTTTATTTAGATTTTGCTTATGCTGACCGGGCAGAAAATTGGCAGCTAGACAGTTTTTGCCGCCTTAACAATGATTGCTTTTCGTAATAGTGTTGGTATTTCTCTATTCTGGCTATTGACATCATGATCACTTATCTACTCTATTATAAAACTGATGTTGACTCAGTATATTCTAGTTTTATATTCCTCTGTGGCACGACACCACAATGTCTATACATGAAAATTAAGGTAACTACTATAGCTTTCTTCGTTATGTTTCGAATTACATCAAATTTTGACAAATCTTACTTGAAGGTTGGTACTTCTGAACCTTGGTGTATAAATGGCATTATTAGCGCCATCTCTACGCTAGTCCCGGGACTTATTGAACGATGTGCTACGATACAGATCTAGTTGAAAGAAATTATAATCATAGATAATATTCTAATATTTATTATATTCTTTCCTACAGCTTTTTCTGGACAATACGTTATATAAATATTTCTGTGTATATTTTACACATGATAATGAATGAAGCAAAGTAAACATGACATAATAATTGAATTTTTTTTAGACACCCATTTCACCTCTTGACATTTGGCACAGTTGAAGACTTAATATCAGCAGGCGTAGTAGGCCTGAAAATTGTATATTAAACTTAATATTGGAACAAACTATTTAGAATAACCAAAGCACAAAAATCACTAAAACAATTACAAAAGAGGAATCTCTTTAAGAAGCTAAATGGATTTTTAACTAGCTCTCAAACATAGAAAAACTGAATCAAAAATTTCGATTAGAAAGCTATAAGTCTGTAGCTTTGTAGCTGTCTGCAGACGTACGATAAACTTGATTTAGTGATTTTGCTTAATTCTAGGATTTAGGATACTCGGTCCTTAACAAGGTCATCTGTGACTAGGTCTTTGGGTTTCACTAAGTAAACCTTACACTTCTTCATATACGAAATAGTTTTTAATCTTCACGTGAGAATCGGTTATTTAATAACTTTGTAAGCTTTAACATCATCAGCAACAGCCTGATAGTCTACTGCTAGACATAAGCCTATCCTTAAAAATGAGATTTTGGTTTTGTGAACTATTGCTGGCTAGACGAGCTGGTACAGGATTTGTTTTAAGTTTTCCTACTCTTCACAGTGACTATATTCACGTGTATTTCGCTCCCCTACATCTTGCTTCCTTGTAAACAAGATGAATAGAGGTCGTGATGCTCCGTATTGCTAATCCATCACCAAATGGACAAATCCGTCATCATATGTTCAATCCATTACCACTCGTACACTTCTAAGTAATTTAATAAAATAATAAGTAATTACGTTGGTTTAAATGGTGTTCTTGTAAACTTAATGCTGTCCAACCGCCATGTTAGTAGTTTCTTAGGTCGTAGTACTTTGACTTTTTGCGTCGTTCTAGGACTGTAACAATAGCAGTGTTTTATAAAATTATTGTTATAATCTTAATTTAAGCATAAGTCTTAAGCTTAAGTCGTTAAGATTACAAAAAAATGTCATTTTAGCTCTAATTTATTTACTTATTTTTTTTAGACTTATTGCACTTGTTGTACAAAGGCGGACTTAATGCATCGACATTCTCTCCTAATCAGCCTTCAGTTGATGTAGTAATAAGAGATGGTAGGTACAAAGTTGAGGTTATAAATGTACTTTAAGTATATATGACATATATGAACTTACTGCTAAATAAATAATAAATGCACAATATATAGAAACATACACATACTTAAATTTAATATTTTATGATAAACAGTCTGGTATTAAAGTTGTGACTGTTCTACCAACTCATTCCGAAGAAGTTCGCAATCTTTCGTTTTGAATGTAAGGCGGTTTGTGGACATTCTGAGCGCATTCCAGAACAGAATTGACTGCACATAGAAGGAAGAATTGATGAAATTGGAGGTGTGAGGGTGACATAGAATGAGCAATTTGTTTGTTGATCAAAGATTTCGGTCGTGACTAGAACATAAGAAACGGAAGTGAAGTGACGAGGTATTCGGGTGACGATGAAGAGTTGAGGAAAGAAAAAAGAGAAGTCAGAGCTCGCAAACTGTGGCGCTGACGAATGGGAAGCCATTGCAGCTGGACACGTAAAGCAGGTGATCATGATCGTACTTGCAAAGATTGAAAACTAATTAAATGCAGTTATTGAGAAGGCGTTCTAGTTTATTGCAGAAGTCTGTATTATCACACATATACATTATCGGATAAAATTTACAATAAGAGATAAATTCTTTTCTGGGTATTTATATTATATGGAAGTATACTACACATTTTTCAGGGTTTGTTCGAATCAAATTTTATTATCATGAGTGCCTCACAATATAATAATTAAGTGAAAGTATTCGCTTTATTAATGCAACTTAAAACAAGTAGGATAACAAACAATAACTTATTAACCAAACTTAAATTTACAATTTTTCACATATAAAAGTGGCTTTGATTGTTTTGCACTTATATTATTAAAATGTAAATTACTTCGGCGCTGATTTTATTTTATCTTATTTGCAGAATAGCATGTAATTATAATTTAGCCATTATATTGATAATGCTGCAAACAACTAGCCATGTTTAGGACCGTTCAATAGTGTTTCACTTTTTCTGTCTAAAATATAATTTAAAATATAATTATGAAAAGTCTATAGATATTCCACAAAGTTATACACACACATAAATATGTTACATTCTATTTATAAACTACTTGATTTATACTGCTTACCTTATTCAAAAATATATTATACTATGGCATTAGTCTATAAGAATTCCTAAAATAGTCATCTTGACATTTTCTTCCCTTTTGAAAGTGTGAGTCAGGGTCTGAATTGCTTAAATTTGATTTTTTACCACTATTACTGTTTCTCAGGTTTAACATAAATGGTATGAATATAAATTCTGCACTAAAACTCCTTGGCAATTTCTTCCTTTTAAAGTTTACTTTCGTAACGTATGCCTTATATTAGGTATCTTTTCGCCGACATCAGTAAAAAAATCTCCTAAATTTGTCATTTTTTCACCTAAGTCTGATATTATTTCACGTATACTAAACTTTTTTAGACTAGGTATCCTAAGTTTCACTTTTGCCATTTTGACATTTATTTCAGGCATTTAAAGTTTCATATCTGGCATTTTGAAATTCACGTGCGGCATTGTTAAATTCATCGAAGGTATTTTTACGCGGAATCTTTTTAAAGAGAAAAGGACCTTTTTTAAAAATCACCCTTATTTCTGATGTGCTAAGATATATAATGTAAGTACTTACGTATTAAAATAATTTTTCGTAGCTTTTGTCGCTGGACGTTTTTGTCTGAGGATGTATTTTTTCTTCCTGAAAAAAAATAATCACTAATTATAAAGTATTTATAAAATCATATATTTAATAAGAAAAAACAGGATTTTAGTCTCGTCAACGTACATTTATGCATATATTTACATATTTATTTACCTGGAAACAGAGCTTTGCTTAGTATTATTTTGTGATAGTCGATTCGCAATTAACCAAATTCTTTTGTTCCCATCCCTAATTTTGTCACATAGATAAGTGTCAAAACGGATTAGACAAACATTTCATTGCTTGACAATACAGATCAAACAAGATTATCTAAAAATGAAACCTAGCTAGACTGATTTATCGCCTCCGAAATCCCCAGTATACTAAATTTCATGAAAATCATTGCAGCTGTTTCCGACATTCAGATTATATATATATTTATAAGAATTGCTTGATTACAGGTAGAAATATTTACAAAGTTTAAGTTATATCAACTTGCAAAGTGATGGATTAATTAAGGCTTCAAAATTTATAAAAAAATTAAGAAGTTAACTAGAAACATTGCAAAACATCTCACTTCGGCTGTGGATAATGTATGGTGACACCATTAGGAGTAACTTTCTGTTTACAGGGACCGTCGTTACCGCATGGACATCCACCTTTGCAAACACCTTTAGGCAAAGGAACAATCCTGTAACAAAAATTCGTTAATAATGGAAAAAAGTCGGGAATTACTTAAATGTTGAGGAATCCTGGATTACCAATTTTTATTTTACCTAGCCTGTTAATCATAAGGGGAGATTCTCCCTATAATACAATTAAATTTCGTTCGTATACAATAACGGCTGTAAGAGAGTTGTCGACAAAGTTATTCTAAATTAAGACCTGGTTGAGAATGAAGATTGATTTGTCTAAACAACAGTATTGCAAAAAAGAGGAATATGTTGCCACATTTATTGTAAATTTCGAATGGTAATTTTTTCCACAAATATGGTTGTAAAATCGCCAATTCTTGTGCGACGAACAACGTGGCTTGTTACTAGAATGCAACAACGTACAGTTATAAAACTTTCAGTGGCCAAATGTCTGTAGAATGAATAGTTAACATTGATAGCTTATAGTAAAGCAGTCAAAGTAATAATAATACCATGTTAGGAAACTGCAGAAGAAGTCATAGAAAAGTTTGATACTATTGCGACGTTTGTTTTGGAGATCTCTTCTCCTTTTAAGTTACTAAATTCTATACATAGGATCTAAACTCACTCTTTCTTTTTGAACACTTTCCACTTTGGTTTCTCCGTTATCACGTATCGTAAATTTGATAAACTGAAATAGAAATCACATCAAAAATCTTAAATCCGAAGAGAGTATGAGCACAATGAATTGGAATATGTTTGGCGAACATATTTTGTGTACCTGGAATTACTAGTTGATTCATCCATTCTCCTTTTATCGTCCTTGCTGTTTACCATTCCCATCTTTGAAGGTCGGAATGTCGGTCACTAGATGTGCAATATAACCTGGTACCTACATATATGTGATTTGGATTATATTTTTTTTTTAACAGAGTCTTCATTAATAAGCTATAGCAAAATTTGTAAATTGCTATTGATATAAAAACATTGTGATTTGTTTTTTTAATATGCTATTTTATTGTATATAGTTTGCTTGCACGTCATGTTTCATTTTTTGACATCTTAATTTGACATTTTTTCTTCTTTTTATTCAATGCTTTCAATGTGTATCGATTAACTAGAAGTGAGTCAAAATAGTTTATTGTTAATAATCTGTGGCTAAAACTATATACATATAAATATTTACTTTTATTTATTCCGTCCGTCTGTCCGTGAGTTAGGAAAGATATTTACTGAAAATGCGATTAAATATTTTGCTATGACATTGAGGATAAACTTGTTAAAAGGGCACCTCTAGTAGTGTTGGGATATTTATGACTCAAATGAAGAAAGTGCGTTCAAAGTTTTGAATAAAGTTTTTGAGAAAATAGCGTAGTGTTAGTATGCTCGGCAATTTGAAGATCAATATTGTCCAATCCGAAATTTTTACAGGTGACAATAATTTTTTCTATAAACTTTTTTGTACAAGTTTCTTAAAAAGTATAGTGGAGTGCAAATTATTTAGGTAATGGATTGAAGTTTTGAAAGATGACGGGACTCGAATCGCTTGCCATTGAATATTTTCTAGAGAGCTCGTATTGGGATGACCCTGTCTAGCTTATGAGAAAAATATTTCACATGGAGTCTGTGTTTCACAAAGTTTGAGGTACCTACTTTACCTAAAGTTGAAAGTATTTGGATCTGTTCAACATATTAAGTTTCTTTGCATCTAATGTGATAAAATTCATTGTATAAGCCGACGTGGCACAATAGGCCAAATCTTCATTCTGAGCGCAAGTTATTCAAGCCAGTGCCCAAGGTTGTTGACGATGATACAAAGTTATATATAGTATTAAGAATGTTTAGTATTAAGAGGCTTAAAATTTAAGAAAGTGAAATTTTACCAACTACATTCATAGTTTTATTCTCATTTATTTCTTTAGTAATAATATTGGCACAGTCACTCTCATCACAATAGCTGGTGCTCATGGAGTCAATGGTATCACTATAACTGTTGGCATTAATGCACCACTTCTTGCCTTTACATTCATCTCTTTTCACCACCTATAAAATAAACTAGATCATGGATACAACGATGATATATGAACTTAAAACGATTAACTTTTATTAGAACGTGGTTTCCCGGCTACTAATGCCTAAGACGGCATGAGGTTTTTGGTGGGTTCGAGTCTGACATAACTATCAATATGTGATGTTCGGGGGATTTCCATATATAAAAAGGGATGTCTAAAAACAACAAAATACATTATAGCATAATTGTAACATCATAAACAATTAAAGCACCAATAGAAAAATAATAACGCATGTTTTGAAGATGGTGTAGAGCCGTACAGGAGCGTCTTACATACAACATAGAGTGCCAACTGGCCAAGTGTAGTTATACAAATATCGTTGTCTACACATATACTTAATAATTAATCATGTTTATTTTAACACATTTCAATATAAACTGGTAGGAAAATACCAGGCAGTCATAACAAGCTCTCTTCAAAGTTTCGATGTTCTAAAGGAATAAGTGAGAAGTAGAAGTAACCAGTGAGCACATATCAAGTGAAGATTGTGAAGAATACAAAGTCTTTAAGACAGTAAATATTAGTATAATGAGTATACATTTTCACAAGTATAAATATATATATTAATGATTTCATCGAAAATCAAATTCTTTTTGACTAAACCGCCACAATTCAAACTAAGAAAGATACTTTAAGTATTTTACATTCTATTTTCCTTTTCTTTCCTTTTTTTTAAACTTTTATGTACATTTAATGTCTGTTCCATTACCACCTGAGCAGGTGAATATGAGCAGAGGTTCGTGTTATTGTTTTTTGGTTATGATTTTGTGTTTGTTATATTCTATTTAAATCTCTGAAACTACTGAACCTACGACTGAAATGCATACGACTATATAATAAAAACGTAAACCACTAAAAAAATTACTTCGGAAAAATTGAAATACTAAAACTAAAAAAATCTTACTTTGAAATTATATATGTATATACTATTTTATATTTTCGAAGAAAAAACTTCGCCGTATTTATCGGTATTATCTACATTTAAATTTCAATCTGATTCAATGTGACCTTTACGTTGAAAGAAAAATATTTGTGGCTTAGGAGATATCGTCATCAACAGCCTTTAACAGTCCACTGCTGGACATAGGCCTCTCCTTAGAAAGGAGGTTTTGGCCTTAAGAGATTCATTAGAAATAACATCTTTCATTTTTCATTATTATTATTATTTAATTTAAAAGCCTGCCAAAGTGTCTACTCTGCCTAATGGAAAGTATAGTATCTATGAATATCATAGCAGCAAAACACACCTCGTTTGGTTATGTAAAAGACCTGACAGTCATCGTGGCATTGTATTACACATGCTTACTACGACAACTGTCACCCCTGCATCAATGGGCCTCCGGTCTCGTACTTACCAATGAAACACGACAGCAGGAATGCTGTCGCTTTAAGTTTATCTTCTGTGTAAGGGTAGTACCGCCCCGGTCGAGACGGACCATTCATGTTAAAATCAGCGTGGCTCTACTACCTATAAAATATTGTACTTTTATTTTCACTCACATAGCAATATTTTATATCCATCTTCCCAGACTAGAAAAATCTGCTTGCTATGAGATTAGTGATCTAAGAGAGAGAGTGAAAATCTAAAGTTTTTCTCGGCTTTGCCATCGAAGCCTTATTTTGCGCTGAATAGGGAAGTAAAATAAAAACTTTTTTTTTACCCAAAATGGTCATCGAAATGATTAAATTGGCACCTGCAACTGAAGAGACACAATTGTGTTGCTTTTACTGCTTGAGCTTCCCAAGAGTCTGAAGAAAAGGGGATGTGGGCTATAGTAACCTCATTCACACGGTAAAAGTAATAACAGAATATCTCTGGTTATCTGTGAGGTCATGGTGTCTCTCCAGTGGAGCCAGCTCATGTATCTAACAGCATGGATCTCTCACGAAACTAAAACGTGACGCAGTGGACGCCGTTTTCTTCGTAGGTCGTAGCACATACGAGTAAATACAATACTGCTCCCACACGTTAAAGTAATGAGCATTTCAATAGAAACTTAAAGTCGTGTGATTGAAATACACTTTAAAATGATAAAATACCAATAGTTTTCTACCTTCATACAACTCGATAGTTGAAGTCTCACTTACCGCTTGGTTTTCACGCGTTTTCAGTGGGTGAATAGCGCGTCGTACGCATGCGGCCTGTTTAGAAAGACGTTGCTAGTTTGTTGTCGTTGTTACCCGAGATATTCTCTTCATCTTCAAATGCAATAATAATGATAGAGATCATTCGTGTATTGTAAATCGGGACATAGTTAAAACTATTAGTTATTTTAATAAACACTAGTGTCTGTCGCGAAAAGTGAAAGGGGTCTGCACGTGGACAGTGTAGTTGGCTTGTTGGCTTCTGGCTATAAATGTGGGGACAGTTTGTTGATCAAAAGCTTAAAAGACGTAGACAGCGTAGGCGTGTAGACAGCGAGTGGTTATCTCCATTTACAATGTTAAAATAACTACTAATATATTAAAAAGAAAATATTATACTTAAATAAAAACTAAATCCAATAACTTACTTATTAAGGCAAGCGTTTAATAATTTTAAGGTGAACAAATAATTATTTATAATTAACGAAACACGAAATTAATCTAGCAAAGTTAATTGACATTATATCTACCAGAATTGAAATTAATAACTGAGGATTTATAAAGTTTTGGGTGTATATTTGAAAATCAAATAGGTTTAAATTTTTCGGGGCAGTTTTATCAGTTGCTGTTAAAGTTTTAGATAGTTATCTGCCATTTAACACTCTTTGAGGGATAAAAGTTGCTCATATCATTTTTAATTTTAATAGTATATCCTAAACTTTAAATGTGTAATTTATCACGTAGATGTTCAAATCAGGTACTGTAAAGCCCCTAACTATTTTGTAACGATCAACAAATTCAATAACCTCAAAAATACTAGATCATGAACATTGTGAATTAAACAAGAAGAAATTGACTCAAGATTAAAATTGCACAAAGTTGCGTTATACAAATTTTACATTTACGTATTTTTGACAAAATGAAAATAAGTTTCTTAAGCTTCATTTTTCATATAGTTAACAGTTTGAACTTCTTTCTTGAGTGCTTATTTCTATTTGTACCAGATGAGAAGTATAAAGTTTCATAGTTTAGAAAAAGATATTTTGTTCGCCTGTTGCATTTTACGTGATACGTAACATTTCCTATTTGAAAACTTGCTTTCTATTGTTCTTTTTTCAGTAGTGGGTGTGTATGCTTAACACTTTTCAGTCAGGTTTACTGCCAGCTTCATTTGATTCATCTTACACTACTCGGTTCTTAACCTTCCACACTATTTAAACAAGGCAGTAGAACCACGCTGATTTCAACACGTACAAGCTGTTTCGACCGCGACAGTACTACATTCTTACAGAAGACCAACATAAAGTGACAGCATCCGTGCTGTCATCTTTTGTCGGTGAGTGTGAGACCGAAGACCCATTGATGTAGGGGTGACAGTTATCATGATACGTGTGTGAATGTTACACTGCCACGATAACTGTAATGTCTTTTATGTCCTCAAGCAGGACTTGGTAAAGCATTCGTTATGAGTTTGGTGACCACAACTCTTGAATCCTATTCAACAGACAGATAGAGACTTTTTGGTAGGCTCTTAAAAAAATACAAACGAGGAATATTAAGTCTTTTGAACAAAGGAGTATCCCATAAAGTGTGCTTTCACACTTTTATTTAATTACTGAACGTACAATGAGCTTGACAAAAATATTTGTATCAGCTTCGAATTAATTAATAATCAGGTTTAGATAAGATTTTATATTGTAAATAAATCATGACAAAACAACTTCTAAAGACAAATTAAATCAGTTTAATTTTTTTTATTTAAAATGTTATGTTTTTCTATTTCGACCATACAATAATCGTAGGTGTATTATAAAGTACACTATGTCTATTACTACTACTGAACTGTAAAAATGTCGTGTACAATAAAGTTTATTCTATTCTATAAGTGAAGTCAACCTCACCTGAGCGCGGTGCACCCTGCCAAACAACGGACGAGGCGCAGGCGACTGACCCATGGCGGTATAACCACACCACAGCGAGAATCACTAAAATTCAGTCCTGGTGGCGATTAGCAGCGCTATCAGAAAAATCATTCTCGGCACTGCGGTCACCAACCCGCCTGCCAAGCGTGATGATTATGGCCAATTCCTCCCATGGACCCCAATCAAATTTCACGGCCCCCAGTTCCCGGCTGTCGCACTATTCCTGGTCATGATACCGGGCATGGTAACGGTGCGGCGGGGGTGGGAAGAATCCCCGGGAATCGGCAGGGTACCACCGACATCTATACCTGGCGACGTATAATGGACGCACGTTGCGGTTGGACGATCGCCTTTCCGAATTGAAAGCGGAGGTAAACCATATCAATTGGCATATTTTGGGGCTATCAGAAGTCCGAAGACAGGGTTAGGATATGATGGCCCTAGATTTAGGTCACCTCCTCTACTTCCATGGGAGATCAACCATCCCAAGGCGGTGTCCGATTTATGATACATAAGTCGTTCAAGAGCAGCGTGGAGGACGTTGGCAGTATATCGTCAAGGTTACCGTACTTCATCTTAAAAATAACCAAAAGTTATTCCTTGAACGTTATACAAGTGTACACACCCACGTCTACACATCCTGACGATGAGGTTGAGGCCACGTACGAAGACATAGCTAAGGCTCTGTCCCGTGCCAATACTTCTTTCACAGTTATCATGGGCGATTTCAATGAAAAAACGGCAGTACATGATTATGGCGAAACCGGGGTAAGACCGTTTGGCTATGGGCACGAAAATCAACGGGGTCAAAGGCTGGTAAACTTCTTCGAGGCCCAGGGGCTCTATCTGACGAATTCCTTTTTTTTAGGAGAAGCCTCAAAGGAAGTTGACCTGGTTAAACCCCTACGGAACTAAAAATAACGAGATCGACTTCATCATCACAAACAAACGACATATATTTAGGGATGTCTCTATGATCAATAGGAATAATTCATTCAATACAGGAAGTGATCACCGACTCGTGAGAGGTACCCTAAATCTATGTATCAAAACAGAACGGGCGCGCCTGATGAAGTCGACTCTTAGACCAACTCTGCAGTAGCTCGGAGCTGGGTGCGAAAGCTTCCAGCTAGAATTTCAGAACTAGTTCACTATGTTGTAAACCGTGCAGGACATAAACGATGCCGCCAAACGTGCGATGGAGTGTGCGATGCTGGGCGTTTCTCTGTCTGATAAAATTTGTAGCGAGGTTATGCGACAGAGAACTAGAGTAACTGACATCGCACAAAGAATCAGTTTGCTGACGTGGAACTGGGCCGGCCATGACTCCAGACGATCCATTGGTCGCTGGAGCCGAAGTGTGCTAGAGTGGATCTCACGATTGGACAAACGTAGTGTAGGGCGCCCTGTGGCGCGATGGACCGACGACTTGAAGAAGGCGGCTGGCAGCGGATGGATACGAATTACCCAAGACCGGGATGATTGGTATTCCTTGCGAGAGACCTTCATTCAACAGTTGATGGCGATAGGTTGATTGATTGATTGATTGATATCCTATAAGTCACAAGATGCAGCAACCTACTAAAAATGACGAATTTCAAATATTACTCCTGCCCATGCGAAACTCTGTTGGTTTGATTTGAAACACATATCGAGACTAGGTATAGGTTCCAGGATTATGTTGACTATATTTCTATTACTGAGGGTCTAATCGACAGGGAAATAAGGATTGTGTACGTGATCAAATAGAATAGGGCCAGTAACATAATTTAGTCTTTCAAAAATTTTATAACGAAAGCAAAAAACATTGAGAAATTATTTGTCCCAACGCTTGTGTCAACAGCTTATCAAGTATCTGAAGAATAGATGGGGTTTTTAAACGGAGAATGTTACCGCTGCTCTTTAGTTGGGTAGTTTCGGTGCATAAACGTCGCGTAATCGGTCGTCACCTTGGGTGTTTCAATTGGTCCGCACTGAAATCTTTATCAATCACAACACCAAACATGCTCGCCGTGACCATCGAGTTCATGTAACACAAATACATAGTAGGCCCTCAAAACACTTCACTTATCGTAACCCAAATTGCAGCTGCCACGACCACTAAAGCCACGACCACGGTGATAATAGTACCTTAAAAGTGTACCCTTTTGAATGCAAAGAGAAATCTCAAAATTGGGCAACAATTGACGGAATAATCGATGAACATAAAAAATAAATATACAATGGAATATAGATCAATTTAATTGTACAGTTTTAGAAATACACTTTAGTATGTGGTATGCCGGTTACTTCAATAAAAATAAAGAAGGGAAACACTCCAGAGTAAAAGCAATTACTATAAAGAAGGACAAACAAATGTTCCGATAAAAACAATGTTTCATTTCTTTATAAGGTTTGCGGTATTCGATTTTAAATTGAACTGAATATAAAGTGTGTAGTTCAATGAAAGCGAGCGGCATTCTTCGATTTTTACCACGAAGTATTTGTTTAATGATATTTGACGAAAGATTTCTTGATGCCATTTTAAAAGGTTTAAAATAACAGATTTTCAGGTAAGAATCTTACCCATACTAAATAAGAATTCATTCATTCATTCAATTCGGAAGAATGTTTTCGCAAACGTACTACTTTTTTGCTGTCTGTGTGAGAGAAGAATCTTCAGTTGACATAAATGGCCATGTGCTTTTTATGGTGTAGTAGACAAAATAGTAGATAGTTTGGGCTGTAACTGATTGTCACTATCCATCGCCGTGACCCAATAGAAGCAAGTGCATTTGCTCCCCATTAGTCCTCCCCTTTAACATTCTCCCCTAGAGTTAAAGTTGAATACCTAGTAACTTAATTAACTCTGTAGAGAATCTTCCGACTAGGCGAGGTGATGCCTAGCGAGCCGTGACACAACGGTTGGGGTTGGGATGTTATGTATAAGCTAATCGCCGCGAGAATTTCTATATCACGATTCAGGATTAGTAGTTGCTACGTAGTTCATTCCTTGTGTCTTCGCTAGATGGCGCTGTAGTGTGTATTTTTGTTTTGCACTATATGTGGAAATTGCCATAGTGATAAACAACGAATTTTATTTTCGCTATTTCTAGTTTGCGAATAGGTTCACAAAGTTATCAATAGGAGAAAAAGATAATATAAATTGAAGATTAATCAAAAACTTAGAGCTTATAAGAACATCCGTTTCTCGTATATAATTATAATAAATCTAAGGTATACGCATATTACAATAGATCAGGTAGTCTGCGCCATAAATTTTGATTTTCAAATATGAGAAGAATGCAATATTTGCGAGGTTACTCTTTCTTAATAGTATAAGACTCCAGGAACCGATAGAGCATCTTATGAAGTAGGCCCTACTTAAAGTTCTCATATTGTTGAATTTATTAAATGATTAACAGTTTTAGCTACATATTTGTGTTAAAATATTCTCAAAGCATCAGCCTTGTTATTTGTGTGATACATTTTGAATGAGATTTTTAAATATAAAGGTATCTGACATAATTTTTTGACTGTTTAACTTCTAATTAAATAATAAGGTAGATTAACTAATTTACAGTTGACATAGTGCCTCTATGGCGTAGCGGTAGCGAAAGCGACTGCTGAGCTTGAGGTCTCGGGTTCGATTCCCAGGTCGGACCAAATGTTTGTATGATCTACAAACATTTATTTCGAAGTTCAAAAAAAAGGAAGTATATAATTATTATATGTATTAGTCAATCTAGTTATCATAGTACAAGCTCTGCCTTATTTGAAACTAGATGGCATTGTGTGTTAAATGTCCGAAATGTACGAAATATGTATTTATATAAATGTATAAAAACATTCCTTTATTTATAAAGAATAGTGTTATTTTATTGCTGCTGTATGTTCACAATACAACTATTACCAAATTAGAAGAAAAGTACTGCATGTAATTAATGGAAATTCAAAAAACGATATCCTTTAGATATAACACGATAATTTCTTCCCGATCCCTCTTGTATTCACACCAGTGATATATATTTTGACTGGTATCCATAAGAAAATAACATACTATATTCAGAAATTTATGCGTCGTTTGGTAAAAAGGTAAAATGTATAAATTGTTCTCTCAAGAGACACTTACATTTCTTTCGAGTTCTGACCAGTAGTAGTGACATCGACCGCACTCTATTTTATCACCCGATAGATTTGCCGAGCGATTTCAACAAACAAACGATTCAGAATTTATCGTAAAATGTGCAAACTGTAAGATTTATCGTTCATTTACTCGTATCATAATGGTAAGGCGAATTCGCGTCTAGTTAAATTACACGCCTAAAAACATATTTGAACGTAGGTTTGCAGGTTTCAAAAATTGAACTGATTTCTGTTTAAATTTCTGCAGCACGTTAATACCAAGTTGTGAGGTATACATTTATTAATAACCCCTCTCTTTAGAAAGGTTTTTAGGTCTATTATACCACATTGGCCAAATGGGATTGTATAGAGGTTATGTTAAGCCTTACTTCTCTTTTAGTGCTCTTGTCTTGAGTAGTTAGGTCCCTCAGTCAGTTCCTACTCTATATATGTACTATTTATATAATATAAACCTGAAATTATTTGAAACATAACTTCATCAACAGCCTTTTACGAGCCACTGCTGGACATAAGCCTCTCCTTAGCAAGGAGGTTTTGGCTTACTATAACCACGCTGGCGAGACGGGTTGGAATAGGGTTTGTTGTTTTCCTTCTCTTTGTAATGATGTTGTCTTGTATAATTTGTTCCCTTAGTCGCCTTTTACGACACCCACACGGACAAGAAACATGACTGAAACATAACTTATTTATTGTTATTTGAATTACACCAGTAACTATATATATTTGTGAACATTCTAATATAAAGATTGACTTTTACATGTCTTTAATGGACAACCAAAGATATACAAATAACTGTACTTATTCATTCTGAATTTCAAACATGATCCAAGCAGACAATGTTTTGCAGATGAGATCTAAGATAAGTCACTATTTGAAGATGGTCCAAATCATAACAGGCTGATACAGTGACATTGATAAACACGTTGCCGCTAGAAATACATGGCTTAAGGGAAGAGAGACAGGTTACTTTTGAATTCACAATTATGTAACAAATGTTATGATATTTTTTTTTATTTCTTATGCATATTCGTCTTAACTACTTATGAAATTTTAGACGTTTTATAATGTAGAAAATGAGTTTTTATCCGCAAAAATATTCTGTTTTTTAAGGGTGCCTGAATTGACTGACTAAATTTATACATCTTTTGGATACTCTCGTTCTTATATAACTGATCATCATTCAGCCTTTATGGTTGGACAAACGTCTCTCTCAAGGAGCAGTGAGTATCCCGATCTTGAGCATTCTGTATCCATCTGCCACCAGTAAACTCTTGTATCAAGTATCAAGACAATGTAAATCTTAAATGCATTTACAAAAACATTCCAGACCAACAAGTCTTGATGAATGTTTTGTATTATAAAACAACGTTTCATAAAACAGACGTTATCTGAATTTTAATTGAAGCATTTAATCGGCACTGTTGACCTATTTACCAAAGTGATACAGAATTCATTATAAGTATGTCATAATTGTTGGCCACCCGTATCAAGCGGAACTAAATGCACACTCATTGTATTTACTCCCCAATGGGAACCCGTTGGCCTATTTATATAATTTGTCACAACAAAATAAGTCGAAAAGTGCTAAAAATTGTTTGATGAAGAGTCTTTTATATCCGATTACGGTGAAGCTAAGAGGAAGGGTACATACATATGTACGAGTATGTTCCACGATAGTGCTTAAACTACAGAAATGATTTCAGTGAATGAGATGTGAATAGATTTATAAAAATGAACTAGGTATGAATCAATCAATCAACTTATCGCCATCAACTGCTAGTTCTTTGTTCGAACTATACACTATATAAATTTTATAAAAATTTAATAAGATGCAATTCGAACCTCAGATTCTGATCTAGAAAAAAATAGTCTTAGACAAGCATTACCGGTTGTTGTGGAGAACCTTGGAGAAGGCCTATGTCCAGCAGCGGACGCCTTTTGGCTGAAATGATGATGATGATGGAGCATCACGTATTTGGTTTCAAAAGAAATGTATAGACGAGTACATTACGAATATTAATGTTTATCATATTATTTAAGTACAGTTCGTGAGGTCCAATTTTACTGGTGCTATTTTTAACTGCGTAAAAATAGGTCTAGAAAGGACCCAAAAGGATTCAAATAGAAATTCAGAAATGTTTAGGTACAAAAATAGTCAAGGTAGAGCCGTGTTTACACTTCATGCTTTGTAGCTATGCATTTCTGGATTTCTATCTGAATTACTTTCCTGTTTCGTCCTCTTTAAACGTTTACTTGGTGGAGTTTTCAAACTTTGTTTTCCTATTGACAATTTAATATTTAAATATATATAAAGTACGTTACCGACCTGGTGATGATCAGAGAACTATGTTTTTCCATCAAAGTATAATGACAAAAAATGTATAAACATGTTTCTGAATTTACGTGACAAAAGAAGCGTTCAAAAATTAAAACAATAATGTAGATGTCCTGATAACACTATGAATTAGATGGATTACGGGACTGAAATTATGAACATATAAAAATTAATGGAAAAATAATAAAAAAAAGCTTGATATATATTTTACATTACTGAATTTGCTATTTTATAAACAGTTTAATTATATAAATTACTTATTACATATGTTTAAGTGAACAAAAAAGCGATATTTCTAGTTCTTCTCTTTCCATCGTTCTCGATTCTCTTTCTATAATTACTAATGTCTTAATTCTCTTGTATTATTGTCCAATATTTTGTTTTGACCGCCTGACTTAGCGTTAAAAGACGCCATTCCTATACATTTGTAAGTTTTATGCCAATATCTACGTTTATAGAATGTCAACTTGGCTTGGGGCTGTATTTCTTGTGAAAGGTACATACAGTATGTACTTTATCGCATCCCTCAAAATTTTACAATCATCGTTTAAATAGTTCATTTTAGTTTATTTTTAGACTAAGATTAAGTACACGATTTACAAAAATTATAACCTGCAGTACCAACACCATTTACTACAAATTACTTTCAAAATAGTGTATAAAATACTTAAACTGAAGAAAATATAAAAAAAACTCAGTAACACTCATCATTATCGTCGTCAACAGCCTTTTACAGTCTACTGCTGGACATAGGCCTCTCCCTAGCAAAGAGGTTTTAGCCTACTATATCACGCCGGCCAGACGGGTTGGTATAGAGTTTGTTTCAAGTTTTCCTTCTCTTCGTAGTGACGTTCTCTTGCGTAATTTGATCCCTCAGTCGCCTCTTACGATACCCGTTAACTTATTAACTTATAGAAATAATACTTTTTTTATATTTCGGACATTTGACACACAACGTCATTTAATTTCAATCTAAGCAGCTTGTGTTATGATAACTACACTAGACGGACTGATAGAATACTTATATACTTTTGTTTAAACGTCCAAACTTCGAAACAAATGATAAATATTTGATCCGACCCGGGAATGTAATCAGAGATCTCAAGCACCGCAGTCGTATTCACTACAGCTGCGCCACCGAGACAGTTATATTATGTTTAGATTTAAGTGGGTAGTCATACAATTAGTTCTTTAAAAAATGTTTTATTTTCAAAGTTAGTGGATACATAAAATAAAAACACATATGCATTATAATATAACAAGAAAAGCTTGCTTCGCATTTGCCGGTAATATACAATCGTTTTTAGTACAGTACTAATAAACTAAAATATGTCCTTTTCAAACATAGTTTGACCTAAAAACGCTGTAACCTAAAGACTAACACGTTTCTTTGAAAGTATGACTATTTGACATGTTAGGGTTGTCCCTAGCGGTTATACAGAACCCTTTATGTTTTAGAGATATTTTCCTCGAGGGACACTGTAGGACTTTCAGAGGCGCTATTTATTATAACTCCGCCGGCGTTCAGGTCAAATTGATGGTTATCTTCGAGGGTTCTGTGGTCTTGGTGTCTTAAATTTTGTTCGGTAAATACATGAAGAATAGTTTTTTAATAGTATTTTAGTATGTATAGTATAAAAAATAATATTATTAATATGGTCACTTGATGTAGATTGTTAACTAAATTTTACATGTAATTTAAAAATAAAAAAAAATACCAATCAATCATTTATAATAAAAATAGAAATCGTTGTTTTTAAATATTTCATCCACAATGACCACCATCCAATAGTGACAAAATAATATATATTAAAAATTATTTTCATAAGAACTTTTTTAATTTACGGTAGTAATGTCATTTGTGTTGTCACGTAAATTAATTAACAAATTCATAAGGAGAAAAGTATTCGAAAAACGAAACAAATTATGAAAATGCTACTAAAAATTACAACATATTTCTTTTAAACTTACCTACTTACATTCTATTTTTTTTTAATTGTATTTTTTTTTAAATCCTTAATTGTTTCTTTCTAAGAAATGTAAATATAATGACTGGATTGTAAAATAAAATAAAATGACCATGAAACGTGTAACGCATTTCTTGTCGATCGTAACAACACTTGACTAATGTCAACCTATGTTGCGCGCTTGTGTCATCTGTCGTTTCGTGCGCGCTCGCTCGTACTGTGATGTGTGTGTGATGTGACTTTGTGTTTACTTTTCTGTTTCGACCTATTTCATTGTATAACTGGTTTAGTAAGAAACTTCATAAAATTATGCTCTCTATTTGGTATAAATCACTAAAATAACATTATTATTTCAATAACAAATTATCCTACCAAGAACTCATACAAAGAGACGAATGAATGTTAAGCTAGCTTGTAATTTGTGTTGAGAAAAAACCGAGTAGATGTGTTACCTGGTATGTAACCTGCAACTCCAAGAGTCATACGGGCTGCCTACTCTCAAGTGTATTTACATTTCCTTATTACTCTCTGTAAATTACAACAAAAAACTTACTTGCTATCAATATTCTGTAAGGCCGTAATATCACTGCAGTAGAAGCGTGTCCTATCTAACCTTATGAAGTAAACAGCTTACAGCAATGAGTATGGCGACTATCACACTTGGATTCTATTCATACTTTCCATCAAGCAGATTAGTCACTTTGGTAGACCAAGAATATAAAAAAATGTACATAATGTGATAGTGTGATACAATGTTACAAGAAAACTTTACATAATATCAATTATCGTCAAAGGATTCACTTCATTCATCACCTGATTGCAATTACTTCTCAATATAAGATGTCAATTTGTACTTGTTGTTTGGCACACAGTGATTTAAACAATACTTTATATTTTTAGTTTATTTTATGTTCTTGTCACAATGGACAAGCGAAGCCAAAGTGTATTTTTATAGATATAATCTTAAAAATGTTATGATTTAATCAATTTTAGTGCGCATCGTAAATACCCACAGAAATTATGTTAACTTCTTTAACACTTGGTTGTTTGTTAATAGTGTTTATGACGATAATAGAAACTACAAGACCAATATAATAATAATATAATGTTCTAGCATATTCACACAACGCCAAGTAGACCCAAACCAAGTGGAGTACACAATTGTACTACGGGTACTAGACAACTGATGTAAAAATATAGATTCTTCTTTTTTTTCCATACATGCATTATACATGGTGTGGAGAATCTGGTAAAAAAATAATTAAATAAGCCTTACAATCACTTTACTTAAAATGTTGTCCATCGTTAGAGATCATTTTCGCCCATCTTTCTGGTGGTAATGGAATCCTCCGTCGCAAAAACGATTCATTTTTACACAATCTATACATCGGCTCATTTTTCGGTTTCTCGTACAGAATGGAAGCACCGACTGCTCAAACCATGCGCCATCGACCGAAAAAAGTGGTAATCGGATGGAGCTATGTCCGGTGAATATCGCGGATGGGGTAGAATTGCACACTGAAGCATTTGCAGGTAAGTTTTGACTGATTTTGCTGAATGTGGCTGTATATTGTTATGTAATAGGCTCACTTTGTTGTGTCTCTGTTCGTATAGTTATTACTTTCCTTTTAGAAGTCGAACTGCAATCGATAGCAAGCTCGCGTGATAGTTTTATTAGATTTAAGCAGCTAATAATATATTACGCCCTGCTGATCCCACCATATGCAGAGTGGAAGCTTTAAATCGTGAATGTGTTGGTGCTTTAGCTGCAGATATCAGTATCAAAAAAGCAGAGTAATAAAATTCCCCGCAAAAGCACTTTGTTTGAGACAAAAGTAGACATTTTCACAATATGTAAATAAACACGCGGTTGACACTGTACGAGCACTTCTACTAGAATTTGAGGTTACACAAAGTACTACTTAACTGATGCGTTACCATACGAAATTCCATGCATAGAGTCCCGCGAAGTCATCCTTTATGAAGCAGCAATCACTTATTCAAAGTCCTATTTTCCTCCTATTGTATTTAATCATGTGTTGTCCTGTGAACGTTAGTAACTTGGACTAACTCGTTAAAATTTTTAAATTAAACCGATTCTTCACTTTGCAGTATGATGGCTTTAAGAGGACTCGTAATGCCTTGTTGAAAATCAACACATTATTATATATTAAATAATAAAAAATACATTCATTCATGGAATATGGAACCTCCCGTTTCTTTGCAGTCGGTTAAAAACGTATTTATAACAATGCTTGCATTACTTAAAATTTAATTTGACCCAATATTAATGAAATTGCATCTTTTGTTACAGGTATGGAAAATGCAATCTTTAAGTCAAATACACTACTATAATATTATAGTTATATTGTCAGGTAATATTTAAATTTAATATTAGCCTTGAGATGCGAAAAAGCACTGAGTTTTAACACCAAACTTATTTAAGGTCTTAAATAGTTTTTTCAGTTAAAGAAATAACACTAAAGTAGAAATAAAATACTACAAAGGTAACTGAATACATCTAATACGTCATGTATTTGAATTTATTGAAAGTATAAGCCAAACGAAAGCATATTTTTATTTCACATTTCCCCCTAACGAAATTTTCTTCGTGCAAGAAAATAAAATCACAACATATTTGAGCTTTGTCTATCTTAGCACTTTCCGGAATACCACGCAAACGATAAAAGAAAAAACACATTTAGTATTCGCTATGTAAATATTTTATACGTTTTGATGAACGTTGTAAGTCGTGCTAAGAAGTAGGAATTGATTAATAGATAATGTTATAATACAATGTCCTTTAAATGAAATCTCAGAACGGGTATTCTAATAATACCACATAATAGTAATAAAAATCTTTTTCTATACTTATTTTTATTTTCTGCAGTCCCCATGACTTCAACTCTTAGCAAACGTTTCATTACAATGTTGCTACAAAAAATATTTAACGTGTCTGTATTTATAGCATTTATATTGTATATTTTGCCACCAATTTTATTGGAATATGTTTCTAATACATAATTTGTGATTTAGTCCTTGCTATAACTTCTTATTAAAATCACGATCCCACTTGCAAGTTCCTTTAATCTTAAAATAAATTTAATAGGTTATGGGCCCAGACCTATATTTTTTTTAAATAAGAGTACTAAATATTAAAATGTTTTTCAACCTTTATAAAAGGTGAATTGATATACAAATACAAAACGTGATGGGGCTACCAGTTTTCTTTGAAATCGAAATTATATTCATATACAAGAAGCTACAGCGGTGAAAGAAATATGTGCAAATTTAGTAAAGATTTTGATGAGAACGGTCTGACCCGTCAAGTTAGGCTACTGAGAGACCTTATAACTGCAATATCGAAAATTACACAAGTACGATTATAACTACTACTTATAAACTGAAAAACATAGAATTTATGGTAAATGGTGAATGACTGGCACCTCAAATCACGATAATGTCATTAGAAAGCTCGGGATCGGTGATAACAGCTGAGTCTGTTAAGATGAAGGTTCTTTAAGGTGTTAGAAAGCCAGATTCTGCTGTGCTATATGATGTCAAAATAAAAACTGGTTGTATACCAAACAAGCTTCAGAAAAGATGAACAAAACTCACAGACATCTGAGGTGTTACATACGTAACAAATATGGACATTTCAGTAAGCATTGTAGAAAAAGAAGCAAGGTACATAAATTCAATGAGATTCTGTTGTATTTTGTGCAAAATCAGCAAGTAAGCATTTAGTCGGTAGCAGTGTCACGCTGATTTTAGCGCGAACGGGCCGGCCTCAGCCGAGGTAGTACTACCCTCCCACAAAAGATTAACTTACAGCGACAACTTTCGTGCTGTTGTGTTCCGTTAGTGAGTGTGAGACCGGAGGTCCATTGATGCAGGCATGACAGTTTTCATGGTAAGCCTGTGCAATACAATGCCACGATGACTGTCATACTTTTTACATCACCAAGCGTTACACTAACAAAGCAAAAGGCACCTTACTAGGCCGCAATAGTGTGGGTTACTGTTGATGTGACAAATAAATTAGTAAGTAAATTTAAAATACAGCATATTAAAATTATTATATACATTTGCATATCAAATACATATCTGAGACAAAAACATTGCCTAACATGGTTTACGCATTTATTTAACGAAGCCATTTTGACTTTTCAATATAAGCCTACTCAGGATTGTTTTTACGTTTACTTATGCAAAAATCTAAGAAAGTTTTCTTATTCTTTGGCTTCGTTGTAAAGATTGAATTGAATTTTGCACGTTACCTAAATATTGAAGTTGTATATAGCATGTTCTAGTAATAAGAATAAAAGATATATGTTAGGTGTCTGGTGATATTTTTGTGTCAGTTTTCAAACTGAAATTACTGAATTTGACAAAAGATGGTATAAGAACAGTATCAAAGATTGGTCAATATTTTTTGTGTGGAATATTTAACGAGTTCTATTTTATGAATTTGTCAATAAGAAGTCACTGGTGTTTCATTTTGCTCATAGATACACGCATCCTTAATTAATAGGTAATATGTGTTTAAAATATGTTAGGCAAATTACCAGTACTTAGTGTGAACCACAAATTACTATTATATTTTTTATTATGCTATTAACTTCACGACCGTTTCTGCAGTTTGTACACTTTTTAAGTTGTCTTTCACTCTTGTATTCATAATTTACATTCTTAAGAATGATCCTTTGTTCACTACTCGTGGGCTCGTTTCTCACTCATGACAAATATCGTGAAATAAGCACGATTATTAATTGTTCTGTCTAAGTGCATTTTATATAAAATATATACGTATTTAGAAAAATGTTAGTATGTTTATCAGCAGTCGTTTTACTATAGCACAGGCTCTACCTAGTTTGAAATTAGAATGCCTTGAAAAAAGAAAAAAAAAATGTCTGAAGTCATTATTAGAGACCACAATATAAGAAAAGTCTTTTAATATGTCTCTATACAAAATTTAGCTATATAATAATTCAACCACCTTTTCAAAGTAACAGATAGTATAATAGTGATGTAACCTAGTTGTGTCTCAACGTAAATCTAGTACAGTCGACGCCGATGTCGGCCCTCACTGTGAATGTGTCACGGCGCCGTTTGCCCGTGATTTTGCACCAATAGAGCTCATTATCGTTTCTCTATCGCTGTCTGACTGTTTAGAAGATGGATTTACGATTTGTTGACTAAGAACAAATTAGGGAGAGTTAATAAGGATAGTTGATTTGTTGTGTTTACATTTATCTAACAAATTTCACTTAGCTGAAGACATATTGTTGAATAGGTGCATTCATATTATTTTGAATCTTTATACAACGATTGCTATTGGCTTACTTTTAAAAATGTTATAATGATAGGGTGTCCCCTATTTGACAAAAAAAAATTTTTTTTCGAATTTCGAAATGCATACCCTCTATAATTTTTACTAATGCTATAAGATACTTAAATATATAATTTTATCAATCTAGCATAATTGCTACCAGTGCCGACCGAGCTTCAAAGTTTAGTAAAAAACGTGTTTTGTCCTAAAATTTCAGTCTGCTATAATTTCACTATAAATGCAATGAATTAAGTGAATAAACTTAAATAATAAATTAGATGAACATTAATCTTTAATTTAAAACATAAAGAAATAAGAATCATTCAGGGTAACTTCTTTTTAGAGTAGTTTTTTTACAGTCTGGATACAATTTTAGATGTTCCTGGACACAGCGCAGCAAGAACTGTTTTTGTTCTTCTTCAGCCGTGATAAGTCCGTTAAAATCTTGCATTAATTTAACAGCACTTTCAGCAGTATCATTTACAACTCTCAAATAACTTATTCTTCTTTTAGCCTCCAGAAAAGCAGCATTGTTATTCTAAGAAGATACATCTTCCTTTAGAAAACTGTCGTCGATCTGTAGTCGTGATAAAAATTGTTTGCTCTTTTCCGATACGAAATTATCCAGTGCTTTGTCTAAAAAAAAAGAAAAATAAGTTAAATAACAAATAAAAATCAACAACAATTTTGAAAATAAATAAATAAGTATTGGACATTGAAATTGAAATTCAACAAAAAGTCAATTTAACTTACCAAACAACTTTTGAGTCAGTTCTTCCTTCGACGGGTCATAGCGTTTGCTAAAATCCGACATTTTGTCCCTGTTGAAGTTGGCAATCATCTTCTTCTTAGTTTGGTTGTCAACTTCATCATCAAATAGTGATAGAATGACTGTCTCTTCACATAAATACCACAAGTGATGGCTGAACTTGCTTATAGAAGCTTTAGAAATTGTTGCGTCAACTTTTTCATACTCTTTTAACATCTTCAAGAAGCGCAAATCTTGATTAGGTGCTTTGGTCGCCACTGTACATTCGAGCCAAGGTTTAACATACAATATTACGAGAAATAAGCAAACATCTTGTAGAGCCTTTTTGTCCTTCGCAGTTACTCTGCATTGTGACTGAAGTAAACATATTTTTAAAGAATAGATCGCTCTCGCCATCCAGCGTGCCTGATGTATAGCTCCGGGGGGCCTTAGTTTTAATTTTTCCTCTGTGTCTCCTCCTAAAAATATTATGCACAGTTCGACCAATTCGCGGTAATCATCTCTTACAAAACCTTTATCTAATTCTGCCTTATAAAATAGTAACAACGCTTGAATGTCTGTCTCGGCAACCCGTGCTTTTACGAAATTAAGAGATGGTTCAATTTTAGTACAATCAATGTTTTTCCAATTTTCTTGGAACTTTTTGAACATCGGAATATCTGGGCTACTAGTAATTTGCTTAATCTTGGTTTCAAAGACAGCTTTTAGGACCAATTCATAAACATGATGACGACAGGCGAAAAGCAACAATTCTTTTCCTAAAGTTTGCTCCAAAATAGCACAAGCTCCATTGAAACGGCCCATATTGGAAGCTGTTGTGTCGCAGCACATTATTTGCACTTTATCATAAAGGTTCCAGTCAAAGATAGCTGCTGATACAGCCTTCGCTTGATGTTTTCCAGAAGAACTTTTTAGTTTCGGCACTGCGAGAAGCTGCTCTCTATCGTCAAATGAAGCTATAACTGGCAAGCGTTCTTCTTTTGAACTCCGTACATCCAACCCCGGTAATAGTTTTCCATCCCAATGGACTGTGACTATGTCGGGTACATTGTTTTGGAAGTTAGATTTTATTGCTTCTGCCCTTGATTTTCTAGTTTCAGTACGAATTCGCTGAATCGAGGATTTGTTAATACAGAAATCATCGCTGCTCAGACCAAGCGCTTCTACCACCGCATTAAGAATGTAAACGGTATCTCTAATGCTTAACTGGCATCGATCTAAAGCTGCAACTAGTTTAGGTGTTATAAGATTCTTTCTACCTCTTTTTGAACTTTGTTCATGGCAGGGAACGTCCGGCAAGCTGAGTTCAGAATTCAAGATCTGTTCTTCGTCTGAATCTTCTACATTGTCTAAGTTATTTGTGGTGGAAGTAGATGCAACAGCTAGTGATTCTCTTTGTCTTACAATCCTTTCCTCTTCTTCCAATCGTCGTTGTCTAGATCTTTGTTCTTTTTCCGCCAATTTTTTATCTACACCACAAGAAATGGCAAATAAAACATGTCGTAACAGGTCACTGGGCAGTACTTAAGCAACTTGTATCGACAAGTTTAAATAGCAAGTCGGCACGGGTTATCGTTTATATATCCAACTAATATTTTTTCTAGACAATATAGGGTTATTACGAAACTTTTAAGAAGGTATGCGTAAAAAAATATCGAACTTGAAATTTAAGGGACACCCTGAATATACTGTAATGTAATATACTTCAAAGGGCTATAGAGCATAGTAAACTGATTTGTAAGGGAATTAACTGGAACAAATTTTCTATCGTAAATAAGATTGCCATAAGTTAATAAAAATAAGCAGTAAACAAACCCTACACGCATTCATCTGGTCAGCATGATGTGGTCTGTTTTCTAAGTCTGTTTTCTACAAAGAGGAGTATATTCGGTAATACACTGTACAAGCTTGTTGGTATTGCGAGTTTTATAAAACAGTTAACAGTACTTTTTGACTATTTTTCCGCCTCCTTGCATACAGAACAAACGTACCTCAATTCTAACTAATAAAGACAAACCGAACTACAGAGTAACTACAAATTCTGCATCGCTAAGTTTTGCGCAATTAGAAAGTATATAATTTCTTGACATATCATGTACGATCAACCTCAAAAGTACTCGTAGCTGATCATGACCGAATTTCCAAAACTCCTATACAACATTGCATACATAAATCGTTTACAAAGTCAATAGCTGTATTAAACAAGCAACTTAAAAATCTAAATTATCTGAACAAGACATTGCCAGAAGTAACTAAACGTTAAACTGAAAAAAGTAGTTGATCCACATTACATTCAAAGAGTACTTTTATATATTATAAAACTTTTAATAATACTGATGTGAAGGTTCTTTTTATATAAGCTACTCTTCTGCCCATTCTGTTATATATCCAGATCCATGACAACATCAAACATCCGTAAAATTATACGCCGAAAATCTTGAAGATCTAAAAGCACTGTGCCACCTGTGGAGCCGCTTAACCGGACACTCCCGGATACGACCATGATTTACCCGGATTACATCAGACAGCACAGTTACGAGGACTAGGCTCCATCCAGTTAAACTTGAATTAATGTTGATTTACGTTTCGGTGCATTTTTTATTTAAGTATGAATGAAGAAATTAAATTTAATTGAGCAATGGGTTAATCTGCTTCTTACCGTCATCATACAAATATCCACGTGTATACTGCAGATTTTATATATTTACTAAGACATCTGAAAGTCGATCAAATGCAACTTCGTTGTTATCCAAAAAAAAGACCTTCAATATGCCTGACTAGTTAATTAAGTGTATATATCTATAAAAAATTAAACACGATTTTATTAGCTTGGTATGTATCTATGTATCCATGAATCTATATATGTATCTATGTAACGGCATCTTTAATCGTAGTTTTTATCCGTTTAAAAACGATGCATTGATTTGAAACTTTGCACACTGATCAAGTACCGATGACAATGGAATAATTTGTGTAATTTTTCCCAATAATTTTGCCATTAATTTTGTATAAAAGTGGGTTTTTTAGTTTTTTTAGTTATTAGCAGTGTTTGGGGGTTTTTTAGACGACTCAACTCTCGACTCGACTGCATGATTGGCCTAGAGGTTTAAGCGGTCGCCACGCCGCACTCCACTTCGCTGTGTCTTGTGGATTCAAATCCTATGTGGGAAAACACTTTGTGTGATCCACAAATTGTTGTTCTGAGTTTGGGTGTCCTTTGTGTACCTTTCTTGTATATTTGTAAAGTACCTCGCCACACATAATTTATTCCTAATGCGAGCGTTGTTTTTTAAAAATAAATAAATAAAGGAGTTAGTTGTTTTTGAATGAACCACTTGTTTTTTCAATGTTTATTCTTCTACATCTTCTATTTTTATCTCTATTATCTTTCTATTATTATTGTATCGATTTAATTCCTATGTTAATGAGACTTCAACATAAGGATGATTCTTGTCTTTAGTTAAGAAAACTGTTTCAAACGAATAATTGTACGGATAGAGAAGTGGTAAGCAGATACCTAGCCGCTCCCTACTGCGCCGAAGTATTTGTTTCTGATCCACACAATTGATAAGACTTTGTGTGATTTCTAAATTGTCGTTCTGAGTGTGGATGTTGTTTTTGTCTATTTCATGTATGTTTTTAAATTTACTGCTACCCCGAATTTACGTGTAGTGCGGGAGTTACCTTTTGAAAACAAAACAAATAATGTTTGAAATAACTTTACTTAATATCATCAGGACTTTCTTATAACTTTCACTAGAATTTTTTTTTAATTTCTAAATGATGTTTACTAAGCATTTGCTAATGGAACGTGTACAATTGTCGAAAATTAAAGAAACGCATTAAAATCATATATTAAATTTACTGTTGATGCTCCACATAGAAATCAATAAAACTAGGGAAACTTAAGTGAAAATAAACTTACCAATATCGTATCGTATCGGTATCGATATCTGCCGAGAAAAGGACGTCACACTAAACTATAAAACATTTGAGATAAAATGGTATTAGCGAAATGCCGTTGGGGGCAACATATCCTGTCAAAATCACTTAAATTATAGCTTTAGGCGCTATTTTATGCCTTATCAGAAGAGTTGTGACCATTTTGGGGACCTTTTTTAAAAAAAAACTTCAGAAAATTTTGTCAAACTATTTCCGACTTCCTCCTCATGACATTAAGATGTATTTTTCTTTGAGACGACAATGGTGTATGTGCTGTTTATTTTTACTTTGCCACATCAGGCAGGGTATATCTGTGGAACTGATTTATAGGTATTATTGTGTATCGTAGCTGAATCTTAGTGGGAGCAATATGAAGAATGATAATCTCTATACATTTAGAAGGTAGTAGAGCCACGTTGATTTCAGCACGAACGGGCCGGCTCGACCGGGGCAGTACTACCCTCCCACAGAAGACCAACCTAAAGCGACAGCATCTGTGCTGTCGTGTTTCGTTAGTGAGTGCGAGACCGGAAACCCATTGATGCAGGGCTCACAGTTATCGTCGTAACTGTGTGACACCTTACACTCACGTCTCTTTGATCACTTTGGCAGGCGCTTAATATAGAAAAAAAAAATTTAATGCGCTGCGATACAATATACACGGTTCATCACAACAACTACAATAGGACACAAATTTTCCAGGATTTAAAACCTTAAAACACCGATAAACATAAAATCATACAAACAGTAAAGGGTACCTATGTATAGTAATAAGTTAAAGCTTGCTTTTCAAAACTGGTTACAATGGAAAGTATTTGAGAAGGTATCTGAGATAAATTACACATATGGAAGAGACGCATAAATAAATATTAGGATTTATTTTTTCTCTTACAAGGGTCCATTGAGTATCTTAGTTCTTTCTTTTTATTCGGGACCTGTCTAAGTGATTCTACTCTGCCTGATAGAAAGCGTGAATAGAATCCAAGAGTGGTGGTCACATGTGGAAACACGTGCGCTGGTAGTTAGTGCCAGGTTTTTGAGATCTAATAACTGGTTAAATATTCAAAAACACACATAAAATAGTAATTAACTTTGTGGTTGACAACAAGTATCTTTTCATACACTTTCATTCCATCAATGAATAAGTGATTTCATTTGAAATAAGTTTATTGACTCAATAAAACAAACTTACTTCATACATGTTCATGTTGAGTGATCATGGCATCTTGAGTTAGTAAATAATAAAAATAACAATACACAAGTTTACAATATTATACATAAATTTCAACCAGACCCAAACCAAATGAACGTGTTCATCACACAAATATTTGTCCAGCATGGGAAACGAACTCACGACGTTCGTCTAAATATATTAATATAGGCTGTAATGTAACAAACTCTTACAACAATGATTTGAGTTGAATTTTTATCCTTTGTTGGTTATTCCAATAGTTTGCGACTGCAATAAATACTTTTGACCCAACTGTTACGAACTTCGGTCACCTCTGACGTGTCAAAGTTCGTGTTCGTGTTTGAACTGTTCCATTATTTTGTTGGATGGTGAAAAAATGCATGGTCTTATAAACTTTTATCCTATTTCTAGGCCACAATATTATTGTTTTCTATTATAATATGTAAATCTATAAAAGAAATTGATTTACGATATGATATTTTGAAATGTTTAATT
This sequence comes from Hypercompe scribonia, assembly GCA_949316085.1. NCBI lineage: Eukaryota > Metazoa > Arthropoda > Insecta > Lepidoptera > Erebidae > Hypercompe > Hypercompe scribonia. The sequence continues at coordinate 6,600,083 of OX438992.1, read as the reverse complement.
ATTTATTTTATATTATACATATTAGTAATGAAGTGCAATTGGAGAGGTTTATGTCCAAAAGTTAGCTGCCATTGTTGATACAGTGTAAATGAACTTGAGTACTTATAGGGGTCTTTATAAATTATATAAATAAAAATATCGACACACACGTTAAGCTACTGTGGTATTTATACACTTACCACAATTCATCGCTTTCTTTACCGCCATTTACATGTTAACCATGCTCATGATAAATGAACAGAAAATATTCTTAATTTCAAATTGTTTCTACAACAATGTAAAATAAAGAATAGAACATTGATTGTATTCTATGTAAGCTCGTCGAAAGTAACACGTTGAATTTCATACATTATTTGAATCATTTTGAAATGACAGAAAAGAGTTTGAAACATATTTTTGTACACAAATATTAATTTTAATAAAGTCACGTATTTTGTATGCTATTTTCATGTATTTATGATTTAGTATTTTATGATCTTTGTCCCATAATACACCCTAAATGAGGAGTTTTTGCAAGAGAGGTATTTGTTACAACCGCATCACCTAAAATTATTGAATAAGGTTTAGGTGGATTATCTTAATCATTATACGAATACTTTAACGGTAATGGATGTAAAAAGTTGTATTTTCTTCTGGAGGAACGAGTGTAATGATTCCCCCACCAGGTGAAGTGATCATGCCTGACGGGCCATGGTCCAATCGATGACGTTGGGAAATTTTATATAACCTAATTGGCACGAAAATTTCTATATCGCGATACAGGATTACTATTTACTCTTTAGTTCGAAGTGCCCAGATAGCACTGTAGCTTATCCTTGGTTGCGCTGTATATGGAGGTCGCCACACCCTTAAAGATAACCCAATTAAAACCAAATGATCTTCTTGTTAAAATAAATAAATAAACATAACACCAATAATTTGTTTTTCGACATCGGCCCGGGCAATTTAAATGAAAATGTTTTTATGCGTAAAAACTTTACAATCAGCGAGCGTGGGAAATCAATTATTTTTTCATTGTAATCCTGATTGGCTGGAATATTATAAAATTTGAATGAAGTGATAAAAATAGACTTATGAGTTTTGAGTTTGAAAACATTAAATATATTAATGTTGCTTCATAAACGAGTCTTGCAAGTAAAGAGTAGATTAAACTTTATTGTTCTCAAAATACAGCTTACAATGAATGGAGATACCAAACATATACTTAAGCCAATCTTCTATTATTTTTAGATACTTTGATCACAATTTTAGTTAATAATGAAGGATGGAGGGGCCATTGGTGCAGGGGTGACAGTTATCGTGGTAGCTGTGTAAGCCTTACACTGTCACGATGACTGTCATGCCTTTACGTCCCCAAGCGGGGTGTGAAAAAATATCTCACAAGGCTACCATGGAATGGATCACCATACTGCATTGTCTGCATTTGCAATGAGTATGGTTACTACAACTCTTGGATTCTCTTCATGCTTTTCATCAGGCAGAGTAGAGGCACTTTAGCAGGCTCTTAATATAGAAAAAAAAATATGTATTAGTACTTAAACTTTACTTAACTATTTATAAGTTAGTAATCTAGAAAACGAATGCAAGTTATCAAAGATATGAAACAGACTTTGGTGATAAAATCTTAATTAATGTGTATGTCTGTAGACCGTTTAAAGACTGATAAGTTTTCTCTTGAACCTTTTTCAGTCCGTGTTAAGAAATGGCTATTTATAAAAGACCGTAGTCGACTAAAAATCCCGCACCCAAAACTCAGATAAAGACAATTTATTAGCAAGATTAAGTCCAATTGTTTGGTAGGACGTCAATCTGGAAACGGAGATAGGATGCTATTCTGTATGTGGTCCTCTTTCTTTTGATAATTAAAAGGTTCGGATAAAAGTAATAGCATTGGTGTTCATATTCAATTGACTTCGAATTGTCTTTTTCGTAAAGATTAGATGAGTAAGTTATCTTTCTTTGAAAATAACTTTTTAAATAATTAAAACAAATTAACACAGATTATTATAGAATTTCCTAAACCACTTAATAAGATGACTCTTCATAAGAATTTCTATATATTCAAAAAAGGATTTTTACTCTTTTTTCCAAGTCCAAGATAAATTCTATTAAGAGTGCGACTGCAGTGACGATTCGGCTCAGCACAAGCAAGAGGTTTGTATCACCTGGGCGGCGCAGCGTGGGGCAGTTACTGATGAAGATCTCTCGCTACCGGCCGTCATACATCCCTGGCCGATAGCGACAGCTGTTTTACCGCGATCGTAACTTGTGCCACGACAGACTTTACAAAATACAATAAACGGACACAGAGAACATTGAGATTTAGAACAACAATTTGTAGGTCACACAAAGTGTTGTGATTTTAACCCACGACGGTCAGCGGAGTAGAAAGCACAGCCGTGTCCGTATGTCATCCATACAGTCGGAGTTTAACAGGCTTTACGAGTAATCTGATTTCTAAAATACTTTGGGAGGAGAACAATTTCTTATATTTCATACGTAGCATTCCCAGAATTCAGTTACTATTTGAATATTATATTAGTGTATGAGGGGTATTAAGAATATAAGTTCTTGTTTCTAAAAGCCTCACTTGACTCTATGAATAAACAATCTCTTATTCTGAGCCAACGAAACAGGTACTGTGTTTAATACTCGTATATTTCAATTCAAAAATTATGGACGTATTCGTAAGTTTGTATTGAAATTCACAACGCTTTGTATGCCATTTTAGAATTGTTAAAATGTCATTAATTTGATGTCTGTTACAAACTACATGTTTTCTGATACTGAAGAAAGTATACAAAAGAGCATTTTGTTTTACTATAACAGTCTATAATAATACTGAAGACCTTGTAGGAAGAGCGACGTCTTGCACACATATGTATGTGTTTGTATAAACAGAAGATAAGCTTCTCATAAGTATGAAATTATTTCATTCATGACAAAATATTATGCCTGTGTTTGATTCAGAACTACTTTAAAAAACATCTGCATACCTACGCATACAGATAAGATGTTTATTAACGGACACAATGTAATATCTGACCATGACAAAACCATAATGAAAAAGTCAATAGTAGAGAAATTACAAATAGTACAGATAACAACAATAGTGTAAATAGATACTGTCACAAACAACATATGTATAAAAGTAAATGCTTCATAAACCAGTTTGTTTTCACTCGCTTAATTAACTCCTATAATAGCGCACCATTCCAAAATATCTAAAGTCAGTGTACGACGGTAAAAGCGAGGGGAGCTACTATCCTCCTTCGCTAATAACTTGCTTTTAAAATAAACGTTAAGTAGCATTTCAATCTATTTTATCTCCTACCTAAATTAAGACGGAAATTATTAGATGTTTTTTTCAAAGCATCTGAAAAAAATCAGGGCCAAATAATTTTAGGTAACGTTACATTGAATAAATTGACTGTGGAACAACAATAGCCTAATGCTTTCAGGGCGATCTTTTCTTTTCAGGTGTTGTCTAAAACGGCCCATTTACCTCCTGAAAAGGTTTGTGAAAAATTTGTCTTTTCAAGACCGTCAGGGTAGGTTTTTGAATTATTTTATGAAAGCTACATAATGGCATTTAATGTATTTCCAATTAATTAAATTCTTCTTAGGTACGTTTTTGTAAATATTTCATGTAAAAATTCGAAAACATCAAAAGTTTTAGGTTCTTCTTTCTCAATAAATACTTCGTAATATTACTTGTTAAGGGGCAATTTAATATTCCCAAAGGAAAATAGACGAGGGAAAAAAGCTTTCCTTTCTGGGTTACCAGTTGGAAAATCGGTTGTTTCAAAAGCATTTAATCTCTTAAGAAAACAAAATATGAGAGATTTTATGAAGTCGCTTTTTCACAAATTTAGTAAACTTATCTAAAAGAATATAGGGGAATCATTAATATACTTTTTTAATTGTGTAAACCTCTTGAGATTCAAATAGGTTCACGGCGTCTAACATCGACGATTCGATATAGAAATACAAACGGATTCATATGAATTAAAACAATGATTTATTTCAAAATAAACTTATTTCGTCGGATAGCCGTCACATCGGATTATGAGAGTGAGGGAACAGAGTGTGTACCTGTCTGCACACACACTTGTACAATATAATATCACTTGCATAGCTAGCTGGTCTCCGTTGAGACTGGTTGCTGTGGCCGAAATCATCTAGGAATACATGAATTTATTTACTAACAAACTATAGGCCTAGTATATATGGGGGTAAACAAGTAAAGGAGTCATCTGGTAGTAAGTGTCTATCACCGCTAATGACACCTCCAACCCAAGAGCCACAATTGCTTTGTTTCACTTCTTAATTCTAAGATGATGATGATAAGAGAGTTCACCAGCAACCCACTCAGTGACATACGAGAAAAAAAATCTTTTGTAATCATTTATTGTCGTAACTGCCTCGGTGGCGCAGTGGTAGTAAATGCGACTGCTGTATTTGAGGTTTCGGGTTCGATTCCCGGGTCGGACAAAATGTTTGTATGATCTATAAATATTTTTTCGTTGTTTGGGTGTTTTCTGTGTATAATATGTATGTACTTACAAAAAAAAAATATAAGTATTCTATCAGTCAGTCTAGTTATCTTAGCACAAGCTCTACTTAGTTTCAAACTAGATGACGTTGTATGTAAAATGTCCGAAATATTTATTTATTTAGTAGTTTTCCGTGAAGCTGTAATGTTACTTCGGCCGGTTCATGTACTCCGTAACATAACTGCTGCTCCTACTGTGTTCAACCTCCTTAAAGAACGTTGTGAATAAAGCAATAAACGTGATACTAAAATAATTAAGTCTAAAATAATACTGCACAAACAAGTCATAATGTCAGACTGTCCAAATTGACCTTACCGCCACATTCAACACGAAACATAAACACTAAAACTGAATTTAAATCTTTTTAATAACGTAATCAACTTTAAATTTATTTAATTAATCAAAAAACTCTTCTAATTGGTCAAAATGAAAGGTTCTAATTAATTAAAAAACTTTCCAACAGCTCTCCCGCTTGTTTTTATATCAAAAGGCTGTATGCTAACCGTTATAACCCATAAAACTAACCATTCTTTCGAGTAGTACATATAGCCGTATTTCTATACAACTAGTGGGACGTATATTATTAAAAAAAGTTTAAAATACCTCGTAACCAGTAGCGCATCCTGTCCGATGAGCGTAAATTATCTCAATACGTATTCATTAGTTGTCACTATCAAAATCAGATAACCATCAATGTCTCGAGTAATGCGTGTGAAGAAATTTGTCCATAAATTGTTATTGACTCGACCTATTAAGATAATCATTAACTTTGATAGGATTTCTTTGTTTTTTTTTACGTAAAGAATACATACAATGTACACTATATTGGTTTTATTATCATGGTAATATCTCCACCATTTATGTGTGTACCGAACGTACCGTACCGTACCGAAATGAACACCATCATCCAACTAAATTTTAAAATATGACTGCACCATGTCGCTCGCTACTGTGCTGAGTGTTGTGGGTTCAAACTTTGTGAACAAAACGAGACAACACTTTATGTGATCCACAAAACATTGTTCTGAATCTGGATGTTCTTTGGGTCTGTTTCTATAACATATAACAGTATACAATCTTAATGAGAGTATTGCCTTTTAAAAAGAAAAATTACAAAAATTAAATGCTTTTGGAAATTAATATGAATTTACAGTTTGACAAGAATCTCTTGAACTGCTGGACATTTCCATATAGGTTAATTCTTTAATAGTAGAAAAATAAAATGAAATTAACTTCATATAATGGGGTAAAAACTGCTAGTTCTTTCTACATTTGATGGTTCAATTTAAGTTGAAACTGTGCTGGTGAAACTATGAACACCGTACATGAAGGTGAAAAGTTTATAAGAGCAATGAGTGTCTACGCATTTACGCATGTGTGTACGTGCATGCATGTGTTTGTAATTTATCTGTAATATATGTATATTTAAGTATTACATAGGTATCTTTATTGATTAGTATAGTACATACTCTGTATTTTCTCGGACTCTGTAAAATGCGTGAAAATAACGTGATCCTGATTCAATTTTCAAATTTTCAAATGTTAAAGCAAACTATTGTCACTTACATTTAAAAAAATTTAACTCACAGGGGTATGTGACTGTACGTTTAAATTTTATTTAAAATATTTTTTTTTAAATATTTCTGACATTTGACACACAACGTCATCTACTTTCAAACTAAGCTGAGCTTGTGCTATAATAACTTGACTGACTGATAGAATACTTCTATACTTTTTTTTGTAAATACATACATATTATACATAGAAAAACACCCAAACTTCGAAACAAATATTTAAAGATCATACAAATATTTGGTCCGACCCGGGAATGAACCCGAGACCTCAAGCACAGTAGTCGTATTCACTACCGCTGCAGTAGCAGCGGCAGTTTAATCATTTCTAATCATTGTTTTTTATTAAAGAATATTTGTACTAAATATCATTTGATTTAAATGGCATATAGACAAACTAATTTTTAATGAAACAATAGTGGTCACTACATTGAGTTTTTAAGCGTAATGAGTAGTTTGATTTAAATGTTAATGTATTTAGTGTAGTATGAGCTGTAAATAAAATGTAACTTTTAACTATTGAGTTAAAATACATTTTATTATTACTCTAGTAGGCAAATTAAGGCTATTACTCTGGCGATCTACCTTCTTACTGCATATATATACATACTTGTATATCTTTATATACTGGATTCTTGTAGTTAATTTATACAAATTTAATATATTAATTTAAAATCCTGACTTTCTGTCATACTTTGCGATTTAAGTCAACAAATAATAGGTTATTACTTTTGTCAATTAATTTAATTAAGTTAAACATATTAATTTAAAATCCTGGCTTTCTGTCATTCTTCACCATTTAAGTTAAAGAATATTAAATTATTATTTTTTTCAATTAAGTTGGCAAAAAAGCCAAACCATTTAATTAAAACCGGGTAATCTGTGATTAAAGCCAATAAAATTGCCGGTGAAATTCTCAATGCAACGCCTATTTTGTCACGAAACCATTTGCTTAGATTAAAATTGATATAGGATTGAGGCAAGACAGGCATTAGTTAGATCAAAACAAAGCCTATTCCAGGCTGGTAGACTCATAAATCGTTAGAAATCAACCCCTTGTTTATTTCTATGCAAATTCATCCTTTGTTATCAGGCCCCAACAATGAATTTGTCGTTCTTCTTGAAAATTCAACTTTACGTTATATTGTATAAAGTTGAATTTTAAATATAATGCTCGTTTTTTCTGTATACACGATATGAGTCCGTAGTATGGCGTTCCATTTGTTTATTTTTGCAAAAATGGTTCTTATTACGTAACAGATTCAGTTGTTATTTTATATTACTTGATAAATTCTATGACTTAATTTTCACCTGTAAAAATATTGAGGAACAAGTTGTCTGCAGTTGTTTTGTGTTTTAAACCCGTGGTTTGGAGAGTAAATAAGAATATGGAATAATAATATGGTCCACCTTCCATGTCTCATGGGAACTGTTGGATATATGAGATTTGAGGTTTAAAAAAATTTGTTATAACAATAGTGTTTAATGCGTTAGTCTCAGTTGAACTTGTTTTTTTAAGTTTTTTTTTTATTTTAATGCCTGCCTGCCAAAGTGATTCTACTCTGCTTGATGGAAAGCATGAATAGAATCCAAAAGTTTCAATCACCATACTCATTACGAATGCTGACAATGCAGTGTGGTGACCCACACTATGGTGGCCTATTACGATTTATTACACCTCACATGGGGACGTAAAAGACATGACAGTCATCGTAGCATTGTATAGCACACATTTACCACGACAACTATCACCCCTGCATCAATGGGCCTCCGGTCTCGCACTCACCAACGAAACACAACAGTACGGATGCTGTCGCTTTAGGTTAGTCTTCTGTGGGAGGGTAGTACTGCCCCGGACGAGCCGGCCCGTACGTGCTGAAATCAGCGTGGCTCTATTACTTGGTTAAATTGATTGATATTTTATAACGCGGAACGTTGGTAGCGTCTTCTGAGGACGCTCATTGGTCTGCACAAGGTAAGACAAAGCTCTTATCATTTGACTACAGCCAGCTTAGCTCGATAGGAAGGGTTTTGTGTCACTTTTTTTTCTTTAAGGTATACCTTTGCTGATTGACATTTTCAAGTGAAAACTACGAATTTTTACATCATTTAATAATTTCACTTGTAGATATTTTTAGTGACCACAACTCTTGGATTCTATTCATGCTTTCCAACAGGTAGAGTAGAGTCACTTTGGTAGGTTCTTATTATAGAAAAAAAAATATTATACATCATTTTAAACAAATTTTTTGCTAATAAAATAACTTTGTATGGTATTTTTGAAGTCTAGTCTAGATGTTATAGGGCTTCAAAAATATGGACACATATTGATACAATGAACTGTCAAAGTATAATGGAACTTCTCCATCTGTTAATCGATTTATTACTCTTCGTTTCTGTTAAATCAATTTTTTTATAGTCTGAGTACGAAGTGAAGAGTCTACGGTTTTTTATTATTTTCCACAACTTTTAGTAAAGGATAGTACTGCTCCTGATGAGTAAATTTTTCATTTTATTTTCCTTTTGTGATCAATCTTACATGTAATATAACTCAAATACACATTTAGAGGCAGAATCATAACTACGATTGGGTTTAATTTCAATATATTGTTTTCCAAGAAACCATAATAAATCATTCAAAGCCTCAATTTGTTTTCGCAAAATCAAAGAAACCAAATATCTTGGTGAATCCAAAAAAAAATAACTTCGCAAAATATTTATTAATTTATTTGTTCAGAAGTTTGAAGAATTTAATTTCGTTCGGAAACAGGGCGTGAAGGAAACACGTGGATTTGCTTAGTGTACTGTGTGCATTTAACAGTGTGAAATATAAATGAGAAGGTTATTGGTGTGTACATAATTTATGAGTTGGCGGAATACACTTAGCCATTTTCACAAGCATTTTTTTCTCACTCACTCAATTTATTTTTTGCCTAAAAGACTTTTGAAAATAAACACCTACGTATATAAAACAGTTCTACGTGAAAGATTAGACGACGCACTTACTAAGAGACGAGTGAGTGTAAAAATATATTTGCTATTTTCTTATTTATAGAGTACACGGTTGGCCTAGTGATTTAAGTGGTCGCCACGCCGCTCTCTACTGTGCTGAGTGTTGTGGGTTCAAGCCTCACATGGGACAACTCTTGGTGCGATTCATAAATTGTTGTTCTGTGTATGGCTGTTCTTTGTGTCCGTTTCATGAATATTTGTAAACTCCCCCGCAACACAGGATTAATCCTTGGTGCGGACGTTGTCTTAAAAAAAAAAAAAATAAAGGGTAATCGAGTCATTGATGTAAGAATCAATGTCTATATTAAAGATGCCTGAAATCTACAAATGATAACTGTTGAAAAAAATTTAATTACGATTATTCTGAAGACGGTAAAAAACTGCAAAAACCAATTTTATGTAAATGGTCTCATTATTTTTAATCGTTGAAATCTATTCAGACATAAAAAAATAAATGTCAATCAGGGAGTGACTTTTAATTAAAAGGGTAGACATCTTTTTAGATGTAACAGGAAAGCTGGTCGCTTAGACCCAACGTTACCGTAATCTTTATACAAGGTAATGAAGGTAGTTTGAATTTTAAATATAAGAAATGTTATTTGCTACGAACTGTTTCAAAATTTTACAAATGTTTATAAAATGTTATGATATACCTTCTGATCTGATAGAGTGTAGTAGGATAGTCAAGAACATATAATAGTAGAATAGAATATATTCGTGCAAACTAGAAATCTTACCAAAGATCTTCATGCATGAAATGCACACCCTATTTCTTCCGAGGGGTAGACAGAATCATATTAAACTTTCTGCCTATTGCCGCTAACCGAGCTGTCTTGTTTGCCAAAACCTCGTCTGTCAATCAACAGTTACATCACTTGTAGGTGAGATTAACTTGGAGCCCTAAGTTCTAAGTGGGAAGTTTATGCACTCACTTATGATTTTCATAGAACAAGAAGCAATTTGTTTTCCTTCCTTACTGTACAATATGTTATGTTATACTAATAAACGTTGATGATAAATAAATTTATCGATATTCACAAAAGTTTGAGACTTACCGAACGTTGCAGCCAAGAAATAGAGGCTTTAATTTGATGAGTCGATCTGAAATGAGCCACTGCTAATAGGATGTATTAATGTCTACCGAAGCATCGTAACTTTTTAGGGAGAAAACTTAAAAAGTAAAGTGACTCTTGGGTATTTGTAACTTGCCGATTTATTTTCACCAATTTAACTCGTCAGTTTCAGAACAAGTGAATACATAAATGTGTGGTTTCATTATTATTTAAATAAATCAAGTCGATACAATAATCACATTAAATATACATCAATTTTCATTTTCATTGACTACCTTGCTGCCTGGTTGCGTGATTTGACTGCCTCGGTGACGCGATGATAATGTATCCGACTGCTGTACATGAGGTCTTGAGCTCGATGCCCGGGTTAGACCAAATGTTTGTATAATCTGCAAATATTTGTTTCGGAATTTGGGTGCATTCTACATATATTTACAAAAAAAAAACAAAGTATATAAGTATTATTTCTATCGATCTAGTGGTACAAGCTCTGCTTAGTTTAAAACTAGATGGCGTTGTGTGTTAAATATTCGATTATTTATTTATATATCGATGTGACTCGAAAAAAGTGAACAAACTGCCTGATAAACCTTTAATAAAACGTGATCTGATCATTCGGAACTTGCATAAATCAAAGTTTATTAGCTACAGCAGCTGCTTTGAGTGTTTTAAAAATTAGGCTACTTCGTTAGCTCACCATACGTTAATTCTTACATCTTTAACTCAACATTCAAACGGGACCACAATTCTTGTATAAAAGTATATAAATCTTAAATATTAACCGCTTAAAGCGTAAAATAATTTAACACATGACACATCGCATTTTCACTTGACTTACCAACTCACCTTAATATATGTTTTTATTTCAAAGCCGAATGTAAAAGTTAAAAGCTCCATGAGACCAGTCTAATTAAGAGGAATTTGTAACGGTGACAGACTTTCGACCCTGCAGCGGTCTGTAGAGGGAATTAATTCATCCGGGGCCTATATGACCGCTGGCATTTAATACGACTCTGCAATTTCAGTGTGGCAATTTGAGAGAAAAATTTTAATGCTTTACGGTCTGTCTTGGGGTCTCAAATGTGTTTTTAATGCAATTTTGAAATTAGAATATTAGGATCATACTTTATGGGATTAAATTTGTTAGCGTTGTTGTGACGAGTTGTTTTCATAAAAACGGATTTATTTGACATATGAAATAAATCTTACTCATGTATTGTGTGCAAAACAGTTTATAAAGTCAACATTAATACAAAAAATCATTGTTGAATGAGATCTATATGGAGTATGAACAGAATAAGATGATTTAATGAATTAAATTTTGGGTATAACGACAAAGGACTCGAACCTAGTATCTACGAGTGTATCGCCATAACTTTACAGAACTGAGTGACCAAAAACAGGCTTATTTTTGGAACAGGTAAGTCTATCTTTAAGATACTGAGGAACCTGATATAAATTGATTGTATAACATACGACCAACAGGTGGATATATTATGTTCAATGGGAGGATAATGGAATAGAAAGATAATAATAAAATTAATCTTAGCTGATTTATAATAACAGAATACAAAATACCTTAACTGACAAGGCAAGCCAATTAGAAAACCACGTAATAATCCTCTACTATTTTCAACTTTACACAACTCATAGCTAAACATAAATGTACACTTTGTTTTTGTTCGGCAATCTCCACGGATACCACCGAAAGGAGGCTATGTCAGACTCGAACCGATCAAAGGGCCGCACTCCGTCTCAGGTACCAGTAGCCGGGGAATCAGGTTCTAATAAAAGTTAATCGTTTTAAGTTTATATATCATCATTGTATTTATGATCTAGTTTATTTCATAGGTAATGAAAGGAAATGGATGTACAGGTAAGAAACAGTATATTGATACTAACAGTTACCGTGTCACCAGTGGCTCCGTGAGCACCAGCTATTGTAATAAGAGTGGCTGTACCAATTATTATTACTAAAGAAATCGTATACTGTATCATCGTCAACAACCTTGGAAACTGGTTTGTGTTGTAGATGGCCCCCTCCTGTGTGGGAACCTCGTGGTTCCTTTACTGACCCCCAAAAGGGCGCGCGCAGTCCATAGCGCTTGCATCGCCACCACAGCCTGCTTCTGCTACATAAATATACACAATCTACTTCAGAACACACAAGTGTGTTACCGTATAAAAATACTACTTATTTGTGTGCGTAATGATCCAAAATAAAACCTTAACATTTTTAGGGTTCCGTTGTTTAAAATAAATAAAGAAACCTTTTATAGGATCACATCGTTATCTGTCTATGTAATTTAAGTATTAGCTTTCGGTAACACATGAATATAATATATATTAATTGTTAACTGACAACAGGTTCGCTCAATTTGCATATTATTACTAACGGCTAAATAGCCTTGTACTCAATTCCATTATGATATAACATCACTCTATATTTAAAGCAAATTAAGCATTCAAATTTCAATTTGAAGCGTTGTTATGTCAAAAGCGGTCTGTCTTTGTCTTTGGTACGTCTATGTTCATTAACATAATGTCTTTTAAAGACAAATACTTAAAATGAATTGTAAAATTTATTGTATAAAGTGTGTATTGAAACTGAAGTGCAATTTATTTATTTATTTTTCAGTGCTGTTTTCAGTTCTATAATAAATAATTCAAACATGTATAAAAAAACTTGGCTATTTATTTAAAAAAAACCACATCTTGTTTGTTACCGTATTTATTCACGGAGCGGTGTGTCTTAGCAAATATCGGCGTCGCACTTTATAGCTAGGTAAGCGGTAAAGCCTTATCTATAAGAAAAGCATCATTATCAAATTATTTCATTATATCACATCATGGTGGAGTGAGGCGTGTGAACTGCTGCGCTGATGTCTCGAGATTGATAACCCGGGTCGGACAAAATTTTTGTATGATCTGCAAACATTTGTATAGGGATTTGGGGTTTTTTTATATAATAATAATTGTACGTATGTATTGGCATAAAAAGTACATAAGTGTTTTATCAGTCATTCTAGCTTTTATAGTACAAGCTCTGCTTAGTTTGAAATTAGTTAGCGTTGTATCTGAAAACGCTAAAAGAAAAAAATATCTATGGAAAAAATGTACAGTTCTTTTCCAGACAACTAACACTTCCTCTATAATACACACGAGTGCTTTAAAGAAGTTATATAGTTGATGTTATATACGAAATATACTTGGGCCTATTTACTCGTAGTCCTGAGAGACTATTTCCTGAACTTAGTTTTTATTGCACTATTCCTGAGGTACACAATATTCAAGAATTTTAATTAAAAGTTTGGTAGTTACAATGTACGGTTGTGGTAGAATTTACAGAATTTTGTTACTAAAACTTATTCAATAGAAAATCAGAACGATTTTCGGCAAAAATTCTTTGCAACACGTTTTTTTGTTGCAAATAAGGGATTAAATTTGGTTGCAAAGTAGTTAGTTATTGTATTCATTAATGAGTATCAATGCTAGTCAAGAGATAATTTTAAATTTTATGAGACAATTTCGTAGGATAAAGAAAATAATATAAAAAGCAGTAAAAAGAAAAGGAGAATGCAAAAAATACGGTTGAAAATACATTAAAATTTCATGATAAAGTTAAAATTCATAAATATTTGAAATAATAAAGTTTTCTTTATTTATTTATTGTTACGATCAGAACAGATGACAGCTCATTTGTTCTAATAGTAAACATTTTAAAGCGATGTTATTTTATATACCCATAAAATTTCGTAATCTATAAATTATCTTTGTAAATAATTATATGTTCAGCCAATCTTGCAAAAACACTTTGATTACTTTTACAAGACATAGTCATATATGGAGACTATACACTTTGCCTACATAATGATGGTCTCAAATAATTATATTTTTTTATCTCTGCTCCTGTTATTGTGTCTTTACACTATTTTTCATAAATAAAAATAAATGCGACAACACTGATATGATAATTTTATGTATATTATTAGGAACGTGCCAATTATCGATAACACAATATCGGAGTTAAACTGAACAGTTAACGTTAAACGCATTTTACATTCAGCGAATGATAATGAAGTGATTGCCTCGCTTATTGTATAATCAAACTGTGATTATAGCGAGAGGTAATATTTGATTTCGATCAAAAAGTGGAATATTTATTTTCATTTATATTTTTATTCAATTTTTTATTTTTATTTTATTCATTTTTGTGTTTTCAATGGTTTTGGCTTTCAGAATTGAATAATTTGAATTTGGAATTGGATTAATGATTAATAAAGGACTGATATCATTAGCCATTGTATGCTTGAAAGCTTTGCAATTGTTGAAAGTCGGAATAATTTCGGGTTAGTTAACTTTTCATTGGTTATCACTTTTGAACCCCTTTTAACAATCTATAAATCCTTGTAATGGATCTTTTTACGTTTACCTGCCATATTTTTTTCTAGATCATTACCGTATAACTTCCAGATGTTTTTTATTCGGAACAAACTTGTTAACATAATATTAAAACTTAACAACGCAAAATAAATTCATTATTACTGGTTTGGTACTTTAGACTTGAAATTTGCTACTTCAAGGCAAGATTAAGAGTCTCTTAATCACTATTTTACTCAGATCGTTTTCATAAGGTGGAATTTTTATTATAAAAGTTTCAGAAGTATACTTTTAAGTTAAGGATACTTTCTGAAGAAGCTATCTGAAATTAATTAACTAAAATATATTTATAAACCCTAAAAGATTTATGGTATCATTAAAATAATAATGGCAATCATTTTATATGTATACCGTATTAATGATGATTGATATAAGATGAAAGTGGCAATGATACTATTTTTGAAGACAGTGTGGTTTTTAATGTTCTCTTAGGTTAGACAGCCGATTTCAGCTAGTCTCAGCGAACGTGAGCCAACTGCGCATGAGATATTACAGCGCTCAAGTATATGCACTAACATCGGTGCACTCTCTGTTCTCTCGCTCTCACAATCCGATGAGACGGCTATTCGACACGACTGGAGTGAGATTCGGCGCAGGACCGATGGCTTACATGCTCTCTGAGGTATGGAGATTAAGACCCCAATTTTCACACACCAGACTGTTATTAAGTATTTCTGTAACCAAAAAGACTCAATAATAGTTTTTGATCGGACCTGGGAATCAAACCCGAGACCCCTTGATCAGCAGTCGCATACGCTAACCATTACACCAACGAGGCAGACAGAGTATATTTATAAAACAAAACATTTCTTTTCTTAAAGTGAATTTTCCTTTTAATTATTCATAAGAAAGAAAATACTCATCATAGAAATGAGTTACTGCTACTCTTTTAGAACTTTTTTATATAAATGTCACAAGTTGTATAAATACAATATAATGTTACAAACGAACTGTCTTCATTCGTATCAAATAAGATTAAACATATTTTTGCAGATTGATTGAACCACAAATGTAAGTGACACAATAATAATATTATTACCAGAAGTTCTAGGCTAAGAAAGCAGTGTAATAACATTATAAAACTGAAAAGTAAGATTGTTTGCGCTATTCTCAGGAACTGTTAGTTCGAATTGAGAAAGTCTTTAGGTATTGGATAGCTTCTTTATTGAGGAAATCTGAGTAGCAATAAAACGACGCAATATCAGAGAATTTTAGAGACGCACACAAATTTCTCTGGGGCAGCTATTAAATATATATTACATAAATTATGTTCGTAACTAAATCAAGATCATTATTCATCACCTTCAATTCACTGCTGGAGATGGACCTCTCCTTAGAAAAGAGATTTTGGCCTACTATTCCATGCTGGGTAGACGAGGTGTGCGGGTGGTTTGTGTTAAGTTTTATTGCTCTGTGAAGTTTAGTTGTTGTGTATGGTGTGTACGTATGTGTATGTGTGTGTGTGTGTGTGTGTGTGTGTGTGTGTGTGTGTGTGTGTGTGTATGTTAGCGTATTGTTTGTTTTAGTTCTCTGTTGTTGTCCTTCGTAGTTTGTTCTTATAGTCGGCTCTTACGACATCCACGGGTTAAACACCACCATAAGATAACACACACACTTCAAGTTCATAATGTATGCTTAACTTATTTTATTAGTAATACGACATGTTAATATTAATAATTACCAAGAGAGTTATTATCGAATTAACGCTTTTTTATTTCTTTCTTCACTCCCATTAAAGATATTTATGTTACGCAAATAGTGTAAATCAGCCTTTTAACCGTTCATCTCATTGTGCTAAAAACCACACTCCTCCAGCGTAATTAAGTAACAAAAGCTAAGTAATTATGCAAGGAACGAAACAATCTACTAGGCATGAACAAAGATTAAGATTTGACGGAAAAGGCGTACCATTTAATTGTTTAGACATCTTGGGTTTCTTTGGAATAGTTCTCTATTTTTCTCTTCTCCTATCTCTTCTTATTCTGTTCCATATTTTCTTCTTAACTCACACTATTCATGAGATGATCCTAAGTCAAATGTCTCTTTCAATTTTGAATAAAAAATATATCATGATGTTTTATGTATTTTTTATTATATTTTAATTTTCTTTATTTATTTATTACATCATTTTAACTAATAACATCACAGGTAAACTATGCGATAGAGAGAATAACTTATATTTTTTTATATTATTACATTTACTTGTTCACATATTCAAATGTTACGAAATGAAACACAAAGAAATGATTGTAACGAGATGAAAATATCAATTAAAAGGCGAATCTTAGATTGCCTGGAAGTGTTGAATTTGGAGGTGTCTAACTTGTCATTTACAGCTTTACAGGTACCACCCTAGCTCCAGTGGCACCCAGTCCTCTAGTGTATATAGCCAATCCACTTTAGCTTACTTATTCTGTAAGTTAGAATATATTTCTTTCTATCTTTGTCGATAAGTAACTAGGTTAATTACATGCTTAATAAATTGAGCCGTCATTATTTGTACACGTTTTCTATAGGTCTAAGCAAACAAATAAATGTAATTACATATTTCAACTAGCTGACTCGACATTTTCCTGTTCCAATTTCTTCAGAAAGTAAAGCGTCTGGGGTCATTAGCAATAGTAGCTACGTTTATAAAAAATCCGCTATTGAAGAATTTCGTACTGCTATCAATAGGCAAGAAAGTATTTCTTTAGGTAAATTTTTAAAGTATACATTTTACTTGTATAGGTGTATGTATACATGTATTGGATAAATGTATAAATAGCATCAGACTCCCGTATATAGTATTAGGGAACTATTGGTGACAAAGCAAAGCTTCTCGAAAGTGCTAATACTACAGTAGCACAGGAGAAGTTTGAGAAAGTTCTCCTTACTGTTTTTTGATGAAACAATATTACTGTGTCACGTGTTTAGTAATTTTTTACTGTTTGACACGTGACTGGTTTAAATAAAATCTAACCGACTTCTTAGATGATTTTTACAATTAGTTGGTATACCTTAGATAGATTCTCACTTTCAGACAACTAGACTAGATTCTTACTTTAAAAACCCTTTGCAAAAAACTTTCTACTAAAACAATAATTCTACTGATACGACCAATTCTAAAGTAAAAAAAAGGAATAAGTTGTGTTCTGTATACGGGTGGTTTAAAGGAGGATTCCTAACACTCAGAATATACTTTAGAGTTCAGCAGGTAATGGTAGCGAGTTGAATACGTACTAAATCTTAATGTGTGACTTTACCAGTGTTCACTAATCGCTAGATATCAAAAAAGTACATTTTCATTTTTTTTTATCATATCTGTGGAAAATAAGCAGATAAGTAAATGATGGACAACCAAGAGGAAGTTAATTCTCCCTTGATTCTATTCCTCCAATTTACGTAGGAAGTGGGTCTCTGGTGTTTCTCATTCGGCGTATAGCAAGCAAAGAATTGATTAACATCGATTTGCTGTGAGGCTGTGTAAGACCAAATGATTTGTGCTGGAGTATTAATTGGATGAATGGATTCTATTCATTCTTTCCATTAGTCAGAGTAGAGTCGCTTTGACAGGTTCTTAATCTAGAAAAAAAAAATAGCTCTATGTCCAGTGTGGTCCATTAAAAGCTGTTGATGATGACGTCTTTTAATTCTCCTGGGGTACTCATTGATCAGTCCCAATGCTCAATTTACGTAATACAAGAAGTTATACCAAATAAAATCAACCATATCCAGAATTCTAGATCTGGTTCATCGCTATTTTGCCAGTGACATTGGCGGTATGGGTTAATTCCATTAAAAGATTAGCAAACCGTAGGAGCGCTGAGATCGCCGCACAGAACATGCAAATGAGAGCTAGCGATGCTTACACTGGGACTGTATTGTTAATACAATGTATATTTTGCATGATGTTGAGATATGAGTTCTGAATTATATCAAGTTTGTTTAAATCTGTATAGTTCTCCTGGATCGACTTAAGTTGCGATTATTATTTATGAACTTTGGTAGACTCTGCGGTGGTTCCGTATTGCTAACTCCGACAATTTGACTATTATGACTAAAGACGGTCGTCAAAATCATTTTTAGTGATAATGTCACATACTTCTGGTTACGACATTACTGTGAAATCATGTTTTGAGAGCTAGAGAGCTGTAGAGATACCACCCAACAATAAGAAGGTTCCAAGAGTGACTTTATTTTACAAGGATTTATCGACCTAGTAATCTGTGGTCTGCGTATATTTAAATTTAGTTATTGATATTGTATTTTAAAATAAACTTAACTTAAAGTTTTGTCACATATCCAATGAGTCTCTGCCGGTGGTCAAAGACATGTTTCTGAAAAAGTCGGTTTCCAGACGAGACGACATTCTATGGCCACCCAGAACTCCAAATCTATCCCCAGCAGGCTTCTTTTTATGACGTCACTACGTCAACTAACAGTAAAAATCAGAGAAAAGATGTCAATGATCTCGCGATCTCTTTGCCGACGAATATTCAAAAATTGCGGTGCTCGTTTCGAAGATGTAAAGCGTTGATCATTTAAACGATGTAATTTTAAAAAAATATATTCCAACTAATTAATTTTAATAATATAACAAATGATTTTTTTTACGATTTTTTCAAATGTTAACTAATTCGTGGCCCAGCCTATACTTGAATTTTCTAATATTAGCTTTAGGTAACGATCACGTAAATGGCATTTACTTTAAAGATGAACAATAGCAATACAGCACTGTAATTTCAAGAAGAACTGCACCTTTTTGGACATAAGCTACGTGTGTTATTTTTAACTATACTGCTATCTGACATCAAAGCGTATTTATTAGTTAAATGACATAAAACGTAACAATCAAAAGCTATAATTTGTACCACTTTGGGAAACGTTAATTAAGAATTGAAATAAATTTCATTGTCCAATACACAATTTTTGTCTCAGTTTTTAATTTTAAGATATATTCTAGCTACAATCGTAAAACTACACACACATAAATAACTACTGAATTTGCTCTGTATCAATAACTAAAGTAACAAGATAAAGTTAATAAGGCTTAGGAACCACTCAAGTTCTAATAAAACGGTATTTATGTTATCAAAAATAACAAAAGTCCCTTCCATGGAAACAACATATACAAAGTAAAATAATACGCAGAAACTAACTGAGATAATTAAAACAGAAATGGGACCAAATAGATTGTTACAAAAAAAATGTATTGAGGCAATATGTTTTCTTATTAATAAGAACACAATACGAAGTCAAAAGGTTTTTTTTCTAATAACACAGTATTAATGTTAGCTGTATCTAAAAGTTTCACGTGTATTACACAAAACAAAATAATATTTATCAAAAGAAAATATATCGAATGTTATATTGATCACCCAGATAAACGATTCACCAGAAATAATAATCCATAATTGTTTGGAATCGAACACAGAATGAAATTCTGATTAGGGTAACTATAGTTTAGTAGCTCCCTGCGGCACTTTGTCTGCATCTATGAAAAGGAAAAAAAATCTTATTTTTGCAACATTTTTCAACTATACTCGGCTCTATATGGTTATAGCGTTATATAGCTCGACTGCACGGTTGTACAGTGGTTTAAGTGGTCACCACGCCGCTCTCCACTACACTGAGTGTTTTGAGTTCAAACCCTGTTTGTTTGTAAAGTCGCCCGCGATACAGGATTTATTCCTAGTGCGGGTTTTGTCTTTTATAGACAAAACAAATCCTGATTCAGTATACGGGCTATCGAACACCTTAAGAATTTTTAAATTGTATCTAGTACTTCATGTAATTAGCACATTCAATTATACAAACTTTTAAACTTTTTAATCTTAGTATAGATAAAAATAATTAAAAGAGAAAATATTACTTCAAAAATTTTTTTACATCATCGCCAAAAAAGCGGCAAGAATTGACAGATTCATTACTTATTCAAATTATTGAGTGTTATGGGGTGCGTTGGAAGGTGTATGGCTAATAAAAAAATTAATAAATTGTAAACTGCTATAAGGTAATCGATCAATTAACATATTTAGACTTAGTATAGAAATATATTCCTAGAAAATTTTACTCTATTAAATCAGAAAGTATAACCTAATATCATAGTGATTAGTAATTATTAAAAATAAAACATAAATTGCCAGTGTTAGAACTTTATACAGATATGATAAAACTCGTTGATCAATATATGAGCATAATCATTATGATTAACTAAATTCGAAGAAACAGATATTGATGGGTTTCTGATAAAGTTTCCCAAGACAACGATCAAACATCTTTCTACCATTTTTGTTAAAAAAATATTGCAAGATGGACTTGTTGACAGGCTGGCATCGGTAGATCATTTGTCAATGTCTACCAGAGAGGGGTATTATTAGCAACGACAAATGGTCGGCGATCGCTTATCTATTGATTTGAACATCTATTCCGTAAGATGTGATAATATTGAGTAAGTTACTTGAGGTTCTGTGGCGTTGAATGGTGTATTAACTTTATGATTGTCACTTTGGTTTTTAGGATTGAGCTCTCTTTTATGTAATCAAACTCTGAACTGACTTGTTTTTACCTGTGGTTTAGCCCGTGCGTATATCGGTTATCACGGTTTATTGTACATTTTCTAAAAAATCAAAGTATATCCGTGTAAAGTTTCATTAAAATCAGTCCAGCGATTTAACCGTGAAATTGCAATAGATAGACTAATATTATAAACATTACATGTACCACCCTTTTACCGACGCTTTATGGTGTTTTATGAAGGTCAATCTTGTCGTGATAACTTTTAAACTATTTGTCTAAATTATAAACACTTTAAAATGGACATTTTAAAAAGTGTACAACTTAATGTAATTTATACCTCACAATTAAGAATATACTGCCTTCTATATAAAAAATACATACTGTCACAGGCCTATCTTTAGCACTGTTTAAGGCAAACAATCCTACGGTACATCGTTGTCGCGTAACTTCAATGGTTTATGTAGCGCACGCATGCGTATCATAAAACATTAATAGTAGTATTAAACACAAAATAGAAATCATCATCATCATCTCAGCCAAAAGACGTCCACTGTTGGACATAGGCCTCCCCCAAGGTTCTCCACAACAGCCGGTGCCGTGCCGCCCGCATCCAGCAGCTTCCCGCGACCTTCACCAGGTCGTCGGACCACCTTGTAACATGTTTGTATACACAACGTGTCTGTATGAAAATCATATTTAATTACATTTTAAGTTTAATAATCCAGGAAGTATTTTATATGGCTATATGAAGAATAGCACACTCCAGTTTTAATGTCGAAATTTCAACAATATAAAAATCCAAGATTACTTTTTTCGACTAAGCTTTAAATTATTGTAAACGTGAAATATTACCCTCAAAGTATGCCTTCCTGGGATCTCAATTGCTGGTAACTATGCAAATTACGACGGAGATTAATAGCCAACTTCAGTTTTCTTGTCACACACATTTTTTACAGAAAAGTCTCTAAGATACTACCCTGTGCAGCTCCATAGTCTGGATACATACATCGCTTTATCGATTTTCTTTCCAATAGCCCTTCATTTTGACAAATGATGCCGCATTTTTTGTAAGCTAAAAAATTCCTTTCAAACACTTTCCGAAAATTACTTATCACTTTGTACTTATATTAATCGAAGTAAGATGTAAAATAACTTCACTGCCTACGTTTTGAGGGTTCACTCTGTGTGCTGATGGATTAAGAATTGTCACCTCCCCTATTTTTCCCATGGGTGTTGTTAGAGACGACTAATTTTAAATAGCAAGGCAACTTTACTATACCAACCCGACCGGTCAGCGTAGTATAGTAGGCAAATACCTTCTTGCTAAAGAGAGGCCTATGTCCAGCAGTGGACTGTTGAAGGTTGTTGATGTTGTTGAGATAAAATATTATTAGGCAATCAGTTAAAAGTTAATTCTTGCAAAAATGTATTCAGTATACATCCGACTTCATTTGCTTCTACTAAAAGCAAATCCTCTTATTCTAACTCTAAAAAAAAGTAGATATTAGTTAAGTCTCTAGAACCCGAACTTACAAGTCCTACATTCATGTCGAAGACGACTTATAGTGCACAAGTTGTCCGCTGTCGGATTCACGTATTTGACAGGAATATAATTCATTCATAAATATAAAAAATATAAGGCCCTAAAATTCGCCTTTTCACGCTGCCTTTTTTTATTTATATTTTACACGAACCTTATTAGAAACACGTTAAACGTATTTAAAAGAATAAGATCACATGTAAACTGCCACAAGAAAATATAAAGAGATCTAACTTCTTCATAGGAAGGTTACAATTCCTTTGAGAAAATCAAATCGTCAGAATGTTTCTACATAATCGCATTATTTTCCGGAACCGCGATATTATGAAGCGTTACTCATATGTCTGGAGACGTAGATAGACCTTATTGTAATGAACTGGCGAAGAATATCCCGTGTTGTGTAATATATTCTTCGGAGAAAATCCACTCAGTTACGAGGAAATACGAGTATATTTTCCCTTAACTGAGTGGTTTTTACTTATGTATAAATGCTCCTAATAAAGTTTGTTTAATATTTATTGTTTGTTTTGTTACAAAGAATATTATCAGTGAAGTATTTGAAGTTTTACTACATTATTCATTTAAAAGACTTGTAGAATAGAAAACACATCTCGGCAAGTGTAGTGCTAGATACCCACAGACCAGGTGGAGTGACGATTTGCACAAGATAGCTGGCAGAAGTTCGATGTGAGAATCCCAAATCTGATCAGAGTGACGTGCAACGTAATAGGCCTATGCTCAACAGTGGACTGTGATTGTCTTATGATGATTTTAGTAGCTGAACATACACTGCATAGCTGAAACTATACTGATACACATACACATATACATAAAATCACTTATTTCGTAGGAGGGGCATAATAAACGCCCAATTTTCGATAGTATTTTGATCCCACCTAAAGGGTTGTGAGGCTAGTAGCGCTTATCGGGATATTTTGTTTGCCTGAGTCTCGTCCGTTGAGCAACAGGTGTATCACTTGCAGGGGAGGTAATCTTGGGGCTCTAAGTCCTTGGCAGAACCCGATATACCTTAGTACATATGTTTACACAGAGTAAAAAAAACTTTTGCATTTCTTCTGCAAAAACCTTTAAGTATTCCTTTAAAATTTCTAAGTAATCCGAAATATTCCTGAAAATGTGTACAAAATTTCCTTTGTGTTTAGTACGTGTACATGAATTCGAATAGTTCATTTTTTCAAAGCCTGATTTGGTTATAAACCACATATTAAACTTAAGTCATGACGTTACTGTTTATATATTTATTAACCTATTTTTCTTTTATGGATCCGTTTATAAAGGAGAAAAATTGTGTTATAAATTTGATTTAATATTGACTTTGTTTCCTGTTGTTTACTATGATATTGACTTTATGATTTATACAATTCATAAATCAAACAAGCTATGCTACGTCGTAAATTTAATCAAGGTCCTCCTTCTCTAAATCCAATATGGTAAGTTAAGATCTACCGTCTGTATGCATTAATACATTTACTATAACTACAAACATATCGACGATACCCCAAGTCAATAGTGCGGTTACAACAAACAACAGAAGTGAGGAGCCCTCTAGGGTCTCTGCGGAGTGATCGAATTAAACAATTAGGAGGGACTGTTTGTATGTCATGTTAGGTAAATGTCATAAATTCAAAATTGACAACTCTATACATATATCCTCAGCATTCAACAATCCACTGCTGGATATACGAGTAAACCTCTCCTTAACAAGGAGGTTTTGACCTACTGTACCACGTTGGCCCGATAGTTTGTTTCAAGTTTTCCTTCTCTTTGTAGTGATGTTCTACTAGTGGCTTCTTACAACACCATGGGTGGGTGTGGGTGTCCCTACTCCTATTCTTACCATGGGTTAAGAATAGGAGTAGGGACACTCTGTATTCTTAATCTATCACCACACGGAGATAGTACATACAGCTTACATATACAATAGTAGACATAGCTAACAAAATACCTTGGCAGTAGTATGAAATACCTGTGACATTACCAATAACACAAAAGAAGTTGAGTAAAGGCCTCCTCCATGTATACTGTTCATGTCTTTGGCAAGTCTAGTCTACATTGATCTCACCGCCCGCACTATGTCGTCGCTCCAAAGTCATCTAGGTCGTCCACGGCGATGTTTTCCATCTCGCAACCACCATGTCTTTATGAAGGCGTTAGTGAAGAAATGAGTCATTTACAATTTACTAACACGTTATCCTTAGAAGGTAATTTGTATTGTTCCTGTTTACATAACTATTGTGTTACCATAATTGCTTGTGAGAGATTACTTCGGAGTGATAAGGCCGCGGTTATTAAAAAGCACTAATTTCTTCTTCTTTCCAAACTGTATTAATCCCAAGATTGTTTGCGGTCGGCTTCTAGTTTAACTGGTTATACCTGAATATCAGTTTTTCTAAGGAGTGACTGGTATCGGACTCCTACAACCCTGAGGGCGAACTGCATATCGAGTACTAAGTTATCTTTTTAATTTACTAGTGTGATATATTTTTATTATATATAGTATGTATACATTTATGACTAAATCCATATCCATCTAACATGATAAGTATGTAAATTCCAAGAATGTATTTTAACAAATATAAATTTGATTCTATGTTTACAATGTTTTGCTTTACCTCAAGAGTATTCTATACTTGAAGGTACCTAGATACATTAGATAGGTACATATTCTAAGGTACACTCTTATTTAAAAATAAAATTATTAAACATTTGAAATGCACAAACAATAAATGAAATATATTTCAGTACACATTTACACAAAATTCAATAACGTATGCCTGTACTCAGTAAACAAACGCGTGCTTTCGAGCCCAACGTAAATGCGTGCGCCTGTAAAACAATGGGAACGCGTGTCTGATGTACAAACAAATGCGTGCCTTGCTTACTTAACCATAGATACGTATGCACGCATACACGTGCAGAGTAATCTTGTTGATTGTGCATCCGAGCGGGTCGATGTGATAAACGTTCTCTTTGGGACCGTTTTGTTGCCCCTAAATTTTCAAAATATAGTGGTCGTATTTTACGCCAAGCATGGACTGGAGTAAAGTAATCAATGGTTAAATATATTACGAGATACATTCTAGCTATATTTTACAAACAGAGCAGGATATACCGGCAGAATTATATTTTATAAATGTTTAACTGAAAATAAATTATACTTATAGATAAATCAAATAACTGACGTTTTGATCAGGTTGCATTGGCCATGGATAGTGGGGTCAGCCTGTAATAAATTCTTGTAAACATAATTATATATTATCACATCATATTGTCACAACGTTGGTGAGAAATAAAAAAACAAACGAACGAACAAAGAAAATATTCAAACATATATTGTTTTTGAAGTACGTCGTGATAAAATTGTTCTCAATCGGTGTAAAATTTATAGAATTTTTGAAGCGTACACCGTAACCAACATATTGAGATAGATACTCGTATATAGCTATTGAGATAGATTGAACACGTTAGTAATATAAAATAGAAATAAATGTATGTAATCTTATGTTTTTTACTAGATGTATGAAGTATCACGAGTACAAAATAAACATTGAAAAGAGATATTGCATATTGTCTAAGAAAATTAAAGTCAAATATCATCAATCTTTCTGTATGTGACAAGATTATTTTCGCCGCAGACATTTGATTATAGAAACAATTTCCTTAAAAGTCAACAATATATTTCTACCAATAATTTGCAGTAAATATCCCATCAGATATTCTACGTAGATATTTTCACCTAAAAGTATTTTGACGTCATAAATTTTTGTTACATAGGCATAACGTGTGCTCTTTCTTCCTCTTTTCTTTTGTTTTCTACTACAAAAAGACCTAAAGACAAAAATCAGCATGACAGAATGTAAGTTTCAAATGGTCGTATCTCACAAAATTGTTTTGACTAGAGAGCGTAATTTTCACGGGCCTCAAGAAATTGTCATACAAGATATCTTCAATTCTTACTGAGAAAAGATCTGATTGTGATAGATATTTTATATTCTTTTAGCGTTTCGAAAGTGACTGTGATTTATATCGATTTATTGAAAGTTAAAATCATATCAATCATGGGTTAATAAATACTGTCGATTTTCAAGATTATTACAATACATTCGTATTACCTATTAACGAAATTGAGCGGAACCTTCTAGATTTATCTTGTACTCGTACTCTAACCTATTTATTAATTTACAAACCCTGTGTAAAAACATGATCATTTTAACGCTAAAAAAAAATTAAATATTGTGTGACTTGGTTCAGAATATATTGAATAAATAACAAACATGACGCAGGTTAAATTTTAAAAGCCATTGAATTTACGAAGTTGTTCAATTTTTAATAAGTTTCCATGGTCAGAGAACGCGTGGAGAAAATCTTAATATACACTAAGTACATACATTTAAGTTTTCAGATACCACTACTAAGAAAATTAATAAAAACTATTTGGAAGAAGAATTTCTTCTGAACGACATTTATTAGATAATAGCTGTGCCTTGCGCGCGTTGCTATGCCACCAACTAAAATTAATTCGAAAGAAGGGCATAAAAACAGAAGTTTTATTCATACTAACTCAGAAACCTTCGTGGGTTCATGCACAACAACTTTGCTAAAGATAATCACATAATCAAATGTATAGTTTACGATTCAGACAGACAGACAGACATACAAACATTTATTTTTATTTGTAGAAGAAACTTTGTAAGTGCAGCGACATTTTTGTATCAACACTATGTTTGGAATGATGTAGAGAAATGTAACGCTCATGAAAGATGGGCGGTGCCTTCCTGAACGCCTCATGAGTGTATCGACTTCAGAAGACTAGCTAACCCACGCAACCTCATTTGCGTCTCCTATTGCCGTCTCCATAGCGTGGTTTTATACAGCGTGAACTAATTTGTTTATCATGAAAAGTTTATAGTAAATCATTCTTAAAAAATAGACATTTACTGCCATGATCTTTTTTGTAGACCTTTACAAGAGAAACAATTTTTCATAAATTATTTTACAAAACTTGAATTGTTTACGCAGCGCACGTAACACAAGCTTTCAAAAGGAATAAATTGACCCTTTTTTACACAATTTTTCATTGATACTGCGCTGTAATTGGTCGTAACATAATCATATACAGTCCAAAGCCTTTCTCAATAAGTAGGCTATCTAACAGCATGTATCTTAGCGCGTTGAGTCAAACAAGCAATTAAACAAATAAACTCTTCAGTTATAAAGCACTTGGATGTTATGAAATGTTAGTATAGGTACTAACCGTCACCTGACACGTTTTGCATACGCACATGCATGGTTATACTGATGAGAATTGATAAATAAAATTATTTAAAACGGTTTATCGTGTTTTAGTTTCAGTTGAATCGGCGTGAAATTTTTAACTTTTTGACCGTCACATATTTTTATATTTAACTAACTCCGTCCTGCGCGTTGCTACGCCACTAACTATAACAAATTTGTGGGAAAGACTAAAAAAAAAAGTTTATTCATACCAACAACTTTGCTAAAGATAATCACATGACCAAATGCATAGGTTACAATTCTATAAAGGGCATACAGATAGACAGCCAGACAAACAGTCGTTTTATATATACTCGTATATATGTAGATATATTCATATTTATTCAAATATCCATTGGAAATTTCGAATCAAAGAAAAGAATACATAGACGAGTATATAACATAAAACAAAACCTTTTACAGAGCCACTGCTAATTCTTTACAAAAACATGTTTCCGCTTCGCGCATAGGTTCCGTAAGCTTTTTATCTTGGTGCCAATTATTTTCAGGATCAACGCAGCTCTTGGATCTGTCAATATGGCGGCGGTATTATGAACTCGTCTCGCAGATGTTGTTATTACAATCGTGTCAGTCTTTTCTGTCTTATATTTTTATATTCGTTACGTCGAGGTTTTGGCCCGTGAATTTGTGCTGGATTAATTCTTTTATTTATTATTTTTTGTGTATAATATCCGCTATTTCAAGTATAAATAGTGACTACAATGATTGTTAGTGCAGGGAGATAGTGAGTCATAAAGATAGTAAGTTAGTTCAATAATTAATCGACGATATAGGTGAGTGGGGATAAAGTTACTCTTAAACCCGTAAGAGTGTCAGATTACGGCACATAATATGGACCAGGCTTGACCGGACTGATGTCAATATCTCACAGAAAACTAGTGTTTCTTCTTTTATCTAGCCTTTATTTTTCCCAATATTACTTTTTGTTATTCAGGACTCGCCAAAAGCAAAACACGTGCGCTGGTACCAAGTACCAGGTTTTAACTCATTGGCGTAGAGCAGACAGAGCCGAATCGTTTAGTTTAAGGAGCGTATGTTTATCGTTCTAAAACGGTTTAAAACGGT
Organism: Hypercompe scribonia; assembly: GCA_949316085.1. NCBI lineage: Eukaryota > Metazoa > Arthropoda > Insecta > Lepidoptera > Erebidae > Hypercompe > Hypercompe scribonia. The sequence continues at coordinate 6,571,009 of OX438992.1, read as the reverse complement.
TCTAACGTTCTTCCAAGGCCAGAACATGTTGTCCTGTAGAGAAAGGGAGAAGGTATAACCAGCTAGAAAAGCTCGTCAGAACACTCTCCATGACAAAGGCGATAGAGGACTGCCAACTCTGAGGACAAACTGAATTCAAAAATCAAATTTGTTATCAGTATGTTTAGGGGCACTATCTTCCCAATAACTGTTGCTATAGATATTCAAGACAATCAGAACCGACAGCTTAACGTCCTTTCTGAAGCACGGGAGTAAAACTCTGTCAAATTACACACTCCAAGCTGTTTTTAAGTATTTTAAGTATTTGTGAAACCAGAAAAACTCAAAAATACTTTTTGATCAGGCCCGGGAATCGACCTGAAACCTCTTGATTGATAGCAGCATACAAAAGAATATCCTGGTTGATATAGAATATTTACTGTTAATGTGTAAATAAGTTTGATGATAAATTAGACTTTGAGTATACTCAAACCGCTAATGATGAAATGGATGGTTTGAGAACAGGTAGACAAATTTTTCAGGTAATAAATACAATTTTAACATAAAGTTTTATATCACATCAATAACCTTTAATAATCTGCAGCTTAACCTTAACTCACATCATTTATAAGACCTGTCTACATAATAAACAAACAACCATTCTGATATATTCATTGCGCAAAAAAGTTCAGTTGCCTATTGAGGTAATAATGATATTATGAGAAACTCTATACCCAAAACCTCAAGCTAATAAAACATCACCCAAATAATTAATATTAATATGTCGTTCTCGGAGGCTACCACCAAGCAATCAACTCTCTACATCACACAACGACATACATGTGGCATCATTAATAATAAATACACTACTATAGTACCTAATTTATATACATTGGTAACATTAAGCCATATAATAAGGGATTTATATTTAATGAGACAGGAATTTGTAACATAATCAGTGTTCTGGTTCGTAAAAACTTTAATTAGGGCAAATCCACACCGGAGTCTTTGAATACTGGTTACAGAAGGAGGTACAGCACGGTTTCCTCCACAGCGACTACTCTTCTAGCCCGACCTGTAGCCATGGGGCCCATAGCTAAAATAGTCATAATGTCAAGGACAATATGTAGGTTCTAAGGCCTATTTGTTGGGCAATTAAGGTGTAACGAGCACAACTCCGTCAGGTTTTCACATCGAATGGAAAAGGATGATTCAGGCAATTGAGCGCAAGTTACGCCCTAATTAAATAATATAATAAATTACTTACTTATAAGTTAAAAATATTAAAACAAAATACTAAATCTTAAACACGATGGCTAGATTTAATCTAGTTAAATGAATAGGTTATATTCACGATATGGCCCTCCCTATTATCTGTTTGTGACTGGATTTATGACCACAAGTGGATGCATAATATAAAAACAACTACAACTGGAATATAAATACAGGAATAAGAAACCTACGTACATGTGGAACTAATTTTTAATAATATTGCAAATATTTTTTAATAAACACCCCAACTTCAAACAATTATCTGTATATTTATTTGTATTAGGCCATGGATTAGTTCATTCAACTCACAAAACACTGTATAAAATTCAGTTAAACTTAAATACCTAATTATCAAACTTGCACGAAGAACTTAAAGTTACTAACAAAGATGATATTTCTGATGGTATTTTTGAGACACAGGCATTTGATGGTGATGCTGACCATTCGAGCCAAATGTATAAAAAGTTGTCAGATCTCCCGTCTGGCTAACTTGGTATAGTAAGCCAAAATCTCTTTTCTCAGATGAGACCTATGTCCTATGTCTTTTTTTCTATTTTAAGAACCTGCCAAAGTCATTCTACTCTGCCTGATGAAAAGCATGAACGCAATCCAAGAGTTGTGGTCACCATACTCATTGCAAATGTAGACAATGCAGTATGGTGACCCACACTATGGCGGCCTAGTGTAGTAGTAGACGTAAAAGGTATGACAGTCATCGTGACAGTGTAAGGCTTACACAGTTACCACGATAACTGTCACCCCTGCACCAATGGGCCTCCGGTCTTATACTCACCAATGAAACACGACAACACGGATGCTGGTGCTTTAGGTTGGTTTTCTGTGGGAGGGTAGTACGGCCCCGGTCGAGCCAGCCCGCGTGGCTCTACTACCTAAAAATAATCTATTAAGAGCTGTGTGTTATTAAAATATGATTATGGATAGAAAGGTTCTAATCTAAAGTCAACAATATTCTTGTACTATCAAAAAGGAAGCAAAGTTAAACACTAGACATTCACATGCATCTTCATGACTAAACTATTAACGATAGTCTAAATGACATTCAACTTGACTATGGTAGATGTATACAAACATTTTCTTGATTTTTAATAAAAATCAGCAAATTGTATACACAACTGTCGTGACAATTATTAAGATGTTATGAATAGCTAATATTATTTACTGAATTTAAACGTATAAATATCTAAATATCAGTGACTTTTAAGTTTTAGTAAAAGAGTAACGCAAATCGAACTCAGAAATACTGTTACCTCATGCTATAATGATGAACGTGACAAGTAACCATACAGTTTGAAAATATGTTGCATTTTCAATAAACTTTCTATTATTTTTATTAAATATTTTTCATTGTGCCCACAGAATAGTAAGTTCAATAGGAGTATTGTAAAGGACAAATTGAAGTGAAAGGATAATTATTCACTACGTTGATTGGAATGTAAATTTACAGAATTACTTTTAAAAATAAAAGCCTCGAAAGTTTATTTTATTTTTATTTTACAACTTGTATCTTACAATATGTAACTCTGAAGTCCAATTACAAGTGTATGCAACATTTATGAGCCTCAAAAAAGAGAAAAAAATATATCATTTCTATTTCGTAATTTACTTGAAAACTGTACGAGTCTATTAACACTTGTTTATTGTTATTTTTTAAAAATTTAAAAAGTATATAGACTGAAGTTTTCTGTTTTTTTATTATTATTGTTTTTTATTATTATTTATAATAATGTTATAATAGTCATTTAATTAAATTACAAAGTATTACATTATCTACTCTTTTCTCCAGATGTTTTACTTATGTAGTAAGTATTGTTTTTTAAATTTTTTGTTTGCTGGACTAGTGATTAGTAAATCTAACTATTTATCTAAAAATTGTGGAGTTGATTTCCAACCATTATAAACAATTGTAATACGAATACGATAGCTATTTATCCCACAGTAGTAAAATAACATTCAAATATATTATAATTATTATCCGTGTCGGCTGTACTAAAAAATTAAAAAACTAAGAGCTCTGTCAAACATTGCTAACATGAAAAATACAGCGAGACACGTTCACAAACGTAAAATCCATTTCAATTAATTATACAGAATGACTGCAGACTCATGGCGGATGTAATTAGGCGGGACACTGATAAACTTTTCCGTAGCTTTTAAAGTTCCGTCAGCAGCTAAGGCTGAAAACAGACTACTATTATGCTACAATAAATACAAAAAAAACTTAGTCTACATAGTTCAGAAAATACTTTGCGACAGCTATTTAGAGAATGAACGTAGTGAAGTATTTTCACCAATCTAATATTGGTATATTTTTTTAAATTTGTTCTTTTTGATTTTAAATTTAACATAGGAATTCCGAAATCGTTTTAATTATTTTGTTTTGTTTGTGTGATATTCAATTATGATATAGTAGATACAATAGATATAACATTAGAAGTGGGTTATTGGTTTAATAATATACTTATAATTTTATAGTATTACTATTTTCTGTATACGATATTATTCTAAACATACTAAAACTGTAGAACGGATCTGGTAAGGTAGGAATTCTCAATTTGCTATAGTGTAATATTCAGAATTCATTTGATTAGTACTATCGCTTAGAAGACTCCAATACCTGTGTAAAATAATTAAAATACTTTTATTTACTGTGTATTTAATTTTCTGTTAAACACAATTTGTTTCACTAAGTTAGCATTCTTAATATTCGAGATTATCGTTTATCTCTATTATTGTCTATATCTATAGAGTTTGAGTGCTATAGTGGAGCCGAAGTAGTGTATGCACTGATTTTTGAGGTTTGATTTATAGTACGAGCTCGGTTTAATTTGGGATTAAATGACGTTTTATGAATGTGGTAGAATATTAATATTACATATTATTACCTATATATATTTAAAAATGAATATTTGTCGGTCTGTCTGTATGTCCTTTATAGAATGAATGGAACGAAGGTTTCTGAGTTCATATGAATAATATTTCTTTTTTTTTATGTTTTTCCTTCAAATTTATTTTAATTGATGGCATAGCAACGCGCACAGGGTACAGCTAGTTAGTTATAAAACTGTATAACAAGTTAAATAGATTACAAATATGGAATGATACAAAAAAAATGCAGTAAAAATTAGTCACGTTTATAATTCATTAACGATGTCTTATGGACTCGATACTTCAAAGTTATGAGTCGTCCATTAGAAGCAGCGTATAGCAAAAAAAACCTACTCCCTAGGCGGAACCATTAATGCGCAAAGTGAAATCACATCCATCCCCTTTTTTTAATTTGGCCAGAGTTTTGCAGCCCCTAAAGGCAGTTAGCCGGACTAGCCTTTGGGACAAATTTAATGGAATATATAATCTGATGGGGCAGATTAACTTGCTGGATGAAGCTTGTTTTAGTAGATGAGTTTGTGTCTAAATACTGTTACGGTGTGTGTGGTTTTAATGGTAACGATGAATGTAACAGATGGTTAAAAATACAGTATTATCTACACACTTAAATTACATACTAATATTTAGTTTTGTTGTTCATGAAGTTCAACATATAATATAGTTAGTGTGAATTCTTTTTCTATATGTATGAAGGTATTTTTTTGCTGTTACTCAATGCGGATTTATAGAAACTTTTTTTTTACAATTTTGTCATTATAATTAACAATATACACTATATAGCACTATATAAATGTGTATCTATACTGTAAAATAAGTTATAGTAATGAATAGTTAATTGTTAATTAAAAAATATTTATAATGAAAATGATTGTCTGGCAATTGTTATTTACATTTTCATATTAGGAAAAATGTAAGTGCATATACAAATTCTTATTATAGAATGATAAATGCTACCTTCAAGCATAAGAATTACTAAATTAAATTGAAGAACATACTCCATTATATTTTACAGGGAATTTTATTCATAACAAGATGTTAAAAGTTTTATTCACATTTCAGCTCATCTTATATAATCGTGTTTAGGTGTGTATATAATAAATCAACTAATTTACAAAGATTTTTTAGAATCGAGTCTATATGCGAATAGATGAAAAAGAAACAAATGGATATGTATTATATTCATAACTTGTTACTATAGCGAGTGTAGTATTGAGTTTGTAGTTACCACTTTTTAGAAAAGCAGTGTAAACATGTCAAATTAATCTTGAATGACACAAACAATAAAAAGATTGAAATAAATAATTTGATCATATAAACTACGATAGATCTAATCAAATAATGAGACTATCACTGAACATTACCAACTTAAAAACAACTTAATTAACTCTCACACCGAAGAAATTCTAAGAAAGTGACGCATACAACCCGTTTCGACAATCCCCTTTCTAAATCTGTTTATTTTTACCTAGCTCTTTCTCGACAATCTCTAGAACAAAGAGACAATTATGTTCCTGATAAGACAAAAAATAATTTAGCCGGGGTTTGCGCTGCTGCCGTAGATTTTAAGAAGGTAATTTACTTAAAGCAGCAAGATTTGTTGAAATGTTTGATGAAGTGACATTTATTGTGTAAAGTCTGCGATTTCTCAGGAGGTTTCCTGACGCTGTAATTATGTACTTGATGTTGATGTCCTATAATTTTAACTTTCGCAAACGACTTAGCTTCTGAGCTATACATACTTGAAAAGAATATATACGCTATTTTTGTATTAATTCCTTACTGTATACAAAAACAAAAGAGCATGCTATTGAAACAAAGTCAATAATTTCAATTATAATTATTCCAGAAATTTTTAAAGTATTTTTTTTATTTTAAAAGCCTACGCTAAATAGAATTCAAGAATTGAGGTCACCATACTCATTGATGGCAGCAATATGGTAACATACTCGTACACTCCCCGTTTGGAGAAGTAAAAGACATAACAGTCAAGTGGCATTGCAACGCTAATACACTTACCAAAACCACTGTTACTCCTGCATCAATGGGCTTTCGGTCGCGCACTCACCAATGAAACACTACAATATGGGAGCTGTCGTTTCGCTAAAGCGACAGCATTCGTGCCGTCGTGTATCGGTGGCGAGTGTGAGACCCATTGATGTAGGATTGACAGATGTCGTGGTAAGTATGTGCAATACAATGCCGTGATGACTGTCATGCCTTTAACCACACTTTTCCATACTTCGCTTGGGGACGCCAAGCGAAGTATGGAAAAAGTGTGGGCCACAGTGTGGGTCACCATACTGCATTGTCTTCATTCGCAATGAGTATGGTGACCATATGGTGATTCATGTATAAAAACATTTTAAATTCGACTGCTGGGTAATCTTAATATAATTAAAACAACAAACTGAAAATATTCTTACTATGTTGTGATATAAATATGCATTTTTGTATTATTTATTAGTTCAACATTAAATTACAAACTAAGCAATCGCGTTAATAGTAACTTCACGGTGACATTTTATTATTAAGCTAAGTTTATGTTCAGAGACCGTTGCATCCGGATATCACGGTGTGTTAACTAAAATTAGGGTTCCTTAGTCGAGTAAATACATCTTCAAAACATAAAATTGATCAAGAAAAAGTACAGTCATGTGATAAGAAAAGTTTACTAAACAATTTTATTTAGATAACACACCTTAAAATATTTGGAACTAAATCAATTAACCCTAATATATTATATATCTCTTTATCGGATATCTGTTGACGTTATCTAAAAGAGAATCGAAGAAAATTTATAGATAGAGGGCTAATCTAAATACACTTATTTGCGTGATTACAGTAACATCTTATTTTCGATAAGTTTATCATCTAACTAATGATTTAGTTTAAATCTAATGCCTTATCTTCCATCGTATATCTAAATTGATATCATAAAGATACTGAAATCGTTTGTTTGCACGCTCCTATCTAGGGTTCTACCTCCAGATTTGTAATTTCTATTCATAAGAACCTTAATCTGACTTTATCAGTTTTATAATTGAGGTAAACCTAATGTCACGACAAACAGTCAAACAATTGTGACATCTACTTGAAACTACTTTAATTTATACATTAAGTAATCTTTACTAATATTATAAGCAAAGGGTTCCCACCACGAACTTAGGACCCCAAGTGAACCTCACCTGCAAGTGCTGCACATGCTCATTGACAGATGAGACTCTGTCAAACAAAACACCCCGATTACTGGCAATAAGCTTGTCAACTATTACGCGGTAACAAACCATTGGCGAAAAGTGGGTGTTAAATATGCTTCTCCCTAGTCCTCCAGAGAAACAAATACGATTGTATGTGTGTATGTACAAAACTAAAAGGTTTGATAGTTTTTTGTTTGTTTGTTCGGTTGAACGTGCTAATTTCAGGAAATAGTAGTAAGATTTAAAAATATTCCAGTTATAGATAGATCATTTATCGAGGTAGGTTATAGGAGAAAATTATTTCTTTAGAGAGTTTTCATTGCATGAGCTGCGTAAGCGATTAAAGTTTTAGAAAAATAATATACGACAGAATTATTTTTTTTAACAGGTTAAAAAAAGTCTACGATGTATTTATCTTTTGAGGTTAGTGCACTATAACCTGTTTTATGGTTAGCAAATTTGTTCACGCTTTATAACATCACGCTATGGTCAATAAGAGACACAGAAATTGCGCGTATCGACTAACATCCTTAAAAAGTTGTCTGTAAGAGCTCACTGTGAGTGATAAAACTATCGATTATGACCTCCACGTAATTGTACCTTAACTTTTTGTTTCCTCTAATGTGTGTCATCTCATAATAAGTTACGTGCTCTATACGTAATATTTTCCAGCATAAAACTCAAAGGCAAAAACCACAAACATATTTGTATATTATCACTGAATAATAATACGGAACCCTTTTTAGAAGTGTCAGCATCATCCTCAACCTTTTTTGTTTCAAAGACAATTGTCACCCGCGTGGTAAGCGGAGCTTTCAAGAGACAAAAATGTGGGGAAAAAGTAAAGGAATAAAAAATAGAGAAGTGCCGCTCAAGGGACGGCTAAAATGCAGGTTATCGTTTGGGCTTCTTAGTTCGCACGTTAGCAATTAAACTTATAGTATATGACGAGACTGAAGACAATTTTTTTGATGTTAATATATTTTTATGGTGTAAGGCCAAATAAGTAAATAATTCACGTGGTCGTAAGTGATTACTCACGTTAATGGACATATAGAGTCACAAGTGCAAAAATTTGTCTTTTGAGTCCTCAAAATCAGAGGTTGGTATTCAGTAGCTTACTCACTCAGTAAAAAGCAATGAAATAATTGCTGTACACTAGCCAAGCTCTTCCGCTATGTTATAAATTATTTTAAAATTATTCTAAGCAGTACTGACTTTTACTAAAATAAAATTATCAAATAATACATTGAAATTAATTTATATTATTTCAACAATATTAACGGTGATAATGTTTCCATTATTAATTCACTTTGGTGCCAAAATAGTATAAAAAAACAGGACTTTTTTCGAGTTGAAATTAACTATTATTGAAGTGATTTTTATTTAAAATTTTAATAGTTTCTTAAGAACATCATTAATATTTAAAATTTATTATAAAAAGTACTTATTATAATCTTTGATGTTGACCAATGTCATGTCTTCGACTGAGAGACATATTAATGCTTCTTATAATGCTTCTGTTAAAATACTAACTGTTGCTAGCAGTTTCACTCAGTTCCTAAATTTGTGTTCTTAACTTTTTGTTTTTAAAATGTATCCTTCTAAAAAGTAATTAACGAAAATCCTTTTTAGTAGGTGTTCACAATATATAAAACATCAACTGTCAACATTTCAAACTTGTAGCCTCGTTAGTTTAAATCAGCCAAGGAAAGGGTAGTATTTTTAAAGTTATAGATACAATGGAGAGAAGATTGTTGGAGTTTACTCCTAAAGAATCGGTTTTTTGATATAAGGCGCCCGGTATAAGAAAAATGTGAGGAGTAAAATCTACTGAACGAATGACCTTGTTACGTTTTTGGTGCGGCTGCACTGGTTTTAGTGCGGCTGCACTGGTTTTAGTGCGGCTGCACTGGTTGTGAGTATATTAAGACGTGTATATAGTATGCTGCAAAGCGACTATATCTTTATGTTATTTTCATTAATTTTTTAATTTACCCTTTCATACGGTATCAATCTTTTTTCAGTTAATTTCAGTTAAATAAGCTTGTTTTGTGTCTGTTTTGACAATCATACTTAAGGAGTAAACTCCAGTCGTGCGTCGGAGCTGACATACACATTTTTTTTTTACTATTTAAGACAGTTGATTGTGAGCTTTTAAGAGCACGTTTAAAAGCTCACAATCAACTGTCTTGATGTGATAAGTAGCACAACTGTATTATAATACAGTTGTGCTACTTATCACATCTTTTAATAACTACAGTGCTTTTTTTTTTGATATTTTATCGTAAAATTTTACGTATACCACACTAGGCACTAAGCGTGCCGCGTGAATGTGACAGCGCTATATAAATTTCCATCAAAGACGGAGACATCGATACTCTATTGGAAGTTCACGATCAAAGTTCATCAGCGTAAAGTGTTACTAATTCATGGTTGTTTATTTTTAACATCGATTAAGTGTGCATTAACCTTCAAAGAGGCAATAAATATTTTATTGTAGTATTTGTTTGTTTTTTTTTCATTTTATCGATATTCTGACTGAGTTTAAACTACTTTTATAGAGTGGTCGCTTGTTGTATTTTACGTTTTGTACTTTTCATTGATTTCTAGTCGGCTCTATATTCAGTCTTTTACACAATGTTGTGTATTATCTCTGGATAATAAATGTCTATAACCAATGGGCTATACATATTTTTACTCTTCGATAGTAATACTACCGACAGGGCTATCAGCATGATGAAATAAAAAAGAATGGTTGAAAAATATTTTATGTTTATGTTCATATGAAGCTGTTGTACATGAGATCGGTAAACAGATGTCTAATGAGCCTTAGTGCAGCAAACTGAAATGAAACCTTATTTCATATTGCTACACTAATTTACAACATTCGGATTTTCTATAATTGTTTTTATTTATTTTCAAAAACTTCTTTTTTTTATATTTATAAGCATCTTAACCTATTCACAAAAACTTAAATAAGGTTTATTAGTATTTGATAAGTTGTTGCTGTTTTATTGAGTAGTTTAAAAGACACTTAACAATAAGAAAATTACCACCGGGCCGGTTCGACCAGGGCAGTACTACACTCCCACAGAAGATCAACCTAAAGCGACAACATCCGTGCTGTCGTGTTTCGTCGGTGAGTGCGAGATAGGAGGCCCATTGATGCAGGGGTGACAGTTGTCGTAGTGTGTGCAATACAGTGCTACGATGACTGTCATGCCTTATACGTCCCCAAGTGAGGCGTAAATACGCATCTTAATAGGCCGCCATAGTGTGGGTCACCATACTACATTGTCAGCTTTTGCAATGACTATTGTGACTACAACTTTTATATTCTATTCATGCTTTCCATCAGGCAGAGTAGAGTCACTTTGTCAGGCTCTTAAATAAAAAAAATAAAAAACAACAGCCGTAGTGTGGGTCACCATACTCTATTATCTGCATTCGCAATGAGCATAGTGACTATAACTCTTGGATTCTATTTATACCTTCCGTAAAATAGAAAAAAATACACATTTCACATACGCCTGCCCAATTCTCACAAATTCGTTTCTTTGTTGTTCTGTCATTTTTATTGTTTGAATAGCGTCAAGAGGATGATTTTTTTTAAATAATTTATCAAGTTATTGTATTATTGAATATAGTAAGATTCGAGATTAAAATAAGTTACTTATGCTTCCCTCGGCTCCTCATCGGTACTGAAGATTTCATATACATACATAAAAGAAACATACACCGAATGAAGTGACATTCAGTGAAAAGGGTTGACAGTTTCTCCGGAATGAGAGTTTGATCTTCACGATGGTTGAAGTGACTGATGTTATTTGCCAGGTTTTCGGGTAAAGTTCACTGAATACCGTTCAGTAGGGAATCAATTAATATGAGTGAAAATAAAATAATAATAAATCCTTAGTTTGTTAAAAAAGTATACATTTACAATAATAATAATATTTTCACACATCTCAAACACGGCCGTGCGATCTCAAACTAGGCGAAGTCTGTACTATGGGAACCCGACTGCTGATATACATGTTTATGTATTTCTAAATACATATAGTATACTATAGTTTAATTACATCCAGACACAGAACAAATGATCGTGCTCGTCACACAAAGATTTGTCCTGCGTGGGTATCGAATCCAACGACCTCTGGCAGTCAAGATCACTTACAACTGGACCAACAGGCCCACCGACCTTTACAATTACATGTAATATTACTTGCCCTGATGGACAATCGTAAAATTGGAAATAATCGAGAGAAACCGAGAGAAATATGTACTACTAGTATAAAAATCTTGATAATTACTTACCACCATCCATATGAAAACAAAACCGAAATTCTATTGCTTAATACAAAAGTATCATTTTAGGAATACAATGTCTCTTAATCTTCCCTTAATATGACTCATGGTGCTATTCTCAAACATCGATACCTATTAAAATAAAAACGTTACGAAATAACAATATTTTAACAGATAAAGCGCATATAATATTTTAAGATGGCTGACTCACTCTAGTTTACACAAAAAGCTATCACGCATGATTTCTTTAAATGCATAGAAACAAATAAATGAATCACTGTATAAGGCCACGTACACATGAAAGATACGCTATAAGCGTCACTTCATTTTTATAGCTTCGTTTATCTAGTGAAAATAGACTGAACACAGATTTAAGTATAGATTAAAAAATGATTAATTTTTATACAGCGTTAAAGGATAGAAGCTAAGTATGCGTATAGTAAGATCATCTCAAGTATACATTCTACAAATTGCTATTTAAATAAATATTTAAGTTTATATTTTCTCTATTCAAATCGGCAAAATCTGTTAAATTATGTATTTTTTAAGTTCAGAGTATATATTGAGTTACAAATTTAAAAATAAAATTACAAATACATATAAATATCGAACTCATTAATGTAGTTCTTTATACACAAATTTTTATGATATCTGAATGTTATACAATAATATGAAATTTTCCTTTTTTACATTAATTGAAAAGTTAAAACAAAGCATGACAATATCTATTTGTTTTAACTGTCTAATGTCTCATTGGTCTTGCGGTTGACGTATGTAACTGGGAATGAAACGGTCTTGGATTTGAATCCCAGGTTGGGCCAAAAATGTTATTGAGCTTATCTGATTACAGAAATGTTTAATAACAGTCAGTAGTTTGGCAGTTGAGGGCAAAGGCACCGATCCTACACCTGGTCTCTGCCCCGGTCGTGTCCAATAGCCGTCCCATCGGATTATGAGAGTGAACCAACATAGAGTACACCTGTGTTTATGCACACACTTGTGCAAAATAATATCGCCTGCGTAGTTGGTTGACCTCCCTTGAGAGTGGTCGATACACAGGCAAGAAGTACATCATCATGATCATCATCATCATCAACCTCACTTATTTTGTTGATTTTTTATTTAATACAGAGAAAATCTTTATGTCTATTTAATTTCAAGTAAAAGCTATTAAAATAAAATTTGTGTCTTAGAAAAATAACTGTAACAAACACAAATTGGTCAAGGGCTCGCCTTTCCAAAAAAAAACAAATGTAACTTCATTTGATCGCATGTGATGTCAAAATTCTATTCTACTTATATTTTAATTGCTAACATTTGTAAGGATGTATGTATTTTTGTTACTCTTTCACGCAAAAACTTCTGAACGTATTTAGATGAAACTTTACAGTAATGTATTTTATACATTATACTTACACATAGACTACTATTTACCGCGATAACTGACATATACGCGACCAGAGTCACGGGCAAAAGTTAGTAGCTTATACTTTTATCAATAACAATATAATTGCAAATCAAGAACTTAGTGTAAATAATAGACTTGCTATGGTATATTAAACGTGCGGCGGTTATTAAAACTACCATAGCTTTATATTTTAATTGAAATAAAACTCATATCTCAAGGAAAGTTTTGTGTGCCAACGTGTTCTCGAGCCAAGCCCTCACCACAATGACTGACACACAATTTAATTACACTAAGTAAGTAGAAAGCATGTTGTGGTGCACGTTAGCGGTTTGAGGTAAGTTAGTTGTTTTAAATAGCGCAACATAAATACAGTAGCCGTAAATATTTAACTTAATAGGTTTTACGACGTGTTGACTTATGAATAAATCAAAAGAGTTAAACTACATATTATTAATAATAATTATGTTAACCAGTCAATTTTATACTATTTAACACTTTGCTAGCTCCAAGTCTCTGGATAGTGTAGTACTGCCTTTATCTATAACACATTTTGACATCGAGTAGTCACTTAAAACTATTGATGATTCATTCAGCTGATACATACACCATGCACTTAAAAAAACGGTACTTAAAAATGAAATTTCGAATAGTTCAAATATTTTTATTATTAGTAACTCACATTTTTGTCACTACAATGATCATCGTATATCTTTCTTTAATAAGCCTTCAACCGTCCACTACTAAGCGAAAATCTCCACAAGGAACCATCCAGGTCTTGAACAATCTGCATCCATACGCTGCTAGCCAACTTCTTTAAGTTGTCGATCTATATACTACTTTTGCCTAATCACAGTCTTCACTCTAGCACATTTTGGCTTCAGCGACAATGGGTTCGTCTGAAGACATGACTTACTTTAAACTTGTGAGCCAGTCTAATAGTGAGTGTCTACGTTTTGGTAACGTATGTCATTACAGGTCGGTACGGACGCTCTGGTTACCTTGGACTTTAACGATTGTGATATCGGCGACTTGAAGATGTACCATAGCTTCCCGTACGCTGCACAGCCTAGCCTAGACGAATCGTTCTATCGACCTCCCGATTGAAGTTGAGCCGTCTCTTTACATACGTTGCGCTTATTGCACATAAAGAAGTAAAAAATTCGAGTTTAAAATATTGTTAGGAGCGTAGAGTTATATGTGATATCAATTAATTTCGCAGATATTGAAAAACTTATACAAAAAGACACACTTGTGAGACAGGTATTTAAAGTTACTCTAAAACACCAACCATCGGACACTACAATGTGTTTCTGTTTATTGTATTCTTTCTAATTTTTTTTTTATTTAAACCGTTATTTCAAATGGTTTATCCTTCTTCACACATTTGTGATCATTAGTTATGAACAGTACTAGAATAAGTTGTTATGTTGTTATCACTTTCAAGTTTTTAACCTTTTCATCCACTTTAAGTTTGACAACATCAACTTTCAGTGGATACACATTTCTTACACTTTATTGTAACTTTAGTTTCGATCTAATAAAACTTTTGAAGTTCTGTAAATGTCCCTATCATATAATAGAAACGATTTGAAGAACTCCTAGCCGATTTCAACCATGGCAGCCAGTCTTGACGGAAACTAGTCAACTACGCATGATATATTGCAGTGTAAAGGTGTATTCGCAAAAGCACAGGGTGCACTACCCATTTCCTTACTCTCAAAACCCAATGACATGTTTATCCCACATGACCAGGGAGATATCAACCGTTTTATATGCTCTCCGAGGCACAGAGGTTAAGACCCCAACTTTCAAACTCCGGGTTGTAACTGAGTCTTTCTAGAGCCAGAAAAACTCAACCCAGATATTGAACCCGAGAACACTTAATTGGCAACCACATACCCCAACCGTGAAACCAATGAGGTAGTTGCAAGCCTATACTCAAGTATATACATTTCACATACATAAATAGTCCACTGCTTACTATATCTCCAAATTATAGTGAACCAAATATGCAAGACAACATCATTACAAAGAGAAGGAAAACGTGAAACAAACCCTATTCCAACTAGTCTGGCCAGCGCGGTATAGTAGGCCAAAACCTCCTTGCTAAGGAGAGGCCTATGTACAGTAGTGGACTGTAAAAGGCTGTTGATGTACTATATCTCGCTGGTCAGATGGGTTGGAACAGCATTAATTTCAAGATGTCCTTCTCTTTGCGGTGGTTATGTTCTGCGCAGTTTGCTCTCTTGATCGTCGTAAATAAAAATATGTATGACAATACAATTTGAAGACGCCTGTCTAAACTAAATTGTGTATGGACCACAAGCGACCCAAAATCTCTTTGAGTGCAAAGTTTTGTGTACAAAAGTACACCACTAAATAATATTAAGAGTTTTTTCCTTATTCCCTATTTGAGAGCTCTTTGTTTTGAGTGTCATGACACAGAAACTGAATTTAGAACGGAAGGGGAATACTAATTTTTTATTTTCTTAAATATTATTGAATAAACTTTGATACTTCTTGGGTTAGAATTGCTAGCCATTTTAAATTTAAATGAAATACAAACTGTTTTGACCTTAATACGTTTGAAACTAAGGTTTCAATTTACATTTAAAGTATTTTGAATCAGATGTAATTTCTTTGACAAGTCAAAATCCTGCTGAAGTCGTAATATCGTACACGCGGACATAGCAGTAAGCAAAAGCTAGCATCACATATAACTTAATTAATTAACTTCTGAATGCCACAGAATAATAAACACAGTAGTGGTTCTTTGCCACACCACTCTATCACAAGCTTATCACCGAGATACTAGAACGGTCGCCGCTCATGTTTATAGCCAGTATCGAAGCGTCTCCCCACTTGTAGTTTATCATTTTGTTCGTAATGAAGTGGTTTCGGCGATTTTTGTAAGGGGATGTTCACCACGTCAAGAAATAAAGAGATATTATTAATAACATATATTTCACGATATAATTATGTAGTCGAACATATCAAGCGATTTCTAGAAGTAAGTGTTAAAGATATGTCATACATACACAGTTTTAATCTTATTGGAAAACGTAAGTAACGTAACTTATTGGAATTCATTCTCTCTGAGTGTGACACTCACAATAATAACCTCTCATACGCCATACACTCAACATATTTATCAAACAAATTAACAAATAAACAAAAATGTACACTCATTCAACTCATTATTCACATATCTTACACACGGCTATTACACTGTTACATTTTACACAAATCACACTCATAAAATTCGTCATCTGCATACTAAATGCGTTATCCTTTCATACATTTACACTTATCAAACACACCTTCCGCACAAAACCAAAATTCTCGATATTAATTTAATATATTTACTTTATTTTTTGTTACCTTTCTACTTATTTAGTAATTTAAACATTCAATTTAATTAAGTAAGTAGCAATATAAGTCTCTAGACCAAACATTGGAAAAGCTTAGATTAAGTAACAGTGTTCATAAATTTATAATAACTTGATTGAGTCAATAAACATTAATAGTATTTATTTATTTATGTTTTGAGATACCTCAACAATATACATATAAAGAATACGTACATCAATTATAGACATACACAACATTTTTTGTACAGAATATTTAAAAAAAGAAAAATACAATCTGAGCGTAAGACATTCTCAATGCAAGTTCAGCAAAACATACTGTTTAAAAAAAAAGAAGATACAAATATAAAACAAAAGAAATATAATACAGTTTCACAAGAGACAAAAAGATTTAGCACTGCATTATCTTGCGCTTAAAAACTTTAAATGACTCATGAAAAATGTCTAGATCATCTGAGCGTCCACATAATGAATTATATTCGACACACATACGCACTAATGGTGAGTGTTGGCCAGCGTTTGTTCTGCAAAACGGAATATAAAAAGTTTTAGTTATAGGTTGTCGCAGAATTCTGTTATATTATTGTATTGTTATTATTGCCTTCCCTCTATAAGTCTATTTGCGAATACAAGACACATTTACTGTTAAATTATTTATATTTACACCTTGGTTCAAGGTATTTATTTTTGTGTAAGTTTGTTACACAGTGACAGAAAAGGGGTTATCTGCAAGCCGTAGATAGATGGCCCGAGGATCCCCGATTCCAGGGATTTCCTTTCTAGGGTACACCTGGTTCCCCGGCTACTGATATCTGAGACGGCATGCGGTTTTTGGTCGGTCTGAGTCCGACATAACCACCTTTCGGTGGTATCAGGGGGAAATTCCGCACAGAAAAAAAAAAGTGGCAGAACTAGGTAATTTACTACTATTTAAATAATTATTCTCTAACGTAGACACGTCTTAAAGAAACGGTTAAAAACAAAGAACGTATGATGAAACTAATCATGATCCATTTTTAATGTATTGTATCAAGGAACCCTTGATAATGTTATATTTAATTAATCTTTTGAAGTAGACATTAATGAATTAGAAATTCAAATTTGGTTTTGTGGTATGATAGTATTGTGCCTGTATATTGTATTGTATAAAACAGTGATTGTATATGTGGGAGTATTAGTAACACTTGTTAATTCCGCCATCCACTTATTGTCTTAAGCTCAAGCTTTTGAGACGATAAAAATTTTAGTTAAGTATAAGCCTAAAGTAAATAAGTAAAAGGCTAAAATGAGTCTGTATGGATGCAAAGTTAGACAAATTTCGAATGTCACTATAGTAACCGTCAGTAAGTGATCTCTCGTGGTTCTTCTCGGTTAGTATTGCTGGGATGTCAATCCAATGGGGTGAGGGGGCAAATAACCAAAAAGCTAGTTACGCCCGAGTCTTGCCGTGTGGTGATCTGTGCTTAGCGGGGTCGAGCTCCGAGAGGGGGGAAGCGCTCGTCAGCCAGCATCAGGTCAAGTGTTGAAAATGGTTCGGTAGAGGTTCCCACGGAGACGAAATCTTGTGGCAGGCTATGTCCGGCGCTTGCCGATGGTAGGGCGCGAGTTTCCACAAGTTTGTGATCTCACCAGAAGTATTTATTCGACAATTCTAAAGTCATTGGTCTCCATTTATTATTTCCTTGCAGGACAATTACAGCTTATTGATTGCTTTTAAGTGACAATAATATTTTTCCATTAATATTATGGACGCAAACATTACCATTTAAGGCTACAATCATTTTCTTAACGATTACTTTGTCTCACAAACTGAAATGTAACAATTAGAAGAAGGAAAACAATAATTGATATCTTATATCTAACCATTTTAATTTTTTCAATTTCAATGTCTTTATAATTTTTATTTGACAACGCTTAAAAAAATATATTTGCGATTTACTGAACGTTGTTTTTTTGGTATAAGAAGCAAACAACGTGTCGTCTAATTACTGATACCCTGCAACGAAAGCACCAAGTGGGTGGTTTACTGGTTAAACGGTAGAAACGGAGATATAGCCTAATAGTCTTCCAGAAGTTTTTGACACGAAGATGAACTAATTAACTATTTCAGTGTAGTTTAATGGTCCACTGGTGGATCTCTTCTTAGCAAGAAGGTTTATTTTTAACACGCTTTTATTTCGCTATTAGCTTGGGTTGTATCTATGTATGTATGTAACGGAATCTTTGAGCTTAATTTTCACCGGTTTCTAAAATTTTGATCAACTTGAAACTTTGCACACGTCTCAAGGACCGATGACAATGCGATAATTTGATAATAGATTTATGTTCAAAAAAACTAAAAAAACACGCTTTTATTGGTAATCGAATTAAAAACTAGAAAAAAATCTTTAATGACAAAGAGTCTAATATTACAGTAGTAGAAGATCGAACAATCAATCATAGTGAATCGCCGCAAAATAAAATTATAATAAAATTTAAGTTATTAACAGAATAATTCAATTCAGAGTAAAAAGCGTGGGGTGCAGTTTACTGCGATTTATAACTATCCTCTCATAGATAGTTGCCAATAGAATAATTGTAATATTTAAAATATTGAACACCCACTATGATCGATTGTTCGATCTTCTACTACTGTGACTCTTTGTCATTAAAGATTATTTTCTAGTTTTTAGTTCGATTAGCAATAAAAGCGTGTTTTTTTAGTTTTTTATACTATTATATATTATAAGTATAAGACATAGAATTGTTATTGACATCATTACCAGTACCGATTTCTAGATGCTCTAGTGATAAATCCTTAACACAAAAGAACCAAATCGCTTGGCCGTTCAAACATTTGGAGCTAAGTATACGAGTAAAACATTTTTATTATATCGTTACTCAATTTATTACTACAATATTTTTATGAAAAGTCCATTGTATCCCCGTTTATAATCCGACTTTTATGTTTCTAATGAAATATAACGCGCTCGAAAATTGAGTCTTAAAGTTATTTATTGATTTTTATATAACTATTATAAAGATGGTTAGGTATCAGAATCTAGAATAGGAAAATCGATAAGAAGAGATTTAATTTTTCTATGGTTTAATTTCGTTTTGATGCATCGTTCTTTTCTTATTGACTTAGATTACTACTGTCTCCTGGTAGAACTAGAACCCTTTAAATAGCAACCAGTTCTCCGCCTATTTATTTTTGGATTGTGTAGGCTTCAAAAACTAAAAAGTCTTTGGCTGACCATGGATAGTCGATATAAATAAATCCAATCCAATAGTATCAAATATCATATATTAAAATTGACTTTCATAAGGTCTTTATTTTATAGACTCTAGTATACCGTTCGTGTTTTTTAGTACATAAATAATGAACTGTAATAATTAATTTAAAAATTGTCTTCAAAATTCTTGATTCTTTTTATCTAAGAAGCGTAAAAATGTATTTATTGTAAATTAAAATGAAACGACTTCGCATGTAAGATTTTTTTCCAATCCTGGCGACACTTGCGTCATCTGACGCTATGCACACCCTCGTCTGTTTACTTTTCTGTTTCGTTCTATATTATTATAAAACTAATTTGGTATTAAACTTCATAAAATTATGTGGTCTATTGGATATAGGTTACTGCAAAATATTATTGTTATTTCAATAATGAATAATCCATATCTAGGCCATACAAAGTCATAGATGTCTTTTGACGTGTCATGCAAACAGCTTCATACATTGTTTTTATCTGTTTTTCACTTCAATTTTGTTCTCACATCACATCACATCAGTGCTATTGTCCTGCGAGTCTGCTCCATCAGTTGAGTGTTTTGTTTTCATTTATCAACGATACGGTTTCTTTTTAATAAGAATCTGTATATTGCTGGGTGATCAGTATTAGTATTGTGAAAGAGATGTTGCACGGCACTTGTTTACAAGTAGTTATTATAGGTTTCCTTCAAAAACTGATAGTTTATGTAGACAATAACTACCGGATACAAGTTTCTAATTTATGACAACACAACAGATGATTTGAATCCATGTAAGTTCTTGATAGTCAAAGCGTTTTATGGCCTCATTACTAAACGTATTATTTAATCTTAGAGTTAAAATCCTGTTTGAGAAACAGTCCGTGTGGTAACTGATTAAGTATAAGCAGTGTCACCACTCCTATTTGTTCCGTGGGTGTCGTAAGAGACGACAAAGGGAGTAACCTAGGTAAGTAGTAGAGTCACGTTGCTAGGTAGTAGAGCCACGCTGATTTCAGCACAAGCAGGCCGGCTCGATCGGGGCACTACTACCCTCCCACAGAAGGCCATTCTAAAGCGACAGCATCCGTGTTGTCGTGTTTCGTTGATGAGTGTGAGACTGGAGGCCCATTGATGCAGGGGTGACAGTTATCTTGATAACTGTGTAAGCCTAATACTGTCACGATGACTGTCATGCCTTTTACGTCCCCAAGGGGGGTGTGAAAAACCATCTCACTAGGCCATCATAGTGTGGGTCATCATACTGCATTGTCTGTATTTGCAATGAGTATGGTGACCACAACTCTTGGATTCTATTCATACTTTCATTAAGGCCGAGTAGAGTCACTTTGGTAGGCTCTTAATATAGAAATAAAAAACCTACGTAGGACAACAGCAATGCAAAGAGAAGGAAAATTTAAATCAAATCCTATATCGATCCGTTTGACCAGTGTGGTATAGCAAACCAAAACCTCCTTTGCAAGGAGAAGTCTATGCCCAGCAGTGGACTATTGAAGACTGTAGGTGAAGATGATGAGGCTTGATCGACTAAAGTTACAAAACGACTTCACAGAAAACTGGTTGTAAGCGATTCTTTAATTTCTTCTAATTGAAAAATTGAGGTTACCAAGGCCCAACTACTGGTGAGGTGGCTCAATGGACGTCAGTAGACTTGTGACTTTTGAGTTACAGATAGCAGCAATAAAAGGAGTTGAAGAGACGGAAAACTTAAAGCAGACTCTATACCAACACGTCTGGCTAGCGTAGGACAGTAGGTCAAGGATCCCTCCTATGTCAAGCGCAGAGTGGCACACCATGTGGTTTTAGTCGGTCCAATTCCGACACACCACCCCACCGTAAGCCCCGGTGGGGTGACGGCCCGAAGGGGTTTCCACACGTTAAAAAAAAAGGACGGTAGGCCAAAGCTTCCTTTCTAAGGATAGGCCTATATAAAACAGTGAGATGTTAATGGATGTTTTACTGTTAAAGTTGTTAAAGGGTGTTTTATTTAAATATAGAGACTACCTGATAGAAAGGATTAGCAGAAACTAATAGTGATTATCGCCATCAAGTGATCCATATACTTGTTTGTCCCATTCACTATTAAAGAAGTAAACTCATGAAAGAACTCGGCATTACACCCTGGGGTTTTATTGGAAAATAAATTTTATAAACTGAATAAATATCGTTATTTTATTTAAGTGTAGTTAAAGTTAAATTACTGCTTCGTTCTAAAAGTAAAGTGCTTATCAAATAAAATGAGGTAGATACTTAACCATATTTGAAAAACTCAAGTCATGCAACTTAATTGTAGTCATTTTTTATTTTTTAATAAACATTTATATCATAAACTTTACCTCTAGAATTTCAAGAAGAATAATAATGAACTCTCTATTTAAAAGAGAATTTTTATTCAGCTGTTGACTTTCGTTTACTCGAAACATCTTACTCTTGTTCTCGAATAGATTAATTAATTAAAAATTGTTTATTAAATAATTAAGAATTAACAGTCGTTAAATATACATAAACTGTTCGTTATCTGTCGCAGGGATGGCGTCAGATAGGATAACGGATCAGTGTGACTGGTTCCCATGGTAACTGGTATTATAACGCGTATCGTAATAAAACTTGATTAGACACCTACTGAGAGCCTTCCGTGGATGAATAAATGGGTAGATACAGGATGTTACTGTTCATTAACTTCATTCGTTCTTTATAAAAATGATTTTATTTGATAAAATATATTAGAATTATCTAGAAGTGATGATACTAAAAATTATATAGGTACAATTTGTTGGTAATTATTTATTAAAATACGGTTTACACCTATAAACATTCTTATTTTTATCTATAAAATATATTTTTATAAAAAAAAATTCGTTTCACCCACCACAGCTTTTTAACAATACTTATAACGTTTCTAATTTATTGCCTGAATTTACAAGCAATTACACAAAAACGCACAAACGTGTTAAGAACCAATCAGATATACTTAAATTCCACAGCCGCGGTGGTTAATGTACATTTAGAGACTGCCATTAATCTTTTAGACTAGAACAAAAACACAACAAAAGGTCGGAAACAAATATGGCCACCCTGTGTACACCCAAAACTCGAAACAGATTCATTAGGTGTTTGGGTCTGTCGGACACTGCTCACTACACCTGCCGGTACTAACCAATCACATGCTGTATTGGGACCACATAAATATCAGTGCTACTTTATCTGATAACAGAAAGGGACGTAGTCAAATTATGTCTCGGTTAAAATGGTTGTTTTGTAATCAACAGTGACTTTTTGATGGTACCGTAATATGTAACTCTGAAGGTCTTGTTTGTATTTAATGGTGTAATTTTTTAATTTACTTAAATTATGGATTAGTTGGAGTGTTAAATATGTTAAAGGTTCATTAGACGTCATCGGGTCGACTCTACGAGACATTACTAGGAATATCAAATTGTTCGTTTAGAAATTTATAACTTAAAATTAAATAAACCATGGCAATTTAGAGTCGAGTCGAGTCGAGCTGTGTGCATTTCATATTCATATAAATTTATGTGCAGGTGATTAGTTTGAGGTAGGTAGATATGTTTTTATTATTGAGATGGCACTAGAATAAAAACATACCTACCTGAAGTAAATGTAACATGACAGTTACTAGTTTCACTTGTGATAAACAAATTTCACATTGCATTTCGAAAACAACTTTCTCTAATATATACCTACGTGTACCTAACAGTCACTTTTTGAGCTGTAAAATGTGAGTTGTAACTACAGATTTTATTAAAAGACTCAGAATTATTTACATATCATCATTAACGTGTTTTATAATCCACTGTTGGATATCAGCCTTTTCTTAGCAAGGAGATTTTGGCCTACTATACCACGCTGACCCGACGGGTTGATATAATCCAAGTTATCCTTTTCTTTGCAATGATGTTGTCCTACGTAGTATCCTTTACCTGTACAATATATCAAAGAACTACAATAACAAGAGTCGTGTTAAGTTAGCGAGTAAAATTACGCATATTAACTTCGATGCTTAAAATTTCTTCTTCTCTTCAAAACTCAAAACAACCAGTTAAGTAATTAAAACTCTCACAAACCCGCTGATGTATCTATACAACAATTGCATGTAAAATGAAAAATCTACTTGCACGTAAAAGGGGCATTGAAGCGAAAGGGTTCAACAAGGCGTCGCACAAAGAAAACGGAAGATTTTACCGTGAAACAATAATGCACAAAGCTGAAAGAAGTGTACAAAACTGTATGTATGAAAGTAGTGCGCAAAGCTACAGGAGTAAATATGCAGGAGACAACAATATGTCGAAATTGCACTTACAAATTTACAGAAACTTTTTGCCAAGGAACGGATCAAACTCAATCACCTTTTCTGTTACAATTCCTTATGAGTTATTCTTATCTTTCAAATTTGTATGTTTCACAAGACGAAATTATCTTTTCTGATTCCCTTTTTATCGACCCAAAATACACACAAATTAAATACTTAATTATAACTAAAAAAGTAGACAAGTAAATAATTGGTCTTATCTTGATTATACGTGATAATAATGTACTGCAACGAACTGTATGCCAAACGCGTTTAGAAGAAATCCTTTAATTTCTGTAGTTGCCGTTTAATTTAATGTTTCAATTTTCTGTATCACTGCTCTTACTGTTCATTAGTCTTTATCGTATTCAGCTCCCCGTTGAGAGCACGACGAAACAATTTCATAGGAATCGAACTGAATACAACCGTACGGTATCTCCCATTGGTCCCTTAGTAGGAAATACGGATTTCTGCAAAGTATTGTCTAAAAAACTAAGCTTGAAATTATTGCTTGAAACGCATGAATTCATAATTCCATTCACCTTGTGACCATGACACTAAATGAAACAAAAGTTTGACATGAAGATTAATAATTACATACAGTAATTATAAGTCATTTGAGTAACTACATAACGACCAGATTACGGTGTGTTCCAATATATAAATGTAAAACCCATAGTTCTGACAGACGATTAAAGTCATCTTCATCTCGGCCAAAAGACGTGCACTGCTTGACATAGGTCTACTTCAAGGTTCCCTACAGCAGCCAGTCCCGTGCTGCCCGCATCCAACGGCTTTTCGTGACATTCACCAGGTCGTCAGACCACCTTTTCAAGGTCCTAACGCTGCGTTTCCCAGTACACAGTCGCTAGTTCAGAACTTTATGGCTCCATTGGCCATCGTTCCTTTTATTTCAGGTTAGCAATTTTACTGGCAATATCGGTCACCTTGGTTCGTCTGCAGATCTTCTTATTCTTGATTCAATCACGCAAAAAAATGCCGAGCACATCCGTCTCCATTGCTCTTTGGGTGACTTTGTGCCTTCTTATGGGGCCAATAATAAACAGTAACGATTATTACAAAAGAAAAGTAATAAAAAAAACAGTCGAATTGAAAATGTCTTCCTTTGCTGAAGTCTGTTAAATAAGTCAAAAAGATATATATAAAAGTGTGACGAAAATGTACCGTATCCATTTTAGAAGGCATTCATGTGAATAAGAGACATTTGCAAAGTAAGACAATCCGTGTAAAGAGTACGAATCCTTTGTGACTGTAGATCAGCTTAAACTACGTGAAGAGAGCTTGGATATGACATATAACGTCAATGTTATAAATTATTTTTAAGAACCTATATCGTTGCTATTTTGTTTTTGAACAACTTTTATAATTTATGTATTAACGTTTATAATTTTTATCCATTCCTCATGTAGGTATATCTTTAATGATAATAATATTTTTAAGTTTTATAACCTTTATTAATTCTCAAAAAACTACTCAGTTAACTACAAAAAAAATAATTTAAAAAAAAAGATGAGTGCAGAGATGACCTATATAATCAAATATAGGAAGGCCAAGAATTCGTTAACATTTGAATCTAACATCGCACGCAAATATGTTATGGGAGTTCTTGGGACCGATACTACTGTAATTTGCAATGTAATAATACAATCTACAATCATAACAGAGTTTCAACAAGATCGAGCCACTTGAAAAGCCGATTTCCAGACAAGGCGACATTCCATGACCATCCAGAAGTCCAGACCTATCTCCATCAGATTTCTTTTTATGGGTTTACTTAAAGAATCGTGTCTACATCAATAAACCATTTGTGGTGGTCATTTAAACGATGTCTTTTAAAAAAAATAAGTTCTAACTAATTAGCTTTCTCGTAAATAAATAATTTTAATAATAATGTCGAATGGTTTTTTTATAGGATTTTTCACATATTAACTAATTCGTGGCCCACTCCATACATATTAACGAAACTGCCGACTATTTTCTCTAAATTCTGTTCAGACGTTCAGTCGTAACTCTTAAGATGTAGCAGGTTGTGAAGAGAAAGGAAATGTTTGAAATAAAATTATAAGTAGATGGCCACCGGCTGCGAGTTTGCACATGTCAAGATAAACAAGGTTGCTCCGCTGATCAAGCGATTTTCATTCTTATTTCTTTCCTGCTATTACGTAAATAGGCATCTGCTTACATTTTTTAACAAATATGATGGAAGTATATTGAGGAGGTTCTTTGGAGCCCTAACCATCGGTGTCTTGGTTCATGTACCCAAAGCCGGTGATCTACTATTTTTTTTTATATATATTTAATTAAGTATTTTGGTTTTTCTTTTTTATGTATTTAAAAATGTAATCAATGTGTTTAAATTGCCATATGAAGAATGATTATTGATTGTATACGATTTTTAACGTTAGAATAAAATTTTGAATAAAAAACTCAACTGCTTAAAAGAAATAAACTGAAAAGAGAAAAGAATATATATATAAATATAAGATTGACTAGTGCATTTTTCTGGGAGTCAACTTAATCAAATGCCGACAGTACTTCGGCCTTGACAACACAGAGGTAGCGTATACGACTGCTGTGTTTGAGGTCTTGGGTTCGATTCTCGGGTTTTTTTTAAGCGTTTGTATGATCTGCAAATATATGCTTCGGAGTTTGAGTATTTTCTATGTAGTGTATGTGTGTATTTACAAAAAAAAAGTATAAATGCATTCATATCGGTTGTCTAGTACCTAAAATACAAGCTCTGTTTAGTTTGGGACTAGATGACGTTGTGTATTAAATGTCCAAAATATAAAAAAAACAATGAAAATTACACTACATGGATTGCACGGATGGTGTAGCGGTTAAAGCGGTCGCTCCGCCGCTCTGTACTGCGCTAACTATTGTGAGTTCAAATCCCACATGGAAAAGCAGGTTATGTGAATCACTAATTGTTGTCCTGAGTCTGGATGTCCTTTGTATCCGTTTTGTGTACGTTTGTGACACGAGCTTTGTCTGCTTTTAAAAAAAAAACGTCATAGTCATTTACAAATTTTGAAACTTGATACTTTAAACTTAACTTCAAACTTAATACGCTATATGCGTTGACAAATGTAGTTTTGATAGATCCTTCTTTGCCCGTAGTTAACATAATATTGTTTGTCCCCGCTTGGAGCACCATAAAGTATTTAGTTGTACTAATTTTAATATATATACTTACAAGAAAATGCATTAATCTGTATAATTGTGTATAGATATTGTGATATTTGTTTTTCTTGTTTTTTTAGTTCATTACTTTTAAATAATTGAGTTTTAACAATAACAATTTTACTTCAGAGTTTGTCGTTTTATTTACCGAGAAAATCTTCAGATATCAATTTGTAGTTTTCCATTCCGTAGTTGCAATCTTTCAAGGAATTTTGTTCTTGTTGGAGATTTTAATACCTTTTTGCGTAAAAGCTTATCCAACCATGGTTTAATTATATCCCAATACATAATTGTTACGTTTTTGACGGTTTGTGTTAACACATTAATATAAACGTAATATATATTTTGGAAATGGTTTTTTCGCGGTCATAATTAATAAAATAACCATATTTACTGCCGCCATTTTGAAAATGTATATAGCCCATGATGTGAATAACAGCTTAAATATTAAATACCGTCCAGGCACAAAGAAATGGACATTTATACTCACATATATATGCGTTCGAAACATTACTCTCCTTCAGACGCAGTCGGGTAAAAATAACTACAACTTCACGACATAACGTTGCGTTTCATCTTGTAAAATAAGACCTTTCAATCCCTTGACATAATTAATATGATCATCTATTTGGGTGTAAAGTACAAATAACACAATCCGGACAACGAGGAAAATATTGCTCCTTAACACGGCCTAGATATTGCCAACGAAACTTTACAATCACAAAAGGCAGTTAGGAGCGATCAAGCAGTTGAATGATTCCAAATAATTCCCGATTCCAAATCACATAATAAGCCTAGATAACAATAGAATGTCTTCAGGCATTTAAATGAAGAACGTAATCATTCGAATTTAGCTTTCAAGGGAAATGCTCAAATAAGACAATAAAATGTTTGAGATGAAGCGAAATGCCGCTCAACATTGTGCCTTGAAACTTACATAATATATACTAAATTTATACTTGAAACAATTAGTCAATAAAACATATCATAGTTTAGTGAGCTAAAAAAAGTAATACAATTGTAATATTCGTTCGATTTTTTTTTGTATTTCATGTTATTTACTGTAGGCTCAGGGTCAACAATACAGTAAATGTTACGGATTCGATTTCTACCACAAAATAAATCGTTGTTTGAGTATAATTTATCTGCAAAATGTGTTTATTTGCAGTTTGGGAACAATTGTAAAGGTTCCATTTTATTTGGATTCGAACATTTGCGAGAGTATACGCTATAATTGCGTAATCGAATACAGGTCAGTTAGAGTGACGATTTGAGCAAGATGGCTAACTTGCTGGATACGAGAAGCCAAGGATCGATCTATGTGGTGTGCGATTGGATATTCACCTCTCTAATTGCACACCGCTTCGATCGATCCTCGGCTGTGAACTATGATAGATTGATGATGATAATGATTTAGAAAGTAATTAATGTCCAAAAAGGAACAGTCTTTAAGATAATCTCTATTAAAATTTAACCTGGGTACATATTTTTTTTTGTCCGTGTGGTGACGGATTAAGAATACATAGTGTCACCACTCCTATTCATCCCGTGGGTGTCGTAAAAGGCGACTAAGGGAATAAAGTATGCCAGAGAACAACATTATAAAGAGAAGGAAACCTTGAAACAAACCCTATTCCAACCCGTCTGGCCAGCGTGGTATAGTAGGCCAAAACCTCCTTGCTAAGGAGAGGCCCATGTCCAGTAGTGAACTGTATAGGCTGTTGATGTTGATGACATACTTTTTTAGATAGTCTATTACATCATTATACAAAATATGGCACTATGTTGTCCCTGTGGTGATAGATTAAGAATATAAAGAGTCACCATTCCTATTCATCCCATGAGTGTCGTAGTAGCCGACTAAAAGAATAAACTACTCAGGGAAACATCACTGCAACGAGAAGGAAAACTTGAAAAATCCCTTTTTGTTATCATGTGGAAACCCCCTCGGGCCGTCACCCCACCGGGGATTACGGCGGGGTGATGTATCGCAATCGGACCGACTAAAACCACACGGTGTGCCACTCTGCGCCTGAGATAGGAGGTATCCGGGACAGGTGTTATTATAATACGGCAACCTGATCCCTCCTAGCGTATGTGTTTTTTTTTGAAAAAATTCCTATATCAACCCGTTTGGTTAGCGTGGTATAGTAGACCAATGTTCCCTTTCTAAGGAGAGGCCTATGGACAGCAGTGGACTGTTAACGCTGTTGATGATTACATCACATAATTGAAAGAGCATCACAAACCATACATAATTTTTAAATAATATAATTATGATTACTTTTTTTAATTTATTTGAAAAAGAAAAAAAACAAGAAAAACAGGAAACACCCATAAAACCCGTTTTGGTTTAACTTGGGTGCGAGTGTATATTCCTCATTCCGCATTCATTTACTGTATCCACATACACTACATAAACAGGTAATTAATACAAGAAATGATATATGTGATGTATTTGATGAACTTTATATTCTACAGATTCTACAAGTCATATTTAACTTGATTGTATATGTATTTATATTAGATGTTGTATGCATATCATCACAGCAGGATCTTGAAACATTGGTTTAAAATTGAAGATCATAGTGATTTAGAGAAAACATGAACATTTGCGTAACAATTATTTTCTCCATCACTGTTATTGATCCTAATTTTAAGTTGTCATTACACTCATCAACATCTATGTACACTTTTGCATCCTTCATGTTAGCTCCCTTTACGAAGTTTGTCTACTCATGTGTTTAATTTATTTAAGTCCTATGCTGCACGGTTCCCTGTGCGGACACTCTCTATAGGGTGGTGTTGTGGGTTCATACCCCACACCGGACTATAGTGATCCACAAACTGTTGTTCTGGGCCTGGATGTTATAGGATATATTCTCGATGCGGGTGTTGTCTTTAAAAAAAAACTATTTGTATTTTTTATGAAGTATATTAATCATCAGCAGAAATCTTTAGACTTTTTCTGGTTCCTTTTATTGCATTCATTTGTAACCTTGTCCGCTTTAGTCACACTTTAGCTCAAAAGTTATTATCGACTATTTTGGTTTAACACTCTTCTTCTGAGTTTCAGGTTCTCAAATTTTGTTTATCAATAATTTAAACATTTTAAATTGCTTAAATCAATGTGTTATATCGCTCAATTCTTTTACTTGCACCACTCATGTGTGGTAGCAGAACTATTGAAAGTGTAGTAGTTAACTGTCCACATGGGTTTACTGTACGCGAGAAATTTGAATTTTATCACCCCAGTCACGTTAACCAGCAGACACTATGATTGTGGTACAGTAGATTGTATTATGCTTAGAATTATTTTGCATATCTAGACATAAGAAAGAAGAGCTGTTATGAGCTGTATTTTTATTAAAAAATCTGACTGGAATAATCTTTTACTCTTCGCTGTCTTAATAAAAAAGTTTTTCAATTATTTTTTTAAATATCTTATCGTAATGCGTGTACTTTCACAGTTTCTTTATATCGTCATCATTGCCAACAACCTTTAATAGTCCACTGTTAGGTAAAGATTTCTCCTTAACTACAGTACGCTGGTCAGTTATACCACACTGGCCAGATAGTATAAATTTTGTGTCAAATTTTCATCTCTTTACAGTACTGTTTCATTTGTGGTCAGCTACTTTAGTCGCCTCTTACGACAGTCACGTGATAAAGAGAGGTAAATATGATAAAGAGAGGTGGACACACTTTGAGTTTTTAATATGTTCCCACATAGACGGATACGGTTTTTTTATTTAGTATACACTTTAGATTTAATATGACTGTTTTATATGATAATGTATAATTTCATGGATGCACTGTATTTGCATCTAGATTCATGAAGACTTCTTAGAGTTTTGAATTAAAAGAATCCATCTCAGACAAGCTTGATCCCAGCTTATTTAAGAGCTTCATGTTTTCAGCAAACAATTTTGTGATCATGTGTCGTAAAGAATAAAGAGCCACATCTGATATTCATTTGTACTTATTTCTTCTCTTTAAAATTAACTAGCTTTTACCAGTGACTTTGCTTGCTTACTACAAGCAACGTCGCAGAAGTATTTATCAAAATCAAGATTTTGTTTATCAATTTAATTAGTTGGCTTTTGGGAATAACACTTATTACTCTTGATATAATCCAATATTTCTTGATGATTGGTGGGCTAGTTTAGACATAAAAGAGGAATAAATCGACAAACAAACATATTTTCTGCTTTTATTGGGGCTTTACTTTCGCAAATATAAATTTTGCATTGCTTAAAGGCCATATAAACCTTTTCTAATTATTTTTATGTGAAGCAAACTAATCGATAACCAAACAATATTATCATTAATAATAATATTGATATTGCTACTAAATTACATATATTTCTACATACACTGACTTACAAATTATATTTTACACTACGTTGGTGCATTTATGTAGTGGTATCGAGGAACGAGAGTCATATCACTCCAAAACAAAATGAGGATCCTTCGAGGTTAGGTGATCACAGCTGACGAACCAAGGCCTAATTGGCACGAGAACTTCTATATCGTGATACAGAATTAATAGTTACTTCGTTGTTCGGTGTGTTTTCGGTAGATGGCGCTGTAGTAAATCTTTGCTTGCACTGTATGTTAAAATCGCCACAGTGGAATTAATTTATGTAGCTACATTGCTGTATAGCTACAAAGCTATGATCCAAGATCTTTTATCTATTGGATACACCTGTTGACCTCGTATTGTATTCAGATTTCAAGACTTCATTACTGCAAAAATATTTTTAACATCGCCTCACGTTCTAAAACAGTTAATTTCCCTTTAAGTTAAAATGTAAAATGATTATTTCAAGTCATTTACAATAATATGGTGACTGAAAGTCAACTTGATAGTAGCTCATTTGCAGCTTTCTCACGTAACACAATTTCCACCTCCCAAAATTTCGGGTGTCACAATCAACCACACGCTAACTCTCAAACTTAAAGACTTGAATATTTAACTTGCACGCCAGGTTGTCGCAAACCCATCCATATTTAAGTAACACAGTATAAATAGGTAAATCTTTTTCGTATTTTATACATCTTTTATTCTTACTGCGGGTGTCCAGTGATTTCTCAAGGGATCTAGATGCGGCGATTTGACCGCAACTGACGTTAAATTCTTAATCACGGTAAAAAGTTTCTCTCGCCTTTGGAGTTTTTTTAATATTTTAAGGTCTGTTGGTTTGGACTATTAAAAGTTTTTGGAGTATTTTTAAGAACGAAAGAAAATATTTTGTGCCCTGAGGTTGCAGACATCAAAAAATATTAAAATTGCAACTCATTAAACTGTTTTATACATACAATTTTGAATAACTTGAGTTCTATTGTTTGTCGTGTTGTTTGAACGCACAAAAATGTGCTTATAGCTCAATTCAAATTGGTCTTAATTCTAAAAATTATACCGATTCTACACCTTTATAAACTTGACACTTATTAGTATACTCCTAGCTGATTTTGGCCACGGAAGCCAGTCTCAACGGAGACCAGCGAGTTGGCTTACCGAAGATATTATAATGCACAAGTGCATTCTCTGTACCTTCACTCTCACAATCTTATGAGATGGTTATCCGACACGACATGGGTGAGATCAGGTGTTGGACCGCATTTTTTACGTGCTCTCCAAGGTACGGAGGTTATGATCTCAACTTCCAAACTCCGGCCTGTTATTAAGAATTTCTGTAACCAGAAAAACTCAATAACACTTTTTGACCCAACCCGACAATCGAACCCGAGACCTCTTGATCGTCAGTCGCATACGCTAACCGCTAGAGGGTGAGGCAGTTATAACCCAACATAGTATAGTACACGATTTATACACTTCACATGCATCACAATCTGAATTTCAATGTCGAAAACGTTTATTAAGATATGGCTACACTGCATTATTCCTCGACAGTGGTGTTAGAAAATTTAATGCAGCATCTTCAAATAGCACACAAGGTACAGACGTCCACCATAAATCAGTAAGGTTAAACCAGGTGGCATTTAGCCAAAAGTTGACTTTTAACATCAGTTAATCTAACACGGGGACTGTTGGCAAAAAGTCAACTTTTTTTTTTCAAAATTTGGCACTGGCACAAAATAAAACGAAATACGTTAATTGCTGTGACCCGAATTGGTCGCTCTTTGCATGCAGCACGCTAATTAAAAAACTAAAAGAAAGATTAGGCTGCACTTTTTTTAATAAATCTAATTACTTGTCATAGTTAGTTAGCTGCATCTGGGGCTTTTGATTTGTTACAAAGACGAGATTTTTTTTAACTCTAGCTAAATAAACCAATATGAACTCGTTGGTTTAAAATATCTGTCAGTTCGAAGGTTCGATGCCCGGGTCGGACCAAATGTATTGGTGTTGTGTGTGTTTACAAAAGTATAAAAATATTCTGTCAGTCGATCTACGAGTAGTTGTCACAGTACAAACTCAGCTCATTTTGAAACTAGATGACATTGTGTGTCAAATGTCTGTTTATTAACTAATGATTAGGGACTACCTCCGCTCACTGATACTTGCAAGTCAAGAGTCACAACAGAGTTACCACTAATAGTATGCCTTTCCTCCAGAATTGGAGAGGTTAAGTTTTCATCACACACTCAATAAACACCA
Organism: Hypercompe scribonia; assembly: GCA_949316085.1. NCBI lineage: Eukaryota > Metazoa > Arthropoda > Insecta > Lepidoptera > Erebidae > Hypercompe > Hypercompe scribonia. Next base: position 6,537,183 of record OX438992.1, on the reverse strand, counting down.
ATTTGCAACATTAATATATATTTAGTTTGATTTTGTTTCTTTCTTTATATGTTTGTTTCTAATTGGAGGTACAAAAAAGGTAAATACATACGAATAATTTTAATCTAGAAAAACATACTAATTTCTTTATAATACTCCTTAAACTAGATTTAGTGAAACCACCGGCAAAACCCTTCAAAATCATAACAAATATTATAAGCTGCTACTATACAACTGCTTTACAATTTCTGTATATATTTACATTGTATTTATGTAATATGAAATACAACAAAGAGCTCTTACAGTACACAACAATAGCTTCAAGAGATTTCTTAGTTCATGTTTCTACAATAGTATCTTAGAACGTCTACTATGAGTCGTTGTTGTTCAGGAAATGCTACGAAATAATGGTCCAAATATATTATTGTATTGAATGAATTCCTTTACATTTCATTCACAAGCTGATGTGATTTTAACATGATAAAGAGTACACTTGAAGCACACTTATGTCAAGAGTATTTTACTATTTTTTTTTCTAGAAAGAAACTAAATATAACCTGTATTAAGGACTCTTGTGTGATTTATTAAGTGTATTAAGGGATGTCGAAGGAAGTAAACTATACAAGACAACATCGCTGCAAAGAGACGGAAAATGTGAAACAAACTCTACACCAACCGGGCATGTGGTATAGTAAACCAACATCCCCTTACTAAGGAGAGGTCTATGTCCAACAGTGGACTATTAAAGGCTATTAGTTATGATGTTATAAAGTTTATTTATTAATGTTGTAAACCTAGTAATAAACAGAAACTTTAACTAGTAATACATGTAGTTCTTATTTAGTATTTTTGATGTGAAACATCAAGAATTGAACCATCTGTTGGCGGTGTGTCGCCACACTATGTGACAATACATGTAACATGTATCTCTTTGCTCTGAATATTAAATTTTCAATTGTGTTTTTAAACGTTAATTTAAATTTAGTAAGCCCTGTTTGAACCACTTCTATTTTAAATAATCCTGCATTGTGCAATAGAAAATTGGCACTCCGAACATTATCATGATGCGAAATTTATTCGAACGTCAGAGATCATTTTAAAATAAATTTAAGTGCATTGGAGCTGAGCTATTAAAAATTCATATAAATCAACAGAATGCGTAATATACACGTGTGCATGTTGCTTCGGCCGTCATTTCACAGTGAAAACTAACCGTAACAGAAAAATATTTCAATTTTGTGATGAAAATCACGCTGATAAGTAGTATTAATCGAAGCTCCAATATAAAAGTGACTCATAATGAGAGTTATTTTTTTATGGAAAACATGATTCATAGTAATTATAATATATTGACAGTCTTTCTAGTTCTGAACTAAGCATATTCGTATGTTGCACTTTGCGTTGCAATTCTAGTTCTCTGTATCAGATGCTCGTTCACATCACAAGCTTGTAACAGCTCGTAACGGTACAGATATCGCTTTGACATAATTTAGATTTCAAAACGACAATAGGCTGTTCTTTTTCTAAAGAAACATCGATATCTAAGGTAATAACAAATAGTTGCCTGACGACCGATGAAAGCAATTACCCAACTTAGATAACGGCTTTTAAAGATAGCTAGTGATATATAAATTACTATATATATTTTTTATTTATTTATATACATAAAAGAGTTACAATAGTGCTTACAGTATTGACGCATTCATAATCTCATTCGAGATTTACCGTGCATCAAGGCTATCAATTCACAATAAAACTACACCTTACTACAGTAATCTATATATTAATACGCGATACAAAAACTTTAATTCGCTTTTTACGAAAATTGCGCGGACGCAGGAGCATAAAATTTGGCACACTTATAGTTTATGTGTAGGAGAAGTGCAGAACGCTAATATTTTTCAATAATAATGCTTATAAAGTACATTAAATCAATAAATAAAACATTACACACACTACCATGCATTTCACACACACATATACATACACATGTATTTGTACACGCCATTTTGGCCATAGACATAAAGTACTGACATATCAAATATAGTAGATATATCAAAAAAAAAGTTTTATTTGCCTCATTTAATATAAAAAAAGATTTTAATAATAATGCATAAAAAGTACATTAAATCAATAAATAAAACATTACACAACCAGCATGCATTTGACACACGCACACACAAGTATTTGTACACGTATACACACTCTGTGGTCAAATTGTCTCTTTTGTTTATTATAGACATAGTTGAATGTCAAACAGAAAAGTTTTATTTGACGAATCAAATTTATGTAATATATACATATATATAAGTTGTGTGGCAGTAAGATACATTTAAATGTACACGGACTTTCATTATATGCATAAAGAAAGTTCTGTAGCAGCAATCTGCAATGACAACATTCAGGTACAAAAAAAATATAACTTTATTTATTATGATTTAGAGTGCAGGTTTTGCAATGCGAAACATTTTGAATCTGAAGTGACCTTAGTCGACCGAACTGCATTCACTTTATGTTGTCACAAAGGTAAAGCAATATTACCACCCTTAACTCAAAATGAATATTTTAAATCATCGTATGATGGACTTACTTGAAATGAACCTTTAATAAAAAGTAAATCAAAAAATTATTTAGAATATATTAGGAAATATAATTCATGTTTTGCTATGGTTAGCTCAGAAGCCAAAGTTGCTGAGGTAGTTACAAGTGGAGTGTATTATTTCAAAATACATGTTGTTTTTTATCACAGATCAGGCCCAATGACTGCTGCATATGGTCGCTCACCATGTTATGCACAATTATATTTTTATGATGTTGACACTGCTATTAATTACAGATTACAAGAACGTATTAGTCAAACATGTAACAACAACATAATGCGTGAAATTTCACTGGAATTGGACAAAACAGTCCAAAAAATTGGAGTTTTATTAAATCGGCCAGTTTTTACACATGGGCAATTGTATGTCGCAGCAAGTAGAGTTCGTTCATTCGCTGGTTTAAGGTTTTATATATCCAAATATAATGGCCAAGGATATTTAGCAAACGATGAAAGAGTTTTTACAAAAAACATTGTTTTCAGAGAAGTTTTAAATCATTAATTAAATTTTTGCAATATGCGACAAAAATGTTTTTTTGTTTTGCATCCTCTTATAGCATGTTTTGTTTTATTAAACATTTTTTAAATAGGTATTCTTTATTTTACTTCTTTTTAATTTCATATAATTTGTTCAAAAAAGAAATTGGCAAATAACAGTCTTGGTCAAATCTGTGGTTATAGTAGTTTAGTTTTGGACAGTAGAACCTTAATAATGTTTGAATATTATATTTTAATAATGTATATTAAGTCACTTACAATTTAAATTTATTATGGTCGAATTTCGACCAATGGGCGACCACTAGTATTACATAAGTGTATAATGTGGGTAGACGATAACAGATTTATGTTAATTATATTGGCGTAGACAATGCCCGCTGTCCACATGAATCACTTTTTCTAAGATATCACGACTTCAGGCATGAGGAAGCGAATAGAAAACTAAAATATATGTATACTCGTATATATATACATTGATTTACTAATCACTGTGGTGAAGAATTATGAATACTGTGTGTGTCAGAACCGACAAAGGAATCTCTGCAGGATAACAACACTGTAAAGAGACAGAAAACTTGACACAAAAAACCTGACTGACCAGCATAGTATAGTAGGCCAAAACCAATTTTATAAAGGGAAACCAACGTCCAGTATCTGGTGTGAATGATATCTATACTTATCCTCCATACATTTCTAGTGATAGTAATGATTAGGTAGTAGTACTTACAGTTATTCACTCACTGCTATGTTTGGCTGCTTTGTTACAAAAAAATAAAACTTCGATATACCTAATATACATAGAAATACGTTATGATGTTCAAGCTATTCCGACATTCAACGTCAGTATTACACAGTGAGTAATATAGGTGGCGCTACTTGTTAGCAAGACAAACAGGTATGAATTAAATATTAGTCAGTCGCTCTCTTCCCTGTTCTATTTCTCCGTGTTCAACAAAATAAAAAATTACTTCCTCAGTTTCTTGCGTTCTGACGCGAGCTGTGTTCGCTTGAATGTTAAAATCTAAAATGCTCAAAAGAACAGCCACTTCGCTTTGCTTTTCTGCATAAGATGGACAGATTTTTGTTACAGAACGTTTTGTTTTGTTATATATGAGTAGATTGTACTGATGGTTTAGTAGTTTAAGCGGTCACCTCTCTGTTTCCTACTGCACCGAAGTGTTGTGGGTTCGATTCCCACATGGGACAACATTTTGTATGATCCATAAATAGTTGTTCTAAGTCTGGGTGTTCTCTGTGTCTGTTTCATGTGATTTGTAAAGTCCTCCGTGACACGGGCAGTTGTTTTTTAAAACAAAAAATAATGTTTTTTTAAAAGCCTTTACATTACATCTATGCAACATGAATATGACGTAATGGGTTAAGCGGGCGCCGCATTCTACTGCGCTGAGTACTGTGGGCTCAAACCCTATATGGAACAACACTTATGTGATCCTCCAATAGTTTTTAAGAATTTGGGTATTGTATCCGTTTCATGTATCTTATCTCCCGCGACACTGGAATATTCCTAGTGCGGGAGTGGTCTGAGTACCGAAATAGTAACCACTAATTAATAGAGAAATGTTGTATTTTGGTAACAATACTCCAGTGCATAAGCTATACTAACCTGAAAGAGGTAATTAAAATAATTCTCATTCATAAATTCGTATCCAAGGAATCTCGGCTCCACTAATTCAACGTCTAATTAGATCGCATAAATTGTAGTGACTTAATTACTACATAAAAAAAATAAAAACTGTTCAAAGGACCCGCAATACTATAGAGAAATAGTATTTTAGACTTTTAACCTTTATCTTAGTAGATGATCTCTGGGATAAAACCATCAGATTACGGAAGTACAGAGTAGTTCAGATTACACAAAAAACGTATGTCAGTATCGGCCACTACCGCTCAGGTAATTACGTAATGTTATTACCTATTTGATGCGGTGGCGATGTGATTTTTTTGCTTTAAAGTGTAGGATGGGTAGAAAGTTGTGGCTTGTAACAAATAAAGGCTGCCCCACACAGGTGAGTTATTATCGGTCGATTTTAACTAGCGCGTTATTGCAATATCTGTTTTTAGCGTATTGTGTATTAGGACGGCTACGAAGTTACATATTGCTTCGACAATATCGACGTATTAGTAGTAGGACGTTGGCGTTTCTCCGTCTTGCGATGACTCATCCGATATTATCGACTGGTAATAATGCACCTCTGTGGGAAAGCCTTTAAAATTTATGTTTTACTGTCTTTGACAAAATTTTTGTGTAATATAATAGTTATTTTGTAAGTGCGTAACTCCCCATACCTAGGAATATTTTAATACTTATCAAATGTGCTCATCAAAGATATTGTGACTTTTAAATCATGATCATCAGCTGAGCCAAAAGACGTCTACTGCTGGACGTAGGCTTTATCGTAGGTTCTTCACAAAAACCGGTCCCGTGCTATTTGCACCCAACGGCTTCCTGTATTTTAAATACTTTATATTAATTTGTTCTCGGCAAAAACTTGGCGTTTATTGGTATAAGTATTAGTTTAGGTTATTTTACCTTTACAAAACTAAATTTATGAACCAATAGTTAGTAGTACCTAAATATAGTTTCAATATAATATATCAACAGTTTTTCATAAATCAATTTTTGTTTTTTCTGACTCAACACGCCTATGAAATATTTGTAGTTTCATTAAGATATTCAGTCACAGTTCTGCTGGTTACTCGTGTCAGGTTTCAAATGCAACAAACTTATGATTTTTTTTTATTAGGTTTAATACCCCATTCATTTATTGCTCGAAAACTTTTTGAGCGAATATATACTAAGAATATATTTTATTCTGTCAAACGACGTTGTAAATGTCAAAGATTGACTTAAATTTTAAATTACAAATGTTATACTAAAAATAGACAAGCTATCTAAATGTGATCCTACAAAATTAGCGTTTTAAAAATTATTTCTCTAAAAGAAGAGAATACTAAAACCTACTATTAACCTTCACTTAAAGATATTTAAACTACCTCTAAAATACAAAATCTAGACTATTACAAGTAGTATATAAATCTTCACTTAACTTCTAAATAAAAAAGTGATGCCAGAAATATTCATAGACCCGTACTTTCGTCTACCCGTACCTCTCAACCACACAACAAAGTTATTACAGTAAAGTTATCCAGAATTGAATTAAGATAGTGTCATTAACTGTGGTCAGATCGAATCAAAATATTACGTCACACAAACAATGTGAGAAAGAACAAATTCCTTCATTCTTACTTTAAATTATTTATTTACCAAGTAGGATAACATATTGCAATGTTAAGCGATCCTAGCTAGGTCAGTTTATGGATGGGTGTTTATTTCTTAAAATATTGAGAATACGAGAAGCCATCGACTCTTGTTGCCCTACGACATCTTAGACAAACGTTACGTGTGAACCGTAAAAAGTTCGACAACAATCTATTAATTGAACTTGAACATCACCTAGTACTTACTAGAATTGTAGAGATCTAGCGGTAGTTGCTCCGCGTGAAAAATTCAATTGTAACAGCAAAAAAATATATATTAAATGTAAAAAAATGATCACCAGAGGAGGATTCAGAAAAGTAATTTTAGAATTGTATAAAAACTGACTACGATTAATTGACTAGTGACTAATTGCAGATGAAATCTACACTTCGATCTTAGGATAGTACAATGATCATACTAAAAAATACTGCAAAATTCTTGACTTAGTCTTCTCTGACAATGTAATGTCAGTGAGTGACTGTTATAATCCTTTAATGTGTATTGATCATACGTATTGATACATGCTCGTATAAGCTCTCCTTTAGAATATTTCCTAAGAGTACGACTTATGTACAATAAAAGACGTTTTCTTGTCTTGAAAAATTATAATATACTTCTGCAATTAACTAGAAGTCTGAGTTCTCGTCACGACCGTTTGAATTTGTTTTAATCAATTCTTTGACCAAACAGTACTTACTTACAAAAGCTGCAAAGGCTTCAAAAACTTTTTAAAAGCTATATATACCCAGTTTGGTATGACGTGCAGTTTAAAAACGTATAATATAATTGTCACACTAGCTTTAATATAATAGAGTTAAAACTATGGAACACGATGTGGACAACGATATGTTATTAAAACTTATAACCCTCACAGACGGGCCGGCTCGACCGGGGTAGTACTACCCTCCCACAGAAGACCAACCTAAAGCGACAGAATCCGCGTTGTAGTGTTTCGTTGGTGAGTGCGAGACTGAAGGCCCATTGATGTAGGGGTGACAGTTATAGTGGTAAGTGTGTCAGCATTACAATGCTACGATGACTGTTATGCCTTTTACGTCTCCAAGCGGGGCACGAAGAAGCATCTCGCTAGGGCGCCATATTATATTGTCTGCATTCGCAGTGAGTATGGTGTCCACAAGTCTTAGATTCTATTTATACTTTCGATCTACAAATACAATCCCACCCTTTCTCTAAAAATAAGAGAAAACAAAGACAATTTCATAATATTTAACCTGAAAGCTTTTTGGACCATTATAAAAAGTCGATATGCTACAACCTAATCAAATTGTTTACATCAATGATTTATTATCTATCGATGATTCTATCTATGAGGTGTTCTCTTCCTATTTCCATTATACGTTTCTAGGATCTTCTGTCGTAAATTTACATCATACAGATCCTAATGACCTAATTTCTACGGTCCTATTTAACACTTGTAATTAGCTTACTATCATTGACTAGACTACAAACCTTGTTGTGTTATCTGTAAGTCTATCATATCAAAAACAAATAAATCAATTTTGTCATTGTAATCCTTTTAATTATATTAACACCATATGTTGTTTTGTCGTCATACAGTATAAAAATATTTTCCTATGAAATTAAATTTTATGACAGACTTAAAAATAAACTGCTGTATATCCTCAATTGGATTAAATTCATACCAATCTAACAGGGTCTTGTCAATCTTGTCACCGAACGACTAAAATATTCAATCTAAAACAATCTCAATGAAAGCGAATAAACTATTTGCGATAGAGTTAGTAAGCGGAAAATAGACGATTATCCCCGACTCGAGTTTTGGGGGCTTTGAACAAAATCAATTATACACCGATGTTAAGGGGTTAAAGGAATCTGATACGAGTATCGAATACGTATCGAATGTCTATCGAATCAGGAATTTGAAAGCGGGAAAACGAGTGAAATTCCTAACGTTGGATTTGATTTGACAATACAGTTAGGCGATATATTTCGTTTTATTTTAGGTTTATTTCTTATTTCAATTGAAAGATTTTGTATATACTGTTATCTTTCTTTTCAAATCTATTATCCAATCCCAAGCAGAAAGTAAGAAATCAGAATTACGAAATGTTTCTTAAAATAACTTACTGTAATGTTTGTATGTTTGATAAAAACATCTTTTTATCGTTCATATTGCAAAGATATGAAGGTATCTGTGAGATCATGAGGATAGAAAGGTGAAACCAAAAAGATATATTCTTCTGTTCGTTGATGTGTTACCTGAACACATTTACGAGATCTAATAAGCAATCGTACCACTAATATCTTATTTACGTATGATTACTAAGTGATATAGAAAAGTATATTATTTGCCGATGAAAAGGATCAATGGATCAATGTTCCTCATATTACTGACACGAATCAAAGAATACAATACATATTGGGGTATATTAACAATCTCTTTTATGTTCGTATGATCATAATGTCTTGGTGGATTTTAGTAATAAACCCTTTAAGTGATTGAAATACTAAATCAACTTGTTTTACGATCAGATAAATAGAAGTGTTTATGAATTTGATATTTTTAATCATATTTATTAAATAGTACGCAATTTCGACATAGGCATTTCGACTTCGACATATATTTACATCAAATACTTTATTATAATTTGATAAGTCTGTTGGATGTGTTTAATATTTATTGGATTTTATCAGTTATATCTTAGCACATATCGAGCAGATACAATCGGAGTTATACCACAGGTTTGTTGTAACTAAATGAAAACGATAAGGACTTTCGAACAGGTTAAAAACTGCAGGCTCTTTCAGAGTTTTTCCATTATTCAAACTTCGTCGCAATAGATGTCTGGTATTATTAAGATTCCGAATTCCATGAAGCTTAAGTGAATTGGATTGTAAAGTAACCATCAAACAGTTACCATGACTTTTGTTCAGATCTCTTTCGCTGCAGGTTTTTGGACACAAATGTAGAGGATCTATACATACAAATAAAATGACACTTATAATATACTAATATACACTTATATATAAATCGTAATAACGACAAAAACTAACAAGTTAACATAAAATTCACTATACGGTATAAAAAAATCTATTAAACTTACAGCTACGCAAAACTGAACACGATGTAAAAAGTGCTGGGCGAAATTCAGGTGCCAAATGAACTGTTTTTGTTCTATCACACCACCAACACACATTGAACTACCTCGCTGTTCTCGTCAGTTAAAACTTTAGTACCAAAGGGGGATTTTTATAGAATTAGGTGTGTCAATTTATTTTGGTCGATGGTGTCTTGCATCGTTTCAAGGGTTATCGAGTATAGTAGGTATTCGATTTTCAAATGAAATTGAATAGTGCTGCGGTTGAACTAGTAGCAGTATAAGTTGTGCGAACCTTTTATAGAAATTTTGTTCAATGATTTTCCCATGGCTGGTTGCAAATTGTTCTTAAATTTATTTATGCGATGAAGACGTACTCGTGAAAATGACATCATTTAGAAACTGGCGCTTGTGTAACTCTTGTTTTTGAATGTAAGTTTAATTTCAAGCTAATAAAAATTGGAAATTTTTATTAGCTTGAAATTTAATTAATTAATTTACTTTCATTTTAGATTTTTAAATCTACCTACGGTTAAAAAAAAATTAGAAAGAAAAGAAAACTACTCAAATCTCATATAGAAATTAATAACTTTTAGGATTATAGTAAGAGTAAAATTTGTGATAATAAAAAATATGACTGTATGAGGCAAAAATGGTCATTAGACATGCGTAAAGCCATTCTATGAAGCAATCACTAATAGGAAATAACTAAAGCCTGATATACACGAAAAGTGCCACGATATTGCGATAAAACATCAATATACGAATTTGATGCCAAATTGCAATAGAGTTTAATTCAGACCTTTAGATCCTAACGACTTTTAGGGGATAGCTTGTGATATTAACAGATGTAATTACTTTTTCTACTAAAAAACCATAATCCATAAATTTATCGATTGGTTATGATAGCAATATCTCGTTTCCATAAATCACAAAACCTAAAACCTTGTAAATATTTTATTGCATTGGATTCATAGAAACACAATTGTTCTTTCGTGTTATACAGTGCTTAGTGAACGTTGAAGACCATAGACATTTAATGTTTAACGTTGTCTATCCCACGGTGATAGCAAATAAATTATAAAATTTGAATCTTCCAAGGTCTTTAAAGCGTTTATTTGCATTTTTTCTTAATTTAATGTAGCTCTTACCTGAAAAACAAAACAATAGCATCAATAAAACTTTAGGCACAACAGATGATTGATACCAACTAATATATCGGGGAAAGTAATTCAACAAGTTCATGACCCTACATAATTAGGACGTCGACACAAGGATACTACATAATAGATTTAGTAAATAGATGATCCAAAGCTCAGGAATATTAGAGCGAATTATATGAACCATAGAGAGGCTTGTGTAAGAAGTACTTATAGCTGTTTGTTTTGGTTATAAATAGTTACAGCCAAGAATAACTCTATTGATACCAAACCTTATCTTATAAATACCATTTGATTCAACTGATAAAGCTTTTTACGAAATATACTACTTGGTAATCTTGAACTGAATGTCAGCCATCTCCGATGATGGGACAGTGATTGTTAGACGGCGCGTGTAGTACCTCTAGTCCAAAGCTAAGAAATTGTCGTGAAGTTTAGTTTAGTTTAGTATTACCCCGTCAGCATAGTGGCCTTCTTTTTTCTCGTGTATCATTATAGTCACCACGGAAGATGTGTCTTATATAACTTGTGGTAACAGTTACTCAAATGTTTTCGCTTGGTATGCCAAGAAATTTAGACTGTTCGAGTGTAGTCACGGTTCTGTAATTTCACCCTAGATCAATCGTCGTACTGGCACTTTACAACCGTCAGTCTAGGATAAGGACTTTTGGAAATGTTATGACCACAAATCACATAAGAAATAGCAATAATATTTACCTTAAATTACTTAATTTTTACATTGTCTTACGATTTAAATACTCTAAATCAATTTTATCAGGGGAGCAAAGGGAACTGAGATCCTCAACTATGCTATATAATTAACACTCAATCAGAAATATTTGACCATGGACTGCTCAGCGAAACATTCCAGATTTTACCATAAAGTTTTCCGTTTTTCCAGGCATAAATACTTAGATAAATAAACAAAAGAGACTGTCGCTTTTTATTCAAACTATGACCTTTTTCTGTGTAAAATATTTAAGCGAACAATTTAAAAAACATGGAGAAGCTAGCAAAATTGTGAGCCGAGGTATAGATTATGGTCTGATTAATTAATCATCTGTATACCTAATTCGTCGGCCTCGTTTGCGGCTCTTGGTTTTTTAGTTCCAAGATGGATGTTTTTCAAGAGAACTCACATTAAACGATTCTTTTCTGTTACATTTTTATCTTAATTTATTGCTTTATTTTTTTCACTTTTATCCTCCAAGGATTTTTACAAACTAGGTTGGGCTGGCATACAGTCTATTATGATACAGCGTATCAACAGCTGTAACAATGGTTACTTACAGGTGTTTGCATGATTAACGAGATCTATTACTTAACGTGTTCTCCAAAGCACGGATGGATCTCAATTAATTTAATATTATCACCTATCTAAAGACTGACCTGACTAGGATTACTTTTCAATGTTAAATAAATAACAAGAATTATATTTTTTAAATAAACAGAATACAAATAATTCAGTACATTTAAATATACATACATAATATTCATTTTATTTATTGTTTAATCTTTACATATACGTACGATCAGTGTATAACGAATCAGGTCCAAGTTGTTTGAAAGAAATTGCTTTAAGCGATAAAACCGCTTTTTGTAAATTATTTTTATTGTACCTTTAATTATTTAACTGTCTGTAAAACCCTCATATACAATAAAATATTATCTATTTATATGTAATTGCTTATCCTATGTGTCGATCCTATGTGTCCTATGTGTATAAACGAATGTAAGCGACATTGTTATTCTAAAATTTTTTTTTAATGTTTTAGTAACATTTTTAAAAGACTAACAAACATTCTCAAGCTTTCTTGTGAGTCGTATCACTCTCAATATATAACATATAAGATTTAACATCTATTTGAAAGGTTTCCTACTGAACGTATATATTTTTTCTAAAAAAAAAGGAAATACTTCATCAAAAATATTATAGAAATTACGAAACTTTCACCATCATAAGGCTTCCAATTCAGGCTGTTTTAAATCAAACAAAAGCATTTCAAAAACATAAAGAAACAAATATTCTTTACATATACAAGTATGTAACCACATAAATCAACAAAAGAGTTGTAATAATACAGAATTACAAAGGACAGACACAAAGCAGTTGGTAAAACGAACCCATATTAATGATCCAGGCGATTACATACAAAAATATAACAAAAATATTTAATCAACAGCGAAACATCTAATAACGCATACAAAGGCGACAAAACTGTTACAAGTGACAGGTAAATGGCAGAAGGTTAAAAGAACTAAAAAAAATAACATCATCAGCCTTTTAAAGTTTACTACCGAATATAGGCCTGATCCTTGGCTTTTCACATCCAGCTCTTGCCAACCATCTTATGTAAATCATCACTCAACTTGGCCTGTGGACATCCTATACTACGTTTACCGAAACGTGGTTTTTACTCATGAACACGTTTACCCCAACGTTTATCGGTTCTGCGGCTAATATGGCCAGCCTACTGCCACTTCAGATTGCTAGTCGATGACGTTGGTTCTTTGCTGGACTACCACATACCTGATACAGTCTCTTAGAGAAACACTAAGCATATCTCTTTCGATAGTATATTGAGTGACTGCCACCACATTCCAACTTTACATTTCTGAAGTTTTCCCTTAGAATATGACACCATTCAAAAGGTTTTGAAGCTTCCTCAGTACGGGCTTATCTCCAGCCTTTAATAGTTCTATTGTAACTTTATATTCTCCAGGGGCTTTTTAATTTTTCAGCTATTCAAAATTTTAAATATTCAATGATTTCGTCAATGCTGACTTCTAACGGGTCTTCAGTGCAGTGACGTGTTAATGTGGATCTGTAACTCTTAGTCTCACTTTTTTATTCAGATCGAGGTGCATATGAAACATATAACTCGCTACCGAAGCTTTCGACTTCCGAAAAGACTACCACTTTGGAAGTAACGGCTTTTCCACTCATTATGGTCAACTTTGTGATTTGGTTTCTTCCAAAAGGTTGAAAGGATACTTTAGAAAATCAATTCTTTACGAGCAATCTTTGAATCAAAAAAGTATTGGAGCATCGGAGGTCGTGTCGCACGAGCTTTGTGATCGATACGAAGTGAGAAGTAAGTTTTCGCATCATTCCTTCACTAACCTTTTCTTAACTTCCATCGATTTTCTGCCCTTTCCCTGCATTTCACAGAATCTCGTACCTTCTTCCCTGAGGATCTTTATAACATTTTCGAGATTCTGCTGAAGAACATCTGTTATGATTGCCATCACAAAAAATTGAACTTGGAAAAACAAATTTAATTGGAACGTTTCAAATCCTGTCACATTCATTAACCATTTATTTCTACATTTATAACATTAGAAATTTGATTCATTCAAACAGTGCACCAATATAGTAAAATCTCAACGAAATTATAGAAGTTTATCGTTCGTAAATATGGATACTATTTGACATTCTTCAAGTTCTTTATTCGAATATATTTATAATCTCACCCGTATGCGTTTAGTCACGTCTTAGGAAAATCTCAATTTGAATGAAATCAAAGTTCTTCTACTTCATTGTTTTCTGTTTAGCTGACCAATACTAGGAAATAAAAAAATATACAAGCGTGTGCCACCATATGTTGCGATTGCCATGACAGATCGTGTGATAAGGCTTTGATGTGTTAATATCGTCTGTATCCCTTCAGAAACAATCCGGGGATATTTCGCAGCCCTTGTGTTTGTTGTACAGTATAATAACGTTTAGGGGTGTATAAGGGTTGCGTTTTCCTATCGATTTCTAGTAGTCGGAGAATTCTTTGAAATGTGAGTAGCGGACTTTAGCAAAGAAATTTTATATTCACATTGCAAAGTCTGTGTAGGGCTTTTCTTAGGAAAAGTTATGACTGAGATGTTTTTAGAGATTCAAGTAAATCAGATAAAACTGGTGTTTAAATATTAAAAGAGAGTAATATAAGCTGTCTACGGTACGATAAACAGTGGTTATTAATTACAATTTACAATTTTATTTATTACAATTAGCAAAGACAATTTCCTTGTCATTCATTCAAAACATTATGGACGCTCGCGATTTAAATTTGAAAAAAAAAAATCTTCTAGAATTTTTAGCAAAATGTGTGTATAAATAAAATGCCCTTTACATAGCCACCACAGCTGTCTGCTCCCTTTCAGGCTACGTTTCTGGTACCCACCTGCGTCAAATATTTACTGCACTGAGGCATATGTTGGATGCACAGCTTACAGGCCTAAAGGTAAGGCCATTTTCAGGCCCTGCTGTTTCACTGCCAGTCGTAGCGAACAGATTTAGGACCGCTACGGTGCCTAATCTACTGCCTGTTGAGAGTGGTTGGACTTCGTTGCAGCCGTGGACGTCCGCGTTGCCATCTGAGAGAAAACAGGGTACAACGCGGACAACATTAGGGTCGGTACCATCCACCCGATCTAGGTGTTATGTGGATCAGCTTTTCTGTAGCGTTAGCCAAAATTCCATTACGAGAGGTGTAGATGTCATAATAACAGTTGTTACTCGACCCTCCCTGTCTCAGGAGGCAAGTGGCACACTTGGTTTTAGTCAGATCGATTTCAATACAAAACCCCACCGCAAACCTCAGTGTGGTGACGCCCGGAGGGTTTCCACACGTTAAAAAAGAAAATTTAACCTTAAGTCACATTCAGTTTAGTATTTTTCTTATTTGAAAAACCCACTGAACTGAAGATCTTATCCTAAATAGGCCGTAAGATAAAATCTATAGCGAAGCTTCAAGTTCTCGTAATGGATGGGTTACAATTTGTCACTACTTATGCAGATATCTTGAACGATAGGATATTGTTGTAGTTGACCTCGTTGGGCCAAATGCCCCGGTTTACCGTTCACACTTTTATTTACAAGGGTAGGAAAAGGGTAAGGGATGGCTGGCATAAGTATACACGGAGATACTAGCATTCTTACCGATAGTTGATAGTAAGTTGGGTATCTACAACATATCGGTATTAGTATGAAAATTTAATACTAAATGAATCTTTCAAATCGCTAAATTGTTAGTACAAGCAGTGCAAGTAAAGAAAAAAGAACCAAGATACCATCGACGGCTACAGTTTTTTAAGACACAAATGTAGTGACTGCAAGGCAATAATATGAAGGATACAAAAACTACCAAATCTAAGGAGTTTCGTCATCATCAGCCAATTGCAGTCCACTGCTGGACATAAGCTTCTGCAATTGTACGACACTTGATTTGAAAGAAGGAAGAAGTTAAATTAATTTTTGATCATAAAAATCTATTTCAACTGTAGGTCACTCTAAGTAAAAACTTCTTACACATTAACGTTCAAATAAACGTAAATTATCATAGTTCATAATAAAAAACAAAATAATTCCCAAGGCTATAGACAGCTTCAAGAAAACGTTAAATAAATGGTAATCACTCTTGACACGAATTATTAGAATATTGACATATTTTCATTTCTAAGTATAATGACCCAGATAATATAGCAAGTTATACTCGATATCAAATTTCATACACAATATCTTGGAAGTCATAACAAGCAAAACTTGGAATCGATACCGGATTGGATCGAACATTTCCTATTATTATACTAAAACGGAACTCTTAAGTGGCTAAGTGATTTGTAACTTAACCGATTCGAGTTAGCTCGTTACCGATGGCCTGTGTGAATTTCAAGTGACGTTTTGAATGGATAATTGACGTGATTGTTACATAGAATCTAGATGGAATTAATAACTCAGTTTACGAAGTTCACAATGTAGTGTTGTACGAATTCAGTTGTAAAGAAAACTTGGATAACTTCGTTTGGAGTTTATTCAGAAGACATACAAGTTCAACACTTTATAGTCCATGTGGTGATGGATTAAGAATACATAGTGTTACCCCCCTATTCATCTCGTGGGTGTCGTAAAAGGCGACTAAGGGAACCAAATATGCAAAACAACATCATTACAAAGAGAAGGAAAACTTGAAACAAACCCTATTCAAACCCGTCTTGCCACCGTGGTATAGTAGGCCAAAACCTCCTTGCTAAGGAGAGGCCTATGTCCAGTAGTGGACTGTAAAAGGTTGTTGATGACTTTATAGATCAAAACGGTTGATATAAACACGTCTTAAAGAAAATTTCAAATTTGACCAGTATTAACTTTAGCACAGCGCATTATATTTAGTATTCCTAATGATATTGTAATATATTTACTCTCAAATCACATTATGTATGGTCTATGGTCTATGGTAGTTTTATGAAAATTTACTTTTCGTGTAATTTCTAAGGAGAATTATTTTCTAGAATATTGTAATTCAAATTGTTATTTTTGAATAATAATATTTTTATAACAATCACAAAAAATGCTACGCACTAATGTGATCCACTGTGATTTTTAAGAATAAATCTTTGACTGGTGTTGGTCTAGTAGTTAGTGATCGTAACTGCTAAGTCACACGTTATGGGTTCGATTTCCACACAGGACAAATTTTCGTGTGATGAACACAATCATTTGTTCTGTGTGTAATTTATCTAGAATATGCATGTATAAAGAAATAAATTATTTAAGTATATTTGTCAGTCTGGTTGCCATGTGTGAGAGGTGTGAGTATATTATCATTATTAGATGTATAATATATTAAAGATTAACACTGAAATGTTTGAAAACTGAAATTGAAACTAGAGTTACATAATTTGCATTTTAGTATCTAAAGCTAAGCCAAATATTTGCGAAACTTACAAAACATTAGTACCACAAATTCATTCTCATTAACCAGTTCCATCTGCCTCAAATCTACACCATTAGCATTTAACCTACTTTTACCTCGCCTACCTTCATAATGAACGGGTAGACAGCATGCGTCAAAACCCAACATTCCGTCACAAAGGAAGTACCTAACCTTTTTTAAAACCTGTTAAAAGTGACCTTTAACAGGCTGACCGCTGTAAAACTGCCCTTATCCGGGACTCTTTCTTATCCAACTTGGATTTTTCCATTTGATTTGGCCGACTAAGAATTTGGAACCCATCTTAAGGCCATTGAATGAAAAGCAAGAAAATTCAATTTATACGAAGCCGCGATGCTTTCAGTGAATTTACATATTAAAATAAGAATTGTTTTGGCATAATGTAGGGTATAAAATGTTTGTTTATAAATCCTGGTACAATATCAACACTTTTAAAAGTGTAACTTGGGGGACCAAAATTTTTAGAACAGGAAGTAATGAAAATATCAGTATTTATCTAAATTATGAAGAGACTCTCAATTCAGCAGTTAATGTAGTAGTGTGTAAATGTGTGATTCTGGCTTTGTTTCTTTTTTAATTACCTATTTACTATTCTTGCAATACGCAGAAACGGCCATCAAATCAACTTATCGCCCTCCACTGATGGCGGTTGGCGCTCCTTGTGGGAGACCTTCGTTCAGCAGTAGACGGCGATAGGAAAGACCATAACCCGTTCAAAATAATGTGGAGGAGTAGAATCTACTATATACTCAAAATGATATAATATTAATACCTGTTTTTAATACATGTATCATCCAAACAATTTATCTTCGTCCTTTGTGTAACAATCAGCTGACCATAAATATACCTTTCAAAATCTTCTGCAGTGTTATACATAGCGGCCATATTAAATAAAATTGGAAAGTTAAGACAGAAATACGCTGTCGATATAGATTAGCCAAATATGTTCCATATGTATATAAGTAACCAACTGGACAAATCCTTTACCAAGATATATGACACTTTTCTTTTGGTTTTAATTTATTCATACTTTTATTCTATTGTGTAATTTCTTCAAAGCGATTCAAGCAATCTGTTTATAATACACCACAATAAAGTTTTAATTAATATATAACTTCTCTTACATGGAAACACGATGTATGTTAAATTAAATTTTAATTTTTAAAACAAATATCGTAAACACAAAGAACACTTTAAATTCATGGCTTTATAGATGACATTGCCATCACTAATAGCAACTGTAGGAACCTCACAAAAAGGATTTATCTGAAACAAAATTTAGTCAGAAAACAAAATTAGAACCCTCTAAGCTCATTTAATTACGCTTTTACTCTTAAATGTAACATCAACAGCGCAAGATAAACAAAATTTTGTACACATAAGTACACGAGTTAGCCAACTCGACGTTTTACGTCTCGTTGTCCATAAAAAGTGAGCGTGATAGTATTTCGTACCATTTTTATGACGTCATCGACGTCCCTTCCGGTTGTTCCAACCGGTAACATATGGTGTTTATTTAAGGACTTTATGCTAGAAGATAAGGTAGGAATCTGTTTTATTTTTAAATTTAGAACGTTATTTTGATTATTCTAACATTGATTAGACTACTCCTGTGTCGCAAAGGACTTTCACACATACATGAAACGCACCCAAAGAACATACAGATTCAGAACATCAATTTGTGTATTACGTAAAGTGTTGTCCTGCGTGGGGTTTGAACCTACAACACTCAGCGCAGTAGAAAATGGCGATATTATCGTTTAAACTACTACATGATCCGTGTCGTCAAGCCGTCTGACTTGCAGACGTTGGCGTGCGGTATACTTGTTTGCCGCTAATTAAAAAACAATACGGTAATGTTTATTTTTATATTAATTAACTTGACTTTTATTCCTTACACTATATTGTAAACTTAAATATTCATTCAGAAAACAAGAAAATAGACTTGAACTCAATAAATAGAGAGATCGAGACAACATATAAATTTCAATGAACCAAAGAGGGCAACAGTAACAAAAATGTTTAGAATAGAGTGATTTTCAAATTGTATATTTACAAATAAGTATACACAATGGACCCCTGGTAATTCGACAAACGTTTTGTAGGGCAGTGTTGGACTATCGAATTTGTCGGATTATAGAGGACTGCCTAAGAGGGGGTCACAATGAATAAACAGCAAACGATGAACGCACACTAAGCTGCACCGCTATCACATGTAGTCAAATTCAAACTAAGCAATCGGAATTGAAACAATACCTACGCGTCGAGCAGAAGTTGTAACCTGTTCAGTCATGCACGATCTACATTAGCGAAAATTGTTTGATTGATGTCAGATTACAGGGGGGGGGCCGGATGAGACAGGGGCCGGATTACCGGGAGTCCACTGTATTAAAACATAAACGTATATCCTTCAAAAAGATTAAAGAGTAGAGACTTAAATGAACATTCGTACAGTACTATTAAAC
This sequence comes from Hypercompe scribonia, assembly GCA_949316085.1. NCBI lineage: Eukaryota > Metazoa > Arthropoda > Insecta > Lepidoptera > Erebidae > Hypercompe > Hypercompe scribonia. The sequence continues at coordinate 6,517,400 of OX438992.1, read as the reverse complement.
GACAATGTAACTCAAAATGAAGGAACGGGAAAGTTTTACGATATAAGTTGCCAGTCTACGGATATTGCACAACCTTGTAGTGGACCTATTACTATCATCTTGTTAATTGTAGCAAGTTTTATCAACAACAAGACTTACAACCACAATATGAAGATACACCAACAATTGGTTTCGTTAGTTTTGGGTGGCACTGAAAGTACATTGACGGTGCTAGAAATTTACCATAAGATTTAAATATGTAGTTTGCTAACTTATCTGCTATATTATGGAAAAACGAGTCACAAAGAAGAAGTGAGAAGTACTTTCTTAAAGTTAGTTGAAAATACTCAGTTTTAAAATTTGGACTAGTTCAGTCTTAGTTTTTACCTAGAAATAGTAATTAGAAATAATTTACAGTTTCGTATATCTGACACGCAACGCCATCTAGTCCTAAACTAAGCAGAACTTATACTATGGGTACTAGACAACTGATAGAAGTATATATATACTTTTTTTTCACAAATACATTCATATTATACGTAGAAAATACCCAAACCAAGAAACAGAATTTGTTTTTAATAAATTTTTTCACTATTAGTTTAATTTTCCTCTGTCGAAAAGCTTTGCACAAATCCTTTAACAGAGAAAGATATTTATTTTTTTTAAATTTCACAATAATTTATTCATACTCATTGTGTACGTTAGGATTTGTATATATGTAAATAAATATATAAATAAATATTTCGGACATTCGACACGCAACGTCATCTAGTTTCAAACGAAGCAGCATTTGTGCCATGATAACTAGACTGACAGACAGAATACTTACATACTTTTTTTTTTAAATACATACATCTTAAACATAGGACACCTAAACTTTGAAACAAATATATGCAGACTATACAAACATTCGGTCCAACCTGGAAATCGAACCCGAGACCTCAAGCACAGCAGTCGCATTCACTACTGCTGCGTCACCGAGGCAGTTGAATGTATTTAAAAATAATGATAATGTGTGGAAAACTTTTAAGTTCTTTAAACAATTTCATTTAGTTTTTAGGTTTTTATGTCCTAACGAAATGGGCAGAGCAAGATTTGGCATCTGAATGTTCTTTCGCTTATAGATTATTAATACACTTCATGATTGCGGCAGACAGCGGAGAGAACGGCATTCTAATACGACGTGAACAGATGTACTAATTAATATAGATGTCCTACGGTACCATCAGCTTCAGCGCTTGGTACTAGGAAATTCACTTCGTAAGCTTCTCCGACCCGTCCAATCTGTCTCAATTTTAATAAATTCCAAATAAAACAAGACGTCAGAAATATAATTGAAAAACACAATTCTACTATAAACATAAGAAAAACTTGTGGTTATGTGAGTTGAATCATTTTCATTAAGTGACAAATAGATTTGGAAAGAAAATAGAAGAAAATATATAATCATTTAGACTAAATACAATTTAAGTAATCTTTTGTCTTCCAACTGAAGGCACATAATAAAAACACATTTTTAACTTCTAAATTTATTGTAAATTACAGACAAAACCCTTTTTATATTTTATATTTGTAACCTTCCTATCAAATGAAAACCCCCTCGGGTTACTATTTTAGCAGACATTATCTGTTTCTTAACGTATGGAAGCTCCCTTAGACTTACCCACCGGCGTTTGCGGCGGAGCGGTGTGTCGGAATCGGATCAACTTGCGGCGGTGATAAGATGGATACGGGAAAAGCTGCTATTACGACATCCAGACCCCTCCTAGCCACTGTCCTCATGTAATCATTAACGAAAAAGTTCAGTAGACCAACTTACAGAGCAACATAGCAGAGGATTTTCAAAGAAATGATGGACATAGGTTCGCTACCTCCCCAAGGTTGGGCACAACAACTGGTCCTGTGCTGTTCGTATCCAATGGCTCTCCTTCACCAGGTCGTCGGACTATTTTGTCGCTTACCAACGCCGAATAACTAACCAAAAATGATCAATTACTTATAATTATAATTTCTTGCTCTTAGTGAAAATGGTTTAATTACAAGCTTAACTTTCCAATGCCACCTCAAAAAATAATCGCTACATTGCAAACATTGAGAAGTAGGAAACCGAACACTAGTGATATCGAACAACACCGTTATCCTATCTTCGAATCCTCTTAACTTATTAATGAAAATTTAAATAAAACAAAGTGAACTCATTCAAATGAAATAGACACAAGATGATTACTGTTTGAAATCTCTAGTGTCTCGGGAATTTAAATTTATCTTATGAAAAGGATTACATTTATTTCGATTAGTCAAAAGCGATTGTAAAAGTAGGAGAAAATGTTTGAATTCTTAAAAATCAAGTGGCATTTTTTGATAATGGACCTTTTGGTCTAGTAGTTAGTGACTTTGATTTCTAAACTGGGGTCGTAGAACCGATAATTATGTAATTAGCATGGTTATTTTTGGTTTGCGTAAGTATATTTATCTGTAATATGGCATATCAAAAAAAATAATTAAATATGTTGATCGGCAGTATGTTTACTATTGTATAGGCTCTGTCTAGTTTAGAATTACCAGTTGTGTGGTAGACGTTTAAAATTAATAATTTATTAACTGTTTTTAGAATACCATGATACATTAATAGCATACGTATATACATACATACAAAAGTTCGTGTGATGACGGATTAAGAATACATAGTGTTACTAGCCTTATTCATTCCAGGGGTGTCGTAAGAGGCGACTAAGGAAAGAAACTATTCAGGAAAGTTTCATTACAAAGAGAAGGAAAACTTGAAACGAACCCTATTCCAACCCGTCTTCCCAGCGTGATATAGTAACCCAAAACCTCTTTGCTAAGGAGAGGCCTATGTCCAGCAGTGGACTGTAAAAGGCTGTGGATGATGATTAATAACATACATACAACACATAGTTTTATTGTACAACGGTACCAATTTGAAGTAAAATATTTTAAAAAAATACAATACCTTCAATTTTGCGACGTTCCGAACGGGTCACACCGCTCGTGGTCACGGGTAAGGCTGTCAGTCAGTGAGCTTAGCGATGCATTGTCGGTACCTCTACACACTATACCTACAATGTCTACAGACTCTGTTTCACTTCTACGGTGATGATTTTAGTAGCTGATGACAGGATGCCAAGAAAATATCGTAACCTTTTCAAATAATTTTATAGTGTATTAGTCCCGTATTACAATACTAAGTTGCTTTAATGTTTATTTTCTATTTTGTTTATTATGTGAACAAAAACAAACAAAGATCGTCTACACGTAAGCAGAATTAATGAAAATCAAGTATTAGTAATTGAAAAAGAACGTCGAAAAATTCTCTAAAAATGTATATTGTTAACATTACATTGCACGCTTAATATTCTTAAAATAGATACAATTACAGTCAGTCAGTTTCAGTAAAGTAGAAAGGAAGTGAAAAATAAAATTTTTATAATAATCTAGCCTGATTATACCATACAGATTGCTATATTTTTTTCACTTGAAATTTGCATTCGAAATTTAAAAAAAATGCAAGAGTGATTTGAAATTCGAATTCGTTCCGTGTCAGTAGACGTTTGGCTTTGCTACAGTTAGCACGTTTTAATGAAGTGCATTTAGCAGATGGCGTAGAAGTAACGAATTCAAATTACTTTGTCTCCCTTCTTCATTAAGAGTTTTTGTGTTCTGAACTCTTATTTCAACTGTTTCCGTTTCTTATCTGTAAGATAAAGACGTTTCATTATCCTTCGACCTTTTTTGTTTTTATTACCGAAGGCTTTATGGTGGTAATTAAAGAATAGATATTTTGTTGCCCCTTGTACTTTGAAGATTATCACATTCCCTTTACGCACTCCCAAATACGTCATACTAAGTTTTATTACAGGGTAGCTGAAACATCTCCATATCCAATTAAACAAAATTGACGTTAAGCATGCGAGTTTGCAATGCAAATACCTTTTGTTTTTTTAACGATAGCTAAGTTTTAAACTTTGAAGATACATAGTTGCACTTCGTACTATAGTAAAATTTTCAGCAATTATTATTATGAATAGATATAATCTTGAAACTTTAAAGGGTTATCTGCATCGTCTACTTCGATCAGGTGAATTGGGTAGCCCGTCTGGTTAGCGTGATATATCAGGGAAAAACCCAAGGACAGACATGTTGTCGTGTATATTTTGCCCTGCAAAGAAAAGGAAAACTTGAAACAAACCCCTTTTTTTTTAAACAAACCTTGCACCAACCCGTCTGGTCAGGGTGGTATAATAGCCCAAAACCGCCTTGTTAAGAAGCGGTCAGTTAAAGGCTGCTGATGTATAAGTAACTTACTTTCTTTGTTAACTGACATGAGTATGACACAATAAATTTCAAGATGTTTAACTCTCAAGTGAAATAAGTAATTATATTTTCTTTTTAATTTATTAAATTTATTGTATGTTATATACGAGTATTATCCAGATTAATATAGTGAATGCAAAAGTCAGTTTTTTTATTTCTTTGCAGTTCATATACTTTATCAGCAAATCTGAACGTACCAAAAGTTCCAAATATTGTTAGAACCGCAGAAAAAGGCATATCGCATCAGATAAAGTACAGTAAATACCTAATAATCGAGATCAATGTCGAAAGAAGAGAACTCAGCCAACAGCTAGTAAGCTTACAATTGTAATCTTCATCTACGTCATGAATAGCGTGGTACATATTGATTACGTTTACTAGCCATAAACCCGTCATAAGCAGCTTAATTTGCACTTAGATTAGGTTTCCATTATCAAGGCCTGATGCATTTGATATTATATAATGTGTTTCTGTTATATGTTAGGTATCTGATAAATAGATTGATGATAAAATGGATTATGAAATAAGATAAGAAGAAATTTGTCTGGTTAATTACTTTTTTTACTTTTATTTAAGGGACTACCAATATGACTTAACGTTGCCTGATATGAAGCATGAATAGAATCCAAGAGTTGTGGTCATCATACTCATTGTGAATGCAGGTAATGCAGTATGATGTTTCACACTATGTAGCCCTAGAGATATGCTTAAGAACGTTAAAGGCATGGTAGTCAGTGTGGTAGTGTTAAATTCTCACTCTTACCACGATAACTGTCACTCTTGCATTAATGGGCTCCCGATTTCGCACTCACCAATGACACAAGAAAGGACGGATGCTGTCGCTTTAGGTTGATCTTTCGTGGGTGGGTAGTACTGCCATACCACTTCATACTAAAACCGTTACAACAGAAGTTGTTAACAATTTCTTGACTTAGCTATTTCAAATATATTAATAGAGCCTGCATGTCTGTTGTTAACAGGTAGGCTGACTACAACTGTCTTTAGTCCAGGAAAATGTTTAAAAATAAATCTTCTTAGAATCACAAGAAGACGGGTCTGTTGATCTAGTGGTTAATGGCCCCGACTGCTAAGCCGGAGTTTGTTTGGTCGATTCCCACTCAGGACAAATAATTGTATTAGGAGCACGATTATTTGTTCTATGTCTGGGTGTAATTTATTTATAATAAGTATGTGTTTGGAAATATATAAGGATATTTATTAGCTGTCTAGTTACTATAATATAGGACCTGCCTATATTAGAATGAGACGGCCGTGTGTGAGATGTGTTAGGTTTTTACTTTTTAATTCATTTATTATTTATCATTTATCAGTTTAAAGCTACGACAAATCTGTATGCCAATAATATGTTATTTACATGACTTAATTCTACAGTTATTTTAAATAATACTAGAGTCAGTTTTATATGAAACAATTTTGAAATCAAAAAAGTTTCATTTGAAATTAATTATAAAAAAACACCACCTTTCACGGATAGTTTTGTTTCATTTCAGAGTTCCGTTATACATGTCTTAATTTATGTTCTTAGTTATGTAAATTCTAGTCCTAATTCTACTGTACCTAGTGTATCAATTTAAAATGTAAATGAATTCATTACTAAATAAAGCTAAAAATCTACAACAAAATATCATACTGCAGTTAAAACTGTATTTAAATTTTATGAGCAGCCTTTGTTTTTATTGAGCTCTGAACAGGAAACGTTAACAAAAATGTTTACGTTTAAAAAAAGTTTAAACTTTGACTTGGAAGACTTGCAAGAATTTTCAATATTGAACGAACTCTGTTGTTCATAATACTAAGCAAGTAATTGAGTTCTATTGGTGATGGTAGTTTATATATATATATATGTATGTATGTATATATATTTATTATTAGAGCATGCCAAAGTGACTACTCTGCCTGATAGAAAGCATGAGTAGAATCCAAAGGTGGTGGTCACTATACTCATTGCGAATACAGACAATGTAGTATGGTGACCCACGCTATGGTGGCCTAGCAAGATACTTTGGAACGTAAAAGGCATGACAGTCATCGTGGCAGTGTAAGGTTTACACACTTACTACGATAACTGTCAGCCTGCATCAATGGGCCTCCGGTCTCACACTCACCAACGAAATACGACAGCACGGATTCTGTCGCTTTAGGTTGGTTTTCTGTGAGAGGGTAGTACTGCCATGGTTGAGCCGGCTCGTTCGTGCGGAAAATCAGCGTGGCTCTACTACCTTAAAAAGCCTATTAATGTGATCCTACTCTGTCTGATTGAAAACATGTGTATAATCCAAAAGTTGTAGTCACCATACTCATTGCGATTGCAGATAATATTATAAAATATGGTGACACACTATAGCGGCTTAGTGTGATACTTCTTCACGCTCCGCTTGGAGAGGTAAAAGATATGGCAGTTATCGAAGTAATGTACTCATACGCTTACCACGATAACTGTCAGCTCAGCATCAACGGGTTATATATAAAACAATCTTTAGTTGGTTTGTCTACGCTACAAAAATCCAAAAAGTTCTGCAAAAATTGAGCTCCAATTTTTGTACAATAAAAAACCGAAGTGAATTTTTTATTGTTTCGCAATTGGGGCTCAATCTCAACAAAGAATTCATATCCATTTTATTTCGGTTTTGTGCCTCATTTCTCATGAATACAAATGCAATACACCACAGAGAAGTGTGGCAGGACATAGATTACTGATTTCTAAAACTAATAAAAAATATAATAATTAAACTAATTAGAATTGATATTTTTTCATTGAAACCAATTTCTGTAAAGTTTGTGTCTGTGTGACGGATTAAGAATACAAAATGTCAACACACCTGTACATCCCATAGGAGCCGTAAGAGGTTACGTAAAGAAAGAATTATGCAGGACATTAGCACTGTGGAAAAGAAAGAAAACTTGATACAAACCCTATACCAGTCCGTCTGGCCTGGGTGGTATAGTAGGCCAAAACCTCCTTTCTAAAGAGAGGCCTATGTCCAGCAGTGGACTATATAGCTGTTGCTATGACGTGAAATAATTTCCTATTATGCAAGTGTACTTAACATGCTATAAATTTGTTAGAAACAGAAATTAAAGAATGATCGATAACAGAAACTAATTTGATAGTAAATGAATATGCGTATAGCCTGTTAATTGCTAGTCAATATTGCACTACGTTCACCTGACAAATTTAAATTCATAATTATGACCCAATGTCCCATGGTATTATAATTTTGATGAATTAAGTGACAATGTCAACTTAATTACACAGAAGGTTTTAATAGTTGTCCGTGTCGTGACGGATTAAGAATATATAGTGTTGCCACCTCTATTCATCTCGTGGGTGTCGTAAAAGGCAACTAAGGAAACAAACTATACAAGACATCATTATTAAAAAGAGAAGGAAAAGTTGAAACAAACCCTATTCCAAGCCGTCTGGCCAGCGTGGTATAGTAGGCCAAAACCACCTTGCTAAGAAGAGGCCTACGTCCAGCAGTGGACTGTAAAAGGCTGTTGATGATTGATGCTTTTATAGTTAACTGATATTTGTCAGATGTATTATTTGGAACCTCTTTAACATGAATTAAGTATCATATTTTTAATAGTTCACCTTCTTAACCTTATTACAGGCCCATTTTTATAAAGTGTTCATCAACAGTCTTGAATAGTCTACTGCTGGATATAGGTCTCCCCTTAGAAAGGAGATTTTAGCCTACTATACCACGCTGACCAGATGGGTTGGTAAAGACTTGTATCGAGTTGCCCTTCTCTTTGCAGTGATGTTTTCTTATGAAGTTTGCTGTTTTAGTCACCTCTTACAACACCCACGGGATAAAAACACTGTATTCTCAATCCGTCACCATATGGCATTGTGTCAGTATTTGGAAAGGTTTATTTGCCGATACAATAGGTGTCCATGTGATAGTGGGTAGATTAAACAAATTCTATTGGACACACCGACAGATGACGGCCGACAGCGTGATCGCCTCACTGCTGACTTCGCGAGGGCGGTCGACAATCACTTTTTACCATTAACGAACAATAATACTAAAGCAAACCTAATATTTGTGTAATTTCAGATTCATGTCTTGATCGACAATTCTATATTGAGACGGAGGCGATATGTTTGAATTATTTATTGTGACTTTGAAAGGTACAAAGTTGACATTATTGTCTTTGTTCTGTTTATACGTTACATGATAATAATAATCTTATTTGCTTACTGAAAGCTTTTTTAGTGATAGCAATATTGAAAATCACGATCTCATTTATTTATAGCTAAAAGTACATTAATATTCATAGCTAAAAGAGACAACTAGAAAGGTAACAAGATGGAAACTTATGGCTTGTATGACTATCAACTAACGGCGAAGGATTATCATTAGATTTTTTCATATGAAAAATTTAAATTTTATTCTTATCATATGGCTATATAGCAATTGGCCATAAAAAACATGAACTTTCAAATAAATTGTAATAAGCTGTAGTAAAGAGACCAAACGAGAACTATTCTTTTCGTTCCAAATAAAAAGAAATCTAAATTCAATTCTAAGTGAAGAAATTCAGCGGTAATGTGTCGGTGTATAATAGAGAACAAACAATTAAAATAATTGACACCTTAGGTGAAATTGCTCTTAAATCACAGAGGAACTTTAGCAAGATGGAAATGGAAAACCAAAATGATCTCCTTATGTACAAAACGAGATTTTCTTGTGAATTATTGAGATAGGTCCATATCGCGATTATATTATTCATATTCAACATTTAATTCAAAGAAAAAGTTCTCAAGGGACCTGTTGTCAAAAATATCACGTAGCATCTTTATGATCAGACACATTTGCACATAAAAGGAAGTTTACGATCTCTGTACGAAGCATCGGGAGATAAAAGTGGAAACAAACCACAATATTGTATGCCTTATGCTTTTTTTTGTTATCTAATATTTTAGCCGCCGAGCAATAATCTTTACTGGTGCGGGTAAAATTTACTTTCGTCCTCTGAGATCGAACTGAGTGAAAGTTTTGCATTTCGTGTTCTGAGATAAGAATAACAAAACTAAAGATACGATGATCTAAGTTGCACACGTATCTTTGTTTAGTCAGAGTTGTCATGTGTGAACATAATCTCACGTTGTCATGACAATCGCTGTTATGCAAATAACTTTTTTATTATTATTTATTATTTTTTAATCAGAACAGTCTATAATCACTATCATGTTTTATTATCGTCACTTGTTTTGTTGATTTTAAAACTTCTTTTAAATATGAGACCAGCAAGTAAAATATTTATAAATATAACAAAAGGTCAAAAATATATTTGAAAATATTTCGTTGCGAGAAATTGTATCAGAGTGAATATTCTCAACTATAAATGAAAGAAAGTTTGTGTTTATGTGAGTAAAATCATGTTAATACTGTGACAGATAAATTAGGAAAGAAAATAGAAGAAAATTGTATCACTTATCTTATCAATTATGACCGCACGATTGGCCTAGTGGTTTCAGCGATCGCCACGCCGCTCGCTACTGCGCTGAGTGTTGTGGGTACAAAACCTACATGAGACAGCACTTTGTGTGATCCACAAATTGTTATTCTGAGTCTGAGTGTTTTTTGTTTATGTTTCTTGTATATTTGTAAAGTCCCTGGCGACATAAGACTTATTCTTGGAGTAAACGACGCTTTAAAAAAAAAAAAAAAAATAAGAAAATAATAATATTGATTCGTTATATGGTAGTGTGCTATCTATCAAATTTCTAATTTAACCAAACCTGATTAAGAGATTCTCAGATTTTCGCTTGATTCTTTCTTGATATAAAAATTGTGTAATATTAAGTGTTTATATTATATACTTTCGGATACTTTCTAACACTGACTAATACTTGTGTAGTGGTCACGATTACTTGTGCTATATTTACGTTTAACTTTTCATAAATATGTATATGTGTACACTGTACACATATACTATGTTATGCGATAAAATGTATATGAATCTTTAAAAAAAGTGAATTAAAGTATAAAATTAATTATATATACCAAATAAACGATATCAAATAATCTGAAATTATATTTAAAAGATGTGATATAAGACGACTCAAACAAAAAACTCAAAAAATAACAAAGTCCAAGCCTGAAACTTAGCCACATCCCATATAAATTCATGTCCCTAAAGGTATTCTAGGAAAACGAAAATAGCAAAGGCTAAACAATCTGGGACCCCTAATATTATGCAAAATGCCGCCATGAGGATTCAGAGGGGACTGTCTAAGGCAGTTTTGGAAACAATAGACGTGAGTGGTACCTCCGAAATGGCCTGATAGGTGGGTTAAGAAGGTCGTATGTAGGCCCCTTTTGACTGCCGCGCCGTTTCTGAAAAAGAGTGAAATTGGAACGAGCAGTGATAATGTGTTATGCTTCATGTTGGGAAGGGCCATTTCTTCTAATGATTTGGCAGCGTATGTTTCAAACTTATCTGTAATAATATAATAACGTTGAAGAGTTTTTGTTTGTTTCTTTATTAAGACGTGACAATCTCTGGAATTATTAGACAGATTTTAACGAGATTGCTTTATTCGATAAGGAAAAAATTAAGGTGTAAAGAATAGGCTAAAAACTTGTAGGAACGCAGCGTAATGTGAACATAAATAAAGAGAAAATGGCTTGTCTTTGAATTATATTTTAAATAAATAAATAGTACTTAAATTATTGTTTTGTTTATTTGTATGTTAGTAAGTTTTATAACAAATATAATATTTTCTGTATGGTTTGACCGGTCAGCCTATAGAAGTACCAATTTTCAAAGGATATTAATAAATTAAATTTTGTTAATAATGTGAAAATAGGGTTTTTCATTTAGTTTAGATGAGGTTTAATTTCTCTAGTTCAACAAAATTTTATAATATAATTTCTATTAAAAAATAACATCACTGTGTTGAGTACACGGCTAGCCTAGTGATTTAAGCGATCGCTACGCCACTCTTTACTGCGCTGAGTATTGTGGGTTCAAGTCCCACATGAGACAACACTTTGTTTGATACATAAATTGTTGCTCTGAGTCTGGGTGTTCTTTGTGTCTTCTTCTCTTCTTTTATATTTATAAAGTTCCCCGCGACGCAGGGTTTATTTCTAGTGCAGGCGTTATCTTTTTTAAAAGAAAAGAAAAAGAAAAAAAATTTTAGAGGGTCGCATCTAAAATAGCATTTTGTTGCATGCCTAGGTAACCGTCTTTTCATAGCATCAATAAGAGAATCTATCTGTAGTGTCAGCAATAGCATGGGTACTATTCATTGTTAGATGCCTTCCCTAGCGGTAGGTGAAAATTCTAAATTTTCATATACACACGTATTACTTAGACATTGTAATTTAAACAAATCGATAAGTAAAAAGTTCCTTTAAATACATTACATGTAAAATTAAAAAAATCATATTTGTAGTTAATGTCACACTAACCACATACTTTGAAGGATTTGTATTTTTTTATATTTTAGATTCCATCGGGATTATTTCTCCTTTTTTTGGGATTCCTAAGGAAATACTCCAGTGCACACGTCCCGATTATTCTGTTGTATACTTTTAGTATTATATTTTTTAAAACAAAGAAATAATACATTAACATAACCTTTAGTAGGTTTAAATCTCATGTTTTGTTTATGAGTTATAATTATAACAATCTCGAATTCTTTTATGATATTTTATAACTTCAAAATGTCCATGAATTTTTAATATTAGGTTATGACACACTACAGTTGGAATATAGTTCTTATTGCTATAATTTGAAAGATGAATTTCGAAAGGTAAAATATCAATGTTCATGTATAAACAAAACTCTAAAAGTTAAATAAAAATTGTATATCCTTTTACATTCTTCGTGTATGGTAATAGTCAATTGTTTCTCTATTGACTTGACCTTATATCGTGGTTGAGTGCATGGATAGTCAAGTAGTTGAACTCACTTCTCCGCTTTCTATTACACTGAGGGTTGTGGGTTCAAACCCCATGGGACAATACATTGTGTGATTTACAAATTTTTGTTCTGCGTCTGTGATTTTTGTATCTTTTTCATGTATGTTTGTAAATTTGGCGATACAGGAATATTACTAGACTAGAAGTGGTTTTTAAAACAAATCTTAATACTGCATGTATGCGAACATTTCTAACTTAAACACATTTATTTAAAACGTGTATAGTGTTTTTTAAGCGGTTGCAGCATTTAACTGTATTTGGAGAGTGGAAAGTTTCAAACTAGATTAAATAAACTTCAGCTTTGACCGACAAATTGTGCTTTTTATGTACCGCATGTAATGTGATTTTAAATTTAGTTTTGCCTTAAGTGAGTTTTAAAAGTTGTACGTGGAAATGTAAATTAAATGAAGTGTAAATTGAGGGTCATTTTTATTTGTAAGTGTAAAAGAATTTAACATACATAAAATTGATTTAGCATGGTAAAAATTGGTAGAAAAAGAGTATTCTATTCTATAACAAAATTGATGTGGATTTTTTTTTTATGAACCAACGCAATTTTCTCTATCATATGTTTACTGCTGCATCAACATACACAGTCGTTTAAGTCGAAGGTAGTAAATAGCCCTCGGTGATAAAAATGAATTTATTGTGTTCAACTTCATAAATACTCTTCACTATTTTACCTGTAGCTTTAGGTATATATACTCTTTCTAGTTTGGTATTCCTTAGTGATATTTATCAATACTGTGAAGCTTTTTAGTTTTTTTCCCCCTGTGATATTTTAACTACTTTTACTTTCAATGTTATATTGTACATTGACCTTTGGGTGATATAGAGATGTGTGTAGCAGGCGTATCATTATATCAAGCAAGGTAATTATCTCTGTGTGGTGATGGATTAAGAATACGAGTGTTGCCACCCCTACTCGTGGATGTCGTGAGAGGTAACTTAGGAACAAATTACGCTGGACAACATCACTGTAAAGAGACGGAAAACTTGAAACCTATACCTAACCATCTGGCCACCGGGGTATAGTAGACTAAAATCTTACTCAGGAGAGGCCTATGTCCAGCAGCGGACTCTTAAAGCTGATTCATAATGATAATGAATTATCTCTGTAGTATAGGTACTTCTTCTTCTCTCTAAGTGTACTAAATCTGATAAAATGATTTTCTCCACATTCGAGGACTCTTCTTTTAGGTTTATAGCCACCTTTTACGCTCATGTCCAAAGGCAGTATGAATCATAATTTTCCCATGAGCTAGATAAGGCTTGAAATATTCAGGAGATATTTTGTTGTGAACATTTTTACTTTGTTAACGTTTACTTTTCGTTATAGAATAAACTACGTAATTACACTTCTGTGTGTACTTTGCTTTAACTTTTTATTCATTTTTCATCTATGTAAGTAGTATATGAAGGCGACTCATTATGTGACAAAATGAAAACCTCTGTCTGTAAATTTATTTTTATTTCTTTATTTATGTTTCATTTATTTATAAATATACTATACTATTTATTTGTAAATAAATATACAATGACTTTATTGTAATACCGTTATAAAGATGTGACATAAATCTTAGATAAATTTATGCTATCTTAGCTATTATCAGCTACGGGTATACCCAGTCATGTAACTCTGAAACACACTGAAATTCAGAATAGCTAACGAGATTATATTGATGGTACTCATTAAATAGGCAAGAAATGAAGATTCTAATCCAATAGTTTCCTTATTGTTTAGATGCATACATAAGTTGTACGTCAACCAACTAACTAAACGATTAGTGGTCGAAAGAAATAAGGGTACGCCGACAACTCCATTGAAATTTCCCTCGTATAGAAACTCTTTCGCAAACTATTCTAACTTGCACGATCAAAATCATGGAATGTGATCATAAATCCTGATCAATTCAATAAACGTCGATTTAGTGTAGATAAATTTAACATCTTCTTTTGCAGAGCCTGCATAGTAACATACAAATTACTATATTAGCGACTGTGTGGGTATATTGCGGATAAATTTGTCTCAAATAAACGCTCACATACCTGCCCAAGTATAGAGGTATGTATGGAACAATGAGCAAAGATATCTCCTTAAAGGTTCACTTCCGTGCGCCAAACTCATTTTATATTCGAAAGTAGGAGCTGAAAATAGCAAATTAGATTTGGTTCGGATAAAAGAAACACATCTTACATAGGCCAAAGTTTCGTTTTATTTAGAAAAGTAGTTTATACAATTTTACTAATTTACAAGTTGCAACTTTTATATAACTTGATCGTTACACTTTCTATCTAACTTTTCTCACTCCACAAACATAAAGTGTTCTTTCTTCTATCATCTAAATTAGTTCACAAAGTTGAAAGCCTTACAGTTCTTAGAATTAAATAGTACAATTTTCTTAACAATTTTCACTCACATAGTAATTATAGCGGTTTATATTTACAAAAAACACTTTAATCTATGTATCACAGAAAAAATAATTATTTATCTAGCATAATAATAGTATTTATTACAAGAGGAATAATTATCGACGTAAACCACCCTACACACAAACGTTTTAGCGTGTTCCAAAAGTTAAAATCGCGAGTGTGTAAGCAGTTTTATATTTAGCTAGTAAAGTGGTGCTCGATATTTTTTGTATATCTGATTTTGATGTCAATTTTACAAAAAAAAATGTAAGAAGAAACAAATTTTGTAAAGTAATGCACATATTGAAATAAAGTGTACAAAAAATATTGAGCATCATTTTTAAATTACAAGACGGATGAGATGATTTTAAGGCGACTATATTTCAACAAATGTTAAAAAAATTGTATTCTAGGCCTTTCAATATCAAACCAATTTAATTTATATTTTTAGACAAATAAATTTTTTAGACAACTTTTTGGATCGTGATATTTTCACCGTTTGTCTGTACATATATATTGTTATATACTACATATACATACATATTTTATTTTGAGATCATAATTATTCTTAATTCTTCTTAATGTTGAGATAACATAGTCATAGATTACGTGTTTATTTAAGAATTTAAAAATATTTTATATCTGATGAAATAAACAAAAATAAAGAAAAAGTTTGTTTTTTAAAATATAACGACCCAAAAATTTTGAAAAAATAGGCGTGTGGTGTAGGTTAGTCTAATCAGTCTTAAATTGAAAATTTTAAATGAATTTCAATTTCATAATAGATTATTGAGCATGTCGTGATAAGCTGTTAAGATGTATTTTATTATTATAATTTTATAATTCATATAACTAGCTTTAAAATAAAACTGAATGTAATTAAAAACAAATTAATAAATTATTTTGAGATTTTTCTAATTTAATTGACATTTCTAAGAATGTAAAAATAAAATTTAATTTCTTATTGCATTATGAAAAATAATTGGAAGAACTATTGTTGAAAATTTATAAAGTGTTAAGATATGTTTTGAGATATCATGAAAATGGCACATTTCGTAGGGAAATTAAAGCTTAATTTAAATCTACAAAATATTACTTTATTGAAAATGTAGATAAAGTGTACATCTATGTATTTCTGATATGCAATTTCTTAAAAAATAAAATTTTAAAATAAAATCTATTATTAAGTTTTAATTTTCAACCATTAAATTACTTATCTTAAAATTAATTAAATAAAACATATTATTTATAATTTTTTTGTTCAATAAAATTGACTTGGACTCTTAACTACAAAAAATGAAAACATCTAAAGACAACAGTTTTACAAAAAATGTACACGTGCTATCGGGTAGCGATTTTTTTATTATTAAACGATTACCTTTGATGAGCTATCTGTTTTAAAAGCGCACTTTCTTAACATTATTTTTAGAACAGCTAAGAAAAATCATCTATTCTTCTGTTTTTTGAGATAAATATTGCTTATTTACATAACTTGCTCAATGGTTGACTTGATGATTACTTTTTAGATGAGATTAAAAGACAGCATAATTTACTGACCACAGAAAAATACTCGCATGTCTGTGCACAAAAATAGATACACGCTTTGAACTTCTGGATGGTAGGTTAAATATAAATTCAGCATTATATGGTCTAACTCTATCCAAATTAGTATTTCAAACCACATTTGAAACACTAATTTGGACTAAGACCACTGCTAAGCGACAAGGTAACATTTGTATTTTGTACTTCTAGACGAGCACTAATTCTGGTAATCTTAATGCTAGTTAAGTGGTCGTTTAATATGTTTCTGCCTACTCCTCCTGGGAAACAAGCGTGATTTTCTGTATGTATATTAATACCAATAAGCAACCCAAATGAACTATTTGGCGCATCAAATCAGATACTAAGACATGTTTTGTCATTTTTATCTAAAACATTCAAATATAATAACATTTTATTTAATAATATACACACTTAAATACAATCGTAATAAGACCAGTCTCAGTCGGGTTATATGAAATTGACGAGAATTTACAAAATTTCATAATTTGACAAAATTTACAATGCAATAATGAATTCTGAAATTATACTCTTTTTTTTCATTTAAAAAATGTGCAAATTTTTTTTTTGTATTTAAACTGTAATTATTAATAACTTAAAAAAAAAAGTAGTGTTAAATCAGAATTGCTTATTAAATAAACCATCTATTAGTTAAGAAACGCGAAACGTTTACGCTAAATTATGAAACGGTTCATTACTAAATTCAGTTGTGACAAAAGCTTAAGGTAACCTATTTTACCATCTATAACCTATTTCTTGAACACTAACATGCTAGTAATATCCCACGGATATCTGAATATTCACGAAAACTCCACAAACATTTCTGCCAAAGTAAATATATTTATAGTATACATAATATCTGATAAAACGACGAATAATGTTTGTAAAATTCTTGTGATAATTTACAAAAATTCAATTGATTATACATTTTTAATTTGACCGTTGAAGTTTTGAGAAAAATATATCTAAATAAAAATAAAAGTACAGTATCAATACACAAATCATCACATAGTAAAATTCTTCAAAAGTTTTTTTTTACAGAAAACTGTTTAATATTTAACTTACACGTGAGTCGCTAATGGGGTTTGGTGACCATTACCTGAAAAACAAACAATACCTTAGAAAAACATGTCATTGGTTCATCAAATTCATCTTAACTGTATGTGAACCATTCTTCAGCGCAGATGGGTCGCTTTGACCGAAGTGATGCTTCGACATCGCACCCTTTTAGTTAACAATTTAATTGCTTGCTTGCATTCTGATATACCTACAGTATACACAGCTTCGAAAACAGTTTCCAACATAGTGTATTTGAATTATTTCAAGATTTAGTTGACGTTGCCCAATGATTTATATCGAATTTAATTTCCGATATTGAAATCGTCTCAGTACACGAAAGTAATCGATGATTTATAAAGGCCAAACTCAAACTATTCTTAGAAAATATTGTCAAAAATATTTCATTTAAAGTTTCTACGAAAGTTTTGTCTTTTAAGCGATGTAATATAAATCTCTTTTGTTAATTTTGTTTCTGACAAAAAAGTGAAGTTAGATGCCTGAAGTGAAAAGAACTTTCTAAAGCAAATTCGAGGTGTCGCCAGCAAATTAATTTTTAAGATTAATAATTTCTTCTCTTGCTTACAAATAAAAACTTAAGAATTTTTTTATGTTAAAAATCGTGGTAGAAGTAAGTATTTTACTTACCTTTTTTGGTTACGGTCGCGTTACTGATAGTTCTATTTGATGGTGCTAGTATGTAATGGGCGCTTGGTGATTGTGGCGTCACTGATGACGTGGCTACCGCAGTACCAATCTTGGAAAAAGAACAATATAATTAATTTCAAATAGCATTCAATATGATTTAGAAGGAACAAGTATATATAAACATATGTAAAAGAATATTTAAAAAAAATCATTGACAGACATTCTCTTTTCAAAATATTTACTAAAAATTATCATAGAGAAAATTATATTATACTTAGTAACTATGAGTTTCTACTGTATTCAGACAATTTCTCACAATTCTGTTAACTTAAAACCTTATCCAGAATTCGAAATTTCAGCAAAATAATTCATTTAGAAGCATTTTGAGATTACACCAATGAACACCGTTTACCATAGTCCTGCAATTTTCAAGACTCTTCGCTGATCACTGAGAATTTTTTATCCTAAAATAACAGTCTGTAGTGCATTGCAAAAAGTCTTACAATGAACAAAAAAGTTAAGCAAAAACTAATATGCCAGCACATGCAAGTATAATTGAACAGGTAGACAGAATACAAGAATAGATACACACCGGTGGTTGCGTGCTATCAGTAGACATTGTAGACGTCGTGATAGGGCTTGTCGCACACTGTGGTGACGCAAGACTAGTTGGCGACGTTATTGAATGCGACGAGTTACCTGGTTAGGAAAATGTTCTTTTTAATTCTATTCATTTTGTTTAAGTAATTTATTTAAAACTTTAAAAAATACTCATTCTAACAGGTAACATAATAGTAGCTATCGACACCTTCTAGACATTTTATAATCAAGAATTAGAGTATTCAATACATTTCTGGTTTAGTAGACCACAGTTATGGTATCAGAGTGACAAATATAGGTCTTTTTCTAATCAGATTTTAATTTTACAAACAGATATGAAGAACTCACGAAACAAATCATTTTGTAATAAATAGATTGAAACGAAAAGAAAAAAAAAACGGAATCGGAAGACCATGACGACTCTGGACGATAAACAAACTAAAGTTCTAAAGTTTTCTTCTCTCTGTCTATTATCTGGAGTATAACAAATCTCAAAAGTTTGGAGCAGATAGACAGACTTCAATTTAAAATCAATAATAGTTGTGAGTCCTAGACAAACTTCGCCGAAGGACGATGGTCAAGGCTTGTTTTGATTGAATTAATTACAATATTATTTGTCGAAGTATATCTAAGTGGCATCTTAACGTCATGATCCCAAGTAGCTTAAGAATTTATTTTATAATAAGAAAACAAATTCATTGTTTATTGCTAAATAACGAAAAGATTATAGTACCGTTATACAACAAGGTAAATACTTATTAAAGTAGACGAAATTTAGCAATCTTAGTAAATTAAGTGAGCTTAAACTATTAAATTTTACTACCTGTCTAGCTCAGTAAATAATAAATTAAAATTGTACTTAGTTTGCAGAATAACTTTAGAATTATCTGACTTTGTTTAATTGGTTTAAGTGAGTGTCTTTAGCACTTTATACTTTGGCTTTGATTTTTTACCATCAATCCTTTTAATAGAAAAAAAACATTAAGTGGTGCTTTCCATCAGGCTTTCAGTGCTTTCTCATGCTTTCCATCAGGCAGAACAGAATCACTTTGATACATCTCTATTTAATTAAAAATAAAAAAAAGTTCGACATTTCTTTGTTTAAAGTAGTTAAAAACTTTCGATATACAGTACATTATATATAGTACGTAAAGAGATTTCCAATGTTGAGGTTTTAAAAAAATTGCAAAAATAACCTTAATAATTGATAAGAATGAATAAATTCGAATTCTAAACTTAATTACACAACAATGCTTTTAAGCTTTCAACAAAATTATCATGAATCACAATCACACCCCTACACAAGTACTATTAGCATAACAATACGTAACTCTAGGGTGAGTCAAACAAATGAGCACTTTTAATAATAATTATATATTTATTTGATCAATAGATAATAAATATTAGAGTGTACTTTATTTTAAAAATACATCTTAGATTGTTTGTTAATCTATAAGGGACACTAGTGTAAAATACATGTGGTTCAAACATTTTAGTCGCTGCCTGCCTGAACTAGAGTAAGCCTGCACCTCAGGTGAAAGTGATCCTTACTTGATTTCTATTGGTAGGTATTTATTCTGTTTTAGAATTTGCGTATATTATTCTTCCAAACACACACATAAAACACAAGAATATCGATAAAACATAGACTTAAATTTAAACATCAGAACCTATGTTCAAATAATCTCAGCAAAATTTATCATTATTTGTGTATTCAAAACTATGTACGCATATTTACGAGCAGCTTCGTTCCTATAGAAAAAGCTCTGCTTAGGGATTAGACTACCGTATGTGAGATTAATACTGATAGCTTTAAATTACCTGATGGTATCACAACCGAACTCCTGACAGATGAGTACGGTGGTGGTGCTGGTGTAGACGCAGGTTTCGCAGTATTCACCGTATTGGCGAACCCAAGACCTCCTCCAGTGCGTAGGTGAGGATTGCCGTAAGTTGCCGCATAGCGTACATCCACGCCATGGATGAGGCCTCCATTGGGGACTCGAGTTACTGCTGCAATAACTTAGATATTGATTTTCCCATTGTAAATTATGAGATTTTCAAAGAAAAGAAAGATTAAATATTGAAGATTTTTGAATTAAAGAGATCTGTTTTTAGAAAAAAACACATCTTCATTATCAAAAGTACGAGATGTTACACAAAGGTACAGCCATATTTTAAATATTTTAAAAATTAATAGTTCACGAAGTTAAAACTGTGAGAGAGACACAAGAGAAGTAGATTGTTTAATGAACCTTAAAATTTCTGTAAAAGAGAAAAAGAAAATAATTCTGGAATACATAAAATATAGAACTTTTTAAGCAAAGAGCTATTCCAACGTACTTTATGAATGGAAAAGATTTCCAGTAATCCAATAACAAATGAGGATAATAAACACTAAATGATCATCAAAAAGATCAAACACTAACGAAAAATCATTCACGTAATCGAACTTCGATTCTAACGACAAAATATTTTGACAATATTGCAAACGCTATGAATACAGTCGATTTCCTCTACAATATTGAAACTTTAAGGTTAATTTTTTTTGGAAACATTGCATTAAGGCAATATTTTTTAAAGATTTTTCTTTTAAAATACATTCAAAGCAAGCACAAAGCACTGGTTATCGTTTCTTTGGATAACACACGCTTTGTTTAAAACTCACGTGGAAACATTGTAATTTCTTTTGGCAACTCAAATAAAATTTTGTATGTAACCTTTGTTCGTAAGCTTGTTTATAAAAACTTTAAGCTGAAACCACTATACATTTTCTTTGTACTAAGTTGTCAAGCACATGGCCCGCGTAATGACTACTGCCTCTACCTAAGTATTCGGAATAGAAATTCTGTATAATGCTTCGGTAACTTATTCCAGTGAAATGCTCTATTCTCTCGAAGGAGAAAAGCATTTTACTATAAATGCTGTTTTATTATAACATTTTGTATTTAAGAATATAGCAAGAGAGGAATTCTACAATAATCTTTTTTTTGCTTTATTTTAAGAGCCTGCCAAAGTGACTCTACTCTGCCTGATTGAAAACATGAAAAGAATCCAAGAGTTGTGGTCACTACACTTATTGCGAATGCAGACAATGCAGTATGGTGACCTACACTATGGCGACCTAGTAAAATGATTTTTCAGGCCTCGCTTGGGGACGTAAACATTTTGACAGTCATCGTGTTATTTTTTTGCTCACATTTACCACGACAACTGTAACCCTTGCAGCAATGGGGCTGCAGTCTTGCACTCACCAATGAAATACGACAGCACGTATGCTGTCGCTTTAGGTTGATCTTCTGTGGGAGGGTAGTACTGCCCATTGAGCCGGCCCATTCGTGCTTAAATCAGCGTGGCTCTACTACCTCGTACAATATATCTATCATCAATAACTTTTAACAGTCTACTGTCAGACATAGGCCTCGCCTTAGAGAGGTTTTGGCTTGCTATACAACGCTGGCCAGACGTCTTGGTATAGGGTTTGTTTCAAGTTTTTCTTCTCTTTGCAGACATGTCCTGCATAGTTTTCTCCCTTAGTCGGTTCTTACGGCACCAACGAGTTGAATATAGGTGATGACTTTTCGTATTCTTAATCCGTCAGAGATATATACATATATTAACATATATATCTTTTCAAATGGTGACAAACACTATATATGTAGGTATAAAAACACTATAACTAACAAATATAAATATGACACTGTCATTTATATCGCCCGAGCAGAAAGTGACCGAATTTAGATGGTCTCTTTCTATCATAAATAATATCCCAAAAAGTGATTTACGAGTGCGTGTTGTGGATAAAATACTACACGCAGAAAATGCTTATTCACTTAATGTTATTTACTAACTATATGGATATAGAATTGTCTTAGAACGAAAGTACCGCTAAATTGGTGTTTGACAATTTCATTGAACCATAAAATCCTAGTAACTTTGTGGCAAGAGCTGTAAAATTAGTAGTTTCAAGGATCAGGACCCATTCCTTGGTGAGAAATGGTTTTATTTCTATTATTTTTAAGGTTTTTTTTTAAGCGAATTTATTTAAAATTGTTTTTAATAATCTGTTATAACATCTTACACACTATTTTTACGCAGCTTAAATTATAATTTTTAATATAATCAAGTCGCAGAACCCTGATACTCCTATCACAAAGACAATTCTGTATTTTATGAGTTCGAGTATGGAATAAAATAGCCTATTTTTCATTAAATGAAAAGTCATTCACAGCTTTTAAAAGTCCATCCCTGAGCATAAGTCTCTCTTTCAAGCAAGGAGGTTTTGGCCCAGTATGCCACTCTGGCCAGTCGGGTTGATTTAGAGTTTGTTTCAAGTTTTTTTCTCTTTGCAATGGTGTTGCCTTGCATATTTTGTTCCCCTATTTGCCATTTACAACACTCAGTGTTGTTGACACTCTGTATTCCTAAGCCTTCACCGCACGGAGAAAATAGAAAATAGTCAGTATACAAGATTATCTCATGTGCTAGGTAGTAGAGCCACGCTGATTTCAGCACGAGCGGGCTGGCTCGACCGGGGCAGTACTTCCCTCCCACAGAAGACCAACCTAAAGCGCCAGTATCCGTTGTCGTTTTTCGTCGGTGAGTGTGAGACCGGAGACCCATTGATGCAGGGGTGACAGTTATCGTGGTAACTGTATAAGTCTTACACTGTCACGATGACTTGTCATGCCTTTTACGTCCCCAAGCGGAGTGTGAAAAAGCATCTCACAGGGCCGCCATAGTGTAGGTCACCATACTGCATTTTCTGCATTTGTAATAAGTATAGTTACCACACCTCTTGGATTCTATTCATGCATTCCATTAGGCAGAGTAGAGTCACTTTGGCAGGCTCTTAATATAGTACAAAAAGAAAAAAATGTAAGATAAGACAAAAGGAACACAAATGAGTGCTGAATGATAGTATATTAGTTAACATTTTATATTCGTACGCTTGTTTTTCTTTCTATAAACACTACAGTTAAAGATCTGGCTGCAAGATTGTTACATTAATCGAGTATGTTTTTAAAAATATAATTTTGATGTATAATTATATTATAAACGTATGAATATCTTTTTGCTGAGGTACCCATTAAAATATAGCCAATAATACACTATAAATTGACTTTTTCTGTTTGCGGCCACTTTTACATTAGCTGAGGTATTTTATCATACACAGAACAAATTTAGTTTTAATTAAGGATGCAAATGATGAACATACGTCAAGCATGTATAAATGTAACAAAATAGCATCTGGTTACACCTGGTTACGAATAAGTTGCAACTGCAACAATGACTTTTCAAATTATTTAAGTATACGTATTGCTGTGAAGTGGATTATGTAAACTATAATCCTAATACAAAATAAAACTATAAATCTTAATTGCATTGTATTACTCATTTCATTACATTGTAATAATAAGTGAATGTAATTGTTTGGAATACGAGTACTAGCGGCCACATTTTGATTGGTGCCTTAGCAATTTTAAAGATTGAAGCATATTTGAAACAAGTCGGTAGAAATTTTATTTTTTAATTAGAGCAGTGATTATAATTGCTGATTATAGGATTAATATTCCACTTACCATCAGGAGTAGGCAACCCTAAATTGTTCAGTGCGTTGCTACTGTCTTGCCGCTTCTTCCTTTGCAACGAGTTATTCTGTGAACCTCCGTTACCAGGATTGAATTGTACGGTTGACGACATGTCCACACTTCTAGGAAGACTGCCGTTTATTGACCTTTCGTGGAAAGTAATAAATTATCTTTGAAATAATTACAGCTAATTCACCATTGAATTAATCAAAACTTTCCAGACGAAGCAACGAATAGTTAAATTATGAATACGTAATCAATCAAATCGTTTTCTAGTCGATTGCATAGTTAGGAAATACAAATTGCGTACCTAATCAGTATTTAAGTATTGATTATGTTTTAATAGTTTTATTTTATAGTATTATGTAAATTTAAAATAGTTTATACTCTTTTTTGGAGAAATAATTACCTAGTTGACCAGTTTATTTATAATTCATAATAATTAATAGTCTATTTTTCATATTTTTTTTTTATATTATCTAATAATAACTTTAGCCAAATTAAATCAAAACCAAGCTGCAAAACTTCAATAATTATAATATTATAGAATAATATGAATAAAGTTTATTATCTCAAAAATTATTACAACAAATGTGATAAGCTGAATTATTTCACCTAAATTTATTAACAAAATGAATTAAGATTACTACTCACCTATTAGGAGTTAGTTTATCACTACTCACAGTAGGTGATTGTACTCTAAGCGAGCCAGGTGTGTAATCATGACCGTAATGTACGTAGGTTTGATATCCATTACTAAATCCGTTGTTCACCTAAAAATAAAAACAAAATTCAATTATAAAAGTACTTGAATCTGTTAAGTATTTGATACTCATGTTAAAATGTATCCCTATCTTTCCACAATCATTTATTTAATGTGTAAATATCATTCATATTTTTCCGTACAAAGTTCATGGTACTGTCAAAAACAGTTTTCGTATAAAAACACATGAAACATCACCAAAGTTTTTAAAAGAAGGAACAGTTCGATGAAAGCAAGTACACTGTTCTATTTATTTAACTTTCAGTTACCAATATATAGAAATGTACAAGGAAAATGGAAAAATATACCACATATACAAATATAAGCAGTTACAATCCTGTCTCTCAAGATATGAGATAGAATATTGATGGATATTTCAAATTCTATTACCTTATAACAATCAGCATACGCCGGATCTGAATAGTCGTTACTGTATCTATACGGTTGATATGTACTACTCTGGTTTATTGACGAGAGTGGTACTGTGCCCGCAAGTGGTATACCACTTCCAAGTTTAGCGTTGGAACATAACGTACTGTCTGATCCTGTGTTAGAATAATCCTGAAAATTAAGCCCATAATAAAATACTTGTTTTTGTAATTTCTGTTATCTATGGAATTATAGAAAATAAGAATTTGATACGATAAATTTCGTTAACAAATTAGAAATTGATTTTGTATTCAGTATTTCGTTACTTTCCAAAGTTCTAACATTAGGATATCTTAACAAAGTACAAAACTAACTTTAAAACAACGTTGACTGAAGGGCCAAATTAAAGTTTAAACTAAAGTAAGTTTAGTTTCTAAGAAACAATGATTTCTTTGTAGTTAAAAAAATGCTCAATTACTTTTTACTATCAGTAATAGTTAAAAACTATAATTAAAAGTCAATACTTACAATTTCACAACTGCCGTTTGCTTGTCTAAGTTCTAATTTCAAATCGCTTATATTTGAGTTTCTATCATTTTCTTTATATAAATCTTCTGCAGTAACCGTCACGTCAGGTTTCTCCACGACTTGAGATTGTTTATTCTTCCTCTGTTTTCTTTGGCAAAGAATCACTAGCATGATCACTGCTGCTACCATTATCGTCCCAGATGTCACTCCAAAAAGGATTAGTAGAAGTGGAAATGATTCTAAAAAGAAAATAAGTATTTGAACCCATTCAATACAAATGAATCTAAGAAATCCAGTCCAAAAGCAATACGATGATGAAAACCGTGATAGATTGGCCATACTTATGTGAAGGTTATAAAGTCAAAATGGCGATACATTTACGATAATGCCTGGTCGTTGCGACTGTAATAGCGGTTCAGTCAGTCATGAGAATAATAGTGACGTCCTTTGCAAGATGGACGCGAGGAAAATATTTCCTAAAGAGAATTTAGTCCGACATTTTTTGGAAAAAAATAGGGGTTCTGACCTTTATTGAGCATATAGATCAGTAATGGGAGGCAGGAATTGTACTATTAGCTACTATTTTTCAACAATGTGAGACTTTAAATCTATGTCGATATTGATTCTGTATATAAACTATCGCATTATTGGATTTAGGTCATAGGATATTATATAACCAATAAAGTAAAACTAAGCAAATCTATTAAAAAGGTCTCCACATTTTGGGTTTAAACATTTTGCAAATTCGTTCAAATCGAACATTATCCTATGCTTGCATCGCTTGCGTCTTGAATCGAAAACAGTCATAAACTCAAAAGTCGTAAAGAAACTGTCGTAAAATACTTAATAAAAACAATGGGAGTAATGACGATTCCCATTATGTTTAAAGGCTAAACAAAAACATTTTCTTTCAGTGGCTCTGTTTATAGCATTGGGGCGATAATGGATATTTTTGTAGACGCTGTACAAAGTAATATATTACGAATATATTTAATGTCTTGTTCAACAGTCACTAAAAACTATCAAATCATCAAAATATATAAAACAAAAACACTTACTGTTTGGCCTCAGCACAATCTCTATGGTGTCACTTCCGTAATCATTAGAGACATTGCATTTATAGACTCCGAAATGCTTTGATTGGCTCTCCCGAATGATTAGCGTCGAGTTCACCACTCCTCCTGGTTGGAGCTCCTCGAGGAATGCGTAATCCTGGAGAAACGGCTTGTTTAATTTAGATGCCTCAGATGTGTGGGGGAATGATTGGAATGTAAATCTGGTTCCGATGTGTTGGAAAGACGATATGTTTGAATTTTTACTTAAAGGAGAAATGAGAATGTTTTCAAATCCAATTATATCATCAATTGTAAGTTTAGTGATAGGTGTAATTACATTAAGCTTTTGTAAAAGTGACGCTGATAACGCTTTTATGAAAACATTCGGCATTGATATACAAGTCTATACTAGGAACCAGCCTATTTTTGATATACTGAGAGTTAAATAAAATGCTTTTAGAATTGTTGGTAATTTTAACATGCCTTGGTAATATTTTACTTAATATTACATAAAATAGCGCAGAAAATATTTCAATGCTCCGTAAATTCATCCATAAACCATTTACAGTTTTAAGTGTCGAGAACCTTACGACATAATATTATTTTACTGTCATATGAAACTATGTCAAATACATTCTCCTCTTTTATTCATGTTTTTATTTTAGTAGTAACTCGTTAGATAATTACGAGTGTATTGGTTTTTACGTTAGTTTTTATTTTATGATATTTAAAGTACCCCATTGAAAATTCATAACAAATAGTGTCTTAGCTTTGACAGTAGCAATGTCGAGTTTAGTCTCGTTTAAACTCAAAGCTTTGTATTGATGGCAGTGGGATGAACAGATTGAAACATATCTGAACAATATAATTTACGGAA
This sequence comes from Hypercompe scribonia, assembly GCA_949316085.1. Lineage (NCBI taxonomy): Eukaryota > Metazoa > Arthropoda > Insecta > Lepidoptera > Erebidae > Hypercompe > Hypercompe scribonia. The sequence continues at coordinate 6,489,663 of OX438992.1, read as the reverse complement.
ATCAAATCACTTAATCATTGTCCAAATGAAGCCATACATTTGATGACATAAGAAAATATCTCTCCCTTATGTCATGTATGTTTTCCGAAATATGAATGTTATTTACCTGATCGTGTATGGTGTCAATTTCTCTTCCATCAAAAGTCCAGACTATATTTTCAATCCTTGGTACAGAGAAAGCCGCACATTCTATGTTCACAGTGTCTCCTTGTGATCCAAATTGAGTTTGATTTGATACTATTTTTGGTGGACCTGAAACAGAGGCTTTATTATATCTTATTCTCCATTTCTTCTTTTGCCCGAAACTGACAAGTATTGTTTGATTTTCTTTTGTTATTAAATACCATATAAGTATCATATCAGTTGTTACAAAATATATCTACGTTATATACAAATACGATCCAATTTCACACTAACCATAATAGATGAAACGTGTATCAAAGGCTGTGAAAATGACATACCTACGAATATATTAATCTCCTTATTCAGTGAGGTTGCTACATTCGTACAATTACTGTCTATTTCAAAGGAATCATTACTAAGGCAACTAGTCGAATTTCATACCATTTCTAGAGCTCTCGAGGCTCTCGGAACTGCAAAGCTAAATAAACCGCTTAGTAATGTTACAAGAAATTAATCAATTTCTATTCTATAGTTATGGGTATTTTATTTATTCTCATTTAATTTCAACCCATTCTGAATAGTTTTGAATAATAATAACAAAACTGATGATTTCTTCTTTCTATTTTTTATCTCATTTTTAGACGGTAGTATGCAAGATGGTAAGCGACTTATTTAAGTCTTAAAACTCTTATCACAGTAGCGGCTGTAGCCAGTAAAACTTTAAACTCCTCTCTTATAGAGTTTTAAGGAGACGTATAATAACCAGAAAAAGTATTTTGTTAGTATTCATTTTTGTTCTTTTTTTTAATATTCTTTAATTTTATAAACACAAACAAAATCCTGTAAACAAAATTACAATAATAAACGAATCGTTGACAAAAAAAGAACGTTTAAAAAGTAGGTTACGGACCTCATTTGTTTTTATTTAACATGATATGGCTCAATTAGTAACTGTTACGCCACAAAATGGAGGAATAATTAATACTTTAATAACTTTTAAGCAAATAAGTACCTACTTGTATTAATTAAAATTACCGACCAGTAAAATTTTGTACACTACATAATAGTCTATTCTGAAATTTTGTTTTACTGATATTGTTCGTGTTCTTTAGTCCTAAGGTTAGGTTTCATTAAAACTTATTTCAAGTTTACTTTAGAAGTTAAATTAGAAATTTCAAGTATGGTATAAAGCTATAGACATTTTACTAAATTTATTTCAATAAATATATTTCTAAAAAAGTGTCTCAAATATATTTTGAGCTGTATCTTATTTCATAAATGGCCTTTAACAATCGACTGCTGGACATAGGCCTCTCCTTAGGAAGGTGATTTTGGCCTACTATACCACGTTGACCAGATGGATTATGGAATGAAAAACAGTGGTGATACTCCGTATTCTTACTTTTTTTTTGAAGAAAAGACAACACACTAGGAATAAATCCTGTGTCACTGGGGACTTTACAAACATACAAGAAACGGGCTCAAAGAACAACCAGAGTCAAAACAACAAGAACAACAATTTATTGATCACAGAAAGTGTTGTCAAATATCGGGTTTGAACCCAAAACCCTCAGCTCAGTAGAGAGCTGCGTGGCTACCATCACCACACGGACAATCGTTGTTGAAATAAATATCATTTATCAGAATTTTTTTTTTGAGTTTTGAGTATTACAATGTAAGCACTACGTTTTTTTGACTTACTATTATTATACTATCCTTTTTAAATAAGATTTTTTTTAATAAGTGGTTACATACATACAACTGTGTTTACGAACAAAACAAAGAATTCACTATCTAATTTCTATGATTTGAAATACCTGTACGATATATCATAGTATACAATTCATAAAGTAATTAGAACTTTATTGTATGTTAATAGGCTTTGATCTAATTTACCCGAAAATATAAGTTCTCCACCATTACAAATAATTAATTAAAGCGACTGAACATAGTAGGGTCTTTAATTAGAAATGTGTGTACTATTCACGGTAGGACGTAGGGGCGGAATCCATTTATTTTTTATGAAAGAAAGTGTTTATTTCTTGTATCTACTTAGAAACGTGTAGCTTCTATGGCAATTAAATGTGATACATTCGTCGTGGAATAAATAAGAATAGGTAGGTTTTTCGTGGAATTTTTATTTGAAATAGACATTGTGTTAATATTTACTACCCTAGTTTGTTTGAAAAGCGAATAAAAAGTAGGTCATTGGTATTAATTTCAAAGAAAATGTTGATACTTAGAAAAAGTGTCGTTTTTAGGTAATTTAGATATTTTTTCCTCTTTTCGATGTGTTATTCTGATTTGTGTTATAGAGGTTAAAGCTACTGTAGCTAATTATACTTTAGCGTGTTCTTGCTAAAGTTTATGATCGGAGATAGGCTTGGAGTTCAATCATACGCTACTTTATTTAACTGTAAGATTTTGCTTACTTGATGAAATGAAGAGTCTTTGGGACTGCTTGACTTAAATATCTTTTTAGAAAAGATATATCGACATTCTACTGTCTAAGGTGTTTAAAAAGTTAATCGTTATACTTATGTCCAAAACTTTGCTTCATCCGTAAAATTATATGAAAAGATGAAATTTTACACAAAAAATTACCCAGAAATCGCTGTTCGCAATGAACTATAATTATTTGGTACTAAAATTAAATTGTCTATTAAAAGTTGTGATATAGTATTAACTAAATAACTGCCTTTTTACATTACTTTACTATCACATAGATATGCAACAAAATAGGTTATTTCATTTCAACAAGTTTTAAAGACACTTGATGACACATGATGCATTTTATACTTTCGAACATCCGACTCACGATGCCATCGTATTTTAAAATAAGCAGATTACTACAAGGATAACTAGATAGACTGATAGAAAATTGGAAAAAAAACTATTTATTATATTCATATAATATATGAAGAATATCCAAACTTCGAAACAAGTATTTATAAATTGTACACACATATACCACAGCTCCGTGTGGTGACAGATTAAGAATACATAGTGCTACCACCCCTATTCATCCCGTAGGTGTCGTAAAAGGCGACTAAGAGAACAAAGTATACAAGACAACATCATTACAAAGAGAAGGAAAACTTGAAACAAACCCTATTCCAAACCGTTTGGCCAGCGTGAAATAGTAGGCCAAATCCTCCTTGCTAGGGAAGGGCCTATGTCCAGCAGTAGACTGTAAAAGTCTGTTGATGACACACAAACATTTGGTCTGAACCGGAAATTGGATCCAAGATTCAATCGTAAAAACCACGTATGCATCACTGCATATCGAGACATTTAGGAACTTATTTCATTTACATATTTCTTGTTCGGATTTACGGTTTAATTTCTTACCTTTAATATATACTGAAGCTTCTGCTTCTATTTCGGGATACCCATCCACACTAGCCTTGCATAAATACCGACCAGACGTATGGGTGTCTAGTGTTAGAGTTAAGTTCGGTGTTCTGCCGACGCGCTGTGAATAAAGCATTGTGTAAATTAAACATGCAATGGAATGAAACTGGACAAATTACAACGTAGATATAGAACACTAAATTACAATAGATTTATAGATATTAAGTAAATGAATACAAACTGATATTGGTAAAGCAAATAAAATGAATGAAATTTTCTGACAAGTCCTAATAAATACAATTAAATCTTAACGTTTATAATAAATACAGTTTATTCATTAAATTTACATGTATTCAGATAATGTAAATAAAAAATTACAACCTCTCAGAAAGCGTGTAATATATTAAGTTATAACAAAGCTAATATAATAACACAAAAAACTTTAACTTAGGTTATGATACTATTCATCAGAACCCCGTTGAGCAGAGGTAACAATTATCGTGGTAGGTGTGTAAGCCTTACACTACCACGATGACTGTCACGCCTTTTACGTCCCCAAATGGGACGTAAAAAGCATCTCACTCACATAGTTAGTGTGAGTCACAGTACTGCATTGTTCGCAATGAATATAGTGACCGCGACTTTTGTATTCTGTTCATGCTTTCCATCAGGCAGAGTAGAATCATTTTGGTAGTCTCTTGAACAAATAAAATATATAAAACTTGTAAAGCTAAATATGACAATGCTATAGCCACAACAAGTGATATATAATACAGCTCAAGCATTTCAACATAATAAGAACAAATACACACACATTTATATTCCACTATAAAGGCTATCTTACAAAAAGGGCTATCTAAGGCTCGTTAAAGAATAACATTCTTCTAAGATAGTGACGCTAATCCTGTCATAAAGCTACCGACAATGACACCCACGCAGTACTGACTGGGTGTACATCTTAGTTTGGTATTGACCATATTTCTATGCAACAGCTATTTTGTTACTAAAGATCAAAACAGTAGGGCTATCTAGGTCTAAAACTTATTTAACTGATATATAATAACTATTAATTAGAAATGTTGAAAATATTAAGATTTAATAAATATATGTGATATTAATCAAAATCATAGATTCTAGAATCTGTGTTAACATTACACAAAATAACAGTACATTCAGCTAGATTGCGTAATTCATTTGAAACTTCTAATACTCGGTGGTATGGGTAAAATATATTAATTTAAGATTAAGTTTTCTCCTGAAAATTCAAAGAAATAACTCTGAAAACTACTTCAAGCAAGTAAAATCATCAAATTTGCAGAAAAAAACATTTTATAAAAACACAGTCTTATTATACTCGTCTAAACTTTCCTATGTTTACTGCTAGTAGTCAAACTATAGATAATTTGATGCTGCGCAATTACTTGCCGTAAATAAATCTATACGTAATTTAAATTTAAATTAAATTAGTTAACTCAACCTGCTCTAAATAAAAATAACGAACATTTCAGTAACAATATCTCATAAACTTTACTTACAATCATTTGATCTTCCTCATGATGCAGCCATCTTATTTCTGGTGCAGGGTATCCATCGACGTCACAGCTCAATGTTATCGCTGTACCTACTTCTGCCTCAACATCTTTCGGTAAACTTCTGAATGTTGGTGCATCTAAATAAGACATTCAAATTAGTATATATTTACTAATAGTAGTTACTAATAGTATTGGTATTGGACTGAAAAACAATGAATGATTGAAACTTTTGCCAAAGACGTTATTAACATAATTACTTATTTAATTCTTAGAGATCAAATTTTAAAATGAAGAATGAAAGAAGAAACAAAAACAGATAAAAAAGGGAGAAGGTGTTAGCATCTTAAGATATAGCTTGGTTAATTTTACCTTCATTGTGTTTTACTGATATTTATTCTATTTTTATTTGTTTTTGTTTCTTCTCCTTTCATTTTTATTTCAAAATTTTAAATGTTTGTTTTTAAAACGATATCTTTTCGTTTTGACTATTTATTTTATTTTTAACTTACATGTGATCTCCAAAGTTTCAAACTCTTCGCTGCTTCCCACGTCATTGTGCACAATACACTTTACAGCAGTATCATGGTATCTTCTTGTTATGTTATATATTTTCTGTTAATCAAATATTTCCACTTAGTTAATCTTATTTTTTTCATGGGACGTCCCTTAATACATTTCATTTCATCAACAGTCTTTACAGTCAACTGCTGGACATAGGCCTCTCCTTGGTAAGGAGGTTTTTGCCTACTATATTATGCTGGCCAAACGGGTTGGAATAGGGTTTGTTTTAAGTTTTCCTTCTCTTTGTAATGATATTTTTCTGAATAGTTTGTTCCCTTAGTCGCCTCTTACGACACCCACGGGATGAATAGCGGTGGTAACATTTCAGTAACAATTTCCTCATTTCATGTGGTGATGGATTTAGAATACAGTATGTCACCAGCCCTATTTGTCTCGTGGGTGTCGTAAAAGACAACTAAGGGAGCAAATTACACAGAACAACATCACTGAGAGAAGAAAAACTTGAAATAAACCCTCCTATACTGACCCGTCTGATCAACATGGTATAGCAGGCTAAAACCACCTTTCTAAAGAGCAGTCTACTATTAACATACATATAAGCAACGTACATAAAGAACACCCAGACTCAGAATAAAAATTTGTGGATCGCACAAAGTGTTGTCCCATGTGGGGGTTGAACCCATAGCGCTTAAACCACTAGGCCAACCGTGCAGTGAAATGTAGAAACTTTATTTAATTATTACTACTAAATGTAATCATAAATTTGCTTACCAATTCAGTTGCATTTCCTTCTACTAACTTGTCATTTAAAAACCACTTGTATGTTAGATTTGATGGGTTTGCGTCTGCTTTGCAAGCTGTTGAAATAATATTAAAAGTAATTTTTTTTATGTAAACGTTTAAAAGACCTCTAAATGATTAAAATTTTATTTATTTAACATATGTAGTTCTTATGTAGTAATATATAATGTAGTTCTAACATTAAAGTTTTAATACCATTCTGATTAAACAAAATTATGTCTGTTAAGCTATTAAAAACTCTGTACATAGACATATAGATCCAATGTACACACATCTACAGTGAAATTACATATTATTACTATAAACATTGAAATCAAAGCTTCACTTACATATGACAACATCATTTCCTTCAGGAATTTTTTTATTAACACCAGCTCTGATAATCATTTTCACTTTCGGAGCATATTTTACCTGTTAACAAATATGTTTTTAAGTTATCAAATGTGCTTTAACCAAAAATGCAGTTACAAAAACCACATTTAATTATTAAAATTGCTACAGATTAAAAACATTTTATACCTAAATATATAAAATATATGTTATTTATTTATTTATTTAAAAATTTATTTATTTATTAGACTTTATGCACTTTGTACATCGGCGGTCTCAATACCCGAGGCATTCTCTTCCAGTCAACCTTAGGGTGGTGTACAAACATTGTGATGGAGGTGCACAGAGGTTACATTATCAATGAAAATATAACTACATAAGTAAACTTGTACATTAATGTACATACATAAACACATATAGAATACATACAATACAGATACATATATACGTACATATTTTTTAGATGTATATATCTCGATCACATTGAAAAGAACCGTCGAGAAGACTGGTCAGCAGTTAAACTCTTGACTACTCAAGAGTTAGCTAGCTAGCTAGCTTCCACTTCTATTTTAAGCTATCCTTTAAAATAGAAGTGGAAGCGTTCTTTACTTAAAGGTCATTTAGTCCGAAAATATTGCAAACGGCAATTCGTGTCAATTGTACAAAATTGTATTAAACAAACTATAGAAAAAAAAATATAACAAAAACTTTCAATTATTGATTAAAAAAATAAATTATGCACTACTAAAAAAAAATTACGACCAAGAAAATAGTCACAACAGTTTTACGTGTACAAACGGCAAGTATTTCAGTATCAAAGCAATATCATAGCACATCTGATCGTAAAAAGTAATTGGGTTCGCCATAAAAAGGGGTTTTATTTTATGGGCAACGAAAAAATACATGATAAACATACAAGGCTTACTTGTCATAACAACAGTTCCTATGTAGAAGGACTGGATGTGGTTGAATTAGAGCGTGGATATAGCATATTATGGGAAGCTGATCTGAATACAGACAGGCAAGAAGAGACTGTTGAAATAGAAGCTGAACATTAAAAAAAAATATACATAATGATACTGTCCGTGTGGTGACGGATTAAGAATACATAGTGTTTCCACCCCTATTCATCCCGTGGGTGTCGTAAAAGGCGACTAAAGGAACAAAGTATGCAAGACAACATCATTACAAAGAGAAGGAGAACTTGAAACAAACCCTATTCCAACCCGTCTGGCCAGCGTGGAATGGAGAGGTTTATGTCCAACAGTGGACTGTAAAATGGTGTTGATGATTTACATAATTGCTGAGCTTGTTATGGTCATATATAACGTCAATGTCTTTCTGGTTGCCTATAAATATTATAAGTAGTGACCTAATTATTAAAATTGTAGGTGATGTAAGTTTCTTTTTTCAATAGTTTCTCAATATTCCAGTCAAATAAAATTTTCAAAAGAGTCTTTCTAGTTTATTTACTTCTAGATCTTCAATAAAACAATGGTTTAAATTTTACAAACTTCTAACATAATATAATAATCACTAATCTAATAGGACATAGTGTAGTGGCTAGTAGCCTTGAATAGGGAGCCAGTAACCTTGGATTCGATTTCTATACAAGACAGATGATACGTGATGAGTAGAACTTTAATCTATATCTAAGTATAATTAATTTATGATATTTATATCACTAATGATAGGCTCTGTTTAACGTTAGCCGCGTGTGAGATGTGTAAAATTATTGTTTTTAGACGGGAATTCCAATATTATCCAAAAAATAAGACTATTTTCATTTGCCTGTCTCAGCAAGATCAAAATGTGTCCAGAAACATTCATACGAGTAAAACAATAAGCCAAAACATAATATTAAAGGGAAAGAAATATATTAATATTAATGCCACATCCAGTTTCAGTAGAGCCACGACCGGAATAGTAATTTCCTACCGAATTTCGAGAACGACAATAATTTTTACATCGCTACGTAGCATTGATCAATGTATATATATTTTTATGAACCACTGAACGTTTCGTAAGTTATGACGGAACATCTTAATGGTATCGTATTGTTGATAGCTGATGGATTCTGCTTAGTAGGAAGTTGTACAGTTATTGATTACGTGATGCGTATGGGTATTGGTTTAAGTTACATATAATTTTATTATTGATACAAACAGTATCGCGTTGTGTAGTTTCTTAAAAATAATAAATAGTTTAACAGCGAATAATCCTGATAATAGTAAAACACAGCAATTATTAACTCGATTTCTCTACAAATATCATGCATATATCCATCTCGATATCAACGCAAACAATTTCTTTAAGAATACCAATATTTTTTATACGAGGAAACAAATACACGGCCTAAAACTTTACTGCGGGTTGAAAGATAGCAAATAGCTACAGCTTGAACTTTATCTCAATATTTTCTGAGAGCCCATACTGAGGAGTGTTGGCGATTGATTCACGTAGAGCTACGCAAATGTAAGGAGATCTTTTTTACTGTTGGATAAATAATAATAAAAATGTATATATTCCGTATTAACAAAGAAAATTTGGAATGTTTATAATTTCTGGTGAATACGTGTTACTTTCAAATAGGACTAGCCCTCTTAGACCAGATTCTAGTATTTGTGTCGATTCTCTTTCTACAATTGCTAACGTCTCGATTCTATGGTGTTATTGGTTAATATTTTATCCTCACCTTATGACTTAGCGTTAAAGGACGTCATTCGTATACATTTATTAATTTTCTAGTAATGTTTACATTTGGTAAGTACAACAACTCTACTTGGCTAGTGAGGCAGTTTCTTACTTCAACTGAATGCTCATTTAGGTTATACGTATGTATATTTTGTGATGTGATTAATATTTTAATTACTTGAAGTTGGAAAAACATGGAACATTGAAAGAAAAAGTATAAGAAATAGACGAATAACTTATCATCATTTTAGGATATTAAAAATAATCTGTAACATTTTTCTTAAACGTTAATTATACTGTAAATAGGTAATCTGATTACAAAAATTGTGGATCAGTTTTCTAGACAAATATTAATTAATCTATACGATACTTTCAGTTTACTCCGAAAAATTTCTTAGCTCCTTACTTTGAAAGTGGGTTTCAGGGAATGCCAAACAAGACTGGAATAAATAAAGAGATCAGAGTATATTACAAAGTAGGGTTCCGATGTGGGATTGCAACGTATTTTCCTAATTGAGAAAGGGAGAATCTACATAAAATGGGACGGCGACGCTATACCGTCTTTCTTTATGAGCTAAAATGAAATTAGGACGTGGCGTTTGTAGTAACGTATTTCATTGATTGTACTTTGTATCAATTAGCTGTTATCTCTGGAGTTTACTGTTAATCGTCTTGGATTGAATCGATAAAGCTTTTTTTTAGAGAGTCGCTATCGTTTCTGCATATTTTGTGATAAGCGAATAATTTCTCTAACTTTCTTATTTATTTTGAATTTTCATTCTATTTATTTACATTCATATTTACTCTTAAAAATTTTCGATTTAAATGAAAATTGTATTTTGTTGTATTTCAACCAGTTAACAAGTCTATCAACTTCCTTAACACGATTATAGCAAATCAGCATATAAGTCTACAAATAAGTCGTAAATGTTCATTACCAAAATAAAATTGATATTTCTGGTATAATTGTGCATTCAGCAAACGTAGCGATATTCACTCCGCTTCCCCGGCATTGCTAAATCAGGTCGTGTTGTAAACGGACGCCGACACGTATCTTGCTAGAGCCAGTGTCCTGTCACAATTCGCAATATTTTCGGACATTTACCTTGATTTATGTAGTTGGCTATGTTTAAATTATTTTATAAAGAAACCTTATATTATAAGGCACAAAATTCCTTTATATTTTATGTATATAAGCAAATAAAGCAATAGCTCAACTTGTTCATATACATTTAATTCTTACCTCAATTTGTATGCTAGCAGCCCTGTAAGCTCTGTCAGCGGTATTTTGTGCTTGACAAGTGAACGTCTGATTGTGGTGTTCTTGCTTAGGCGTCATTTTGATGATTGATCTAGTTGAAAGTAAATAGATAATCATTTAATATCATCAAATTCAATTTCATAAAAAATAAAACTTAGAAACGCAATACTCTTCTTTTTACTATCTACTTTGCAGATCGAATAGTAAATTATATTATATCACTCGCAATGAGTATGGCGACCACTTGGATTTTATTCATGCTTTCTATCAGGCAGAGTAGTCACCTTGGTAGGCCAAAAATAAACTATCATCATATAAATGATCGTATCGTCAAAAATAAAGAAATGTAACTTACCTGGCAGTAAATCTTTGACCATCTGGTAAAGGTTCCACAGAATACGTGACTCCTTGAGTAAGGACACCGGCATTACTATCCACCCAGGTGATCTAAAATATAAATAATGTTTTATAGACTACATAGTATCAAATTGAAAATATGTAAACTACTGAAATAAATATAAGTACAGACGGAGAGATAGGAACTCAAACATCTCCAAAAACCTAACAGGTCTAAAAATTCGCTTAAAACAATCAAATTTCACACATATTCATGTTCCCCAATTCCTAATCTCATCACAAACATTGCTCCAACCAATTCTTGATTATGAAATATTTCTGCAATGAAACCTTTGCAACCTCCTTGGACCTACAGTACGGTAGCTACATCATTTTCAATTTAACTCCTAATTGTACTCAGGTCCCACGGGTCGTATACCTACTCACTCCACTTGCAAAGCTTAAATGGAATATTCCCTTGCATAATACTGGTACAAACAAATTGACACAGCGCTAAATAAATTGGACAGACACCCATCCCTAAGGATTTGTTCATGTAAATTGGCGTGTATATAATCTTTTTGAACTTTTGTTGAATATCGCTAAGGTTGCAAACAGGACTATTAAGAATATTGCTTGTACGTTTCATGACTTGTATTAACGTGATTGTTGTAAATGGTCATAATACAATTATTTGTCAGGTCACTGCCTCGTTGGTCTAATAGATAGTGTTTTCGACTGCCGGTCTCGGTTTCGATTCTTGGCCGTGTCAAGAAAGCATTGTTGAGCTTTCCTTAAAGTCAAGAGTTTGGAAGTCAGGGTCTTAACCCCCGTGCCTTGCTGCGTACTGGGATGGTCTCCATTGAGACTGACCGCTGTGGCCGTAATTGGTTAGGAATACATTATCTGCCCTGAGGAGAATGGAATCTACTATCTCCGGTTTAGCAGTCAGATCACTAACCATTAAAACCATAGATCTTTTGACTAGTCAGGTATTCCCAAAATACAGACGTGGTTTGAGTGATCTTATTTACTATTGAATCGTTTCGCTTTATGTTCACAGAAGGTAGCTTATTACGAGTTTAGTGGTCCTTGCCACTAAAATCATGCTTTAACAATGTCTGGAATAAGTTGTATTTTGCTTTATTTTGCTCTTGTATACGTGATAGTAAATAACTTTGTCAATACAATGTATTGTAACTGTTCACTCATAATTTTAATTGTATTTACATTCAGGTTTCGATATTTTGTGTAGAAGAACACGTGTGTATCATATTTTTTGATTCTGTACCAAATAAGTCAATTCTAGTTTCCGTTTCTTGGGATTGAAAGCTTAAAGTATTCAGACAATTTAGATTATAATAGCAAATACGAAACTTATGATAATGCAAATATTTCTTGTAATTTTAATTGTAATTTCTCATGAAACATTTGATTTGCATTAGGAATGTCAGGCTAAACAAGTTTTTTTGTATTATAAGTTTATAGTATTATAGTTTTCATATGTAGAAACTAAATTTCTATATACAGAAACTGTAATACTAGACACTTATGGCTGCCTCAAATTTGTCATTTTGTAAGTGGCATAATATACTTACTAAATCATAATCCTAACATTGTGGAGGATGCCTGACTCCATTTTCGATTGCAATTTCTACTTTCAGTGGTGTTTAATCCTATCCAAGGTTTTCTAAAGACCCCAAAAACAACCTCAATGATTATAATATATTTAATTGATTGTATTTTATTGGCGCGATGGACCGACGACTTAAAGAAGGTGGCTAGCAGCAGATGGATGCGAATTCTCCAATACCGTAATGGTTGGCGTTTCTTGGGGGAGACCTTCGTTCAGCAGTGGACGGCGATAGGTTGAATAATAATAGCAGATTGTATAAATTCCTCATGAAATTTAAGTCATTTACTGTCAACCCAGCAGAACATCCCACATTCAGTATTTTACGAAATCAGAACATTTTAGATAAATGATAGCAAAAAGTGACTGTAATATACCAACAGTCATAAATTAAGGCCGTTGTTCCATAAAGGTTTTATTACAATAAATTTTAAAAGCTTTTTCATTATAAAAACAGATCGGCGCTAAAGTAGGTGTGCGAATTATTAAGAAAAATGACGAAAATATGAATAGGTCGAGTATTACACTGGCAAGCCCATGAAATTCCATTTAAGTAGCGACATTGATTAATTAATATTATCAGAGCTCACAAACTGGGGTGACAACGGAGAAAATATTGCTCCAGAAACATTTGTAACGACTTCAATTAGTTTTGGTTCAGCCATACTAAAAGTTATGATTGCAGTTTAAACATTTTTGATGGAAATGCGAAACAGTGAGACGTTTTCTTTTAAGATGCAGGTTGTTTCAACGAAGCAATTGGTTTGACTAACAACACTAGCAGATATTATGGTTATGAAATTTTGTTCACAGAAGGTTACACAATTTCTCGCCTTATAGTTGGTGTTACTTTCTTGGGAGGTGGAGTTATAAAAATTTATTCAAAATTGGCTACATATCAGTGAACATAAAATTTTTAGACGAAATAGTAATCGCCACCTAGGAATTTATTTATAAGAGCCATAACGTGTTTCACTCATGACTAATATTAATTGTGCTAATAATGAAATTGAACATAAAATTCAAAACGATAAGTAGGTAATTAAATTATTTTCAAATGTACTTCAAAATCAAGTTTTGCTATATTTACTGTACTCATTAAATGGAGCTTTCTACTTTGTGCAGTTACGATTAGTAAAAAATAATTACAGTAAGTTAAATATATTTGCCATTTAATGACTGTGGTAATCATAAGCCTACAAAAATTCTACTTAAATAGACAAGTAATGAATAAATCAATTCTTACCTCGGCGGGCGGTTTTCCACCAACTGACACACACTCAAGCTTAATGTTCCTGTCTTCTATCGTCGAGAAAAAACTACCTTCGACGATGCGCGGTGGCTCAGGCGGAACGAGCACGGTGAGCCGGGCGTATCTCGATCGAATCGCCTGTTCACCTGTCACATAAGTTTTAATTTATATCTTGGTATACGTTCCAAGTATCGGTTAGAAAGTACCCAATATAATATTATTAAAAGGAATAAAATGGCAATTTATTTTGCGGTTACGTAAACTAAAATGTATTCTTTATGTCTGGATGATTAATACGTGACATCTCTTAAAGCTTACTAACTAATTATTATTTGTACTAGATTCAAGAAAACAGATAACCATAGTAGACATTGTTTTATTTTTATAAATCACACATGCATAATAAAACACAGACTATCAGGAATTGAATCTGACTATCGATGTATCCTGAAGAGAAAATTGTTTTTTTTTCTTAAAAAGACAACGCCCGCACTAGGAATTAATCCTGTGTCGCGGGGGACTTTATAAATATACAAAAAAAAGGACACAAAGAACACCCAGACTCAGAACAACAGATTCTGGATCACTAAAAGTCTAGTCCCGTGTGGGATTTGAGCCCACAACATTCTACGTGGTGGAGAGTGGCGCTTAAGCCACTAGGCCAACCGTGCAGTCAGGAAGTCAGAATTAATTGACGTCAGCGTGGCATCATCATATTGTTACACGAGTCGCTATGACATAAATCGCAAGCATTAAAAGACCTGAAATAAATTTTGTAACTACTTGTATAGTTGATTTTAAGATTAACTGTAAATATGCTTTAAATTATGTATCTTTTAATAATTACCAGCGGCAATCTGTTATTTGCACTTTTTACAAGCCTGTTTCCATTAATGGATAACTGTAATTGATCATGTTCTAGCAACTATTATATATGTAACTAAGATTGTAAAAGACTGTTGTTATCCGGAATAAAGTAAAGAAAAAAATAGTCTTATTAAAATAACTGTAAATATTTTTAATTGATATCCTAAAGCTACACTAATGTAATGTTATATAATATAATGTTTAGGACATCTGACCCAGAACGTCATCTAGTCACGAACTAAGCAGAACTTGCACTATGGGTACTAGGCAACTGATATAAATACATATACATTTTTTTTTAAATACATAGAAACACTCAACTTTGAAACAAACATTTGGTTCGACCTGAGAATCGAACCCGAAACCTCAAACACAGTAATCGTATACGCTACCACTACGTATACATACTACTACAGCGCCACTGAGGCAGTAAAAAACTTCCACTTCGGCTTCTATTTTATTTTCTGGATTAAAGATATTTTTATTCTTCTTGATAATTCTGGCAATATACTAGTATATCCAAAAAATCTACATAATCGATTTAACAGCTTAGACGTAAAAGTGGAACAAATAAATTCCTGCACCATTTGATTCAACTAATATTATTAGTTAAGATGACATAGTTAATATTGAAAAAGTCAAAGATTATGGTAAAAACTGACTAGTCTGGCGTACTAATGATGATTAGTGGTAGCTCGCGCTCACATCTGTCTGCTAATGATATCAAATTACCAGCCATTCGTCTGTTAAGCTGTAGTGATTATGGTGATGTGCATCCGAATTACTAAATATCTAGTATACCTAATATTACTTTTATTATACTCATTGTGACTACAATGAGTATATTTATACAATGTGACCATATTGTATAAAAGTCGACTCAACAGGACTGAGAATAATGCTTGAAATATATCGAACATTTAATAAATAAATAAATAAAGTCTTGAGTATCTTACTAATCCAGCAGTTAAACAATTGAGTACAGACCAAATTAAAAAAAAAAACAACAGAAAATGATTTATAATGATCGTTCTTATACCACAGTTATACAGAGATTCATTACATTTATTCCACCATAATCCAACGACACAAGTGTTCAATAAATGACCAATGGCAATGAAAAATGATAAATCGATACAATTATTCAGTTGTGTGTTGTTTTTAGTAACACTATACGTCATAGAATATAAACATTGACATATATAATTAATATACATATAAAATCTCCACATAATCACCCCAAACTAAAGTATATAATATTCATATTTATCTCACTTTGAACACGAATTTAATAAGTTTCCTAGCAGGAAGTTTGTAAATTCGTGGTTGCAAGAATCCCCTGGATCACAATTTAATACAAGAGTGGGGTGGAGACAATAGCTCGTCTTGCCTTCGAATAGTTTCTCCTCAAGTTAAGAACAAAGTTATGAAGTTAAATAGTGCAAAGTTGTACAATTTAGCCGCAAAATGGTTGTCCATTGTGCTCTTTAGCTGATAAAAAACAAAGTTCGTGCTAAAAGTTTCATGTAAATTATGGACCTTTTTCCAAAGTTGGTCGGATTGGAATTAATTTGATGCTCCATAGGTGCCTTTTCCTTAGACTTATAAAATATTATGTTTTGGATTTCCCATCGTTTCTTTGGGTCCCGTACGTTCGAATGATAAAAACTTTCCACTCATCTGTCGACTTTATTCTAAATGAGTTGGACGCATTGATTTAAAATTTTACGACATACCGATTGCTGTCACCCTAGTGCAGAAATAAGTAAGTATTTAACACGCTTTTATTAGCTTCGCCCATTTATTTGTTACAGTCTTTTGTAAGCGTGCTTTTTATTTTTTTAATTATATTTATTATTATTTATTATATTCAATTAGGCAATTCAAAAGAAAGGAAAACTGGACGGGTATGACATATATTTAAAAAAGCGGGGCTTAGTCTTTAATATATATAATTTTATTTTTTATTAACGCTATATTTATGTTTTATAAAAGAAATTTATTGTTTTAAGTTGAAACTTGCCGATTTTTATATGTTAGATATAAGATAAAATAAATCGCAATGAGATTACAATTATTTTAGAATAATTGTTTACTTATTCAAGAACATCTAAATATTTAAAAAAATAGTGAAAAGTAGCAACAAAAACAGGTCTACATATTTATTTCTCAAAGCAAAATAAGTGTTTTTCTTAACTGTCTGTAAATACTGATACGTAAATGTTTCAAGAATTGTTTTGTTTCACTCATTTCGACCTAAAACTATTATTTTTAGAAAATGGTTTCGTTTCGTTGAAAATAGATGAAATCAAAACAACACACAAAATCATTTTCACTCTAAATGTATTAGATTATTAACAAAATTGAAACTTAATCCCGAAACAAAAGCTGAATATAAAAACCGTCTAAGACAAGATAAGAATACTAAAAGAGACATTTCAATGGAAAGAGAAATTTATCAAAGGTTACGTGACTTACAAAGAGCTATGTAAATTAATGTTATAGACCTTTTCGTTTGAATTGGAACAGACTTGCCACTCGAGGCTAAAAGGATCGAAGCACTTGAAATCTCTGAGTTAGCTTATTATAAATTCGTATTTATATTTCGGGATGATGATAGTGAAATTAATTTAAATGATGCTTTCAGAGTAGAGATGGAAGACGCAATTGAATAAGACGTTTTGAGATCAAATCGCTTAGGAAATCAACAATATAAAGTTGAGCAGCTGTTGTAAGTGGAAATGACCGATTTATCACTCCGATAATCTCAAAGGAAATGTCTAAGGAAACCGTGGGATAGAAGTTTGATTTCAAAAGTAACCAAACATTTTATCTAAAACACTTATTGTTTGCGATATATCCTCATAAAATTATAATGAGATTTTCGTATCTAATTTTAATGAAAGATGGAGCAATTTTAGTTTTTATTACGAAATTATTATAAAAACAGCAGTTTAATATGCTAATTCTGGAAATGAAAGCCTTACAAAATGATATTTAGGTTAAAACGAAAAAGGGTAAGATAAAAGGTAAAACTTGGTTGGGTGGGAGGGGGTTAGAGAATGAATTTTCTTATTGCGGTACATTACAAACCGAAATATTCATTAAAAAAAAAGAAAACGTTTGAAAATAAGCGAAATCATTTCCCTTCAGCGAATCACCAATTTAAATGCACAGGGAAAGCGTTTTCTTTGTGTTTTTTTTTTCAGCTTAATCTGATTAAATGATCCGATGTAGATGAAATAATGAATAATGCTTTATGTTTTTAGACTTTCTATATTTTATATTTTACATTCAGAGTATTTGCATGTTCTTAATTTAATGCAGGGGTGACAGTTATCGTGATAACTGTGTAAGCCTAACACTGTCACGATGACTGTCATGCCTTTTACGTCCCCAAGCGTCCCCAAATTTTAATTTTGTATATAAAATTAATTAAGTTAAATAGTAAATGCATTCTTCGGATCGGATCAAGTTGTAATCAGGCACTAAAACAAAGATACAATACAAAAAATAGTAAGGACCTAATGACCTGTTTTCTTTATTTATTTATTTTCTGTGCGGAAATCTCCGGGATACCACCTATTGGTGGTTATGTCGGACTCGAACCGACCAAAACCCGCATGCCGTCTCAGGGGAACTCTAGCCGGGGAACCAGGTGTACCCCAGAAAGGAAATCCCTGGAACCCCGACGTACCTCGAGCCATCTACCTACGGCTTGTAGATGACCCCTTTTCTGTCCCAAAAGAGCGCGTGCTCCGTAACACGTTGCACTGCCATCCTGGCCTGCTTCTACTAAGATGACGGATAGCCTCACCTGTCACCCTCAGGCTTGCGAGGACCCTATGACCTGAAAAGTTTCCACTAACATTAGCAGAATCGACACGAAAATATTTTGTTCACGAACATATTGTTTTTTAACTTGCAAAATACTTCCTTGTAAGTGTAGTAGAAAGAAGAAGAAAAATCGAAAAGCGAGGGCAGGAAAACCAGGCCGGAATAAAATAAAGTCAAGATTTTCAATTTATTAAAAGCAAACACAATTTCGCAGGCCCCGGCTCAAGTACGAAAACAATAGTTACTTGCCTCGAAAGAATTATCTTTGGTATGTGATACAAGCGTATAGCGATTATCGTATAAAGCAATTCATAATTAACTTAAAAAAAATTGAATACAAGCTGTAAAGTTACTCAAATTTTAAAATTCATACTAATTTTATTAAATCTTTAAGTACTGTTCACAAATAAATTCGCTACCAAAATATCATAAAAGGTCTTCTGTTCAAAATTTCTTAACCTTTGAGTTTAAGCAAAACATTTACAACTAAGCTATACCACGTTAAACATAATACAAGAATTATTTTTGGTTGAATAGAGTCTAGAAGATTATGAAAATGAATATGTATGGACGGGTTTAGCGGCCAAATCTCGGATTCAATGATTACTTAAATTATAACTGTGGCTACAATTTGTATCAAAGGATCTTAATCCAAGACAATTATTTATAGCATATTACAATTAATTTAACCTTGAAGGAGGCCTATGTCTAGCAGTAAACGTCTTTTGGGTGAGATGATGATAATGATGATGTCAATTAATGTTGTTATACGAAAAATAAAAAGATAAATATTCATGACCTACTACAATAGGGATTTTTATTAGTCCCTAAAAGTATTTTAGTACACAAGTCAGGAGCTAGACTCAACTTATCTTCACTTTTCAATTACAGATTTGGCAGTGTTCCAAATGGACGAAGAAATACAATTCTGAGACATCCAAATAAATGCCTTAGAGTTCATGGTAGCTGCATCGATGTATTCTCTTTTATATTGTAGCCGTAATCAAGTCTAAGTAATGCTATCATCTGCTCTTTTACTCCCACCGAGACTTTACTAGAAGAAGTGCCAATTCGCGTAGTTTTATGTTTAAAATTGTGACTCTATTCGGGCACAATTACAAGCACAATGAGAATAAAACCTTTACTTTATTTTTCGTCGTGTTGACTATAAGTTAAGTTTCTTTTTTTGGCATTTTCTTTGGTTTCATATACGAAAATAAAAAAATCCAATAGACAGTAAGCATAACAAAGTATAAATTATATATGTATTAGTATAGTTTATGTTTAACTTTGGACATTGTAGTGTGGAACTTTTCGATAATGTCACACAAAATTATTTTCATAAGAAAAAATACTTCGTTTTCTTTTTACATAACGTTTATATTTTACATTAATTTTGCACTTAGTTGAACTAGATATTTAAATGAGTATAAGGAATCAAATCATAATAAAAACCTCATTTAATAGCAGTCACCGTTACAATAAATAATAATTAATAATATGAACAGTTTAACGTATTCATTTTAATTATTTCTGATTGAAATTCAGATACCAAACTATGATTGGCACTTTAATAGCTTTAGTACGGGATTAGGATAAAACCCGCTAATCCTTTAAGCCTTCAGCTCCAATAATATTTTTTACTTGCATGCGGCAACGCTAACAAGCGTCTGTTTGAACAGTACTGTATCATAATTTTGTATACCAAGCATTGATTTATTATTTTAAATTACACCACCGTGGGAGATAACTTCATTCCTTATTATATTATGTGAAAGTACAAATTTGGAATCATTATTGGAAATAAAGTGCTTCGTTAAGGAGTATATCGGTGGCTTACAAGATATGATATGTTTTTTTTTAATTTGGTCAATTATTTTTGGACGAAGTATTAAAATAATGAGAGGTTAAGTTGAAGGCCGTGACTGCAATGTGTTTGAGGTGATTTTTTTTGTGATTGCTTCATATAGTGGGTTATTTTAACCAAGCAGTTGATTTTGATGAAAAAAAATTTGAATGTGTAGTGTATACCAGACAGGTAAGTGGAATTTATAAGTTTTTCGAACACTGTGAAGTTTGCTTAAGTGTTGTTCTGAAAATTTGCCGTAGCAAAGTTTGACCTACCTAATTCATATTACCTGTAATTTTTTTAAGAATATCCAATAAAATGACACAAGGATGAGGTTTTAAGAATACGGCATCCCCATTCCACATGTGATCGTCATAAGAAGCGACTAAAAGACACACTACACAGGAAACCTTGAAACAAACTCTATACCAACTCGTCTGGTCAGCTAAGTATCGTAAGCCAAAACCTCCTTACTGTGTGCTACGTCCAGCAGTGGACTATCAAAACCAGTTAATGATGACGGTGATAAAAATTTTCAAAAGGGACACCTTCGTTCAACAGTGGACGGTGATTGGTTCAGTGTGTTATATAAGATTTTTTAATATTACCCCAGTTCGAGTACCCTTGTAACTCAGACGTACATTCTCTTGTTTAATCATTGGCTTAATTTAGAAATATATCAAATACTATTAAACTTATGAGTTAGTACGGTCCCACTAGTCAGTTAGATACTCTACTCAACTCTCAGATTGCTCAGTATCCGGATGTTGACGTGTTCTACATCAAATTTCTGCTTTTTTTAATCAAATAAATCAAAAATTACTGTCTGTCTGGTGATGGATTAAGAATACATAGTGTTTCCACCCCTATTCATCCCGTGGGTGTCGTAAAAGGCGAGTAAAGGAACAAAATATGCAAGACAACATCATTACAAAGAGAAGGAAAACTTGAAACAAACTCTATTCCAACCCGTCTGGCCAGCGTGGTATAGTAGGCCAAAACCTCCTTGCTAAGGAGAGGCCTACGTCCAGCAGTGGACCGTAAAAGGCTGTTGATTGATTGACATCAAATTTAATACTTTTTTCCTAAGTGGAAGGTTTTAATATACCTATTACATATAGGTATTTATTACTATTGTATTATAACGTTGTAATGGCTTGCTGTACGTGTTGACCAAAATGCAAGTCCTAAATAAATAAGTTAGGTTTAAGTCCCAACAATATTTATGCTGTGTTTAGACTTTCGTGACTATTACACATATAGTTGTTGTACAGGACTTAGTAGCGAATAAGTCCCGCTGTTCAACATAATAATTGTGCTTAAATGAAATCTGGTGTAGAATATTCTAATTTCTATATAGGAATCATAAATCAAATGTAATACGTACCGTTGAGCCCTGTGCTGACTTGGCACTGATACTTTGCATCATCATCCAACGTCACGTCCCTGATATCCAGTGAGTAATCACCTGGAAGGAAAGCGTCAATGAATACAAAATGATATATTTATTTTAAAATCTCAGCATCATTTGTGCTGAAGAAGCTGAAGTTAGGCAGATGAAAATACAAATAATTCGTAGTTATAAAAATGTACAGACTTTCGAATATGTGTTTTTATAAATAAATAAATAACCTAATCTTTTTTATTTTAAGTGCTTGCCAAAGTGACTCTACTCTGCCTAATG
Source organism: Hypercompe scribonia (assembly GCA_949316085.1). NCBI lineage: Eukaryota > Metazoa > Arthropoda > Insecta > Lepidoptera > Erebidae > Hypercompe > Hypercompe scribonia. The sequence goes on along the minus strand of OX438992.1, from coordinate 6,467,588 downwards.
AAAGCATGAATAGAATCCAAGAGTTGTGGTCACCATATTCATTGCGAATGCACAAGACGAGACGCACAACTCTAGTATTAAACTAAGCAGAATTTGTAAAATTGCTTTTGTATTTTTTTTTACAAATGCATTATATAGTTAGAAAAGACCCAAACCACAAAATAAATATTTGTACATCATACGAGTATTCAGTCTGACCCGGGAATTGAACCCGAAACTTTAACACAGCAGCCTCATAGGCTGTCATTGTACCAATATAAGGAAGTGTAATTTGTGGCTATCCATCTAGTTTTTAGTGTTCAATATGAGTACCGCTCACAAAAACTCTTAAGATTCGTTTAGCTAGAACAAAAATAGATCATTAGGTCGACTGTGTGTTGTAATGCTTAAAAAGGAACACTGTTTGTTAAATGAAAATACATTGCATTTCTAACAGATAGCTACTGTCTGTAAATAGCATTCCTATGCTCAATATAGAGAGAAGCGTTAAACTTAATGCGCTCTCTAAAATCCGCCTAGAACTTTCTCTATTCTAAAACTATTTTAATAATAGATTTAATTTATCCCTTGATATTTTAACTTCAAATGGATTATGTATATATTTTGATTTAATGCTTTTTTTCTATAGCAAGACAACTCTTGTATTAGAAATATGTATTTTTTTTTATATCGAAACCTACCAAAGTGACTCTATTCTGCCTGATGAAAAGCATGTATAGAATCCAAGAACGGTGGTCGCCGTACACACTGCGAATGAAGACAGTGCAGTATGGCGACCCACGCTGTGGCGGCCTAGTGAGATGCTTTTTCACGCCCCGCTTAAAGGACTCGGGATCGTAGTGGGAGGGAAATACGTGCGCTGGTTTGCACAGGAAGGAAGACCGGTTTGGTTGGTTTGCACCGTTTGGTTCAGGAGCGTATGTCTACCATTCTGAAATGGTGACTTCTAAGGCCAGCACGAGTTGTCAAATTGTCTGATTTTGTACACGTCATGAAACGAACACAAAAAACACTTAGGTTCAGAACAAGAGTTTGTAGATCACACAAAATTTTGTCCCATGTGGGATTTAATTTCATAACGCTCAGAGAAGTAGCAAGCGGTTTTAACTACTAAACCATCCGTGTAGTATCTAAATTACTTTAAAATTTTAAATTCTATTTATTGAATATATTCAGCAGTGGATTAATAAAAGCTGATGATGATGACGATGATGAAAGTCAATTTAAGTTTATTTCTTTATTTTCCAAAAGCTTTAACAAATGGATTATTTATAGACATGCGTCGGAAAATTCCCCCGCCTCCCCTCGTACTGTTAGCATTCCCAGAAGGCTAGCCTTCGTTGAAATGGCAAGTTGAATGATAATGCTAATTCTGTTCGCTAGAAAAAGGCTCGCGTTCTAGTAATAAAAAATATAGAAGCTCGCCTACTAGTGATGTGATGAGAAATGATTAAATATACACTGAGTAATATAATATTTAATCATGAGTTTATTACTAAATCCTTTTCCAAGTTCGAGAAACTTCAGCTTTACAATTTGAGAAACCGGTATTATATTAAGATTTTATTAAGTAATAAAAATAATATTTATAAACATCTCACACACGGCCACCTCATCCCAAACAGAGCCTGAACTGTGGTACCTAGACTGCTGACAAACGTACTTACATATTTCTAAATACATAGATATTGTAGATAAATTACACACGGACACAGAACAAATGACCTTGTTCATTACACAAAAAAAATCTCCTGGGTGGAAATCGAACCCGTGGGTTCGTCGTGACCTCTGCCGTAGCAGTCTCAGCACTAACCACTAGACCAGCAGGCGAATCATAAACAGTATAAATGTGAAAATCTGTCTATTTTGCTTTTACAATTAACCCACTAAGCGATTTTAATTAAATTTAGCAATTTGATATATGAGAAAGGATATAGGCTACTTTCCACCACGACAACCCGTGAACTACGAGCAACAGTTAATTTTAAATAAGTGAAAATAAATTATGGTAGAAACACTTAAACAGTTCAAATATAGAGCATTCAAACCACCTTTTAAATGGTTAGTTTAATAATAAAAAAAACTTAATTTTCTTTTGGCATATTAATTAACACTCATCAAATCAACCTATTGCCGTCCACCGCTGAACGAAAGTCTCCCACAAGGAACGCCAACCATCCCGGTCTTGTTCAATTCGCATCCATCCGCTGCCAGTCACCTTCTTCAAGTCATCGGTCCTTCGCGCCGCAGGACGCCCTGCACCACGTTTGCCCAATCGCGGTCTCCACTCTAGCACACTTCGACTCCAGCGACCATCGGTTCGTCTGGAGACATGGCCGGCCTACTTCCACTTCAGCTTACTGATTCTCCATGCGATGTCAGTTACTCCCGTTCTCTATCAAATAACCACGTTACGAATTTTATCAGCTAGAGAAACACCCAGTATCGAACGCTCTATCGCACGCTGAGCTACTTTAAACTTGTGGACCAGTCCAATGGTGAGTGTCCACGTCTCGGCTCCGTATGTCATTACGGATAGGGTAAATTTACACTATCTTTCAATTTAAATTACTACCGTACTACTTATAAATAATAATATGCTCAAAGAGCAAATGTGTGGCATAAGTAATTGTTAAACTATGAAACCCCAATTGTGTAATATTATTTATGACATGCCTTAGGTAGCAAGTTCGCAATACAAAGATAAATTGCACCTTATAAGCTTAACACTGACAATGGAGTAATTATGTTCATTTGAAGATGTTTCATACAAAAATGACCCTAGAGAACATAAGTCAAGTTAGTTTAAGCACATACTTGTAGTAAATACTGAGCGACAGAATGAATTATTTCAGGGACACGTTTGTGAAAGAGAATACATTTTTGATGAATATGGATTTTGTACACAAGAGAAATGTTAGATCTACTATGATATACTGAGTTGCTTACTTTAAGACATCTCTCCAGAGAGTGTCCGGTAAATCGTAATGATAAGGAACTGTTTTTTATAGAACATATTAAAAAATAAGATATGTTAGATACCAGTAATTAAACAAGGAAAAAAACCTATTGGATACAATCCGAATAATAATTAATAACACCTTAATATGTCTCGGAGAGTACGTTAAGCCGTTGTCCTGGTTGCCATTCAAACATCTTCGACAATCGTCAGGACAAAGCGCCTGAACAATCATGTGATCATTACCTCAGTTTTTTTTTCATAGGTTTGATTAATTTTGATAAAACTCGTCTAGCCTATGTAATTAGAAGTTTAGGCGCTACGATGAATATACAAACATACATAGACTGCCAGCACTATTACTCTTCCTTCGAGTTTCGTCGTAGTCGCATTAAAAAGGTGTATGTAAATAAGAAGATCTAGAAAACTCCTTCAAAACAGTTAAAGAAAACGAAATTACAGCTAAGTTTAAGGCAAAAGCGTGTTAATACCAAGTACCGTAATAAAAGCGAGTTATAACTGTTCCTTATAAGACATGTTTACTAGCGAAAAAAGGCTGCCTGAAGATAATGTCCACATTAATTAGAGACCAAGAAACTAAGGGTGTATTCAGGTTGAACAAAAAGTATACAGTAAATACTTCAACCTCCTAATTTTTTATGTTTGAACCACAACCAGTTATTGTCCTAAAAAGGGTGTTATGAATCAAAAACACATTAATGTGTCTCATTTATGTACGGTGTACTTAAACAATAAAAGGCCAAAAAGCAGTAAAGAAATTTCACATTTATCGACTGCACGGTTGGCCTAGTGGTTTAAGCGGTCGCCACGCCGCTCTCTACTACGCTGAGTGTTGTGGGTTCAAATCCCACACGTGATAACTCTTTGTGTGATCCACAAACTGTTGTTCTGTGTCAGGGTGTTCTTTGTGTCCGTTTCTTTTATGTTTGTAAAGTCCCCCGTGACACAGGATTTATTTCTTATGCGGATGTCGTCTTTAAAAAATAATAATAATAGTAAATTAAACAAAAATATACAAGCAATTATTTGACGGAGAAAAACGACTCTCGAATTCGGTTTAAGATCGCCCGATCGTCTTAGCCGATATAATAATTTAAATCAATTTTTAAGGTTCTCTTTTTGCTCATCATCCATTATTACATGTTATGATAACGGATTAAGATATTCAGAGTGTGATGACCTCAATTCATCTCAGGGGTATAAGAAACGACTAAAGGAACTATCTACCCAGGATAATCCAAAAAGAAGAAAAACTTGAACAAACTCTAAATCAACTCGTCTGGCCAGTATGATATATAGTAAACCAAAAACAGTGCCAAGAGAGGCTTATGGTCATCAGTAGACTGTAAAAAGCTGTTGATGATAAATTATAATTCTATTAATTTTAATTAATTAAACATCGCAGTAAGATAAAAATTGGAAAGTTAAAATGTGGAATTTTACGGAGCTTATAAAACCATTTTATAAGTCGATGAACCCAGACATAGATAGACACTAGTATTGAGATACATTCACCTGAATTGAGAGCTTATATCCACTCTTATGATTGTTAATTAGTCCGACTTAAAGCACTGTGGCAACTTTCACATACAGCGCCAACAAAAATACATACTATAGCACCATCTAACGAGGACACGATGAACTACCGAGTAATGAACTACAGAGCAATTACTAATCCTGAATCGCGATATAGAAATTCACGCAGCGATTAGCATATGCACAACATCCCAATATCAACCGTTGGGTCGCGGCCCGCCAGATATGATCGCCTCGCCTGGTCGGAAGATCCACCTTTGTGTTAGAGTTACATGATACCCGTTCCCTCCACAGCACCATATAAAGTTAAAATCTTCCGCAAATTGTTTGTCAAAAGAGTAGCAAACTCTGAAGTCTGAACGACTAAGTGGGTGTTAAACTGAATGATTAAAAATCTAAATATGTATGTTTATTTACTAATGAAGTATCACATCATGGAATATCACGTAAAGTCTAAAGTTTATTTTCTCTCATACTCGTAAAAATAAGATGGTATTCCATAGTTTTACTTTTTAATTATGTTATAATTAAATTAAAGACGGTTTCTTTTTTGTTCACTAAGAGTTTTAATGATATTATATTTTAGTTAAAAACAAATTTAGTATCGTTATTTTAAGCGAAATTTACATGATTTTTTATTTATATTTTTTTACGATTAGTATACTCATAGAATACTTAAAAAGAATTGGCTTCTTATTGGAATTCCAATTCTATTGACTTCATTCTATTATGGCAAAGAGACCAGCGAACAACGCCGAAAATATGCACACGTCTGTGCGTAAACACAGGTGCACTCTCTCTTCCCTCACTCTTACAATCCGGTGTTATCGGACACGACCGGGCAGAAATGAGGCACAAGAGTTAGGACTCCAACTTTCAAACTCCGGATAAAAACAATTAATGATTTTATCTTTGGTACAGAAAATCTCAATAACACTTTTTGACTAAACCCTTGAATCGAACCCGAGACCCCTTGATTGGTAGCCCCACACAATTACCGCTAGACTACATTTATAATTTAATATTTTTTATACCTTACATTACTATTATATATTACATAATTTAAGACACCAACTATTGCCATTGCGAAGCCTTTGCTATTATCAACCATCGCACTGGGAATTAAAGATAGAAAAATTGACAGTCTATTGAAAGGAACAGATAGTTGAGAACGGTTGTCAATACAAAGAAAGGGATGTTGCTTGTGTGTATAGATAAGTTAACAAAGTGAACAATAGGTTAAAGGTCAGGATCGAATGGTTGTAATTTGAACTGCCTTTTGTCGGGCACAACCCTCTGACAAATTATCCCACTATCTATTGTTTAGAATCATTTTTAATCTTAGACTTATCATTTACACGATTGGCTATTATTTAATATCAAGTTTCAACAGCCTTTTCTTTCTTATAATAAATATTGGAACTTGAAAATCATCGCCAATATTCTTATTATGAGGAACTGTCCTGCATAAGATGGTTTTTTTTTTATTTTAAGGACCAAAAGTAACTCTACTGAGCCTGATAAAAAGCATCCATAGATTCCAAGAGTTTAAGTCACCATATTGATTGTGAATAAAGATAATACAGTGTAGTGACTCACACTATGATGGCCTAGTGAGATGCTTTTTCACGCCGTGATTTGGAAGTAAAAGGCATAATAGTCATCGTGGCAGTGTAAGACTCACAAACTTATCACGAAAACTGTTTATCAGAAGGAATCAAATTAGTATATATGCATTTCTAGCGTAACTCGATAGCTAAATAAAGCAAAGTAGGTATTAGTAAGTTTTCTAACGTCTACCAAAGTTGGAAAATTTATCGAAGTCTGAGAGTAAACTCTTACGAATGTCAGTGGTCAGCCAAAAGTTATAAGGTCAATAGTTATCCAACTCGATTTGCACGTTAACATTATCTATACATATAAATAAAATTGGAGAGTCTGTTTGTAATATTGAAATAACCGCTTTTTACTACATGCATATGAATATACATACGATACGTATACCAAAATAACATTTTATACAATTTTTGTTAGATGTCAATCTGCAATCCCTCCCAAGGGACGAAGAATATCTGAAGATTAGTCAAGATAATAAATTTCCGAAGTGAATAATTTGGATTATCTTTGAAGTTAGAAACTACAAGCACATTGAAAGATATATAATTGTGCACCTGATTCTTTCTAATTTAAATCTTATCTATGGTTAAATATCTTTAAAAGTAAATTAACTAGTTTGGGTTTTTGAACACATCCGTAGTCTGGTCGACTTTGTACACTTGAAAGGCCATTTCCTTGTGAATCAGAATATTATAAACACATTTATACATCTGTCAGCATTTTAAACATCCGTCTAATCTATCCATAAATGCTTGTAATTATAATCAACTGTAAAAATGACGTGGGGGTTATAACTTAAGTCTTAGGGGTTTAACCCTCACACAACTCACACACAGACATCTCACTCTCATCTCACAAGGATCAGAAATCCTTATACTTATATATTTCTAAATAGATACATATTATATGTAAATTATACCCAGACACTGAACAAATACTCGTGTTCGACACATAAAGATTTGTTCTGGGTGGGACTTGAACCCCCGACTTCCGGCTCGGGAGTCAGGATCACTATCTACTAGACCAACAGGTCTAGAATAAAATAGTTAATCAGCCTGATTAATAAAACTTGTGTGATTCGTATTTAATAGTTTTGAACCTTTTTTTTTACACAGGGAATGCTTTTCGCGCCATACTGGTCATGGACGAAGGGCGTGCGTGGTACTCCCGGAAAACCGGTCTACCCACTAAACCTCGCGGCGGCCTACCGCGACAGTCGGGAGGAGCTCCAGAAACACATTAGTGGCTTCTAGAGTCCTCCCTGCCGTACCTCACTTTCTGAATAGCGATGGCCATATTTTGTGCCACTACTGATACAGAGCAGGTAATAAATTATCTTAAAATATAAGTAATCGTAAGTTTATAATTACCTTCTTCATCACTTCCAATCATCTTATATCTGTCGTAGCCACTAAGATCTCTATGTAGGCCGAGGCCGAAGTCATCCTTCGTCCACTGTAATTGCCCCGCTTTGTTCTCCACTCGACATGGTAACGTTACTCTGGAGCCGACTACTGCCGTCTGTAAACAGAATAATATATGTATAATTTATTTCTAAAATGTATGTCTGTTGGTCTCGTAGTTAGATAACCTGACTGCCAAGTCAAAGATCTTAGGTTTAATTTCCATGAAATACAAATAATTGCATGAAGAATCCGATGTTTGTTCTGTATTTTGTATTCTGGGTCTATATAATTTGTCTCTGTGAACTTTGTCTCACCTACATTTTATAGTACATCTACTGGGGGACAGCCCTGTCTCCATCGTGCATCAATGTTATTTATATATCGTATTCGTCGTAGGCAATATTTCACTAAGATTGACTAAAAAGATATTAAAAAGTATGTTTTGAATAACAACATAAGCTCTTAGTTTATTATTATCTTTGGTTAGTGAAATACGATAGTTCTATTTTCAAATTTGTTTAACGTTGACTTTTTAGTAGTTTTGTCTGTTTAAAAAAAAAATCAGCCTCATTTCTTTTCATTCATTTAAAAAAAGTAAGTGTTCCATTTTTCATATTTTGGCTGCGGCACACTCAAATGAAAACATCGCAACATAACAAATAAATACATGTTCGTAATTCGAATATAAGTTTTAATAATCATTCTCCTACTGTGAGATTCGCTTGGAATTGAAATTAAATCATTAACGAATTTGACATTCTACTGATATTATCAGAAGCCAATAAAAAAACTATAGTCCTTAAAAATATAGCTTGATCTCCGTGACAGCTGTCACTAGTGTCATTTTAGATCTTACAAAATAAATTTTAGGTGTACATTTTAATATTTATAATATATTGCACTTAATTTGTGATAAAACTGGTACGTATAACAATCAAAGACAATATATGAGTGATACAAATTAAAAACCCTTGTCCAGAGTTACTTCATCGGTTTTGTAGCTATCTGGCACACAGATCAAGCAACATTGTAAGGACTGTACATCGTATATTACTGTTTACTATATTTTTGACCAACAATAATTAGTAGTAGTTACGATTTTTTGTGTAAAGAGAGGTTATTTTAGTAATTTGACGATAATGATACCAATTTCGGCAAAAGTATGTTAGGCTAAAATCACCAACGATTAGGCCTAACTTAAATAAAATTGTTACCGGTTTCATCAAAGCAAACCAACCTTAAATTATCTAATTAAATACGTATTGAAACATTATACATTAGGTAATAAAGTAAACAAATAAACTAAATATGGCCGAAGTACCCGCAACCCCCGTTTGTGTTTTAGGTTGAATAACACTTTGTGGGTGGTCTGACATTTTGGCTTAAAATAGATTCATAAGTGAATAACTAGTAAAATATACGATTGTATTTGTGTTATGATAAAAAATATATTATGTTATAATTAAATATGTATTTTAATAGAATTTACAATTTGTCCTAATTTCAGTAGATGTTAAAAGATTTTTTTAATTATAAAATACAATGTGTATGCGGCGGTAAAAATTTTCCATTTACATACTATGAACGTATTTTTCCGTTAATTTATTTTAGTTAGATTGTCTAGTCTTCTCCGAGAAACCGATTCTTTAACAGATTATTTTAATTCAGAACCACTGTCTGTTTACATCAAACTAAAACAAGTCAGTATGTATTACGACCTGCTATTAGTTGGTTGATTTAGATAAAGTGCTATACTCGAATTACTTAATAACAACAGTTCCCAAATCCCTTCTATTCCATGCGCAGAGCGGCACACCGTGTGGTTTTAGTCGGTGCGATTCCGACACACCACCCACCGCAAACCTCGGTGGGGGTTTCCACACATTAAAAAAAAGATAAAGTGCTATACATGTGTGTGAGAACTGACTCCATAGAGACTGGTTTTATGTGCGACTTTAATGATATCGCATACTTAGAATACCTCTGAAGTAATGTACACCATCTATTAGAGTTAGCTACATATTTACATCTAGCCAAGTCGGAAGCATGAGTGATATATCACTGTTCTTTCATAGGTTTCATATGTTAGTGGCGGTTCTTTGATGAGTAGAGTACATAAACAAATAAACTAACTTTGCATTTTGTTAAGCTGTTTTGCTCAAGAGAAAAATTGTTAAATTGGTTTCACGTCTTTGGATAAATCCCTATACATTACTTGTATTTTGCTACGGTATCTCAAGTACTTGATGTCTACAGTAAAAATGATGTACAAAATTCTAGGTCTATATTAGACGGAAAACGATTAATGGAGATAAATTTGCTTCCAGTCGTTTGAAAGGCAATTTTTTTTTAAGACAACTACACTAGAAATGTTTTTGTGCCGTAGTGGACTTTACAAACATAAATGAAACGGACACAAGGAATACCTAAACTCAAAATTTGTGGATAACACAAAGTGGTGTTCCATGTGAATTTGAATCTGCAATACTCAACGCAGCAAAAAAACTACAAGGTGATCGCTTAAACCGCTAGGGAATCCTTGCAGTCAAATAATTTAACACCTGATTTATTACAATATTAAACACGTTACATACGCGTTCCAACTATAAATAGCTACACATAGCTTTAATGAGTCTACAATTAAATACAGAGTAGACGCTTGTATATAGTTTTCGTAGTAACAAGTACTTTAGTGTGAGAACCTAATGAACAAGATGCTTCGCTATGTCTTACGATTGTTTGTGAAACACTGAAAGCGAAGCAATTATGTACGGACTTAGGAACTTGTCGGTTAGTAAGCCATCAGTCAATAGTAGTGATTAGGACAACATACTACCTCGATAAATTATTGTAGCAATATATACTACGGGATCCATGTTCGGTAGCAGACAAATTAAGATTTGATTTGATTGATTTAGTGACAAGTTCTGTAGTACGTGTAGTGGGTAATTCTCGTTAGATACGTAGCGCTACGTGTGTGGAATGTAATGAAATTGAGACAGAATTGATGGAATTATATTACAACGTTGATTGTAATTTGGAATTATATTTAATTGTTACATTTTCAAATTTACTTAGATCGAATTCACTAAATACTAAATTTGCACAATTTACACTCATATCACATCACACATCAACAGCTTTTATTACTCCATTACTAGATATAAGCCTCTCCTTCGGAAGGCAGTTTTGACCTACTATACTACGTTGACCAGACGGGTTGGTAGCAGTGCCCGGGTCTCTCCTATCTCTAGCGCAGAGTGGCATACCGTGTGGTTTTAGTCGGTCCGATTTCAACACACGACCACGCTGCAAACCCCGGTGGAGTGACGGCTGAAGGGGGCTTACACATTTTAAAAAAAGGGGTTTGCTGAAATTTTCCTTCGTTTTGTAGTTTGTTCACTTTGTCGCCTATTACAACACTCGAGGGATGAATAGGGGTGGTGACACCCTGTATTTTTGTAATTTGCGCTAAATTGTGTGAATTTAGTAATATTGAATGATTATTACGTATTGAATTATTTCTTAATATTTTTGTTAAGCACATATTTCATAATAACGTTAATTGAAATGGCCAAACCTTAAAAGAAATTCAACAAAAATTAAAATGCCAAAATGATATTTCAGTAAATTTTGAATACCAATGTAATTTGTTTTTTTTTTTTAATTTCTTAGATAGAATTGATGAGCAGAAATTTAATACTGAGCCTAAAGTGGAAAATTGAGAAAAAATGTAATAGAAAAATGTAATAAGTACTTAAAACTCACCTAGTTCTTATTTCAAGGACGATAATTGTCACATTTAAGGAAAAAAATCTGAATTTTTTACCGATAGAACCTTTTATTTCCTTCCCTTTCTACAAATTTTAATATAGCACACAGTACGTCACATTTATATATTTATTCATTAAAAATAAATATTAACATGGTTAGCACCGTTACCTCAGTATATCTATTTTGTGATTCCGAAACAAAACTAAGAAGGCAAACAGAACTAAAAAAAAATAAAGTTAAAAATACAAGTTACCTGATCTTGTGGCTCCATCGCGAACTTTTGCTCCTGATAACCAGCGCACACACCTAACACACTGAACAACACTATACAACAACTGAACACACACACATTTTGAGTCCGCAACAACAAGAACAGTGACGAAACGCCCCTACTAGTCAGTCTTATCGTACACCTATAGTTCACCATCGTTACTTCTGTACTGCTACAGACAATATCCGTCTACCAACATAACAAGGAAATCCGGGGTTTATTTTAAGGCATTTACATTTTAACGGAAGTTCAACTTCCCCTATTCGAACGTTCTATTTTCAAAACGCACAGTTTTGTACTGAATGCCATAGTTTTATTTTTAGATGCTTTTTAGAGGTATGATTTATTAGTGTTTCGGGTTTTAAAAGCAGCCGACGATGTGTCGTATCTGAAACAAAAGAAAAAATAGATAAGTAAGTGGACAATAATGTCGGTCGCTGAGGTTGCGTGCTGATTGACATAAAAGGGACTTGAATAGTTTATTAAAAATACCTGTATTTTTATTTCTTTTTATTTAGAGCCTGCCAAAGTGATTCTACTCTGCCTGATGGCAAGCATGAATAGAATCCTTGTGATTGCAGACGATGCGGTATGGTTACCCATACTATGGCTGTCTAGCGAGATGCTTTTTAGGGCAGTGTCAATTTCAGTTTTAAGTTTTTATGTACTGAAAGTGCTTTTCCGTTTCAAATCCGTTTATCAGTTCATGTAAATTATGTATTCAAAAATAATTAAATGTTTTCTTGATATTTGTCATGACAAAAACAACTAAACGTGCACTAGTAATTTTAACGGCTGAAATTAGGAGATATAATGAATCATGATGATGAAACTGTTTTCAGCAACTTTATTTATTTGATTAATTTAAAAATGTTTAAAACCCGCGTCTCGGCAGACGATATGTAAAAGAGACCACGTCTCAGCAGACGATATATAAAGGAGATCGCGTCTTGGCAAATGTTGTTTAAAATACCCAAAGGCTACGTGATAAGATGATTTGTGCAAGATGGCTTCCAAGATTTGAATGCGAGAAGCCCGAAATCGTATAGAAAGGCGTGCAATGACTGTAATAGACTAATGATGATATATAAAAAAATATCAATAGAAATAATGTTACTCATACTCTTACTAAGTTTATATTTTCAACTGAACTCATGTAATGCTTATTTTAACTACTTTATACCAGTTATACCTTTAAAAGTGTTTAAGTTTAAGTGTTTAAGTGTTTTAAAACATTTACAAAAATATTAAGGACGACCGATTGTCTATTTGACATGAAAAACCACAAATCAATAAAAAAATAAATTCACTTATGTATGTATGTATATGATTAATTTATTTCCCAAGTTAGTAATTATAGTGAGAAGTCTTCTTATCAAATAATACGTTACATTATATAAATCCAATGCTGAATTAGGTATAATCAACGATGGGGTCTATATAATTATTCATATATTGTTCGAGTACTATACTATTTTTACTCAACCATGTATGTACGAGTATATTAATAATAATAAAACATAACCTCACATATCTGACACTCGGCTGTCTTATTCCAATGTAGACAGAATCTGTGCTATGGTAACCAGATTGCTGATAAACACACTTAAATGCTTCTAATACACACATATTTAAAGATAAATTACACCCAGATGCAGAACAATTAATCGTGCTCATCATATAAATATTTAATCTAAGTGGACATCGAAATCAAGACCTAGGGCTTAGCAGTCAGAGCTACTAAGCACTAGACCAACAGGCAGGTATTTATGAATCCATTTTTAAGGAGTTTATAGATAAATATCGGCCCTGTGCTTCCTACCATGTATCGTGGGACAGCAATAATTCTTCGTTGTGACTCACCCACGATTTGCATTGGTAACATTAAAATAAACTCACATGCAAATTGGGTCAGAAATTATACTTACATAGCTCAGTATTAATCATAAAATTTTATTAGGTACAATAAAGAATACAATAAATTGAAAACAAAGTTCCCTTGTTTAGGTCGTCACGTACAAAATGTGAAAGTTTTGACAGCCGCATAGCAGTGACAAAGGAAAGCACAGCTTAAACAATGAATTGCAAAGAAAACAAACTTCTGAACAAGTTGCTGCCTACAATGATATAGTTCATGGAATTGCTTTCGCCTGAATCTTATTGTACCCAGGCTTGTGATAAAACAGTTTATTTTAAACAGAAAGCTGGAGCTTTAGAACAGAGGAATTCGCAGTATTATTTCTTATTACTTTATGACCTTTTTTTATTTTAGATGCTGGCAAAGTGACTCTACTCGTCGCGAATGCAGACAATGTAGTATAGTGATCCACACTATGGCGGCGTAGTGAGATACCTTTTCACACCCTGCTTGGTGATGTAAAAGGCATGACAGTCAGCGTGGTAAAATTAGCCAAAATCTAAGTAGTGACCTATGTCCAGTAGCGAACTATTAAAGGGTGTTCTTATATTCTTCTCTTACTTTTAAAAGACAACTACCGCACTAGAAATATAATTATTGTGTGTCACAGGAACCTTTATAAACATTTATGAAACGAAATAAAGAACAGTCAGACTTATAACAACAATTTATGCGTTACACAAAGCATTGTCGCATGTGAATATTAAACCTTCAACACTTCACGCAGTAGGAAGTGACGAGGTGACAACTTAAACTAATACGCCATCCGTGTAGTCAACACTATGTGTTACGTAAAAGTCTTATAATTTATAACCCCCACATGTGTTAATAAAACCAATGGCTTAAAATCTCGAAATATTTGTTAAATTAATTACAATAAACAAGTGTGGGTCACCATACTGAATTCTCTGCATTCACAATGAGTATGACGACCACCACTCTTGGATTCTATGCATGCTTTCCATCCGACAGCGTAGAGTCACTGTTGTAGACCCAGAAATAAAAGATAAGAGACTTTATGGTGGATTTTTTTATTTTCCACGTGAGGTGAGGCTATTACCCTCTAACAAGCACGTGCCAACTTCCCGGTGCTGGGGTGAAATGATATCTTTCACACCAAATTAGAAAGGGAGAGTAAAAAATTCAAAAAAGATTTATCGTCGTGTATGACATGAACTACTTAAAGCGTGTAATTATTTATATTTGACTTGATTTTTAGTATCAATGCTATCTGAAACGATCAAAAAAGGCTGCCTTGCCAAGACTAACATTAGTGGAAATCCCAAAGAACTTTGAACTTTATAAGAGTCAAGTTTAGTCAATTATATTATATAATACTAGCTTTTGCGAGCGGCTTCGTCCGCTTTAATGTCGGTTATCATGGTAAATAGTAGCCTATTTATTATTGTAATGTATAAACTATAGTACCGTAAAATTTCATCTAAATCCGTTCAGTAGTTTTTGCGTGAAAGAGTAACAAACATCCATACAAACTTTCGCACTTGTCATATTAGCAGGATATCATTTATTTTATATTTATAGACTTACATTCGGCTCATTGATAATTCAATATTCTAAAGTTATGATGTTTAATTCCAAATGCCTGTTTTAAGTAAATTAATCTCAATAACAAAGATAAAAAGATATCAGAATTGTTTTTATTTGGTACTAAAATTAGATCCATCTGCCGCATTCCAAGAGTTATATAAAGAGACATTCTTTTGTTTAATTAATATTGAATAGTGGCGCCACCTCTATTGTCGTGGTCTATTAATATCATATACCAAACGAGTGGTTCTAAATTCGAAGTTATTTCTGAATTCTCAGACGAATGAATAGTCCAGGAATGAATCATTGCATGAATGAGAATCGGATTGAATGAATAACAGAGTACATGTTTTGATATCCGGCAAATTGAGTGAACTGATCCGGCGCAGACTATAAAAATATGCACTTTTATTTGGGTTTTATTAAATGTTTATCGTTTCCTCTTATTTCTTATATGAAATGTTTGATGCGACCGAACATACGAGCTGCTGTCGTGACGACGCGTCATCACATCATATGCAATGTACAAAGTTATTCTTAATCTGAAGACGGCTTGTTTAGAAGCACTAACAAAATCGAATACACCAGTTATTGAATTGTTATATTTTATTCAAATATCGATTAAAATCTATTGAAACATGACACTATTTAATACGTAAGAAACGGTGGTCAAAATATCATAAATTTTTGATACCTACCCGTGCGCACGCAACGAGAGGTCATCGGCTTATTGGGGTACAATATTTTCACTAGGACAACGATGCAACTGCTGCTAGCTTAGTGAAGTTTAATATTTGTGTTTTGTTTTTGTTTTATTTATTGTTCTATAATAATATGTTGAGGGTATTTCAGCTTTAATATTAAGTAAAAATAACTAGGTATACGACGGTGTAGTGACGCGCCGCCATGCGTAACAGCAACATGCTAATACTGTTTGTCAAAGTGACTTTATACTAGTTATTTCTTGAAATCAATTTCGATGTTTCTTATTTCCCCAACGTTTTGAAACGATTGTCAGTTTTTGTTATCCAAGCGTGAGCTGCATTACAAGCAACAAATACATACATATGAAAAAAAATATGGATAGTGTGAAGTGCTCTAACGAAGATAGGTAATTCATCACACTAAAATTTCTTCTATCATCTTCATCTTCATTATTTTATAAAATTATAACGCTATTAGTACTCTCCAAAGGTACGCCGAGATTTCGAGAACATTTTTCATGAACATACCCAATGAGGTCATTCAACCCACTAATAATAATCGTAACTAATCGATGAGAATTGGAACTCGAGAACCAGTAGTAATAACGCACAACGCACATTCATTATACCTACCAGGTGATTAGGGCTAATATTTCAAGTTCAAAATGTAAGTTTATCAGTTTTAAATGGTGTAATGACCATTATAGTAGGCTGGTGGTCACTATACTCTGCTAGTGTTGACCCTGCTTATGATAAAAATTAAATTTAAAATATAATAATAACTACGTGTTAGCCCTTATAGGTTAAATTAGTAAAATTTTTATTCAGGTATTCTTGTCGCGTCTTACAGGGTACGGGGATGAGTACCCTCTTGGCCTTATCCCCCATAGATTTATAATAGTCTGTATGCTGCTTATTTCAGTATAAAAAATTTAGTAGGTGTCTGTTTAATTTTTATTGTGTAAATTCCTTTGTAAAATTGTTATTGTTTCATATTTATTAATACAATGTTTAGTTTAGGATTACACACAGCTAGGAGCTCTCTACAAGCTGTCGATACTGTTAAAAATATTTGATAGGCAAAACTATTAACATACTGAATTATCCAGTATTATTATGCTTAGACAAATCTTAGTTGCTCTTGACTTGCTGTTTACTACGCCTCTCCGCCCTCCACCCACCCCCTACGTAACGAATATACTTGTAAAAAAATTTTACTAATTTAAACTATAAGGGCTAATATGTATTTATTATTTACTTATTAGAAGTGTTATATCACGGTGGGGGTATTTTTAAATTTCAAAAATAATTTTTATTTCACTCTTTTTAGACTGCATTAAACTACGTTTGCTGCAGCATCAGGTCTCTATATACCTCGGTCTTTGTCACTAACAGTACGTTTATCCACTCATCGAGCCCTTTTCAATGAGGCTAAACACGATATATCTGCTGTTATTTGTCGAGGAGTTAGTAACTCTGCAGATTATTTATCTGCAGCATCAGATCAAGGTCATCACATTTATCGTGTTATATGATTTGCTATATGTATGAAGTTTCACCACAATCAGTGCAGTAGAAGTGTACTAAGAGTTCATTAAATGAATAGTTACCTTTACATCATGTCGGAAAAGAGCTGATGACCTTCAGATGGCTTCATATTTTCTATAAAATATAGCTAAGAACATTCTCGATTACGTCATCTTTCTAATAAGCAAAGAATTATCCAAATCGATTCATCCTTTTGGGAGTTATAATGCCACAGACAGAATGACACACACACACACATACACATATGTTAAACTCATAACACCTCTCTTTTTGCGTTGGAGGTTAATAAAGTAGCTTCAGCTTATAAATCTGTTATTTACATAAAACTTACTTTTATAAAAAATAACATATATATCAGCAGACGTTTCACCCTTGTAATATGATTCCCGTCCCGTCAGGTTAGACACTATTCTGGAATCAGCATTTATAGGTATTAGAGTCACGCTGGTTTTAACATGAACAGGCCGGCTCGACCGGGACAGTACTACCCTCGTACAGAAGATCAACCTAAAGCAACAGCATCCGTGCTGGCATGTTTCGTTGGTAAGTGCCAGACTGGACGCCTATTAATGCAGAGGTGACAGTTGTCGTGGTAAGTATGTGCAATGCAATGGCACGATGATTGTCATACCTTTTACGTAACCAAACCAAGCGTGAAAAAGCACTACAAAATCACGAATTGTACCTATATCTTGAATATTTTTTTACCTGCATACATCTAATCTATACCAACTAAAGATAAAAACTACTTTAAAAGAAATATTAATAATAATAAATAAATAATTAATCTCGAACTTGGCTGTGAGATAGTCAATGTTTCTATAACTAGTCCAGCATCACACGGTCAGTAACATTATAACGGATAATTGCTTACCATTGTAAGTCTAGTCGTTTTATTAAAAAAAGTCACCTCATTTTTATGTTAATTTTAATAATAAGTCTTCTTTATTTAAAAATCAAAACTAAGTTGTTCAATTTCGTTGTTTTGTTTATTTTAATTAAACATATTTTTTCATTTCATTTTGTATATTAATGATTTGTATTTAATTAAACTATATTCTGATGATGCACGGAATTGTGAGAAGATATTTTATGAAGTAGATTATGCCTTAAATAGTTATAACGTTACTGTCGTAAGTTATTTTAATAACCAACATCCGTCGCCATAAATCTCATAAATTTCTTTAAAATCGATAGAGATCAACTCTTAATAAGTATAATATTATTAAAAATTATGATATTACAAATTAAATGGAATAATAGTCATCACCATCAATAGACTTTATTAGTCGATATCTGGACATAGAAGAAACGAGATATTAGTCGACTATACCATTACTTGAACGGCCTGGAAGCTATAATATTTCTGTTTCTTATTGAACCAATAATAATTGTTTCTGAGCAAACAGTACTTCTTAATTTGCTTAACTATTTATTTATTTATTTATTTATTTATTTATTATTTATTTATTTATTTATTTATGTGTTACACAGTACTTACAACTTGTGAACAACTATTGAATGTAGAGACAAAATAAAATAAAGCAAAAAACCTGATTTCATTTCGTGGTTTTTTCATTACTAAGTTACTAAGACCAGTTACTAAGTCTGTTTTAGTAGACTCAATATGAACCCAAACTTGAAGGTTAGCAATCACTGAGGCAAAAATAAATTATAATACACAGTACACATTATAACATTGTCATTCAAGGATATACACATGATGATCATGATGATGCACTCATAGTCGATTTTGACCACAGTTTCCAGTCTCATCGAAGACTACTCAATGTGCAGAAGATAGTACAGTGCATAAGTGGGTGCACACAAATACAGGTGCAGTCTCTCTTCCCTTAGTTGCCCTATCCAGTGGGACGGTTTTCCGACATGATCGAAGAGAGATGAGGTTCAGAACTGATGGCTCACCAAGGCACGAGGGTTAAGACTCAAACTTTTAACCTTCGGGTTTTTGTTAAGTGTTTCTGTAATCACAAAAATTCAATAACACTTTTTGAACCGACCCGTGTTTTTAACTCGAGATGTCTTGATCGTTACATACGCTAACCGTTGAACCGACGAAGCTTATAAACGTACCATAAAAATTACGTTATTGGTAAAAAAATCTTATTTTTGTTAAACATAAAACAAAATACCTAAGGGTGGAATATTAGGAGTGGACGAAAACATACAAGTCCGGATTTCTTTAAGAAGTTTTTACTTTTTTTTCTATCTTAAGAGCCTGTCAAAGTGACTCTACTCTGCCTGATGGAAAACATGAATAGAATCCAAGAGTTGAGGTCACCATACTCATTGCAAATGCTGACAACGCAGTATGGTGACCCACACTATGGCAGCCTTGTGAAATGCTTTTTCACACCACTCTTGGGGACGTAAAAGGCATAACAGTCATTGTGACAATGTAAGGTTTACACAGTTATCACGATAACTGTCACTGCTGCATCAATGGGCCTCCAGTCTCACACTCACTAACGAAACACAACAATAATAGTAATAGTAATTAAGATGTTTTTTTATTAAAGACTTAACAATTTGTATGTCAGATGCCCGAAATATAATTATTAACTTGCAACACATCTGATATTATAACACAAATGAAACTATTAAAAGTATATAAAGATTCATTTTAAATTAAGACAGTTTTACAAAAACTTTATTCATCATGTTGAGCTGAAATCACAAAAGAATATAGTCATTCAGGATCGTTTTCCCTTCCTATCTCGTCTCTACCCATTTAAGATATCGAGAAATCTCACTTAACCGTATCAATAAAAACGAATGTTCTCAATACCCTCACCTAATTAGTGAAATCATCTTTTATCAGAGTTATTCAAGTAGGTTTATTTCTTCTGTAATCGTATTCATTTAAGTTTATTGCTGATAAGAAAAATTAAAGAGTAGATAGTGCGTTTAAAATAATTTCTATGACATTTATTTAACAATCTTCAGTTTAGTCCGATGGGTTCATGTGTACTTAATAACATTTTAGTGATTTTTAAGTAGCTGATATCGTGGACTTCACATGATTTGTAATGAAGAAATATTATTGTTTTTATTGAACTTGTGATTGGAGTTAATATTGATAACAGTGTTTAATTTCTCTTTAAGTTTTCCTGGTATGGTGACGATGTGAGCCTGTGGGGAATTAGTATTACCAAACGCTATCATATAGGTGTTTCTGGTTTCTCTTAGAGAGTCAACATAATTTATTTTTTAATTTTTTAGCGATGGAGGGAAGCAAAAGTTTTTAAAATACGTTCCCTTGATTAAAGAATGTTAAGAAAGGTAAAGTTTATATGTGGATACAGGGTTTTTTGGATAAACACCATTGACGCTTTTTATACATTTTGTTTTTAGGTTTTCAAAGATTCTAGAAAAGGTTTGTCTGGTCTAGCAAGTGTATATAGACTATGATAACCGCTTAGCACATGATGGATCACACTTTATCTAAGTATCACAAGAATTAAAATTCTTGAGAATTGACAAAGTTTAACAAAGTTTATTGAGATAGAATACAGCAGATTTCAGTTCAAAGATCAATACTGTAGCTCCACCACCAACAGTTTATCAGTTGAAATATAGGGGCCAGGAAATTTTCAGGCACGAATGCTTTGGTACTACAAATATTAGCAGTACGTATTAGATACATAAAGTTTACATGTGTTGATTTTAGGGTTTATTATTATGACGGTTTATTACCCAAAAATCTTGGCTGCTAACATATTCAATAGACGTAATAAATAGCAAAATACTAAAATCAACCCACTTACCAGGTGACAAAATTCAAAACACTAAATCACAGAAACTCACAACCTCAACCCCCCACTGCAGCTTTCACGACATGACCATTCAACCCGTGCCACGCGACTGTCTCGGCATTTGAGTTTATCCTAGTGCGGGTATTTTTAACTTACCCCCTCGTAAGTCTGGTTTAAATGTGACTCACGGAGGGTGCCACAATCCAATGATCTCCGGTTGAGTAATTAATTAATTGTGTCTGTTGTTCTTTGGGTTAAAAATAGGTGTTAATGACGGTTCGGGTTATGCGGAAATTGTTCACAAATGTTTTTATAAGTAAGTTTGTTCTGAAATAGATTAAGTGTAATGGTGAAGAGAAAATAATATAAAGGTTAAATGAAGAATATTAGATTTTATAAAAACTCGGTTATGTCTCGAGTCCCTCTTAGATTAAATTGTAAAATATATGTTTCCTATGTAAGGTAGGTTTTAAATGTCAAATAATTAATTAACATCGGTTCGTTCCTGGCATTTCATTTATGATGTGTATATATACAATAAAAATACATACATAAAATCACGCCTGTTTCTCCAAAGGGGTAGGCACAGGCACCTTAAACGTCTAATTTTACCAGTGTTTTGATCTATAGCCTATTGGCGCTAATTGGGATGTTTTATTTGTCAGAGCCTCGTCAGTCGATCAGCAGATGCACCACCTGCATGTTGTCTTGGGGCGCTAAGTTCTTGGTTCGACCCCTATGCACCCTAGACAAACTACATTAATCCTATAACACTAGATTAGTTTTGCCTTCAGTTTCACCCGCTTGAATAGTGGCAACAGATTCGCCGTCTATTACGTGAGACCAAAGGAAAAGGAGGAGGAAAAGGAAAGTGGGTGTTTACTATGCCTCTACCTACCTGGAAACAGATATTATTGTATATACGTACGTATGTCTACAGCAGATAAATCGTGATAAAGTTTTAGAAAAATTCTATTAACTAAACGATTCTGTTTGTGAAACAATAGACTTTTCAAGAAAACCGAAAAAAAATCTGAAAGCATCACAAGACAAATGAGCATATCTAATGTTTTTTTAACATCAGGTGACAACTTATCATGAGGCGGGTGTTACTTGTTAGCCAACATAGTTGTATAATATGACAATAAAAAGTAAAATATATGAAATCGAACAAGTTTTTAATTACCATGTTTTTTTTTTAAATAAAATTGTGACATATATCTATTTACCGTAGAATAGTAATTAACTCTACTAAAATGTACGCATCGGATTAGCTAATGGTAATACAAATCTCTATAAACAGCACCTTTAAGCGGCCATATTAATTTCAATTAAAATAGTTTAACCAGATTGGGCATTTCACTTGGAATTACGGAAATTCATAGTGAAACGCAGCTTACATCTTTTTTTTTCGATGCCAGAGGTGTACAAATTCCAGTTAAACGGTATATTAATGTACTTGGATAATACATATTTCACACCACTATCTAGACTAAAACTAAAAAAGATAAACTAAACATAAAAATAAGTAGATATTATATCTGTGCTATGTTAGCTGGACTAGGCCGCTAATAAACACACTTATGTATTTCTTAAAACACACATATTACAAATCACATAATTATATCCAATGTGAGATTAGAACACACAAACTCAAATTAATTACTAACTTAACCAAAAAGATAGTCTGAAAAACTGGAATACGGAATACGGAGTCATGTACACTGACGCAAATTAAACAAAACTCGTGACTATTAAACACATTAGTGAATTGCTTTGATTTGATTGATTGAGCGGGAATCTAACCTCTAAAGTTACACTCGAAAGCACTACTGTTGTATCATATATCTAGATAGCTATAGATATGAGATACTAACTCCAAATAAAATGAGATGAAATTATTTCATATTACAGGAATATTTAGCTTAGAAAGTATACAGCCATATTAATCGTTCCAAAATCTCTAAAATAACATTAAAAAAAACAATTGTTTTTTTCAAAATGGAACCTTATACCTAAGCAAACAGATAGGGGAAGCCATCTTGGCTTCTAAATTTGAAATGATTCTAAATTTAAGTACCGAGTTGCTATTGGACGTCCGGAAATGGAGAGCATTCTGTACGGATGGATACAAGTTTCGACGTGATCAAGTTTTTTAGGGGTCGTTGTGATAAAAAATAATCGTTTTCAGCTTTTGTTTGATTGTTACATTTCTTTTTTAAATTTATTTTGTACGTGTGTTCTGGTTGTTTAGTTGCCGTAAAAATGACAAAGCAAATGTTAAGCTTTAGTAAAAAATCCATTTGTATTACATTTACAGTCAAAGAATTGTAATAAATAGCTCGTTAAAAGGTTCGTTTGTTAAATTATATTCTTCAATTGCATAAAAATAGATCTCTGATTACATTTCAGATATTTACTATTTCGTCAAATTGACTTTTAAATAAGTCTCTAACGGAAAAACACTTTAAAATATGTGTTTTTCTATGTTTATATTTTAAAATATAAATTACATTTTGAATCGTGTTTTCTTGTTTTGCATTTATTTAACTAAGCGTGTAAGCTAATATTTAACATATTCAGTTGAAAATAACTGACTCATACTTGCAATATTTGATCTGAATAACATTGCATATTAAATAACAGTAAATATTTGATTTAGGTTTATGTAATATCATCAACAGGCAATCGGCTATTGACATACAATAATATTTAGATATGTTAAAAATATGTTATGTACGAATACTACAAAACAGGATTGTATTATATTATTTTACTGTAGATTATTGAACTGGTATTTTCCAAGAGTGGCCGTGAATTTAATTACATACCTGATTACTTTTCACAAGGTTCAATTACTTGGCAATGGGCGGTTATAATCGGCGTTGGAAGATAGCGATCTTATCTACTTGTTACAGATAATATTTACATTTTAATGTATTAGATTGTATATTATCTCTCTGCTGGATATAGGCCTTTTCTCAGAAATGATGTTTTGGCCTACTATACCACTCTGGCCAAACGGGTTGCTACAGGATTTTGTTTCAATTGGATGTCGTAATAACAGCTGTTCCCGGATCCCTCCTGTCTCAGGCGCAGAGTGGCACACCGTGTGGTTTTAGTCGGTTCGATTCCGACACACCACCCCGCCGTAAACCCCGGTGGGGCGACGGCCCGAGGGGGATTCCACACGTTAAAAAATAAAAGAATTTGTTTGAAGTTTTTCTTTTCTATGTAGCGCTATTTTTCTGAGTAGATTGGTCTTTAAGACGCCTCTTACGAAATCCACGAGGTGAGTAAGGGTGTTGACACTTTGTATTATTTACCTAACACCATACTATTTCATATATATATGTATGTTTGTATATTTAATGTGGTCACACAACCAATATTATAACTTAACAGAATCTTGTAAAATACAAACAAATCGTTGGATATAATATGTAGGTACATCAACAGAAAGAAATATTTTTTGAAGTTTCAACAACTATTATTAACTGTCTGTTTTCACATCAAAGTGATGCGGACAACGTCAGAGCGTATCATTCAAGTGATAATTATATGTTGTTCAGAAAAGTATTTTATTGTTGTTTGAGATCAACATGATCCAACGATCCACCAACATGGATGATTTTTATTGTTATTTTGTCGACGAATCTTTTTTTTAATGTGTTATAAGAACGAAATTTGTCTCTTTCATCCGTTCAGTAAGAAACACTGCTAAAAGAAAAAGAGTGCTGTAGCACTGTAGCCCAAAATAAAATGGTACTCGTGATTATGATTAAGGAATCAGTTTTTAAGAGGACAACGTAACGAATCATAAACTTGTGAATCATAACACTTTAAACGAAAACATTATTCCGATAAATATTGCGATAATAATCTCCAAACGAAAAATTACTACGACTTGCCAAATAATTCTAAGAAGTAGCGGTAGTTAGTTAGATTTAGTTAATAGATCTACTTATCAAGTTCGTTAGATATTTTTTATTTGTGTTTCTGTGATATTAAGTGTAAAATTTTCGTGTGGGATTAAGAATACAGAGTGTCACCACTTCTGTTCGTCCTGTGGGTGTCGTAAGAGGCGATTAAGGAAGACAAGATCATTGTAAGAAGTAAAACTTAATAGAAATCAACTCAGCCAGCGTGGTATAGCAGGCCAAAACCTACTTTCTAAGGAGAGGTCTATGATGAAGTGCAAAATCCCCGTGACTTCCTTGAGCTCATCGGGTTGGACAACCGTAGTAAGGTGTAAAGATGTCAGAGTGCTCATAACGCCGTGTCAAGTTCGTCTCCGAGAATTGACGAGCGCGGTTGACGTCTCCGATTATATTATTGTCTTATTATTGATCATCATTACATTGTGTAGATACAACTATTTTTTGGAAATTTTATTGATCATTGAATTAATAATTTCCACGGTAATTAGAGAAAAATTATTTCAATTGGAAATGATAATTACAGTACCATGTAACTTAAAACTTTCACAAATAAGATAGAATTCAAGCTTTTTTAATTTGGTTATATTTGCCCAGTCAACCCATTTTATCAATAATAAGAATAGTAAATATAAATCTCGGCTTTTTGAAAACGTCGAGGAGTACATTTTATATTTGATAAATAATTTTAATTTTTTAAATTTGATAAATCGATCAGTAGACCACTAGATGTGGATGGGTGTTCTTAGTATCCATTTCATGTAAGTTTGCAAAGTCCCCGCGATACAGGCTTTATTATTAAAGCGGAACTTATCTTTAAAAAAGAAAAACAAAGAGATGTGACATTACACTGAAGCCAAGTTTGGAAAAAATATTTTTCCTATTGCTACTTCTCGTAACTCAAGATCATTACTTCTTTATAATAATGCTTCATTATTTCCGCTTGTCAATTTCCATCTCAAATTTTTCTGAGCGTTACTCTTAAGGAGACTCGGAACAAGTAGTTGACGTAACCGTATGGTCTGGCTATTGAAACGCGGTTACTATTTATAGTATAAGTGTTTATAAAAGCAGCATTGCTCTTACTTCCTTCTTATAGAGCTACCGAAACTCTGTTGACCCATTTAAAATTGTTCCCCAAAACACAACAACCTGTATAGTGTAACAAAAATCAGCTGCGCTACCTTTTTAAAAAGTTAAACGCTATAATCACAAACCTGATACAACTTTGAACAGTTGGGACTTTTTTACCCACGGATCCCTCAAAATAAATCCACAGTAGTTATTACGGGTTATTTGATTTCAACCAATTATTTGTTTACCGATCTATATGCGTACCACGAGTTGAGGCTTCGTGTATAAGTAAAAAACTATTGTTAAAACAATCTTCTTATTAAGGTAACAATTTTTTTGAAGGGTTAACGGTAAGGCCATATGACACATAGATACACCTTTTGTACAGCTTGAATTTAATTGTGTATACAAAAGACTACAATTAGTAGAAAATGAGAATTGTAGGTATTTTGTACAAAAATATAGTAGAGATATTCCTTCGAAAGATAGTCGATTTATAGGAAGATTTTTCTTCGGATAGCGAGTACTGTTTTTTTTTAATTAATATTTGAAAACATTATGAGTTGTCTATTATTAATATTCAAAAGTGTCATTTTAGATGTCCAGATTGTGTAACCGTAACTACATTTTTGCCTAGATCATCAACAGCCATTCCACAGTCCACTGTTGGACATAGGCATCTCCTTAGCAAAGAGGTTTTGGACTACTATATCGCCTTGGCCAGACGAGTTGGTGTAGAGTTTGTTTCAAGTTATCCTTCTTTATGCAGTGATGTTGTCTAATATATATTGTTCCTTTAATCACCTCTTGCGATAACCATGGAGAGGATAGGTGTGGTGAAACTTTGTATTCTTAATCCGTCACCACATGAAATTTTTTTGATATTATTTCCACATCGTCAACAGCCTTCTACAGTCCACTGTTGGACATAAGCCAATTCTTAGCAAGGAGGTTTTGGCCTACTATACCACGCTGGCCAGACAGGTTGGAATAGGGTTTGTTTCAAGTTTTCCTTCTCTTTGTAATGCTGTTGTTTTGCATACTTTTACGGAGGGATGGAGGAATGGACACACAAAGGAAGGATCCTACGATAGATATTAAATTTTTTACACTATACACAAAATATTATAAAATTTGTCTATTGTTTATCAATAAACTACTAATTTAACATTAACTCTCACGTATCTAGACATAGGTTTTTACAACAAATCTACATATACGAGTTATCATAAATAGTAATTGTATATAAATTTTTGCTTAAATAGTAATAAAGTAAATAAGTAATTATGTTGAGTACACGACACAATGTCCAATCCACGTTATTCTAGCAGTCAAAAAGCATAACATTAGAACACAACACTTGACAAATGATTCAATAAAGTGCTTTTGATTAATTTGATAATTTTAATGCGTAACAGTGCGTCCTTGCCTTGTTTATGCCTACAGAGTTATGGATTACATTATGATTGATTGATTTAGTACGATATAGATTAGGATTCATATATATTTACGTACATATAAAAAGGTTTGAATTCACGAATAGCATGGTGGTTTAAGCGGTCGCTACAACACACTACTGCACTGAACTTTGCGGGTCCAAACACCAGACGGACGAACACTTTGTGTGATCCACAAATCGTTGTTCTGAGTCTGGGTGTTGTTTTTATCAGTTTCTTTTATGTTTGTAAAGTTGCTCAAAATACAGGGCACATGCTTAATACATATTAATAAGAAAATAAAGATTTAATAAATCTTTATCTCCTTACTCATGTTTTAAATGCACGGTTAGCCTAGTGGTTTAAGCGGTCGCCACGCCGCCCTCTACTTCGCTGAGTTTGTGGGTGCGCCAACTCCACATGAACCAACACTTTGTGTGACTCACAAATTGCTGTTCTGAGTCTGGGTTTTCTTCGTGTTCGTTTCTTTCGACACACGATTTATTCCCAGGGCGGGTGTTGTCTTTTTATAAAGATGAAAGACAGAAAAAAGAAAGAATGTGAAAGTAACTCTGTATATTTGTTACACTTTTACTGTTAAACCACTAAACTGATATTAATGGAATTTGGCATTGAGCTACTTTATGTCTTAAGTAAAGATGTTGATTATTTTTACTGTAATAACCGAAATCAAAGCGGGTGAAGCCATGAGCAAAAGTAAGTTAATATAATAAAAAGACCGTTGTATTTCTCAAATTTAAAACTATACAAATGGATGTATTTAACATTGAATACATGGTTTGATAAAAACGTTTTATTTTAGGCCAATTTGAAAGTAATAACAATAAATATAGAACCTCAAAGTAGTAGGACAAGAATGTATGTGCGTAATTAACGAACGACTTTAAATATTGGGTCCGGAATGTGACCAAAGCAAATAACTAGTCGCTTTTTCAAAAAAAAAAAAATATAACATATGAATTTTATTATCAAAAATATATCACATTTACCTAAAGATGTTCACTGATTTATACGTCCGTGTGTCAGAGAGCTTTTATTTTTAATTTCTTACCGGTTTCAATCCTTCTGGGAACGGATGTACAGGGTATCCGTTTAATCGTACACGCCGAAAACCTCAGTGGTATGAAATCAATAGGTACAAGGTAAAATTGATCTTATCTCACAAGAAATAAAGTGTATTGTTGCTTGCGGTTAACTAATGTTGGTATCGATGTTTGAGCGGTGGACTGGACGCAAAGTGGGTAACTTAATGACTTGCCGGTCTCGGTGAAAAAAAAAACAACTTGATATTTATTTGATTTTACAACGCTGTTTTTGTAAAGTGTGTTCTAATTTTTTGCACGAATTTATATTTATTTTTGTTTTAATTGGAACTGGTAATCGTATGTTTATCGGTAACTACACATGTGTTTTCTTACCTATTTTACTACTGATTATATTAAATTAATTCTAGTTTTTGTTCTACTAATTAATTGCTGATAATTTGCCGTAAACAGTTGTCAGAATTCAAATAAATCTATGTTAGCAGTGAAATAAAGAAAACTTAAAAGTAATAAAAAACGCAAAACATGTCTTAGTCTTATAAATAGCGTGTGAATTAACACAATTTTATTTATTTTCGTTTGCTTAATAACGCCGATTAAATAACAGTTCGAAGTATGCTTTAACCATTTAATCTTATTAGTCCAGTGCATAACAGAGGTCTCCTCTCCAGGAGCACTAAACACCCCATCTTGGGCAATTCGTTTACAGCTAGTCACTTTTTTTAAATTTGCGGCAAAGTACTTAAAGTGGTAGTTTAAAGTTTAATTAAAAACACTTCATTTATTTTCTACAGCTAAGTCAAAATCATAATCATAAAATCCTGATTACAATATTAATAAATCACAGAAAAATAATTTAAACGACAATAAACAAGATTAACCCTAACAAATAGCTTAATATTTTTATGCCTCACTACAAAACTTGAAATTGTGTAGCGAGATCTTATATCTCATAAATTTCTTTGTGTCCAGCAGATGGTAGTCCCAATGTCGGTCATTTGAAATAAAAATAATGAACATTATAAAAAGCTACTAAATCTGAAGTTAATAACAAATAGTTTATGTACAGGCCACCCACTACTTCATAAATAAGATCTATGTACGTGTTTACAGGTTTATGAGTACACTATCATGAATGTCATGATTAATTTTCCAGAACAATTCTATGCAGGAAATAAGCTCCTATACCAATATTTTCTGGTTGGACTGCGTAAAGTTCTACTTGAAATCAATTAAACTTCGAAACAAAAAATATCATTAGGACTATAATTGTCTCGGCCCTCACTAATCGAGTAAGCAATCGATTTAGTAGATTAGTTCCAATCGATTTAGCTGTTTACTTTGCCTACCGGATAGATATATGTAGTTGTCGTAGATATACGATATAATTGATTGTATAGAAACAGGGAGATAAAGACGTAAGGTATTTTGTTGGTTTCTATTTGAAATTATTTTTATTTTATGTTTAGAACGTTATCATCATTTAGGCCTTATATCATTAGACATAGGACTCCCTCTAATTTCTAAGACGGCTGCTTTAAAACTTTGATATCAGTGTGATAGTTACTCAAAATAATATAAATAAATAAATAAATAAATTCACATGTCTCACACATGGCTGTCGGATTCCAAATTAGGCTGTGCTTAATTTCTAAATATATGCATATTATAGAAAAAGATAAATATTAAATAATTGTACTCGTCACACAAATATTTGTTTTAGGTGGGAATCGAACACACGACCTATGGCTTAACAGTCAGGGCCACTAACACTAGACCAACAGGCCCGGCAATATTACGTTCTTTGTCTGAAATATTCTGAAAATAAAATCTTAAAAAGTATCATCAACTCAATGATTTTTAAATAAAAATACCTATCAAAAATGATTTTGAAACACAATAAAACCACCTTTCCTTCAAGCAGCTTTTTCCTTCTTCCACATATCTGGACTATTATTCATGACTTTATATCAAACTTCTTGTATATGTACAAAGGCTGAACCAACAACCTCTTAAGCAAAAAATTAAGGGTGACCTTAAGTAACTTCAGGGATGTTTACCCTGTCGTGTTTTATTCATAGCCACCCTTGTTGTGAATATTTTTACGTCACTACATTTTAAGGTTGAAGTTATACAATTTGTTCTTTCTCTTGGTATGATGGTGGCAAAATATTTAACTTTGTTTTCATGAAAAGTTAATTAAATTTAATCACAGATTTTATAATTATCATCATCATCATCAGCCTTTCACTGTCCGATACTGGATATAGACCTCTCGTTCAAAAGGAGGCTTTGGGCTACTTTACCATGTTGGCCAGACGGGTTGCTATAGTGTTCGTTTCAAATTTTCACTTTTTTATTTTTTAGTTTAAGGGCCTGCTAAAGTGACTCCACTCTGCCCCTGATGAAAAGCATGAATAGAATCGAAGAGTTGTGGTCACCATGCTCATTGCGAATACAGACAATGCAGTATGGTGATCCACGCTGTAGCGGCCTACTAGACGTAAAAGGCATGACAGTCATCGTAGCATTGTACCACACACCTACCGCGACTACTATCACCCCTGCATCAATAGGCCTCCGGTATCACACTTACCAACGAAACATGACAGCGCGGATATTGTCGCTTTAGGTTGATCTTCTATGGGAGGTCGGTACTATCCCGGTCGAGTCGACCCGTTCATGCTGAAATCAGCGTGGCTCTACTACCTACAAAGCCTTCTCGTTACAGTGATATCGTCTCGCATAATTTGCTCCCTCATTCGCCTTTTATGAACATATCACTTACTTTATCATTCTAGTTTCCTTGAAAAAATGTAACTGTTTAAATAGTTTTACTAACCCGTTTGGCCAGGGTGGTATAGTAAGCCAAAATCTCCTTTCTAAGGAGAGGCCTATGTCCATGAGGTTTCTTTTATAATATTAGAGCATATAGGACAGATACTGGTAAGTGTCTACTGCCGTCAGTCTCGGGTTCGATTTCCAGGTTGGACCAAATGTTTGTATGACTTGATAATTATTGTTTCAGAGTTTAGGTATTTTATATATATACAAGAAAAAGGTATATAAGTATTTTATCAATCAATCTAGCTGTATAAGCTCTGCTTAGTTTGAAACAAGATGGTGTTATGTGTCTGATGTTCGAAATATTTACATATTTTGTTTCCTCCCCGCCCTCCAGCATCAGGAGAAGGAGGAATCAATCAATCAATCTTCAATAATTACGCTCTTATTTAAATTGTTGATTAATGTTATAAGGATTCACAATTAATTATTGACTTCCACAAGTATAAATCAATATATTAAACAATAAAAAACGAATGAAATATTTTTTCCATCAATTCATTTCATGTGTGTAATCATTTCGCAGTAATAATAACCGCATCGACCACAATTCACAGACAGGTCTGTCTAACTTTAATTATTCACTGCGAAGGTTTCATGTTTCTAATCCACAGTTATTTTAATTAATACAAACTGTTTCAAATTTAAATTCCTTTGCAACAAAAAAAAAGAGCGTAGTCAGAATTCGTTCACTTCATTAACATATTGATTGGTGCGTTTACAGTGGCGAACACCCGCTGTCAAAACATTATAACCACCGAAGTGATGAGAAGTTGGTTCGATATATTTTTACATATGAGAAGACTTATGATATGACTGTATTAGAAACAGTAGAGACGTAATCATTGCTATGTAAATATTTATTTTCTTGTATTTGTAGTTATATAAGATTTTGATTTGTTAGTTTTTAAGTTACTAAATAACTTACTTTGATCTTTCAAAAATGGTCTAATATTTGATATTTATTCATTTCAACTGTGAAGTATGCTTTACGCCTGGTACACGTAGCCAAATGGTTGTTTTCATTGTTTATCTTTTAGCTTGCGTTCAAATTTTCATTGCATGATGCAGTATTAGTAACTAATCCGTAAAACGTAGTTCAACATGTCTTCGATAGATGGCATTGAAGTACATTTTACCTTGTATGTACTCGTACGAACAAACTTTTATCGATTATACCTATTAAGTAAATTTACTTTCCATAGACTTTTTTATATATTAGTCTATTACATCTCTGTGTATGGAGAGACTCCTCGTCTGTTATATTGTGGGTTTAAAATGTTTTTAGTAAATTTAATTACAAATATTGTAGTATTTCTGGACAAGAACAATTCCATGACTTATTTCTTGTGGCATTCAAAATTGATTAACACATTCCACAAGTCAAGATGTTAATCTTAAGTTTTAAAAGGTCGAGCCGAGTCTCGTAACTGTACAACTCAATCCTATTCTGTACTCGTAAATTCACAACTTCCAAAAGTTTTGGGTAATGGTTTTGGACGTTACGGTAAGACATATAGTTAAGTTACTTAAATGAAGTTGGCGTAATGCTATTGGTAGGCTTCATGTGACGAGTTTCAGTACTATCTCGGGGTCGAGTTTTCGACACTCGTATAACCAGTTAGGCTTAATGTTGCAAATGTTCGAAAATTAAGACCAAACCAGAATCATTTCTCGACTGCTCAAATTAAAGACTTATTTTGACCTACTCATTTATTTTAAATATTAGGCATATCTCTGTAGGTCAATAACCTGATTGATTTGAAAATCTACCCTATTTCTCCATCGTTTTCTTTAATAATCTAATTTAATCTCTCCCACACGCATACCATTGTAACTCCTATACACCATAATCCGCAGCAGTGACCCACGAACACACCGAGTTATGTATGATACTCGGGAAGTCCCAGGAAAAATACAATTATCTAGGAAACCGTAATTGAATTAATCCGAAGAAAACTGACGGCATTGAAAATATAATAAATCCACTTTCGTACCTCCTAGTAACAAAGTGGGATTAAACAGATTCTCAGCCGTAACATAATATAATTTTTAATTTAAAAAATCACAAAATACATTGTACCAAACAGTTTTAAATATACTTTCTTTAACGAAATCTTTTCCATATTCTGACACCAACTTCCCATGCGTGTTAGTAGGCTATTTATCGCAAAACTTATACTCACTGAGCATACAATCTGATACCAATACATTTTCACACGTATTTATGTAATGAAAAGAAAGAATTTTAGTATATTTTTTATTACTATGCAAATAAGGTGTTTCCAAAGATAGCTTTTTATTACCTACACCTAGCTCATTAAAGGTAAACGAAGTTTTCTTTTATAAACATACTTTTAATACTGTTAAAAGCACATACATGCATTATATAGATGCAAATGGTTTTCACCAAGAACTTGGGTCCCTTTTTTTTTTAACGTGTGGAAACCCCTTCGGGCCGTCACCCCACCGGGGTTTACGGCGGGGTGGTGTGTCGGAATCGGACCGACTACAACCACACGGTGTGCCACTCTGCGCCTGAGATAGGAGGGATCCGGGAACCGCTGCTATTACGACATCCAGATCAAGAACTTCATTCAACTAGGACCCCTTTTTTTTTTTTTTTTTTTTAACGTGTAGAAACCCCCACAGGCCGTCACCCCACCGGGGTTTACGGCGGGGTGGTGTGTCGGAATCGGACCGACTAAAACCACACGGTGTGCCACTCTGCGTCTGAGATAGGAAGGATCCGGGAACCGCTGCTATTACGACATCCAGATCCCTCCTAGCGCCTGCCCGCTACCTCGGGCACCATCTACGGATAAACTCTCTATTTTAGGCGACGTACGGCACACGCGAACGTCGCCTCCTCGCGGCTGGCCATTGTAGCGGATGGAGGGGAAAAACCCGTCCCGTCCACCCGCGGCCACACTCAAGGCGGCATGAGGCGCTGGTATGCGCGCCTCCGCCGCCCGGCTCGCCGGCGGCGAATTGGGTGGAATTGGCGAAGTGGATATCGTCCTCCCGGGCCTTCTCCGCCGCCTCCTTCCGCGAAATTACGTCTTCGCAGAAGGTTGCGACCGCGGTAAAACAACTGTCGCTACCGGCCATGGAGCGTATGACGGCCGGTAGCGAGAGATCTCCTCCAATAACTGCAGTAAGGACCCCACGCTGCGCCGCCCAGGCGGAACAAACCGCTAGCGTGTGCTGAGCCGAGTCCTCACTGCAGTCGCAGTGGTGACAGGCGGGACTCAATTCCCTCCTGGCGACCGAGTGCAGATACTTCCCGAAGCAACCGTGCCCGGAAAGGACCTGCGTCAGTCGGAAGGAAAGGGTCCCGTGCTGCCGCCCTGCCCACTCGGCGATGACCGGCTGGAGAGCCTCCACGGCGGCAAAGCCAGCACGTGGAGCCTCCAGCCGGGACGACCAACGAGCCATCGTGGCTCGACGAGCGGCCTCTCGCCACTCGCGTATCTCTTCGGGCGGGGGCCGTATGCCGCTACCCGCCCGGAAGTTAACCGTCCGCCGATAAACTTCGGCGAGCACTTCCGCCTCCAAATCCCACGGGGGAGTTCCGGCCAAGGCGCACGCCGCCTCCGTCGATACGGTGCGGTAACCGCGTATGGCTCTAACCGCCAATATCCTCTGAGGGCGCCAGAGGCGAGCCCTATTCTGGGCGGTCAGAGCCGCCGCCCACACCGGTGCACCATACAGTGCCATTGACCGGACAACCCCCGTATATAACCGTCTCGTCGCGACGCTAGCTCCACCCAGATTGGGCAAAAGTCGCCCAAGGGCAGAAGCAGCGCCGACCAGCTTTGGAGAAAGCTGTCGGAAGTGCTCGTCGAAGAGCCACCTGCCGTCGAGGATCAGGCCCAGATACTTCATCTGGGCCTGAACCGGTACGAGGACCGAATTGACCACGATGGAGGCGCCGGAGGGTGTCATCTGCGTAGCAAATTACGCCCAGCCCGGGGGGAAGACGACCTCGAAGGGCCCAGTCGTATCCCATATTCCACAGGAGTGGTCCGAGGACAGACCCCTGTGGAACACCGCACGACATGAGCCGCCGCCTCAGAACACCGTCTCGGTCCTCGTACATGACGGTACGCTCCTCAAGATAGTCTGCCACAAGCCGCCTCAGGTACTTTGGCACCCCATGGTAGTGGAGTGCTTCCCTGATGCAGCTAAATGGCAGACTATTAAATGCGTTGGCGATGTCCAACGACACCGCCAACAACACGCCACCACAGCTCACCGCCTCTTCGGTAACGGCCCTCAGGCGCAACACGGCATCGACCGTCGAACGCCCCGCCCGAAAACCAAATTGGGCGTCCGACAGATCGGGGCCCATCTCGCAGAGGTGCCGGACGATGCGGGCAGAGAGTATCCTCTCAAACAGTTTACCCGCCTCGTCCAGCAACACGATGGGCCTATAGGCCGCTACCGATTCGGCTGGCCGTCCCGGCTTCCTCAATAGGACCAGCTTCCCGCTTTTCCAGCACTCAGGGAAGCGTCCGGACGCCAAGCTGGCGTCTAGGATCTCCCTGAGGCGGTCCGACATGTGCTCGAGGGCTCGGGCCAGCACTCGGGCAGGTATCCCGTCCGGCCCGGGGGCGGTGTTCTTAGAGCGGATCTGTAGAACAACCGCCCCTACCTCCGATTCCCTGACGGGCGGAACATCGTCCTCGTTCCCCCCGTCGTCTCCGACCATGAAGGCCATCGACGGGGGTGTGTGTTCCACCCGCTGCGGGAAAAGGCCCTCGACCACTTCCTGCAGGAAGCTGGGCTGGAGTGTCTCTGTAAGGGGGGGGACCCGACGTGCGGAGCTTTTGCCGCGCCGCACGATAAGGGCGACCCCAGGGGTCACGATCGAGACCCTCCAGCATCTCTTTTCTCTTAACTTCTTTGGCGCGGCTTATGGCCAGCTTCAGAGTTTTCCGCGCCTCTCGGTACTCTTCATGAAGCTGGTCCTCCTCGCCTTCTTCGCGGTGTCGCCGCCGACTACAGGTGTAGGACCTCCGGGCACGAGTACAGGCCGCGCGGAGGTCCGCCAACTCCTGGGACCACCAGTAAACCTCCTTCCGTGGAGGCCGGCAACCTCGGATGCGGGGCATGGCCGCATCACAGATCTGCGCAATGGCATCGCGGAAGCGACCAGCCCCCATGTCGACCTCCTCGGTCGGGGCCTGCGGAGACAGCCAAGAGTGAACGATGGCTGCCTCCTCTAGTAGGTCCCTATTTAATTTGGCTAAAGCCCACCGCGGAAAGCGAGAAGAACGCCGCGCCACGTGACCCCTACTGGGGTCCTGGGTCCGGGAGAGCTCAAATCGGATGTAGAGGTGATCCGAGAGCGTCTCAACCTCTTCCAGGACGCGCCAGTTCCTTACTCGTGCGGCGAGGGCAGGGGTAGCGAACGAAAGGTCCACTATCGACCCTCCCTGCTGTCGCACGCACGTGTTGGTGGAGCCCCTGTTTAGTAAACAGAGGCCCACCGAGGCCGCCCACTCCTCTACGGCCTCGCCCCTAGCGTCCGTCCTGGGGGAACCCCACGCAATGGACTTTGCGTTGAAGTCCCCCAGCACTAAGACGTGCCCAGACGTTAGACGCCGCATCGAGGTTTCCAAGTTGTTAAGGAAAACCTCGAAGTCGTTCAAACTCCGGTTGGGGGAGAAGTATACACCATATATAGTGATTCCCCCCCACTCGGCAGCAACATATCCAGTGCCCTTGTCTCTTAGCGACAAGGGCGGGGAATGAGCGGCCGTGGAGCCGACGACTGCCACGGAACCGTCCCGGTCACCCAACCAGTTTGGACGGGGAGGAACATAATAGGGTTCCGCGGCTACGGCAACACCGATCGACCACTGCGCCATAGTTTGCAGGAAAAGGTCCTGCGCCGCGGCACAGTGGTTCAGGTTCGTCTGGACCAGGAGGTTGGAGACTTGGGCCATTACTCGACCGTCTCTACAACCTCCTCCATGGGCGACGATATCGACGCACGAACGACGTCAGAAGCAGCCTGGGCCGACTGGCTAACCCCTGACGCCTGCCGAGAGTTGCGGGAAGGTTTACAGCCTCCCTGCCCAATCTGGTGATTGGCAGGCTTGTTGTCCGCTGCACACATCGGGCAGTGAGGGGCGGCAGAACACTCTGCCGCCTTGTGCCCCGGTCGACCGCAGCGGAAACATAATCCGCTGCAGTCGAAACAACTGACGCACTTGGCGCGTGTGTGTCCCGATGCCAGGCATTTGTAACACCTCATCGGTCTCGCCGCCAGGACTGTGATCCTAGCGCTCACGAAACCGATGAGCAGCCTGCCCGCGTCGCCCAACATTTTAGCCGACGCTACGGGACAGCTGACCCACACTGCGCCAAGCCCTCCCGGACCGGGGCGGATGGTGCCGACCCTAATATTGTCCGCGTTGCAGCCTGTCTTCTCGCTAATTGCAACGCGGACATCCTCTGTCGATACAGAGTCATCCAGGCCCGAAATGCGCAACTCTGCGCACTTGGTAGGCCTGGCGATCTTGACACCATCCGTAGCCGTAAACATTTGCCGCAACTTCTCGGCAAATGTGTCCGCCGTCTTAGCACCTTCGGCTCCAGGGAACTCGAGCACTCGAGCTCCTGTTTGAGCGAGGCGCAACCTGACTCCTACTGTCCCGAAGTCATTGGCGAGACTAGCGCGGGCCCTCTGGAAGATGGTTGCGTAGGAGAGTCCGCCGCTAGCCGCCTCCGGCGACACGGTGACTACCACAGCCGCGCTTTTAGGCACCTGCAGTTTGCGCGGCTTTTTCGCGATAGCCACCGCAATCGACGGTGTCTGCGGGGTAGAGGCTGCTGTTTGTGCAGCCTTTTTACCCCGCTTTCGGGACTTCCTAGCCCTCCCGACCACCTGCCAACCATCGGTGGAAGAGGCAGATGTTGAGGGAACACAGGTGGAAGTGCCAGGTACAGCGGTTGGAGTGGGAAGCGGAGGGAACTCCGCTCCAGTCTTTGCCGCTGTTTTGGAGCCTAACCTCGGTGCAGGCGTCTTGGTCGCTACCTTCGCTGCCCGTCGTGAACCTGGAGTTATTGCGGGAGCTGCAGACACCGACGCCGCCGCTGCATAGGTCACGCGACCGCCCACAACGGGAAGCGCAGACGGTGCCAATGCGGCCTTCGGCTTATGCGATTTAACTAGGACCCCAAGTCAACCTCGCCTGTAAATGGTGTACCTGCTGATCGACGAACGAGTCTTTGGCAAACAGAATATCCCGATTAGCGGCAATAGACTCACCTCCTGGCAAAACACTGGCAAAAATTGAGTGTTTAATATGCCTCTGTGTAACCCTCTGAAAAAACAAGCGTAATTTATGTATGTATCATATCATATTACAATTGCATACAAATCTAAAATAGCAACTCACAGAAATTGTCGGTAGAAAGAACTTTGCCGTAACGAGTAACTAAGTCAAAATACAAGTAATTAAAGAGAAAATACAAATGCTTTATTGGTGACTGATATCCGAAGCCATGTCAAGATGCTGATAAAATTTCAAAATTCGAAGATAGGAATGCAGTCATTTCCTTACAATTATTTATTTTATTTCTCGCGTCAAAATGTGATATAATACACAAATTTACGAAATAGACAGACCGAACCGAAATAATAACAGCGGGAAATATGGTTAGCGTGACCTTGATGTATGTATTTTCAGTAGACCGAGACAGATCAATAATATATGTATAATGAACAAAAGATAATGTTTTGTCCTTGGTTAAATGATGTCACTGTCTTAAAGGTCTCTTTTCACAGAACAAACATTGAGACCTACTTGTGGGTGATTTCTTATTAGCGTCTTATTCCCATACCGGTCTGTGACTTACTAACTCTATTCTAATTGACTTTATTTGTTTGCCTTGTTTCAAAAAGGTTACGTTTCGAAAGGTTAAAAGATATATAGGAAATGTAGCCAGAAAATGACAACGATTTCTTCATTCATTCATCTCAACCAAAAGACGTCCACTGCTGGACATAGGCCTCCTCCAAATGATAGTACACCAAGTACACCAGAGGATCGGCAGAAGCGTCCTACTGAGTATACCATCTCACTGCGATCGCCAACCCACATGCCAAGCGTGGCGATTATGGCAGACATCCCCCCTCTCCCCTCATTATGGCAAGCACAAAAAAAAGCGACCCCTAGTCCCCGGCGACCCTGCTACTCCTGGCTACGGTAGCGGTCTTGGAAATGGCAGGACAGGGGCTGCGAAGAATCACCACGTAAGATCGGGCTACCATAAACGATGATATTTATAAAGCTGCACAAATCTCCATGCTTACTATTAGGACGTACTTAGATCATTAAAACAATGATCTGAGAATACGTAAAAGGAATATTAATATTATTCTAACATATTTAGGTAACTCCAAACTCATCCAAAACTTTCTTTTCAAGGAGAGGTTTATGTCTAGCAGTCAACTAGCAAAGGCTGTTGATGAAAATTAATCAAACTAATGTTAAATGTTAAACATTTAAAAAATATGAGTCTTTGACACAGAGAGTTGCCATAAAAATCCGCCCCTCGAGTCATTACTAAGAAAATAGCACTGCAACTTTTTTACACTGGAATATTCAATTTTAATTTTGTTACCAACTTAAGCACCGTCCAATAATATTGGTACCCGGTTTTGAACTTTAAGGCCATAACGAAAAGGTTTTCAATATTTTTTGTAAACCGCAAAGTAATTTGGTCATAATGGTGTCAGGAAATGTCAGGCGTATCAATTGACAGTTGGAAGTTCTGTCGTGTATTGCGACCATAAAAAATTGTACGGAATAAATAAATAGAATTTCTTTTGTATTTTTTATTTGAATACTTATTGACATGAGGTGTGTTAATAAAACGCAGTCATAGTCAACTTGTCGTTGACCGATTTTGTGTTGGAATAAAACTATAATACTTATTTACTATTTGATGTCACTTTTGTTTTGTTTTCCTCTCCCTTTCCATGGTTTGGTGAAAAGGAACGGAAGCATGTTACGATAGATGCATGATAGTTGAGATGTCAATTGTTCAGCATTGTATATGCTTACTGTAGACCACACCTTTTCATTTAATCTACCATGGTCTTGGAAACCTCTAGCCGACTGCTTAAAATTTTAGATGAAAATGAAATTGTTCTGGTATATTAATGACAAAGCTATTCTAATCTAAATTAAGCATAATTTGTGCTATTATGACCTATTTAAGCATACTTGCTTTTAATTATTCGTTAGTCTAGAAATTATACACAAGAAAATGAGAAGGCCATCTGAATAACCGAGTAAATATTTGCTACCGGATATCGAATCCGCGTCTGACGAAACAAGTCCACGACGAAATGCCGTGGCGTATATAGGTTAAGCAAATAGTTATTTGAATTAAATGGTCTATAGTTTGGTAGATTTCATTAACTAGTGTCGGTTTAAGTAACATTTGTTGGCTTTAAAACGAACGGAAGTGACATATTCAATAACTATGCTACAGATTGCCCTCTTTATCCTGTACTAAAACGTCATTATGGCTTCCTGCATCTGTACTGAAGCCTTAATGACTCATGCAAACAGGTTACATGACTAGACGTGTTCTAAAACTCGATAGTAGATGGCGCTACTAGATGCAAGTTGTATAAATACTTCTTCGTATCCCCAATCGCACTCAAAGTAGCTCCAATTAAAATTGTACAATTAATTAAATAAAAATTCAAACCAGTCATCCACTTATCTATAATAAAATAAGTTAAAGATGCATTAAAAATGTTGATGAACTTGACGTATTTTGTTTTTTTGTCTGTTCTACTGGATCATAAAGTATTAAAACTGTTTTTTTTAAATTGTTTGAGCACTAATATTTTTGAAACTAGACCATAAACAAGAGCATCTTCCGTTTCAAAACTTGATTAACTGGAATTTTAAGTAATGTAGTGAACAACAATTTACTATTAGAATTTATTATCAGTGTAGTACGTATATATCGATGGCGGTTATAAAT
Source organism: Hypercompe scribonia (assembly GCA_949316085.1). Classification (NCBI taxonomy): domain Eukaryota; kingdom Metazoa; phylum Arthropoda; class Insecta; order Lepidoptera; family Erebidae; genus Hypercompe; species Hypercompe scribonia. Next base: position 6,426,134 of record OX438992.1, on the reverse strand, counting down.
AAATTCCTTTCAATGTATTTTTTTACCAAAACACAGAACTGTTACATATGGTAATAGTTTTTCTCAATAATAATAACAATAGCAAGGCAGTCCTCCTTGACACGGCACGTATAGTGAGAAGGTTCCTCTTTTGGAGTCCTAACCACCGGTGTCTTCATCCCTGTACATGATATCCGTGGTCTACTATTTTTTATATAATACTTTTAAAAATATATTTCTGTTATTCTCTTTCGTGTACTTAAAAATATAATCCATAAGTTTATAAATGAAATAAAAAGCAAAAAAATAATTAATAATATTTCTTCATTGTACACCAAATTAATTACAAAGTTTACTTAAAACTAAGGAAGCACAAAGGGTGGTCTTATCGCTCATAAGCAATGTTATTTTTATTTAACCTGTTTAGTAGACTATCTACTATTATGAACTATTTATTTGACCACATTGTGGGAATGCTGTGGCGAATACAAAAACAAAACGTGATTTTGTTATGACACAAGTATTTTGTACTGATTTATACTGATCCATGGCAATTACTGCATCCAACCATCTGTCGTTTCTAAACTGTTAATCTATAATATTCATTTAACGTTATTAAAAGGTTAATCAGTCCACAATTTTAATAATCACTAGTATCCATTATAGGTTATAAAATTTAATTATATGGTTTTAAATCGGCTGTACGTATGGCGTAGTGGTTTGAAAGGTCGCTCTGTTCTACGCTGAGTGTTGTTGGTTAACTTCACATGATACGATGAAACCAAAAATTGTTGTTGCGAGTCTGAGTATTTTTTGTGTTCGTTGCTTATATGTTTGTCAGTCTCCCGTGACATACCAATAACTAAAGTGCGGGAGTCAACTTTAATAAAAAATGCACAAGAAAAAATGCACATCTGAATCAGGAGTAGCTAGCTGGTTAAAACAGTTAATACCGCAGGCTTGCCGTGTTCTCCTAGATATGAAAGGATGCAATAAAGATCAACCCATTCACGGAGTAAGCTATAATATACAGAACAGGCTTGAACACGTGAAAACCAGGCTACTTAGCACCAAAACCGACTGAAACTGGAAACTTTGTAAATTGAGGAGCCAGAAGAAGTATGTGTGTATCTCCGTTAAGATTAGGTTCTTTTTTAAAGTTAATTTTTCAGTTTCATGCGTCAAACCCAAAATTTTATGAGGCCTAAACCTCCATAGATATCTAAACGGTGACACAAGAACTTTGAGTCAGCTCAAACTGACAAAGATTTATTTAAAATACAACTCAATTAGTCGTCCACACAATAAATCGAATTGTTGAAAAGCACAGATGAAGATGTGTTTCCTTATCCTCTGCGCTAATAATTCCCACAAAAAATTATTTATTTGTATATCCCTATTAGGTACTTCCAATACTTTCAACATTTGATTAATCATTGTGATATTTAAACTACAATCATAATTCTTTCACTTTGAATATTAAATAAATTTACTTTGCAAGGTGGAATCGAAATCATGACTAACTAAAATATTACTCTGACAGTCAAAATACAGTTGTGTAGTTGTGTGTGTGTCGTCACATCCAGGAAATGACACTGCAGCTATGTAAAAAGCAATCTCACCATTTTCATTAATAAATCTAAATTAGGAATTATGTATCATCATAGCTATGAGATGAGGTGAGGAGCTATGAGGATATGTTCACCATGTCCGTGTGGTGCCGGATTAAGAATACATAGTGTTACCATCCCTATTCATCCCGTGGGTGTCATAAAAGGCGACTAAGGTAACAAAGTATGCAAGACAACATCATTACAAAGAGAAGGAAAACTTGAGACAAATCCTATATAGTAAGCATGGTATAGTAAGCCAAAACCTCCTTGCTAAGGAGAGGCCTATGTCCAGCAGTGGACTGTAATAGGCTGTTGATGATGATGATAGCTCTTTTTGAAACAAACTAAATCTTGTTCTTGTTTTCTATTTTCTTTTTATAATTTAAAAGCCTGTCAAAGTGACTTGAATCTGCCTGACGGAAAACATGAATCTAATTTTTTATTTAACCGCATTGATACGTGATCTGTATGACAACAAGCCAGTAACTTTAAAACTTCGAAACATCAGTATTTAATTCTATGCTAAATTACTTTTTTGTAAAACATAACTCGACATATAGTGAAGTGTGGATGCCTAAAGATGATTTAAGAACATTGACAAATGGATGATTCAACATCCACATGATTATCATCCATTAGTATTATTATAATATCTTTTTGTGAATATATGTATTTGTATAAGTTAATATTTAGTCTGTTTCTTTGAATATAAGTTGCAACCAAAATGCAACTAAATAACCAATAACTTATGGTAGAGAATATTGTACGCATTAAGTCCAAGGAAAGTGTTAATTGATACCACTGGTTCTCAATCTCTCATTGCTGATTCAAAAAAAAACGGTATATTCTTGTGTTAAAAACTGTGCTATGGATTTTTTTTATTAATATTGATAAATTCAACAACTCGATTGTAAACGCTACGACACTGTTGTAGAAGCTACCATACTGTTGTAAAAGCTACCATACAGTTGTAAAAGCTACCATACTGTTGTAAAATTACATCAAAATTGAGGTTGATTGTTATCCTATAATTTATTATATCTTGTAAACACAGTTGTGAGAATACTCTTGGCGGAAGAAACCAGAGTTCGGCAACGAGTATCAATTAATGAGCCTCATTGATAACGTGGATTGTTTGATAGTATTCCACAACGCGTGGGTCTTTATTTTGTTTTATGCTCATTATTGTTTGTGGAATTCGAAATAAAGTAAAATTTAACATATCTATTAGTTGCTCTTTAAATATTTAAGATAATTTCTAGACCAAAAGTTTGAGTAACTTCCAAGGCCACAGATGTAGTTTATATCAAATTTGGTGTTGACAGGAATAATGAATTTCAAATGAGGTCTTGACTAAAACTAAACACTTAAAACAAACTTTGATTCCCGTACTTAAAACCTAAAATTATTGACTTCAGTATCTCGCACACGCAATAGTAGGCACCGCAATTGGTGCCTAAAGTCTTAACTCTTTTTAAATATAATTTCGTGTATAGAAAAGTGTTTATTAGGTATGAAATAATCGTGGTTAAAATTTATTATGTGGATGAAATAGTTAACAAGTTCATTTGATTAAATAAAACATTCATAATATAATTTATAGATCTCTTTTGTAATAGGCAACTATTTTATTGAAAATGCTATTCGTGTCAAAGTTAGTTGACCTTTGGCTCGAAAAGAAATAAATACGATCATTCACCCTATTACATTGTATTGGTTAGTTTACAACCTCTGTCTTGGAATTATATATGATGGGCCACGAATTAGTTAATATTTGATAAAATCGTAAAGAAAATCATTGGATATATTATAAAAGTTGTTTTTTTAAAAAAAGCTAACTAGTTGAAATCCTTTTTTAAAGTTACATCGCCTAAATGCCTACTGTTTCGACGTTTGCAATCTGTTAAGCGAATGAAAACTCTTTTAAGCGGTTCGACAAATACAATTCTTCAAATAACCCCATAAAAAGAAGTCTGGCGGGGATAAATCTGGACTTCTGGGTGGTTATGGAATGTCGTCTCGTCTGGAAATCAACTTTTCCGTCAACATGTCTTTGACCACCGGCAGGGCCTCATTGCATGTGTGACAAGTGGCCCCATCTTGTTGAAACCATGTGTTATGATTGTAGCCAGCAAATTCCAGTACCATCAGTCCCAAGAACTCCCGTAACATGTTTGCGCGGGGTGTTAGATTCAAATATTAACAAATTCTTGGCCCACCCTATAGTACAGTCATATGATCATTGGATCATATTTGATTGTCCCCTCTTGAATAATTTATTTCCCTTCCCCCATATATTCTCTTTCTAGTACTTCGTTCTAAACATTTTCCTCAATTTACTTTCTGTGAATGATAATATGTTGAGTTGCTGGGTTGGCGTCAAATAGGCGGCCAGCCATAACAGAAACTAGCCAAAACCCGTTGCATACATAACATAAATTACGACAGCAAATAAAATTGGAAGAAAGACAGGAAGATGGTGATAAAATTTATACAAATTGTAATTAATCCCCATAAACACTACTGATGTATAAATTATAAGTAATCCCCATAAACACTATAAATGTATAAAATGATATATTTTTCTCGAATTTTGAATAACAGGCGCCATTAAATATCAACATAAAAACGCGTTAGCTAAAGTAAATTAAAATAGCTGTGTTTATTTGTATAAAGCTAACTTACCGATACAATATTATTAGTTAATTTATTGACGTGCCATTGACCTCACACAATTATTAATCCGTATTATGATACGGAATTTCCAGTTGTCAGATTAGGCTTTGTGTTAATAATAAGATAATTGTTTTTATAGATATTCATTCGTGCAGAACGCTGTTTGATGTAAACATGTTTTTGATGACTGTGATGATGTGATGAACGAATTTCTATTTCAAAGACCAAAAAAAATACAAAAAAATCGAATATTTAGTAACAAGCTTTCCTTGTGGTGATGGATTAAGAATACAGAGTTTCACCACCCCTATTCATCAGGGGAATAAAGTATGGATCACATAACTGTAAAGAGAAGGAAAACTCAAAATAACTCCTGTACCAACTTATCTGGCCAGTGGTGTATAGTAGACCTTCCTTTTTAAGGAGAGAACTATGTTCAGCAGTGGACTATTAAAGTCTCAGCAATAAAACAAAGCTAAAAACAAAGTAAGCCCTTTGTAGTGATTTCTTTTATTCTTTAAATGGTGTAGTCGCTCATCGACCATAAAACTTAAACAACAAAATGAGACTGTCAAGTATTTTACGATAGTCTTATAGAGTTATAAAATACTTCGACTTTTTTTCTATTGTTCTAAAATTGTCTTTGTAACAACCGATTCGGTCGTTTATGCTTAATTAAAAAGGATAGTAGATTTTATGAGTGTTCTGGGAGACTTCGTAACAAAGTTTGTTCGATTGGTCACTTTTTTTATTTTGTTTCAATAGCCTACTAAAGTGACTCTACTTTGCCTGACAGAGAGCATGAATAGGAACCAAGATTTGTGATCACCACACTTATTGTAAATGCAGACAATGTAGTATGGTGACCCATTCTATGGCGGCTTAGCGAAATGTTTTTCGTGCCACGCTTGGCAACACAAAAGGCATGACAGTCATCGTGGCAGTGTAAGGCTCAAACATAAACGGAACACGGTTTCACGACTGTTGCTTTAGGTTGGTATTCTGGGAGTAGTACTCTCCCGGTCGGGCCGGCCCGTTCGTGCTGAAATCAGAGCCACGCGGCTCTACTGACTCGAACTTTTTTTACATATAGACTCTATTTAAAAAAAATTTGCTTTAAAAATTAGTACCTATATATTTATAATATATACTAATTTCTAAAGCTGGAGTTTATGAATACACTAATCTCAGAAACTACTGGTTAAAATTGTATAATTCTTTTGGTCTTAGATAAATCACCTATTGAGGCAGAACATAGTTGTATAACATCGCGCTACTGTCAATGGGAACCGATTATCAATCAAAAATATTGCAAAAACGGGCCACATTTGTTTCTTATTAGATGCAGACAAAGTTGTTGAGTTAGCTGGTCTCAATTTTAAATAAAATTAAATCTGGTTCAACAGCTTAGTGGTAAAACCGTAGCAGTCAAACAAATATATTTCAGTCGAATATTATGCATAAGGAATTTTTATTTGATTGTAGCTATTAGCAATAACCAAATATGGTTAACAGGATGCTATATTAATTTGAAGTCATTCAATAAAAATATAGTCAAATGTTTTTGCATAAAACCTATTTTTCTAATTTACTATCTCTGTCCCACTCAGCGATTGAGTCTGATGCAAAAGGTAATAGCCTCCGATCCCTCGAGACTAGAGTTGATAGGAAGTCGGGCAGATCTATTTTTTACCGTCTGCGAGCAATATATTAACAGTGGACGTACGGTATTTTTAAATTAAAACCTGATAATTCCTTTTATAGAAAGATAAAGTCAATCTCAAATATTATTTGCGAGTGAGCTTGTCTATGTTCATCTAAACTGGTCAAATGACAACTATGAGAAACATAGAACACGTACTTTTCTGATGTAATATTAGAAGTAGATTTTATTCCCATCACCAATTATCAGTCAAATGCTGTACATAGACCTCTCCTTAAAAAGGAGATTTTAGCGTACTATATCACGCTGGCCAAACAGGCTCGGTTAGTTCCTTGAGCCACTTCTTACGATACCCATGGAATAAATACGCATAGTGATATTCCGGGGGCCTAATTTTTTTTTATAGCCTGGCAAAGCGACTCTACCTTGCTTGATGGAAAGCATGAATAGAATCCAAAAGTTGTAATCACCATACTCATTGCGAGTGCTGACATTGCAGTATGGTGACCCACACTATGGCGGCTTATTACGATTTTTTACGCCTCACTTGGGGACATAAAAGACATGACAGTCATTCGTAGCATTGTATTGCACACATTTACCACGACATCAGTCACCCCTGCATCAATGAGCCTCCAGTCTCACACTCACTAACGAAACACAACAGCACGGATGCTGTCGCTTTAGGTTGGTCTTCTGTGGGACGGTAGTACTGCCCCGGACGAGCCGGCCCGTTCATGCTGAAATCAGCATGGCTCTACTACCTATAAAAATATTTATCACCACATAGACACTCATATGACAGTTTAACTAAAATAATAGTGACCAGATAGCTGTGTGTAGCCAGATAGAGCGTAAACAAAGGGGTCCTTGTAAATAAATTGTAACAACGGATCAAAGGACTGACATCACAATAAATTAATTGTAACTTAGTACGATAAATATATAATACAGAACCACAGAATTTGTTATTTCCCCTGGCGTTAATTAGAATTATTTCGCAAACATATGGCAGGTTACAAACGTTTGGCTACAATAAAATTTATTTTACTGTAGGTATAAAATAAACCAGTTAATTAAGTTTTGACCTCGTGTACTCAAACACAGTGGAGAAAATAATAGTTAAAATTCATATAATTTTGTATTTATTTTAAAGGTACTTTAATTTTTTAAGAGAGTCAGAAGAGACAGGGGTCAGAAAAGATACGAGTACAAGGTCAGAAAGTACAGTCATGGGAGGGATTTTGCTATACTTCACGATTATCATCGTCATCATCATCATCATTAACAGCCTTTTACAGTCCACTGCTGGACATAGGCCTCTTCTTAGCAAGGAGGTTTTGGTCCACTATACCACGCTGGCCAGACGGGTTGGAATAGGATTTGTTTGAAGTCTACCTTCTCTTTGTAATAATGATGTTGTCTTGCATACTTTGTTTCCTTAATTGCCTTTTACGACACCCACGGGATGAATAGGGGTGGTAACACTATGTATTCTTAATCCGTCACCACACGGACTAAAAATTCTCACCAATGAGGAATTCCATATTATTTGGTATCGTTTTAAAATTACACGCGTGTTATTTTAGGACTTAAGACACAATTTTCTAGGAGTTATTTAAATGAATATGGGTGGTAACACTATGTATTCTTAATCCGTCACCACACGGACATATGTACATGATCATATACTCGAAAACAATGAAATTTCAACTCATTTAATCAGTTTATTTTATTAAATAATAAGTAGAGTTTCTAAAAAATACTAAGGCTACTTACCGTTTTTTAATGAGGCTCTTTGATATTTAAACACACTATTCAACTTGAACATTGAAACTGTAGGTATACGATTCTAACACAAACGCAACTGCCAAAAAACATTGATAAAATACTAAGAGTTACTATGTATTGTAATCTATAAAAAGCCGTGTCATGCGCGAACATTTTTATTTTTATTCACACGTGACACGACGGACTAGCTTTTCATCGGTTAAGAGTTGCGTGAGGAAATGGTTCTCTACGATAATAAACTATTATTAAAATAATAATATAAAGCTTTGGTATCCACACACAATGTGACTGTTTTTATTCAGGAAAAATGAAATTAAACTAATAGTAAACTTGAAAGTTGAAAGAAAATGTTATTTGTATAAGTCGACGTCCAAATATGAAAATAAAACTCTGAGAAAAAGTCAGAAAGACATGAAGAGCTTTGATGTACGTCTTTCGTGGCTCACGTCTTATTGTGACTCTTTTACATGCCACTAGTCAAACACGCGAATTCTTATTAAGAATGTAGTTAGAACTGCAATATTAATACTTAACTCCAGTATAATCCAGTTTCCATTCTGACATGATGTTTTCAATATATGAAATAACGTGACGATGGCACTTAGTTCAAAAGCTAAAGATGTAGTTTATTACATTTACATGTTTAGTACATTTAGTGATATCGGAAGTGACAGACGTATATTTTATGTGTTTAATACAAACAAGCTTAATAAAATGTACTGTAAATTGTATTAAAAATGTGAACGGAACCATGTGCATCAAAAAAATGAATCCTTCATCCTTTATTTAATAAAATGACGAATCACAAACAGGTTCATCAAGAAGTATTGTGTGGCGTGTGGTTTTTTCCTTTTTTGCACTTTCAAAACAACGAATACGTTAAAAGTAAAAAACTAAACGATGGCATGTGTGATCGATTGCTAGCGAAGGTATGCGACTATTTGTAATTTTAATTCACGCACATTGCTTCGCTAAGTTAAGGCAAAAGTAATGTTGCTAATTTTAAACTTGTTTTTATTTTTTGCTAAATTGAACTTCATAGCGTTCCTTTTCAAAAGATAGTGACATGCTACATTTTTTTTGTAAAAAGGTCATAAAGTTTCTACGCTTATATGTGTAATTAAAAATCAAACTGTCCAGATAATATCACGTGTTAACTTCTTAGAAGGACGGGTTCAACTTCATTGGTCTTTGATTAAAAAAGTATTATTGAAATTTGATTACTGAAAATACTATAGTTTTTACTGCAAACCACGAAGACTCAATTAAAAACAAAACACCACTGAATACAAAACCATTTTTTAAAAAAAAAAACAAAAGTAACAAGCAGTAAAATAAAAAACATTTACTAAAATAATTGGAACAATAAAAGTCTAACTTACGAACAGCAATGGCACTAAGCTTGTCATTTAATTTAAGCTTTATCTGACATCTAATCTTCGACCACACAGACAGGAGAAGAGCAGCAAGTTTTCAAGTCTATTTCATTTATAAAATTCTTAAATTAGTATTCAAATTAGCTCCTGACAAATGTTTCCTCTGGGCTTTTGAAATAAATTGTCTTTGGAAACTTTGATTTAAACGATACATGAGCAACTTGACTTAGTCTAGCTTGAATAATAATATATTTAATACAATGTATGTATATTAGTATCGTCTCGTTTCTCATTCGATCACGCAAAAAACCTCCAAGCATTGCCATCTCCTCACTGAATGCGGGACCAGCAATTGTGGAGAACCTTGGTGGAGGCTAATATCCAGCAGTAAACGTCGTTTACCTGAGATGATAATAATGATGATGTATATTAGACCAGTTCGCTTTGCATTAGCAGTCTCTTTCATCACACTGGGCGATGCAAATAGACACGCTACTAGGACTTCTGAATATACTTTTTTAATTTTCCTGCTGCAATTTACTTTTTTACGTGTGAAAATTAATAAATTCTTAAGGAGAAATTTCGAATGTTGAAGATTTTTTAACGTGATGCCTAACTTAACCTAATGCGTAATGGCTGACGCCATTAGCTACGTCATTAGGCGTACAAACCCACGTTCACTTACCACCCACCCCAAACTATAAGTTTAGTTGGAGTTGTTAAGCGAATACTAGTAATATCTGATCCATTTTCTTTATATTGACGTATATTTGCCAGAGGGCCATGCTTCGGTACGTATTAAGCGGCTTGCCACGAGTGATTCCGATCTCAAAGAAGGCAGGTTACGCAATTATTTTATTAGTTTTCACTGACTGGAGGTGGTTAGAAAAATAGCGCTATTTGAGATTTGTATCCAACACTTTAGTTTTATAGTTTAGTGAGATAATGGAAGGAATTTCTGTCTTCGTCTAGCAGTAAAATGAACGAATGGTCAGAACTTAATTAACTCCTAGATAACGGATTAAGAATACATAGTGTTACCACACCTTTTCATCCTGTGAGTGTCGTAAAAGGCGGCTAAGGGAACCAAATATGCAAGACAACGTCATTACAAAGAGAAGGAAAACTTGAAACAAACCCTATTCCAACCCGTCTGGCCAGCGTGGTATAGTAGGCCAAAGCCTCCTTGCTAAGGAGAGGCCTATGTCCAGCAGTGGACTGTAAAAGGCTGTTGATAAGAATTTGTAAGGTTTTTATAAGTTTTTTTGGTCAACGAGTTTTGAACTTAGTTTGCAAGTTTTAACGTATGCTGTATGGATTAAGCAGCTATTCAGAGCTTAAATATTGTAGAGGTTTGAAATGAGCCTCGATTATTTAAAAGTGTCGTATTGCTAAATCCCAACACTTTATGTTATAATAAAACTGTATCCCATTTAGATAAGGAAGACCTAAATAGATTTTTTTTTTTTTTAAAAATTAAATTTTCACAAAGAACTCTAAATAGTTTAGTTTAACGATTAATGTTATTTATTTATAGGTATTTTATAATGTCTGTATTTAGTTTTATGTACCGATAAATGTAAATTTAAGTGTCCTTAATTATATACCATTAAATATACTACTTCTATATGTGCAATAATAAAATATATAATTTTGATTACTATTCACATTTTGTTTTCTTTTACCAATAATGTTTTCTCAAACTTTGAACAAAAATTCGTAGCGATGATTAAAATGTATATGCTTGTTAATTTGTCATTAATGATCAACTGATTTCATTATTTAACAGTTTTAATGTTTACTTACTAACATCAAATAGTCTAAGAATTTTACGAAATAAGTTAAAAAAAGTTGTGAAATATCAGAACGCGCGAGCGCAGCTTAACTATGTGCGCCATCTAGCGTACACCAGCAGAATGAACTTGCCTAGCTCGCGTATCGATTTAATCGTGTAATATTATCAATCCAGGTGATCAGTTCCTGATTTAGAAAGTTCTTGACTCATAATCGGTCTTAATGAGTTGTATTCTTTACTTACTCTTTAAACCTAAAATGTAAATAGGACTACAGTTGTAGTCGGCAAATGTAGACGTTTACTATGAATCTATTTATCTCGTTCGGGGTACGTTCGACTATAAATAAGTAATTGTTTTTTAGAAGAATTTGTTTTTTGTATTCTTGCCGTCTTAGTGCCAAAGCATACATAAATTTAATAATAAAAAATATGATAATAAGTGATCATGATCATGATTCTCATTCGTAAAAACATTTTTTACCCATAATCATTAAAGAAAATGCTGAAATCACATCTTGTGGTACTTAAAATGTCAATAAAAGTAAAAATTGTAATATTCTACGCAGGAGTGTAATCATAATAACACCTTTTTGCAAACAATTCTTCCGCAGCCATGATGCGTTGTATTAACCCTAACGCATAACTCCAGTCACTTTACAGTACTTCTGTGTGGCTCCTAGTCGTAAGTTTTAACGCACTCCCAACAAAACTGGTAGCTAAATGACGGGTTGAGACGTCGCAAAACATTGCAGGCTATAAACTAACACTGAACATATACATTGAAATTCGACCTTATGCCAATAACATAAAGAGTAATTTGAATTTATGCTTCAAGGTAGGTTATTCCGTTTTGGATATAGAGCTTACAGGCGGCTGCCACGCGAACGTTTGAGGATCCCGTAAAAGTCATTTTGGATTTTGTTCCTCGGAAGTAAGTGCCAATTTTGGTTGAAAGGGAAACAGTGTATGAGATGTTTTATAACAGAATAACGTCGCCATGCGTAAAGTACTTGCGGTGACTCAACTGGTTTTTTGTTTTTATATATATTTTTTTGCATTTTATTTCTTCCGATGCGTTGCCTTAAAGGATCAATATCAATTTTTTTTATTTCTAACCTGTTGTTAAAAAGCTTATATATTTTACAAACGTGTTTTGAATTTAAATTAGCAGTGGCTTTAAAGTTTAAAATACCTTAGCTTTTTTAAATAAGTACTTAATTATGTCAGCCTGTATTTTCTAACAAGACTTATCGGTGTCAAGAGTGTCACCTATATTTTTTAATATAACCGACTCTTTTGTAGTACTCTGTTGTAGTTGTAATATTCTGACATGAGAATAGGTCGCGTTTTATCGATCCAGGTTTTGATATGGATTACACTTGGCCGTTGAAAATCTTGTTTCATTTCATAACCAATATAACTTGAACTATCATATTATGTTCTGTGATAAGTTGAAGTATTTAGTAGATTCCTATAGTTTTATTTATTCCTAGTTACATAGTTTCTTAACTTTATAGTATGTACTAGTTATAGATTTTTGCTTTAGCAAATATTCATCACTAAATATTTCTGTATGTAGATTTTTGCTCAAAAATGTCTAAAAACATTTGAAACATAATGCTGTACTTTTTTAAAGAGGTATGATCTGTGGGTCAGATTTATCCATAAGTCGTAGGTTCAATTAGCATATCAGCTGAAAAGCTTTATATGGTTTAGTTATATTACCTAGTCTAAAATTTATGTATGAAGTAATATTAATTTTATATTTATTTAGACTGGTTAACACAGCTTAGAACCTGCCTAATTTGACATATGAGATGTATTAACGTGTTTGTTTGAACGAATGATTGCCAAGATAGCAATGTCATTCATTTGAATAACGACTATTTTTAATAGGTAAAAACCTTATATGCCAAACTTTTAATTAGGATTAGTTAATTTTGGAAAAAGTACCTTTCATTTTATTTTTAATCAACCCCAAAAAAGGAGGATGTTGCACTGTGTATATTTTTTTATCTATTTTCACCGATTTCTCTGTCAGTTGTGGACCGATTTTGAAATTTGTTTTTTTTTGTAGGAAAAAAACTTCATCAAATATGTAAATAAAAAACAAAAAATTCAAAAACAAAGAATTTCATATTTAAAATACTGATCGTGATTATGTCGCTGTTTGTACTTTAGTTTTAAAATTATTTCAATGTATTCAAAATTGTATGAATTTCAGTGTAAAAGAAAGAATTTATCTATTTATATATCGATAAGTGTTTTGAATATATTTTACTTATAAAACATTAAGTATTAAATTTAGATCTTTAGCTAGTATTAGATGATCAATAATATAGCAACGTACCTCTCAGTTTGTAGTATTAATAACACTACCATAGATAATAAATCTCTTATGACAATCGCCGGTAGTCGAAGCAACTACACGTCACAAGTACGAGTATGTATAAGCCTAAACAAAATAAACGTCAATTGTCACATTAAAGATAAGTTACAGAAATACCAGCCGCATGAAAAGATATTTAAAATAAGTATGGGATAGGTATACTTTTTAAAATGATATTTCTTAGATTGACTTCCTATTTGTGAAATTTTATACATTTGTCTAGGAACTATTAGTAATTTTACATATATATGATTACGATTACTAAGATAATGGCTAATATTTCAGTCAGCCTGTAAACGTGAGCAGTGCATTTTGATCGAATGATCTTTTTAGATCCCTCACAAAACTAGACTGTAATTTAAATATTTTAGAGTTTATTATTCAAAATTACATAGAAAAGAGGAATTGTTTAATACCGATTTTCTGTAGTGCTCTAATATCTTTTCGTTTAAGTTGGTCCATTTGTACTGAAATACGACTTTTTCATAGTAAATGCAGGTGCAATTTAGAATTCAATATTGTTGTTAAGAAGTGTCGATAAAATATAATAATATAGTCTTTCCAAACAACGTATACTTACCCACCTATAATAACCTCCTTTTGTTTATCCCATTTATATGAAAAAATATTACTATGGTTATGATTGCGTGTAAGGAAAAATGGTAGGTGTTTGTGCCTGATTCGATTATTTGATAAGTATTCTCCAATGTGTGGAAGCCATGAAATTCTATGGACTCCCTGTTTTTAATAAAAACTTAGCATAAACAGGTCAACGTATTTATTTGAAAATTTAACTACTGAGAGTATAAATAGTTTTAAATATTATCGCATTGAAAACTTATTGACGAAGCTTTTTCGATCATATTAAATTATATTTGCATTTTAATCCTGAATTTTTCAAAGTGATGACAAAATAAATAAAGATCTAGAAGATTATTGTCAGTCAGATCTTATTGATAAAGCAGAAAACTCAGATAAAAGATGGTTTAGAGCATAAATATTATTAATCATTTTTAGGGGTACGTTCAGAAGTAACAATCTATCTCAAATAATGATGATTTATTATTAACTGTACGTAAACAGTTCTTTCTTGTCAAATCAGCTTGTGAGACTCAGTTTAAATAGCTATTGAATAATATTTCTTCGTGTAGTGACAGATTAAGAATACACAGTGTCACCACCCTTGTTCGTCCTGTGGGTGTCGTAAGAGCTGAATAAGCAAGCAATCTAAACAGCACAAATGCACTGGAACGATAAGGAAAACTTCAAACACATCTTATATCAACCCGTCTGGCCACTGTGGTATCGTAGTCAAAAACATGTTCTTCAATAAGAGGTCTGTGTCCTGCAATAGACTACTAAATCCTGTTGATGAAATCTAAGAGAGAACTGTTGTTCTCTAATTTAACTTAGATCCTGAACTGTAAATCCTCTAGACCATAAATAATAAGCAAATTTCACCTAATAAAATTCTCACTGTGGAGACTCCTTATTCTTAATTGTCTTAGTATTCTGTCTTCTTTATACAACTACTTAGTATTGAAATCGATTAGTATCGAAAAAAGGGGAAAACCAACTTTCACTTCTGCCATTCGACTGTACATTGCGCAGGCGCCGCTCTCGACAGGTGTATATAGCGGATGTGTGACCGGTCTCAGCCAGCTTCTCGCCGCACCAGCGTACCGGCCAGTATCAGTTTTCTAAGTTCATTATAATATGTATCTTGTGTGTAAAAACTTATAATATAAATGTAATACAAGGAATAACAAATTTATTTGCTTAAGAAATTCAAGATCTGAAGACTACTTTACCTACTCAGTCAAAATTATATTGATACAAAAACCAAAGTATGTGTAGACGTCGATTAACATTTTCTTTCGCATACATCATGTTTCTTAAATGTATTAAGCATTTCAGAAACGGCTTTGTATCAACAACCGATCAATTTACATTTAAGTTGAGCCTGCATTGTGCATGGATTCCTCAAAGTGAATATTACTTTTAATTATAGTAATGAGAACGGGTAGGTATAACTGAGTACTCGTTCAACATTCATAGGCATGCCATTCGATAAATTATCGTCAAACCTGAAACATATCCAAGGCCCGCAACACTTAAGGCTAATGTACGCACGCAAAATGCAACAATATTTTTTTTATAACGAAATGCGAGCGAAGCTCAAAATTTGGTTTTTATTTGGTAGATTTTTGAAAAAAACTTTGGGTATAATTTGCAATATAATTATAATTTAAGTCGGTCAAAGAGAGCGGCTGTTTCTCTGTATTCCCGAGCCTTACAAAGAAACTGTTTGATGCGGGAGGCTTTTGTATTGGCGCAGTATGGTCTACAAAGTTGCATAATTTTGGTTAATGAGAAATTAAATATACTACGTAGTTAATTTTTGCTCTACAGTTAATAAACGTTTTGTTATCTTAATTGGTTCAACATTAAATAAAGGTGAAAATAACTTGACTTTGTTTCTTTAGGATCTCTTTCTACCCGAAAAGAATGAATCAAAATAAATATGCCACTTCAACGATACAAAAGATTTTTTACTAATTTATGATATTTTTATTTAGCTTTGGGTGCGGTTTCACGTTCGCGTAAATATACTTTTTTCCTCCGTCGGGAACAGCACTAGTTATATGGTTAAGAGGTTTCATAAGAATCGGATAATATATGTATATATGTATACACTCATTGATTTTCATGTAGTATTAATATAAAGAGATTTTAGTAAACACTTTCTAATAATGTAGACTATAATACTAACATTATCTTAAGTGTACCAGGGGTAAACTGATGCAGGGGTGACAGTTATCAAGATAACTGTGTAAGCCTTACACTGCCATGATGACTGTCATGCCTTTTACGTTCCCAAGAGGGTCGTGGAAAAGCATCTCACTAGGCCGCCATAGTGTGGGTCACAATACTGCGTTGTTTGCATTCGCAATAAGTATGATGACCACAACTCTTGGATTCTATTCATGCTTTCCATCAGGCAGAGTAGAGTCACTTTGGCAGGCTCTTATATAGAAAAAAGTGTAATGATAACATTACACTGCTTAATAAAATATTGACAAATATTTAAATAAATCTAAACCACCATAGTTTGGGTCACCATAATAGATTGTCTGCATTCGTGACGAGTATGGTGACCACCATTTGCATTCTATTCATGCTTTCCATCAGGCAGAGTAGTCACAAAAAAACGTCAAACGTCACTTTACACAAATCACTGCTGTTCTTTTAAGATTACTAAAACCCGTCACTGACAAATACTATTAATATTAATACGCTATTTTATAACTGTAAATATTTTAAAAATCATTATAGTCCAGCTTTCTAGATGACCTGTTTGCAAAAGTAAGAAATATAACAATATTTACTGCGTGTCAGTGGACCGATATCTTCGTAAAGTCGAATCTTGTGTTTCCGGCTTTCGACGCCGTTAAAGCACTTTAAAGTTACCAGCGATAAAATGTGATGCTACAATTTTACCTTTATTACTTAGCAACAATGCCTTTATGCTTTCTTTTCTTTATTCGGTCGAAAGAAAACCTCATAAATAAAGTTTTATATATACATGGGTTGTATATTCCCTAAAATACATCGATGTAAATCATTTAAACGACCAGTAAACGTCTAAGTTTTCCTTAAAACTATCTGTAGCAATATCTCATAGAAAGTTATATGTTAGCCGTCGGTAGCCTTTGAAAATTGAAAAGGTTTTTTATATCTTTGAGTGATTGAGTTTTGACGGGTACACGAGTGGGCTTCTCGGCTGTTAGAGATATGAGATCAACATCACACAGTTTATTTTGCAAGAGGGAAAAGCTGATCTGTAAGTATAACTTGATGCTATGACGACGAAATAAAATTTTAAGAAATTATTGCTTGAATTATTATGTACCTCTGATATTGAAACAATTTTATACGAATATTCAAACTCCTATTTTATCGGATTGTCTGGTCATTGACCGGTATTAAGATAAAAAGTTTATTATCTTCTAAAAAAGTATCATCCGTCTAATAGGTATAAAAAAGGATTATCCAACCAAGCTAAGCTTTTAAGCTAGTGTCTGCTAGACTGCAGTACAGTGAATTGTATGTTGAAGCTGTAACATAGTAATTAATACAAGATCTGTTATTGTGTAATTACGCAAACACCGAATGTCACCTGAACAACAATGATTGTTGGTTTGCAATGGTTTATAAACCTGTGTCTGCGATACAATAATTTCCTTAGCTAATTGTATAAATAGTTATATCTATTTGAAGCAAATTCCTTTATCGTTACCTAGAATATTTGCTTTGAACAATAAAAGCTGAATATCAGTAAGAAATGTTGAAAAAACTAAAGAAAAATATTTCTTTTGAGAGTTACTTTTGCGTTCGCTGCGTAAACGGTTAAAGTTTCGCAAAGGTAATGTACGAAAGAATTATTTCTGTTTAAACGTTCTAAAATAAAGTTCACGACAGTATATGTCAATCTCTTAAGGTTGCCTCGCTACAACCTTTTTGGTGGTAAACAAATTAGTGCACGCTCTATAAAAGCATACTACGGATAATAGGAGACGCAGAAGAGACTGCGTGGGTCAGCTAGAACTAACAGAAGCTATGCACGTGTATTAATAGTTCTAGTCTGAATAACGATGCTGAATAATGTCCCAAGACGGTTTCCTATAGATACAGAAACTAATAACGTACCATTCAATATTCAACTACGGTACTAGTTATCCATTGAAGAGTAGTTTGTCAAAGATAATAATTATTCACGTTAGGAACATGGCAAAAAACCTGCATCAAATGTCATCGCAACGCCTACAAGTATCTCTTTATATAAATTATAATCCTTCAGCTAACGTGGGTGTTAGCACTTTATACATCTTATCATGGAGATTTAGATTGTATTTTTTCCATATTTTAATACCGGTTCTGTGTTCATGGTAGTTAAATCAATTTCGTTAAGTGTTTAAGCAGTCGCAAGTCCTCATTTTAAGATTTCTGCGTGATTAGATATTTAAGTTTAATTTTAAACGTGTTTGTAACGTACTTTCTATGTCACGTTATTGACATTATTTTTTTAATGACTTCTTGGAACGTTTTGTAGAATCAATTACTATGTTTCTTTTTTTTAAGTCAGATTTTTTTTGGATTATAATTTTTGGGTGTTTTGAGGTTTGTTTATGGAACTTAATTTTGTTTCATCATCATCATCGAAAACCTTAAATAGTCCACTGCTGGACGTAGGTCTTCTATTTAGCAAGGAGGTTTTGGCCTACTATACAAAATATCACTTTCACCAGAAGCGATTATCATATCTAAGTTATACTGTATTTTTTTACCACGATAAGACAACAATTTATCATTCATTTGTGGGTTTTCCAATCTCTTTTATCATTTTTTATAGTCAAGACTTTTATTGTGTTCAAAAAGACACTTGCTTAAAAAACATGCATGTATGCGATAAACCCTTGAAATATACAATTTACTTTCTAAATAATTGTTGATGAAAAAATTGATCAAACGTACTCTATTGCACGTACTCATTTAAATCATGAAATAGCTGTTCAATATTTAACGAAATGTATTGTTATTATGTATCAGTAAATTTTATGTGTCAGGTATTATATTTTACCATTCAACGTGTCAATGTTGTCAACCTTTTATTGTCAAACGGAACAGAAAGATTATTTCAAATAAAACGAAATTCAGTGTAATATCATTCTGTTTATACTGTTAATTTTATATACGTATTTACATTTAAATATAACACGCGCATTAGGAATAAAACCTGTGTCGCGGGGACTCTAAAATCGTATTTTAAAATGGACACAAAGAACACCTAGACTCAGAACGACAATTTGTTAAAGTGTTGTTCTGTATCGGCTTTAAACCCACAACAATCAGTACAGTAGAAAGTTGTTTAAATCACTGCATCATATAAGTATCAAGAGGCATATAGTTATATAAAATACATACGCGCGTATAACTTTATTTATTTAAGAAAATATCTAGAGAATTTTTTGCACGTTATGCAGTAAAAATCAAATTGAAATTTACAAAGAGACATTCAATAAATCTTCTGTCAAATCTTCGTTAACATGTCTCGTTTGTCATAAAATTTACATGTTTAAACAATAAATGCCGAGAGAATGATTCACGAACGGATTCCATGTCAACTCTCCGATATGTTGGTATTTCAATCATGATCTTACGTAGTGATGTAGTTTCTTAAAATATTCCAAAAGGTTTAAATTAAAAGGTTTATTGAGTAGTAAAGTTGTTAAATGAAAATAAAAATAACCCTCAACAAGGAGCAAGATCTTAATTCGACAGATTTTTTATTCATAAACCGATTTAAGTCATCCTTTTTAATGGTATTGGTTATGCTTAAGTTTATTTTTATTTAAATTTACATTTACAATTTTTTTTTACATTCGAAAATAAGCTGGTTCAGAATTTCTACGGCCTTAAGTCTAAAATAATACATTGACAAGTATAAATCTACTAATGACAGAAAAGAAGAACTATTGTAGGACCGTGCTAGGAATTATAAGATAAGATTCAATAAGTAATTGAAGGAGACACGTCCACATTTCTTCAACGAAAAGGTGTTATTTTATCTTAATAATTGACTTGTATCAGGTTTTCTTTCTGTTTGTCGTAATGTTATCCTGAATTTATTAAATTTTTTTTTTTTTTTGAAAGGCAACCGTCCGCATTAACATACCTTGTGTTGCGGGGGACTTTACAAACCTAAAAGAAATAGACACAAAGAACACCCAGAGTTAGAACGATAATTAGTGGATCACACAAGAAATAGTCCCATGTGGGGTTTGAACTCACACACTCGCAGTAGTGACCAGTACACCATTCGTATAGTTAATTTGCTGTCATAATCGCCTCTAACGACACCCATTATGCATAAATGTGATAGATTATTTCCTTTACCGACAAACGATACATGTACAACCACTCGAGCGCATTATATGATCAGTTATTTACATTTACAAATTAATAATGCAAAGTAATAGTGATTTTGGTGTAGATATCACTTTTTTGCATAATAATCAGTCCATATATTTATATTTTTACAGTTTATTTGTAGCTTAAATCCAGAGATTCAAGACTAAAAGAACATAACAAAATCGTCTCAAAGACATCGGAAGGTACATCGAGTACCAAATTTATTATATAATTTAATCACTCCAGGTTGTTTAGGCCTTTAGAGCAACTTAATAACGAACTAAACCCATAATGTATTTTACACTTCACTGAGTATACATATATTTTAAACAGTAAAAAAATGTCAGTAAATACTACAAAAAAAATTGACACTGTTTTCGGTAAAAGTAATCGGTGTTATGGCATCGATATGGTACTTTATTATTTGCAAACCTTTAAAAGGCGAACGTACAACGATTGACTGACATCTGTCTATCAACTTCTTCTGTAATTATTGATGAGTTTCTTCTGTTTATGTCAAGAAAAACTTAGAAACTTTTGTATTGGGAACTGTTATAGACATGAAAAAAACGTGAAACATTTTAAATGCGAGGAAAAACGCAGTGAGCTATTATGATTATAGAAAAACTCATTAAATGTTTACGTGTCTCAAGGTTTCTTGTGACTACTTTGAGAATTTTCTAGAAAAAATACAGACACATCGATAGTGTCTTTTGTTAACTGTGCACGAAATTTTGTAAACACTATAATTGCCATCGTGATAGAAATGATTAAAAGTTTTTAAAGTTTTACTGCATAGCTTTATTTTGGTAGGAGCTCGTTAGCGGTTTTTATTGTCAGACTAGTTCTAAACTTATAGACTTGGGTGTAGGGTTCAAAGTAGAGCGTGTAGTTAAATGTTTTATAATGGTCTTTTTTTTTGTATTCAGGGCTTTTGTAAAACAAACTTCCATAGTGGCAATTATTCCTATGATGTGCAAATTTAATAAGCGTATAATTACGGTGTAATAATTATACTATATAGATTATTACATATATATAAATACATGTATTTATACATATGTGTGTGTGAGTGACTGTCTCTTGTGGATAACGAAATCATTAAAGTCACATGGGTGATAATGGCGTTTTCTTTTGGTGTTTTTTTAATGAAAAATGTAAGTAGCGTATGAAGTGGAGTGTTACCTCGCGGTTTAATGTTACTTTTGGCAATCAATTCCTTGATAAAATTGTTATTTAGACTACGAATATTGAATATCTCTATGCTCAAATTCATTCAAATTTGCGCAGCAGCTCTGATGTGATATAGTGACAAATATACATACGTACATCTTTACAATTTTTCATAATTATGAGATGAAGGAAACGAAACAACTGAAAGCAACGTTTTTGAAGTTCAACTTA
Organism: Hypercompe scribonia; assembly: GCA_949316085.1. Classification (NCBI taxonomy): domain Eukaryota; kingdom Metazoa; phylum Arthropoda; class Insecta; order Lepidoptera; family Erebidae; genus Hypercompe; species Hypercompe scribonia. Next base: position 6,404,476 of record OX438992.1, on the reverse strand, counting down.
CTTTTTTTTAATTATCTATCTTTAGCAAAAGTTGACGATGGGTAAAACTTAGCAGTTACTTCCATATTTACAAACAAAATACAGAAATTATAAAATCAAATACTAAGAAGCAGAACGTGGGCGACAGCTTGTAAAAAAGTTGTTCTGGCGATTGATGGCAATTTTTATTATTTTGAACCTTACAGTGTCAATAAATTACCGATTCAAGACAATAAATTTATGGTTTGAACTTTAAATTTAAGTTTATCTTAGTCATAACTTAAAAATGCAAGCTATCACCTTATAAGTCTTGATAGGATCATTTCTTGACATGGTGTTGTTTCTTAATCAAAAATTAATGAGTTCGATTTTGTCACTTTTTATAAGTCTTGCCATTTTAGGCTTCCATTTAGTCATCAACTAAATGTTTGATGAGATTTTGCACTTAAAAGTTATTGTTATTTCGTAAGTTCAGAATACGATTGAATGAGGCCGAGGCCGAGGCCGAATGTATTCTAGATTGATGACAATGCATATGGGTGATGGTAATCACCTACTGTTACTCTTTATTCAGATAAATATCTGAATAGTAAATAATAAATAATAAATATTTAGGATATTTTACACACAACGCCATCTAGTTTCAAAACTAAGCAAAGCTTGTCCTATGATAACAAGATTAACTGATAGAATGCTTAAATACTTTTTTTCGTAAATACATACATATTATATATAGAAAACACCTAAACGGTGCCGAAACAAATGTTTGTAGATTATACAAACATTTGGTCTGACCCGGGATCGAACCCGAGACATCAAGCACAGCAGTCGCATTCACTACCGCTACGCCATCGAGACAGTTGAATGAATATTAATGTTTAATTTGTATACCGTAATAAAAAATGAGTGTTTTTTTTATGTTTCTATTCAATATCATTTAGTTTTCATTTTAAAAAAATGAATTTTATTTAAAAATAACACACGAACTAAGGACAAACCCTAGTCTGACAGACATGAATAAAAAATTAACGCTATTAAAAGCAAGAGATCTAAAACAATATTAAGTATGGGAACCCAATAACACATATAATATACCACAATAATATCAATTTGCGGTTAATACGAACCGATATCATAGTAGCGACCTAATTCTACACCCTTATATGGTGATAAATCTAATGAATTAAGGTAATGATCATAGAAAACTGGTAACAAGGTATGAGAAAGTTCAATCATTATTGGTTATGGGACTGGTGAAACGTGATGATAAATTAGCACACAGTGAGCGTGGGTTGAGAGATTGGTTGTGGGTTTTCTTTTATAAGGTTAAATTTTAAAATCCAACAAAAAAAACAGTAGCAGTCGTGGGACTGCCGATAGAAGTGAAAACGGAACTATTAAGTTGAGAGTAATTAAAACTATATGCAAAAATTATATGAAATTTTTTATGTTTCATATATAGCTATATATAATATATAATATCATATATAATATATAATAATAATAAATTTCATATATAATATATAATATCATATTCTCCATAGCTATAGATATACTATTATCATTAGCATGTCGGTGACGCGAACCGAGGATTTTACCCTCTACCAAAACGCTCAACGCGCCTAAAGAAGTTTTCACTTCAAAAAAAATTTTTTCTTACTCTACGAAGTTGAATAACTTTTAGTAAAATTAAGTCAATTTAGTTTTAAATTTTCTTCTATTTTATACTTATATACTATAAATAATATTAATATTTATTAATTCAGTGAAAATTAAAGATTGAATACAATACAACCGGTTAAATTATGTGTTAATGTGTTTGGGTGTGTATATTTGTGTGTGCGTGTGCACACTTGAGGCAAGCCAAGTAAACTTTATCAAAAAAAATTCACCTTGTAAATTGCCGAGAACTCGTGATTCATACCAGCTTTAATGCTGATATTGTGTGTACTGTATATGACAAAAATATAAATATTCTGTTTCTAATATCTCTAGACAAGACATGTCTTAGTGTGGTGATTTCTAATTTCGGCCACGGACTGCACACGCCTAATTTCACAGGAGATATTATTGTGAACTAGTGTGTCTCCAATTGGACGGCTATCCGACACGACCGGAAGAGATCAACCGCAAGACCGACAACATCACTTGCTCTCCGAGGCACAGGGTAAACTAAATTTCCAAACTCCGGGCTGTTTTTAAGCATTTATTTAATCAGAAAAAGTCAATGACACCACTAGGTGAACCAGCTGCTCCCTTACCCTTAATGCAGTAAAGAAACGTATGTGGTAATATTATGTTAGTTCAGTTCAGTTCAGCCTACTGCTATCCAATGCTATACATATACTACCTTGACTGCCTTGTAGTAAAACTGACTATTTTTATTGTTGTTTGAACTCTGTTGCAGCACTGCTTAGTTTGAACTCTGGACTCAAAACGTAAAAGATTAAAAAGGTCGTGTTCGTATTATAATTACCTGTATCAACACCGGCAGGGCTCTGTTTAATTATAATGTTTAGCAAGAGAATTATTGATTCCACTTACTTCAAAAATTACAGTGCTGCGTTTTATCGGTTCCCATAATTGAAGGTTGCGGATTTTCTTTTGTTGTTTTACAGGCTGTGGTTTTTAGTAAAAAAGATGGGCTTATTTATTACTGTGTTTTATTTACATGGATTTTTCTGTATTTGATATTTTTTACTTTATTTATTTATTGTATTTATTAAAAAACTTCATCTATACTTGTACATCGGCGGACTTAATGCCCTGTGTATTCTCTTCCAGTCAACCTTTGGCCGGTGTAGAAATTTTGTGAGATGCGTCCACTGACGTTGTCAGAGTCAGACTCAGAGGCTATAAATAAATATATAGAACTGTCATAAACTCGCATATACACGTATACATTAATAAATATGGATATACACATCAATATATAAATCTGACATCCATATACTGTGATTATTATATTTTTAGGAGGTCTGATATTAATTACCTGCCTACCTACCTTATGTATGGCGTGTTTCATGTACATTTTCGATTGAAAGTTAAATCTTATGAATATCTACTAATAATTAATATACACATAGCGGGGCGCGGAAAAGCATCTCACTAGGTCGTCATAGCGTGGGTCGCCATGCTGCATTGCTGCATTCGCAATGAGGATGGTGACCACCACTTTTGGATTTTAGTAATGTTTTCCATCTGGTAGAATAGTCATTTATTATAATATGCTCTTTATCGTAAGTCATATAAAATAAAAGACAAATACACAGAAGTAGATTGAATAAAAACGACATTCACGCTATCGTAAGCCTCATTATAACAAACAATCTTCATGTCGATTTTTGGATGGATGAACAGCAGATTAAGTATTTATAAAATGAAAAAAATGTATAAAACAAATTACTTCTTAGTGTCATTGATATAGTGCAACATTAAACTGTTGAAATAAATCTTTGACTATCAAGAGTTAGTATTGCAAGATTATAAGTATTTCAACACTAATAAATCACCATAAAATATACAATATCTCACTAAACACTGTTCCAAAAATTTATATAATAGAAAAAGAAATCGACATTTTGCAACATCAAAAGCTGGCCCCATAACGATGGGGTTGTGTGGGCGGACAAGATAGTCGTGCGTTGTAACGGTCTTGCAACGACAAACGAATACCAATGATTTGAGTGAGTGTTGACGATGGAAGAATATAATGTAATACAAGATAAAAATACGAATAAAAAGGACAGTTGTGTTTTAAGAAAATAATGTACACAAACATTGCTAGTAAGTGACGGACCTATTACTCTAGTGGTATATCCTCACTGGTTTAATTTCTACTACGTACTCAGGAAAAATAATATGGTAGATGACTGTATCGTAAATAAATTAGTATTTATCACTATGTACTATCACACATACACACTATCACTAGTATGTTCACTTCATTAAAACTAATATCGCGAAACATCTCGGAAAATACAATTAACATAGCTTTTTATTACTATTACGAATTTCAATCAAATATACAGTGAAATATATTGTTCAATTGAGTAGTCTAAAACAATGACGTCACAATTTTGTATTTAGTACATTTTTCATATAAAATTGTCGTTTTGACAGATGATAAAAATAGCTAATTTGACTAAGGTGTCATCTAGCGTATTGCGTAACAAGCATTATCATATTCTGTTCTATGTCTGGGTGTATATTTCTAGATATATAAATATTACAAATGAATCCTACTAATACTATAAATTCGAAAGTTTGTGAGTGTGGATGTTTGTTACTCTTTCACGAAAAAACTACTGGACGGATTTGGTTGAAACTTTACAGTAATATAGGTTATTGATCCGAATAACATATAGGCTACAATTTATAATAATTTTATGTAATTTTGGTCGTAATATAACGATACATGTCAATTAAGACGTAAAAAAATTTGGTCTCTGACAGTTATCTTGGCGTATACTGCATAAATCATTGAAGTTACACAAAGATGATGTACCATAGAATTGGTTGCATGTTAAAAAAAAATATATTTATTTAAAATGATTTATAAGCAGTCTGGTTACCGTAGTACACAGGCTCTACCTAGTTTGTTATTATTTGAATCATCAATTATCAACAGCCTTTAACAGTCTGCTGCAGAATATAGGTTTCTCCTTAGCAAGGAAATTTTTGGAATTCTCAATATTAACTAGATAATATTATGGCGACGAAAATGTTTATAATAAAAGCATGTGACATAGTTACAATTTTATGAAGACTTTAAAAAATGAACTTCTATAGGAACTCTGTCCTTTAAACTCCCACGGTCTCCTTCTATGATAATGTCATGCTTCAGAAGGAGACCGCTGAGCGAGATCGGGAAAGGGCTGATCCCGCTCGAAGTAGGCGGCGAAGTGGACGCGGTAGAGGTCGCTAGTTCCCCAATCGCCGCCTAAAAGTCGCTGCGGCCACATCTTGGGGCGATGTGACCGCTGTAAACGACCCGAGACAGGTGACACTCCGGTGCGGCCAGGGAGTGTCGTCTGGGGTGGGTGCTGTTCTGCCTATATATATTAAGAGCCTACCAAAGTGACTCTACTCTGCCTGATGGAAAGCATGAATAGAATCCAAGAGTTGTGGTCATCATACTCATTGCGAATGCAGACAATGCAGTATAGTGAATCACACTATGGCGGTCTTGAGAGATATTTTTTCACACCCCACTTGGGGACGTAAAAGGTATGACAGTCATCGTGACAGTATAAAGCTTACACAGTTACCACGATAACTGTTACCCCTGCATCAATGGGTTACCGGTCCCTTCTTGTGTAGAGCAGTGAGAAGTGCGATAGCATGGGCTACCGGTCCTTTATTGTGTAGAGTATTGAGAGGTGCAATAGCGTCCTGCTCTGGGTCATGAGGTGCCCGGGATGTACCTCAGTTTTGAGGTACGGCAGGGACGACTCTGGAAGCTGCTAATGCGTTCCTGGAGCTCCTCCTGATTGCCCACGTAGGCCGCCACGCGGTTTAGTGGATAGACTGGTTCTCCGGGAGTCTCACACACACCCTTCGTCCCTTTGGAGGGTATGGTGCGAAAGGCATTCCACGCATAAAAAAAAATATATAACATTAATATGAAATAAGCAAGAACACGCAATAAATGTACATCTTAAAATTAGGATAGTCAGTTATTTGTATGAATATGTATGCGTATGTAGGTATGCGTGTATGTGTGTACGAGCTTGTAGTGTGTGGGTGTGTGCAATGGTAAGAAACATTTCGTAATACATGTAAAACTTTGATGGAATGTGTAATGTGTATAGATCACTTTGTGAAACAATAGTGAGCAATATATATTATGTATACTAAACTCACCAATCTGATAAGTGTGTGCTGTGTAATTTGATTTATTATTTACTGTGTGTGTGTTAGCTGCGGTTGTTGTTGTGCCTTGCTCATCCCACGAAAACACTTCAATCAGTATTTTAATCGGATATTTTTCACTGTTTCGTTGGTAATATTGTTTTCAGGTAACCCTATTTAAAAAAAAATGATTCAAATAACTTCTTATAATCTATCAGCTAGTCCCGGCATAACTGCCCAGAACAAACAGACGGACAAAAATGTAAAAAAATGATAGTGATTTTAGTACTTTATATACTTTCATATGCATTTAGTTAATAGCTGTTAATTTGAAATTGCGAAAAAATGCTTCACAATTTACTTATTTTCATAACTTTGGCGGAGCTATTGGTAAACCAAAGCCAATTTAATTATACAACGACAGCTATTAAGACCCAATACGTATTATTTTCTTTATTCCACGTACAACACCTACGTAGGTACATGTATAGTATCTTATTTTTGTAGTTTTACCCGAGCTATATTGTCTTCAAATAACACCTACACCACTAATAATAACTTCGCTCTTTTATATTACTCATATCACGTCATGACTCTTACTCATTTTCATAATTTCCGAGTAACGATCCATTGTTTTTCAGTCGACGTGGGATACAATACTCTAAATATATGAAATGAGACTATTTGTTCAGCAATATAACAAAAATATCAACACAATATCAACTTTCCGTGAAAACCCACAATAAGCAAAGGTACGAATCCTTCATAACAATTAACAACTTTATCTAGTAACGAAGAAAGTTGGCAATCGGGTGTTAATTAATTTTCAAATCTCTGCAAAATGATTCAAGTCTTTATAACTTGTGCAATAAAATCGAAATTTATTTGTGAGAAGGATTCTGCTTAGCGTATTTACGTGACCGATAACATTGAGTCAAAGAGTTTGTATAATCACTTCTCGTTTGTGATAAGAATGTTATAACAAGTTTAGCTGTTATGGTCCAAGGAAAACAATAGATGGTTAAGACTAAAAGGTACATTTCATCGATTACCTGTTGAAATGATTCATAATAATAAAATACTTTACGACTCTCGTAAAAGATCTTATAGGTGTGCTACTGTAGTAGCTGTGAGTGGCTGGCGAGCGTTTCTAACCATATTGTACTTATATAGAAGCTTACAAGTAGAAAGTTAATAGATTTACGTACTGTTCGCAGTGTTATCAACATTGATATTAATTGATTCGAGTATGTGCCACCGATCTTTGATCAGAGCTGAATAATAAAGATCAACCCGTAGATATACTTCGTCTGGTCCGGGTCCCCGCCCCAGAGTAGGGTGCCAGAGGTCGGCTGTCGGGGCGGTTTTTAGTGGGAACACCACATACTCCTGGCTCCTTTACCCCAAGGAGCAGGAGATCCGGAGGGATTTTCCGCCTCGTCAACAAAAAAAAAAGATATAATACGTCTTTGCAAAAAACATGGCGTGTTATGGTTTTTAACACTTCTCGGTCAATAAGTGTAGTACAACAAAAGCAAAATATTTATTCTATTTTGTATCTCAGATATCGAAATATAAGATATGTGTGAGCTTAGAGACGAAGTCGTCTGTAGAAAACTGTGCCCTGTGCCCTGTGTCCTATTAATTTTTCCTTTATTTTAATAGTATAGTATTGTACCCTAAAAGAGAATTGTGATATTTATGTCATAATTTCAAAGATTTGATATACTTAACTGAGAAACTATATCATACTGGGGCAATTTAAAATTTATATCTCAGTATCTCTGACGTAACGCATAACAGACTGAGGTATTCCATTCAATAAATGAATTCGTTTGTATTTCTAAAATAAAAATAATATGCTCACTTAATTCTAAAGCCTCACTGTATTTTAATCGGCACTGGTTACTATTTTAATTAAAGAGTAACTTACACAGGCTTTTAATTGAAGAAGAAAACATTTAAATAGCGCTATTGATGTTGTAGAATTACTACTGACTAACGATAGTCATTGTAAAAAATTATTACGAATTATTACTGCTTTTTTTGTCGCATAAGGCTGATTGATTATCGCTGAAGATAAGAGAGTAGTGAAGATCTATAATATGGTCCCTCCTTCTCCCCAGAATAGAAGGAACAGGTCTAATTTGGACACTCACTCGACAAAAAAGCATAATAACTCTAACCATCGGCGTTCAGTGTATCTTAACACCATAGCATTTCTTCTTCTATGGAGCCTGTCCATATGTTCGTGTGGTTTTCCCACGTCTGGTCTTTTATACTAATTCTGCCAGTTGCTTTTTTAACATGACACTTAACGCTTTCAAAACTTGAAATAAGTAACTGCTATTTTAACACCTACAATTATAAATATACTGTAATAGAGACCAGCAACCTTCCTGCAGCACGCAATCGTAGCCTATATCTTTCGCTCTCAAAGGATGTGTGCAATTTGAATGCTATTTCCAGTAGGCCTTGCTTGTCTTGTATATGTTATACATCATATTCATATCATAAGTTCTCTAAAAGAGTTTTGTCTTAAAACAAAATGATACTATTGCATACATTGCTCACCTGTTAGTACAGGATACATTACAAACATACATATATTATATTAAAGAATACGTTTATACATTTGACTACAAATAAATGTCAATAATTGCTTGTAATAAAGGAAAACAGTGACAGTTTTGATAATTGTTCAACCGCACGATCAATGTATTAATAGTGTCCAGATGATTGTTAATAGTTAAACCATACTCTAAATGATAAATAAATAAATATTTGAGACATTTGACACAGAACGCCATCTAGTCCCAGACTAAGCAGAACTTGTACTATGGGTACTAGATAACTGATATAAATACATAAATACTTTTTTTTGTAAGTACATACATATTATACATAGAAACCACCCAAACTCCGAAACAAATATTTGCAGATCATGCAAACATTTGGTTCGACCAAATCATGCAAACCCCGGAATCGAACCCGAGATCTCAAGCACAGTTGTCGCATACGCTGCCACTGCACCACCGAGGTAGTCCAACCGCTTATACAGCAAGTTAAATTAGCGTATCTTAAATCAAAGTGACGCTAATTAGAATGTCAGACCTTCTTTCATCGTATATGAATGAATATCTTGTCTAATCTATGTATTTGAAACTAAGCCTTCAGGCCGCAGAAAAGGCACTTTTCGATAGAGGAGCGCTTATCTGTATTCAAGGCTTGACATCCTTCAGATTTGTGTGTGATGTAGCTGATTTGGAACGGAATTAGGCAGTATTTCTTATTATTATTTATTTTGTACTGCGTCATGTAGTAATTATATATATTATTCAACACTAAAGGTCTTCCTTTCTATCAGACATAAACGATTACACATTTTCAAACAACCTAGCTCTCTTTTTTTTTACGCGTGGAATGCTTTTCGCACCATACCCTCTGGAGGGACGAAGGGCGTGTGTGGTACTCCCAGAGAACCGATCTACCCACTAAACCCCGCGGCAGTCCACCTCAGCAGTCTGAAGGAGCTCCAGGAACGCATTAGCGGCTTCTGGAGTCCTCCCTGCCGTACCTCACAATTGAGGTACATCCCTATCCTAACTTTCTTTTATGTTCGTTTTAAATGTAACTCATCTCATTCAACTTAGGGACTTCACAAACATTCATACTCAAAACGACAATTTATAGATCACATAAAATTTTGTCCTGTCGAATCCACAATACGAGGAGTAGGAAGTAGTGAAGTGGCCACTTAAACTACAATGCTATCCGTGCAGCATTTTCTTATGAATTTTTGTTTGTGTACTTAACGTATAGGTATAAATAGTAATACACCAAAACAAGCGATGTTTTCTTGGTTTGTAAATTTAAAATGGTGTACCATGTTTTATCAGTAAGAGCAGAAAAATGTAAGATTTAAAATATGGGTACCTTGTACGACTGCCAGGTTGGTTTAGCGGTTAACCCTCCCGAATATCGATCATGGAGTCTTGCTAAATATTGGTTTTTTCATGCAAGAAATTCCTAATAATAACTCGGAGTATGAAAGTTAGCGTTGTTTCACGTCTGTGCTTCGAAAAGTACTTTAAACCGTCGGTCTCGATTATCGTCAACATCTATGACAATTGTTATTGCCAAAATAGTGCCTTCAAGTAACTGTGAACCTTCGAATACACTTAGCCTTCAGGGTTGTGGAAGTCCGATACCAGTCGCTCCGTGGAAAATAAAATAAATAAATAAATAAATATTTCGAACATTTGACACTCAATATTTTTTTTTTGTAAATACATACATATATAGAAAATACTCAAACTCCGAAACAAGTATTTGAAAATCATACAAATATTTGGTCACCCCCCGGGAATCGAACCTGATACCTCAAGCGCAGCAGTCGCATTCACTATTGCTGCGCTACCTGGGTAGTAAAAAAAACTAGTATTTGAGTAAAATCGCTTGAAGTAGTAGCCGACCCAAATATTTTTTAAAATAATAAAGGCTACGAAGAAGATAAAAGGGGTTATCTACATTTACAGTACATGGTCTTATATGTTCATAAGTTAAGCTCACCGTAGTAAAAATACGTAATGAGTAATGAGTATGGTAACCACAACTCATGTTTTCCATCAGGCAGAGTAGAGTCACTTTGGCAGGCTCTTAAGATAGAAAACAAAAATCTAGAGATATGTAAATTCGGAGATTGTTCAAACTATCGATCGATTTAGATCAAATCAATCGATCGGTTAATCGATCCTATATGTATAATATAAAGAGAACCCACTTACGTAATTAGTTATAAGGGTACTTTCCTGCTCCTATATAGAAGCGCAATGATTTATTATTAAATAAATAAATATTACGGACATTACACACAACGTCATCTAATTTCAAACTAAGCAGAGCTTGTCATATGATAACTACATATACTGACTGATAGAATCCTTATATATTTTATTTTTGTAAATACGTATATATTAACATAGAAAACACCCAAACTTGGAAACCAATATTTGCATAACATACAAACATAAAATAAACATAAAAAAAACATAAAAACAGAAAATGAATAAATAAATACTTCGAACATTTGACACTGAATATTTATTTTGCGAATACATATGTACATATCATCTATATTAAAAGCCTGCCAAAGTGACTCTACTCAGCCTGATGGAAAGCATGAATAGAATCCAAGAGTTGTGGTCACCGTACTCATTGCAAATGCAGATAATGCAGTATGGTGACACTATGACGGCCTTGTGAGATGCTTTTTCACACCCCGCTTGGGGACGTAAAAGGCGTGACAGTCATCGTGGCAGTGTAAGGTTTATACAGTTACCGCGATAACTGCCACCCCTGCATCATCATCATACATAGAAAACACTCAAACTCCGAAACAAGTATTTGGAAATCATACAAATATTTGGTCAGACCCGGGAATCGAACCCGTGACCTCAATTACAGCAGTCGCATTCACTACCACTAAGCCAACGAGGCAATTTATATACATTATACGCTATTATTATTACTATTATACAGTTATTATACATTATTGTTTAGAAATGTTCTTCAAAGTGTTATTATATAAAATGTTTTTTATACTATATTTAGTTTATTGGACTTTGTTATGTTTATTTCCAGATTGTGAAGTATAAAATACCTACTGTTGTGCCTGTGATGGTGATATTTCTTGTTTATTATTCGTCTTAAGCATGAACGTATGTACGTGTGGACGTCCGTTCAACATTACAATGCCGCATTTTTTTATCGAATAACTTCAAGTTATTTTTGTAAGATAATTTTACATTTCTTTTATATTATTTTGTAGACTATATGTAATAAAATTACATAACAATGGAATAAATAAAAATTATGGCATAATAATTGCACAAGGCTTGGGTGTGTCTCTTAGGATTAGACACTGTTACTACAAACTGTTAATGGTTCTTTTTTCTTTTTTTAGGCATATATCCCATGTCGTAGGAATGATTTAGTGGTTTAAACGGCCACCACACCGTTCTCTAGTGCGTCAAGAGTTGTAGGTTCAAATCCCAGACGGGACTATATTTTGTATGTAATCCACGAATCGTCGCTCAGAGTCTGGGTGTTTTTTGTGTCCGTTTCTTGTATGTTTAAAAAAACCTCAGACACAGGATATATTCCTAGTAGACGTCGTATTTTTAAAAAGAACACAAAAAAGTTATTTTGAATATATACTTAGTCTGGCCATAAATACTGTTACACTTAATTATAAAAAAATATTACATTTGAATTTCGAATCTGTCATTTTTATACGATTGTTCATTGTGTTTTCTCATTTTGGCGCCAATACATTGTAAAATATTTTGCGATATTAAAATGGTGTGGGGTGATAAAGAGAACCGAATCGCTGTGATAGCATTACACAAAGTAGGTATGGAGCCAAATGCAATTTTTAAAACTCTCCATACACTTGGTATTAGTAAAATGTTTGTGTACCGGGCTATTAATAGGTACAATGAGACCTCCTCTGTTTGTGACAGAAAAAGATCTGGCCGTCCACGTAGTGTTCGTACGAAAAAGGTGGTCAAAGCAGTAAGGGAAAGAATTCGAAGAAATCCTGTCCGAAAGCAAAAGATTTTATCTCGGGAAATGAAGATAGCACCTAGAACCATGTCGCGTATTTTAAAAGATGACTTAGGACTTGCAGCCTATAAGAGACGCACTGGCCATTTCTTAACTGATAATTTAAAGAAGAATAGGGTGGTAAAATCGAAACAACTACTGAAGCGGTACGCAAAGGGAGGTCACAGAAAAATTTTGTTTACGGATGAGAAAATTTTTACAATTGAGCAACATTTTAACAAACAAAATGACCGTATTTATGCTCAAAGCTCTAAGGAAGCTTCCCAATTAGTCGACAGAGTGCAACGTGGACATTATCCGACTTCAGTGATGGTTTGGTGGGGTGTTAGCTATGAAGGAGTGACTGAGCCATATTTTTGTGAAAAAGGTATCAAAACATCGGCACAAGTGTATCAAGATACCATTCTTGAGAAGGTAGTTAAGCCCCTTAACATCACCATGTTCAATAACCAAGTATGGTCCTTCCAGCAAGACTCGGCGCCGGGTCATAAAGCTCGGTCCACGCAGTCTTGGTTGGAATCGAACGTTTCGGACTTCATCAGAGCTGAAGACTGGCCGTCGTCTAGTCCCGATCTTAATCCGCTGGATTATGATTTGTGGTCAGTTTTAGAGAGTACAGCTTGCTCTAAACGCCATGATAATTTGGAGTCCCTAAAACAATCTATACGATTGGCAGTGAAGAATTTTCCCATGGAAAGAGTGCGTGCTTCTATTGATAACTGGCCTCATCGTTTAAAGGACTGTATTGCAGCCAATGGAGACCACTTCGAATAAGCTTTTTATATTTTTAATTGTTTTATATTTATGTATTAAACTGACACACTGTAAAAGTAATAAATGTTATTTGCAGTTAACAATTTTCTTTTTTCTTTATTACAATATTTATGGCAAGACTAGGTATTAAGTGAATTAAGAAGAAACTCACATTCATTCAATATGCACAAATAAAATCAATTATTTTGAAAACTTTTATATAATATTTACAGAATCTGAATTGTTTTGACTGTTACGAAAACACATTTACTAGATTTTCTGATTGTTAGAAAACATCTTCGTCTTATCTGGCTAAATATTTATGTGTTTCAAAGAAGAAACTGAAAAAGTAATAGATCTCTCAAACTTATAACCTTATTCTCTTTCACTTCGCAAAACGACAGATGTACTATCGATTCGCTATCCTCCTCCAGCTAAACAATTCCAAAACAACTTTCTTTCAAAACCAATTTCTTAACAAAAAACTTAACGCTGATATGAATGAACCAATAAACTAAGTTCGAATAAAAAAGGCACACATCAAGTAAGTGATCTTGATAGCCTAAAAGCAACATTCAAAGGAAGAAAAGATCGAGGTTAACTATTGAAACTCGATTTGTTGTCGATTTTTTAAATGAATGTCACTTCTACGAAATTCTTAAGAACATTTTTATATTTCCTGTCCGTTACATTTTTTGTACGTATCTTCAACGTATAAAATATATGAGTCTTTATTTTATTTTTAGTGCCAAAGATTATACGCGATATTTTATCTAGATTGGCGCTTAGTGCAAACTGATGAGACTTCCTTATCCAGTCCATAAATTAGCTACTTGCTTTTGTTTCGCGGTTAACTGGGAAAGAATACCTGATGTAAATGTTCAGTCGATGCATTAATTTGTGCATGATCATTACCTCTGGCAAAAGACGTCCACTGCTGGCATTTGGCCTCCTCCAAAACTTTCCACAGTAACGATTTCCAGGATTCTAGGCTGCCCTTATCGCTTAATTTGTATGAGAATTTAAAAAAAAAATGAATATAAATTAAGTATTTATTATAAGTTTCATTAACATGGCATAAAAATACTATAAGTCTTAGTATACTAAAACCAAAAGCAAAGTGAAGAGATACGTGTAGAATCAATATTCATATATTCCATCAGAAATCAGAAACCAAATTATAAGCCGTAAGATTTGCGAAATTACATTGATCATTGCCAAGTGTAATCATACGGCACATTAAGCAATTAATTACCAAAGTGATCTTAAGTTATAAACCAATCGAGTGATAATCGTATATTAGGTCCTTAGTAACCTTTCTATTAAAAATGGGAGCGAGTTGCTGTACCCGGGATAATTGACCAACAGGTGGGTTTGGTTGTTTATTTACATTCTAACTTGACTGGTTTTGAAGACCGCTGGGTGGAATACAATAACAAAAAACCCATGATACAAAAAAGTCAACATAAGGACAAGTACAAATTCACTGTACAATAATTAGTTTGATGATATTTTTGGATCTAGATTTAAGTGGTAAAATTTTGCTTTGCAAATCATTTAAGCAATGTTTACGCATAAAACTTATTCGAATATACCTTTGATATTGTTAAAAATAGCTAGCAGCTTAAATATCCACTTCTAAATTAGAAAAAAAATACAACATTCACCACGAAAATCTGTATTATTTTAAGAATTTGAAATTAACCTAACGCCATCTAGTGAATTTTATTGAAACTTCTATAGTTCTATTTTGTGCTTAATTAAGCATAATCGCACAATTGAGATTTTCAACGAGAGAGTCTCATGTGTCAAACATTATTTTGTTTTGTAAATGAAATTAAAAAAAAAACATATTCCAAAACATTTAAGTGGTATTTATTTGTTTACTTATTTGGCCAACAAGTTGCTGTTACATTAAATCTTGTATATTTGAAACTTAATTTTTTTAAAATTAGTTTAAATGCCCACCATTTCCAAGTGTCACAGTATACACACGCACGAGTGAAAAACAAAAAGAAAAATAATAAAGATAAAATATTGATTATCAAACGTTATCGAATTAACATTACTGAAGAAACAATTTCTAAGCCTATTGGTTTTGTAACAAAATAGGCTTTTGTAAAGCAACCCATTATTCGCTTAAATGCTAAGGCTATAAATTAGATCTAGCAAATGGAAATTGTAATTTCGACGTTGAAGGTACGAACCTGGATACATGGTAACAAAGGTGATTGCGTAATCACCGTCAAAGATATATTTTAAGCGAATATTGTTCGAAACCTAACAAGTTTCTTTTGTATTTCAAAAACAATGCCATTACTTTCTATTGAGTTTGTTAGGCTTTAGGGAGAAAGCAAAACTTGATGGCTGTATACGTAATCAATTACTACGAAGGATGGAAGGTAATGGATTAAGATAACCATACAAGGGGTTACCAGACGGATGATATGTCATTACCGGCACCAATAGACACTTTAAAACTCACAATTGCGCTGCTAACCTTTGATTACCCCTCAGAATAAGTTAGTGGCCCTCCAGTACCTTACTTAGTAAGATCGTCGTCATCATGATGTCGGCTAAAAAACGTCCACTGCTGGACATGTCATGACATATTGAACTGATATGAAACGCAAGAGTTTTAATATCATCTTCCTGTGAGGAGGTGGTATCATTCTGATCATCCAATAAGTGTCAATACGTATAATTAAAATAATCCACCGGAGTAAGAGATTCTCTCGCTCAGTAATATGATTGCGACGATGATACGAAGTGAAGCGGTGGAAAATTCCGCTGTCTCTTTCTGGAAATAGCTTATGCTTGCGAAGGAGATGGCGGAGCGTGACTGGGAGAGGCTTAGAACGCTCCTGGTTCGCCAGGCCCGGGAACACGCTAGGTGCCGCAGATCTCCGTTCTTCATAAGCGTAGGGCTGGGAGTGGCATGTGAGGCCATCTTGCACCGTTGCAGAAGCAGGCCGGAGTGGCAATGCAAACGTTACGGACTGTGCTCGTCCTTTTGGGGGCAGAAAGAAAAGGAAATATCGAGGGGGGACACGGGGAGAGGCATTTACAAGCCGTAGGTGGCCCGAGGCACGTCGGGGTTGCAGGGACTTCCTTGCTAAGATGCACTTGATTCCCCGACTACTATTACCTAAGACGGTGTGCGGTTTTTGGTGGGTTCGAGTTCGACATAACCACCTTTCGGTGGTATCCGTGAGGATATCTGCACAAAAAAAAATTAGTAGAAAATAAATTTAACTAAATTAACGTCTTTACATTTCCAACCATATTGTTTCAATCCAAGATCGTAACTTATTCAATAAGTTTGCTAAATATTGCCAAACAGCGAATGTTATCAAGCTCTCGATCCCCGAATTAATAATATTAAAGCAACCAGCTAACAGAATAAGAATTTAATTTATTGTTCAAACAATGTCTAGTAGTAGATGAGTGTCTAGATTCTCATTTAATAGTACATTGGCTCAACATTCGTTATTTCCGCTGGGAGTCTGAAACTCATCGCTTTTTCCTTTTAAAGAGGACAAAACACATTACTAAAGTGTATTAGTGTAATAGAACCTCTAGCAAGTAAATGAATCCATAGAGAAATTAACAGCACGCTTATCGTAATGATTCCAGCAATCAATTTGTAAAATATCACCAAACAAAACCTAAACTAGTTAGAATTGAATAGAACAAAATTTATTATACACTTTTATATTACAAGGTTAGGTAAATAAGCTGCAGAGCAATCTCTTACCTTTAACCTTTAGGCAGAAATAGAAACAGTAAGAGGGGTAATAAAACTCATGAACCTACCAAAAAGAAAGAGATTGCATCCTTATATAGTGACGTATATCATACTCATATAGGATGTAAAAAAAGTAACTACGTACTTTGTATAAATACTGTTATAAAGTAATGGATTATCGTGCTGAAAGGGGCGATGGGAATGCATATAAATATTAATAAGTATGCTTAAATATTGCAGATGATAGAAGTTAAGAGATACACAAGAGAATGTGCTAAACTTCTGTTTGCTGCTACTCTCCGTATGGCGACGGATTGAGAATACAGAGTGTAACCAATACATTCTTCCCATGTGTGTTTTAAGAGGCGACTAAGAGAACAAAGTATGCATGACAACCTCAGTGCAAAGAGAAGGAAAACTTAAAACAAATCCTTTTTTTCTTTTTTAATTTTAACGTGTGGAAACCCCCTCGGGCCGTCACCCCACCGGGGTTTACGGCGAGGTGGTGTGTCGGAATCAGACCGACTAAAACCACACGGTGTGCCATTCTGCGCCAGATCCCTCCTAGCGCCTGCCCGCTAGCGCGGGCACCTTTTGCGGAAACCTCTCCATTTAGGCGACGTACGGTACACGCGGACGTCGCCTCCTCGCGGCTGTCCACCATAACGGATTAAAACAAATCCTATACCAACCCGTCTGGCCAGTTTGGTATAGTAGGCTCTCCTTGCTAAGGAAAGCCTATATCCAGCAGTAGACCGTTAAAGGCTGTTGATGATGATGTGTTGCAATAAAGATTAACTAATTGAGATTGACAAATGGCTAATCCTAGCCTGCAGAGCCTCAAGACACATTATTGATCTTATCAAAAAAAATCTTCTTCAATCTATTTAATCATGAATTTTCACGATTCACTTCAATTTTTATGTCCACAAAAGCGTCATTTTATAACAAACAAGTTGGCCAACAAGTTTGGTTACAAGACAATCATAATAAAACAACGCTTACTGTATAATTAGTGCGTAACGTAACTGGAGACTAGACATAAAATACCATAAGTAGAAAGTAGTACGTCCTGTCGTGTTAATACGATACTTATATTATACTAGTTAATGTAGATTACAGAAATTTGACATTTATAATTGTTGTTTCATTCACGTGTGTTAATACATGTCATTTAAGTTAGGTATTGTTCAGTAATTCTTTTTTGTTAGATAAAAAGAAAAAACATGACCATCATCAACAGCAATTATTACAAAAGTCATTTATACTACAGATTTAGGTGAAATAAGCAAATAATTATAGCGATAGTGATGGCAATGATGACTGATTTTAATCAGCACCAAAGAACGGGTTAGAAATGTTTTTATTTCGACTGACTTTTATACTTTATTTTTCTATATTAAGAACCTGTCAAAGTGGCTTTACTCTGCCTGAAGGAAAGCATGAATAGAATCTAAGAGTTATTAGTTGGTTAAAATGTAGACAATGAAGTATGGTGATCACTATGGTAGCCTAGTCTGATACTTCTTCATGCCCACTCGAGGAAGTGAAAGGCACGACAGTCATTGTGGCAGTAACCAGCACCTTTACTACGATGACTGTCACCCCACCACACTCACCAACGAAACACGACATGGATGCTATCGCTTTAGATTGGTCTTCTTTGTGGGGGAGTACTACCTCGGGCGAGCCAATTTGCATGTTTTTCTAACCTATACACACATTTATACTACCTATAGAGCAAAATGATTAAGTGTTACGTTGATATATTGATTTTATTTAGAGATTTATGCGATTACCTGTACAATATACATCTTCATATCGTTTTGCGCAAACGTTTGCGTTATTTGGTCAAAGCAAAATCAATTCTACATGCATAACGAATGTTGATTTTAACGGTACCAAACAAAGCAAATATTTCGACAAATGTTCATAATTTGGAATGCACAGTTAAATTTAAATGTTATTTTACTATTAAATTAATACTTTTTACAGCCTACACTAATCTGCACTAAAATCTAAACCTGCGTAAAATATAATATAAAAATGAATACTTGTCTATACCAATCGTTATTTTTACAATCGATTATATCTAACTATTAGAGCATGTTCTTTGCAAACAACGTAAGCCACAAAAGGGATTGGATAGCTAACTTCAAAGGTGCAGACTGGATTTCCATTCCTAGAGAAGATCTTAAGAGAATAAATAAGAGCTTATATTAGCTTTGAAGAATTAATAAGGTATATCGTGAGACAATGCTGTCAATACAAAGGAATCTTCCCTATGAGGTTATCACCCATCAGCCCTCAAGAATTTTATCAAATGATTTTTTATTCAACCTCTGACCACAGCTTGAGGAACACTAATTAAAGAGTTTTTATTTTATCAAATCAATTAAAAGAACTTTGAGTGTGCAATACAGAGTGAGTATTTATTAACTAGTTTCATTGATGTTTAATAGATGGCGTTACTTATATCATATATCATCCATAAAAACGTAACAATTTGAATTTTAATAGAGCCATCATCCCATTCGCAGGTCAGAGTGTCTGCTGATAGCCCGCTAATGGTAAGCATATATACCCCTGTGTATCAAACTCTAACAAAAAATTTGAAGCAGCCACCAGTTTTTAGACTTAAAGAGCTTTTTATGTAGTCAGTAAAATGTACAATGCTTTTTAACACTTCCCCCATTTTTCACATCTACACGTTGGACAGTGGAGGTCTGACGTCAGCATTCGTGACAATTCTGTGAATTAGGTGCTAAGGGTGGTAATCCACCCCTACGTGGAATGTTACTTTAGCTTTTGTGTCGACTATTTATTAAACAAGCGCTCTTTTCACACGTATTGATGTGATTGATTTTTATTATTGATTGTAAATGCAAAATAGTATTTAGGTCGGAGTATTGGTTGATGCACCTACGAGTGCAAGCAAATCAAAAGAAACTTAAGTTTTAGGGAGAAAAGTTCACTGCATAACTAAATGTCAATGCCTTTGTCAAGTTTGGAGATCTTTTTCCCACAGATACAGGGGTAACAGTTATCGTGTTAAGTGTGTGAGTCTTACATTGCTACGAAGACTGTCGTGCCTTTAGCGTCTCCAAGCGGGTTATGAGAAAGTGTCTTACTAGGCTGTCACAGCGCGGGTCACTATAATGTGTTGTGTGCATTTGCAATGAGAATGATGACCACAACTCTTGAATTCTAGCTATGCTTTCTATTGGGCAGAGTAGTCACTTTAACATCATAAAACAAAACAGTCCGAAATAACAAAATATTTTTGTTTTTCTTCCTTTACTTTTTGTATTGCAATTTAAGTCATTTCTTTTATTTACTGCACACCTCTATTTTTCTGGGGTATGGAAACAATTCTTATTCCTATAAAATATTAACAGATTTTTTTAGACTACACTCACTTCAGAAAATTTAGAGAAATCCGCAGAATATCTGATGAAGTTTATCATTGTAAAGCCTTTTAGTTATATACTATATAATAAATACCTACCTTAACAAAAAAAAAAATCTTATAAAAATACTAAATATTCTACATACCCATATTTCATTAATCAACTCATACTAAACTGATCAATTTGTTTCAGTCAAATGTTTGATAATGATACTCTTTGTACAATCTGCGTATAAAACTATTTTCGTGAATAAAATCAACTTTAGGGTTAGGTTTATCAACGCAGCCATCTCTTTTCACATATAAAACATGTTGATAATTAAAATATCCTTACACATCTCACAAACGTCCACTTGACCCGAAACTATGCGGAAACTGTTTTATGCCAAGTAAATTGTGGTTAAATGCATAAATACTTAGACACAATAACGATCGTGCTTATCCCATAATTATTTGTGCTGGATGGTCGAACCCACAAGCTCTCGCTTAACAATCAGAATTACTAACCCCTAGACCAATAGGGCCACCAAATTGTGTACATTAACTAAATCTCTCTCTGCTTTAAGGATAAAAGACGTAGGTGTTTTTTTTCTCAATTTTAAGAGCCTGCTAAACTGATTCTACTCTACCTACTGGAAAGCAAAAGTTCTGGTCACTATACTCCTTGCGAATGCAGACAATGCAGTATGACCCATACTGTGGCGGTCTAGTAATCTGACTAATCTTACTACAAAGAAGTATCTGCCTTTTCACAACCCACTTTGAGAGGTAAAAGAAGTGACAATCATCGTGGCAGTGTAAAGTACACCCAATTACCACGATAACTGTGATCCCTGCATCAATGGGCAACCGGTCTTGCACTCACTAACGAAACATGACAACACGGATATTGTCGTTTTAGGTTGGTCTTCTGTGAGAGGGTAGTATTTCCCCGGTTGAGCTGATCCGTTCGTGCTGAAATCAACGTAGCTCTACTACTTATAGTATGTGTATGGTAAGTGAATAAATTTCTAAACCTTGCGACCATGTCATCTCGTACTTATTCGCTCTGTATCTCATCAGTCAAAGAACACTAATACCTTCGTTTTTAGAATTGTTAAAACTTTTTTTCCTGCTGAAGTACGTCTCAGTTTTCTTCTACTTTATTATAATAGTAAATTGCTTCCCCATCAAAGGAAACATCGCAAAGCCATTACAACACTGGATGCTTTCAAAATACCTTGTCTGATGAACACCATTACTGGGTATAATTCATCTATAACATTAAAAATATAAAGGTATGACAGACTGCTTACTGTATTTATTTTATTTATTGTCACATATCAATAGGAACAAAAGAAAAATGAGTTATAAATTATTTAAACGCAACAATCGGCGGTCTTATCGTTCACGGCGATCTCTTACAGACAACCCTTGTATGGATGTCAAACATTTACAAATGTGGACAGTTTATGGCACACAAATTGAAATTCTACTCTTTACTTAAAAAAGAGTCAAAAATAAAAAAATAAAAAGGCTCTCCGGAATTTGAGATCAGACTGTGGCCGTACGTATGATGTTTTAAGGAAATCATTATTGATTACTTTATCAGGAAATATTATATTGAGTTATAATTAAAACATTCAATAAATAAAACTTGAATGCTAAAAATAAGTTCACAAAGTAAAAATAATTTTAATTATATTGCACAGGTTACTTAAACCACTGTGTTGTAAGCAGTGCAAAGAATCTATTTACCTATTTGTTTACTACAGAGGTATAGTGAATAAAATTGCCAGGAAGAGAATGCCTATTGTAATAAAGCACCTTGTTATATATTATTGGTAAATATAAGTATAATAATAAAAGGATCTAGACCGCCATAGTGTGGGCCACTAAACTGCATTGTCTTCATTCAGGATGAGTATGATAACCACTCTTGGATTCTATTTATGCTTTTCTTCAGGCAGAGTAGAGTCACTTTAGCAGGCCCCGAAAAGAAACATCTCCGTTTTTTAACTACATTCAGGGGTGACAGTTGTCGTGGTAAGTAAGTGCAATACAATGCTACGATGACTGTCAATCCTTTTATGTCCCCAAGTGAGGCGTAAAAAAGTATCTTAATACGCTGCCACAGTGTGGGTCACCATACTACATTGTCAGCATTCGCAATGACTATGGTGACTACAACTTTTGGATTCTATTCATGCTTTCGATCAGGCAGAGTAGAGTCACTTCGGCAGGCTCATAAAATAGAAAAAAAAATAGATTCATTTTACTGCTCTGCCCTTAAAGTTACAGTGTAACGTTAGATAGTTTAAACTCTTTCTTAATAAATATTTCATCCTATACAATTTAATCATTATGATTAATATGTAATCAAATCAAATAGTATTAAAAAAAATGTTAATACTTAGTAGAATAGAAATCATATCATCGTACCACTCTAATCGTACCTGGCTGTCAAAATATTGCTCACATACACTGGATACGATAAATCAATTAATGGATAACACCTCTACTATATTAATAAACACAGTCGAATTCAATTACACTAAAACATCCAACAATAATAACAACAATAAACTTAAACAAACGAATAGGTAAAACAAAACCTACCTCTGTAGTGACGAAATTAGAAAATAAAAAAAAAATCGATCAGAATATAGAAAAGTAAGCAACACACAGATGGTACACAAAAGGTACACAATGTTTACATACATAACTTCAATGCTGTGATTATGTTAATGACTACAGAGTATAATAATTTCACATTGAACAACGTTACACCCCACAATATGTTGATACACCAGTACTAATATTCAAAATATTTACATAATTTCTGCTTTGCCACATATTTTGTGTCCTTTATTGAAAATACCAAAGTTAAGTGAATATCTAGCGATTATTTACGTGTGTATTTCTACTAGCTTTTAACACGCGTACAAAATTCGGTTCCAAACAAACAAACATAAAAGTGAAGCTAATAAAAGCGTATCAAAATGAAACGAATTTATTCAGAACTAGGTACAACCTTACGCTACCCCTTTTACCCCCATAACGAGGCTCATATTACCTTTAGCTTTTTTACCAAGGCCAATAGTATCCCAGTCAAAACAAAATAAAAGTTACACTTTTTAAACAAATGCGAACAACAAAATTTGACCCAAAATACAATATAAATTTCACTAACCTTAGGCTTCGTAATCACGAAACAAAACGTTCATTATTTAATCCTGTAATCTTTCACATTAAAAATCCAAATGGCAACACACTACACTAAAAAATTCATAATATATTCCATTCACATTTAAAATAATCTGTTTTTACACAAGAAAACACACTAAGAAAAACACTAAAATGTTTATTGTTATTGCATGAAATAATTTTTCGGTGAAAATGTACGTTTTCCAAAATGCCGCGTAACGGTGACAGCAAGCGAGCCGAACACACTGATCCGCGTGATGTTCAGCTAGTGACTGAGGGTGTATGTAAAAGCTGCGCTCGCCCGGCCAGGCTGGAGGTCAAAGAGTAGCTTAACAGCTAGAGGGGGTGACAGATATTTTACCTTCACTCTTAAAAACACAATAATTAATTAATTGATTTTAAAATAAGACGATTTAGGTGTTCGATATTATATTATTTATTTTTTTACATTATTAAACATAATATTTTAAACATTCAGATTCATTTATCGTTTTCTTTTATTATATGGATTAAGTTTAAAAAAAAACACAACTCAAAGATAATTACCACTACTTTATTAAGTAATGTTATTGATTATTGATAGGACTAAAACAAAGAGAATGTGGATATAGAGAATGTAAATTGCTACAATTTTCAAAATACTCAATGTAAGTATGTTTTAAAATATAATGAATACTTTAATATACAGTGAACTTTCGTATTTTTATTTTTAGAAATAATAAAATAATTATGAAGACATTAACGATACACTTTTCCTGTTATTACTTATATAAGCAGCAGTAAGCTCATAAATTTGAAGTAAATCAATAAGACAGAAATTAAAGTAACTTTAATTTCGTTCCTCACTGAGGTTTTGCATGAAATTGAACACTTTCACCTCCACTATTCTCATCTACAATTTTTCACGTTACCATAATCTTTGACTCCACAACGACCTTAATCTGAAATCCCTTTTCAACTCCTCGTGCGTCTCATTATTGATCTCTTTCACTCCTCACTACCGGTGCAATAATATACATATCTCGCTCTTCCATCTGGCATGTGTATCTGCCAGTCTCTTTTCCGCATCACTGCAGAGCCTCAAAAACGAGGTAGAACCACCGTACTATCAACGTGCGCGTTCCGAATAAGAAATTTTTCCTTTAGACTGACCATAGCATAAATTGATACAGCTTGTTTACTTTAGCGTACTGCCAATTTTTCTTTTCAGCTGCATTGAATAAATTAGAATATACACTTTTGTATAAAAATGAAAAGTTGGGTATAAATAACTGGACGACTTATTACTTTCTTGAAATAAAACATGTTAATATAGGATGTAGTGGATGTATTAGCTCTGTGTTCTTTTTTTAAATTTAAGAACCTAGGCAACTGAGTAAATAGTCGCCAGCCGGAAATGAATTCAGAAATTATTTTCAGTTTTATCGCAGTGGAAATTAATGTTTAAATATTAATAAGTAACGTGTTGCTTATATCGTATATTTTTCTATACAAACCTAGTTTATAAAATTTAATTGTGTTTATTGTTTTATTTAAGTGCCAAGTAAAGGCAGATAATTGGTTATCTGGTTTTGGACGCTATGATTTTATTTTTTTAGGTTTTAAGTTTTTTTTGGAGCAAAATTTTGCTGGCATCTAATGTAACCGTATGTAGACCGCTTTAGAAATATTTTTTTTAGAAGTGAGATCTCATCTCATTGGCTACTTCGATGGCGTAGCGGTAACGAAAGCGGCTGCTGTGCTCGAGGTCTCTAGTTGGATTCCCGGTCGGTACAAATGTTTGTACGATCTGCAAATATTTGCTTCGGAGTTTGGGTGTTTTCCATGTATATATTTACATATGTATATATTTATTTATTTATTTTATTTTATTTCATATGTATATATTTACGAAAAAAAGTAAATAAGTATTTAATCAATCAGTCTAGTTATCATAGGGCACATAGCTCTGCTTAGTTTGATACTAGATGGCGATATGTGTTAATAGACCAAAAATATTAATTAATTAATTAGTTTATTTATTTATTTATCAAGCAGTTGACGTAATATATCTGAAGTGATAATAAAATTATAGAAAAACATGGATTGACAACTAATTAGGGTTCTTAAATATTTACCTCCTACATATTCTCAAAAGTAATTAAAAATTGAAGTGCAACTGCAGTTTTTTGCGTAAAATTTAACATTCTATTATATATTTGGTAAATTTTGGGCAAAAGCCAAGTTTCTGCCATGAATTTAGGGTTTATATCTATTAGTGTATCTATATATTAATACGGGTAGATAATTCTAAGTAATTATCTAGTATTGATGAATTCTGATCCTTTTATTTCAGAAATTGATTTAATAGTACATTTATTTTTGAAGGGGTAAGCAGAAATGTTTGAAAGCTCTGCATTTTTCGTATATATTACATTTCACGAGAGTTTTTGGGTACAAGCTTTTAATCGGGTACTTGGAATAAGAGAAAATTAGTTGTGTTTAATCTTTTGGTTTAAAGGTAAAAGGGATATTGTTTGTATGAAGGGATTTTTAAGTGTAAACAATAATTTGAACTTGCTACTGTCGTGAAGTCGGTGACCCTGCTTACTAGGTTTTTTTTTCTACAGTGTCTTTTTCTCAAATTAGGTTCGGGGTGACTTTAAGTCTACTAGGATACGGTTGAAGTTAGATTTTTTACGTGACCTGACTGCCATTGGACCTCCACAACCTAAGTACAAAGTAAAATTCTATAGAAAGCTGTTTTTGGACTTTTTACTACCAACTTCTCGTTACGATTACCAAAGCTGTGCGTATAGTAGCCGGGACAAACGGCTTAACGTAGAGGTCTTATCAAGTAAGAATGGTCACCCATCATATAATCTTAACTAGGATTGCTAATCTACGCAGTTGCCACTGAACCACCATACTACGTAATAACATAATTCGTATCTACGTTTAAGGTTATTTTTTTATGATATAGGGGCTTATGCGACGGTAAGTCTTGAATTGCAACGAGAGTCTCGTTGCAATTCAAGAGTCAAAGAGTGTGTTAGCTATGCAGGATTATTGGAATTTGTAAATACATGTAGTAAAAGAAATGATTTATATTACTTGTATATCTGTATGCATATTATTTGTATCATAGTGATAATGATGATGATGAACAAAATATACATACGTTACTAAGGTCAAACACCTCGTCGTCATGACTAGTCACTATCACAGTCTTGTGAAATTGGTGGTGGGTACAGGTCAAAATGACATAAAATATGCTTCTAAATATTATTAAATTTAGCAGTACATACGATAATACAGTCAGACACCTATTTCTAACCAACAATCTGGCACGATGGCTAATTAGCGCGTGTCTGCAGACATTAGACACACCCTAGAGTTTTATGAATAGCTCTCTCGCAAACAGGTTTCTATTCAATATAATCCTTTCTACTTAGAAGTATGTGTAGGTTTCGAAAGTTTCAGGTTAAGTTATTTTATTCTTTACATTTTGGTGTCTCATTTTTACAATTGCTTTTTCTTCTATTGTTTTGTTTTGAGAATGTGATTTAACTTTGAGGTGACGTCTTTTTCATACACTTTATTAGTTTTTCTAATAACGTTTACATTTGTTTACACTTTAGTTTACCTTCTTTACTTACGAATCAATGTTTAACGCTGTAGACTTTTGGCAATCATTATGTTTGGGAAACACGATTTTATTTTCTAAGTTAGAGGATGCCTTACGCTCGGCTTTCCCTTGCAACCTGTAAATAAGACCAATGTTTGTATGCCACTGTTTATGTAACTTTTGACTTTTAATGTATATGTTCTTCTTGGTTATCTATGTAAATAAAATAATTTAAATAAATGTTTTAGAATATCAATTTGGGTAGGGGGACTGGCCATTCTCGAGTCCTTTCTATATATTATTATATCTCGTGATAAATTTTGAACTTGTTTTTTAACAGAATAAAATACACATATAAATTTACATCATATGTGTAAAACTAGAACTTATGAAAAATATTTGAGACATCTTATGGAATCCAAGATTTTTAATTATTATGTTTTATAGTGGTAGGATTATTATTTTTATTGTGGAAGAACTATGCTCCGGCATACAAGGACCAGGTTCGACGGCAGTGATCCCACGGCTGTACAGAAATCAGTACTAATCAGTTCTTTCGTTACTTGTAACAGTCATCTACTGGACATAGACCTTTTCTTAGAAAGGAGGTCTTAGACTACTATACTGCGCTGGTTAGACGGATTGTTATAGGTGAAATAGTCCTACGTAGTTCACTTCCTTAGTCGCTTAAGACACCCATATGATAAAAAGGAGCAGTGACACTTCGTATTTTTAATCTGTTAATACATAGAGGGAGTGAAAGAGCGGTAAGATACTTGTGACTCTAGAGTTACATTCACTTATCTTCAGGTGATATAAAATAACATTTTTCACTAACACCACAGACGTATCGATTTTATAACCTCATTGTACAGTCGATTAAAATATGACTAATTGGTCCAATATGTTGAACTTTTTACAGCTTATAAATACGTTTACGAACGGCCCTGATGAAAACGACCTCCATTATGTAAATATTCTGTAGAAACTAATAGATAAAGTAGTAGTTACCACAACTTTTTAACAGCACTGTTGCCTGGTTTTGTGTAACAGTACTCTGGCAACCTTTTGTATGTTAAATACTGGTTTTTATTGATTACTACTTTTTTTCCTTTGAGCTTTTTTCAAAAATAAGTTGGTTTTGGATCTATTACAATGCGGCTGAACTTTTTTTTTACGCGAATCGACTGCCATTAGACCTCTACAACCCAAGTACCTACTAAATGATATTAAAGTTGTGTAGAAAACTGTTATCGAACCACTTAGGGCTCGAACTACCCACAAAGACTGTCACAGATGTTCATATGGCAACCACGACCAACGGCTTAATGTGCTCTCCGAGGGACGAAGGGTTTTAAAATTAATTTTTTTTTTTTTTTTTTTTTTTTTTGTTTTAGATGAAGGGTTATCAAATATGTGAAGAATGGTGACCAGTTCCAAGACTGATCTGGCTAGAATTAGTTAACTTTTAAATATATTAAACTACTGGTAACCACTGAGCCTTTTATATATATTGGCTACTGCTTATTTAACATAGGTAATAAGAGAAATATTATACGCCGTAAAATCACCGCGGACAACCGTTGCTCTATGAACATTATCTCCAGGTGTGCAGTTCGTAAAAAAATATAGCCTGTTCCTCACCACGCGACACATTTGTCTTTATCACTCTCGCAACGATCAATATATCTGTCTTTTTCATTATGTAATTAAAAGGTATGAATAGCATAGGACTCGATCCGAAGCCAGTTTTTGCTTCACACGTAAATATGAGCGTGTCTTATCGTCATGCCATACGTTAGCGGCTTTTGCGTTCATTGGTGATTGACTTTTATTTTACTTGCAATACTTTGTTTTATATAGAATTATTTGAACATATACTTGATAATAAAATCTATATATACATTTAAAATTATTTGCACTGACTATATCAACGCAGAGTCTAATCCTATTTGGATACAAATTTGATGGTAGCTTATATTGTAACTGTTGTAATCGTCCACTTACGTAAGATCATTTTGTAATTTCACCCCTATATTTGAATAAATGGTTGAATGAAGTTCATTATTTTCAAAGTAATAAATACAAAACAAAAATAATCACATATAGTGGTACTGCATGGATGGCGTTGTGATTTACGCGATAGACACAACGCTCTGTGTAGTGTAGTGATGTGGATTTAAACCTTACATGAGACAATACTTAGTGTGATTCACAAATTACTGTTCTGAGTATTGGCGTTTTTTGTGTTTGTTTCGTGTATGGATATAAGTCCACCGTGATGCAGAATATATTCCTTATGTGTATGTTATCTTAGCGTTTTGTGTTTTTTTTCTAGCTTTTTGAAGCTAGAAAGAACCTGAGTAAAACCACGGGTAATAATCATCAGTATAACTCCTTTAAGAGAATCATTTATTACTTTATGCACGAATACGTGCATGGGCAGACTTAATACATAAGGCACTCTCTGCCGGTCACCCAATTGGGCGATGTAAAAATAGAATGAGGAAGGTGTACTTATGGAGAAATAATAAACTATAGTGGTTAAAAAAAGGTTTTATTAAACATTATCTGATTTGAATATTTTGTATATTTTGATTTTTTTACTCACTTCTTTTATAGCCATATCTTCTCTCACACAATCCAACCATATTTTCTTTGATCGTACTCTTACTTCTTACGACTCTTACGACTATATTTTGCGCAGCAAATAATAGGATAACCTGTTGCTTCTCAATTCTCATCTTCACTTGTCTTTATTTACAAATAACACAGATATTTGATACTGTGAAAGTGAAACAAAGTCCTGATATTTATTGAGTGATTAAGTTTAGACATACATACAGGCACAAAGTCACGCCTATTTCTCAGACAGGACAGAGACAATTGATCTCCACTTACTACGGTCCTCACACATCTCTTTTGCTTCGTTCACGTTCATCAATCGCTGCATATATGCTTGTCATTTTATGGTATTTTTCACACGGTTCTTCTTCAGTACATCATAAAATTGATCGACAATAGTTGCTTTCTTTCTTCCTTTTAAAAGACAACACCCATACTAGGAAAAAATACTGTGTCGTGGGGGACTTTACAAACATACAAGAAACGGACACAAAGAACACCTAGGCTCAGTACAACAATTTGTAGATCACACAAAGTTTTGTCCAGTGTGGGGTTTGAATCCACAACACTCAACGCAGTAGAAAGTGGTGTGGCGACCGCTGAAACCACTAGGTCAACCGTGCGGTCAGTTTAATATGAAATAGCAGACATAAATATTTTAACAATTAGTTTCTAAGGTACAGTTGTATTAACGTGTATATTTTGGAGATTTTCGATAGGATTTGGTCCTGATAGGCCTCTTTGTCAAGTCAAAAAGCGATCAAACGATACATTAAGTCATTAGGAAAAATTTAAATAGAAAAATTTTTGCACATTTTGCAGCTGAAGCTTTTGTTAGTACTTTTCGCTGACGAAATAAACAAAAAGCTTATTTATAAATCTGTCAGTAGCAGATTTTTTAACCCAAAAGATGAACTATTTAGAAATATGTATGTAATGTATGTCTTGGTGGTGCAGCTGTAGCGAATGCGACTGCTGTGCTTGAGGTCTCGGGTTCCTTTCCCGGGTCGGACCAAATGTTTCTATGATCTGTAAATATTTGTTTCGAAGTCTGGGTATTTTCTATGTATAATACGTATGTATTTATAAAAAAAAGTATGTAAGTATTCTATCAGTCAGTGTAGTTATCATAGCACAAGCTTTACTTAGTTTGAAACTAGGTGATGTTGTGTGTCAAATGTCCGAAATATTTATTTATTTATGTTGGAGTACTTCCAGTGTGCTATATATGTATATAAATTTTATATTACAAATGTATATAAGTTTAGAAGTACATTACTTACTGATCCGTGAAACATGGTATTATAATTATACCAATATCTACCTTACAAACTTCGATTTACTTATGAAGTTTTGTTTGTGTTTGAGCTGAAGTGTAATTATTACCAAGCCACTAAAACGTGTTTGATAAGGCTGTATTGACGTTGTAATCAAAACTAACTTAGGTAAATATTCTCGTCTTGAACCAACTGTACCATTTGGATATCGTATATTTCGCGAGACAAAATTAGCTTGCATTTTTATTCCTGTATATAACCGAAATCTTTTTTAATATTTTTCATTTTAAGAGCGTACTAAAGTGATTCTACTCTGCCTGATGTAAAGCATGAATAGAATCCAAGAGTTGTGGTCACCATAGTCATTGTGAATGCAGACAATGCAGTTGTCTTTTATAAAAGA
The DNA here is from genome assembly GCA_949316085.1 of Hypercompe scribonia. Taxonomy (NCBI): domain Eukaryota; kingdom Metazoa; phylum Arthropoda; class Insecta; order Lepidoptera; family Erebidae; genus Hypercompe; species Hypercompe scribonia. The sequence continues at coordinate 6,373,009 of OX438992.1, read as the reverse complement.
AACTGTGACCACTGCATCCTCCTCGGCCTCCGGTCTTGTACTCACCAACGAAGCACAACATTACTGCAACAGCAACTGATACTGTCGCTTTAGATTGAATTTCTGTGGCAGGGTAGTACTGCCCCAGTCGAGTCGACCCGTTCGTGCTGAAGTCAGCGTGGTTCTACTGCCATAGTGTTAAATTATTTTGGTTTAAATTAATTTATTTTTGTTTAGTTTATATTTCTTTTGCTTTGAAATATATGATCTATCACTATACGACAGGCCTGTTGGTCGACTGGTTAGTGACATTAACTGCTAAGCCAGTTAATAAGTAAGGAAGTAAGTCTGCTAAGTCAATGGTCGTAGAATCGATTCCCAAAAAAGACAAATATTTGTGTGATGAGCACGATCATTTGTCTAGTGTCTATGTGAAATTTATCTATAATATGTATGTGTTAAAAATATATAAATATGTTTATCAGCAGTCTCGTTACCTAGTACAAGCCTCGCCTAATTTGAGTTCAGACTGCCGTGGGTGGGATGTGTGAAAATACTACATTATAATTATTAACGAAATTTGTATGTGATGTGAATGTGATCCAAGTTTTGTATCTCTCAGAACGTATATGGAACAGTTTATGATAATTACTTGAGTAGTGGAGACGTCAAAGCATTACACACAAAAAAATCTTGATAAGTTTTATAATAAAAAGAACTTAAAATTAAAGTATTGTTCATTTTATATACACTATCATATCATTTACTTTACACAATCTTTTCCTTCCAGCTTCTGTGTTCCAATTACCATAGAAACCTTCGCTCTAAACATAGTCTCCTTCTGTCACGCCTTGCTACACTTCTGCGTATGTTCATTCTTCCTTTCCCGTTCACATCAATCTATCCTTCTCTGGAATGCTCTGCCTCTGAAGATCAGTATGGCACAAAATCATAATTCATTCAGTATCAAGGTACGAGTTGTCCCGACACAAAATATGGAAATTCACAAATTTGATTTTTTATTTATTGTGGATATGTTTTTTAATTATTATTACTTTTCCAAATTCTATTGATAATTAATAACATGTGTCTACTGTGTTAAGTAGGTGGTAAGTAGACTCAATTATTTCTTTGAAATCACACTATTTGTTGAAAAACCGCAGTTAAAAATTGTGATCAAACAAAGTCTAAGAAATTAAAACATTACTTGACGTGGTTGTATTAATATTTTATTACTTTTAGAGCCGATGTATAACAAAATAAATTAAATAAATAAGTTCTTTTGTGAAATTCAATTATATTGATAACCAAGAAGAAATGAATGACTGTGCAGTATAGTGACGTCCTAGTCCTCAATCTGGTCAAATTAGACATGACGCGAAGATTCATGTACAGAAAAACACATGAATATAATATAAATTAGAATCTACGACTACTGAACACTTTTGCACAGCAATAATGATTTGGCATCATTGTTTTAATAATAGTAAGGATTAGACAGAGATATATATTCAAAACTTACATATTACCGATTATAATTTTGATTCTACTACGTAAAATGACGCAGATATTTTGCCGTCAAATATACACACGAGTTTTGCTAAGGACATATTCATATACAGTTCAATTTAAGTCGAATAAAATTAAAAAAACGGATGTAACAAAAAAAACAGAGATGCTAATACAGAAAAAATACAATTAAATAATTCTAAATTAGACCATTGTTTACATGAGTCGCTGTACTGTAGACGGCAACGGTGTCGGCGACAATCTCAGCGACATCAAAGCGACGCCGCCGCGAGCCGCGACGAACCGGCGAACTTTACATTCTTATTACTAATCAATAAACTTACCTACTTCACTTCCTTTTTATTAAAATCAATTCATTAAAGATACGGTTTTAAAAGAGATAAAGGTCACTCATGACATTGTGAATGTTAATTTCGATAAATCGATTGTAGTATTCATTTTAAATTATGTTAATCACTAGCTTTTGCCCGTAGGTGTGCCCACGTGTGTGACTGTTATCGTGGTAAATAGTAGATTATGTGTTATTATATATATATACTACATGATCGTAAAGTTTCATCTAAATCCGTACATAATTAAAGATTTTACTGCGGTAAAATATCTCAATCCTATGAAAAAATCCCTCATGAGATGTTTTTGAATCATGCCGAATTTTAGAAATTTCGATGTATAAAGTTTTACCCCGATTGCATTTGGCACGAAATCTTTGTCATAAAAAAAATCTTTGTCAGTAAAAAATATTCATATTTTCCGGCAGATGACGCTACATTGAATAAGGTACCTAGTACCTAGTAAAGTACCTACGGTTTATCGATAAACTTTTTATTATTTTTTTAACTTCAAATATTACACATGTGAAAGTTTGGAAGGATGTATGATTGTGTGGATGTTGTCACTCTTTCACGTAAAAACGACTGAACGGGTTTATATAAAACTTTAAAGCATATACTACTTTTAGCGTGATACCCGACAAACACGTGGCCGGAACCGCGGGCAAAAACTAGCTTAGGTATAAAATTTAGTTTGTTGGAATTTGAGATGCTTTTTTCTGCGTTTTGTTTTACTGTAGTCATTCAAATGTTAACAAAAATTGTTACGGTACAACAATAGTTGGCACGCGAAACTAATTGTTTCAACATAAGCAAAGGTTCAACAAAATTGATATTTTAAAAGTAAATATGTACATTGTTTAGTAATGGATATTCTAAAGTTGTAATTATTTTTTTAAGAACATAAGTATGTTGACAAATAAGTCCGCGTGATAGTAAGCGATTATGGCAGTGGTGTCTATAAATAACTTTAATACCACGTGACGTCAATAGGGCTTTAAAAACACAATTTTTCGTCTTTAAAGTTTATTCTTACCTGATGGGTTCATTTCAAGCAGATATCTGATTTAAAAATTATGTAGAGGAAATAAATATTTAGTTTTGTAAGTCGAAAAATATTTGGAGATGAGTTAAAACACAGCCACATTGATTTTGACAAATGTTTTCGTCTCTTTCCATTAGTGTTCTAAATTTGATAGTTAAGTGACCATATTGTAGTTTTCTTTCAAATATATAAAATTTGGTCTAGATTCTTATTCGAAGTTATTTAAATACAATATTTATATAAATACGAAAATTCTGCATCATATCACACATCACCTTAATAGTTTTTAACATTCCACAGCTGGACATAAGTTTCTCTTTGAAAGGAGATATTGGCCCACTATACCACGTTGACCAGACTGGTTGGTATAAGATTTGTTTCAAGTTTTCCTTCACTTTGCAGTGATGCTGTCTTGCATATTTCGTTCCCGTAGTCCTACTATACCCATGGAAAGAATAGGGGGTGGTGACACTCTACATTCTTAATCCGTCAGCAACCGGATCCTGTAAGACATAGATATAAGCTTCTTTTTTGAAAGCAGGTTTTGGTCAGTTTGTATTAAACTCCGCGTATATCTTGAAATTTAAATTTCTCAGTAAAATGAGTGTATAAGGAGTGTGTAAGATAAAACTATGATAGTTAAGAATACTATAAAATAACGAACGAGTGTTTGTTGGATTTTCACGCTTAAACCATTGAACCGATGAGCTTGTAATTTTTTGATCATCTCCGACCATTGTAACTGATTGAAAATATCTACAATAGTGAAAGTAAGTTATATAACACAAATCTAATTTATATTAACTTTCTATAGTCACTTAAAATCCTTTATTTAAAACTGGGTGTTGCCAGCGGCTTCCCTAGTGTGATTACTTCCTATATCGTGTTTATAACTTTGAAAATAACGAACTTATATACAACAACTCATTCTTTATTTTACTTCCTTAGAAGTGAAACTGATAAAAATCCTTCTTTCTTGAAAACTAATAGTATAAAAAGTATTAATAGCCAAAATCTCAAACTTGTTGCCTATCTGGTCTAGGTTCTACATTAATAAACCACCTGGAATGCAATTTATAAAAAAATTCGCGTTGATTTGGTCTTATAAATAGTTTACCTGTGACCACGAGCGGTATAACCCGTTCGAAACATCGGAAAATAGAAGGTATCTGAACCTTTACCAAAAACTCTCTATATGACAATAATTATGTGTAAAAACAGCTTCAAAAAGTTATTAACTCGAATTATCAATAACCCTAAAGACACTCAATCCCTTGAGTCTCTGCAGTTGCGAAGAGATGTCGCCCCTATGGCAGTCCTCTATCGCCTTTATCGTGGAGAGTGTTCTGATGAACTCTTCCAATTGATCCCATGCTTTCCTTTCCTCTACAGGACAATTCGTGCTGGCCTTGGAAGTTACCGTTTCAGAATGGTAGATATACGCTCCAGAACTAAACGGTTCGGCTCTTCCTTCCTGTGCAAATGAGTTAAACCCTGGACCTTATTACCAGTGCACGGTCCCTCACACTACGATCTCGGGTCCTTTAAGCGGCGTTTGAAAAAGCATCTCACTAGGCCGCCATAGCGTGGGTCGCCATACTACTTTCTTCATGCGCAGTGAGTATAGCGACCACCGTTCTTGGATTTCATTCATGCTTTCCATCAGGCAGAATAGTCACTTTGGTAAGTTTCTAAGTAAAAGAAGAAAAAAACTTAAACTGAATTAGTAGATTAGTTCAAGGAGTGGACATAAGTGTAGACATATCAATATCAACAAGCTATATAAGAATACAATGGAATGCAAAATCATGATAAGAAGTTAACAAGTAATAAATAAAGTTACGAGCATTCATACATAATTCGTATTTAAATAAACTATTTTAGCAGATTAAGCAGAGAATTTGCCGTCAATTATTTGCCAATGGCTGTTAAGCCTTTACTACTATGACATATTAAATGAAGAATAATTTAACGTCAGGTCAATATTAACAGTTTTTTATTTATAGTGCCAATTATCATCATTAATAGCCTTAAAACGTCCACTGTTGGACATAGGGCTTTTCTTAAGAAGGAGGTTATTGCCTACTGCACCACGTTGGTAAGAATCTGAGGTCGCTTGTGGCAGACTATCTAGAGGAGCTTACCGTCATGTCAAATTCTGATGGGGTGAGGGGCCGTGACGGTTTCAACACGTGTAATAAAGAATTTGTATCAAGTTTTCCTTCTCTTTGCATGGTATCCTGCATAGGAGGCTGCCTTACTTGACTCTTACTCCAGCGATGGGCTGTATATGGTGATGGTGACACCTTTTATTTTTAATCTATCACGACACGGAATATTATACAGAATTTATAGTGGTAGCAGTGGAAACATCCCTTGTATAAAAAGTATCCTAATAGATTTTCTTTCGGTACAATAACAGAAAAATAATCTATTTTCCAATCACACTGTATAATGTCATATAAAATTAGGTATACTATTCAATGGAAAAACAACAGAGCATCACACATATAGAAGAAACCATTTATTTGTTATTTGGAGTTTATAAAGCAACGATATCCTCAGTTTTAAGTCACTGAGAACAACATCGGAATAATGTGTGCATGGCCTTATAAATACCAAAACAACAATATTGTACGCGATATGATCAGACCGTTCACCTGCCTGAGAACTAAGGCTACACCCACACAGCGACACACTTATCTGCCGTTATACTATTGTAATTGTGAAGTGATTTACTTATATTGTTTCTAGGAATAAATTGTACAATTGTGATTGTGTAAGGAGCAAATGGGAATGTGGGAAAAAGTACCTTGAAATGGTATTTGATAAAAGTACGGAAATATTTTGAATTCACACGGAATCAGAACATTTCAAATAGATATTCTCTTCATGAAAGTTGCGTCAGTAATTACTATTAATTTATACATAACAGCATACATATAAAAAAATTGAGAAAAAAGATCATCTGTGAGACATTGATGATAATCATCAATGTATCGCATGTCATACTGCTGGACATAGATCTCTTAAAAAACCACAGTTCATCACAAATGGACAGGCTCGACTGCAGTAAAACCACGGCCGATTACAGAATACCGCGGTTAAGCAACGCTTTTGTGCCATTTCACTGAGTCAGTGAGATTAACGAACCTTAAACCACCCTAATTACAACCCTAATTCTAGGGAAAAAAACCCAAAAGACCATTCACTTGTCATTTTTGAGTTGCTTCCCCCGGGATAGGGCCTGACAAGGTTCGACACTGATCCGGAAGAGATCTGAAATAACAAGGTCTTGGCCCTCTCAGGGTAGGGCGCCCGTCGCCAGTTGTCAGAGTGATTTTTAGAGGAATCACAATAAACTCCTGGCTCTTATATCCCCAAGGAACAGGCGATCGATATGAATTTTCCTCCCCATCAGTAAAAGAAAAAGGAGAAATGATAAGTGGGTTGGGGTCATCCGTCGGCTCCTGTATCTCGGTTAAATATTTCTCAAAATATTGTTTCAATCGACTATCATCTATATTATTATATATCTACATTTACCTTGATGTTATTAATAACACTAACGAATTCAAAACTAGTTTGTTTGGTTATTTATTTATCCATGTGGTGACGGATTAAGAATACGAAGTGTCGCTACGGATGTTGCAGGAGGCGTTTAGGGGAGCAATCCTCCACAAGCGCAGGCCTGGGAGTGACAGATGAGGCCATCTGTCACCCTAGTAGAAGCAGGACGGGGTGGCAATGCGACCGCTACGGACTGCCCGCGCCCTTTCTCAGTAAAGAAACCATGAGGTTTCCACGTAGGAGGGGGGCCACTTACAGCCGTAGGTGCCCCAAGGAACGTCGGGGTTCCAGGGATTTCCTTACTAAAAGTAGAAAATATCGCTGGACTGAGAAGGAAATCTTAATGCAAACCCTATAACAACTCGTCTGGCCAGCGTGATATAGTAGGAAAAACCTCCTTTCTAAGGAAATCCCTATGTCCAGCAGTGGACTGTTAAAGGCCGTTAATGATTGATGAATTCTAGTCGATTCTAAAGAAGCTTATAATCTTGCTTTAACGATCTTGTTTCGCAGCTATTCAATTGGGTATATAAGTATGGGCTACAAATTACCACCTACAAAATATCACTTACCAAATTACGGTTTACATACCGGCATACTACTGTATGGGAACAATGTTGTGGTTTATCTCGATAGTAATACTCTTCTCGATTTATTTATGAATTGAATTATTTATACTCATAACATATTTATATACCGTACGGTACCATTACCATTGTTCAGGTTAATCATTTAACATAAGTTTATTTATACGTTAAAATTGCTCGGTTTATCTATTTAGGCATAGATGTCAAAGAAAGAAATATTTGCATTTAGTTTATTACTAGACAAAATAAGTATGGTTGCTTTTGTAATTTTGTTTCACGTTAAATTTCCAAATCATAGATGGCGCTGTTAAGGTTGGCTGAATCACACTATGGCTTGGTAGCCCGAGTGATTTTAATATTACGGAGAAATATTTTTTGTAGCAAATTTGTGAATCGAACTCTGAGAACGCACAGATTTTAATTATTGTTGAGCTGTATTACTTCTAGCCTACGGACCCTTAATTTCGTCTAATCATTACGAGTCTAAAATATACTGGGATTAATTATTTTGATATCAGAATTAGTTTCTTATGACCGTGCCGACTGACATATAAACACTCACGTCAATATCCCCGTAGGGTTAGAAATAGGCATTTAAGCGCTCACTTTTATGCAAACATTAAGTAACTTCTGATCCTACATTGCGCAATGAATGTTCTCACGCCGAGATCAGTCATAGAGGGAGGGAGGGAGATAAGGAATATTCTTTATGCACATGAATAAAAGAGTAACAATAGTTCGATGGAAGTCACAACTCGAAGAAGAAAGTAAATATGACTTTTCATGAGGATGCATATTTAACATAGCTCGGAAAAACCTGTCAACTCATTGGTATCCCAAATGACGTCATTATGTAACCTGTTAGAAATTTTTAGAAATATTAAAATACACAAGAGGCAAGGCCTTCAATAAGATACAGAAATAATATAAATCTATTCATCCTCCTGACAATAGTATAGGTCACCTTGTTCACAGTCGTAAATGTCAGTAACGTTGCCAAATCAGAATAGGCCATTGCAGTGTGTCTGTCGCAGTTAAACCTTAAAACCTATTGTTTCATAAACTACCTGATTAAAAAAAATATAGAAATGGTGTTTTATTACATATATATGTATTTATATATTTGTAATGGAGTAGGCGTTTGTCTTCCATCTCAACTGATGGAAAGTATAGATGAAGACAAAGGTGGGATACGGCCGTCCAGAAGAAATAAAAAATAAATGAAAATAAAATAAAACTTATCTAGTGTATCTTTATTGTCTTCCATTTGTTTTTTGTTTTTGTACAAGAATACATCAAATCAATAAATGTATACAGATAGCGCTCTTATCACTAAAATTTAATTTCGTATGAGCAACTTTTGGCTAGTTCATGAGTAGCGATCGCAAACCGTAAGATATAACATGAGTGGCAACCCAACAAAGTGGTTCTACGACCTGATGAAGGATAAGTTCTTGTGGTGAACCTTGGGTGAGGTCAGGTCCAGAGGTGGACATCTGGTTTCGAACCTTGATTTAATGGACAAAATCAATTATTTTAATAAATATATGTATATTTAAATAAATAAAACAGAGATTAACCAAATTAACCAAATTGCATCAACTCAAAAATGACTATATCCATGTTTATTGTGTTGGGGTTTTTAGAATTGTTTCTCCCTTGAATAGTAAAATAACTACTTACTTTTCGAAAAACTTTAGAAATTTACGAAAAAAAGTGTGTACGAAACCTAGCACGAATGAAGAACCGAAATGTGACTAAGAAAACAGGTGAAACTGCGGGTCACTGCTAGTAATATTTACAAGAATGGTTGTATTTACGAGTATATAGTGTTCTATATTTTATATTTTCCGTAAACGTTAAAGATTTAGGATTATTTGTTAGTTATTTGAAAGTAATGAAAATAAGGTTTGATATAACTGTTTCTACGTTTTCAGGTTTTAATAGCCAAAGTGGCAAAAACAGAAACCTTTCAAGTTTCGTTATTTTAATCATACTTTTATTGTATCTCGAAAATACCAAGCGATTGAAGAAAAATACTATCGTAAATAATGAATATTGATGAATTAACTTTAATTTTATATTTATTAATCTCCCAGTAAAAAATTGCATTCAAAACTATACGGCCGATTCGTGTAACTCAGTTATCAGACAAAGTACGAAAAAAGTTCCTTTCAAGATATAGTAACAGCACTTTTAAGTCAGTATGGCGGAGGATAACGATTACTTCCATCTAATGTAGTGTTAGTTTGTAAAATGTCTAATTTCATAAGTTTGTTGGCCACATATAAACGAAAGGTAAATAAACGATAATACTATACTACCAAAGGTGAGCCTCTCCCACGGACCGTCCCTATGAATGTCCAATTTAAATTATTACCATAACTTGTTTACAACCAATTATGAGTCTAGGTAGAAACTACTGCACCTAATAAATTGCACTAGAATCATCCACCAAAGTGAACTTTAACACATGGGCTTGGTGCGAATCGAAGTTTCTACGCCGCCAGTTATCTATATACAAAATCTGTTCGAATGTCTTGTAGTAAGTATCTCAATGGATACGATTGCTTGTACACTACTGTACAAATTGGTGCAGAATAATAGGTCCTGTATTGGTTTTTACGTTACAATTCAACGATTTCATTTTTGTATCCTTATAAATTGATATAAAATACAAGCAAAAGATTTAATTCCTAACTTTTTGCATAGGTCTGTTCCGAGTTTCTAATGTGCCCATATATAGTATATACTATATATATACCATATGTAGTACGATGCTATGTTTAGTATAGATCTAAATGACACTGTGCAATTCATCTCCGAATGTAAATTGTTGTCGTAAATGTAAATTTCTTGAGTCTATGCAGTTGCGAAGAGATGTCGCCTCTATGGCTGTCCTCTATCGCCTTTATCATGGAGAGTGTTCTGATCAACTCTTCCAACTGATCCTATCCTCTCCGTTCCTCTATAGAACAACTCGTGCTGGCCTTGGAAGTCACCGTTTCAGAATGGTAGACACACGCTCCCGAAATAAACGTGTCTTCCTCCCATTAAGGTCTCGGGTCCTTTAAGCGGAGCGTAAATAAGCATCTAACTAGGCCGCCATACTGCACTGTCTTCATTCGCAGTGAGTTTGGTCACCACCGTTATTAGATTCTATTCATGCTTTCCATCAGGCAGAATAGAGTCACTTTAGTAGGTTTCCAGATAAAAAAAAATGCTAATTCATTATAGACAGTATAGTACGTATCAGTGCATTGGTTAAAGTATCGAAACAACCTTACAACTCTGGCTTTAGTCACCTCAGTCTTAAAAACAGAAGATTTCAGACACAGTAGGCTAAAAAGAAGTGAATGAACAAACCAATATTCTTCTGAATGTTTAACATTTATTTCTCACGTTCATTGTGAGATACTAACCTAGTAGAGCGATAATAGCTGTGAACTTAGACGTATGTAACGATTATAAGCTATAATAAATTACCATCGTTAAAGTATCCCACTTTATGGTCTATTTAAATTTAATTTACGGCAACAAACGCTGATCTTTTAAATTAAAACAAAACTTTACATTGATTAAAATACATGGTTTTATTCATGTGTGTATTTCCGATATGTCCCTTTAGTTTCGGTTCTAGTGGTTCTTTATTTAAGTAGTACAATCTTCTTTATTCCTATGGTATTATTTGATATAATAAATGATTTAAAGCGTATGTAAACATTTGATAAAAGCTTCTCTGCAGTGGTAATGTCATTACTGACTCTTCATATCTACGAAAAACTAAATAAATCATATTTTTGTAGTCAAATTGATAAAAAATTATGTAAAACTGATACTCTATCTATCTGTTTTAAGTAAGACAGAAATCAATTAGCGTTCTTTCAAAAACATCCAGTTACAATAAGTTACGATAAAACAACGATCCAGTTACAATAAAAACAGCCCATTACTCTACCACTTTTAAAGAGGTTAAGGACAGTGCACTCTTTTTTTAGGTTAAGGAATATTGCCGAAGTTTCTGAGTACTTTAATATCTACCTTAAAAATTATAACTTGTGTTGAAGAAGGAATTTTGCAGTTACTACTTTCCAGCGAGTAGCAGACTTCTTAGTACCAAAGACATATTCATAATATTTTTTAATTTAAAGAAAAAAAAAACTTAACGTATTTAGTGAGTTAATATTTTGGCCGGTAGTGTAATGAAGCTAGTTTAGCAACGCGCTCGCTATGTCAAAGCAGACGTGTCAAATAAACCGACGCGCTACGGTAGGCGAGGTCTTTAACAATTTATCCCTTCACTTTGAAAGAGAATAGAATATTGAGAAACCATTTTATAGTACACTTGCTCCTTGTGAGTTTATGGTGCAATTACTTTGGATTAGATGTAGAAAATGGTTGGACTTTAATGAAAAGAAAGCACTTCTACGTCCGGCAGTCGCTCGGGGAGAATGAAGTTATATGCTTTATATTTAATAAGAATCAAGCAATTTTCTTTTCTTTTCAGAATATTATATTGCTTTGCAGGTTTAGGTGGAAATTACATCAAAATGACACGTTATGAACGATATCAATGTTAAGAAATGAAAATTCAAAATATTTATCAAGTTTGGGAATAAGAATTTATGTAGTTTTTAAATATGTATCGTATCTTAGTTTCATTTAAACGAGCACAACTTGATGGTAAAATTGATTACAATATTCAGCTCGCTCTGTAACTCACATACTTATAAATAAGTATGTGAACTTACATAAATAATAATATATTATATATAGCTCAGTAAACGTGTATTAAACACCATCGACTGCCTCAGTGGTGCAGCGGTAGCGAATGCAACTACTGTGCTTGAAGTCTCGGGTTCAATTCCCGGATCGGACCAAAGATTTGTTTCGGAGTTTAGTTGTTTTCTGTGTGGAATATGTTTGTATTTATAAAAGAAAATGTAAATAAGTATTTTATCAGTCAGTCTAGTTACCATAGTACACGCTCTGAAACCAGAGGATGTCGTGTGTTAAATTACTGAAATATTTATTATTATTATTTATTATCTGTAATGTTTTGCCAACAAATAAACAAAAAAATTGGGAGTGTATTGATGCGGAAAGGTTTCTAAGAAGACAAGATATCATATACGGATGAATTATGGAATATTAGTAGTTCGTCAGGTCAGGGATTTATACCTGTAACTCAAACTGTATTTGTCCTGGCCTTTGGTCAATTGTTTACTGTATATAAGTTAGGCATTTCAGTATTCAGCCAGTTAGGATGTCTTCAATTTGACATGATGTTGATGATAAATGAGCCATAATGAAGGATTCAATATTAAGAAAACAAAGAATGTTGAACATTGTCGATAATTATCGGTTTTATTTTTAGTGGGAGTAGGATAAGTTCAAAAAGATAAAACAAACACTAGATTGACATGGCTGTCTTATTTCTGATTGGTCCGTAAATTTTCGTGTATTTTACGTTAATCTATAGTAACTTAAAATCAAGTCATCACTTTAGCTCATTGTGATATTTTCTTACACTTTACACTCTTTTTAATTCTTATAATATTTTGCGTGCTTTCATCCTTTTTACGACTGTTATACTTAGTTCTACAGTAAAGGTCTGAGGTTGTAATACACATAAATTTAAACAATTTCACTAACTATCACCAGTTGGCGTCACGTGTTCAACATAACTGAGTAATTGGTAACTTTTCCTGCATGACCCAGAAGTACTAATATAAGTTTGATGAGAAGTATGTTGACCAGGGAAAGCGATATGAGGACGAGCTAGCAAAAGGTGTACCTAGAGAAAATGAAAACAAATTGAGATTGTTTAGGCTAGGTTATGTATCTTAATGTTGTTCTACAGAAAAAAAGATTTTGTTTTAGTTATTAATTAATTGATAATATTTATCAACAGATTTTCATGTTGTAATTTCTAAAAGTAGACATGGAGAGATATATGTCTCTATAGGAGAGCCCACTATACAATTATGTATATTAGTAATGTTGTGGTATGTGTATCTTCACACATTTTATATACTCTATTAGGTAGCGCTTGTGCCATAGTAACGAACAATAAGAATTCTATAATAAAATACAGGATTTTAGGTACATACATTGATATTTGCTTACAATTGTTACAAGATCAAAAATTAAACACAAAAATATGAAAACAACATATTTTGTCTTACACTGTGACTTATACTCAAGAAATCCGTGCCGTCCAGATGTCGGTCGTGGTCCGGGCGGTAATTTACTAAATTATTCCCTTCCGGGCGTCGCGTGAGCGCCCTTGCATTGTCACCCCATTCCGGCGCTTTGTTTTAAATCGATTTTCTTGGAGGCCTGTATGTGTTGTTTCTTTAAATATTATTTAAAGACAAACTGAGTTTTTATATTTGGACTTAGAGTATTTTTCTTAACTCTGGACTAGTTTAATCAGAAAGTATGTGTGGAAATATTGAACAAAATATCTTAAAATGAAAACATGGATACGACCGACCTAATTACGATTGTTGATACCTAAAATAAACCAACAAAAATATATTCTAAAGAAAATAATATCAGACAAATCCTTTTGGAACACTCGTTCTTCTCCAGGACGTACTTTCTTATTTATATAAGAGTCAATAAGAGACTGGTCCTGCAGAGTTAGTTCAGCTAAAGTCAATGTTTGAAATGAGATCGAACTGAAAGAATACTTGGCCAAACAAGTCACCACTTCATTGCTATCCTACTAAAACGTTGGTACACTATCCTATTAATACAAAAATGTAGCGTGTTTTGTCTCCTCTTATAAAGTAATTGGGAATTAAAGTCACAGTAACATTAAAGTAATTCAAAACATTTAATTCCCAGGCAACATATAAAATAAAATTTCAATGTGCTTTTAACAACTGAATCATTTACTTAAACACTAACTAATTAAGAAGTGAATGTATTTCAATATTCAATATCAGTACATATAATGCCGCTTAAAACCGCCCGCTCGTCCATTAGCCGTGTGTGCACAGTTAAGTGATCGCGTTATTGCCATTAATATTATAATATTGTAGATTGCTATCAATTTAGTAGTTTTAGTTTAGATGGACCGTTTAAATTTCTAGCCTTAGCCATTTAAGTGGAGTTTGATTTTAGTACCCCGATCGTAATTACTAACAGTTAATCGGATTATTTTGAAATATACGGCTGAATTTATGAAAATGGGCCTATTTACGGTCCATCTTACAGTTAACATGGTTTTTGAAATATGCAGTAATAAAATCGATTGAAGAATAACTTTGTACTTCTATGTAAATAAAGTGTAAAATTGGTTTGTGTATGGTTTAAAAACTCAAAAGGTTCTGCATCGATTGAAGTCCACAATGACACATTTTAAAGGTAATTTTGGTGCTATAATAGAGCGTGCAGGGTGCAGTTAGTGTTTATTAATTAGAAAACAATATAAAATAGAATAATCTTATGTACCATCGATCATAGATAACCTGTAAATCAAAAGGTACAACTAAATTACCGCCTTTGAGTGTGTTTCCTCCCCTCTACCAAAATTCCTAAAAAGGAGGTTCGGAGAAGTTATAGCAAAGCCAAAGTAAAGATTCGAATTTGGTTTCCTAAAAGGGTTTTAGGAAAGAGGCTGCATTAATTACACAGTGATAGTGACAGTGACACAATGACACAGAGAGCTATAGCCACACCACTCTCTACCGGATTGATTGTTGTCTATTCAAACCTCACATGCATCAATATTTTGTGTGATCAACAAATTGTTGTATTGAGTATAATTGTTTAATTGTATGTTTTCGTATGCTTGATTTACGATACAGGATACATTCATAACACGAGCGTCACATTTAAAAAAACCGTCTATATTTTTCAGAAGAAAAATTACGCCTGCAAAAAGTTTCAAAAAAGAAATCGGAGAAATCGACTTACACTTGTCTGGTTTAATAATTTATTTGAAAACAGTTATAACTATCCGGATTGAAACTACAAATGAACAACACAATTAGCAAACATTAAACCCATCAAAACATAATTAGCGAGAAGAAAACGGTTTTGTATTCAGTAATTAGTACGTAAATTGGTACTTCAGCATACTGGAGTAATTTTTTGTGGGATGTACTTATTTCATAGTGTTCGTTGAAATGGGGGATGTGTATTATGAAGCTATATTTTTATTGCAGAAGTTTCTACCTGTTTCAATAATTTGATTAGTTATAATAGGACAGTAACGAAAAGAAATAAATCTTAAGTTGTAGCTGACAGATCATGTTTACGGGTAAGGACAACCACTTAATTCTACCTCTAAGGAACTGGATTTCGGTCTGGCCTGGTCTGCTGATTATTAAAACTTTTCACTTTTTTATGTCTGAATTATATCTACTTTTCTTTATTCACGTTTATTTTTTAAGAGAAAATTATTGGTTCGTTGTATCTGTGGTGGCTTCCACATACAACACAATAAAGATATACTATAGCGTCATCTATCGAAGACACTCCAAGCTACGGAATAACGATCTCACAGTAACTACTAACCCTGTATCGCGATATAGAAATTCTCACTTCGAATATATACCTAGTCTTGCCATAAATATTGTAATAAAGAAAAAAGAAAATTGTTAACTGCAAATAACATTTATTACTTTTACAGTGTGTCAGTTTAATACATAAATATAAAACAATTAAAAATATAAAAAGCTTATTCGAAGTGGTCTCCATTGGCTGCAATACAGTCCTTTAAACGATGAGGCCAGTTATCAATAGAAGCACGCACTCTTTCCATGGGAAAATTCTTCACTGCCAATCGTATAGATTGTTTTAGGGACTCCAAATTATCATGGCGTTTAGAGCAAGCTGTACTCTCTAAAACTGACCACAAATCATAATCCAGCGGATTAAGATCGGGACTAGACGACGGCCAGTCTTCAGCTCTGATGAAGTCCGAAACGTTCGATTCCAACCAAGACTGCGTGGACCGAGCTTTATGACCCGGCGCCGAGTCTTGCTGGAAGGACCATACTTGGTTATTGAACATGGTGATGTTAAGGGGCTTAACTACCTTCTCAAGAATGGTATCTTGATACACTTGTGCCGATGTTTTGATACCTTTTTCACAAAAATATGGCTCAGTCACTCCTTCATAGCTAACACCCCACCAAACCATCACTGAAGTCGGATAATGTCCACGTTGCACTCTGTCGACTAATTGGGAAGCTTCCTTAGAGCTTTGAGCATAAATACGGTCATTTTGTTTGTTAAAATGTTGCTCAATTGTAAAAATTTTCTCATCCGTAAACAAAATTTTTCTGTGACCTCCCTTTGCGTACCGCTTCAGTAGTTGTTTCGATTTTACCACCCTATTCTTCTTTAAATTATCAGTTAAGAAATGGCCAGTGCGTCTCTTATAGGCTGCAAGTCCTAAGTCATCTTTTAAAATACGCGACATGGTTCTAGGTGCTATCTTCATTTCCCGAGATAAAATCTTTTGCTTTCGGACAGGATTTCTTCGAATTCTTTCCCTTACTGCTTTGACCACCTTTTTCGTACGAACACTACGTGGACGGCCAGATCTTTTTCTGTCACAAACAGAGGAGGTCTCATTGTACCTATTAATAGCCCGGTACACAAACATTTTACTAATACCAAGTGTATGGAGAGTTTTAAAAATTGCATTTGGCTCCATACCTACTTTGTGTAATGCTATCACACCGATTCGGTTCTCTTTATCACCCCACACCATTTTAATATCGCAAAATATTTTACAATGTATTGGCGCCAAAATGAGAAAACACAATGAACAATCGTATAAAAATGACAGATTCGAAATTCAAATGTAATATTTTTTTATAATTAAGTGTAACAGTATTTATGGCCAGACTAAGTACAACATCTCAACATCAGCTGTTGGGCAGCAGCCCGTCAGGCATGATCACTTCACTTGGTCGAAGGATCCTCCCTTTACGTAGGATGAGCATGATCCTTTTCTTCCGTAGTGGTGATCTTGACGTGATTGGAAGTCGCCACATATCACTGTGAACGCGTGTGTAACATTATATGATGAGTAGTTATGTAATAACATGTATTATGCAATGAATGCCGCAAACATAGTTATAACGTATATGACTATAATAGATAAAGAGACAGACTAACAGTTAACGTAAGTGTAACGTTCGAATTTACAATGTTAAAGTGCATGTATATAGGTAACTAGCTGATCCGCGCTTCTTCGTCCACGTCTCCTATTGTCCATAGCGTGATGTTATAATGCGTGAATAAATTTGTTTACTGTAAAGAAGGTTATAGTGATGCAAACTTAAAAGATAGACATATTATGCTGTGGCGGCCTTTCTTAGAACTTTTAAGTGAAATAATTCTTTCGTATATTATTTTTGTGAAACTTTAAACGTTAACGCAGCGCACGCAATGGAAACTCTCAATACGAATATTTTTTTTCCATTTTTGTAACAGTTTTCATTCATACTTAATTTCTTTGGGACGCAGTATGATGATATATAGCTTATAGCCTTCATCGACAAGTGGTCTATCTAACACTGATATAATTTTTTTCAAGTTGGATCAGTGTTTTCTAAGATTAAAGCGTTCAACTAAACAAACTCTTCAGCTTTATGATCTCAATATAGAAAAATATATATAATTGAAGAATTGGGAATTTATTGATATAAACTTTTTTGTTTTTACTTTAATTTAATTTAATAGTCAAATTTAATTGTAATTTTAGTTCATCAGTAATTTGTTTAGATTACACTGACTAGACGATATTTTTGCCGTTCATAATACCCCCTTAATTTCATATTAATTTTAATCTAACAGTGCATTAATGATACGAGTGTTAATTATTCGTAATAGAAACCGACCAGATTTATACACTACTGGAAAAAATTAAAGGATCAAAAAAAAATTCCAAATTTTTGGGCAGTTTTCAACAGGCCGTAACTTCGAGAGAAATAGTCTTACAGAAAATAAAAAAAAATAAAATTGTAGCTCCAAGTGTCTAGTTTTTGGATTTGAATTTTAAAATTTTATAGCCTCCGCGGTTTTTGAATAATCGTAGAAAAACTGGCAACAAAAAAATTTTTTAAATTTTTTTAGTTTTTTTTTTGGTCTACGGACGTGGAAAAAATTTTTTTAGCTTAACCACTATAAAGATCGGATACCTTGTTTACTTAGCTTTAATTTGTTTTTTTATACACTCTGATACGCCCACTTCTCGCCCAGATATCAGTTTTCAAATGGAAAAAGATCCTTTTGTCTTTGATTATCGATATCTCAGCAACCAATGATTGCACAGAAATTTAAAGGTAGGTTTCAAGAACATGAATAAATGTTGCTTAACAACTGGCCATTGTTTTTTCGAAAAAAATTTTTTTCTTTTTGTCACATGAATTTGAAAATGCAACAAAAAAAGGGCTTTTGGTGGTTTTTTGGAAAATCAAGCGCTGGATCGAAAATATTGAGGAAACCACTAATGTTAAGTGTGCCTTTTACAGTTCAATATGTCCACAAAAACCCCACAAAAAACCAAATTAATCTAGCTAGCTGTGTTTTTGTTTCACTCGATTGAATTTTTGAAAAAATGAAAGGATCACGTTTTTTGCTCTGAATGCTCATAATTTTTAAAATGAGAGAAAAAAACTTGTTTTTCCGAGCTTTCCCCACATTTTTGTTCCAGAAAGTGCTTAAATTGAAAAAAAAGGAAATTCAATTCAATTCCGTCTGCATTAACATGGCTGAACGTTTGAAAGCCGTTATTGAAAACAGAGGTGGTAACATCCCGTATTAAATAAACAAAAATCTTCGGAACATGAGTTTGGAGTCATTAAATACGGTGGAGCTGACGAGCCACCGGTTCTCAATTCTCCTGAAATACTACACACACACACACACACACACACACAGAAGCGTAAATTCTTCGACCGCGCTACCTCCACGTGGTACGTTTTGGATAGCGCTAATACCGGCGATAATTATAATTATTTTATTAAACTTCTCAAAAGAATTTTTTTTTTATTTGAATTTCCTTTTTTTTCAATTTAAGCACTTTCTGGAACAAAAATGTGGGGAAAGCTCGGAAAAACAAGTTTTTTTCTCTCATTTTAAAAATTATGAGCATTCAGAGCAAAAAACGTGATCCTTTCATTTTTTCAAAAATTCGATCGAGTGAAACAAAAACACAGCTAGCTAGATTAATTTGGTTTTTTGTGGGGTTTTTGTGGAGATATTGAACTGTAAAAGGCACACTTAACATTAGTGGTTTCCTCAATATTTTCAATCCAGCGCTTGATTTTCCAAAAAACCACCAAAAGCCCTTTTTTTGTTGCATTTTCAAATTCATGTGACAAAAAGAAAAAAATTTTTTTCGAAAAAACAATGGCCAGTTGTTAAGCAACATTTATTCATGTTCTTGAAACCTACCTTTAAATTTCTGTGCAATCATTGGTTGCTGAGATATCGATAATCAAAGACAAAAGGATCTTTTTCCATTTGAAAACCGATATCTGGGCGAGAAGTGGGCGTATCAGAGTGTATAAAAAAACAAATTAAAGCTAAGTAAACAAGGTATCCGATCTTTATAGTGGTTAAGCCAAAAATATTTTTTCCACGTCCGTAGACCAAAAAAAAAAACTAAAAAGATTTAAAAAATTTTTTTGTTGCTGGTTTTTCTACGATTATTCAAAAACCGCGGAGGCTATAAAATTTTAAAATTCAAATCCAAAAACTAGACACTTGGAGCTACAATTTTTTTTTTTTTTATTTTCTGTAAGACTATTTCTCTCGAAGTTACGGCCTGTTGAAAACTGCCCAAAAATTTGGAATTTTTTTTTGATCCTTTAATTTTTTCCAGTAGTGTAGTTTAACAACTTTTCAATAATTATCCCAGATTGACTGTCTAGATTCCTCGGCATGATTATGTTAGTATTCAAATGTCTATCAATAAATTCAAAGTGAATTCGCGATTAGTCGCTTCTATCTAATTGAGTTTTAGTGAATGTACTTGTTTTATCGATAAACTCATAAACATGCTATCGATATAGATTAGTGTCAGTTTACGACTTTCAAATGAATAAATTTTCATTATACTCGATCGATACTGTTATATTATCTAGCTAACTGATAATTTTGATATACAATTTCTAAATCCTAGGATCTATACATTTAAACATCTAATTTCTACTTGCAATTTTACTTGAGTTAATATTGTAGTTGCTTAACAGTATTTACTTGACAAGTAATTGGTAATGGTGCCGGCTAAAAATAGCACCACCCCGTCTCCTCCTGTGGATGTTGTAAAATTCGACTAAGGGACAGTACACCAGAGGATGGGCAGCAGCATCCTATTGAGTAGAC
The DNA here is from genome assembly GCA_949316085.1 of Hypercompe scribonia. Taxonomy (NCBI): domain Eukaryota; kingdom Metazoa; phylum Arthropoda; class Insecta; order Lepidoptera; family Erebidae; genus Hypercompe; species Hypercompe scribonia. The sequence goes on along the minus strand of OX438992.1, from coordinate 6,352,607 downwards.
CATCTCACTGTGATCGCCAACCCACTTGCCAAGCGATGCGATTATGTCAAAACCCCCCATTATGGCAAGGACAAGAAAAAAACGACTCCTAGTCCCCAGCGGTTCTGCTACTACTGGCTATGGTAGCGGTCTAGGAAGGGGCAGGGTAAGGGGTGCCAAGAATCCACGGAAAGGTCGGGCTACAGCGTTGGTAGGCCCCCAGAAGGTAGTCCGACTACTTGAAGGTCGTGGGAAGCTGCAGGATGCAGGCGGTTCGGGATCGGCTGTTGAATCTTTTGGGAGGCTTATGTCCGGTAGTAGAGGTTGGTTGAGATGATGAGATTATGATGAATTAATTTTTATATGAGATTTGTAACTATAATTTACGTGTGTGTGTGCTATTCTTCATCGAGATTCGTTTAGTCATTCTGGGGTGATCGAGTAATTTATTTATAACCGGGATGTCTTAAACTTTACTTAATCAAGTCTTAGGCTCTGTTTCATCAATTATTGATAAATTTTCACTTAGGTGTTTGCCATAAAAGACTAATTAGACTGATAGAAGTTGCTGATTAATAGATGTATATCTGATTATATTAATATCAATTGGATAAAAATAACTGTCAGTTTTTCTTGTGTTCTACGAGGCACAGGATTTAAGGGCCCAAAATTCTAAACTTTGGGCTATTATTAAACGTATTTGTATTCAGGAAAACACAATAACACTCTTTACATCGACCCGAAAATAAAGCCTGAGACATCTTGATCAGCAGTGGAACACAATAACCGCTAGACCACCGAGGAAGTCACAGTGTAAAGGCCAGTAAAAACAAATTAGAAAAAGACATCTGATTATACAATTAATAAAAGCAACATCGAATACGAAAAATATTTCAACAAAAGATTTACATTTTTTTATCTTTTTTTTTATATTACATAAATATGTCTTTCCCATCACTAACACTCAGGAAATTTACCTCAGGTGTGGCGCTTACGTAACATCACTCGCGTGCGATAACCAACAATGTCGATATTCTTTCCAACTCGATAGATATCGACCAGTAGCGCAACTCTATTTGCTCATTGTACTGGACACATACGTACATTTTTGTGGTCAGTATCAGAATGGTATTTTATGTTATATTGTACGTTACTGTTAAATTTATACTAGTACTAGGTGTACCCTGCTGCACTTCACTGTGGCACATTGTTGCTACATTTGTGACTTATGAGATATAAGAAATAGAACCGATTAATTTTTAAAACGGATTAAATATCGTTTCAAAATCTGACCCATTGATGCGGGGGTGATAGTTATTGCGGCAATTGTGTGAGCCTCACACTACCACGGTGACTATCATGGCTTTTATATCTCCAAGTGGGTGTGAAAAGTACCTCACTAGGCCGCCATAGTGTGAATCATCATACTGTATTGACTGCGTTCGCAATCAATGCGGTATGGTGACCACAACTCTTGAATTCGATTCGTGCTTTCCAGCAGACTAAATTCGCAATGAGTATATTTACCACAGTAGATATACGAGTATAGCAATAATTATGTATGTATATTACAATTATTATTGATTTTTTCTGGCTATAGAAATGCTTAATAACAGCTCGTAATTAGCAAGTGAGTGTCACAACTCCCGTACCTCGGAGAGCACGTAAAACCATCGGTCCTGCACCTGATCTCTCTTCGGTCGTATCAAATAGCCTGATCGTGATAGTGAGGGTACAGAGAGTGCACCTGTATTTGTGCCTACCTCTTGCGTAGTTGACCATTCTCCGTTGAACCTTTCCGCCGTGGCTGAAATTGTCTAGGAGTACGCCCTTAGCATTAATTACTTTATTGGTAGGGTAGAAATGAGTAATAACATACAAAATTACATAATTTAATTAAAATAAGTAATAAAACTAAAAGCTACTGTGGATAATGTCTAATTATCTTACTTTATCTGATAATAAAAGTAACATAATTTAGAATTCTTTACTATTTCTTACTTCAGACAGGTTTCAATTGCGCTGAAGTCACGTCGTTAAGCTTATAAACAACTTTGAAAAGAAACTCCTCGAAAATTCTATACATTAGTTTCAAAGTCAAGTGACTGTCTATGTTCCTAAAAAGTTTTATATCAAAAATATCAAAGAAAGTACCAAACATGTTGGTGAGCAATTAAGTTGATTACTTGACGGTAACCCTAGACAGATTGTCTTAAGTTCCACCTAATGAAGCCATTTATTCAGTAAACTGTGCGTGTGTTGATCACACGGGGTTGAGAAGACTGTCAAGCTGAAAAACTTGATCTTTCCTCAGTATTGATATATTGTAATCACATCTGATATGGTCTTTAAGGATTCAGAAAGCAGAAAAAAATTATATTTAATGTTATTTTTAATTGGTGTCATAATTGTCAAATATAATTAAAAACTAACATATAATAAATCAACAAAAATAGAGTCACTGTAATAATTGACTTCTTTACAAAATGTAATAGTAATAAAAACAATATATGCACTAATAGCTAACAGGACAAATTTAGTATGTCCTTAGAATGATCGAATGTGTCATTGTGAAAACCATTCTGTCTGCCAGTGTGTCACAGAAGTTTGTCTTGCCACTGAAAATCACAGTCGCAATTGACACGGAGCTTTATTTTCATTTCGACACTCATTCTTCAAGCCGCCCCAACTTTATTAGAACAATGCTGCAAAGGAAAAATTGGAGAAATTCTTGATTGAAACGTAAAAACAAGTCGACGCCAATTGATTCAAAGTGTGTGTGTGTGCATTGTTAAAAATGACAGAGTGTGTGTTAAAAGTGAATCGGATTATTTTACAAACGAACTGAATGTAAAAAAGAAATAAAGACACTAAACTTCACTTAATTTTTTTTTTTATATTATTACACTGACTTCCAAAACTGAGTTAGTTTCATGAAGATTTCATTTAATATAACTTGAAAAAGTTAAGAGTATTCAGTATCCTTTTTTGTCTTTTTTTTCCTGTGCGGGAATCAACTCCTGAACTCCGACTCCTCGAGTCCGCAATAACCACCGGTTATGTCGGACTCGAACCGACCAAAAACCAGGTACCAGTAGCCGAGGAACCGGGTGTACCCTAAAAAGGAAATCCCTGGGACCCCGACGTTACTCGGGCCATCTACCTACGACTTGCAGATGATCCCTTTTCTCTCCCCAAAATAGCACCTGGCCTGACGCCCGAGTCGTTTGCGATACCGGGCCCTTTCCCGGGCCCGGAGGACCGGGAGAGTCCTAAATCTCTCCCGGTCCCTCTCTGCCATCTCCTTTGTAAGCATAGCTTGCTCGCTGACGGAGACAACGGAGGTCCACAAGCTCTCGTTCCGTAGCATGGCAGCAATCATGCTACCGAGCGTGATAATTCCCACTCCGATAGCCACCACAAGGTGACACCTCAGCTTCGCCCACACTGGACAATTACTCAGTGCCCTTGCTGAATCCGAAATAATTTGTGATGACTCTTAAGAACAATCTATATACATACATGGCTCAGAAGAGAGATGAGTTTTTAGTTCCTTAACAGGGTATTGTTGTCCTTTTTAAAGATCTAAAAGGTTAACGTTTATTTCATTGCATGTTAAGGGTACCAAACCAGTGATCCGACCACGCTTGTGTTGCCTTCTTACTGTGATGCAGGTACGAATTTGTATGGCACAATACGCTCCCACGAATCTGGTAGTTAGTCCGCTTAATTTTCCGATTACTCGGTATCCGGATGTTAATATTTTCAATTGACTACATTTTTCCATTTTTATATACTTTTCCTCACTAGTAAGTTTTAATATACATAAATATACATATTTATTGCTGTATTTATAATATTGTAATGTTATAATGGTTCGAAGTACGTGTTGAGTAAACTGTAAGTGCAGAGAGTAATAAGATGATGAGATTAAATATATAAAGTTCTTAAAGGATAACAAAAAGAAACGAGCGTATTGTTTGTGACAAATCAGATGCACTTGTAACTCCTCAATAGTAGACATCAATGGGAAGCAGTAGTCGCTGTTTCTCAATACAAAAACCTGTACATGCAAAAGTGATTATAATTGAGCAATTGTGACTCAGATTGATTTATATCCTAATCAAAATGAATGCAAAGTTTTATGAAGATAGATAGATCATTTTATATATGTATAGGATGGGCTAAGAATTGGTTAACATTTGAATCTAATATCCTGCGCAAACATGTTACGGGAGTTCTTGAGACCGATGCTACTGAAATTTGCTGGCTACAATCATAACACATGGTTTTAACAAGATGGAACCACTTGTCACACATCCAATGAGTCCCTGCTAGTGGTCAAAGACATGTTTCCTGGAAAGCTGATTACCAGACGAGGCGACCTTCCATGACCACCCAGAAGTCCAAACCTATCCAGATTTCTTCTTATGGAGTTATTTAAAAAATCGTGTCTACATCAGTAAACTAAATACACTAAGTCAACTAAAAGAAAAAGCCAGCGAAGAGATGTCGGCGATCTGGCGGTTCGTTTCCCGACGAGTATTCGAAAATTTTGGTGCTCGCTTAGAAGAGGGCAAATGTCGAATCAATGGTCATTTCAACGATGTATTTTTTAAAATGTTAAACCACAAATATTAACGTATATATTAAGTCGTAGCCCACCCTATATAAGTTAATGTTATAGAGAGAGTACAGTCGTAATAGATTTTTCTGTTAATATATTTTTTAATTGACATGTCATGTCTCTAAATACATAATTACAGAAACACCTTTCTTATTACAGTTAAAATGTAATTAAGGAACTGTTACGCGAAAGCATGCAACCAGTCACCCTACAACTCTATATTACATCACATAAATTCATTTCTCCACTACTTACATATTAATTTTAAAACACCAAACAGCCTCTTGAATCAAAGCAATTATTTATAATAAGAGACTTATCTCCAGAGTGGCGGTATGTAGATCTTGTTTTATTATTTCCGTTCGGTACGCACCGGATGAGTTAACGTTATAATATTTAGGGTTCCGTATCGGTTATGGTATTGCAAATCTAAAGTCGTATTATCTTATCGATATAGGAAAATTATGTGTTTTGAAATACGTCATCTTGAAACACAATACTGTTTAGATTTGACTGGTTTACTGATTTGCTAGTTAGTAGTCTTGATTTCGACTTCAGTTTTTGTGGGTATGATCCCTACGCAGGAAAAATATGTGCTATAACTATGTCTAATTTATTGAAATATGTATAAACTCATATGTACATATGTCTATCAACAATCACAGTAGTACAGATGTTACCTAATTTAGGATCAGACAGCTGTGTTTCAGGTTATATTGATATCAATATTGACATACCTGTTGGTCTTACACCCAGGATAAATATTTGTGTGGTGCGTACGATTAATAGTTCTGTGTCTATGTGTAATTTATCAAGAATATGTATGTATTTTGAAAGGTTATGATTTTGAATTATGATTAAATGATAATGAACGAAAGTAATGGCAAATTTTAAATACAATTTGTATATGAATTGTATATAAAATTGTATAAGAAGTTCCTTCTCTGTAGATTTGAATTAGCGACGCACTGCTTTGTCGAGTGTCCAAGTCTTGAACTTAATTTTAGGTTAATAGTACGGAGAAAATGTAACAAAGAATAAAATACTTGTGGAAATTTCTTCTCAGTTAAAATACCTCTGAGTCTGAGATTACTAAATATAAAAGAAAAAGATTATTAGTAGTTGATTCTATTTATTTTACATATTTATTTATAAGTATTTTTAAAACATTTTTTTTTAAGATTTAGAAAAAGAAGTATCGGCACCCGCACAAAACAGAAAAGCAATTAGACAATAGATGATAATTTTGGTAAATTCCAAAAGAACATACGGAACTTTTATCCTTACACAACTTTTACTTGACCAAATATTTTATTAAATTAATAACGATTTATCCATCTTACATATAGCTCAAATTTCTGCATTTATTAATCTAATTAAATATACGTATGTTGCTTCAAATTTTATACTTAATATATTAACTCATTTTTGATGATTGTTTGTAGCGATATTTTCTTTTAATAATCTTAATACAGGTTTAAGATTATATATTTTGATCACACCGATTACGATCATACGATTAACTAAAATACTGAATGCTTACCATGAAATTGAATGTTATATACCAGAATCTAACTGCACATATGTAAATATAGTAAACAAGTATAGCAATATTTGTACGAATTTGTAATGTCTATATGTTTGTCTATTAGATCTAACGTCTAATTTTTTTATGACAATAAATACGGGATGTCATTCGCATGTTACCGAACAAAAATTTTATAATGAGTACACTAAAATGCAATAAAGTAGACGTGTAGTGGACTGTGAAAGTAATTGGACTTCTAGGCAACAGAACGAACAACAGTTCGAACTGTCCTACTTTGGCTCTAGTTGACTGTCTATAACTTATCCATATAAATAATCAATATTTTCCTTTGTATTATAATTAACGTTACCAATATTGTTCCCCTTTCCTATTTTTAATTACCATAGATTGATTGACTATGGGATTAGATTGTATAAACAAACAGTTTGTGTTTTAAATTGTACTGTAGTTATTGCACAAATACAGTGGGCTATTTACTATTTTAAAAGTCTGTTTACTCTAGAATGAATATATTTGTATATATGTATATAGTTAATGTTTTTACGTAATGATCTACTACGTTGTAATCTTCATGCATGAAGTAGGTCCATCTGTTTCACTTTTACAGCTAAACTACTAAACCGATTTTAATAAAATTTGGATAAACTTTGGTTGTTATACAAGGACATTGATTACATTTTAATTCAAAAATCGCTTTGTTTGCGAAAGGTGCTGAGGGAAAAAACTAGTTATTTGTAAAGTAAACACATTGTCATACTATTTTTAAGCTTATCGCAGCTTAATGTCATTCCATAATAGTACAAATTAAGGACAACAATAAATATTGCAAACTATGTAGTAAAATGTTTCAAAATAAACCATAGTAATTACGTTGCACCGAGACCGGGAGAAAGAAAAGGGAAAAAATACCAACCACCCTTACTTACCCCTAATTACTTTCCGAAACACGTAGTAGGACAAATGTACACCATAATTTTTACAAATAACGATTGCAATTTGACATTTATTGTAGGCATTAGGGAGAACGATACTAGCCACAATACGAGAGGCCATTTTGTACACGAGGTGAATTCATAAAATGGCGGATTGTGGATGCGTTGACAAACTGTGCGGTATTCATTTTCATTTATTTTTTTTCTTTATATTAAGATGGTAAACCAGCAAATGAGTCTCCTTATGGTAATCGTCCTTATATTCTAAATTAAGAGCCTGCCAAAGTAACTCTACTCTGCCTGATGGAAAGCATGAATAGAATCCAAAAGTTGAGATTACCATCGACTGCAGGCTTGGTCTAGTGGTTCAAGAAGCCACCACATCGCTCTCTACTTCGCTGAGTGTTGTGGGTTCAAACTCCACATGAGACAACACTTTGTGTGATCTACAAATTGTTGTTCTGAGTCTGGGTATTCTTTGTGTTTGTTTCTTGTATGTTTGTAAAGTTGCTTCCTAGTGCAGGCGTTGATTTAAAAAATAAATTAAAATACTCATTGCAAATGTAGGTTATGTAGCATGGTGACCCACACTATGGCAGGTTAGTGAGATACCTTGCAGCACGGATGCTGTCGCTTTAAGTTGGTCTTCTATGGGAGGGTAGTGCTGTCCCGGTCGAACCAGCCCGTTAGCGCTGAAATCAACGTGGCTCTGCTACCTAGTAACTCAAGAGTCAAAAGTCAGTATATTTGAATCCCTCAAGTACTAAGGACTCTGGTAAAATATTTAAGTAAACACTTGGCAAATAGCGATGCAAGAATTGCATAGCATCGATTTCCTATCGTGTTATCATCGCTCTGATGGAGAATATAGTAGTAAAAAAAAACTAGAAAAGAAAGATCTGCTGTATTTTATGTATGATTAGATTTTAACATACGACAGAAGTTTAAAAAGTAAAGATTACTCTTAATATTAAAACAAAATAGATGTAATGCACCTTATTGCTCAGTAATTGCAATATTATAGTTGAATATTACGAGAAGATATGACAATGGGTGAGTTTATTGATGAAAGCAATCACTTCCAGGAGATAAAAATAAACAAAGGATAGTTTAGATGTTTTGAAGTTATAAAATTACTGTTTTCTGTGTATAAATAAATGAAGGTTGGTAATGAGATACTATAATATTTTTAAAAATTTAAGTTCATACTGTTGTATACGGATATTCTTACCGGAGTATTACCACCCCTATTCGTCACATGGGTGCCAAAAGAGATGACTATGGTAGTACACTATTCAGCAGAACTTGCTGCAAAAAGTAGGAAAACTTAAAACAAATTCTATACAAACTGTACGGTTGCCACGGCGCTTTCTACTGCGCTGAGTGTTGTGGGTTCTCATCCCACATGGGACAATACTTTGTGTGATTTACAAATTGTTGGTGTTTTTGATTCTGGATGTTTTTTGTGTCCAGTTCTTGTATGTTTGTAAAGTCTTCCGCAACACAGGATTTATTACAGTCTTAAAAAAAAAAAGACTCGTTTGGCCAGCTTGTTATATAGTAGTAGGCCAAAACCTCCTTAGAGGCCCATATCCTTGACTGTTAAAGGCTATTGATAAATATTACAATATTAAAGTACAAAGTTAATAAAAATTACTGTGTTGAATTAATTGATGTTGTTTTTTTTTAAGTTGGTTAAAACAAAGAAGATTTTCATCATGTCTGCAACTCAACAATTGCAAATAACTGAGACCTGAACCGATAAACAATGCTATATCGTTAATTAAATATTGCATTTTTAGATTCACTTCAAAAACTTTATATAAATTCTTTTAATTACATTTTATCATCTATAGTTTTAATTACTTACTATTCTTGTCCTAGTAATAAAATGCGAAAGTTTGTGCCGATGTGTGTACAGATGCTTATTACTTTTTCTCAGAAAAACTGCTGAACGGATTTTGATCAAACTTTACAATAATATAGTTCATAAATGAAAATAACATATACTAGGGCCTTTATTTAATATTAAGCTACTATTTACTACTTACTATAGGCTACTATTTAACACGATTACTTACATAAATGCAAGCGGAGTCTCGGGTAAAATTCAGTCATAAATACACAGTGTAAATCGCGGTCATCGTAGATATTGTATAAATATGCCTTAATCAATTTCTATCTATGCTTTATAATAATAATATGAACACCATTCTCTATTTTTATAATAACAAAGTTAAACATGTTTTAAGATCAAAATGTGCTAATAGACATTTATTATGAGAAACATCAATTCAACAACAAAACGCAACTTAAGATCATTTTTCAAATGTTACTCCGTTATCGGCACCATTAATCTTTGTATCTCGTTTTGATTTTAAGTATGATGTTTAAACAATACAGATCATTAAAATATCAATTAAATATTTCTTAGATATGTTTCTACCAATGAATTCACTCACCTCTTTTTAAAAATGAATTAAAAACTTTAAAGAAATTGACTGCACGGTTTGGTCGTGGTTTAAGCGGTCGCCACACCGCTTTCTAGCACGCTGAATGTTGTGGGTACAAAGCCGACATGGGACAACATTTTGTGTGATCCACAAACTGTTGTTCTGAGTCTGAGTATTTTTGTGTCCGTCTTGTAAAATCCCCGCGTCACAGGATTTATTCCTAAGGCGGACGTTGTCTTTTAAATAAAAGAAAAAAAAAGAAAATAGAAATAAAATTTTATTCTAAACAAATACAGTAATTTTGTCTCATACCTAATTAAAAATCTAATTTTTAGAATGAATCTTACTCAACTAAAAATTTTGATACTCACTGATTTTACTGTAAACTGATATCGAAAATTTTCCATTTAAAGCTCGTGTAGCAGAAAACAAAAGGATTACTAAAGTTACGCAATCGATACATCAATTAGTATTGTTGGACCCGACACCTCTTCACTATCAATTTCTCCTTTTTGAAGTATTTTTACTCATTTCTCACAAAAGCTTTTTCATTGTTTACTTTCAATTCGAGTGTACTTTCAGTTCGATAGTTAACAAATAGCGATTCGTATGTTTCTTGGATGACGATGCTTTTTTTTATTTACTTTTTATTTATTTTTTATTTAAAAAAAAACAACGACCACACAAGTAATAAATCCTGTGTCGCGGGGGACTTTACAAACACAAGAAATGTACACAAAGAACACTTAGACTCAGAACAACAGTTTGTGGATCACACAAAGTGTTGTCCCGTGTGGAATTTGAACCCACTACATTCAGCGTAGTAGAGAGCGGCGTGGCGACCGCTTAAACCATTAGGTCAACTGTGCAGTCAAAATTATAAATTAACTGTTAGAATACGAAAGTGATTCCGCTGAAAAAGAGATTAAAACGAAAATAGTCGTGTGATGTTATCTGATAGTAAAATTTCTTTCACCCTTTAAGGCATCGATTTTCACTTGAAAACTTTATCCTGCACTCATCTGTAAATAGCACTGCTACCCATTCTAAAGGTTCCAATTCTAGTGTTGCCTAGCCATTATTAAACGACGATATGCCGTACTTAACGAAATAGTTGAACCTTGTCGCTATAAGTGCGTCCATATGTGGCCTAATATATGTCACTATGCAATTGTTTTAAATAACATTATAGAATAATGGCATCGGTTATGTAAGAACACTCGCCAGAATGTTACAATAACACAATTTTTAGGGCCCTCAAATTACTGAATTGAAAAATTTTTAGAAGAGTTTACTTGATATCATTCTTCGCTAGAAATGTTGTCGAACCATCAAGGAATTCATAATTTAACAGCTACATATTGTTTCAAACATTAAACAAAAATGATGTTTATTCATTCCATAAATTTCCAGTTGGCACTTATTTTGTTTTGAGTAATGTACAACACACAATCAAAAAGTAAGGTGATTTTAAAATTTCGCGTGCGCATTGATACCCTCGTCACGATTATATGTTCACAGTTTCGGCTGTATAACATATGTTACTCGTCTTTGAGAGGCATCAAAGTTAGACTCGTGTTTGCCTATTCGGCGATTCTTTGCTGTTGAAATAATTTTTATGCAAATAACGGTATAGAGTGCTCAAAAACTCTGAAAATGTTGACAGTGGTGTACGGTGAGTTAACTCAGAAAAAAAATTCAAGAGAGCCGAGAAAATGTTAACGACAGCGTATAGGTACACCATTAAACAGTACACCATTCCATAAGGTACAAACGATTAAATAGTACATCATTAATCATTATACATTAGCGATGGCTTTGTCTGTCCGTGTATTGAAAATCAGACAATAGAGTCGATCGTGGCCGTTTATATTCATAAAACAAAATGATAATATAGCTGGGAGCGTTACCTGTTGTTTACCCCCACATAAAAAGTAAACTGTATTACAATAAATTCTATAAAATAGTAATTAATTATCAGAATGCCGGTAAATCTCTTTTTCACACACTTCGAACCGGAATTAATAACATAAAATTTCTATAATAGTAAAATGGTATTTTTATATTTTATTTTCCTTTTTCATTTACCTATTTAAAATGTAAGTAATATGTATACAAAGTAATAATAAAGGGAACAATACTTAGTAATAATATTTTTTATATTTTTAAATACATTTTGTTTAATATCTATGTTCGTGTATTTAAAAATGTAATTTATATGTTTTGTAATGAAATATGCATATTTAATAATAATATTTAGAACATCTGACACACACATCTAGTGCCAAACTAAGCAGAGACAATTGATATAAGTGCATTTATATATTTTTTTTGTAAATACATACATGGAAAACACACTGACTCCGACTAATTTTCTTCATTATAATAATTGATAATCGAATCTTTTCTTGATAATCGAACGCGAGCCCTTAAGCACAGTTGACGTGTATGTGTTGTGTTGATATAACCTAAAAAGATGATAAAAAAACTGTTCTCCAATACACACAAATGTCAAAATGATGAGAGTGAAATCCAATAAAAAAATTTGCGTAATAAAAAGAATTCAATGCTCTAAACGTCCAAAGACTGGTATCCACTCTAACTATAGAAATATTGTTGAAAAGTTTATTTAAATATGTACAGGAACTACTTGTTCGAATACAAACATTCTTTTAAGATTGAATAGTCTACTGAATAATGATAGCTGAAGTTCACGGAACATTATAATAAGACTAAAAAGAGTAGAGCTACGAAGAAAATGTATGAACAGGGCAAATTTATTAATTTTGAAAGAAACAGATGAAATCGTGCGGGTCAGTTAGTACACCTGCCTGTGTTATGTATTGCCACTGAATATAATAAAGAAAAATGGTTAACGAACGCCGTTAAAAACGATTGCACAATCTATACAAGTTTTAATAACAATAGATGTTTTATATCATTAATCTAATAATAAATGAGGCTGATCAGACGATCAAAGTAAGCGAGTCGATTAAGAAGCCGACAAAAAACTAAAAACAAAGTGATTCAGATTTGATTGTACGTGTAGGCAAAACTAAATCATATGCGCTTAGGTATAAAGTACAATTTGACTACTTATTTTTTTGTTGTGAGTAGTTCTTTTTTAAACTAGTGTACAATAAAGAAATATATCTTAAATGGTATTATGTCACTATATTAATTATGCAAATGAATATATTTTGAGTTTCATTCTTATCTCGCGAGCCTGTCTGTTCTTGGAATGAGGAACAGTGTTGCCAGTAATTTTTATCGTTATCCCGATTAAAGAGGAATGTTTGAAAGGTAATCTATGAAGTTAAAAGCATGGCTTTATTGTAGTACCGACAGAGGCAATACTATATCAAAAATTTGGCTGATTTTTTTTTCGACAAGGTTCATAGTAATCTGACATACAACGCCATCTTGGTTCAGCTGTCTACTGTGAAAGGTAGATTGGACTGATAGAATAGGACTGAGGATTAATTATATACTTATGTTTTTGCAAATACATACATATTGTAGGTACATAGAAAACAGGTGAACGCTGAAATAAATAACTGTAGATCATTATTCCATGAGGTCTGACCTGGAAATCAAGCTCCAGAACTCAGCACAGCAGTTGTAATCGCTACAATGTACCACTTAGGCTGTCAACAGAAGTAGTTTATTCCTTTTCATCATATTTATGAACAATCTAAGTAATTGAACGTTTTCATTTCTTGTATGTCACGATCATAACAATTTTTAGTGTTACCGTACTTTTTGTTTTTAGTAGGACAAAATGTCCTTGCTAAGGAGAGGTCTATGTCCAGCAGTGGACTGTTAAAGGCTGGTAATGATGATGACGGGCATAATTTGCGATACCCCAAATGAATGAATAAAACGAACTTACTACGCAAATCTGTAAAACTGACATAAGACCACACGCTTCTACGCTCATCTCGTTAAAATTGTTTTTATTGTGAAAAATCTGTTGGAATAAAAAACAATTCTTTTAATTTGTTATTAAGCTATATTTATATGGTACTTTAGCAAGGTAATACTATGTATTCTTAATCCGTTACCACATGGATTATCCTGCACCTACATCACCCCTATTCAGCCCGTGGGTGTCGTAAAAGGCGACCAGGGGACCAAGTATACAAGACAATATCATTACAAAGAGAAGGAAAACTTGAAATAAACCCTATTTCAACCCGTCTGGCTAGCGTGCAATAGTAGGCCAAAACCTCCTTGCTACGGAGAGGCTTATATCCAGCAGTGGACTGTAAAAGGCTGTTGATTAGCAAGGTAAGTTCAACTTTTAAGTTTTAGGACTCTATTTAAATCAATATATTAACCAACTCAGTCCCACGACTTCTGTCTTTATTCAACCCGATATTTAATTGTACTTCATTCGTATAAAATTATTGTTTTAGTTTTTGGCCTCAAGCTATCAAGGAGCTGACTGTGTTTTATTTATCGTCTTTAATAATTTAATTGGCGTGCGGCTACTGATATTGGAAGTTGTTTAAGTGAAACATACTGAAGACTGTTATTTCTTGAAGACTGATGACTCTGGGTATGTAGTTATGAATGGAAGATTCTTGTTTTTTGTTACTTATATCTATACCCGTATTAAATTTAATAACAGTTTTAAAGTTTAATTCTGTACGAGAACGTGTATTACAACAGTTGATTTGATTGAAATCAGTGGTCGAAAGGTTTGATGAAAATACTTGTCCTGAGTAGACCGAAATTTATTGTAAGGCTAACACAACACTGTGGCAGCAAAAAGTAAGTCTCATTACTTGCGAGAAATATACCTTCCTATAAAGGTCAAAACAAAACATCACAGAGACAGTAGTGATAAAAGTACTTTTAAAGTAATACCTGAGATAATCTCGAACCGTTTTTAGATAAAAACTATAACTTCATTTTACCAGAAGAAAGATAATATATTTCTGCATAATATTATACGTTACACTCGCACAACCTTGACAGATCTGTCGTGATAGCAGCTGACACGTATTTTACTTAACTGTGTGATTTATTCTCCAAGATTTCTACCTTATTGGAATCTCTTATTTAAATGTGAAAGAATAAAGGTTCGAGTCATATAAAATTGACACTAGCTGTCATAAAAACTGGTTCCTGTATATGATGGAACGAGTAAGTTACAAAAGGATTAATCGCATTTTATTTTTATGCACATTTGTCTGGAATAATTATTGGTTATTTGAAAATTTCAAAGCCAAGAGCCAATCATCAAGAGCCTTTACAGTCCACTGCTGGACATAGGCCTCTCCTTAGCAAGGAGATTTTGGGCTACTGTAGCACGCTGGCCAGACGGGTTGGAATACGGTTTGTTCCAAGTTTTCCTTCTCTTTCTAATGACTTTGTCTTGCATACTTTGTTCTCTTAGTCGCCTGTTACGACACCCACGGGATGAATAGGGGTGGTAACACTATGTATTCTTAATACGTCACCACACGAGCCAAAGCCAAAGACAATTTCAATTTTAAAATCAATATTTTAGGTTATGTTGGTGATTTGTATTGTAAGAAACACTTTTAATCTCTGTTTAGTCTCTTAAATCTAATATACTCACAAACAGATGATCACAGGACACAGGATGG
This sequence comes from Hypercompe scribonia, assembly GCA_949316085.1. Lineage (NCBI taxonomy): Eukaryota > Metazoa > Arthropoda > Insecta > Lepidoptera > Erebidae > Hypercompe > Hypercompe scribonia. The sequence goes on along the minus strand of OX438992.1, from coordinate 6,337,449 downwards.
CATTCGGATCAGTCGACTGTGTGTGGAATCGAATGTCTGAGATTATTATTATTTCCAGAAATATATACAAAGTTTTGTTTTAACCATCATAACTAAATTGTATTTCTTAGACAATGATTTTCATAATAGCTGAATAATATATAGAAATATTAAGTATGTGATCCATCGTCACAAGTTTCTAAAAAGTTCAGAAAAAAGAGATCCGTCACACCAATATTAATACAACTGTAAGCTCTCATAACTATTTTTTTACACAATTACATTTTTTGAAATTGAATTTATAATGAAATGTGAGTTGGCGAAGTGGTGTGGGTAGACCCTGAAAAATATTACAATTAAAAATTATAAATCTTTTTCCTATGAAAGAAAACTTGAACAATTTTGCTAAATCACTAGTAAGTTTGAGTTTTGATCTTGGCTTTCAATAAGAGCTGTTACCTTATCTTAAAATATGCTCTTCAAAGAATAGTTGATATAATATATTTGCGCTCCCTACCGAAATCAGGATGTCCACAAACTACCTTACATCCAAACCGAAAGTTCGCGAAGTTCTTCGCGATGAGTTGGCAGAACAGGCACAACTCTAGTACCAGACTATATATCATACAATATTAAATTTAAACATGTGTACATGTGTTTATATGTATTTTGCATTTATTATTTATTTAGTAGTAAGTTCACGCATATTATTTCTGTTTAAAGTATATTCATAAGCTCAATAACTTTGCACCTACCGCATCTTATTTCTACGAGTACATCACCTGAAAGTCGATTGAGAGAGAATGCCTCATGGCATTACGTCCGACTTTGTACAACAAGTGCAATTAGTTTAAAAAAATAAAAAAAATACATTACCACAGTAATTTAATTACGTATTACTTCAATCGGATTGTCATACGCAAAAATTTGAAGTTTATCATGCCCATTGTCTGAAACTCATAGAGATGGCTGATCAATAAAAAATATCGTCTGCTCACGCCTACATTTTCTTACTAAACTGATGATACTATTCACTTCTAACACCATTGTTACAATTTTAACTTCGAGGTTAAACATCAACCCCTTATGACCTACATTCAACACCTTCTAATAGAAGTCAATAGATAGAGTAATCAACCGTTTAAAAAATATAATATGAGGCCTAATATTGGGTTCTATCAGTAGTTCAATTAACTTTAATTTTCTTGAATATAGGATACTAAAATTACTAAATAAACAAGCGAAGATTGACATTCGGGAACAAAGCAACACTAAATTAAAAAAATAGTACTTTATGCTCTTGATTTTTAGTGAAATTAACGTTAAATATTAACCTGCAATATTTATACCATTTATGTTACTATCGAACAATGATAGATAGATAATCCAATCTACCTATCGCTATCCACTGCCGAACGAAGGTCTCTCACATGGAGCGCGAACCATCCCGGTCTTTGGCAATCTGCATCCATCCACTACCAGCCTTCTTCTTCAAGTCGAGGGTCAATCGTACCGCAGAGCACCTTACACTACGTTTACCAAATCTTAGCCTCCACTCTAGTACACTTCAGCTCCAGCGTTCATCAGTTCGTCTGGTGACATGACCGGTCCACTTTCATTTTGGATGAACTAATTTAATTTATAAGGTGCTAGGTACATACGAATAAAAGTGTGAGTAACAAATAAGATCTTTAGCTATGGAACAATTATATTTATCATAGATATGTTCTACTAATGTAACAAAAAAATAAAAATAACTGCTATATGGTAAATGTCGCTGGTAACACAATTGCACACACTTATAAGAAATTGTAATTCAATTTTCAGATAAATTATACTTAAATAAATAAAAAAAAAACACAGAAAAACCACGATTTACAGTTTGTTTTAGAGTTATTAAATGATCTGACGTTACTATCAAATAAGTTTTACATTTTTGTTGCTACTAAGCACATATTTCAAGTAATAGTATGGAGTCATTGGTGTAATATCATATACAAAACTTCAATTGTGACGACACTTTATTCGAAAACAATATAATCTAATGTACGTACAAATTCATTTTGGTGTGTATAATCCAAGTCTAATAACAAAGAAAAGTCTAACTAGTAATTACGTTACATACAGTTTTAAATGAAAATATTAGAAATTCTGTGTAAATTTAAATTGCTTAATAACCAAACTAGTTCAGTCGACCGCGTAATAGGAGAAAGGCGATTTTAAACTGAATTTGAGCATCAGTTATTGCACCATGTAATTAGAAATTCCAAAGTTTGAAGTATAATCTACTTTTTACACTTGTTGTGTAATAAATTTATGTTCAATAGCGCCATTTTGGTCAAGTATCACTTATGTATAAGCTATTATGATTAAGAAAAATGTTGTGAACATACTGTTTTGCCATTACTGTATATCATTGATATTGTAAGTGTATTATCCAGTGATCTCATACAGATTTGTGGTGACTTCCACACACACAGCGTAAATAAAAATACATACTATAGCGCCATCTAGCGAAGATTCATCGAACTACGTTGTAATAAACTACGCAGCAACTACTAATCCTGAATCGTGATATAGAAATTCTCGCGGCAATTAGCATATACACAACATTCCAACTGTATGTAGTAAATACACAGCGATAGAGACTAGATAAATATGCTGGGTAACCATACCATGTCAGCAATTTTTATCAGTTAGCTATCTGAAACTGTATCAGATTGACTGTTGAAACTGCCTCTTACTATTTTATTTTTAACCTCTAATGAAACTACTGCAATAAAGTTCAATGGATTCTGATGGAGATTTTGTGGCAACATCTATTATATTAGCCCTTAGTGTTATTTGATGATGTACTCAATCTTTAGCATCCCTTTAATAAGACTGGAAACTACATCCACAAAACTATGTTTCAGAACTTCAACTGCAGTTTAAAATCTAAACAGAGACAAATAAACCAGAACTAATTATAAAGCGAGTTTGCACCCATCCAAAGTTTGCACCAGTAAAGCCGTTCCCGTTACACCCCTGATTCGTCGAGCCGAAATTTGAGGGCCTAAAAGAAAACTTAAATTGGACTTTTGTGAGGTTCTACGTGGTACTTCAAGTTTCTTAGGTAACTTTGGCTGAAATTAGATTTTCTGAATGTTGCCCTTCTCACTTTTAATGGAATAATTGTTTTGTTTAGATATTATTATAGGATTGACGTAGTCACCGCGATTATTACATTTGTTTTAATGTAATCGTTTAAAACATAAAATGTTAACCTTTGTCTTGAATTGATTTTGTTATGTTATTGTACAGCGACGAACAAATAGTCGGATTACCTGATGGAAATCGACTATCGCCGTATTGGCATCTCTAACGCAGTCTCCATAGCTAAGTTGACATTCTACAAATGTATACGTTATTAGAAAAGTCGAGGATTCGTTAAGGTCGTTAAAACAAAACGTTAGTCAATAAATACAAAAGAATAGTTAGAAATTATAGACAGAAATTCAATGTGAAACCATGGCATCTTGTTTAAGTGGGACAGGAGTCATAAGCGTATTGTCGATCTTTGAGAACTGATCCGTTCAGAAATACCACAGATAATAATGCTAATTACTACTTACTACTTCAATATCCAATTATATATAGTCATGTCTGATTCACCGATATTTTAGGAAGATCGGCTGACGCTATCTTGGATCAAATGACACAGTTACTCAACAGGCTGTTAGATCCTGTATACCCCTACTAACTATCTAATACTACTATCCGTTATGATAAATGAGAAGTTTCCTTGGATCAAATTCATGCCTTGTTTCCTGCAGTATTATTTGAAAATGATTAAACTCTTGCCTTCCGTAAAATAAATCAGCTAAAACTAATTAGAGTGTTATACATCACGACAACCAGTAACAAAAAGAAATAAAGTAAAGAAAAATGACAAATTATTGTGTTCAGTAATGAAGTGAATTTTATAAAACAGTTCCAGTGGGATCTACGCTTTCCAAGGATCTCACTATTGCAAGTTGTAAACAAATATGACCGTATTGTGTGTTGTAAAATGATTGCTTTTGTATATTTATCGAGTAAGTACAGTAACTTATTTTTCTTTTCTTTTTTGGTGTATGTGTGTTCGCTTCACATCATATCACCTTAAACAGTCCACTGCCGAACATACCCCTTTCCTTAGAAAGGGAGTTTATATATTTAAAATTCGGTGCCTTGGCAAAAATTACTAATAATAATAAGTTGCTAATAAGCCTGATATTGTGGTGATAGATCGATTAGAGCGCCGCGTAATGATTGTCGATATCGCCGTTCCTCATGACGAGAATCTCGTGAAAGTTGAAAAAGAAAAACAATTGAAGTATTTGGATCTGTCTCACGAGATTGTCGATATGTGGAATATGGATTTGGTGATCATTGTTCCGATAATCATATCTGTTCACGGATTGATAGCCAAGAGCCTCGACCAACACCTTAAGAGGCTCACGTTAGAAAGTTGAATCAAGGGTCTGATGCAGAAGGCAGTCCTCCTTGACACGGCCCGTATAGTGAGGAGGTTACTGTCTTTGGAGCCCTAACCATCGGTGTCTTGGTCCCTGTCCCCGATGTCGGTGGTCTACTATTATTTATATTTTTGTATTCCTTTTGTAGGTATTTAAAAATTTAATCAATATGCATATATGAATGTAATAAAGAGAATAATATAATAATAATTCTTTATTAACCTAAAATCAAGAGTGGTTAAAACTAACTTAATGTTTTAAAATAAAGTTACACATGACACCCTGAAGATAGTGTTCACGACGATGTCTGTGCTAGTATAAACTTTACGAATATTTAGAGGGTAATATAGTACTCTATCTATACAAGTTTAGTAAGCAGTACCATAGTAGTAAAAAACTGAGACAAGGTCTAGTGTGTAGTGTAAAACTGTATGCACGCCATTTCCAATGAATGTGTGCATGAGTGTTTTTGTGAGGTGTGTTTGTGTGAGCATTGTAGTGCACACCAAGACAACCTTAGGTCACTGTCATGAGCAAGTTTTCCGTCTTTTCATACGTTGCGTTTTTAAGTTCAAATGATGATAGCGACTAAAAGAGCATACTACGCAAAATAAACCACTACAAATAGAAGAATAATTGGAACAAACCCAATAACAACTCGTCTAGGTCAAAACCTCCTTTGTAAGGACAGGTCTATGTCCAGCAGCGGACTTTTAAAGCCTCTAATGATAATGGTAGTAAATTCATTATCAAGGAAGGCAGAATCCTTATAAAAGAATATTTACCAATATTCCCCCCTTCCGTCCGAGCATTGGTAATGAGCAGACGTGTTCTTGGTTAAATTTTAACATTATAAAAGTACCGTAAAATTCTTACAAATCTCAAATAAAATCAGTGGACATAATATTCAATAAAATAAAATATTATTTTCCTTCATTGTCTGGATGCGACAGGAAGAAAATTTAAATAGTGTTAACACCAAGCTTACATAAATCAACAAAAGTTCAACAAATCGGGGTGAGTGAAACAGGAAATCATTTTTGAGTGTTTCTCAAATCAAAAGTACTAGGCGTCCAGAGGTAATAGAAGTAATAGTACTGCACCAAGATTCGTATGGAGGTGTAATTTCGTTGACATATAGTTGTCTCTGTGGCCTCCGTCGGAATATCTCGAAAAGTGTTCGTGGAGTCACAGGTATCGAATCCTGCTGACAAATTTTCACTTTTTGTGTTTTTATTTTTGTTGACTCAAAGTAAATATGCCTTTAAAACGCACACCGCCTGGTTCAACATCACAACAATATGAATCGGAACCTAATTTATGTAGTCAATCGAAGCAGTTGGAGTCTCACGTCTCACAGCGAAAACGTAAACATGAACAAGTGGATGATATGACCGCTTTTGTGGCTGAAATGAAGTCTTTATTTAATGACTTTGAGAAGAAGCAAAATCTTAAATATGCCGACTTGCTGTCGTCTATTAATGAAATAAAAAATATGCAAGCATCATTTAAGACTACAGTCGACTTCATCTCAGGCAAATACGACGACATAATGAAGGAGTTTGAAAAGTTATCTACCGAGCGTAATGAAAACCTCGCTTACATCCAATTATTAGAAGAAAAGGTGGAGAATCTGGAAATCCTTCAGAAGGCCTCCTGTGTGGAATTGAGAAACATACCTGTTAAAAAACATGAAACTAAAGAAGCTTTATCGAAAATCATTATTGATACTGGTAGGGCAGTAGGTCTGTCGATAAACGTACATGATATACGTGACTGCTATAGATTGAAAACCAAGTCTGAGTCAAACAGGCCAATTCAAATAAATTTTGCAACTGTCATAGTGAAAGAGAAATTACTCCAAAATATCAGAACGTATAATAAAGGAAATAAAGAGAAACTGTCTACTGCTCAGATTCAGCTGGAAGGTCCAAATAAACCAATCTACGTATCCAAATGCTTAACTTACAAAGCCAAGCGTCTATTTTTCCTTGCTCGGGACTACTGTAAGACCAATAACTACAGTTTTTGTTGGACTTCGCGTGGCAAGATTTATATTCGCAAGAAGGAAGGTGTAAATGGCCACTGTATAAGTAGTGAAGCTGATCTGAAGAAACTGAGTTTGATGGATTGACTAGAGATTTTTTTGGTTATTAATTACAAGTGTGCTGGTTATAAGTGCCTCGCTTGTCTTATGAGATATGCATGTTTTTTCTATAAATTAAGTTACTTCAACCTACTGTATATTAAACAGTTCTTAACACCTATACATAATTCTTTCACAAAAAAAAACATAAACACACCATTTACATGAACAAAACGTCTCCAAGAAAACCTTTTATTAAGAGTGATATGAACTTTTTGTGCTATAGTTCAATAAGTAATTCACATAGCACTATTACATTTCCTAATACATATAATACGGAAACTAGGTGGCATTTATACCACTTAGAGCACAGTAGCAGCCCGTTATTTTTATTTATACAAAATGGATAACTTTGGTAAATATGTGGATTCTATAGAATCCCTAAATATTTCTAAATCCTTGGTATGCCCACCAAATCAGTGCCTATAACATTTACATGTATCGAAACAAAAACTTAAAATATTGCACGTTAACATAAGAAGCATAAATCGTAATATTGATAGTCTAGATTTATTTTTATCCTCAATGGACATTGTCTGCGACGTTGTTGTTCTTTCAGAATGCTGGCTCAGTAAAGTGACAAATATTCCTGAATTGCATGGGTATTTTCATGCAAAGTCAAAGCATAACAATCAAAACGATGGGATTATTGTATATGTACGACATGAGCAGCGTTACTCAGTCTTTGAGCCTGCGATTCAAAATGCAAACTGCTTAGTTTTAAAAATAGGATCAGATACTGCTATTGTAGCAATCTATCGGTCCCCTTCGTATAGAAATATTGAAGTATTCATGAATTCTCTAAATGACGTCCTATCTTCCCTATCATCACTAAACACTGTTGCAATTGTTGGTGACATGAACATAAATATTATGCCTGGTAGCACGGATACGAACAAGGAAGATTATCTATCAATGACTGCTTTTCACGGCTTGCTACCGGCTCACACGTTTCCCACACGTAAGGATCGTTGTCTCGACCACGTACTGTTACGAACAAATAAAATTTCAACAACTCTTGTCTTTGATACGTACTTTACAGACCACGCGCCGACACTTCTTTGTGTTGATACAGTGTCTTTAGCACAAAAACCACATTCCGTGTCCAGACGTATTGACTTACCAGCTATTGTAAGCTGCCTCGAACACACAGATTTTTCAAACATACTAAGTGGTACGGATCCTAACCAATGTGCTGACCTCTTAATATCCACTATAACATCTGCTATATCTGAGCACTCTACAGTAAGTAAGACACCACACAGGAAAATAATAATAAAACCGTGGATAACCCCTGGTCTTCTGAGATGCATTCGTAATCGTGACAAACTCCATAAAAAGTCACAACAGAACCCCAATAACATGGTTACAAAAATAACATATACCAGGTACCGCAATTATTGTAATAATCTATTAAAAAACATTAAACAAGAATTTGACAGAAACGAGCTTCTGAGAGCCCGAGGAAACCCAAAAGCTACATGGGACGTTGTCAAATCACTAACGTATAAAAATAGGTCAAAGAAAAATGAAGCTGCTTCTCTTCTTAGTCTGTGTGGTGATCCATCTTCTTCCGTCAATGCTGTGAACAACTACTTTGCTAATGTCGGTAAGAACTTGGCACTCGAGTTGCGGGCTGGTGAGAGTGCGGGCGCGATTCCAATTCCGGACCTGAGTGTTTTGGTGAATCCAAAGGGCAATTCTCTGGTTCTATTAGAAACTGACTACACTGAAATAAATAATATAATAAATGGGTTAAAGAATACATGTGCAGTGGGTTACGACGGAATACCCATATCTGTAATTAAATCAGCTCGACATGCTTTAATCCCTCCGATCGTACATATATGTAACCTTAGCATTGAAAAAGGAATTTTCCCTGACAGCTTTAAAAGGGCACTTATCACCCCCATATTCAAGGGTGGGGGCAGGGATCGTCTTGAAAACTATAGGCCTATATCGATTTTGACGGCACTTTCTAAAATATTAGAAAAAGTACTAAACACTAGACTACTGAGTTATTTAGAACATAACAATGTACTCTCCCCTAACCAATATGGTTTCAGGAAAGCTAAATCCACAGAGGACGCCGTTTTAGAATTGACTAACCATGTTGTTCAAAATCTAGATAACAAAACAAAGGCTATAGGTATTTTCTTGGACCTTACCAAGGCCTTCGACACGATTTCTGTGCCCATCCTGCTAGAGGAAATGGAGGCGCTCGGCGTAAGGGACATTGCACTTGGCATTTTTCGAGACTATCTCATGGGGAGAACACAGAGGGTGAGGATCGAGTCATACGTTAGTGATGATGAAGACCTTGTTTTTGGGGTGCCCCAGGGCAGCATACTGGGCCCTACCCTCTTTCTGATATATGTGAATCGACTTTGCCAGCTCTCGATACCCAACTGTAGGATGTTTGTTTATGCAGACGACACTGCACTTATTATAAACGGTAATACCTGGGACACTGCATTTCGTTCTGCAGAGAGGGCTTTACGGATGGTGTTAGAATGGCTAGGCTCTCGTTTACTCACGCTTAATGTTGCTAAAACCTATTACATCACTTTTACAGCTAATCACAATACTCAACCAAATGGCCCTAACATTAAAGCTCATACCTGTAATCCATCCAATCGAGCTGCTTGCAATTGTCTTTTCATTCAAAAATCATCTTGCATTAGATATTTGGGAGTGGACATTGATAGCACCTTAAGTTGGCATAATCATATTGATACGCTAGTTTCTCGTGTGCGTAAACTAATTTTTCCAATGAAAAAATTACAAAAGGTGGCCGATGCTGCACTGCTTAGAACTATCTACTTAGCCTTAGTTCAGTCTTTGATAACCTACTGTATATCTGTGTGGGGTGGAACTTTTAGGACCTCGCTTTTGTGTTTGGAGAGAGCACAAAGAGCTGTCCTGAAGGTACTGCTAAATAGGCCCTACAGATACTCAACTTTGAATTTATACAAAGAGTTTCCCGTATTAACTGTGAGACAGCTCTTTGTGCTGCATATAGTTCTCCGTAAACATTCTTCGCTAGGTTCAAACCCTCAACCGCGGATAGATAACCGGCGTAAACATTTTATTTGTCCAAGATTTCATGTTAGGACGGCCTTAGCTGGCAGACACTACCAGAGTCTGAGTGGTCGCCTCTACAACAGACTAAATAAATTGTGCAACCTATATCATTTATCAAGATTGCAATGTAAAAACGAAATTACTGGATACCTTAAAAACGTAACGTATGAGGAGACGGAGAACTTGCTCATGACAGTGACCTAAGGTTGTCTTGGTGTACACTACAATGCTCACACAAACACATACCTCACAAAAACACTCATGCACACATTCATTCAAAATGGCGTGCACACAGTATTACACTACACACTAGACCTTGTCTCATTTGTTAACTGCTATGGTACTGCTTACTAGGCTTGTATAGATGGAGTACTACATTACCCTCTAAATGTTCATAAATTGTATTCTCTGTAGTTTGGAGGAAGGCGTCGATGTCTGTCACACAGTTTATACTAGCACAGACATCGCCGTTAACACTATCTTCAGGGTGTCATGTGTAGCTTTATTTCATAATATTGGCTTAGTTTTAAGATAGGTACTATTGTATTCTTGATTTTAGATTAATAAAGAATTATTATTATTATTATTATAATATAGCAGAGTACTATGGCAGTCATTAGCGGCAACCATATCCCCTAGTTCCTCATAGCATTCCACTGCATTACCATTTCTTTTAAAATAGGATGGTTTCCTCATTGTGTTTTTTAATATTTGTATATTAGGTTGAAATAATATAATAATAAATAAATAAACACACATCTCACAGACTACACAATCTAGACTCAAACCAAAAATGATAACTTGGTTAACTAATAGAACACATATGTTCTTTTTTTTAGTAATTACATACACAGTTTACATAGACAACACTCAAACTCTAACACAAATATATGTAAATCATACAAATATTCGGTCCATCAGTCATCATGCAGAAAGACTTAACTTTTGATATAGAAATAATATACTCACTAAATAACTTCGTCTTTTGGCTAAAATGATAATGAAACAAATTCATTACCATTTCACCAATGACCTTTAACAGTCCACAGCTGGACATAGGTCTCTATTAAATTATACTAAAACAAAACTCATCAAATAAATATTTTATTCCATTTCAAGTTACGGAAATGAAAGCGATATAATACAAATAAATTAAATACCCATTGCTGTCTGATTTCACAAATAAAATTAATGAATATATATTCAAAGAGTTAAATTTCAAATTTAAAACAGAATAGTCCACACGCCAGTTTCAACAACGTATTCATAGTATCGTATATTTCATTACCTTTACGGTTGACTTGTTAATTATAATTTAATAGGTTTAATGTAAATTTCCTTTGTGTCGTGTGTGGTCTGTATGAATATATAAACATTATTTTTTGAATTTATGATTTTGATGATATAAAATAAAAAGGCGAACTCTACACTGTATGGCAACTAGATTTGTTATTTTTTTAAATTACTGCTGACTAAACGATTTCTGTTTGTCTATGTTGATTGGTTGTGTTTAATCTCTGGTATTTTAACGTGATTCAAAAACTCTGTTTCTGGTATGTAAATATATTTTCGACTGTGATTACATTGAGTAGGCTTATGGTGTTTCTATTAAAGAGAAAACGAGCTAACATAAGCAATGAAGTAACAGATACATCAGAAGGGTCCCTGTAAGAAAAAGATATTACAACAAAAGGAGTTTCATGTCGTAACAGATAACAAATATGACTCACATTCTGAAGGTTCTGTATAAATTAAATTTACTATTTTCTATAATACTTTTCTTCGGTTTGCTTAGGCTGTTGTTACTTAAATACCTTACTTGTCTATCCTGGAGTTTAAGTTAAACATTGTGATGTAGTTACAATCAACAGCAAATATAAAAGGATTCTTTTTTGCCAGTTTTTGACTGAAGTAGACATAGATTTGTTGGTGTATATATTTATTAACTTGTGGAGGGACATGATCCCTCCGACACAAAGGGAGAATCTCCCGACCAGGCGAGGTGATGATCGCCTGGTGGGCCGCAGCCCAACAGTTGATGTTGGGATGTTGTATATGTACTAATTATCATGCGAATCTCTATTTCACGATACAGTATTAGTAGTTGTTCATTATTATACTTCGTAGTTCGATGTATCTTCGCTAGATGGCGCTGTTGTATATTTTTGTTTGTGCTTAATGTGGAAGTCACCACATCACTTCCCTCCACAAACAGTCGCCACAAACTTTCAAAGTCCTTTCTTAAGTAAATACTTTTAATAGATAATATACAGTGAAAATACACAATAGTCAACTGCACACTACTTCACTTCAACAGTATTTAACACTCCCAGTGCTGGATATAGGCCTTGACGGGAGGTTTTGCCTACTGCACCACTCTCGCCAAACGGGTTGATATAGGCTTTGTATCAAGGTTTTCGAGCGGGATGTTCGATAGTTCATGCTGTGTTGCGCCTGAGGGTCGTTACCGACGAGGCGGTGAGCTGTGGCGGCATGCTGTTGGCGGTGTCATTAGATATCGCCAACGCATTTAATAGTCTGCCATTTAGTTGCATCAGGAAAGCACTCCACTACCACGAGGTACCAGAGTATCCGAGGCAGCTTGTGTCATGTACGAGGACCGAGGTGGTATTGTGAATCAGTGGCCCATGTCGTGCGGTGTTCCACAGGGGTTTGTCCTCGGTCCACTCCTGTGGAATATGGGATACGACTGGGCCCTTCGAGGTCGTCTTGCCCCCGGGCTGGGCGTAATTTGTTACGCAGATGACACATTGGTCACAGCCCGGGGGATGAATTTTCAAGAGGCGGCGCGCCTGGCCACTACGGGTGTCTCTCTGGTGGTCGGGCGTATTGAGGCGCTGGGTTTGCGGGTGGCCCTGAACAAGATGGAGGCCCTTTTGTTTCATGGGCCCCGTCGTGGTTCAGCCTCCGGCACCGGAGTATATTTTAATAACAATATCTTTTTTTTATAGAAGCCTACCAAAGTTACTCTACTCGCCTGATGGAAAGCGTAAATAGAATATGAATTTCTAAATGTTTCCTTCTCTTTACAGCGTTATTGTGCCGCATAGCCTACTTCCTTGGTCGGCTCTGACGACACCCTATGGATTGAACACTTTCGTATTCTTAACCCGTCACCACACAGACTGCACACAACTTATATTTTCTCTAGTTTCGTCGAAAAAAAATATCGAAAAAATGAAAAAGATCGTTTCTAATAAAGGAACCCTAAAACACACAATATTGTCATAGAATATGAACTAACAATGATTATTGGGACGTAATAAGGAACCACAACATATTAACAATTTACTTGACCATAAGATGTTTGTATTTACATGGAGATTTGACCTTAATCCGTCAGGCGATTTCAAATTACTTATATTAATAATAAGTAATCTTTTGGTACGTAATCTGAAGGATTTTATGATTGATGTTAACTGAGTTCAGCTATCTAACTTGATAAATTTATATAATACTAGCTCTGCCCACGACTTCGTTCGTGTAGGATTTGAATTTTGAATTTTTATCTTGAAGATGTGACTTTTGCTGAGTAAATCCCGGTTCCGTGGATAATCCGTAGATAAAAGTAAGCGATATATTAACCGGAAATCTCCTCTATCTTCTAGTGGTAGTCCTATTAAAATCGGTTCAGCGGTTCCAGAGACTAACCCGGACAAACATACAAACATTCAGAGAGACAAACATTAAAAAAAAGGTAGTCTATGTTTCAGTACCGTGTAAAGAGTTACAAACACTTAAAAAAATACTTTTTTTAATCACAAGCACTTTAAATTTATTTATATGTATAGATGTATTGATCATACGGTACACACATATATATACATATATATATATATATCTATGTATACATGGAAGGGTCATTAAATTACGATGCTTGGTATCTTGTGGGTAAAATTCAACCGGAATGACAACATAGGCTTACAGAAAACCGATAATGAAATCTTGTGTTCTATTTTATCCACTGAGTGATCGAAGGTCAAATCTCAAATTTATATAATAACGTTAAGTTAGTTTGCATTCACTTTAAAACTCAAACACTTCTGCACCCGCTTCAGACATATATGTATTTTATCTCTAAAACAGATGCGACATCCTTTTGTTTCGCATTTCCCATCAATGTGCTAGAGTGAAGTATGGCACGTTACATTCAGTTGCTTTTATTTTTAAATTAATTCGCATGGTTTTGATGTTAAAATACTAAACAAATGATTTTTAATAATACTTGTTATCAGTTGTAATGATAATATCATTTCAAGATACTAAACACATGCCTATTAATCTTGTAAGCCTAGAATTAATACCAAAGAAAAAAATTCCAATTATTTCAGACTTTGTTTGTTACGATGAAATAAGTTAAATAACGAAGGTTGAGAATACCTAAACCTAAGTGAAAGTAATGTTTAAGTCTCGAGACCATTAAATACGTCATAATATAATCTTACTTGAAACTTAGACATAACTTTAGCAAGTTTATTAATAATGATAACAAAATACTGCCTACGTTACCTGAATAATTGCCTACAATTTTTAATAGCCTATTATGCCAACGTTATATATTTACTAGTAAAATATATTGAACAATTGAACAACAAAAATAATGATAATACATGTATATGTTACAATGCATGACATTCTTTAAGACATTTACTATATCTTGGGTTAAGAACTGTACTCCTAGATAGGTAACTAAGTTACCTGTGGTAAGGAATTACAGTGCCGGACCCCTACTGGTATGTCGGTTGCTTTTACTAGTATATAAGATACATATATGTTTGTGTGTGCATGCGTGCATGAGTGTGTGCGAGTGTGTATATGTGTTTGTGTACGTGTGTATGTATGTGTATGTACATGTGCTTGCTTTTATTTAATTAATTATAAAGAATTCAGTTTCATCATAGCTTAACGTTAATAAATATTTAGTTGCAGCCTTTTTACAGGCAAAGTAAGTCAAGCCGTAGATGTCACACCTTGCATTGATTTTATTGTACAAGGACGGACCAAGATACATCGCAAATCTCTTGAAGAACGGTGTGTATGTATGTGGGATGGCACAAATCTTATTTTTTCTGCATGTTGTGATGTCCCTGTATGGTGTTTGCAGGTGTTGTATCATAACTATTTTCAGTATATAAAGCTGTCTTACATTGAGTACGTTCCACGATCTATATAGCTCTCTTGTAGGGAATAAGATCGGTCGAGATGTAGCCACCTTAAGTATTGCTCTGTGAGCTATCTCTAGAGGCAACAGAATAGTTTTTGCTGCCCCACCCCAGCAAGAGATACCGTATTCGATAATAGACCGACAAAGTGCATAGTATACGGTACGTATTATATGATGGTTGGCAATATGTCGCAGGGTTTTAAAAACGTAAATCAATTTTCTAACACGGCCTGTCAAGATATTAATGTGATGTCTAAAGTTTAAATTATGATCTAAGACTATACCAAGATATTTAGTTTCGGTAACTGAGGCAATAGTCGGGCATTGGCATGGTGATTGGAAATGAGGGGAACAGCAATGAGCTATTATAGAAATAGGTGTTTTTGGCTGCGTAACTATGTTAAGCGAAAAAGTAATAAATTTAGTTTTCATTGTATTTAGAGTTAGGGTATGTGAGAAGAGCCACTTCAAGGTAAAATCAAACCCATGCTGGGCAACACTCTGAAGTTCAGACCACGAATCTGAGAAGAAGGTGAGCGCAGTATCGTCCGCGAAAGAGACAACTTTACCATTAACTAAATTGAGATTGTAGAGGTCATTAACAAATATAAGAAACAAAGTAGGACCCAAAATACTTCCCTGAGGGACGCCGTAGTGTACTGGAAGTTCGTCACTGCTGTGGTTGTCTATAGAAACAATTTGTGTGCGTCCAGAGAGATAGCTTCTAAAGAGCTCGAGCGCACTTATTAAAGAGTCGATCGCATTACCTGGATCTGGAATGGCGTAGAGGAAAGAAAAATCTAAGGTCAGAATAAGGGAGTCAAGAGAATCGTAGTCAATCCTGGTTATTGTTTTAGAAGTATTTGTTTTCTCTGCAATGTTCGAAATAGAAATTAGAGACGGACAATGACGGATATTAAAGTGTTCATTACATAAACTTCTGAATATAAGGCGAATTTTATTGATTGGTCAAATAATTTTACGTTATTGACTGAGAGTGAAATCAATATGTAATAATACGATAACAAAAATAACTCCAGATAACACACACGGCCGTCGGCTTCCAAATTAAGCGGATCCTTTTTTGGTCTTAACGTGTGGAAACCTCTTCGAGCTGTCACTCCACCAGGGTTTGCAGGGTGGTGGTGTGTCGGCATCGGACCGACTGAAACCACACGGTACGCCACTCTGCGCCTTAGATAGGAGGGATCCAGGAACATCTGTTATTACGACATCCAAACCCAAAGCAGAGCTTGTGCTATGGTAACCAAACATCTGATAGACATGCTTAAATATATCTAAATACATACATATTTTAGATAAATTAGAGCCAAACATAGAACACGTCAACGTACTCATCACATACTTATTTATCCTAGGTGGGAATCGAAGTCACGTCTTCGGCCTAGAAGTTAGTGTCACTAACCAATAGGCCAACAGGCCCGTCATAGTCAATATATATTTATTCTTTAGTTATCGTCATTAGTAGCTTTAGTCGTTCACTACTCCTTTAAAAAAAATTTGGATCTATTACTCTATGTGAACAACAGGATTTCTTTCAACTTTCCCTTCTCTTTTTAGTCTAATCAAGTCTTTTTTTTAAGAACAAAAGTATTCCAATCGAATTTCCTTAGATTTATGAGTTCGCTATTTATGAAACAAAACCAATTGTAAGTAATAAAACTATATAACAAAAATAAATTCAGTTTACTCAATGTATATTCTATTATTCATATAACTCTCATGTTATATTTATGAGTATTTGCCGTGTAAGAAATGAATATCAAATACTAGGACCAGTAAATCATTCTAGAGAAACGTGGAGTCGGTAGTGCCTCGGCGAAACTGACTGATTGTTCGGCAACAGTGAACTTTATGCCGGCATCCGTTCCACACAACATCAAACAATATCAAAAGGAATACATGCAAGATTTATGAGGTTTTCGTTTTCAGATGGTTTATTTGTTATAAATATATCAATTGATGTTATTGTATTGTATCAATCTGTTGATATTTGACGAAGAATCGCTAAAAAATGAGATAGTAGATAGTTTGAATGTACATTTTGATTAGATATACTTGGATCAGATTAGCTTTTCAGTATAAGTGAGTTTGGTGTGTTGAAGCATAGCACGGGCCAAGAATTCGTTAACTTATGAATCTAACATCCCGTAAAAATATGTTACGGGAGTTCTTGAGACCGATGCTACTGGAATTTGCTGGTTATTATCGAACACATGGTTTCAATAAAATGGAGCCATCTGTCACACATCCAATGAGTCAAAGACATGTCTCCGGAAAAGCTGATTACAAGACGAGGTGAGATTCCATGAGCACTCAGAAGTCCAGATCTATCCCCTTCAGACTTCTTTTTATAGGATTATTTGAAGAATTGTGTCTACATCAATAAACCACATATCAGTCAGCTAAAAGAAAAAATCAGCGAAGAGATGTCGGTGATCACACGGTCTCTTTGCCGACGAGTATTCGAAAATTGCGGTGCTCGCTTAGAAGAGTGTAAGCGTCGAAACGGTGATCATTTGGACGATGTAATTTTTAAAAAATAAATTACAACTCATTAGTTTTTTTGTAAATAAACAGTTTTTAGAATACATCAAATGATTTTTGATATGATTTTTTCAAATGTTAACTAATTAAGAGCCTAACCTATTTATTAAGTATAGCTTGAAATGTATAATATAAATTAAAAATAAATGTAAACAGTTCGATGTATAAATCTTTTGAAATCTTGTCTTTCCTATTGTACTATTTAAGAGTTTTTTAAATATGTTTAAATTATTAATGTATTTCTTACACGAGACTAATAAAATCACTACATTTTTTTATATAATTCTTACAGTTTTCCTAAAACCAAATTAACTACCGTTAGTCAAACTTATATTACTAAAAATACAAAAAGATGATCTCAACTCAATTAAACTTCTACTTAGATTTTAAAACTTGAAAACAGAAGAAATATAATAAGAAGAATACTTAACTCTAACATAACAAAAAACTAAGTAATTTAAATTCTGCTATTATTCTAAAAGTTCGTTGATAATGATCTAAAACTCTAAAATACTACCACATAATAACTATTGTAATGATCCTTCCTGATCCCCAGTGCGAGTACAGTAATTATTCGGCTATTTAATGAGACATTATTATACAAGCCAGCACCCTCCAATGTGGAGGGAGGTCTAACGCTCCTCCAGAATCCGCGTTAGACTGTAGAACTCGACACCAGACTGGACATTCTCCCACTGGCTTATAACGATTCAAATAAATAATAAGAAACCGCGATAAGAGGGAATCAAAATGAGAGATTGTGAAACAATTAAATACATTTCTGTTGGTTGTGCTTATCAGTCTTCCATCCGTTGTGCACTTAAGATTTAGGTGAATTAACTGACTTTAACTCGAGGGGGTCAGGAACGCTAAGTCCAAACCTATAACTCGCTTTGACAGGTGTATTCAGCTGTATACGACCGAAGCTAAACGCTTTCGCGCCTCCGCCCCGACGTGGGACTCCAACCCATCGGTTTCCTGTGTACTCAACCCGCTATATGAGTTGACCCGCCTACTGACCCCCGTGCATCCGCCCCTTAAGACCCCTAGCTCTCAAGCACACGGCACACACCCATACACGCTGTAACTACAATATAAATACACCACAGGGACAGATCACCCAGATATAATCGTGTAAAGGAACCGCTCCGGCGATCTACCGGATGGCTCCGATCGATCGTAAATGGACTCCCCACACCGCAGCGACTTATAAGGAGTTCTACTCATTATCTCTATCAAAGGTACCGATTAACCAACAGTAATGCTCATCGAGAAATAACAGAGAGATATCATCTAATTATTCAACGATTATTACTGTACTCAGACCGGCATATAAATACATATAAATCATTATCCTACGAAATAATAGGCAACAAGGACTTACCTAGCTACTGCAGCGTTATATATGCTAACTTACTCAACGTCATGGTAACCCACACGACCGGCTATCCCCAGCTTTCACGAACGTCCTGCCTTCACCCTGCACCCTCACTCACTATCTCACCGACGACTCTCCCGACTACCTCAAACCCTGTCGTTTTATCTCACCCCGCGCCCCGCTTCCTACCGCTTTTTTGTTAACAGTTCTATCAAACTCTAAGGCATTCATCACTCACGTAAATGTATACCAGATGTCGCGGGTACCGAAGTCCAAAAAGGTCTGTTAAGAGCCCTTTCCAAGGAATTCGTGTAAGGAGTGCAATAGATCCTTTGTCCATACTTGCACAAGTGTCGCTTAAGAATCTGTTCGTTAAGTTTCGCCCTTTTTATGTTGTCTAAACACATGCACGTGTTGCCAACGGCTAAGAATATATTGTTGCATTGATTCGTAATATGTAATACGTATTGCATTGATTAGTAAATTCTAAATAACGTAACATGATCATACTATCACACTATGCTACACTAAATACAAGTAGTGGGGTCAAATTGAAGGCTTAGATTGGTTTACTGGTATTATAATAATTGATGGTTTAGCCTTGAACTTCTGCCGCATCAATTACAATAAGTTTTTGAGAGAAATTAGAACCTTAATCTTTGATGTGGTTGGTTTATAAATTTTTGATAAATTTGTGTTAGTAGTGTTATATCTATAAACGAAGGCTCGAAGTTGCTTGAATATTATGGCTTGATCTTTTAGCAATATAAAATAACAATAATATGTTTTATACTATATTTTATTACTATATACTATTTATGATTGACTTTTTTAAATCTAAAGTATTCGTTATTTATTAAAGAGATTACGAAAGAGTTTTCTATTAAAGTATCAATATAGTATCACTTTTCGTCAGTACAAATTGACATAACTCTTCATATAATAATTAGGTCAAACAAGCAGACGATTTTTGGATGGAAAGTGACCATCACCGGTCATAAGTTACGAGCTATGAACCAAGTTACGATCACGTTGTCGGCCTTTGAGGTGAAGTATACTGTTATTGTTTGTTTTCACGTTTATCATAGTTATAAACGACTCCATATACTTAATATGTACTAACTTCGACTGCACGATTGGCCTAGTGGTTTAAGCGGTCGCCACGCCGCACTCTACTTAGTTGAGTGTTGTGGGTTCAAATTCTACATAGGACAACATTTTGCGTGATCCACAAATTGTTGTCCTGAGTCTGGGTGTTCTTTGTGTCCGTTTCTTGTATGTTTGTAAAGTCCCCCGCGACACAGGATTTATTCATAATGCGAGCATAGTCTTTTTTAAATAAAAAAAAGAAACATACCAACAACATACTAAATATGTTGAACCTAAACAAATTATTGATTTTATTATAAAATAGATAAATCATAAATATTGAACTAATATACATCGTTTGTAATTACTTTTCATATTACCTTGTAATTTGATACAATTTCACCACTTAATAACGTTAATTAATTAACTGTATTATATATCGCTTCAAATACAAGTTACCTAGCTTTTACTCGTACAGCATACATAACATGGATTTCTAATATTTTACCAAATAAGTTTAAAATGGAAAAGGGGGTCAAATTCATTGGATCCATTAGAGTTGTAGTGGCTGTGGGGTACTCACAAACTATTTGTGTAACCGCAAGACGAGTTTTCTTCTTTCTTTCCCTGAGGGAGAACCTTAACGAGGCAAAGGTAGCTGTCACACTCTCTGGCTTTAATATATGCTTAGTAATGTAAATATTGTCTCCCCTAGGCTGCATTTAGTTCACGCAGAGGAGTTGGACACAAAACTTGACCACCGCATAGGGCGTATTTGGCGAGTGCATGAGATGGCATTCTACTATAGACATGTCTAAAGTACTGACCATAATAGTAATGAGGTGAATAGACATATAAAAGTGATCTCTAAAAGGCAAATTGAGAAATAATATGAACGTTTAAGTTAACTATTTTAATGGTCCAGTATCGTACTAATGCGATCTAAAGTATTTAGAACAGAGTTCGCAATAATTGCAGTAGTTCATAGGCAGTGAAAGGTAGCTAGCCAATCCGTTCGCGATACTGGATCTACCCGATGACCCGTTAAGCTTAAATAATTCATACACCTTGCGAAACCAGATCCTAACAAGGTTATACCTTCGAGGAGCCTTTTGTTGTTCTATTCAATAAGTTGAATAGGTGTTTACTGGTTGAATACATTGTTTAACGAAGATTGTGGAGGTTTTGAGGTCATGTGTACATGAACTTTACTGAAACCGCCGAAATATTGATGCATAATAAAGCTATTTACCCAATTATCCTTCAGAATAGTTTCGTAAATAGAAAGCACATATCGTCTCAATTAGGTACGCAAATAATGATAGATATTTGTAGCCTGGAGACTTTGTTAGATGTTCTCTCAATTAATATAGATTCAGATTTGAGTTTGAGGACTAATTTGACTACTCATCATTTTGTGTAAAAAAAATTATCACCGACTTCAATACGTACAATCAATGTAGACCACTCAGATATGCAGTATTTTGTGCAAATAAATAGAATAGCCTATACCTAGAGTATAATAAATGGATTTAATAAAATTTGTTAAATCTGTTTATAAGCTAAGCACATAGCGCGTACACAGGTTTACCATTTTGAAATATAATACTTTACGAATTTTTTATATTTGTTATATATTGTTAGCTTTTACTAAATTAATTTCGATTGCAACATGCATTTGTAACCGAATCAGAAATGGATACGTTGTACGTACTATTATGCGAACGATACAGAATGACCTATTAGCAAAGTTCTAAACGCATTAGGCTTATTTTCATTCTTCAGTGTAATCAACAAGAACATACCTTACTGTATCGAATATAAATATTGTTGTATAATATCATATTTAAATGACTATTATTACACATTAATGAAATCAATCAACAGCCTTTAACAGTCCACTGCTGGACGTAGGCTTATAAGAAATTTTGGTCACGTTGACCAGACGAGTTGTTACAGGGTTTGTTTCAAATTTTGCTTTCTCTTTGTAGGATGTCATCTTGTATAGTTTACTCACTTAGTCGTCTTTTACGACATCCATGGAATGAATCGAAGTGGTGACACTTTGTATTGTTCATCCATAGCACACAAATATATTATAAATTAGATCACAAATAATTCACTGATGAAGGTATATAGGCGTATACGAGTATATATACTTTTAATCACTTGTAATATTTCACACACATGCACACATACACTACACATAATTAAGTAGTTTACTTTAATTTTAACTTACTTTTATAGATTAAAGTATTCACTATAGTTATTGGAAATTATTGTCAACATTGGTCCAAAAGGTAATAAGAGAATAACTGTTTAATTGTATTGTATTAATACACCTACCTACACCTACATACCTAATTTATACACTTTTTTAATGAACAGACAATAAATACATTTTATATTTCCGTAAACTAGGAGTTTTTGCGATTAGAAAAATAAAAATGGAAGTATATTGAAAAGAAATCAATCAATACACAATAACATTTTATTTCGTAGTTGGAAAGGAAAACAAGCAGTTGTTTTTTTTTTCTACATAAAGAGCCTGCCAAAGTGACTCTACTCTGCCTGATGGAAAGCATAAATAGAATCCAAAGAGTTGTGGTCACCATACTCATTGCAAATGCAGACAACGCAGTGTGATGACCCACACTATGGCGACTTAGTGAGATGCTTTTTCATGCCATGCTTGGGGACGTAAAAGGCATGACAGTCATCGTGGCAGTGTAAGGCTCACACAGTTATCATGATAACTGTCACTCCTGCATCAATGGGCCCCCACTGTAAATCTATCGTGATCTATGGACACTCGTAATTCAATGGTCATACATTTTTAATGATGTATGTAGTACCTATATTTTTACTTAAAAGTTTGAAGATCTCATAAGAATATAATGTTAATAATATATAAGAAAAACCATTTGTCTTAACTAAGTCCCGACAAGAACATCTAAGGCAATTAAATTTTTAGACATCCTGAAACATAATGAGTGTACAGGGTGCCAAATCAAAAACTTAGGGCCCCAAATTTGCAAGTGCGCCTGTTGATCAACGGACGAGGCTTTGGCGTACAAAATATCTTGATTATCGGCAATAAGCTCGACACCTATAACATGAGACCGAAACAAGGTCTGGCCTGGTGAAAAGTGGGCTTTTAATATGCCTCTGCCTACCTCTTCGCGGAAACAGGCGTGGTTCTATGTATGTATAAAACATAATTTCTTATGATTCAAATCAAAACAGCAATAAATATGTAAGATCCCGGAGAGAATAGAAGTTCCTCAAAATAAGAAATACAGCAAGTTTTGTTTAAATTATCTTGGCCCGACGCGCCAGCGGGTATCATTTACTTCTGCTGACAACCCAAGATTATTTGCGAGGCGCCTGAATGATGAAGCAACGTATGTTTTTATTAAGACGCCGCCATCCGCGTATTTGTTTAGGACATAAGACTCGTAGAAGGTCATTCTTAATGTTAAGTTTTGTTTATGGTATTAACATTGTACGTATATATGTGAGAAATTTTATATCGTTTATCGATAAATGGTACTCTTTTCTTTGTCAATGATTAACCTTCAGTGCGCTTAGTGACTGCTATGACACTAATAAAGCTCAGTTTGTTTACTTTATAATGTTATTGACGCCCAATTTAGGTAGACCACTGGCATGATCAAGGTCATCATCTACTAATTTTCCCCAATGTTTTTTAAACAAATTTGTTGTTTTAGGCAACGACAGTTGTTAACTCAGTATTATTTTTTACGGTAATGACGACATCATATTTAAAAAAAAAAGAAATTTAGGTGCCTAACAATTGTATACTAACTGATATTGTATAATAAATATATAAATTTTCATTTTATTTAGAAACAAATTTATGACGTATGACCATGGATTAAATTCACGCTTTCCATCAGGTAGAGTAGAGTCATTTTGGTGGGCCTAAAAATAAAATATATTGCCCACTTTTATAATTTGTAAATTGAAGTTATTGAGTAATGATATAATTATAATACTTTGGCTTTTATTAAATAAGTGACTTCTATATTAGAACTAACATTATATGTAATTGTATACAATTTTATATTTGAAACAGTTTTATCACAATCATATATTATTACTCTGTGGTGCAAATGAAATCCAGTGAAATATAAGAAAATGTTTTGTTGTAACAAGAACACATTGAAATAAAAAAGCACATCGCATTAAAGGCGCTTCATAAAATTATACTGATAATGGAGTCTCTTGTGACCTTACAGGAGGTCAATAAACATCTCTCCGAAATCTTTTCACAGGAAAAAAGGAAAGTTAGCAACATTCCAAATACGTACTCACACATACCTACTACACCTTTGATAGGGTGAACATCAAAAAGTAAATGTATGGACTTTTCACATTAAAAAAACATGTATTTATTCTTGGTATGAGAATTCCAGGTTCTAAAGAAGATCTTTTTAGTTGAAATTTTAAACCTTGAACTGAGACCAAATATGTCTAATGCACGTTAAGTTACATTACTCTTAAAAAAATTTGAATCGTTGTATTAGTATTATCAAAACATGAAAATAATAAAATTATTAGTGAATTCACAATATAATGATTATTTCAAAGTATAATAATGATTTCAAAGTTAAAAATTGTTTAGTTATTTATCAAAGTACGTTGTTTTTAGATTGATTTAAAGTTATAAACTATTTTTACTGCAACTGAATAAGTTCTGTCTTAACTATAATAACTTAAATACGGTAAATACAATACGTTTATTAGTACCATCTGATTTTTCTTGACAACAAAATATTATAATATTTTAAAGAAATATGATCACTATCTTTATGTCTTACTTTCCGAAGCAACTGTGCTCAGAAAGGACCTGCGTCCCGTGTTGTCACCACGTCCATTCGATAATGACCTGATGAAGAATCTTCAGCCGGGTCTACCAACGGACCATCGTGGCTCGAATAGCGGCGTCACTCTAATCACGTACCTGTTTAGGTAGGGCCTGAAAACCGCTACCCACCCGGACGTTAGCCGTCCACCGATAAACTTCGGCGAGTACTTCTGCCACCAAATCCCACGAGGGAGATCCGGCCAAAACGCACACCGCTTGCGTCAACTCGGTGCGGTAACCGCGTACGGCTCTAACCGCCGATATCCTCTGAAACATGGCAACCCTACTTGAAGGTTACCTTAGAAGCAAGTAAATAATTATTATTTAGCATTCGTATCACGTAGCCGCGGCTTTTAGGAGAAGGGGGAGTTGTGTGAAGTTGAATAACAATGATATTTTCTTATTTCCTAATATTATTTTCACTGGTTTTTTGCATGGGTTTGACGGTGGCTGTTTTACTTTTCAAATCATTGCAGCTTTATGTTGGATTATGGTGTAAGCTTTTGGAAAGATTTTATTTGACATTTCTAATGTTTGACTAGAGAATTCAATATTTAGGAATATAGACAACTGTCCATCTCCAAAAGAACTGACGACTGCCATTACTCGTGGCGCCACCTACTATCCTATTCGGCGTTACCACTTTTATTTCAAAAATATTATTTTAACATGGTCACTTACAGAATCAACTTACTAAAACTAAATTAACAAATCAGGTGATGATTAAAATAATTCGTAATTCAGTAATAAAATAATTTATAATAGAAACAAATCCGTAATCAACTTCCCGTCTTGTATTTATTTGTTTAAATTCACGTTCATTCGTCAAATCTCCGAAGGTTAGCAGAAGAGTGTTAAGCGCCTAAATTTTATCTGAATCACTCTCAATTATCATTTTGAGAATTAGATGGAAAAATTGAGAATTTAATATGAAATATGAAGTGGGCAAGATAGGAAGGCAGTATTGTTTATATTACCTTCCTACCAACAGCTTGAGTAGGTCAGGAAGTCGGTTACAACTTTGATTCATCGTCTGAGCCTTCTCATCCTGATTTTAGACGATTTAATTTATCAAAATTATCATCATCATCATGATCATCAATAGTTTTTAACAGTCTACTTCTGGACATAGATCTCGTCTTAGCAAGGAGGTTTTGGCCTACTGGATCACACTGAACAGACGACGGGTCAGTATTAAGTTTGTTTCAAGTTTTTCTTCACTTTTTAGAGATATTTTTCTGAATAGCTAGTTTCCTTAGTCGCCTTAGATACCCACGGGATGAAAAAGGATGGTGACACTACGTATTCTTAATCCGTCACCACACGGACACAAGTTTCTGTACCAAAGTTAAACTACTATGAATCTAATAATACTAATCTAATAATACTTTGAATCTAATATGAATAATTTAATTTAATGAAGCATGATACGCGCACTGTATTTATTTAAAATGTAAAATACTTGATAAATGCATATATTTGACTATAACTTAATTTAATCGTTGGGTTTTTATTACAAGATGGCAGGTGTAATGAAACAAGTCTCACGACTGTCAAGATTAGTAAGATTAATACGCAATGACCGTACTTTGGGAATAAGATACATTTCCACATGATTTTCAGTTGTGTTAGATTTTGATGCATTAGTCTTGTATTTATTTCGATTAAGAAAATACAGCAAAAAAAGACTCTTTGAGATACTACTACATTGATAAAATTTCGTTTAGTTTGTCAAAATAATTATAAACATTTAAGACAGGCACAAAATGTATCGATCTAATGATTAAAACGATGTGATTATGTATCATATGATTACAAAATTGTAAACGGACTTTCATAAAGGAATAAAAAAATGACATGGATAAAAAATTACATAAAATCTAAAAGTTTTTTACATAATTGCATTCTTTTATCAAATCTTGACATAGAAATAAATAAGACAAAGTATTTGAAATTGTAATCGCAAAAAATGCTAGATAAATAAAAAAATGTAAAATTGCAAGAAATGACAATAAAAACAATTCTATGTATTTTTATTTTTATTCGGGGCTACCAAAGTAACACTACTTTACCTGATGGAAAACATGAATAGAAACCTGGATCACCACACTCATTAAGAATGCAGACAATGTAGTATGGTGACCACACTATGGTGGCCTAGTGAGTGGCTTCTTCACACCCCGCTTAAAAGACCCGATTATAGTGGGTGACAAACACTTAAGCTGGTAGTGATTTTCAGGTTTTGATTGATTTGCAGAGGCAAAAAGAGTCGAGCTGTTTGGTTCAGTATCGTATGCCTACCATTCTAAACCGATGATTTCCAAGATCAAAACATGTTGCCGTCTAGAGGACGAGAAAAAAAGGACCAATGGGAAAAGCTTGTCAGAACACTCTCCATGATAAAGGTGATATAGGACTGCCATAGAGGCTACATCTTTTTGGAACTGTAAAGGTACGTAAAGGGCCGTAGATTACTTCTATTGAATGTGACTTCTATTGTGAGTAGGATGGTAAGGTAAGGTAGCATTCTGTGGCTGTTATTGCTATGTTCCATAAACGATAATGTCTATACTCTGTTCATTCATTTGTTTTCTTTAGGACAGTTCAATAAATAGTAATTAGAGACGACCTGAATTGTTGACAATACGATTAAAAAGAACAATATAACAACTGATTTTATTTAAAAAGAAGTTTCAAATTTAAACTTTATTTAATATTTTTTTTTCCAATATTAAATGCTGGACTTATTTAGTAAGTTGGATTATTAACATTTTTCAAATCATTCAACAAATCAACGAAAATATTGAAACAAAAATATATTAATTCGGTTAAGTTTAAGTTTTCTTATCCATTCTCATATTTAGTTACAACAAAGTTACTAGTCAGTTATTAGACCTTCAAATTATTAGTTCGTGTCTTAGTTTAAGTTTAAAAGTGTGTTTTGTCTTGAAAAATATGAGTTCGTTACGAGAATTTTGTGTCAGCAACCCCAATAGTTTTTGCAATACACAAGTATGTGGCAAATTTTTAAAGAACCAGAGTTAATGCATCAAAAAAAGTAAATGCACGCTGTGTACTCGTATTTCTAATACAAATGTTTACAAAAAGCATTAACAAAATAAATAGCTCAGATTTTTAAAATGATTATCTGCTCAATAAGCTTGATCGTCTTCTCGATAATTAATAAATAAATAAATATTTAAATCATTTGACACGCAATATCATCTAGTTTCAAACTAAGCAGAGCTTTTGCTATGAAAACTAGACTGACTAATAGAATACTTATATACTTTTCTTTTTGTAAATACATACATATTATACATAGAAAACAACCAAACCTCGAAACAAATATTTGCAGATCATACAAGCATTTGATCCGACCCCGGGGATTGAACCAGAGACCTCAAGCACATCAGTCACCTTCACTACCGCTACGCCACCGAGGTAGTGTAATTGCATTCGTTTCATTTTTAATTAACACAAATATCGTGGTTGAGTATAACTCTAATTTGAAGTACCTTCCAATTCACCAACGTAGACAGACACTTTGTTCTTCACTATACTCTCCAAGTTCTTTTTCTTACCTAATTATTCAATTTGAATATTTAGGGACAAACCACACTAAAAACCTTATATCTTTTAATAATTTGCTTCTTCAATGCCCAAATCACACCTATTATGGAATACTTTTGATTTTGTCTAAAGTCTAGTTTGTCTAAAGTAAGATTCGAGTTTAGACAAAATCAAAAGATTTTGTCTAAAGTCGAATCCAAGAATGATTTTTAAAATAAAAGGTAGAAAATCTTGCGACGAATGCAGTCAACGGTAGCATTATTTGACATATAACCACGTAAATTTCTTTTAAAAACACATTTCTTTTAAAAAAGACATCACTATATTAACAGGAATGTTTGTCTTCTTTACTTGTTAAATGTTTAATATTTGATAAATCAACATCAGATCCATACATTATATTGCAAATTTAAGTGAGGTTTGGTGCGGCCGCTTACGACCATACATCATCAATAAAATATTTAATGTTCACAAATAAGTTAAAACTTCCTACAGTTGTATTGATTATTTTCAGGCCTTATTTACTTGTTTTGATTTTAAGTTATTTTAAAAACATTATTATCGTTTGTCAGTATTTGGTTTCTGTGTGCATGTACGTACACTTCTTAATTCATCTTTCATTCCGTACTACTTAAAATTTACTTGACTTAGTATGTGTTTCTTGATTTTAGTATTTGTCCAGGTAAGTGGTTCATCAACAATGAGAGAGAGTTAATATGTCAACTATATACGGAGGTGTGGAAGGCACGTTGATTTGAGGTAATTCATTCAACATTATTACAACTATCTTATATAAGCGTATAGGCTCAGCCTACCACCATCATACCTGTTCTTTTCATGATTGAAAAATTTAATTTAATATTTATTTTTCTTCATGTACAATTAAAAAGTGGGAAAAACATAATTGTGTTGATCCAGCGCTTACATATATATATTTCAGCATCAGGATATATATCTCCATAACGGTTCCTTAACTTTAGAACATAAATATAAAAAAAAAAATACATATATAAAAATATATTTGTTTTTCGTCTCATTTGTGGAAAACTCGTATCCGTACTAGATGTCCCTATCTCACAGATTAGCAGACCACTCC
Source organism: Hypercompe scribonia (assembly GCA_949316085.1). Classification (NCBI taxonomy): domain Eukaryota; kingdom Metazoa; phylum Arthropoda; class Insecta; order Lepidoptera; family Erebidae; genus Hypercompe; species Hypercompe scribonia. The sequence continues at coordinate 6,307,961 of OX438992.1, read as the reverse complement.
TAGGATAGAAGTTGCTTACAAGGAAAATATTTTTTTTACTATTAATACATTGGCCGGGACCTCAATCCGCGAGAATATATTAAAAGCGTTACTAAGGCGGCCTCACGGAAGCTGGGTATACTTAACAGAGTGAGACGGTTCTTTGCGCCTGAGCATTTGTGTCTTCTTTATAAGACCCAGGTACGCTCCTGCGTGGAGTACTGTTCTCACCTTTACGATGGATCCGCGCAGTATTTGCTGGACGCTTTGGATCGGTTACAGCGGCGAGCAGTCCGGATTATCAATAACCTGAAAGTCACTGAATCCCTTGAGTCTCTGCAGTTGCGAAGAGATGTCGCCTCTATGGTAGCCCTCTATCGTCTTTATCATGGAGATTGTTCTGATAAGCTCTTCCAACTGATCCCATCCTCTCCGTTCCTCTATAGGACAACGGTGACTTCCAAGGCCAGCTTGGAAGTCACCGTTTCAGAATGGTAGACATACGCTCCCGAACTAAGCGGTTCGGCTCTTCCTTCCTGTGCAGAACGGTTAAAGCCTGGAATTCATTACCGGCGCACGTGTTTCCTTCCCACTACAATCTCGGGTCCTTTAAGCGGGGCGTGAAAAAGCATCTCATTAGGCCGCCATAGCGTGGGTCGCCATATTGCACTGTCGGCATTCGCAGTGAGTATGGTGACCACCGCTCTTCGATTCTATTCATGCTTTCCATCAGGCAGAATAGAGTCGCTTTGGTAGGTTTAATATAAAAAAAAAGTAGCAAGCTATTATATAACATTTTGAGGAAGAGACAACAGATATTATATAGACTATTTTGGGTTAACATGTGCGTGTTTGTAGGTAGTATATTATAAGAGTTTGTTAACTCTGTTCTCACATCTTTTCCTCGCATTCATAAAACTGTCTCTGAATACTTACACTTTTTTATTATTTTCTTGGGTAATCGCAAATACTAAGCAATTGTGTAATTAAAACATAATGATCGATCTACGTATAATACCGGAACGATTTAAATATCACAACCCGTGAGAATAATACATCGGTACAGCTTATTCTGATGTACAATTAACTGCTCTACTTAAATGGGGAGCATTAGCGTTAATATATTTTAAGTGTTTCGTAAGTGATGTTTCTAGGAGAGGACTAGTTAATAGGAGACAGCGAAAGCGGACTTAGAAGAGGACAAGCTTTTGAGTCAACTGTTTCGATGAGTTATAACGCTAAAAACGTTAACCTAAAATTAAAGTGACAAAATTTAATCTCGTTTCTGTTTCTATGATACTATTATTCAACATACAATACAAGCGTACAATAAGAAATTTATTAGCTCAAAATTGTACAATATTAGGCCGCCGTAATGTGTGTAAATTGTCTGCATTTTCAATAAGTATGGCGATCACCACTCTTGGATTCTATTCATGCTTTCCATTAGCCAGAGTAGAGTCACTTTGGTATACTTATTTAGGCACCGGTGCATACATTTTGATATCTAACACTGTAACATCATTTATAAACTAAAATAAGTAATTGTAAAAACAGATCAAGGAGACAGATTAAAAAACAGATTTAATTTAAATAAATCTGTGCCTCGGCAATGACGTCAGTCCTAGTTATCATGAATGTCTATGGCAACCATTATTAGGAAGTCAGTGCCCTCAAATATACTGACAACTGGTTCATCTTTGAATTCAGTTTACCTCTGAGTTTCGGAGATTTGATGAGAGTAACACCGTCGAAAAACTGCCATTTAGATAAAACCTTCTGAATTAGTAGTCCAAATAATAATAGGATTACAATAAATTACAATATTATAATCTTAGGATTAATATAGGTTAAGAAGAAGACTTAGTTAAATAAACCACGTTTCAAATCTACAAATGTAAACAAGAAACATCCATATACGTATAAATAAAATTAACATCAAAACTAACTACCCAATTTCAACAAGTAATTACTTCGCCCAACAAATTATAATTAGCGAATCCTCTACAAAATTACATTCAACTCATCACTGTAACCTCTTCCTTAATTCGTTACGACCGTGTGTGAACTGAATTTATCATAAGCTTAAACCTAACATCCATACTCAATAATGTCGGTGAGCGATAATATAGGTGCTTCGAATAAAATATACTAATTTGAGGTAATCATTTATAGCTGCTGAGTAGGTTTATTATCGACTACAACACTTAGTTTTGATGGGTACTAGATATTTAACGCTTTAATGATAAATAGAACTATGTTCTGTGAAACTCGACAGCGTTACACAGTATCGTGCGACTCCTGTGTCGACAGTAGAAATTTGGGCATAACTGTTGTAAAATATTTGAAACATCATTTATAAATTTACATAGTGAGTAAAAAATAGTAATTTATAACAGTTTGATCAGTAAAGAAAAAACATGTTTTTTTTAACATTTGATTTTGACTTTATGAAAACTGTTAAATTTTTGGTTTTAATTATAATTATCTTTTATAATTGAAGTTTTTACATCGTGTTAATATTTTGAAGATAGACTTCAACATAACATTACACATATAGTTTTTTTGGAGACCTTTGTACTATAAAAACACAAAAAGTATGCATACTCAAATTAGTGAAAAAATTGTTCCAAGTTAAAATAAATGTGGTTTAAATGATCAAAGTGTGATATACGTGCATAAAGAGGACGTCGATAAAAGTTAGCATTATTTCCGTAATTTTGGAGGTACTGTAAACTTATTTGGTCTTACCACTTTGTGAATAACTCTTTGTATTCAAGTTGAGCTATATTTTGTCTCTTTTTACCACGTTAGTTACTTGAAAGATTCGTGGTATAAATAGTCAATGGTCAATGTAGCTATCAAATGTCACTAATATTATAATGCAATGCCGCATTACATTATAATAGTCAAGTTTCATTAGGGCCTTGGTTATTACCTGATTCATGTAAGAAAAAATAATTCAAAAGTAATTTGTTAAACGTTTTGGATGATTACCAAACATTTAAAAACAGGGAAAGCAGATACATATTGAAAAATCCATTGTTTAGCACTACGCCTGGGCAGGACGACAAGAGACGTTTACCTTAAATAGAGAATAAGTTCAGGCTGAAATATTTCCACAATTTGGCAAAGAGCCAACTGCCAACGCTTGATGTTTTTTTCTTTGTGTTTTGTAAAATATCGTTCTTTATCGTTCACGATAGTTTTGGAACCAGTTAGCTTATGCTGACAACGTGAACGCGGAGAACAGTAAACTTTTAAGAAGATTGTTTTAACATCTGATACACGCAACATCTTAAAATGATATTAGACTTAACCTATACGGCCAAAAAGATCTTGTACCGTTTGAGCGTAGAAGAGCCGTGCTCTGTAGAAATAGACCACTAGACTGTTACCATAGCCTTACAGAACCTGGCATTAAATAAGTCGATAGTGCATTTGGAACATTTGAGTTACAGATGACCATGTACGGCCGTAGTTGTTTCTTATCAGGTGATCATTTTGGAGATTTATTTCTATTCCATATAAAATATTTCTGTGACAAACTTCATTGTATTCAATTGGTTATCATTTCAGCCGAAAGCCGTCCGCTGCCTGACATAAACTTCAATCAAGGCTCTCCAGAACAGCCGGACTTGTGCCGCCCGCATTTTTTTTTGCATGTTAAGGACTTGGCAAAGTTACTTTACCCTGCCTGATGGAAAGCATAGTAGAATCCACGTGTTGAGGGCCTCACACTGTGACTACACTCACACGTTGTTCACACATTCCAAATGCAGACAATAAGACAGTATGGTGACCCATAGTATGATGGCTTAGTGACATGCTTTTTCACGGCGCGCTTGGGGACATAAAAAACATGACAGTCATCGTGGCAGTGTTAGGCTCACACACTTACCAGAATAACTGTCACCTTTGCATTAACGGGCCTTCGGTTTCGCACTCGCCAACGAAACACGACAGCATAAATGCGTTACATTAGGTTGGTTTTCTGTGAGAAGGTATTACTGAAATCAACGTGGCTCTAATACCTCCTAAAACGCATCTAACTGTTTGCCGCGGCCTTTACTAGGTCATTGGACCACGTTGTGACCACCACTTTTAAACATTTTTGGTCCTTTCAGCCAATTAATTGTCCCTTACTTAAATTTAAAAGGTAATTAATAACAAAAATCGCATCTAATTGTGAGAATAACTTCTTTGTAACTTAGCCATCTGTTGATCGAAATAGAGACCGGATTCTTCGACAAATTGATTGAACAACCAACGTACTTCCTAAATGTTAATATGATTCTCGTATTGACAACGGTGCGGTGCAAACGTCGAGCCTTCAAACAAAACGAAACGTGAGCTTCGTCATTACTCTGACTAGTATTTAACACTCATCTATTCACTGCCGACACGAGATACATTTTGTATGTTAGACCGTAATTAATAACATAGCCCGCGGCATGTTTCGAAAACGCTATTTTAATTATTGTTCTTCTAAACTTCGGATATATTTTATGCGTGGATGTGAAGTTCCTGGAGTTGTGTATTTTGTACCAGCGGTTTCTCTGATTCAAAACTGCCAGCTGCTTTTATTTTGTTAAACAAATTCAATTGTATACTTTACGAACATTTACCCGCCTCTGGGATGACCTTTGTTTTATTTGAAAAATATTTTGAAAAGAAAATACAGAGATGTTTGTGAAATGGTTTAGATCTTTAAGTTAATATAATCTTTGATAGAACAATGATTATGTACTTTGATAATAGGATTATGAGTAATTATTATAAGACTACATTATGAGTAATTTGAATGAAGTCTTCAACAATAATCACTAATACAAATAATTTTATAATTACAACATAACAATAAAAAATGCTTAGCACTCATTTTGTGCTCAAATAAAGATTTTCTGAAGTCATTTAGAAATTTTTTTATCTTTCGAATAAATCGATCGCAAATGAGTGAGAATGAACTTAGTTGACGATAAAGCTGACATACTTATGATTTAGCTCAATTTTAATTATTTTTCTTTATGTGAAGTAGGTACCTCGTTATTCTGACAGCTAGTTGTGTGCAAGAAATACTAGATTTTTTTTTTTGAAAAAAGACAAGGCCCGCATTAGAAACAAATCCTGTGTCGCGGGGGACTTTACAAACATACAAAAAACGGACACAAAGAACACCCAGACTCAGAACAACAATTTATGGATCACACAAAGTGTTGTCCCATGTGGGATTTGAACCCACAACACTCAGCGAAGTGGAGAGCGACGTGGCGACCGCTTAAACCACTTGGCCAACCGTGTAGTCTCTCTAATAGTACAGTTTCATACTAAAGTGTTATTCCCACTTTGGATTAATTATCATAGAGGTGGTTGGTAAAAACGACTGGCACAGAACTTATTAATATTATTCGTGAGCCGTGTCCCGTTCTACTAAAATGTTTATGCTCAACTTACTTTGCATTTAATTTAGTTTTATGTTCATCGTTTAGTTTGATTAGTTTATTTGCATAAAATATAAATCTTGTGTATTTTACGGTTGAATTTGTTAATATGGAACTGTTGTTTCGGGCTTTGTGAATATTAATTTTATTCTTCACATACAGACAGGTGACTTCTAACGCTAAAACTAGCGTAACACTTCGATACTAGTATCTAAAGTGACGTATTAATACACGAAATTGATGACAGAACCTGAAAAATTTTTACTAAATATTTTTTAGAGGAGCTTAACCTGTTTGTTAGTCTTGTGGTATGAATGAAATGTAGAAATGCGTGAAAGAGATAGCGAGTGATCAAGCAGAATGACAAAGAAAATAATTGTACCAACTTCAAATAATTTGATAATGGGGTAATATAATGATGATAATGTTAAATGTTTATACAACGATAAGCACAAAGAAAAATACGATATTTATTAAACATCAAAATTGACATTACGTATAACCTAAGCTAAATCTTGGTGTCATAGGAATTTATAATTCATATACATAGTCACGTCTATTGCCCAGATGGGTAGGCAGACAATTATTCTCCACTTACTACGATCCTGACACGCTTCTTTTGCTTCACCCACATTCATAAATCGCTGCTGCTTATAGGTTCCTGGTATTTTTCGCATGGTCTTTCTTCAGAACATCACTAATTTCATTGTTAAATCTTCACCATGGACGGCTGCTTTCAACACTTCTTCACACATTCGCTCTATAAGTTCCTTTCGTGAGTCTTCTATCATGCCTATCTGTGTCTCCTATTGCCCATAGTGTGATATTACACAGCGTGGACGAAAAAGGTTGGAGTGGACCAACCTTTAAAGACAGACTTATGTTGTCGCGGCATATTTTTTGATCTTTTATAGGGAAATATCAATTTACGAAACTGTAACTATTTAGTCAGTCCAAACAGTGGAAACTCCCAAAAATAATAATTTATACCCGTTTTTGCAGTATATTTCATTCGTACTCCGCTTCTTTTCATCATATCGTGATGATATACAGTTTATAGCCTTCTTCGATAACTGAACTAACTAACACTTAAAGATTAAATTGGCTGAATTTTAAACAAACAAACTAATATATAAACAAACATAAACTCTTCAGTTTTATTATATTATGCTACATGTAGTATGAACATGGTAGATAAGAGTGTATAGGGTTTGCACCAAGAACTGAGTGACCCTTTTTTTTTTTTTTTTTTTAACGTGTGGAAGCCCCCTCGGGCCGTCACCCCACCGGGGTTTACGGCGAGGCGGTGTGTCGGAATCGGATCGACTAAAACCACACGGTGTACCACTCTGCGCCTAACATAGGAGGGATCCGGGAACCGCTGCTATTACGACATCCAGATCATAAACTGAGTGCCCCAAGCCAACCTTACCTGCATATGGTGCTCCTGCTGATCGACGCACGATGCTCTTACAAAGAGAATATCCCGGTTAGCGGTAATAGGCTTGTCACCTACTGAGTGGAACCAAAACACTAGCGAGAAATACGCGTTTAATATGCCTGTCCGCGTAAACAGGCGTGATTTTATGTTTGTACGTATATATTACAGATTAGAGGCAAATGAGCAGATGGACGACCTATTAGTTAGTGCATACTGCCGCCTATGGGTGCCTGCAACTCGAGAGTCAATGGTGTGTAAAGTTGTGCGTACTAAGTGAGTGTTCTCTTTTATTGGGGGCACGAATGGCGTAGTGGTTTAATCGGTCGCATCGCATCGGGTCCGATTCCTACATAGAACAACACTTTGCGTGATCCATAAGTAGTTATTCTAAGTCTGTGTGTTCTTTATTATCCGTTTCATGTATGTTTGTTAAGTCCCCAGCGACACAGAATTTGTGCGTGCAAAATTTATTCCCTGGTGCGGGAATTGTCTTTTTTTTTAAAAAAAAAAAGAAACATGAAATTCTCCCTCAGAAATCGGGAGGAAGATGGTTTGGAGATGTCATTTAGCAAATAATTGCTACTATAACGATATGGATAACAAATAAACTCTTTAAAGGTACTTAGTTAACCTTTCGACTCCAACGGGTTAAGTTTCAATCACAAACTATTACGATATTCAGAACATAAATTGAAGAAAATTTCTTTGAAATAACTTTAATCTTTAATCTAAAGTTTTATATTAGATTGATTTCTAATTTCTGATCGTTAATACTTACGACCATTCATAATAACAAAATATTCACAATAGTTATTTATTAGTTTAGATCAAAAACGATTTTAAATTAATAAATTACTGAATGTATACCACGCCGTGATATACCGAGTTATTTTCTTAATCAGACTGACAGAGATTATACGACAAATAAAGTATAAAATATCATAAAAACCGTATTACTACAATATATTACCGTTAAATATTGAGATTATACTAAGTCAGTCTTTCATTCTATGTAAAATCAAAGCATAAAACATATAGATTTAAAAGATTACAGTCAATATTTTAATTAACAACAAGATTAAAAATTAAATGAGGTGATAATCGGAATAACGCGTCACACATTTTACGACACTCCATTACGTAGTATAATGTCTTGTAACGTATTGTAGTGTGGTAGAACAAGTGGATAAGACACGAGAATTATGTCGAACCTCAATATTTATCTATGATTTCGATCTACTGTTAAATTGTTTCTCGTTTATGCTTTTTAAAGCGGATTAAATGACCCTTTTCCCAGATTTCGTTGTTAAGGCGAAGACGTTGTTGAATATAGATTTATACTCTGAATGTTTTTATACGTAGTGTGTATATGTATGATTAAAAGAGAACTCGTGCAATGAAGAGAAATTTTATTAATGTGGCGGCTACTACATTACAGCACAAACGAAAATATATAACAGCGCCATCTAGCAAAGATACATCTAACTACGAAGTATGAACGAAACGTATAAATATAATGAACTACAATGCAACTACTAATCCTGTATCGCGATATAGAGGTTCGCGTGGCAATTAACATGTGTACAGCATCCCAACAACAACCATGGGGCCGTGGCCCGCCAGGCATGATCACCTCGCCTGGTCAGAGGATCATCCCTTTATGTCGGAGGGACATATATCACACGTCCCTCCACAGTGGTGACCCCGACGTGATAGGATTCCCGCCACATTAACATTATTAACGAGAAAATTTATGAGGATAGACGTTTGAGTATATGTAACTTAATCACGCCAGAAAGGTTAAACTACTTTCTATCAATATTATTAAAAATTATATGCAGCTAAGCCGAGGGATAAAAGCTAATATAATATAAGTATAATACAGTCTAATATAATTTGTTCATAAAAAAGCGTAGATCTGCACAACATCAATACCATCTTAGAAATATTAGAGCTTCATAATTCCACTACACTTTCTTACTAGGACGCATGAGATATGCCTGGTATTGTTATCATTAGAAAACAAATAGTTGCATTTGCATAATATTTACGCTACGATTATTATTAATTTTAAATACCTTTTTAAGTAATTAAAATGGTAAAAATCTATAACATAAGGCTCTTTTTTTAAAAATTCTTAAGCATTGGAGAAATAAGCTTTCAAGTAACTTTGTAACTGTCATGTATTATTCATAAAGGACTCTGAGCAATCTTGACCTGAACGTGGACAACTGATTTGTTAATAATATAAATTGTGAATAATTGTGTATAAATATTTAATAAATAATGATCACAAGGTTGCATAAGGCTCCCATGAAGAACTTAGGGTCCCAAGTTATCCTCACCTGCAAGTGGTGCAACTGTTAATCGATGGACAAGGTTTTGGCAAACAAAACACCCTGACTTGCGGCAAGAAGCTCGCCACCACACACTCAAAACACTAGTGGAAAGTGAGTGCTTAATATATCTCTGACTGTCCCTCCGAATACATATTAAAAAATATTTTAATAAAAATTTTATTTGATTTACGGTAGTAAAATCGTTTTTGCTGTTACGTAAATAAGTAAACAAATGCAGTAAGGAAACCTGTATAAAGGGCCAAAAACGGAACAATTTTTGAAAATATGTCTAAAGATACAGAAGTATATTAACATATTTTTCTTTAAAATCTTTTATTTTTCTTACCTAAGAAAGAAAAGAAAAAAATATTTGTAAAATTTTTTTTCTACCCTAGCAACACTTGTGTCATGTAAACCTGTTTCTTGCCCGTGTTACCTGTCATTCTCTTTGCACGTGCTTCTTGTACAGTGAATGTGATTGTATTTACTATTTTGTTTCGATCTGGTTTTAAAATGGACTCTAATTATTCTCCTAAAGATGTCGTTGGCTAGGATAGCCGCTTCAATCAGAGGTGATTAAAATTTAAAAATAATTATGCATTATACACAAAGCGCTTAATTTTATAACGTGACTGATTTGATATTAAACTTCTTCAAATTATATTTTCTTTTTGGTAGAAGCCGTTGAAAAAAATAATATTGCTATTTCAATAATAAATTGACAATGTCTGGGCCGGAATCCCATATTTACTAGTCGATGACCATTAAGTTCAAGGTAGCGTTTATCTTTCCAATTCAGATTGTGTAAACACTTCAACTCTCAACTTCTTATATTTCTTTCCGATACACAAACTAGTTACGAAGTATTAGCCCCAAATAATATAGTTCCAGCACATTAACGTTGATACTCATAATATTGGAAGCTATCCCCCTTAACGGCAAAGTGATCGACATGTAAGTTGTTACGGGCGCCACACTGTATCGATCAACTAATACGCGTTAACGGTCTATGTGTTCAGATACTATCTGAGTGTGCAGACAGCCGAAGACACTCTGATATGAATATGGCACTTTTTCATTAGAATTGCGTTCTATTTTTGAAAGTAAATTGAAAATACAGTTTAAATCAATGCCCTATAATAAGGATCAACCGTGCTATGTGTTAAATTCAAGACCTGAATCGTGCAATCAAAGTTTTTTACTTCGTTTAGTAAAACAGCTACAATTCGACGTTCTCCATTTATTGTCTCTTAGTCTCGGAAAAAGTATGTTGTATGTAGTTTTTTTTAAGATTTAAATGGATCTTATATTCTTAATTTTTATAAAAATATAAAGTGAATTTACATATTATAAGGACATTTTATTTACCCAATAAACCTTTGACCTTTTTTTATCACTTAGATCATATGACGGTGCATAAGTTAATCTAATGCGCCTAAGCTTTATCTTGTAGTGTGCACACTACTCAGTTCATTACGTACTGTCTTCCTACATCTACGTTCACGCGGACGGCCAGTAGACAACTTGTCGGACGAGTTTGACAAATTCTTTTTATTTTCTCCGCCAGCCCCACATTTGCGGTCACCGGTCACCATGCGATACATGACACTTGAAACTTTGGATATATTGACAGAGGCGGTTTGTTTATAGAGGTTAAGAGCAATAACCTACACATACATGAATGATTATATATTGTGTATTTATTAAATCTAATAAAAACTTACTGGAACGATCAATGTTATGAGGTTTTATGTTTTAGTATTTCATTCTTGATAGAAAAATCTTATTAATCATAAGAAAATATCATTTGGATGGTCGATTCAACCAATCGACCTTCCAAATGATATTTGATTGAAATACTTCTACTCACAAGCTATGTTTCAAAGTCAAAGTCAAAGTCAAATTCGTTTATTCATTTAGGTCACAAAAAGATACTTATGAACGTCATAAAAAAAAAACAATAAAAGATGAACAATCTGTCGATTAAAATTACAGCTAGCTGGGTTCGCAGATTGTTCATGGTAGAGTGGTGAGAAAAGAACCCAGGAAAGAAACTCACCACCACTCTTTTAACTCAAAATCTTTTAAATATTAAAATAACAGTTATATTAACAATCATAGGTCTTAAAAAAAGAGCAATTCATTTCCAAACATCTAAATCTGTGACGTAGTCTGAAACTGAGTAATAAGCCTTTTTGGACAATCTCAGTTTAATAAATTTCTTAAATTTCTTCTTTCGTTTCTTTCTTATTTTGTTTCTTTTCTATTCAGTTCATTTCCATGTCTGTTGCTATGTGTGATATTGGGTATGTGCGGTAGTGGACTCAAACGAGACAAGGAGATACAATGTGTTAAGTCTCAATCTTGTTTCTTCATCTAACAAATAGATCATAGAAAAAGCATCTCACTAGGCCGCCATAACGTGGGTCGCCATGCTACTGTCTTCATTCGCAGTGAGTATGGTGACCACCGCTCTTCGATTCTATTCATGCTTTCCATCAGGCAGAATAGAGTCACTTTGGTAGGTTTCTAAACAAAAAAAAAAAGAAAAAACAAAAAAATAGATCCTATTCAGTTGATTCAATATAGGTTAATTGTAAGTAGTGCATTACAAACAACTATACCTATGCAGGTTGAAATCGAAAAACGATAATAACAGCCGTTGCAATATCAAATTTACAATAGAATTAATAATATATTTTTCATCATCATCATCATCATTTCAGCCAAAAGACGTTTACTCCTGGACATAGGCTTCCTCCAAGGTTCTCCACAACAGCTGGTCCCGTGTTGCCCGCATCCAGCGGCTTCCCGCGATCTTCGCCAGATTGTCAGATCACCTTGTGGGGTGGCCTAATAACGTAGCATTTCCCCTATATTTTTACTATTACATATACTCGTATTATATATTGACCGTGTATTAAGAATACTTAATAGCAACCCGTCTAGCCAGCGTGGTATACTAGGCTTAAACATCCTTGCCAAGGGAGGCCTATGTCCAGCAGTGGACCGTGACGGCTGCTTGTGATGATGATCTCAATAAATTAATAAAAAATATTGACACGGTTAATGCTTTCTCTATGTAGAAAGCTGCTAGTTGACATTTATACATAAAACGAACATAAAAGTCTGAAGGTATGTATATCAACAAAAATTAAAACTGGATTTCCTCTCCGAATAAGATACAGTACATTGATAACACGTATACAAACAAGATGGTATCTATCGTCACGACTCGCACATTACTTATCGACTGTGCTTCTATTGACAAATGACGGACGCAATCCGGCATTTTTATGATAGGTAGACAATTTTGTACCTTTTTAGAAACCTTTTTTATTAAGTACTTATTACCTTGTTGAAAGCTAAATAGAGATTAATTTGTAAGATTAACGATTATACGTCAAACTTAAACGTCACTTGAATTTAAAGTTTTTGATTGATATTTTATCAAGTTATTGCTTGATCGCTGATTTACGCTTGGTGAACGATTAGGACAGGTGGCTAGCATATCTGCCCGTTTACATTCCTACTTTATATTGTTTGTAAGTCGTAATGTTAAAGCAACTTCTTATTTTCTAGACAACGGAAAGCATCAGGATCTTAAAGCTTCTATACTTTTTGGTTGAATGGAGAATGAGTCCAGAGCTGAGACCAATCCCCCAAGAGAGATCTCTCTCTGTCTCTAAATTTAAGGGCCAGGTCCTTGTCGGTGAAGCAATCGCTGCTCCTAATCCCAAGAAAGATATACAACTAGTAGAGTCACGCTGATTTCAGCACGAATTTGCTGGCTCGACCAGCGCAGTACTACCCTCACACAGAAGATCAACCCAAAGCAACAACATCCATATTGCGTGTTTCGCTGTGTGAGACCAGAGGCTCATTGATACAGAGGTAACAGTTTTCATGGTACGAGTAAGTGTGTGAGCCTTACACTATCAAAATGACTGTTATATCTTTTACGTCCCGAAGCAGGGTGTGAAAAAGCACCTCACTAGGCCACTATAGTGTGGGGCCATCAAACATTATCTGCATTCGCAATGAGCACGGTACATAACTCTTGGATTCTATTCATGCTTTCCATCGACAGAGTAGAATCACTTTGACAAGTACTTAAATGAAAAAAAAATACTCATAAAATTGATGTACTGAAGTTTTAGCAATGTTGAAGATATTGAGCAGTTAGATCGCAAAATTTACTTCATAGTTCGCGACCTACTAAGTGTGTTCACTCTTCTTAGTCAGTATTTCATCACATGTCCAAACAATCTCATAAATGAGTACCTTTTGCTTAAAGAGTATCTAATTTATAAGAATGTTGATGTCAATACTCTTTCCATTAAGTATTCTACTCACTAACTTCATAAATAACACGTATATCACTAATAACGTCTCAATGTTTCCTCAATTTATCGCCATCAATGTTATACTGGTAATCTTAAGGTAGCAGTGTGCAGTAGTGAATCACATTTATTACATAGCTCTCGTAACCTTATCTAAAAGGTTATCTACAAAATAAATCACGAACCCAGCGATGCCGGTGAATAAGAGTTTTGAAATGTTTTTCTGTGTTTTGTGTGTGATATTCAATACTGCTGTTAAACTTTTAAAACTTATCAGAAATCGGATTAAATAGCGATGTTTATTTGTTTCGTTCTTTATTCAATCGGATAATATTTCACATGTAAGCTTAGACGATATTATGTCAGTAGCTTGAAGTATATGAACAATATTCTAGTACTAAAATGTGTGTTGTGATACAGATTATACTTACAAGCTGTTTTCTAATTCTGGTCTCTGTAATTGTCATTTAAGTAGATAATAAATAAATAAATATTTCGGACAATTTACACACAACGTCATCTAATTTCAAACTAAGCAGAGCTTGTGCTATGATAACTAGACTGACTGATGGAATACTTATTTACTTTTTTTTTGTAAATGCATACATATTATACATAGAAAACACTCAAACTTCAAAACAAATATTTGTAGATCATACAAACATTTGGTCTGACCCGGGCAATGAACCCGAGACCTCAAGCACAGCAGTCGCATTCACTACCGCTGCGCCACCGAAGCAGTTAAACCAATTACCCATTTTGTACTTGCGTAATATGTAATATTATGGTGTGCAGTCGTGAATTTATAGACACTAATTTTTTTATCCCATTCGTAACAACTTAGATTTGCAGATGCCATTCGATTTTAAATTGTACGAGTTAATATTAATATCGTAATATTATCGTACATCGTGCTTGAGTACATTTTTAACAAAGGTTTTAATAATTGAGTCCTTCTTACTGCTACTACCACATCACTACCTCATTGGTCTAGTAGTTAATGTATGCGACTATCGATCAAGAGGACTCGGGTTCGATTCCCGGGTCGGACCAGAAAGTGTTATTGAGTTTTTTTGATTATAGAAATGCTTAATAAAAGCCCTGAGATTGGAAATTGGGGTCTTAACCCCCATGCTACGGAGAGTATGATAAAAGTAAAAAAGTATAGTAAAGCCGTCAGTCTTGCGTCTGATCTCTCCCTAGTCGTGTTGTACAGCCGTCCCTTCAGATTATGAGAGTGAGGGAACAGAGAGTGCACCTGTGTTTGCGTTCATACTTATGCATCTCATGCGTAGTTGACTAATCTCAGTTGAAGTCGGTTAAGAGTCAAAAGAGTAATAATGCATTTAATCAAAGAAAAGATGATTGATTCAAAAAAAGAAAACCATTCACGTAATCTATAACGTGTATATATGTATTTAAAGCACTTTGACACAAAAAGATAAGTTCATTATTTTCACAGAATGTTAAAATTTTCTGGAAGTAAATAAAAACCTTAGTCAAAAAAAAAATGTGTTGCGAATCCGCAGCATAGTAAACTAGGTAAGCTAATTTAATTCTGTCTTGTTTACGACGCTATCTCACGAACAGCCTCGACATTGCTCCAAGCGTAAATATAGTCTTCAGATGCGCTTCAAACTTTTGTCGGTTGACATGAACGTTACACCATGGTGTAACAATACAAATTAATAAACAAGTTTTATAATGGAGAAGTGTATATGGGGTGGGATGGAGTTGAGAACAAATTCGGTGCAAATGTATCATATTACGGCTTTGAAAAAACCCGCTGTCAAGCAATAATTTTTGAATGAATGAAATGAGTATAATTCTGATGGAGGGGACTCAAAAAGCAGCAAGCCGCACATGACTCTAGTTACAGGTATCTATGGTTGACAGTAGTCACCTTACATCAGGAGTCCCGTCAACTTTGCCCCCTATCTCAATCAACCTATCGCCATCAACTACTGAACGAAGTGCTCCTCCAAGGAACACCAACCATCCTGGTCTTGGGCAATTCGTATCCATCCGCTGCCAGCTACCTTCTTAAGTCGTTGGTCCACCGCACCACAGGGCACCCTACACTACGTTTACCCAATCGCGGTATCCACTCTAGTACACTTCGGCTCCAGTGACCATCGGTTCATCTGAAGACATTGTGGAGGTGGGTGGGTGGCCGGCCCACTTCCACTTCAGCATATTGATGGGGGGCATCAGTATATCATAAAATAAAAAAAAATTAAAATGTGGATAAAAGTCTTTCCACAGGGTAACAAAAAGCTCACGCTTGCAGTTAAATAAACATTATTTAAATTATGCACTTACCTGTCATAAGTAGGTTTTGATTATTAAAATAAAAATAAGTCGAGGCTATAATTTAATGTGAATCGATTGATCAATCTCCAAATCCAAATATATCTCAAACACGATAAAAAAAATCATTTGCATCGATAATACCCTCGTATACTCTTTTGGTGTTCATCATATCTGAAAGAAGTTTAGATTATCTCTCAGGTTTAGTTGTTTCTTTTCTTAAGTAGCATTTTATATTATGTGGAAAAATCAGAAAACATTTATTTAAACGATGATTAGGCAAACGCAGTTGATAAGCCGAAGACTTGAGAGTGGACACGGATTGTCCAAGAGCAGGTTATAGTGCTCTTTAGGGAAGGCTTTCGTTCAGCAGTAAGTGGTTGCTGGTGACGATTTATTTAAGAATCAGCTGTCATACTTTAGGTACAACAATTGACCGCGCGGTTGGCCTACTGGTTTAAGCGAACGCCACATGTGCGCTGCTCCTACTGCGCTGAGTGTTGCGAGTATAAACTCCATGGGACAACACTTTGAGTGATTCATAAATTGTTGTGCCGAGTCTGAGTATTCTTTGTGTGCGTTTCTTGTATCTTTGTAAAGTGTTAAAAAGAAACCAATAATAATCAATGACAAAAAAACCGCAACCGGAACCGCAACAGTCTTTAACAGTCCACAGTTGGGCATAGGAAATACTTTAGATAATCTCAATGAAATTCTTATGTAACTCTCCCTTCTAATTAGAAAATATATAACCATAATAAAAACGGCACACACTGAAATTTGATGTCTACATTTTAGTGCGTGCGGCCTATATTAGTGTATGAGCGAAATTCTATAAATCCGTTTGTCAACAATCATGCATAGACGAACTTTTTTAATGACGATCTTGTTTAACAATTGTTTTTTTTTGTTTTTACATTCAATAGACACTGAATCCGATAAATTAAACGCATTTATAGTTTTATGATAATGATGATATAAATTTTATTACACCTTATAAATTACGAATGTTACACTACGGTGTGAGATGGTGTGAGTTTTACTAACAAACCAACAAATAGCCGGGCATGTTAACTTCTACTTTCTAGTTTCAGTTTTAGACTGGCTACATTTTATTAGCATTACTCACATTGCCAGTGTTACCGAGGAAATATTACTGAAATTTTACTGTAGATATTTTCATTTTGAAATGAGTCGTCGTAACAACGTGACACTTAAATATAATGGCACAAACGTGACGTTTAAGTTGCTAAGCGGACCGAGAGTAATCACAGTTTCGATTTTCCGTATAACATTGAAGACTGTTACGAGAAACACAGTTGAGCAATATAGCTGTTAAAATTAAATAATAAAATAATTGTTGAATAGTGCTAAAATAGCGAACAAGTATGAGCGTGGACATGTAATAACTTCGTGAAAATCAAAGATCAAAGAAGATGGTTAAGCGCAGTGTTCGACAGCTCTAAACTTACAATGTCGCTACAATTGCAGAAAATCAGTTCAGTTTTCAATCAAAAAGTAGAAATCACCCAAAGTTCATCAATCAAGTTTTTATAAGATTATAGTTAATTAGATTTTTGCTGGTACTTATAGCACAGGTCTTCCTATTTTAAGTACTAGCTGAACATAAACATTGTTTTAACCATTTAGTATACGAAAAAAACTGCTCCACAAGATGTAAACACTGTGTAACATATAAATAAAAAAATAAATAAATAAATAAATAAATTTAAATAAATAAATAAAATAAATAAATAAATAAATAAATAAATTTATTTATTTAACAATCAGCGTCCGTACTTGTTCGCTTTTACATATTAAGAGGTCGTCTCTTAAAAATTCTTGATACAATGGTTTTTTTTGTCTTCTATTAACAGGCAGGCATTACGATAGATTGGCGATAATACATACGTCGTTGGTAAATTTATTTTATTTAATACGCCTCTGCGGTACGTAATCACATGTCATAAATAAAAGAGCGCTTTTTCTTGGATGCTTCTGTTGTTTCAGCATGAAATGAAAAGCTAAAATAGTATCCAACTGTCAACGTCAACCAGATCCAAAACGTCATTGATCGATGCACAAATTGACAGCTGATAGCTGATATTACACTTTCAACTACATTTTTACTTACTGAGTGGAAAATTGACAATTTATAAGTTATGTAATCAAATTGTCATTTTTTTTTATTTTTTGGATATTTTTTCTTTAAATATGAGTACATTTTCAATAAAATGACATTACTCATGTTGAATAAAGGTTTGAAAAGAAAGACTCAAACTATTATAAAGTCATTTAGGAATCTAATTTGTGTATAACTTTCTACTTAAAACTACGAGCTATGTATATTAAGTAGTCAATTTTTAAGTTGTATTTTTATATATTTTGAAATACTTGACATAATTTTGAAGTACACTTTAATGTCATTCTGAGCCTCACTCACAGATTAACTGTTAAAAACTGCCCGAGGCATTAATCCACTTATGCACAAAATGTATTTAAAGTTTAGACAAACAAATAAAATAAATATTTTTAACTATCACATACCAAACTATAATTTTTACCTGACAATTTTAACTTTGAACAATTTTAGCTTTCGTATAGGGTGCATCGGGTTCTCAACAAGAACTTAAGGACTCTTTTTTTTAACGTTTGGAAAACCCTTCAGGCTGTCACCTCACCGGGGTTTCGGGGTGCCGAAATCCGACCGACTAAAACCACACAGTGTGCCACTCTGCGCCTGACATAGGAGGGATCCAGGAACAGCTGCTATTACGACATCCAGACCTTACGACATTCAGATCAAGAACCCCAAGTCAACTTCATCTACAAATGGTACATCTGCTAATGCACGAGTAAGGCTCTGGGTAAACAAAACATCCCGATTAGCCGCAATAGACTCACCACCTATTACGTGCGACTAAACCACTGCCGAAAAGTGGACGTTTACGCCTCTGTCTACCCCTCCAGGAAAACAGGTGTGATTTTATTGTATCAGTATATATTTCTGTACTTACATTACAACATGTCATCATGCCACGAACTGCTACTTTTACAAACAAAGTCCAAATAGTTCTACAACTTGTGCTTCCAATTTCGTAACAAATTCTAACAGTTGAACCTGTGATTGTCACGACAGACACCCATTAACATGTTCTTGTAAAACAACAGCGTGCGACAAAATGGATGACAATTGAGTCATTTCTTTGTGTTTGTTGAGTAAAATCGTGACATTGGAACATTAAAATCAGATGTGCCTACCATTATAGAAACGATCATAGTCATTATCAGCTGTATCAATTGATCCAATGTTGGACATAGGCCTCTCATTAGAAAAAAAACATTTTGGTCTACTATACCACTCTGCCAGAAGGGTTGGTATAGAGTTTGCGCCAAGTTTTCTATTTTTTTGCAATGCTTTTGCATGGTTTGTCTTATGTGTTAGCATTTCTTATTCTTAATCCAACAGGATACACGGATAATTGCAACTATAAAAAAAATACAATATATCTAAATGAAATAAGTTAATTAAGCTCCTGAAACGATTCTTAGTTACATTGATATAGTTAAGTACTTCTAATAATAATGATATTTCTAATACGAACAGTGTATTTGAGGTATCTTGGTCTGTGTATATTATGTCATGGAAGATAGAAATATGTGTTTTCTTTAAACAAATGAAAATTAAGCATTTTCGACATCGACTCCGAATTTGCAGTTAAATTACTGGCCGTTGTTGCTTCTTGTTTTAAATAAGCAAAAAATAAATTGTTTCAAATGAAAAAAGAAAACGAAAATAAATGTTAACAATTGACTGCCTCGTTGGTGTTGCGGGAGCGAAAGCGACTGCTGTGCTCGAGGTCTCGGGTTCGATGCCCGAGTTGAACCAAATATTTGTATGATCTGCAAATATTTATTTCGGAGTTTTGGTGTTTTCTATGTATAACTTGTATGTATTTACAAAAAAAGTTTATAAGTATTCTATCAGTCAGTCTAGTTATCATAGTACAAGTTTTGCTTAGTTTGAAACTAGATGACGTAGTGTGTTAAATGACCAAAATATTTAAAAATATTTATTTAATTAGGCATGTTTACGAGTTGCCGCAAGTGCGACTTTCTGATACTAAACTGGAGGAGTTTGCGTGTAACCAATATGTAACTTAAGTGTTTCAGTATGCATGATCTGTCTCCATTATGAGATCAGTTTGTGATCAATTATAGTACAAACATAATACAAAGTTCAAGACTCAACAATTAGAAGTCAGTTACAAGGAAAGATATTAAAACCGTAGTAACAAAAATAGAAACATAAAATATCGTATTATCATTATAAAAAATAGGTTAAATATTTCATCAAAAATAAAATTACATTCCGCCTACAGCATACAAAAAATACTCGGTATAATTGAGTTATTTTCTCTTGAAATAACACTTTGTAACAAACCTAGTTAGTTTTTTATTAACTAGATTTGTTGCTACTGTTACGACTGATACTATTTTGATATAACGGTACTCACTGCTCTGCATGCTAATAGAGTTATATTTGAAACAATTTTTTTTATTTATTTAATGTTATACTTTTGTTTGTTTAACTTTTGCCAACGATTTTTGCCGAATCACTTATTCAAAAATGTCTTTAGTCGATATTTAAATCAAAATCAAAATTGGACCCACCGGATTGTCATCCCACCGGAGTTTACGGCGGGATGGTGTGTCAGAATCGGACCGACTAAAACCACACGGTGTACCACTCTGCGCCTGACATCGGAGAGATCCGGGAACAGCTGTTATTAAGACATCCAGAATCAAAATTGATTCCTAAATTGACCTAATTAGTGTAACCGTAGCCACGAGTCGGTGACAATCGGTTTCATAGTTTCATTTCATTGATTCGCAAGTTCGTTGAAGCTCACAGCTTACGGAAGTCGGAAGAATGTCGTATTTCTATGAACACATAAAGGTTTAATTTTTGTACTAGTGCATTTTTACTCGACAAGTAATGTAAAAAGGTATGATGCACATTAACGGAAACCATCTACAATGTTTGACAGACATTTCTTTTAAGTAAAGTGTGTGGTAATTGTATACCTATAACTGTGTGGTCAAAAGACTGTTTGAAATTCCATAGCTTTAGAAATCGTATTTTATATAATTATTTAAAATACATATAACACAGAGATGATAAATGATTGTTCGAAGGTGAAATGGTTTAAACGGCCACCTCGCCACTTTCTATCGATCTGTCATAAACGATACCCAAATTATTGTTCTGAATCTGGGGGTTCTTTGTGTTTTCATGTATGCTTGTAAAGTTTCCCTAAAACAAATATATATTACTAGTGCGGCAACTGTGTTTATAAAACGCGATTAGACATGTCATATTCCAGAAATTATTACTTTCTAAGTATCTTTTTTATTTTCGTACGCGAAAAATGCTTTTTGCACCATACACTTCTTAGGAGAGACGAAGGGTGTGCGAGACTACCAGAGAACTGATCTACCCACTACATAACATGGTGGCCTACCTCAACAATTGGGTAAAGTTCCAGGAACGGTTTTTTATGAGAGAACTTCATCAAGGGGGGACCCTGCCATACTCTAGATAAATTGCGGGATCAACAGAATTACCCCCGGAGCAGGACGTTGACGCAACTCTCACCGTTTTACACAGTAAGAGGCGGAACACTGACCATTACAGCAGTCACATCTGTCCTGGGAGTGGCCACAGCGATCCCTAGGCGGCAGTTCGGGAGCTAGTAACCTCTACCGCGTCCCCTTCGCCGCTTCTTTTAAGCAAGATTGGCACCTTATTAATACCGGTCTGTAGAGTTCTTCCCATTCCTCACCATTCATGATGAGTATTTGCGTCAATCGGTGGGTGATAAAATCAATCTACACAACTCACACTTCGAAGTTCAGCAGAACGCCTCCGACAGTGCGTTGTCTAGCATAATCCTAAATTTCAAGCCCTCTCTGCCAAACCCACAGAGCTTGTGTATGTGCGACCTGGAGTAATATTCTGGGTTCATGATCTGACACTGTCTGTTTACTATTCCGATCGATAGAACAAACCCAAACCTCTTCTGTCAGTCGGAATGTATTTTAAGTATTTTGATCACGACCAAGTCGTAAACCATCACGTGTATGTTGGCCGGAATGTCGAAGGAACGTCACCGCCTCAAACGAGATCATGTGGTAGCCCCGTACGATCCCTGTAGCTATTAGCCGCTTCAGGCTCCTGAATCGAACCTTGCAGCTGGAGGAACCCTTGATGGGTCTTTACGCAAAAATGGACCTGCTACCCTTTTTTTTTTGTACCGTGCGGAAATCCCCACGGATACCACCGAAGGGTGGTTATGTCGGACTCGAACCGACCAAAAGCCGTCTCAGGTACCAATAGCCAGGGGACCAGGTGCACCCTAGTAAGGAAATCCCTGGAACCCCAACGTACCTCGGGCTAACTACGGCTGCAATGGCCCCCTCCTGTGTGGAAACCTCATGGTTTCTTTACTAGCCTCCCTCCCCCCGAAAGGGTGCGCGCAGTCCGTAGTGCTCGCATTGCTCCCCCAACCTGCTTCTACTAGGCCTCTACTTCACCCCCAGGCCTGCGCTTATGGAGGACGGAGATCGTCTAGTGATCTCCGGCGCCTGAGTCTTCTGACACCTGCTACCCCTGACACTCGGAGAACTAATCGACTGTAACAGTTTTCGAAGCTCCACCGTCTGTCCAGAATAAGGCCTAGGTACTTCATGTACGGGTACACCCGAAATTATGTCATCCACCCGGAGGCATAAGCTGGAGGCTCCTGATGCTGACGTATGCCATAGAACTATATCACCTCAGTTTCTTGAGGCACCTTCCTAAGGCCCAGCTGATGAATCTTTTCCATGATACAAGCCACCCTCTGTTCAACAAGCCGAAGCACCTCCTCGAAGCGTAACCTCTGGCTAGTACTAATGTGTCATCGGCATAGCAGATGACATTTAGAACAGAGGGTGTGAACGACCACATTGAATGTGAAGTTCCATAACAATGAAATTAACACAGAGCTCTAAGGAAACCCGCATCATATCTCTCTCCGATTTTCTACCCCGTTCATCGCACAGATAGGCTTGAATGACAGCCGTCAGGTTGCACGGCATCTTGTGATATTCAAGGGCCTTTCCTACTGTCCACCAGGGGGTGCCGAACCTGTTAATGATGTCAAGGTTAGTTGCCAATTGCACCTCCCCTACTCGGATAGCCGACTCTGACAGGGATCGAACGCACCTGACAGCGTCCACTGTCGAACGTTCCCGTCGGGATCCAAACTGTCAGTCCGACAGATCAAAACTCACTCACGGCAGGTGTCCACTGATACGGTAAGAGATTGTCCTCTCAAAGAGTTTTCGTGACTTATACATTAGGTATACATTTAAGTACTGATCTGCTTTTCAAATTCTCATGAATCAGTGCAGTATATACAAAGAGGCACACACGTACAATTGTAGAATCGGTTACGTCACAGCACGTGTCAATTGAGTTATATTCATATTAAATCTACACGTGCCTAGCCTCGGGCTAATGTAAAGATTGTGTACACCATGCTTTAATATAAAAACTAGCTTCGTATCGCTTTCATTCTAACCGACTTCAAAAAAGAGTAAGCTTCCATGTTCCACTGCGTGTAATTAGATATTATATATTGTTCTAATGATGTTAATTAAATGACTTACTAAATGCATTTTTTTAATTATTTTTAACTGCACAATATTCATAGTTTTTAAATATTTTGAGTGTCAGATCACTGCTGTATTCACACAATTATTGTTATTAACAACAAACTCGTTAAATATCAGCAACTTCGTTGTTGTTCGTTTCTCAATCAGCCACAAGTGAATAAATGTACATAATGAACAATTTGTTGCCAGCCATTTGGCTGGCAATTGTCAGATTTTAGTGCTGCTATGAATAATTATGGAGATAAGGGATCTCCCTGCCTCACGCTTTTTTTGATGGGCAAGTTCGGATCTGTGGTTTCCAGCGTGGCTCTACCTACACTATTTTTGTAGAGACCCTTGATAAGTTCTTTGTACTGTTGCTCTATCTGTTAATTTTTAAGGGTTTATACTGTATTAATAGAATAACATAATTTACCGCTTTACTTCTCTTTTCTAGACGTGTTTACCGAACCCAACGTGTTACTTTCATTAACCACACAGGAAAAAAATCGTGCTTTCAAAGGTTTTTATAATATTATTTTCTTCTTTTACATTTTTCGTTAATTAGAGTAGTGATAACTTTGCTTTATTACCGGTGCTTACACTGTATTTAATGTTTGATAAATTAAAATATAATTACAAAACAGTTTTGTAAATATGCGTCTTTATAATGAAAGGTGTATTTTTAAGTGGTCCTGACCACATTTGTAGATTAGAAATCTTTCACTGGAGGCGGTATATAAATTGTTTAATATTATCGTTGTATACTTTAATGTTCTTGATAAATTAAATCAAAATAGACTATTTTTTTATTTACTTTAACGAGAACACGAACACTAACATTCAAATGGACCTAAATATCCAAGAATAGTCGTATAAATACGAGTAGGAAATAAATAACCAGAAATATTATAAAAATACACTAAAATATCTTCGTGGAATCCATCGCTTAATTTGAGAGTTAAAGTTTCTGTACCAAGAAATCATTTCGTTTCAAAGTTGTTTATTTTCACCAAAACCAATTTTGAAATAAATTGTTAGGTATAATTAATAATTAATTATGAGTACATAACAAGTCGTGTTCTACTTTTTTCAGTAGGATATCGAATTATATTAATATTTATTTACTCGTAATTTATAGGTAATTTTTATTTGTAAACGATACATATTAAAAGTTTTCTTATTATTTACATTTTATATTGGCAGCGCCATGTCAGTGTTTCTACAATTTGATAGTTTTTCAGAAAAACGGACAGTTTAAAAAATAAAAAATAGATTCTATTCACCTTTTCTGTTGTAAGCGTCAAATTATTTTAAGTCTTCTAGTATCAAAAGGTGAATATGTGTGGAACAAAGAAAGCAGGTTTTAGCCAACTATACTAAGCTGTACAGACAGATTAGAACCTGCATCGTTTTTGCCAAGTTTTCCTTCTCCTTGCATTCATATTGTTAAACACCCACGGAATGAGTAGGGTTCATCACACTCCGTGTTCTTAACCCGATATCGTTTAGTTCTGCACATTTCAATTGCTTTTCGACTAAAATATTGTTCTAAGTAATCGCAAAAAAAAATTTTTACAGATATGAATCGATGAAACCTATTATAGCAAAAATGTTATAATTATTGTGATTTTAATGTAAGTAGAGGGAGGAGTTAGTCATATTTTTTGAAATATAAAGACATTATAGCTAAAATGATAATTACCTACCATGATATTGACTTAAACTATCAAACATTTATTGCGACAAATATGAATTTTACTTGAACCGAATTTTTCTCTTTCTGACCACACATGAAGTAATCACAATCTAAATGTGAAACTACTGAAACGTAATTTAAAATCAATTTATAAACCTACATACCTACGTAACTTCACATTATCAAAAGAAGTCCATCATTTTAAAAGACTTAATTCCTTCACGAGTCACTCCGAATCAGCATTAAAACTTACCTCCCAATGGAAGTGATAATAATGAATAAATTTGACCATTAGAGAGCATTATTAATTACTTAAAGGATTTGAAGAAGAAGCCGAAATGAAAAAATGTTGTTCTCAATTATATTGACTTCGACTGTACGCACGCGATGCATTCCGTGTTCCTAACTGTACCTTTAGGGTTGTCAATTTGCTGTAATAAATCAAACATTACTAAAATTGTCGTAGCTCCGTGGAAACCGTGTAGGTGTATCACATTGCAATATCAGTCTAGCCAGGTCAGTCTATGAGTTCACATATTTTTCTTAATACATTGAAACCCCTCCGCAAGAAAACACAGGAAGATCATTCATTCCATACATACAAATGACAATTACAATTTATACAATTTTTACCTTTTTTTATATTTATCTAAACAGGTATGTATTCAGTGTATGTATCTGTGGGTTTATAAATGACTCTTATTACGGCAATAAAAAAAGTATTACATGTTGTGAACTTTTATAAGGGCGAGAATTGCTTACACCTGTTTTTTTTGCAATAGTTATATATACAGGTAATAGGTACATATATGGTAAAAAATAGGTGTAACGAAGATGGTGGATCCTAATAGACAGTAGGTAAAGTTTATGCATATGTAAATCAAATAATAAAGTTGAAGATTTAAAAATTTTGTAAAGCAGGAATCCACCTGTAAGCCTACATGTTGAATTCGATCCAGAGTTTTTGTATTCAAAATCAGAGTTTTGGGAAGTGGGCTATCAAACATCGTCACATTTACCAATGAGCAGTAATAAGCTGCTAAGATGTAATTTTTTACCTAACTATCAAGAAGACCTATTGTAAAAATTTGTTACACGTTTTCATTATATCTGCAAACAAAGCTTGCAGTTAAAAAAAAATCATTAGCGACGCAAGTTACAAATTGTTCACATGATAAACAATAATTAAATGAGTTTGTAATTCTGAAGTCCACCCATTTCGTTAACCATCATACGTGACTAAGTGTTACTATTCATTATTCAAATTGTTAAGGAAAGATAATTGATATAAATTGTACCGATAAGTCTATCGACTCAAGTAAAGGAAAGTTTTAACCTTGAATTAAAACTTAGCACGTTAATAATAATCTCTATGTAATAACTTCTAAATTTTGACTATAAGTTTTAGTATGTCGGAATTATATTTTATGTATGAATACTTATTACGTATTACAACGAATACTTTGTTTATTTTTAAAGATTTGTGAGCAGAAAAGTTGTACTTATAAGATTTGCCTTTTCGTTATATTGTAGACTAATAATATTAGTTCTATGTCAGTATAAAAGCTAGACGTTTTGCTTAAAAATATAGACTGTTAAATAACTAAAACACCGCATTTTAACATATATTATAGAGACAAAATGACTTTGTCTGTCTCTAGTCTTGAAACAGTAATTGTATATTAAAGCGTATGACTAAAATCCTAAATAATATAAACAACGAATCGTTAATAGAATTCGGTTAGTAAAACGAAAACTATGACTGCAAGAAAAAGCTTCAAACCCCAGTAATTTCAAATTCAAAAGTTATTAAAAATAATTGAGACAAAATAAATGTAATGTCAACTAAATTTTTTTTTCTTTTATTTCCTTTTTCTCTTAATTTACTGTACCTGGTAACAATTTGTGCAAGATGGCGGGATTGATCAGAATTGAATGCACTATGAGAGGCTTATGTCCAGCAGTGGAATGTAAGAGGCTGATAATGATAACGACAAAATCACACTTGACTGAAATTACATAGTCTTAATTAACTTACAATATTCACTTTTTTGTCAATCTTAAATTTTATATTAAAAAGCAAAATAATTCAGTGATTTCTAGTTCAGTTATATTGTAACAACCCTACCTGCATGTCAGTGCAAGAGCATTTACCCGACATTATACACTTTTCATTTCTCCCACGGAGACAAACAGAGCATGGAAACTTTCCTAAGCTTTTTTCAAGTAGCACAAAGTAAAGCTCATATTTTTGGATATAGTATTTCATAATTAAGATCAACATTCGGAGTACTGGTATTGTATTAAGCTAGGTAAAAAGATATTGTGAGCATATTATTATTATGAGTATTTTAAGACATATAATGTGCGTTTAGTTTTTTACGTTGATGAGGTAACATGATTCTTTCATGAGTATTATTTGCTAGCTATTTTAGTAAAAATGAGAAGTAATATAACAAAGAAAGTTATAATTAGAAATATATTTAAAAAACAATAAAATATTTATTTATTTGTTGTTGTGTATGTATATGTATATTTCTTGCATCTTATGTTGTACTCCTAGCCGATATTATCCACAGAGATATTACAGTGTAAAGCGTATGCGCAAATACAGGTGCAACCTCTGTTCCCTCACTCTTACAATTGAATGGGACGGTTAGATGATACGACCGGGGAGAGCTCAGGCACAGGACCGACGCCTTTACGTGCTCTTCGAGGCAAGGCGTTAAGACCCTAACTTCGAAACTTTAGACTGTTACTAATAATTTTTATAATCAGAAAAACTCAATGACACTGACACGGGAATCGAATCCAAGTTTTCTTGTTCTGCATTCGCATGCTCTAGCCGCTAGACCAACTAGGCAGTTTTGAGTGTATCTCTCTCTGTCTCTTTTGTATCGGAGGGACATGACACTCGTTCCCTCCATAACTTTTTAAATATAACAACTATGCCAATGTCCTTTTATTATTTTTTTTATAGCACGACTTTCTACATGATTAATATTACAAAAGGAATATAAGTACTTGCCTTGCAGTAGTAACTAATACAAGTCATTCTTTAAATCCTAGTAAACATACTCAAATAACGACAACATGTATCTAAAAACAATTTAAAAAAAATGTTTTAAAACTTAAATGATCTTTGATATTTCTGATCGAATTTATTGTAAATGACTTTATTAAGAATCGCATGTTACAATAAGAATAAACCTAATCCAATCACATACATGCACACTGTTCATTGAGTCTATTGTTGTAGATGTCAAATGAAATATACCAGTTACTAGTTAAAAATGTTAAATGGCAACATTATTACAAATATTATATTATCACATATACATATCTACAGACATTTTTTATAAAGAGTTTTTTACTAATAGTTAATTTAGTCTTACTTGGTAACAGGAGCCTAAACTGAAGCCTATTGTCGTCAAGTTCCGATACTATTGAAAATTGATATCACGAGAGTAGACCAGAAACAGAAGTCGTCTTTAAAGGGATTTTGTCCACTATGAATTAGGTGACTATTTCACTCATCTACAACTTTAATTGCCTACCGTTGATGCCCTCTAAACAGCTACCAACAGGGTGGGACAAGAATTCGTTGACATTTGAATTTGACATCCCACGTAAACAAATCCCGCGCCGGGTGCGGGGAGGGATCTGATCACTAGCTCATTTCTCGACAATTTTGTCGCAATGGATTTTTTTTTTAATAATATTTTCTTTATTGGTATAAGCATTATTGAGATACAATGGTACTCTGTTTCCTGTGGTAGGTAACAACCTGTGTTACAGGAGTCAGTGTCTTCACCCCTTTTGTTATATCGAACTATACAATAAAAATACATTTAAAAGAGTGTGTGTGAATATGCAAATGTGTGTGTGTGCGTGTGTGTTTTTACTGTAATAAGGTTTCGGTTTATGCGTAATCTTGGGTAAGTAACCATGATTTTGTTTTGACTTTGACTTCGTAAGTGACCAAAGAGTTAATGAGCAAGGTTTTGTTTATTTTGTTATATATACGTGTAGCTTGCAGTTCTACATTTTAAAGGTTGACGAACGTTTGTAATAGTACGCTTATTTCTGTTTTCGTAATTTATTGGTGTAATCTTATGTTGTACAATTGTTAAATTAAGGACATATAATTGTCTTACTGTTAGTAGTTCGCACTCTTTGTGAAGTGATTTTGTTGGAAATCTGTGTGGTTTAAAAGTCATAACCTTAAGTAGCGATCTTTGGGTTTTTTCTAGATGAATCATGTAAGTTTTGCAGGCACCCCCTATATCGTTATGCAGTAATTAATGACCGATTGTGCTAAGGAAACATATATCAATCGAAGCAGTTCAAAGTCTGCTACTTGCCGGAGTCTCTTAAATACCCATATAAGCTTCTAACCCGTGACGTGATTTGTTCAATATGTGGTCGCCAGTTCAAGTTTGCGTCTAGTACAACTCCCAAATATCTAACTGTGTCTTTTTCGGCTAGCGAAGGAAATGAACAATAGCAGTTAAAATTGTATGTGAGTACTTTGAGTGTTATTTCGGGAGGCTTAATGTTGGCGAAAGTGAACTGCACGTATGAGGTCTTTGATAAGTTAAGGATGAGCAAGTTCTTTGATAACCAATAATGTATTGTCAGGCGTTCGAGTTCAGCATTTATTATCACCTCCTCCCAGGTTCCTCCATGAAATATGAGAGCAGTATCACTTCGCAGCTAAATATTTTACCCATGTGGAGAGACTGCTCGCATAGATCATTTACATAGATCAGAAAGAGACTCGGAGATAGGCAACTGCCCTGCGGCACGCCGTATGTTACTTCTGTTTCTTGACTGACTGCTTCATCTGTCTTGACCCTCTGTGTTCGGTTCATGAGAAAATCCATGAAGATGTCAAGCGGGTTTTCCCGAATACCAATGTGCTCCATCTTTCTCACTAGAGTGGGAATACAAACCGTGTCAAAAGCCTTCGCTAGATCTAGGAAAACCCCCAGGCATTTTTGTTTCGTATCAACTTTTACTATAATATATGCCACCAGTGATTAACCGCATCTTCAGTGCTCCTCCGCGACCTTAAGCCAAATTGTACCTTTGAGAGCAGCTCATTACGTTCCAAATATTTTGTGAGTCTATTGTTTATTGGATGGGTGGATGGATGTTTATGGATTACTTCATGGGGCCGCAGCGCGCTTACTATGTGAAACAATTTTATTTAAACAACGGTTCACTTATTACTGTGGGACGCTTATTTCGCGTTGAATACGATTAACACGACTTAAATCAGTGTCCGAGTGGTTCTTTAATTAAGAAATGGGTGAAGAAGTTCGAAGAGATGGGATCTACGCTAAATATGAAGCAAACTGGAGGCCCACGGACTTCTCGGACCAAAGAGAACGTGCAGCAAGTTTTCACTTCTGCTCAACGTAATCCAGATTTATCGACGCTCAAACATTCGGCTGAATTAGGGTATTCCCGTACATTATTACACCGTATTTTGAAATTATATTTGAAAATATATCCATATAAGATCCAGATAGTGGATGGACTAAAACCTAATGATTAAAATTTGCGCAAGTTGCATGCTGAAAAAATGTTAGAACGACTCAGTAATTTTGACAATATCTTATTTTCTGACGAAGTCCGGAATTTTCACCTCAACGTATATGTAAACAAATAGAATTGCAGATATTATAGCATTGGAAATCCCAAAGCTAAACACGAGAGGCCACTTTATTCTCCCAAGGTAATGTATGGGCTGCAATTTCAGCAAAAGGAATCATTGGACCCTACTTTTTTTAAAGATTCTCGCAGCCGTTCAGTTACTGTTAACCCTGCTGAATATGTTTCCGGCAAAGCTGATTTCCAGGTGAGGCGACATTTCATGGCCACCCAGAAGTCCAGGTCTATCCCAAAATACTTGTTTTTATGAGGTTATTTAAAAACTTAGTCTATATTAATAAACCAAACATACTACGTCAACTAAAAAAAATCAGCGAAGTGATTCTCGCGGTCTCTTTGCCGACGAGTATTTGAAAATTTCGATGCTTACTTAGAAGAGTTGAAACGTCGAAACGGTGGTCATTTAGACGATGTAATTTTTAAAAAATCAATTCCATCAAATTAGCTTTCTTGTAAATAAACAATTTTTATAATATATCTAACGATTTTTATACGACTTTTTCAAATGTTAACTAATTCGTGACCCATCCTGTAGTTAATTTACCGTAGTATTAAATTTTACATATAAATGTACACCTACAAACCGTTCAGACATATAAGTTCTGTAAAAAAGAAATCTTTTTAATTCTGCGTCATTTAGGCTATCGTATTTTTTATATACATAATTATCTTAAAATTTTAATATCTATCCATGGCCAAGGATATAGTATAATAAGATTTAGGAATTTTTCATGAAGAAAATTTAATACTTGTTGTTCTTAAGGGTAAAAAAAATTACATCTATCCCCTTTTTTCAAAATCGATGACGATGTACTCCTAGCTGATTTTGTGTCACGGCGGCCAGTCACAATGGAGACCAGCTAACCACACAGGAGATATTGTAGTGCACAAGTTTGTACACAAACACAGATACATTCACTGTTCGCTCTCGCACGATCCGATGGGACACCGACACGAACGGGAACACGTCAGGCGCAGGACCGACACCACGACAGTTTTACACGCTTTTCGAGGCATCCTCAAATCTCAAATTTCGGAGTAAGGTCTTACTAAGCACTTTTGTAATCAGAATATCTCAATCAAACTCTTTTGGCCCGACCTGGGAATCGAACCTGAAACTTCTTAATCAGTGTTCATTAACACTCATTTTCTGCCGGTCCATTTGTACTGAAACATGGTTCTCTTACGTACTTATATAAAATATTGTATTAATTTTATATACATGTATGTTTATGTATTTTATTAGTTCTATATGTCAACTTCTTTATTTTACCTTTGCACCTACCGCATCTTGTTTCTACATCACCTAAAGGTTGACTGGGAGAGAAGGCCCATGGCATTAAACCCACCTTTGTGCATTAGCACATGCTGTACAAATTACTGCTGTTATTTGTTCATTTATACTTAATAGTATAAATGAACAAATAAATAAACCAAGAGGTCAAAACCGCGTCAAAAACTTGAGTGGTATTACATTAATAGGTATATGTTGACCGTTTACGTAAGTATCATTAATTATATTTTTTACAACATATACAGGTGTTAAAAATAATAGTCACGCTTCTTAACAACCATAATAATTAGATTCTAGACAGAAACCTATTAATCTAAAAATATTAAAATGAATAACTAAAGTAAAAAGCAACTGTATTATTCGTTTCTATGTAAATACTCGATATCATTTATATATTGTGAGGCGATATGATTTTTTACCAAGAACTTCGTTCACTTGACACGTTCAGCATAAGTACGGACGTTTAACTTAAGACTGTACGGTTGTAATCAGAGTGCTGATAAATTAAACTTCACGCAATAACACTTAAAATGAAATAATTTATTTATAACATACAAAAACCCTCCTTGCTAAGGAGAGGCTTATGTCCAGCAGTGGACTGTAAAAGGCTGTTGATGTTGATGATACAAAAATCGGTGTAAATATTAGATGAATTTGTAAAATATTATAGATATATATTCTGTATTGTACACCAAAAAAATATTCCACAACTTAAAAATGTGTTAAGTAGCATTATTAATGAAATAAGTTAATAAATACAACGCTATCTAGTTTCAAACTAAGCAGAGCTTGTTCTATGACAGCTAGATTTACTGACATATTATACACTTGGTAGAGTAGAGTCACTTTGATAGGTCCAGAATAAAAAAAAAAACAAACAAATAAAAATACATAGAAAACACTCATACCCCGAAACAAATACTTGCATATCATACAAATATTTGGTCATTTAGTCCTACTTAAGAATCGAACCCGAGACCTCAGGCACAATAATGGCATACACACTACCACTGGCACTAAGGCAACAATATAATGAGACACCTTTTTGCAGTTCACGATGTCTTACAGAAAACCAATATGAATTATTCAGTATTGAGGGACCGTTTCTCTATATTGTCGCCATTCGCAATGAGTAAGGTGACCACCACTCTTGGATTCTATTCATGCTCTGCATCAGGTAGAGTAGTCATTTAAGTAGGCTTCTATAAAAAAAAAGCAATAATATAAGATAATATTTATTGCCATAAAGACCGGTGACGCTACCTACAAAGATCATGTTCATCAGAAAGGAGAAGAAAGAAAAGAGAACAGATATAGTAGGCCGAGACCTCCTTAGAAAGGAAGTTTAAGCCTACTATACCTGTTACTTAAACTTTTCTTTTTGAACTGTTTTTTGAACAATGTGTTTAAAAATAGAACTGAAAAAGATTTCAAATGTGTCAATGTTCAGAATATCTTTAAGTAAAGGTGAATCTACACAAAATTCCGAGTAACGAGTTCTTAAAATGGAACAAATTCAATAGGCTTATCATTATAATACATTACTGTCGTATGAATGACATATGTACAAACATATACAATACTGTTGTAATATTTTAGCACAATAATAAGTTAATAATAACCTTGAATATACTACTTGTGTATTAAAATCGAATCGAGTTGTGACTACACGGATGGCGTAGTGGTTTAAGTAGTCGCCACACCACTCTACCGCACTGAGTGTTGTGGGTTAAACCCCACTTGGAACAACACTTTATGTGATCCACAAATTGTGGTGTCTAAGTCTGGGTGTTCTCTGTGTTCGTTTCTTGTATGTTTGCAAAGTTCCCCGCGACACAGGACATATTCATAACGTGGACGTTGTCTTTTTTTTGAAAAAAAAAGAAATAAATATATTTAAAACGTGGCTATTCAATTTACAACCATAAATTGGTTCATTATGACTTAAAGTTCCAACAAATAGAACAGTTCAACTATTTACAAGTTAAATTTTCATGTTAAATGTTCTTGAAACAGAACAACATACAGTAGACTTTTTATTTATTCATCTAATTTCTTATATTAAGAAGTTTTAACATATATCGATATCAGTCCATTGAGATTTTAAATAACTATAATAATTTTAGTTCATTTTTATTTATAGATTTTCATCATGTGTTACCTGTTTCTAAGCTCTAAAGAATTGCAAATAAAACAAAACACATAGTTGTATGAGATTTTTTGAATTTATACATCTTTTGACGCGTTTGGGTAAAATTATGAGAGTTTACGATGTGCGTGTGCACGGTCACGGAAAACCGACACCATAAAATTATCTAGTCAGCAGTTAAATTTTGTAGGTATACTTCTTATGGTGTGAAATTTATTTAACTAGATAATGCGATATAATAAAACTTTTTTTCCATGTTTTAAATATCTTTTTTTCTATTGTTATCGTCGTTTTCTCTGCAATCATATCCTATGTTAATGTTAACACGAAGGATAAAATGTTTAGAATTTTTTTTATCTTGTTACGCCAAAGAACTTAACTTCTTAAACTTAACTTTGATGCATTAACTAACATCGTACCTAAGACATTCTGTACCTGTCCACTTTTGTGTGATACAGAAGAAAGAAGAATTAGGTGCTTTTTGGTTGAAGTTATTTCTATAATATACTATATAAACATTCATAAACTTCTTTTGTTTCTCTGTCTTACACTAAAAACGATAGACATTTTATATAAGTACACATATATATCTTAATGTAAACAAATTTATACACACATACGCAGATTAATACTATGAATAATATTAGATGACAATCATGGGTCAGGTCATGTAATAAATATCAAAATATAAAGCCAGAAATTATTCTACAAATTACAAGGTGCGAGAACAAAGAGTAACTTCCGTTTAAAGTTCTTTTGAACAGAAGAAACATGGCTTGAAAAGGAGTGACGCATTGACCAGAATCACGTACCGAGTGCTCGAACCCCGCTCATTATCCGATATAATTAATTGGACTTCTGTAGAAAAGTTTCTGTTAGGTTTGGGGAAATTTGGTGGTAAGGGATGTTGAGAACATAGATAGGCTATTGTATTTTTATACGCAACGCACTAAACCTTGCAACGTTTTGATATAGCACGTTGTGATTGGATTGATAACAAGTGGCAAACAAAAATAAAGCGAAAAATAATGAAAATCAGTCTTTGAAGCGGATTAAATAGCGTGTTAAAATTCAAATTTCGACACGAAATACAAACTACTTCAAAATTCAATGAGCGAAGAACTTTTTGGTTTTTCAAGTATACATACGTTTAAATCACCAAAGTAGAAAATAATGTTTTGACCTAACTAGCTATTAACCTCCTTTCGTTATCCAATCCACTTGAACTTAGCAACTTTAAAAATGTTTACTTTACTCAATTCATTTTCGTTTGTATGTTGTATCTTAATTTTTATTATTCAGTTTGCAGTTTATTTGTGTCTTCACTTCACTTGACTTTTTTGTTAGTTAATTTTTATTCTATTGATTGTACCGACCTTCACTGCTTCACATAATATCACTTATTACAAAAAAGTACATATTTAAAACTACCATCACATCTAGTATCGTAGCATCAATGTTATATTAGACTGTGACTGGAATCGATAAGGAAACTCCGAAGCGAAGTTTTTGTTCAATTCGAGAAGGTTAAATGATAAAATACTTCTCGTGTAAGAAATTTCAATGTAATTAATGTTTGGCGTCTATTACAGGGAGGTAGATAAAACGCGCTGTCATTTTCAAAAGACCGGAGAAGTATGGGAGCGGTGTGTAGTTCGCTCGTAAAGTTTATGTTGTTATAATACAGTTGTTATCTGTGCGTTACTTCTGTATCAGATATTACGCTTAAAGACAATTTCTAATAAAATAAAACATATTTCTTCTTTTAAATTGATAATGCCGGCATTGGGAATATATCCTGTGTTACGGGGGACACAAAGAACAGTCAGACTCAGAACAAAAAATTATAGATCACACAAAGTGTAGTCTCGTGTGAGGTGAACAACACTCGGTGTAATAAAGAGCGGAGTGGCGACCGTTTAAACCACTATGCTAGCCGTTTAGTGAATTGTAATTAAAAAATAATTTAATATAGAAATACAAAAGCTATTATATAACGCGTGCATTTCTTTATATTCGATATAGTGTAGTGCTCGATATTATTTGCTGTCATTCAATTCTGTAACAAAATAATTTCCATCGAGCGTCTCGCATTGCATCGAATCGTAACGTATTTTAAAATCTCTTAAAGATATTTAAGAAAAGTAAAACTTGAAAGAAATTCTTTACTAACCCATCTGGCCAATTTGGTATAGTGGGCCAAAACCTCCTTTGTACCACCAATAGCAATAGCTTTTAATAATAGCTGTTGATGACAATATTTTTGTTCATAAAAAAACATATATTTCGGAATTTATTTCATATCCAAACAGCAGAGTCAGCTGGGATGTAATAGTCGAAGTGATTACACAAAAGACAAAGATATTTTTTTAAAACAATAAAAAGATCGTCATTATCTTCGTCAACAGCCTTTAACAGTCCACTGCTGGACATAGGTCTCTCCTCAGCAAAAAGGTTTTGGCCTACTATATCACGCTGGTCATACGGGTTGGTATCGGGTTCGTTTCAAGCTTTTCTTCCTTTTGCAGTGACATTGTCTTGCATATTTTGTTCTCTTAGTCGCCTGTTACAACACCCATGGGAAAAAATAGGTGTGGTAACACTCTATATTCTTAATCCGGGGAAATTAGATAAATTGGTGTTGTATAAGGTCGTTTGTCAAAAGATCCAGTAGTGTCGTATTTGCTTTCTATTACTTTACTAGATCAGATGTTTTGATATTTCTATGTTACGTAAACTCGGTGTGGATATACGTCGACCCAAATCCGTACTCCTACGCAAATCATACAAGGCAATGTTTGCGATAGACATCTTAGTATGGCTATGACTGTTTATTATTCAAAGGTCAATATTATCTTGAATCGTTGTGGTATGTGATACTTGTTTGTGAACTAAATTGATAAATATTAAAATACAGGATGAAATAAGTATAATTTAGTACTGTAGTACAATAGATAAGTTAGAGAAAATACGAAAAACTTTGACAAAATTTCGGCTTTAATATTAAAAAACAGACATGAAAGTAAATACGCAATCGTCACTTTAATCATTATCTTACAAAGTTCACTTTTTGTATAATTTATAAAATACGAAAAAACACGTAATAGAATAGCAAGCATTTAACAATTAATTTGAAAAACTTCTAGGTTAGTAAATCATGTGTACATTGAGAGAGTAATATTATTTTAAAAGAAAATTCTAATGTACTCTGACATCGCAAGAAGCATTATTTGGACTATATTTGAACAGAAAACTCAAAGTCCAAAAGTTTATGTCGATACTCCATAAATAAATACAAAATCTTATCTTCTTCTTATTTTTACTACTCATCTAGTCCACAGTAATCCAATGTAAACTTTTACAAACGACATTGCCGACGGCGCGAGGCGCCACATTCGTCGGCGCTTGCGCAACGTTCGCTCAGTTACCAAATTTGAAATATTTAATGCGATTATAAACGCTATAAACCTTAATAAGGCAAAAGACATACTATTGTTTTGAATTAGATTAAGCGAATATAAAAAATATTCGTAGTATTTTAAATTGTGTAGTCGAGACTTATATGAAAGTGATTTATTTAATTTTTTCGTACTGGTTTCTACCTAAAATATTATATTAATAAGACAGCTCTACTACTTTATGATGATTATTTTTGTCTATGAATAATAAGGTGGTATAAATCAAATCCTGTTGTTATAAATCGTTTTTAGGGTTTTTACTAAGTGGTGTATCAAAAAACTCGTAGGATGTCATGAAGAGTGCTAGCCAAGTTTAATATACACAGTACGCGTTCGGTGATGATGACGCGAGTAGCATGATTTTCGTTCATCCAAAAAGTACTCAACGCGCTCAAAGAAGTTTGCACTTCGAAAACAGGCATTATTATCGCTGTCCACTGCTAAACGAGGGCTTCTCACAAAGAGTACCAACTATAGAAGACGTTTCATTTTTTAATGATATTAAATTTACGGATAAAATGAAATCACATTTCTTATTACTTTCTTTAAAAATTAAATCTAATTATCACATTTTATTCTTCAACTTTGCGGACCTGATAGTCCTGAACAAATAATCTACTTCTAAAGTTTTCAGGAAAGTAAGTGTTGAACCGCGGCTATGAGACTCAACCACTATGCCACAACTGGGCAAAATTTTAATTTTCTGTTAAAAATGTTGGTGGCCAAGTTTGTCTTGCATCTTTCTTTATATTCTTTCACCTTAAAACTAATATCATGAGATTCTTAAAATTAAAAATTTGTCTAAAATCCTAATCAAATCTTGATCATAAATATTGTAATTATAATTTATATAAAAATTGTTATAATAATTAAGTATAAACCGTTTCAGATATGATTTTGAGATACGGTAATACCGTTAACTAATATCCGAAACCACATTAAAAAGTTTTGTAATTTTATTTATATATCTGTGTCTATATAAATACGTTAATGTATAGATCCTAAGTTACATGTGATTAAAATTCGTGAATAAAATCAAATCACCACTCAAAACTTATAAGATTATTGTATTTGATATGGAAGGGCAAACGAGTAGATAGATTAGCTGAAGGTAAGTGATTTCCACCGCCCATACACACCTACAACTCAATATTCAGAATTATGCTGCTTGGTTTTTAGCGGGTAAAGTCCCAGAATCAAGAGGAAGGTTAGATGGACTTCAACAACCCCACTGACATGGTGAAAAGCACCGAAATAATTGCTTAACATCAGTTTTCTGCGAGGCCGTGATATCATTCCAGTTAAGCTTGATCTATTTATATCGAAGCATGACTCACTCATGATTAACTTTTATTTTAAAAGCCTTACAAATTGATTCTACTCTTCCTATATTCATTGTAAATGCAGATGACGTAGTGTGGTGGCCCACACTATGGCGGCTTAGTGAGATGCTTTTTACGCCCCGATGGGGGACGTTAAAGCATGACAGTCATTGTGGCAGTGTAAAGCTTATGAACCTTACACTATCTGTAAGAGTGTATACCTACCACGATAATTGTCATTCCTGCATCAATTGACCTTCGGTCTCGCAATTGCAAACGAAAGACGACAGTATAGATGCTGTCGAGCTGGCACGTTTGTACGGAAATCAGCGTGACTATACTATCTACAAACTTTTTTATTTCTTGTGTACACAATATTAGAACTATAATTTCATAAGTACAAGAAACCCGACTATCTTCTCATTAATATATTTAGGACAACCTTTAAACAAATTCTATTGTTACGTATATTAAATTGGAAAGTGTGACTCAGATTAATGTTATTCGTATGTTACTAACTAATAGAGACCACCCACTCACACCCTGTTTGGTGGGGACGTAATGCCATTAGCCAAGACCTTTATTGTGATACAAAACTTATTTGGTAAAACTAAAGCATCTGTCATCATCAATTTTATGCCTCACCAATAAATATTATTGTCTCTTGCTTTTAACAGTTTGGGTCACCGTAAAATAGTCTTTGTTTGTTTAAATAGATAGATATATGTATAACATAGAAAAGCAACTTTGTAAACGCCTAAATATGGACACACATTTTATGAATAATTTTTCTCGAAATATACATACGCGAAAAACAAATCTAAGTTTTTTATAGTAAAGGGAGTATTACTTTTCTAGGATAGTAGATCTATTATAACTTCTCTTTACCAAAATGTGTCTATCATAATCTAGTAATAAATCAAGCAGAATACTAACAATAAAAAGTAAACTAGATAATAGACGAAAAAAAAATCGACTTCAATGCAAATTTTACCGACAGTGACTTAGTTTTTTTCTTCAATTTTAAAAGAGATTAACAAAAGAATTTTCTAATTGCAGAACTTTGAGATTACAAACAAAAAGGAAATAAAATCAATTATTCTTGAAGTTGGATAGAAAGTGGTGTAATATTAAAAGACATCCTTTAATTGTTAATAAACCCCTTAATATGTTAAACCTATTATGCTACCAATAAATGTTGCCATCCATAGTCTAACCATGTTAGGTTAGCTGGAATCCATGGTATCTTTTAATGGTTTTGCCAATAAACACGGGCCGTTCAGTCTGCAATATCCACAGTAATGGCACTTTTAGAAGTATGTAATCGCATGTGATGAAAAATAATTGCCACTGAAGGGTCTGATTTTCCTGTTTCTTGTTTCTTTTTCGAATTTAATTCAATTTTTTAAGAAAATCTTTTTAAAAAAATGATATTTCATATGGATAAAGATTAACACATAAGTGTTACCGACACCTTACAAGAAATAAAAAATATATTAGCCTAGCAAATATTTTTTTTTTAGATCTTTATAACTTTATATTTTAATAATTAATTTAGGTGTAGCATGTTGAACTTTGAATAAATACAATTCAAAGTATAACGCAAGTTAAATCTTTATTTGGGTACCAGAGTTCATCTTTTTGTTATTATATATTAGTATAGCATGTATTACCTTATGTTGGTAACCTCAATTTATATATAATATAAATAATATTAATATATTAATATTTATATATTTATTTATAATTATGTTGTAGTAGTAAACAAAGTATTATTATTTAAATCCGTATGTTAAATTCTATTTAAAGATGTTTAATGTTTTTTCATGAATTTTAAAAAAAGGAAGCGGTTTCCAGTGCAGTTGTTTTTTTTATTTGTTAATGTTTTGGCTTTCTTA
The DNA here is from genome assembly GCA_949316085.1 of Hypercompe scribonia. Classification (NCBI taxonomy): domain Eukaryota; kingdom Metazoa; phylum Arthropoda; class Insecta; order Lepidoptera; family Erebidae; genus Hypercompe; species Hypercompe scribonia. The sequence continues at coordinate 6,266,908 of OX438992.1, read as the reverse complement.
ATTATTTATGAACCAATTGTAAAATTCGTTTTTTTTTATTTGGAAAAGTATATTGCCCGGTTATTTTACTTTTGATTTCAATAAATTCTACTCCTAAGAGTGGAAAATCAAAAAATCAAGAATATAGTTTATAACAATTCATCAAATATTTTGACTTCATTTGAAACATTACAAAATAATTTTTTTATTACTCAAGAAAATCTTTCAAATATAGGTAATTTAGAGTTATTACTTTTTTTATGAGCCTGACAAAATGACTCTACTCTACTCTGTGGATAGGATAAATAGAATCCAAAAGTCATGGTCACCATACTCATTGCAAATGTAGGCAATGCAGTATGGTGACCCATACTATGACAGCTTAGTGAGATGCTTATTCACACCCCGCTTGAGATTGTAAAAGGTATGACAGTCATCGTGACAGTATAAGGCTCACATACTCACCACAATAACGATCACCCCTGCTTAAATGGTCTTTGATCTCGCATTCACCAACGAAAGACCTCTGCACAGATGCTGTCGCTTTAGGCTGATTTTCTGTGAGAAAGTAGTACCGTCCCGATCGAGTCGACCCGTTCGTACTGTAATTAGCGTGGTCTTCTACTACCGACTGGCATTGGAATATAATCTCGACATGGTACACTGTAAAAGAAAAGTTGTCTCACTTAAAAACAAAAACAATAATTTTGTTATAACATCAAAATCAGAAAAGTAGATTCATTGTTTTATAAAATAATACAATATTGTAAACAATTGTACAATACAATACATTTACTTTCTAAAACTTTTCTGACAATACAATTATGAAGCTTTTCTTTCGGTTAGATCACAAGAAGTGATTACAAAAGTTAGATATCCCTCTACTCAACTCACTTCCCACCTTTCCCAAAATGATAAACACAAAGTATTCAAGTAATTTGTTTGTTTAACTTCTAAACATTTTGATGTTTACCTTTGTTCAAAAGTTTTCTAATTTATTCTTGAAAATCAAGTGTTCGAGATGTTTTGTTTATCTAATTGGCTATTTGAAATTATTACTTATCAACGCTATTTACATTTGGATGAAACGTGCGTTTGTGTATAGAAATGTTAAAGAAATATAACTTTATTTATTTTATTATATTATTCTAAAATATGTAGTTAAGCTGTCGATAAATTAAATTATTATTTTATGTATTGTAAAGTAGAAGTGACAGTACCTAATTTGAAAAATGAATATGTTTGAATATGTGAATAAATAACTTCATGTAAATACAAAAATAATTGAATTTTAAGAAATTATTTATTTGTCGAAGGTTGTAAATTAGAGCGAACAAAACATGCATGATATTTACTATTACTTTTGTATTAATAAAATGATGCATACCTAAATAGCTTCTTATTTTATTTTAAACAGTGATAACATTTATTTTAGATTAAAAACTCAACACGCGAGCGAATTTGTTTTATTACTCAAAGTACAAGTTCTAAATAACCCCTTTACTTATGAAAACGTTTATCAAACTATATTCACTTCTTTACATCTCTAACAATTATAAAGTAAGAGCAATTGTTAGTTTTAACTCAAAGTACTTCGTCCTATCAACATTGTAATTCAAACTTTAACACAACAGAGTCGCGCAAACAAACTGAATAGAATAATAGTAATCTTTAAGAAAAGCTAATTAATTTAATGACTGGCAATTTTGACAAGTTTCCTGTTCCGTCAACTAAAAGAAAGCAAGAATTTCTTCATTTTTTTAAAACAACAACAATCGAGTCGAACAATCGACTGGTGGCTATTAGGATATTGCACTGGTGGTTACGGAGGCACTTCAGAGATAACAGAGATACCGTTCATGTCTTAATATACCGCTTAGTTATTGCTTGGAATATAAAAAGTATTACCTGTCAAAATTGAAACGTCCGTCGCACGTCGTATAGTTATTTTATTATGATGGCAAGTTTCTGGGAAGACGTCATTTCGTAGAAGGAGGCGGTGGAAATGGCCTAGGACGATGACTTCTACTCGGACTTAATTCACCGTCGGCGAACCAGGCCAAGGTGCGCATAACAGATCCAGTACTGGACGGATTTTCTCTTCACACACTACAGTTGCCAGTCGCGAGGAGGGTACGCCACGTCGTGTGTCGTACATCGCCTAAATAGAGAGTCCACGTAAAACTAGTGCCCATACTAACTGACGTTAGAAGGGGTCTGGATGTCGTAATAACAGCTGGTGTCGGATCTCTCCCATCTCTAGCGTAAAGTAGCACGCCGTGTTGGTTACGATTTCCACACACTACCCCGCCGCAAACCCCGGTGGGGTGACGGTCCGAGGGCCTTGCCACATGTTAAAAAAAAGAATTTATTTCAAGTTCTTCCGCCCTTCGCAGTGGTGTTGTCTTGTGTAATTTGCTGCCCTAATCGTCTCTAATGATACTCATAAGATGAATAGTAGTGGTGAAATTCTTGATTTTATAATCTGTCATCACACGGAAAACTGAAGTAAACGAATTTCCAATGAAAATATATTAGACAGTTCCTGTTACGAATAAATTTGGTACGTATTCACAGTCTTAGCTCAATATTTATTTTAGCACAGCCGTGTGGAATCCATCTGCAAAGGAAACGATGTCTCCGTGCAGTTTTTACCACCGTTGAACTCGTTTGTGATAGTTGTATCAAACGAAATTTTACGGCAGAAATTACATTATTTAGTAGAAAAAATTTGGAAATGTTTGTAATTTTGTGTAAATAGAATTATTTTAATATACATATTTCATGGAAATCTATGGATCGTTATGAATGTTCATCTAAAAAAGATTTTCTTAGTAAATTTAATTTACAGTGAACATATAGTTTACCGATTAAAACTACACAAATAACTACATAAGCGAAAACTACTGTTAACAGTTAAAAAATTATGCAAACTCACAAACTCATTTTTTTTATATATTTCTAAATAATATAAAAAATGAGTTTGTGAGTTTGTTTTATCATGCGAGTTTTATTTTAATTATTTTTGTTTATTGTACTTCATGCTTTAACTGCTGAGCTTAATAATCTTAAAATTTTATGTCTTTAGAAATTCACAAGAGTATTAAGAAAAGATCAAAGACATAAAGAGTTAATTCCAAGTTTATCTTGGAATTCAAACCCAATATAGTAACAACTGAACACCACATTCATTATCGTTATTCAATTTAGATTATTCTTTCTATGACGTCTTACTACGATTACTGTCATGTTTTTGATAACATTCTGAGCAAGTATGTGGCAATTGAAAATCATGTTTTGTCTTTAGAACACTACAAAGGTACATTATCGTTTTCAGAAACCTTTAATAATCCGCTGCTGGATATACATCTCTCCTAAGAAAGGAGGTTTGGTCCTACTACACCACACTGGCCAGACGGGTAACAAAGGAAAAAACATACATAATATATTATTACGGCCTGATATACAGATTATCCTTATGTGAGTCTTGCAACCAATCTTAGATTGAGATCAAATCTCAAAATCCACATAATACTAGGTATCTACTTTTTTTACCTTAGTGTCCACGTTAATTTTTGTACATAACACTACCATCGTCGGAGTTTTCTTCTACGCTAAGTATTGTGGGCTGAAACCTCACTTGGGACAACACTGTGTGATCTACAAATTACTGTTCTGCATCTGGCTGTTCTTTGTGTCCGTTATGTGTACGGTTGAAAAGTTCGCTGCGAAACAGAATTTATTTTCAATTTGAGAATTGTCTCTAAAAAAAACAAAAACAAAACTCAAGTTGTTAATCGAAAAAAAGAGCTCATAGCTACATTGTCAGTAGTAATTAGTTTTGATCTTATAACTTTACATCTGGCATTTTAACAAAGTACTAAATTTAATTAAAATACTTCATTGGCTTACTACTTTGTAGTATTCCCACATAGGCGGATTAAAGTTAAGTTTATTATTGCGTATATTAATTTATCAAGTGAGCATGTATGTATGTATATACCATCACCCGTGGATGTGCATTGTGAAATGTTCGTCTTTCCCGCACGAAGAGAAGGATTGTGCAGCCATTATCACTTTTTAGACACTCTGTTTATAGTGTATTTCATAGTGTATAGTGTTTTATGAAAGGATTGGACGTGACTGTTGGTCTAGTGGTTAGTGATCCTTACTGCTAAGTCAAGGGTCGTGGATTCGATTTACACCCAAGACAAATCTTTGTGTGATGAACATGATCATGTGTTCATCTGGGTGTAACTAATGTATAATATTTATGTATTCAGAAATATAAAAGTATGTTTCTCAGCAGTCTGATTACGCCGTGTGTGAGATATGGATATTCTTATAATTATTATGTTTAAATTAGTTTTCATTGAGGCTGTGGTGTCATTCGAAATGAGCTATCCTATTAATGTCAAGGCATACCTTTCTCGCAGCACTGTCTTTCTCACTTGTTAATTACAAGTATATTGCTAAATTAGTATTAAAATTGTCATTAAAGAAATCATTTTCTCTTATATGTATCCACACTCGAAGTCGATATCGGCTGGTTACATATAGTCCGATAACCGCTGGAGTAAACGTGCTTTAGGGTAAAGACCGCATCTTGGGAGTGTTCTGGTGAAAACCGCTACTCGCTAAACGTAGTGTAGGATGCCCTCTGGTCAGATGTTGGGACGACTTGCGTAAGAGGGCTGGTGGCGGCTGGATGACAAAAATAGCAGACCAGGCTCTGTGGTGTGCATTAAGAGAGGTCTATTCCCAGTAGTGGACTTCAATGGGCTGATAACGATTTAACTACGGTTGACAAAATACTACTGTGTAACAATTTATTAGAAGACCATTTATTGACATTTTGTTCTGTAAGTAACAGGAGACTTTGTGAGCAATGTAGTTTAATACAATGTATCACTAGTATATATGGATCTCGTATGTGCCATGTGGGAATGAAACCGACTCCACTCGATGTGCTAATTGGCGAGACCATCATTTATTCAACAGTACTGTCCACGCTGTCTCACAGGACAATTGATTATTATGTTCGTGGGTTTATTTCTACAATTTCTTTTTATTTCTTGCTGTAATTGTACATTATAAATGAACTGCTTCGGTAGAGTCTCGGATTTAATTCTGAATTAGATCAAAAGTTTGTATGATCTGCAAACATTTGTTTCGGAATTTGTGTGTCTTCTATGTATAATATGTACGAGAAAAATGTAGTTAAGTATTCTATCAGACATAGCTTTCTTAGTATCATCTCTATTTAGTTTAAAAATAAATAGCGTTGTGTGTTAGATGTCGAAAGAGTTTTTTAAAGCATTTTGAACGAATGGCAATGATATTGAAACACCCACAGAGATTTCTTTTACTGTTGATCTTAATATTATAATAATGACAAGGATTTTCAATGCTTTTTCTTTATAGCTAATGAAATCTAATTGTCCTATCCAAAAAGAAAATGAGTTCGATGTTATCGGAATTGAACACCGATCCATTTTTATTTTGACAATGCTTTAGTTCGAAATATCCTAAGCCAGACAGTTATGTACAGCGAGAAAACGTTTCTTCGACAAGACTGCACTAAGAAATAATTTCGTGTCTGTTGACATATTTTAAGACACCAATTCTAGTCCGAATTAGATCAAAATCACTAATTGACTTAGACTTGGACATAGACTTCTCCTCAAAAAGAAACCAGACTGGATTTTCTTTGTGCTGTTGTCCTGCGTAAATTGGTATTTTGTCGATTCTTAAGACGGACTGAATGGGAGTGGAGACATTCCGTATTCTAAATCTGTGACTACACAAATACGTTATTAAATAAGGTTAAAAAAAATGTCTCTCCTAGTTGATATTTAATATGAATTAGATTTTTTAAATCATGTGTATTTCAGCCAAAAATTTTAGGAATTCCAGTTCCCCAAAATCAAGATTCCAAGGGAAAACCACATAATAGATTACGTACTTCCTAACTAAAAGCTAAAAACTTAGCTCTTTGAAAGCACCTTACTAACTCCTGGAATGAACCGTGCGAGTGCAGAGAGATCGCGTTGTCACTTCAAAGAACACATTAGCATATTAAAATGGTAAGACACCTAACGTGGACGAGTTTTTACTCGACATGGATAGGTTTAAATACGAATACGTAAGTAAGCTTGTTCCACAGCAGTTGGGAAAAAAGCTAACCTAATTGGCAGGATGTACGTGTGTGAATACTTTTGATTTTTCTGAACTGAAGCAATTTGTTACTTCGTTAGGTAATTATATATGGCTTGCGTTTATACCATATGAGTATTATTAATAAAAACATTTTGTTTTACTGTCAAGAGCCTAAACTTGCACGATTTTTTATATTAAACAGAGAAGTTTGTAGGGAAAATTACAGGATATTTAACATGACGCTTCGTTTCTCAGTAACGAAGTAATTAAGTTAATCGCAATGTGTATATGTAAATTGATGTATTAAACATTCAAATTAAACTATCACCGGCCACTGCTAAATGTAACTGCTGAATCAACCCAACGAGCGCCAACCATCCCAGTCTTAGGCAATCTGCATCCGTCCGCTGCTAGTCACTATCTTCAAATCGTCGGTCCATCGTGCGGTAGTTCGCCCTATACAACATTTACCCAATCGTGGTCTCCACTCTAATACATTTTGGCTCCAGCGACTATTGGTTCATTAGGATACATGACCGGCCTACTTCCACTTCAGTGTATTGATTCTCCGTGCGATGTCAGTTATTCCAGTTCTCTTTCGAATAACCTCGATACGAATTTTATACGACAGAAAAACATTCAGCATATCACGCTCCATCGAACACTGAGTTACTTTAAACTTGTGGACCAGTCCAATGGTGAGTGTCCACGTCTCGACTACGTATACCATTTCAGGTAGGGTGCACTGGTCAAATATTTTGGTCTTTAATGATTGTGGAATCGGCGACTCTAAGATCTCATGCAGTTTCCCAGCACCGACGAATCCTTTTATCGGCCTCTCGATCGAAATTGCGCCGGCCAAGTTTAATAGTTTGCCATAGGTAGATGTATTCTTGCAAAACCCCGAGAGCAGCGTCATTTACGGACGACCGGGACATTTCCCACGACTCGGGGATACATGTTTATTATACATAATTTTCATTTTTTCGATGGCTCACTCGTTAAATATATTCGTATTAAATATTACTCTTGGTATTAAATATTAATGGAACGTTTTTTCTTTGACATACAAAGTTTCTCTTTACAATTTAACATACATATAATTTCTGGTACACGTTTTTAAAAGTTGATTAAGACTAAATTTGGAATTTTGTTAATATTAAAAAAAATATATCGAAGGATCTACTTGTTTTTGAGAAACTATATTGCAAATGATATGAAAGAGAACACTTCAAATGACGTAATTTTAAGGATACCTTTATATTGACCTGATATGGTACATGAGTTTTAACTAGGACAGTTCAAGTTACACAGGAAATTGAAGTATGAAATCTGAAAATGAATTTTATTTGAAAATTGTGAGCTATGGTTATGATTGGGAACCATTGAGATGGCTAGCAACAGCTGGATGCCATAAGCTGAGCATCAAACTAAGTGGTGTGTAGTTGGAGAGGCCTATGTCTAGGAGTGGACTGTAATAGGCTGACAATGATGATGATGACATGACACTGATGAAAGTTAGTGTTATCAACAAAAGAAAACAACTTTCCTTTCTCTCCATAAGCTTATTGTCTTCATACAGTATTAAATAATACCCACAATTTAATAAGTTATTTCTTGCAACGAATACTGTTTTAATCAATATCTTGTACTGAAGTTCAAAAAATCTTTATATTTCAATCGGTACTTTAATATAGAGACGACCGAACCACTACGAAAACTTGAGAAAATACTAAAATGTGTGCACAGCAGTAGCGTATTCGACTAGGGCATCGGGAATCATGAGTTGAAACCAAATACTTGTATACATCCATGAACATGTTTCTATTAATAATAAATCTTGAATCATAAACATTTAAATTCCCGACTAAAAAGTACGTTGTCAACCTTTAAAGTAAAAATATGCTGTTTTTTGAGGTTTTTAAGTTAGTGTCGATCTAAGAGTTATTTTCTTCTTTCACATAATGCTGCTGATCTGAAATCACTTAATAACGTTTTTCTAAATGTTTCACATGTTTTAAATAAAACTAGCTAACCCACGTAACTTATAAAATAATTCATTCAAACAAAAGAATACACCCAATACTGTGTGCAGTTTGCTAAACCAGTTTATAATTCCATATCCACACATTGGAGTTTCTTGTTAACTCGACAGTCTTGTTTCAGACTGCCTGCGATGCCAATTTTCTTCTCCTTCAAAATTGTGTGGTCTTGTTCAATTGTTTTGAAAGGTTTTTTTAACTTTGTACTGCAGAATGTTTTTGTGGTTATTCATAGTTATAAAATTATTTTTATTAACAGCTTTTCACCAGTTTTAATATAGTTTAGCTTGATTGGGTATTGAAGTTTAGTAATGTTCAGTTTATTGGTACTGTAGTATAATAGAACACTTCGCTACCAGCAATTTGGTAAGTAAAAATGATGTACCAGATGTTGTGATTCATCTCCATGGGGTACGTGTACCAGTTGATATGCACACCTGATCTTCTTTGTCGTAGACCGATGGTTTTTAAGTGTTGTACACACATGTATAGAGCACAAACACCTAACAACCATCGGTCTACTATATGACGATTGAGCCGTAACACGACCTCGATCAAGCAGGCCAAACTTCTGATAATCCCTTCACTCACAATCACTAATTACAATGTAGTGGCTTTATTACTCAGACGTTGGACACCGAAACGTAAGAAGAGATAAACAAGGTTTCGCTTGCTAGCGGTGAAAAAAAAGCAATCTACTAACCAACTATATTTATTATACTGCACAACACCCCGCCGTAATGTCAATGTCAAAGGCGACGAGTCAATTGTCCCACTACACGAAACACCTTACCGAAAAGATACAGATTTATTTTTTTAATGTCAAAATGTTAAATAAACGTTTTTTTTATTGGACGTTTCAAAGATATGTGCCATCTAATAAACATACATGATTTTTTTTTAAACATAAATTAATAAATTCATACATTATAGTGTGGATATTATCATTATAGACACGATTCAATAGCTTTGGTTAACAACTAGTTAAAATTAGTTATTAAGGTTATTTAATAGCTATACTTTACTTTTATTTTCATTTTACGCAAACAAGAATAACAAAATTGTATCACACAAGTCCAAAATATACAACAGATATTTTTTCTTCTTCTATTAGAGATCAACAAGGTCCATTTTACAGGACAAATATAGTTTCACTTACTAAATGTTGAAGTCTAATGCTCAGGGTTTTAAAAATACTCGCATGATGAGACTCAAGAATAGTGCTCCACTCCATAACTCTCTTTTACATATTTTGAAATAGCACAGTCCAACTATATCAACACTGGAATGGATGAAGAACAAATGAGCAACACTTATTACCACAGAGGCATTATCGTACTCAAAATTTAAAACTTATATCGTCGATTTTCAACAATCAAACGAGAGCGACAGTTCATTCACTGTGTGAGGTCCTAACAGATCCCCTTACCCATGTTAACATTGCGAGAAACACACACACATAAAACACTTAAACACAAGAAAGGTACTTAAATACCTTTTACACACATATAGGTATATGTAATAAAAACAGGTATGAATAACTTAATTTACATATTTTCTCGTGCGAAATGCATTTATTTTACTGCTATTTGTCATTTTGGCTCTTAAACGTACTTTTAAGTTTATTAACACTTTTAAAAAAAAATATCAAAGTTTTTATAAGAAAGTGAGTTTTATAATTTAAACATTAAGCTTAATTTCCTTTAACGTGTCATTTAAAAATAAGATCGCGTGACTATATCGCGTTTTCACTACCTATCGTGTTGACATTCTTTTTGAAATATCTTAGTGCCTTTTACTACTGTCTTGTACATTGCGGTGTCTTTTGCTATAACGTTTCAATAAGGCGCTTTAACTTCTCAATGGAATTACAAGGGGTTGTTTTGTTGGAAATTGCGACAAAATTGTTCGTTGACACTGTCATGGCATGATTTTTATGGGTGGGCTAACACTGTTATCTGTCTAACTAATTGATATTGAATAGCGTGATATTTTTTTTAAGGTAAGACGGATTATAAGCGCCTTGGTTTCAGTAGCCTCATTTATTTTGACGGGGCCTTAGATAATGTTTTAATGGATTCTTAAGTAGGTACAATTTAAGACTTCTTCGAATATCTCTGACAGCTTTCATTAATTTGCTGAATTAGGTAACTTGAGGCCTTGGGCAAATAAAAATAAGTATTTCTTATTGGTATAAGTATGTTTTTGTTTAAGAAAATTTCGTTTAAACATGAAGTAATTAGAATATCTTCAAGAAATAATAGTCTTCTTAAAATTTATATAAACTAATTTGACTAAGGTGTCATCTAGCCTATTGTTATTCTGTGTCTGGGTGTTTTTATCGGTTCTTTTGCATGTTTGCAAAGTCCTCCGTGACATAGGTTTTATTTACAGTACGGCCGTTCTCTTTTTAAATAAATTGTATATATAAATTGGCAGTCCATGTATGTATGTCACACTGTAACACCTAAACTACTAAATCGATTTTAATAAACGAGGTACCAGTAGGTTCGTAATAATAGCACGGGCGACATAGGTGTCAAAGTTTTATATGAAGAAATTTAAACATCAGATACTAACCTGAAAACATATTGAGCTGAGATAATCATGAATCGTGTTTGGTATTAAAAGAAAGGTTTTGGGAAGCACATTACAAGTATTTAAATATACTATATTGTAAAATAAATAGAAAACTGAAATTAGATATTGCGTTATCAAGAATTAAAGATGGTGTCGCGAGTGTGTATGTCCGATCAGGAAACGAGAAAATATTAAAAAAAAAATAAAGAGTAAAAATTATAACCCCACTACGAAGAAAATGGGTCTAAAAGAAGAAACAAGAAAACAATTCAGATACAAATCCAATAATGCATATTTGTAAAAATTGACAAGATCGAACTATAGTATTATAAATTTTATTTTTCAAAATATAATATTGCCTAAAGTTTAGGTATTCCATAAACAAATAAAACAGAAGCTAATTACATATTTTGTTATTTATGATTAAATATACGTTCCTAATTCTACTGATGACAGTAATTATTACATATTGTGCATTTACGTAACTAGCTTGTACTCATAGTTTCGTTCGTGGGGCCTGTATTTTCGCACCCTTTTGAAAACCATTTCAGTTTCGAAGAATGATATTGAAAATGTGAATATTTTGCTAGAATCAATAAACGAGTGTTGAGTCGACCTATATGTTGAAGGATAGTTCATGCATACTTCGACACCTGGACTAACTCAACCGAAATAATTAATTCATTGCTTTTCACCGAGTGACTGAGGCTGAACTAGGAACAATGTCCATCCTCAATCTCATACATATTCTCTAATGAGGATTTTTGTTTTTTGTTTTTTTTTTTTTTTTTTAAAGACATCGCCCGCACTAGGATTAAATCCTGTGTCGCGGGGGACTTTACAAACATACAAGAAACGAACACAAAGAACACCCAGACTCAGAACAACAATTTGTGGATCATACAAAGTGATATGCCATGTAGGATATGAACCCACAACACTCAGTGAATTGGAGTGCAGCGTGGCGACCGCTTACACCAATAGGCCAATCGTGCAGTCGTGCAGGCCAATTCACAATACAAAAAGTTTAAGAGCACGGTTAGCACATCTCATAAAGAAATTGCATAAGAGTAATCCTCAGTTTTTGAACATCGTGGACACTATATAGACTTAACCAGTTTTGTTTATTGACACATTATCATATAATTATAACCCAGCTATAACCACAATAATTGTTTTTTTTTTGCTTATAGCTATCTATTTTACTTTGGGTCATTTAATGTATTTATGTTAGTGGTGTTGCTAAGTATAGAATGGACATCCTGATGGCCCGTTTGAGCTGTAGTAACAATCGCTGCTTCATGCTCGCTTCCGCATGAATGACTTAGGGATTCCCCTAACCTGCCTGTTTCTACCCTAAATTATCTTTCTTTTTGTCAATAAATAATATGGTTAAGGTAAATTATGGTTAAGTTTATTTTATACAGTATATAGTGTCTATTTCTAAACCATAGCATGCAAAAAAGTACCTATCTATTTATAATAAGACTATAAAATAAAGTAGTCAATTGCTTTCGCAGTAATAAAAATTGCGGGCATTCTAAATAGAATTGGTAGACCAGCAGAAAAATGACAATGACTGTGAATTCGTCAACTTTCCGTGTAGAGGTACTAACCTCGATTCGACTGCAGCTTAGTTAACTGTTTTTCCTATATATTTCTATATTAAGAGTCTGCCAAAGTGACTCTACTCTGCCTGATGGAAAGCATGAATAGAATCCAAGAGTTGTAGTCACTATATTCATTGGAAATACAAACAATTGGAATGACTAGGGGACGTAAAAGGCATGACAGTCATCGTGCCAGTGTAAGGCTCACACAGGTACCACGATAACTGCCGCCTCTATATCAATGGGCCTTCAGCCTCGCTCTCACCAACGAAACACGACAGCACGAATGCTGTCGCTTTATATTGGTCTTTTGTAGGAAGGTAGTACTGCTCCTTACAAACAAACACAACAAAGGCCTTATTACCAACATTTACATAAAGTTATTCTCAACTTAGCTGTCGAATACACCTACAAGGTAGTTTGCTTGGTGAAATCATTGTAGCGCTTGCGAACCCCGAGCAAAGGGTCTGGAAGCTATAAAGTTTGGCTTTTACGTCTTGTGAAAACAATTCTAAAGATTTATGTTTGACTGTTAATCTATAAATATTTTGAGAAATAATGTTTTCAGATCGATATTGAATTAATTATAATTTGATGGACCGAATACCAATTATTGGACCACATAGGACCGATTCTTGTAGAGAGCCTTAGAGGAGTCTTATGTCCAGTAACGGGCGTCGTTCGGTTGAGAGGAGAATGATTGGTCTAGTACTAGTGACTTTGACGCCGGAGATCAGGATTCGAATTGATTCAATCGTGGGACAAATAATTTTATGATAAACACGAGCATTTATTATGTGCCTAACTGTATTTCATTTAAATATGGCGCATTTATAAACCAGTAGGCTGTTTACTATAGCATAGATTCCGTCATTATTATAATTGTAATTTAAATAGTAATTAATAGCGGAGGATTCAATTTGAGGGTCAGATCAAAATAAATTGGTTTTAAAAACAAAAAACAATTCATTAATATTTTTATTGGACATTTTTTTTTTCTATTTCTGTATTAAGAGCCGGCAAAAATGATTATACTCTGCCTGATAGAAAACATGAATAGTATCCAAGAGTTGTAGTGACCATATTCATTTACAAATGCAGACAATGCAGTGTGGTGACCCACACTATGGTGGCCTAGTGAGATGCTTTTTCACACCCCGCTTGGAGACGTAATAGACATGACAGTCATCGTGGCATTTATTGTTCTGAAACCTCTTCTAAAAAAGTTTTAATTTCATACAATTGCAATATAATCTTATTATATTCGTCTATTGTCGGTCATCTTCCCGCCAGTAGCAAATGTTACCACGATAATGTGCTCTTAGTATTGTTTGTCGTTGTTCATTTTTTCCATAACCTCTCGTGGTTAAACATTTCCTGGATTTTATGTGAATTGCTATTGTATAGTAATGTAGAATCCACAACATTCAAGTGTGAGAAAAAACGGTGTGGCTTTGGAGATACTTTGTTATTATTATATACAATTCGAAAACACAAAAACATTCGTAGAAAGGCATGATTTGACGAAATATCGAAACGACAATGTGTGGCTTGATGCTTCGATTCTTGATTAAGGACTCCGTGAGTGTATAAAATTTAATGTGTAAATTTTGTGTGAGATAGATTTATTTATTTATTTATTAATATATCATGTACTTAAGGTACATAGGTGGACTTAATACCTAAGGCATTCTCTACCAGTCAACCTTTGGTTGATGTAGAGAAATTATACATTAGGCACGTTCCAGGTGTAATAAATGTAGGTGTAACATATCTGACGGTGAAATATACTGGTCCAATACAATCGTTTACTTAGGGTTTTAACCATGACTGTACAAATATCTGCTCAAGTTTTAATAACCATTTCTCTATATATTTATTTCTCAGAATTGAACACTAAATAAAATTCGAATAAAATGGCCATTGATGGATGTCTATACCACAATTTGTACCGCGGGTAGTCGAAATATGAAAGGCATACTCGTACATATCTACATTCATTCATAGTAAACGAATCATATAGGTAGCATGGCAAATTCTGTGCTGTTAAAAAAGTACATTATACGGAACAGTTCGGAACTAAAATGAACAAGTTCACATGAAATTTACGGACGTGCCTATCGATATTACTAGTTTTAAGCGAGCAGTGATGTATCAACGTCGATAACATAAAAATATCGAAATAAAAATAAACAATTGTGTATTAAGTGGGCGTTAATGTTTTTTGATAACTTAAGATGCAACTGTGTTCTTGTATTCGTAGCTACTTATAAAAACGTAACTATTTTTCTCTTTAAAGTTTTCTTTACAAAAAACTGATTTTTCGCTATCGAAAACAATTTGATTCTTAATTTAAATGATATATTTTTCAAATTTTTTTTTTTATGCCCAAAGAGACAAAGCAAAATGCAAGATAAAGAAATAATTCAGATAAATTAATTTCTCAGAAGAAATAAAAAGTGCAATACCAGTATTAAAAGTAATACTAAAATCAAAAGTAATACTAACAAAAATATACACTCAAATACTTCAACAAAAGAAAACATTTTTGTATTAAAATTGTAGATAAGACACACATATTTGTCTATGGTACGAAGTTATTAAACTCTAACTTAGACCGTCAACATGTCAATTACCGGACCTGGTTTTTGTCAATCACATATACCCAGCACTACGCAATACACAGTCCTCTGTACCAAGGCAGCGACCGTTAAATTAACCCTTTAACGCTCGCCACACTGACCCGCCAGGGCTGACGATAACCGGAATGACACTCTGTAATGACTTTGGGGTTATGCATTTACGAAATTTCGATGAATTACTTTTGTGTGTTAATATTTTGGTGAAGTTCTGAACTCAATAATTATGCCTGACTATTAAAGCTCATTCTTGTAACTTAAGTAGTTTGCAGGACTTAAACTATCGTGCAGACAAATAATGTTATGAAGATATTGGATAAAAAAATCAGAGAGATGCATAAAAATACGTATACTATAAGGGAACGATAGAAAAAGCTATTGGTGACTATCTATTGAAAAAATAAAAAACCTCTTTCGTATTCGTATACCAAAATTCCTTGCAAAAGACAAGATTCGATACAAAGTTTATTATTGGACAATTTCATGGTCGTTTATATATCGTTAATATATCTTCTACACTATTTGAATGTCTGCTGGTCTAGCCTGTGATCTTCACCGCTAAGCCAGAATTAATTAATTAATTATGTAATTTATAGAATTATTTTTTGTTTGCTTAAATTCAATAATCTCAGTCTTACTTGTCCGTGTGGTGACGAATTAAGAATAAATAGTGTTATCAACCCTATTCATCCCGTGGGTGTAAAAGGCGACTAAGGGAACAAAGTATACAGGACAACATCATTACAAAGAGAAGGAAAACTTGAAACAAACCCTTTTCCAACCCGTCTGGCCAGCGTGGTATAGTAGGCCAAAACCTCCTTACTAAGGAGAGGCCTACGTCCAGCAGTGGATTGTAAAAGGCTGTTGATGAAGTGTTACTTTGGTTATTATGTAAATTCTTTTCGTTTTAAACCAAGTCTGTAGCTTAAATGCGAATCAAATTGTGAACATATCGATTTTCCTGCAGTGTCGTAAATTAACGAAAAGATTCTAAGAAAATTTCTTTATTTTACAGCATTAAGGGATCAGATGATAGCTATATAAGTACTTAAGATTTATTTTTAAGACCCCATAGTTGTGATATATAACTACACAGTAAATGTTAGGACGACAGCACCATGTGTCGACCATCAGTGGTGCGACAGCACATCAGCTCGACATACGTTTGTGCCACTGATTGCTTTCTCAACGCACGATAGGGTGACGAAAGTTTTGATCAACGAACGATAATGCAACAATACTATTGCTCGATAAACTAAAGCTAATAAACTAACAAATATTACAACGTAATATAATGTGAAACGGAGGAAATTTTTACATTAGATTCACGCATTTTTGAAAAAAAATCTTTGCCGTATCTAAACAAAGTGATCTCAAAAATAATTGGTTTATTTCAAAGAACGGAACCTTAAACAATATATAATTTGTAACACTCATCTTAGCAGAACCTTGATTTGTAGGTAGCTTTAACAAAAAAGGTAATAAAATACTATTAAACGCTTCACGACCTTTCAACGTCCAATGGCAATATTAACTCAACACAAATACTGAACGTCAACTCTATACGGCAATTACAGCGGGCCACGGTGTTCGGTCTAATAAATACGTGAATTCAACACACAAAAGCTCCTGGTCAGAGTTTAATTAATATTTTTTTTTTAAATATATCGCCAGTGCCGTCAGCGATGCTTGAATTACTAATATTTATAATAGACCTTGTTGCTTTAGGGTCATGTGATGTTTCATTTGTTTTGTGGTTTCAGTGAAAAGGGAAGGAAAATGAAAGTAATATATATGGAACCATGTACCCGTAATGTTATTATAATACATTTGTTAATATAAAATTTTGGAGCATAGTCCTGAATGTAACAAATCTGTAACGCAGTTTACAAGGACAGCGAGATTGATATAAAATAAAAGTGCCTCGTTAGTCTAGTGGTAAGCGTATGCAACTACCGATCCGGAGGTCTCGGGTTCGATTCAGGTTGGGTTAAAAAATGATCCTGAATTTCCCTGATTACAGAAATATTTAATAACAACCCGAAGTTTAAAAATTCGTACATAAAAGAGCACATAAAGTGGGTTCTGCATCTGATCTCTTCCCGGTCGTGTCGGATAGCCGGCCCATCGAATTTTCGAGAGTGACGTTACAGAGACTGGACTTGTGTTTGCACACGCTTGTTGTTGTTCTCTGTTGAGACTGACAGCCGACGCGTTGGCCGTCGGCTGTCAGTCTGTACACAACCTGTACAGCCAACACAGTAAATCACATAGAAGAACATTCTTAGAATGTCTAGTTATACTGTTCTGAGTATTGACATTAGTAATTCACATAAAATACATGCCAGAGTAGCATATATTTTAAACTATACTCAAAAGTCTCGAAGACTGGTCGGACTCCAGTCACGTGCTTGAATCTAAAACATGCGAGTTGTAATCAAAACACAACAAGAAATATAGTTCTACAATACGAAATGACAATAATTTTTAATTTTAACTTATTTTTGTTTTAACGTGTTAAAACCTGCTTATAACTTAGTCAGCCCCCTTTAATGAGATGCAAATGTTTCGTTTCGATTTTCTTTCTACAATCACTAACATTTTTATTTTTTTGTATTGTTGGTTAACATTTTGTCTTGACCACGTGGTTTAGCGCTGAGAGACTTCATTCCCATGCATTTTTTACTCTTCTAATAACTTTTACTTTTGTATAACAGAATGACAACTTGGCTAGTGGGGCAGGGTGCAGGGAACCGTGGTATGTAATAGAATAAGTATTTATGTAAAAATTGAAATATCCGTTTAAAAATCCGCATTTGATCTATGTACGACGCCACAGAAAATCACGTCGATACACAATCTTTTCAATTTAAAAAAAAATCAAACAGAAAATTGCTGTGTAAATACACATTTCTCAAATTTACTACTCCATTCGTTTTTTCATTCGAATATATATGCAAAACATAAGCACGTTTGCTTATAACAAGAAAACGTTCAAATCGGTTCGCTCGTTCACTGGGACAAGCAAATATTCGCTCTTTATTACATTAGTACATATTTGCGATCGTATAAGGCCATGAAATAAGCAAGTGAGAAATGAGTACATGTATGTATGTATGAATGTATGTGTGTATGTGTATTAATATTGTATTCTTGTAAAGCTATGAGTAAATCGTATTGTGAAAAGTAATAAAATAAATAATGGTAATAAATATTTTGGAAATTCAGTACACAACGCCATTTAGTTCGAAACTAAGCAGAGCTTGTACTATGATAACTAGACTGACTGATAGAATACTCATATACTTTTTTTGTAAATACATAGAAAACAGCCAAACTCTGAAACAAATATTTATAGATCGTATAAACATTTGGTCCCACCTGGAAATTGAACCCGGAGCCTCATGCACAACAGTCGCTTTCGTTACAGCCAGTCAAATGATTGCGCGGATGGCGCAGTGGTTTAATCGGTTACAGTATAGTCCATCTGAAGGTTTCCATCCTTTTAAACAATTTCAACATTCGTTGTTATCAGCACATTTTTCATTGGACGTGTTGGTATTCATGTTCAATTTTTGAAAACGTATTCGGCGATTTCATAGTTAGTAATCGGTTAAGGAGCAAGGTGTGGCCACACTAGTCACTAATGGGCTGGATACTCTCACCGAATATCTATATTTTTTAAAATTACGCTAATAGTATAAAAGGCTTTATAACAATTGCTTTTTCTAAGTACTATTATATGGAGCGGTATATTGACATCCCTGATATTTGTCCCATTCTTTTTCTTACTTACTTTCATTTAAATACTGAAACATGAAAGTGCAACGAGCTATCAAACTCACATTACTTTGTTTAGTTCGTGTCCCACTTTAAATGATATTAATGTAAAATATAATCAATTGCAGCTGAACAGTGTCGTTAACCCTTTAATCTGTCATCTGCAGAGATCTTCACGTTGTATGCTATTTTAGAAAGCGGTAGGTGGGATATCTATATACACTATAAATCTTCAATGAAGTGTATATTATGTGTAACTGTAGTATAAACTGTAACTCTAAATAATATGAAGTGTACCTCGGTCCCTATGTTGCCAGGAAGCAGTGCACGTTCTGAAATTATCCATCGACAACAGACCAAGTTATATTTAAACTTATTAATGTTAAATTGAATTTGACATTACATGAAATTGTTTGAGTCTATTAAGTGAGCTATTTTCTATACATAAATGGAATTTACATTTGTCTTCATTCTCTACTGTAATATATTGACGATAAATACGAAGATACATACATACATACAAGAGAAGGCCGGCGTACTCTTTGCTTTAGCTGCCGAAAGAAAAACAGCAACATTCTTATTAATGAAAGGAACCCAAGTCCTCTCCTATATTAACATACACCTTTTATTTCTCTACGTTTTACTTACTTACAAATCAAGTATTTAAATTTAGAATATTTCCTAAGGACGCTGTCGCGTGCAGCCACTGAGTTTTGACTTGAAAGAAATGAGGTTAATGTGATTATTGTATGTAGGTTAGGCAATTATTAACGAAACCGAAGCTGTATCACGTTGGATGACGCTTGATTTCCGCTTTGTGTAAATCTTATCATCTCCTCCCTTTTCTTGAGTTTATTTAGGGTGGTAGTAACGAATAGTGTAAGTGAGCTTGAGTAAGGGATACCAGAAATCTTAGATAAGGAAATGGGAGATCGCAGAAGATCGAAACCGCCATGATCTCGGGTGCGACTATTCTTGTCATCGACTAGAGTATATTATGCCATAACAGATAAGCTGTCATCGATGCAATAAAGCCTCATTGGTCCAAAATAGTTTGAAATATTAGTCCTCTTATGATAATAAAATTTCAAAGACAAATTTAAATTGATTAATTACATGAATGTCTTTGAGTTTGACTTTGGGAATCCAAAATATGTTGGTTGTGTAAAAGATTGTTTTTTTATTTATAACTTTTATAATAACTACTGACTGATATTATAAACGAATAGAATACTAAATAAACAGCTTTTTAAAAGTTCTTTTTAAAATTTTAATATTAATCAAGTTGAAGTTTCGAGACTATTATAAGCTACTTACAAAAGTTGTGATAAATTTAAGTTCAAAGAAAATGTTTTGTATGCATTTTAACCAACGGATACGAACGGAAAAACGTGCGTTTATATATGGTTTTACGGTCTTAATTTTGTGCTAAGCTAGTGTAAGTGGTTATGAAACGCGATACGACCATAGTTAAAATAAATATTCATAGATATAATTATAGACTTTTTAAGCGAGGTATGAAAAGCATCTCACTAGGCCAATAGTGTGGGTCACCAAACTGCATTGTCTGCATTCACAATGAGTATCGTAACCTTGGTTTCTATTCATGATTTCCGTCAAAAAGAGTAGAGAAAAAAAATATAGTTGATAGAGTAGACAATTTACTTAGGAAATTGTGATATCACCAGAATACTGATCCTGATAATATTATACACAAAATAATAGACTTTGTTGATTGTCAATAGATGGCGCTAGTGTGTAATGTTAGCTAGGTCCATGTGAACTACTAATTATATAAAAAATGAAATATAAAAAAATGATAATTTTTGGATGTACAATAAAAAGTCATGAAAGATATGCTGTTCAGTGATTATAACTTCAACTATGAAGAAAAAACATCTTCATATTAATAAATTCCACAATAAACAAAGAAAAACAGTAAAAAACTAGATATTCATCATCATCATCATCTCAGCCAAAAGACGTCCACTGTTGGACATAGGCCTCTCCAAGGTTCTTCTCAACAGCCGGTCCCGTGCCACCCGCATCCCGCGACCTTCACTAGGTCGTCAGACCCACAGTACGCGGTCGCCACTCCAGAACTTTATGGCCCCATCGGCCACCAAAAAGTAGATATTATTTGATTTGAAATATTATTGTCTAAGTTAAGTCTACATCTCAAATATCTTTATGGATAAAAAGGCTGAATACATAAGTCTATTTATCCGTGGGATCGGATGTTAGAACGAATACATGAATAACTAATTATTCAAAATACACAGCAAAGTCAACGGGACCGTATTCAATGATACAAATTTGAATACTTTAGAGAAATCTTGAAAGACTGAACGAAACATTGATTCGAATTGAAATATTAGGGCACTATAGAAATAATTTGACGGTACGTTTGTTGCTTAGTTCATTTCTGTTTCAATTTTCGTTTAAAATACTTTAGATAATTGACGTGTTTATCAAATTGTTTTTTAAATACTGATATAAAATTTCTTAAATAAAAACTAATTAAGTGAAGTTTTAAAAAATATAATTTGTTATAATAAGACTTTGGATAGGTTCTCGCTTTTATTCCACGTCCTAAAAATAAAATAAAAATAATAAAAAGTTTCAGAACATAATTTAAAATAAAATACAAATTTTTAAACTTTTACTAAGTTTAAAAATTTGTATTTCTATATGTAGCAATAGAATTTAGAAAAATTGAGAATCTGAAATGTAATGAATGTTGTATTTTGAATTTGATATTTTTAGAGATCATACTTATAATGGACATTTTTTAATTCTTTAAAATGTATTCAGTTTCAATTTTAAAATAGTTTTTGGACATCCAATATTTTACTAATGAAATTGGTTTAAAATACATAACGAAAACGATTTATTTCTGACTTTTTTGGCAAAGCAAACAGAAGCGGCTATAGGTAAACCTGTCCTAAAATTACATTTTAAAGTTTAATTCGAAACTTCACGAACACGATCGAGTGTAAAGTTAGTTTTACACAATTTGCCGCTGACAGTCAACATCTGCCCAATTCGAATGCGGAATAACAAAACAAATTCGGTTTATTAAATATTTCGACGTATTTAATTTAAGAGGACTGAGAAATTAATCAGTATCGTTGTATACACTAATTTGTGATTACAATTTGGTTTGGAACATCATAAAACAATATAAATTACTCCAGTTTTTTAAGAGTCTAATTTTATTGAACGGAAGGTATAAATGCCAGAGAGCTGATTTTTTTCTTGTAAATGTTTCAACAATACAATCTGTTACCTAAGCAATAGGGTGCATTTTCTATATTTATGTAAGTTATATGGTACAATGTGTCGTCAGAGCAATCGTCGATGGGTATTCTCAACAGGTACATTGATCTAGTAGTGAAGGAATGCTATATAGTTTTAATATTTTCTAGTTTGAATGGAATCTTCTACTTATAACCATTATAATTTTCAGGCTTCAACTTAACTGCCGGGGTGGCGCAGCGGTAGTGAGTGACTGCTATACTGAGGTGTCGGGTTCGATACCCAGGTCGGACCAAATGTTTGTGTGATCTAAAAATATTTATTTCAGAGTTTAGGTGTTTTCTATGTGTAATACATTTATATGTATTTACAAAAAAATATATAAGTAATACTTATATTCATGTTAATTTTTCCTAATACCAACTCTGATTAGTTTGAAACTGACGGCTCTGTTTTAGATGGCTTTCTGTGCCAAATGTCAGGAAAAAAATGTATATTATGAAATCTAGATTTTTGACTGAAATTTATTGAGGATCGCAATATTGCTGCACATTTTGACCTCTAAGTAAGCGTTAATTGTGAAGGTCACAGGTGGAAGAGTTAAAGAAAACTAATTGAAACTAATATTAACTTTTAATAACCAGAAAATTACAAATTAAATTCTTTTGTTTAAGTGCAGACGATGCTATTACCTAAGCGTGTGAAAATTATTTATATTTTATAAATCTAAAGTTATTCGGCCACATATTCTATGTTAGTAATTTTCGCAAAATGAGGTAATCGCGGCGACACGTGGCGACGACTCAGCAAGCCTCGCTGCTAGGCTGCTCTGGTGTAGGCAGTGCGCGTAACAAGCCTGTACTATGATTGTTGATAAATATATTTATTCATTTTTTATAATTCTATGCGGTGACAGATTAGGAATATACAGTGTCACCACCTTTATTTTTCCTATAGGTACGACACTTACATACTATATACAGAACGAAAACATACCTACCCATCGGAGCAGTGTGGTATAGTAGGCCAAAACCACTTTAAAGAGAGATCTATGTTTAGCAGTAGACTGTTGAAGTCTATTGAAGACGATATTTTTTCTAATACACATTTTTTTATTGCACGTACTAATCTATAGTATGTGTGCATGTATTATGTTTTTATATGTTGTTCAAAAAATAATCAGATACAGAACCCTATTTACAGATTGTGAGATTCTTCTCTACGTTGTTTTACTACTATACAAAACCAAGATCAAATATCACTTACAACTGCTCCCCAGTAAAAACAAACGGTCCCAGTCATTGTAACTTTAGTTACTGGAGAAATATCAGCCATTTTGTCGTATAACACCTCGCGCAACCGCTGTGGACCCGTGCGCACCGTTCTGAGCCAGATGTCGCATGACAAATAGCAATGCGGTTCTAGGTTTTGGTACTTGTCGGGAGTTCGCGGAATATTGAACGGTGATAATTGTGTTTAGCATTATTGGGTGTGCCATCTTAGAAATTTTGGTTTATTTGCACCAATTTTTACATTTTACATACAAAGAGGATATTAAAGAAAGAAAGGAATGTTGTAGCTTAGTCAAAGATATCACGAGTTAAACAAAAAGTACATGTATCTGAAATAGAAAGTTTCCAACTAAGCAGAGCTTGTACTATGATAACTAGATTGACTGATAGAATGCTTAAATACTTTTTTTTTGTAAATACATAGATGTTATACATAGACAGCACCCAAACTTCAAATAAATATTTGCAGATTATATAGACATTTGGACCGATCCGGCAATCGAACCCGAGACCTCCAGCACAGAAGTCATATTCATTATCGCTGCGCCACCGAGGTAGGTTTAGTTTTGATTAAGGGGTTAGGGGTAGTCAGAGACACGAAAAAATGATAATTTTCAGTAATTTTTTTTCGCTATTAAATCATTTTATTTTACAAAAGTAATAATATGGCCTTATTATACAATGTTTTGACTTGAAGTCACGAAAATTTGAAAAAAAAAAATTATAATTTCCAAAGTTATAGCTGTTTCTGTTGACCCAGTCCAAAAAAAAGGTCCTTGCGGTGACAATGATAAGTCCTTGGAGATTCATCTAAAATCAATCGGATAAGAAAAATTAGTTTTATAAATAGATAATCCTGGGCCTGATCGAAGCTTTTTTTTTTTTTTCAAAAATTAAAAAAATGGCGGACACAGAAAATTTTTTTCTAAATTTTTGGGAAAAAAGTCAACAGTTAATTGGTCTTAAAAAATCGAAATTTTTGAAAAAAAAAAAAATCCTTCGATCAGGCCCGAGTTTATTATGTATTCTAAAAGCTGTATAAATTTCATTAAAATCTACTGAGCGGTTTTCAAGTTACAGTTGTCACCAGTTCAAAAAACATAGTTTTGAGAAAAACGCATTTAAAGTTTTGCTATTGATATATGTCGAATTATAAGAATTATGTAATATCTTACACTGAGTCATCTATTCCTGGATGATGATGATGATGATTTATATATATATATATATATAATTATACATACATTAAAATGGGGAGATATTCATGACAATGAAACCCGTAAGGTCGGTTGCTTGCAGCTGTTTCTAGCTACCTGCTCTCGAATGCCACGTAGCACCCGAAAGGTCATTGTTAAATAACTCGAAAAGGATTTGTCGGATTCACTTCAAATTTTCACACAATATTTTAAAAATATTATACTTTAAGAAACTTTTGACTGCACGATTGGCCTAGTGGTTTAAGCGGTCGCGACGCCGCTCTCCACTTCGCTGAGTGTTGTGGGTTCAAATCCTACATGGGACAAATTGTGATCCACAAATTGTTGTTCTGAGTCTGGGTGTTCTTTGTGTCCGTTTCTTGTATGTTTGTAAAGTCCCTCGCGACACAGGATTTATTCCTAATGCGGGCGTTGTCTTTTTATAAGAAAAAAAAAAAAAAAAAAAAGAAAATGTAAAAAAAAAGAAATCGATTTTTTGAAAATCCTGCCTACCCCTAACCCCTTAACTAGTAATTGCCCTTGATTTTGTTCAAGGTAATGTAGACTGTGTCAAACAACGTTCTTTTATGGATAAAATGTTGCTGAAACTATATATACATATGTATATATATATATATATATATATACATGGACATATATATATATATATAGATTCAGCAACATTTACATATATACATATATATATACACGTCCGTGTGGTGACGGATTAAGAATACATAGTGTTACCCACGGGATGAATAGGGGTCATCCCGTGGGTCTCGTAAGAGGCGACTAAGGAAACAAAGTATGCAGGACAACATCATTACAAAGAGAAGGAAAACTTGGAACAAATCCTATTCCAACCCGTCTGGCCAACGTGGTATAGTAGGAAAAAACCTCCTTCCTAAGGAGAGGCCTATGTCCAGAGGTGGACTGTAAAGGCTGTTGATGTTAAATATATACATACTATCATGATAATTGGTTGATTAGCTAAGAATTCAAAGTGTTAAGAGTAAAGTTACTTAATATTAAACAGAACAAAGCTTATAATAGGCTTATGCTTGAACAAAATAAATTGAATACGATAAAATACCTCACCGTAGTTGATTTTTGTTAAATGGTTACTACTTTTAAAACTTTACATTCCGTTTAACTAGATATATTTTACTTCCCATATCTAATTCTACTAATAAGCCTAAATAAAACATTTACTGCAGCAAATATTACATAAAGTAATTCTCGTGCATGCATTAATGCATAAGTTAACTAATATGCAATAATTTGAAAACTTTGACATAATTTACGCTGCCATTCACATAACTTGGCAGAGTGATGTCAACCGTATCAAGAGACGTGAAGCTCTTCAGAACAGGAAATTTATGGATACTTCTCAAAGCCTAAGTTCAACAGTTTGACGTAATTATTGCTTTCTGCTAATGAATCACTAAATTATCTATCTTTACTTAACATTTTTAAAAACTAAATTAATTGAAATGTCAAATTTATACAATGAAACAGTGTAATACTTTTATTTTATTGTATTGTATTGTTTTATATTATTATAATACGATATACGACACAATATTTGAATTATTTGTTGTTTCGACCAGGTTACTTTTACTCTGTTCTGCAATGGTTGCGGTCGCGGTTTAATGATAGTAGGTACATATATTAAGTAAAGTATATACAACAAAATGGACATTTTCAAAAGTTTTTAATGTAATATAATACAGTTTTTTTAAGTTAGCATGTAAAACTTTATAAAATTAAATAAAAGAACTTAACTTAATATTAGTAGAAAAGCATTTTTATTCATACAAAAAAATAAATAACACATAAATAGAAATTTTCAGAATTGAGATAGAAAACATGCATTAGAATTTCCACTTTTTTGAATTTTTTTCGTGAATATAAAAATCCTTAATAATTGTGCTACTTTTAATTAAGTTATGAGGGAGATACTTAGAATAGATTTATAGCTCTAATTCGTGTTTCTTTCTGCGGTAAACAAACCCAAATAATCCAAATTTCAAATTTATGACGATCACTACGTGTCTCACGTTGATTTTTGTAAAGATTATTTATAGGTGTGTAGTAGAGCCACGCTGGTTTTAACACAAAAACCAACTAAAGTGACAGTATTTATGCTGTCGTCTTGCGTTAGGGAGTGCGAGACCGGAGACTAGAGGCCCAATGATGCTGGGGTGACAGATATCATGGTATGTCTATGAGCAATGAAATGCTCGTGGAGTCATTGTGATGGAGGTGCTGGTTGGAACGTTGGTCAGGAAGACCCGTAGACGATAGTGATATAGAGAGGGGCCCAAACGCAGCTAGCCGCCCTGGGAGCCTGCCCTATCAGAACACGCATAGTACACGGAGTGGTTCATCATGCCGGATGGTGACCCAGCTACCACTTCCGGGAAGGTACACGTCAGTCTCATCAGAGAACAGCCAACCACGTTGGAGATATTATGGTACACAAGTGTGTACGCAAATACAATTATGCTCTCTGTTCCCTTACTCTTATAATCTGATGGGACGGAAATCCGATACAACCAGTGAGTGGTTAGGTGTAGGTCCAACAGCTTTACACGCTCTCCGAGGCACGGGGGTTAAGACCCCAACTTTAAATTCCAGGTTGTTATTAACTTATGGCTATGTCCTGTAAGCGGAGCGTGAAACAGCATCTCTTTAAGCAGACATAGTGTATGTTTCTATGCTGCATTGTCTGCATTCACAATCAGTATGATAACAGCCACTCTTGGAATCTATTCATACTTTCCATCAGGCAGAGTAGGGTCAATTTGGCTGGCTCCATATTAAAAAAATAGAATTCTTATTTGTTTTATTCCATCCATGTTTTTTCAGTATTACGAGATATTTCAGTAAAATGAACATTGAAATTTTAAGGCAATGTCTATTTTTGCGGGTCGAAACGATTATTTTTTACACTGTGGTTCAACGGTGAATACGATATTGGGCCGTTGGTTCTTTTAATAAAAATAATTATATTTTTGTTGTTATGAAAGAAATTATTTTTGTATATTTTATTCAGATGAAAAAAATGGAAATTGCCTCTTATACCGTATTATTCGGCAGAAACTGAGCTTTTAGTTTAGATTATGTGTTTTTATTTGTCTTTACGTTTATGTGTTCATGCGTTAAATTAAATTTAACAAATCGTACTTGACTGCCAGAAAACGAAAACGAATGTAACTAAAAGTTTGTAAAAACATTGTTTGTGAATGTCACCCTGCAAATATTATAGATAAATTGCAAAGCTTTTCCTATTTTTATTTCGCTATGTTAGTCGGATGGTTTTATTTCCCTGCATTAGACAGATTGACAGCTGTCAAATGTTTCCAAAAGCCAAAAATCAGTTTCAATGTATTTTATCTAGTGTTTGGTTTTTTATCGATTATATCTCTATACATTTTATAAGCAAATTCAGTGACACATATAATAGTATTTTAATAATCGTTTTAACCTGCATAATATTACAAGGTGTCGCCAATAATGGTTACAGAGAACACAATGGCAGTTTGCATTATCTCTTCATTGATATAGTGATTGGTTTCAAGCTCTCAACTGGTGTATTATATTCATTGGCAAATACTATCCATTGTGGACAGAGTCATAATAGAATCAGATACGAGCATTGATGTCATCTATCCACAAGTATTAATCGAGATTCGAATGCCGCAGAATATACGACCGCCTGTCTCTGCATTACTCGAAGTACATTAATTTGCTATTGCAATACTGGCTGACTTAGACTCTCTATAGAGACAGCTGTGTGTAAATTACACATTAGCTGTAATTAGTAAAAATGTCTAATACAATTTTGTTTCTTCTAACGTCACTTGCTCATCTACCAACGCTGCGTTTCTCAATACGTGGTCGCCACTCCAGAACTTTATGGACCTATCGGCCATCGTTTCTGCGTGTAGTGTGCCCCACTCACTGCCATTTAAGTTTAACAATTTTACTGGCAATATCGATTGACTCTGGTTCGTCTGCGGACCTCCTCATTCCTGATTGGATCACGTAAAGAAACTCCGAGCATTGCTCCTCTTCATTGCTCTTTGGGTGACTTTGAGCCTTCTTATCAAGCCCATAGTGAGCGAGTACGTCTCTGTGCCGTAAGACATCACTGGCAATACACACTGGTCAAAAACTTTTGTCTTGAGACGAGAAAACGTTACGTAGTTTCCTGAACGCTGTCCAACCTAGCTGGATTCAACGATTGACCTCTTTTTCGAAGTTTAACCTACTTAACTGGAGAGTTTGTCCTAGTGATATATATTGTACAAATATATAACTTGTGTTTGATGCTTATACCAAATAGTTTACATGAGCACGTAAGGCGTATATGGCATAAGTATACTTAGTTTGTACCTTAAAAACGCTGTGCACATGCACAGCGTTTTTAAGTAATAATATCATAATATTATATTGCATGCACAGCGTTTTTAATATTATTACTTTTAAAAATATTAATATATAATATACGTGTTAATAGGCGAAGAGATTAAATTCAAAAGTTACTGAAATTTATGCTGTTAGGTATTGTGTAGGCCTAAACAAATACATATACTGTATATATTTAACGTGTATAATCTTATTCCGATTTAAATACATGGGAAACAGTGTTTTATAAACCACATCAAGTTTTCCTGTTCCAACTAATAAAAGTTTTTTTTTAATATTTTATAAATGATTCAACTGTCAATCGTGAAAAAATAAATAACTCAGACTCAGGATTACATAAAAATACATTAATAACCTATTTTTTAAGCTTTTCCATACAATGAATCAAAAGAGTACTTAAACAGAAGGTCTTTGACTTGATATACATAAAATAGTCTATGCGATACCATAGTATAGGTATCTTGAATTTTTTTTTTATTTGTGGATTATTGAAGCAATCAGAACAAAAACTATTAAGTTCTTAATCATTAAATTGCCTTGAAAATAAATAAAAATGATAACGTCTATAAAATGCAATTCCGTGGGTCACATCGACATTTGAGAATCATTTAAAATACTTAGAACAAAATGCCGTGGTATTTTAAAAATATTTTTGCTCCTGTGAAATATTGTCCTTAAAAATATTTGTGAGGAATTTACTCAAATGTTAAGTGTATTTGATAATATCAACCTAAACAAAAAGTTACATAGTACAAAACTATCGTTTTAAACACTTTTTCACAATATCTTTAGCAAATCGACGTCCACGTACTTACTCGTATAATCAAGCATGAAGCATGCGTTGGATTTGACCGTTATTGTCTAACAAATTGATTATTTCAGAATATAGACACACTAAAGGACTCCTTTGCTCATATAAATATAAACACTAATTATATATCCTTACTAATATTACAATTGCAAAAATGTTTTTGTTTGTATGTTTGTTTGTCTTTCTCGTCGCAATGGAGCGATTTTATTTTATGTAATATTTTTGTATCTGGAGAGAAAGTGATACAGGTCACCTTTAACATTATAAACATCTTATTCTAATTGAAAATTCATTATGAAGCTTATTTGAATTGTTCGTAATTTTATAAATTCCGATAGATGGCGCTATTAGATTTTTTCACCTGCTTGCATATGTTACAAAATCTATCATTAGACTTTAAAAAATATTCGCGTGTTCTGATAGATGACACTATGTTGAATAATATACCTAGAATCTTCATCGACAAACCATTAATTATTTTTTTTCTTAAATATTAAAAATGTGTAATTTTGTAAGCATGCACGGATGTTTGTTACACTTTTACACAAAAATTACTGTACGGATTTCGATGAAACTTTACAGTAACACAGCTTATATATGAGAATAACGCAAGGCTACTATTTACCACGTTAACCAACTTACTCGTACACGTGTACGGAACCATGGACAGCCTATACCACTACTTTTAGAATCCCTCAGAATTGAGTGACTTTTAAATAAAATGTAGAAATGTTTGACCAATTAATAAAAGCAACTAGAATTAACTACGATCAACATGTTTAATATAAAACAGACGAATACAACAAACATATCAAACTACAAGTTAAAATATTCCTAAAAAGATATAATGAAAAATGTATAAATTAATGACATTTAATAGATGTTCCTGAATAAAAGATGAAACAATAATAAAAGTTAAACCACACGTTTGGGCTATCAAAGCGTTTAGGGAATTTAAGTATGAAAGTTGCGCCACTGAACTTCGATAATAATTTTAATTTCAATTACTGCAGCTTCATAATCGGTTCTGAGCATGATGATAATCTAAAGTACTTTATTATTTCCTTCTCTTTTCCTCTTTTAATCAAAGAATATTAAATATAAAGAATAATTAATTTATTTATCATGTTTATTAAACTTTTAAGTACAGTTTACTGGTCTATAGCACGACAGTAGGTATTTGATCGCAATTTTCAGGGTCACATTTACACGTATTATTTGTGTTTGCTATTTGTATTAAACAATAAATATGTATACAAATTTAGATGACTACATAATACGTATCATTAATCATCATCAACAGCATCTAATAGTCCACTACTGGCCATAGACTTCTCCTTAGAAAGGAGATTTTAACCTTTTTTTTTTTTTTTTTTCACGCGGGGAATGCTTTTCGCACCATACCCTCCGGAGGGACGAAGGGCGTGTGTGGGACTCCCGGAAAACCGGTATACCCACTAAACCCCGCGGCGGCCTACCTCGGCAGTCGGAAGGAGCTCCAGGAACGCATTAGCGGCTTCTAGAGTCCTCCCTGCCGTACCTCACAAGTGAGGTACATCCCGGGCACCTCATGCCCCAAGGACAGGACGCTATCACACCTCTCTCCGCCCTGCACAGTAAGAGGCAGAACAGCGCCCCGCCCCAGACGACACTCCCCGGCCGCACCGGAGTGCCACCTGTCTCGGGTCGCTTGCAGCAGTCACATCGCCCCAAGATATGACCGCAGCGACCCTTAGGCGGCGATTTTAACCTACCATACCACGCTGGCCGAGACTAGTTGGGATAGGATTTCTTTCAAGTTTTACTTCTCTTTACAATGCTGTCGTCTTGTGTAGTTTACTCCAGTAGTCGCCTCTTACGACACTCATGGAACGAATTAGGGTGGTGACATTCCATATTCTTAATCCGTAGTCACACGGCTAATATGTATAGTATTGATATTTCTAATTTATATATAGAACTCAAAAGAACATAAATATGTTCAGTTTGGGTCTCAAAAGCTCTGTATGTGCATAAACAGAATATAATAATATTATTTTCAAAAGTAGGAATGTATGTGTAAGGTGTAAGGTGAAAAGACAACGCCCGCATTAGGAATAAACCCTGTGTCGCGGGGGACTTTACAAACATAAAAGAAACGGACACAAGGAACGCCCAGACTCAGAACAACAATTTCTGGATCACACAAAGTGTTGTCCCATTTAGGATTTGAACCCACAAAATTCGGCGCAGTAGAGAGCGGCGTGGCGACCGCTTAAACCACTAGGCCAACCGTGCAGTCAGTATAATATACGCATGAGTAGGCAAAGAGGTTAACTTCGAAATACTACTGAAATTCTTGCCGTTAGGTATTGTGTAGGCCTGAACAAACTAACTGATTAGTGTAAATTCAAACAAATTGAAAAGGGTGTATATAGATGTTAGGTTTTCAATCTAGGTTGATATTTTGTCACTGTCAAGTTGAAAACACACGTACTGTTATTGTTGGCAGGAATTGAGGAGAAATATTTTTAGTGTAAGACTTACCAGATAACATAGGCTTGGGTTAGTTTGGTTTAAAGTTTGTTTGCTTTACTTATGTGGCGACTTCCACATACAAAAGAAAAACATACAACAGCGCCATCTAGCGAAGACATATCGAACTACAGAGTATAATAAACTACCGGGAAAACTACTAATCCTGTATCGCGAAATAGAGATTCACGCGGCGATTAGCATATATATGCTACATACCATATGGTACATGACATCCCAACATCAGCCGTTAGACCGTGGCCCGCCAGGCATGAACACCTCGCCTGGTCGGAGGATCCTCCCTTTGGGTCGGAGGGACATGAAACCCATCCCCTTTATACTCATATAATGAGGTTTATCAAGAAATTCTTGTTGATGGACTAAAACATGCCAATATTGTGCGTTTTAGAAACAATCATTCAAAATAACCCACCGTATATTTCTCCTGAAATGTTTCAAGGACGTTTTGGGTCAGGATACCAAAACATGTGACCTTAACCACCCGTTGCCCGTTTCACCCTAAAATTATTCCAACTGTTATTGTTATAACAGTAAAATTTAATTATATTCAGGGCCTAAGCAACTCAATAGAAGGCTGATTTGGAAATGAAATAGGTAGGTACGTTATCAAGTTCCCTGTTTATCTACTTGTGCAAATTGGAAATGAAAACGGGTCTCTGTGAGAACAAATTTGAGTCCGAATGTTAATGAGAAATTATTGTTTATTTCGGAGATAATTGTTTCTGAAGATTATTTTGGTGTCGTAGCGATACTATATTAATAATAATATCTTACATTTGATCAAGAAAGTCGGAATAACTGCCACATTTAGCATTGTACATAAACGGTTTCTTATTTTTATTTTGATTATAATTTAGTGAATAAAGTTAATGCAATACTAATGTTGAGAAACCATTGTGACCTCGTGTTTTATTTTGCTCTGTTTTCCTTACTCTAAATATTCATTTTAAATAATAGATTCGTTCTTGAGTATATTTGAACTTATTACAGAATCGGTCATTAGTCTTAACTACACTTGCTCTTCTTTCGTTCTTAGATAAGGTTCTGTCTAGAGTGTCTATAGTCTTGTATAAAATATTAGATAATCGTTAAATGACCGTTACTGGTATTACTTTTAACAAATTCTAGATTGTGAAAATATTTCTTTATTTCTGAAACAATATGTACTTCACTCTTTATTTCTGTCATAATACGCTGATAATGATTATCATCATTATCAACAGCCTTTAACAGTTCACTCACGTAGGCTTGACAGAAGGCTTTTCAGAAAGTGACGCGCCTATCTACTATAGGAGTTCCCTGGTTGTTGAGCGCATTGAGGCGGTGGGCTTAAGGACGAACTTAGATAGGAGGGCTTGTGAAGGCCCTCTTGTTCCATAGGCTTCGTTGTGGTCCACTTTCGGAGCTTCTATCGTAGTCCATTCAGTCCTCTCACAGATTCAGGCCCAGATGAAGTATTTGAGCCTGATCCTTGACGGGAGGTGGCTCTATGATGAAATTTCTAATAGTTTGTTCCAAAGTTGATCGGCGCTGTTTTTGTCCTTGGGTGACTCTTACCCAATTTTAGGTGAGCCAGGGCCGCGACAAGACAGCTGTATACTGGAGTTGTCCAGTTAAAGGCACTGAACAATGCACCGGGCTGGACAGTGTCTCTGACCGCCCCAAATGCCTCTAGCGCCCCCAGAGGTTATTAGCGGTTATAGCCATATACGGTTACCGTATCCTGTAGACGGAGGCGACATGCACCTTGGCCAGACCTCCCCGTGGGATCTGAGTTTCAGGCAGATAGCAATATTTGGCCCCCGCATCAAGAAGTATGCGTAAGACCGCTCCTCGAACCACGCTGGCTTGTTGATCATCCTGATTGGAGTCTCTACATGACGGCTTTATTACCGAGGAAGCTCTCCAGGTGGCCTTCTTCGAGTGGGTAGGGCGGCAGCACTTGATCCTTATCTTCTGGCTGACGCAGGTCTTTTCGGACAGTACCTTCATTTAGTCACCACTACGACTGCGGTGGGGACCCAACTCAACACACGCTATCGGTATGCTCTGCCTAAGCGACGTAGCACCGGGACCTCACCACAGTCATCGGAGAAGATCACTTGCTAGTGGCCGTCATACGCTCAATAATCGGTAGGGATTGATCTTGTATCGTGGTCGCAACCTTCTGTGAAACTGTCATATCGTAGAAGAAAGCGGCGGAGAAGTCTCGGGTTCTGACATAAGCCGTTCCTTAGAAATGAATTTTTGGCCTACTACACCACGCTGGCGAGTTGAGCTAGTGCAGGATTTGTTTCAAATTCTCCTTTCTCGTTGCAGTGATGTTGTCCTGTGTAGTTCACTCCCTTAGTCCTCTTACGATGCCCATGGGATTAATAGGGGGTTGTGATACTTGGTATTCTTAATTTATCAACACACGGAGAAAGTGTAATTTCATGTTTCTTTTATATAAAGTCATAAAATGTTGTTTCGATACTCAGTAGTCGTAAAACAATGAACAAATTCTACATTGCTATCAAAAGGTGTACGCTGTCGAATCATTTGTCATATTTAGTTCACAGTAGCTGTTAGAAGAATTGGAAATCAAACTGACCTCCATCACATTTAAAGTCTACAATTGTATGATTCAATGTTATTTCCAAGAAATCATTGCAAACGATTTTGGCCAACGATTTAAACGCCACAAAGCATAATATTACAGTAAATTAGTTATTGCTGAAAAACATAAAAGATTTTTTTCGAATGTGCGTATACTGAAGTTTCAGAAATTTCTACGCAACTGATGCTTAATATTTAATTGCTGCTTCACTTTTACTCGAGATATATATGTATATATATAGGTAAAGGTTTATAGTCGCCTGTATTTTTTACCGTTTTTAGCTGTTTGATGAAAATGAAAATGAAAAAATTCCACCCCTAGAAGGTTAATAAACATTAAAAATAAAGAATACCGTTTACAAATAGATATTACGAAATAATCGGATTGAAGTTGGTGATACTTTTGCCGAAGTATATATATTTATTTTGCAGTGAATCTTCTGTATTACATACGCGGCCATTATACTGAACGATCGATTTAAATTTCAAATTGCCGGTTATCCAGATAGAGGTTAGCGATGAATGGAGATGGAATGCACATTAAGTGTTCCCCTTCCTTGATATCTTTAAATCTTGTAACAGTCGTTCTAATTACAGCTCTACTTAAACCGATACACCCGATATTTATTCGCGGTATTTGTAAGATATTCAGGTCAGGATGTATTTTAAGAAATGTATGGCAGTGAAAAGGATAATTAAATACATAAATTAAGTAGTATCCCTAGCTATCAAACATTGATTGTCGTCAATTAAACTGAAAAATAAGACAATCTTTGGTAATCTATTTTTTAATACGCTGTCAAGATTGAATAAAATTCATGAGTTGAAATTACCATACTCATTGTAAATGCAGACAATGCAGTATTATGACCCACACTATGGCGGCCTAGTGAGATGCTGTTTCACGCCCACTTGGGGACGTAAAAGGCATGACAGTCATCGTGGTAGTGTAAGGCTTATACACTTACCACGATAACTGTCACGCCTGCATCAATGGACCTACGGTCTCGCAATCACAAATTAAACAATACAGACCGGATTCTGTCGTTTTAGGTTGGTCTTCTGTGTGAGGGTAGTGCTGTCCCGGTCGAGTATGCCTATTCGTGCTGAAACCAGCCTGGCTCTACTACCTACAGGTACCTTTAATGTGATTTGGCTGTTTGGATATTTGTCTATACCTATTTACCTAAAATAAAGCTCGTAGAAAAGCAATCACTCTGAAATACGTTTTATTTTTATATTTTTTGACGAGCCCGTTGGTCTAGTAGTTAGTGACATTAACTAC
Organism: Hypercompe scribonia; assembly: GCA_949316085.1. Taxonomy (NCBI): domain Eukaryota; kingdom Metazoa; phylum Arthropoda; class Insecta; order Lepidoptera; family Erebidae; genus Hypercompe; species Hypercompe scribonia. The sequence continues at coordinate 6,230,710 of OX438992.1, read as the reverse complement.
TAAGCCAAAGGTCGTGGGTTCAATTTCCGCTCAGTGCAAATATTTGTGTTATGAGCACAATCATTCATTATATCTGGGTGTAGTTTGTCTATAACTTGTATGTATTTAGAAATATTAAAGTATGTTTGTTGGCAGTCTGGTTATCATAGCACAGGCTCTGCCTGATTTGTGATTAGAAAACCGTGTGTGAGATGTGTGAAGTCACTTTTTATTTATTTTTTGTATTGTCTCGTCTTTGAAGTCTGTCGAGGCATCTGTTTTTGAATAAAATAAAAATACTTAAACCAAATATACCTACTTAACCTGAATACAATATCAATTCAGTAAAAAGTTAATTAATTTTAAAGATGCATCATTAACGTCGTAACCCGTTTCCCTTCAGACTTTAACTGACCTATTTTATACAAAATTTAGCTCTTCATGATTTTCTTTTATTCCATAATCACCATGGAAACAGCTCATAAAGTGATGATACTCCCCTTAAACAGAAAGTTACTGCTACGTAAAGACTTTAAAAGTCTTAATTCTTAATATTACACTTTTTTCTTTGTTCACAAAGTAAAGTCGTTAAGATCTTAAATTTTTCGTAACAAGGTGTTTTTATTATGACAAATGTCCTTGCCAGTTAAACCTTTGCATCTTTAAAACTGCCGTTTTATTTTGGTAAATTTTTATGATGCTTAAATATATCTAGAGATACCAACTGACAATAGGTCAATTTACTTTTTAATTTTGATGATTAATTTTATTATTTTTTGATAAATATTGAAAACACAAAAGTTTACATGGATGGATCTATAAATGTTTGTTATACAATTCCACTATGATATACTTTTAGCCAGTCTCAACGGAAATCAACCAAATACGCAGTTCTTGCAGTGCACAAGTATGTGCGCAAACATAGGTACACTCTCTGTTCCCTCACTCTCTCAATCCGATGGGACGGTTATCTGACACGACAGGAGAGAGATCAAGCGCAGGTCCGACGGCCTTACGTGCTCTCCGAGGCACGGGCTCTACGGATGTTAAATGAAATTCGGAACAAATGGTTGAATAATTTGACACTAATTCAAAGCTGCAGGTTAAAAAAAAGCAGGGATACTTATATAATTCCATTCTCTGAAGGAAATATAAATATGTTTATTGTGGCAACTTCCACATTACAGCACAAAGAAAAATATACAGCAGCACCATCTAGCGAAGATACATCGAACTACGAAATATGAACGAAACGTATGAATGTAATGAACTACGAAGCAAATACTAATCCTGTATCGCGAAATAGAGATTCGCGTGGCAATTAGCATATGTACAACATCCCAACATCAACCTTGAGGCCGCAGTCCCCCAGGCATGATCACCTCACCTGGTCGGAGGATCCTCCCTTTGTGTCGAAGGGACATGACACTCGTTCCCTCCACATCTGTAAACAAGAAATCTATTTAGTATTAAACCTATTGGATTTTAAAACGTTACGCGCATTAAAGCAAAGTATCAAAATTTTTTATGTACCCTCAAAGTTAAGACAATAATGTTTGAAATTAATATTACCTGTGACTATACTAAACAAGTAATCACTGTTAAAGCAATATGATAAAGCTACATTTTAACCCCTCAACGCCAACAAAAGACCCATACCATTAGTTTCAGTAACAATATATTGCCATTAAGAAGTTAAAATATGAATATGAAATAGCTGTATTTTGAGGGTTGTTTCATTGCTCTCCGGAGGGTAACTATACGAACATCGCAAGGGTCGGTAAATGTATTAATGTTGATAACCTTGGGTTTATTCGAGATTTTTCTTCGTCTCGCCTATAAAATGACTATTATATAAACAGAGATTGTACCGTAATACTTAAAAGTAATGGATTTGGCATCGAAATGTTTTCATTTGGCCTGAAAGGAAATTAGATCGTAAAAATTAGACTAAACAATATTATATTTTAATCAAAACGTTAAAAAAAATAGCAACATCTAGACAAGTTTCATGCTGGTATAATGTTATTGTAAAAAAAATTGATAAAACTATGAAGTCTCTTCTACTTTGTGTCAAAATTTGAACTACATCAAAAACTGCTTCAGCTAAATTTTTTGAATTTTTTTGAAGCATACACCAGTATATTGTTATTAATGAATTAGTAACCAACAGTATATACTATATTATATACTACTGTTTTGTATTAAGTTACAAATAGAGTATACGCTTGCAAAGAATTAGAAAATTCAATTCGGTCAAACTTTTTTTTTCTAAAATGCAACAGAAGTAATAAACTAAATGAATAACTGCTCATGACGCTTTTTGAGTTCTACTTTAAAGATTTGCAGAACACACTCACACTTTAATAGAATTTCATAATTTTAGTTCCTGCGTGCGTTACATGTTTCAAATCTTCAGTCTTATACAGTAGGGAACTCACTTGCTAATTTTCAGTAAACTATTGACGTAATACTAATAGTTTAGTGAAGATTTTGAGCTTACTAATACACAAAATTAGCAGCTAAAATTTGCCCGATAGCGATGAATCTAAGTCTATATAATAAAACACATAGTACACTCATGTTTCGGTATTTAAATTTCAAAAGATATTAACGCCTTCTTACGTACTTTCGAATTACCGTGGACTAAATTCTTTTGAGAAGTACTACAAATACAATTTGTATAAACTATAAGTCTTCAAAAGCCCTCCTACAAAGACAAATGAACAATACATCGCTATATTCGACCCATTAATTTCTATCTATTTAAGGAAGGTGTTGATAATTTCGTCACATAAATTGCCGTATCCCATGTTAAAACTGTTTTTATAGGTACACTTGTCATGCGACAATTCAACATCAAAGGCTCCTGTTTTCAACCCTGTGAGGGATCCCTTTATTTAAATTGGGGTCGGACCCTACCTACTATCTGTTGAAGATGCCCTATTGTCATGGATTTTTGGGCTGGCGCATTTTCCTCACAATGCTTCTATATTGTTAACGTTCCTTGACAATCTTCGCTCTTCGGGATGCACCTGAATATAAATTTTCGTGTCTGACAAGCATTGTGTTTAATATAAGTGCTATTTTAATATATTTACCTATAATTTTTGTAATAATTTCGTTTAATATTTGTAATAAACTATGTGAAACCTGTATGTAATGTTGTATTTAAATATTGTTAAGATATTAATAAAACTATTTTTTATTTTTTTGATCGAATGCATGAATAGAATTCAAGAGTTGTGGTCACCATACACATTGTGAATGCAGACAATACAGTATGGCGACCCACTCTATGACAGCCTAGTAAGATGCTTTTTCACGCCTCGCTTGGGGACATAAAAGGTATGACAGTCATCGTGGTATTGTATTGCACACACCACGACAACTATCACTCCTGCGTCAATGGGACTTCGGTCTCGCATTCACCAACGAAACACGACAGCACGGATGCTGTCGCTTTAGGTTGATCTTCTGTGGGAGGAAATATGAACTAAATAGGATAAATAAATATTTAAATATATGTAATAATGCCAGTAGACTATATTTTGTTTTTTATTTCAAACATTTCCACAAAACAAATCAAAAGAATGGACTAGAAAATCATATCAAGTAATTATAATAAATAACCTCTCATCTCAGTCAGTCAGCAAATCATAAACATACTTAAACATTTCTAAATACGTACATGGTGTTAATAAATTACATTCAGACAAAAAAATAATCGTGCTTGTCACAACAAGTATTTGTCCTGGATGGAAATTGAAGCCACGATCTCTCCGGCTTAGTAGTCAGGGCCACTAACCACTAGACAAATATTGTGAATGTTATTCTAAAGCAATAATTCTACAATAGAATTTAGAATGCCAAGTTTAACTGATGCACACGTTTATTCACAAAGAAAAATTGAAAGAAAAAGCTTATAAAACTTAAACGTTTGAAGAAAGAATTAAAAGTAACGTTTAATTAAGATTACATGCTCCGAAGGGGTAGGCAGGGGCATTATAAAAGCCCACTTTTCGCCAGAGTTTTGGCCTCACGTAATAGATTGTGAGCCTGTTGCCGTTAATCGGGACATTTTGTTCACCAACAGCCTCCTGCATTGATCTGCAGGTGCACCACTTGCAGGTAAGGTGGGCTTGAGGCCGTAAGTTATTAATAGGAACCCTACGCACTCCAAGTTTGAGTAATATTTATTAAAATATCTAGTAACACATTTGATATACATTTATAATAGTAAATGCCTATTGCTACATAACACAACGCATAGATAAAAACAGATAACTTAGTATTTGTTTATTCACAGTTTTTACAATAGTAACATTATAAAAGTATGTGTATTAATAATATAACGTACAAAGTGGGATCTTGTTCCTCTTCTAGGCAACTTTAATACTTACATTGAAGAATGTCATCATCATCATCACCATCATCAACACGCTGGCTAGACGGGTTGGAATAGGGTTTTTTTCAAGTTTTCCTTCTCTTTATAATGATGTTGTCTTGCATACTTTGTTCCCTTAGTCGCCTTTTACGACACCCACGGGGTGAATAGGGGTGGTAACACTATGTATCCTTAATCCATCCACACGGATGAAGAATGTAGAGAAAAGTATTCAATATTGGCAGTTTTAATTGTTCATTACTTACTTATTGACTGATTTAAATATGACCACCTGACGTCCCAGGCCTGGTTTTAACTGGTCATTTAATGATAAGAAATCTAAAAATCTAAGAACTAAAGACAAAGTTAGGTAGTCAGTTAAATGTATTTATGACATAAATTTGAATAGTTAGTAGGTTATGACATAGATAGAAGTTGGGTGTAACAATTAACTAAACATATGCAAACGATTGCAATGGGTGACGTGAACTAGGATTTGGTGAATGTTAATGTTTTCCGAGACAGAGTATTCTGTAGAGACGTTATAGGTAATATAAATTAAAATTTCATGTTTTTACAATGACTATATACAATGACTAATACATTGAATGTTATAGTAAAAAGTATGGGACGTACTGCCAACATACACTTAAGGATCTATCGTAGAGGGGGTAGCGAGAGAAATATTAAACTTTTACATTTTATAACCTTCAACAATCACATCCTGTGCCACTTATGGCATTTATTTTGGTAGTATCCCAAATTTCCCCATTTTTATTCTGTGACCAAAACTAATTATAAGTTTTAAATAAATAATTCTCGCTCTACTTGTGTCGTTATTTTCAATTCTGAGAGTCGTGACCTTTATTTGGAAGTATACTAGGAGTGACAGCTTGCTACCTGTTTCTGTCTTGAGTAGTGCGCAGAGTAGCATGGATCCTGCTGCTGAGAATAGAGCAAACTTTGTCTGAGCAGCATCGGCCTACAGTCTTTTTCCTTAGATCTTATCCGTTACCATTAATCTTTCGAGTTTACGACTTACACCCCTACCTGACTATATGGCCACTCACGAATACCCAGTTCTTTAAGAATGAACACATTGGTGCAGTGAGCTATCCAGGACATTCTCAGCAGCACATCTGTCCACGTCCACGTCTCGACTCCGTGCAGAAACATTTGAAAGACGGTTTCTATCAATTTTATTTTTCTTCTTTTCGAGATGTTATGATCCGTCCATATCCTATCTAGGTCGGACATGGCACTTTTAGCCATGCCACATGTCCCCTTATCTCTTTTTCGAATGAATCAGTGTTAGTGATATTGGAGCCAAGGTAGATAAAATCCTCTACCACTTCAAAGTTAAAGGAACCTCTGAATTCTAATTTTACAATTCTGTTAACAACCATGGCTTTTGTTTTCTACCCATGGTTTCTAAGCTATGGGTCTTTTTTAAAGCATGAGTAGAATTCAATGAAGGTGGTCACCATACATAATGCTGACAATTTAGCATAATCATGGTGACGTACACTATAGCAGCCTAGTGAGAGTGTTTTACGGGGCGTAAAAGAGCCAGGATCATATTATCATATCCGGAGGGGTTTGACTGATTGGCACTGCAAGAAAGAGTTAAACCGCTTAGTTGAAGATCTAAGTCTTTTGAAGAATAACGTGAATGGACTGCTCTCCGAGAGTGATAAGGATTTCTTCAGTTGTGTGATTTGACCTTGAGGCTCTCCTGATTTTAAATGAGCTGAGGGTTACTACTAAGTAAATAACTAGATTTTGACAATATTTTAGGGGTTGAATGAAAAAGGCTTAAATACTAACACACTAAAATTAAATTACATAATAATTTATCTTCTTTCTTTTGCTTTGAAACCTTTGTTATCTCTATCAATTAATCTTTTGGTCACAGTAACAAATATGAAAATAATTTAACAACTTTGGATTCCATTCATTCTATGTTCCGCACCGGCGTTGTCAACGAGACGAGCTCCAGTCGTATGTACACATGTACTCCAACTATTCCATCCGTGGAGTTTATTTTGAAGCTACACTATTACACAGATTTCGTGTATGCACCTACGTCCATTTTTATTTTTTTCAATTTATTTTGGTGTAAAACAGTCATTCATAAAAGAAGTACATAATTAATATACATATAGCGACAGACAATGGTCGCTGAAACTAATTTCTATTCTAATTAAAGCAAGCATCTCACAAGGCCGCCATAGTGTGGGTCACCATACTGTGTTGTCAGCATTTGCTTTCATGCTTTCCATCAGGCAGAGTAGAGTCACTTTGGCAGGCTTTTAAGATAGAAAAAAAAGGACAGATGTAACCTTAGAATTAATTCTATACGAGATTCTTCACCAATAAAAAATTACGTAATTTAACAAAAAAGTCATAATGCGTCCCTTTTTTTCGTTTTTTCATTTGTCTCTACATAAAAAAAAGACATATTACTTATACTGAAATATTTCTAACAATACAATAATACTCATACGATCGCATAATATCTTAATGTACTATAGCGTTTGCTGAGTTTTATTATATTTTCGTCATTTAGATATTCAAGTATATTGGAAACTACTACTTTTTAATAACCGTATATTTATTAACAGGTTATCATCAACAGCCTTTTACAATCCACTGCTGGACATAGGTCTCTCCTTACCAAGGAGGTTTTGGCCTACTATACTACGCTGGCTAGACCAGGGTTGGAATACTGTTTGTTCCAAGTTTTCCTTCTCTTTGTAAGGATGTTAGCTTGTATACTTTGTTCCCTTAGTCACCTTTTACGACACCCACAGGATGAATAGGGGTGGTTACACTATGTATTCTTAATCCGTCAATAGGTTATAGGTGTGATATACGTATTTAAGTGAATAACAACGCTACTAGTGATTACAGATTGAATGTAAATGAAGATTTCAGTATGTTACGATATCCATATTATATAAGTAAAATACTGTTATTGTATTAAGTGTATTTGAAAATGTTGGTAATGTTAGTTGTTTTAATTTTTTCTGTCTATAAATAAATTGTTATCATAACTCATTTACTCTCAATATTCAATTGCTGTATTATTTATTACTTTATTTAATTAGTTACATGGCAATACAGAGTTAGCATAGATTTGATCGTACTAGTCACGTCTGCTCAAATTACTAAACGACTTATTGAATATTATAAATAAATAAATATTTCGGACATTTGACACACAACGTCATCTAGCTCAGATTGAGCAGGGCTTGTACCATGATAACAAGACTGACTGATACAATACTTACATACTTTTTTTTTTGTAAATACGTACATATTATCCATAGAAAACTCCAAAACAGGCATTTGCAGATCATATAAATATTTGGTCCGACCCGGGAATCAAACCTGAGACCTCAAACACAGCAGCCGCTTTCGCTAATGCTACACCATCGATTATATGTGGCATTCAATACATTTACATATATATTTTTTAATTTTTACAATATAAATGACTAAATGTTAAAATAAGCCAGGGCAATTGATAAAACAGTGCAAAACGATACATTGAAGACAAATTCCGTAATAATTGAAATAGAGGTATTATTTAAAGCACATAAAAACTTAGCAATTAAACTGTTGGAAGAAAAAAATCTGTGAATAATGAGGACACACATTTCACGTAATTTTATCCAACAATTTCATTTATAATTGAAACCAGGACTAGTGTTTCACAAATAGAAAAATGTTGAGTGTTATTTCTGAAAATATTATGATTAAGTACCGTTACGTAATACGCGGCTGTAGATACAAACATTGAAGATAATTTCATTTATAATAACTTGGCAACCAAATATAATAAAGCTATAGAAAATATTCAAAATATTGATGAGTTTTTAAAGTACACAGTTTTACAACATAAGACATGTTGCTAAAACCTTTAGTTTTTTATGGTCATGTAACAACTTTTGTGTCGTAACATTTTCTATGGAGCAACAGCAGACGATATTTGACACTATTTATGGACTAAGAGATCACAAATTACAATGGCAATGTATTGTGAGCTTTATGAAACATATAAATCCAGAAATAAAAACTAATAAGATACACACCATACCAGACTTCTGTTTCAGTATGTAAAGGTTTTGAATGCTATACTCTAGAGAAAAATACGTTGGACGAGATCTTAAAAGACAGTACAAGAAGAACTTACAAGACGCTTTAGAGAATGTTCGTTGCTGCAAGGAAATTATTGAGTTATTTTATATCTGTTGAATCTCATTATTAATACAAATGATCCAAATGTCAATATTTATCTGCACAACTAAATATTTCTAAAACGTTTCGAATGTATGCCCTCTGGTTTCCGACTCAAGAGTACCCACAAAAACTGAATCATTTTACAAAGAAATGTTCAGCAAAAACTTTTTCATCGAAAACTCAATTTTCAGAAAATTGATAGTGAATACATTTATACGAAATAATTCAGTAAAAAAATTACTTTCATGTAATATATATTACATTGTACTAGATTAAAAAAAGTTCAAATAATGGTAAAAATTATTGTTTTGTTTTTCCTGTAAAACTGTTATTTACGGTATATAATATTATTTGATGAGAGAAGTAATATTCAACCTTTAAAACTACAAATGTACCATTTGTTTGCACTATGTTAAAAAAATTACTATCAAATTCGATCTACTTGATCTTTTCTAACTTTTTTATTTATTTGTCTACTTAAGTGAGCACTTCTGGATTATATTCTGTTTTCTTTTTCTATTTAAGAGCCTGGCAATGTGACTCTACTCTGCCTGATGGAAGGCATGAATAGATTAAAAGAGTTGTGGTTATCATGCTCATTGTGAATGCAGTCAATACAGTATGGTGACCCACGCAACATCACGGGTGCTGTCGCTTTAGATTGGTCTTCTGTGAACGGTTAGTATTGCTATGGTCGAGCCAGCTCGTTCGTGCTGAAATCAGTGTGGCTCTACTACCGTCACTTAATCAACTTAAATTTAAAAATATAAATAATTTTCGTAAATTTAACGAGAACTCGTAATTTTCATCGAATCTCGATAGAGTCGATAAAAAAATCTCGCCTTGTACCGAAATAAAATGTTTTTCTCGAAACAAATTAATCATAATTAAATTTAAATAAAAACTTTTATTTTGAATAAACAATCAAAGTATTTACTAACTTTGAGTGACGTTCTTAAAAGAACTACCTTTGAAACAACTTCTATATTGTTGACTTAAATTAAAAACCAACAACTTTGATAAAAATTATTACGTAAAAATTTTCTGTCACGCGTTAGTGTCTACATGGAGAGGTTTCTTTCATGGCCTCTACAATGTGGTTTGAAAGTAACTCAACAAATAAGGGCTCTTGTCCGCCACTCAATTCCCTTTGTCTCACCATGTATTGTTCAAAGAGGAATTTTTCATCACAATAGAAATTTTAAACTGATTTTTCTTGCCTGATCCCATGAAAAACATGTTATGAAACGAAGTGTTGTTCTCTGTTTAACGTGTTTAAAATGAACATTATTATAATTTTGAAAAATAACTTTTAAGTTAAGATTCATAGTTTATTTAATAGAAGAGACGTTGGTACTTAATATTGTATAATATATTAATTTTAATAGTAAAACTAATAATGTAACGTAAAAAAAATACAATTTAAGCGACAAAGTCTATATACATAAATAAAATAGAAATGTCTGTTTGTGATTTCACATTAAGAACTATTCACTTACGGGATATGAGAGTATATACGGTACTTACATCAAAAAATCTATATTCAAATTTTTCTGCTTGTCTGTTTGTTCTGACTTATGCCTATAACGGCTGGACTGATTTTGGCGAGACTTTTGCAGTCAGATAAGAAAAATAGGTTTACGCGAAAAACAAGAAATTGAATTGAAATATTAAATTTCACTTTTTTTAAGTCGACAATAAAACAAACAATATCGTATTTAAAGTAATAAAATCCGTAATACCACGGATCACAACTGGTTTCTTAAAACTTTCAAATACTTCCTTCTATTTAGAAAGTCTGTTCAAAACATCGTTTTAATAGACCACCGTAGTAGCCCTACGTCACTGGATATTGTGACGTGATTTTCCGACAGTGATTGCTGCGGGACATCAATTCACTGGCCTGTATTTCAATGAGTTGTTTTTTGAGAAAAGAACTGTTGCAGATGAATTCTAAATTATCATAATCGTGGTATCGTGTTGGTTTCTACGAGTATATTGGATTTTTGTTACACATATCACACATCTCACACACGGACGTCTGATCCCAAAGTAGGCAGAGCCTGTACTGTGGTAACCAGACTGCTGATAAGCATACTTATACATTGTTAAATATATATATTATACACAAATTACACCCAGACACAGAACAAATGATCGTGTTCATCACTCAAAGAAGTGTCCTGGGTTTGGAATCGAACCCATGAACTCCGGCTTAGCAGTTAGGTTCTCTAATCACTAGACCAACAGGCTCTTCGTTAATTATGACTGAACAATTAATTCAGTTATTATATAATTTGTCAGCACATAAAATTCATACCCTTGGATTTAAAATTATTTTCGAGGAGGTTACTCTTTTTATGTATTAAATTGTCTAATATATCTTCTGTGTATTAAATTTTACTGTGGTTAGAAAAAAATGCTTAAGAAGAAGCTTCATTTTTTTCTTGTTCATCATCAACAGTATTTGAAAACCCACTACTGGAATTATGAATCTTTTAAGAAACAAAATTTTGGTTTACAATATCACGCCCGCTAGAGGGATGAGTATGGATTTGTTTCGAGTTATCCCTCTCTTAACACTAATGTTTTTCTGCATAGCTGGTTCCTTTGTTCGTGTTTTAGTACATCCATTGAAGGTTCATTACTTATTCTTAATCCGTCATCACACTGTCACCTTTTCTGTTATCAAGGATTAAATCAAACCTTTCTTTTTTTTCAATGTTTTTTAACTTTAACAATGCTCAGAAATTATTTTTGATTTCTTAGACTTGGTCTTATTAAATATTGTTCTCATTTCCTAATTATAAATAAATATTTAATACATTTAAACGTTAACTTTAGATATTACTAAATAAGAAAACGAGGATGTTTAAAGCAGTACTAAGAAAAAATGTTATTAATTGTCCAAGTTCAAAGCAAAAGGTTTCAGAAGCTATTTAATAAATAAATCCTTGTTGTGTTAAGCTTCATAACTCTGGAATAGCTAATTAAAATACTTTAGAACCCCTCACCTACTCCAGTACACTTTACTACCGTATTATCAGAAGGTATTTTGCCAGCGCTGGCTGTATTTTCTTAGCCTCACAAAGCTCCTCAAAGACACCCGACGTCCGCACCAGCCACAGGATAATTAACTCTAAGGTCAACACACAAAGAGTATTACATTTTCTTACAGAATTTTCTATTATGTCAGCTTCGATGATTATAAAATGTTGGTAAGATTTTTAATATTAATTATCATTATTATAAAAGTGTAGCTAGCGATAAGTGTTGCTCTTTACAGGATAAGCAATTTAGTAATATTAATTGTAGTTCTCCTTTTGTATCGCTTACTTATAGACTACTTTTATTTATTATTTCTACGAAGTAATAAGTTTATGTATCTAAAATACCAAGAAGGTCCAACAGCAGCCCAGTGGTTCATATTGGGAAGTTGTGTATATGCTATTCGACATTAACATTTTATATCGTGATTTAAAATTAGTAGTTACTCCACAGTCTGTTACTACCGCACTAGGAATAAATCCTGTGTCGCGAGGGACTTTACAAATATACAAGAAACGGACACAAAGAAAACTGATTCAGAACAACAATTTCGGAATCATACAAAGTATTGTCCCATGTGGAGTTTGAACCTTTAACACTCAGCACACAAGAGAGCGACATGGCGACCGCCTTAACCACTAGGACAACCGTGCAGTCAATGAAGCATGTTTCTGTTTCAATGTACGTGGAAGTCACTGTAAATTCATTAATAATATGAAATTGGCATTTGTTACACTTGTTGTGGTTCTGTATGTGTGTGTTTCACTGTACGATGATTTACTTAGTAAAAACGTCACGAGTTAAACAGCTAGGTATATGTCAATGTAATGATAAAATGATAATATGATGAAAATATCACAGAAAATAATAAAATGAGACTCAATCAGAAGGTTACTTACAAATCAATTAGTGCTTAATAGTGAAGCGGTTGAAGTTGATTTGATTCAATATTACTATGACTTAATTTATTATTAACTACTTCTACTTTACAATTTTTTATTTTATTACTACTTTATTGTTTATATATATTACTAATACTTATCTATTAATACTTGGTACGAGTTTGGAAACAAACTTATTCTAGTCTAATCAAAAATCAAACAATTGTAGTTTTTATTTTTATTGAATATGTCTTTCTGTTTCTATATTTAAACTTATCCGTGTTCCAAAAGTTACGCACATCTACTTAGTTTAGAATAGGGCAACTAGAAAACTTTACCAAGCCCCTACTATCTTTAGCTAACCTTCGCTACGAACATGCTTCATAAGAAACAATATTCGTTTATTAATAAATTGACACTTATAACTACAATGTTGAAGAACCAAAGATAAATGCTGACGGTGATTAGATACCCCGTAAACTCGCTGTTAAATAATACAAATATGGATAATACTTAAAAATTCAACCGACTAGACATGTCTTCATCGTAAAAGGCAACTATTAGCAATTAACCAAACTAAATTTATCTATTTGTTAATTTTAGGAAACTTACAGCAATACACTTTACGTAGATTAAAGAAGTAGCAATAATACGCTATAAACAAGTCTTTACAGATAGAAATCAAATACTTCAAAAAAACTCTTAAATTTTTTTTAAAACATTTTGAAAGTGAGTTCGTTTAAAACTGGTACCTGCAAATCAACATGTTTAATATGGCTTTAAATTACGATAAAATTGCATTCTAAATTTTAAATTCTCAACATAACAAACATTCAGTGCAGTCACTTTCATGATTGCGTACTAATAGTCCAAGACCCCAGAGCCGTAAGACACAACTTATTTTCTAAAGCATATGTCTTGAGATTCCCAGTAGACTCTTGTGTACTTTTTAATGCCTGAATGTTTGAGGAGCTTGCCCGGTGACACCTGCGCAGGTGAGAAAGGTAACTAAATCAGAGTTACATAACTTAAATTTTTATGACTGATTTTTATGTATGTTTTGTACAATATTACTCTGGAGTCATATAAAAAAAAAATAGCAGTCGTGGGACTGCCGATAGAAGTGAAAACGGAACTATTAAGTTGAGAGTAATTAAAACTATATGCAAAAATTATATGCATTTTTTTATGTTTAATATATAATATATAATATCATATATAATATATAATAATAATAAATTTCATATATAATATGTAATATCATATTCTCCATAGCTATAGATATACTATTATCATTAGCATGTCGGTGACGCGAACCGAGGATTTTACCCTCTACCAAAACGCTCAACGCGCCTAAAGAAGTTTTCACTTCAAAAATCAGACGCTCATTATAAGTTGACATGAATTTGACAAGAGTGAAACAGAAAACTATGTTGAGGATACCTAGTCGCAACTACTGGTGCCTATTACTGATACATATGTTGATCAAATATTTTTTAATTAAAGGCAGCGTATCTCTAAACTAACTCTCATTTGACCTTTCAAACTAAAACTCAAAGTAAATGTGGAAAAGCTACTTAAACAAGAATTTAAATCCCAATCGTCGAAGCTATTTAATCTAATGATGTAACTGTAAGAAGTGAAAAACTAACGCGATCTTCTCCGAAGTGGATCGAAGTAGAACCCGTGCCGATATCCAGACGACTCGCATACTCTAATTTGCCAATCGAGGGAAAAATTCTTCTGAGAGCTTTATGTTGGAGGGAACCAATGACTTTTAAAGAAACTTTTAATATTAATATTTTTTCATGATAAAGAAGGCAAACGATCAGGTGGACAATGGTACCGATATGAGATATCGATATCATATTATACCGATGAGATTACCGCACTCGTAAGTAGCACTCAGGAGTATCAAGCATTTAGATTTGCCTCTTTTAAAATATTTGTATTTATACGAAGCTTATATTACTTTTATGTTTCAAAAAATATTTATACTTTTGTGTCACTATTATTCAAGCACTTTCTTGGCTTGATTTTTCCTTTTGACATATCAACATTTATTTTCAAAACAAGATGTTCTTGTTCCATAAACATTTAAATTTTAAACTAAGTTATGTTCATATAATAAATAAAAAAAAATATATCATAATGTTTCCTTTCCCTAATAAATGATTAAGTTTTATAAAGCAACATGAAGAATTGTGTTAAGCCAATCTTTTTGCTTTTTACATTAATTTTAATCGACCACGTGAGTTGTCACCAGTTGTCCGCCATGATAATTGCCACGAACCATATTAAGTACCTTGTCATCCTCCATACACTAACTGAACGGAAATTAAAATATTCGAAATCGACTTAATATACGCATTATTCACTAGATACATTACGTATAATGCCATCCTAAACGTGCCTGAAATACTTATAACGTTAGTAGAGCGATTCCGCTTTAACTTTTGACTTTACCTGTCGAATCGTAATGAAGCCTAATATCTACTTTCCAGTTGGATCATTCGTACGCTTTCAAATATGTCTGGATAATACTGCAAGTTTTCTTTTATTATGAAGTTTTTTTTTGTGATTTAAGGCCTAAATAAGCAGACGAATCATCTGACAGTAAGTGAGTACCACAGTCAGGACAGTAGCAATCGATACAAGTCAGCACGTTCCGCCATGCAGCTCAACTCCTCCTAAATGAAGGGGTGGGCAGCTGGTACTCCAGCAACTCCTCAACAAGGTAAGGGTGGGATTGATATTTTAATAATATTACTCAGTTGAAACTTAGGACTGCTCTTGCCCACAGATTTAAAATTTGTGTTTAACTAAATACGTTAAATTTTACCGATATTGTGCAATTGATTAGTCTAGACGAATCCATTACATATCCTTAACTGTTTCAGTTGACATATAATCCACATAATTATATTAAAATATTAAATTTGGTTAAAGTTATTGCTCAAAAAGTCAAATATTGCTATGATTCAGCTTATTTGAAGTAATTTAATTGATATTTTATTTTATTTATTTATTTAATATATTTACATAAAAAGTACATAAATACAAGATATGTGAGGTCTCTTATTCCTGAGCTAAGCTTTAGAGTTGTTTTACAGAAGTCAGTGTTCTCCCATTACGATAACATAGCTGTCAGTTAATTTATATAAGACATAAAAATATTAATTTGGTTTGTTTAGGTTTAAAAAACTCAGAAAACTTCGCCACGATATTCAAAACTTTTAAATATTGTTTTATACTTTTTTCACTTCAGTTTTGTTTCTCATTCCTCATCAATGCGTCTAGTAGGCTGGGTATAACTAATGTTTTAGTGATATATTCAAATGCTCACTGCCTCGTCGGTCTAGCGGCTAGCGTAGCGACTACCGATCGACAGTCGGCTTGATTGCCAGGTCAAGCCAGAAAAATATTATTGAGTTTTACTGATTATAAAAATGTTAAAAAACAGCTCGGAGTTTGGAAGTTGGGGAGCCTTGGCGAGCACGTAAAGCCGTCGGTCCAGCACCTGGTCTCTGCCAGCTCGTGTTGGATTGTGAGAGTGAGTAGTTATAATATCTCTTCCGCAGTTTACTGATCTGCGTTGACACTAACCGCTGTAACCGAAATCAGCATCGGTATACATAATTATCATATTAAAACAAAAGTTTGTTTTAAATATATGAGTACAGGCTACTAAAATAAAATCGAGAGAGTAGTTTAAAAATCTCAATGCAAAAATATTTGCAATGGAGCATTATAAATCATAGAGTAACAGCGGTAACACTTGAATTGTAAGAAATACTGCAACTTCTAAAACAAAGTTCACCAAGAATCATATTTAGGAAAAATCCTAACCCCAAATCGCTTAACCCATAAACAGCCAGAATATTACCTGAAAGAACAATAAATTATTCACTTAATGAAGCGACCGTGACAGAACGGAAATTGGGTGCGTTACCGCTCCGAAATAATCCTTTTTAAAGGGTTAAGCATGGGTTTAAAGAAACTTTATTTGTTCTTGGGAAGTACAAGGGCGTTTGTGTACTTTATAGACTTACTTTTTGCTTGTAAGCTGTATTTATTACTGCTTAACTGTTTAATTTACTTTCAGCCTGTGTCTTAACAAACTTGTACTTAGAATGTAACTGCATTTTCATTCGAATGTGCTATAAAAATGATATAGCTTTCGAGTTTTTTTTTTTGTTTGTTTGCGTTGGTTGTGTTTCTTAGGCGTGCTCTGTGTTTTTTTCTGTTTTTTGATTTTTATGTTTGGGTGTTGTTAAACTTATCTTAATTGTAACAGAGACGTTGAGTATATGATAGTTAAAAGAAATTTAAATATCTTTGTAAATTTAGAGTATACAATCTTTTCGTAGTAGGATCTTTTGGTTTTTTTTTCAATATTTTCAACATAAAGTACAGTGACATTATAAGTTATTTTAATTACTTTATGTAAGAAAAATTTGATAAACTTTCATATTTCTTTATATTTCTTCATCCTGTCTCACATTATACAAAACTACATTGAACATCAAAACAGATGGCTACAAATAAAATTTAATTAGATTTATCCAACTATTCCATTTTACTTTTGTATTTACGAGTATATCCCAGAGTAAGATATTTATTCATTTATATATTCATGATTCAAAAACTGTATTTCAGATTTGTTAAAGGCAAAACCATCAACATAAATTTATTTTAGAGCTGAAATCTCAAATTTTCCTTTTCAATAGTAATGACGATTAAGATCTCAGAAACTAACTGTCAAGTCTGCCATCTTTGATTTTTATCGTTAGTAAATTGAAAATAATTTCTAGTTGACACTATTACTAACTTCAGACCTCGAAGGTCACCTAGACTTGGTCAAAGACCTTCATTTTGTTGTGTTTTAAATATTAACATTCCAGTCTAGAACGATAATTAATTTTTAATGCGTATTTATGAACAATTGTTGCTCGGGCAACAATATTCGAACAAGAAAATAAATACTAAGTAAATTATTTAAATTGTTGAATAAACGCTATGGTGGCCTAGTAAGATACTTTTTACGCCCCGCTTAAAGGTCCCGGGACCATGGTATGAGGGCAACTCGTGCGTTGGGAGTGGGTTTCCAGGTTTTAATTGGCACAGGAAGAAAGAACCGAGATCTTTTAGTTCCAGAGTGTGTCTACCATTTTGAACCGGTTTACTCGTGCTGGCTTTGGACGTCTCCAAGGCAGAAAGCCGGCATATTAAGTGCTGCCACTGATTGACTTTAATAAAATAAAATTATATATATGTTGTTAAAAAAATATAATTAGTTATTCTACGAAACTGAGTATTTTCATTTCCAAAATGTCAATAATACTTATTACTATAGTGTTTTTGATGTAATTAATAGGCTTTATACTTAATTACTTATTTATTTTAACAGAATAATACACATTAGCAAACACTTTTATAGCAGAGATGGCGGCAAGAACGTTTTAACAAAACTGTCAAACGTCATCACGTAGTGAGAAGTTGAAAACGCGGCAATTTCAAATTACTACAACACTCTCTCCAAATTACAGCGTTCCTCATTGTAAAGTGAAACAAATAATAGTAACTAACAAAAACAATAGGTTAAGTTACTCTACACATACATAGTATTACTAAACAAAGTATTACAGAATCAAGTTTTATAAGTACAGTTACATTTTCCTAATACCTAATTTACTTCTTAGATATTTAAATTTACTTTTACATAAGGGTTTAGTAAATATATCAGCCCTTTGTTCATTACTACTTATATACTTTAGATCAATATCTGTACTTTCATATTTCTCTTTAACAAACTTGTATTTAATATCTATGTGTTTACATACTTTTATTTCAAAATTTACTTTTAAATCATCAATAACTTTGTTTAACACACTTTTATCCTTGGAAATTATTAGTCCATCATCCACATACAGTATTAGGTACACCTTACTACCATTTAACTGACCAATATAGATACACTTGTCTGAGTGACTATTGGTGAAACCAAATTTCTTTAAAACAGAATCAAATGTTTGATTCCAGCACCTGGGTGCTTGTTTTAACCCATATAATGACCTTTTAAGTTTACAAACATGCCCTTCAGGTACATCCAAACCATCTGGTGGATTCATATAGATATCTTCAGTTATGGATCCATAGAGAAAAGCAGTTTTAATATCAAACTGTATCATTTGCAAGTTATCCTGACACACTTTAGAAAGCAAAACTCTTACAGAGTCATACCTGACAGTTGGTGAGAATGTTTCTGTGTAATCAACCTGGTGTTTCTGTGAGCAGCCCATGGCACATAACCTTGATTTATACAGTAGTCCCGATGGTGTATCTTTCACTTTGAAAACCCACTTACAGCCAATAGTTCTCACTCTATCTGGCTTCTTCACCAACTCTCATGTTTCATTCTTACTGTGTGCTTGCAACTCTTCTTCTATAGACTTTTTCCACTTATCTTTATCCACTGATGACAGAGCCTCTCGGTAAGTTATTGGAGTATCATTTTCTTCGTGTTCTCCACCTTGACAGAGGTAAGTATTAGTTTCATATTTTCTATTTCTATTTCTAAGTGTTATATTACTAGGTCCACTAATATTTATTTCTTTTTCAGGTACATATGCAGGATCATCATCGGAGAAGAATGTTTCTTCTTCATCATTATCGGATAATGTTACAGATGAGTTATTTAACTCTCTTGTGCTTTGATTTGTTAGCTCAACAGATTCATCAATGTTCTTTGTTTCATCAGCACATATTTTAACATTATTATTATTTTCTGTTAGCGGAACCATACAATATTTTCTTTGTACAGAATTTTCCAGAAATACAACATCTCTACTGATAAGAATTTTTCTTGTTTTAGTATCTAATAGTCTGTAACCTTTAGTGACTTCTGAGTAGCCAATAAATATCATTTTTTTTGCCTTAGGATCCAGTTTTTGACGTTTAGCATCAGGAACATGAACCATGACTTCACATCCAAAGATTCTAAGGTGCTTCAAATTTGGCTTCTTCCCGGACCATAACTCCTCAGGTGTAGCGTATGAAATGGATCTTGTTGGACAGCGGTTCGTTATGTACGCAGCTGTCGCCACTGCTTCAGCCCAGTAGTGTTTCTGTAAATTAGCATTAAGCAACATACAGCGAGCTCTCTCCATCAATGTACGGTTCATACGTTCCGCTAACCCATTTTGTTGTGGGGTATATGGATTAGAAGTTTCATGTATAATGCCACAATTTTGCATGTATTCAA
Source organism: Hypercompe scribonia (assembly GCA_949316085.1). Taxonomy (NCBI): domain Eukaryota; kingdom Metazoa; phylum Arthropoda; class Insecta; order Lepidoptera; family Erebidae; genus Hypercompe; species Hypercompe scribonia. The sequence continues at coordinate 6,210,906 of OX438992.1, read as the reverse complement.
TAAACTCGTTACTTAGATACTCTCTTCCATTATCAGTTCTTAATTTCTTTATTTTACATTCAAGTTGATTTTCCACAAATGCTTTAAATTCTTTAAATTTATTAAATACTTCAGACTTGTTTTTAAGTAAATAAATAAATACTTTCCTGGTATAGTCATCCACAAATGTGAGGAAATATTGCGCTCCTCCAACTGATTTCACCTCCAGTGGCCCACAGATATCGGAATGTATAAGTTCTAGAGCCTTCTTAGCACGAGAACCTTCCTTAGGAAACGGCAGCCGGGACTGTTTTCCTTCTTGACAAAATTCACATATCATATCCAGCTTATTGTCAGTAAGCTTGACACCTTCTGCACATTTGGAGAGTTTGTTCAGATCAGTCATATTGAGATGAGCCATCCTTTGATGCCATAAGTAGCTGTCACTTTCCTTTGTATCACATGCATATGCTTGTGCACTACTTAAGTTCAGACGATACATGTTATTCACTAATTCACAAGCTACTACTTCTTTTTGAGATTTGTTGAATATTTTACAGCCATTGTTACTAAACTGTACAGAACATTCTTTCTTTATCAGCTGACTCACGGAGAGAAGATTGCTTGCTAACTCAGGCACATACAACACATTGGTTACTTGTATGGTTTGTGTTTGTCCTACACTATTACATATAGGCAGATCTATTTTTCCACAGCTCTTCACTTTAAGCATTTTATCATCAGCAATACGGATGCTTGTAATTGGAGGTGATGATTCATCGTATAGCCAGTCCTGCCTCATTGTCATATGCATGGACGCTCCTGAATCAACAAACCAGCTCTTACTGTCATTTGCTGCACTGGATGCCGAGAACACAGCGACATATCCAGTTTCTTTGCCTTGGTCCTTTTTCTTTGTTTTGCAATTTTTACTTATGTGACCATAACGGTTGCATTTGAAACAACGGGGACCTTTATTAAACTTCGGAGAACTATCAGAGTCCTTTTGTTTATATTTACTTGACTTACTTGCATACAATGCTACTGACTCGGAGCTCTTTATTTCTTGTAAGAGCTTAGTCTTTACAGAGTCTGCTGTAATCGGCACACCAGAACTTTCGAGGGCCATAATCATTGGCTTGTAGACTTCGGGTAATCCAGCAAGGAGTAATGTACCCAGCCACTCATCATTGATGTCAAATGATATGTTTCGAAGTCTATGTGCTGCACTCATTATTCTGTTAACGTAATCTTCAACATTTTGACAATTTTCTAACGTCGTTGTAATCATATCTCTCAATAAGCCCACGCGTCTTGTCAACCCTTTGTCGTCAAAAGCTTTTTGTAAATTGGTCCACACTTCTTTTGCCGTTTTTGCCTCTTGTATATGTATGTAATTCACTGAGTCAACCAACAATATAATTTTTGCCTTTGCTTTCAGGTCGAGCTTTGAATCAACAGGTTCGCCTTTATTTTCGATACAGCACCAGAGGTCTTCATGTTGTAAATACGTCATCACGGCAAATCTCCATGTATTGTAATTATCTCGACCACTTAACTTTTCGATAAGAGTCATTGTATTTGAAGACATTTTGTATAAAAAAAATATTTTTCTACACAAACCACGCAGCTTTAGGTTATGTCGTGTCAGTTTTAATGACCGGCGACTTTGTATATCGTTATTTCACTGATATTACTTCTCACTGATACTTATTACAAACAGATTACGTTCTGGGCCCATAACCTGATGTAATTAATAGGCTTTATACTTAATTACTTATTTATTTTAACAGAATAATACACATTAGCAAACACTTTTATAGCAGAGATGGCGGCAAGAACGTTTTAACAAAACTGTCAAACGTCATCACGTAGTGAGAAGTTGAGAACGCGGCAATTTTAAATTACTACAACAGTTTTTAATCATAACATAACGTTTACAAGTTTTTTATAAGTTTATGTAACGGACCGTTTATAACAAGGAAACTATTGGTAGTATTACAACAACGAAAGATCCAATTAACTGGAATCTGTAAGAGGAACTTTGCAACAATATTATTTGGACGATATTACAGGGAGAAATAACTTCATACAAATCATGAATGCGGTATACATATAAATTAACTGAGCTTAGAATAACAGACCCTTATCACTGCGTTGTCAGTTCCATGTTATGTTAGCAACTCTTTTAATGTTCACTAAACATTTAGAATGATAATATTTAGCAATATTATTCAAGATAGGCATGTTATACATACTTTTATTACCACCGGGCGTTTTTTAACATACTGTCTTTGTTTACTGGGTGTTAAATACAAAATATCCTTAGAACGAATATGCAACACTTCTGGGGCATAAAATGAAACAACTATACACCGCAGTGTGGGTTCATAAGACTCAGCACAGGCGGTGGCAAATACCTGGGAGGATAATCTCCACTCGGTACCAATTCACAGCCGGCGAACCAGGCGCCGGAGGCGCCCTTACCAGCACCTCATGCCACCCTGAATGTGGCCGTAGGTGGAGACGACGGGTTTTCCCCTCCATCCGCCGCAATGGCCAGCTGCGAGGAGGTAATGTCTGCGTGTGCCGTGAGTCGCGTAAATAGAGAGTTTACTCAAAGTTGCAACCCGTCCTAGCGGGCAAACGCTGGGTGGGGTCCGGGTGGCTTGACGGCAGCAGTTCCCGGGTCCCTCTTATTCCAGTCACAGAGTGGCACACAGTGTTGTTTTAGCCGGACCAATTCCAACACACCATTGTGCCGCAAACGACCTGTGGGGGATTCTATAGGTTAAAAAAATGAGTTCATAAAACTCCACGGTTTAATTGATAGACTTCTTGAACTACATTACAGGCTTGGTTATCGTTCAAAAATTTTGTAGTCTTTAGATATTATCACGTGTAATACACCGACAGCGTGGTCTAATTTTTGTATTAGCTTCATCTAAGAAACAAAATAGTAACTAATATTTTTACTAATGACTTTGATCACACTATATAGCTGTCGGTTTGGAACACATACACATATAGATATACATTTATTCTCTTGTCCGTTGGTATTTCACAATTTTTGACGAAATGTCAAGTTACCAACATATTTTAATTATGTTGCAAAAGACTTTATGGAAAGTCGTCAATACGCAGCCACTTACCTGACGCTAACGGATCTTGATATATAATCCTTTTTAGACAGGATATGTAAAAAAGTAAATTTGAACCAGAAAACCTAATTAGTCCATTCGTTAGTACGATTCGTGAGTAAATTAAGGGGAATGGGTGTCATGTCCGTCACAAAGGAAGATCCACCGACTACGCGAGATGTACGAGTATATGCCTGGCGGGCTGACGTTGATGTCGGAAAGTTGTACAGGGTGGGTCATGAAAAAGATATCATTTGAAAAAATCGTGTGAAAAAATAATTTAAAATTGTTTATTTTCAAAAAAGATAACTGAATTTTTATGTGTATTTGGTTTATTGATGTAAACACGACTCTTTTTAAAGAGGACTATTTATAGTCCGATAAAAAGAATACTGGAGATAGATCTGGATTTCTGGGTTGCCTTGGAATGTCGCCTCGCCTGGAACTCAATTTTGCCGGCAATATGTCTTTGACCACCGACAGGGACTCATTGGATGTGTAACAAGGGCTCCATCTTATTGAGACCATATGTTTTGATTGTAGTCGATAAATTTCAGTAGCAACATATTTAGCAGAATTAACAGTAAATGACCGACCGCGAGAATCGTCGAAACAGTAGAATGCAATGATTCTTTTTGCTAAAATTGTAGTCCATACAGTTACCTTGGGAGAATTGAGTGGCTTCTGTGTTTAGTTTTAGGTTTTTCACTGCTTCTATACCTATAATTCTGTTTGTTTACATATTCGTTGAGTGAAAATGAGCTTCGTCAGAAAATACGATGTTGTCGACTCATTCTAACATTGTTCCGGCATACAACTTGCACAGATTTAAATCATTAGGTTTTATTGCCTACACTATCAGGATCTTACATGGATGTAATTTCAAATGTTATTTCAAAATATGGCGTAATGATGCGCGAAATAATTCAACTGAATATTAAATCTGCGTCGTCGATAAATCTGGATTACGTCGAACATAAGTGAAAGCTTGCTGCACGTTCTCTTCGGTCTGAGAAGTCTGTGGTTCTCCAGTTTGCTTCACATTTACCGTAGAGCCCGTCTCTTCGAACTTCTTCACTCATTCCTTTATTAAAGTAGCACTCGGACACTGATGTAAGTCGTTTAAATCGTCTTAAACGCGTAATAAGCGTCTCACAGTAATAACTTTGGAGTTTCTATGTTCGTGTTATGCCAAAATATATCTGATGCATCTACCACTTGAATGGTCAAATTAAACACAGTATACATTCAATATAGATTTACTGTTCAGGTGGTACCAATATTCACAGTGTTTGTCTGCAAGAGCTTGAATTACACGCTTTGTTAATCAGAGTGGCCACTTAATATTTTTGTGTGGCAAACTCTGTGTATAAAAAGTGGCGTCGTCAAAAACAGTGTTACAAAACTGTTGTTTCTGGCTCCATGAAGCTATCCATAGCGACAAAATTACCGAGAAACGAGCTAGTAGTCAGACCCATTCTTGGTTCATTGTGATACAAGATTAGTTGTTGAAATTGATATTAAATTGAAAAAATAGAAAAATATGTTTGTTACATACCTAAAGAACGTAACACTAAAGTCTGAACTTTACACGTGTATCAAGTTGAAAATAATGTTATAGAAACATTGTACATTTACCAATGCTGTGTCCACACAGATAAAACTTACATTATACGATGAAGGGTCATTGTTTACTCATGTCAAACTAATGAAGTTCCTGTAATAAATTTCCTACAGTTATTAATGAGAGGTGAAAAAGTTGCTCATGGACATACCTAGTCTTGCCATAAATATTGTAATAAAGAAAAAAGAAAATTGTTAACTGCAAATAACATTTATTACTTTTACAGTGTGTCAGTTTAATACATAAATATAAAACAATTAAAAATATAAAAAGCTTATTCGAAGTGGTCTCCATTGGCTGCAATACAGTCCTTTAAACGATGAGGCCAGTTATCAATAGAAGCACGCACTCTTTCCATGGGAAAATTCTTCACTGCCAATCGTATAGATTGTTTTAGGGACTCCAAATTATCATGGCGTTTAGAGCAAGCTGTACTCTCTAAAACTGACCACAAATCATAATCCAGCGGATTAAGATCGGGACTAGACGACGGCCAGTCTTCAGCTCTGATGAAGTCCGAAACGTTCGATTCCAACCAAGACTGCGTGGACCGAGCTTTATGACCCGGCGCCGAGTCTTGCTGGAAGGACCATACTTGGTTATTGAACATGGTGATGTTAAGGGGCTTAACTACCTTCTCAAGAATGGTATCTTGATACACTTGTGCCGATGTTTTGATACCTTTTTCACAAAAATATGGCTCAGTCACTCCTTCATAGCTAACACCCCACCAAACCATCACTGAAGTCGGATAATGTCCACGTTGCACTCTGTCGACTAATTGGGAAGCTTCCTTAGAGCTTTGAGCATAAATACGGTCATTTTGTTTGTTAAAATGTTGCTCAATTGTAAAAATTTTCTCATCCGTAAACAAAATTTTTCTGTGACCTCCCTTTGCGTACCGCTTCAGTAGTTGTTTCGATTTTACCACCCTATTCTTCTTTAAATTATCAGTTAAGAAATGGCCAGTGCGTCTCTTATAGGCTGCAAGTCCTAAGTCATCTTTTAAAATACGCGACATGGTTCTAGGTGCTATCTTCATTTCCCGAGATAAAATCTTTTGCTTTCGGACAGGATTTCTTCGAATTCTTTCCCTTACTGCTTTGACCACCTTTTTCGTACGAACACTACGTGGACGGCCAGATCTTTTTCTGTCACAAACAGAGGAGGTCTCATTGTACCTATTAATAGCCCGGTACACAAACATTTTACTAATACCAAGTGTATGGAGAGTTTTAAAAATTGCATTTGGCTCCATACCTACTTTGTGTAATGCTATCACAGCGATTCGGTTCTCTTTATCACCCCACACCATTTTAATATCGCAAAATATTTTACAATGTATTGGCGCCAAAATGAGAAAACACAATGAACAATCGTATAAAAATGACAGATTCGAAATTCAAATGTAATATTTTTTTATAATTAAGTGTAACAGTATTTATGGCCAGACTAAGTATTTATAAGCCTCATTTTCATTTACGTTCCCTTATAAAAGTTGCCTGGAAAATATCAGTTTAAGCGATGAAATTGACCGGAGTATTCATTACCTAGAATTAACTGTTTCCTATTATGTATGTCATTATCAACAACACGGTGTACTGCACGGTTAAGTGACTGTACGATTGATCAAGTTGTTTAAGCGGTCACCACGCCGCTCTCTACTGCGCTGAGTGTTGTGGGTTCAAATCTTACATGGTACAACGCTTTGTGTGATTCACAAATTGTGGTTCCACTTTGTGTGATCCACAAATTGTTGTTCGGAGTTTGGGTGTTCTTTGTGTCTATTTCTTGTATTGTAAAGTCCCGCGCAACACAAGATTTATTCCTAGTGTGGGCATTGTCTTTTTATAAGATGATATTATAATATAAGAAGAACAGCTTTTAATGATATTTATATTTGACCCATTTATGGTAAGGTTTGATGTCGACGAATACTTTGTGTTTTATTATCATCATCAATAATCCTTATTAATAATTTAATTAGGCTCCCTATTTCGTAAAAAAATACTAATGAAACATTTATTTTTTTAATTTATTTTCTTTTTTTTCCAATATATCAAAACTTAAAGCATAGTTTTAAAATAAAAAAGGAAAAAAGAAATAGATAACTTAATTGTTTGTCTCTATCCGTAATGTGCTTAACCATAACCCATTAATATTTTTAAACCCTATACACTGTAAACTTTAGTTTTATCGATATAGATGGCCACATTTCAGCCGTCTAAAGCCTTTTATCAATAAATTTGAACTGTAAGCCCACTTAACCCGTTCGAAGCTGGAGTTTCCCAGTAATTTGTAACCCTAAAATGTTCAGTGGATATTAAGTGGTTTGCTAACCAATGATTTTGTTCGTTCTCATTGTTATTGAATTATGGTTGTTGTTTTAATGATATTTACGCTGTTTTGATTGGTGAAGGTTAAAGATTTAAGGAAGTTCATTGAAGGTTAGTTCGAAGATTACTTTGTTAGTAACTTAGATTAGTTAAATCCAGACCTTTTCATTGTTGCGAGAATATAATAGTTTAATTTGATCATCTCTGGTTAGAGCACGTGATTATGAAGTTCTTTGTTTGATAGCTATGTTTTTCAAATTATTTTGTTGTTGGACTTTCGTACTTTAAAAGAAAAAAAAGAAGACTTTTTGCAATTTTTTCGTTCTCTAGTGATCTTTCAAGAGTTTTTTTAGAAACATGTGGAAGTATGAAGACTAAATCCACTTTATAAAAGTTTATTAACTGTATGTTATTTTTATAGAAGCCTACCAAAGTGACTCTACTCTGCCTGATGAAAAGCATGACTAGAAACCAAGAGTGGTGGTCGCCATACTCATTGTGAATGCCGGCAACGCAGTATGGCAATCTTTGACTGTTTACTTTTTTATTGTAATACCTAATGGCGCTATTTTGTATATGTCATGTTGTCGTGGTACTTATTGTGCTTTGTGTGAACTGACTAATAAAAATCTTTTATTCAGTTTAAACTCAAGAAGTCTTGTTTATTTGCATAACCTCAATAATAAGTGCATAACTTTGTTCTATATATTTGAAAAAGAACACTTTTCTTCTCGTAAAATACATAATAATAATTGCATTAAAACAAAACACAATTTTTGGTCAACTTGATTTTTTGGACAAATTAATAGACACTTTCACATAAAGTCAGGTCTGCTTGTTATAGAAAATTGCAATCAAGTTTTCCTCAATAATCAACATCAATAGTTAAGATACACATACGCCAACATTCTTGCTAACTTTTACGAACGCTTTCTATAACCTTAATGAATAATACGAAACCAATTCCATAAGAAAAATCTGTATAACCACATCCGCAATATTACGTTTATCGTGCCATCTGATAAAAAAACTTAAGGGGAAGCAATTTCCAGGGGATGCTGATGTAGCAAAGCCGCAACTGGATGTGAGGGAAGCGACAACTTCCGCTACAGTCCCTCCGTGATTCTTTAGAAATTCTTCCTTCCTCACTAAACGTAATATTAGCAGCAGAAAGTAGAAAGGCATATTTGCGCATCTATATTTGTTTCTGTAAAAGTATGTTTATCATGTTTAGAAAGTTAGGTCTTGAAATAATTAGATATAGTATGTTATTATAGTTCCTTTTGTAGAGAAAATCTTCAGATTGAGTTACTTTTTTTTTTAAAAAAGATAACACCTGCACTAGGAATAAATCCTGTGTTTAGGCGGACTTTACACACACACAAGAAACGGACACAAAGAAGACCCAGATTCAGAACAGCAATTTATGAATCACGTAAAGTGTTGTCCCATATGGAGTTTGAACCCACAACTCTCAGCGCAATAGAGAGCGGCGTGGCGAACGTTTAAACCATTAAGCCAACCATGCAGTGCAGCAGAAATAAAAATAAAAATATAACTTAAATAGAAAGCGGAGTTTTTGTCCAAGACACAATCTGTCTACGAATACTGTTACATCTAGTCTACTGTTTAAGGTAGGCATATAATTGGCAGGTATTTTAGATTTAACAATATATTAACATATAATTATATCTTTGAACATAATTGGACAAACACACTAAAAAAATTTTTTTTTTATCTTATATCACAATATTTATTTTGAGGGATGGAGTGATATGACACAGAATCAAGCTCTGTTTCAGTAATTTATGTAAATAAATACAAGGCTCAGATTTTGCCGTAATTGTAAGTTCAAAGTAAATATTTGTATAAATAATACGTGTTTACTTTGAACACATATATAAATTATATTCTTTTTCATTCATCTTTTCTTCTTTCAGATCTCTAAAAGTATTAATTATACTGACATTAATATATACATAGTGTGATGGTCCCCCCTTGAAACCTAGTGCGAGTATAGTAATCTTTCGGCTATTTAATGAGGTATTATTATACAAGCCAGCACCCTCCAATGTGGAGGGAGGTCTAACGCTCCTCCAGAATCCGCGTTAGACTGTAGAACTCGACACCAGACTGGACATTCTCCTACTGACTTATAACGATTCAAATAAATAATAAGAAACCGCGATAAGAGGGAATCAAAATGAGAGATTATGAAACAATTAAATACATTTCTGTTGGTTGTGCTTATCACTCTTCCATCCGTTGTGCACTTAAGATTTAGGTGAATTAACTGACTTTAACTCGAGGGGGTCAGGAACGCTAAGTCCAAACCTATAACTCGCTTTGACAGGTGTATTCAGCTGTATACGACCGAAGCTAAACGCTTTCGCGCCTCCGCCCCGACGTGGGACTCCAACCCATCGGTTTCCTGTGTACTCAACCCGCTATATGAGTTAACCCGCCTACTGACCCCCGTGCATCCGCCCCTTAAGACCCCTAGCTCTCAAGCACACGGCACACACCCATACGCGCTGTAACTACAATATAAATACACCACAGGGACAGATCACCCAGATATAATCGTGTAACGGAACCGCTCCGTTCGATCTATACCTTAGCTTTCCATACCGCAGCGACTTATAAAGAGTTCTACTCATTATCTCTATCAAAGGTACCGATAAACCAACAGTAATGCTCAGCGAGAAATAATAGAGAGATATCATCTAATTATTCAACGGTTATTACTATACTCAGACCGGCATATAAATACATATAAATCATTATCCTACGTAATAATAGGCAACAAGGACTTACCTAGTTACTGCAGCGTTATATATGCTAACTTACTCAACGTCATGGTAACCCACACGACCGGCTATGCCCAGCTTTCACGAACGTCCTCCCTTCACCCTGCACCCTCACTGACTATCTCGACTCTCTCAAACCCTGTCGTTTTCTCTCAGCCCGCGCCCCACTACCTATCGCCTTTTTTGTTTACAATTATTTCTCTCACAGATGTCTTGGAACCGATATCCAAAGGTCTGTTAAGAGTCCTTTCCAAAGAATTCGTTTCATAAGTGCAATAAATATTTTGTTTTTACTAGTACAAGGGTCGCTTAATAATCTGTCCGTTAAGTGACGGTCCTTTTCTGTTGTCTAGACCCTTTTTTTACACATGCACGTGTTGCCAACGGCTAAGAATATATTCTTGCATAACCATAACAATAATTGTAAATTCTAAATTACGTAATATGATAATACTATCACAATAGTATATATACTTACTTAAACTGCTTTTTGAATGTAAGATTGTATTTCTGAACTGGTTAATTAAAAACAATTCATATATATTGAAAAATATAGACGTAATAAAAATAATATTATTAATACATCTGACACAAAATGTCGTCTAGTTCCAAACTAAGGTACTAAAAAGCTGTTAAAAATACATGTAGTTTTTGCAAATACTTAGATATTATGCATAGAAAATGCTTAAACTCCAAAATAAATATTTGTAGGTCATACAAACATATGGTCAGAGTCTGCAATTGAACCCGAGACCATTAACACAGTAGTCGCATACGCTACCACTGCGCCACGGAGGCAGCGCTTATTAGTCAAAGATAAAAGAAGATAAACTGTTTCGAAATGTTCATTGTAAATATTTAAACATAATTATCTAACAAATATTATGATATAATAACTTTATTAGGGTTTGCCTTGATCAGGTCATGCTTGCGAAGGAGGTGGCGGGGCGATACCGGAAGAGGTTTTGAACTCTTCCGGTCCGCCAGGCCTCAGAGCGGTCCAGGTACCGCAGAAGACTCGGGCACTGGAGATCGTTGAGTAATCTTCATCCTCCATAAGTGCAGGCCTGCGTAGAGGGGTGGCATGTGAGGTCATTTATCACCATAGTAGAAGCAGGCCGGGGTAGCACTACGAGCGCTATGGACTGCGCTCGGATGGGAAAAAACAAAAAAAGAACATCGGGGTTCCTACACAGGGATTCATCTACAACTCGTAGGACTTTGGAGTACTTTGGAGTTCCAGCCTTTTCCTTACTCGGGTGCACCTGGTTCTCCAGCTACTGGTTCAAGTCTGACATAACCGCCTGTCAATGGTATCTGTGGAGATTTACGGACAGGAAAAAAAAGGAAAAAAAGGGGTTTTTATGACATAGAAAACAAAAGACCAAATGAATTTTCTACAGTTAAGAGAATTCAGTCGCCAATATATTAGCCACGTGGATTTCAGCACGAGGGAGCCGACTTGATCAGAGCAGTACTATCTTGTCACAGAAGACCAACCTAAAGCGACAGCATCCCTGCTGTCGTGTTTCGTTGGTGAGTGCGAGACCGGAAACCCATTGATGCAGGGGTGACAGTTATCGTGATAAATATGGGAGCCTTACACTGCCACGATGACTGTCATGCCTTTTACGTGTTCAAACAGGGTGTGGATCACCATACTGCATTATCTGCATTCGCAATGAGTAAGGTCATCACAACTCTCGAGGTTTCTATTCGTGTTTTCCATCTGGTAAAGTCAAGTTACTTTGGCAGGTTCTTATAATAAAATAAAAATGTAATAATAATATCTTTACACAAGCTTTGCCTAGTTTGAGACCTAATGTAGTGGAAATTACTGAAATAGAATACATTACAGAGAAGTAATACAATCGTTTAAGTAAAACAATTTGCGGAGTTTTCGCCCAAGGTAATATTTTAGAGAAAGCTTTGCTAAGAATATTGTTGGATCTACTTTAAGGTAGGTACTTAATTGATAGATATTATAAGCGTAATAGTATATTAATATTTAAACTACATCTTTGAACATAATTTGAAACACATAAATAAGGTTATTGCCGAATGAAATTGTAATATAAACTTATTTACATATGTAATATACATAGTAGTGTTGGTGATGCTGGCTGTTAATCTGGATGTAGAGGGTTCGATCTCACCTAGGACAAATCTTTATGTTATGAAAACAATCATTTATTCTATATTTGAGTGTGTTTTATCTATAATGTGTTTGTGTTTAGGATTATATAAGTGTTTTCATTAGCACTCTGATTGTCACAGTATAAAATTTGCCTAGTGTAGGATCTGACGGCTGTGTGGAGATAATATATTTATTGTAATTGCCAAATTTTCACATTGTAATTGTATAAAGATTTAATCAGCGATAACTACAGTAGTAACGTATTTCTTACGCTAAGCTCTATAAACAGTAAGTACTTGTATGCAGTGAAATACTCGCAACTTATAACTTACATTGTTTGCCAATTATTTAACCAATTATAAAATTGAGACGACGTCTGTAAAAACAATATACTTAAATCTAGTTGCTTTACCTGGTAAGAATTTTTTTTTTTTAATTTTTGATATAAAATACTCTTCTTAGTGCAGATAAACATTTATCATCTATTCTCTCATATGTATATTCTATCATTTTTGATAGTTTAATTTACCATATATTTCTATTTTTTTATTTTAAAGTCTGCCAAAATGACTCTTCCGTGCCTGACGGAAAACATGCATGAAATCCAAGAGGGGTGGTCACCATACTCATTGTGAATGTAGACAATACAGCATGGTGACCCACACTATGGCGGCCTAGTGAGATACTATTTTACATCCCTTAAGAACGTAAAAGGTACGACAGTCATCGTGGCAGTGTAAGTCTTACACACTTACTACAATAACTGTCACCCCTGTATCAATTTCAAAACAAATATAAACTGAAAGTATTTTATTATATTATTGGAGATTAAGATTCTAAAATAAAGTCATATCTTTTCGTTACGCCCGTGTACAAATCCCATGCTCACGAAATTGACGGTGCAAAATTTTGCGCTCCATTGACACCACCGGTATAAGTATGTCCTTAAGTGACACTTAAATTTGAAAATGTCAATCTCAAAATTTTCAAGATGGTGTCAATGTCCAATCTTGACTTTTGGGTATTCTTGCAATTTAATGATTGAGATACTCATTATTTAGGTTAAAGTATTATTTTTATTATTTATGTTTTTTAAGAACGATCTCTTCATTCTTATCAACGTAAATATAAAGTTTAAAAAAAATAGTTTGCTTCCATTTAGCACCTATTATCACCTTTAAAGTCCACTCCTGTACGTAGGCCTCTCCAGGGGAGACCTACGTGCAAGAGGAGAACCTCAAACAACAGAAATATGCTAGTAGTGCCTTCTCGCTGTGGTCTTCTGTCAGGGATTGGTTCAAGGATGATAACATTTTAAGCAAAAATCTGTTATGAAGCACCTTAGCTTAGATTATCCCTCAGTTCATATTTTTTATTATTATTATTACCCTAAAAATTCAACAAAATATACATTAAGACTATTTTAAATTGTCACTAATTCTACATATAAACGTGTTTAACATAATATCATTTGTATATGATCAATGTAACCACAGAATCACAATAAATTCTGACACTCTCTATTGACGTATTAAAATTTATAGGAAACACGATGAAATACTCAACAATTAAATGAAAGTTAAACCACGGTAAACACTTAGTATGTGAGTACAAGCCATAAAAGCGAGGTATGTCGTAACTTTCTGATAACACACACCAAAACGATTTTAGTTTGCAAGTTTAACGATTTAATCAATCGAATACTCGATTATTTGTAGTACGTGATCTGAGTTCGATAGATTTGTGTTATGAACTAGATGGGTGATAGCAATTCATCGTGTGATAATTGTAAAAGCAAACATGAATACTAAGACACCAATACAATTAAAGAAAGCTGAAAAGAGTTCTGAACCGATTAAACTCAATTTTTGTCACAATTTACAACTGTGCCATAGCTTGGCAAGATACAGCTGGTAAAAATAAAAAATAGCGCATTAAAAACAACAAGAAAATAGTAATATAAAAATAGTACTAATTTATGATTACTATACAGTTTATCGGTGTAGCTTATACTGCAGCTTGAAATAAGCGTTACGTGCACTCCGATCGTTGAAATATAAATCGTATCGTATATTATAAAAATAATCAAACTACTAATAGTTTTAAATTCTAATCTATAGCCTGATTGGTTACATTATATAAAATATTTCTGGCTTATCCACAAGCTTAAAGTGGCTCAGCGTGCTGCGGAAATTGCAGGCTCGGCGTTCCTTTAAGAGATCGCAACAGGAATGACGTGTTCGGTAGAGAACCAAAGCCATCGAAATAACCCACTGGATAAGCGAGCTGAAGTGGCAATGCCCTGGTCATATTAGCAGCTAATTCTAGAGTGGAGACCGCGTCTCGAAAAACGTGGTGTAGAACGCCCATAGACAAAGTGGAGCGACCATTTGCGTAAGATGGATGGCAGATCAGATTGGCGTACAATACAATACGTACAGAACGAGGCCTATGACTAACAGTGGTCTGCAATAGGCTGATGATGACGTAATATTTCAGGATTACATTTTATTAGGAGACAAGAAGCAGCTTTTGTAGAAGATTGCGTACTCAGAGATTTGACAAGGTAATTGAAAGAAATTCATATTGGCAGTGGTGAGCGACAAGTTCACAAAACAGTTTTCTAAAAAAGGGTTCTAGATATTGTAATGGCTATTTCCAGCGTGGTTAGTTATATACAAATTTTATAATCCATGAAGAACTATTTGGGATACTCTAATGTTATAAATTTCAATACTGAAAGACGTATTTCCCATTTCATAATGATAATTTATGATTTATAATTGACTGCACGAATGGCATAGTGGTTCATCTCGCAGCTTTCTACTGCGCTGAGTGTAGTACGTTCAAATTCCACTTGGGACACTATGTGTTATCCACAAATTATTGCTCTGAGTGTGCATTTTCTTTGTATCCTTAATATGCATATACCTAGTCTTGCCATAAATATTGTAATAAAGAAAAAAGAAAATTGTTAACTGCAAATAACATTTATTACTTTTACAGTGTGTCAGTTTAATACATAAATATAAAACAATTAAAAATATAAAAAGCTTATTCGAAGTGGTCTCCATTGGCTGCAATACAGTCCTTTAAACGATGAGGCCAGTTATCAATAGAAGCACGCACTCTTTCCATGGGAAAATTCTTCACTGCCAATCGTATAGATTGTTTTAGGGACTCCAAATTATCATGGCGTTTAGAGCAAGCTGTACTCTCTAAAACTGACCACAAATCATAATCCAGCGGATTAAGATCGGGACTAGACGACGGCCAGTCTTCAGCTCTGATGAAGTCCGAAACGTTCGATTCCAACCAAGACTGCGTGGACCGAGCTTTATGACCCGGCGCCGAGTCTTGCTGGAAGGACCATACTTGGTTATTGAACATGGTGATGTTAAGGGGCTTAACTACCTTCTCAAGAATGGTATCTTGATACACTTGTGCCGATGTTTTGATACCTTTTTCACAAAAATATGGCTCAGTCACTCCTTCATAGCTAACACCCCACCAAACCATCACTGAAGTCGGATAATGTCCACGTTGCACTCTGTCGACTAATTGGGAAGCTTCCTTAGAGCTTTGAGCATAAATACGGTCATTTTGTTTGTTAAAATGTTGCTCAATTGTAAAAATTTTCTCATCCGTAAACAAAATTTTTCTGTGACCTCCCTTTGCGTACCGCTTCAGTAGTTGTTTCGATTTTACCACCCTATTCTTCTTTAAATTATCAGTTAAGAAATGGCCAGTGCGTCTCTTATAGGCTGCAAGTCCTAAGTCATCTTTTAAAATACGCGACATGGTTCTAGGTGCTATCTTCATTTCCCGAGATAAAATCTTTTGCTTTCGGACAGGATTTCTTCGAATTCTTTCCCTTACTGCTTTGACCACCTTTTTCGTACGAACACTACGTGGACGGCCAGATCTTTTTCTGTCACAAACAGAGGAGGTCTCATTGTACCTATTAATAGCCCGGTACACAAACATTTTACTAATACCAAGTGTATGGAGAGTTTTAAAAATTGCATTTGGCTCCATACCTACTTTGTGTAATGCTATCACAGCGATTCGGTTCTCTTTATCACCCCACACCATTTTAATATCGCAAAATATTTTACAATGTATTGGCGCCAAAATGAGAAAACACAATGAACAATCGTATAAAAATGACAGATTCGAAATTCAAATGTAATATTTTTTTATAATTAAGTGTAACAGTATTTATGGCCAGACTAAGTATTTGTAAAGTATCCCGCGATACAGGAATATTTCAAGAGTGAAAGTTGTTCTTAAAAACAAAGTACCCAGTTTTGTAATTGGTTTTTATTAGCATAGAGCTTTCAGTTATAAGTATAGTCAACAAAAAAACAGAAAATATTTTTTGTTTTTTTTTTTATTCATAATAAACTTTATATGAAGTAAGTGTAATTAGAGAAGGCAATTGGCTACAAAACGTTATGACTCAACGTCACCGCTGAATAATAACTTTTATTATCTATAGACAAATTTTTGGGGACCATTTAAGAATAAAATAAATTAAACAGGCCGCGCTAAAGAAATAAAAAATATATAAACAACACAGACACACTTAAAACTCACATTCATAATTTTACTGTATATACTGCGAATTGAGGTCATAGCCAGCACACATAAAAACTTCTATTTCATTGCACTGAGAGCGAAATTAATTTAGCTAAATAATATTACCACATGAAATATAATAGCAAAAATATTTATTTTATAAGTAATAACGCTCTTTTTCTCTGAAAATAATATAAAGACTTGTTTTGGTAGCAAATTTTTATTCTGCTCGTTTGACTTTATTTTTTATTTTATTTCTAGTCGAAAGTATATTAAATATGCTTCGTATTACCTGTGGCAATGTCTGTGAAACATATGGATTTTGTTTCAATGAAAGTATATAAATTTAGTATTTTTTTTTTTTAAAAGTAAATGGTAATTTTATCTTCACTAACCCACGCAATTTTGTTTGCTTTTTTTGTAATAGAATAAACTTTTTTTAGTTTTCGTATCAATTTTTTTGTTTTTCAGCTCCAACTGGTAGCGTGATGTTAAGTAGCCTATAGTGTTCGTCAATAAATCTATTAAGTATCTAACCAGTCAAATTCTTGAATATTATAGTATTATTATAGTGTGGAGTAATCTTATAATATTATTTTCTATTACTGTATTTATTCTGATCTAACTAGTTTTGCGACGCAACAAGAGAAACAGTGCAAATGTTAATTTCTAAAAAAATCGAATTGTGAGTTATTGTGTTGTTTATAAATAAATTGGTAAGTTATATCTAATTCGTGTGTTACTCTGTGTATTCGTAACAACATTTTATTAGTGCGAAAACCCAGAGAATATACAATTTATATTTATATTCCCGATAGCTATTTCCCGAGTTTAATTCCCGGGTGGAACCAAACAAAGTATATACAAAAAACAGGTTACAAAAAAAAGTATATATGTATTTATATCAGTTGTCTACTACTCTCTTAGTACAAGCTCTCCTTAATTTGGGACTAGATGGCGTTGTGCGTCAAATAGCCGAGATATTTGTTTACATGTATTTTATATGTAAGACAGATTGGCGAGCCCATTTCCCTAGACTCGTACACAAAAATGAAACTCAGCACAGAATATATTTCATTAAATTGCAACGAGACCTCCACCTTAGAATAGTGTGCATAAAGTAGGACGTGAAAGTAGGAATCTATTAGTCTTTAATTCAGAATTTTTCCTTGTGATTACAAAAGTTATCGCTTCTTGCATCAATCACACAGCTTGTGTCGAAGAGTTAAGTAATGTGGTAAAAAAAAAAAAATATTACCGTACTTTACGAAACTATTTTTTTTTTTATTTTTAATACTCTCTGCGTTTACATAAGGTGGACTTAATGCCATATGGCAGATGTACGTGTACCTTTAAGAGAAACACGAATTAATGCATATAAACTAACAATTAATTATTAAGAAAATACACACGTATGTAGATAAAAACATTTAAGCAATATAAATACAGAACAAAATATGATAAATAAAATGACTAGACTATGAGGCGAATGAATCTAGTCGTGCATTCAAGAGTAATGCACACGTTGAAAACAACTATTCTTTCATAAATATGAATAAACACTAATATTTGTATTACACTATTTACTGAATCTTTGGAAATTGTCTGAAGAATTAATTTTCTCTTAAAACAAAAAATATATAAAAATATTATATATTTTTTGTTTTAAGAGAAAAAAATTTCAGCCACTTTTATATGGACAATCAGCTCTGGTAAATATAAGATAACTGCCTGTAACGTTTAACTGCTTTGGTGACGCAGTGGTAGCGTACGCAACTGCTGTGTTTGAAGTCTAACGTTGTCTGTAAATATTTGTTTCGGAGTTTGAAAGTTTTCTATGTATAACATGTATATATTTACTAAAACAAGTACACATATATATTTATATCAGTTGTCTAGTACCCGTAGTACAAGGTCTGCTTAGTTTGAGACTAAATGGCCTTGTGTGTCACATGTAAAACACATATATATACTTAGTCTGGCCATAAATACTGTTACACTTAATTATAAAAAAATATTACATTTGAATTTCGAATCTGTCATTTTTATACGATTGTTCATTGTGTTTTCTCATTTTGGCGCCAATACATTGTAAAATATTTTGCGATATTAAAATGGTGTGGGGTGATAAAGAGAACCGAATCGCTGTGATAGCATTACACAAAGTAGGTATGGAGCCAAATGCAATTTTTAAAACTCTCCATACACTTGGTATTAGTAAAATGTTTGTGTACCGGGCTATTAATAGGTACAATGAGACCTCCTCTGTTTGTGACAGAAAAAGATCTGGCCGTCCACGTAGTGTTCGTACGAAAAAGGTGGTCAAAGCAGTAAGGGAAAGAATTCGAAGAAATCCTGTCCGAAAGCAAAAGATTTTATCTCGGGAAATGAAGATAGCACCTAGAACCATGTCGCGTATTTTAAAAGATGACTTAGGACTTGCAGCCTATAAGAGACGCACTGGCCATTTCTTAACTGATAATTTAAAGAAGAATAGGGTGGTAAAATCGAAACAACTACTGAAGCGGTACGCAAAGGGAGGTCACAGAAAAATTTTGTTTACGGATGAGAAAATTTTTACAATTGAGCAACATTTTAACAAACAAAATGACCGTATTTATGCTCAAAGCTCTAAGGAAGCTTCCCAATTAGTCGACAGAGTGCAACGTGGACATTATCCGACTTCAGTGATGGTTTGGTGGGGTGTTAGCTATGAAGGAGTGACTGAGCCATATTTTTGTGAAAAAGGTATCAAAACATCGGCACAAGTGTATCAAGATACCATTCTTGAGAAGGTAGTTAAGCCCCTTAACATCACCATGTTCAATAACCAAGTATGGTCCTTCCAGCAAGACTCGGCGCCGGGTCATAAAGCTCGGTCCACGCAGTCTTGGTTGGAATCGAACGTTTCGGACTTCATCAGAGCTGAAGACTGGCCGTCGTCTAGTCCCGATCTTAATCCGCTGGATTATGATTTGTGGTCAGTTTTAGAGAGTACAGCTTGCTCTAAACGCCATGATAATTTGGAGTCCCTAAAACAATCTATACGATTGGCAGTGAAGAATTTTCCCATGGAAAGAGTGCGTGCTTCTATTGATAACTGGCCTCATCGTTTAAAGGACTGTATTGCAGCCAATGGAGACCACTTCGAATAAGCTTTTTATATTTTTAATTGTTTTATATTTATGTATTAAACTGACACACTGTAAAAGTAATAAATGTTATTTGCAGTTAACAATTTTCTTTTTTCTTTATTACAATATTTATGGCAAGACTAGGTATATATGTACTCGTACATATAGATCTATATCTGAACTTATTTTTCAGTATTAAAAACTGAACTACCTATGGCAAGATAATTTGCAAGCCAACTAAAGCTTGCAGCCATCATAGGTCACTAGGGATCTAGTAGCTTCTGCAAATACAGAGTAGATTCTTCGATTAATATGCGTCTCCTGAATTTAAGCATTTATGTCCACATGTCTTCACTTCGAAGATTATCTCGCTACCATTTTTTTATGCCTGCAATTTTAACTTAAACATATCAATTACCTTCAACTACCAATTTATCGTCAGTCAGTAAGTTTTAATATCTTGCTAAAGTTGAGATTATTAATAAGAATATAATCTCAAGCGAAATAAAACCAATGCGTAATTCCTGTTTAAGATACATTGTATACTATGTATCAATTTGATGTTTCTGACTATTCACTGATGCTTTCTTATATGTAACAAAACGTAGTCTTTTGGTTCATAAAAAATTGAAAACAAAGTTCTTTATGCCACATTTAAAATTTAACAAGTTTTTCCTGGGAAGGTTCTTTAACACTGGAAACTAAAGGAAAAGGTTCTTTAATACTGGAAACAGCACGAGCGTGCCAGCTCGCCCGGGACAGCATTACCCTCCCACAGCAGACCAACCTAAAGCACAAGCATCAGTGTTGTCGTATTTCGTTGGTGAATGTGAGACCGGAGGCCATTGATGCAGGGGTGACAGTTATCGTGGTAAAAGCATCTCACAAGGCCGCCATAGTGTGGGTCACCATACTACATAGTCTGCATTTGCAATAAGTACGGTGACCACAACTCTTGGAT
The DNA here is from genome assembly GCA_949316085.1 of Hypercompe scribonia. Lineage (NCBI taxonomy): Eukaryota > Metazoa > Arthropoda > Insecta > Lepidoptera > Erebidae > Hypercompe > Hypercompe scribonia. The sequence continues at coordinate 6,190,204 of OX438992.1, read as the reverse complement.
TCTATTCATGCTTTCCATGAGGCAGAGTAGTCACTTTGGCAGGCTCTTAATAGAGAAAAAAAAGAACTGCTATCAATCTAACTGTTTCCACATTCGAAAGCATTCCTTTTGCAAACAATAAACGCCTGCGACGCTACGCTTGCACGATCCAATAAATTTATTTAGAGTGATTTTGAAAATACTTTTATTTCAACTTCATAGTGCGGCAGTTCTTGACCTTGACCTTCAAAAACTTGAGTTATCGTTTTGCAAAAAACAATTTTTCATTAAATTGTTGTGACATTTGAATAACTTAATTTGCATATAACATATGTACACTTTATTTCTTGTCTCTCCTTTATCAATGGTTAACCCAAAACGGCTCATTATTAGCGACAGTAAGTCTATAATTTCTATTCCAATTTAATCCGGATTGGGTCGCCATTGTGTAATAGTTGGGTGCTAATTATTAGGGTTAAAACTATTAAACTAATTGAGGTCTGCTGATAAGTTTATAGCTTTTGTGTATTGCATATTTTAACAATTAAACGTGATAGTTACATGAATTCATCCCGTCCCAATGTTTATCAGCATTTACTGTCCGTGTGGTGACGGATAAAGTGTGTCACCAACCCTGCCCACCCCATGGGTGTCATAAAAGATGACTAAAAGATCAAAATACACACATAAATAAATCCTATACTAACCCGGCTGATCAGCGTGGTATAGTAGGTCAAAACTGCCTTTTGAAGGAGAGGCTATGTCCAACATTCGACCGTTAAAAGCATTGATGATGGCTATGATTGTGTTTTTAGTAGAAATATAAATAAATAGAAAAAAACGGTCATATAACCCCGCCTATTTATATTTGTATCTTGTTAAAACAAGAAAAGAGAAAGTTTTAAAATGTCAATTTCCTAATCTCCTAAAAGCAAAGACAATAAATTTTCTCCCATTTTTACTTTTGGTTTGGCGTTTTCTTACAGAGTTAAAGGAATTTTCTTAACAAATCTTCATTCATACGATCACAACTGAAATCCAGTGATATTTATCTTAAAGAATTTCCTTTAAAGGTCTAAAGACGTATTGAGACATACCATTTCAGTTGAAATTATATCTTATCTACATACTGAAAAAGATTTCGATCTGTCTGAATCTTCTTTGTGGTATTCATTTACTTTACAAAATCGCTCGCACTTGCTAATCGATTTATATATTTCTATAAATATTTATATACTTATACGAGTAGAATTCATTTTAATCTAGTAGTTAGTATTGTATGAGGTATAAAGAAGGTGTATGAAGGAAGTATGAAGAAGGTGGCTGGTGGCGGATGGTGCTCCTTGGGGGACCCCTTTGTTCAGCAGTGGTCGGCGATAGGTTGACTTGGTTAATATTGTCGATCTGCATAGTTATTATTCCGGGTTTTTTTTAACCTCTTGTCTTCTAAAGAAGTGGCTAAGGTTAGCTGTACTTCTTTGCATATATCCGAGTGTACATACAACAATAAAGTATTGCTGTTCAATCGACCAAAGTCAGGGTTTTTGGAAGTTCCCCTCTTTGTGAACATAAGAAAGTTTTAATTGATTATTAGTATATTTGAATATTCTTATTTGTTTTCTAAATTAATGTAAGAACTATATATGTACCTAGAAGAGGACAATCGTTTGATTGCATACCCTTTATAACACGGGCGATCTTACCGAAATATTTCTAGTAAAATGTAGTATAACTACTAAAGTAAATCTCTGTTTGTCTTTTGAATATATTAAAATGTCGATGACGCATGATAACAAATATTATAGTTATTTTCACCTTACTGTCATTACATCAAAATAACATGAACGAGCAACGTAAAGGTTTGGTTCTGTTAACTGCAAAATACCTTAGTCAGAAATGTCGCAAGTTTTCTTCCAAACAAAATAAAAGAGAGTAAGATACTTCATCCATTAGTTTCATTAAGAGCAGGCACATCGGTTCACCGTGTGTCAGACCCAGAATAACATGTTCGAAACTAACTTGACACTTTTGAGCGCCACTCTAAAACTAATATTAAAGTTTATTACCTATTCTAGCGAACAGATCGTTTGTTTGTGTTAACTGTTCATTGCGCGACAAAAAAGTCGCCAATAATAGTGTTATAAAATATACCATTATAATAATATATTTACTAGGTAGTAGAGCCACGCTGATTTCAGCACGAGCGGGCCGGCTCGACCGGGGCAGTACTACTTACCCTCCCACAGAAAACCAACCTAAAGCGCCAGCATCCGTGTTGTCGTGTTTCTTTGGTGAGTGTGAGACCGGAGGCAAATTGATGCAGGAGTGACAGTTATCGTGGTAACTGTGCAACCCTTACACTGTCATGCCTTTTACGTTCCCAAGCGGGATGTGAAAAAGCATCTTACTAGGCCGCCATAGTGTGGGTCACCATACTGCATTGTCTACTTTTGCGATGAGTAAGGTAGCCACAACTCTTGGATTCTATTCGTGCTTTCCATCGGGCAAAGAGCAGTCGCTTTGGCAGGCTTTTAATATAGAAAAAAAATACATATAATGTTATTTTCATCATATGTCATTAAATTAGAGTTAGATTCGTCCTAAGCACTCATTTTACACATATTGACGTCTTCAGAAATACAGTGACATGAACTTCTGCAGTCCTCCCTATATTATACGAATAAAATAAATTATGACAGGATTTAAAAAGAGGAACATCTAATACAAGAACATATTTTTAAATTTTCAAGTTCAAAATTATAAAATAAGACATTAATTAATATAAAAGACACAAATACTACTAAATACAAGAAATTATATCATTTAATAAATGATATCTTATCTTTTTCATTACTAGGATCTGAATATTTTCTATTAATGTGTTTGCCGATTGTTGTTGAACACCTACATCTCCTTAAGTAATATATAATAATTGTAAGCGAATCCGTAAATAAATAAATACTTTTTGTGCTACATTATACGAAAAACTTTTTTTTAAGAATGTGGGGAGAAAAAGCAGAAGACAGGTCACTTGAACTACTTTTATTCGAGAATCATCAATATTCGAGGATATATGCAACTTATTTCCCCCATTCATTTAGGAATGGGAAGAGGCAATCCAGCTAAAATCTCACTCACTTGTTACTGTTGTTACTTTTGGGACCTTACTTTGCTTTTTAAATATAATTTCGCTTAAATTGCTCTTTGTAATGTTAAAATTATCGAATCAAATTAGACTAGAAGTAACAAATTTTAATTTATCAATTTGTTCGTGAATACTGTGTATACAAATACATGTATAACATATACATACACCAATGCTTAGGTACGTAATATTGACGTATTGATATTGTACGTAATACTCTGCTTATATTATCTTCCGTTAATTACTATGAAAATGATATAGAAAAATTGTAAGTAAATTGAAAGAGAAAGATAGAAGGTAATACAATGTTTCGAAATAATTAATGCTTATGTAAATTTGCTGTTTTGAAGATTATTTTGGCTTTAGTGTGACATTCAAACTATTTTGACCAATTTCAGTGGGATTACGAACGAAAATTTGGAAACGATTTAAAATCGCAACAACTAATCGCACATGCTGTTTACCTTTAAGGATAAAGTCGGTATCCGGAACTAGGTCGCCATATTGTGTTGTGATTGAAATTTAATGCTGCTGTTCGCAGTTTGTTTTATACGAACTTTCTAAGAAGTTGTTTTGTGTAAGATTTAGTTCCCGCCGCGTGTATGTAGAAACTTTGATAAGGTTAATGTGTAGTGGGCACCTTTCTTACTTGCATTAAGTCTGTAGTACGTTTTTAGCTATATATGTGTGATGGTGGTGAGGGACTTAGAACACAGAGTGTCATCACGCCTATTCACCCCGTGAGTGTCATAAGAGTCGACTAAATAAACAAGCTGTACAGGACAACATTATCATAAAAAAAAGAAAAATTAAAGAAAAAGCCTATACCAACACATGTAGCCAGCGTGGTATAGGAGGTCTTCTTTACAAAGAAAGACGTATGTCCAACAGTGGGCTATTAAAGACTGTCGATTTGATGATGATTTGAAACTTAAATTTGAAAACTATTTTTTAGAGTTAAAGCATACGTTCTCTAAGTAAATAACGAAATCCAATTAACCTTTTTATAACTTTAAGCATATGTATAGAGTATTCTCTCGAAATTTAACAAATTTTGTTATGACATAAAATTCTGTGAAGTTTTAAATATAAAATAAAAAAGCAAAACATAACTTTTCAATACGTAAATAAATACTTATTTTATACTAGAGGACCAGTTCGCTTCGCAATACAACAATATTTTATAATCGTAGTTTCAATTTGACTATTTTATTACAGAATATCTCAAATAAATTTACAAACAAATGACCCAATCAGTATTCACGCCTATAAATGTCGTATACCGTCTCTGAGCTTTTTTAATAAATAAAATATTCATTTCAGTTGGTAATGAAAAAGATATAAAACAGAATTCACTGTAAGTGCAGGCTTGATACGAGCCAATCAAAATTCTCGTATAGATGACATATAAAGAAAAGTCTCGAGATTCGTGGCAGGGTACTAATCAGTCGTAAATCCTTGGATTTCGCAAACAGAGTCCCCAACAAAACTGCTACGTTCATCGTGTGTGACAAGTGATAGATTGAAGCAGAAAATAAATTATAAAAATGAGATATTTCAATTTTAAATTTACCTAGGAGCGCTAAACAAACTGAAATCAAACAATGTAACAACTATAATACACACAAGTTTTTTATAGCTAACGTATAATGTTCTATGATTTTTGTCTAGCTTAAAGTTGTCAATTCTTATCAATTTCTTGTAAAAAGATTACATTACTATTACTTAGGAGATGGAATAAAGTGGAATATAATGGTTTCCTTGGACCATATCAAAAAATTAATTACCACGATTAAACAGTGACCAGTTGTTAAATGCTTAGAATGTCGCAAGACCTGTCGTCTCATTTCCGTAGAAATTTATGAAAAAAGGGTTTAAAAGAGGATTATGAGTGATTACTTTCATAATAGATAAATAAATAACCTCACACATCTTATATACGGCTGCTTAGTTCCTAACTAGGCAGAGCTCGTGCTATGGTACCAGACGACTAATAAACATACTTATATATTTCTCAATATATACATATCATGTAAAGTAAATTTTCCTACTGGTATAAGTAAAAAATTTAAAATGATTACAATGAACTTTTTTTTATTAAAATTTGCCTGAAACGCTTTGCTCAACATCTTGCACCATCCACCAAATCCTTCAAATTATTAGGGCTATAAGAGCTGTGGAGGATACTCGCGACCCCATGACAAATCAAAACGTGACTTTTGGCCACTCTATTGATTCCCGCCTTGCTTGTCAGATAGGACAATATTGAATGACGTACGATCTGTGCTAATGAATTCTTTTTATGATTCCCTAGTGGGGGAAATATCTCGAGAAGTATTCATACATATATAGTTTTTGCTTTATGTAGTCAATGAGTATGTCAATAACTATTCAACGTTGAAGTAAAACATAAAATATTGTATGACCGGCGTTGTGGCTTATGCAGTCGCCACGTTGCTTCTTCATGCACTGAGAGTTGTGGGTTCAATCCACATATGGGACAATAGTTTGTGTGATTCACAAATTGTAGTTTTTTTTTTTATTTATTTTAAGAGCCTGAAAAAGTGAATGCACTTTGCCTGATGGAAACCATGAATCCAAGAGTTGTGGTCACCATATTTATTGCGAATACAGACAAGGCAGACATGCCCCGCTTGGGGATGTAAAAGACGTGACATCGTGGCAGTGTAAGGCTCCCACTTACCACGATAACTGTGACCCTACATCAATGGGCCTCCGGTCTCACACTCATCAACGAAACACGACAGCACGCATGCTGTCGCTTTAGGTTGATCTTCTGTGAGAGGCCAGTATTGGCCGGTCAAGTCGGCTCGTTCGTGTTGTTTTGAGTGTCGTGAATATACGTCGAGTTTTCTTTTAAACAAGAAGAAAAAGAAGAAAATAAGAATGGTTAGTGTCAAATGGGACTATATGTTATAACACTTTTCTGTTTAATTTTACTTAGCTTTAACATGATTTTTTTTTCTATATCAAGAGCCTGCCAAAGTGACTCTACTCTGCCTGATAGAATGCATAAATAGAATCCAAGAGTTGTGGTCACCATACTCATTGCAAATGCAGATAATGCAGTATGGTGAGCCACACTACGGCGGTCTTGTGAAATGCTTTTTCACACCCCGCTTGACGACGTAAAAGGCATGACAGTCATCGTGACAGTGTAAGGCTTAGGTACACTTACCATGATAACTGTCATCTTGCATCAATGGGCCTCCGGTCTCACGTTCGCCAACGAAACACAACAATTCGGATACTGGCGCTTTAGGTTGGTCTTTTGTGGGAGGGTAGTATTGCCCCGGTCGAGCCAGCCCGCTCGTGCTGAAATCAGCGAGGCTCTACTACCTAGAAAAGTATGACGTATGATGACGTAAGTAGAAAGAAAAGTAAGTTTAATAATTTAGTTTATATGATTTTACTTTCCAATTCATGTATGTTTTTTTATATGGTATCTCTTGATGAATACCTCATGAAAATGAGATTGTCTTTATAGAATTGATTTGTGATGAATCCGTAAAGAAGTAGAGTTTTTTCAAACTCTTAAATTCATTGTTATGTCAATCAGAAGGCGTCGTCATTGTTCAAGATAATTATGTATTCAATAATATTATCTCTTAAGATAATAAACTATTTAATACGTTTTTTGTTAATTATTACTCATACTAGCTTGTGTGTGTGACTGGTGTCAGGAGTGGAAGAAAAATATATTGTATTACGACTACCCACATTTTATAATTTGCCGGATGTGTAAAAAATATCTTAGACAAATACTATTGCATATGTTATAGTAGCGTTTGTTTGAGTAGCAACAATTATATAAAAAATAATAAATACATGTATAAATGTTGTTTATAGTGAATTTGTAAAGAACAGGTAAGCATGTCACCGACAAGTACAACTGATATAAATATATATAAACCTTTTCTTAAATATACACATATTATACACAGAACACTCAAATTTCGAAACAAATATTTGCAGATCATACAAACACATTGTGTTCGACCCTAGAATTGAACCTGAGACCTTAGGCATAGCAGTCGCGTACGTTAGCGTTGCGCCACCGAGACTTGTCACATATGGATGTATTCTTTTGTCGCTTCGAGCTCTGGTAGGTCTCGAAACTCATTGACCATCCATGAAATACATACATGACCACTAATGATAAAATTATTGAAAAAAAAAGAAGTTGACAGTTAAATTCTAAAAGAAATAATATTTCTTACTCATTTGTCACCTGCCTCTCAATCCCTTAAAAAGAAAACATAAAACAAAACATTCGTTAATCACGTACGTAAAAATTCCTGACCCTCAAACGATTCTTAGATTGAGTGGAGACACGTGACCAATTAGATGTTCGGGTTACTACCCGGATAATATAACTAAAGCCTACTGAAGGGGAGCTACCCTTCTTTGTATTGCTAACCAGGGAAAACTTGACGTACACATGTCTGTTAGTACTCGCCTGGAGCGGTTGATTTTCTTTTGTAAGACGTTTTAAAATAAAGTGTCTTATAGTTACTGGAATTTAAACATTGTTTCTATATAGTTGAGGTTCTAATTTGATTAAATGAATATTAACTTTTAAAGTATATGATTATTTATAAAAATGCTGGTAGTTGTACGAATTCTTTTATTTATTAATAGAGTTTGTTTTATAAGGGTATATTTTTGTACTTGATTTCATATGTAACTAGAAGATAAGTGATGTAAGTAAATTATTTATAATCAGATGAATTGAACATTTCAATACACTTAAAGAGTATTACAGTATCTGTATTTTGGACTTTCGTGCTTTTTACCTATAGAGCTAATTTCTACACATACACAGCAGACCACAAACATCTGTTCACAGAAGAGGTATTCGAGCATATTTATTGGCAAAAGGTAGTGCAGGCTCCAAGTTATACAGTCTGCCTGAGAAACACAAAGCAGACGTGTCATTACGCCCAATCGTACAAAGGTATTGCAGCCCTTGGTTGGGAAGACTTCCTTTTTTGTTCGACATTCTCCTCATTTTGCCAATATTATCAAAAACATACAGTTGGAACCGAATGAAATAATGGTGAGTTTCGATGTCCAGTCGTTATATACCAACGTTCCAATTAAAGACGACCTTGACGTCCTCGAGAGGAGAATAAAGTAAAATAATCTACCTGTTAAATATACTGTTTTATTTAAAAACTGTCTAAAGCAAAATTACTTTCTTCGAAAAGGGAACTATAAATATTATTTTATTTGGATTTATTTCCATAAATAAGCAATTGAATTGGCGCAACTTCCACATACACAACATAAAAAAAACATACTACAGCACCATCTAGTGAAGATACATCGAACTACGGAGTTTAATGAACTACGAAGTAACTACTAATCCTGTACCGCGAAATAGAGATTCTCGATCTCTGATGATTAGCATATGTACAACATCTCAACATAAACTGTCGGGTCGTGGGCCGCCAAGCATGATCACCTCACCTGGTAGCAGGTTATCCTCCCTTTATGTTGGAGGGACATGACACCCATTCCCTCCATCCATGAATGATTATTTTTTAATAATTACAACGCTGCCTCGGGTTTATTAGTATTTATGTATACAATGATGAGTAAAAAATTTTGACTGTATGAACGGCGTAGAGGTTCAAGCAGTTACCTCTACGCTTCCTACTACGCTGAGTGTTGTGGGCCTAATCACCACATGGGATATTTTGTATGATCTATAAATTGTTGTTCTGGCCGTGGATATTCTTTGTGTCTATTTCAAATATATGTTTGTAAAGTTCTCTGCTATACAGAATAATTTGTAATGAGATATGTCTTTTAAAAAAAACTATAATGTTTACCTAGGTTTGTGGCACATTTAAAAGGTAGCAATACACTTGCCTCTCTTGGGCTGCAGTAGTGATGCACTTGTGTCTCGTGATCTGCAGGTGTTCATGAACAGAGTGGCGATAATCACTTGGCATCAGGTGTCTTTTTGCTCATTTTCTCCTACACCTACTACTCAAAGTAGAATATTATATAGTTTTTTCATATTTTCAATGACAACCTCAGCGTATGCAATGTCAGAGCTCAGTGTTTAAAAGCATTGATATATGTTTTCTATTATAATACCATTTAGTGATAAGTACAAACTTTTTCGATCCACAGGTTTTATACTCGATCCACTTAAAACATAAGTGGCCATGTACATATATGTTTTACGACACTCAATTCCTTGGATAAAAATTTTCGGCCTTCATCTATTCTGCCGCCACTATATGGACCGCGTGTAATCCAGTAGTGGTACAGGCTATTTTATTGAACATAAATCTTAGACCGTAGCTCGTTTGGACCTTCGCAATTTTGGCCTGCTCTAGGTTTGTATTTAAGAATTAAACATTTGGCAAGTAAATATATCTACTTTATGTGTTAAGGTTAATTTGTTTTAAAACTAAACGAAAAAAGTGTGTCCTGTCTAAAATAAATTGGTTTAATTAATAACTATGATAGTGATCGTCATCGATATTTTATTATTAGGAATTTAAAGCCACATACTAACCATATCACACGTGTACAAGTTGTGTAACATATGTATATGTTAGAAAAGCAACGACTTAAAAAAAAAATAGTAGTATCAGGAGTTTGAGCTTGTGTAGCCATGGATTGAATAACATATCGTTTTAAGTCCATGTCCTGTAGATATCACCGTTACAAATATATACTCCTGACACATTCCATTTTTGTATTACATTGTTTTAAATATTTCATGATACATGTTTACAGCAATAATTATGATATTTATACATTAAAAATTTTAATCACTAATATTAATTTTGATTTGCCAACTATTTTCTTTAAATACTCAACTAGACGCTATACACCAAGTGAAAAGCTGAAGCAGGTTCTCTTCTTGAGTAAAAGGAATTCTTTGTTTTGAAAGAAATAGTCAAATACCATATCTAGAGTACAATAATCACAATTCTGTTTTACGATAACTATTCAAAACATTTAAGTTCTTTATATTAACTACAAAACTGATCCAATAATTTATATTTTGCAATCGTATTCCTCCAAAGGGCTAATCTGCTTTGAATTTGAACAGAAGCCTAAGATTCAAAATTAAGCAAAGAAAGTTACTACAACAATATTTACACAAATTTAATAAGAATTATATAACTTTAATGTCAAAAACACGTAACACATTGAAAGCCTACTCGACTCTAAAAATGAGAAATTTATTATATTTATTTTACATGTATAGATACATAGAAACTCTTAAGTTGTACTCCGTACTACGCAGTTTCAAGAGAATACAGATAATGTCAGATATGTACAAAGGCCGGCCTTATTGCCAAGAGCAATCTCTTCCTGGCAACCTTAGAATGGATCAAAATATTTCGGAGTGACTGTAGTAGTTGGGGGTGCAATGAGTTTTGGCGAAATATTTACTATTAAACATAATTATACTTTAGTTATTTCTATTTATAACAAGCACTTAGTACCAATCGTAACGTCATGTAAGAAAAGTATCTACACACGAACCCACATCAATCTGTAGTCAAAGCAAACCTTTAGGAAACATAAGCTGCTTCACGAAGGATCATACGAATAACATCGATTTTGTAAGCCGTTTGCTTTGGTAGATGTGCCAGATCATATATGTGAATGATTTATCAATATAGGTTATTCAAATTTATCTTGAAAATGTTTTGATCTAGAGATTAAGGGAATATATTAAAAGAAATGAGCTGAGAACCTTCGACTTTATAAAAAAATTTTAATTTGAATTTGATTGAATGTTATGAATGTTCAAAGAAAATGTTTTAACATTTACACAGTGAAGTTCTTTTATACTGCTAGTGTACACACGTCACTTGTGTCAAGGATTCGGAAATAATTTCTGAGCGAGGATATAATTACTTTCTGTGTCAATACAATAAAAAATATTACAGTCTTTTTAATCGTAGAATTTTTTAATAAATATATGCGTATTTCTAGAAATCCAAAAATAACAAGTAGGTCAACTTATAATGGATACAATAATATTATTACTTGGAAGGGAAGTCAAGTTGTTACACCATGGTACCATCACTATTACACTAATTACCTTGGGTAACCTTGTGAAGAACAGTAGCGTTAATATCAGAGAACGAGAATAAAATATTTCATTATGAATTTAGCTTGCAAGCTGATTGCTTTTTTGGATGCGAAATTCATCAAAAATATAGACTACGAGTATGGCTATGTATGTTTGGCTGCCACAAATATCTAATGAAGAAAATCATCGTATTAAATTTACATACACTTTAAAACAGCAAACGACATTTAATCACCACATTGTCATCTTTTGTCGTCTACTAGTTATGGTATTTATTTATGTATGTATGTATTCATATAAATTTATATCTTTTCTTTTTCTTATTTTAAGAGGCTGCTAAAGTGACTCTACTCTGCCTGATTGAAAACATAAATAAAATCCAAGAGTTGTGCTCACCATACTCATTGAGAATGCAGACAATGCTGTATGGTAACTTACATTATGGTGACCTAGTAAGATGCTTTTTCACGCCTTGATTGGGGACGTAAAAGGCATGGCAGTCATCGTGGCATTATATTATACGCACTTACCACGACAACTGTCACCCCTGCATCAATGAGCCTCCGGTCTCGCACTCACCAACGAAACACGTAAGTATATGTACGTATTTACGTATTATGTGTATAAATTGTAGTGTATGATAAGTTTGTATATGTGTATTTTATGCATAATAAACCAACTTTACCTTGAACGTACCTACTTCCTATTTTCTCTGCATCGCCAAGGTAGACTGATAGAAAACGCCTTACGCATTAAGTCCGCCTATCTAAAGTGAATGATGTATAATTAATAAAATAAATAATTAGAAAGGAATATAGCAATTAAACAGAAAAATACTCAAGTAAAATCTGAATACATGATAGACTGTAACATAAAAAATAGCTTCATCTAATTTGATCTTTACGTTATCAAATTTTTATCAATTTAATATTTTTTTTAAGAGCCTGCCAAAGTGACTCTGCTTGATAGAAAGCATCAATAGAATCTAACAGTTCCGGCCACTATTCTTATTAGATATTTATAGTTTCAGCTACAATTATTACCTATTTCTTGAAAACAGTACATGCATGACAAATAAGGTGTAAGTGTATCAATTGTTTATAGAAAGCATCCGAATTCAAGTAGAACCAATCGTTATACACTTATATTTATTATCATTATGTTTAAAACTATTTTTATGACAACAGCTGCTATTAATCACTTCGATTGTTGACAAGCAAATATTTAAACTATGAACAATCAATACTAAAAACTTCAAATATTTGATTTCTGTGACTGGAATGGTTTCCATGACAGATTGATTCAATATTTTTCACTAAAATATTTGGTGATTACCAGCTTCCATCAATAGTACCAGCTATTGGCAATCTACGATGGTTTCGCAGGCTTTAATAATAGCTGGATCAAATTTAAACGTGCCGCGGTCATTAATACTTGTGACCGGGTGGATGAAAGGTTTAGTTTACTGTATTTGATGTGTTTAAATTTTTAAAGTGAATTCTCCCATATACTCGTATTAATGCTTGTGTATTAAAATAGTGGGCATTAATTTACGGACAATTCTTATTACCTAATGGTTCAACTTACAAGTTTATTTAAATTCACAATTAGGTATAACAGTATTAACAATTCTAAACCACTATTTTAAAATATGTCCGTGTGGTGACGGATTAAGAATACATAGTGTTACCACCCCTATTCATCTCGTGGGTGTCGTAAAAGGCAACTAAGGGAACAAAGTATACAAGAAAACATCATTACAAAGAGAAGGAAAACTTGAAACAAACCCTTTTTTTTTTTTTTTTTTAACGTGTGGAAACCCCCTCGAGCCGTCACCCCACCGGGGTTTACGGCGAGGTGGTGTGTCGGAATCGGACCGACTAAAACCACACGGTGTGCCACTCTGCGCCTGACATAGGAGGGATCCAGGCACAGCTGTAATTACGACATCCAGATCCCTCCTAGCGCCTGCCCGCTAAAGCGGGCACCGTCTGCGGAAAACCTCTCCATTTAGGCGACGTACGGCACACGCAAACGTCGCCTCCTCGCGGCTGGCCACTATAGCGGATGGAGGGGAAAACCCGTCCCGTCCACCCGCAGCCACACTCAAGGCGGCATGAGGCGCTGGTACGCGCGCCTCCGCCGCCCGGTTCGCCGGCGGCGAATTGGGTCCGAGTGGACGTCGTCCTCCCGAGCCTTCTCCGCCGCCTCCTTCCGCGAAATTACGTCTTCGCAGAAGGTTGCGACCGCGGTAAAACAACTGTCGCTACCGACCATGGAGCGTATGACGGCCGGTAGCGACAGATCTCCTCCAATAACTGCAGTGAGGACCCCACGCTGCGCAGTCCAAGCGGAACAAACCGCCAGCGTGTGCTGAGCCGAGTCTGCACTGCAGTCGCAGTGGTGACAGGCGGGACTCAATTCCCTCCTGGCGACCGAGTGCAGATACTTCCCGAAGCAACCGTGCCCGGAAAGGATCTGCGTCAGTCGGAAGGAAAGAGTCCCGTGCTGTCGCCCCGCCCACTCAGCAATGACCGGCTGGAGAGCCTCCACGGCGGCAAAGCCAGCACGTGGAGCCTCCAGCCGGGACGACCAACGAGCCATCGTGGCTCGACGAGCGGCCTCTCGCCACTCGCGTATCTCTTCGGGCGGGGGCGGGGTGCCGCTACCCGGCCGGAAGTCAGCCGTTCGCCGATAAACTTCAGCGAGCACTTCCGCCTCCAAATCCCACGGGGGAGTCCCGGCTAAGGCGCACGCCGCCTCCGTCGATACAGTGCGGTAACCGCGTATGGCTCTAACCGCCAATATCCTCTGAGGGCGCCAGAGGCGAGCCCTATTCTGGGCGGTCAGAGCTGCTGCCCACACCGGTGCACCATACAGCGCCATTGACCGGACAACCCCCGTGTATAGCCGTCTCGTCGCGATGCTGGCTCCACCCAAATTGGGCAAAAGTCGCCCAAGGGCAGAAGCAGCGCCGACCAGCTTTGGAGAAAGCTATCGGAAGTGCTCGTCGAAGAGCCACCTGCCGTCGAGGATCAGGCCCAGATACTTCATCTGGGCCTGAACCAGTACGAGGACCGAATTGAATACGATGGAGGCGCCGGAGGGTGGACCACGACGGGGCCCATGGAACAAAAGGGCCTCTTAAGATAAAAACAATTGATTGTTTGTAAATTTGGTGACCTCACTCAGTGACTTTGTTCAATCCAGCCTATTAGTGTTGAAAGTTCTCCCATGGTGAAAACAGCAATGTACTTTACACTCGTAGTAGTCGCCATTTTTTACAATTTCAATTAACATCTGATTTATAGCACATAAATTTAACAAAAGGATTAGCACCTTGAACATTTTTGTAATGAAATCTGTCTACATTCTTTTTCATAACATTAAAAGTATAACGTTTTCTTCAACTATAAATTCTCTGACGTTAGATGAACGTAAAATATTCAGTGTACCCTCCCCTGTCCTTACCACAGTCCCTTCTCTGCCCTCTTTCAGTACTTGCGGTTTTTTATGGTCCCTCAGGCGCAACCCAGGGTTGCGTCTAAAAACTAAGCCTTTGTCCGGCCTCTCTATGTAAAATTAAATTTCTGAATATATTAATAATCTTCCCTGAAATTTTTAGGGTAAGTTTGAACGTTTGAATGTTTGTGAAATATGCTTTGAAGGTTTATACAAAATTTATAGTTATTAAAGTTATCACACTATTGGGTTGTTTGTCATCAACGATAGTGTAAAGTCCAATGTTAAACTTTTTCAACACTACACTTCTGTGCGATTTCAATTAATAGACAAAGGCCTCAGTTGTCTTAAGTGTTAAAAGTACTATAATGAATACGACAACATTAATTTTTAAATACTTTACAAATTCACAAAATTCGAGTTATAAGCGAAATGGGAGTCACTAGTCGTACTGACATAGGCCGCTATAGCGTGGGACGCCATACTGCACTGTCTTCATACGCAGTGAGTATGGTAACCACCGTTCTTGGATTCTATTCGTGCTTTCCATCAGGCAGAATAGAGTTACTTTGGTAGGTTTCTATATAGAAAAAACACGCTACCGCTGTCTAGATTAATAATATACAGGCTGGGTCACGAATTAGTTAACATTTGCAACAATCGCAAAAAAAAAAACCATTTGATATATTATAAAACCTGCTTATTTACAAGAAAGCTTATTAGTTGAAATTTATTTTTTAAAAATTACATCGTCTAAATGACCAACGTTTCGACGTTTGCCCTCTACTAAGCGATCACTAAAATTTTCGAATACTCGTCGGCAAAGAGACCGCGAGATCGCCGACATCTCTTTGCTGATATTGTCTTTTATTGATGTAGACATGATTTTTCAAATATCTCCATAAAAAGAGGTCTGCTGGGGATAGATCTGGACTTCTGGGTGGCCATGGAATGTCACCTTGTCTGGAAATCAGGTTCAGCTATTTTTATAACACAATATATGTCTTTAAATAATTTATAAACTTTCCTTTAATTAATTATGTAAGTACCATATCACAATGTACTATGTGTCATTAGAAAAATGACGTGTGTCGCATATTTGGAAATTTCAAAATTTATTCATTTAGCAAAAGTTAAAATTTTTTCGTATAAATTAACTGAGTATTTTAATGAAAATTAAGTTGAAAGTTATGATCAAAAAATAAATTTATGTACTATTGTATTTTTATTTTACTTAGTTTGTGGGTAGACAGAAAAAGCACTTCTACCCGTTATCACTTGACTGGCATAATTCGTATTAACACAGATAAAAAAGACATAAAAGTTACGTCTATTTCACAGAGAAGTAGGCAGGGACAGTTGATACCCATTTACTACGATCTTGACACATCTTTTTGCTTCGTTCACAGTTATCAATCACATTCATAAATATTAATATTCAGACAGAATAACTTATTAATACCAACATTTTAGCCATGCCCATACTATAAAGGTTCTTTGTAAAGACTACATAGCTCGTAAATGGATTTAACTATAAACTTCTATACAATATAATTATTTTAGAAATCCATTTTCCTCTAAAAATTCTTCACATCGTCGCCTACTGATAGCGTTCCCAGACAACTGGCAGCATTGAACTAAAAATTAATTACCAAAACAAAAGGTATATTTAAGACACTGCCATCTGTAAGATTGAATGAAAATATTTATATGAAACTTGCAGTTTCAATCGTTAGGTGGACGAAAATTCAAGTGAATGTTTTTTCACTTTACATGCACCTTTCGTTGTCTACTAAGAATATAAAAGTTATCGTGCTCAAAATCAAGACACGACATCCAATTATCCCAACTCAGATAAAATGCAAACGTTTTATTTCTTGAATTTGTTATTTTCTTTGACAAAATACTTGTCTTTAAGATATGCATTCAACCGAAATTACAATAGCCATATGATCCTTTAAACTCAGATTGGGGGTCCAAAATAAATAGACATCGGGGTCTTGAGCTGAAAAAATGTGCTGTAATACGTCAAGAGAACATTGCGTCGATTGGATGCGCTGCGATAAAAGAGTAGAGTTGAATGCCGTTGCTTACATCGATATCGATATTTTAGAAGTACGTACGTTATCTGAAATGTGCTTAGTTTTTATTTAATAAATGTTCACAGACTTAAAAAACACCTCTGTGATTTATTTTGGCACTTTTTCCTAGAGTGAGTCTTAAGCAACGCCGATGCCCTCTTGCTGTTAAGTCCGACGTATAAAATCGTGTAAAAGTAAATGTCATTATTATTATTTGTAGTGTGTGTTGTTTTAAGTTACAAAAAAATATATTTTATGGAAACACAAGATGTTTTGGATTTTTTTGTCAAATTAATTAGCGATATGCTGTTAAATTAACTATATCTAGGTGATACCAAATAAATATCTTATTTTCTCTTATAAACTTGCTAGGCACCAAAAAATTTAAATCTAACCTGGGCTTTAGCTGGTTTGCTATGATGTGCTTCGATTTCGCAAATTCATACTCTAGATTAATACATATAATTTAGCATTAATTACTTAATAGCATTAATTACTTTTTGGTTTAAGGGATTACATTCAACACTAGTTTATACATAAACTTCATATCTGAGATCTCAACAGTTTCAGAAAAACTTGCATAAGAAATATAAAAAAGAAAGCCATTTTTAAATAATTTATTTTTGGTTAATCCTTATTGTTTTGTCAATTTCAATCTTCGAGTCGATGCTTACATATACAGTCACTATCATCAATGTTAATATACTTTTGATATAGTAGTAACAATTTCACCAAACAGAATTTGACTATTATCGATGTTGTATCGGTACATCACTATTCTAAGCAGAGGAACAGGCTAATTTTATTGGCTGGATTTAGAAATCTACGATAATATACAGATACGCGTATTTGAGTAGCATACTTTTTGCATAGGATTTTGTTGTCCCATTGAATGGACAAGGGACTCTGTTATTGAGTGTTTTCGCTTCTTCGTGCTTTAGGTTTTGTTCTATATTATTGTGCATTTGTGTTTTGTGTAAAATTGTTTATATAGAGAATATTAATTTTGGATTATTTCTTCTTTTGAAAAAAATGGTACTTGTTAGATGATACACTGATCAATATTATAAGTAGGAAAGTGTGGTACAATACTTAAATTATTTATATATTACAACCATTTGAAATACAACGCCATATAGCTTCAAAATAAGCAAAGTTTATACTACAATAACTAATTTGGCTGATAGAATTACATAGGTTGTGGCGACTTCCTATTAAAACGCAAATAAAATATGTACTACAGCGCCATCTAGCGAAGACACATCGTACTATAGAGTAAAGAACTATGGAGCAACTTCTAATCCTGAATCACGATACAGAAATTCTTGTGGTAATTAGCATATACAAAACATACCAATATCAACCGTTAGTCAAACCCGAAAATTGAACCCGCGACTTTCAGGACAGCAGTCGCATTCGCTTCCGTGGCACCACCGAGGCAGTCAAAATGTCAAAATTTATAGAAGATTGTTACTCAATTAAAAGGTTATTTCAAATAATACACGCATCACATGCACGACATTCTAATACTTTTCCTGCAAATTAAGCTAAAGTATGATACGATAGCCAACCTGCTGATAAATATACTTTTGTTTTTCTGGACCCTCAAATATTATAGATAAATTACACCCAGACACAGAACAAATGATTATATTCATTACACAACAAATCCCCTGGGCTGGAATTGTTCCCACTCTCTCCGACTTAGCAGTTAGGGTCACTAACCACTAGACTAGTGTATCCGTAAATACCATTGCCTATATTAATTAACAGTTTAATTTCAGATAACCCTCTGTTCACCACCTTTTTCAGCGCACAACACATTGCAACCAAAACTTATTATCTAGTTATTTATTATTATTTATTTACGTAAACACAGCACGTAGATAAAATTTATATTTGTACGTGATACAATTATGTAGATTAAAGTACAGACGTGAGGGTCTCCCCATACTTTAATCGGATAGAACTTAGTATTTTGACAGCCCTATTGTTGAAAATATCACTGGACACAAATAACTGTGAGTTTAAAAAGTATTTTTAAGATTTTTCTATTTATTATTTGAGTTAGTCGTCGATTTATTTATTTCTTTTACATTGTTTTTCTTTTAATTGAAACTATCACTGTTTTGTATGTTTTTAATTTATTCGCTTCATTTACTTAATTTGTTTTTAATTAACACTAGCAATTTGCCTTTTGACTTTTCTCGTACACTTTTATAACGCAACTCTTCTAAGAGTACTTTAAATATCTCTTTTGTCAGGGGGGCAGTTCCTCTTGTGGTACAGTGGAAAATAAATTGTAACCGCTGTACCCTTAGACGTAAAACTAGAGAAAAATTTATTTTTATATTGCCTATGCACTAGAAGTGTGCACATTATAATATTTTCCGAAAGATGAACAAAGTTTTCTCCTAAATTACCACTGCGACTGGTCCTACGACTCTCGCATACACAGGACTCATAATTTCGAGATTCACAGATGTGGGTAGTTAATATTTTGTTAATATAACATTGCAGTCTAAAATATAAAAACCAGAGAAGTGCATTACAACCCACGCCTAATGTAGTATGATCGGTAGTTAGTTATCAAAATAATGCGAATTCATACGTCACTAAATTTTAAATAGGAGCGTAATAAACATTTAACATTAATGGTTTCGGACACCTATAACATCGAACTAGTTATCGCTAGTTATAGCTTTCCTTTTAAATTCATTATATACGTTATTACTTTGAATTGTTTTCAGGCCTCAGCATTTGCCTGAAAGAGGGGGGACGCTCGATTCTAACGAAAATCAGTACTTTAAGATAAGTGCTTTAAGGATCCTAAGATATCCTACAAATGAATGCCTGAATAAAAAATCTGTGTCAATTTAAGCTGTTTTCAATAGTCATCACGAACCGTCTTGTGCAAAAACTCGAAGAATTTCGAGGTATTGAAAATTATGTAGTGATAGATCCAAGTGATGAGATGTCTCTCCTAATTCGCCACTATGTCTGTCCAAATACAAAATCAGCAAACAAAGCCCATACCGTTGCATCAATGAGTTAATATTATTTCGGAGTCGAGTCGAGGACATGTTCAAGACGCTGCACTGGAAAAGACGTTGCATCAACATCAATGGTAAATACACCTCTCGTTTGAAATTTGCAAACGATATTGTGACCAAAATGTGTTAAAATAATATGTAAGATGTGATTCTAGTGAAACATATGGCATAATAATTTATAACATTATTATTTTAACAACTATCACAAATAGCCCTTTCATTTGTAATAAATTAGACGGTGCCTATATTATAGCATCCAGACTGTTTATAACCTTACATATTCCGACATATTACATAGCCTGACTTAAAAAACAACTTTTAAGTTTGTCATAAAAATTGTGGGTGTTCCAGTAATCCATTCTATCTAATATTAAGTAATAAAATACCTTATTTTTTAGAACTGTGACTGAAAGTTATTCAGTGGTATCATTATAACAACTGTTATAAGTACATCTATTACTATAGTCATAGATAGTTCGTAGTAGACATATCGGTGAATATTTCATTGAGGTTATACTGGGGTTCGTCCCGAGGGCAGAAAGGTCAACTGCTGTCCTTATCCTATTTCTAAAGGTCATTTGTCAAACGTCGCGAACAAGGAGATACGAAACATTGATGAATGTGATTTGATTGTTTTGTTGAATTTATAAATTAGTAGAGAATTATTTCTAATGGAACTGAAAATAGCTCGAATATGTTTCTGAAGAGTGCATTTAAGCAGACTAGGTCGAAAAGGCACTGTAGGTAGTAGAGCCACACTGATTTCAGCACGAACGGACCGCCTCGAGCGGGGCTGTACTACTCTTTCACAGAAGACCATCCTAAAGCGACAGCATCCACGCTGTCGTGTTTTGTTTGCGGTGCGAGACCGGAGGCCCATTGATGTAGTGGTAACAGTTATTGTGGTAATTATGAGACTCTTACACTACCATGAGTTGTCATGCCTTTTACGTCTCTTCGCCTAGTAAGATGCTTTTCACACCAAACGGGGTGTGAGAAAGCATCATACTAGGCTGCCATAGTGTGAGTCACCATACTGCATTGTCTAAATTTGCCAGCATAGTCACCACAACTCTTGGATTCTATTCATGTTTTTATCAGGCAGAGAACAGTCACTTTGGCAGGTTCTCAAAATAGAAAATAAAAACGTAAATAAGGCAGTCAGTATATTAATGTTTCGATTTGATGGATCCTTAGTAAGCCGCCAGGCAGCAGCTTCGTCTGGACTGGTACGTGTACTCTGGGGTACGGGTAAGTTAGTTTCAGACTCTTCGTTAAGTAATGAATTAATTTCAAATCAAGTTTTCTTTTCCAATGTAGATATGTAATGTAGAATACTGGATATAGAAGCCATAAGGGGCTTTCACAAAATATTTGTTGAAACACGCAATTGAGTATTTTCCTGTATTTATCATAAATGTTTTTTCAGAACAGGGTTTTTATTAATTAAAACATTCAAGATAGACGGAAACCGTTGCTACCAATCTCTAATTAATTAAATAATTGGTAAATTAAATACAAAAAGTTACATATTTAATTCTTTAAAATACTCCATATTTAGTGGCATACACAGAAGATTGATATTTCTCCTCATAATTGTGACGATTAATTAGCTGCGTGGGACTTCCTCATTTGTTGTATTTATAAATCTACCTACATTATATAAAATTATGTCCTTATCTAACAGTGCCTTTATTAGGGTGTGTAGAGGGAACGGGTGTCCTGTCCTTCCGACACAAAGAGAGGATCATCGGACCAGGCGAAGTGATCATAACTGGCAGGCGGCGACCCAACGGTTCATGTTGGGATGTTGTATATAATCGCCGATGTAATCGCCACGCGAATCTCTATTTCGCGATACAGGATTATTAGTTGCTCCGTAGATCATTATACTCCGTAGTTCGATGTGTTTTCCATAGATGGCGCTGTATGTGGAAGTCGCCACAGGGTGGTTAACAGTTTAGTGGGCATCTGCCAGATTTTAATGACTTCCTCATGCAGAGTAAAAATATCCTGTAATATAATGTATCAAAAATATACCGTACTAAGAAGAAATAACAACACCACGATGACTGTCATACCTGTTACGTTCCCAAGCAAGGCGTGCAAAAGCATTTTACTACACCGCCATAGTATGGGTCACCATACTATGTTGTCTGTATTCACAATGAATATAATGATCACAACTTTTAGATTCAAGCTTTCCATCAGGCAGAGTAGAGTCACTTCGGCAGGCTCTTAAAATAAAAATAAAAATTAAGAATCTTGCATCCATTAGTATGTAGGACTTAGCAGGACCAGGGCTACCAGACACAAGCAGGTCCTAGTTGGAGGGTCCTATTTTTATGATTGAGTATGGTATATTTTTGAAGTACTCGTATGTCTCGGCGCTAAGTAAAACTGATAATTTATATTTTGTAATATACTTGTAATGTACCTGTATTTGTGATATACTTATATAACATAAAACGGCGTGGTAAAAACTCTTTGGACTTCCTGCTCCTTGAGAATTTAAGAGCCAGGACAATGCAGTAATTCCACTAAAAGCACCAGGTAGTAGAACCGCGCTTATTTCAGCATGAACGGGACGGCTCGTCCGGGGCAGTACTACCCTCCCTCGGAAGATCAACCTAAAGCGACAGCATCCGTGCTGTCGTGTTTCGTTGGTGAGTGCAAGACTGGATGCCCATTGATGCAAGAGTGACAGCTATCGTGGTAACTGTGTGCAATACAATGTTACAATGACTGTCATGTCTTCTATGTCTCCAAGTGAGGCGTAAAAAATCGTAATAGGCCGCCATAGTGTGGGTCACTATACTGCATTGTCAGCATTCGCAATGAGTAAAAAAAATTACTAGAAACTACTCCGATGGCCGGTTTCAAGTGCCTTACTCTGGGTGGACCCAGACCATGTTATTTCAGATTCTCCGTAAATCGACAGCAATCAGGCTCTACCTTAAGGGAAAACTTGTGATATACTTAGCAATAAGAAGAAGTTATGAAGATTCATTCTTAACATTTCTAATTTGTAACTCTATGATTACGAATTGCTTCTATGTCTCTTAGATTTAGTTTAAATTTTAACCTACTGATATTTATATGCTATCCCACAAATGTTTAACTGAAATTCGTTCCTTCTGAATTGAAGATTGATTTTATAAGTTAAGGTTTTTTTTCGTAGTGTAAACAATATGTAGTTAAGATAAACATACATAGCTTAAATTCATTCAAAAACATTTACGCAATCATTTCATTAAAAGGTTCAAAATTTTACAATTTTGAAATATGAATTTGAAAACTGAAGAGGAGTACTAGTTTTTTTTTGGTGGTTGTTACTTATTCTTTTATAAAACATGGATACATTGTATGTCTGATTAAGATGCCAAATTAGTGAATGTAAAATGAAACGCTCCGAAACCATTGATATTTTGTATAAAAAGTATTGAATGTTAAAACTAAACTAACTAATGGATGGACCAACGACTTGAAGAAGGTGGCTAGGAGCGGATAGTTGTGAATTGCCCAAGACCGGGATGGTTGGCGCTCCTTGGGGGCGACCTTCGTTCAGCAGTGGACGACAATAGGTTGATAACGAAAACTTAAGAATATTAGAATGTTGCACCTACTTATTTTATTTGAGAAATTATTATTACATAATATTGGTGTTAAACTGATAATTTAAACTTCCTACATGACCTTTTTTTTTCCGAGTCACTCAAGTTTTCATCTATATACGTCATCATTATAAGTGATGACTTGTGCAAAAACGTTTTGGATATTAAAGTAACAAATATGTCACACAGTTACACCGTTTTGCAACTTTATAAAACATATTAACTTTTCTTTGAACTTTAAACAATTAATTCATGGACAGAACTTTGGTTTAGTTTGTGCTGAATTATCTAGATTCTTAAACTTAGATCTGGAATAGAATAAAAGACTAGGAAATATGATCAACACATCTTATAAATGATTGTCTGATCTCAAACTAAGCAGAGTTTGTACTATGGTAATCAGGCTGCTGATTAACATACTGCTCATATCTAAATACATTCATATTATATATAAATAATGACTATGATGTATTCCAAGCCAATTTCAACCACATGACCAGTCTAAACGGAGACCAGCCTACTACGCCGCAGATATCATAGTGTACAAGCATGTATGCAAACACAGGTGCTCTTTCTATCCCCTCACTCTAAGCACCCGATGGGGCTGTTATCCGAGACGATGGTGGCGAGATCAGACACTGGACCAACGGCTTTCGTGCTCTCCGAGCCACGACAACCAGTTTCTGTACCCAGAGAAACTTAATAACACCCAGACATAGAACCAATCATCACTCAATATTTGACCTAGTTCAAAATCGTACTGACGGTCTCCGGCTTAGCAGTCCATCAAAGGACCACCTTTTGTACTTATCACAATTTAATCAATTATTTATATTTATTATGAAAAAAGCGATATACTTTCTTTAAATACCACTTCAAGAGTCACCATAACTATTTTTGCGTGTCATCTTGGTCAAAGATATTTTATTCAATCGTGATTCGTAGATCAAATTATTTATATCAGACCCTTTTGTACTCCCGGGAGGTAGAATCTCTCTTAACTCTTATAGCTCTTATAACAGATGTATGAAAGTCAAACCTGAAATAGAATACTAAACCATTACTTACTTGGCAAATGTTTGCGGTAATATATTCGTTTATATGATATTGTGTTTACTATGACTGCACGGATGGAGTTGTGGTTTAAGCGGTCACCACGCTGCTCTCTATTGCGCCTAGTTTTGTGGGTTCAAACCCCACATGGGACGACACTATGTATACTTCACAAATTGCTGATCTAAGTCGGAGTATTCTTTGTCTGTTTTTTAAATGTTTGTAAATTTCCCAGCGATACAGAATGTATTTTATTGGGAACGTTGTCTTTTTTTAAAAATAGAAACAAAAAACTTTGACTTTTAAGGTTTCGTAGGTAGCTTAAACATTAACATGAAACATTTTCAAAGAAAAGCTAAAACTAATTAAGAAAATATAAAATTAAATTATGATTATATTTTTTTCATCAAATTAAGTTAATAATGCCTATGTTATATCTATAGGATATACAATTATTAATTAATTAAAAAAATTTGACATGGTTTATACACGACCACGTGATTTCCGAATTCTTAAGACTATAATCAAACATAAACCGAAATATAAACAGTTCATAAATATAGTCATGTCTTTCCAAACATAAATATTAAATACACCTAGACATGACAGAAAAAATCATGCTATTTAATAAGTGGTTAACTTCAAACTTAGTAACGCGAAGCACTGTGGACGCGACCTAGTCTTGAATAACATACTTTTTGAATTAAGGTTACAAAAATCTAGTTACACACTCACCTATGCTCGTATTCGTATAGTTCAGAAACATTATAGGCTACGGGTACTGCTCAAAGGGTCAAAGGTAGCCTCTGAATTTCTCAAACATAGAAGTTAATTATGAAACTGGATAACTCAATTTTCTTTACATACAAGTATCGCAAAAGATCGCCTTACGGAATTCTAAAACTGTTGTTGTAAACTATTTATAAAGTGAAGACAAAACTTTCACGTGTACTTTAACTTGAACGAATGAACCATGATCAAAGGAATCAAGACCGACAAAATTGTTTTTTAAATAAGTTTAAAATCTAATTTTATAGCCTCAACGACCGTTTTATGATAAAATCAAATTTTTGTAATCTTTTGTAATCTGAATTTAATAAGAAATTATAGTGTAGGTTTTATAATTCTAATCAGTCTTAAGTTAAGACGCAAATTTCTAAAAATGTCGACTCCTTTGATTATAGATATCAGGTATGTTCAAGGTCGTATATATTTTGCTTTCAATTTTATTTTAGTTGCCTTTGAAATTTATGCGAAAACGAGTTAAATAAAAATTTATATATATTTTATATTTTAAATTCTACGCTTTATATGTGTGTTTAATACAGAAAATGGACAGAAAACAGCAAATATTTTAGGGACCTCCTATTTTTCTTGTAGCATCTTTCCATCGTATACAGTATATTTTTTAAATTATTATATGAATAGACAGATAAGTATTGTATTATTAAAGTGTAAACCTTCAAAACTATTTACTAGTA
The DNA here is from genome assembly GCA_949316085.1 of Hypercompe scribonia. Lineage (NCBI taxonomy): Eukaryota > Metazoa > Arthropoda > Insecta > Lepidoptera > Erebidae > Hypercompe > Hypercompe scribonia. Next base: position 6,164,241 of record OX438992.1, on the reverse strand, counting down.
AATAGTTTTTTGAGATTATACATTTTTAGTGTTTGATTAGGAACTGTACAACTTTATGGGCAGTAATATTTGAGTGTTGAATACATTTTCTGTTTAACCCTTCGAGCAATAAACATAAAATCATAGAGTTTATACGTAAGATTAAGAACTAATGTTTTTAGACACGTTACTTGACACGACGTTTTAGTTATTTTACCTTTTCTTTTTGTGCTGAAATTCTCTGGTTGTATGGTTACGTTATATCGGATTCGAATCGACCAAAAACCGCACGCCGTCTCGATAACTAGTAGACGGGGACTAGAAACCCTAACATGCCTCCAGACATCTATAGTTTGTAGATGAACCCGCTTCTGCTGAGGGGATAGATGGCTTCACTTGTCACTCTTTAGCAATCTCTGTCACTACCTGTTTAGCGATCTCCGGTGTTCGAGTCGTCTGCGGTACCTGGTCCGTTCCTGAACCCTCACTTCACCATCTCTTTCACAAGTATAATCTGCTGGCAGAAAGAGACGATGGAGTTCCACACGCTCTCGTTTTGTATCTTGTATTATCGAACAAGAGAATCCCCACTCTGATGGCTGTCACGAGATCAAGCCTCTGTTCCACGTGCCAGACATTCTGCCAACGTGTGGCAGAATGGCAGTGGTAGCACCCAGGCGTTGTTTTCTTGTGAATCAGACACAGGTGGTCTCCAAAATATATTTTTGCCAGTGAACACCTGTATGAGCTAGTATGAGAGGTTTTACTCATGCCTCCCGAGGTAATCCTCCAGAACAGATCTTACCATCTAAGCAATGGTTTGCCTAATGTTTGGTTGCTCAAATAGTCGGTTCTACTCCTTCACGAGAACCTGATAGAGTTGATCTAGCTATTTTATTTCTGAATTAAATAACGTCAAAAGGACTTTTTACCTAACAAATTCACTTAAGATGTATTTACACCCTCAATATACTTTAACTTTTAGCAAAAGTAAGAAAAATTTTCGGTGTAATACATACCCAGAGGTATCTATTGACGGGAACGATGAAAAATCACCGGTTTGCAAACGCTTTCATTAGCTTCACAAGAAACTGGATAAAATATGATACCTTGATTTTAAAGGATTAATGTTCTAAGGGCAAATATTAAGGATGAATTTATGACCGGCAAAAAATTTGTAATACTTGATGTTTACCATCTTAACATCTGATCATACGTAGAATTTGCAAAGTTAGAGACCTTGCTTGCCATTGAGTTGCAGATTTTTAAGTTAGTATTTAGATAAATTTAATAAGTCTCGATAATGACAATACAGTTGTCTGATATGACACAACTTAGAGTCGATACGACATGCGACTGCATCGTGTTTTGTATTCACGTATTCTAAAATTGTGTCGGTCGCAATAGGTGTATGTCCACCAGGTTGTGGAGTTAAAGTAAAGTTAAAGTACTGTTCGACATCAGAATTGCGTCCTGAGTTCAGAAAATGCACTGCCATTAATAAAATCATTCACGGAAGAGTTGAATTTTTGTCAGCTTATCAATTTTGGATTATTTTTTAATGTGAGAGTAATGGACCAATAGTCACTCAATACCAGTCTAGGAATAAAGTTTTGACCTACTATACCGGTTGGTATGCGGTTGGTTTTTGTTTCTTTTTTGTGTTTTATAAATGGTAAATATTATAAATTAAATTAATATATCGCATATATATATATTTTCATGCCTAGTTATATGAGTATAATTTAAACTAAGAAAACGGATCAGTTCGTTAATATATATTTATGTAACAGGATACATGCTTTAAATATACGAGTACACTAATGGAAAAAATTAAGGGATCAAAAAAAAATTCCAAATTTTTGGGCAGTTTTCAACAGGCCGTAACTTCGAGAGAAATGGTTGTACAGGAAACTAAAATCAAGAAAATTATAGTTCCAAGTGTCTAGTTTTTGGATTTGAACTTGAAAATTTTATAGCCTCCGCAGTTTTTGAGTAATTGTAGAAAAACCAGCAACAAAAAAATTTTTGAAATTTTTTTAGTTTTTTTTTTGGTCTACGGACGTGGAAAAATTTGTTTTAGCTTAACCACTATAAGGATCGGATACCTTGTTTATTTAGCTTTAATTTGCTTTTTTATACACCCTGTGATTTGCCTACTTCTCGCCGAGATATCGGTTTTCAAATGGAAAAGGATCCTTTTGTCTTTGATTATCGATATTTCAGCAACCAATGATTCCACAGAAATTTAAAGGTGGGTTTCAAGAATTTGAATAAATTTTCCTTAACGACTGGCTATAGTTTTTCCGAAAAAAAAATTTTCTTTATGTCACATGAATTTGAAAATGCAACAAAAAAAGGGCTTTTGGTGGTTTTTTGGAAAATCAGGCACTGGATTGAAAATATTGAGGAAACCACTAATATTAAGTGTGCTTTTTACAGTTCAATATATCCACAAAAATCCTACAAAAAATCAAATTAATCCAGCTAGCCGTTTTATTGTTTCACTCGATCGAATTTTTGAAAAAATTAAAGAATCACGTTTTTTGCTCTGAAAAGTACATAATTTTTAAAACGGACCAAAAAAAATTTTCCTAGCTTTTTCCACATTTTTGTTCCAGAAAGTGCTTAAATTCAAAAAAAAAACAATTCAAAAAAAAAAACTGTTGAGTTAAAAGATCTGGGAAGGAAAGGAGATCAAAAGAATCAAGGAATGCAGCGGCGGCAACGCGATAAAAATTATTAGGTGATGGTTTTTTGAATTTCCTTAAATTGTTGAGAAAATTTTTTTTTTGAATACTTCTTTTTTTTAATTTAAGCACTTTCTGGATCAAAATTGTGGGAAAGCTCGGAAAAAACATTTTTTCTCATTTTTAAAAATTATGAGCTTTTCAGAGCAAAAAACGTGATCCTTTTATTTTTCAAAAATTCAATCGAGTGAAACAAAAAAGCGGCTGGTTGGATTAATTTGGTTATTTGTAGGGTTTTTGTGGATATATTGAACTGTAAAAGGCATACTTAACATTAGTAGTTTCCTCAAATTTTTCCACGTCCGTAGACCAAAAAAAAAACTAAAAAAATTTAAAAAAATTTTTTGTTGTCTGCTTTTCTATGATTACTCAAAAACCGCGGAGGCTATAAAGTTTTCAAGTTCGAATCCAAAAACTAAACACTTGGAGCTATAATTTTCTTTTTTTTGATTTCCTGTGCGACCATTTCTCTCGAAGTTACGGCCTGTTGAAAACTGCCCAAACATTTGAAATTTTTTTTTGATCCCTTAATTTTTTCCATTAGTGTATATTTGTTTTAATCAATAAATGAACAAACACTATACACAAAGGTCTACATTGGTTGTATGTTGCACAATATTCGCTATTGACTCTGATAGTCAACATATTTGTCGTTTCACAAATGCAATTTGTATCAGATTTACGGCAGGATATTGCGTAAATAATGGAAAAATCTGGGAATGGACTTTATGCTGCTTGTGTTGTTTGTAAAGCATTTGTTAATAATTTTACAAAATATGTTAGTCAAGTCTGTAAAACTAGGAGGGGGTTATCTACAGCCGTAGGTGGCCCAAGGTACGTCGGGGTTCCAGGGATTTCCTTATTAGAGTGCACCTGGTTTCCCAGCTACTGGTACCTGAGACGGCGGGTGGTTTTTGGTCGGTTTGAGTCCGACCAAAAACCGCCCGCCGTCTGTTTTTTGTTCCCAAGAGACATCGACACCTTTCGATGATATCTGTAGGGATTGTCGCATAGTTAAAAAGAAAACAAAAGAAAAGTCTACAAAACTACAGTAAGGTTATAAGGTTCTGTGAAAAGTTATTTACAAAATGTTTGCCCACGTACGTGCTATACAATATAAGAATCATTAAAATTTTATTCAAATTAAATAAAGTACCATGTAATTAATACTTGTTCCTCAGTAGTCTAGTTACAGTAAAATTATTTCTTGACGCAAATTAACGCAGCCATTATGGTATCGAAACTTAAACGTTCATAAAAACATATTCTATGTAATCTGACTAACGACTAAACTTAAGTAGTGTTTAACATTAATCAGCCTTTTTATTAAAATTATGTTTAACCGATCATTATAATGGTTTTACATACATAAGATAAAAAGTATTTACATTACATGACAAATAATACAGTTTTTGTGACACACCCAATTGATTGACAAAAATTAGATACTGTATAGAAAAATAACTGTGTGTAAAACCACGTGTAGTCTGCTAGTGATAAAATATCTAGGCAGCTTATTTCAAGTTGCCGGTTCATTTTCATGAAAATTAATCCAATTTACTAAGGCCTTCGTGCGGATTAAGTCCCAAACCGTAAAATCTGGCCCTAAGAAGTTTTATGACTGAAAAGGTCTTCTATTTTACTATTTGCTTACATTATTAAAATGTGTTCGAAATCGGAAATGATTGAAACGTAAAGTTTCAGGTACAAATAAAACTTTTCTGGTGGTTTTGTTAGTGAATTTTGTCACTCAATTTAGATATGTCTTAGGAACAATACTTTTATACATATATGTATCTCTAACACCATACGAGTATGCATTTTTTTTGATGATTGTTTGAGTAGTTATGGGGTAAGATCTAACAAATTTGATGTTTTTACTTTATTTCATATTCTGTATACGGAAAGTTTTTAATGATTTTGTTACCTGTATAACTTGAATTCTCATTGCATACATTTTAATCACAAGACATTTCTGTAAGACTAAAAAATATATGTTATCATATAAGTTTTTTTTGTACCTATAATAGTTTAATAATGATTGTCTCATAGTTTTAGGTATTTCTTGTTAATTTTTAACAACAGCAGTTAGTATTAATGTATAAGTTTGTAATAGTATTTGTTACTAAGCTAATAAGTTTACTAGCTTTTGCCCGTGGTTTTACCTGCGTGTTTATAGGTTATCGCGGTAAATAAAAGTCTATGCAATATTTTGATGTATAAACTAAACTACTGTACAATTTCATCTAAATTCGCATTGTACTTTTTGCGTGAAAGAGTAACAAACTTTCATACACCCTTAGAAACTTTCGCATTTATAATATTTGAAGCTAATTTTCTTTCAAGTTTATCGATAAAGAGTCTAGGTACCTTATTCAACATAGCGCCATCTATCAGAATCGAGGGTATTTTTTATAAAGTCTAATGATAAAGATTTTGTATCGTATACGATCGGTTGAAAAAACCTAATAGTATCATCTGTCGGAATTCATAAAGTTTGGAGTAATTGAAATATGATGCTGAATAATAAGAATAGAATAAGAAATGATGCGCATTAAGGTTTACCCCATTTGAATGAGATTTTTTACCATGGTAAAAAGTAGACACCTCTCTCCAGCCTCCTTACTACGTCTAGACATAAATATCATACTATAAAATTACTCTGTTGCAACGTGAAAGAAAGACAAACAAACAAACATACTTTCACATTTATAATGTTGTCAAGGATAATTGTACGCAGACTTAGTCCCGTGTCAAATAATAAACCTGTATTTGGAGTACAAAGATTGTGACCTTGTGTAAGTTTTTTCGATACAATAAATAACTAATATAGTGCTGGACAAGGATGTGAAAGCCCTCTTCATTTCTTAATAGAAATCGAAAACACTAAACACCACATGATTTTTATCTTCTATAATGCCAATGACGTTTTATCTCTTATAAATAACACTCACGAAACTTCCCTTAAATAATCCGTTTTATTTATAGATATTGCTTTCTGTTCTATGTTACATTATGTATCAATAAATTAAATATTTTAAATGTTGATGAAACTACGATTCTTTGTACTTGTTTAAAATAAATAAATTAATAACTTGACACATCTCTCAAACATAAACATCCTTAACGTATGTTTGTATTTGTATTTATGATGTGTTCTGTTGTGAGTGTGCATATGTGTATTTATAAGAATATATCACAGATAGTTCTTCTGTGAACCTTTATGCAAAGGTTGACTGGAAGCGAATGACCTGGGCATTAAGTCTATCGATGTACAAATTTAATGCATAAAGTTTTAAATAGATAAATAAATCATACACACGGCCGTCTGACTTCAAATTAGGCGGAGCTTCTGCTATGTTAACCAATACCACATACTTCATCATCATCATCATCATCAACAGCCTTTTACAGTCCACTGCTGGACATAGGCCTCTCCTTAGCAAGGAGATTTTTACCTACAATACGACGCTGGCCAAACGGACTAGAATGGGGAGGCGGCGGGAAAGGCCCGGGAGGACTACCTCCACTCGGACCCAATTCGCAGCCGGTGAATTGGGTGGCGGAGGCGCGCGTACCAGCGCCTCATGCCGCCTTGAGTGTGGCCGCGGTTGGACGGGACGGATTTTCCCCTCCATCCGCTATAGTGGCCAGCCGCAAGGAGGCAACGTCCGCGTGTGCCGTACGTCGCCTAAAAGGAGAGTTTATCCGCAGATGGTGCCCGCGTTAGCGGGCAGGCGCTAGGAGGGATCTGGATGTCGTAAAAACGACTGTTTCCGGATCCCTCCTATGTCAGGCGCAGAGTGGCACACCGTGTGGTTTTAGTCGGTTCCGTAAACCCCGGTGGGGTGACGGCCCGAAGGGCCCTACGTTAGGTTCCCTACGTTAAAAAAAAGGGTTTGTTTCAAGTTTTTCTTCTCTTTGTAATCATATTTTCCAGAATACTTTCTGCCCTTAGTCGTTTCTTACGATACCCACACGATGAATAGGGGTGGTAACACTATGTATTCTTAATCCGTCACCACACGGACAATATTTCTAAATACTTATATATAGTAGATTAATTACATTCTGACACAGTACATAAATATTTTTCTTGGGTGGGAATCGAACCAACGACTTAGCAGTCAGTCAGCCAGGGGCACTAGTCACTAGACGAAAAGACCCGCCAAATGTACATGTAAAGAATGTTTCCCACACAATGTTTGAAAATTTACAAAAAAAAATACCATCAGAATGTCAACTTTACCCTTTATCCGAAATAGGGTAATGTTTCGACGATTTTAATTACTTACAAATTTGAAAGTGTCAAAGATAATTTACCTGACAGTGTCTGTTATCTGTGAGATGGTAAAGCAATGGAAGGAAAACCGAAGCGTGATAAAATAAACTAATTAATCCAATAAATTAGTATCGATTTTCATTCCCTGCTCGTCGTGAATGTTACATTTAAATTATTCAGATAAAAATGGAGAAATTTAACTTAATTTTATAGGAAAATATAATGTTTTTGGCTCGTATTTCATAAGTTCTAAGTGTGAGGTTTTATTACTATTGTAACGTTGTAATGGCTCGCTGTATCTGTTGGATCAATTATAAGTACACTCAGCAATTGATTAAATAAATAAATTTTTTATCTCCACTTTAAAGTAGTTTTTTAAAAGACCTCAAAATGTTTTTGGTTTTTTGCAAAGTATTATGTTTATCCTTACACCTTTTTTAGACTATTGATTAATTAATAGTCTAAAAAAGGCGTAAGGATAATTATATAAATGTATAATGTAAATAAGTTAATTTTAAAGAGGATAATAAATACCTCAAGATAAATTTGACAATGACTCAAAACGTTGCACTTTGTAATCTATATATTAATACGTGATGCAAAAACTTAGGACACCTTTTTACGAAAATTGCGCGGACGCAGGAGCATAAAATTTGGCACACTTATAGTTTATGTGTAGGAGAAGTGCAGAACGCTAATATTTTTCAATAATAATGCTTATAAAGTACATTAAATCAATAAATAAAACATTACACACACTACCATGCATTTAACACACACATACATACACAAGTATTTGTACACGCCATTTTGTCCATAGACATAGAGTACTGCCATAGACATATCAAAAAAAAAGTTTTATTTGCCTGATTTAATATAAAAAAAGGTTTTAATAATAATGCATAAAAATTACATTAAATCAATAAATAAAACATTACACAAACCAGCATGCATTTGACACACGCATACACAAGTATTTGTACACGTATACATACTCTGTGGTCAAATTGTCTCTTTTGTTTATTATAGACATAGTTGAATGTCAAACAGAAAAGTTTTATTTGACGAATCCTACGTGAAATACTGAGCGCTTATACAAATTTATGTAATTTATACATATATGTAAGTTGTGTAGCGGTAAGATTGTTTGCATGTGTTGTTGTGCATTTAAATGTACACGGACTTTCATTATATGCATTAAGAAAGTTCTGTAGCAGCAATCTGCAATGATAACATTCAGGTACAAAAAAAATATAATTTGCTATTGCTGGTTAAAAGCAATTATTAGTAGTTGTAGTGTGTAGTTTACGATTTCAGTAATTGTATATACTTCAGGATAAATAAGTGATTTTGAGAGATACGTACACATTTAAATGTGCTCTAAATGTTATTCCAAATGTGTTTTTAAGTTATGATTGTGGATTAATGGATTTAGAGTGCAGGTTTTGCAATGCGAAACATTTTGAATCTGAAGTGACTTTAGGCGACCGAACTGCATTCACTTCATGTTGTCACAAGGGTAAAGCAATATTACCACCCTTAAGTCAAAATGAATATTTTAAATCATTGTACTCATTGACTTACTTCAAATGAACCTTCAACAATAAGTAAATTAAAAAAATATTTAGAATATATTAGGAAATATAATTCATGCTTTGCTATGGTTAGCTCAGAAGCCAAAGTTGCTGAGGTAGGTACAAGTGGAGTGTATTCTTTCAAAATATATGATGTTTTTTATCACACATCAGGCCCAATGACTGCTGCATATGGTCGCTCACCATGCTATGCACAATTATATTTTTATGATGTTGCTATTAATTATAGATTACAAGAACGTATTAGTCAAACATGTAACAACAACATAATGCGTGAAATTTCACTGGAATTGGACAAAACAGTCCAAAAAATTGGTGTTTTATTAAATCGGCCAGTTTTTACACATGGGCAATTGTATGTCGCAGCAAGTAGAGCATTCATTCGTTGGTTTAAGGTTTTATATATCCGAATATAATGGCCAAGGACATTTAGCGAACGATGAAAGAGTTTTTACAAAAAACATTGTTTTCAGAGAAGTTTTAAATCATTAATTATATTATTGCAATATGCGATAAAAAATGTTTTTTTGTTTTGCATCCTCTTATAGCATGTTTTGTTTTAATAAACATTTTTTAAATAGGTATTCTTTATTTTACTTCTTTTTAATTTCATATAATTTGTTCAAAAAAGAAATTGGCAAATAACAGTCTTGGTCAAATCTGTGTAGTTTAGTTTTGGACAGTAGAACCTTAATAATGTTTGAATATTATATTTTAATAGTGTATATTAAGTCACTTACAATTTAAATTTATTATGGTGGAATTTCGACCAATGGGCGACCACTAGTTATAGTTAATGGTTGTCCTGATTTGGAAAAACCTCTGGAAATGCAAATCATTACACTATTAAATAACACTTTCATGACTTTTTCTGTTAAATTTATGACAAATTAATAAAATCATATTCTACTACAATTCAAGAATATATCTAGGGATAATCGAATACACCCCACAGTCGATGTTAAATTATAGAGCGGAGCGCACAACGGCCAGTCGTAAATAACAACGTAACGGTCTCGATGTGCTGAGACACCGATTGTTCTAATCGATTCCTGTTTTAGATTATTGTACGTTTGTTCCACAACTCTATTTTGTGATTCACATTGAGATGGTGAATGTGGTAACAAGCTTTATTTTCGTTCATTATGGTGACTTTAAGAAAGTTTAATAAAACTGTAAACTCACATTTAGCTCAAACCCTAATATGAAGGTATTAAGGTCTCTTAAGTAACTCCCTGGAAATTTGGGTTTTACCACACAGTCTGGTTTCTTGTCCGAATAGAACACCTGAGACCAGAACGTCAATTATCATGGTAAAAAAAGCATATTTTCTTTGGAATCAAAGTTTTTTAGTTACCAAACATAAAAAAAAATAACAGATAGTTGGACTTTGAGTAATAATAATGCTTACAACAAAAATTATATGTAAATTGAAATTTATTTAGTACAGAGAATTCAGTATCTGTAACCGGACTAGGCAAAGCCTATTTCGGCTATCAGCACCAATCCTCAATTATTTAGAACAGAATTATTTAAGATATTATTAGGAATTAAAAAACTTCGTGTAAAGCATAAAGGCTAACCAAACTTTCAACAAAATGCATCCACGAAAAGCTAAGATTTTTTTGGAATATAAATTAAAATAACTGTAAGAAAAACCAATAAAATATTTAGATCTATCTCACGACATTATCGATATGTGAAATATGAATTCAGTATCTATCAGTATCTATAGTCGTATCTGCTCACGGATTGATAGCCAAGAGCCTGGACCAAAACCTTAAGAGACTCATATGAGAAGGTTGGATTATTTCTCCTTGACACAGTCCGTATAGTGAGAAGATTCCTGTTTTTGGAGCCCTAACCACCGGTGTCTTGGCCCCTGTATCCGATGTCGATGGTCTACAATTTTTAACATATTATGTTTAAATATGTGTTTGTTTTCCTTTTTAATATGTTGAAAAATGAAATAAAGTGAACAATAATAATATTTCGGCCACCTGACACAACGCCATCTAGTCTCAAACTAAGCAGAACTTGTACTATGGCTACTAGACAACTGATATAAATACATATATAGCTACTTTTTTCTTGTAAAGACATACATAATTAAAACATCTAACATATGTTTTAGTAATTTAGCATATTTATTGGGATAGAAATGGATAATCAAAATTGGTCACTGCAACATACAGTCATTAATTAATAACCAATGTAAGTGGAACCCGCTACTCATAAATGTTGGATTGAAATAGATTGGTTAGCAGTATCACTTACTCATGAAATATCTGAAACTGGGTGAAGCTAATCATAACTTAGAGGAAATGCACATTATTTATTCTAACATTGTGTTTCTTTATTTTTTGAACTTAAGCGCTTAGAAATAACACTTAAAATCATAATTTATTGAGAAGTTTGTCATGAAATTTACCTATTTAACCAACACTAACGAAATATATAATACACTCTCGAAGTTACAAAAAAAGTACAATGAAAATATTGAAAAATAACATAAAAAAACAACAAAATAAATTTTAAATAAAAATGTACATTTATTTAATTTTGAAATCAATTCAACAAATAAAACATTAAGTTTTGAATATAAAAATAAATGCAATACCATTTTTTCTTTTATTTTGAAAAAGACAACACCCACGTTAGGAATAACTTCTGTGTCACGAGGACTTTACAAACATACAAGAAATGGACACAAAGAACACCCAGTCTCAGAATGACAATTAGTCCTATGTAGGACTTGAACCCACAATACCCAGCCAAGTAAAGAGCGGTATGGCGACCGCTTAAACCACTAGGCCAAACGTGCAGTCAAAGTTACATAACTTAATTTTGAGAAAATTATATTATTATATCTTATTGAGCAGCCCTCCGTAATCAGCGTCTTCAATCACACATATTGAGAAATCAAATCTTGTAAAAGGAGAAAAGGAAATATTTATATATCGATCTATTGCTAACTATACCTTTTTGAGGCAACATTACAAGAGCTATAGCAAAAGCAGAAAACCAAAACACGTACCTTTCCTTTTTTATTTACCATAAAATTTTGTAAAATTGTTGCGAACTATGCGAGGTTTCTGTACAGCAGTCACGCGTGTAAACGTGGTCTGAATGAACACTGTTGGTAATAGAAAGGAAGCATTCCAAAGAATTTTACTCGTCATTAGGCTTCCGAAATGGTAAAGTGAATATTTGTAAATAAAAGAATGTGGTTCTAACTATTTCATCGCTACTACTGCTACAAAATAATAAAAAAAATTGCTACTTATATGCCAAATGGAGATGTTACGATGGGGAAGCGATAATTTGATACCAATAAATTATTTGCAACATCAGTTGAATTATTCAAAATATAAGATTATTTCTACTCTGTAGTAGTATTTCTACACATTCTACATGAATATCTAGAAATTTCTACTTTGTATCCTACGCAAGATAAGATGGAAACTATATATTATATAATAATTAAATTAATAGCATTAATTTTCCATATTATTGTGGAATGGGAATTGATGTCAGTACCCCGAGAGGACTTCTGTACATATTAGACAATCATCCCCGATTATGCTGTTAAGAGCTCATGTGCTATAACATAATTTCGAACGAGTTTTTGTTCAAATTAACTGCTTTAAATATCTTAATATATATATATATATATTTATTAGAGAATTATTAACAATTAGATAGGTCAACGGTTAGTTCGTCTATACAATTGAATTGAATATTTCTTCATTTGAAATACGGTATTTTATCCTTTACGTATTATCTGACTAACTTGTGCTCTCTTTCAATTTAATATTATATTATTCTTAGTCGTTCAATTCAGAAATTTTGATAACCAAATATTTTTATCACTTCAGATTAAACAAAGTGTAAGTACCCTTATTTACATTTAAATTATTATGAATATCTTAAAAGGTAGTAAAATGATAAAGAAAAACGACGTTTTAGAACTCTACACTTCTAATTAAATTCAAGTAATTTATTCATCATTCCCCTGTTCTAACTACAACACAACTGTTCACGCTACGACCGCTCTATCGTTGCATATGTCCACGTACTCTATGGAATATTTTCAGTGCACAATCTTATTGTTAGTGAGTACAATGCTAGTATCGGCTTGCTCACAATACGTATTGTTCACATTGTCGGCGATAGACTTGATAATGGACCATTCAAAGGCTCTGTTTTGAGGAAAAAGCATGATTACAAAAATGTTGTGGTAGGTTGCCGATTCCTAAGCAAATTGATTATGACAAGTCCTAACTATTTTAAAATTATTTACTCACTTAAATGTTATCATTTAAATGGTACAATGTGTGTAGTTTTATTTGGTTGTATTTTTTTGCTAAACAAGTTGTTGAATGTTTCACTTATATTAGAATTTGATAATGCTGTAGACTTGTTTTACCACATGCTAATAAAATCTCTGACAGACTATTCTGCACTTTCAAACTACAAATTTCGTGTTTACATGGCTACATGTTCAACAGAAGCTACATGGATGACGTCTAGAAGAGATAAATTACACTTTGGCAAATTGTGTGTAGTATTTAGTGAAGAAATGGAAAGATTACTAGATTCAATAACTGATTGACAGGCGGAATGAGAGTTGTTTTTCAGTAAATCGGTATTAAAGTCACCCATAACTATTGTGTGTACATTAGTAACTTACTTGATTATCCTTATAGCAGATCGAAGTTTGTGAAGTGATGATGCCACCTGAATGTATGTTAACGTTTGGAAGGGTGAGTACAAGACGACTGAGCTTTGATGAATTACCCGGTAACTTGACTTTCTCGAACAGTCCAAAATGTCTTGTTGTAACAAGCCGTAAAACGTCCGAGCGGATGTAACTACATACATCACATCACGAAACGAGAAATGTAGTTCGCCGATGTACCCACGGTCTAAGACCATAGGAGCAGCTAACGATCAACTTAATATTATCGAACAATTATAGCACGACTATATAAATGAAATGGGTTTTTAACAAGGGCTTCAGAGGAAGAAAAATAATCTACTCGTTTAGAAGTTTTATGCTTTGGAGTAAAATTTCTGTGAATAAATACTCGCTTGTCGATGGGACTGAAATTTAATTTAAAATACAGAGAAAAGAATGTAAGATCGAATGTACATGTCGATTCCACCGTTACATCCACTAAATCGATCGTTTTCTTGATCATTTAACCAGCTGAAAACCTGGTAATGAGTACGATACTGTGGATGAGCACAATTTTGATACAAGAATGGTGTGGACTTTTATGCAGACAAAAGTTGTCAACAAATAAGAGAACGACAGTTTTTATGAACGACGTTGAAATTCCTGGAACCGTCTGAGAAATCATTCGAGATCGTATTTGCCAGTGAAGTATAAATATAGAGTGGGCCACGAATTAGTTAATATTTGAAAAATCGTACAAAAAAATCATCATAGTTTTTAAAAAATACGTAGTCTAAATGACCACCGTTTCGACGTTTGCACTCTTTTAGAAGAGTGAAAAAAAAAGAGTAAAAGTGAGCACTGAAATTTTCGAATACTCGTTGGTAAAGAGACCGCGAGATCGTCAATATCTCTTCGCTTATTTTTCTTTTAGTTGTTATAGTATATTTAATTTATCGATGTAGACACGATTCTTCAAATAACTCTATAAAAAGAAGTCTACTGGGGATTGACCTGAACTTTGAGGTGGCTATGGAACGTCGCCTCGTCTGGAAATTAGCTTTTCCGGAAACATGTCTTTTTTTTTTTTTTTTTTTTTTGTTTTTTTTTGATCACCGGCAGGGTCTCATAGAAGTGGATCCATCTTAGTGGTACCATATGTTACAATTGTAACCAGCAAATTTCACTAGCATGGGTACCAAGAACTCCCGTAACATGTTTGAGCGAGATGTTAGATTCAAATGTTAACGAATTCTTGACCCACGCTTTATTAAAATATTTGTTAAAGTTGTATAAAATATACTACTATAACTCTTCAAATCATGTCTTTAAGTCATGATGTCTTATTTTTATTAAGAATTCTAATATTGTGGCCGCTGCCATTCAAATTTGTTTGGGCAAACCACGTAGGATCTCTAATAATGACTTGGTGTACAAGATGATGAAAATCGTTTCATTCTTTGATTTCTTTTAATAGAATTTATAGTGAAACTGCTTACCTTACACTATTGGGTGATTATAATGTAATATCTTCTTTCTCCTCCTCGGATACACCGTGAACCAGTAACATCTTGCTTCTGTTCAGAGTCTCTATCTTGTCTACAGACTGGGTCTATATTTAAACCTACTCTTGAATATTATTCAACATTAAAGCATAAAATTCTCGAAAGTTGAAGATTCTGCTACAAGATGTACGGAAGATGCGCATGAACTAGTTTTTGTTTCGAATTTTTCTTTAGACTCTAATTCTACCATACGAATGTTAAACTCAACATTTATTTTGAGCAATTTATATTAAATATTTCTAATATTTACTAGAAATAATTTTATTTATAGTTTTGAAAAGAGACAAAAACTTTCGATACACGTGAGACTATCCTCGCAAAAAATATTATGGTTAGGTGTGACCACAATTCGATGCATTGTAACTGCAACACATGCAATAAATTACAATCCTATTTGTGTGCCAAATTTTATATAATTCTGAACAGCGGTAAAAGCGTGGTCATGCACCAAAAATATTTTGAACTTTTACGTCTGCATGCAAATATCCAAACCGCATACCTTAATAAATAATAGTTCAGTTAGATTTAACCAACCAAGTTAATAAAAGCGTGTTGAAAATCATTAATATTGACTAACGATCTTAGATCTTCGAACGAACAAACTAATATACTCGTATGTAATTATTGCATCATATGTAGATAATTAACATTTATAGATTATTTAAATCTGTCATTTTTAAACGGGTGAAAATCACGTTCAATATTCCGTTAAGTAGGTATATAGATTCATAGATGTGTGTGTTAAAAAGTAGCCAATTTATTAACTTCGAACTCGAATTTGAATATATTTACGGTAAGAATGGATATGTAAGACGTTTGTGATAGTGAGGTTGTTGTGAGGTGTTTATGATGAACTTAAACCAAATATATGTAGATATTGTTTCAAATAGTCTTATCCTTTCAAAATCACGGATTGAAGTGTTCAAAAAAATTAATCATGTATACCAATACAGCGCAAAGTAATAACCTTAACTTATGCCCCTGTTTTACGTTACAAATTTTGTAAGCTTAAGTTTAGTACAAGATTTATAAATATACTTTTACATTTTTAAGATATTTATTTTATTTCATGCAAATTTTGTTCTTGACCTTTCTATACTTCTTTTCTAATATTGAGTAAAAAAGTCATAACCTTTAAAAATCTATGCTTCTCACAATGAAGTTTATTTTTCATTGATTTGTAAGTTAAAAATAACAGAATTATTACAAAAATTCAAATTAGAAACTATTACCTAAATGTAAGTCAGAAATTACTATCCCGTAATTTAACTTTAAACAATTTATTGACATTTGAATAATTAATTCATTTAAACTTAACCATCCCGTTACGATAATGTTTCGTAATTCTCTTTGACTCTTACTTCTACGTAACTATTTTGACTTTTGGCTGAATTTAATTAAATGTCGGGAATCATTTTCTTTTGTAGCTCTATTTCGTGTCGAGGTGAAATTATAATTTAGCGTAACAAATTTCTTGTTAAATGTATTCAGGGTACATACATAAATTGCTAAACTTAGGCTCAGGAATTTAGATGTAATAGTGTATATGAGTGAGAGTTAGCGTGACTAGACTAGAATATCTATAAAGCTATGCTTTAAATTATTTTACTCTTGGTTAAAATCTGTTGGTCTTAAAGTTAGTATTCTTCACTTTTAAACCAAATATAGTTCATAGTTAAAACCGCTGTCCTGAAGAAAAAGGGCTGTCAAGGTGTTGGCAGATAATAATAATCGGAAAACTTCTGGTTCATGGAATTCTTAAATATCTTTCCCTTCAAACAATATAAGTTAACGACTGCATTCCGAGTTAACGATTTTCGCTCAAGGCAAGCAGTCTTGCGTGAGTGAAAAAGTCAAAACCATTTCGCAAGGCAATGAAAGAGTGCGTAAAAGAGGGTGTTGAAAATCAAGGAATGTAGCAGAAGAAAATTCCTTGCATCCATATTAGAACATGAGGCAAACGATCTTTCAATCCTCCAAACATTTCTAATAAAGCCGTAGACGCGCATAAAGATGAAAATTGCGTGCATTAAAATCTAATCGCGTCATCAAACAGAACTACGGGGCTGATTCGAGCTCAGGCGAAATAATACTTTAGAGCGCATAAGCTTGTCCATTACCACACTTTATAGGGTTATGCACCGCCGAGAATAATGCACACTAATGTGTCGCTGGAGGCTTGAGAGTTGTAGGGTTAGCCGTATCTGCTAATCAATGTACTTTCATAGGTAACTGGCTAGTAATCATTCCTGGTTATTCGTTGGTTTTAAGGTGTACTTTTAAAAAGCTGATGAGTTTATTTCCTTCAACGTGCTACTCTCAGGATCAGTTTAAATTGAAAAATTTTTAAGCGTGTATAGCTCCTTTATCAAGAAAAATATAGGCTATATAACATCACACCATAATTAATAAGGGTTTACTGTAGTGGAAATTTTGCAAAAATTGGAAAATGTATTCCTTTTCATAGACGCAGACGAAGTGTAGTGGGTGACGTGGTTTAAAATATTATAAAATTGTAATCTAAAAATATTTTAATGGCAATATTATTATATGATCTCTCTGTAACCGGTTTAATTAGTAAATAATATCTGAAGATCAACGGAATCAATAATCAGAACGCATAATATGTTCGTTAGAAAAAAAAAAACATTTATCTACCACAACAAATGACATAAATCTACGCAATAGGAGAGATCCACAAAGATTAGTGTTACATGACATTCCGTGTCCAACTAAATACAATAAAAATTGTTTAGCTATGTGCATACGTGTTTATAAAAAGTTACCCAATTATATAAAATTGTTACATTTAAGGTACTTTAAATTTTAGTTACATGAATATCTTCTTAGTAACAATTTTTGTAGTATCAAGATGTGTCTTCAGTAAACTAATTAAAAACAATGTATTCTAGCACCTTTACGAGGGTAAGTTTTTAAGTTCGCGGAATGACAGTGAAAAAGGCGGGTAAACGCGCTCTTTTGATGCCTACCGTATTCAGTGACTCATAATTAGTCTGCATAGTAAAATTTGTTGTGATTGGATCATTAGTTATTAAACTATCGTTGACCAAGTATTTTAATCGGGAACGAAGTGAAAAAAATGGAGAAAATTGAATTCCGTGCGGTGATAAAATTCCTTACTAAGCAAGGAAAGTCTGTTCAAACCATACTCAATGAGATGTCATCGGTTTAAGGGGATTCTTGCCCAGGAAAAACAATGGTCTACAAGTGGCATAGTTTATTTAAACAAGGCAGGGAATCACTTGAAGACGACCCGAGGCCGGGGCGCTCCGTTGAGGTGACTACGCAGTGACTACGCCAGAAGTTATTGCAAAAGTAGAAAAAATTGTATTGGAAGATGCTCGACTAAAAAAGAAACAACTCGCAGAAATGGTTGGAGTATCGGATACAACAATTTTTAAAATGTTACACGATCATCTTGGCATGACTAAGGTTAGCGCACGGTGGGTACCGAGAATGCTCACGCCATTGCAAAAACAACAGCGCGTGGAATGTTCACGTGCGTTTTTGGACCTCTGCAATGAAGACAAGGATGGCGTATTGAATCAAATTGTTACTGGGGATGAAACTTGGGTTCATCATTATGAACCCGAGTCCAAACAAGACTCCATGCAGTGGCACAAAAAGGGCACAGCACCACCCAAGAAATTTAAGGTTTCACAGTCGGCTGGGAAACTCATGGCAACGATTTTTTGGGACTCAGAAGGAATATTATTGATAGATTATAAAGATAAAGGCATTTCTATAACGGGAGAATACTACGCTTCAATCTTAGAACAGTTAAAAGAAGCCATCGAAGAAAAAAGACGGGGAAAATTACCGAAAGGTGTCCTGCTATTGCATGACAATGCTCCCGTTCACAAGAGCCGAGTCGCACTGGCTGCCCTGCATAAGGTGGGCTTCGATATTTTGAATCACCCACCCTACAGTCCAGATTTGGCTCCAAGTGATTATTATCTCTTTCCAAAAATGAAAAAAGAATTACGTGGTAAGAAATTTTCAACTGATGAGGAGGTTAAGGAGGCGGTTTCGGCGTATTTTTCAGACAAAGATAAAACTTTTTTTTACGAGGGAATAAAAAAACTAAGTGAAAGATCTGAAAAATGTATTCGTGTTGCAGGGGAATATATAGAAAAAGAAAAATAATTTTGTGTTTTTATTATTACTCAATACCCTCCATTCCGCGAACTTAAAAACGCCCCCTCGTATATACTGATGTCTTATTAACAAAAAGGTTATTTACTTATGCTTACCCTATCATTAGATAATAGTAATCAATAAGAATGCTTGAAACTATCATTAAAACTTTTAAAATATAATATATAATAGTTTCCTTATTTACTATTTTATTTGAAGTATACCGTCAACATACGAAATAAATAACGAATTTACGAGTACTCGCATATAACCATTTTTCAATATTTGATATTTGCTAAAATTAATAAAACAATTCAAAAATGTGTCGACAACCCTAAATCCACTGTTGTATCGAGCGAACTGTAAGCTCCGAGGAGCGTGTATTACTACCCTTATACGCGATCCAATTAAACCTAGGCTACACTATGCAAATACTAGTGTCACTTTCACTGGAGGAGGTCGACTACTCGATTTTGATTGGAACGTCAAGCAGTGTAAACTTAGGTTAAGAGGCTACTCTCTCTCGAGTACTATAAATATATTTTATAACAAGAATTTACATGTAAAGTTGCAGTGTACGATAACATTTGCCGTCGTAAGAAGGGGCAGTGTACGTGTGTCGTCTGTTCGTATTGGACTTTTTATTTTGTGCTCTCTATTGTACAGAAAAAGGAATTAAGTTTTAAATAAGAATAGATAACTCAAGTGTATTAATTTTCAGTCTGAATTATTGATGACATTGTTGGTGGAATAATAAATAGTCTATGATAGTGTGTAATAGTGAAAAAGCATCTCACTTAACCAAATCCTACTCATACTTTCCATCGGGCAGTTTAGAATTACTTTAGCAGGCTTACTCCGTGTGGTGACGGATTAAGAAGACAGAGAGTTATTACACTATTTATTCCATGGATCAAACTATACAGGTCAACAACACTGCAAAGAGAAGAAAAATTTGAAACCAAAGAAGATTTGAAAATTAGGCCAAAACCTCCTTTCTAAGAAGAGGCCTATGTCCAGCAGTGAACTGTTAAAGGCTGTTGATAAAAGCAGGCTGCATGTAAAAAAAATATAAAACTAAATTATCTTAGCACAAGTTTTGCTTAGTTTACAACTAGATGGCGTTATGTGTCAACGTAACAACACCAAAATAGTTCAAATATCACACGCGCAATAACTATAAACAATTAACAATCCCCTGTTGTACAATGGTCGTATGAAAATTGCTGAAACAGTGTACACTCGGTACCATCACGCCGCAGGTATTGTCAAGGAAAGTTTTACTTTAAAGTAAAACAAGTGACATGGCTACGTTACCAAGGATACATCGAAATAGAGACTCTAGAAGTTGTACGCCTAAAAATCTCTTTTAAAATATTAATGAATTAAAAAGTAAATGAAAATTCAAAAAATAAATTCTTACTAAACTACACATAAAAATTTTCCTTGAAAAGTATTATTATCAACTTATAATGTCACAAAACAATTTGTAGGACATTATTTATTTTTTAACTTTCTATTGCTTTACATATTTTTCATCGTGACATTTTTTAAGTTATCTTAACCTTCCTAATGTTAAGTTTGTTACGTTTGATTATATTCTTAAAGAAGGTTACTGTTAGTCCGAGTACAAGAAATATCAACAAAAATACTTTTAATTTTACAAATTATATTTTCTACAGGCCAACCCCCACATATATTCATTCAATTATGACAGCATGGAAGATCTAATCTCAATTAACTATACAAAAGTAATGCACATACACACACACACACAATCATATGGACACACACACACATACGCACGCACAAACAAGTAAGCAACCTTTTGCTTTCCTTATTCCGACTGTAATAAGAAATAAAGACACTTCTAGTAGCTTCATACCTATTATTCCCATTGTAAACGGCTAATTAAAATTTAGAGTCGGCACGTGAAGGCACAACATGTTTAATCCATTCTTTGTGTGGCCGGTTTATGTCGGTAAAAACCGACATTAGAGGACGCTTTCTATAGCTCTACACTTTAATGTGAACCTCACTTGACCGTTTCGGTGAAGTGTGAGTTTTATCATTATTGCTGCTACAGGAAATGTATGGGTAACGATAAAAATGATTTAGATTAACTTTACCCGTGGTGTTCGGGAAACGTACTTGTATTGTATAACAAATTTGCAATGAAAATTATGATAATTTTAGTTTGAAACAAGTGAAGGTAAATTTGAAAAGAGAGAAAAAAGTTGAAATAAACCCTAGATTAGAAAGTCTAAACCTTTTTATAACGAGAAAGCTGTAAATGTGATGTGATGATGATCATAAATTATAATTTACCAGCAAAAATATCCTGGTGATTGGCAACTTAATAACCAAAATGGTGAACTGTGATTACAAAGTTAATGTATGTTTTGTCACATAAACACATAATTCAGTGGGTCTTCCTATTCCACTATTCCAGAAATCTATTTCACTTAATCACATACATATAAGAGTACAGTAAGGTAATAGAGCCACTTAGATTTTAGCACGAACGGGCCAGACCGACAGGGGCAGTACTACGCTCCCACAGATGATCAACCTGAAGCGACAGTGTATGCTGTCGTGCGTCGCTCGTGAGTGCAAAACGCACATTGATGCAGGGGTGTCTCTCTAGTGGTCGGGCGTATTGAGGCGCTGGGTTTGCGGGTGGCTCTGGACAAGACGGAGGCTCTTTTGTTCCAAGGCCCCGTCGTGGTCCACCTTCCGGCGCCTCCATCGTAGTCAATTTGGTCCTCGTACCGGTTCAGGTCCAGATGAAGTATTTGGGCCTGATCCTCGACGGCAGGTGGCTCTTCGACGAGCACTTCCTACAGCTTATTCCAAAGCTGGTCGGCGCTGCTTCTGCCCTTGGGCGACTCTTGCTTAATTTGGGTGGAGCCAGCGTCGCGACGAGACGGCTATACACGGGAGTTGTCCGGTCAATGGCGCTGTATGGTGCACCGGTGTGGGCGGCGGCTCTGACCGCCTAGAATAGGGCTCGCCTCTGGCGCCCACAGAGGATATTGGCGGTAAGAGCCATACGCGGCTACCGCACCGTGTCGACGGAGGCGGTGTGCGCCTTAGCCAGAATTCGTTTCCCCGCTCCGTGGGATTTGGAGGCGGAAGTGCTCGCCGAAGTTTATCGGCGGACGGCTGACTTTCGGGCGGGGAGCGGCATACGGCCCCCGCCCGAAAAGATGCGCGAGTGGCGAGAGGCCGCTCGTCGTTCCACGATGGCTCGTTGGTCGTCCCGGCTGGAGGCTCCACTTGCTGGCTTTGCCGCTGTGGAGGCTCTCCAGCCGGTCATCGCCGAGTGGGCAGGGCGACAGCACGGGACCCTTCCGACTGACGCAGATCCTTTCCGGGCACGGCTGCTTCGGGAAGTATCTGCACTCGGTCGCCAGGAGGGAATTGAGTCCCGCCTGTCACCACTGTGACTGCAGTGAGGACTCGGCTCAGCACACGCTAGCAGTTTGTTCCGCCTGGGCGGCGCAGCGTGTGGTTCTCACTGCAGTTATTGGAGGAGATCTCTCGCTACCGGCCGTCATACGCTCCATGGTCGGTAGCGACAGTTGTTTTACCGTGGTCGCAACCTTCTGCGAAGACGTAATTTCACGGAAGGAGGCGGCGGAGAGGGCCCGGGAGGACGATCTCCACTCGGACCAACACATTTTACTAGGCCGCCATAGTGTCGGTCACCATATTGCAATGAGTATGGTGACGACAGCTGTTGGATTCTATTCGTGCTTGCCATCAGGTAGAGTAGAGTCACTTTGGTAGATTTTTAAAATAAAGAAAAAAAAATATATCAAATTTTTGTAACAAATACTACTATAAACCGTAAACAAATTGTATTTAGATAATTTGTCAAAAGTAAATCTAGATTTTCAGCATTGAATTAACACGAACACAATCAAAGTAATAAGTGAAAATTCTGTAATAAATGATCATAGTAAACATTGCAAAGCCCTTATAATTAATGAACTGACAATCCTTTCTATATTGAACCTTAATGAAGTTAAGATACACACAGATAAATGTTTTGGAAAGCAAAATTTAAATGTTCAATATTTTCAAATGTGAAGTCAAGTCAACTTGATATTGGTATATGCTAGAATGAAGGCTGCAATGAGACAAATGTATTATAGGGTACCCTGCGACACGATGGACTGACAGCTACGACTTAAGAGAATTGACTGGCAGCGAATGGCTTCTCGGTGGAGTCACATTGATTTCTCAGAGGGGTAAGCAGAGACAATTTATCTCCACTTACTACAGTTCTGACACACCTCTTTTGCTTCCTCCACATTCATCATTTGCTGCATGAATGCTCCTTGGTTCCTGACGCTTTTCAAATAGCCCGTCTTCAAAACAACATTAATTTAGTGGGTAAATATTCGCCGTGACCACTTCTGATACTTTCACACACATTTGCTCTATAAATTCTTTTTGTGGTCTTTTATTATCCATCCTTTCTATGTAACTTATCAAGACACGCCCTTTTCATCCTACATCTTTTGAGACTACGCAACGCTCAGCTATTGCTACTTTCCTGACTCTGTCGCTAAGCACACCTTAGTGCACAGCTAAATTTACCTGTTTAGATACGATACGATACGGCAACAAAAAAGTGCACCATTCACCATATTTCCCGCATTCAATGTTCTTTTTATATCATCATTATATACTTCATTCCTTGTAAACACATAACCGTAATAAACAAGCTCCTTATTAAATCTCGCACTTTCTTGTCTTCAATCATAATATTCAAATCAGTCATGTTATTTTCTTTTTCAAAAATCATTTTCACTGTCGTTTTCATTACGTTCATTTTCATTCCCCTCATTTTAAAATCTTCATTCATAAGAGTTACCATCTCCTGCAAGTCCTCCGACGACGACGCCAGTCTTACATATACATAAATATATACAATACTTCATCATCGCCATAAAGTAGAAATTTGATTTGTAACGCACCCATTTTCAATTCCAAATCACAATCTTTCAAGTCTATCTAAAAACTATCCATGGCTAAGTTAAATAGCAAGAAGATGCTACACATCTCTATTTGACATCTCTTGAAATGTCAAACCAATAAATAGACCCCATTTGCACGGACACAGGCTCTAGAGTTCTTATAGAGAGATCTGAGAGCCTGCACTGTCTGGCTGTCCACCTCATACGCGAACAGTGTTGATCACAAATCATCTCTCACCACTCGGTTATAGGCTTTCTTGTGATTGATAAACGCGCAGAAAACTTTCTAACGTGAGGCGATCATCGACACATTTTTTTGAAGATTGATCGAAGTGAGAAGACCAAATCCATTCATCTCATTTATTTTCAAATCCCACCTTACACAGCCTATATTACTTAATGAGTCTTGCAATCAACACATGAGCATAAAATTTGCCAACGATACTAAGAAACTTGATTCCTATGGTGTAAAATAATGAGATCCAAGAGGAAGAAATACGACTTATATTGAAATCATATGACATTGAAATCATGTTTAATTAAAATAATACTGAAGTTCTGATATGTCGCCTGTTTCGTAAAGTGGTCGTTTGAGGACAATTATTTCCTACAATATCCCTTTCAGGACGACGGAACACGATCGTGTATTTTATTTTTAAAAAATCCCACGCTTTTTCTAATCAACTTTTCGGGCCCAAGACGCTAGCCAACGATCGTGCACGAATCTTTTCATGACTTAATCGCGCAAGTGTGAGCGAGAAGGCAGTCAGTGCGCTTTTACCTTACGGTGAAGATGTCGGCGTATTTTATTGAGCGGAGTGGTCAGAGTAAGTATTGAGTTTTTTGTTATTTACTCAACAATTTGATATGATTTTGCTTTTAATAGCTTGTTTAGTTAATAATGTCATTCAGTAAACAATATTCTTGGTGTAATTTACTTTGAATTGGAAAACATAACCTCTCAAATATTGGCTTGCACGATAGTGACGATCCGACTCAATGTCATGTTTTAATGTCATACTTTGTGTGGCGGCAAATTATTATTTTTCTTGTTTTCAATTAAAGTTTTCTTTATTTTTGCTTTCAGGAACGGAACTCACGGATGAGTTATTGCTTCGGCTCATTGGAGATGGTAATGACTCCGAAATAGAAGAAGTGGAAGATGATGAAGGTGATCGAGAAGAATCGGTTTTGCCGTTAATGCCTGCTGAGGAGCCTGAATCACCTCCCCGTCCAGGTCCTTCATCTACTACTGCACCAAAAGCTCGTCAAAAGTCGCCAAAAAGCCGAGACCCTCGCCGAAGACTCTGGAAGCAGATGCCATTCAACCAGAAGGAAAACTGTTATCCGGAGCGGTCATCAGCAGCGGTAAAGTCTCCTTTGGCCTACTTTGAAGACTATTTTGATGATAATTTTTTTGAGCATGCCGCTGTTTGTACCAACAATTATTACATGCACAAAACGGGAAAAGTTTTGAACACCACAGCGGCAGAGTTGAAAAAATTTGTTGGAATTCATTTCATCATGGGATGTATTCCATACCCACGTATTCACATGTACTGGCGGATCGAAATGCGATTAGCTTTAGTTGCTGACAAGATGTCTAGAGATCGTTTCAAGATACTTCGTATGGCATTCCATGTTGTCGATAGTGATGATGCTCCGGCAGGAAACCAGAATTCACTATGGAAAGTGCAACCTGTACTTGCTCAAGTAAAAAATGCATGCGACAAATTAGAACGTCAACCAGGCTTTTTTTCTATCGACGAGCAAATGATTCCATTCTCTGGTACATGTCCACGTGGTTTGAGACAAGTCATAAAAACAAAGCCGCGTCCACAAGGGTTAAAAGCTTTCGTCGCTACTACTTACGATGGTTTGATGATCGACTTCGCAGTTTATCAGGGCGCAAAAACAAACTTTGGAGATAAATCTCTAGGCGTTGGAGCTTCTGTCATTCTTCATCTCTCTAAGTCAATTCCATGCGGTAGTTGTTTATATTTTGACCGGTTTTTTTCATCTATACCTTTACTTGAGAGATTGAATGAATTGGGACTGCATGGGACTGGGACAATAATGATGAACAGAGTTCCTGAGAGGAAGAACATGGATTTCAAGCCAGATCGCAAAATGAAACGTGGCGAATCTCAACAATTCGTTAGCAATGACGTTGTTGTTGTTAAATGGATGGATAATAAATCCGTCCTTGTAGCATCCAACTGTACATCTGGAGATGATTCTTGTCTTATTAAGCGATGGGATAAAAATCTGTCAGCATTTACAGACGTAAGATGTCCATATGTAATCGCAAGTTACAACAAGAATATGGGAGGTGTGGATATACTCGATCAGTCGATAGAATACTACCACACCTTCATAAAAACGAAAAAATGGACTCTAAAAGTCATCCTTCATTTTTTCGACTTGGCCATTTCCAATGCTTGGCGTTTGTATGTGTTAGATTCGATCACAAATAGAGTACCCAAAAGTAAAATAATGGACTTATTGGAGTTTCGAATGCAAGTATCAGATGGTCTTGTCAATGCACCAGAACGTAAAAGAAGATTTGATAGTGATGAACAAGATGAGAACCAGGCTCCTAATACGTCTAAATTCCGTTGACCGAATCCACCTTCTGTAGCCGAAAGGTATGATGGATATGATCATCTTCCATCATTCGATGAAATAGATAGCCCAAGAGCATGCAGGATGGAAGGATGCAAAAGTCGGTCAAAGATACTATGTACCAAATGTGAGGTTTACCTTTGTTTGTCAAGAAAACGAAACTGTTTTTCAATGTATCATACCAAGTAGAAACTTTCAGACTAAGGAAAGTGTTCATTAAATAGTTTTTGTCCGTTTATGTACCTATAGTTTAAGAAGATTTTTATTTTTGTTAATATTTTGATTGACTCTAAGTCTAAAGTGAGTTGCAATTTGATTAAGATTGATTTCTTAATGTTCCTACTACTAAAACTAATAAATAAACATATGTTCCTATTATAGCTTTTATTTATTTTACGTTTTTACCTTGAAAGTCTAACACCGTCACTATCGTGCAGATAGTTAGTTTAAGCCTGAGCATCACGATCGTGCCGGGTCCCCCTACATTAGAGGGGGTGAGAGGGATTTTTTTAAATATTTTTTTGGAGTATCTTATCCGATATTGAAACATGGCGTGTAGTCAATAATATTAATTTTAAAAAATGAGGTATCAGGCCTGAAAGGGATATAAGTGGGATAAAAATGCAAACATAATAATTTAGACAAAGACGATTAAATTTTCACAACATATCATAATTTTTACCAGAAGCTAATCCGTAGGATTACATATAAACTTACATGTATCAACATAACAAATTACATGAACACCTATAGCTACTAAACGTCAAAAAGTGGTGGGCTTTGTGTTAGCTAAATTAATCTGCGATGTGTCATAGAAATAGATCTAGCCACTTTACCCGGATTGATTTACGCAGCCTTCTAATTATCTGCAAAGAGATTGAAAGTAATTCAGCGAAACAACATCTTGTCTTAGGGTAAGCGGTAACAGATTGGATAAAATTCATCCTACGGTCGTCTTGGTTTGTTTATTGATTACAGATGTAGATTGGCGGTTAGATGTAGACATAATATCGAGTCAAATTGGAGGATAGATAAAGATAAAGTAAAATAATTGTTTAAAGAATTAATTAAAAGCAATAAAAGTTTTAAATAGTTTTTTTTAAACTTCTAAAAATTAACTTTCAATTTTTTTGTTATTTTTGCTTATTCTAGTTAATAGAAATAAAGTGGTTTTAACCTTTTTATGTTCACGAGGTAAAAAATTGTTTTGGATCTCTTCATTGTATACCTAATCATAATATTTTGTTAGTAGTATGATGTTTTATGTAAGCGGTGCATGGTACAACGAAAATGTTTGATTAATTTTGTGGCAAATTTCCCAGCTTCATGGACTCCAGTTCGTTTGTTAAGACTTAATTTTATCATAAATGAGGAAGGGTGTGGAACAAAGAGTTAGTTACAACAACTGGTGCATCCTTGCTGAAACATTAAGCAGGCTCCTTAACTTACCTGAGATTATAGATAGTGCCTTTTTATAGAGTTTTTATATAGCGCCAAATTTGAGTTCGGCATATATGAACTCAGATTTGGTGCTATATAAAAACAGTAGTGGTAAAGAGTAGTAGAGCCACGCTGATTTCAGCACGAGCGGGTCGGCTCGTCAGGGGCAGTACTACCCTCCCACAGAAGACCAACCTAAAGCGCCAGCATCCGTGTTGTCGTGTTTCGTTGGTGAGTGTGAGACCGGAGGCCCATTCATGCAGGGGTGACAGTTATCGTGGCAACTGTGTAACCCTTACACTGCCACGATGACTGTCATGCCTTTTACGTCCTCAAGCGGGGTGTGAAAAAGCATCTCACGAGGCAACCATAGTGTGGGTCACCATACTGCATTGTCTGCATTTGTAATAAGTGTGGTGACCACAACTCTTGGATTCTATTCATGCTTTCCATTAGGCAGAGTAGAATCACTTTGGCAGGCTCTTAATATAAAAAAAAACTATAAAAAGGTACTATATTTTGGTAAAACCTTGGGATTAGTAAAATTAGAGAAAAATTAACTTTAAGATGTTTTTACTATTAAGATTTTATGATGCGGAATCAATATACGATTTCTGGATTAGGAATCTGGATTATTAACTGATTAGCTTTTTAATCTAGTTAAGCAATTATGCAAATTAAAACCCTATATCGTCTAAAACCTTCTTTCAAAGAAGTGGTCCACGTCCAACAGTAACTATCAACGTCGGTTGGTGATGATGACGAAAACTATACTTCTATTATTTCCTATCGCCTTATTTTTATTTTATTAACTGCCTCGGTGGCACAGCGGTAATGAATGCGACTGCTGTGCAGGTCTCGGGTTCGATTCTCGGGTCGGACAATATGTTTGTATGATCTGCAAATATTTGTTTCGAAGTTTGGGTGTTTTCTGTGTATAATATGTATGTATTTACAAACAAAAAGTATATAAGTATTCTATCAGTCAGTGTAGTTATTATAGCACAAGCTCTGCTTAGTTTGAAACTAAATGATGTTGTGTGTCAAATGTCCGAAATATTTATTATTTATTATTTAAGCGCTATTTCATTCTTCCAACAGTATTATCCCTTGGTACAATCTATGCAATAAAAACACCATTCAATAATTTAAAGTCATAAAAGAAACTATTACAAGCAAACATTTATTTTAGAGCCAATTAAAACTCCAATTTACATACTTATCAAATTAGATTTCCATTCTGTTTTATACTTTTACACTATTCGGGTGACCGACTTAATTATATTTGCTATTCACCTAGGTTTCTATGGGACACTTAATCAAACTGACGTATAATCCATCACCTTTACGGTAGCAGCCCCTAAGAGCTTCCCCTTTCAATTCATTATGCCGCTCGAAATGATAAAATAGGTGCAATTTTTCAAAGATATGAAGATAAAAGGTTTAAATATGAATACCTTATTCCCTTTTTATTCTATGGAATTTTGGTATGGGAAATTTTTTATCATTGCACAGGGGCTTGATTTAAACAATTTTATATCCTGAAGTGCACCCATAACTAGCAATTCGCACCTTGTATTGTCGTTCGGTTCTTGTAGAAGTCAAACATTTGTGAGCACATTCAGAGTTTCATTTGATCTGGGTGTTTCTATGTATAACATGTATGTATTTGAAAAGTTTATTTGTATTTATACTAGTTTAATTGTTCCCATATATGTATATAGTATAGTATAATAGCTGTAGTAGCATACAATATTATATTATATATTAAATAACTAAAACTGTTGTTTCTTTTTTAACCGAAGGAGACTCATTTGAAACCGGAGGCCCATTGATGCAGGGGTGACAGTTATCGTAATAACTGTGTGAGCTTTACACTGCCATGATAATAGACATGCCTTTTACGTTCCCAAGCGGCGCGTGAAGAAGCATCTCACTTGGCCGCCATAGTGTGGGTCACCGCACTGTATTGTCTGCATTTACAATGAGTATGGTGACCATAACTCTTGGAATCTATTCATGCCTTCCATCAAGCCGAGTAGAGTCACTTTGTCTGGCTCCTAATATAGAAAAAAAATAAATAAAACAAATGCTACATCAGAAATAGGCCGGCTTTACCTGGTTCAACTTGAGTTATACTACGACCTCACAGACAACCGGTGTTAGATAATACTTTTATTTTATTCAGTAATTTAGTGCATGATTACCAGCATGCGTAGCAGCATTACAAGTTTAAGCAATAAAAATTTTACTTGTCTTTTACTGAGTGAGATTACGCGAAGCCCCATAACATAAGAAATTGAATATAAGTTAGTTCTCTCTCTAAGCTATTATGTATGTTACGTGTACTGTGGTTTTAGTAATTTAATTTATTAAGGCGCTAAAGGCTTGTTTTACCAGTTCCCGATAGAATTTCAGATAGTGATCTGTCATATACCACTATTTAACAACGCAAGAGCTGCACAGATGATTGGTGAATGCCTCGCTGCTCTTTACAGGGCTGTGTGTTGTGGGTTCCGACTCTACATGGAACAACAATTTTTGTGATCTGCTAATTGTTATTCTGAGTCTGGGTGTTCTTTGTGTACACTTTTTGTATGTTTGTAAAGTACCCCGCGGCAAAGGAAAATGGCCTTTGTCTTAAAAATAAAATAACAGATAAAAATTACTGATGTATGTATGTAAAATCAACATATACGTCTTTATCCAACACTTGTGAAATATGTAGTTATAGATAAATTAACATTAGTCTATCAGGGCCTTTATCAACAAGTGGTTAAACTGACCCCAACCGTTCTACATTTAATCGCTCTTTGTTGTTAAAATATTACGCACTTTACACTACATGACGTATACCACATTACATACTCTCGGTATATCAGTCACAATAACTAACAATAATTGTTAGTTATTGTGACTTTCAAACTTACCCATTTTGTAGTAAAATATTTTACTGTACGAGTATTACAGCACATATTTTGTACCGGCAAAATGTAACAAACTATCGCAGTTTTCAACACAACTATCGACTAGTACCTCATATCTATGGATCGTGCTATTGGTACTCGACTCGACGTCTTTAATACGCAATATTGACTTTTGTTTCTTTGATATTTACATTTTACACTGATTTTATTTGTGTCGAATTTCTTTTACTTGAACAATAAATATATAAGCCCATTGGTACCCATATAGTGGCTTACACAAATATCTTACAACAAAAATATGTACTCAATGTATTACAGTATAGCTACATATTCTGAACTTACCGTTGCCGATGTTGAGTAAAATTACAAGCTCGGCGGGCTTGGCTAATACGGCTCTAGACCGTCCTGCCGAACATCAAACCATGTATAGAGAGAATCAATCTGAATAAAATCAGACGTGAGGTTACGGCACATTTCTACCACTGCAAGTTCGACTGAGATTCCATCCAGCACACGTTGGAGGACTGCCTTGCATGAGAGTCCGAAGATCGAATCTTCGTCGGGCTGGTTCGGTGGAGCTTATCACCGCCAGCTTTGATCTAAGAAATGCTAGAGAGTGACGAAGAACAGGCAGCCACGATCTCCTTCTGTGACGATGATATGGTCCAAAAGGAGTCTGCAGAGCGGGATCGGAAATAAATCGATCTCGCTCTATGACCCCGGCGAAGGAGACGTGGTAGAGGCCTTTAGCTTACAAATCGTCGCCGAAGAGAGGTAGGAAGTTGCGAGTTTTCGGTTTCCCGGGAGTCCTACATATATCCTGAGCCTCCTCCATCGAGAATGTGGTTTGCAAAACACTCTCCGTGTGAAATAAAAAGAAAGATTAAACCAATGATTATTTACACGCTTGAGTGAACGAGCGAAGCGAGTATAAGCCGGATTCCCCTCTGTTGTTGTTGAATTACCTAATTCTTATCAGATTACATGTAATAAAACGTGAGTAACTTGTTTATTAGGTATATCATATATAGTTGACGCATCCAATATTATAAAAAAAATCGCTAAATTAATTGTTTGGTAGAGCGATCAATTTCAGTTAATCAACATTTTGAAACTTGAATGTCATGCACTATGATCATATTTAAATCGTCTACTGTTGTCTAGAAAATAGTTCAAATAGGTTTAGTTACTATAATACATATGTAATTAATGTAAATTTGTACGTCACTTATCAAATACTTATTGGGCCTGGTACCGACGTCAAATACATTTTAGGAACTTAGCAGACAACATACATGGCGATAACAAGAATTGTCACATTGTAATATAAGTCGGCCAATTTAAAACCAGTTTAATTTACGCTTTTTAGTGTCTTTAAGTAGGTATTCTTTTTTTTAAATAGTCTTTTCGTTTTGTTCACAAATACACATACCTTGTATTGTGTCTACATTACGATGTATTAGACTTTGCTTAGGAAGACTTTTGGTTGCATATCTTTAAAATATACATCTTTTGTGTCACGGTCATTATTTCATCCTAAATATAAAAATATACAAGCAGGTTCAAAACGTAAACATAAATAATTCTTTTATAACTCTATAATAATTTCCTAACAATCCAGTAAAAACAGGTAACATAAACACAAATATAATTTTACAAATACAACTAGACACGATAAAAAATAAATAACACAGAGAAATGAACACAGTAGCTGGGATATTAGCGGGATTCTCACGTGGAAGACATTCTGTATGGGTGCAGTTAGTTCCTGTAACAGATGGCACTTATTTCAAATACATAAAAGATGACCGAGCGTGCCCCGCAGGTAAGAAAGTTGAACGAGAGAAAGCTTCAACACTTGTGCAAGTTTTGAATTTGTTTTACGTGCAATTGCAAACGTCGGTACAGAATATGAACTCATCGAAAATATGATAACGTTCTGTGGAGGAACGGGTGTCATCTCCCTCCGACACAAAGGGAGGATCCTCCGACCAGGCGAGGTGATTATGCCTGGCGGGCCGCGACCCAACAATTGATGTTGGGATGTTGTTAATATACTAATCACCGCGAGAATCTTTATGTCGTGATACAGGATTAGTAGTTGTTCTGCAGTTCGTTATACTCCGTAGTTCGATGTATCTCCTTTTTTTTTAGAACCTGCCAAAGTGACTCTACTCTGCCTGATGGAAAGCATGAATAGAATCCAAGAGTTGTGGTCACCATACTCACTGCAAATGCAGACAATACAGTATGGCGACTTACACTATGGAGGCCTAGTGAGATACTTTTCCACAACCCGCTTGAGGACTTCAAAAACATGACAGTTATCGTGGCAGTGTAAGGCTCACACAGTTATCACGATAACTGTCACCCCTGCATCAATAGGCCTCCGGTCTCGCACTAACAGACAAAACACGACAGTTCGGATGCTGGCGGTTTAGGTTGGTCTTTTGTGGGAGGGTAGTACTACCGCAGTCGAGCCGGCCCGTTCGTGCTGAAATTGTAGGCTGTACTACCTAATAGAGCTAGATGGCACAGTAGTATATTTTTCTATTTGTGCTTTTTGTTGAAGCCGCCACACGTTCTGAAAGAAAAGTATAAGGCAAGCAAAGGAGGATATGAGTCACCTTTCTACTAATTTCTTTTTTGTTTTTAAAAAGACAATTCCCGCACTAGGAATATTCATGTATCGTGTGTGGCTTTAAACATAAATGAAATGGACACAAAGAATACCCAGACTCAGAATAACTGTTTATAGATCATATAAAAAGTTGTCTCACGTGGGGTTTCAACTCACACCACTCAGTGGACATCTCACCGTTTTCTACTATAGTGCAGTGACCACTTGAATATATATGACTGTCGTCTCCTATGAAGGTCATTGAATTCAGAGAGAAGTGTGTTGCAACACTTGTCCTACCTTATAATTTCGAGGATGGGGGTGTTAGAACTGCAGCAAATTCTTACACTCTATGAAACGAAAAAGTTGCTTAACACTGGTATTCCGTGAAGTTTTAAACAATAGCTTCGTAAAAACTGAACTGGCCTAATAACTCTCTATTTAATATAAAACTATTCGTTGAAATTAAGCGACAGTACCAGTGTGAAACGCGGTTGAACAAAACAACAAAAAGTTAGCTTTCACGTATTATTAACAGTATTGCAATTGAAGGAAAACTCAAAACAAACCCTATATAAATGCTAAAATCTTCTTTCTAAGGTGTATGTCTAACAGTAGATTATTAAATGCTGTTGATGATAATGATGGATGCATACAATACAGATGACGTAGAAGCAAGCTGAAGGAACTTTTAGCTTATACTAATACATATATCTATGTTCTGAAAAAAAAACATCGTCTTCTTCGTGAAAACTTTTATAGTTCGATGTAGTTTAATAGTCACTATGTAGTTCAATGTGTCTACGTTGGATGTAATTGAAATATATTAGCCGTTGTATGTGGACACAGAATGTTAGTTATTAATTCCAAGCTTCTACATTTAACAACAAACCTAGTTTCAAAGTGTTGCTACATACGGTCTCAACTTCAGAGCAATGAATTTTATACTTTACCCGTGAGATCATTTCGTTCTCTGTACGTGTCAACGTACAATGCTACTAGTCATTTATTCAACAACAAAATGTTAAACATTGACATTATTTACAGTTGTAATATTACAACTTGGTTCTTTTCATTGAATAATCTGTTTTTAGAGAGTACAGAGTATCTATATTACTTTCGTAGTAAAATAAGGAATTGTCACAAAGAATACCTTCAGGCCATTTGTTGAGTCTAGAGGTAAGTGACTCTTACTGCCGAATGAAGATCGTGAATTTGATTCTCAAATGCTATGTGAAGAGCAAGATTCTCTTTTTTATATTTAGGTGCAATTGATTTTTAATATGATCTATTTAATATGAAATTTAAGTATGTTTATCAGCGATTTGGTTACCAGATGGCCTTGTGTAATGTGTGAAGTGATTATTTTTCATACAAAATGGAGACTTAATTTTTATCCCATAACATACATAAGAAAAAGGGAAAGACACTCTTAATTTTTAAAATTACAACAAAAAGTATTGGACGTAAAATGTGTATTAAATCTTTAACAAAATCCTGAAAGTATATCTAACAGTCCTAGAATCTACGTAAACCCAATATAAAATCATAATATGTAGAAAAATGAGCGTTCTGACAATAATTTTAGAGTGGCGTTTTATGGGTCCATAAAAATCGATGCTCTAGCATTAGGTTTCTGTAATAACAATCTAAGTAATGGTGTAATACAATTATGATACCAGTTCAACTCGTGAAGATGTAATGGTCGGTATTTTAGAACTGTAGTCTTTCTGCTTGCTTCTTCAAATTGCATTTGTAATGGATTTGGAATGAGATACTTTGGAAAAAAGACGAAATGGCCAATAACGTCATATGGAGCATACGACTCTTAAAAGTAATTGAACAGGCTTTGTATAAAATTGACTTGGAAAGTAAAATTAAGATTAATGAAGCAACCATAAAGAAGAAATATCATCATCTTCTTAGCCTTGATTATTGCCAATATTATTTGGGATCGATTACTAGTTCAAACAATTTTATTTGAATATCAGTTTTGCCATTGAGCGAATGGCATCGAACTTTGTACTTTTTAGTGTTTGGCCACCAACTCGAACGATTAGTTTCACCTCTAAATCCCACGGAAGAT
Source organism: Hypercompe scribonia (assembly GCA_949316085.1). Lineage (NCBI taxonomy): Eukaryota > Metazoa > Arthropoda > Insecta > Lepidoptera > Erebidae > Hypercompe > Hypercompe scribonia. Next base: position 6,128,545 of record OX438992.1, on the reverse strand, counting down.
TTCCAACCAAGGCATATGCTGTTTTGGTCGAAACGGTATGGTAAGTGCGTATGGGTCTAACCGCAATTATGATCGAAAGGTGCCAGGAATGTGTCGTATTCCGAGCGGTCAGAGCTGCCGAGCACGCCAGAGTACCATACAGTGCTATTGACCAGACAACAAATTATGCCTAGCCCGGGGAGGAAACGCAGGGCCCAGTTGTATCTCATGTACCAAACAATTTAAAGCAGCATAATCTTCGTTTAACACTTTTAGAGTCAAATCGCCCATATGTCTAGAGCCTAAGCATGGTTTGCTCATAGTAAAATACATTTTTTTTCTATATTAAGAGCCTGTTAAAGTGACTCTACTCTGCCTGATGGAAAGTATGAATAGAATCCAAAGAGTTGTAGTTGCCACACTCATTGCAAATGCAGACAATGCAGTGTGGTGACCCACACTATGGCGACCTAGTAAGATGCTTTTTCACGCCACGCTTGGGGACGTAAGAGGCATGACAGTTATCGTAGCAGTGTAAGGCTTGCACAGTTACCACGATAACTGTCACCCCTGCACATTGATTTACTTTATCAATAAATCTATGCCTGCGTAAAACTCTTGAAAAAAAAGTGATTACATGTTTTTTTTTTATAATAATGAATTGGAATACCACTACTATTACTACCACTACTACTAATCAACACTACTAGCCCTAATGTTACACCTACTACACACATCTCTGCATTACCCAAAGGTCGACTGGAAGAAAATGGCGAAATACTTATTTGCAGAAAGTATAAATAAATACTAATAACTGCCATACTAAAATCTTACTTTAAAATCAGGTGTAATTCAGATTGGTACCTGAGACAGCGTGCGATTTTTGGTGGGTTCGAGTCCGACATAACTACCTTTGATATCCGTGGGGATTTCCACACAAAAAAAAATAAGAAAATAAAATATAGTATTATAATTATCTTTTAATCTTGCAATCGTATATAGTTAGAGTTTTTACTTGATTTAATTATTATGTTCAACAAAGTTAAAAATTTTAATTGGATTCATGCTGCATTTGATCAAAGCGGTGAACTTTAGCTTAAACACAAATTGAGCAAATCGGATAGTTTAAAAATATTCTTGTATTCAAGGAAGCAAATTAATTATACTTTTAGTGGTCTACTATGTAAAACCCAGCTCTAAAAAGTGTGAATAACATGTAATTGAAACAAGTCAAAAGAACAGTTATATAAAGTTGCAACAAAAAACAGTGGGGCGGACACACTGGCAAAATAACAGGTCACAGAGACAGCGTAAGTATCATAAATCACAGTGCAGACGTGCCGTAACTGGGTGTCTACGGATACGATACGTGAAATATTGTAGTCCAGTGGATTACATATGTGCATCGACACGAAATTTTAGTGTTTATTGTTGAAACTTGACGAATTTTTTTATCATTACATCGCCATAATATCCAGTTATACTTCGTAATTCTTTATATCATTTTTAAGCAATTAATTTATACAAACAATAATTAAATTATAATTATCAGCCATTATTCCATAATTGAAATAAAATTGTATTTACGAACGACTTAAGATTTAAGATGGATTCATGGTAATTCATTGATGAAAACTGTGGCTATTTCCTTGCAGACAATAAAGGGAATTACTTCTGAATCCTTCTCATCAGCCTCCACATTAAACGTCTGTTTTCATATAAAATATTAGTCATAATTTGATCAACATTCTGTTAGAAACTCGGCAAAATTATTAAAGATTAACTTCTGAATCATATACATTGTTTTAAGTTACATCCTCATCTGTAAACGGGTTTGGAAATGATTCATGAGAGGATATTAATATTCATGCCATGAATATCTTTTTTTATTTCTTTGTTATAATTTATTGTTTTTATTCTTTGTACTGATAGTAATTGACGGGACATATGTAACTAAAAGACACCAGGTCTGAAGTTCGGGTAAGTGGTAGTAGACTCAGGCGTCGGAGATCGTTAAACGATTCCGTCCTCCATAAGCGTGGGCCTGGGGGTGGCAGGTGAAGATATCTGTCACCCTAGTAGAAGGAGGCCTGGGTGGCGATGTGAGCGCTATGAACGAGATCACCCTTTTGGAAGCAGGAAGAAAAGGCAACATGGGGCTTCCCACACGGGAAGTGGACATTTACAAGTAATACGTGGCCCGAGGTACGTCAGGGTTCCAGGGATATCTTTACTAGGGTGCCCCTAGTTCCTCGGTTACTGAAACCTGGGATGGCGTGTGATTTTTGGTCGGTTTGAGTCCGACGTAACCACCTTTCGGTGGTATACATGGGGATATCCACACAAAAAAAAAAGGGTAAGTAGTAGTAGCAAAATGTGCAGGAGTATTTTTGATATCTTGAATACACTCATAGTTACGACCACAAAAAATGATACTGTCCCACGATATTCATATTTTGATGTTAATAGAAACAATCGTCTAATTGTTTATATTATTCAAGATAACATTAAAATTTTCACAGGTCGGAAACAATAGCCATCTAATTAAGATAAAGTTTATTTTTTATTTTTAAGGTTCTTTACTATTATCATCTGTTTTGGCTCTATAGGAGATAGTCAAAGTTTTAACAATATTTGTCGTAATATAACAATTTTTTTAGAACCAAGTAACAGTGGTACACAATAATACGACAGGTTAGCCTCTTCTGTTTAAGTATGTTATTTTTTTGTTTGTTGCTATCCATCACTAGTAAAACTGAGTATACACTTAATCCTAATGATAAATTCCTAAATTTACCGATTCAAGTTCTTGAGTCATAAGATTTACTGATAAAACCTAAGTTTAATGAATTTGTGGATTTCTACAGTAACATATAAATGTTTCTCTATTTTTTGCAGCACAATTGCTCCTCATTTCTCATCCGTCATTAATATAATCACAATGTACAACATACATAAAAACGTGGCTGTTCATACTAATATTATAAATGCGAAAGTTTGTGAATGTGGATGTTTGTTACTCTTTCACGAAAAAACTACTGGATGGATTTGGATGAAACTTTGCAGTAATATAGGTTTATACATCGAAATAACATATAAATGACAATTTATAATGACTTTATATAATTTTGGTCGTAACATAACGACACATGTCAATTAAGTCGGAAAAAAAACTCACCTCTGAGAGTTATCATGGTGCACGCTGCCTAAACTATTAAAGTTACACAAAGGTGATTGTTACGGTACACGTAGGATTGTTTGTATGTTAAGAAAAGTATATTTATTTAAAATAATCTGTTACGAAACTTGATGTAGCAGAATAAATTCCACGCGTGCGAAGCCGCTGGCAAAAGCTAGTACTTTATAAAAAAACATTGCATTCATTTACAAGTATGTATATTGTTCACTTTACCTAAAAAATTACAATTCAACGTGTTCTCTTAAGCGAAACCAAAAAAATAAGAGGATAACGCCCTCACTTGCCTGAACAGATTCTTCATGCACTGTTTTGAGTGTCCTCGAGCCGAGAATAAGTACCTACCTCATTGTTCTATGACATAATAGGGAACCATTTTATGTAGCAGTCATGTCGGGGCGTTTTTGCCACGTAATACACTTTTTACGGCTAGTTCCCTTCATAATGCTCATGAATGATGTATTATGGTTTGCCTATTATATAGAGAAGGTTTTTGGTAATAAAATGTGTAATATTTCAGTAACTTTTTGTCCTTTTATTTATGAGACTATTTAATGGTTGTAATACTGGTAATTAATTAAGTTACAAGTTTTACGGTAACATTTCGTTCAATTTTTGAAATTAAATTTTATAGTTTCGAAATGATTTGCATCGGTTCGGTGATTATGTCATGATATAGTTGACATAATTTTGGTATATAAAGACACTTTCCTCTTTTATATAATTGTAGAATCATTCTCACTATTCTTATTTTTTGTTATTTTGCTTTAGAATAAAGGGCCACGAATTATTTAACATTTGAAAAAATCATAAAAAAATCATTTCATATATTATAAAAATTGTTTATTTACAAGAAAGTTAATTAATGAGAATTTATTTTCTAAAAATTACATCGTCTAAATAATCACCGTTTCGACGTTTGCACTCTCCTAAGCGAGCACCGAAATTTTCGACTAGTCGTCGGCTAAGAGACCGCGAGAACGCCGTCATTCCTTTTAGTTTACGTAGTGTATTTGGTTTATTAATTTAGACATGATTCTTCAAATAATCTCATGAAAAGAAGTCTGCTGGGGATAGATTTAGACTTCTGGGTGGTCAGGGAATGTCGTCTCGTCTGGAAATCAGCTTTTCCGGGAACATGTCTTTGACCACCGGCAGGGACTCATTGGATGTGTGACAAGTGGCTCTATCTTGTTGATACCATGTGTCACGATTGCAGCCACCAAATTCTAGTAGAATTAGTCCCAAGGCCTCCCGTAATATTTACACATATTCAACAGAATTTTAAAAAGAAGAGTCTAATGATTTCTTTTGCTGAAATTGCAGCCAAATTGTTACCTTAGGAAAATAAAGTGGCCTCTCGTGATTAGCTTCGGGATTTTCACTGCTTCAATACCTACAATTCCGTTTGCTTACATTTCTGTTGAGGCGAAAATTGACCTCGTCAAAAATAAGATGTTGTCAAAATTACTGAATCGTTCAAATATTATTTTGGCATATGACTTACGCAAATTTAAATCATTAGATTTTATTTAATGCACAATCTAGATCTTATATGGATGTAATTTTAAAATATGGTGTAATAATGTGCGGGATAACCCTAATTCAGCCGAACGGTTGCGCGTCGATAAATGTGAATTATGTCGAACAGAAGCGGTAACTTGCTGCACGTTCTCTTCAGTCTGCGAAGACCGTGAGTCTTCAGTTTATATCACATTTAGCGTAGATCCCATCTCTTCGAACTTCATCACCTAATTCCTTCATCAAAGGAGCACTCGGACACTGATTTAAGTCGTGTAAATCGTATTCAACGCTAATAAGCGTCTCACAGTTATTAATGAACTGTTGTTTAAATAAAATTGTTCCACTCAGTAAGCGCGCTGCGGCCCCGTAAAGCGATCCATTACGACAAAATTTCCGAAAAACGAACAAGTGATGAGACCCCTCCTCGCGCTCCATGTGGCATTTTTTTTTTGCGCTGGATGTTAAATACAAATGTTAACTAATTCTTGGCTCACCCTGTACTATATGCCGTGCAATGTTACTAAATAACATACAGCAATTTATTTTCTAATGATGAGGTTGATAATAAATAATATATAAATACTGAAATGACAATTGCATAAGGGCGAACATTTCGAACTTGCGATCATGTTGTAGTAATCAAGTGGCGTACACTAATAAACTGAAAAACAGTTCGCGCTAGAATTATGCTTGAATAATGTTACTAAGCCTAATTTCTAAGGATATTGAATAACAATATTGCAAATGTATGTTTTAAAAACCAGTATACATTAGTACATAGTATAAAATGAAGTCACAACCAAGTAGGTTTAGTTTTTTCAAACTATACATCGGATTTTAATATGATTTACTAATTCGAAAGTGTTTACGAAAACAGTAGTTACAAAATAATAAAATATTCTTAGTTTTTTAAATTTCTATTGACTTAGACAGTTTTAAAAAATGTTACAGTTGTCTATAAATAACTAAGGAACAATTAGAACCCATTAATAGTATTTCGTCCGCGAAAATATTCGTTTAATCTACACGTAACCCAATTTACAGTTAGTGTTATTTTCAGTTAAGTGGTGGTAGACGTAAAAAGAGCGTGAACTTTTCACCACGGATCCACGGAAACACTCTCAAGGTTGTTACTAGAATGTAGGTTCCATTTTTATCTGATGGTCATTTTGTCCCACCTGATCGTAAAAAATAATTGAATGACACAGGAAATGCCCGTAATATCATAACCTGCTATAAGGGTTATAGTTAGGTGCAGAATTGGGTCCGTTGTTTCAATTAGATTCGGTGACAACTGATTCAGCTTTAAGATGAAATGTACTGGGGCGCATGTTTATTGTACTCTGAAAATTTTGTTTCATAACTTACTCGTAGATAAGATAATATTTCTATAATCATAATTATTTAAGAACAAATATCAATCGACTGGTTTTCTCTTTTCATTTTTATATCGTTTGGGTCATACTCAGTACTCATTATTTTGAATTTTTTTATATATTTATTTATTTATTCTTAGACAAACTTTGTGCGCTACATTTGTACAATGGCGGACTTAAAGCCCAGGACATTCTCTTCCAGTCAACCTTCGGGTGGTGTAGAAATTTTGTAAGGTAGGTACAGTACGTAAAGTAGGTGCACAGAGGTTAGATAATATTGTGTATCATTGGATACATTTATTATCATCATACATAGAAATAGAAACGTACATAAAGAAATATATACATATACAAATAGACATACATATATAATACTTCTTTGGAAAGAAAAGGAAAAGATGAGTAACTGGATCAGAGGAGTAAGTACCCTTCCATCCATCCTTCCATCGAATTGCAATTCAAGAGTCACATGTGTGCTACCGCTTTTTGAGATCCGCCTCTAATTAGGTTAAAAGCGATTCGGGCGATTAGTTCCCCGAGTGCGGGGGGTAGCAGGTGCGTTGCATCGTCTGTTGCCCAATCTCGGGGGACCACGGGAAGAAGTTCGCCGCCTCTACATGGAGGTTATTAGATCCATGGTCCTCTATGGGGCGCCCGTTTGGTTTAGTGACCTGGCGGGTGCCTCCCGCTGCCGAGCTCTCCTCAGGAGCCTGCAGCGGTTGATGGCCATACGGATCGTGCGGGGCTACCGCACAATCTCCTATGAGGCGGCGACGATCCTGGCACGATCTCCGCCCTTCGATATTCTGGCCGACATGGACGCGATGGTTTATGACCAAATTCGTCGTTCTGTCGGTCGGAATGCTGAAGAGGCCGCGCCAGATCATGAGCCCGGAATGCTACGGCAGAACGCGCATAAGCAAGCTCTGGTGGCTTGGCAGGCACGGCTCGAAACTGAGGGCTGTGCTAGCCAACGCGCCGTCGGAGCCGTTCTGCCGATTTTCGAAGCGTGGGTAGAGAGGACCGACTGTGTCGCCTATCGATTGACTCAGATACTCACCGGGCACGGCTGCTTTGGTGAGTATCTGAATCGAATAGGACGGGAGGCTACGGCACAATGCCACCACTGCGAGTCCGAACGGGACTCCGCCCAGCACACGCTGGAGGACTGCCCAGCTTGGGAGTCTGAGCGTCGAGTCCTGGTCGGACGGATCGGACGAAACCTTATGCCGTCAGCACTGATCACGGCAATGCTGGCGACTCGTGAGGGATGGGAAGCCGCGGTCTCCTTCTGTGAGCATGTTATGCTCCGGAAGGAGACCGCAGAGCGAGATCGGGAAAGGGCCGATCCCGCTCGAAGGAGGCGGCGAAGGGGACGCGGCAGAGGTCGCTAGTTCCCTAATCGCCGCCTAAGGGTCGCTGTGGTCATATCTTGGGGCGATGTGACTGCTGCAAGCGACCCGAGACAGGTGACACTCCGGTGCGGCCGGGGAGTGTCGTCTGGGGCGGGGCGCTGTTCTGCCTCTTACTGTGCAGGGCGGAGAGAGGTGCGATAGCGTCCTGTCCTTGGGGCATGAGGTGCCCGGGATTTACCTCACTTGTGAGGTACGGCAGGGAGGACTCTAGAAGCCGCTAATGCGTTCCTGGAGCTCCTCCCGACTGCTGAGGTAGGCCGCCGCGGGGTTTAGTGGGTATACCGGTTTTTCGGGAGTCCCACACACGCCCTTCGTCCCTCCGGAGGGTATGGTTCGAAAAGCATTCCCCGCGTAAAAAAAAAAAAAAAGGTTAAAAGCGATGAAAGCGTTGCTTTCCACCAGTTTTCAATAACTCAAAGTTTTTACTCCGATCAAGCCAGTTCATTTCTGCTTAATAAAGGTTCACCCACAAATGAATATGGATATTCCTAAAAGAAATATTGTAAAAATATACTTGTGCCTACAATTCTTCTAAATTCAATTTAATTGTAAAATAAAGCAGTACATTTTAAATATCAATTAGAACCTACTGCACGACTTTTCAAAATGTCATGAAAAGTTGAGAAGTCGAGAACTATTGCGCAAGCTGGTAAGTTTTTGATAATACAGTGGAATTAACTTTTTATCGCATGAACTCAAAGTTCAGTGGTATTTAAATTCTAACTTATATGACAAGGTATGCAATAAAGTAGTTGCTGCAATTTATGGAGAGTAGTGATTTACTTGATGAAATGTTATACTCTTTTCATAAGTAGGTATATTTAAAACACAACTGAAAAACAATTTAACATTACTTGTAAAGGTATAAGGTATAAGGTTATCAATAGGTAAGATTCAAATGTGATAAACCCAAACAGTTACAGTGAAGTCATACATTTAAAAAAAATAATTCAAAAAAGAAACATACAAAATATAGATATCTTTACCTACCTACCACTATCTGAATCTTAGTTTGTCGTTTGTCTTTTCATCCATGATATTGAAATTAGTATACCCTTTGGAGCAAACCGATTCACAGGTGCTCTTCTGGCATACTTCATACACCTTTGGGGTGAGGCTGTGGATAGTGTGGGGAATTCTTAGTTATCAGTCTCGACATAACCGAGACCTTCAGTAGGATCTGGCATCGTTCACTTCTCTCCAAACTTTCAACATTCGGTTTGTACCCTAAACTATGCAACTGTTGCCGCTTTTCTGCACAAGCGCCGCAAGTGTGATGTGCTGTGATGGCACGATCGGGTTAATGCTAATATTCGTCCTGTCGCAATGTATATTGACATATTATTGGAACTCACTACTAGCTGATGTGTTTTCCTCCCACAATGACCCCGTGTCCTTTAAGCTGGGCATGAAAAAGTATCTCACCAGCCCGACATAATACCAATATCACCATACAGAATTATCTGCATTCGCAATAGGTATGGTAATCAACACTTCTGAATTCTATTCATGATTTCTGTCAGGCAGAGTAGAGTCACTATGATGGGCTAAGAATTAAAATAAAATAAAAAATACCAAATTTAAGGCCAACAGCGTGCGTCAAACGTGTATTTTATAATAGAATATAGTCATTTTTAGGTCTTAATATCGTTATAAAACACCCCGATACAGTTCACCAAGCAATAAAATTAACCAAGTAAATATCCATTCTTGAATTTACACTGTGATACTTAATCCATAATGAAATATTGTAGTAGGCGTAAACACGCAATTGCCTCCACTATAGTCCACAATTACTAACGTTACAAGGAAAGTCACTTCACCAAATTTCCTTTGGCTGACATTCTCCTCAATTAGCCAGTTTTAATGGCAAAATATGGACGGCAAAGGTCGGACTGTTGCTTAGTTTTGTTGACACATTTTTGTGAGCAAATTAGCACAGTGGGGAAACGTTTTTGTCATTTGTACTCAAATGTCAGGTGTTGTTTTAGAATATTTTGAGGAACAAAACTCAAAAAGTATTGTGAATTTTAATAGCCGATAAAACGTGTGTCATCTTGTCAATTTATTTTTAATCCTATACTTGTTCTTTTTCATCATAATTTGATGTTTGTCACTTGAACACTTATAGCTGTTGTTTATGAATAATAAAGAAGGCACCTCCTTAGTGTTGACTGCATAAATAATAAAGTTGAAATTTATATCTCTAATTTCACGACTTTCTACATTGAACATGCCACCATAGATTACTAAAAACTTTAAAGCCTTAATGAAAACAGAATGATAGCTAAGTCTAAATTTAAAAGATTCCTAGTAAAATTAACTGGACTAAACATATAAATATCAGGAATCATTGAAGGAAAGCGTGTAGGAATGCTCAATACTGATCAATTCACAGTTCCTTTGAAAATAGAAGTCCAGTTTAAGTCTGGAAATTTTCAAAGTCGGTTGGTGTAGGTAAATCGTTTTCTACAATTAACATTTCTTTGCCTCCTCAAATTTTATTAAAATTACAAAACAAAATGAAACTTCCTGTTTTTGTTCTAAATTTTGACTGTTCTCCCTTTTTTTACTCAATTTTCTGTTTATGATGTTTGCAGTGTGGCGACTTCCACATACAACGCAAATAGAAAAACATACTACAACGCTATCTAGCGAATATATGTATATCGAACTACGGACTATAATGAACTACAAAGCAACTACTAATCCTGTATCATGAAATAGAGATTCTCGTGGCGATTAACATATGTACAACATCCCAACATCAACCGTTGGGCCGCGGCCTGCCAGGCATGATCACCTTTCCTCCCTTTGTGGCAGAGAGTCTTGACACACGTCCCTCCACAGTAGTAATATGGTTCCCCAATCCTTGGCACAGATAATAATTTCTTCATTTAAGACGGGTTGCCCGTCCGAAATTACAAATTATAGGTCTATCTCTGTGTTATCTAGCTACAGTAAAATTTTTGAAAAGTAATCTAGAACACTTGCAAAATCACTTTAATGAAAATAATTTACTACACAAGAAACAGAAATGGTAGAAGAGGTCGCAAGATAAATGATGTTGAACTTTTGAAAAGGTGGTTAGGTGTTTTTTGTGATTTATCTAAGGCATTCGATTGCGTTTTTGTAAAACATTAGTCAGGAAATTGTATCACTATTAGGATTGCTGTTAGGATTGCTGGTTAGGATCTTTTTATCTCTTATTTGGATAGTACGATCCAGAGAGCGAAAGTTAGTAGTCAGATGTCCCTGGGGTCTCTAGTCACATTTTTGTTTCTCGGTCGTATAAATGACCTACCTAATTTGATAATAGATAATCAGGAAATAGACCTACTCATGGATGACACTTCTCTGTTATTTAAACTTAAGAAACAGGTATCAATTACTGATGATATGAATAGCACTCTATCTAATGTCCTGAACTGATTCAATGTTATTTTGTTTAAATGAACTTTGTTACTTGGCAATTCGTTTAATACAATAAGCCATTCAGACGTGATATTTCAATCTACATCTTGTTAGCAGAGGAAATTCCTAGAAATCCCTTTCATCCGATGTTGCTAAATCTCACGGTAAGTGTAGAGACACTATATCGTTTGAATGTGTAGTACTTCAAAGTTAATAGCTTACTTTTATACGAGAATAACTGAATTTATTAGATTTTATACAACAAATATTAAACAAGTAATAACCATATAATAATATAAGCTTACTACACAATTGTAGATTATTTCTATGACAAATTTACTTGGTATTAATGTTGCTCACTTCCGCATTTACTTTTCTATGATTACTGTTATGTTTGAAAGTCATGTACATTTGATTAATTGTTGTATGTTTCATTTGTTTTCAATTTCTTTACTTTTTCTTTTCAATTTCAATTATATAACGAGTTTTTTTGTATACTTCAATGTGTATTTAGCAACTTTCTGGTAGTTTTGAGTGCTTGTCGAAGCATGATACTACTGCCAGGAGGATATTTGGGTAGACCATGTACCCAAATATCCTACTGGCAGTAGTGTCACACTTCGGGTTGTTCGATCTTGATTTATGGCGGTTTGGATTTTTGATGACTGGGGCTCTTATGTCAGCTGCATGGACAGGCCGACTCGCAACTACGGTCTTTCTTCAAAAAATGAACCTGGGCCCTCTACTGTACTTACATTGTTTTATTTTCTATTTAACAAGGTTAATGGACCACTTTATTTATATACAAATTGCAGACTGGTAAAGAAATATTACCTAGGACATGTCAATGTCTCACAGTAACTTTGCAACAGTAACTCGTTTAAGATAAGGTATTCACTTTAGGTATGTACGTAACATCTATAGATGTCACTTATTTATTTGTATGTTTTTATTTAATCACCCTTAACACGTGTTACTTTACACATCGTGTTTTTCTACTTTAATTAATTTTTCTATCCACTTTCTAATACACCAGTCTTTTAGCTTTGTAATTAATTTGATGTACAATGAACAGATGTTATAATTCTAAATATAGATTATTATTGTTGTCGCCAACTTCATTATGTAGTTCAAAATAATGTTTCTGAGACCAGAGAAGTCAAAAGCTACAGAACAAAATATTCACTAAGATCAATAACCGACTATTTGACATAACTTTGGGACGAACAACCTATAGGTGTTTATTAATAATATTTATTGTTACAAGACTTTCTTTGTTATAATACCACCGATAATCTCACATTTTGAGCATTTTATTCAGTAAAATATAATATGATATTTAAGGTTACGTTATGGTAGTAGAGCTATCGCCTGAGGGCCGTTACCGAAGAGGCGGTGAGCTGTGGTGGCGTGCTGTTGGCGGTGTCGTTAGACATCGCCAACGCACTTAACAGTCTGCCATTTAGCTGCATCAGGGAAGCACTCCATTACCACGGGGTGCTACAGTGTCTAAGGCGGCTTATGGTAGACTATCTTGAGGAGCGTACCGTCACGTAGGAGGACCGAGATGGTATTGTGAAGCGGCGGCCCATGTCGTGCGGTGTTCCACAGGGGTCTGTCCTTGGACCACTCCTGTGGAATATGGGATACGACTGGGCCCTTCGAGGTCGTCTTCCCCTGGGGCTGGGCGTAATTTGTTACGCAGGTGACACATTGGTCACAGCCCGGAGGATGAACTTTCAAGAGGCGGCGCGCATGGCCACCACGGGAGTTTCTCTGGTGGTCAGGCGCATTGAGGCGCTGGGTTTGCGGGTGGCCCTGGACAAGACGGAGGTCCCTTTTGTTCCATGGGCCCCGTCGTGGTCCACCCTCCGGCGCCTCTATCGTAATCAATTCGGTCCTCGTACCGGTTCAGGCCCAGATGAAGTATCTGGGCCTGATCCTGGACGCAGGTGGCTCTTCGACAAGCACTTCCGATAGCTTTCTCCAAAGCTGGTTGGCGGTGCTTCTGCCCTTGGGCGACTCTTGCCCAATTTCGGGGTAGCCAGCGTCGCGACGAGACGACTATACACGGCGGTTGTCCGGTCAACGGCCATGTATGGTGCACCGGTGTGGTCGGCGGCAAACGGCTGACTTCCGGGCGGGAAGCGGTATACGGCCCCCGCCCGAAGAGATACGCGAGTGGCGTGAGGCCGCTCGTCGAGCTACGATGATTCGTTGGTCGTCCCGGCTGGAGGCCCCACGTGCTGGCTTTGCCACCGTGGAGGCTCTCCAGAGTCATCGCCGAATGGGCAGGGCGACAGCACGGGACCCTTTCCTTCCAACTGACGCAGATTCTTTCCGGGCACGGTTGCTTCGGGAAGTATCTGCACTCGGTCGCCGGGAGGGAATTGAGTCCCGCCTGTCACCACTGCGACTGCAGTGGGGACTCGGCTCAGCACACGCTAGCGGTTTGTTCAGCCTGGGCGGCGCAGCGTGGGGTCCTCACTGCAGTTATTGGACTAGATCTCTCGCTACCGGCCATCATACGCTCCATGGTCGGTAGCGACAGTTGTTTTACCGCGGATGTAATTTCACGGAAGGAGGTGGCGGAGAAGGCCCGGGAGAACGACCTCCACTCGGACCCGATTCGCCACCAGTGAACCGGGCGGCGGAGGTGCGCATACCAGCGCCTCATGGCGCCTTGAGTGTGGCTGCGGGTGGACGGGACGGGTTTTCTCCTCCATCTGCTATAATGGCCAGCCGCGAGGAGGTGACGTGCGCGTGTGCCGTACGTCGCCTAAATAGAGAGCTTGTAAGCAGATGGTGTCCGCGGTAGCGGGCAGGCGCTAGGAGGGATCTGGATGTCGTAATAATAGCTGTTCCCGGATCCCTCCTATGTCAGACGCAGAGTGGCACACCGTGTGGTTTTAGCCGGTCAGATTCCGACACACCACCCCGCCGTAAACCCCGGTGGGGGGACGGATCGAGGGGGCTTACATAAGTAAAAAAAAAAAAAAAAGGTTTAAAAAAAGTAAGCACGTTCTAATTTTAATCTGTTTATTTATCCAGCAATATAAAATAATCGTGCAGATATGAAGACACTGTGCGTTTAATGGATACAAAGAGTATTTCTAGTGCAGCTTTATTAAAAATAAATAACTTTATAGAAACAATAGAAACAATATCTTTACGTACATGTGCAATAGTAGTTTATTTCAATTGGTGTATAAAGTTCTGAGCGGAACTTTTATACATCTTGTCAAAATTTTTAGTCTTTTTAATCACTTGAAATCAGTTCATCTAGAGAAATAGTTGACAGATATGTGTTGATTTCCTTTTCTAATACTGGTACATACTTGTCCAAAATAATTGTCCGAAATAGTAATTCACTCTTCTTGTAATTTGAATTGTAGTATTTAACCGCTGCATCAGCTGCAAAACAAAACATTTCGAGAAGTCCTTTTGTTTTATTATCAGATTTGTGTTTTGAATGTGGTTTAAAAATAGTTTCTTTGGTTTATTTAGTTAACAAACACGTCAAATTATACGTAAATTAAAATATAATTATTATTCTCTTTATTACACTTATATATATAGCAACCTGTGAGCCTCTTAAGACGTTGGTCGAGGCTCTTGCCTATCAGTCTGTGAGCCAATACGACTATTGGAACAATGATCACCGAATCTACAGTAATGGAAAAAATTAAGGGATCAAAAAAAAATTCCAAATTTTTAGGCAGTTTTCAACAGGCCGTAACTTCGAGAAAAATGGTCGTACAGGAAATCAAAAAAAGAAAATTATAGCTCCAAGTGTCTAGTTTTTGGATTTGAACTTGAAAACTTTATAGCCTCCGCGGTTTTTGAGTAATCGTAGAAAAACCAGCAACAAAAAATTTTTAAAATTTTTTTAGTTTTTTTTTTTGGTCTACGGACGTGGAAAAAATTATTTTAGCTCAACCACTATAAGGATCAGATACCTTGTTTATTTAGCTTTAATTTGCTTTTTTATACACCCTAATTTGCCCACTTCTCGCCGAGATATCGGTTTCCAAATGGAAAAGGATCCTTTTGTCTTTGATTATCGATATTTCAGCAACCAATGATTCCACAGAAATTTAAAGGTGGGTTTCAAGGATTTGAATAAATTTTCCTTAACGACTGGCTATAGTTTTTCCGAAAAAGAAATTTTTCTTTCTGTCACATGAATTTGAAAATGCAACAAAAAAAGGGCTTTTGCTAGTTTTTTGGAAAATCAAGCACTGGTTCGAAAATATTAAGGAAACCACTAATGTTAAGTGTGCCTTTTACAGTTCAATATATTCACAAAAACTCTACAAATAACCAAATTAATCCAACCAGCCGTTTTTTTGTTTCACTCGATTGAATTTTTGAAAAATTAAAGGATCACGTATTTTACTCTGAACAGCGCATAATTTTTAAAAATGAGAAAAAAAAATGTTTTTTTCGAGCTTTCCTACAATTTTGTTCCAGAAAGTGCTTAAATTTAAAAAAAAAAGAAGGATTCAAAAAAAAAAAAATTTTTTCTCAACAATTTAAGGAAATTCAAAAAACCATCACCTAATAATTTTTATCGCGTTTCCGCCGCTGCATTACTTGATTATTTTGATTTCCTTTTAATTAAATTAAAAAAAAAAGTTAATACTCCCAATCGAATTTCAATCTTTTTCATACGCTTTTCGGTGATTGTTTTTTTTTACTTTTCGTGAATCCTTATCTTTTAACTCAAAGTTTTTCCGTTTTAAAAATTATGTGCTTTTCAGAGCAAGAAACGTGATCCTTTAATTTTTTCAAAAATTCGATGAAGTGAAACATAAAAACGGCTAGTTGGATTTATTTGATTTTTGTAGAATTTTTTGTGGATATATTGAACTGTAAAAGGCACACTTAACATTAGTGGTTTCCTCAATATTTTCGATCCAGTGCTTGATTTTTCAAAAAACCACCAAAAGCCCTTTTTTTGTTGCATTTTCAAATTCATGTGACAGAAAGAAAAATTTTTTTTTCGGTAAAACTATAGCCAGTCATTAGGGAAAATTTATTCAAATTCTTGAAACCCACCTTTAAATTTCTTTGGAATCATTGGTTGCTGAAATATCGATAATCAAAGACAAAAGGATCCTTTTCCATTTGAAAACCGATATCTCAGCGAGAAGTGGGCAAATCAGGGTGTATAAAAAAGCAAATTAAAACTAAATAAACAAGGTATCTGATCCTTGTAGTGGTTAAGCTAAAACAATTTTTTCGACGTCCGTAGACCAAAAAAAAAAAATTAAAAAAATTATAAATATTTTTTTGTTGCTGGTTTTTCTACGATTACTCAAGAACCGCGGAGGCTATAAAGTTTTCAAGTTCAAATCCAAAAACTAGACATTTGGAGCTATAATTTTCTTTTTTTGATTTCCTGTACGACCATTTTTCTCGAAGTTGAAAACTGCGCAAAAATTTGGAATTATTTTTTGATCCCTTAATTTTTTCCATTAGTGTATATTCCACATATCGACAATCTTGTGGAATAAATTTAAATATTTTATTTTTTTAGTGTTATTAATTATTTTATAGTCTGTATGTTTTAAGTAAAATATAGGTCTAATTTAATCCTATATTCTTCTTTAAATTCACTTATTATAGGATCATCCACAATAAAAATGTGTACAAAGAAAATTAACTAATACAAAATTTTGGAATTGTACAAGTATTATCACGACACGACGACATAAAACGAAAAGAGTGAGTAACTAGCGTATTCTTAAAATTTTTATCGTATACAGTATTTAGTACTAAATAATATAATAATATTAAATAGTGTAATGTTATTTCAAAAGCAACTACTCCTGGGGATAAATTCATAAATCGCCGGATATCACGAATTTAAATTTGATTTTTCTCATGCTCACTATATACATTTTGGATAAATTTGCTGAATTCGGGAGTTACACAATACAAAATTGTACAAAAATTTATGTGCGTCATAGGTTAATTTACAAAACACGCTTTCTGAACGCGGTGTGAGTCAGCTCGACTACAACGACGGTGTTGCTGTAATGCTTAAATTTTATTACTATTATTCTTTTTATTTCATATATACAAATATTGATTACATTTTTAAACACATAAAAAAGGAAAATAAAAATACATATTTAAAAATATAACAAATAGTAGACTACTGACATCTGGTACAGGGACCAAGACACCAGCGGTTAGGGCTCCAAAGACAGGAACCTTCTCACTATATAGGCCGTATCAAGGAGGATTGCATTCTGCATCAGATCCTTGATCATACTTTCTAACGTGAACCTCCTACGGTGTTGGTCGAGGCTCTTGGCAATCAATCCGTGAACAGATATAATTATCGGAACAATGATCACCGAATCCACATTCCACATATCGGCAATCTTCTGAGACAGGTCAAAATACTTCAATTGTTTACATTTTTCAACTTTCACGAGATTCTCGTCATGAGGAACGGATATCGACAATCATTGCGCGGCGCTCTAATCGTACTTTCACCATAATATCAGTTCCATACTTCCTATATTATTATTATTATTACTGTTATAATGATAATAGTTTAAAAAAAATTAAAAACTTACAATTTTCTCTATTTCCACTAGTCAAATATTTAATACTAAATACCATTTTTCCTTTAAGATCAGAATCTAGATTATTATTTTTAATAGTAATACGAGTCTCTTGATCCTTTTCAGAAACGATTTTGCTGTAACTTCCTTTGAACTTTAAAACGTAATTATCTGGAACAAAAATATCCATATTATGATTACAAATTATTTATCATTTATATTATAAAGTATTTTTTTGCAACGGACAAACACCAGGTTTTGAAAATAAATCTTTATAAACTGAATTAATTGTTTAACCAAAAATTCTAAATAATCTTTTTGTTCACCAACCTAATATTATATCCGCTAGACCTTTTCCGTTAAGTATTTTAGTACCCAAATTGCCTTGTACTCCAAAATAATAATCAAACAATAACTCAGGACACTGTAAATGTATTTCATATGTTAATTTTTCTAGGTCATACCTGCAATAAAAAAATAGATGAAGCAATAAATATGAAATTTGAAGCTCGATCCTAGTGATTATCTTTCATTAATTCTGTTTCAAAATTTATTTACATTCATATCTTCCAAAAAAAGGCGACCTGGTGAAGGTTACGAGGCGTCGATGAGTATAGCCAGCATAGGGCTGATAGTTAAAGGAATCCTATGTTTTCTGCACTGGGCATCGCTCACATGAGATGATGATGAATCTTCTCTGTGAAAACTATGACGTTCACAATACTCTATCAAAATTGGATCCAGGAGTTATCACGTTTTTATTACTGATATATTTACATTATAATAATTTTATCAAAATTTGCCATAGTCACTTACTTTGCCAATATAACGTCACAGTTTTTTAATCCGGACAGAGTGGAATTTGTCATTTCATATGTGATGCCGTCCGTATTACCGTTAATTTGATCCACATGTAATGGATCGACAGAGTTCGTTTTGACTATAGACTTATAAGTATTTCTTGCCCCCCTTAATAGACATTCTTCATCCTTCAAATCACATGTCTGTTTTCCTTGAATCAGAATAAAAACTTTCGTTAGCGATACTTATATTTTTAAATCCTGTGTTTACTTTTGAAGTCTCGACTCCTTTCGGGCCAGCTAGATATTTTCGATTAATAAACTCCGAAAAAAAATATGTTCGTAATATTTTAAAATACTTACCCAAAACTGAATGTAACAACACTAAAGACACCACTGACCACAAAGACCGAATCCAAGTCATGATTATTTGAGGTCTACCTCACCACTGTTTAGTCCTATGATTATTTCCCTTATTTATACTTAACTGTATCTTTTGTATTTATCTCACATCAATTCAATCCATTGTTTACGTAGCATATACAACACACTTGGATAATTAATTAAACTTAAAAGTTCTTACATTACCAAGCATATTTTTATGTTAATTTCAAGGTTTCATTTTAAAAAGAATTGAAACTGGTTATAACGTGAATATTTCATGGAAACTAAGTTTAAAGTACAAAACAAGAATGTACGTCTAATTTAACAATAATTTTGTGTCGGTATCGATGAGCCTCTATCTATTATATAGAGGCTCCACCAACACGTGCGTGCAACAACAGGGGGGGGGGGGTCGACAATGGACCATGTTTCTTGAAAGAGGGTGAGATGATCACCTGCTTATTCGATTTGAGCTCTCCTGGACTAAGAACCCTAGTATGGGTCATGTGGTACAGTGTTCATCCCATTTTCCGCGGTGGGCTTCTGTCAAACTGAACAGGGACCTACTAGAGGAGGCAGCCATAATTCACTCTTGGTAGTCTACACAGACACTGATCGAGGAAGTAGTCGTGGATACTGGTCGCTGTCATGATGTGATTATGTAAATTTGCAATGCGGCCATGCCCTGCATCCGAGGTCATCGACTTCCACGGAAGAAGGTTGCCGGCGGCGTCACCACAAAAATGGTGAAGAGGCAAAGCTTCATGAGGAGTAGCAAGAGGCACGATAAACTCTGAAGCTGGCCATTAGCCGTACCAAAAAAGTTAAGAAAAAGAAGATGCTAGAGAGTCTCGATCATGACACCTGGTTCACCATTATTGTGCGATACAACAAAAGTTTCGTAGTTCAGGTCCCCCTTTATGGAGATGCTCACTCCTTACTTCCTGCAGGAAATGATTGAGGGTCTTTTAGGAGGACTTGGCTCTGCACATGCGTCATTTCGTAGAGGCGCTAGAGAAAGTCCTTGAGGACGACCTTCACTCGAAACTAATTAGCTACCGGCAAGCTGGTCGGCAAAGGCACGCTTACCAGTGTCTCATGCTGCCTGAGTGTGGCCATGGGTAGACGGAACGGGTTTACTCTCAATCTGCTTCAGTGGTCAGCCGTGAGGAGACCACATCCGCGTCTACCGTATGTCACCGAAATAGAGAGTTCACCCGGTTCCTTCACAGCTGTTTCCGGATCCCTTCTTTCTAAGTGTGGTTTTAATTGGTCTGATTTAGCTATGTGGTATAGATAGCTACGGCAAACCATGATGGGGTTTCCACACGTACACTAGAGATTATTTCATATTTTCATTCTCTTTGCAGTGATGTTGTCCTGCGTATTTTTAATCCGTCTATAAGTTATATGTATATATTTTAATATAAACTTATAAGTTTGAATTCAAACTGATTTTGAAAACGTAATCGCTTTCTTCAAGGTCCTTATACAAATTAAAATAAATAATATGCTTCATTACTAAAATATTATTATATCTCTATATTTTGACTTTCAAAGGAATATTTTCTCTTTAAATTAAATGTAACAATATCGGAAGCATATTCCTGCTAAGAAAAAAATCAAAGTCGTTCAGATATAACGCAGTGCTGAGGCAATTAAGAAACAGAAAAAAATATAATTGAATGTAAAATTTATTGTTTCTCATAAGTCGGTTCTAAATAAAATCTGTACTTTGGAAATCAAGATATGAAAACGATTTTCAATAACAATGAGGTAATTTAAATTGTTAAAAATAACCAATGACTAATAGAGTCGGTGCAATGAGTGACTACATAATTTCTATAGTCAACTTCTGTACATAAAATTTTCTTCACTATAATTCGTTCATCTCTATGCTTCACGTGTTCATTCAAAGATCACATGTTGCTACCCTTTTTTTGTCTACAGGCACTACTTTCAGGCTTTCTTTAATGAAGTTAGACCTTACTTTGTCCATCACAGTCATATCACGCTTTTATCTTACCAATTGCATTTCAGCTGTATGGAGGCTAACGAAACATCAAAAAACGAAAATCGAACCAAACTATAGATCTGGCTGGATTTTAACCACCCACCGAAATTTGAAAAATCACTTAAGAAAAGACAAACACACACACAAATAAAGTTATTCTGTCATTGTTTAGAATACAAAGTTTTAGAATAATGCTAACATGTTAGATATTTTTCATTCTGTTTAAATTACAACCACGTGCCTATTTGGCTTTTTCTCTTCTTTATGGTTTTACATAATTTAACAGGTTTATGCAATTTTTTATTTTGGTAAAGTACAAAAATTCTATAGATAATTAGTATTTTATTTAATAAACATAAGAATTATAATAAGTAGCGTAAAGAAACTGATAAGGTAGATATACGCCAGGAAGTATTAGCAAAAAAAGTTAAAAGATAACTAATTTAAATAAAAATATGCAGTGTTGTGTGTATTTATCTAACTTATAAGTTCATCTAATGAAAATATTAGCAAACAATGACAACCTAATTGTATTTTTCCCAAGCCATACTAAGCGCCCATTACATCAAAACTCAATTATATTTGCTTTTAGTAATCTGGCAACTTCATTAATCACAATGTACAAAAGAGAAAACAAAAAAAAAATGAAGGTAGAAACCTTCTATTTGTTTTTGAGCATACGCAAATAGTCTACATTCTGGAGCACTATCAAAGATTAAGAACAATTTTTTTCAACAAATGAAATTTGAATAGCTGTTCATAATTAAGACAATAATGAATTATCTAATGTAACGATTACTTAAAAACGTTTTTAATATTCCTTAACATTATGCAGAAGAACTACCCATATTACGAAGTCTATACAGTAGACATCAATTTCATTTAGTAATATTTGCATCACTCTCTTACATCATACAATAGTGCTAACATTCTTCTATTTGTCATAAATATTTGTTTAAATGTTTCTAAGCTTCCGTGAAAATAAATAAAAAATATTTCAAGAACCATTTGCTGTAGAATATTATATAAATATCATTTTCTCTAAGTGTCACATTTATATATTTAATATAGTCTCAAATTTTGTATTGTTATCATAATAATCATGTAATACAACTTGTATTCCATGAAAGTAATTAATTATTATCTATTGTTCTCCGTGTCTAGTTTATTTTAAAAAATTCAGACAAATATTTCAGATAATTGAAATATTTGTGAACATTTGATTCTAACATCCCACGCAAACAAATGCAGCTCGGGGTGCTCGGGGGGCAGGGATTTGACCACTAGCTCATTTCTCAAAAATAATGTTGCAATATATCGCTTAATAGGGTCTCAGCGCGCTTACTGTGTGAAACAATTTTATTTAAACAACAGTTCGCTTATTTGTGTGAGACGCTTATTTCGCGTTGAATATGATGTACACGACTTAAACCAGTGTACTCAGACGCTTCTTCAATAAATAAATGGGTGAAGAAGTTTGAAGAGATGGGATCTATGCTAAATATGAAGCAATCTGGAGGCCCACGGAATACTCAGATCGAGGAATACGTGCAGCAAGTTTCCGCTTCTGTTCAACGTAATCCAGGACAAAGGGACGTACGGACAAAGGACGTACGAGGAATAAAAAAACTTATCATGCTAGACTTTAGTAATACCTTCAATACAGTTGCCTTTGACATATTATTTTGACATTTATCATATTAAGATTTCTCAACATATCTCCATCACCTGTTGACTGTTTTCATAGTTACCTGTTTAGTAGCCAGTAATTTTATCTCTTTGTTATTTTAAATTTTCATCAATATTATCACTAATAAACTTCTTTCTTCTTACCAAGGTGGTATTCTTCTTACTTTCTTCTTACACAGACGATATACAAACATATTTTCAGCTAGTTTTAATGAGCTGCATTTAGATATTTGTACCATAAATAGAGATCATAGCACCATATGTCGATGGATAAGTAACAGTCATCGTCAGCTCCAAAATTATCGCAAAGGTTGGCTGACTTTCACTCCCACAAGTATCTTTCGATGAAGTCATAATTCTAATTAGCAATCGAAAAAATTTAGACCGACCACCGACAAAACTCTGTCTTGAAATACTCGAATACAAAATGAAAACAATAAAATATTCTACTGTTCAGCTTGTTCCAGAAGACCATGTAATTTTCTTGCAGTTGTTACTAAAGTTGAAAGTGCACACTCAATTCTTCTACTCGTTCTAGACCAAATCGACGTCAGCTATCTCGATTTAAACGAGGGTCAATTTTATAAACTCGAGAGGCTTTAAAATTTCTGTATAAGATTTGTGTTTGGTTTACGCAAATATGATCGTACCTTTATTCAAATTTCAGCCAAACCTCAAGTGGAGTGAGAATATAAAGTTTCACCGGAAACCTCGTATCCAAACAATTCCAGATAACATCTTATTTAATCAAACAACTCTTGCCCTTATTCATGACACCCATATTTGATGCTTGAGTTCGTCGAAAAATCGAACCTCAGAAATACCAACACACTCCACATCTTTTACTGATAAATTTTTCAAGCAACGGTACAAGTGGCACTCCTATGGAACTCCTTGCTGTAAGCTGTAAAGCTGGCACCGACCGTGCCAATTATATGGTGCCAGCAAGGAGTTATATACGTTTAAGAAACTCATCAAGGATCACTATTTATCGCTGTTAGTGTATAGATGTGTATTCGTATACATGTATATGTAATTATGCTATATTATTATAGAGCAGAAAATGAAGCAAAAATGAAAAGTAGGAGTGTCATCCACGCTAAAATTTTTGACGTGCTTTGAGTATAGTTCCGGTTCTGCTGTACATCTTTGAAAATGATCGTGTTTGAACCATTATGATGTAATCCATGAAAGTATCATACATTGCATATTAAATATGGGTATTAATTACCTTGCTACTACGAAGGCATGCAATGAACTGTATTTTTTGCGGGAATATCTCGAAATATTCTGTACGAAAATATTTGGTAAAGTACTGTACCACCCTTAGAACATACATATGCAAGTGAAATACTACCTTATTCAAAAGGCATGAGGTTGCACTTCGTAACATGGTTAGCGGTTGTTAGGCTTTCTTTCATTAAATCCGTTGGAAGAAGATTTGTTTATGTGTGTGTAGCATTATTAATAATTTATGTATGCGTCAAGGCAACAAATAATCTCTTGGGATTTATCGTTGATCGCAATTCTATTATTTATTGTTTTGTTCTGTGTATGAAATATTAGCTATTATACGTGAATTGTAAATGTACACCACAAATTATACGCAACTATAAAAATTTTATATAAAAATAACAAATGTTTTGGACATCTGACATAACGCTATTTACCTAGTTTCAAACTAAACAGATTTAGTACTACGAAATCAAGAGCGACTGATAGAATACTTTTATACTTTTTGTAGATATACGTAAGAAACACCCAAACTCCGAAACAAATAATTGCAGATCATACAAGCGGTCACTTATGCTAACACTGCATAATCTTCACTTACTAGTTTGGTGTGCAATAATGAGTATCTGTCTATCTATTTATCTTTTGATATATCTTTAAGATCAGTGGTAACTAAAGTTATTTAGTAATTTTAAAATAATTATAAATATTTAATTTATTTTGTTTAATTTACCATTAATTCACACATACCATTCACATCAGTCTGCTCATATCATTCTCTCTCCTTCGAAAGTAAGTTTTAGCCTTCTATATCACGCTTGTTAGACGGATTGGTATCAACGTCCGAGTGTGGTGTACATCGCCTAAAAAGAGAGTTCACCCGAAAGTGGTGACTGCACATTCAGACAGGCGTTGGGAGGAGTTTGGATGGCTTAAGAACAGGACACCGTGTGGTTTTTATTAGTTCAATTCCGACACATGACCCTGCTGCTAAGCCCGGTGGAGTGACAGTCCGTGGGGATTGCCACACATAAACAAGAAGAGTTTGTTTCAGGTTATCCTTCTTTTTACAGTGATGTTGTCTTGTATAGCATGTTTACCTAATCACTTGTTATGACACCTATGGGATAAACAAAGTCGGTGACATTTTGTGCTCTTAATTCATCACCATTATATAATATTTAAATTTTTTAATTGTTTTTAAATTTTGTAACTTAACACTGAAATTTTTCATAATGTTGCCAATATAATGGTTTTTATGAATTAAATATATAATAACAATTATTTTGAAAATGTATTTTGTTCTTACATTTTTGATTCAAAGATGGAGGACTGATAAAGAATGGACAGAAATATGAATGACTGTTCAAGATCGATTTTATCACATACCAACTAATTAATTGATTGAAATTGTCACGAATTTATATTATTTTACATTTGTATGACGCCCAATTATTTTTTCAACTTACTCGAAATATTATGTTTTCAATTGAAACGAATTAAGTAGTTGATAATTTGAATACTTTTATTTATTTCTAATTATTTCACATATGAAATAATTTATTTCATATGTAACGCTAGCAATCATTATGCAAATTTATGTTTTATTTCTTGAACTAAATTATTGATGGAATAATTAAAGACAAAATTTACTTCTGGTTTCTGTGTTTAGTCACGTTTTATTAATTTTTATATAGATTATTTTGCAAGATAAGTTAAAAGGTATTATGAATATGGTAAAAAAAGTATTAAAAGTGATAAAAATCTTCATATGAAATTGATTTTTTTTAAACTGATTTGATTAATGAAATCTTAAAATCTGGTTGTAAATAATTTTAAAAGTACCTAGTAAATAAATATTGCATAGCTTTTATCGCGGGCTTCGAGCGCAGAGGCTGAATCAAGAAATTCCATAACAGAAATAAGCCTAACACCCCCCACTCCGACCGGCACAATAGTGCGGCGTTAAAGGCCGTGCATCGTCTAACCTCGTTTCAGTTCAGCAGATTTCGGCACGGTGTTTGTGTGCGTGCGACTAGACGTATGCGTGTATACTGTACGAAGCTCTCACGGATCGAGACGAGCTGCTTTGAAATAACAAAATTGCATAAGTTGATAAAAAAATGCTATGTAAAAGCTTTACCGCGGCAGTCCCCGAGTGTCACGCGTTTTTTTTATTTTAACAGCCCTAAAAAGTGACTCTACTCTGTCTGATGGACAGCATGAATATCATCTACGAGTGGTGAACACCATACTCATTGCAGATGTAGACAATGCAGTATGGTGACTCACGCTATGGCGGCCTAGTTAGATGTTTTTCACTCCCCGCTTGTGGACGTGTGGTCAAAGGTGTGACAACAGTCATCGTCGCAGTGTAAGGTTCACACACTTACCATGATATATGTCACCCCTACATCAATGGGCCGCCGGTCTCGCACTCACTGACGTAACATGGCTGCTGTCGCTCGACCTGGTCGCGCCGGCCCATAGGTGCTAAAATCGGCGTGGCTCTACTACCTTAAATATCCCACAGTTTAGTTTTATTTATATTTTTTTTTTGTAAATTCATCAATATTTCCATTATTACCGTCAATATTATCATCACATGGCTCGATTTGTTTTAGTATAAGAATATAAACGTTAATCACTTGAAATATGACAAACATACGCCTAATTCCTATTTTCTTTGCATCACCTAAAGTTTTGCTGGCAGAGAATATTTTTGGCATTAAATCCGTCAATGTTAGGTACATTGCAAGTGCATGATGTATATGATAATAAATAGAAATAAATAAATATACTTCGATAGTTCAACTACCATCATCAAGTCTAGATCTGTTGATAGTATTCGAGACAAAACGAGGGTAATCCCGTGAAAATTAAAGATATACATCGAATTTTTTCCCCAAATTAGGTTGAATACGGCTGAACTTCGAAATTTTATGTGTAGCGGCTGTCATCAAACCTCCACATTAACTATCGATATCACATAGTAATTACTCGGTGATATCGAAATTATGTAGAAATACTGTTGTCAAATTTTCAAAGAGGGTTCATCTTCCTAGCTATTTCACACTATAAGGGCGTCGGTCCTCTTTGTTTCATGGAGCAAATACTTTCGGTCAAGTGTTGTTGGATTAGGTAAATTTTCCATCAGAAGCTATGACTAAGCTGCTCTGGAAATTATTTCAATTTAAAACAGTGTGAAAGTAACTTTATAATATTTAAGTTACCTTTACCAATAAATTTGGCATTAACTAACGCATTTGTAATACGGCTTCTAAAAATATTATGACGTACAAATGATTTTTATATAGGGCCACGAACTAGTTAACATTTGAAAAAATAATATTAATAAGCCATTTAATGTATTATAAAAAATATTTACATATTCATAAGCAAATTAATTAGTTCAAATTTATTTTTTAA
Organism: Hypercompe scribonia; assembly: GCA_949316085.1. NCBI lineage: Eukaryota > Metazoa > Arthropoda > Insecta > Lepidoptera > Erebidae > Hypercompe > Hypercompe scribonia. The sequence continues at coordinate 6,101,511 of OX438992.1, read as the reverse complement.
ACATTACATTGTCGAAATAACTACTGCTTCGGCGTTCGCCTTCTTCGAAGCGAGCACCAAAATTTTCGAATACTCGAATCTCTTCGCTGATATTGTCTTTTAATTGACGTGGTATGTTTGGTTTATTAATGTAGACACGATTTTTGAAAAAACCTGATAAAAATAAGTCAACTGGAGATAGATCTGGACTTCTGAGTGGGCATGGAATGTCGCCTCGTCTGGAAATCAATTTTTCCGGAAACATGTCTTTGACTACCAGCAGGGACTCATTGGATGTGTGACAAATGGCTCTATCTTTTTGAAACTATATGTTATAAGTGGAGCCAGCAAATTCCAGTAGTACTGGTCCCAAGAACTCTCGTAACATGTTTGCACGGGATTCAAATGTTAACGAGTTCTTGGCCCACCCTATATAAAAGGGACAAATGAAGAAATAACTAATTCAAAATTTTCAAGTCATATTTCAATATAAATTTTTGAAGTGAAAACTTCTTTAGGCGCGTTGAGCGTTTTGGTAGAGGGTAAAATCCTCGGTTCGCGTCACCGACATGCTAATGATAATAGTATATTTATAGCTATGGAGAATATGATATAATATATTATATATGAAATTTATTATTATTATATATTATATATGATATTATATATTATATATAGCTATATATGAAACATAAAAAAATTCATATAATTTTTACATATAGTTTTAATTACTGTCAACTTAATAGTTCCGTTTTCACTTCTATCGGCAGTCCCACGACTGCTACTGTTTTTATTTAAACGTAGGTGACGTTTTAGGCACTTTTTCTTTTTTAATTCTGCGTTCTCTAATATAATAGAGACTCAAGCAATAAATTAATGGAGTCAAAACAAATGTTACGAAATAAATACATTATAACATGCTATCTACATACTGATAACTTTTTGACTTAGATACGAGTATGTAGGACGGCTACGTTATCAAAATGTTGACAAATTATAGCCATCTTTACGAGTATATCAAATGAGAATAATTTTCCATAGTTTTTAAAAACACATTATGTTAGAATACTGTACAATAAAGGAGAAGTCTAATGGCATGAATAAAATTATAGTTAAATTAATAAAAAGTAAGAAAAAATCTCAAACTAGCTGATAATCAAACTCATAAAAGGTCTGGTTTAAAATATGACATTTACTTTAACTTACTAAACTCTTATATATTTACATTTTTTGTTGGAAAGTCTACTTAATCCTGTGTCACATAGAATTTTATGAATATACAAGAGATGGAAACAAAGAACACCCATACTTAGAACAACAATTTGGGGGTCACACAAAGTGTTTTCTCATGAGAGATTAGAGCTCACAGCATTCAGCGCAGTAGATATCACTACACTATCCATACTGCCAATTATTAACATCATGTTGCAGCTAAATATTAATCTTTCTTTTGTCCCAAAATACTATGTGCTTTATCCAATATTGTTTCTATAGCTCAGTGGAATGAGAGAGATCTGAATCTACTAGACAGATCGGTATAGCTTCAAGCTTAGGCTAGCCAGCCAGATATGTAATGTTTGATAACAAGTCCCTGGGTTTTTTTGTGAAACTTACGGTGTATCAGTAGAAACAATGATAAAGGCTGGTGGACTTTATCCTTGACTGATTTTATTTATATCTGTTTATGAGTAGGAATAATAGCTGATGTTGTAAACGTCATATGTAGGCACTCCCTGGTCTGAAGATCATTTGTTCAACTCTTAATGAAGTTCAAATCTTAATTAAATTAATTAAATAATATTTTTCTAATTTTATGTAATGTTACTTATTTAAGGGGGCAGTTCCTAATTCTATATACCTAATAAACATAATAACATACTGATTACACTAAAGGTATTCCTCTGACATTCAAAACATTCTTTTTCTCCTCTTGCGGTAATAGTTGGTCAACAGAAATTTTTTCCAAGTATGTGTTCAGTCTCTGCACAAACAATGTCATGAAGTTCTCGAGAGGTGGTGATCGTAAGAGGTAGTCGATATCTTTATAGTTTTCTCTAATAGATGTCTTCGCTAAATCAGCTGAAAATACAATAAGGTAATTAAATATATTGTAGAAATAAACAGTTAAACACCTATGTGATCAAGCCATGGACAAAATTTTATTTCTTTTTTTTTCGTTTCATTTTCATTGTCTTATAGACTATCATAAATATTCACTATTATCATTGTGGCAACTTCCACGTACAGCACAAACAAAAAATACTTACTACAGTGCCATCTAGCAAAAAAGATACATCTAACTACAGAGTAATGAACTACGGAGCAACTACTAATCCTGAATCGTGATATAGAAATTCTCACGACGATTAGCGTATACATAACGTCCCAACATTAACCGTTGGGTCAATGCCCGCCAGGCGTGATTACCTCGTAAATATAACTAATTCCCACTGCATTTTGAAATCTTTAATTATGTATTTGTTTCTGTGATAAATATTTTCAGAAATACAGAAAATCTTTTAACTTCATTAAAACATATATTTTTTGAAAATAAGTATTATATGACTAAATAACTTAGCTTACACTTTGTTTTGTCTGGGTGTATCTGTTGCTCGGTTTCGAACTTAATCTTTCCTTTAAGATCTGTTTCTATAAAGTGGCTAACAATAAATGTGTGAAACTTTTGATCTTTCAGTGAAATGAATTTCTTGAACTTTCCTTTAATTCTTATGTAGTAATCGTCTGTAACAGATAAAAACATGATGTGTATTATAACAGTAACGTCGTGATGTGGTCTGAATTTTAATGTTAAAAAGGCAAACGTAAAAGCATGGATCTTGTAGCATATTTTTTTTAAATATATAAGTCGTTTATTTAAATAATTATGTAGATACAACTGTAGCATATCAACACATTTAACATGTAGGATGTACTAATATGAAACATTTTTGTTGTGGGTTTTTTAACTTTTTAATGTTTAAAAATATAAAAAAATTAAGTTTTAAAAGCAGAAGTATAAAATAAATCGAATGTGAATAGTATAATCTATATAAATAGATATATAGATAGATATACATGCGTACATGTACACATACTGACCTACAGCAACATTTGCAAAACCTATGCCATCAACTTCCACTGATGACAAAATTACGCCTTTAGCATCATAGTGATAAGTAAAAATCAAATTTGGACAGTGTAAATCCAATTCGAAATTGAACGATATTTCGTCGGACCTGCAAAAGCAAATTATTTTGTACCTATAATTTTTTTAAAGTTGAGACTCTTAAGTGAAAAATTCTCTTGATTACAATATTTTTCTATATCACTAGGTTGTATAAAATATTGACGATTATTAATATATTTTCGTAAATTTCATAAAAAAATTTTCATAAGGGCAACCGACCATACAGATCATTTATGACTAGTGACGTCACAAGTGTAATGCCACCCTTTTAGTCCCTCTGCTTAAGTTTAGGTGGAGGGGAAATATTGGGGTCGGTAATCGGTGGCTTATTCATTGAAAAGCAAGGCTAGAACTGCTTAACAAAAATTGTCAGAAGAGAGTTAAATTTAATCGTATTTAACATTTAATATCTACTGAAACTTTTAATAAATTACCCACGCTTATTGTGTATTACATAATAATATAACAGTAAACCTTAACCATATATTTTACAATCTAGCCTTAAGATATGTTTCTATTTTCGTTTTAATTCTAATGTATTAAAATCCTAGTCTACACACTTGTAATATATAATATTTTCTTACTTGAATAATTCGACTACACAATCTCTCAATCCATTCATAGTAACATTTGTTAATTGATATTTGAATCCTGGCAACTCGGCATCTATTTTGTCAAGATGTAAAGGATCAATTGCTTCAATATTAAAGTCTTCGACTCCAGCTACTAGAGATTTATACACATTTTGTGCTCCTTTAGTGACACATACCGTCATGTTAAGACCACATGCTAATTTGCCTAAAGTAAAAAAAGAGTTTAGACAACGAAGATTAATATTAAAACTCAAAAACAGTTTTATACTTTTCGTCACAACATATTTATATTAGATTATAATTTATACTCACCGTGCACTGATCCGACTACAACAAATAAGAGCAAAAAAGAAAGAAACTGAATCAAAATCATTTTTCTCAAACTAATTTCTTCAGCTCTAAATGTCAAGCCAGAAAATATGTCTCAAATTTATACTCCATTTCATATCTTTATCGGTTGTAATTAGGTACTTGTCTGTCAAATTCAATGTCAATGTGTTGAGATAACACGGCATGTAATTTTAAATATAATGTTTACTGATGAAAGGCTTATAGGTCAAACTACAGACATTGGAATCTATTACACAGTCTAATAATTCTTTAAAACTGTTCGTACATACGATAAATACATATTTGTATACCGTATACTGGAAAACGCAGCGCTGGTAGGCCCCCACAAAATGGTGCGACGACTTGGTGAGGGTCATGGGAATCCTTTTGTTGTGAAGAACCTTGGAGGAGGTCTATGTCCAGTAGTGAAGAATCTTGGGTGAGATGAGGATAACGATGATATATACTTAGAGAATATGTATAACTTAAGCTGTATTTTAATTTATTGTTTTTTTTATCATTCGTAAATTCACTGGCATAAACAAAACTATTTTAAAATAATTCAAATTACATAATAACTGCCGTTTTTATATCGTGCATTAACAGTTTTTGCAGTAAATACTTATTATTAAGTTAAATTGTAGAGTGCCTAAATAATGTTATCATATGTAAGAATTATTACTGAATATCCACCTTACTTTCTCTAATACTCGTACGTCACAATTAGAGCGAGAAAAATTAATGAAACTTCTAAAGAGCGTTTCCTTTCTTGCCATTTGTTCACGAGCTGTTCGGCGAAGATGATTTGAGGTAGGTCACTTTTTCGCTCAATTTCTTACAGGCTATAGATATAAGAGCAGCTACATTAATTTAAATCAATCTAGCCACCATTAGATCAATGCTCAATACCTGGCTAAGCTAAACGTGGACAGACTCCCAGAGACTGTCCACACAGGCCCTGGGAGTGTAGTTTTTTTGGAGTATATATAATATAATGCTAGATATCTTACAAGTAATATCTGGTTCGGTGTACTATGAGGACAGTGTGATAACTAAGATAGTTTTATATCTGTGGTGGCGAGAAGACAATTATGGCACTACTTATCAGTGGACTGGAATAGAATGCGAGATGCTTTAAAGATATCGCTATTGATATGGAATATTATATTCTTTATAGTGAAGTCATCAGTACGAAGATCCGTCCCTGGTTCAAACACGAGTGTACTGTGTTTGTTGCACACAAGCGGCCTGCTGTGTGAGGGCCAGGACCCACACTCAAAGCCACCATGACGTTGATCGGCTAAAAGTAACGTATACCAAAGCCATCAAAGAATGCAAGAGGGCACACATTAGATCGGATGCCTAGCGCATTGCACAGACTAACTAAGTACTCGTTGCATACTCTACATACCCTTGCATAGCCACGTAGTCTCACTACTGTCAGCCCTGGTTACCACTGCTGGAATATCCATGCGGATCATACGTTTATTAACCACAACTGAAAATGAAAACGTTTGATGAGATGTCCGTGTGGAATTTCGGTAACTCGGTGTCCGGAAAGCTAGTAGACTGAGCGCTATTTCAGAATTAATTCTTGTTAGTACTATGCACCGGAGTTGTCTACTGTATTGAAGCTCTTATACCACCTTTCATATCCTTCATACATTATCCCCGAGGCCTGGTGAGGTGAAAATGGTAGCTGCTCCAACGTGGCCAATTACCATCCTGTAGACATCACTACAATTTTGTGTAAGGTACTCGAAGGTGTAACCAATAAACAATTAGTACGTTATCTGGAGGATTACTATATGGCAATGTGGCTTAAGCTGAACCAATTTACAGGTGATCTTCTTGCCTCTTTCTTCTTGAAAAAAAAAACAATCACAGGTTTCAATATTTGATGAAATCCGGTATCCACATTGCTATGTACTCCTATATCCATTAAAATGTATAATAAACTATTAGATGTATTCAAGACTCAACCTTTGAAAATCTGTAAATCTAAACAGGACTATTGTAGACTAGATAAACTAGACTAGACACTATTTGTATCTTGAAAAATGCTGTTATAATTCGAATGATTATACGATATTTAAGGAATTAGAAATTAGAACTGTTATTATTATTATTATATGATCGGTATCTTATCCGTTAATTAAATTAACCTTAAATTAATCTTAACCGTTGATTAAATTAATATTGATAGGAATCATAATAAACAAATTTTTTTACAACAATATTACCCCTAGCATTTATTTCATTGATTGCAGGATTTGTGATTATAACAATGCAGCGAAGTTTTGAAATAATACCAGTTGCATAACATTGTTATATTAAAATGTACTAGAACTTTTATAAATTATTATCACACATTCTGTACTACACTTTTGTAAAATTCATTTTCTTTTATTTTATTACTGCACACTTGTCTACAACAAATTTTATCTTGATACACTTAAATTCTTAGTGACCTTTAGTAATGGTGTCAATTTAGGGGTACCTAGTTTCAAATCATTCATATAAAGTAAGTGAGATATAACTTGATCTTCTCTATGCAACCTAAAGCTTAACCCGAAACGAGATTAAGAGATTAAGAGGATACACCTCTAATAGAGTGCTGAGAGGGTTCAAATTCAAATAAAACCACAAGGGGACGCAGTCATATTTTACCTAGAAATATACCCCGCTCTATCTTTATTAGTACATCATTAATCGCAGTTTGACGACGTCGTGGATACCGAAATAATGATCTCCATTGACTCATGCAGACTTTAAGAAAATGCACAGAGTTGTATCAATCATATACGACTCTTGTACTTTCAAAAGCATTGTATTGACTTATGTCCAACAGTGTACTGTTAAAAGCTAACAGTAAGAAATGAACCTGGCTGAAAAATTAATCAGATTTATCAATCAATTTTCAAGATCAATATAGTGGTCCTACCTGTGTTCTTGAAAAATTTCTTCGTAGGAAACATATTAGTTTAGATACTGCATTATTTATAGGTCTAACACAAAATGATTTTTTTTTCAACCCTTTTTAATTGTATAGCGTTGTTAGTTGGTTTTCAATTTAAGTGACTTTGATGTGTCTACGTTTTGTACTAAAATAACTAAAACATATTACTATGGTTTAATATAAAGTTTTATGAATATTTTTTAAGTCAAAACAGACAATACTAAATGGTGGTACAGTGATAATTTTATGGCCTAATCACGTTTCTACACTTCAATAATACTGATTAATTAAACAATTATAAGTTTCCAACGTAGCAGATGAATTTATTTTTAAAATTATTTATATGGAAACTGAAAAAAGATCTCATTTTTTATGTTTACACGATATAACGCAACCAAGATAAGAAAAACCGATCATTATTGGAAATCAAACAATAAAAAACAAACAGTTTGGGTGGTGACTATGTTATATATTTTCACAACATTGAATATTCTTTATAGTCAACGTAACGAAGATTAATACTATACCAAAATTTATTTCATTTGTTCAATATAATTCCTAAACTCACCAACAGAGATCTCAATGACTGATCGGCAGAGACCTCAACTGCAATTGTTATTTAGTCACTCTTGAGTTCCTAGGATTTCTTATCTACGGCGTTTCAGTAGAAATCTCTAGTCTAGATCTCAAATACAGTAATGGCTGATTGATTTATTCCTGATTGACTGTATATGTGTAAGCAGAAATAATAACTCATAACTTACTGTATTGTAAATACGGTACTTCTTAACCGATATCCTGTATTACAAATGCAAAATTTTGCTTCGGTCAGGTTTACAAGTTCATTTTTCAATAAAACAATGTGTTTTTGTATTATATTCGTTGTTATTCGTTTAATCGGATGAATCTTAATTTTATGTGCAATCAAAAACATAATATTATTAATTATTCATCTACTGTTTAAAACACGGTGTTTTCCTGTTGCGGCAATAATTCACCAACAGAATATTTCGCAAAATATATGTTCAGTTTCTCTACAAATATTGTCATGAAGCTCTCAAGAATCGGAGATCGTAGGAGAACTTCTGTAGATTTGTAGTTTTCATTAATGGTGATCTTCCCTAAATCAGCTGAAAACACGTTGCAATATTAAAAAGTTTTGGTCTAGAAGTAGACAAGTCTGTATGTCATGCTGTATTGAACAAAATTGACTCTCTTAGTACCACTCCTAACCAATCAAATTTTCAATTTTAGACACATTGAACCATGAGCAATGGTTGTTACCGTTAAAATGTGCAGTAATATGAATTCCTGTTCGTGTAAATACTGTTAATGTTATTTAATTATACACCAACTAAGTGAGCGATTTGCTTTGGTAGTAATAAACATAATATTAACAGTTCAATAAAAACAGATATTGGTAATATTAACATTCAGAGAAGGATGACACACCAATGATAAATACAAAACATGCAAAACATAAGAATGAGTTTGAAAGAAAAAGCAAAGCTAAATTTGCATAAATTAATTATAATATTAAAATATAAATGTATTTGCCTAACGTAATAAAATGCACTCGACTCATGAATCTAAAAGTAACGAACTTTCTAAGGATATGAAAAATCTCTAATCTTCATTAGAATTTCCATATATTTATATTAGTAATTGTGTGATATTTACTTACATTTAGTTTTATCTGGGTTTATTAGTGCATCGGTTTCGAACTTGAGTGTCCCTTTAAGATCTGTTTCTATAAAGTGGTTAACAATAGAAACGTGAAATTTTTGATCCTTAAGTGAAATTTTCTTTTTGTATGTTCCTTTTATTTTTATATAGTAATCTTCTGCAATACAGAAACACATGTTACGAAATTAAAAAGATGAAAGTATTGTCATTTTATGAATAGAAGATTAAAATATGATTGGTACAGTACCGCTATACTTTTTTCATATTTAGGTTTGTATTATAAATATTTTTGTTATAATGCATACTAACCGAAAACAATATTGGCAAAGCCTTTGCCATCTAATTCCACTGACGTTAAAATTATACCTTTGACATCATAGTGGTAGTTATAAACCACCTTTGGACAATGTAAATTCAGTTTAAAATCAAAGGATAATTCATCAAACCTGTAAAAATATAAGTTATTTAGCGGCTACACATAAAAAAACTGGAGACTCTCAATTAGTTCAAAATGTGTGACATTTTTTTTTACGAATTTTTTCATAAAACTCTATTAATTTAATATAATAAAATATTTATAAATAGTCTTTCGTTATACTAAAAAAAGAAGGGTAGAATTATAAAAACAACATGACTATCTAAAATTATATCTAAAATCATCTTAGGAGTAACAGTTTTTAAAACAAGTTTATACTTACTTGAAAGACTCAACTGCACAATTTTTTAAGCCGCTCATAGTAGCATTCGTTATTTGATATTTGAGTTCTGGTAAATTACAGTCAATTTTCTCAACGTGTATTGGATCAATTGGTTCAATAAGGTCTTTAACTCCAGTTACAAGAGAGCTATATACATTTTGTGCTCCTATAGTCATACATTCTGTGACGTTTTGACCACATGTCAATTTGCCTGTAAAAAAAAAATTTTACAAATTTGTTATCTTTTTGTTGTTTTTAAAAGTTGATAAAGTATATGTAGAATATTTTAGGATGTTAAAGTACTTTTTTCTTTAAATTATACAAATAAAAATTGAAATATAATCTCAGCCAAAAATATAACTGAATTCAGTTAACTTACTGTGCACTGTCTGGAACCCAACAGAAAAAAGAAAAAAAAATGGGACTAAAATCATTTTTATTCGATACACATCTATTACTCTAGCTGTGCAAAATCAGTAAGTATGTCTTGAATATATATTACACTTTATATCTCAATATTTTGTAATAAGGCGATTATTTATTGAAAATAATATCCATGCATTTAGATAACCTGGAAAAGGTTAAAAGGCTATAGAGATCAGAATCTATTACACTCTCTATAGTTTTTAAAGCTATTTAAATATTGAACTAATAAGAGTCAAGATTGCGAATATTTAAAAGTAATTTGTCTAATCGCGGACCGACCTCATTAACCGACGATTTGAAGAACAGCAGGTTTTCGACCAGCTATGGATTGATTGAAGTTAATATTGACACTAACTTTTAGCTCTGTAGAAATTATTGTAACCTCGAATGTCCTCTGAGCTTGCTATATCAAGAATATTTCAGATAAGAAATTACAAAATAATAATATTTTATTATTTTATGATAGACAATGTTTGTTTACTAAACCAACATATATGTCATCTTAAAATATCAACTTCATTTACACTTTTAACTTTTAACATGTTGGTATCTGAAAAGCATAAAAAATATTCTAGCCTATGTTAAGATTATCTGATAACATTCAAAGTGTTAAGCAGGCAAGTTTTACATGCCCGACCTATTACTTTTTTTTTGTCTTTTCCATCTGTATAAGCAGCATCCTCTTCCTATTATTAATAATAATTACTTCCCAGAGATCACCTTGCCGAATCGGTAGAGGGGCTTACGTGTATCTGGTACTGGTTATGATCTTAACAACTCATTGTTGTGTTGGGTTTTCGTTTGTAGAGTTGCCGTTTGTTTAGGGTATTTTTATTAATTGAGCGGCGATTTCAAGGCAGAAACCTGATACTAACATCTACCCAACCAACGATCCCAAATCCATTAAGTGGAGGACTTTATGGAAATTGAGAAGAAGAAAAATAATTTACAGTCGCATTCCAGGTAGTGACGGGGCGTATCTGAAGCAAGCGAGCTTATCAGTACCACAGCCGTCATTATATTGATCATCACCCCCATAAAGCCACTAGCCACGTGCCAGCACCTGTCTACGTTTTTTTTTATATATTAAGAGCCTGCCAAAGTGACTCTACTCTGCCTGATGGAAGGCATGAATAGAACCCAAGAGTTGTGATCACCATACTCATTGCAAATAGAGACAATGCAGTATGGTGACCCAGACTATGGCGGCCTTGAGAGATGTTTTTTCACACCCCGCTTGGGGACGTAAAAGGCACTCTCACCACCACGGTAACAGTCACTCCTGCATCAATGAGCCTCCAGTCTCACACTCACCAACGAAACACGACAACACCGATTCTGGCGTTTTGGGTTGGTCTTCTATGGGAGGGTAGTACTGCCCCGGTCGAGCCAGCCCGGTCTTGCTGAACTCAGCGTGGCTCTACTACCTAGTGAAAGTCTTCTTAGACTGCTAAAGTATGTGATCTTCACCTATATTACTAAAGTTATGTTACACAACTTCATTTTATTTACACTTATTTATGTCAATTATTTTAAAGACTTCTTCGTTATATTAGGACCTAAAAGAAGGTAGCTAGAGCTTGGTCAAAAAGAGATAGAAGAAGTATAAACAAATGTATTCTTCTTTGAAAATTATTTGTGTACGTCGTACTTATAAAGCGAAGAAATTAGTACAAATGACAAAACGCCGCTGTTTATAAAAAATAAGTAATATACATATTTTATACAACAAAATTATTAATTTATCGAATGCAAAAGAGAATAAGCAAATAAAATGTCTATAAAGAAATAATTTGACTTAACAAATGTTAAGTATATCTTTATTGCCCGTAATGACTAAACAGAAATCTGTTTCTAAGACTCTCAGATGATTTTAAAAACATCTATTCATGAGTTAAATGAGGTATTACCTGACATGCGTAAATATTTAGTACAAAATAAATCCTAATTGAAGTTACAATGGAATTACAACACTGCAAATTGTCTAATCGAATAATTTGGTAATAATTAAGAAAACTTGTTTATTCATGTGAATACTGCTCATTCAAAACGTAATCGCAATCCTTATAAAATTTTTAAAGAAACAAACTAAAAAGTTGCTTTGAAACGTTTTGCTGATGGCTTGATGGACCCAAGATTGAGTACCGTTCAGGGAAGCACTTCACTACCACAGGGTGCCAGAGTATCTGAGGTGGCTTGTGGCAGACCACCTTGAGGAGCGTACCATCATGTACGAGGCCCGAGATGGTGTTCTGCGACGGTGGATCATGTCGTGCAGTGTTCCACAGGATTCTGTCCTCGGACCACTCTTGTGTAACATGGGATACAACTGGGGTTTCGAGGTCTTCTTCCCTCCGGGCTGGGCGTAATTTGTTACGCTGATGACACATTGGTTACAGCCCGGGGGGTAAACTTTGAAGAGGCGGCGCGCCTAGCTACCACGTGTGTCTTTCTGGTGGTCGGGTATATTGAGGCGCCAGGTTTGCGAGTGGCCCTGAAGGAGATGGAGGCCCTTTTATTCCATTGGCCCTGTCACAGATTGGCACACCGTCTGGTTTTAATTGATCCAATACCGACATACTACCCTGCAAACCCCGGTGGGGCTACGGCCCGAGGGGCTTTCCACACGATAAAGAAAAAAAGATTCAGTATCGTTACACTTCTCTTCACATTTCGAAATTATGAATTTAAAGCGTCATAATTACTGAAATCGCAATTTTAACATATTTAATAACCGTTTTTGTGGTAATTATAAAGTTCGTTCAAATATAATAACAATAGTTATTATTAGTCTAACAATGGACACGGTGACGTAAGACAACCTGCATCTAGTAGCCTAACGTTGTATTACAGAGAATATGTTCGCGTTTGGCTTAGAACTTTTTATAGAGATCAAAATCACAGGCAGTATACATTAATACCAATAGACCGCCTACCTCAGTTCAGTATAATACCCAGGAGCCATTGAGCAGCAATACAAGTAATAATTCGATGCAAATAGTTACTCCAGTCAAGGTATAAGGTTTTATTATAATAAAATACTTAGTCAATTAAGAAAGTAATTAATCTTTAATTGATAGCGTAGTCAGACTTTGTGTAAATAGATTAATAATATTAAAATACCAATAAACATAAATTTATTAATAGGTACTGCGTAATAAACTATATTGTAATATTTTTTTATACGTTTTCAAAGGTATACAAATATAATAAATGACAGAGAACGAGTAATATGATAGGAAAATAATTACTGTCAAAATATACACCGTAATAGACTAGAAAAAATGAGACTAATACTAGACACAGTTACCAGAACAATTTTTATTATAGACGTAGCAGTATGGAGCACGTCTAATTTTTTAACAACACGCAAAAGATGGCAAAATATATAAGTTTAGCTACTGAAATAAAAAGACTTAAGTCTACAACTAGCCCGAAGATTCTGCAAGAAAGCTTCAAAACATTGGAAATACCAAAATTTTGCCATCATACTTACACCAAAAGCAGTTCTTCTTAACTGTTACTGTGTATTGTTTTGAAAAAAGTACAGAAAAGAGAGTATATAATCGTATTTCATATCATCAACAGCCTTAATCTATCTGCTACTGGACCTCTTCTTAGAAAGAATAGGCCTTCTATTAGAAAGAAGGTTTTAGTCCTATTTGCCAGACGAGTGGATAAAGTATTTGAATCAAGTTTTCTTACACTTTATAGTACTGATTAGCTTATTTTTAATCTGTCATCAAACAGGCAAGTAACTAATATGAAGTTTTAGTGTCTACCTGTACGTCTTGCCCGCTGTTATGATAAATACAATTTTACGTACTTTTATAAAATTGAGACTGACAATTGAAATACATGCCGCAGTTACGTTGGTAACATAAGTTGCTGTGCTATAGTACAATATTTATTATTATTGAATAAAAAAATAAGTCTAGATTAAGGTTTAGTAGTATCTATACATAGTTATAATAACAATTTTTTTTTGGATATCACGCCTAATGTGAAGTTTAAAATTCTTCCTACACGTCATTTATATTAGTCTAAAAGGTTTATAGTTCTGTAAACTTTAGACAATGCTATTTTTAAAACAATATGTAATTGTGGTGTGATGCGATTGTTGTTCAAAATGATATCATCTAATGGTTTTGTCGATGACCATTTGATTATTTTGATATTTTTAATTCATAAACGAATTAAAATCATAATTTCATTTCATCAACAGACTCTAACGGTCCACTGCTGGAGATAGATTGTCCCTTAGCAAGGCAGTTAATTTCATTTCTCAGATAGTTATTTGAAAGGGTAGTTATAAAGTGACTATTAAAATTTTGAAAAGTTTAAAGGTGGACACTTACATAGGACTACAAATATTTGTAAATGTGACAGAAAACGTCCCATGTAACACTTAATTCAAACGTTTTCGAAAAGAATATACGAGGTTCACTATGGACCCACGATTTTCCGTCACACAATATCTTATGTCGATACAGAACTCAGTACCTTGAGAAATAAAATATTTCGTATGAAAAGCAAACACTATAGAGTATCTAACTAGACTGGAGCTTTATAACAGCATATATATATATAAAGAAAGCTACACTGAGTTAAGCAAATTAAAAATTTCTCTGCCCTCTATCATTCATCTTGACAGATCGGACTTTATGCTACGGATGAGTCGATATAGTTCTATTAAGTATCGATAAGCATTTAGTACAAATTGAACTATCCTCTCTCAGAGTATCGAGAGATCAAAGTATTATATCACATATTTGCAGTAAAACTATCATTGGCCGAAGAACTTAGTTTTTGTACCTGACTATAGATTTAAAAGTCATTGTTCATGAAAGTTTTTCTAAACATATTTGAAAAAAAATGAGTTGATCTCTATTGAAATGACAGAAATGTGAAAGCCCCAGTTACAAAGCGTATTTTCAATATGTATTCAGTTTAAACAAAGGTAGCAATAAACTCAGTCAATAGCTTTTTGTTTTGTTAGAACATTTACTGTACAGATCATTTTTGATCTATGTAAAGTGCAAAACTGTTGCAAACCCAATAGTTTTTTTTAAAAAGGTAATTTTTGAATATTTATTAACACGGTAGTGAGCACTTCCTATCATTAAGTAAAAAGATATAATAAATATTAGTTCAAAGGGTGTTGTATTTTTAAGTTTCAGATTATATAGCTTAATCGTTTAGTGATGTATAGAAATGCAGCTTCACTGTACATTCTTAATCGTTTATACCATAGAGACTGCTCTGAAGAATTATCCGGACTAGTACTGGCCGGTTTGTGCTCTCTGGGGAAAGTTTTCGTTTAGAAGTCGACGGCAACAATTTCAAATAATAGACTGAAGTAGTATAGACCACAGCTTTTCATCATCGTTCCACTTTACGTAATTATGTACATTTTTCATTATTTGAATAATTGACACTTCACCACTAAATCTTTAAGAAAGCATCTGCTCTGAATATAGGGCTTTTTTTAACATGGGGAGATCCCTCAGGCCGTCACTTTACTGCGGCTTATGGTGGGGTGGTCTGTCGGAATCGAACCGCTTAAAACCACAAGGTTTACCCTTTTGCGCCTGAGATAAGAGGAATCCGGGAACAGCTGCTTTTACGACATCCAGATCCTCTTATCGCCTGCCCGCTGCCACGGGCACTATCTGCAGGTTAACTCTGTATTTAGGCGACGTACGGCACTCGCGGACATCGCCTCGTCGCCGTCGACGTTATTATACTATGCAATAATTAAACCCTCAGGTAATTTTAAAACATTATCAACTTTATTTACGGCAGACTAGTCTATCGTGCAGTAAATTGTTAGTGTTGAGAGTTATTTCTAAGTATAATATGAGTATAATACTTTCAAAGTATAACATACACATTAACATTTTTATGTGTAATCTACTTGAAAAAAAAATTAGACAGTACTTTTATTTCAGAAGGTAGTTCTGAAATAAAAGTACTGTCTAATTTTTTTTACTAGTATTATTTACTTTCAAATTTTATAGATTTTTTTTTTCGTTGTCAGTGTTATACTCCACTTCTAGGGGTGCACATGGATTTTAGAAAAAAATAAACGTTTGTTGTTATCTTGTTACTTATTTAAATAATAAAACATATATTTGAAAAAGACATAGATGTATTTTACAACTGATGAAATAAGTACTTTATTTATTTAGACACCATTTTCACCAGGAATTTGAATTTTCACGATATGGTTTTTCATGTAGAGGTCAAGGTTGCCTAATAGTTTTTCCACGAATTTATCCATGGTCGGCGACTTGAAACGTTTTTCAATTGCCGCACTATTTTCGTTAATATAGGCTATAGCTGCATCAGCTGTAAGGAATAAAATCAGGTTATGCATAATTACGTATGTGCAATATAATAATATAACAAAATAATAATAAATTCTAGGACCATCGTCAAAATTATTAAAGCTATTAATATTTTGATGTGTGTGTATTTTATGAAAGGAAAAATAAATATTAATATCAAAGAAGAAGAATGTCAGACCATTAAAAGTTTCAGAATTTAATTATTTATGTTAAAACATCAAATATTATTAATACACCTCTTCAATAAATTTTGGAAAAATACGGTAAAAGGGCAAAAAAATTAGTGCCTAAATATTGTTAATAAGTAATTTTTAAATAAATAAATGAAGGTAAGGTAAATTGTTGTATAACTCACAGAAATAATTAGATACTATATTGATAGTATACTTACATTTAGTTGGATCACTATGAACTGGACTATGACTGACGTATGTGGAGTTTCCTCTGAGTTCAGTTTCTAAAGTGAAATCGTTCAAGGCAAGGTGAAATCTATGCTCTTTCACACTAACAAATTTCTTATATTTCCCGTTGATTTTTAGAATGTAATCATCTGAAACGAAATAAGAAAGTTACATACATACAATATGTATTGCAAAAGTTCAACAGTTCATAGTACATAGCAATAGAAGCTGAAAAAAATATGTTTGTGTGTTGCCTCGTAAAACCCTATTGAACATGAATGATAGTACTGTAGGTTTGTGGTTTTCTGCTGTGTTGCTGGTAATTTGATTCAGAAAAGATGAAATAAGCACGGGATGTTTTACCTTGATGTACAGGTCAGAACTTGTGTAAGACTGTTGGGTAATAACCGTTAGACCAAGAAACCTGTCAACTTATACTCGTATTTCATCATCATCAACAGCCTTTCACAGTCCATTCGTGGACATATGGATTGCTGGAAAGTAGATTTTTGTCTACTATGTCACGCTAATTAGACTTGGTATGGGATTTGTTTTAAATTCTTCTTCTTCGGGCAGTGCTGTTGCCCTGAAGAGTTGCTTTAATTGAGAGAATCGAACAAATCAATTAACTATTTTAAAATAAAAAAATGTAAGCTGTAATAAAATATAATATGTGAAACTGAATTCTGATGTAATTTTTATCATTATCATCTGAATTTTTTTAACACTTACTAAAAGTAATTGTGGCCAATCCATCGGTGTCAAGTTCTACGGTATCCAATAATCCTTTGGCTTGCTGGTGATAGTTTAAAACTAACTGGGGACATTGCAATACGTAGGTATAAGATAACTGTTCTTTATTTACCCTAAAAACAGATTAGAATTTTTGTTAATACCATATAAATCCGAGCTGCTGAAGATAACTCTCTTATTCTAAGAAAGGATAAAGTTGAGTGTTTATTTCACGTAAGATTAGTACACTTTACGGAATTAGAGTAAATAGAAATACAAGCTTAATTCTGTTTTTCTTTTTCATTTATAAAAAGACAACAGCCACACTAGGACTAAATCCTGTGTTGCGGAATACTTTATAAACATACAAGAAACGGACACAAAGAACAACTAGACTCAGATCAAGAATTTGTGGATCAAAATCAAATTCTCTCAAAAAGTGTGCACACTATGCCAACCATGCAGTCCATAAAACTACCATAAATAGTAACAATAAAATAATAATAATGAATCTCTAAAATTACTACCATCTCTATAATAAAATGATTTAGTATCTTACCTCAGCTGAGTAACTTGACATTGCTTCATTCCAGTAAGTGTTAGGTTAGATGTATGATATGACAAGCCTGGTATACTTCCTTGGATCTCTTTCAGAAACAACGGATCACTAGGTTCAATCAAACCTTCAACTCCTGGTACGAAAGCATTAAATACTCTTTGAGCTTCCTTCGTTAGACACCCAATATCCTCCAGTGTGCACATTTCTTCGCCTTATAATGAAATAAAGTGAAATGGAATAAAATATGAACTACGTCAAAACATAAGTTTAAAATGTGATGACCCAAATGAGTGTTTTTATTTTCTTACCATGAGTTAAATGAGCACCGACTAATACGGAGAGACAAAATAAAAACTTTACATAGCTCATTTTGGTTGCGGTTTCTCTATACGAATGACAAAGTTGTGTTTTATTACACCAATGTTACTTGTTGTTATATGTAAATGTAAGATAAATAATATAAGTATTTGATAGCCCTTTTCGGGGTCATCTAATGTTATAGCAGAAGTCTCGGTTTCAATTGCCGGATGGACCAATTGTTTGTATCATCTTTGTATAAATATTTGTTTCGGAGTTTAGGTATTTTTTATGTATAATATGTATGTATTTACAAAAAAACACATGTTATTATTCTATCAGTCAGTATAGTTATCCTAGTACAAGCTCTGTTTAATTTGAAACTAGATGGTGTTGCGTTTCAAATATCTGAAATATTTATCATTTTTATAATTCTTTATTCCGGATTCTCACTGACCTTAAATACCTAAGTATTTTCTATGTATAGTATCTACTTAATTACAAAAAGCAGTAGCATTCTATAGTGTGACTATTCTATCAGTAAGTCTAGTTATCATAGTACAAGCTCTGCTTAATTTGAAACTAGATAGCGTTGTGTGTCAAATGTCCGAAATATTGATTACTTATTACAATATTTCATTCCGAATAAATTGACCTTACACATAATAAAAAAATCTCTGTTCGGTTATATATTTTTTAATTTTTATTATTTGATCGAGATAATTCACAATTGAAAAAAAAAAAGATACTAGAAAATTAAGAAATCTTCGAATTTGTTGCAGTTCATTTTAATATAAGTGCACTGAAGTGGATAATAGCTTTTAGAATTATTCATAATTTAACAATATATTTATAATATCTTTGTTAATATATAATGATTATAAATGTAGACAAGGTAGATTTCTAAATTTAAATTAAATTATTTCGTCAGAAACGAGAAATAGTTCTCTTTCATCAATTTAATGTTCTGATTAACAATGGCTAGGTTTAACTTGACGCGTAGGATGTGGTATTTAATATATAAATGTAGATACATTTATATATTAATTACTACTACTTCATTAAATGTCAAAATTTCGATAGACAACCGCGTCTTTCGTTTCGACATTTTATGAAGTTATTATCTAATCGTATATTTATATAAATAGAAAATGTCATATTGGTTACATCATTTATAACTCAAAAACAGCTGGCCCGATTTTTATGATTTTTATATTTTTAGATTTGCCTTTGTCGGCAGTAGGATAATAAGTGTTAAAATATGATATTTATAAATAAAAAATAACAGTGAAAATATCAGTGATAATTATAATATGTTGAAACAAAACGCAACCGGCAGCTTCCATTCAATCTGACAGTTCACCTTCATCGTTCATTTGTTGTCTATGGTTTATTTTAAAAATACCTGAAAGTTGACGTGTAATAAAATTTTTTATATTATACCGGAACTAAAAATAATGATTTTGTATTATTACTAAATTAACAATGCCAGGACCGAGAAGATCTAATCTTTCGCGACAAAGCCGTAATGCAATTAAGCTTCGAAATATTGCAAATGAAACCACTGTAGAAGAACAAGAAATCTCACGAGCAAGACGTAGCGTTAGTATGGTCAGACTTCGAGCTTCTATATCATAAGAGTACAGCGAGGCAGCCCGTGACACGGCTCGATTGGTAATATAAAATCGTCGAGTAAACCTTAATAAATAAACAATTAGATAATTTTAAACGCGCAGACAGTGATTATTCACGTGTTAATTTGAATCGAACAGCATTTCGATGTGATTGCAACACTGATTACAGCTCATAGACTTCCGTTCCCATACTTCTGTTTACATTGAGCCAATGGACATTGTTTGTGAGCATTGTGGCGCAATAAAATATTCGGAGAAACACCAGATCTGTAGATAGAAGGGGTAACACTGAGTTGATTTTTTTGTTGTTGTTTATTATACTTGATTTTTGTGGATAATGAAAAGAAGAGAACTATATCATCGGAACCTTTATACCCGTGGTTTGACACGAATTGAAGGAATAGATTATAATGAAATGCTATCACCGACTACAAGGTACGAGTCAATAAGAGTACCGTTCTCTATCTCTGCTGAATATAATTGGAATCTAAGGTAATTGTCACGACAGATTTGCAGTATGGATAATTGAAAGAGAGTATTTCATGATAATTTTAGACGGAGTGAAAGCACCATAAAAATATAATATATGACTTTAATAAATTCCTGTATGACCTAAAACTATTTAAAGCAGAGTTTTAAGACGAGTTTGTTGTTTTAAAATTTTTAAAAGATTATTTCAATAGCTTAAGCTTCGCTTAACTCTACCTACCTACCATTGTCTTTTGATTTCAGTAGCTAAATTTATGTATTTTGATATCATTTCTCAGTAAGTCGTTAAAAAATACGTCTATGTATGTCTACGTATGATAATTCTGTTTGTATCGGTCAGAGATAATATAGGTTGGGTCCAGAATTCGTCAACATTTGAATCTAACATCCCGCGCAAACATGCTACGGGAGTTCTTGTGACCGATGCTCCTGGTATTTACTGACTGTAATCGTAACCATCACCATCATCGACATTCATAAGCCAAATATACCACGTTAACAAAACGAAAACATCAGCGAAGAGATGTCGGGAATCTCGCGGTCTCTGCCGATGAGTATTCCAAAACTTCGGTGCTTGCTTAGAAGAGTACAAAAGTCGGTGTTCATTTAGACGATATAATTTTCTAAAAATAAGTGCCAACTATTATACGATTTTTTTAATCGATAACTAATTTATGTCTGCCAGCCCAGCCTGCCTAATTTACGGTCACATTCCAGGTAGCACTGCAGCGTATCTGAAGCAGGCGGGCTCGCTGGTACTACAGCCATCAATATATTGGCCATTGCCATCGTAAAACCACTAACCACGTGTCAGCACCTGTCTACGTGCATCTCAACGCGAAAGTTTTCTTAATCGTCTGCTAAAGTATGTGATCTTCGCCTATATTACTGAAGTTATGTAACATAACTTCATTTTATTATTACTTATTTAGTTATTTTGACAATGCCGATTTTGGGTCTAAACAATTTATTTCAATTATCTAAAAGACTACTTCGTTATATTAGGACCTGAAAGACGGCAGTTAGAGCTTGATCAAAAAGAGCTTGAAGAAGTACTCGTAAAAAAGAATGTATTCTTCTATGAATATTATTTGTCTCTGTTGTACTTATAAAACGAAGACATTAGTACAAGTGGCGTGGCTTGCAGATTGCTTAAAAATAACAAGGCACCTGGTGAAGGCGGAATTATGGAAAACCAGTTTTGACAATCCTTTAGAAAATATTTAATTCCGTCATATTCAATGGGAAACGATCTCAGGTATGGTTCAGGGCTATGGTTGTGCAGGGCTACAATACCCAGCTGAAGAACTATAAACCCATCTCTCTCCTGAGTCATGTCTATAAACTGTTCTGGAGAGTCATCACGAACCGTCTCACACGCAGACTTACTACTTTCAGCCTCCCGAACAAGCCGGATTGCGAAAAGGCTTTAGTACCATAGACCACATTCATACGCTGCGGTAGGTTATACAGAAGTATCTGGATGACGTAATAGCAGCTGTTCCCGGATCTCTCAGATGTCAGGTGCAAAGTGGCACACCGTGTGGTTTTAGTCAGTCCGATTCCGACACACCATCCCACCGTAAACCTCGATGAGGTGAAGGAGTTTCCACACGTTAAAAAAAATGAAAAAGGTTATACCGAAGTCTGACGAGTATAACCTTCAACTATGATTGACCTTGGCGTTTGCGTACTATGAGAAAGTTTTTGATTCGATCGAAACTTGGGCTGTCAGTGTAGAGTCTTTCCAGCGGTGCCAAATTGACTATCGGTACATCGAAGTATTAAAGAGTTTACATGAAAATACTAGTGTCCATTTACAAGATTAGAGCTTGAAACCTATCAAACTACAGCTAGGTGTAAGACAGGGAGATGTAATATCTCCGAAACTGTTCACTGCAGCACTGGAAGACGTCTTCAAACTTCTAGGCTGGAATGGATTGGGCATTAACATCAATGGCGAGTATGTCACCCACCTTCGATTTGCTGATGATATAGTTGTCATGGCTGAGAACGTGGCAGATCTTAGTACAATGCTCGATGATCTCAGTAGAGTCTCTAAACGAGTGGGTTTATAAATGAATATGGATAGGACAATAATTATGTTTTCAATGATTTTTTTTTTGTTTACAGTATTGGTCATTTTCTTGCACTGCACTTAAAAATAACGTGCATATCACTTGAATTAGTATTTGAAAAATGTTGTAAATTACCTACAGATTTTAAAATTTAAGTTAAATCTGTGTACTATTACAAGGATTACCCAAAAACAAAAAAAATGAACAATTATTTTTGAAAGTAAATAATAGTCAGTAGTATTTTTTGATATATTATATTTCTCATCGAACATGGGGATAGCAGACTGTTTTTGGGAAGTTGTAATGTAAAATGATATTGTACGTATATTTTTTCGGTTGTAATTTATTATTAGATACTGTGTAATAAAGCAAATTTTAATAATTTTCTTTTATACCCTTTCAAAGGCATTCACATATAATAAATGACATGAAACGAGTAATATGACGGCCAATAAACCATAATAGACTAGAAATGACAATACCAGTTAAATTCAAAGTCTAAATATTTTACTGTAGATCATAGGTATACGAGTATAAGGTGGTAGTAAAATATTAAAGTCAGCTATGTCTTCCTATTTGGGCATACAATATTTACGAATAATAGTAATGAAGGAAAGATTAAGAATTAGAATAATTCAAAAAATGAGTGAATATAAAACAAGAAATGGCAAAATAAATCCAAAGGAAACAAAAAGTAAAAAAGAAAAACTAGATAATGAAATAGCAAATCAGTTCTTATACATTACAATAATTTATACATTGCAGCACAGTGTCAGTATCATTAAAGTTATTATATATACAACAAAATTAGTCTTAACTTCTAAAAAGTCCTGAATTGAATAATCACACTTCTCGATTAATAAATTACATAATTACCTTTTAAAATGATTTATTTCAGCTATGTTCGTTATTGTTGATGGAATTTTATTGTATATGCGAGGACCCATGCAAAAGACACTGTTACGCAAAATTTTCATTCTGCTAGCTATCATTGACAATTTATTGCAGTTTCGAGTCTTGATTTGAAACTCAAACAGCTCTAGATTGGTTTTCATAAATATTGTAATCTCAAATATAAAAAAAGATGGCAAAGTTAGAATTTTTAATGTTTTAAAATTAGGCTAACAAGACTCAGTCGATTGTAAATTACATATATTATATTTCACACACAATGTTTTTGGTCGACTAATATATACTTTTAATATTGAGTTGCCTCAAAAAATTATAAACAATAATAACATAATACAACCATGATAGGCCGTATGATTACGACTTACGACTTACGACTTGTCTTAACCTGTACAGCACATACGAAAATTGGTTTAGCTTCTTACAGATATATTCGCTATTTTATTTCCCGTTTAAATAAACATCAGTGTAAAAGCTTTTAAGCTTTGCTACATCTATTTCCTCAATATTTTTTTCCTGAAAGGATATATTCAAACTAAGTTACTCTCTATTTCGTTGCTTGTATAGCATTAAATAGGTTTTGTTTAAATTAATACCTAAATCATTTATTTATTTACATAGACATTTATATCACCATTCATTCTGTTACCGCTGGTATGCCATTTATATAAACAAGAAACAAAAGAGGGTCCAAAATACTACCTTGAGGAATCCCCGAGAGTACCTATTTGACTGTTTATCTGTGTCTCTTTAATTTTACTAGTTACAGATACCCTCTTTATTTCTGTGAATTGTTTTCTGTCATTGAGATAGGATTCCATCAATTTACGCACGTTACCTCTAACACCCGTATAGAGCTCATTTAGTAGTATTTTATGATTGTCACGGTCAAATGCTTTTGATATATCCATGAAAAGAGCTATTGCTGGCTGTCGTTTACACATGTTGATTGACTTATTCTTGCTAAATCCATATTACCATGACGTGAACAAATTAGTGTCAAATTCAATTTATTTCAAAAAAGTTAAACAAGCACTTGTATATAATTTTCTCAAAGATTTTTCAAAACACAGGCAACGTAGTAATTGGTCTATAATTATTGATGATTGATTTACTGTCTTTTTTATGGATAGGTCTAATCACTGCAACTTTCATTCGATATCGATGCATAATATAACTTAATTATATTATCTTTTAATATTTGTGTACTAATACCGTTATAACCCACGCTTGGTGAATTCTTCAAGGCAGTGACAGATTTAAATGTATCATAAGAATTTGTTGGGGCATGAATACAGGCTTACAATTCCACTTCAATTTACGCATATTTGATTTTTGTCCGGGTTGCAAGCAGTTACTATATTTTAATAAATTAATAAAATAGTTATTAAAGACATTTGAGATGCATGTAAATAGCATTAGTTACAATATCTTTGTTAATGGCAAGTTTAAGAACGCCTCTGTTTGGGTATTTATTTTTAATAGTGTGGCGGCTTCTACATTATAACACAAAGTAAATGTACAACGGCGCCATCTAGCGAAGATACATCGAACTACGAAGTATGAACGAAACGTATGAATGTAATGAACTACAATGCTAACTACTAATCCTGTATCGCGATATAGAGATTCGCGTGGCAATTAGCATATGTACAACATCCCAACATCAACCATAGGGCCGTGGCCCGCCAGGCATGTTCGCCTCGCCTGGTCGGAGGATCCTCTCTTTGTGTCGGAGGGACACATGTCACACGTCCCTCCATAGTGGTGACCCCGACGTGATTGGAAGCAGCCTTCAAGTCAATATCAGCAGCGTCACTCCCACAACGATGAGCGGTAATCAAGTCTCAGCCAGCCAGCAACCTCGGCCTCAACAGGGGTACCAATGTGGTATCACTATACTTGTCATCGTTTGCAAATCCGTAGCCAAGAAAATCGAGAAGAGGCTTACGGCTATAATGAGAGATGCAAACGTGGTTTAAAGTCACACCATATTTTTTACAATGTATAATAATATTTTTTTCTTCAAAGGGGGAATATCTATGGCGAAGCCATAGTATTATAATAGTTTAGGTCTGTACGCGGCTACGTGCTACATTAATTATTTACTCAGTTGACCTACTCTTGATATTGTAAATTATTAAATAAGGAAGCATAAATAATATATTGTCAATTTAGCAACTTAAGTAAACAAGCAAACAACCTAGTTACCCCCACCTAAACCTGTCCATATTACATACATAAATATTATTGTATATAAACTTTAGTTTATGTTAAGAAAACGAGTCATTATTAAATATTACAATCAACGTGTCGTCTAATTGGTTCCCTGGGCAAACACGCAACAATTGGTGACCCTGACGTGATCTATTGGTATCTAGTGCTGATATAATACCGGGACGACCGGAACCCTATTTGGTGTTCAGCAGTGAATCTAGAAATCAGTAGCATTACGAAATTATCACATCCCAAAAATGGCTCCACCAACAACTCCTTCAAGAGGCGACACTGGGTGCGAATCAGTTGCTGCTATCACGGTCACAGAAAAACTACCGCAATTTTGGACAGACTCGCCACGTTTATGGTTCGCCCAGTTTGAAGCAATAATAGCACCACAAAAACAGGGCGAAGATTACAAATATAACATGGTAATATCCAAATTACCAAAAGAGGTCGTCCATCAGGTTAGTGACATTTTAATTAACCCGCCCAGCGAAAATAAGTACTCCACCATCATGGAACGTCTAATAAACTGCTACGAAGAGAGCGAACACCGACGTTTCCACAGACTACTATAAGAAATGGACCTTGGAGACCAGAAGCCTTCCCAGCTCTTGAGAAAAATGAAGGAAGCCGGATGTGGAAAAATAAACGACGACACTATTCGCCTGCTGTGGCTAAGGCAACTCCCCGCTTCGCTATCAGCGATATTATCAGTTACAAACAATATATCGTTAGAAAACTTGAGCGAGTTAGCCGATAAAATATACGAAAACTTGACTTACAACAAGAAAAATACTCAAGAGACAGCGGTTGACATTAACCTAGTTACAAACATATCGTCACAACTTGAAGCCATGCGAATAGAAATAAATGCATTACGCAGCAAATACCAAGCACGACATACGTCACATGCACGTTCAAGGCCGCGCCACAGAAACTCACATAATGGGTTATGTTATTTCCATAATCGTTTCAAGCAGGATGCATATAAATGCAATAAGCCTTGTTCATGGAATATAAATAAAAATAACAGGCTAGCGGAAAACTAAATTTAGCACAGAATACGACGGGCCTCTATGCTATCCACCCAGCAAACCGTCTAACTATAACTGACTCAAACAGTGGTTATAGATTTTTAGTCGACACGGGTGCTAACATTTCGGTCATAAATAGCACAAATAATGAGAGCCAGGCATGCGAATACCAATTATTCGCCGCGAACGGGACCCCCATAAATACATACGGGGAACGCGCTTTAACGCTTAACCTAGGACTGCGCCGAAGCTTTAAATGGACATTTACCATTGCCGACGTCAAGATACCAATCCTGGGAGCTGATTTTCTGGATCATTATCAATTATTAGTGGATATACACGGAAAAAAGCTGATCGATAAAAAAACAGGTCTGGAAACGCCTGCCGAATTAGCGAGAGCAAACATTGCATCCGTTCGATCGTTAAACGCTTCTCTACAGGAACCAATAAAGGGATTATTATAGAAATATGAAGATATTACAAAGCCTAGATCAATGAATCTACATACTAAGCACCAAGTTCAGCATCAAATAATAACAAATGGTTTCCCAGTATTTACTCGAGCACGTCCATTACCTCCTGATAAATACAGGATTGCAAAACAAGAATTCCAAGAGATGATGGACATGGGAATATGCCGTCCTTCAAGCAGCCAATGGGCATCGCCACTCCATTTAGTCAAGAAGAAGAATGGCGAATGGAGAGCATGCGGAGATTACCGCGCACTAAATAAAATAACAGTACCAGACAGGTACCCGCTTCCAAGGCTACTCGATTTCACATATGTAGCAAGCGAAAAAGAAATATTCAGCAAAATAGACATAAAGAAAGCTTTTCACATTCTGCCCGTTGCTAAACCAGAGAAAACAGCGATAATAACCCCTTTTGGACTTTTTGAATTCATCAGAATGCCATTCGGGTTGCGAAATGCAGCACAGACTTTCCAAAGATTTATGGACTCTATATTCAGAGACTTGGACTATGTATTTATATATGTGGACGACATATTTATTGCGGACAAGAAAAATAATTTTAGGGAGCATTATGAACACTTAGAAGAGGTGTTTAAGCGCCTACATAAAAACGGCATAACAATAAATACAAACAAATGTGAATTTGCCAAGTCGGAGATTGATTTCCTCGGTTATCATATAACGAGCCAAGGGTTGACTCCTACTATGGAAAAGATTCAAGCTATAAACAATTACCCTAAACCACAAACGCGAGCCACGAAAAGGAACAAACCAACATGGTGCAGAACAATGCACCAAAACCAGACTTGTTAAATCTGCACTCCCAAGTGGTCACGGAAGTGCAAGGAATTCGAAGCTGGTTAATTGTCATGGCGATAACAGGGATCGTCATATGTGGTATCACTATACTTGTCATCGTTTGCAAATCCGTAGCCAAGAAAATCGAGAAGAGGCTTACGGCTATAATGAGAGATGCAAACGTGGTTTAAAGTCACACCATATTTTTTACAATGTATAATAATATTTTTTTCTTCAAAGGGGGAATATCTATGGCGAAGCCATAGTATTATAATAGTTTAGGTCTGTACGCGGCTACGTGCTACATTAATTATTTACTCAGTTGACCTACTCTTGATATTGTAAATTATTAAATAAGGAAGCACAAATAATATATTGTCAATTTAGCAACTTAAGTAAACAAGCAAACAACCTAGTTACCCCCACCTAAACCTGTCCATATTACATACATAAATATTATTGTATATAAACTTTAGTTTATGTTAAGAAAACGAGTCATTATTAAATATTACAATCAACGTGTCGTCTAATTGGTTCCCTGGGCAAACACGCAACAAATAATTTACAAATTTTTCGTTTTTCTACGAGTATCGTACGTGATACCTAGGGCATTTTAGCCTTATTTCTGATTTATTATACAAGTAAACTATCTGAAAAAGATATTACAGAATAGCTCCGTTTTGATGAGTCAAATATGGAAGAAGAAGACAGTGATGGCGAAAGTAATCCCCTAGTACACCGAGAGGAAGAAATTCGTGAGGAAAGCCCATTTTCTAATGAAGAATGTCGGAATGAATCGGACGATGAACCTCTTTCATCTTTTTGCATACAACCCCAATCATCCCGAAACATACATTCACAGTGGATAACAGCAAAAACTTTGATTATATTATACATTAAGACGATTTGGACGTCTCTTTCGATTCTAGCGTAATTATTAAGAGTTATTTAGAGTACTTTGGTCATTATATTGATGACGATTCATTTGAAATTATGGCTGAATGTACAAATATTTGCAGCGTATCAAGAATGGGAAAAAGTCTGAATACGACACCTGATGCACTTCGACAGTTCTTTGGATATTTAATGACCATGAGTGTCCTACGAATCAGAATGTACTGTGTATTGGATGCATTGATGAAAAATAGAGTGTCAAAGTACCGCCGGCAAAATTCAAAGAGCAAAGATAAAAAAACGGGTATTGTTCAAGACAGATGTGAAACTACAAAAAGCTGGAAGAGGCAGCTACAAGAGCAAGCAGAATGAAAACTATATCAAAGTGCCACAACCAACAACAATTATAATAAGTATATGGGAAGCATTCACTTACTGGATCACATTATTGACAAGTATCCCATGAGAGGAAGAACTGGTAAATGAACCATAAGAACAAAATTTCACTTTTTCGACTTTGCTACAGTAGCAGCAGGATGGGTGCAATATCGAAACAATGCTGCAAAGTCAGAACGTCAGAAATAAAATATAGACCAATACT
This sequence comes from Hypercompe scribonia, assembly GCA_949316085.1. Taxonomy (NCBI): domain Eukaryota; kingdom Metazoa; phylum Arthropoda; class Insecta; order Lepidoptera; family Erebidae; genus Hypercompe; species Hypercompe scribonia. Next base: position 6,072,181 of record OX438992.1, on the reverse strand, counting down.
CAAATTTCAAGCTGGAGTTGGCAAAACAATTAATTTACTCAGGTTCCAGAACATCAAAGCCACAAATTTTAAGCCCACAATCTGCGCGCGTAACACGCAATACCCCAAGGTAAAACCCTCGTTCCAGTCAAAGCAATCGAGACAGTCCTGTTCCCGTAATGCATGAAAGACCTTCCACTTCTACTAGAAAACACATTACTCATTGAGCACCTCATTACTCATTCGCCTATACCTTATATTGCAAAAAAGAAGAAGGAAGCAAAACATCTGCCAACTTGTGCTAAGGGAGCTCAAAATAACAGATAAAAATGTCGGAATAAAGGTTGTAAAAACTTGACGTTTGTGAAATGTTCCGAATATTATATTTTACTTTGCTTTAATGTCAATAGGAACTGCTTTAATGATTATCAGACTTCCCAGTAAATCAATAAAGTTTGAATAATGTGCTATTTATAAAATATTTATTCAGAATATAAATAATGTGAATTATAACCTTGTTTTAAACTAATGCAGTGCATCTCTTATACCAAAAGCGGAGGGGGCGGATTTTTTTCCTTCTGTTTTATTGATAATAATAAGCACTTAGCTATAAAAATTAACAACATTAATTGTAGGTTATATATTTTAGTCTTGGGGTCTCAGGAAAATATAGAACATTTTTAATGGAGAAGTATAGAACTGTATCTATAGTACAAAAAAATGATGCATTATGTATTATATTGACAGTGTTTGCTTTTTTTTCCGTAAGAAACCATGTCTAATTCGAAATTCTTAAATTCCTGCACGTTATTTACTATACTTTAAAAGGTTCATAGATCTATAAATTTTAGACCGTGTTACTTTTAAAACAATACGTAACTGTAATATGATGTGATTATTGTTGAAAATGATATCATCTAATAGTTTTGTCGATGATGTCATCTAATTAATTTTTTTTTTTAATTCATAAACGGATTTAAATCATAATTTCATTTCATGTTTCATTTCATTAACAGTCAGTAACAGTAGATAACTATCTAAAAGGGTAGTTATAGAATGGCTAATATAGTTTTTGATAATTTTAAGGTGGTCACTCACAGAAGACTCAAAAAATAATGTAAATGTGACAAAAAAAGTCCCATATAACACTTTATTCAAACGTTTTCGTAAAAGGATACACGATGGTCACTACGGACCCCAGTTTTTCGTTATATAATGTCTTTTGTCGACATAGAACTTAGTTTCTGCAGAAATAAAAATAGTAACACTATAAAATACTTAACTATATTTATAATAACATGCCAAAACATCTGTATCTCACGTTTCACTGTTTAAAAGCTACACTGAGTTAAACAAGTCAACAATTTCTCTGACCTCTATCATCCTTACGGATCATACTTTATGTCATGGATGGGTCGATACAGTTATATTGAATTATCCGCGCCGAAATCAGATAATTAGTATCGATTAGTACATTGTATATATTAAACTATTCTCTTTCAGAGTATCCAGAGATGAAAGTATTATATCACAGATTTGTAGTAAAACTATCATTGGCCGAAGAACTTAGTTTTTGTACCTAACTATAGATTTAAAAGTCATTGTTCATCAGAATTTTCCAAAAATATTTGAAAAAAATTGATTTGATCTCTATTGAATGACAGAAATGTGAAAGCCCCAGCAAAGCGTATTTTCAATACGTATTCAGTTAAAACAAAGGTAGTAACGAACCCAGTCAATAACTTTTTGTTTTGTTAGAGCATTTACTGTACAGATCATTTTTGATCCATGTAAAGTGCAAAACTGTTGCAAAACTAATAGTTTTTTTTTAAAAAGGTAATTTTTGAGTATTTATTAACACGGTAGTGAGCGCATCCTATCATTAAGTAAAAAGATATAATATTAGTTCAAAGGGTGTTGTATTTTTAAGTTTTAGATTATATAGCTTAATCGTTTAGTGATGTATAGAAATACAGCTTCACTGTACATTCTTAATCGTTTATACCATGGAGACTGCTCTGAAGAATTGTCCGGACTAGTACTGGCCGGTTTTTGCTCTCTGGGGGAAGTTTTCGTTTAGAAGTCGACGGCAACAAGTTCAAATAATAGACTGAAGTAGTATAGACCACAGCTTTTCATCATCGTTCCACTTTACGTAATTATGTACATTTTTCATTACTTGAATAATTGACACTTCACCACTAAATCTTTAAGAAACTTTTATTAGCCTAAACTTTGAATCAAATGGTCAATCTATTTCCTCGATGCATCTGCTCTGAATATAGGCCTTTTTTTAACATGGGGAGACCCCCCAGGCCATCACTTTACTGCGGTTTAGCGTGGGGTGGTCCGCTTAAAACCACAAGGTTTACCACTCTGCGCCTGAGATAAGAGGAATCCGGGAACAGCTGCTTTTACGACATCCAGATCCTCTTATCGCCTGCCCGCTGCCACGGGCACTATCTGCGGGTTAACTCTGTATTTAGGCGACGTACGGCACTCGCGGACATCGCCTCGTCGCCGTCGTCGTTATTGTACTATGAAATAATTAAACTCTTAGGTAATTTTAAAACATGAACAACTTTATGTACGACAGACTAGTCTGTCGTGCAGTAAATTGTTAGTGTTGAGAGTTATTTCTAAGTATAATATGAGTATAATACTTTCAAAGTATAAGATACACATTAACATTTTTATGTGTGATCTACTTGACTACCTTCTGAAATAAAAGTACTGTCTAATTTTTCTTACTAGTATTACTTACCTAAATTAAGAGCCAAAAAGTTATAATGTTAGATTTTTTTCTTTAAAATCACAATTTAATTAAAACAAAACCGAAAACCTTTTTCATTTCCACATGTTAGTTGATAATGCGTTTGTACTTTCAAATTTTATAGAATATTTTGTTTTCTTTTCCGTTGTCAATATTATACTCCACTTCTAGGGGTGCACATGGATTTTAGAAAAAAAAAGAAACTTTTGTTGTTATCCTGTATTTTATTTAACTAACAAAACACATATTTGAAAAAGACAGATATATTTCACAACTGATGAAATAAGTACTTTATTTATTTAAACACCATTTTCACCAGGAATTTCAATTTTTACGATATGATTTTTCATGTAGAGGTCAAGGTTGCCCAATAGTTTTTCCACGAATTTATCCATGGTCGGAGACTTGAAACGTTTTTCAATTGCCGCACTATTTTCGTTAATATAGGCTATAGCTGCATCAACTGTAAGGAAAAAAAATCAGGTTATGTATAATTGTGAATGTGCGATATAATAATATAACAAAATAATAATAAATTCCAGGACCATCGTCAAAATTATTAATGCTATTTGTATTTTGATGTATGTGTATTTTATGAAAGGAAAAAATAAATATTGATATCAAAGAAGAAGAAAGTCAGACCATTAAAAGTTTCGGAATTTAATTATTTATGTTAAAACATCAAATATTATTAATACAACTCTTCAATAAATTTTGAAAAAATACGGTAAATGTGCAAAAACATTAGTACTTAAATATTGTTAATAAGTAATTTTTATAATAAATAAATAAATGGAGGTAAGGTAAATTATTGTATAACTCACAGAAATAATTAGATACAATATTGATAGTATACTCACATTTAGTTGGATCACTATGAACTGGACTATGACTGACGTATGTGGAGTTTCCTCTGAGTTCAGTTTCTAAAGTGAAACCGTTCAAGGCAAAGTGAAATCTATGATCTTTTACACTAACAAATTTCTTATATTTCCCGTTGATTTTTAGAATGTAATCATCTGAAACGAAATAGCAAAGTTACATACATACAATATGTATTGTAAAAGTTCATCAGTTCATAAAAGATAGCAATAGAAGCTAAAAAAAATATGTTTGTTTACCCTATGTAAAACCCTATTGAACACAAATGATAGTACTGTAGGTTTGTGGTTTTCTGTTGTGTTGCTGGAAATTTGATTCAGAAAAGAGGAAATAAGCACTGAATGTTTCACTTTGATGTACAGGTCAGAATTTGTGTAAGACTGTTGGGTAATAACCGTCGGATCAAGAAACCTGTCAATTTATACTCGTATTTCATCATCATCAACAGCCTTTCACAGTTCCTTGCTGGATATATGGATTGCTAAAAAGTAGATTTTTGCCTATTATACCACTCTGATCAGACTTGGTATGGGGTTCGTTTTAAATTCCCTTGCTTCGGACAGTGCTGTTGCCCTAAAGAGTTGCGTTAATTGAGAGTATTTAACAAATCAATAAGCTACTTTAAAATCAAAAAATGTAAGCAGTAATAAATAATAATTCTGATGTAATTTTTACCATTATTATCTGAAATTTTTTAACACTTACTAAAAGTAACTGTGGCCAATCCATCGTTATCAAGTTCTACGGTGTCCAATAATTCTTTAGCTTTATGGTGATAGTTTAAAACCAATTGGGGACATTGCAATACGTAGGTATAAGATAACTTTTCTCTAATTAACCTACAAACAGATTAGAATTTTTGTTAATACCATATAAATCCGAGCTGCTGAAGATGACTCTCTTATTCAAAGACACGATAATGTTGAGTTTTTATTTCACGTAAGATTAGTACACTTTACAGAACTAGAGTAAATAAAAATACAAGCTTAACTCTTTCTTTCTTTTTCTTTTATAATAAGACAACACCCATACTAGGAATAAATCCTGTGGTGGGGAGTACTTTATAAACATACAAGAAACGGACACAAAGAACAACTAGACTCAGAACAAGAATTTGTGGATCACACAAAGTGTGCACACTATGCCAACCGTGCAGTCCATAAAATAATCATAAATAGTAATAATAAAATAATAATAATGAATCTCTAAAATTACTACCATCTCTATAATAAAATGATTTAGTATCTTACTTCAGCTGAGTAACTTGACATTGCTTCATTCCAGTAAGTGTTAGGTTAGATGTATGATATGACAAGCCTGGTATACTTCCTTGGATCTCTTTCAGAAATAACGGATCACTAGGTGCAATCAAACCTTCAACTCCTGGTACGAAAGCATTAAATACTCTTTGAGCTTCCTTCGTTAGACACCCAATATCGGCCAGTGTGCACATTTCTTCGCCTTATAATGAAATAAAGTGAAATGAAATAAAATATAAACTACGTCAAAACATGAGTTTAAAATGTGATAACCCAAATGGGTGTTTTTATTTTCTTACCATGAGTTAAATGAGCACCGACTAATACGGAGAGACAAAATAAAAACTTTACATAGCTCATTTTGGTTGCGGTTTCTCTATACACAAAGTTGTGTTTTATTACACCAATGTTACATGTTGTTATATGTAAATGTAAGATAAATAATATAAGTATTTGATAGCCCTTTTCGGGGTCATCTAATGTTATAGCAGAGGTCTCGGTTTCAATTGCCGGATGGACCAAATGTTTGTATGATCTATGTATAAATATTTCGGAGTAGATTTCGGAGTTTAGGTATTTTTTACGTATAATATGTATGTATTTACAAAAAAAACACATGTTAGTATTCTATCAGTCAGTATAGTTATCCTAGTACAAGCTCTGTTTAATTTGAAACTAGAAGGTGTTGCGTTTCAAATATCTGAAATATTTATCATTTTTATAAATCTTCATTCCGGATTCTCACTGACCTTAAATACCTAAGTATTTTCTATGTATAGTATCTACTTAATTATAAAAAACAGTAGCATTCTATAGTGTGACTATTCTATCAGTAAGTCTAGTTATCATAGTACAAGCTCTGCTTAATTTGAAACTAGATAGCGTTGTGTGTCAAATGTCCGAAATATTGATTACTTATTACAATATTTTATTCCGAATAAATTGACCTTACACATAATAGAAAATTCTCTGTTCGGTTATATATTTTTTAATTTTTATTATTTGATCGAGATAATTCACAATTGAAAAAAAAAATGATACTAGAAAATTAAGAAATCTTCGAATTTGTTGCAGTTCATTTTAATATAAGTGCACTGAAGTGGATAATAGCTTTTAGAATTATTCATAATTTAACAATATATTTATAATATCTTTGTTAATATATAATGATCATAAATGTAAACAAGGTAGATTTCTAAATCTAAATTAAATTATTTCGTCAGAAACAAGAAATAGTTCTCTTTCATCAATTTAATGTTCTGATTAACAATGGCTAGGTTTAACTTGACGCGTAGGATGTGGTATTTAATATATAAATGTAGATACATTTATATATTAATTACTACTACTTCATTAAATGTCAAAATTTCGATAGACAACCGCGTCTTTCGTTTCGACATTTTATGAAGTTATTATCTAATCGTATATTTATATAAATAGAAAATGTCATATTGGCTACATCATTTATAACTCAAAAACAGCTGGCCCGATTTTTATGATTTTTATATTTTTGGATTTGCCTTTGTCGGCAGTAGGATAATAAGTGTTAAAATATGATATTTATAAATAAAAAATAACAGTGAGAATATTAGTGATAATTATAATACGTTGAAACAAAACGCAACCGGCAGCTCCCATTCAATCTGACAGGTCACCTTCATCGTTCATTTGTTGTCTATGGTTTATTTTAAAAATACCTCAAAGTTGACGGGTAATAAAATGTTTTATATTATACCGGAACTAAAATAATGATTTTGTATTATTACTAAATTAACAATGCCAGGACCGAGAAGATCTAATCTTTCGCGACAAAGCCGTAATGCAATTAAGCTTCGAAATATTGCAAATGAAACCACTGTAGAAGAACAAGAAATCTCACGAGAAAGATGTGGCGTTAGTATGGTCAGACTTCGAGCTTCTATATCATAAGAGTACAGCGAGGCAGCCCGTGACGCGGCTCGATTGGTAATATAAAATCGTCGAGTAAACCTTAATAAATAAACAATTAGATAATTTTGAACGCGTAAACAGTGATTATTCACGTGTTAATTTGAATCGAACAGCATTTCGATGTGATTGCAACACTGATTACAGCTCACAGACTTCCGTTCCCATACTTCTGTTTGCATTGAGCCAATGGACATTATTTGTGAGCATTGTGGCGCATTAAAATATTCGGGAGAAACACCAGATCTGTAGATAGAAGGGGTAACACTGAGTTGATTTTTTTGTTGTTGTTTATTATTCTTGATTTTTGTGGATAATGAAAAAAAGAGAACTATAACATCAGAAACTTTATACCTGTGGTTTGACACGAATTGAAGGAATAGATTATAATGAAATGCTATCACCGACTACAAGGTACGAGTCAATAAGAGTACCGTTCTCTATCTCTGCTGAATATAATTGGAATCTAAGGTAATTGTCACGACAGATTTGCAGTATGGATAATTGAAAGAGAGTATTTCATGATAATTTTAGACGGAGTGAAAGCACCATAAAAATATAATATATGAATTTAATAAATTCCTGTATGACCTAAAACTATTTAAAGCAGAGTTTTAAGATGAGTTTGTTGTTTTAAAATTTTTAAAAGATTATTTCAATAGCTTAAGCTTGGCTTAACTCTACCTACCTACCATTGTCTTTTGATTTCAGTAGCTAAATTTATGTATTTTGATATCATTTCTCAGTAAGTCGTTAAAAAATACGTCCATATCAAAAATTGTTCGGTTAATATTGTCTAGTTGTAGTTGAAATGATATATTTTTTATATATATAAATACAGAAAACATTTGACAGAGGCAATCTTAAACAAATTTAACGCTTATGCTATACGTTATTAAAAAAAAATTACTGTGACGAAGAAGTGTCAAAATAATCACTTTATCAATTTCTGTACAAACAAGAAAAGGCAACTTGGAAAGTGATTAATGCTATTAAAAATAAATACCCAAACGGAGGCGTTCTTAAACTTGCCATTAACAAAGATATTGTAACTAATGCTATTTACATGCATCTCAAATGTCTTTAATAACTATTTTATTAATTTATTAAAATATAGTAACTGCTTGCAACCCGGACAAAATACACATAAAAGTAGTAAAAGGAAACACTATAAAATACTTAACTATATTTATAATAACATGCCAAAACATCTGTATCTCACGTTTCACTGTTTAAAAGCTACACTGAGTTAAACAAGTCAACAATTTCTCTGACCTCTATCATCCTTACGGATCAGACTTTATGTCACGGATGGGTCGATATAGTTATATTAAATTGTCCGCGCCGAAATCAGATAATTAGTATCAATTAGTACATTGTACATATTAAACTGTCCTCTTTCAGAGTATCCAGAGATGAAAGTATTATATCACAGATTTGTAGTAAAACTATCATTGGCCGGAGAACTTAGTTTTTGTACCTGACTATAGATTTAAAAGTCATTGTTCATCAGAATTTTCCAAAAATATTTGAAAAAAATTGATTTGATCTCTATTGAATGACAGAAATGTGAAAGCCCCAGTTGCAAAGCGTATTTTCAATATGTATTCAGTTAAAACAAAGGTAGCAACGAACCCAGTCAATAACTTTTTGTTTTGTTCGAGTATTTACTGTACAGACAATTTTAATCCATGTAAAGTGCAAAACTATTACAAAGACAATAGTTTTTCTAAATAGGTAATTTTTGAATATTTATTAACACGGTAGTGAACGCGTCCTATTCTAACCTATATCCTATTAAGTAAAAAGATATTAGTACAAAGGCTGTTGTATTTTTAAGTTTCAGGTTATATAGCTTAATCATTTCGTGATGTATAGAAATGTAGCTTTATTGTGCATTCTTAATCGTTTGTACCATGGAGACCGCTCTGAAGAATTGTCCGAACTAATACTGGCCTATTTTTGCTCTTTGGGCGAAGTTTTCGTTTAGAAGTGGACGGCAGCAAGTTCGAATAATAGACTGAAGTAGTATAGACCACAGCTTTCCATCATCATTCTACTTTACGTAATTATGTACATTTTTCATTACTTGAATAATTGACACTTCACCACTACAAGTAAATCTTCAAGAAGCTTTTTGCCTAAACTTTAAATCAAATGGTCAATGTATTTCCTCGATGCATCTGCTCCGAATATAAGCCTTTTTGTAACATTTGGATACCCCTCGGGCCGTCACTCCACTGGGGTTTATGGCGGGGTGGTTTGTAGAAATCGAACCGACTAAGACCACAAGTTTTGCCACTATGTGCCTAAGATAGGAGGGATCTGGGAACAGCTGCTTGTACTAACTCCAGATCCCTCCTAGCGCCTGCCCGCTATTGCGGGGACTATCTGCGGGTAAACTATCAATTTAGACAACGTACTGCACACGCAGACATCCCCTCCTCGCGACTGGCCAGTGTAGTGGCTGGAGGGGAAAACCCGTACACCCGCGACCACACTCAAGGCGGTATGAGGCACTGGTACATTTACCTCTGCTGCTTGGTTTGCCGGTAGAGAATTAGGTTCGAGTGGACATCATCCTCCCGAACCTTCGCCACCACCTCCTTCCGTGAAAATACGTCTTCACAGAAGGTTGCGACCGCGGTAAAACAACTGTCACTACCAGCCATGGAGCGTATGACAGCCGATAGCGAGAGATTTCCTCCAATAACTGCAGTGAGGACCCCACGCTGCACCGCCCAGGTGGAACAAACCGCTAGCGTGGTGCTGAATATTACTTTCAAAGTAATTTCAAAGTAAATTTCTAATATGAGTATAATACTTTGAAAGTATAACATACACATTTACATTTTTATGTGTGATCTACTTCACTACCTTCTGAAATAAAAGTACTGTCTAATTTTGCTGACTAGTTTTACTTACTTGAATTGAACGAGCCATAAATTATAATTTCAGATTATTTTTCTTTAAGATCAAAATTTAATTTAAAAAACCGATAAGTTTTTTCGTCCCCACTTATTAGTTGATAAGGTGTTTGTACTTGCAAACTTTATAGAATATTTTGGCCGTTTTCAATATTATACTCCACTTCTAGGGGTGTACATGGAAGTTAGAAAAAAAATATTTCAAAATCTAGTACTAGCCTTCAGTCTTTATTTTATTTGGTTCGGCTTACGCTGCACCTGACCACCTTCATTCTGTCAATATTCTTAGTAACATCAGTTAAATATATTAAACTTTGCTAGTTATCTTGTATTTTATTCGAATAATAAAACACATATTTTGAAAAAGACATTGGTGTATTTTACAACTGATAAAATAAGTATTTTATTTATTTAGACACCATTTTCACCTGGATATTGAATTTTCAGGACATGGTTTCTCAAGTAGAGGTCAAGGTTGCCTAATAGTTTTTCCACGAATTTATCCATGGTTGGAGATTTCCAACGTTTTTCAATTGCCTCAATATTTTCGTTAATATAGGCTATAGCTGCATCAGCTGAAAGGGAAAGAATCAGGTTATGCATAATTGCACGGATATCGTAAATTTTAAGACAATGGTCAAAATTATTAAAGCTATTTGAATTTTGATGTGTGTATATTTTATGAAAGGAAAAAATTAATATTGATGTCGAAAAAGAAGAAAATCAGACCATTAAAAGTTTTCGAGTTTAATTATTTATGTTAAAGCATCAAATAATATTAATACACCTCTTCAATAAATTTAGCAAAATACGCTAAAAGCGCAAAAAAAATTAGTACTTAAATATTGTTAATAAGTAATTTTTAAATAAATAAATGAAGGTAAGGTAAATTATTGTATAACTCACAGAAATAATTAGATACAATATTGATAGTATACTTACATTTAGTTGGATCACTATGAACTGGACTATGACTGACGTATGTGGAGTTTCCTCTGAGTTCAGTTTCTAAAGTGAAACCGTTCAAGGAAAAATGAAGTTTGTGATCTTTTACACTAACAAATCTCTTATAATTTCCGTTGATTTTTAGAATGTAATCATCTGAAACGAAATAGGAAAGTTACATACAATATGTGTGCAAAAGTTCATCAGTTCACAATAAATAACATCAGAAACAAAAAAAAAAAATGTTTGTTTGTCGCCTCGTAAAACCCTATTGAACACAATGATAGTATTGTAGGCTTATGATTTTCTGTTGTATTGCTGGAAACCTGAATCAAAAAGAATCAAAGAAGCAGTAGATGTTTCACCTTGATCTGTATGGGGCTGTTGGGTAAAAATCGCTAGACCAAGAAATCCTTAAACTTGCATTTCATCGCCTTTAACAGTCTATTGATATACATATGGATTACTAGAAAATAGATTTTTGTTTACTATGTATAGGGTTCATTTTAAATTCTCCTTCTTTGCGCCTTTAAATGTTGTGTTAATTGAGAGAATCGAACAAATCAATAAACTATTTTAAAATCAAAAAATGTAGGCTGTAATAACATGCAAAAACTTTTACCATTATCATGTGAAATTTTTTAACACTTACTAAAAGTAACTGTGGCCAATCCATCGTTATCAAGTTCTACGGTGTCCAACAATCCTTTAGCTTTATGGTGATAGTTTAAAACCAATTGGGGACATTGCAATTCGTAGGTATATGATAACTGTTCTCTAATTAGCCTAAAATCAGATTAGAATTTTTGTTAATACCATACAAATCCGAGCTGCTAAAATTGACTCTTTTTTTTCAAAGAAGATCATTTGTTCAGCGTGATAATGTTGAGTTTTTATTTCACATAAGATTAGTATATTTACGAATCAAGACTAAATAGACATATAAGCTTAATTAATAAATCTCTAAAATTATTACCATCTTTATAATAAAATGATGTAGTATCTTACCTCAGCTGAGTAACTTGACATTGCTTCATTCCAGTAAGTGTTAAGTTAGATGAATGATATGATAAGCCTGATATATTTCCCTGGATCTCTTTCAAAAACAACGGATCACTAGGTTCAATCGTACCTTCAACTCCTGGTACGAAAGTATTGAATACTTTTTGAGCTTCCTTCGTTAGACACCCAATATCGGCCAATGCGCACATTTCTTCGCCTTATAATAAAATAAAGTGAATTGATATAAAATATGAACTACGTCAAAACATAAGTTTAAAATGTGACGACCCAAATGGGTGTTTTTATTTTCTTACCATGAGTTAAATGAGCACCGACTAATACGGAGAGACAAAATAAAAACTTTACATAACTCATTTTGGTTACGGTTTCTCTGTACGAATGACAAAGTTGTAATGTTGTTTAGCTACTAAAAAAATATTAATCCAATGCCACTTCGTGTTGCATGTCAATGTAAGATAAATAATATAAGTATTTGATACCCCTTTCAGGGTTATCTACTATTATAGCCGGGATCACGGGTTTGATTTCCGGGCGATCAAATGTTTGCATGATCTGTAAATATTTATTTCGGAGTTTAGGTGTTATGTATGTATGTATTTACAAAAAAAAAGCATGTTAGTATTCTAGCAATGAGTGTAGTTATCCTAGTATAAGCTCTGCTTAATTTGAAACTAGATGGCGTTGCGTTTCAAATATCTGAAATATTTATTACTTTTTATAATTTTTTATGTCGAATTTTCACTGACCTTGGTTGTTTAAAGTAGAAAATTCTCTATTTGGTCATGTTTTATTATTTTTTTATTATTTGATCGAGAAATTTCACAACTAAATAAATGAAAGTGGCAAATTAAGGAATCTTCCAATTTGTCGTACTTTATTTTAATGTAAATTGTGCTGTTTTTTCATTAAATCGCACGTCTTCAAGCTAAACACCTAATATTACCCCTACGGAATTGTGGAGTGGTGTTAAACCTAATTTGGGTCATGTCATATAGTTTAGATGCGATGGATATGTTCATGTGCCAGATCAGTTGAGAAAGAAGCTTGATAGTAATAGTTGCAAGAGATTGTTAGTTAAATATGATCAGTAAAACTACAAAATGTATGACTTTATCATAAAAATACTTACAATATCTTAAAATGTTATTTTCATTGAACACAAAAGTCTTAAAATAAAATGAAATGATTCTCGAATTTTTAAATGGATTAATCATGAACAAAATGATGAAAAAGTGATAGATAACACTGACTTGACTTTTTTGTTGTAGTTGAGTTTTGTGAACAATAAAATCTAAAGAACTATAACGTCGAAATCGTTTTTTAATATCAAAAGAACTAAAGATGATAAAGTAGAAAGAAAAAAAGCTTGACTTTGTGCCCGTGGTTTGACATAAATTGAAGGGATACATTTTAATGAAATCCCATCACCTACTACAAGATATGAGTCAATAAGAACACTGTTCTCTATCTCTGCTGAATATAATATGAATCTAAGGCAATTAGATGTCAAGACAGCTTTTTATATGGAGAATTGTCAGAGAATATTTCATGGTAATTCTAGATAAAGTGAAAGCCACTAAAAGCACCATAAAATAAAAAATGTGAATTAAATAATTTCTTGTACAGACTAAAACCATTTAAAGCAGTGATTTAATATCGCTTTGTTGTTTTATAAATTTTAAGCGCTAATAATTCTGTTTGTATCAGTCAGAGATAACATAATGAAAAGTTAATAAATAAACTCAATATGAGTACTGCATGCTCACGCAGTAAACCAGTTGATGTCAATGTTCAGCTTACAAAAATATTGACAATGAGGAGATTGATATTCCTTACTGGGAAGCCAAAGGGTCATTATTGTTTTTATCTACAGCAGTTGGGCCAGATATTTCATATGGTGTAAATCTTTTAAGTAGTATCAATAATCAAAATGTATGTCATAAATATGATTCTAATAAATATGAACTTAAGGATATTATAGATATATTTTTAAAACTAAAAACGTATGTATAAAGTATCACGGACTCGAAAGTTTGATTCGATATTCAGGTCCAAATTTTGCTCGGAACTTAGATGCGTGAGAATCAACCACTGGTTATATTTTTATGTTAAATGGTAAACCTATAATTTGATCTAGTCAAAAATAATCTCGTGTTGCCTTATCAATTACTGAAGCTAAATTTGTGGCTGGTTCTAAAGTTGCTTAGAATCTATTATGGTTAAGACAATTTTTCAAAAAAATTAATGTCATTCAAAATTGTACAATTCTGTGTCTTGATAACCAAAGATCAATTTAATTAATAAATAGTCCTCTTTATCACAAATAGACACGACATATCAATATTAAATTCGATTACATAAGAAAGAAGGTTAAAATAAAATTAGTTGTTATAAAGTATGGGCTAAGTTCAAATCAACTGATAGATATTTTTATTAAGATTCTACTTTTTGTTAAATTCGAACATTTAAGAGATCAAATATTATCAGTTATGTAAGTTTATCTTTTTTTTTAAAAAGCATGGAAATATAAGAAATTGCCTACAATAAACTTTAGTTGGACTTTTTGATTAAATTCAATATTAGTCCTAGGCTGTATGCTATCGGTCGCTAGTTCCCTAATCGCTGCCTAAGATGTGAGCGCTGTAAACAACCCGGGGGATGTCGTCTGGGGTGAGGTGCCTTGCCTCTTACTGTATAGAGCAGTGAAGGGTGCGATAGCGTCGCACCGTGGGGCATGAGGTGCCCGGGCTATACCTCAATTGTGAGGTACGGTAAGGAGCACTCCAGAAGCCTCTAATGCATCCCTGAAGCTCCTCATGACTACCGAGGTAGGCTGCCTCGAGGTTTAGTGGGTAGACTGGTTTTCTGGGAGTCCTACACACGCTTTTCGTTCCTTCGGAGGGTATGGTGCGAAAAGCACTCCCCGCGTAAAAAAAGAAGGCTGTGTGCTATTATCAATATATACTTGTTGAGCGCAAGCACAATACTGTTTTATATGTAGAAAAGGTAATGTAAGTATAAGGCGCATATATACGTCGAGGTGCATGACATGTCCACATCAATAAATATGAATAGTAAAATATGTTGCAGTCCCCGCGATCGGGTAAGGGTTAAAATGAAAGTCAAATGTGAACTTATCTTCTGTTCCATGTCCTTTGTTTTTTATTTCCTTATCGTTAAAAATAAATAAAGTTGATATTTTAAGATGATATTTACGTTTGTTTAGTAAATAAAAATTGTCTATCACAAAATAATAAAATGTTATTATTTTGAAATTTTGTATCTAAAATGTTCTTGATATAGCAAGGGTAGAGGAGGATTCGAGGTAGTAATAATTACTACAGAACTAAAAATTGGTGACTGTTAACTTAAATCATCCTACTGTCCACTGTTTAGTAAACACCTTTTCCAAAGAGCGCCACCATTCGGTTCTGAGGTTATCCACATCCATCTACTACTACTTACTTTCTTCAAAGCATTGATCTATCGTGTCGTGTGCATAGTCTCAGTTTCCACTCTAAATATCTCAATATTTAAATAGCTTTGAAAACTATAAAAAGTGCAATAATATATTCCGATATCCATAGCTGGACCTTTTAGCCATTCCCGGGTTATCTAAATGCACTGACATTGCTTTTTTATAAATAACTCACTAAGTACAAGAGATAAAGGTATAAAGTACAGTGTAACTTTAAGACACAATTATTAAATTTGCGCAGTTAGAGCAGTACACTTTAATAAGAAAAAATGATTTTATACCAATTTATTTTTCTCTTGTGTATTGGATTACAGACAGTGCATAGTAAGTTAACTGAATTCATTTACGTTTTTATTTGATATTGCATTTGAATATATTTTGTTTTCGTGATTTAAAACAAAAAGTTGACTAACATTCCAAAATACACAACATACGAGTACATCTAATCAACTTTTAAAAGCAGTAAAATACAGTAACTTTTATTGCATTGTCGTCATTTTTATTAACTAAACATTTAATTTTAGGCAAATTCACATGTAGTCAAAATGTCACAGAATATTTGACTACAAAAGCGCAAAATGTGTATAGTTCTCTTGTAACTGGGGTCAAAGATCTTATTGAACCAATTGATCCCATGCACATTGAGAAACTTGAATATGACTTACCAGGACTTAAATATCAATTAACGAATGCTACTCTGAGAGGGTTAAAAAATTGTACAGTTGAGTCTTTCAAGTAAGTATAAACTCATATTAAAATTTCTTACTCTTAAGGTGACTTCAGGTGTAATTTCAATTAGTCTTTGCAATTTACTCAAACGATTTCACTTGAGCCTACTGATCAATAACAAGAGATAATTCTTACGCTGTATGTTTCCAAGAGACATCTGCAGTATTATATCAATGACGACATGTTTTGATGTACCCGCCGGAAATATGGTGGGGTGATTATACCCCAACCGACTGAAAACCACATGCCGTCCTTAGTATCAGAAATCAGGAAACTAGTTGTACTTCAGAAAGGAAAGCTCCGATAATTCGACGTATATTATTCCGTCTACGGTTTGAAGACGAACCCCTCGTGTGTGGGAACCACGATGTTCCCGTTCTACTCTCTAAAATTTTTCTTGCGCAATACTTCTTTATTATATTAATCAGCAAATTTTTAGAAAATGTTCGTTAAAAGAGATTCTCACATACTTTGAACTTATTGAGAACCCATAGTATTTTTATGTGTAAGCATTAAAAAACTAACTTTTTGCAGGTTTGATGAATTGTTATTTGATTTTAAACTGAATTTACATTGTCCGAAGGTGGTATACATTTACCACTATGATGTCAAAGGCGTAATTTTAACGTCGGTCGAATTAGATGGAAAAGGCTTAGCCAATGTCGCTCTAGGTTAGTATGAATTTTAATAAAAATATTTATAAAACAACGACTTAAATATGGAAAAATACAATGTTACTTGTGACCGTTTTAATTTTATTAAGTGTGTCTGTGTTTCAGAGAATTACTATATAAAAATAAAAGGAATATACAAAAAGATCATTTCAGAAAAGGACCAAAAATCTCACATTTCTATTGTTAGCCACTTTATAGAAACAGATCTTAAAGGGACGCTCAAGTTCGAATGCGATACACCACTAAACCCAGACAAAACTAAATGTAAGTTACCACACAATTATATACATACATAATATTTTTCTTATGTTTACAACGGATCTTTTAGACTGATAAGTCAAGTGCATTTTATAACAATAGATAAATTTACATGTTTTTTATTATTGTGAATAATTTTAATTTCACTTTGTTATTTTTTGCTTTAATGTACGCGAAGGACTTTTTGTTTACGAGATTTTATAGTATCGATTAAAATTGAGGAGAAATTTCATAGATTTGTCATCCTTCTATGAACGCTAATATTACTATTTAATGTTTTTGTTAAACTATAGTTATTTTGTTTACTACTACTAGTTTCTGTCTAAGTACATAACATTTACAATATTTACACGTACAACAATCTATATTATTATATATTTATGGCATATATCTATAGTTCGTTGTCCATTATCGCTCGTAATAGTACTAAGCGAGTCAGTTTTGTCCAATACAATATTACATACAAGTTTGTCTACTTCTACAACAAATATTATTAATTTGTAATGTGTTTTCAGCTGATTTAGGGAAGATTA
Source organism: Hypercompe scribonia (assembly GCA_949316085.1). Classification (NCBI taxonomy): domain Eukaryota; kingdom Metazoa; phylum Arthropoda; class Insecta; order Lepidoptera; family Erebidae; genus Hypercompe; species Hypercompe scribonia. The sequence goes on along the minus strand of OX438992.1, from coordinate 6,054,774 downwards.
CCATCAATGAAAACTACAAAGGTACCGAACTTCTCCTACGATCTCCGATGCTTGAGAGCTTCATGACATTATTTGTACAGAAACTGAACACGTATTTATCGAACTACTCTATTGATGAGTTATTCCCGCAACAGTGTGGAGAATAGTGTCTTTGTTTGAAGATTAGTTTAATAATTTTGGTTTAATCATAATAACATTAAGTATTTGATTGTACATGAAATTATACAATACAAGTATGCATTGTTTTATTAAAATTGAACTTGTATACCTAAATGACGTAATACAGGTTAAGAAGTGCGTACATTATGACGATTAGAACTTAGTAAGTGCCGAATTAGTATTCCTATATAAACAAAGACTGTTTCGTAATTTACTGAATGTCAATCGAAGAGGGGGGGGGGAACCAGTTTCGGTCGGGCTGACAGTGGGTTGTCGTTCAAGCGTGCAGTACAATATCCATGTTGATTCACTTGTGTGCGTGTTTTTAGCGGCTCCCTTTTTGCGTGTCGTGATAGTATCCACGTTGAAATAGTACTAAATAGTACTATCCACCTCCCTGCGTGTGCACGTATCTTTAACTGTGTGCTTTTAGTGATTTCTCAATTTGTGTGTCTAGATTATTATCTTCCACGATTATTTCGACGTTGGAATAGTATCTATGATATTTTCCGCACACGGCAGCTAATTTATCTCTTCTTACATTATTCGTGGTCCGAGTCGAGATAACAGAATGTTTCGTGTGTGTGTGAAATTGTTACCAAGAAGTTTTGAACTGTTCGAGCAAGAACAGGATCGAGAATTTACTCCTGCTTAATCGTCGTGTACTCACCCTTTATCTACATACATTTAAATAGCACCAACACTTAACAATCATCGATCTTCAACAAGGATGATTAGGTATGTACCCCATAGTAGTCAAAGGACTACGATACATAGGCTGTAGAGTATTCACTAGGTAGTAGAGCCACGCTTATTTCAGCGCGAGTGGGCCGGCTCCATCGAGACAGTACTACCTTCCCACAGAAGACCAACCTAAAGCGTGTTATCGTGTTTCGTTGGTAAGTGTGAGACCGGAGGCCAATTGATGCAGGGGTGATAGTTATCATCGTAACAGTGTAAGCCTTACACTGTCAGGATGACTGTCATGCCTTTTACGAGGGTAAGTTTTTAAGTTCGCGGAATGACAGTGAAAAAGGCGGGTAAACGCGCTCTTTTGATGCCTACCGTATTCAGTGACTCATAATTAGTCTGCATAGTAAAATTTGTTGTCATCATCATCAATCATTAGTTATTAAACTATCGTTGACCAAGTATTTTAATCGGGAACGAAGTGAAAAAAATGGAGAAAATTGAATTCCGTGCGGTGATAAAGTTCCTTACTAAGCAAGGAAAGTCTGTTCAAACCATACTCAATGAGATGTCATCGGTTTACGGGGATTCTTGCCCAGGAAAAACAATGGTCTACAAGTGGCATAGTTTATTTAAACAAGGCAGGGAATCACTTGAAGACGACCCGAGGCCGGGGCGCTCCGTTGAGGTGACTACGCCAGAAGTTATTGCAAAAGTAGAAAAAATTGTATTGGAAGATGCTCGACTAAAAAAGAAACAACTCGCAGAAATGGTTGGAGTATCGGATACAACAATTTTTAAAATTTTACACGATCATCTTGGCATGACTAAGGTTAGCGCACGGTGGGTGCCGAGAATGCTCACGCCATTGCAAAAACAACAGCGCGTGGAATGTTCACGTGCGTTTTTGGACCTCTGCAATGGAGACAAGGATGGCGTATTGAATCAAATTGTTACTGGGGATGAAACTTGGGTTCATCATTATGAACCGGAGTCCAAACAAGACTCCATGCAGTGGCACAAAAAGAGCACAGCACCACCCAAGAAATTTAAGGTTTCACAGTCGGCTGGGAAACTCATGGCAACGATTTTTTGGGACTCAGAAGGAATATTATTGATAGATTATAAAGATAAAGGCATTTCTATAACGGGGGAATACTACGCTTCAATCTTAGAACAGTTAAAAGAAGCCATCAAAGAAAAAAGACGGGGAAAATTAACGAAAGGTGTCCTGCTATTGCAAGACAATGCTCCCGTTCACAAGAGCCGAGTCGCACTGGCTGCCCTGCATAAGGTGGGCTTCGATATTTTGAATCACCCACCCTACAGTCCAGATTTGGCTCCGAGTGATTATTATCTCTTTCCAAAAATGAAAAAAGAATTACGTGGTAAGAAATTTTCAACTGATGAGGAGGTTAAGGAGGCGGTTTCGGCGTATTTTTCAGACAAAGATAAAACTTTTTTTTACGAGGGAATAAAAAAACTAGTTGAAAGATCTGAAAAATGTATTCGTGTTGCAGGGGAATATATAGAAAAAGAAAAATAATTTTGTGTTTTTATTATTACTCAATACCCTCCATTCCGCGAACTTAAAAACGCCCCCTCGTACGTCCCCAAGCGGGGTGTATAAAAGCATTTCACTAGGCCGCCATGTAGGTCACCATACTGCATTGTCTGCATTTGTAATAAGTATGCTGACCACAATTCTTGAATTCTATTTATGCTTTCCATCAGGCAGAGTAGAGTCACTTTGGTAGGCTCTTAATATAGAAAAAAAAAAATAGTTGATCGTAACTGAATTCCATCAATTTCTACTTTTTTGAGATCTAGACTTGAGATCTCTATTGAAACGTTGTACATAACAAGTTCTAGGAACTCAAGGGCGACTAAATAAGAATCATCTATTAGTTGCATACTGTGGTTGAAGCTTCATTCGATCTATCATTCAGACTTTTATGAAATGCTAAGATTTAGGGATAATATTGAGTAAAATAAATATATTTTAATAAAATACTAATGCTTCTTTATTTAAATTTAATACAATGTTCAATGTTGTGAAAATATAACAATATAATCACCATCCAAAGGTTTTTATCTACAGGTTAATTTCGAAAGAATATTGAATTTCTTGCTGCCTTAGTCGCCTCTTACGCCATCCACCAAATGAACTTGTGACACTTTGTGCTGGACCCGTAACAAGGTACAATAATTTACGGTATATTTCTTATTAATTTATAAATAAAATACGTTTATTGTTTACTCACACTAGATTGAATCTGTGTCTTGGGTGAAGAGAAATATTTATAAATAATTTTATTAATGTAAATTTACATAACTGCTAGTTAATAGTAAGAATTTTATTTACATATTTCCAGTAGCTGCTCTGTTTGCTCATACAAAAAAGATTGTAAACAATTATGTAAAGTGTTTACAGTTAAAGTAATTTAATTCATAAATTCTTAACTCTCTATTATTTTTTTTTATAAAAATAAATCTAGAAAATAAAAAAAATCTGTTTGTATGAACGAATTTTGTACCTAATTGTGAGGACTATATTTTTTCGTCTTATGTTGATAATTTCAACGTGATATAGCAATGTGTGTTGTTTTAGTACTGTGTAATATATAAAAAAATGGTAGACAGACATCACATTGCACGATTGATATAACATAATTGTGGAGAAAAGGAATGACTGGGAGTCGACTTCTTTTAAAATCACACTTTCTAGAGGCTTGTTGATGTCATGCAATATTGGATGATGAAGACATAAAAGTAATCTCTTAAGTTTGCTTTCACTCGTAATTTTTCTAAAACATATTAATTTACCAACTCTACTTACTAATATTTCAAAGTATTTTTTAAAGAAGAAGGTATGGACGATTATGATCTCTAAGTATTTTATGTTATTACTTGCTTGGATAGTAGGATAATTGCAGAGAAACGCTATCAAATTTGGAAAGAAGAAGGGATAATGATGTGGGTATATGGAAGTGTTAGTTAGTGTTTTAATTTTTGCATACGGAAAAGTGAATATATTTAGTTCCTTCAATGTTTATTGTTTGGAGATTATTTTCTAACCCAGTATTACTAATATTAATGGGCGCTCTTAAAATTAGGACCGTGTTGTCAGCATATATTATAACAATATTCATGTTTACAATAAGATTATATAGATTATATTTCGATTACATTGAGCAACTCCAAATCCTGGTATTTATGCATCATTACTAACATAATTTCCTACCTTGACACATTGGTGCCTATTGCTTAAGTAATCTGCAAATAGTTTAAGCTGTGTATCCCTTTTACTAAAAGTCTCTAGTTTGTTTAGTAAAGAAGAAATTCAGATGGTGTCAAAAGCTTTGGCAAGGTCCAAAAATATGCCTCATCATCATCGTCGTTATCGTCTCAGCCAAAAGACGTTCACTGTTGGACATAATCCTCTCCCAAGGTTCTTCACAACAGCCGGTCCCGTGCCGTCCGCATCCAGCAGCTTCCCACGCCCTTCACCAGGTCGTCGGACCACCATGTGGTCACAAAAATATCCCAAGGGTCTGATATTACCCATGCTCAATGCACAAGCGATACATTTAGTTAGTTCATGCACTGCGCCAGCTGTGGATAATTTAATTCTAAAACCATATTGGTTTCAATATAGATCTATAGTTAGAGACTAGTTCTTTACTTCTAGATTTTGAAAAAAGGAATAACTACTGCCCGTTTAGAAAAATCTCTTCGGAGAAATAAAGCAAAAACTGTACTGAATTGAGTTACTAAAATGTAACGCTTGAAACGTTAGGAATCAGGCAACAGCACATTCACCAGGCAAACGTACAAATGTTTCGCTCTGCTCGTATTTCACTTTCATCAGTGTCCAGCATGACAAAAACCTGTGGACTAGGATTGTTGTTCGTATTTTTGATAGGTGTAGTAGCATGGTTATAAGTTTGTAGCCGAGTTTGTTCGACAAAAATTTTATCTACAGTTAGAAAATAATTAAAGTTACAGTAAAGTTGAGTTTGCTTCACGTGTTATGAGATAAATGTGACACTTCTAATGTTTCCAAATTTCCTTACTATTTTTACTTGCTGTGTGAAATGTGTATATTTTCGTAATTAGTTTTCAATTTCTTTTAAAGTTTATTACAGAAATTTCAGTACTTCTTGTAAGTTGTTTGAAGTACCAAATTATTTTAAATCGATGGGCGCTCTGATAAAAATTTTCTCTATGTTTTATACATCGAACCAGATCAGGGATTATCAAAGGTTTAACATTGCAATATTTCTTTTTTAGGCCGATAGTGGATGTGTTTTGTAATATTGCTAGTTTGACATTCTATACTAAATACGATAAAGACACATTAGCGCCAGTATTACTGTAAACTGGGCTAAAATCAAGATTACATAAATCATACTCAAGTATTTTTAATTTAAACAAGTCTTTGCTGTAGGTTGACTTTGTTTAGGCAGCATTAAATTTACAGTAAGGAGACCGGCGTTATGATTAGTGAAAGTCGAATTAGTAACAAGCGCGATAGATGATAAGCTGGATTTGATAATCATATGATCGAGACAGTAACTGCCCCGAGGTAATGGATGCGCAGGGGTCTTGTGTTCCTATACCGTGATGCTCCTATCCGATATTGAAGCATCTGGTCAATATCGTGAAGTCTCTTACCGGACAAGCAGTCCGTTAAGAGATTTCACAACATCGGTTAATGAATAACCGGTTCTGAGTAGTAAGATATTTACGTAAATATAATGGCTAAGACCTGTAATTAAAATACTGAAGATCCAGCCATATAAGCACATCTGTTGTTCAAAGGTCAATCTGACCACAATATCTTAACACAGTTGCTCACACTAAAAAAAACAAAGGTTATTTTCAGTCCTATTAGTGCTAGCAAACATTCTGTATGATAAAATGAAGAATGATTAGAATGATGAAGAAAGATGAATCTTCGGTTCACAGATCCACTGATGTTCACCATTTCTCATTTCTAAATCTGTCAGCATCACAAATGGAGCTTATTTATAGCAATATTATGAATAAAATAAGTAGTAACTATCATATATCGTACATTCTCACAAGGACAAATGTTAACGTACCCAGAAATTGACGACAATCGAATGTTCTAATAATGAGACGAAAAATAATTTTACTTTATAAAGTCAAAAACTACACATTTCAAGAGTAAATGATTAATATAACAGTTAAAAACTAAGAAACCTGCCTCCAACAGATTTCGTTTATAAAAATTGGTCCACGTAGAAAAAATTTAGCCATTCCTAGTCTAAGTAGATAACCATCATCATTATCAGTAGGATTAGTAGTCCCTTTCTGGATATATGAGGATTTGGTTGAACATACCACATTGTCCAGACGTATTGATAGAGAAATTATCACCATAACGAACAAATACCCAAACCAAGGCATACGTAAAGTTTTAATATTCAGATGCTAGTTTTGAATTTATTGTCACATTGTACTGCGACTAGTGGTTTTCCATAAATTTGTGTTCAGTCTGAGTGTTTTTTGTGTCCGTTCATGTGTATTTATAAAGTCTCTCGCGACACAGGATTTATTCCTAATGTAGGTAGTGTCTTTTAAAAAAAATTGCATTGTCGATGATAACATGTTTTGCGCTAGTACCTGCAAAAAATTTTTATAATCACAATTAATAATAAGATATCACTCTAGTTTTTAGTCTTCAAATGAGTGTTAAGTTTACGTTTAAACGATAAAAAAAATTGGTGGAGTTAGTGTGAACAGGTATGTATATTTAGGTTATGTTCTAAAGCAATAATTTTTAACTCAAATATGTCTACCTTTTCTTATTTTCTTGTTTAAATTGAAAGATATATTTAAAGTATATTTGTAATAATAATTTCACAAATCGATTAAGGACACACTTTATTTATTCAAACAGTATTGGTTTCTGGATATCGAACTTCAAACAGATAGTTTCTTAAGTAGATATCAAGATTTGCCAGATATTTCTCCATTAATTTCTCCATTGTTGGGGATTTTATAATTTTTTCAATATCCTTACTGTGTTCCATAACATAAATTTTAGCTAATTCAGCTGTAAAAAAAGTTATTATATATTTATTTAGTACTTATACAACAATTGTAGTGACAGTATATCATTGTAATAAGTAAGTCAGAATCTAGAATAAGAAACAAGTGCAAATTTATTCTTACTACCCGCATATACCAACTACTCAAGTTCGAATCAACAAAGTAACAGTAGTGAATATTCTATTTAAAAATACATTTTTTGTTCAATTTCTAACAACACAATGTAAATTAATCAATTCAGATTATATTAACCAAGCAACTATTTTCACATAATTTCTTTATAATAGCTCACAGTTTGTTAACATATTTTCCTAAATTACTTATAATTGGACTTAAAGTTTTTCTTATCTTAGTATCTTTAAATTTAATATATAAAATAGTAAAATATATACAATGCACACTTATAAGAAATGAAAATGGTCGCAATAATATTTATCTTACCTTTTGTTTTATCACTGTTAAGTGGACTATGGTTATTATATGTAACGGTACCCCTCGGTTCCGTTTCCAAAGTGAAACCGTTTAAGAAAAAGTGAGGTTTTTGGTCTTTCTCGCTGATAAATTTTTCATATTTACCATTAATTTTAATAATATAGTCATCTGTAATAGATAGTTGACATAAATTATTGTTACAAGTTGAAATATAAACACAATATACTCGTAAAAAAATGTACAGTTTCGTGAATAATGTCTGATAAGATTATATGAGTTGGTCAATTAAAAAACGTTAAGTTTACTGTCCGATCGATTGTGACGTAGAATGAAAACTTCGCAGAATGGGAAACTTAACATAATGATAAATTCTCAACCCGACAATTTAGTGAAATCTCTAGATTCTCAAAAAGTCTGCCAATTTTGCCACTGGAGCGGCATGACTTTGGCACATTTGCCCCATACGTTATTAGTCGCACTGATTTTTCTAAAAAGTATATTTTTTGCGAAGATGTCGTTTTGAGAAATTATTACTTAGCTTTGTTATTTTGCATCGTTATAAAATTTTCAAAAATTGAAATACTGCGTCAATTGCAAAATATTTATAAATATCAGTCAAGTAGCTATAATTCTTACTTATATATACTCTATATTTATTTGAATGTTTTTCTTTCTTTCACCTTAAAACAGAGTGATTTTATGGTATGATTTTGTTGTCTAGCAATAGTTAAGAGGCTAGATAGAGATGTAGATTATTTTTCACCACGATAACATAACTCATTCCCCTGGCAAGACCCATTAGGACTCGTATTTACATCACTCTAAATGTTATAAATTACGATAGATGACGTTAATAAAAATTTCTGGTCGATTGCCTACGGAGCAAAATCTATCACAAAACTTTTTAAAAAATATCATCGTTTTCTTATAGATGTGCTACATTAAATAACGTACCAGACTTAATTGATAGAGTTGTTCATATTTTTAACGAAGAACATTATACATATGAAAGTTTGTGAAGATGCACGATTTTTTCTTATTCTTTCACGCCAAAATTACGTTATGGATTTAAATAGAACTTAACAATAATATAACGCATATATATGAGAATAATGCACAGGTTACTATTTACCACGATAGCCGACATATATGCAGGGGGAACCGCGGACAAAAGATTGAATGAATACTAAAAACAAGCAATTTGGATATAATTTTTGTCTCCACGGATAGTGTAATGTTTAATTTAAGCGCTGGGTTGTAGATTCAACACTCACATGGGACCATACCTTGTGTAATGGATAAATTGGTCTTCTGAGTCTGCTTGTTCATTGTCTCCATGTCATGAATATTGTATTACAGGATAATTATAAGTGTTATGTATTAGTGTTAGCTTAGAAAAATTGAATACTTACCAAATGTGGCCGTAACCAAACCATCAGTATCAATTTCGACCATATCAAACATGCCTTTAACTTTATGATGATAGTTTAAAATCAAACGAGGACATTGCAAATCATATTGATACGTCAAATCTTTATTATTTATTCTGTAAAACAGTGTAACACAATTATAAGTACAGTTCAAATTGGAAGCCTTGTAGAAACATCTCCAAAATGAAATGAGCCATGATAATGATAAGTTCTGGTGGCAGCAAAATTGCTAGAATTCAAGATAGCATAGAAAAAAAAACACTTTTTATATGCTTTACAAACACTAAAAAGCCACTAATTTTGAAGAAGCAGAATGAAGTAGAATAGAAAATATATTTAAAAATTTTAGACAATAACTGTGTTCGAAGTAGAATAGTTAATTTACTTACTTTAACTGAATAACATGACATTGTTGTATTCCAGTAAGTGTCAGATTAGATAGTCGATACGGTATATTTTGTACAACTGCTTCGATCTCTTTCAGAAACAATGGGTCGCTAGGTTCAATCAATCCTTTAATTCCAGGTACGAAATTATTAAAAACTTTTTGTGCCTCGTTTGTTATACATTCAATGTCCGTAAGTAAACATAATTCTTTGCCTATAATTAAATTAAGCGATACAAAATGAAGTGTCAACTCCGTCAAAATATTAATAAACATTTAATGACTCCAACGCTTTCTGCATTATAATTTTCTTACCGTGAATTGAATTAATACCAACTATAATAGAAAGACAGAATGCAAAATTTATACCACTCATTTTAACTGTATTTTTTGTATCTAAATGGCAAGTTTAACGTGCGGTAAATTTATACTATTTACAAACAGCTGGTATCGCCTTGCCGCAATAAAAAATTGTTGATAACCCTATTGGGGCCATTAACTTGTTTGTACCTATAACTTTCATTTATTTGTAATATAGGATAACCTGAACAATTTTCGGACGTTTTAGAATGGTTATAGCTCTTTTTATTTTAATATTATTGCATTTGTTTAATAACGAAAGCTACTTTTTTTTTAAGAAATTATGTATTTGTTAGACTTCCAATGAATATCTTACCAAAGGAGATCGAGGCAGAGCTCACAGAATTTTGGTTTACACCCGAGTTCGTGTGCTCCATTCATTTTTGCCAAGGTCGTCTCGAATGTATATATTTTGTGTAACTAAAAACCAGGGATAACAAGATACGTACTCGTACTCTGAAAAAGGACCCTAACAACTACACCATTTAGGTCACATAAGTATATAAATATAAGATATTGAAATTTTTGTAATAAGCTCTTCAAAAATATCAAAACTATTTACAACATAGATCAATTTCATAAGGTTAAAAATAACTCTAACGCTACATGGAAGATCATTGGAAGTATTCCCGGTACTGGTGACAGAAATATCTCTTCTAACAAATTATTAAAGTCATCTTATAGTGAGAAACCTTCAGTTAACACTGTCTACTAGTTTTTTTGCAGGTGTGGGCAAGATATTGGCTGAAATTTTTTTGAATAGCACAAATAATTTAAATAGTTACTCTGATAAAGTGAGACTTAGGATGCAGTTTCTGCTATAGTAAATGGTGGTGTAGTAAAATTAAATGGCAAACGAAAGTGTCTTGCTATCTTTCTAGACCTTTCTAAGCCATTTGACACTGCATCCGTTCCACTACTCTTGTGCAAGTCAGACATTACTGGCATACATGGCTACACTTTTCGAATCTTCAAAGACCGTCTGTATTACAGAACAGAGTGCACGAGTGTTGGAGAAATTATTAACAACACTATAATATTGAAATACAGCGTTCCTCTAGGTTCAATCTTAAGCCTTACTCTTTTTCTCATTTATATAAATAGTCTGTGTAATATATCCATACTTTATTCGTCAATATTTGTTTAGACGAATGATGTGGCACTTATTAATGTTACGGCACGTTATTAACGGTAGAAACTATGAAAAACGCAGGGCATACTCTCAGGTCTGTTATGAAATGGCTATCTAATAATGTTCTTACCTTAAACATTGATAAAAATGTCTACTTCCCTTTCTCATTGCACTACAACAATCTTGCACCTGCTGATGCTATAACTCCTTAAGCTTATATCTGGCCTTCAGATCTCACCTCTTCACAATGTTACTGTTTACAAACAACTAAGTCGGAGGCTGTTAAATATCTTGGTGTTTATATGGATAGTTGTTTTAATTGGAAACCACATATCAATAAGCTCACATGTCGAGTTCGAAAGTGTATGTTTATTTTTAGAAAACTTAGGCAATCTGCGGCTGTTGAAATAATTAAAATAGTTTATTTTGCACTGTGCCACTCTAGTATCAATTTCCGTATTGTCGAATGGGATGGTGCACCAAAGACTTCCCTTATGGCCTTGGAGCGGGCGCAGAGAGCTGTCCTCATAGTCATGACCTTAAAGCCATTACCACGGTACATTATCACTAACGTCTACATTGACTACATTGAGTTTGAAGTTCTGACTGTGAAACAGCTCTTTGTTCTCAGAACCATTCTCCGCAGGTATCCCACAGCACCTCATGATTCAACATAGATATTTTAATGTATGTCCAGCCCAACAAAAATGCAGGACGAAGTCCGCACCGCGCAACTATACTTTAATGTCCAATCATCTGTACAATAGAGTAAATAAAATATGTGCCATTGCACCCATGTCTCACAATAATTATAAACCTACTATGTTTGATACGCTGTGGAGTCTAGGACTTTAAACTTAAATCTATATTTGCATATACACATTTATACACTCACACACACACATACACATGCATGCAGGCACGCACGCAAGTACCTATTGTAATAAGTGGCTACAGTTGTGACTTTAAAGTGTAGCGACTGAGTGATTCTGAGTTCTAAAAGCTATGAATGGTATTTGATTTTGATTTTCATTGTTTTTTTCTATTTATGTACTTTTCTTTTTTTTGTTTTCTTTTTATTTTCTCATTAATACTGTGTTTGTCTTGTATATATCACTGACGTGTGTTAGGTGCATGGACAGGAATATTGGTACTCTAAACATATATTAAATCTTAGTTTGGGTGTCAGAGTTCATCGTAGATACTGCGTGTTACGGAAGGTGACGCACGATCTACTGAACACGCAGGCTTAACAGTCAAACGTGGCTCACAGTGATATCCAAGAGGATACCATGGTCGTTGCCCTGCCAGAGGGGACGAAGGCAAAGCAGACTGTCCAACCAAAGCCGGCTAAACTGCATATAGTCTTCTGCAACACCGGCGGGATGTCCTCGGAAAAAAACCAGGCTATTGAAACTGCTGTTGGTAAAATAACAAGCTGACATAACCCTGTTCAACGAGACCCACCTTATATCAGTAGACAAATTAAAAATATACAGATACATGTCCACCGGGAGGATCAACGCTCGCCAAGAGAGACTGCCTATATAGGATTAGTAATCCTAGCCTAGAGAAAAGGTATCCACCATGCGCTACCAGACCCTACACATGGAACAACGCTTTTTCTTATCCGCAAATTGTTGTTCTGAGTCTGAGTGTTCTTTGTGTCCATTTCATATGTACTTGTATAGGCCCCTGTGACACAGGATATATTTATAATGGAGGCAGTCCTTTTTAAAAAAAAAACATTTTCAATCATATCACGATATATGCTAGCACCTGCAAAAAGTATTTAATAATAACTAATTATAATTAGTTACGACTCTAATCACAATCTAATCACAACTGTAGAAGTTATGTGAAGTTAGTGTAAACAGGTTTATTTAGGTTATGTTCTAAAGCAATAAAACATTTTTTTATTATTAAAAGTCATTTACTATATTAGTGTCCACCTTTTGTTATTTTCTTGTTTAAATACAAAGATATATTCAAACACACATTTTAAAAAAATGCTCATATCGGGTAATTAAGCACTTTATTTGTTCAAACAGTATTAGTTTCTGGATATCGAACTTCAAAGAGATAGTTTCTTAAGTAGATATCAAGATTTGCCAGATGTTTCTCCATGAATTTCTCCATTGTTGGCGATTTTAAGATTTTTTCAATATCTTCAGTGTGTTCATTGCTATAAAGTCTAGCTAAATAAGCTGTAAAGAAAGTGATTACATACTTATTCTGTAATTATACAACAAGTAAAATGATAGCATATTGTTATTGAAATAAATTAATCAAAATCTAGAATAAGAGACATGTGCAAATTTAATTACTACTACCCGCATATACTAAATACATACAGTGTATGCGGATACAGAATAAACAATGACTTTACCACAAATAATATTTAAAACATAAATAATGTTAACCTCAAAACAACAAGATGACAGTAGTGAACATTTTAAATGAAAAAACACTTTTCATTCAATTTCTAGTAACAAAATGTAAATTAATTAATTCGGATTACGTTAGCCCAGTAGCTATTTTCAAGGGGTGCTGGGCTAGAAAACCTCCACGTGGTGCACCCTGGAAACGTTGGCGATGGTGGTGTTCATCACTGCCAACGGCTAATATTCTAGCACGAAGAGGAAGCCATTTTCGTCGGCAATTCGGCCGAGACTTGGTCCAACAGAGCGGGCGTGTCTGTCGAATCCTCTGTTGATTCTTCGCTCTTCGGAGCATTGAGGAGGAAAACCTCGGTAAAAAATCACGATGGTGGGACCCGATTTGGGGTCGGAGTACCTCCGCTCAGCGGAGGAAAAGGTAGGACGGGCTCGGTGTGCACTTACACTGCCACCGAGCAGGCATCAGGAGACGTAGTCTCCTTGCCGCCGTCGACATATCGTAGTCCCGAGTTGGCGTCTCGCGACTCCAATCGGGGGCGAGGGTCTTGGCTTAGCCGCCCGGACTGCGAGGAAGAAAACCTCTTTAAAAAATTACCCCGAATCCCGTGTTCTGGTGCGTGACCAGGGGATGCATGGCTGATGGGTAGTTCAGTCGCAAGCGCACTCCCAGCCGAGGCACCTGCGGACCCCTCGGTTGGGTACAAACTTACGCTTGCCCGGGTATTGGGGGATCTCTGCCCGGGTCGACTTTTATTTCTCCCCCACGCGTGGGAATAGTTATGAATATGCAAATAAACAAAAATTTAAATAAAAAAGACGAAGAAAAGAAAGACGTAAATAAGACGGGAAAGTCCAGGAATACGGACGACTTCTCGACCAATGATACGGAACGTGTGACGCCTGTCTCGCTCTCAGAAGTTAATCTCGCTTCAGAGAGCCGTAGAAGATCGGATCGACTACGTTCGAGATCCGCTATTCCGACAGACAGAGGTGATTCTAGCACAACAAACGAGACGCTGGGAGCAATGGAGGTGGAGATTCAGGACAACCGAAAACGCGGACGCTCCACAGACGACGAAGGAGATACTTCTCAGGAGTGGGTGCCTCCCAAAGTGGCTGGTAGCCGCAGAGGGAGATCACGCACTCCAGTTTCGGTTCCCTCAGGCTCCGTATTCACTAAGGCGGCAGCCTACAGACGCGTCAGAGTGGAGGGCGAATATGTTGTGGAGGAGGAAATCGCTGATCTCCTGCAAAGAATTCGGACGCCGGCAGTGGAAGAATTGGCAGCCCAGGCACCAGTGTCTTTGCAGGAGAGGGCGAATGTAGCTGTGGCCATCATTAACAAGGTGGCCACAAAATCTACAAACCTTAAGGGTTCATTTGTTAGGGCCCTTAAGGACTCCTCCTCCACCATTTCAGGGGTTGTTACTGCCCTCATTGGGGATGTAGCTCGCCTGCAGGCAGCTAACGACCGCCTGACGGGCCAGGTGGCTGAGCTGAGCACTCAATTTGCTCACTTTCGGGCCGAGACGGAACACCCTGAGCGACAGGGCCGGGTTTCAGAGCGACCTGCCCACAGTCACGATTCTGGTGACGTCTTTGATGCCCATCTGCGTCAAGTACTTGACGCAGTGGGGCGTCTGTTGGACGGACGTCTCGCGGGCCTTGAGGCGAGGCTACCTCCAGCCCCCGTAATTCGGCCGCCACTCGCAGCGGATGGGGCGAAGGTCAACCGATTGAAGACGTCGCCGCCGGCTCCGCTTCCCGTTGCGGGCGGTCGTGTATCGTATGCGGCGGCAACACTTACGTCCGCCCCTGTTGCTGCTGCGAAGACAGCTAAAGCGACAAAAGTGCAGTTACAGCACAGACGAGAGCTGAGTTCCCTCCGCTTCCCACTCCGACACCTATATCTGGCCCCTCTACTTCTGCCTCCTCAAATGATGGGTGGCAGGTAGTCGGGTCGGTCAAGAAGTCCCGAAAGCGGAGTAAGAAGGCTACGCAAAAAGTAGCCTCTTCCCCACAGTCGTCATCGGTGGCAGTGGCCACCCAAAAGAAGCCGCGTAAACTACAGACGCCAAAGACTGCTGCTGTGGTGATCACTGTGTCACCGGAGGCGGCAAATGGCGGGCTATTCTATGCGGCCGTATTCAAGAAGGCTCGGGATAGTCTCGCCAATCAATTTGGGACTGTAGTTGTCAAGATGCGCCTTGCCCAAACAGGAGCTCGAGTTTTAGAGTTCCCTGGGGCTGAAGGTATAAAGACGGCTGATACTTTTGCCGAAAAGCTGCGGAATATATTTTCAGATACGGATGGTGTAAAGATCGCCAAGCCCACCAAATGTGCGGAATTGCGTATCTCGGGCCTGGACGACTCCGTGACGGTTGAGGATGTCCGCGTTGCGATTCGGGAGAAAACCGGGTGCAGCGTGGACAGTATCAGGGTTGGCACCATCCGTCCCGGTCCAGGAGGCCTTGGTGCGACGTGGATAAGCTGTCCCGTAGCGTCAGCCAAGATTTTGGGCGATGTCGGCAAGATCCTCGTCGGTTTCGTGAACGCCAGAGTCACAGTTCTGGCGGCGAGACCGATGAGGTGCTTCAAATGCCTGGCTGCGGGACACACTCGCATCAAGTGCGATAGTTCTTTTGACTGCAACGGATTGTGTTTCCGCTGCGGTCGACCGGGGCACAAGGCAGCGGAGTGCTCTGCCGCCCCTCACTGCCCAACGTGTGCGGCGGGCAATAGGCCTGCCAATCACCAGATGGGACAGGGGGGCTGCAAGCCTTGCCGCAGTTTTCGGCAAACGTCGGAGGCTAGTCAGTCGGCCCAGGCTGCCTCCGACGTAGTTCGTGCGCCAACCTCGTCGCCTATGGAGGGGGCTGTAGAGATGATTCTTTAATGGATCAGGTCTCCAGCCTCCTTGTCCAGACGAACCTGAACCACTGTGCCGCGGCGCAGGACCTCTTCCTGCAAACCATGGCGCAGTGGTCGATTGGTATTGCTGTAGCTGCGGAGCCCTACTATGTTCCTCCCCGTCCAAACTGGTTGGGTGACCGAGACGGCTCCGTGGCAGTCGTCGGCTCCATGGCGGCTCATTCCCCGCCCTTGTCGCTAAGAGACAAGGGCTCTGGATATGTTGCTTCTGAGTGGGGGGGGATTACCATATATGGTGTATATTTCTCCCCCAACCGGAGTTTGAGCGACTTCGAGGTTTTCCTCAATAGCTTGGAGACCTCGATGCGGCGACTAGCGTCTGGACACGTCCTAGTGCTGGGGGACTTCAACGCAAAATCCATTGTGTGGGGTTCCCCCAGGACGGACGCTAGGGGCGAGGCCGTAGAGGAGTGGGCGGCCTCGGTGGGCCTCTGTTTACTAAACAGGGGCTCCACCAACACGTGCGTGCGACAGCAGGGAGGGTCGATAGTGGACCTTTCGTTCGCTACCCCTGCCCTCGCCGCACGAGTAAGGAACTGGCGCGTCCTGGAAGAGGTTGAGACGCTCTCGGATCACCTCTACATCCGATTTGAGCTCTCCCGGACCCAGGACCCCAGTAGGGGTCACCCGGCGCGGCGTTCTTCTCGCTCTCCGCGGTGGGCTGTAGCCAAATTAAATAGGGACCTACTAGAGGAGGCGGCCATTATTCACTCTTGGCTGTCTCCGCAGGCCCCGGCCGAGGAGGTTGACATGGGGGCTGGTCGCTTCCGCGATGCGGTTACGCAGATCTGCGATGCGGCCATGCCCCGCATACGAGGTTGTCAGCCTCCACGGAAGGAGGTTTACTGGTGGTCCCAGGAGTTGGGGGACCTCCGTGCGGCCTGTACTCGTGCCCGGAGGTCCTACACCCGTAGTCGGCGGCGACACCGCGAAGAAGGCGGAGAGGACCAGCTTCATGAGGAGTACCGAGAGGCGCGGAAAACTCTGAAGCTGGCCATCAGCCGCGCCAAAGAAATTAAGTAAGGAGATGCTGGAGGGTCTCGATCGTGACCCCTGGGGTCGCCCTTATCGTGCGGCGCGACAAAAGCTCCGCACGTCGGGCCCCCCCCTTACAGAGACTCTCCAGCCCAGCTTCCTGCGGCAAGTGATCGAGGGCCTTTTCCCGCAGCGGGTGGAACACACACCCCCGTCGATGGCTTTCATGGTCGGAGACGACGGGGGGAACGAGGACAATGTTCCACCCGTCAGGGAATCGGAGGTAGGGGCGGTTGTTCTACGGATTCGCTCTAAGAACACCGCCCCCGGGCCGGACGGGATACCTGCCCGAGTGCTGGCCCGAGCCCTCGAACACATGTCGGACCGCCTCAGGGAAGTCCTGGACTCTAGTCTGGCGTCCGGACGCTTCCCTGAGTGCTGGAAAAGCGGGAAGCTGGTCCTTTTAAGGAAGCCGGGACGGCCTGCCGATTCGGTAGCGGCCTATAGGCCCATCGTGTTGCTGGACGAGGCGGGTAAACTTTTTGAGAGGATACTCTCTGCTCGCATCGTCCGGCACCTCTGCGAGGTGGGCCCCGATCTGTCGGACGCCCAATTTGGTTTTCGAGCGGGGCGTTCGACAGTCGATGCTGTGTTGCGCCTGAGGGCCGTTACCGAAGAGGCGGTGAGCTGTGGCGGCGTGTTGTTGGCGGTATCGTTGGACATTGCCAACGCATTTAATAGTCTGCCATTTAGCAGCATCAGGGAAGCACTCCACTACCACGGGGTGCCAGAGTACCTGAGGCGGCTTGTGGCAGACTATCTGAGGAGCGTACCGTCATGTACGAGGACCGAGATGGTATTCTGAGGCAGCGGCCCATGTCGTGCGGTGTTCCACAGGGGTCTGTCCTCGGACCACTTCTGTGGAACATGGGATACGACTGGGCCCTTCGAGGTCATCTTCCTCCCGGGCTGGGTGTAATTTGTTACGCTGATGATACGTTAGTTACGGCCCGGGGAGCGAACTTTCAAGAGGCGGCGCGACTGGCTACCACGGGAGTCTCTTTGGTGGTCGGGCGTATTGAGGCGCTGGGTTTACGGGTGGCCCTAAATAAGACGGAGGCCCTTTTATTCCATGGACCCCGTCGTGGTCCGCCACCCGGCGCCTCTATCGTAGTCAATTCGGTCCTCGTACCGGTTCAGGCCCAGATGAAGTATCTGGGCCTGATCCTCGACGGCAGGTGGCTCTTCGACGAGCACTTCCGACAGCTTTCTCCAAAGCTGGTCGGTGCTGCTTCTGCCCTTGGGCGACTTTTGCCGAATTTGGGTGGAGCTAGCGTCGCGACAAGACGGCTATACACGGGGGTTGTCCGGTCAATGGCGCTGTATGGTGCACCGGTGTGGGCGGCAGCTCTGACCGCCCAGAATAGGGCTCGCCTCTGGCGCCCTCAGAGGATATTGGCGGTTAGAGCCATACGCGGTTACCGCACCGTATCGACGGAGGCGGCGTGCGCCTTAGCCGGTACTCCCCCGTGGGATTTGGAGGCGGAAGTGCTCGCCGAAGTTTATCGGCAAACGGCAGACTTCCGGGTGGGTAGCGGCATTCGGCCCCCACCCGAAGAGATACGCGAGTGGCGAGAGGCCGCTCGTCGAGCCACGATGGCTCGTTGGTCGTCCCGGCTGGAGGCTCCACGTGCTGGCTTTGCCGCCGTGGAGGCTCTCCAGCCGGTCATCGCCGAATGGGCGGGGCAGCAGCACGGGACCCTTTCCTTCCGACTGACGCAGATTCTTTCCGGGCATGGTTGCTTCGGGAAGTATCTGCACTCGGTCGCCAGGAGGGAATTGAGTCCCGCCTGTCACCACTGCGACTGCAGTGAGGACTCGGCTCAGCACACGCTGGCGGTTTGTTCCGCCTGGGCGGCGCAGCGTGGGGTCCTCACTGCAGTTATTGGAGAAGATCTCTCGCTACCGGCCGTCATACGCTCCATGGTCGGTGGCGACAGTTGTTTTACCGCGGTCGCAACCTTCTGCGAAGACGTAATTTCGCGGAAGGAGGTGGCGGAGAAGGCCCGGGAGGACAACTTCCACTCGGACCCAATTCGCCGCCGGCGAACCGGGCGGCGGAGGCGCGCGTACCAGCGCCTTATGCCGCCTTGAGTGTGGCCGCGGGTGGACGGGACGGGTTTTCCCCTCCATCCGCTATAATGGCCAGCCGCGAAGAGGCGACGTCCGCGTGTGCCGTACGTCGCCTAAAAGGAGAATTTATCCGCAGATGGTGTCCGCGATAGCGGGCAGGCGCTAGGAGGGATCTGGATGTCGTAATAACAGCTGTTCCCGGATCCCTCCTATGTCAGGCGCAAAGTGGCACACCGTGTGGTTTTAGTCGGTCCGATTCCGACACACCACCCCGCCGTAAGCCCCGGTGGGGTGACGGCCCGAGGGGGTTTCCACACGTTAAAAAAAAAAAAGTAGCTATTTTCAAGTAATTTGTTAATATTAGTAAAAGTTTATTTAAATATTTTCCTAAATTACTCATAATTTAATTTTTAATGGTTTAAGGTTTTTATCCTAGTATCTTGAAGTTTATTACATATAATGGTAAAATACATACAATACACAAGCATAAGAAATGAAAATGGTCACAATAATATTTAACTTACTTTTCGTTTTATCACTGTTAAGTGGACTATGGCTATTATACGAATATGTAACGGTACCCCTCGGTTCCGTTTCCAAAGTGAAACCGTTTAAGAAAAAGTGAGGTTTTTGGTCTTTCTCGCTGATAAATTTTCCATATTTACCATTAATGTTAATAATATAGTCATCTGTAATAGATAGTTGACATAAATTATTGTTACAAGTTGAAATATAAACACAACATCAAAAAACTTATGGTTTGGTGGACATAAATGATAAAATATATAGGAATTTAAATCATTAAAAAAAGTTAGGTTTATTGTCCGGTTTTGACGTAGAATATCAACTCCACAGAATGAAAATTTTGCATAACGCTAGCTTCACATAATGACGAATTCTTAAAATGACAACTTTATAAAATCACTGGGACGGCATGAGCACTTTACTTCATTTGGCTCACACGTTATTAGCCACATTAACTTTCTAAAATGTATACTTTTTGAAAATATGCCGCATTGAGAAATTATTATTCAGCAAAGTTGCTATTTTGCATCGCCGTTACATTTTCAGAAATTGATATGCTGCGTTACAATTATAGGGATATCTGATTAACATCAGTTGCAAAATAATTATAAATATCAGTTAAGTAACTATAATTCTTACTAATATTATAATTGTGAAAGTGTGTTTGTTTATTTAAAAGTTCGTCTTTCTTGCCCGTTGTTATGGATTGGTTTTATGGTATGATTTTTGTGTCTAGCAATAGTTTGAAAACTAGATAGTGATATAAACTATTTTTAGTGCGATAAAATAAGTCATTCTCATAGAAATATCCATTAGGATTCGCATTTGTATTACTTCAAAATTTTATAGATTGTGATAGATGGTGCTGTTTGAGTTTTCACCCGCCTGCTTAAGAATCAAAATCTGTCATTAGACTTTAAAAAAAATACCCGTGTTTTCCTATAGATGGCGCTACGTTGTATAACGTACGTAGACTCTTTATTGATAAACTTTTTCATATTTTATCTTCAAATATTATAAATGTCAAAATTTTGTAAGGAAGTATGGAGGTTTGTTACACTTAAAATGACACGTAAAAATGACTATATGGATTTAGATAAAATTTTATGGTAATGGAGCTTACACATAGAATAACGCATAGGTTACTATTTATCGCGATAACCGACATACACGCGGGTGGAGCCATGGGTAAAAGCTATTATAATATTGTAAAACTAATAAATGAATACTAGAAACGTGTAATTTTAATACAATTTTTGATTCCACGGTTAGCGTAAGACTTAAATTAAGAGCCGTGTTATAGATTCTATCCGTATATGAGACAACGCCTTGTGTTATGAACAAATTGTTAATCTAAGTCTGCTTGTCCTATGTATCAGTTTCGTGAATATTTGTATAATAAAATAGTTACGTTCAAAGTGTTAATATATTAGTGTCCATTCATTTAAAATAATTGAACACTTACCAAATATTACCGTAGCCAAAACATCAGTATCGATTTCGATCGTCTCGAACATACCTTTAACTTTATGGCGATAGTTTAAAACCAAACGAGGACATTGTAAAACATATTGATACGTAAAATCTTTATTGTTTATTCTATGAAACAATATAACATAATCATTAGTTCAGTTCAAATTGGTAACTCTGTAAAAACATCTCCAAAATAATAAAAGCCATGATAATGGTAAGGCCTTACTGCAGTAAAATTGCCAAAATTCAAAATAATGCAGAAAAAACACTTGTTCTATACTTTACAAACATTGAAAAAGCTACTTTAGAAAAAAACAAAGGGTAGTAGCAATATATGTGTTTGTAAATCTTGGACAGTAACCGTGTTCAAAATAGAATAGTTGATTTACTTACCTTAACTGATCAATATGACATTGTTGCATTCCAGTAAGTGTCAGATTAGATAATCGATACGGTATATTTTGTACAACTGCTTCGATCTCTTTTAGGAACAGTGGGTCGCTAGGTTCAATTAATCCTTTAATTCCAGGTACGAAAATATTAAAAGCTTTTTGAGCATCGTTTGTTACACATTCAATGTCCGTAATTAAGCATAATTCTTTGCCTATAATGAAATCAATCGATACAAATGTGATTTTTGTCAAAGTATTAATAAGCATTTAATGGTTCCAACGGTTATTGTGTTATAGTTTTCTTACCATCTATTATATTAACGCCAAATAATATAGAGAAAATGAATGCAAAATGAATACAACTCATTTTAACTGTATTTTTGTATCAGAATGGAAAGTTTACCGTGCAGTAAATTTATATTACTTACATGCAATGGATGTCACCTTATCACAATAAAAATTTATTGATAAGCTTATTGCGGTCTTGAACTCATTTCTACATATAACTTTCATTTATTTTATAATACGAGTATAGCATAACCTGAAAAATTTTAAAATGTTTGCGAATAATGATAGCTCTTTTAATTCTAATGTTATATTGTTATATTTGTACAATAAAGAAAATTCATAAACCACTTTTTTTGAGGAGATTATTTATTACTCTCAATGAATACGCCACTAGAGGAGATCGAGGTGGAGTTCACAGAACTCAGACATTTACGAAGTAACAGAACTATGCATACTCGGTGTACGAGTACATAATAAGCAAAAAAGAAAAAAGAAATACGAATAAATCACAAAAAAAGAGGCCCGCACAGTATCACATGTGCTAACAGTTTCGGATCTCATCACACTATTGCCACAGGCTGCTCTCTTGTGTGCATTGCGGTGGAGCTCATACTGTCCGCGACTATCCACGCTCTCCGATAGAGTCACTTACACGTGCAAATTGCGGAGGTGCGCACGCTGTAAATGGTGTCGTTATCCAGTGCTTGAACAGGAAAGTTGAAGCCGTAAGGCTAGTACACGTACTATTACACGAACATCAGCAGCCACATTGCATACAGAGAAGTCCAGAACCGTCAAGGACGGTAATGCTGTGTGCTAATAGTGGCAACTGCGAATCTATCACAGCAGGAGCCTAAAGTCGTCTCCCAAGCTAGCCACGATAAACTTAGACCCCAGACTTACTAGAATCATTGGTTCCTTACAGAAGGTACTGGTAGTGTTACTGGAGAAGCAGGATCCTATCCTACTGATCCTCGACTGTCTAGCAGAATAGTGTAAATTTAGATTCGCGTAAGCTGCACATACTTTCCTGGAACACTAAAAGAGTTTCACCAGAGAAGGCCAGGAAACTGCTGTTTTTAAAATGCTAAGTGGACATAACGTTGCCCAAAGATCCAGCTTAGACCAACACACAAATTAAAAATGAACGAATACCATGTCTACCGGAAAGATTAGTGCTCGCAAAGAGGGATTACCTATAGGGGATTAGCACTGTCCTGGTAGTAGTCCTGGTCAAGAAAAAAATCGTCTACCAAGCGCTACCGACACTACAGTCTGCCTATATTCGTAGCGTAGAGGTTTGCATCGGAGGCCAGCTCGCCCATGTTTTCATGTTGTATAGGCCGCCGAGGCAGTGTCCCATAATGGTTGACTTGCACACACTACTGGAATAACTGCTACCTACCATAATCGCCGGTGATTTCAATTTGTAGCACACGACGACTACCTCATCTAAGATTTTATCTAAGATTCTACTTCCCTATCGGTCACACCAAGAATGGCAAATCTTTGCCGACTATATAGCAAAGCATTCGCCCTACTTCCTCGCGGAAAGATCCGATGACATAGAGAATTATGTGACAGATCTCAACGTGACCTTACAGACCACATTTCGAAAGTCGAAATTTAATGTCACTACCGCAAGAAAGTGTTTACAGACCCGGCCTATCTCCTGGCGATGATGGACAGAAAGAGAAAACGGAACTAACAATGGCAGCACACTCAATGTACAATCATGAAGTCCCAGTTCAATGCAATGTGAAGATCTCTGCCGCACAAACAACGCACATGGCAGAGTTCTGGCATCGCACCATCGCATGAACTAGCGAAAACTGGTTGTGCGTATATCGCCTGTACCGCTAATTTTTCAGAAAATCAGCTACAATCAAGCCCTTCATGGCCGGTGACGGAACCCCACGTTACTGTGGTGAGGAACGAGCGGAGATGTTCGCTTACTTCCTGGGAGCACAATTTCGACAACGTGCAACACCTAGCAGAGGTTGAGAGGTAGCTCGAGGTGTACTTTAAGCAACTGATAGCCCTGACAGAGGAGAACGTTATCTCTTTTCTGAGCAAATCCAGTGGATGATTCGCTGAATGCCCCTCTACAACGCACCCGCTCGCGACCGGGTCACCAATGAAGCGTTGCGTCACCTATCTCCACGATCAATCGCCACACCGAATACTTCTCCACCACATGTCGACTTAGCAGATTTATCGGGTTACTCAAACTAGGGAAGAATATCCTGATACCGGGCAGCTATCAACCTATCACGCTCTTCTTAACAACGTCAAAGTTGTTGAAGAAACTGCGACAGCTGCACACGACCTTTAATATGATATTTTTAACCACGCGGCGAATAGATTAGATTCAGCGTCAAACCCTTCACGACACGTCACCTCGTGAGGGTACTATACTACATCATGGTTGCGCGTAACAAGCATTAGCGAGTTGTTGTAGACTTCCTCGATATGAAGAAAGCGTTTAATCGCCTGATTGTGGCCACATTTCTGCAAGACACGCTTTCGCCGGTATACAATAAGGAAGTTGCCAGTTATAGTTCTAATCGTCAATATTTTCTGAGTCCATCAGAGACAAACCCTATTCTGAGCTGTCAGAACTATTGCTCACACCCGTGCACCATATGGTGGCATTGATCGGGAAACTCCCAAGTGAAGCCGTGTCGCAACGCTGACTACGCTTGTCCACCCAAATTAGTAGAGCCACACTAATTTCAGAATGGGCCCGCTCGACCGGAGCAGTACTACCCTCCGACAGAAGATCAACCTAAAGCGACAGCAGCCGTGTTGTCGTGTTTCGTTGGTGAGTGCGAGACCGGAGGCCTATTGATGCAGGAGTGACAGCTATCGTGGCAACTATGTGAGCTGCAAGCTGTAACTGCATTGTTTGCATTTACAATGAGTATGGTGACCACGACTCTTGGATTCTACTCATGCTTTCCATTAGGCAGAGTAGAGTCACTTTGGCAGGCTCTTCATATACAAAAAAAAAGTCACCTAAGGGCAGAAGCATAGTCTGTTAAGAAAATGTCATCTTTTGTAATATGATTGTATTGCAAAATACTTGAAAATTTAACTTATTTTAAGAGCGATTGAACTTTGTATTAATGTAAATATTTCGTGATTGTTTTATAGAAGATTTTTAATTTATGTTAATTAATTGCAATCAGAGAGTAATGTTAAATGTCTAAGCAAATAACATCTATACTACAATGGACGATAAAGGATAAAGAAGTATGGACCATTATTAACGCAAATATATATTTATTAACTTTCCAGTACAGTAAATAAACTAATTTGATGTAATTCGTATGTAACCTAAAAATAATAGAAGCATACTTTATTCAATTAAATTTTTCACATTTGACCTTATTCATTTTATAATACTATATAAAGAAAACTACTCCATTACCCATACTTTTAAAAGGTTGTTATTCGTAAAATTTTAACAATTATTCCTGCAACTGTAACATATTTAGTCAAAATAATGCTGTAGTTCTGTTTCATCTAAAACATTGATGTCATCTAGTCTCTGTTTAACTGCGCTTCAAATGTGAAATAATTTCCATTAAATTCAATTTGTTTATTGTACTCTATTATGTATAAACAGGTATATGTATAAATCTTGAATATGGACCCTGGAATTTACAAGTAAATTAATCTAGATGATTAATTTAATTGTAAATTTTCCAGCTTTCAATTTTTATTTTCTTTTGGTCATAAGTAAATTTATATTTACTTTGATTAGAACATTTATGTACAAGTTTATACGAAATAGTATATATTATTTATGCAGCAGCCACCATTTTGGTCTAAAGAAAGGTTTATTCAGAGGTAGTACTTCGCCCATGGTATACGTTCTAATGTAGACGTCAATATTATTTATCAATATGTCCATAGCTTTCTTGATAATGGGTGAATGTAGAAACTCTTCTGTTTCCTTCCAATGTGTGTTCATGTACGTGTTCATGTCATTACCTACAAATTTAAAATATGCTATAGTTGTTATTATTTTAAGATGTACTTCTTTAACTGAAGTGGTTTTGTTTGCTTGATCATTTGTGCTCTTGGTTTTTTATGTTACTTGTATTGTTACTCTAATTTTCTAAATATTCTTTGTTACTTTGGTATTGGCTTTCTTACCTCTTTGGGAGTCAATGATACATCTATCTGATAATTCAAATATTAGTTTGTCTTTAAGATGAGTTTTTGTTTGATGAGACAATATAAAGAAATGCGGCCTATTTTCATTGTCCTTCACAAAAATTGAATATTTGCCCAGATTTAGTATGTGATAATCATCTGGAATAAAATTTGAGTTTAAATATTTTAACTATCGTTACACACTTATTGTACATCCGTTTTAAATATTTAATAGTTCGGTATTTAATTTGCCTTTGTCGTTATTGTAATGATATCAATTTCGCATGCCATAAATTGAAACATTTACGAGAATTATATTACAGGAGAGACACTATTTTTTTAATTATATGTCCTTTATTGATTAAAAGGGTCATAAAATAGAAAATGGCACTTAATGACAACTTGCGAAGTATATCATAATAGCTTTTCGCCCGCGGCTTCACTCGCGTAGAATTCGATTATATCGCGCGACATAGTAAGGAGTAGCCTATAGTCTTTCTCAAGGTGTAGACTATTTGTCAAAATTGGTTAAGTGGTTTAGATGTGAAAGTGTAAACAGGCCGAGATACTTTCACGTTTACAATATCTATGGCAGGTGCTTGCGACTTCTTCTGCGTGGATTTCAGACATAAGCTAAAAGCAGATAAAAAGTGTTAACGCAGAAAATTATTTCGAGTTAGATCCCATTAGTAACTTTCATGATTATTAGCTGTTTAGACAGGAATAGCAATAGACTAAAAATAATGAAAGTAGGTATTAAAAATGATATACTACGTTTTCCTTTCCGTCTTTTGCAAGAACATGGAGATTTTGTGGACTTGATATCCGTGAGCATGCCACATAGAGTTGCCCATGAGATAAACAACCTTTTGTTTAAGTGCACACCTGCTACATTCAGCGTTTGCTCCTGAGCTTTGTTGATCGTCATGGCAAACGCGTTGTTAATAAATTTGCCGCGAAAAATCTTAATAATTGCATACGTCCGACACAGTCGTCTGCCCTTACGTGTCTACCCGTTCGGGTAGGCATACTTAGCGATGTAACTCCCCACTACGGCACGCCGTGATGCCGCCGCCCCGCGCCCCACCTAATGCCTCATATGACCCCCCCTTCTCCCCCCCCTTTACCTGTGCATGCTTTTTTTGTCTTTGTCTTAAATAATTGAACAATCTTACATTATTTTATGTTCGATAATAAAGAACTTTCATACTTTCACTTTCATCCCCTATTTCAACCCCTCCTTCCCTTATTTTCGCGATAAAAAGTATCCTATATCCTTTCCCAAGTTCTATCTTCATGGCAAATTTCATCAAATTCGGTTCAGTGGTTTAGGCGTGAAAGCGTAACACACAGACAGACAGACAGAGTTACTTTCGCATTTATAATATTAATAGGTGTAAATGATTATAATATAGATAAAAATATAAAATTTCTAATCATTATTTGAGTTTTGATACAGCTGCTTTGCTTCTGCCATAAAATTAGCAAATATAACTTTGAAATTTAACAAAAAAATTACGGACAGTAGATTGTAGGATGTGATGTTACGACTATCACAAAATATAACGTTTACATGGACGAGTGTTCTTAAAGTATATAAATACATAATCAACCATTTTCCGGATATAAAAAGCAAACGCGAATCATCTGTTAGGAAGAGACGACAACCGCCAACGGAATCCTGTAACTCAAGAGATAGTACGTGGCCACCCTATGGGTTACACTCTCCAGTTTTAGTGAAGATATATTAGGTGGTTAGTTCTCCAGTAACTTCAACTAGTTAGTGTAAAATATTGCATAGTTTAAATTCGATTTTACATGAGTTTTAATCACACTCCAATCGGACTGGCTTATAATGTGTATAGTGAATAAATAAATAAACATAAATTCAAAATACTGTATTACCATCTAAGGAAATTATCATTCTTTAACAAAAATATATTAAAACTTACAAACAGTTATCGTAGCGTAACCACGAAGTCCTGGAGTATCCGAGTTTTCACCGGCTTCAAAAAATAAATGTGACGCTAATGTAGGACAGCGTATATATTGTTTAAAAGTAGAATCAGTTACGTTTAATCTATAAAAAAAACAATAAAATTTGCTGAAAGAAACTATAGGGCGGGCCACGAATTAGTTAACATTTGAAAAAATCATATAAATCAACCACTTGAAATATTTTAGAAATTCTTTATTTACAGGAAAGCTAATTAGTTAGAATTTATTTCTTAAAAATTACATCGTATAAATGACCACAGTTGCAACGTTTGCACTCTTCTGAGCGATCACTGTAATTTTCGAATCCTCGTAAAAGAGACCACGAGATCACCGACATCTCAACGCTGATTTTTCTTTTAGCTGACTTAGTTTATTTGGTTTATTGATATAGAACTATTTTTCTTTTCCGGAAGTAGGTCTTTAACCACCGGCAGGGGCTCATTGGATATGTAACAGCTGGCTCCATCTCGTTGAAACCATGTGTTACGATTGTAACTAGAAAATTGCAGTAGCATCGATCCCAAGAACTCACATAACATTTTCACATATTCAGGAGAATTAACAGTAACTGAATGGCCACGAGAATATTCAAAAAAATAGGGTCCCATGATTTCTTTTAGTGAAATTGCAGTTACTTTGGGAGAATGGACTCTCATGTGAAGCTTTGGGATTTTCACTGCTCCAATTATCCAATTGTCGAGTTCTTGGTCCACCCTATATTTAACAAGCAAAGGACTAATTCCTTGTTTAGAAAGAATTCAAACCATTATAAATTAATTGTTATGAATAAACTATTTCTGTGTAAAGGATTGTACGACCACGCCATGGAATATCAAAAACTATTTAAATTGGAGTTTTATTGATGTTCTTCATTTTACAGACATGTGCTTTTTTTAAATCCCTAATCTCTGTAAAATGAAAATCAGAACAGCAGGAACGAAAAAATACTGAAAACCTATCACTTTCTTTTTAAAATCTTTAAGTGATGTTTTCATGCAGTGAAATTGATTAGATATGTTTTCTCAGTAAGTGAATTTTTGTAAATTCTTTTGAGAAATAAAGATTCTTTAACCGTAGATAACCGAACTCTACATTATATTAGTAAAGCTCGGCTTTTTAATTCTTATATCATGATTGATCCAATCAAACTCGTATTGCCTGTCAATCAATTTTAGCTTCATTTTGAGATTGCACTACACGTTTCCAGTATTCAAGCAATCCAATTTTATCTACAGTGGTCGATTGGACGTTAGTGACTATCTTGTCCACCATTTCTAAACATATTAAAGCCTTAACTAAATCAATTTCACACATTAAAACCAGCCAAGGCCTTTTTGGTGTATAACAATCGATTTACTCATTTTACTAAATTTACAGATTTAATCAAACCTTCTGAGTACGAGATGTTCACATGTAAAGAAACTCTTTCGGTTTTTCAGACTGCTACTGATGTAATATCAATGTCAGCCGAGTAAAGGATTAACTAAAACCTTGGCAGCTAGCTTCGCCCATAACTGAAGTTACTTACTTTAGTTTTGTGACTGTACAGTTTTTCAAGCCATTTAAAGTGACATTGGCTAATTTATATTTCACAGATGGTGTAAGTCTGTCGATTTCATTAATTTGTAATGGGTCGATAGGTTTTAACAAGCCTTTCACTCCCTTCACAACATTTTTATAAACGTCAAATCCTCCTCTAGTCACACACTCCAAATTATCAAGAACACATATCTTTTTGCCTAAAACACACAACAGGAATAAAAGAAAATAAATATTTAAATTTTAATATTGAATTGACAAAAATGCTTTAAATAGCTTTATTTTGATGATCCTATCTTGGAATTTATTATTAGGTACTATTTGCGAATTGATTGTCTTCCAGTAGGGATTTTCAGGTGAAAAAAGATAATATATTAAAATAAAAGGTAACTAAAAAGGTAAAATTAATGGAGAGTGAACAATTGCTCAAACAGATCAAAGTTGCATATCTGTGATTAAAAACGACTATAACCAAAAAAATTCGAGCCCTATGAACATAACGTCATAGTACAGGTATTTGTTGTAAAACGCAATAAATAGCTGCATTTCTTCTGATTAACTTTCTTTTTGTTCTTAAATTTAAAAAATACAGTTTAATTACTCACAACCATGGGCTGCACATGAAGATATTAGTGCAAGAAGAAGCCAAAGAGACTTTGACACATACATTTCTTCTGAAATATTTCGGTATACTGCATTTCTGAATCACTTACATAAATTTATAGTACTTTGTTTTGTTCGTGACTCAAATATTCGTGACTATGTGATATTGAAAATAACATAATTTTATTTATTAATATTTATAATACAAACATAAAATACCTATCTATAACGGTACCGATAATATGCTACTACGGCTTGATTATATTTACTTGCTGCAAATGTTTTGATTTTTTTTAATTATAGAAACCTAAAACACAGCTTTGTTAGCACTAAATTAGTGTTAACTAATAAAATTATTTACTTTTGACAAATTCTGATTATTTTATTCATTCTCCATTTTTTTCCAAGGTTAACGAAAATTAGAAACTTAATATTTTTATTGATTTAGCAACATCAATGTCGGGTGGCTGTAAGATGTTTTAGTTTAATGATTTATAAATACCTATTTCTTATAGCCTATCAACTTTCGTCGAAACTTTAGTTACAAAAAGGATAAAAATGATAATACTTTAAAAATAAAATATGCGTGTGTTCATAATCACTTGTTTACTCAATTCAAATAAACTGTCTCTGCAACTGACCCTGTAAAGATAAGGTACGATGACTCGAAGGAGAAGAGATTATAGGTTCCATATTCTTACTATCGTAGAACATTTAAGCGACAGGGTGGGGCTGATATTTTTATTGCCAGAGGTTTCATTCGTATGTCGTACTCGTCTAATTTTGAAAATGAGGAACTGACATATAATCTTAGTTCGCTCTTAATTTACCAATTTAGGGGTACGATGTGAAAAAAAAATCTCAGTTGAAGATAATGATGATCTCCTAACCGATTTTGGGCACGGTGGCCAGTCTAGTGAATTGTTTATTTATGAGCCTGCCATAATAACCCTACTCTGCCTAATGGAAAGCAAGAAAAAAATTCAAGAGTTGTGGTCACCATACTCATTGTGAATGCAGATAATGCAAGTATGGTAACCCAGACCATGCTGGCCCAGTCAGATGCTTTTTCACGTATCGTTTGGGGGCGTAAGGCGTCACAATCATCGTGGCATTGTATTGTACACACGTGCCACGACAACTGTCACCCCTGCATCAATAGGCCTCCGGTCTCACACTCACCAACGAAACATGACAGCACGGGTGCTGTCGCTTTAGGTGGATTTTCTGAGGGAGGGTAGTACTGCCCCGGCCGAGCCGATCCATTCGTGGTAAAATCAGCGTGGCACAAGCACAAGTGTGTGTACAAACACAGGTACACTCTCTGTTCCCTCACTCGCACAATCCAATGGAGCACCTATCCGATACGACTGATTTCAGATTAGGTGCAGGACCAACGGCTTTACGTGCTCTTCGATTCATGGGGGTTAAGATCTCTATTTCCAAACCCTGGGCTGTTGTTAAATATTCCTGTACCCAGAAAAATTCAATAATACTTTTTGAGATGACCCGTGAATCGAACCTCAGACCTCTTAACCGGCAGTTGTATATGCTAACCGCTAGACCGACGAGGCAGTCTTAACGGGTACTTACTAAATAAAAAGTATATATATAGTCCCAATGGCTTAGGATCTGTGTTAATGAATCAACAAGTCCATTTGGGCAAGTAATTCTATTTATATACTCGATAGCTACGCTGTATACATAAAAACAAGTTTAATTGTAGCATCATTGCGAATAAATTACTTAAACTGCACTGCTTGAGGTAACTGTGCATTAAATGCAGACCGACTTCTAGTACGAATGATAAGGACCCTGTCGCTTATAATCAAACATTTTATAATAAATTAAATATATTTCCTGCTGTTAATCTACTGTCCGTAGCTTACAACTATATAATACCACCGACCATCACGCTTATTTACTCTATGGGCATCGTGAGGCCCGACTGAGAAAGTTAACTGTATAAGACAACAGCTATGCAAAGAGAAGGAAAGTTTAACCAAACTTTATGCTAACCCTTATAGTCGGCATGGTACCGAAAGTAAAAACTTCCTTCTTAAGCAGAGATCTATATCCAACAGTAGATTATAAAAGGCAGTTGATGACGGTTGATGTTCAGCTGACATAAATATATTGAAGTAAAAAGTTGGAGCTGAGCTGATTCCTAAGAAACGAATTTTGATTCGTTCTATTATAATTTTGAAAAATTATAACTTAATAAAGTTAGGACTCTTCTCTTTATTTTAATAAAGTTAAAATGATTTTGGGCTCAAGGAATGTTGTATCAATTATTTAAAATAAATACTTAAACGTAAAAAAGATTATAACCCAAAACAATTTGTAAATCCAATTAATGTAATACGAGTATAAGTAAAAAGACGTGTAAATTTATTTTTTATGAGTTTACAGGTTTGCTTTAGTTGTGTTGAAATAGATAAATCTAAATTGACCTACTAAACTCACTCACTAATTTTGAGAGATATAATAAATAATATTTTTGGTATATGTTCAGGTTAAACGTTCGTTCCAGGAAACGAACTTTCAAGAAACGTCGTGCCTGGTCACCAGCAGTCTTTTTGGTGATTCGGTGTATTGAGGTGCTGGGCTTACAAGTGGCTCTAGATACGACGAAGGCCTTTTTATTGTATGGGCCCCGTTGTGGGCCGGTTCCTTTCGTATTTTCGCTTGGAAGTGACTTTAAGTAGAGCATTTCTCTTCTCAGAGAGTAAAAAATAACTGTAAAAGATTTACTTGCTGTAGCTGTAAAATAAACATAAAAAATCTTTTATTTACAAGTATTCTTAGCTTGCCTTATATTGCTAAATTTTATAACAGTTCTTCAAACAGAGCAGAGCAAAATAAATATATCAAAGAGTATTGTTAGTGTTTCATCATCACTGTTTACTAGAAAACTTGTACCATACAAGATCCTAATACTTAATTCAACATTTAACACTTGTTAGTTATCTCAAAAACTTCCGCACAGTACTAAGCATAATGGTGGCATTCTGGTTCAGATCGCTGGAATGTTCGAATATATTTAGAATATTCGTCTAGTGCTGGTTTATTAAGGAAAATATTCAATTGTAATTCTGGGTTTTTATGTTAAGAGTAAACATTAAAATAATGACATGACTAACATTCTATGCAACTATACTACGTCACTTTATTCAAAGACAATGAGGCTGAGTTCTGAAATACTCTTTACATTATTTAAATCTTGTTCCAATTAACAATTTTATTAATAAAAGGATAATAAATATGCCTTGCCTTATGTTTATAGGAAGAGCATTCCGCAATAGTACAGCTTCAACAAGGTCATAACACTTTGTGGAAAACAGAGGTCTCTCCAGTCTGAAATTTTTCGATGACTTATATCACTATTCTATCTTAAGTACCGAATTTGATAATAGATAAAATTAAATAATTTAAACAACTTTATTATTTTCCAGGAATGATTTCACCCATCATAGTGATTAATACAATATATCACGATGCTATTATTAACACTAAATAAAAGGACTTTTGAAATTTAATAAGTAAATCAACTTTATTTCGGAATTATTTTGTCCATTGTATGCTGTCTAACGTAGATATCAGTTTTTTTTTCCATGAAATGGACATGGTTCTCTTGACCATGACTTTATGCAGGTAATCTTCTGTTTCTCTTCAATGTTAGTTCCTGTACGAGTCAGTTTCATTTGCTGCAATGATACAAAATAAATTTAATTAGATTTTTTCCTGAAATAATATCTAAGAAGAATATACTACTTTAAAAATATTTGCATAATAGAATAATAATTTTATTGATACACCCAGATACTTCCTAGAATCTGCCTGCAAGAGTACGGGGGCAACGTTCAGGTTAAGAAGTATTTAGACCAAAATACACGATTGTTTGTGACCTCACTGTGATTTCCATGCCGTCTCGCCCGAGCATAGCAAAGGGCCAACAGATACTACACCGAACCATCCCTGCTGTCACATAGGTGATGAGCAAAATTCAATTCTGTACTAGCAACTGAAACAGTTACTTCCTGAAGTACCTTCTCTCTAACCATGCTGGAAAATACCTACATCAGTCGAAAAAACAACAGAAGTCTGTGCCGCTACCTTGCCCAGATAGAAGTAATCTGCTAGAGCATCTCCATAGCAAAATAAGTAATTTATTAATTTTATATTTTATTTCTTACCTCTTTGGTCGTCTATAAAGTAACCCTTTTTTATTTCAAACGTTAGTTTTCCTTTAAAGCAAGATTTGGACATATTAGTTTTTACAAAGAAATGAGGCTTGTGATGTTCATTTCCAAATATCGAATACTCTCCGTAGTTTGATGTCTTATAATCATCTGTAGCAAAGAAAATTTAATAAAGTTATTATTGGTTTTAGTAATTAATGCGAGACAAAAAAAATAAGTAGATTAGTTAACGTAGATGACGAGATAGAGACTGAAACTTATAAAATGAAATTGTAAGTGATAGATGTGACAACGTACCGAGACAACAGTGACTGGAATTCGAAGAAAACTTGATTAAAAATAAAACAAGGACAAATTTTCGACGGGTATTCAAAAGACACGTAAGAATATTAGTATGTGGAAGATCGCGTGTCGCAGTAGGTAGATTATGATTATTTTATATGAATATAACTAATAAAAGCTCTAAATATAATATAAGACAAATTATTATTTCATCCATCAATTAACGATTTAATAAATACTCACAAGCCACTACTGTAGCTTTGCCTGAACCGCGAAGTACTGGAGTATCCAATTTTTGATCAGTTTCTAAGTGAAAATGTGAAACTAATTTAGGATAGTGTAAATGTTGTTTATAGATATTTTCCATAGCATTTAAGCTAAAAGAAAAAAACTTGTATATTGTATTTATTATGTGTTAAATAAAATAAATACATTGTTAATACTTGTTAAATTTAAGTGAGATGCTTTTTGATAGTGAGTGCCTAG
Source organism: Hypercompe scribonia (assembly GCA_949316085.1). NCBI lineage: Eukaryota > Metazoa > Arthropoda > Insecta > Lepidoptera > Erebidae > Hypercompe > Hypercompe scribonia. Next base: position 6,019,715 of record OX438992.1, on the reverse strand, counting down.
TGAGATGCTTTTTCACGACCCGCTTGAGGACGTAAAAGGCATGACAGTCATCGTGGCAGTGTAAGGCTCATACAGTTACCACGATAACTGTCACCCCTGTATCAATAGGCCTCCGGTCTCGCACTCACTAACGAAACACGACATCACAGATGCTGTCGCTTTAGGTTGGTCTTCTGTTGGAGGATAGTACTGCTCCGGTCGAGCCGGCCCATTCCTGCTGAAATCGGCGTGGCTCTACTACCTTATAAATATTAGTGACAGAAAACCATATCCTTCCATAATTTGTAATTAATAATAGTATATTACATACCAGACATCTGACACGTTACGACACAACGACATCTAGCCCAAAACTAAGCAGAGTTTGTACTACGGGTGCTAGACTACTGACACAAATACACATATAATTTTGCATTTTCCAAATACGTACATATTATACTCGTATATAGAAAACACCCAATGTCCAAAACAATTATTTGCAGATCATAGAATCATTCATCATTCATAACACAGCAGTCACGCACGCTTCGATTACACTACTGAGGCAGTTATTAAATTTCAATTGTTTTTTATTAAATTTTCATTATTAACAACCTGCAGGGCATAGGCTTCTCTTCAGACTGACGGTTTTGACCTATGATTATTAGACGAAGTTTTTTAATGTAAAATTATCACTTTTAGGTACTCACCGAAAAATGAGGTTAATAAGGAAAAGGACTGGCTTTAATACTTTCTCTGACGTCGTGATAATATATTGTATTGAGCTATTATTCTAAATCCTTGGCTTCAGTCAGACAAATACAAAATTGACTCGTCGGAGATTAATATCATTTTTTTTGAAAACTCTATATTGAAGGGTTACTTACGTCCCTTTTGTAATTTCGCAGTTTTTCAAACCATACATTGTAATGTCTTTTAATTTATATTTCACTGGTGCCATTTTTGCATGGATTTCTTCTATGTGTAAAGGGTCCAAAGGCATAAATAAACCTTTTACTCCATTACAACAACAACATTTTTCCAGTACAACATTTTTATACAAATTAAATCCCCCTCTTGTAACGCAGGCTACGTTGTCAAAAATGCACAATTTCTTACCTAAAATACAATATATTTGAGCTCAAAAAGATAACTTAGCGTTAAACCAATTCCTTCCATACAAATTCTTAAATCTTTAAATTGTTTTTCATAATAGCTTTTTGACATTGAAAAGATTCTAAATGGCAATTATTATAGAAATATACAGTTTGTATATATAGAATATACACTCATTATCACCATTTCAGACGAAAAACATTTACCACTGGACATAGGCCTCTAAGGCATTTTACAACAAACGGTCCTGTACTTTCCTCGAAAACGACTTCTCGTGTTTATATTTTTTTTTGTTGTCAGTGTGGAAAAAAACTTCGGATCTGCAGCTCCTCACAGACGCAGGAGCCAGAAGTCTGTGGTGCTTCCGGTGGCTGACCTCAGATGTCCTACTCTGAAGGAGACCCGGACCGTATTATTTCACAAAGGCTTAAAAAAAAAAAGGAATTGTAAATGAATTGCATTTGAAAATAGTCACGGCGTGTTGGGTGCCGAGGACATTAACCGACGAGCAAAAAAAGAAACGACTCGACATTTCGAGGGTCAATCTCGAAAAGTTGCAGGCCGATTGAGAATTTTTTCGAATCATTTCGTGATCATTGACACGACTTGGATCCGCCCTTTTGATCCTGAAACTAAATAACAGTCGATGACCTGGAAACGTGCCTCCTCACCAACGCCAAAGAAATTCGAAGTGTCAAGTTCAGTGGGTAAGATTATAGCTTTCTTTTTTTGAGACGCTGAAGGAATTATTCTGAAAAGAGAGCTACTATGACAGACCCTTACTACGCAGATCAAATAAGAAGACTGCGAGAGGCCATCAACGAAAAAGCCGTGGCAAACTGCGAGCTGGAGTGCTGTTTCACCAAGACAACGCCCCGGCTCACGAGGCCGCAATTGTGATGGCTGCAATTCAAGAAACGGGATTCGAACTGCTCAAACACCCTCCCTATTCACCAGATCTGACTCCCAGCAACTTCTATCTCTTTCCTCGGCTCAAAGAACACAAGAAATTTGAAGACAATAGTGAAGTGATGGTCGCTGTAGAGGCGTTTTTGGAGGGCCTAGACAAAGATTTTTTGTTAAGGGAATTAGAAAAAAGATATACCAAATATATTAATTTGTGTTTGTAATCATTGTTTTATATATTGATTTGCATTACTTATTGATCACCTTTGTATATTTACTAAATACATATACTTCTCCAATTACACTACAATTTGTTTAATTACTTAATTTAATTTGTGTTTTAACTTACAAGAATGTTGGTGCCAGGCACATGTAGTTGCAAAGATAAAAAGAAACTGAAGAAAGTGCAAGACATTCATTTTGAGGCAATGATTAAAATGCACTGAACATGCAAAACATGCACAAAAGTTAATATTTGTGTGTTCCCATTTTAGGTGACGCATTTATTTATATATTTATTGTTTTATTGTTATTTATTTGTATATTTACTACTATTTGTTGTTTGTAAAGGTTTAATGATTTAAACACAAACGAAGATTTTATTGTTTTGTTATAATTAAAAAATTGAATTATGCAACGAGGATGACAGTAATCTAACTGTATTAACCGAAAAACAGTTACACATCAACATACTTCAAACTAAAGTCAAATAGTCAGCGATCATCATTAGGTCAGTTCTTTTACTTTTAACTCGACTTCAAAAAAGAAAGATACTGTTTGATTTTATAGGCACGTATTGTATTTTTTGAAAGTTATTCCATTAGTAGCCATCATCTTATGTTGAAAAGCTGATGGTGGAAATTACAACTCCTTAACGGTTAGAAACTGGAGGATAATTCTACAATGTCATGTGTTACTTCATGTTACTTTCAGTCGTATTATTTAAGGTTGTTAAGGTGAGCTGATGATAAAAGCTGAAAAAGCTGAAAACAAAAGTCCTTAATAGTTAGTGATTGAAGGATGATTAATTATGTGTAGAAACAAAAGACAGGCCTTTTGTGGTTTGAGTAAGGAACCAACACTATAACTACACGAGGTGTGTTCAAATAGTATCGCGAATTTTGAATTTTTGCGGGTTACGTATATTCGAATTTCGATTTTTTTATGGCGTTATGTTGGTATATACAGGGTGTCCAAGAACCTGGCGTCCAACTGGATTCCCACGATGCCCCAAGTTCTAACAGTACTCAGAAAAATATTTTAAAAAATCCACCCCATGTACTTACAGAATTATACTGATTTCAAAAAAAAAGGGGAAATGAGCACCCTGTGACATACTTTTGAATGCTGTGACTGCTAATGCTGATAATTTCGATATTTCTTGGAGGTTTTGTAATCTAGGGTATTGCTGTGTCTAAATAGAATGTAAAAATAAAGTACTTTTTGTACCATTTTAAAATAAAATATTATTTTAACTAAAGGTGATATGGAAAACTATTGAATTTCGCAACTTTGACCGACTGTAGTGTAAAAAAAATGTACCAAAATAGTATGGCAAGTGACGTCAAATTTTGACGCGTTTATTCCTCTTTTTAAAAAGGTATAATACTTACACATTAATTTGAAAAAAAAAATTTTGATAATATTTTTACTCAACAACCCAATTTTTACGAAGTGCCTACCTACTAACGGTAACTGTCGGACCCTTTCTTATCTTAGAAACTGTTATGTTACTACTATTATTTACTTCGGTTCCAAGAGTGAGCAAGAAGGAAATACACACAGGTAGATGGGTTCCCAGTAGAATAAAAGCAAAGAATGTTAGTTTAAAGATATTTTATTACAATAAATGTTCAAAATGTTGACCACCCGCGGCAATACAAGCTCTCACTCTCCTTAAAAAGGACCGCTTTATGTTTCGCGAGTGACGTATCACCTGCACTGCTTGTGTTATCTTCTCACGAAGGTCAGCGATGTCATTAATGGGCTTCGCATAAACGAGCTCCTTCATAGTTCCCCAGAAAAAAAAATCCAGCGGATTTAAGTCAGGTGAGCGGGCTGGCCACGGGATTGTTCCTGATCGCCCAATCCACCTGTTCGGGTATTGCTCGTCCAAAAACTCTCTAACGGATACGCGAAAATGTGCTGGACAGCCGTCGTGTTGGAACCACATATCTGGTGGGGTCTCTTCTAGTAAGTTTGGCAAATCATTTTGAAGAAAATTTAAATATGATTCGCCAGTCAAATTCTCGGGCATCTCAAATGGACCAATAATATTCCCACAGAGAATACCGGTCCACATGTTCACTTTGAACCGGTACTGGGATCTATCTTCTCGCATCAAGTGCGGATTTTCCACATGCCACTCGTGCAAGTTGTGTAGGTTCATGTAGCCATCTTTCTTAAATGTTGATTCATCTGACCACAAAATTTTGTCGATAAAGTTTTCGTCTTCTCGATGTTTTTGCAGGATTGTTTCACAAAACGCGACTCGGCTCGGATAGTCTCGAGGTAAAAGACTTTGCACTCGCTGTACGTGGTACGGATGATATTCTTCTTTTTGGAGAATACTGTGTGCTGTGCTCTTCGGTATCCCCGTATCAGCTTCTATTCCTCGCACAGAGATGCTTGGATTTGCCGACACCGCCTCTAAAACTTCATCGCGTATGAAGTCATTTACGGGTCGTCCTTCACCAGCTACTTGATTGGGGAACCGCCCGTCACATAGTGATCTGTGCACATTAATGAAAACTCGATGGTCGGGATATCGCGTAGCCCTCGGATACCTTTCTCTGTAAAGTCTCGCTGCAGCTCGTCCATTACCTCTACATTCTCCATAAATGTAGTGCATATTTGCGTATTCTTGCGGAGTGTAGGTCGCCATGGTAGCACACACAAAACACAAACTGTCCAAACACAGGCAAAGGTCGTCGTAAAGAGTTCGTTTCAAAGTCCAGAGCACAAAGAGTAATCGAGTCCAATAAACAAAGCTTTAAATCGTAGTACGTGATCAATGGTAACAATAAGAGAGAGGTGCGTAGTAACGGCAGGAGGCAGTGACGTGTACTGACCGTACTGTTATCCTAAATAGCACGATCCCAGATAGCGTCACTATCTATCTCACTCGCACCTCTAACCTTTTTCTCCCTCACTCTTACCTGAATAATGGGGTACCATAAAGAAGAACCAGCAAATCGCAAAGATAGTTTCTGTCTTGCTCCCTCCTGTTGTAATAACGAATCACTATGGTGAGATGCATGCACATACCGTCCCTTACGGTCTAACCTGTTTTTTGAGAGGCCTGTTGTTATTTTTATGAGCATACAATAGTAATTCTTTAGAGGTTAGATTCAATTCGTCGTAAATTTTTCTTTCTAAGAATTCTGTAAGACATCGTAAAAATTGGGTTGTTGAGTAAAAATATTATCAAAATTTTTTTTTTCAAATTAATGTGTAAGTATTATACCTTTTTAAAAAGAGGAATAAACGCGTCAAAATTTGACGTCACTTGCCATACTATTTTGGTACATTTTTTTTACACTACAGTCGGTCAAAGTTGCGAAATTCAATAGTTTTCCATATCACCTTTAGTTAAAATAATATTTTATTTTAAAATGGTACAAAAAGTACTTTATTTTTACATTCTATTTAGACACAGCAATACCCTAGATTACAAAACCTCCAAGAAATATCGAAATTATCAGCATTAGCAGTCACAGCATTCAAAAGTATGTCACAGGGTGCTCATTTCCCCTTTTTTTTTGAAATCAGTATAATTCTGTAAGTACATGGGGTGGATTTTTTAAAATATTTTTCTGAGTACTGTTAGAACTTGGGGCATCGTGGGAATCCAGTTGGACGCCAGGTTCTTGGACACCCTGTATATCTCTCACTTATGCTAACAAGTTAGGCCATTTTGAATGTTCAGTTAATTGTTGACAGTTGCTATGCTTGCACGTGTTTTGGTTCGTCTTCAATTTTTACCAATTCAAAAAATGGAACAAAGAACCTGTTTCAAATTTTGTGTGAAAAGTGAAATTAAGTGCGCGGATGCATTTGGAATATTGACTGTGGTATACGGAGAAGCTACTGTGGACAAAAGCAACGTTTATCAGTGGTACAAAATATTTTCAGAAGGCCGAAAAGATGTGAACGACGAAGAGCGTGCCAGACGCCCGAGCACTTCAACAACAGACGAAAAAATTTGTGTAGTGAAAAAAATGGTGTTGGCTAATCGTCGAATCACCGTTAGAGAAATTGCCGAGGACCTAGGCATATCGATTGGCTCGTGCCATTCGGTATTAATCGATAATTTGGGCAAGAGACTTGTCGCCGCAAAAGTCGTACCAAAATTGCTCACTGCGACTGCGACTTCTTGGCCAAAAACAACACCCTAATGATACCGCAGTCACCGTATTTCCCAGATTTGGCCCCCTGTGACTTTTTCTTGTTCCCGAAACTGAAGAAGCCCATGAAAGGACGACGCTACGCGACTGACGCGCGCTGACGAGATAAAGATGGCATCGATGGAGGAGCTGAATAAGATACAAAAAAATATTTTTGCTTCGAAGATTGGAAAAAAATATTATTTATTTCTTTGAAGGGGACAAAATAAATATTCGCGAATAAATAAATAATTTTTGAAAATACACAAAATTCGCGATACTTTTTGAACACACTATGTATACCTAGCTCGTCTTAGTATTATAGTTTAAACATTTACAATTAGTTTTAATTGTTACAATTTGTTGGGTTCAAGTTACAAAGAGCACCGCTGAAAGCGTTTGCTCAATGCAGCGCAACATTTTTTTCTAAATAAATTCGGCTTTGTTTAGTGTAGTGCCCTGAAGACCGTATCTGACTTTATTCACGTCCGGGATACGCTCCCGCTTGAAATCAGGATGTCTACAAACCGTTTCACATACAAAAAGAAAGTACATGATCTCTTTCTAAACGAGGTTGCAGAATTATCTAATCAATAGTTGATACACCTTATGTTAAAGTTGTAATGGTGTACGAATATAATCTAAGTACGAGTGTATGTGTTTTTATGTAAATGTATATACATGAGTATGTATGTATGTATACTTGTATGTGTACATGTATGTACACATATATGTGTTTGTGACGTATGTATTCTATATGTGTTTATGTATGTACAAGTTTACTTATGTAGTGTATATTTTCATTGATAAAGTAACCTCTGTGCACTTTCCTTACAATATTTCTACACCAGCCTAAGGTTGACAAAGGGGTTAGTTGGAAGAGAATGCCTTGGGAAATTAGTCCGCCGATGTACAAAGTGCATAAAGTCTTATAAATAAATAAACAAATAAATAATTACGGTGACCGCACTTCACGTTGCAATTACTGTAATGTTCAGAGGACCTAGTATGAGTTTGTTTCACATTAACTCGATCGTTACGGCGAGCGCGTTCAGCGCTGCGATTGATGAAGGTTTCGGTGCGGGCCAATCAAAAAGCCAAAGGAGGTCACGGAGACTATCGATTAGATGTGATAGAAAGTCACACTTGACCCTCAGAAGTTTATGCGCTGTAATGACCCAACTGAAGGTTAACAGTAGCATTCTCCATTCAATATCCCCGTAGCATTCAAATGCATAATAGGCTGTCGATACACTTGCTACAAGCATGTGACAACTAACCCCTCGATTTCATTTGCATTAGTAATTTAAATTAAATCAAGGCAAGGAATAAGTCATTCAAACTTGGACACGATCTTCATTGGTCTCGTTGACGACACTTTCAGTAATAGAAATCTGGCATCTCAACATAATTTTCAATCCAATTCTCAATTTCAACACGTGTTCAGTTCAAACCACTACAATTGCAGGCATCAGAAGAAGTAATATTTGGAGATGATCATTTTCTTTAGGTTGCTAGGGTTGCTTAGGTACCTGGTCACCTGGGGTGCTGGGCTAGGAAACCTCCACGTGGTGCACCCTGGAAACGTTGGCATCACTGCCAACGGCTAATATTCTAGCACGGAGAGGAGGCCGTTCTCTTCGGCCATTCAGTCGAGGCTTGGTTCAACAGAGCGGACGTGTCTGTCGGATCCTCTGTTGGCTCTTTGCTCTTCGGAGCAATGAGGAGGAAAACCTCGTTAAAAAATCACCAAGGTGGGATCCTTCCTCGGGTCGGAGTTCCTTCGCCTTCAGCGGTGGAAAAGAAGGACGGGCTCGGTGTGTACTTACACTGCCACCGAGCAGGCATCAGGAGATGTTATCTCCCTGCCACCGTCGGCATATCGTAGTCCCGAAAGTAATGTTGTGGTTATGTCTCGCGACTTCTATCGGGGACGAGGGTCTTGGCTTAATCGCCCAGACTGCGAGGAAGAAAACCTCTATAAAAAATTACCCCGAATTCCGTGTTCTGGTGCGTGACCAGGGGATGCATGTCTGATGGGTAGTTCAGTCGTAAGCGCACCCCCAGCCGAGGCACCTGCGGACCCCTCGGTTGGGCATAAATGTACGCTTGCCCGGGTATTGGGGGATCTCTGCCCGGGTCGACCACTATTTCTCCCCCAATCGTGGGATTAAGCATGGAAAATTTAAATGACAAAAACCAAACCATAGAAAGAAAGAAGGAGAAAAAGAATAGAACGGAGAAAGGTATAAGAACGGACGATCGCTCTTCAAACGAGGAGGACGTATTGGTAGGCACGCCTATCTCGGCGGGGCTCGGTAGCCGAAGAATTTCGGAACGATTGCGTTCCAAATCCGCTATTCCGTCGGATGATGGTAGCTCCAGAACGAATATGGACGTAGTGGAGCCTATGGAGAAGAAACTTTGCGAAAGCAGGAAACGCGAACGCTCCAGGGATGAGGCGAGTGACACATCCCAAGAAATGCTACCTCCCAAAATGGGCAGTAGCCGTAGAGGTAGGTCGCGAACATCGACCTTGGCTCCGTCTGGTTCTGTCTTTTCTAAGGCAGAAACCTATAGGCGGGTTCGAGCGGAGGGTGAAAGTGCAGCAGAGGAGGAGATTGCAGATCTCCTGCAGAAGATTCGAGAGCCGGTGGAAGGGGGTTCTGTCTCCCAAACAACTGTTTCTTTGCAGGAGATAGTAAATGCCAGGGTGGCCATCATCCAAAAGGTGGCTACCAAATCACGGAACCTTAAGAGCTCTTTCGTGAGGGCTCTTAAGGACTCCTCCTCTGCCATTGCTGGGGTTGTTGAGACCCTCGTCGGGGATGTAGCTCGCCTTCAGGCAGCTAACGAATGTCTGACGGGGCAGGTGGCAGAGTTGAGTGCCCAGTTTGCCCAATTTCGGGCGCAGGTGGACATTCCAATATTGCAGGACATAGCTTCGAAGCAACCTGCCTCCACTACCGGTCCCAGTGACGTCAGTGACGCACACTTGCGTCAAATTTTGGACGCAGTGTGGCATATGCTGGATGGACGTCTCGCAGGCCTGGAAGCGAGACTGCCTCCTGCCTCTATTATGCGGCCATCACTTGCTGCAGACAGGCGAAAGGCCTCATCAGTTTCGACTCCGCTGTCTGTCGCGAGTGGTCGCAAATCGTATGCGACAGCTGTGTCAGTGTCTGTACCTGCTGTTGCCACGAGGACACAACAGGCGGCCAAGTCAGCAACCAAGATGGTTGCACCGGTTACAGGGAATAAGACGGCGGTAAAGAGTGGAGCAAAATTTCCCCCGCTCCCCACTCCAACACCTACACCTGATCCCTCCACATCTGCCCTCTCTAATGAAGGTTGGCAATTGGTCGGAGGGGCTAAGAAGAAGTCCCGAAAGCGGGGTAAAAAGGCTGCCCAGAAAGCAGCTCCTACCCCGCAGTCGCCATCGGTGGCAATAGCCACCAAGAAGCCACGGAAGCTAAAGCCGCCAAAAACCGCGGCTATAGTGGTTACCGTATCGCCGGAGGCGGCAAGTGGCGGACTGTCCTATGCGACTTTATTCAAGAAGCCTCGGGATAGTCTCGCCATTGATTTCGGGACGGTAGGGGTCAGGTTGCGCCTCGCCCAAACGGGAGCTCGAGTCCTGGAGTTCCCCGGGGCTGAAGGCGCAAAAACAGCAGATTCGATTGCCGAGAAACTGCGAAACATGTTTGCACCCACGGATGGTGTCAAGATCGCCAGGCCTACAAAGTGCGAAGAACTGCGCATTTCAGGCCTGGACGACTCAATAACGGCCGACGATGTCCGTGTTGCAGTTCGGGAGAGGACTGGATGCAACACAGATAACATCAGGGTTGGCACCATCCGCCCCGGCCCAGGGGGCCTCGGCGCAGTGTGGTTAAGTTGTCCCGTAGCGTCAGCCAAAGTTTTGGGCGACGCTGCCAAGATACTCATCGGTTTCGTAAACGCCAAAGTCATAGTTCTGGCGGCGAGACCGATGAGGTGTTTCAAATGACTGGGCGTGGGACACACCCGCATCAAATGCGACAGCTGTTTTGACTGCCGCGGACTTTGTTTCCGCTGCGGTCGACCGGGGCACAAGGCGGCAGATTGTTCTGCTGCCCCTCACTGCCCCGCGTGTGCGGCGGGTTACAAACCCGCCAATCACCACATTGGGCAGGGGGGTTGCAAACCTCCCCGCAGTTCTCGGCAGGCGTCAGGGGCTAGCCAGTCGGCCCAGGCTGCTTCTGACGTCGTTCGTGCGTCTATACCGTCGCCCATGGAGGAGGCTGTAGAGACAGTCGAGTAATGGCCCAAGTCTCCAACTTCCTTGTCCAGACTAACCTGAACCACTGTGCCGCGGCGCAGGACCTTTTCCTGCAAACCATGGCACAGTGGTCGATCGGTGTTGCCGTAGCCGCGGAACCCTACTATGTTCCTCCCCGTCCAAACTGGTTGGGTGACCGGGACGGTTCCGTGGCAGTCGTCGGCTCCACAGCGGCTCATTCCCCGCCCTTGTCGCTAAGAGACAAGGGCACTGGATATGTTGCTGCTGAGTGGGGGGAGATCACCGTATACGGTGTGTATTTCTCCCCCAACCGGAGTTTGAGCGACTTCGAGGTCTTCCTCAACAGCCTGGAGATCTCGATGCGGCGACTAATGTCTGGGCACGTCCTTGTGCTGGGGGACTTCAACGCAAAGTCCGTTGCGTGGGGTTCCCCCAGGGCGGACGCTAGGGGCGAGGCCGTAGAGGAGTGGGCGGCCTCGGTGGGCCTCTGTTTACTAAACAGGGGCTCCACCAACACGTGTGTGCGACAGCAGGGAGGGTCGATAGTGGACCTTTCGTTCGCTACCCCTGCCCTCGCCGCACGAGTAAGGAACTGGCGTGTCCTGGAAGAGGTTGAGACGCTCTCGGATCATCTCTATATCCGATTTGAGCTCTCCCGCTCCCAGGAACCCAGAAGGGGTCACGTGGCGCGGCGTTCTTCTCGCTTTCCGCGGTGGGCTATAGCCAAACTGAATAGGGACCTACTAGAGGAGGCAGCCATTATTCACTCTTGGCTGTCTCCGCAGGCTCCGACCGAGGAGGTCGACATGGGGGCTGGTCGTTTCCGCGATGCGATTACGCAGATCTGCGATGCGGCCATGCCCCGCATCCGAGGTTGTCGGCCTCCACGGAAGGAAGTTTACTGGTGGTCCCAGGAGTTGGCGGACCTCCGCGCGGCCTGTACTCGTGCCCGGAGGTCCTACACCCGTGGTCGGCGGCGACACCGCGAAGAAGGCGGGGAAGACCAGCTTCATGAGGAGTACCGAGAGGCGCGGAAATCTCTGAAGCTGGCCATCAGCCGCGCCAAGGAAATTAAGCGTAAGGAGATGCTGGAGGGTCTCGATCGTGACCCCTGGGGTCGCCCTTATCGTGCGGCGCGACAAAAGCTCCGCATGTCGGGCCCCCCCTTACAGAGACACTCCAGCCCAGCTTCCTGCGGGATGTAGTCGAGGGCCTTTTCCCGCGGCGGGTGGATCACACACCCCCGTCGATGGTCTTCATGGCCAGAGACGACGGGGGGAACGAGGACAATGTTCCGCCCGTTAGGGAATCGGAGGTGGGGGCGGTTGTTCTACGGATTCGCTCTAAGAACACCGCCCCTGGGCCAGATGGGATACCTGCCCGAGTATTGGCACGAACCCTCGATCACATGTCGGACCGCCTCAGGGAGGTCTTGGACGCTAGCTTGTCGTCCGGACGCTTCCCTGAGTGCTGGAAAAGCGGGAAGCTGGTCCTATTAAGGAAGCCGGGACGGCCTACCGATTCGGTGGCGGCCTATAGGCCCATTGTGTTGCTGGACGAGGCGGGTAAACTGTTTGAGAGGATACTCTCTGCCCGCATCGTCCGGCACCTCTGCGAGGTGGGCCCCGATCTGTCGGACGCCCAATTTGGTTTTCGGGCGGGGCGTTCGACGGTCGATGCTTTGCTGCGCCTGAGGGCCGTTACCGAAGAGGCGGTAAGCTGTGGCGGCGTGCTGTTGGCGGTGTCGTTGGACATCGCCAACGCATTTAATAGTCTGCCATTTAGCTGCATCAGGGAAGCACTCCACTAACACGGGGTGCCCGAGTACCTGAGGCGGCTTTGGTACTGGCTACTGGCTACTGGGCCCTTCGAGGTCGTCTTCCCCCCGGGCTGGGCGTAATTTGTTACGCCGATGACACATTGGTCACAGCCCGGGGGGCGATTTTTCAAGAGGCGACGCGCCTGGCCGCCGTGGGAGTCTCTTTGGTGGTCGGGCGCATTGAGGCGCTGGGTTTATGGGTGGCCCTAGATAAGACGGAAGCCCTTTTGTTTCATGGGCCCCGTCGTGGTCCACCCCCCGGTGCCTCTATCGTTGTCAATTCGGTCCTCGTACCGATTAAGGCCCAGATGAAGTATCTGGGCCTGATCCTTTACGGCAGGTGGCTCTTCGACGAGCACTTCCGACAGCTTACTCCAAAGCTGGTCGGCGCTGCTTCTGCTCTTGGGCCACTTTTGCCCAATTTGGGTGGAGCCAGCGTCGCGACGAGACGGCTATACACGGGGGTTGTTCGGTCAATGGCGCTGTATGGTGCACCGGTGTGGGCGGCGGCTCTGACCACCCAGAATAGGGCTCGCCTCTGGCGCCCTCAGAGGATATTGGCGGTTAGAGCCATACGCGGTTACCGCACCGTATCGACGGAGGCGGCGTGCGCCCTGGCCGGAACTCCCCCGTGGGATCTGGAGGCGGAAGTGCTCGCCGAAGTTTATCGGCGGACGGCTGATTTCCGGGCGTGTAGCGGCATACGGCCCCCGCCCGAGGACATACGCGAGTGGCGTGCGGCCGCTCGTCGAGCCACGATGGCTCGTTGGTCGTTCCGGTTGGAGACTCCACGTGCTGGCTTTGCCGCCGTGGAGGCTCTCCAGCCGGTCATCGCCGAGTGGGCAGGGCGGCAGCACGGGACCCTTTCCTTCCGACTGACGCAGGTCCTTTCCGGGCATGGTTGCTTCGGGAAGTATCTGCACTCGGTCGCCAGGAGGGAATTGAGTCCCGCCTGTTACCACTGCGACTGCAGTGAGGACTCGGCTCAGCACACGCTAGCGGTTTGTTCCGCCTGGGCGGCGCAGCGTGGGGTCCTCACTGCAGTTATTGGAGGAGATCTCTCGCTACCGGCCGTCATACGCTCCATGGCCGGTAGCGACAGTTGTTTTACCGCGGTCGCAACCTTCTGCGAAGACGTAATTTCGCGGAAGGAGGCGGCGGAGAAGGCCCGGGAGGACGATCTCCACTCGGACCCAATTCGCCGCCGGCGAGCCGGGCGGCGGAGGCGCGTATACCAGCGCCTCATGCCGCCTTGAGTGTGGCTGCGGGTGGACGGGACGGGTTTTCCTCTCCACCCGCTATAATGGCCAGCCGCGAGGAGGCGACGTCCGCGTGTGCCGTACGTCGCCTAAAATAGAGAGTTTATCCGCAGATGGTGCCCGAGGTAGCGGGCAGGCGCTAGGAGGAATCTGGATGTCGTAATAGCAGCGGTTCCCGGATCCCTCCTATCTCAGGCGCAGAGTGGCACACCGTGTGGTTTTAGTCGGTCCGATTCTGACACACCACCCTGCCGTAAACCCCGGTGGGTTGACGGCCCGAGGGGGTTTCCACGCGTTAAAAAAAAAAAAAAGAAAAAAGGTACCTGGTCACCTAGGTCACCTGTGACTTATAAAATAATTCAACTTGGTACTTACTTACAATTATTTGCACAAAAAATGAAAAAAATATTAATTTTTAAGAAAAAATAAAACGTACTTCAAATAATATGAAACGAAAACTCCCTGCCTTGAAATAATAAAAAATGTAAAATAAACTTGTTCTTATTTCGCCGATTTAAATTACTATGTGACAGTCCTTGTCTACATACACTATGTAAATTATTTATTAATTTTAATAAAGTGGTACTTTCATGTATGTTTAGTACATGAAATCTGTTTGAAGTTATTGCCAAGCCGAGCTATTTGATAAACTTCGTTGGTCCGCCCTACCACATCAGTCACATATAAATAATAATATAATACGTAATAACTAACCTCATTCTAACTGTTTTTGAGATTGTTGCTGTCTGTCGATTCATATACATAAATCCATAACGTGTGATCGACTAAAGTTACTAAATATTGATTAAGCTGAAATGATCTCTCTAATGAACGATTTATCAATGATTCTATGTTTCTGTTGTAGGGTTTATTTGGTTCGATTCCGACACACCATCTCACTGAGAGCCCCGGAAGAGTGACAGCCCGAGCAAGTTATAGTTTTTAAAAAAAAACTTAACTATCATTTCGACTCCCGTAGCTAAGATACAAATATTTTACGCCAATTCCCTTTCTATTGCGTCTCTATTCTCTTGTGTTATTGGATTGTTTTGTTTTGACCATGTGACTTAGGGTTATGAGAAGTCATTTACATGCAAATGTTAGTTTTCTAATAACATTTACTTTTGTGCAATCTCAACTTGACGAAGAAGGCTGATTACACTACCCAAGGTCACACAATTATTCTTATTTAAAGAATGAAAAAGAGAGAAATAAAATTTTCACTGCAGAGTGCATTAAATACGCGTTATAATATTAAAATATTTAAAGGGGTTTATTTATTAATACAATATAGCACTATACTATCGTTAATACTAAATTTCACGACAATTAAAATTAAGCAAATTTAACAACTTTATTATTTTTCAGGAATTATTTCGCCCATTGTATACTTTCTAACGTAGATATCAGTTTTATCCCATAAAATGGACATGGCTCTCTTGACAATGGGTTTTTGCAGGAAATTTTCTGTTTCCCTCCAATGTTGGTTCATGTACGTGTCAGTTTTATTTGCTGCAATAATACAAAATATATTTAAACTGATTATTACCTTAGATAAAATCTAAAAAGAATATACTATTTTAAAAATATTTGTCAAATATTGACTAATAAGATCCCATAATAGGACATTCGTTTTTATTATGACATCTAGACCCCTCCTAGAACCTGCTTGCAAAGGCAGTGGGGTATTACCCCATACCCCTATCTTTGCCTTTGCGCGACTATTTATGACCACACTACGAGTCAAACTGATTATTGACTAGGATAAAATGTAAGATGAATATACACATCTTTGTGAAAATATTTACCAAATATTGCCTAATAAGATCACATAGGTATGCAATATGTGGTATATATTCAGAGAATTAAAGATTTATTTGAAATACACGACTATATTGCACATCTGCTGACGCCAGGCCCAAGCAGGGCAAAACGACAACAGATACTGTACCAAATATTCTTTGCAGTCGCAGAGGTGACTGGCAATCAGTTCTGTATTGGTAATTGTACCTGCATGCAGTGCAGTTACTTCCTAAAGCAAACACTCTGGGTAAACCTACGTCATTCGGTGAAATAGAAGTCTGTACCACTGTCTTGTCCAGTGGGAAATAGTCGGCTGGAGTAGTTACCACGATGGTAATGCCAGTGATTTGTTAATTTCGTATTTTACTCGTAGGTCTTACCTCTGCGGTCGTTTGGAATACAACCCTTAACTGCAAATGTTAGTTTTCCTTTAAGTGTAGTTTCTGAATCATGAGATTTTACAAAGAAATGAGGCCTGTGATCTTTATTTACAAATATCGAATATTTACCATAGTTTGTTATATAATAATCGTCTGTAACAAATAAATGTTTAATAAAATTAGTATTGATTCTAGTAATACATGCGAGACAGCAGATAAAAATAAATTCAGTTCAGAGACAACACTGACTAGAATTTAATGAAAACTCGATTAAAATTGCAACAACAACAAGAGCACGAGAGGCATTCATAAAAGACACCAGAGAATACAGGTGCATATGTTTACTTCATACGGATTTAACTGACAAAAGCTTTAAATGTAATATAAGACAAATTATTATTTGATCTATTAAATCAAAAGTTTAAGAAGTACTTACAAGTGACTACCGTAGCTGAGCCTATTTCAGGAAGTACTGGAGTATCTGATTTTTCCTCAGCTTCGAAGTAGAAGCGTGAAACCAATTTAGGACAGTACAAGTATTGTTTATAAACGTCTTCCGTAGCGTTTAACCTAAAAGTAAAATACTTTTACATTACATGAGCAATTTATGTATTAAATAAAATTTAATAAAATATTACAATATTTCGTAATTTGAATTGTGTGACATATACTCCATATTACTCCAAAAAACTCTGACTGTAATTTTATACAACAACATCTTTAGCAGTTGTATCTGTGTGAGTGCCTGGATCTGTAGTCTTTAACAGTCTACTACTGGACATAGGTCTATCCTCAGCAAAGAAGTTTTGATCTAATATATCTCGATGGTCGAATGGGTTGGTATTGGGTTTGTGTCAAGTTTCACACTCTTTGTAGTGATGTTGTTCGGCGTGATTTGCTCCCTTAGTCGCCTTTTACGACATTTTCTGGACGAACAGGCGTGGTGGCATTCTGTATTCTTAATCCCACACTATATGGTCCTTCTGTGGATGGTAACTTCTTTGGCTAAACATAATTTCTTGCCAACAGCTTTCATACTTCATATATGTAATTGCTGATAATTCAGCAAGCCTGCACCTCCTTCTCACTACTTATGTAATATGAAATACAAGCGCACTTCATTAAGATTTGTGTCACAAATACTTTATTTTTGTAGTTTTGTAAATGTGAATTTTGGACAAATACAACAAGTAAAAATTTATGAAGAATTTTGAATTAAATAAATAATTTTAATAACTCTTTTGTGTTATAGCTTACATCGCAGGCAGAAAACCATATCCGACAATAATATTTCAGTAATCTGGCTACAAACTAAGCAGAGCTTGTAATGGGTATGAGATAATTGATATAAAGACATATATGCTTTTTTTGTAGAAACTTCCATACATATTACATGTAGAAAACACTCAACTATATGACCTGGAAATATTTGTTTCGTAACAAATATTTGCAGGTCATACAAACATTTGGTCTGATCCGAAATTTGAGTTCAAGACTTTAAGCACAGCAACCGTACACGCTATCACTACATCACCAAAGTAATTTCTAAATTATCAATTATCATTTACAATCTCTGAGACATAGACCTATCCTCAGACGGGAGGTTTTCGCCTACTTTTATTAGACGAAATTTTTAACATCAACTTTTCACTATTGGCCACTTACAAAAAAATGAATTTTTCAGAGAAAAAAACTGGCTAAAATGAAAATGTTTTATAGTTGTAGCTATTGGTGACTTAGACAGTCTGCGTATAACATTAGATTATGTCAATAATTTGGAATGAAATAAAATCTAGGAAAAATGTACAAGGCATGGCAACGAAACAACTAGATGCATCACTTTCTCTGACGTCATCAAAATATGTTGTATTTAGCTATTATTCCTTATACTTTTTTAGAGACTACATATTGAAGGGTTACTTACGTTCCTTTCGTCACTTCACAGTTTTTTAAACCATGCATTGTAACATTAGTTAATTTATATTTTACTGATGCCATTTTTCCATGTATTTCTTCTATATGTAAAGGGTCCAAAGGCATAATCAAACCTTTTACTCCATGTACAACATTTTTATATAAATTAAATCCTCCTCTTGTAACGCAGGTAACATTGTCAAAAATGCACATTTTCTTACCTAAAACACAATATACATATGTATTTGAACTTAAAAAAGATAACTTAGCGATAAATTAATTCCTTTCATACAAATTCTTAAATGTTTGAACTGTTTTTCATAATAGCTTTTTGACATTGAAAAGATGACGGCTGCTCATGATCTACATTTCTCATATACTTACACTTCGTTCATTACGCTACATTTTGCTAAGCTATTTTTATAAAAAAATGTTATTTTTTAACTTACAAGGATGGTGATGTAAGGCACGTGCAGTTGCAAAGATAAAAATAATCCAAAAAGAGTTTAAAACATTCATTTTAAGTTAGATCACACTAAACATGTAAAACATAAACAAAAGTTAACATGTGTGTGTTCACACATCAGGTGAGGTATTTATATATCTATGTTATCTATATTTATTTATTATCTACAATTACTATTTGATGTCCGTAAAGATTTAATGTTCTAAAAATAAACAAAAATTTTATTGTTCTGTAATACTTAAATAGGTTGTGTAGAACAACAAGGTTGAAAGCAATCTATCTGTATTAAATAATTGTAAGAAATTTAATCTATTATCATACTGTAAACTAAAGAAAATGATAAAACTGATCTTTTTATATTTTTGTTCTTATAAATAATCAGTCATCGTCAAAAGAAGGCCAATTTTTATACTTTTAAACCGTCAGAGACCGAAATGAGGTTATCTGGAAACTGAACTATAAATTTACTAAAAATAGGTATTCTGCTAAAAGAAATATAGTAATATAATAAAGTATTAAGTTAACTTTATTTGACAAACACAGCTCATAAACTAAAGCTTCCACGAAAGGCTGCAGTTCTATGTCCCGGTACGCTGAGTGCTCTAGCTAATGGTCTGGTGGAATACGGGAAGTGGTTGTCTCCAGTTTATTTTATCATTCATATAAGCAGGAGTACCTTTTTGATTACGTTACGCCAAACAATAAACCGACTAAATTTAACTTCCCTCTGGCGTCAATCTTTAAAATTATATGGTCATTTATATATAGTGTTACGTGATGACGTCTTGAGGCTTTATCAGTAACGAGTGCAATCATTTGGACATTTTGTAATAGATTTTTTGTTCTTTCTAGTAACCAGGGACCACATACCATTACAGTAATTAAATTTGGAAAATAATAGACTGTCTTCTAATTGTCTCTTTAATGGTATACTCATAGTATATCATAAGTATCAAAACGATTTCAGTTCAATCAAGATTAGCATAACGCTATTTATATATATTCTCTTATATATATCAAATATACTTCTTGCCTGAGCATCTGTGTCTAATTTGTAAGACCCAGGTTCGCTCCTGAATGGAGTAATATTCTCATCTTTATAATGAAGTATTTGGTGGGTGCTCTAGATCAGTTACAGCGGCGAGCAGTTCGAATTATCAACAATCCTGAAGTCATTTGGATTCATGTGGAGCCACTACAATTGTCAAAAGATATAATATCTACGGCAGTTTTCTATCATTTTTTTCATGAATATACTCTTAGATACCCATGATGTTTTTATAACATTATAATATATATATATATATATATATATTAGGGTGTCCCTTATATGACAAAAAAAATTTTTTTTTCGAATTTCGAAATGCATACCCTCTATAATTTTTACTAATGCTATAAGATACTTAAATATAAAATTTTATCAATCTAGCATAATTGCAACCAGTGCCGACCGAGCTTCAAAGTTTAGTAAAAAACGTGTTTTGTCCTAAAATTTCAGTCTGCAATAATTTCACTATAAATGCAATGAATTAAGTGAATAAAATTAAATAATAAATTAGATGAACATTAATCTTTAATTAAAAACATAAAGAAATAAGAATCATTCAGGGTAACTTCTTTTTAGAGTAGTTTTTTTACAGTCTGGATACAATTTTAGATGTTCCTGGACACAGCGCAGCAAGAACTGTTTTTGTTCTTCTTCAGCCGTGATAAGTCCGTTAAAATCTTGCATTAATTTAACAGCCCTTTCAGCAGTATCATTTACAACTCTCAAATAACTTATTCTTCTTTTAGCCTCCAGAAAAGCAGCATTGTTATTCCAAGAAGATACATCTTCGTTTAGAAAACTGTCGTCGATCTGCAGTCGTGATAAAAATTGTTTGCTCTTTTCCGATACGAAATCATCCAGTGCTTTGTCTAAAAAAAAAGAAAAATAAGTTAAATAACAAATAAAATCAACAACAATTTTGAAAATAAATAAATAAGTATTGGACATTGAAATTGAAATCCAACAAAAAGCCAATTTAACTTACCAAACAACTTTTGAGTCAGTTCTTCCTTCAACGGGTCATAGCGTTTGCTAAAATCCGAGATTTTGTCCCTGTTGAAGTTGGCAATCATCTTCTTCTTAGTTTGGTTGTCAACTTCATCATCAAATAGTGATAGAATGACTGTCTCTTCACATAAATACCACAAGTGATGGCTGAACTTGCTTATAGAAGCTTTAGAAATTGTTGCGTCAACTTTTTCATACTCTTTTAACATCTTCAAGAAGCGCAAATCTTGATTAGGTGCTTTGGTCGCCACTGTACATTCGAGCCAAGGTTTAACATACAATATTACGAGAAATAAGCAAACATCTTGTAGAGCCTTTTTGTCCTTCGCAGTTACTCTGCATTGTGACTGAAGTAAACATATTTTTAAAGAATAGATCGCTCTCGCCATCCAGCGTGCCTGATGTATAGCTCCGGGGGGCCTTAGTTTTAATTTTTCCTCTGTGTCTCCTCCTAAAAATATTACGCACAGTTCGACCAATTCGCGGTAATCATCTCTTACAAAACCTTTATCTAATTCTGCCTTATAAAATAGTAACAACGCTTGAATGTCTGTCTCGGCAACCCGTGCTTTTACGAAATTAAGAGATGGTTCAATTTTAGTACAATCAATGTTTTTCCAATTTTCTTGGAACTTTTTGAACATCGGAATATCTGGGCTACTAGTAATTTGCTTAATCTTGGTTTCAAAGGCAGCTTTTAGGACCAATTCATAAACATGATGACGACAGGCGAAAAGCAACAATTCTCTTCCTAAAGTTTGCTCCAAAATAGCACAAGCTCCATTGAAACGGCCCATATTGGAAGCTGTTGTGTCGCAGCACATTATTTGCACTTTATCATAAAGGTTCTAGTCAAAGAGAGCTGCTGATACAGCCTTCGCTTGATGTTTTCCAGAAGAACTTTCTAGTTTCGGCACTGTAAGAAGCTGCTCTCTATCGTCAAATGAAGCTATAACTGGCAAGCGTTCTTCTTTTGAACTCCGTACATCCAACCCCGGTAATAGTTTTCCATCCCAATGGACTGTGACTATGTCGGGTACATCGTTTTGGAAGTTAGATTTTATTGCTTCTGCCCTTGATTTTCTAGTTTCAGTACGAATTCGCTGAATCGAGGATTTGTTAATACAGAAATCATCGCTGCTCAGACCAAGCGCTTCTACCACCGCATTAAGAATGTAAACGGTATCTCTAATGCTTAATTGGCATCGATCTAAAGCTGCAACTAGTTTAGGTGTTATAAGATTCTTTCTACCTCTTTTTGAACTTTGTTCATGGCAGGGAACGTCCGGCAAGCTGAGTTCAGAATTCAAGATCTGTTCTTCGTCTGAATCTTCTACACTGTCTAAGTTATTTGTGGTGGAAGTAGATGCAACAGCTAGTGATTCTCTTTGTCTTACAATCCTTTCCTCTTCTTCCAATCGTCGTTGTCTAGATCTTTGTTCTTTTTCCGCCAATTTTTTATCTACACCACCTAAGCATCCCGGTCGACCTGGCTCTCTCTGTTTCATTAAAAATAATTTATCTTCCTCTATTTTCATTCTCTCAAAAGCATCAGCATGTGCAATATCAAACAAATTATCAAGATTAATTATAAAATTGTTCTCACGACTCTTAAACGTAATCTGAGTTTTCTTACAATTTTTTTGCACCTCTCTCCAAACATGATACAAATCAATAAGTTTCTTCACGCAGTTAGGAAATGCCCTTGTTGGAATTCTTGCTTTTACCCAATATATGATGCACTCCCTAATCACAAGATTTGCACTTTCACTAACAGTCAATTTAACCTCACGAATATTGTAAAATAGGACTGAGAGAACTTGTCGATTAGATGGTAATTTTGCACCATTTATTTGGTAGCTAGTCAATCCGATAAAAAAAATATTTTGTTTATCACTCCGTTATTCCACCGACATGTTTACGCACTAAACAATGAAGCACTAATAGTCTCAAAAATCACGTACGAAATGGCAAATAAAACATGTCGTAACAGGTCACTGGGCAGTACTTAAGCAACTTGTATCGACAAGTTTAAATAGCAAGTCGGCACGGGTTATCGTTTATATATCGAACTAATATTTTTTTCTAGACAATATAGGGTTATTACGAAACTTTTAAGAAGGTATGCGTAAAAAAATATCGAACTTGAAATTTAAGGGACACCCTAATATATATATATAAATATATATATATATAATGTCGGCCGAATTCTTGCATGAATGCGAAGGCCTCCGTCGTTTTTCATCAAACGTTTTCAAAAATATACAGGCCAACAGCTATGCTAATCTGTTTAGCCGGTATGGTGTAGTAGGCAAAACCCTCCTTTCTAAGAAGAAGTCTATATACAATAGTGGATTATAAAAGGCAGTTGATGATTGATGTTCAGCTGACAAAACCACACTAGGGAAGAAAGTTGAATGAAGGAACGACTTGGGCAACCAAGCGCAGGGCACGCTATCGTTGCGGTGATAAGACCTGTTATGACGAAGAACTCTCATACCGGCTGACACAGGTGATCACTGTGAATGGATGCCTCGGCGATCACTTGTGTCTGATCTAAAGGGAGCCAACGCCTGATTGCCACCACTGCCATGGCCAGACCGTAGACACGGTGCTCCACACGTTGGCAGAAAGCCCAGCGTGGACGGAGCTGAGGTGTGACGTTGTGGCGGCCTTTGGCGTTCGGATTTTCTAACTTGGTAGCATAATTATGGCCTTGGTACGGAGCGAGATTGCGTGAAACGCCGCCGTCTCCTTCTGCGAGCAAATTATGCTTGCAAAGGAGATGTCGGAGCGGGATCGGGAGAAGTTTAGAACTCACCTGATCCACAACTCACGGTAGAACAGAACAGATCGTAGAACGATCTCTTTCCTCCATAATTGCCAGCCAGGGTAGGATAGGGTGACAGGTGTGGCCACCTGTCACCGTATCAGAAGCAGGTCAGGGTGGCAGCGCGACGTACTACAAATCACGTGTGCTATTTTGGGGGTAGAAAAGAGGTCATCTGCAAACCGTAGGTAGATGAACCGAGGTACGTCGGGGTTTCAAGGATTGCCTTTCTAGGGTACACCTGGTTCCCTGGCTACTGGTACCTAAGACGGCGTATGGTTGTTGGTCGGCTCGAGTCCGACATAGCCACCAGTAGATGCTATACCATCCGGAAGAGTTTTTGTACAGTAAAAAAAAACAAAAAGGGTAGAAATTTGAAGTTGAAAGTCCTCCTAATAGGTCAAATTTTGAATACAGTATCTTTTCTGAACTTGTTAAATTTTAGTTAACTTAGAACGGATTTAGTTTAATAGCTACTTTTTATTTTAATAAAGTTATGTAAATATTGACGTTTAGTGATGTTGTGTCAATTGTTTAAATAAATACTAAAGTTAACAAAAGATAATAACCTAATATAAAATGTAAT
Organism: Hypercompe scribonia; assembly: GCA_949316085.1. Lineage (NCBI taxonomy): Eukaryota > Metazoa > Arthropoda > Insecta > Lepidoptera > Erebidae > Hypercompe > Hypercompe scribonia. Next base: position 5,995,934 of record OX438992.1, on the reverse strand, counting down.
TTCAATGATATTACTGTCACTATCGCCACTTGTACATACATAGCTAGTTATCATCACTTGTACCCACATACCTAGTTTTAAATAGCATTTGTAACTACCAGGTGTACGATAAAGTACTGAGGCGTGACTTTATGGCGGCTATCGGAGTGGGGATTCTCTCGCTCGGGAGCGTGATAACATGTTGCAGAGCGAGAGTGCATGGAACTACGACGTCTCTTTCTGCACGCAAGTTATACTTGCAAAGGAGATGTTAGAGCGGGACCTGGAGAGGTTTAGTACTCTCCCGGTCCGACAAGCCCGGGAACGGGCCCAGTATCGCAGACTACTCGGGTGCCAGACATCGCAGAACGATCTCTATCCTCCATAAACGCAAGCCTGGGGGTGACAGATGAGGCCATCCATCACCCTAGCAGAAGCAGGCCAGGATGGCAGCACGTTTCTACGAAGCACTCACTCTTTTCAGGGCAGAAAAGTGGTCATCTGCAAGCCGTAGATAGATGACCTGAGGTACGTCGGGGTTAAAGGGATTTCCATTCTAGAGTACACCTGGTCCCGGCTACTGGTACCTCAAACGGCGTGCGGTTTTTGGTCGGTTCGAGTGCGACAGTAGATGGTATCCGGGGAGATTTCTGCACAGTTAAAAAAAATTAAAAAAAGGTGTACGATAAAGCTATTATATTTAATATATTATAAATAAATAGACGTGTTTTCATAATAAAGCAAGAAACATTAAAATTAACGAGTTTTTTTCATTATTTATTGTTATTATACATTAACATTGACGCAAGTTAAACATACGTTTAATTTGTTTTATGTTACAATGCACAATAATACTATACAAATAAAGAATACTTGACTTTGGTAAAGTAAATTTAAACACATATACGTAATGTGATGTCATGACACAGGACCGTCTTTAAATTACCTGTTGCTTTAACTAGATTACACTACACATGATCACACCATTATTCTTAGTTAAATAATAAATAGGGAAAAGCGTTTCTCTCTGAAGGTTGTATTGAATTGGCATTATAAAATTAAAATGTTGAAAACATTCTGTTAAGGCACTTTGAAAAAATAATTTTCTTTTACTTAATACGTTTTTATTTCTAATTGATTTTAACAGTATCATTCACTTCACTCACATCTAAATATCAAACAGATAGACTACAAAAACTTCTAAAAATTATCTAAGTTATTAATATATCCTATTTATATAATAGGTAGTAAAACCACACTGATGTCAGCTGGCTCGACCGAGGCAATACTACCCTCCCACAGAAGATCAACCTAAAGCGACAGCATCCGTGCTGTCCTATTACGTTGGTGAGTGCGAGACCGCAGGCCCATGGATGCAGGAGTGACAGTTGTCGTGGTATGGGTGTACAATACAATGCCACGATGACTGTCATGCCTTTCACGTCTCCAAGTGAGGCATAAAAAAGCTTTTCACTAAGCCGCCATAGTGAGGGTCACCATACTGCATTGCCTGCATTCGCAACGAGTAACCACAACTTTTGGATTCTATTTATGCTTTCCATCAGGTAGAGTAGAGACACTTTGGCAGGCTGTTAAAATAAATAATAAAAAACAAGTACTCTTAACTTGCTTTGTATTGATCACTTGCAATATTCCAAGTAGATTTTACAATCGTTCTCCAAACTGAGCATAGTAAAATGCATTTGTCAATGAGTGTGAGTATTTTATCATCAATGTTTACTAAAAAACTTTTTAATGCACAATGTTCCAATATATTATCTAATACTTGTTACTTAACCTAAAAATTTCCACACAATCCTGGGATAAAGATGGCATTTTTGCTCAGATCGTTGGACAGTTCGGACGTGTCCAGGATATTCTACCGTTAATGGCTTAGTGAGGAAAGTGTTTAATAGTTACGCCTACGCCACGTTATTTAAAGACAACGAGGTTGAGATCTGACATATTATTTATATGGTTGGAGTAATGGGTTGTTCTTAATAACGACTTCCGTAATAAATAAGAAAGTAAATACTAATTTCTGTTTAATATATATACATATTATAATATATTACCAAAACATTATAATATTATAAATACACAATTACAGTTGATAATAAATTATACATAATAAATCAATGACATAATAAGCGATCATATGGTAAAAACAATAGTTCTCCAGTTATGGTTAGAAAACAATGAAAAAAATTAGTGGAGTGTGGAGTTGGAGTGGAGTTTGGATCCCTATTAGTGGTGTCTCGAATAATCTAACAGAGGCAAATAATTCACTGTTTGCAACATTTTTAATTGACTCATTGATTAATACAATATATCACGATGCTATTTATTACATTAACACTAAATTAATGGACATTTACAACTGAATAAGTGAACCAACTTTATTCCGGAATTATTTTGTCCATTGTATATTTTCTAACGTAGATATCAATATTATTCCATAAAATGGACATGGCTCTCTTGACAACGGATTTATGCAGAAAATCTTCTGATTTCCTCCAATGATGGTTCATGTACGTGTCAGTTTCACTTGCTGCAATAATAAAAAAAAATATTTAAGTTGGTTTTTGCCTCAGATAATGTGTAATTAGATCGCATAATAGGATAACAATTTTTATTAAAACATTCAACCTACCTACAAAAGTACGGGGTCAATGTTTAAGTAAAGAAAGATTTAAACGAAATACACGACTATTTGTGACCTCACTGTGATTCAGAGTGATTATTGCCTGAGGTGATTGTAAAATAAATATACTTTTCTGAAAATATTTGCTAAGTATTGCCTAATAAGATCACATAAGTATGCGGTATGTGATATATATTCAGGTAATGCAAGATTTAGACGAAATACACGACTATATTGGACACCTCATGACATCAGGCCCAAGCAGGGCAAGGTACTAATAGATACTGCACCGAAACATCACTGCTGTCGCAGAGGTAACGAGTAAAACTCAATTCTGTGCTAGCAACTAATGCAGTTACTACTTGAAGTTCCTTCTTTCGATGGAAATAATCAGCTGGAGTATCTTCACGATGCCAAAATCAGTACTTTGTTAAATTTGTATTTTAGTTCTTACCTCTGTGGTTATCTACAATTTCACCCTGTGTAATTTCAAAGGATAGTTTTCCATTAAGTTGTAATTTTGAAACATGAGTTTTTACAAAGAAATGAGGCATGTGATCTTCATTTACAAAAACGGAGTATTTGCCGTAGTTTAATATATTGTAATCATCTGTAACAAACAAAATTTTTATAAAGTTAGAACTTGTTTCAGCAATTAATGTAATACAACAGAAGAAAGTAAATTCAGTTAATGCAGATGACAGACACTAAGATAAAAAATACTGTAAGTGTTAGATGGGGGATAATAATTTCACTACTCTAAACAAATACTTAGTACTTTTAATAGTATTATTAATCGTATGTTTGCCCAGTAATGCGAAGTTTATTGAAGATTAAGCGGTTAAGTTGTCGACGGGCATTCATATAAGACACATGAAAGTATAGACACATGCGTTTATTTTATACGAATAAAACTGATAAAAGATTTAAGATAAACTATCATTTGATTCATAAACTTAACAATTTAGTAAATACTTACAAGCCACTACCGTAACTTCCCCTGTTCCATAAAGTGCTGGCGTATCTGATTTTTCTTCTGCTTTGAAGCAAAACTTTGAAATCAACTTAGGACAGTGTAGATATTGCTTATAAACGTCTGTGGTGGCGTTTAATCTAAAAATAAAAAACCTTAACATTGTATGAGCAATTTATGTGTCAAATAAAATGCAGTACATTACAATACTTTGTGAGTTTAATTATTTGACAGAGCTTTTAGAGTTATTCACTTTAAAAACCACTGGATATAATTATTCACTGTATTTTCATCAGTAGTCGTATTTGTGTTGGTGTCTGTATGACCAAATTGTAACCTTGTGACAAATACAACAAATGAAATTTATAAAAAAAAATTAAGTACGCAAATAAACTTATTGTTTTTTCCTTACATCGATATCAAAAAACCAAATTCTTATGTAATTTGTTACCTACATTTCAATAGGTAATAATTATATTATCATTATTAACAACCTATAATTATCCACTGTGGTACATAGGTTTCTTCTTAGAAAAATAGTTTTGGTCTACTCCTGTTAGAGGTTTCTCCGTGTAGTGACGGATTAAGAATACATAGTGTTACCACCCCTTTTTATCCCGTGAGTGTCGTAAGAGGCAACTAAGGGAAGAAATTATTCAGGAAAATATCATTACAAAGAGAAGAAAAACTTGAAGCAAACCCTATTCTAACCCGTCTGGCCAGCGTGGTATAGTAGGCCAAAACCTCCTTGCTAAGGAGAGGTCTATGTCCAGCAGTAGACTATAAAAGGTTGTTGATGATGATGGTGATGATTGTTAGAAGATATTTTAATATAAATTTGAAGCAATTAGGTACATGCGGTAGAATTAAACTATTAATGGAAAAGAACAGGCTAAAATGATAGTGTTTTTAAGTCATTGCTATCGGTGACTTAGTCTGAAAATTTGTGAATTACATAAATAATTTGGAATTCAATTTAGAAACAATTCAATAGGCTTAGTAATGCAATGGCAAACTGTTGACTATCTCGGATGTCAGAATTATATCCTGTGTTGAACCATTCTTCCTAATCCATGACTTTAACTGGAATGATTGTTTTTGGAATTTTTTGACAGATTCAAAAATTGGAGGGTTACTTACGTCCCTTTTATAACCACACAGTTTTTCAAACCATACATAGTAATGTTATATAATTTATATTTTTCTGATGGCATATCTTTGTCGATTTCTTTTATGTGTAAAGGGTCCAAAGGCTCAATTAAACCTTCTTCTCCTTTGACAACATTTGTGTAAATATTGAATCCTCCTCTTGTGACGCAATTTACGTTTTCAAAAATGCATAGTTTCTTACCTAAAACACACGAGATATATGAACCCAAAAAGATAACTTAGCTATAAATTAATTTTTGCCATGAAACTCTTTAAAACCTTAAGATGATAGTAACTGGAAAAATATTAATTGCAAGTATTACTTAAATTTACACTTTGCTAATACCTCGCTCATCATCATCATCATTATCTCAGCCGAAAGACATCTAACGCTGTACATAGGCCTCCTCTAAAGCCTTCTACAGCAAATAATCCTGTACTGTTCACAGTCAACTGCTTCCCATAACCTATATTTACTACATACCTATAGAAGTAGAGAAGTCTCATTACACTATAATTCGGACAGTACTTAAATTTTAAAGAAACTTAATTGTATTTTAACTTACAAGGATTGTTGAAAAAGGCAAATGTAGTTGCAAAACCGAGAGTAAACAAAAGAGAGTTCAAGACATTCATTTTGTGGAAATGATTAGAGTACACTGAACATGTAAAATATATACAGAAGCTAACATTTGTTTGACCCCATTTTAGGTGACGTATTTATATGCATTTATCAACTAATTAGTGTTTGCCGTTTGTAATGGTTTAATAATCTAAACTTAAACGAAGTTTTATTATTCTGTCATATTTAAATAAATTAAATTGAGCAAGAAAATGGACAGCAAATGAGCTGTTACAGTCATTTTAAACTTAATTACTGTATTTAAAGAATAATAGGAGGAAAGATTTGCTGCATTTGTATTTTTGCTTTATCGTACATATAGTCAGTTATTGTCATTAAAAGGCCAATAAACTGAAACAATATTCAATATTCGATGACAATACAAGATACATTCACGTTGGATATACTATGAGAATATGTTTTTCGATACTTGTGAGACCTCCACCTCTTCAGGCTGGGGCCGGACCTTCCGAAAAACCAATATAGTTTCCATCAGAGGCATTTCACCATGGATACGATCATGCGCGTGAAGGCTCTAACGGAGGAAGCAGTTTCTCGAAGTGAAGTAGTATTGGTGGTGTCCTTGGAAATTGCAATGCGTTTAATACTTTCCCCGGGAGATGCATCAGGGAAGCACTCGTATATCACTGAGTGCAGCCTCATAATAGGCGGCACTCGCATCGATATTGAGTCCTCCATGAGGTATCTGGAGCTCGTAATCAATAGCCGATGGGACTTCGGAACTCATTTCCAAAGTCAGGTCCTAAAGTTGGTAGGAGCAGTACGAGCATTGGCGCAACGGCTGCCTAACATAACATGCGGTTAATAGCTATTTACGGGACCCTAGTGTAGGCGGAGACTCTCAAGCTCAGCAACATTGCGATACTGCGACGACCGCAGCGAGTGCTGGCCATCAGGGTCATAAGAGGATACCGCACAGTCTCCTTTGAGGCGGTGAGTCTCCTGGTCGGAACTCCACCATGAGATTTGGAGATGTGAGCCTTTATGGCTCTTTATCAGTGGTGCGGGAGTTGGGTTGAAGTCCTGAAAGATTGGGCCGTCGAGAATTAGACAACCCAACTCCACCAGGTCCTTGTGCAGGAGTGGAAGGAACGACTTGGGCAACCAAGCGCCGGGCACGCCGTCATTGCGGAGGTAAGACCCGTTATGGAGGATTGGTTCGAGAGGAATCACGGGTCCGTGGACACGATGCTTCGCACGCTGGCAGAATGCCCAGTTTGGGTGGAGCTGAGGTATGATCTTATGGCAGCCGTAGAAGAGGGAATTCTTTCGCTCGATAACATAATTACGGTCATGTTGCGGAGCAAGAGCGCGTGGAACTCCACTGTCTCCTTCTGTGAGCAAGTTATGCAAACGAGATGTCGAAGCAGGATCGGGATATGTTCAGAACTGTCCCAGTCCGCCAGGCCCGGGAGCGAGTCAGGTACCTCAGAAGACTTAGGCGCCGGAGTTTGTGAAACGATCTCAGTCCTCCATAAGCGCAGGCCTGAGGGTGGCAAGTGAGGTCGTCTTTCAACATAGCAGAAGCAGGCCGGGGTGTCGATGCGAGCGTTATGGACCGCGCTCGCCTTTTTGGTTTCAGGAAGAAAAGGGAATATGGAGGTTTTCACTCAAGGGGGTGGGGCGGATCTAAAAGCCCCGGGGTACGTCGGGATTCCAGGGATTTCCTTGCACCTGGTTCCTTGGCTACAGGCACCTAAGACGGCGTGCGGTTTTTTGGTCGGTTTGAGTCCGACATAACCATCTTTCAGTGGTATCCGTGGGGATTTCCGCACAAAAAAAAAGTAAAAAAGCACAAAAATGAGTAAAAATACGTACAAAGGTATCATACCTTACAAAATATGCGTCATTAGATTACATGCTGTCACAGAATGCATAAGAAAATAAAGTACCTCCCCCATAGGTGATAGCGTGATAATATGTAGCTTATATATTGACCCGACCTGTTAGTAATATTCATGCAAAGTTTGAAGTAAATCCATGCAGTACTTTTTGAATTTAGCCCGGACATACATAGAGATAAACAGACAAAAATTCTAAAAACTATATGTTTGGCTTCGATGTCGATTGTAGATCAAACTCTAAGTATTCTTTTATAAAAATATTCAATGTACAGTTTTGACTTTCCTACGATTTTATTATACGTGTCAGTCTGGTTAGTATAAATCAGGTTCAGACTTTACTTAGTTTTTTGATAAGAGAACCGAGTGTGACATGTATGTAGTTATTTTTGTTTTCTTTGTTATGTGGTGACTTCAACATTACAGCACAAAGAAAAATATACAACAGCGCCATCTAGCGAAAATACATGAAACTACGAAGTACGAACGAAATATATGAATGTATTGAACTACAATGCAACTACTGATCCTGTATCGCGATATAGAGATTCGCGTGGCAATTAGCATATATATACAACATCCCAACATCAACTGTTGGGCCGTAGCCCGCCAGGCATGATCACCTCGCCTGGTCGGAGGATCCTCCCTTTGTGTCGGAGGGATATGACACACGTTCCTCCACAATGGTGACTCCGACGTGATTGGAGGCAGCCTTCGTTGGTACTTTGTAGTTCCATGTATCTTCGCTAGATGGCGCTGTTGTATATTTTTCTTTGTGCTGTAATGTTGAAGTCACCACAGTTACTATTATTTATAAATATTATTTACAATTTTAATAATCAAGAAGAACTATCTTCTATAGCCTCTAAGTCTGTGACCAAATATGATTACTGGACACTGAATATCATATGATATACCCAAATATTTAAATTAGTTTTCTTTTTCACCTTTTGCTAGATTTGCACCACGAGGACCGGTGATATCGACAATTATTACGCAGCGCTCTAACCAATCTATGACTACGATGTCAGAATTATTAGTAATAATAGCTCTGTCCGTGATAATAGATCGATCCCAATGCAATATAGCTCTACTATTCTACCATTCTCGAGAACTTTATCGAGCACATATTTCGAGTGTGGCACCTCTGAATTTACAACTTGACATTTAAATAAAAGTTGTTGGCGAATAATCCAGTCTACGTCGTTATGCTTGAGCCACATATTTACCATTAGCAATATACCTGATAGATTCTTACACATTCTAGATTACTATTTTTTTTATTAACCTGTGGCAATCCCCTTGGGCTGTCACCCCATCGGAATCTGTGGTGGGGTGGTGTCGAAATCGGATCGACTAAAATCACACGGTATGCCACTCTGCGCCTGAGATAGGAGGGTTCCGGGAACAGTTGCTATTACGACATCAAGATATCGTAGATTACTATGGTAATGGTATGCCGTAGCCAAGACGTGGATGTTTACTAGTCTATATTGGACTCTTTGGGATTTGATCAAATCGGCCGAGAAGCTTTTTACTCTTCTCTACTTCCGTGTGATCATTAATATCAGGTACTACAGGTTTACGTTGATTCTCTTTAGCCAAAGCGAGCAGACTTTTGTTTACGAGGCAACATATAATATAATGTAAACAGATTTCGAAATTATCACATAAATTTTATTATTCTCACGTAAGTTTTAAGGAAACAATAAACCAACGTTATAATAGTAATCGTGCATTGTGATAATATTTAATGAGAGCACGATTTGTACTGCAAATTGTACAAAAATGTTAGAATTTTATTCGCTGTTATACCTGGTTTTATCCATTAAGAGTATTTAAGTTTTATAAAATTATTAGACCTAGACATAGAGATAATGATTATACTATTTGGTCCTCCTGGTGGCTCAGAGACCGTCACTGTCTTACCACAAAACACATCCCTTGAGTTTACTTATTTTACTTAGACCCAATTATACCCGTGTGAATCTGACATCTGCAGGTCAAAAGGCCTATACATGAAAACACATCACTCATTTATCGTTGTTTAATATCTTCCAGACTTTTTCAATATGGGAGTGTCCAAAGTAAAAAGTTATATGAAATGCCATCCAAATAATGTCCATTCAACGCTTGGACTAGATTACGATGTGAAATTAGTTACTGAAGACTCTATAAATGTTAGTACTGAGACCTCCACATATTTTTTCTCGAGTTTCAAGGATAACAATAAAAAATGTCTCGAAAATATAAAATAGAGTTCATTATCATTTTGTTAGTAACCGAAATAACCTAGCCTGTATAATAATGTAACAGTAGGTTTTGGCCTACTACATTACACTGGTAAGACAGGTTAGTATAGAGTTTGTATAGACTTGATATAGATGGCTGATGGGAACTTCAGTTGCAAGCATAGTCCGAGCCGTGACACCAGTGGGCGTTTGACCGTTATTTTACCCCTAATATTTGCTATAAACATTGCATAAAATAAAGTAAAGATAAAGAAGAAAAGAAAAGTAGGAAGAAGAAAAGCACATGCATCGCATATTGTATGCGACAGCAGTATCATGTCTACCATTACAGTTGCTCTGAGGGCACAATAGGTGGTGAGAGTAGCAGCCAAGATGGCTACATGGAGGTGAGGCCTAAAACGACGGTAAAGGCTGGAGTAAAATTTTCTCCACGCCCGACTCGATAACTTAGCACCTCCATATCTGCTCCCTTCACGTAAATTAAGATAGTCTAAAAGGAACCACGGAAACTACAACTGCCTAAAATTATAACTGTAGTGATCACCGTATAGCCGAGTGCGAGTTGTCCTATGTTTCTATCCAAGGGGGCCCGGGTCTATATTATCTATGATTTCGGGATGGTTGCGCTTCAGCTAGATGGGCATTCGAATCCTCGAGTTCTCCGAGGCTGAAAGTGCAAAGATGGCAAATGCGTTTGTCGAAAAACTGACGGACATATTTGTGGCCACAAATAGTATCAAGATCGTCAGCTCTACGAAGTGCGTGAAGTTACGCTTCTCAGGCGTAGACAACTGAACCTCGGTCGAAGACGTCCACGTTACAATTTATGAGCAGGTGGTGTACAACAACACCATTCACCATCCGTCCGGTCTCAGCCTAGGTGCGGTGTGAATAAGCTGTCACGTAGCGTCGGCCAAAGTTTTAGGTGACACTGGCAATCTGAAGTCCTTATACAGTTTCCTTCCTTTCTGTACATATTCGCATCAAGTGTGATAGCTGCTTCGACTACCTGTACTGTGCCCAGAACTGTGACTATGGTGTTCACGAAAGTCCTAGTTCTGGGCAGCTATTATACTTGATGCGAGTATGTCCCGTATTCACTGGAGGGGTCAGTCTTTGAGTTTTATTTTAATTATTGTACACAAAGTGTACTTCTTCAAAAAGTAATGATTGGGTTAAAGCATATAATGTTAAATACCCTGTAACGTGTATATTTAATTTCAGTCAAAATATAGAATCAAAATAAAAGCTCATTCATGTCTTCAAAATAATTAAATCAATAAATCGATCATTGTGACTTATAAGCATAAAGATTATTTTTTCGTGAAATGAATAAGTGATTGTAATAACTTATAATTACCCAAAGTTTTCAAGGTTTTAAAGTTATCATGACAAGTAACTATTGGAAATATATCCTGAAAGATAGTACGGGTGACATCTGTCGGGCATGCCACTGTCCTGGGGAAGATATTAGGTATATTATTTCTGGTTGCTCTCTTCTCGCTATCGGTGAGTATTTGTACAAACATGATCATATAGCCGTGATCATACACCAAAAAACTTACGTTTATGCTAAAACTTATGCTAACTTATCAATTTAGGGACACCATACTACACGTATGTGCTCGACCCTGTTCTCAAGAATGGTCATACCACGCTATATTGGGATCGATGTATTGTCACAGACAGGACTATTGTTACCAATAAACCTGATATTATAATTTGTTACGCCGATGATACATTGGTCATGGCCCGGGGAGTGAACTTTCAAGAGACGGCGCGCCTGGCCTCCACGGGAGTCTCTTTGGTGGTCGGGTGTATTGAGGCGCTGGGTTTACGGAGGCCCTAGATAAGACGGAGGCCCTTTTGTTCCATGGGCCCCGTCGTGGTCCGCCCTCTGGCACCTCCATCATAGTCAATTCAGTCGTCGTACCGGTTCAGGCTCAAATAAAGTGTCTGGGCCTGATCCTCGACGGCAGGTCGACGAGCACTTCCGACAGCTTACTCCAAACCTGGTCGGCGCTGCTTCTGCCCTTGGGCGACTCCTGCCCAATTTGGGTGGACCCAGCGTCGTGACGAGACGGCTGTACACGGGGGTTGTACGATCAATGGCGCTGTATGGTGCACCGGTGTGAACGGCGGCTCTGACCGCCCAGAATAGGACTCGCCTCTGGCGCCCTCAGAGGATATTGACGGTTAGAGCCATACACAGTTACCGCACCGTACCGACGGAGGCGGCGTGCGCCTTGGCCGGAATTCCCCCGTGGTATTTGGAGGCAGAAGTGCTCGCCGAAGTTTATTGGCGAACGGCTGACTTCCGGGCGAATAGTGGTATACGGCCCCCGCCCGAAGAGATATACATACGCTACATGGTTGGTAGCGACAGTTGTTTTACCGCGGTCGCTACCTTCTGCGCAGACTTAATTTCGCGGAAGGAGGCGGCGGAGAAGGCCCAGGAGGACGATCTCTACTCGGACCCAATTCGCCGCTAGCGAACCAGGCGGCGGAGGCGCGCGTACCAGCGCCTTGAGTGTGGCCACAGGTGAACGGGACGGGTTTTCCCCTCCATCCACTACAGTGGCCAGCCGCGAGGAGGTTTCGTACAAGTGTGCCGTACGTTGCCTATAACAGAGAGTTTATCTGCAGATGGTGCCCGCGGGCAGGCGCTAGAAGGGATCCGGATGTCGTAATAGCAGCTGTTCCCGGATCCCTCCTATGTCAGGTGCAGAGTGGCTCACCGTGTGGTTTTAGTCGGTCCGATTCCGACACACCAACCCGCCGTAAACCCCGGTGGGGTGACGGCCCGAGGGGGTACCGTCACGTTAAAAAAAAATTAAAAAAAAACAAATGGTTTGATGTAGAAGGCAGTCCTTGACATGGCTCTTACAGTAAGGAGGTTCCTATCTTTGGAACCCTAACCACCGGTGACTTGGTGCCTGTTTACGACGTTAATGGTTCACGATTTTTGATATTTTTAAATATGTATTTTTGTTTCCTTTTTTTGACATTTAGAAATTGATTTAAAATAATTATAAAAGGAATAAAGAGAATTACAATGATAATTGTCACTCTGCTCTTTCAATATTCCAAACATCACACTTCTTCGCTCATGAAATTGTCATTAAAAGTGATATTTCTCCTGACGCACCAATTTTAGTACATGAATTCGTCACGTATATAATTTCTACCTTTCGAACCAGAGACTTATGCCTAGCAAAGGAATATTCAACTGTTAATCAGGTATAGTAGATCTTCTAGTGGCAATATGCCAATAACGAATAATGTTTTTACTAAATGGAAAATTTGTCTAGTAAAAGTGTTTGATAATGGTCGAACGTTAACATGCTAAAACTGTACAGAAATAATTACTAGATAAAAGAGCATAGTTATCACTTAAAATAAGGATATAGAATGTGTGTCATGACTAAACTATGCAGTATAAATTCAGGTAAATGTCTTGGATATTCAGTAAATAGTGATTATTTAGACGAAATGAATACCTTAAAGTCTCTCATCGTTGTTCTTGGGTTCATAAGCCAAACATGTTCCACTGAACCATGTAAGGGCATAAAAACAAATTCAAAATATTGAAATGTAAAAAAGAAAATTAAAATAATTTGTTACTAGCTTTAATTTACTCAGTTCAGTAAAAAAACAATAATAACAAAACAAATGATATTATAAGAACAAAGTGGCACATTTTTTTATAAATAATTCCTTAATTTTCATGAATAACTTAATAAAATTAATTCTGTAAATAATTTGTTAATTAATGACATATTGTTTGAATGAATGTTTTTAGTATATTTTTTTTTATTATTTTTATTTGTTACCCTTTTTTATACATACATCGTGGGTTTTAGGCAAAAAAATATGCATCCTAGACAACGAGAAATGTGTGACGTCAGGAGGATTTGGTGTTTACAAGGCTGTAGTAAACGGGGTTAAAGGCTTAAACGAACCTTTAGATCCACTCTACATAGATAACATTGAAGGAGTATTGGAAGACGTGAAATATAACTTAACAAACATCACAATGAAGGGTTTGAAAACCTGTACAGTCACAAAACTAATGTGAGTAACTATTCAATATTAAAAAAGTGAGTTGCTAGCTATTCATCAGTTTTACACATCGTGGTGTCACTATCATATTTCAGTTTAAACGCGACTTCAACTAAATGGGAACAATATTTGCACTGTCCTAAATTGGTTTCACATTTCAACTTCGAAGCTCAAGAAAATACCGAAAAACCAGTGCTTCGTGGAAAAGGAACGGCTGCAGTAACTACTCGTAAGTCCTTTTTTTTAAAGATTCTTCACATGAATCAAATTTTAATATACATCAAAAAGATCTTATGAGGACGGACTATACTCGTACTGTGATTTCCAAACCCGTACAGTAGCGAGTTCTCTTTTTTTAATTTTAAAATAATAATTTAAATTACTGTTACTGTAATTATAGATGCCCCCAGCCACACCAAGGTAATTTAGGATATTAATTCAAGTTACTGTGATTTTTTTTTATTTTAAAAAGACAACGTCCGTACTAGGAATAATTTCTGTATTGTGGGGTCTTTATGAACACATAACAAACGGACATAAAAAACACCCAGACTTAAAACAACAATTAGTGGATCGTACAAAGTGTTGTCCCGTGTGGGGTTTGCACCCACAACACTCAGCTCAGTAGAGAGCGGGGTGGCGACCGCTTAGACCGCACTAGGCGAACCGTGCAGTAAAATTAATCAAGTCAAGTCAAAGCAGTCGATAATTGTACAACAGCCGTAATTTACAATGGTTAGTCTTATTAAATGCTAGTTGCATCTGCGATTTCGTTCACATAGAATTTAAATTTTGAATATTAACCTTAGAGATGTGATTTTTGCTGCATAAATACCGATCTCATGGGAAATACTAGATAAAAGTAGCCTATATGTTATCCTCTAGCCTCCTTTATTTCCTAATGAAAGTCTCATTAAAATCAGATCAGTGGTTCCAGATAGTAGCCCGTACAAACAAACAACCAGACAGATAGACAGACAATTTTTTTACAAAAGATAGTTTAAGTTTTGATATCGTTGAAAACTATAATCACTTAAGAAAACACAGGTTTTGTTTTTAAAGCAGACAGACACTTCAATTCATTTATGTGTACTGATGATAATGTATTGGTGGTAATATCTGCCATGAAATATAAATAAGATCCTCTATACTTGAACTGTAATATTAGTGAGTATGTAACATCGTAATTAATTAACTTTATTTCATTATTTATTTTAGATGACTATAACATAGTGAACTATGGACTATATTCAGTACTTGTGAATGAAGATCACAGGGCACACCTTTTTATTATTACTCAACACTCAAAAAGTGAACTCAAAGGAAAGCTCGTATTTAAAATCACCAATGCCCATGTCACTGACACCAATGAAGGTAAGAATTTTAATGCAAAACTAATGGCTTAAGCTCAAATTGTTATATTTTGTCATAATATTGTAATATCACGTATCTATATGTTATGTATCTATATGTAACATATATATATATATATATATATATATATATGTTAAAATTTTGATAAATGAGTTGGATGCTCGTGGAGAGACTGTAATTAACATTCCAATGTGTGTCTATACGCAATTTTTGATTGTGTTACTCAATTAATTTAAACACCTGCCTTGAATTCGGATTATGCCCTGGTCACATGTAAAAGGTATATTTTTCTGACTCGGTTATTAATACACTTGTTTTATATTCGCACAACATTAAATTTTGTACTATTAAAATTAATTAAATGTCTTATTATCTTTGCAGTAAACAAAACAGATAAGTACATGAATGACCGTTGGCAGCAAACTGAAAACTTTCTACATAAACCTATTGTCAAAAGGGCCATGCATATTATGATTTCTAAAATTGACAAGTATATTAGAAAGTATACAATGGGAGAAGTACTTCCTTTCTAGAAATTTCACCACAATCAGTACGAATTATTTACATTTTGATATCTCAAAATTCTTAAAGTTCAGAAGTAGTAATTTTACCAAAAGTAACGCACTATGAAATACAGTATACAGTTATTATAAAAGTTGCAACAGCGAGCAGTCCATATTATCGATAGTCTCAAAGCCATTGAATGCCTTGAGCATCTGCAGTTGCGAAGTCATGTTTGTCTTATCATGAACAGTGTTCTGACAAGCGCTTTCAATTTATCTTACTTTCTCCCGTCCTCTACCTGGCGACACGTACTACCCTTGGCAGCCACCGTTTTAGAATGGTAGATATACGCTATCGAATTAAACAGTGTGACTTTTTCTCCCTATGTAAATCAGTCAAAACTTGTAATTCACATTCAGCGCACGGGTTTCATTTTCATTATGATCCCGGGTCCTTTTAGTGGCGCATTAAAAAGCATCTTGCTAGGCTGCTATAGTGTCACCATCTTGCATTGTCTGCATTTACAATGAGTATACCATACTCACCACTCTTGGATTCTATTCATGCTTCCTGTCAGGTAGAATAGAGTCACTTTAGCAGACAATAAATAAAAACATTTTAAAAACATCAGTCACTCATAATTTAAGTGCAGTTAAGGAGAGACTTTGTAATGGTTTTACGATTTTTAACAGGCAAAACTTTATACATAGCTCTGTTTTATGTATCACTAATATATAATGCATACTATTGAAGTAAAATATTATAATAACATACCATAGTTTCGTATTTTTGAAATCCTTTTAAAAATATTGAACTAACTTTAAACAATATTAACTGTTGTGGCCCATAAGGCACACAGGGGAATTGTTTGATTATGTTGTGGCAACATTTACTGTCATCTGATCTGACGCATACGCTGAAACAACTTCTCTTTATAATTATAATTAAAAATATTGTCAAAGGTAACAGTGCGAGTAAATGAAAGCTAAAAATTGTATGAGTTTTAATTAACTACAAACATGACCCAAACATGTAATGGTGGCCCATGAGGGGAACTCAAAATATTAAAGTAATCGAAGCAAAATTTATCTGGGTTCTGTTGTGGCCAGTGGACGCATCAAAAGCATCACGCCGTGCATCGGGCTCCAACTAAAGATAAGTGCTCTTCCTTTACTATCCTAAATAAACACAATCCCTTTCCTTGATAGCCTCACTTGGCGTCAAACGAAATAAAAAGATTATAATTTACACGTGCTTTATACAATACATTTTTAGGTTAAACACGTGTTTTAATTACTTGTTTTTATTCATCTGTTGTCTGTTTTGCTATAAAGCTTCATTTTATCGTTCGTTTTTAATAAAAATCGAAATAAATTCCCATTTGAATAATATTTATTAGATTTGTTTATGTTTTTTAATCACATGATTCTAGTGTTCAAAACACGCCAGATAGCAATAGTGCTCACACTTTATAACAATACAAAGTTCCTTTAGAACCTTCTCTTTGCACTTTTGCCATTATTCATTGTTTTCGCCGAATAATTCCAGGATTCTTCGCTGCGCAATACGACAAGGCCTCCCATAATAACCCTGCGGCTGCGCGTGAATAGATTGCAAGTTGTACGTGCGCAACCCGGCTTCCTGATCGGCGCTTCATCTTTGTGAGGGACGTGAGCATATATGTGTATATTTTTTATACTCATCCAAGTTTATTTGGCGATTAACATAAACTTATTTTAATTTTTACTGACTACCATTAAATATTAATGTCAAATCAAGAGAATACGGACAAAATGTTATTCAAAACACGAAGTTCCATAAAAGGACAATTAACGAAATTCAAAATTTATGTAGACAACATCAGCCAAATAAATACTTTGACCGAGGTGGAGCTGACTGAACTATCACTCAGAATAACAAAAGCTGAGGCATTGTCGGTCAGGTTCAGTGAGGTGCAGGATCAGATAGAGGTTTTAAATTTTGACAATCTCGACACAGAGCTTGAGGAACGCGAGAAGATTGAGAATAACTTTTTTGGGATAATTGCGAAATCAAAAACACTGCTAGAAACTCACAACAAAATTTTTAAAACTGAAGTCGAGTCTAAAGAGTTATCTCAGTCTTCTCAAAGCATGGGATTTCAATTGCCAAGGATTGAAATAGCTAAATTCAGTGGTATGCACTCTTCTTTGGTTGGAATTTAGGGATACCTTTGAAAGTTTAATACATAAAAATTCACGCATAACAGATATTCATAAATATCACTACTTAGTTTCCTACTTAGAAGGCGAAGCAGCTCGTGTAATATCTAATTTGGAAATATCAAATGAGAATTATAGTAAAGCTTGGACGTTAATATGTAAACGATACAACAATACTCGAGTGCTCACTAATCAACATTTAAATGCATTATTCGACATACAGGCTCCTTCACGAGAATCGGAAAAATCACTTAGATTCTTAGCAGATCATGTCACAAAACATTTACGTGCACTAAATAGTCTTGGCCACTCGACGGACAAATGGGATATCTTAATTATCTTTATGTTAACATCGAAATTGGATAACCAAACGCATGCTAAGTGGGAGGAGTATCGTAATACATTAGAAAACTGTCCAACATTAGATAATTTTTATAAATTTTTAAATGACCGCGCGAATGTTTTAGAGTCACTCAATCGTAATAAAAGTGATAGTAGTTCTAAGGGACAACAATATGTTCCGCGAAACAATTTTGTCACGCAAAACACTAAAAAACCTAGTAGCTATCACACGAAATCATTTTTAATAAGAAATAATGAAAATTCTATTTTTGTATGTGTTATATGTGGTGAAAACCACAAAATATTTAATTGTAGTACTTTTCTTGCAAAAAGTGTCCAAGAACGGTATAATGATGTCAAAAAATATAGGCTTTGCCCCAATTGTTTAATGCAAGGACACCCTGAGGCAAGCTGTATTAGAAGTCCTTGCCGCACCTACAGACGGAAACACAATAGTCTTTTGCACAATCCACAAACTGTTACAAGCAACAACGCCATGCTTGACGATAATGAACCGCCTGCAGAGTCTGATACAGTAGTCAATTTTTCCAATAGGAATTCTAGTCTGGTTTTACTTCCAACTGCACTCATTCAAGTGATAAATCCAATAACTAAAAAATCACATAACGTTCGCGCGCTACTAGACTGCGGAAGTCAATCATCTTTCATAACAAAAACATTAAAGGACAAATTATTGCTAAAATCAAAAGTAATCAACAAAATGAACATTATTGGCATAGGGAATAGTTGTACGAATAGCAGCATCGAAAGTTGCGACGTAGAAATTGATTCCATAAATACGCCATTCAAATTTAATCTCTCTTGTTTTGTACTAGACAGTTTAACTAGCACGTTACCAAAATTTACCATTGACCTTAATAAGCTAAAGCTACCTAATAATATTAAATTAGCGGACCCAAACTTCCATTTACCCGCTGCTGTAGACATATTAATCGGAGCGGATAAATTTTGGGATATTTTAGGCAATGACGAAAAATCACTAGGATTCAGATATCCAAAATTACGTAGTTCTAAACTTGGCTGGATACTATCAGGCCCGATATTTACAAATGGCCATACACAAAAAACTCATTGCAATCATGCTATAATTACTGAGTCGGCCGACGATCAAATCGACAAAATGCTGCCAATATTTTGGGATATTGAAAATATTCCAGATAGGCCTATCGTCAGTGAAAATGACGAACTATGCGAAAAACATTTTTTATCAAATCTTACTCGTCTAAATACCGGTAGATTTTGCGTAAAACTGCCGTTACGAGAAAATACAGACTGCTTGGGCGATTCCTACAATTTGGCTAAAAAACGCTTCTTAAATCTAGAAAAGAGATTTAAACGAAATCCCAATTTAAAAATAGAATATACAAAATTTATTAAAGAATACGCGGATTTGGGACATCTCTCACTGTCGCCAAACTGTAATCCAATCGCGTCATATTTTCTTTGTCATCACTCTGTGTTTAAGGAAGATAGTGAATCAACAAAACTCAGAGTTGTGTTCGATGGCTCAGCTCGTACTACGTCGGGGTACTCATTGAACGACATTTTAGCAGTTGGACCTAACGTACAAGATTCTCTATTTTCTATTCTAATTAGAGCGCGACAATATAAATATATAATAACAGGCGACATCGAAAAAATGTACCGACAGGTGCTAGTCGCTGACGAAGATCGTAACTTACAACTCATTCTCTGGCGAGAGAACGAATGGAAACCAATACAAACGTTGCGCTTGAATACTCTCACATACGGCACTGCGAGTGCTAGTTATTTAAGTACGCGGTGTCTGAAACAATTAGGTGAAGAACATTCTAATTATCTTATTAAAATGATTATTCAACACGATTTTTACGTAGATGATCTGATTACAGGTTCCGATGATGAAAACGAATTGCGCTTTATACAACAAGAAGTGTCTAAAACTTTAGCATCGGGTTGTTTTAACTTAAGAAAGTACAAAAGTAACTTATCTTCACTTTTTGATAATTCCGATATTAACACTCGAGAAAACCTAACAATAAGCGATTCATCGAGCACTCTCGGGCTTGGGTGGATTCCAAAAACTGATAGTTTATATTTTCCAACTAAAGAGTTTAGCAAAAACGAAAAAATTACAAAACGATACATACTATCGAATTCTTTCAAAATATTTGATTCTTTAGGCCTCTTAAGTCCTTGCATAATTAAACCTAAAATTATGCTGCAAAAATTGTGGGAACAAAAAATTGATTGGGATGAAGAGGTGTCGCAGCATGTGGCAAATGAATGGGAAAGGTTTGCAAGAGGCTTACCATTTCTCCAAAGCTTACAAATACCAAGGTGGGTGTTATGTGGGGATTTAGTGGAAACAGAGATACATTCCTTTAGTGACGCTTCTCTGAGAGCTTATGGTGCATGTGTTTACGTTAGATCAATAAACGCAAATAATGACGTCACTGTGAGGTTGCTGTGCGCCAAATCTAAAGTGGCGCCATTAAAACCTACAAGCATCCCACGACTTGAGTTATGCGCTGCGCTGCTTGCTGCTAAACTTTGTAAATCTGTTACACATAGTCTTAGACATAAGCCAGCGAACATTGTTTATTGGTGTGATTCCACTATAGTTCTGGGGTGGATAAATAGCGATTTAAAAACGTTGAAATATTTTGTAGCCAATAGAAATTGCGAAATTAGAGAAAATACTACACCATCATCTTGGCGCTATGTGCCTACGGCATGTAATCCAGCCGACCTAATTTCGAGGGGGGTAGACACTCAGCAGTTGGCTGCAATGCAAATATGGTGGACAGGTCCTGAGTTTTTAGTTAAATCTAGCTCTGATTGGCCTGTCATAAATAAAATTGAACAAAATTTACCAGAAATAAAATCATATGTAGCTGTCGTCTCAAACAAAATGATAAACATTATCAACTATTTGAATTTAAACAGACTACAGAGAGCAATTGCGTATGTAAAAAGATTTGTTTTTAATTTAAAGAATCCATTTAATAAACGTGTTGGAGTTTTCTCTGTAGAAGAACTAAATGAAGCTTTTCACTTATTGTGTATCATAGCTCAGCAAGAATCATTTCCTGTTGAATATGAATTACGTGTAAAAAATAAGTCACTGAGTACTAAATCAAAAATATTGTCCTTATCACCGTTCATTGACAATGGTCTAATTAGAGTCGGCGGTCGATTGGATTCCTCAAATTACACATTCGAGAAAAGACATCCCATATTACTTCACTCATCGCATCACCTTACAAAATTGGTTTTTTTGAGGGAACACTTAAGGCAAATGCATGCTGGCCCTCAATTACTTTTAGCCTCTGTTCGAGAGTTCGTGTGGCCAGTCAATGGTAGATATCTCGCTCGTCGAACGGTTAACCTATGCGTGCAATGCAGGAGACTCCGGGGAAAAACACTATGCCCTAAAATGGGTGATCTACCATCGCAAAGAGTAATTGCCAATTTCCCATTTTCTTCTCCGTCCATTTCATATTATTAACCGCAAAGGACGTGGTAGTCGCCTCATTAAATGTTACATGTGCCTCTTTGTATGCTTACGCTATAAGTGCATTCACCTGGAAGCAGTAAGTGACTTGACGAAAAATGCATTTATAATGACCTTAAGGCGATTTATCGCACGCAGGGGCAAACCAGCTGAAATATGGTGCGACAATGGTCGCAATTTTGTACCTGCGGCAAAGGAAATCAATCACTTTCTAAAATTAAACATGGATCCTCTATCTGATTTCGCAAGTCAGGAGGGTATAAAATTTATGTTCGCGCCTGCTTACGCTCCTCATTTCGGTGGGATTTGGGAGGCCGGCGTTAAATCAGTCAAACATCACTTAAAACTAGTTATAGGGAATAGCCATTTGACATTTGAAGAAATTATAACATTGTTTGCGCAAGTGGAGGCTATTCTAAACAGCCGTCCCTTGTACCCATTATCATCCTCTCCTGATGACCCTCTTTCCCTCTCCCCAGGGCACTTTCTTATTGGACGCCCGCTCACGGCTCTACCAACGCCGTCTCTGGAGAACAACAAGGAGCATACCATGCGCCGATATGAACGGTTGGAGCGCATTCACCAACATTTTTGGAGCAGGTGGAGCAAGGAATACATCAGCGAACTCCAACTCAGAGTAAAATGGAGAAGTAACACCAAAACACTAAACGTTGGCGATTTAGTATTGATTCAAGAAGATCACGTGCCTCCATTATGCTGGCGGCTAGGCAGAGTCTCAAAATTATACCCTGGACCGGATGGAGTTTCAAGAGTCGCTGACATTGGCACCGCTAGAGGATGCGTTCGGAGACCATTGGTTCGTCTCTGCCCGCTGCCTACTGAAGAAGAATTACGGACTACTTGAAAGATCATGTAATCTTTCAACGGGGGGGAAGATGTTGTGGCCCATAAGGCACACAGGGGAATTGTTTGATTATGTTGTGGCAACACTATCTGTCATCTGATCTGACGCATACGCTGAAACAACTTCTCTTTATAATTATAATTAAAAATATTGTCAAAGGTAACAGTGCGAGTAAATGAAAGCTAAAAATTGTATGAGTTTTAATTAACTACAAACATGGCCCAAACATTAACAAAGACCACTCAATGACGGCTGAAGATGTCCGCGTTGCAGTTTTTGAAAAGATGAGGTCCTGTCCAAGCCTAGGTGTGGTGTGATTAAGTAGTCACATAACGTCAAAATTATCGACGACGCTGACAGCATCTGAAGTCCTTCACCAGTTTCCTTTCTTCACGAAAGTGCCCAGAACTGGGACCTTCGTGAATACCAGAGTCACAGTTCTGAGCACGAAACAAGCAGTTGAAGTAGCTATCGTACTTGATGCGAGTATGTCCCGTATTCACTGGTGGGGTCTATTGGATAAAATTTTATAAATAATTAATTCTAGACTGTTTGCTATGTATTCCTTTGCCTGTTTTCTATTTTTGTAATGCTACGCTAGATGACACTTGTTTTCTATGCAACTAACTTTTCATGTGCATTAAAAAAACTTAAAAGAAATCTTGTTTATTTATCCTGAACACAATAGGGTCAGTATTGACTCAGCTCAGCACACGCTGGCAGTTTGTTCCGCTTGGGCACTGCAGTTATTGGAGGAGATCTCTCGATACCGACCGTCATACGCTCCATGGTCGCTAGCAACAGTTGTTTTACCGCGGTCGCAACTTTCTGCAAAGAGGTAATTTCGCAGAAGGAGGCGGCGGAGAGGGCCCGTTGAGTAGTAATAAGTTTTTATATTACAATGAACGTCAGTTGCCTTGTTGGTCTATTAAGAGGTCTTGGATTCGATTCCCGGATTTCGCTTGTAACTCTTGTGTATTCCTCACAAGAAACTCTTAAAAACAACCTGGAGTATGGAAGTTGATGGTATTTGAAGCCTGTACCTCAGAAAGCATGTTAAGTTTCGCTTTCTCTTCGTGGACAAACTTATAATCAGGTAAAATCGGTTGAACTAGATGCCAACGTATATACAATAATCTTGGGAATAGTAAAAACTAGGAAGTTGACTACTGATGCGTTATTAAACATATATTTCTTAAGTACATGTATCATATCAATAGCCTTTTACAGTCCACTGCTGGACATAGGCCTCGGCAAGGACGTCTTAAGTACATATATCCGTAGATATAGGACAAATATTGTATCTTGTGTTTATTACAATTTTTAGTGATAAAAACTTTAAACATAACATAAACAGACACTTTATGTAAATAATTAAATATTTTTATTTATTTTCATAACGAACTAGAGCTGAGAAAATATAAAACAAACCGTCTGATTAAAATTTTCTTTTTCATACCGCATAAAAAACGTTTCGTCTACTGCGGAACACGTTTTCCTTTTAAGAAAAATAATATTTATTTTGTGAGATTAAAAATATTATGTATGTTAGCATAACATGTAAATTCACAATTTCCATGATCTTCACTTTGGGATATTGAGATTAGTATCTTCAAAATTGATGCTTATTCTAACTTCTTAAAAAAAAAATGAATGTTGATTAACAAAAGATAACATTCACTGATACGTGTTTCTTGAAGGGTTTTTTTTTTTAATTTTGTTGCTGTTATAAATATGTATAAAAGAATTTATACTTATTTTTATATTATGTGCTATATCTGAAGTAACTTTTTTATTTCAACTTATTTTTTTATTAAAACGGTCAAACGACGCCACGGTGCCACTTGATGGTTCGACAGACCTTCATGTAGCACCACGGTGAGTTCTATTGTTGTTGAACGTTTTATTTTGTTACAGATGAGCCCCAATGTGGTTACAATTATTGGGTACAAAAATCGATACAAGTCATCTTGAAGGGCCCATGCAGCAATTTTCCATCGAAAAATTTTACACACAATTGCAGGCTGGTGCATCTTCCGTCTGACTTTTAAAGAATTGTAGCCTTAAATTGAATTGAAATACAGCGTTAATGTTAGGCTGTAAATCTAGGCAGTCTACGTCAAAGAAACCTCTGCGAAAATTTTAAGATCGTCGACGTACATTAAACGTTGGGTATTCGTTACGAAGGATTTTTTGCACTCGTGCGAGCATGTATTTATTGGTAATTGTTTCGAACACCTCTGCTGCAGACAACAAAAGGCGATCGGTCTCTATTCTTTAATCTTAGACTTGACGGAACCATTTGCAATGGGGGTATCCCTTGCCAAGATTTAAGTAATTGAATATACGACATCAAGAAACACAAAGAACTTTATTTGCGTGACCATCGTTGATGAAATAATCTCTAGACCTGTAAAACTAACGCTTAAACAAGGCGAGCTTTAGAAAATATTTACATAGTTAATAATTGTAATGTCTTATATCTTTTCTATTTATTGATTGAACATTCTTTCATTCGCCCAGGAACGCCTGAGAAAAATGCACTAGTGAAGAAACACAAGAAAAAGATTAAATATTGTAAGTAATACTGGGTCCAAGTCCTCTTTTGGTACGTAAACTAGAGATATGATATGATGCCAAAAATCCTGTAGGTTACACTGTATATTATTCTATGGAGTCTATGTGTGAATTATAAGCAACCACTGTACACAATGTAGGGTCGGCTCTAAGATCGAGAACAGTTTATGTTTCTTTATTTTTTCGTCTGCTTACAAGACGCGTGTAACTTGGTCTTATTTTAATGTCAGGGATAGTTTCATTGAAAAACCATACGGAATAGTGACGATTTGCAGCGTTTTTATTCACGAAATGTATGTGCGAGTATGAACAGACCGTTTAAAAATATGATTTAGCAGTAACAAGTAGTCACTTTTTAACATAGATAATTATACTTTCTAATTATGCTTGAAGTTTATTGATCATTAAATTATTCAAAACAGCCGATAAATTTAAGAATAATGGCCTATTATATTGTACCATTCCTTTGAATTACTAAGGTGACATTGTTTACATAATAAATATACATTACATGAATTGAATTGAATCTTAATTTACTCCAATAAGAACTGATATTTTTGTCAATATCAACTTTAAGTTAAGTTATCGTCGTACAGTTTATTGTTTCGTCGATGGCTATTACTATCCTGAATTCATCACAACGTAGATACATTTGGCACAGAAAAAACTGCCATAAATCCTGCTCTGAATATTCGTTTACCAGGCGATGGTAGCTCTAGCTGATTAAACTGGCCGTATCTGCACATAATCTTTACATATCAAACAGTCTGCCCTGAGAGACCGATTCATCAACGGAGAGTCTAGACCGCTAAGGCTACAAACTTAATAATTTGATAGCTGATGCATTCCATGTTGTCAGCACATGGTGATGAAATTATTTAAAAAAATCCTAAGGGATAAACTAAGATGTGATTATTTTAGAGTTCATCATGTTCAAAGTTAGAAATCATGAATAATTACACCAATAAAGCCGTGTGCAGCAGCTACCAGTTGTATAAAATATAGAACGTTTTAGACTTGTAAATATTCATGAAACTAGATCGATTAACTTCAGTAACTACATACAAAGAAATAGATGTCTTCGACGAATACTTGCTAATTGTATTCAAAACCTGATATTTTTAAACCTGTTGTGGAGGGAACGGGTATCATGTCTCTCCACTACAAAGAAAAACTGGCAGATCACGGCCCAACGGTTGCAGTTGAAAAGATGACTTAGGCTCCAGTAGAAGTCGCTCAACAAATTTGTTTGGTACCTGGAAAGATACAATGGATGCATTACGTGTTTTTTCTATAAGGCGTTTGATTGCGATTTTTGTGAAATACAGAATAGAACTTGAAAGTATGTTATCACGAAGCTACATTATTTGTCAAATTGTTAATTTTTTATAGTACTAATCGCAATAATGGTAACCAAATGTATTTAAATAACTATTATCAAATATTTTCTTTTAAAATACTGACATGTTTTTTTTACCAATCATTTGGCCAGACGGGTTAGCTTATTTCTTATTTTGCTCTTTGCAGTGTTGTTGTCTTATAGAACATGTTATTTTAGTATGCTCTTATAATACGCACCGGCTGAATAAGTGTAATGATATTTCATATTCTTTAATTCTCACCACACAGATCGACATAATTTAAACTTCTCGAAATATTTTATTTGAAAATTTTAGCTTTCGCTCTTCATTCATGTATAAATTCAGTATTCATCATATATACTTTTACTCATGTGTACGAGTAGAGGCAGTGGTACTCCATATTTCCAATCTTTCATCATACAAGTAATAAGTATTTGAGGCCATAATTCCACGATATCTCATGACTATATAAAATTCTTCATTTTTCTATTATTATGTTTGTAATCATCTGTATAACAATTGCAGGATCTGTCTGTATGTATCAATCTGTTTATGATTCTGTCCGTGAAATCAGTAAACTTTAACAAAAAATATGCATACCAACAATTAACAATTATTGTAACTGTTTTGTAATTTAGATGTTTTTGTAAATCGTCCATAAACCATATCTAAATTATATCAGAAAAGTTTAACAAATAGTTTTTTCTTGGAATTTTATAGAATTTGGAAATATATAATATTAGTACTAAATAATAAGAAACTAGCAACACAAAAGCAGTTAAAATTTCTTAAATAAATTTTAAAAGTACAACACTTTTCTATTTAAACTAACAAAAATCAATTACAACAAATTTAATACATTCAAAATGGATAATTGGCATAATAACAGTGATAAATAACAAAAAAATGAAATTTAAAAGAAAATATCTGGTCCCGGTGACGTGACGTGTAAACGTCATATCTCAATGTTTTAATTCTAAGAATTCCAATAAATATGCACACAAGAGTTAGATTAAGAGATCACCGAACTTGTCTCTCCACTCCACCTTGCCGTCCCCGGAAGCAACAATTAAAGCTCCGGCTGTCGCAAAGGCATCGAGCTCTGCTTAAGTGGTTCCGAAGCTTACATACGTGTTTGGTATCTTCAGGCAGCATTGAAATCGGGTTCATTACCGCAGCTTTCACCTAATGGCATAACCTATTTACTCTATAAATCTGGTAGTGCCACAGATAGTTTTACATATATTTTTTGGATGTAAAGTTGATATAATACCGTCAATTTTCTTAAAATCGTGTATGAGTCAATGCAGAACAACACCACGCTATGCAGGATGTCGGCAGACTGTTGTCAACGATATATTAATAGAGATCGAGTAAGGTATATCTTTAGGTGATAATTTGAGTACTTCATTGTTTTGTGTGGCTTTGAACCCTCTCGTCATTCTATGAAAGGATTGAGCGTTAGACTGTAGGTTGCAGAAAGATATTCAAGTTTCAGTTTTCATGTTTCTTTTTTTTTAGATTAATAAATTTAATTAAAATATTTATAAAAGAAATAAAGAGAATAACAGTAATAATTGTCACTCTGCCCTTTCAGTATCCCAAAACCACACTTCTTCACTCGTGAAATTGTCATTGAAAGTGATATATCTCCTGACGCACTAGCTTTAGTATATTAATTCGTCACAAGTATAATTTCTACCTTTCGAACCAGAGACTTATGTCTAGCAAAGGACTATTCAAAACTGTTGATCATGTATTGCTTCTAGTTGTAATATACAAATAACGAATAATGTTTTTTACTAAATAGAGTGCTGAGAAATTTAAATGTGTTTGGAAAAACTATCATTTTTGTCAAGTAAAAGTGTTTGATAATATTCGAACGTTTACATGCTCAAAATTATACAGAAATAATTACTAGATAACAGTACATAGTTAGCACTTAAAATAAGGATATAGAATGTGTGTCATGACCAAAGTAACCAGTATAAATTCGGGCACATGTCTTGGATATTCAGTAAATAGTGATCATTTAGACGAAATGAATACCTTAAAGTCTCTCATCGTTGTTCTTGGGTTTATAAGCAAAACATATTCAACAGAACCATGTAAGTACGTAAAAACAAATTTAAATTATTAAAATATAAAAAATAAATATATCAAAATAATTTCTTAATATTTTTAATTTTCTGAATGTTAACAAAAAAAAAACAATGATAACAAAACAAATGTGGTTATAAGAAGAAAGTGGCACATATTTTTACTAAAAATCCCTTAATTTTCATGAATAACTTTATAAAATTAATTTCATAAATCATTCATTAATTAATGACGTACTGTTTGAGTGAAATGTTTTCAGTGGAAACATTTATTTTTATTTTTTATCCTTTTTTGTATATACATTGTGGGTTTTAGGTAAAAGAATATGCATCCTAGACAACGTGAAATGCGTGACGTCAGGAGGACTTGGGGTTTACAAGGCTGTAGTAAACGGGGTTAAAGGTTTAAACGAACCTTTAGATCCACTATGCATAGATAACGTTGAAGGAGTATTGGGAGACGTAAAATACAACTTAACAAATATCACAATGCAGGGTTTGAAATCCTGTACAGTCACAAAACTAATGTGAGTAATTTTTCAATATTAAAAAAGTGAGTTGCTGGCTGTACACAAATTTTAGAGGTCGTTGTGTCACTCCGGTCGACGTTGCCCAAGAGACCATAAGTATGACACTACCAATATATTTTATACAATGAATTGTACTTATTTTTCAGTTTAAACGCGACTGCAACCAAATGGGAACAGTATTTGCACTGTCCTAAATTGGTTTCATATTTCAACTTCGAAGCTCAAGAAAATATCGAAAAACCAGTGCTTCGTGGGAAAGGAACGGCTGCAGTAACTACTTGTAAGTCTTTTTTTTTTTTGAAAGATTCTTCACATGATACAAATTTAACATGCATCAAAAAGATCTTAAGAGGACGGGCTATACTCGTACTGTGATTTCCAGAACCTTACAGTAGCAATTTTCCTTTTTTTATTTTAAAACAATAATTTCAATTACTGGTACTGTAATTGTGGATGCCCCCAACCACACCATGGAAACATTGGATGTCAATCCAAGTTATTAGATTGTTTTTTATTTTAAAAAGACAACGTCCGTACTAGGAATAATTTCTGTATCACGGGGACTCTACGAACATACAACAAACGGACATAAAGAACACCCAGACTGAGGACTACAATCAGTGGATCACACAGTGTTGTGTTTGCACCCACAACATTCAGCTCAGTAGAAAGCGGCGTGGCGATCGCTTAAACCACTAGGCGAACCGTGTAGTCAAATTAATCAAATCAAATCAAAGTCAATAATTGTCCATTAAACCAAGGTTACAATGGTTAGTCTTATTAAATACTAGTTGTTTCTGCGATTACATTCACATAGAATTTAAATTTTGAATTTTAACCTTAGAGACGTGATTTTTGCTGCATAAATCCCGATCTTGTGGGAAATTCGAGATAAAATTAGCCTATATGTTGTACTATAACCTTCCTATATTTCCTAATTAAAGCCTCATTAAATCAGTTCAGTGATTCCAGAGAGTAGCCCGGACTAACAAACAAACAGCCAGACAGATGTTAGACAGACAAATTTTCTACAAAAGATAGTTTTAGTTTTGATATCGTTGAAAACTATAATCACTTAAGAAAACACAGTTATTGTTTTTAAAACAGACAGACACTTCAATTCATTTATGTGTACTGATGATAATGTATTAGTGGTAATATCTGACACAAAATATGCATAAGATCCTCTATACTTGAACTCTTAATATTAGTGTGTATGTAACATCGTAATTAATTAACTTTATTTCATTACTTATTTTAGATGACTATAACATAGTGAACTATGGACTATATTCAGTACTTGTGAATGAAGATCATAGGGCACACTTTTTTATTATTACTCAAGACTCAAAGAGTGAACTTAAAGGAAAGCTCGTATTTAAAATCACCAATGCCCATGTCACTGACAACAATGAAGGTAAGAATTGTAATATAAAAGTAATGGCTTAAGCTCAAATTGTTATATTTGGTCATAATATTGTAATACTATATATTTATATATATTTATACATATATATATATATATAATTGTTGAAATATTGATAAATGGGTTAAATGCTCGTGGAGAGACCGTAATTAACATTCCAATGTGTGTCTATACGCAATTTTTGATTGTGTTAATCTATTAATTTAAATACCTGCCTTGAATTCAGATTATGCCCTGTTCACATGTAAAAGGTATATTTTTCTGACACAGTAATTAATATACTTGTTTTATATTCGCAAAACATTAAATTTTGTACTATTAAAATTAATTAAATGTATTATTTTCTTTGCAGTAAACAAAACAAATAAGTACATGAATGACCGTTGGCAACAAACTGAAAACTTTCTACATAAACCCATTGTCAAAAGGGCCATGCATATTATGATTTCTAAAATTGACAAGTATATTAGAAAGTATACAATGGGAGAAGTACTTCCTTTCTAGAAATTCCACCACAATGAGTACGAATTATTTACATTATCATATCTCAAAATTCTTAAAGTTCAGAAGTAGTAATTTTGCCAAAAGTAACGCACTATGAAATATAGTATGCAGTTATTATATAAGTTGCAACGGCGAGCAATCCATATTATCGATAGTCTTAAAGCCATTGAATGCCTTGAGCATCTGCAGTTGCGAAGTGATATCGCCTCTGTAGCAGTCCTCTGTCGTCTTATCATGAACAGTGTTCTGACAAGCGCATTCAATTTATCTTACTTTCTCCCGTCCTCTACCTGGCGACACGTACTACCCTTGGAAACCACCGTTTTAGAATGGTAAATATACGTTATCGAATTAAACAGTGCGACCTTTTCCTCCTATGTAAATCAGTCAAAACTTGGAATTCACTTTCAGCGCACGTGTTTCATTTTCATTATGATCCCGGGTCCTTTCAAAAAAGCGTCTCGCCAGGCTGCTATAGTGTCACCATCTTGCAATGACTGCATTCACAATGAGTATACCATACTCACCACTCTTGGATTCTATTCATGCTTCCTGTCAGGTAGAATAGAGTCACTTCAGCAGACAATAAATAAAAATATTTTAAAAACATCAGTCACTCATAATTTAAATGCAGCTAAGGAGAGACTTTGTAATGGTTTTACGATTTTAAACAGGCACATATTTATACATAGCTCTGTTTTATGTATCACTAATATATAATGCACACTATTGAAGTAAAATATTAAAACAACATAACATAGTTTCGTATTTTTTAAAATCCTTTTAAAAATATTGAACTAACTTTAAACAATGTTAACAAAGACCACTCAATGTCGGCTGAAGATGTCCGTGTTGCAGTTTTTGAAAAGATGAGGTCCTGTCCAAGCCTAGGTGTGATGTGATTAAGTAGTCACGTAACGTCAAAGTAATCGACGACGCTGACAGAATCTGAAGTCCTTCATCAGTTTCCTTCCTTCACGAAAGTGCCCAGAACTGGGACCTTCGTGAATACCAGAGTCACAGTTCTGGGCATGAAACAAGCAGTTGAAGTAGCTATCGTACTTGATGCGAGTATGTCCCGTATTCACTTTTGGGGTCAGTATTGACTCGGCTCAGCACACGCTGGCGGTTTGTTCTGCTTGGGTGGCGCAGCGTGGGGTCTTCACTGCAGTTATTGGAGGAGATCTCTCGCTTCCGACCGTCATACGCTCCATGGTCGGTAGCGACAGTTGTTTTACCGCGGTCGCTACCTTCTGCGAAGAGGTAATTTCGCAGAAGGAGGCGGCGGAGAGGGCGCGGGAGGATGACCTCCACTCGGATCCGATTCGCCGCCGGCGAGCCGGACGGCGGAGGCTCGCGTACCAGCGCCTTATGCCGCCTTGAGTGTGGCCGCGGGTAGACAGGACGGGTTTTCCTCTCTATCCGCTATAGTGGCCAGCCGCGAGGAGGCACGGCCCGAGGGGACTTCCATACGTTAAAAAAAAACTATAATAATATATAATGTTAAGTACCCAATAATGTTATTTAGTACTGTGTATACTTAATTTAAAGAATGTCGTTAAGGAAGGATGTTGTTGAATTTAAAACATGTCATGATCAAAATAATTAAATCAATAAAACGAAAATTACAGTTCATAAGCGTAGAGATTATCTTTTCATGAAATAGACAAGTGACCCAAATAACTTTATTTTTAAATGCGAGTATAGTAAATCAAGAAATTGCACAATTATGTTAATTCGTAAATTTAAATAAAACTGTAAAGACTGAAATACCTTATTAACTAGAAACAGACCGATTAAAAAAATCTATTGAATATGTTATATGTTCACAGTATAAAACCTCGGCCAATGTTACCATTATCTACAGCCAGTGGACCCTAAGACTGTAACAAAACCATTATTTATTGGAATGACAACAAGCCTTCAGGAGTAGGTGGTATAAATATATTGTATGAATATTAATATAAACAGACTATGTGTGAAAATTAGTTCAGTCAGTGATTTTAAGTTTAATTAATCTAAGTAGGTATAGAAACTAGTAATTACCCTACCATGCTTAAAACTGGTTATCATCCTATGTTAAGAACTTATATTATTAGACCAATTCGTAATAAGGATACCAAGTCAACATATGCCTAGAAACCTATTACGAATCTGTCTACCCTTGACAAAATTATTGAAAAGTATGTTAGTAATCAAATATAGGAATTTTATAACAAAAATGAGATATACACTTAACGATAATCAGTACAATTTTCAACCAAAAAAGAATACTATACCACTTTCATCACCATTCATACACAGCAAACACTAATACTTAGATAATAAAACACCACATACTAGTACTCTTTATCGACTATAGCAAGGCTTATGACACGCTTCGTCACGACACCTTATTGGAATGTCTTCCTAATAACGGAGTAAAAGGTAACTCGCTGTGGTGGTGCAAGGACTATCTAAACGGTAGAAAGTATATGATACAGGTTGGTGGTGTGAGGACGGAATCAGTTAGTGTAACTGAGGGTAAGGTACAGGCTTCAGTTCTCGGGTCACTACACTATCTTACGTACGTTAATAGCATTGTAAATATAATCAAAACCAACGAGACTTATCAATTTGGTGACGGTACCTTTCTTTTAGCTAGTGGGCGGAATTTCGAACAAGCCCAAGCTTTGCTTCAAAATGACTTTGAGTTACTACATAAATCGTCACAAAACTTAAGCCTAGTGCTAAATGCGAATAAAATCAAATTAATGTACATTGCCTCTAGTCGAAGTAGAAGTGCTATTGTACCTAAATTAAAAGCACGTTCTCCTAAGTACATGCATAGCCACCAATTTAAATTCTTGTTATACTGTTTCAATGTTAAAAGAGATTACAATAAATAATCTCACACCTGATCAACCAGCTACCAATTTCTTTTAGAGACACAATAACTCACAAGAATATAGAAAACTGGCAGTGTTTGTTACATAGCACTTTTATAGGAAATTAAGTTTCGTATCTCTCTATGTCTCTTATGAAGAAAATGTTGACAGTTAAAGTCCAACAATATTCGAAAATAGTTTGTTTTGAGATCACGTACTTGATGGGAGGATTTTTTAAAGATCACAGTAAGATAATATAATTAAATATGTAAAGGATTGTCCTCTACCAGAGACTTTGATCAACTCTACATTTAATTTGTCCAATTGTCACTGAACAATCAAGTGTATTGTACCAGGTATTCCAGGAAGGCAGAAATGCGTCTCCTAAAGTCTGACGAGGAAATAATGATTCCTATAGGTTGTCTTATTAAGCAAACTGTGTTTGTGAGGCCTGTCACAGTTTTTGTTTCAGGCTGAGGTATATTATTTTTTAAGTTTTATGTTACATATTCAATACCTTTTTAACAAGGATACTAAATAATCCATAACTTGTCTCGATAAATGTGTTATCTAACACTGAAAGTTTTTTAAAATAAAACCAGTTGTTTCTGATATAAGCGCATTCAACATCTTCAGCTTTATAACATTAGTGTCAATAAACAGCTCATAGACAGTCGAAACTCAAAAGTTGCAAGTTCGTTCCTTCCCCCTCTTCCTCCAAGAATTTTTCAGGAGGTTCCTCTAGTGACCTCACCTATCCGGTGAAATATTATTTGAATTTCTCTGGAGTCGTGATAACACTCCGATCATAAACTGTAATTAGACGCTGGTTGTTTGATGTTTTAGTAATATGTTAACCGTATTTTATCAAGATAATAAGGACACTCGTTAGG
Organism: Hypercompe scribonia; assembly: GCA_949316085.1. Lineage (NCBI taxonomy): Eukaryota > Metazoa > Arthropoda > Insecta > Lepidoptera > Erebidae > Hypercompe > Hypercompe scribonia. The sequence goes on along the minus strand of OX438992.1, from coordinate 5,961,331 downwards.
GGATATTAGATGAATACTAGGCTCACACTTATTTAATTACGCTTACAAGCTGAACTGATATGCTCAGTTTTGAAAAATTTACTCTCTCAGCTCTCACTCTAAACATATACACTTTGTAGGGGTGACTAAAAATATTCATAAAACGAACATAAAGAACACTTAGACCCAAAATAATAGTTTGTGGATAATACACAGTGTTATCCTACGTGGGGATCGAATTTAAATCATTCAGCGCAGTAAGAAGCAACGCAGTGATCGTTTAATCCACTAGGCTTTTCGTAGAATCTTTTTGTAAATAAAAAGTGTTAAAAGTATTAACATTTTATGCCTCACGTCGGCATCTGAAATTATCAAAGAAAAGAAAAGCTTTCTCTACGGTAGAAGTATTATTTAAGCATTCAAAGGAGGTTTTTAGGTAATTATACTAAAACATTTTATTAAATGCCTCGTTTAGTGGTAATAAGTTTGTATATTACAATGAACATCAGTTGCCTTGTTGGCCTAGTAAGAGGTCTTGGATTCGATGCCCGGATTTCAATTGTAACTCTTGTGTATTTCTCCCAAGAAACTCTTAAAAACAGCCTGGAGTATGGAAGTTAATTATATTTGACGCCCGTGCCTCAGAAAGCATGTTAAGTTTCGCTTTCTTTTCGTGGGCACACTTGTATTTAGGTAAAATCGGTTGAACTAGACGCCAACGTATAAACAATAACCTTGGGAATAGTAAAAACTAGGAAGTTGATCTCAGATGCGTTATTGAATATACATTTCTCAAGTACATATATCATATCAACAGCCTTTTACATTCCACTGCTGGACATAGACCTCGGCAAGGACGTCTTAACCTTTGGCAGGCAACACTTTTTTTGTTTACTTAAATGACAACAGGGGTGACGCATCACCCCGTATACTTTAAACTAAAATAAAACAGCAATGTGTTTAAAAATAATAGTTATTTATTATGTGATCAATCAGTTATACAAACACAAATGTAAAGATAGTATTAATTATGGCACATATATGTAATTTGGTATTATATATTCATTTAGTTAAACGTAGTTCAAGCAAATATCTTTACGGTGTTCTGTGCATGCAGGCTGGAGACATTGTATGCAAAAAGTTTCAACTTTTTTGTCCCGTTTTCTTGGACATAGTGCAACTTTGCAAATAATTTTTACTTAGCCTTCCTACCACTATGTAGGAATGTTTAAAATATTTATGAATAAAAAAAATTTAACGTTTCTCTTAACAAAATTAACTTATATAAAATTTTCTCCATCACAAAAGATATCGTAATTATTTATTTGACACAACCATCAACAGAAAAAATGTAACTAAAAAAAAAAACAATACTGGTACTACCACTTTAGTGCGACGTATTAAACTGGAAACTCATTTTTTGGAAACTTACTTCGGGGTGTTGACAATAGTTTCAGACACCATTTCAAAATTAAGTGATGTTTCGAGCGCTGGTACTAAATTACTCACAGAAATATTGTCTAGGGATAATGAATCAGGATCAGTCTTTTTATTCTTATCAATTATTACTTCTTCTAATATACGAAATTCACTTCCTGTTGATGGACTTAAAAAAATTGAACTGGGTTTTTGTGTACTAGATAGTTTGGGATTCGGTAAACTGGAACCAGTACTCTGCACAATCATGTTTCTAGCTTCTTTACCTTCTGCCTTTACACCTTTTGCCCATAATAATTTTTTTACGTGATTATTTCACAGTTTATACGCAATTTACCTACTTAGACGTGACGAGTAAGATATTGCGTTCTGTAAAAACGTATTAATTGGGCACAGCACTACGACTAAATAAAAGTCCGCACGCGCGCACGTTCAGTGCGATACGGCGTTTAGGATACGGCCAAATATTTCCCGTATCACACTATTGTAAAATAATTACCTTTCTATGCGTTACGAAAAAATAATACAAAAGACTTAGAAAGAAACTTGTATCTTCGATAAATACTTACTAATCGTATTCCAAACCCAATATTTTTTTTAAGCCAGATATGTAGGGAACGGGTGTTATATCTTCCCAATATAAAAGGAGGACCCTCCTGCCAAGCGAGGTGATTATGTCTGGCAGATCACGACACAACGGTTATTATTGAGAAGTGTTTTCTTTCTTTTCATTTTCTTTTTTTTTTAAACAACACCCGCCCTAAAAATAAATCTTGTGTCGCAGGGGATTTAAAAAATTTACAAGAAATGGACACAAAGAGCACCCAGACTCAGAACAGCAATTTATGGATCACACAAAGTATTGTCCTATGTGGAATTTGAACCTACAACACTCAGCGCATTAGAGAGCGGCGTGGCGACCGCTTAAACCACTAGGCCCACTGTGCAGTCATAGTTGGCTTTGGCTTCAAAATAAGTCACTCAACAAATGTAATTTGGCACTTGAAAAGATACAATGGATGCATTTGAGGAGTGAGAGTTGACTGAAAACGCATCGTTCGGCTACAGTGTGAGCCAACGCTCCTACAAAAATCTCGAATATTATTACAATACAGTTCAGCAGAACGCGATTATCTCGGACGTTCCCAAAGAAATGACCGAAGATATCGTCGAATCCGTTGAATCGTATTAGTATGAAAAAGTCTTCCATGAACAAATAAACGCCAAAAATAAAGATTACTCTTACAAAATCTCTGGGAGAGTATCCCACTTAGTTGCCGATGGTATGTGGGTACATACCAAGCTTTACAGAGTGCGGATAAGCGCTTGGAGTATCCCGCTATCTGGTCGTTTAAGATGCTGCAATCAATGCCAGTAAATCTTATGGTACGAGAGCCGGAAGAACACTCAACATAGTTGGGAACTCTGAAATAACTGAAAAACTAGAAAAGGATCTTGCCAAACTACACAAGAAGCCAGCAGTTCTAATATTTAGTTCCTGCTTTGTTGCTAACGATGCAATATTGTCTACTTTAGCAAAGATTATGTCCGGCTGTTTGATATTTTCCGATGCCGGAAACCACGCATCGATGACTCAAGGGATCAGAAACAGTCGAGCTTACAAACAAATATTTAAGTACAATGACCCACACCACTTGAGAGAGTTGCTGGCTCAATCTCCAGCAGGTATTCCCAAGCTAGTTGTATCTGAGATTGTTCACTCTATGATTGGAGCAATATGTCCATTGGATGAAATGTGTAACAAAGCCCATGAGTATGGAGCTCTGACATTTGTTGACATAGTACATACTGTGGGACTGTATGGAAAGCACGGGGCTGGAATAGGAGAAGAAAGAGGGATACAAAATAAAATTAGGACGCGATCAGCGACCGCCACACATTACGTGTTTTTCTATAAGGCGTTCGATTGTGTTTTCATGAAATACAGAATAGAACTTGAAAGTATATTATCACGGGGTCACATTATTTGTCGAATTGTTAATTATTTACATTATTACATATTATATCTATATTACATTATTACTATATTACATTATTAGTAACAATCGCAAGAATGGAAACCAAATACATTTAAATAACTTTTATCAAATAGTTTCACCGACTGACGCATGTTCTTTCCGGGCACGGTTGCTTCGGGAAGTATTTGCACTCGATCGCGAGGAGGGAATTGAGTCCCGCCTGTCACCACTGCAACTGCAGTGAGGACTCGGCTCAGCACACGCTGGCGGTTTGTACCGCCTGGGCGGCGCAGCGTGGGCTGCTCACTGCAGTTATTGGAGAAGATCTCTGGCTACCGGTCGTCATACGCTCCATGGTTGGTAGCGACAGTTGTTTTACCGCGGTCCCAACCTTCTGCGAAGACGTAATTTCACGGAAGGAGGAGGCGGAGAAGGCCCGGGAGGACGACTTCCACTCGGACCCAATTCGCCGCCGGCGAACCGGGCGGCAGAGGCGCGCGTACCAGCGCTTCATGCCGCCTTGAGTGTGGCCGCGGGTGGACGGGACGGGTTTTCCCCTCCATCCGCTATAGTGGCCAGCCGCGAGGAGGCGACGTCTGCGTGTGCCCAACGTCGCCTAAAAGGAGAGTTTATCCGCAGATGGTGCCCGCGTCAGCGGGCAGGCGCTAGGAGGGATCTGGATGTTGTAATAACAGCTGTTCCCGGATCCCTCCTATGTCAGGCGCAGAGTGGCACACCGTGTGGTTTTAGTCGGTCCGATTCCGACACACCACCCCGCCGTAAGCCCCGGTGGGGTGAGGGCCCGAGGGGGTTTCCACAGGTTAAAAAAAAAAAAGGGTCTGATGCAGAAGGCAGTCCTCCTTGGACCGTATTGTGAGGAGGTTCCTGTCTTTGGAGCCCTAACCGCTGGTGTCTTGGTCCCTGTACCCGATGTCGGTGGTCTACTACTACTTTTTATATTTTTAAATGTGTATTTTCTATTTTTTATATATTTAAAAATGTAATAAATAAGTGTATATAATGAAATAAAGAAAAAAATAAATAATAATAAACTAGCAATACAAAAACAATTGCAATTTCTTAAACAAATGTAAAAAATATAATAGGTTTCTATTTAAACTAACAAAAATCAACTGCTACAAATTTAATATTTTCAAACTGAATAATTGGCATAAAACAGTGATAAGTAAATAACAATAAAACTGAAATTTACAAGAAAATACCTGTTACGTAAGATATGACGTTTCAACATCATATCTCAGTGTTTTAATTCGAAAAATTCCAACAAATATGCATACGAGAGTTAGATTAAGAGCACTATCACCGGATTTATCTCTTCACTCCACCTTGCCGTCCCCGAAAGCAACAATTCATGCTCGTGCTGTTGTAAAGGCATCGAGCTCTACTTAATTGGTTCCGAGGCTTACATACGTGTTTGGCATCTCCAAGCAACATTGAAATCGGGTTTATTACCATTATTTTTAACTTATGGCATAACTCATTTACTCTGTAAATTTGGTAGTGCCACATTTCTCTTAAAATAGGTTTATGACTTGGTTCTACATATATTCTTACGATGTAAAGCATATAACATACCGTACATTTTCTTAAAGTCGTGTATGAGTCAATGTAGAACAACATCACGCTATCCAGGATGTCGGCAGACTGTTGTTAACGATATACTAAGGAAGGTCGAGCAAGTTATATACCTTGAGAGAAGACTCAACTTGGCTCAAATTATCAACTAAAAACGTTTTTAGGTGATAATTTGAGTCCTTCATAGTTTTGAACCCTTGTGGCTTTGAACCCTCTCATCATTCTATTAAAGGATTGAGCGTTAGGCTGTAGGTTGCAGAAAGATGATCAAGTTGCCGTTTTCAGTTTCCTTTTGTTTACACTTAAAAATTTAATTAAAATATGTATAAAAGAAATAAAGAGAACAACAATAATAATTGTCAGTGTGCTCTTTCAATATCCCGAAAATCACACTTCTTCACTCGTGAAATTGTCATTGAAAGTAATATTTCTTCTGACGCACCAATTTTAGTATATTAATTCATCTCATGTATAATTTCTACCTTTTGAACCAGAAACTTGTCTAACAAAGGACTATTCAAAATTATTGATCATGTATAGCTTCTAGTGGCAATATACCAATAATGAATAATGTTTTTACTAAATAGAAAACTATCATTTTTGTCAAGTAAAAGTATTTGATAATGGCCGAACGTTTACATGCACAAAATGATACAGAAATATATAATTACTAAACAACAGTGCATACTTATCAATTAAAATAAGGGTATAGAATGTGTGTCATGACCAAAGTAACCAGTATAAATTCGGGTACATGACTTGGATATTCAGTAAATAGTGATCATTTAGATGAAATGAATACCTTAAAGTCTCTCATCGTTGTTCTTGGGTTCGTAAGCCAAACATATTCAGCTGAACCATGTAAGTACATTAAAACAAATTCAAGTTATTAAAATATAAATAATAAATTTATTAAAATAATTGGTTAATATTTTTAATTTACTGAGTTCAGTAAAAGAAAAAAACAATGATAACAAAACAAATTTTATTGTAAGAACAAAGTAGCACATGATTTTATAAATAATTCCTTAAATTTCATGAATAACTGTATTAAATTTATTCTATAAATCATTTGTTAATTAATGACGTGTTGTTTGTATGAATATTTTTAGGCCAAACATTAATTTTTATTTTTATTTATTACCCTTTTATACATACGAGTACATCGAGGGTTTTAGGCAAAAAAATATGTATCCTAGACCACATGAAATGTGTGACGTCAGGAGGATTTAGAGTTTACAAGGCTGTAGTAAACGGAGTTAAAGATTTAAACGAACCTTTAGATCCACTACACATAGATAACGTTGAAGGAGTATTGGGAGACGTGGAATATAACTTAAAAAACATCACAATGAAGGGTTTGAAAACATTTACGGTCACAAAAATACTGTAAGTAACTTTTCAATAGTATTCAAGCATATTTTACAGGTCGTGGTGTACACTCCAGTCTACGTTACCCAAGAGACCACAAGTATGGCTCTACAAATATATTTTATACAATAATTTGTATTTATTTTTCAGTTTAAACGCGACTTCAACCAAATGGGCACAATATTTGCACTGTCCTAAATTGGTTTCACATTTCAACTTCGAAGCTCAAGAAAATACCCGCAAACCAGTGCTTCGTGGAAAAGGAACGGCTACAGTAAATGCTTGTGAGTCTTTTTTTTTAAAGATTCTTCACATAAATCAAATTTTAACATACACTAAACAGATCTTAAGAGGACGGGCTATACTGTGATTTCCAGAACCTTACGATTATTCTTTTTTTAAGTATAAAATAATAATTTAAATAAACTATTACTGTAACTAATTGTAGATGCCCTCAGCCAAATCAAGGTAATTTAGGATATTAAGTCAATTTACTGTAATTTTTTTATTTTTATTTTATAATGACAAGGCCCGTATTAAAAATAAATCCTGTGTCGCGGAGGACTTTATGAACTTACAACAAACGGACATAAAGAATACTCAGACTTAGAACAACAATTAGTAGATCACACAAAGTGTTATCCCATGTGGAGTTTGCACAAAACTCAGCTCAGTAGAGAGCGGTGTGGTGACCGCTTAAACTACTACGCCAACCGTGCAGTAAAATTAAACAAGTTAAGTCAAAGCAGTCAGTAATTGTACAATAGTCGTAGCTTATAATGGTTAGTCTTATAAAATACTAGTTGTGGCTGCGACTTCGTTCACATAGGATTTAATTTTTGAATTCTTACCTTGGAGGCGTGAATCAGGATCTTGTGGGAAATTCGAGATAAAAGTAGCCTATATGTTATACTTTAACCTCCTTTATCTTCTAATGAAAGTCTCATTAAAATCAGTTCAGTGGTTCCAGAGAGTACACTCGACTAACAAACGGCCAGAGAGATTAAAAAACTAGAAAACTAAACTAGAAAATTTTTGCAAAAGGTAGTTTAATATTAAATATCATGTAAATAATAATAATTACTTGAGAAAATAGAGTTTTTGTATTTAAATCACTGACAGACACATTATTTCTATTTATATGTGTTGATGATGATGTATTGATGCACATATCTGATACGAAATATAAATGCGATCCTCTGTATTTATACTATAATATTAGTGTGTACGTAACATTGTAAATTATTAACTGTATTTCAACATTTATTTTAGATGACTATGACATAGTGAACTTTGGACTATATTCAGTATTTGTGAATAAAGATCATAGGCCACATCTATTTGTTATTACTCAAGACTCAAAAAGTGAACTCAAAGGAAAACTAATATTTGAAATAACTAATGCAAATGTCACTGACACCAATAAAGGTAAGAATTTTAATAAAAACCAAATGACTATAGCTCAAATTGTCATATTTTGGCAAATATTGTGATATACTCGTATTGTTTGATAATTTGTCAAAATCTAGATAAATGAATTAAATTGTCATGGAGAGACCGTAATTAAAATTCAAGTGTGTGTCTATACGCAATTTTTGATTGTGTTAATCAATTAATTTAAATAAATACATACCGTGAATTCGGGTTATGCTCTTGTCACATATAAAAAGTATGTTTTTCTGACAAAATAACTAATTTATTTATTTTATATTAGCAAAACATTAAATTTTGTACTATGAAAATTAATTAAATGTATTATTATCTTTGCAGTAAACAAAACAAATAAGTACATGAATGACCGTTGGCAGCAAACTGAAAACTTTCTACATAAACCTATTGTCAAAAAGGCCATGCATATTTTGATTTCTAACATTGACAAGTACATTAGAAAGTATACAATGGGAGAAGTAATTCCTTATTAGAAGTTCCAGCACAATGAGTACGAATTATATAGACTTTTATATCCTAAAATTCTTAAAGTACAGAAATATAAATTTTACAAAAGTAACACACTATAAAAGGTACTTACTCGTCGTGTGCAGTTATTATATTCTAATATAGCATAACACTAGAAAGCTCTTTACGTCACATCTGCAACAATATCCCCCTGCCTTATTTCCCTCCCCACTTTTCAGAACAGTCAACTGCCACTACAGTATAAGCTCAGTTTCTGGCTAAGGATAATTGTGGGGATTTTAAGTTACGAGAGTACATTAAGAGTGTCACTAAGGCGGCCTCGAGAAAGCTTGGTATTGTAAACAAAGTGAGACGAATTTTCTCATCTGCACAACTGTGTCTTCTGAATACTGTTCTCATCCTTGCGCTGCAGAAGTGAAGTATTTATTGGATGCTCTCGATCGGTTGCAACGGCGAGCATTCCATATTATCGACAGTCTCAAAGCCATTAAATCTCTTGAGCCTCTGCAGTTGTGAAGAGATGTCGCCTCTATAGCAATCCTCTATCGTCTTTATCATGAAGTGTGTCTGACAAGCGTTTTTAACTTGTCTTACTTGCCCCCGTCCTCTACCTGACGACACGTACTACCCTTGGAAGTCACCGTTTTAGATTGGTAGTTATACGCTATCGAATTAAACGGTTTGACTTTTTCTTGATATGTCAGTTCCCATGTCAGCAGTCAAAACTTGAAATTCATCATCAACGTACGTGTTTCAGTTTCATTATGATCCCGGGTTCTTTTAGTGGCGCATTAAAAAGCATCTCGCCAGGCTGCTATAGTGTCACCATACTGCATTGTTTGCATTCATAATGAGTATACCATACTCACCACTCTTGGATTCTATTCATACTTACTGTCAGGTAGAGAAGAGTCACTTTAGCAGACAATAAACAAAAATATTGTAAAAACATCAGTCACTCATAATTTAAGTGCAGGTAAGGAGAGACTTTGTCATGGTTTTAAGATTTTAAACAGGAAAATCTTTATACATAGCTCTGTTTTATATATATTAATATATTTAAATACAATCAATTAAGTCAGTAATATATAATGTATACTATTGGAATAAAATGTTATACCAACATATCATAGTTTTGTATTTTTAAAATCCTTTTCAAAACATTGTTGGTAAATTTTAAAATAAAAGTGACGTAGCTGTTAGCTATACCAGAATGTTCATGATTTGAAGAAATCAATATTCATTCATTCGATATTATATTAACATCGATAAGAAAAACTTGGCATGTTGAATTATCAGAATATAATAACACATTTCAGGCCTGGATGACTCAATCTCGGCCGAAGATGTCTGCGTTACAGTTTTTTAAAAGTTGAGGTCCGATCTAAGCCTATGTGCAGTGTGATTAAGTTGTAACGTAACATCAAAGTTTGCCTCGACGCTGGCAAGATTTGAAGTCCTTCATTAATATCCTTCCTTCACGAAAGTGCCCAGAACTGGGACCTTCGTGAATACCAGAGTCACAGTTCTGGGCACTAAGCAAGCAGTTGAAGTAGCTATCGTACTTGATGCGAGTATGTCACGTATTCACTGGTGCGATTATTTCTGAGTGTTTTCAATTATTTTAAACATGGTGTTCTTTTTCAAAAAGTAATGGTTGGGATGAAGTATCTAACGTTAAGTACCCAATCACGCTATGTAGTAATGTGTATACTTAATTTAAAGAATGTTATGAATAGAATATAGAATCAACATAAAATGTGACCCACGTCGTAATCAAAATTATTAAATCAATAATGCGAAAATTACAGCTCGTAAGCGTAGAGATTATCTTTTCATGAAATAGACAAGTGACCCACATAACTTAATTTTTAAATGGGAGTATAATAAATCAAAAAATTGCACAAACATATTAATTCGAAATGTTAAATAAAACTATAAAGTTAGAAATATTTTATTAACTAAGAACAGTCCAAGATAGTTTTAGCAACTCGTAAATCTAATAAAAGGCAGATTAAAAATTCATTGATTATAGTATTTGCAGTGGTTTTAAAAATAGTGATAATAATTACAAAGATATTGTAAAAAATTTTACCCAAACATTTAGCAGAAGCTTAAAAGAAATTACACTTAAATACTTACGATCATTAATTAATAAATCACAGTACAAAACCTTTCTTTTTTTTTTATAACACGACGGTGGCAAACAAGCTTCCGGCTCGCCTGATGGTAAGAGGTTACCGTAGCCTATGGACGCCTGCGTCACCAGGGGCATCACATGCGCGTTGCCGACCCTTCAAAAACCTATTTACCCCCTTCTTGAAGAACCCCATACTGAAGTTCCCAGGGAAAACCTCGGCAGGGAGCTCATTCCATAACGGGATTGTTCGCGGGAGAAAATTTCTCTGAAACCGCACTGTGCGCGACCGTTAGGTTCCAATGTATGTGGATGAGCTCCCTGACGATGGCGAGCGGTGCGATGGTGGAAAGTGGCTGTGGGCATCATATCAAACAATTCTTCAGAACACAGCCCATTGTAGAGACGATAGAGCACACACAAGGAGGCAAAGTCTCTCTCAGGTAAGACTTAATGGCCCGATACCGTCTGTGAGATCAGGATCGTTGACTATTCTCACAGCACGTCTCTGAACTGAATCGAAAGGCTCAAGCTGGTACTTCGGTGCTCCCGCCCATAGATGACAGCAATACTCCATGTGCGGTCGAACTTGTGCTTGGTAAAGTAGTAGCCTTTGTGCCGGTGTGAAGTATCGCTTCACTCTATTCAGAACACCAAGGTTTTTTGATGCCAGCTTGACCTTCTCTTCCAAATGAGTTCGAAATTGGACGTCACTGAAGATGTCCACACCGAGGATCCCAATACTGTGTGAGATGGTAAGGGGTGTATTCTGGAATTGTGGAACCACAGTGAACGGGGTATTCTTAGCGGTAAATGCACAGACTTGTGTCTTAGAGGGGTTAAATTAGACCAGGTTATCCCGACCCCAATCAGAGACTCTGTGTAAGGTGCTCTCGATTTGAGACACAAGTTGTTCGCGACTTTCTACTACAACGGTACGAGGGATGTTAGCTCGGCCCGTGTAATATGCATCTCTAGTACTGTCATCTGCATATTAATGAATACCATCCGTGGACAGCATATCATTGATATACAGTAAGAACAGCGTTGGAGATAGCACGGAGCCTTGCGGGACACCAGCGTTTATGTCCATGCTTTCGGAGCAGCTACCGTCGACGACGGTTTTTATGCGTCTGCCGTACAAAAAGCTAGCCACCTATTTGCACAAACCCTCGGGCAGGCCATAGAATGGTAACTTCGATAGAAGAACTCTATGCCAGACCCGATCGAACGCCTTTGCTATATCCAGGTTAACTGCCAATGTTACCATTATCTAAATCCAGGGGACCCTACGTCTGTAAAAAACTATTATTTCCTGGAATGACAACAAACCTTCAGGAGTAGGTATTTATATCAAAATATAAAGTAAGAATATTAATATATAAAGATTATGTATGAAAATTTAAGTATAAAAACTAATAATTACCCTGCTATGTTTAAAACTGGTTACCATCCTATGTTAAAAATTGATATTGTTAGACCAATTCGTAAAAAGGATACCAAGTCAACATACTCTCATAAACCTATTACGATTCTGCCTACACTTGACAAAATTATTGAAATGTATATTAGTAGTCAAATTCATGAATTTTATAACAAAAACAAGATACTTGAAGAACATCAGTACGACTTGCAACCAAAAAAGAATACTACATCACTTTTATCAGCATTCACAGATAGATATATCATACATAAATAATTAGATAAAAAAAAACATCACATATTAGTGTTCTTTATTGACTATAGCAAAGCTTTTGATACACTTCGTTACGACAACTTTAACGTAATCTTCATGATAGTGGAGTATGAGATAATCTGCTAGGGTGGTGCGCAGACTATCTGAACGGTAGAAAGTATACACTACAGGTTGATGGCGTGAGGAGAGAAGCAGTTAGTGTAACTGAGGGTAATGCACAAGCTTCAGTCCTTGGGCCACTGCACTATCTTACATACGTTAATAGCATTCTAAACATATTCAAAACTGATGAGCTTATCAATTTGGTGACGATATTTTTCTTTTAGCAACTGAACGAAATGTCGAATAAGTCCAAGCTTTGCTTTAAGATGATTTTGACTTACTAAATAAATCGTGACGCGAGGCCTAGTGCTAAATGTGAATAAGACCAAATTAACATACATTAGCTCTAGTAAAAGTAGAAGTGCTATAGTCCCTAAATTAAAAGCATATTCTCATGAGTGCATGCATATCCACGAATCTAAATCCTTGTTATATAACTGCAATGTGACAAAACTAATTGAATATACAAAAATACATAAGAATAAGGAGGGAACATGATTGAAATAAGTTATAAATTAAGTAGGATACTGGTAAAATTTTTGTATCAAAAACTCTTACTTTAAGACGAATCAACTATATCATATGGACTATCCAGCTACTGTATGTAGGACATTTAAATTTCACCTTGGCCGCATACACATACTTCAACTGTGTATTTTAAAAACGATTGCCCCAAATAACAATGAAATCAATTGTGAACCCGACTACCATAAGCTACTTGAACGCTATAAAATTATACCTGTATATGAAAATAACCAAGTTAATATTAATGATAGAAGAGTTTTTTAAAAGAATCTCAAAGGAAATAAAATAATTGATTACAACGAAATTAGGATATGTATTCTTACGCACTCTAAGTTGTTACTCCCAAAATATAACAACCTACATGGCAAAAAGAGGCTACAATATATGATTTCACGCCTTATAATCAGCTACTAATATAGAGACACAATAACTCACAAGAATATAAAAAATAAAGTAAAACATTGTTTTTTATCATAGAAAAAGATAAATAATTAAAAACGAGCACACTAAAAAGATAACAAAAATGTTAAATAAGTTTAAGGCCTGTAACAGTTTTTTTTCATGCCGAGGTATATTATTTTTTAGGTTTTAAATTACATGTTCAGTACCTTGTAGTTTGCTAAACAACCCACAACTTTTCTCAATAAATGGGTTATCTAATACTGAATGTTTTTTTAAAATTAAACCAGTACTTCCTGATATAAACGCATTCAACGTCTTCAGCTTTTTAATATTATTAGATAAATAGCACATAGACTGTCGAAACTCAAAAGTCGTAAATCCGTTCCTTCCCCCTCTTCCTTCCAGAATTTTTCAGGAGGTTCCTCCCACAAGCTGGCAGACAGATTTAAAGGTAGTAGAGCTACACTGATTTCAGCATGAACGGGTTGGCTCGACCAGGTTGGTGCTACCCTCGCACAGAAGACCAACCTAAAGCGATAGCATTCGTGCAGTCGTCTTTCGTTGGTAAGTGCGAGACCGGAGGCCCAATGATGCAGGGGTGACAGTTGTCGTAGTATGTGTGTGAGCAGTGGAGTGCTCGTGGGGTCACTATGGAGGTGCCGTGGATCGAACCGTCGGCCAGGGAGACCCATAGAAACGGCGGTGCCGCTGGTCGTCCGGTCACCCTGGGAGGCTGCCCCGTCAGGTCGCGCATAATCTGCGGAGTGGCTCGTCGTGCTGGTTGGTGACCGGACGGTGGAGTCCGGCGACTACTTCCGGGAGGGTACGGGGGCCCTTCTGTCCGACGGTTCGGCCACCGTCTTGCTTCACCGTAATGTGAAACCACAGTATTCCGAGTCTCTGACTACACTGCCGCGACTACTGTCATGCTTTTTTTATGTCCTCGTTTCCCAACATATAACCACGGCAGCGCAAATAAAAATGAATATAGTTACAACAGCGGCATTCTCCACCTCTCCCACCAACTCGTTTCTTGAGGTGGAGTTCACGAATATCCGTGGACTCCATGCAAACCTCAGCGCCGTCCATCAGCACCTGGAGATGGTACAGCCGGCCATGCTATTCCTAACGAAGACACAAATACGCCGCCCTGATGACATGGCTTATCTCCACTATCCCGGCTATATACTTGAGGAGTGCTTTCATGTAAAGGTTGGAGTTTGCCTTTTCGTCAGGGTGGAAGTTTGTTACCACCGTTTGCGCTGCCTTGAGGACCCATCCTTCTCTATCCTCTGGATCCACGTAGATTTCGGATCTACAAACCGAATCTACACGTGCCTCTATCGATTCCGTTCCGGTAACTCTGAGACAACTCGCATCTTTGACCATCTTAATTAGGCAGCAGATAAGGCACAGGAGCAGTTCCCGACCGTTGAGCTGGTGTTTCTGGGAGATTTTAACGCCCACCATGAGTTCTGGTTGGGGTCCTCCAGAACTGACCATGCGGGTCCAACCGCCCACGCATTCGCTCTCACGCATGACCTCACCCAACTGGTACGCCAGCTCACCAGGATACCAGACATAACAGGTCAAGCGCCCTCTTTGCTAGACCTACTGCTGACGAGTCACCCAGCGCAGTACGCAGTATCGATTCTCTCCCTTCTGGGATCCTCCGATCACTGCCTAGTGTCCACCACGGTGCCCCTTGTTGCCCTGCTACGACCTGTGGCACTACTCGTCAGCAGACTGGGATGAAATGGAGTAATATGTTAATCGTATTTCACGAGGATAATAAAGACACTTTCTGCGGATATTAGATGAATATTAGGCTCACACTAATTTCATTACGCTTACAAGTTGAACTGATATGCTCTGTTTTGAAAAATTTTGTGAAAAATGGCAGCTCACTTTATCGGGGGAGACTATAAATATTCATAAAACGAACAAAAAGACCACTTAAAACAATAGTTTGTGGATTTTATGCCTCACGTCGGCCTCCGAAATTATCAAAGAAAAGAAAAACTTTCTCTACGGCAGAAGTAATATTTAAGCATTCAAAGGAGTTTTTTAGGTAATTATACTAAAACATTTTTTTTTAAATACCTCGTTGAGTGGTAATAAGTTTTTATATTACAATGAACGTCGGTTGCCTTGTTGGTCTATTAAGAGGTCTTGGATTCGATTCCCGGATTTCGATTGTAACTCTTGTGTATTCCTCACAAGAAAATCTTAAAAACAACCTGGAGTATGTAAGTTGATGGTATTTGAAGCCTGTGCCTCAGAAAGCATGTTAAGTTTCGCTTTCTCTTCGTGGACAAACTTATAATCAGGTAAAATCGGTTGAACTAGATGCCAACGTACATACAATAATCTTGGGAATAGTAAAAACTAGGAAGTTGACTAGTGATGCGTTATTAAACATATATTTCTTAAGTACATATATCATATCAATAGCCTTTTACAGTCCACTGCTGGACATAGGCCTCGGCAAGGACGTCTTAAGTACATATATCCGTAGATATAGGACAAATATTGTATCTTGTGTTTATTACAATTTTTAGTGATAAAAACTTTAAACATGACATAAACAGACACTTTCTGTAAATAATTAAATATTTTTATTTATTTTAATAACGAACTAGAGTTGAGAAAATGTAAAACAAACCGTCTGATTAAAATTTTCTTTTTCATACCGCGTAAAAAACGTTTCGTCTACTGCGGAACACGTTTTCCTTTTAAGAAAAATAATATTTATTTTGTGAGATTAAAAATATTACGTACGTTAGCATAACATGTAGGTTCACAATTTCCATGATCTTCACTTTGGGATATTGAGATTAGTATCTTCAAAATTGATGCTTATTCTAACTTCTTAAAAAAAAAATGAATGTTGGTCAACAAAAGATAACATTCACTGATACGTGTTTCTTGAAGGGTTGTTTTTCTAATTTTGTTGTCGTTATAAATATGTATAAAATAATTTATACTTATTTTTATATTATGTGCTATATCTGAATTACCTTTTTTATTGTTACTTATTTTTTATTAAAACGGTCAAACGACGCCACGGTGGCACTTGATGGTTCGACAGACCTTCATGTAGCATCACGGTGAGTTCTATTGTTGTTGAACGTATTGTTTTATCACAGATGAGCCCCAATGTGGTGACAATTATTGGGTACAAAAATCGATACAAGTCATCTTGAAGGGCCCATGCATCAATTTTCCATCGAAAATTTTACACACAATTGCAGGCTGGTGCATCTTCCGTCTGACTTTTGAAGAATTGTAGCCTTAAATTGAATTGAAATACAGCGTTAATGTTAGGCTGTAAATCTAGGCAGTCTACGTCAAAGAAACCTCTGCGAAAATTTTAAGATCGTCGATGTACATTAAACGTTGGGTGTTCGTTACGAAGGATTTTTTTCCACTCGTGCGAGCATGTATTTATCTGTAATTGTTTCGAATACCTCTGCTGCAGACAACAAAAGGCAATCGGTCTCTATTCTTTAATCTTAGACTTGATGGAACCATTTGCAATGGGGGTATCCCTTGCCAAGATTTAAGTAATTGAATATATGACACCAAGAAACACAAAGAACTTTATTTGCGTGACCATCGTTGATGAAATAATCTCTAGACCTATAAAACTAACGCTTAAACAAGGCGAGCTTTAGAAAATATTTACATAATTAATATAGTAATGTCTTACATCTTTTCTATTTATTGATTCAACATTCTTTCATTCGCCCAGGAACGCCTGAGAAAAATACACTAGTGAAGAAACACAAGAAAAAGATTAAATATTGTAAGTAATACTGGGTTCAAGTCCTCTTTTGGTACGTAAACTAGAGATATGATATGATGCCAAAAATCCTGTAGCTTACACTGTATATTATTCTATGGGGTCTATGTGTGAATTATAAGCAACCACTGTACACAATGTAGGGTCGGCTCTAAGATCGAGAACAGTTTATGTTTCTTTATTTTTCGTCTGCTTCCAAGACGCGTGTAACTTAGTCTTGTTTTAATATTGGGGATAGTTTCATTGAAAAACCATACGGGATAGTGACGATTTGCAGCGTTCTTATTCACGAAGTGTATGTACGAGTATGAACAGACTGTTTAAAAATATGATTTAGCAGTAACAAGTAGAGATACTTTCTAACATAGATAATTATACTTGCTAATTATGCTTGAAGTTTATTGATCATTAAATTATTCAAAACAGCCGATAATTTTAAGAATATTGCCTATTATATTGTATCATTCCTTTGAATTACTAAGGTGACATTATTTACATAATAAATATACATTACATGAATTGAATTGAATCTTAATTTACTCCAATAAGAACTGATGTTTTTGTCAATATCAACTTTAAGTTAAGTTTTCGTCGTACAGTTTATTATTTCGTCGATGGCTATTACTATCCTGAATTCATCACAACGTAGATACATTTGGCACAGAAAAAACTACCATAAATCTTGCTCTAAATATTCGTTTACCAGGCGATTGTAGTTCTAGCTGATTAAACTGGCCGTATCTATACATAACCTTTACATATCAAACAGTCTGCCCTGAGAGACCGATTCATCAACGGAGAGTCTAGACCGCTAACACCGGCTACAAACTTAATAGTTTGATAGCTGATGCATTTCATGTTGTCAGCACATGGTGATGAAATTATTTAAAAAAATCCTAAGGGATAAACTAAGAGGTGACTAGTTTAGAATTCATCATGTTCAAAGTTCAGCAGCTACCAGTTGTATAAAAAATAGAACGTTTTAGACTTGTAAATATTCATGAAACTAGATCGATTAACTTCAGTACCTACATACAAAGAAATAGATGTCTTCGACAAATACTTGCTAATTGTATTCAAAACCTGATATTTTTAAACCTGTTGTGGAGGGAACGGGTATCATGTCTCTCCACTACAAAGAAAAACTGGCAGATCACGGCCCAACGGTTGCAGTTGAAAAGATGACTTAGGCTCCAGTAGAAGTCGCTCAACAAATTTGTTTGGTACCTGGAAAGATACAATGGATGCATTACGTGTTTTTTCTATAAGGCGTTTGATTGCGATTTTTGTGAAATACAGAATAGAACTTGAAAGTATGTTATCACGAAGCTACATTATTTGTCAAATTGTTAATTTTTTATAGTACTAATCGCAATAATGGTAACCAAATGTATTTAAATAACTATTATCAAATATTTTCTTTTAAAATACTGACATGTTTTTTTTACCAATCATTCGGCCAGACGGGTTAGCTTATTTCTTATTTTGCTCTTTGCAGTGTTGTTGTCTTATAGAACATATTATTTTAGTATGCTCTTATAATACCCACCGGCTGAATAAGTGTAATGATATTTCATATTCTTTAATTCTCACCACACAGATCGACATAATTTAAACTTCTCGAAATATTTTATTTGAAAATTTTAGCTTTCGCTCTTCATTCATGTATAAATTCAGTATTCATCATATATACTTTTACTCATGTGTACGAGTAGAGGCAGTGGTACTCCATATTTCCAATCTTTCATCATACAAGTAATAAGTATTTGAGGCCATAATTCCACGATATCTCATGACTATATAAAATTCTTCATTTTTCTATTATTATGTTTGTAATCATCTGTATAACAATTGCAGGATCTGTCTGTATGTATCAATCTGTTTATGATTCTGTCCGTGAAATCAGTAAACTTTAACAAAAAATATGCATACCAACAATTAACAATTATTGTAACTGTTTTGTAATTTAGATGTTTTTGTAAATCGTCCATAAACCATACCTAAATTATATCAGAAAAGTTTAACAAATAGTTTTTTCTTAGAATTTTATAGAATTGGGAAATATATAATATTAGTACTAAATAATAAGAAACTAGCAACACAAAAGCAGTTAAAATTTCTTAAATAAATTTTAAAAGTACAACACTTTTCTATTTAAACTAACAAAAATCAATTACAACAAATTTAATACATTCAAAATGGATAATTGGCATAA
The DNA here is from genome assembly GCA_949316085.1 of Hypercompe scribonia. NCBI lineage: Eukaryota > Metazoa > Arthropoda > Insecta > Lepidoptera > Erebidae > Hypercompe > Hypercompe scribonia. Next base: position 5,942,170 of record OX438992.1, on the reverse strand, counting down.
TAACAGTGATAAATAACAAAAAAATGAAATTTAAAAGAAAATATCTGGTCCCGGTGACGTGACGTGTAAACGTCATATCTCAATGTTTTAATTCTAAGAATTCCAATAAATATGCACACAAGAGTTAGATTAAGAGATCACCGAACTTGTCTCTCCACTCCACCTTGCCGTCCCCGGAAGCAACAATTAAAGCTCCGGCTGTCGCAAAGGCATCGAGCTCTGCTTAAGTGGTTCCGAAGCTTACATACGTGTTTGGTATCTTCAGGCAGCATTGAAATCGGGTTCATTACCGCAGCTTTCACCTAATGGCATAACCTATTTACTCTATAAATCTGGTAGTGCCACAGATAGTTTTACATATATTTTTTGGATGTAAAGTTGATATAACACCGTCAATTTTCTTAAAATCGTGTATGAGTCAATGCAGAACAACACCACGCTATGCAGGATGTCGGCAGACTGTTGTCAACGATATATTAATAAAGATCGAGTAAGGTATATCTTTAGGTGATAATTTGAGTACTTCATTGTTTTGTGTGGCTTTGAACCCTCTCGTCATTCTATGAAAGGATTGAGCGTTAGACTGTAGGTTGCAGAAAGATATTCAAGTTTCAGTTTTCATGTTTCTTTTTTTTTAGATTAATAAATTTAATTAAAATATTTATAAAAGAAATAAAGAGAATAACAGTAATAATTGTCACTCTGCCCTTTCAGTATCCCAAAACCACACTTCTTCACTCGTGAAATTGTCATTGAAAGTGATATATCTCCTGACGCACTAGCTTTAGTATATTAATTCGTCACAAGTATAATTTCTACCTTTCGAACCAGAGACTTATGTCTAGCAAAGGACTATTCAAAACTGTTGATCATGTATTGCTTCTAGTTGTAATATACAAATAACGAATAATGTTTTTTACTAAATAGAGTGCTGAGAAATTTAAATGTGTTTGGAAAAACTATCATTTTTGTCAAGTAAAAGTGTTTGATAATATTCGAACGTTTACATGCTCAAAATTATACAGAAATAATTACTAGATAACAGTACATAGTTAGCACTTAAAATAAGGATATAGAATGTGTGTCATGACCAAACTAACCAGTATAAATTCGGGCACATGTCTTGGATATTCAGTAAATAGTGATCATTTAGACGAAATGAATACCTTAAAGTCTCTCATCGTTGTTCTTGGGTTTATAAGCAAAACATATTCAACTGAACCATGTAAGTACGTAAAAACAAATTTAAATTATTAAAATATTAAAAATAAATATATCAAAATAATTTCTTAATATTTTTAATTTTCTGAATGTTAACAAAAAAAAAACAATGATAACAAAACAAATGTGGTTATAAGAAGAAAGTGGCACATATTTTTACTAAAAATCCCTTAATTTTCATGAATAACTTTATAAAATTAATTTCATAAATCATTCATTAATTAATGACGTACTGTTTGAGTGAAATGTTTTCAGTGGAAACATTTATTTTTATTTTTTATCCTTTTTTGTATATACATTGTGGGTTTTAGGTAAAAGAATATGCATCCTAGACAACGTGAAATGCGTGACGTCAGGAGGACTTGGGGTTTACAAGGCTGTAGTAAACGGGGTTAAAGGTTTAAACGAACCTTTAGATCCACTATGCATAGATAACGTTGAAGGAGTATTGGGAGACGTAAAATACAACTTAACAAATATCACAATGCAGGGTTTGAAATCCTGTACAGTCACAAAACTAATGTGAGTAATTTTTCAATATTAAAAAAGTGAGTTGCTGGCTGTACACAAATTTTAGAGGTCGTTGTGTCACTCCGGTCGACGTTGCCCAAGAGACCATAAGTATGACACTACCAATATATTTTATACAATGAATTGTACTTATTTTTCAGTTTAAACGCGACTGCAACCAAATGGGAACAGTATTTGCACTGTCCTAAATTGGTTTCATATTTCAACTTCGAAGCTCAAGAAAATATCGAAAAACCAGTGCTTCGTGGGAAAGGAACGGCTGCAGTAACTACTTGTAAGTCTTTTTTTTTTTGAAAGATTCTTCACATGATACAAATTTAACATGCATCAAAAAGATCTTAAGAGGACGGGCTATACTCGTACTGTGATTTCCAGAACCTTACAGTAGCAATTTTCCTTTTTTTATTTTAAAACAATAATTTCAATTACTGGTACTGTAATTGTGGATGCCCCCAACCACACCATGGAAACATTGGATGTCAATCCAAGTTATTAGATTGTTTTTTATTTTAAAAAGACAACGTCCGTACTAGGAATAATTTCTGTATCACGGGGACTCTACGAACATACAACAAACGGACATAAAGAACACCCAGACTGAGGACTACAATCAGTGGATCACACAGTGTTGTGTTTGCACCCACAACATTCAGCTCAGTAGAAAGCGGCGTGGTGATCGCTTAAACCACTAGGCGAACCGTGTAGTCAAATTAATCAAATCAAATCAAAGTCAATAATTGTCCATTAAACCAAGGTTACAATGGTTAGTCTTATTAAATACTAGTTGTTTCTGCGATTACATTCACATAGAATTTAAATTTTGAATTTTAACCTTAGAGACGTGATTTTTGCTGCATAAATCCCGATCTTGTGGGAAATTCGAGATAAAATTAGCCTATATGTTGTACTATAACCTTCCTATATTTCCTAATTAAAGCCTCATTAAATCAGTTCAGTGATTCCAGAGAGTAGCCCGGACTAACAAACAAACAGCCAGACAGATAGACAGATAAATTTTCTACAAAAGATAGATTTAGTTTTGATATCGTTGAAAACTATAATCACTTAAGAAAACACAGTTATTGTTTTTAAAACAGACAGACACTTCAATTCATTTATGTGTACTGATGATAATGTATTAGTGGTAATATCTGACACAAAATATGCATAAGATCCTCTATACTTGAACTCTTAATATTAGTGTGTATGTAACATCGTAATTAATTAACTTTATTTCATTACTTATTTTAGATGACTATAACATAGTGAACTATGGACTATATTCAGTACTTGTGAATGAAGATCATAGGGCACACTTTTTTATTATTACTCAAGACTCAAAGAGTGAACTCAAAGGAAAGCTCGTATTTAAAATCACCAATGCCCATGTCACTGACAACAATGAAGGTAAGAATTGTAATATAAAAGTAATGGCTTAAGCTCAAATTGTTATATTTGGTCATAATATTGTAATATTATATATTTATATATATTTATACATATATATATATATATAATTGTTGAAATATTGATAAATGGGTTAAATGCTCGTGGAGAGACCGTAATTAACATTCCAATGTGTGTCTATACGCAATTTTTGATTGTGTTAATCTATTAATTTAAATACCTGCCTTGAATTCAGATTATGCCCTGGTCACATGTAAAAGGTATATTTTTCTGACACAGTAATTAATATACTTGTTTTATATTCGCAAAACATTAAATTTTGTACTATTAAAATTAATTAAATGTATTATTTTCTTTGCAGCAAACAAAACAAATAAGTACATGAATGACCGTTGGCAACAAACTGAAAACTTTCTACATAAACCCATTGTCAAAAGGGCCATGCATGTTATGATTTCTAAAATTGACAAGTATATTAGAAAGTATACAATGGGAGAAGTACTTCCTTTCTAGAAATTCCACCACAATGAGTACGAATTATTTACATTATCATATCTCAAAATTCTTAAAGTTCAGAAGTAGTAATTTTGCCAAAAGTAACGCACTATGAAATATAGTATGCAGTTATTATATAAGTTGCAACGGCGAGCAATCCATATTATCGATAGTCTAAAAGCCATTGAATGCCTTGAGCATCTGCAGTTGCGAAGTGATATCGCCTCTGTAGCAGTCCTCTGTCGTCTTATCATGAACAGTGTTCTGACAAGCGCATTCAATTTATCTTACTTTCTCCCGTCCTCTACCTGGCGACACGTACTACCCTTGGAAACCACCGTTTTAGAATGGTAAATATACGTTATCGAATTAAACAGTGCGACCTTTTCCTCCTATGTAAATCAGTCAAAACTTGGAATTCACTTTCAGCGCACGTGTTTCATTTTCATTATGATCCCGGGTCCTTTCAAAAAAGCGTCTCGCCAGGCTGCTATAGTGTCACCATCTTGCAATGACTGCATTCACAATGAGTATACCATACTCACCACTCTTGGATTCTATTCATGCTTCCTGTCAGGTAGAATAGAGTCACTTCAGCAGACAATAAATAAAAACATTTTAAAAACATCAGTCACTCATAATTTAAATGCAGCTAAGGAGAGACTTTGTAATGGTTTTACGATTTTAAACAGGCACATATTTATACATAGCTCTGTTTTATGTATCACTAATATATAATGCACACTATTGAAGTAAAATATTAAAACAACATAACATAGTTTCGTATTTTTTAAAATCCTTTTAAAAATATTGAACTAACTTTAAACAATGTTAACAAAGACCACTCAATGTCGGCTGAAGATGTCCGTGTTGCAGTTTTTGAAAAGATGAGGTCCTGTCCAAGCCTAGGTGTGATGTGATTAAGTAGTCACGTAACGTCAAAGTAATCGACGACGCTGACAGAATCTGAAGTCCTTCATCAGTTTCCTTCCTTCACGAAAGTGCCCAGAACTGGGACCTTCGTGAATACCAGAGTCACAGTTCTGGGCATGAAACAAGCAGTTGAAGTAGCTATCGTACTTGATGCGAGTATGTCCCGTATTCACTTTTGGGGTCAGTATTGACTCGGCTCAGCACACGCTGGCGGTTTGTTCTGCTTGGGTGGCGCAGCGTGGGGTCTTCACTGCAGTTATTGGAGGAGATCTCTCGCTTCCGACCGTCATACGCTCCATGGTCGGTAGCGACAGTTGTTTTACCGCGGTCGCTACCTTCTGCGAAGAGGTAATTTCGCAGAAGGAGGCGGCGGAGAGGGCGCGGGAGGATGACCTCCACTCGGATCCGATTCGCCGCCGGCGAGCCGGACGGCGGAGGCTCGCGTACCAGCGCCTTATGCCGCCTTGAGTGTGGCCGCGGGTAGACAGGACGGGTTTTCCTCTCTATCCGCTATAGTGGCCAGCCGCGAGGAGGCACGGCCCGAGGGGACTTCCATACGTTAAAAAAAAACTATAATAATATATAATGTTAAGTACCCAATAATGTTATTTAGTACTGTGTATACTTAATTTAAAGAATGTCGTTAAGGAAGGATGTTGTTGAATTTAAAACATGTCATGATCAAAATAATTAAATCAATAAAACGAAAATTACAGTTCATAAGCGTAGAGATTATCTTTTCATGAAATAGACAAGTGACCCAAATAACTTTATTTTTAAATGCGAGTATAGTAAATCAAGAAATTGCACAATTATGTTAATTCGTAAATTTAAATAAAACTGTAAAGACTGAAATACCTTATTAACTAGAAACAGACCGATTAAAAAAATCTATTGAATATGTTATATGTTCACAGTATAAAACCTCGGCCAATGTTACCATTATCTACAGCCAGTGGACCCTAAGACTGTAACAAAACCATTATTTATTGGAATGACAACAAGCCTTCAGGAGTAGGTGGTATAAATATATTGTATGAATATTAATATAAACAGACTATGTGTGAAAATTAGTTCAGTCAGTGATTTTAAGTTTAATTAATCTAAGTAGGTATAGAAACTAGTAATTACCCTACCATGCTTAAAACTGGTTATCATCCTATGTTAAGAACTTATATTATTAGACCAATTCGTAATAAGGATACCAAGTCAACATATGCCTAGAAACCTATTACGAATCTGTCTACCCTTGACAAAATTATTGAAAAGTATGTTAGTAATCAAATATAGGAATTTTATAACAAAAATGAGATATACACTTAACGATAATCAGTACAATTTTCAACCAAAAAAGAATACTATACCACTTTCATCACCATTCATACACAGCAAACACTAATACTTAGATAATAAAACACCACATACTAGTACTCTTTATCGACTATAGCAAGGCTTATGACACGCTTCGTCACGACACCTTATTGGAATGTCTTCCTAATAACGGAGTAAAAGGTAACTCGCTGTGGTGGTGCAAGGACTATCTAAACGGTAGAAAGTATATGATACAGGTTGGTGGTGTGAGGACGGAATCAGTTAGTGTAACTGAGGGTAAGGTACAGGCTTCAGTTCTCGGGTCACTACACTATCTTACGTACGTTAATAGCATTGTAAATATAATCAAAACCAACGAGACTTATCAATTTGGTGACGGTACCTTTCTTTTAGCTAGTGGGCGGAATTTCGAACAAGCCCAAGCTTTGCTTCAAAATGACTTTGAGTTACTACATAAATCGTCACAAAACTTAAGCCTAGTGCTAAATGCGAATAAAATCAAATTAATGTACATTGCCTCTAGTCGAAGTAGAAGTGCTATTGTACCTAAATTAAAAGCACGTTCTCCTAAGTACATGCATAGCCACCAATTTAAATTCTTGTTATACTGTTTCAATGTTAAAAGAGATTACAATAAATAATCTCACACCTGATCAACCAGCTACCAATTTCTTTTAGAGACACAATAACTCACAAGAATATAGAAAACTGGCAGTGTTTGTTACATAGCACTTTTATAGGAAATTAAGTTTCGTATCTCTCTATGTCTCTTATGAAGAAAATGTTGACAGTTAAAGTCCAACAATATTCGAAAATATTTTGTTTTGAGATCACGTACATGTTGGGAGGATTTTTTAAAGATCACAGTAAGATAATATAATTAAATATGTAAAGGATTGTCCTCTACCAGAGACTTTGATCAACTCTACATTTAATTTGTCCAATTGTCACTGGACAATCAAGTGTATTGTACCAGGTATTCCAGGAAGGCAGAAATGCGTCTCCTAAAGTCTGACGAGGAAATAATGATTCCTATAGGTTGTCTTATTAAGCAAACTGTGTTTGTGAGGCCTGTCACAGTTTTTGTTTCAGGCTGAGGTATATTATTTTTTAAGTTTTATGTTACATATTCAATACCTTTTTAACAAGGATACTAAATAATCCATAACTTGTCTCGATAAATGTGTTATCTAACACTGAAAGTTTTTTAAAATAAAACCAGTTGTTTCTGATATAAGCGCATTCAACATCTTCAGCTTTATAACATTAGTGTCAATAAACAGCTCATAGACAGTCGAAACTCAAAAGTTGCAAGTTCGTTCCTTCCCCCTCTTCCTCCAAGAATTTTTCAGGAGGTTCCTCTAGTGACCTCACCTATCCGGTGAAATATTATTTGAATTTCTCTGGAGTCGTGATAACACTCCGATCATAAACTGTAATTAGACGCTGGTTGTTTGATGTTTTAGTAATATGTTAATCGTATTTTATCAAGATAATAAGGACACTCGTTAGGGGATATTAGATGAATACTAGGCTCACACTTATTTAATTACGCTTACAAGCTGAACTGATATGCTCAGTTTTGAAAAATTTACTCTCTCAGCTCTCACTCTAAACATATACACTTTGTAGGGGTGACTAAAAATATTCATAAAACGAACATAAAGAACACTTAGACCCAAAATAATAGTTTGTGGATAACACACAGTGTTATCCCACGTGGGGATCGAATTTAAATCATTCAGCGCAGTAAGAAGCAACGCAGTGATCGTTTAATCCACTAGGCTTTTCGTAGAATCTTTTTGTAAATAAAAAGTGTTAAAAGTATTAACATTTTATGCCTCACGTCGGCATCTGAAATTATCAAAGAAAAGAAAAGCTTTCTCTACGGTAGAAGTATTATTTAAGCATTCAAAGGAGGTTTTTAGGTAATTATACTAAAACATTTTATTAAATGCCTCGTTTAGTGGTAATAAGTTTGTATATTACAATGAACATCAGTTGCCTTGTTGGCCTAGTAAGAGGTCTTGGATTCGATGCCCGGATTTCAATTGTAACTCTTGTGTATTTCTCCCAAGAAACTCTTAAAAACAGCCTGGAGTATGGAAGTTAATTATATTTGACGCCCGTGCCTCAGAAAGCATGTTAAGTTTCGCTTTCTTTTCGTGGGCACACTTGTATTTAGGTAAAATCGGTTGAACTAGACGCCAACGTATAAACAATAATCTTGGGAATAGTAAAAACTAGGAAGTTGATCTCAGATGCGTTATTGAATATACATTTCTCAAGTACATATATCATATCAACAGCCTTTTACATTCCACTGCTGGACATAGACCTCGGCAAGGACGTCTTAACCTTTGGCAGGCAACACTTTTTTTGTTTACTTAAATGACAACAGGGGTGACGCATCACCCCGTATACTTTAAACTAAAATAAAACAGCAATGTGTTTAAAAATAATAGTTATTTATTATGTGATCAATCAGTTATACAAACACAAATGTAAAGATAGTATTAATTATGGCACATATATGTAATTTGGTATTATATATTCATTTAGTTAAACGTAGTTCAAGCAAATATCTTTACGGTGTTCTGTGCATGCAGGCTGGAGACATTGTATGCAAAAAGTTTCAACTTTTTTGTCCCGTTTTCTTGGACATAGTGCAACTTTGCAAATAATTTTTACTTAGCCTTCCTACCACTATGTAGGAATGTTTAAAATATTTATGAATAAAAAAAATTTAACGTTTCTCTTAACAAAATTAACTTATATAAAATTTTCTCCATCACAAAAGATATCGTAATTATTTATTTGACACAACCATCAACAGAAAAAATGTAACTAAAAAAAAAACAATACTGGTACTACCACTTTAGTGCGACGTATTAAACTGGAAACTCATTTTTTGGAAACTTACTTCGGGGTGTTGGCAATAGTTTCAGACACCATTTCAAAATTAAGTGATGTTTCGAGCGCTGGTACTAAATTACTCACAGAAATATTGTCTAGGGATAATGAATCAGGATCAGTCTTTTTATTCTTATCAATTATTACTTCTTCTAATATACGAAATTCACTTCCTGTTGATGGACTTAAAAAAATTGAACTGGGTTTTTGTGTACTAGATAGTTTGGGATTCGGTAAACTGGAACCAGTACTCTGCACAATCATGTTTCTAGCTTCTTTACCTTCTGCCTTTACACCTTTTGCCCATAATAATTTTTTTACGTGATTATTTCACAGTTTATACGCAATTTACCTACTTAGACGTGACGAGTAAGATATTGCGTTCTGTAAAAACGTATTAATTGGGCACAGCACTACGACTAAATAAAAGTCCGCACGCGCGCACGTTCAGTGCGATACGGCGTTTAGGATACGGCCAAATATTTCCCGTATCACACTATTGTAAAATAATTACCTTTCTATGCGTTACGAAAAAATAATACAAAAGACTTAGAAAGAAACTTGTATCTTCGATAAATACTTACTAATCGTATTCCAAACCCAATATTTTTTTTAAGCCAGATATGTAGGGAACGGGTGTTATATCTTCCCAATATAAAGGGAGGACCCTCCTGCCAAGCGAGGTGATTATGTCTGGCAGATCACGACACAACGGTTATTATTGAGAAGTGTTTTCTTTCTTTTCATTTTCTTTTTTTTTTAAACAACACCCGCCCTAAAAATAAATCTTGTGTCGCAGGGGATTTAAAAAATTTACAAGAAATGGACACAAAGAGCACCCAGACTCAGAACAGCAATTTATGGATCACACAAAGTATTGTCCTATGTGGAATTTGAACCTACAACACTCAGCGCAGTAGAGAGCGGCGTGGCGACCGCTTAAACCACTAGGCCCACTGTGCAGTCATAGTTGGCTTTGGCTTCAAAATAAGTCACTCAACAAATGTAATTTGGCACTTGAAAAGATACAATGGATGCATTTGAGGAGTGAGAGTTGACTGAAAACGCATCGTTCGGCTACAGTGTGAGCCAACGCTCCTACAAAAATCTCGAATATTATTACAATACAGTTCAGCAGAACGCGATTATCTCGGACGTTCCCAAAGAAATGACCGAAGATATCGTCGAATCCGTTGAATCGTATCAGTATGAAAAAGTCTTCCATGAACAAATAAACGCCAAAAATAAAGATTACTCTTACAAAATCTCTGGGAGAGTATCCCACTTAGTTGCCGATGGTATGTGGGTACATACCAAGCTTTACAGAGTGCGGATAAGCGCTTGGAGTATCCCGCTATCTGGTCGTTTAAGATGCTGCAATCAATACCAGTAAATCTTATGGTACGAGAGCCGGAAGAACACTCAACATAGTTGGGAACTCTGAAATAACTGAAAAACTAGAAAAGGATCTTGCCAAACTACACAAGAAGCCAGCAGTTCTAATATTTAGTTCCTGCTTTGTTGCTAACGATGCAATATTGTCTACTTTAGCAAAGATTATGTCCGGCTGTTTGATATTTTCCGATGCCGGAAACCACGCATCGATGACTCAAGGGATCAGAAACAGTCGAGCTTACAAACAAATATTTAGGTACAATGACCCACACCACTTGAGAGAGTTGCTGGTTCAATCTCCAGCAGGTATTCCCAAGCTAGTTGTATTTGAAATTGTTCACTCTATGATTGGAGCAATATGTCCATTGGATGAAATGTGTAACAAAGCCCATGAGTATGGAGCTCTGACATTTGTTGACATAGTACATACTGTGGGACTGTATGGAAAGCACGGGGCTGGAATAGGAGAAGAAAGAGGGATACAAAATAAAATTAGGACGCGATCAGCGACCGCCACACATTACGTGTTTTTCTATAAGGCGTTCGATTGTGTTTTCATGAAATACAGAATAGAACTTGAAAGTATATTATCACGGGGTCACATTATTTGTCGAATTGTTAATTATTTACATTATTACATATTATATCTATATTACATTATTACTATATTACATTTTTTTTTTTTTTTTTTTTTTATACCACGACGGTGGCAAACAAGCATACGGCCCGCCTGATGGTAAGCGGTTACCGCAGCCTATGAACGCCTGCGGCACCAGGGGCATCACGTGCGCGTTGCCGACCCTTTAAAAACCTATTTACCCCCTTCTTGAAGAGCCCCATACTGTAGTTTCCAGGGAAAACCTCGGCAGGGAGCTCATTCCATAACGGGATTGTTCGCGGGAGAAAATTTCTCTGAAACCGCACTGTGCGCGACCATTTAGGTTCCAATGTATGTGGATGAGCTCCCTGACGATGGCGAGCGGTGCGATGGTAGAAAGTGGCTGTGGGCATCATATCAAACAATTCTTCAGAACACAGCCCACACAAGGAGGCAAAGGAGATAGAGCACACACAAGGAGGCAAAGTCTCTCCTAAGACTTAGTGGCTCGATACCGTCTGTGAGATCAGGATCGTCGACTATTCTCACAGCACGTCTCTGAACTGAATCGAAAGGCTCAAGCTGGTACTTCGGTGCTCCCGCCCAGAGATGACAGCAATACTCCATGTGAGGTCGAACTTGTGTTTTGTAAAGTAGTAGCCTTTGTGCCGGTGTGAAGTATCGCTTCGCTCTATTCAGAACACCAAGCTTTTTTGACGCCAGCTTGACCTTCTCTTCCAAATGAGCTCGAAATTGGACGTCACTGGAGATGTCGACACCGAGGATTCCAATGCTCTGTGAGATGGTAAGGGGTGTATTCTGGAATTGTGGAACCACAGTGAACGGGGTTTTCTTAGCGGTAAACGCACAGACTTGTGTCTTAGAGGGGTTAAATTGGACCAGGTTATCCCGACCCCAATCGGAGACTCTGTGTAAGGTGCTCTCGATTTGAGACACAAGTTGTTCGCGACTTTCTACTACAGCGGTACGAGGGATGTTAGCTCGGCCCATGTAATATGCATCTCCAGTACTGTCGTCCGCATAACAATGGATACCATCCGTGGACAGCATATCATTGATATGCAGCAAGAACAGCGTTGGAGATAGCACGGAGCCTTGCGGGACACCAGCGTTTATGTCCATGCTTTCGGAACAGCTACCATCGACGACGGCTTTTATGCGTCTGCCGGACAAAAAGCTAGCCACCCACTTGCACAAACCCTCGGGCAGGCCGTAGGATGGTAACTTCGATAGAAGACCCCTGTGCCAGACCCGATCGAACGCCTTTGCTATATCCAGGCTAACTGCCAAAGCCTCACCTTGACTCTCAATGGCTGAAGCCCACCGGTGAGTGAGATACACTAGAAGATCACCAGTCGAGCGACCGTGGCGGAAACCATACTGGCGGTCGCTGATCAAATCGTGCTCCTCTAGGTAACTCAGGAGCCGTGTGTTGATTACACGCTCCATCACCTTAGAGAGAAGGGAAGTTATAGCTATAGGCCTGTAATTCGATGGGTCCGATCTATCACCCTTTTTTGGCACTGGATGCACATGGGCAGTCTTCCACGAAGACGGCACTTGCCTTTTGCGGTAGGAAAGCGCGAAAAGTCGCGTTAGTACAGGGCACAACTCAGGAGCACACTGCTTGAGCACCACTGCAGGTATGCCGTCTGGCCCACTCGACTTATGAACGTCTAGACAGTTTAGTTCCCGCCGCACTTCTCTTTGCGAAATGTGTATTTCCGGCAAAGAGTGTTGGCACGGCGGGTTAGTAGGCGGTACCGCACTCCCGTCCTCGTTCATGGTCGAGTTTGAGGCAAAGAGTTGCCCAAGTAGGTCGGCTTTCTCTTTGGCACTGTGGGCCAAGTTACCATCGGCATTTCGCAATGGTGGTAAAGACGACTGGCAAAAGTTTCCCTCGGCCGCCTTAGCAAGAGACCAAAAGCCACGACTCCCAGAGGGGTAGCCCGTAAGTCGCTCACCAATCCCGCCGATGAAATCGAATTTGGCTCTGGCAATTGTCTTTTTGCAGGATCTCGAGGCAGCATTTAGTTTGCGTCTCACATCAGAGATGTTCGGATCCTTATTAGCACGGGCCGTGGTCCAAGCCCTGTAGGCAGTCTGCTTGACTAGTCTGGCTTCCTTGCAGAGCCGGTTAAACCACGGTCGCTTTTGTTTTCCCGCAGCTACTGATGAGTTAGGAATAAAATATTCCATACCCACCAGGATCGTCTCAGTGACAGCGGCTGCGCAGGGGTCGGGGTCTTCTGACGCGAAACAAAGCTGCCTCCACGGGTACGATGCGTAAAATTCACGCAATCCATCCCAGTCTGCTGATTTATATTGCCACATGCGGCGCAAATCGGCTGGGCGAGGTGGAATATGCCGCGCGCATGGGACTACGGTCCGGACGAGGCAGTGGTCGGATGAGCCGAGAGGTGCGTCCACTGTGATAGTGTAGTCGTCCGGATGCGTCGTCAGCAGAAGGTCCAGCAAAGAGTGCGCATGGCTCTCGATATCAGGTATCCTTGTTGGGGAATGTACCAGTTGTGAGAGGCCATGGGCCAGAGCAAATTCGTGAGTAGACCTTCCCGCAAAGTCGGTGGATCGAGAGTTTAGCCACTCACAGTGGTGGGCATTAAAGTCTCCTAAAATCACCAACTCAGCACGGGGGTACTGCTCAAGAACTTTGTCAGTCGTCACTTGCAGGTGCTCAAAGAGTGCTCTAGTCTCCCTGTCGCCGCTATGAGACCTGTATAGGCACGCATAGATTCGAGTCTGACCTCCGTAGTCTACGCGCACCCACATTACTGACAGGTCCCTGTCTTCATAAAAATGAAGACGGCGACAGCAGATATCCTCCCGGACGTACATGCATACACCGGCACGTCTCAGGAATTTGTGTTCGAGTTTGTAGCCGGGGTAGTGTAGGTATGATGTATCGGCCGGGCAGGATATCTGTGTCTCCGTAAGAAATAAGAGGGTCGGCTGCGCAATCTCCAGATGAAGATGGACTGCGTTCAGGTTGGAGTGAAGTCCCCTGATATTGCAGAAGTCCATATACGTGGAAGAGGATGCCGCTGTAGATACTCTTTTTCTACTTTTCTTTGTCATTTTTTTTGGGGGGGTTCAATTGGTTTGTGAGGATTTACTGTGTTGACAGCTAAGGGGGCAATGGGGTGGTGCCAATCCGCACATGGCTGATGCGGGTAGTGCGATTTGTCGGCGCGGCGTACGAAAGGGCCCCCGCTCCCCTCCTGCAGCAGCAACCGGGTTCCACTCCGGTCTCCTCCTCCGGCACGACTACTACTGCAGGGATTTTTCGCAGGCTGGCGGTTCGGCCTCCCAGGGTGGAGGTTGTAGTGATCCCTGGGTTCGGGAACCCATCTATCCTGCGGGCGGCCAGCGGACAACCGTTTCAGCGGGTCTTCCTGACCGCCGCGCCCACATCCCGTGCCCACACGAGCCAGTAGCAGTATTATAAGCACTACTGGTCCCCCGTTGTCAAAACAGCGAATCCTCTAGACCTCTGGATACCTTACTCACCACAGGAACACAGCACTGCCGAAAAACGCTGTGCTATTTGGTTGTGGTCTTCTGTAAGGCGGAGGTCCTTCCCCAGTCGGGCTGCTCTAATGTTTGAGCGGAAAATATCGCGCTATGCCCTACCTCTCGTAAAAGTATCATTAGTATCATACATTATTAGTAACAATCGCAAGAATGGAAACCAAATACATTTAAATAACTTTTATCAAATAGTTTCACCGACTGACGCATGTTCTTTCCGGGCACGGTTGCTTCGGGAAGTATTTGCACTCGGTCGCGAGGAGGGAATTGAGTCCCGCCTGTCACCACTGCAACTGCAGTGAGGACTCGGCTCAGCACACGCTGGCGGTTTGTACCGCCTGGGCGGCGCAGCGTGGGCTGCTCACTGCAGTTATTGGAGAAGATCTCTGGCTACCGGTCGTCATACGCTCCATGGTTGGTAGCGACAGTTGTTTTACCGCGGTCGCAACCTTCTGCGAAGACGTAATTTCACGGAAGGAGGAGGCGGAGAAGGCCCGGGAGGACGACTTCCACTCGGACCCAATTCGCCGCCGGCGAACCGGGCGGCAGAGGCGCGCGTACCAGCGCTTCATGCCGCCTTGAGTGTGGCCGCGGGTGGACGGGACGGGTTTTCCCCTCCATCCGCTATAGTGGCCAGCCGCGAGGAGGCGACGTCTGCGTGTGCCCAACGTCGCCTAAAAGGAGAGTTTATCCGCAGATGGTGCCCGCGTCAGCGGGCAGGCGCTAGGAGGGATCTGGATGTTGTAATAACAGCTGTTCCCGGATCCCTCCTATGTCAGGCGCAGAGTGGCACACCGTGTGGTTTTAGTCGGTCCGATTCCGACACACCACCCCGCCGTAAGCCCCGGTGGGGTGAGGGCCCGAGGGGGTTTCCACAGGTTAAAAAAAAAAAAGGGTCTGATGCAGAAGGCAGTCCTCCTTGGACCGTATTGTGAGGAGGTTCCTGTCTTTGGAGCCCTAACCGCTGGTGTCTTGGTCCCTGTACCCGATGTCGGTGGTCTACTACTACTTTTTATATTTTTAAATGTGTATTTTCTATTTTTTTATATATTTAAAAATGTAATAAATAAGTGTATATAATGAAATAAAGAAAAAAATAAATAATAATAAACTAGCAATACAAAAACAATTGCAATTTCTTAAACAAATGTAAAAAATATAATAGGTTTCTATTTAAACTAACAAAAATCAACTGCTACAAATTTAATATTTTCAAACTGAATAATTGGCATAAAACAGTGATAAGTAAATAACAATAAAACTGAAATTTACAAGAAAATACCTGTTACGTAAGATAGGACGTTTCAACATCATATCTCAGTGTTTTAATTCGAAAAATTCCAACAAATATGCATACGAGAGTTAGATTAAGAGCACTATCACCGGATTTATCTCTTCACTCCACCTTGCCGTCCCCGAAAGCAACAATTCATGCTCGTGCTGTTGTAAAGGCATCGAGCTCTACTTAATTGGTTCCGAGGCTTACATACGTGTTTGGCATCTCCAAGCAACATTGAAATCGGGTTTATTACCATTATTTTTAACTTATGGCATAACTCATTTACTCTGTAAATTTGGTAGTGCCACATTTCTCTTAAAATAGGTTTATGACTTGGTTCTACATATATTCTTACGATGTAAAGCATATAACATACCGTACATTTTCTTAAAGTCGTGTATGAGTCAATGTAGAACAACATCACGCTATCCAGGATGTCGGCAGACTGTTGTTAACGATATACTAAGGAAGGTCGAGCAAGTTATATACCTTGAGAGAAGACTCAACTTGGCTCAAATTATCAACTAAAAACGTTTTTAGGTGATAATTTGAGTCCTTCATAGTTTTGAACCCTTGTGGCTTTGAACCCTCTCATCATTCTATTAAAGGATTGAGCGTTAGGCTGTAGGTTGCAGAAAGATGATCAAGTTTCCGTTTTCAGTTTCCTTTTGTTTACACTTAAAAATTTAATTAAAATATTTATAAAAGAAATAAAGAGAACAACAATAATAATTGTCAGTGTGCTCTTTTAATATCCCAAAAATCACATTTCTTCACTCGTGAAATTGTCATTGAAAGTAATATTTCTTCTGAAGCACCAATTTTAGTATATTAATTCATCTCATGTATAATTTCTACCTTTTGAACCAGAAACTTGTCTAACAAAGGACTATTCAAAATTATTGGTCATGTATAGCTTCCAGTGGCAATATGCCAATAATGAATAATGTTTTTACTAAATAGAAAACTATCATTTTTGTCAAGTAAAAGTATTTGATAATGGCCGAACGTTTACATGCACAAAATGATACAGAAATATATAATTACTAAACAACAGTGCATACTTATCAATTAAAATAAGGGTATAGAATGTGTGTCATGGCCAAAGTAACCAGTATAAATTCGGGTACATGACTTGCATATTCAGTAAATAGTGATCATTTAGATGAAATGAATACCTTAAAGTCTCTCATCGTTGTTCTTGGGTTCGTAAGCCAAACATATTCAGCTGAACCATGTAAGTACATAAAAACAAATTCAAGTTATTAAAATATAAATAATAAATTTATTAAAATAATTGGTTAATATTTTTAATTTACTGAGTTCAGTAAAAGAAAAAAACAATGATAACAAAACAAATTTTATTGTAAGAACAAAGTAGCACATGATTTTATAAATAATTCCTTAAATTTCATGAATAACTGTATTAAATTTATTCTATAAATCATTTGTTAATTAATGACGTGTTGTTTGTATGAATGTTTTAAGGACAAACATTAATTTTTATTTTTATTTATTACCCTTTTATACATACGAGTAGATCGTGGGTTTTAGGCAAAAAAATATGTATCCTAGACCACGTGAAATGTGTGACGTCAGGAGGATTTAGAGTTTACAAGGCTGTAGTAAACGGAGTTAAAGATTTAAACGAACCTTTAGATCCACTACACATAGATAACGTTGAAGGAGTATTGGGAGACGTGGAATATAACTTAAAAAACATCACAATGAAGGGTTTGAAAACATGTACGGTCACAAAAATACTGTAAGTAACTTTTCAATAGTATTCAAGTATATTTTACAGGTCGTGGTGTATACTCCAGTCGACGTTACCCAAGAGACCACAAGTATGGCTCTACAAATATATTTTATACAATAATTTGCATTTATTTTTCAGTTTAAACGCGACTTCAACCAAATGGGCACAATATTTACACTGTCCTAAATTGGTTTCACATTTCAACTTCGAAGCTCAAGAAAATACCCGCAAACCAGTGCTTCGTGGAAAAGGAACGGCTACAGTAAATGCTTGTGAGTCTTTTTTTTTTAAAGATTCTTCACATGAATCAAATTTTAACATACACTAAACAGATCTTAAGAGGACGGGCTATACTGTGATTTCCAGAACCTTACAGTAGTGATTATTTTTTTTAAGTTTAAAATAATAATTTAAATAAACTATTACTGTAATTGTAGATGCCCTCAGCCAAACCAAGGGAATTTAGGATATTAAGTCAATTTACTGTATTTTTTTTATTTTTATTTTAAAAAGACAAGGCCCGTATTAAAAATAAATCCTGTGTCGCGGAGGACTTTATGAACTTACAACAAACGGACATAAAGAATACTCAGACTTAGAACAACAATTAGTAGATCACACAAAGTGTTATCCCATGTGGAGTTTGCACCCACAAAACTCAGGTCAGTAGAGAGCGGTGTGGTGACGGCTTAAACTACTACGCCAACCGTGCAGTAAAATTAATCAAGTCAGGTCAAAGCAGTCAGTAATTGTACAATAGTCGTAGCTTATAATGGTTAGTTTTATTAAATATTAGTTGTGGCTGCGACTTCGTTCACATAGGGTTTAATTTTTGAATTCTTACCTTGGAGGCGTGAATCAGGATCTCGTGGGAAATTCGAGATAAAAGTAGCCTATATGTTATACTTTAACCTCCTTTATCTTCTAATGAAAGTCTCATTAAAATGAGTTCAGTGGTTCCAGAGAGTAGACTCGACTAACAAACGGCCAGACAGATTAAAAAACTAGAAAACTAAACTAGAAAATTTTTGCAAAAGGTAGTTTAATATTAAATATCATGTAAATAATAATAATTACTTGAGAAAATAGAGTTTTTGTATTTAAATCACTCACAGACACATTATTTTTATTTATATGTGTTGATGATGATGTATTGATGCACATATCTGACACGAAATATAAGTACGATCCTCTGTATTTATACTGTAATATTAGTGTGTACGTAACATTGTAAATTATTAACTATATTTCAACATTTATTTTAGATGACTATGACATAGTGAACTTTGGACTATATTCAGTGTTTGTGAATAAAGATCATAGGCCACATCTATTTGTTATTACTCAAGACTCAAAAAGTGAACTCAAAGGAAAACTAATATTTGAAATAACTAATGCAAATGTCACTGACACCAATAAAGGTAAGAATTTTAATGAAAACCAAATGAATATAGCTCAAATTGTCATATTTTGGCAAATATTGTGATGTCAAAATCTAGATAAATGAATTAAATTGTCATGGAGAGACCGTAATTAAAATTCAAGTGTGTGTCTATACGCAATTTTTGATTGTGTTAATCAATTAATTTAAATAAATACATACCGTGAATTCGGGTTATGCTCTTGTCACATATAAAAAGTATGTTTTTCTGACAAAATAACTAATTTATTTATTTTATATTAGCAAAACATTAAATTTTGTACTATGAAAATTAATTAAATGTATTATTATCTTTGCAGTAAACAAAACAAATAAGTACATGAATGACCGTTGGCAGCAAACTGAAAACTTTCTACATAAACCTATTGTCAAAAGGGCCATGCATATTTTGATTTCTAACATTGACAAGTACATTAGAAAGTATACAATGGGAGAAGTAATTCCTTATTAGAAGTTCCAGCACAATGAGTACGAATTATATAGACTTTTATATCCTAAAATTCTTAAAGTTCAGAAGTAGTAATTTTATCAAAAGTATTATATTCTATCTGTGCAGTTATTATATTCTAATATAACATAATACTAGAGCGCGCTTCTCGTGACATCTGCAACAATGTATACTACTTTATTCCCCTCCCCAGGTTTCAGAACACTCAACTGCCACTACAGTATAAGCTCAGTATCTGGCTATGGATATTTGCGAAAATTTTAACTCACGAGAGTACAATAAGTACGTCACTAAGGCGGCCACGAGAAAGCTCGGTATTCTGAACAAAGTGAGACGAATTTTCTCGCCTGGACAACTGTGTCTTCTGAGTACTGTTCTCATCCTTGCGCTGCACCAGCGAAGTATTTATTGGATACTCTCGATCGGTTGCAATAGTGAGCACTAAACATTATCGGCAGTCTCAAAGCCATGGAATCCCTTGAGCCTCTGCAGTTGAGAAGAGATATCGCCTCTGTGGTAGTCCTCTGTCTTCTTTATCATGAAGAGTGTTCTGACATGCGCTTTCAGCTGGTATCACCTTTTCTCTTCCTCTACCTGATAATACATACTGTCCTTGAAAATCACCAGTCACCG
Source organism: Hypercompe scribonia (assembly GCA_949316085.1). Classification (NCBI taxonomy): domain Eukaryota; kingdom Metazoa; phylum Arthropoda; class Insecta; order Lepidoptera; family Erebidae; genus Hypercompe; species Hypercompe scribonia. The sequence goes on along the minus strand of OX438992.1, from coordinate 5,922,215 downwards.
TTTTAGAATGGTAGACATACACTATCGAATTAAACAGTTCGATTCTTTTTTCCTATGCAAATCAATCAAACCCGTGAATTCACCACTAGCACACGTGTTTCCTTTTCATTATGATCCCGGGTCCTTTTAGTGGTGCATTAAAAAGCATCTCACTAGGCTGCCATATGTATCTCACCATACTGGATTGTCTGCATTCACAATTAGTGTACTATACTCACCACTCTTGGATTCTATTCATGCTTCCTGTCAGGTAGAATAGCGTCACTTTAGCAGACAATAAATAAAAATATTTTAATAATATGAGTCATTCATAATGGAAGTGCAGTTAAGGAGAGACTTTGTAATGGTTTTGAGATTTTAAACAAGAAAACCTTTATAGCTCTGTTTTATATATATAAATATATTTAAATACATTTAATGCAATCACTAATATATAATGTATACTATTGGAATAAAATATTATAACAACATATTATAGTTTTGTATTTTTGAAATCTTTTTAAAAACATTGAACCAACTTTAAACAATATTAACAAAGACCACTTAAAAATAATGATGACAAATCAAATTGAAAATTTATAATTTACTACCTTCAATTTAGCAAGTAACATTACAAAAAAACAGTAGCAGTCGTGGGACTGCCGATAGAAGTGAAAACGGAACTATTAAGTTGAGAGTAATTAAAACTATATGCAAAAATTATATGAAATTTTTTATGTGTCATATATAGCTATATATAATATATAATATCATATATAATATATAATAATAATAAATTTCATATATAATATATAATGTCATATTCTCCATAGCTATAGATATACTATTATCATTAGCATGTCGGTGACGCGAACCGAGGATTTTACCCTCTACCAAAACGCTCAACGCGCCTAAAGAAGTTTTCACTTCAAAAATTAGTGACGCTATAACGTTTCTAGTCTGTTCCAAGATGGCAAATAAATTTTAAAATAAATGTGGCCTAGAGCTATTTGTTATACCAAAACGTTCAAATTATTGTCAAAACTTGTCATGTTGAATTGTCAACCTATTTTTTGTTTTTATATAATTTTAATAATGTTATAATTTTATCATAAACCAAAAACTTGGGGTCATTTAATTAAAACAAACAGTTGAAGGTGAATTTAGATAATTAAATATTTATTAAGGTTAATTCAAATTAATTGAAATATGTGTGGTACATATATATATAAATTATTTATTAAAGTAAGGCAAAGTAAATCTTTCGTAATTATTCATCATGAAATCATTGTAAAACACGTTTATTTATCCTAAAAAACGTAGCCTTGAAAAGATAAAGCAGAGGTTTGTCAAAGTCTGTACCTAAGCAAAGAATTCAATGTGATCATCGTTTTGTAATAATCTCTCACTTGAATATGGATTGCTGAATCATGTGGTGTGTCATTAGGTGACGTTCAATAATGAAATCTCTACTTAATTCAGTTTAAGTCTAGATTCACGACTGAGACACGCTGTTATAAGCGGGCCCAAGTCAGTGGCAGTCAATGAAAGTGGAAAGGTGAAATGGAAAAGTCAAAGCGGAAAACAATGTGAATGGTGCTCTGCACTCCTTTGTTGTCAACAAAAATGTGCCTAAAAAGGCACATTTATTTGCACAAAATGGCCTCCTGGTCCTAACTGTTATATATGGTAGTAAATTTTGGGTATAGCAGAAGAAGCACGAAAGTGAAATTAATGCCGTACAGATGCGTTTCCGAAGAAATATGTGTGGTTTGAGTGTTACTAACAGAGTCAAGAATGTAGTGATAAGAGAACGTTGCAGACTGATAGAAGGTATAGTGACAAAGATTGAAAAGGGATGAACTTCGATGGTTTGTCTACGTAGAGGGGATGGATGATTGAAGACTCACCAAAGGAATTTATAGAGTGAATGTGTGTAAAAGTGTCGGAAGAGGTCGTCCAAGGTGAACATTGCCAAGTTGTTCATGCCACAAAACCATGCCATATTGCCCATGAAGTATATTTGCAAGTATTTATGCTGTGCATTTTCAATAGGTTGCAATGATCCAATGCGATGGCAAATCTGGCCTTGAATCTGTAAAGTCAAAGCCATAGTTATAGTTAGATTTACAAACTTTTTTTATTCTTTCAAATAATAACATGCCATTTTTATTTTAAAGACAAATACAGAAATCTAACAAACTACATTCCAGACTTTTTTACACTCATAGAAAATAAAGTTTTTAACGTAAATTACCTTAAATGTCGGATTATATCCGTGTTCTTCGATAATTACCGCCCCAAATGACGTCATTTGGAAACAGACATTCTATTTTTGAGTGTTCGTTAGAAAATGTCGTAATTCTAGTGTTTCGCCATAAAGCAGGAAACAGAATGGCTCTGGTGGCGGGACTAATAATGGCAATTTCACTTTACCATTAAGGCAACACAAGCCAGGCGTTTCACCAGCAAACTTCAATGCGCCACAATGCTGGTAAACAACGTCCATTGGACCAATGCAAACTAAACGATGCAAGCTGTAGTCGATGTTGCAATCATATAGAAACGCTGCTCGATTCAAATGAATACTTGAACCGTTTCTTCTTGCACTTCGAAGATTATTCCACTGTTCACCAGTACGATAAGCTCGATGATTTTTAGTTTCTAACCTAGTTGCACGGGCTGCCTCTCTTTGCTCTTGTATTTGAGAAGCACGAATTAAGGCCCTTCTTTGCCCCATTCTAACGTGGCGCTCTTCTCGTATAATTTCTCGTTCTTCATCAGATAATTGAATCGCGATATTCCGTTGCCTAATTGCATTACGGCTCCGCTGGGACAGATTAGATCTTCCAGGGCGCGGCATTGTTATTAATAGTAATACTGAATATACACTCGCACAAAACCATGTGAAACAACAACACAGACCAATAATAAAATATGATATGAAATATTATAGACTTATCAAGAAAAATCATAGACAACCTATGAAAAGAGATTTAAATTTTGTTAACCAGTAGAATAAATCTTATTTATTTTATTCAGAAATATAAAATTAAATAATTAATAAATAATTTTTACAAATTAATGTCTAAAACAAACAAATATAACAGTACCTGAACTTTCGAGACATTTTACACAAAACAAATTTCTGAACGCACACATGAATAGTTGTTTTAGTATTTGACAGAATTGGACAACAAATGTTTGACATATAATAAAAAATGAGCGTTTATTGAAATGTGTCAGACGGTTCTTTGCGCCTGAGCATTTCTCTTCTTTATAAGACCCAGGTACGCTCCTGCGTGGAGTATTGTTCTCATCTTTACGATGGATCCGCGCAGTATTTGCTGGACGCTTTGGATCGGTTACAGCAGCGAGCAGTCCGGATTATCAATAACCCGAAAGTCACTGAATGCCTTGAGTCTCTGCAGTTGTGAAGAAATGTCGCCTCTAGGGCAGTCCTCTATCGTCTTTATCATGGAGAATGTTCTGATGAGCTCTTCCAACTGATCCCATCCTCTCCGTTCCTCTATAGGACAACTCGTGCTGGCCTTGGAAGTCACCGTTTCAGAATGGTAGACATACGCTCCCGAACTAAACGGTTCGGCTCTTCCTTCCTTTGCAGAACGGTTAAAGCCTGGAATTCATTACCGGCGCACGTATTTCCCTCCCACTACGATCCCGGGTCCTTTAAGCGGGGCGTGAAGAGGCACCTCATTGGGCCGCCATAGCATGGGTCGCCATATTGTACTGTCGGCATTCGCAGTGATTATGGCGACCGCCGCTCTTGGATTTTATTCATGCTTTCCATCAGGCAGAATAGAGTCACTTTGGTAGGTTTAATATAAAATAAAAAAATATTAAGTATTCATTGCACATATCGAGTTTTCATTGTTTTTATGATGTATTCTGCTATTCTGGGCGGAGACAAATCCAACGAATTAATAACCTTGAAAATTGATTCAGCAGATCTCTAGTTATAAGTGTTGTAACAAACCCGTCTTTGTTTTATATATATAGACATTGTCACTACAGATCACAAATCTCACACTGGGTTTTTGTACTTTTTTCCCACCTTTCAAGCATATTCATTTTTTTCATTGGAGGAACTTACTTAAGTAACTCTACTCCACCTGACGGAAACCACGAGTGGAGTCCAAGAGTTGTGGTCACCATACTCTTTTTGAACGCAGACGATGCAATTTGGTGTCCTATACTATGGCAGCCTACTGAGATATTTTTTCAAGTAATAACTGTCATAACAGTCATCGTGGCAGTGTTTTTTACAACGACTACTGTCATCACTGCACAGCTAGTATTTAATTAGAGTAGCCATTTCAAGCGAGCACTATTATACAATTACAGTTACTTCATTTAATATCCTAAGTTCCCTAGGCGGGGCTGAGGACGTCCACAATGACAGTGACAGTTAGTTTAGTTAGTTAAGTTGTCATGTGTTGGAAGTCAGGGAGTAGTGCGTCCTTTTAAAATATGTTTTAATGTGTGTTCATATTGATGACTTGTCGTCGAGTTGGTGTGATCTCCTCACTGACTTCCCACAAAGTGGCATATTATCTGCCTTATTATTCTCAATATTCATTAATCCCGTAACTCAACACATTCCGTGTGTGTATGATGATGACTTATAGGTTTACATATTTTTAAAAGTTGAAGATATATCAGATACATAGAGAAAGTTAACAAAAACTTAGACGTCCTAAGGAGTAGGCCAACGAAATTTGGTTTTTCAGTAAATCCAACTAAATGTCAAGTGATTGTCGTGTGGAGCTAACAAATGTTAAGTATTTTGGACATGGCGGCCATATCACCTGTTGTTTAGAACAACCTGACTATACCTCTGAGTGCAGTAGTAAAGACCCTGGGGCTATACATAGATTCAACACTTGATTGGCGGTCACAATTTACACACGTCAGTCAGATAATTACTTTGTGCCTCCGTGTTTAACATCGTCTAAAGAACTTCCTTCATCGTAAAACCAAGGCTACGTTTATGCAATCCCTAAATATTGCCTTGAACGATTATGGTGATGTTTACTATTTCAACCTGAGCGCAGACCTCTTCAATAAACTAGGTCGGCCTTCTCAATAACTGTATTCAATTCATTTTCAATCTTCACAAGTATAACCACTTGTCTGCTTAACGTTCCCAGCTGCAATGGCTCGTAATTCGACAGCGCCATAGTTTGCGTGCATTCACTTATCTTTTTCTATCCTCAACTCTCCATCGTTACCTGAATACCTCGTAACCCACTTCTGTCTGGTATGCTCCAGTCATGATCATAACTTTCAGTTAAGAAACAACAAGCTTCTTCTATGCCCCCTCATACCACCAACTTCATTGATTCTTCCTTCTTTGTGCCGTGAGTTCTTCTGTGGAATGCACTCCCTGCTGCAATCAGTGTCCACAAATCACCACACGATGCAGACAAAAGTACTCGATCTACTCCAAAATAAATTAATACAATCGTCACAATGATAGTATCGGACTGGGTATGTGCAGATTATGTAGTGTTAAATTTATATGTATGTATGTGTGTATTGTTTATGTATTTTGACTTTTATATAAGTATAATATTTAACAGTGAGTTTATGTATATTAATAATACAATGCCTAATGTCATCTTTTATCTAAACAGTAGCAGTCGTGGGACTGCCGATAGAAGTGAAAACGGAACTATTAAGTTGAGAGTAATTAAAACTATATGCAAAAATTATATGAAATTTTTTATGTTTCATTTATAGCTATATATAATATAGAATATCATATATAATATATAATAATAATAAATTTCATATATAATATATAATATCATATTCTCCATAGCTATAGATATACTATTATCATTAGCATGTCGGTGACGCGAACCGAGGATTTTACCCTCTACCAAAACGCTCAACGCGCCTAAAGAAGTTTTCACTTCAAAAATTTGTCATTTTACTCACCATGTTAATTTCTATATTTTACATTTGCACCTACCGCATTATATTTCTACATCGCCCAAAGGTAGACTGGGAGAGAATGTCCTATGGCATTAAGTTGACTTTTGTACAAAATGTACAATTACTTTAAATAAATAAATAAATCAGGTTCATATTGGCAATCTTATTTTTTTAAAAAGACTTACAAGCAGCTACTGCAGCCGTTCATATGCCACGAAACACTGGTTTATCCCTATTTTCTTGGGCTTCGAAGTTGAAATTTGAAACCAATTTCGGACAGTGTAAATATTGTGCTCATTTGGTTGAAATTAAAAAATAAAAACAATTCATTGTATAAAATACGAGTATATTGGGAGAGTCATACTTATAATTTTTTGAGTCACTTCTACCAGAGAGACACCAAGACCTAACAGAAAATTGATGAAAAGCCAGTAACTCACTTATTTTGAGATTGAAAAATTACTCGTGACTGTACAGGTTTTCAAATGACTCCTCGTGATGTTAGTTAACTTATGTTTCACGTCTTCTAATACTCCTTCAGTATTATTTATATACTCGTATAATGGATCTGGAGGTTCGTTCAAGCCTTGAACTCCATTCACAACCGTCTTGTCAACCCTGAATACTCCTGAGGTCACACAATGCACGTTATCTAGGAAGCATACTTTTTTGCCCGCATGATATCATTACTTTACAGATGATTTAAAGAATTATTTTATTAAATTATTCATGAATATTTGGGGCCTTTTTTTTATTTATTGAACATAGTAGAAAAAATGTTTGGTGTTTTACTAGTTTGTATTTTGTAGTTAAATTAATTTTGTTACTATTGTTTTTTTTTTTATAATTCTATTCAATGAATAAATACTGTTGACATATAAATTTAGTAAATCTGTTTTTGATTTCTTCATAATTTGTATTTTTATGGATTTAAATTATTCAGCAGAATATGTATGGGATATGCAAACAAGAAGAACGTTGAGAGACTTTAAGATATTAGATATTATATACTGACTACTGAATATTCAAGTCATGTATACGAATTTATACAACTTAAATTGGTCATACATACTACGTATTCTCATCACAAGTAGAAAGAAACATGGTCAAAATCTTATTCAGAAAAAATAATTACTCCAAGGCCTTGAAAAATTACGATCAAAACGTTGAAAATGTTTCGTACCTCACTTCGTCGGTTCTGCGCCTGTTCTCGTCCTGGTCGTGTCGGACCGCCGTCCCATCAGATTGTGAGAGTGAAGGAACTCTAGTACCACATAACTTATCTCTATGAGATATAACCTTATACAAGCGTTTTATTATCTTGATGTTAACCTAGTTACGTATTTGTTTCTATTTAGTTTAACTGCTTCTTTGATACGAGGTTGTTAAAGTTAAACAAAAGTTGTCTAATTTAATTTTGTGTATCAAAGTAGATAAGCATTTTTTTATTTTCAATAATTCAAATGTAATAACGACAGAATAAATCAACGTCTATGGTCCAAAGACTAAATAAAAATTGTATTCTGTCTCTCTAAGTTTCATTATATTTTTCTATACTGCAACTTCTAGTAATAACACTGATCAAGAATCGAAACTATTTTATTACGGGCTAGACTGTTTATCAAATTGTCAATTGTTTCTAGTACTCGTAGCAATGATGATAGCTTAATATACTCAAATGAAATATTGTCAAATAGTTTCTATCAAAATGGTTCCATTTTTCTTTTACCAATCATTTGGCGAACTGGATTAGTTTATTTCCAGTTTTTTCCTTGCCGTACTGTTGTCTTCCGGATAATATTATTTTAGTATGCTCTTACAATACTCACAAGCTGAATATGTGTGATGACAATTCTTCATCTTTCACTATGTAATTAATAATAAATTAGTAATTATAAACTTTTCAGAACAATTTATTTGAAAATTTTAGTTAATTTTTATTCACGTAAACATTAAATATTCCAAATATATGCTTATACTCGTATATAGGGTGGTGTTACTCCGTATTGCTAGTCCGTCACCGTATAGATAGTAAGTACTTGAGGTCAGAATTCCATGAGACCTCATGAATATATGCACAACTCTTCACTTTTCTATAATTATGCGTTTGTAATCACTCGTAGAACAAAAGTATAATCTGCCTGTATGCATTAATACCCTTGTGATTCTGTCTGAGAAATTGGTAAACTTTAACAAAAATACACTTACCAACAATTACCAATTATTGTAAATATTACATGCCTCATGCCATATTTTCTCTTGTGCTTCTTCTTAGTTAGGCAATAATTACTAGATAACAGCACATAGTTATCACCTAATATAAGAATATAGAATGTATGTCATGACCAAAGTAACCAGTATAAATTCGGGCACATGTCTTGGACATTCAGTAAATAGTGATCATTTAGACGAAATGAATACCTTAAAGTCTCTCATCGTTGTTCTTGGGTTCATAAGCCAAACATACTCAACTGAACCATGTAAGTACATAAAAACAAATTCATATTATTAAATTATAAGAAACAAATTTATTAAAATAATTGGTTAATATTTTTAATTTACTGAGTTCAGTAAAAAAAAAACAATGATAACAAAACAAAGGGTAAATAAGAACAAAGTAGACATTCAGTAAATAATTATCACTTAACAGAATAAATACCTTAAAGTCTCTTATCGTTGTTCTTGGGTGCACATGCCATGCATTATCTGCTGATCAATGTAAGTACATAAAAAAATAAAAATTATTAAAAAATAAAAAAGCAAATGTACTAATATTATTTGTTAACAGTGTTAATTCACTGAATACAATTAAAACAAAGTAACAAAATAAATTTAATTGTAAAAAGGAGTAAAACATCAAACGTTTTTTTTCCTATGTACACTAAATAACCAAATGATTTTTGTAAAAACCTTATTTTTTACGAATAACTTTATAAAATAATTCTTTAAAGTAATCAGATACTGCGCGAATAAATATATAATATTACCTTAATTATCTAATATTACCTTTCCTTATGCATGTATCGTGTTTCAGGCAAAAAAGTATGCCTCCTAGACAACGTGAATTGTGTGACTTCAGGGGGATTCGGGGTTTACAAGATGGTTGTAAATGGGGTCAAAGGCTTAAATGAACCTCTAGATCCGTTACATATGGATAACATTGAAGGAGTATTGGAAGACGTGAAATATAAGTTAACTAACATCACAATGAGGGGTTTGAAAACCTGTAAAGTTACGAAACTAACGTAAGTAAATTTTTAATTTCAAAACAAGTGAGTTGCTGACTTTTCAGCAGTTTTCTGTTAGGTCGGGTTGTCTCTCCGGTTGAGGCGACCCCAAAGAAAATAAGTGTGTGTATCGATATCTTTATGCAACGAACTGCATTAACTTTTCAGATTAAACGCAACTTCGAGCAAATGGAAGCAATATCTGCACTGTCCTAAATTAGTTTCACATTTCGACTTCGAAGCTCAAGAAAATAGCGACACACCAGTGCTTCGTGGAAAAGGAATGGCTGCAGTAGCTGCTTGTAAGTCTTTTTTTTTTAAATTTCAACATGAATTAAGTTTATTAATTTATTTAAACTTAATGCACATTTTGTACAAAGGTGGATTTAATACAAAGAGGCATTCTCTTCCAGTCCACCTTTGGGTGAAGTAGAAATATAATGCGGTAGGTCCAAAGGTAAAGTGAAGAAATAAACGTGGCAAATAAAATAACAAATCTTTTAGATAAAGGATGACACTAGATATTTATATAGAAGTGAAAATATATAAACAACACATAGACATACATGTATATAAATTTAATACTATGTAATATGTAAATACTCTATCGGGTACTATCTACGGGTGTGTTCAAAAAGTATTGCGAATTTTGAATTTTCACGGGTTACGTATATTTGAATCTCGATTTTTTTGTGACGTTATGTTGGTACATATGTTTCTCACTTATGCTGACAAGTTCGGCTATTTTGAATGTTCAGTTAATTGTTGACAGCTACTTTGCTTGCACATGTCTTGCTACTTTTTGGCCGAGAATCGCGTACAAGCAGCGATGTGTGAGCACTTTTGGTACGAATTTTGCGGCGACCCGTCTCATGCCCAAATTATCGATTAAAATCGGATGGTACGAGCCAATCGATATGCCTAGGTCTTCGGCAATTTTTCTAACGATGATTCGACGATTGGCCAATACCATTTTCTATACTTTATCAATTTTTTCGTCTGTTGTTGAAGTGCTCGGGCGTCCGGCACGCTTTGCTTGTCTAGTTATCATAGCACAAGCTCTGCTTAGTTTGAAACTAGATGACGTTGTGTGTCAAATGTCCGAAAATATTTATTTATTTATTTATTTACATGTTTTGGTACGCCTTCGATTTTTACTTATTCAAAAAAATGGAACAAAGAACCTGTATCAAATTTTGTGTGAAAAACGAAATTAAGTGCGTAGATGCATTCCGAATGTTGACTGTGGCATACGGAGAAGCTACTTTGGACAAAAGCAAGGTTTATTGAAGGTACAAAATGTTTTCAGAAGTAAGAAAATGTGAAAGATGAAGAGCGTGCCGGACGCCCGAGCACTTCAACAACAGACGAAAAAATTGATAAAGTATAGAAAATGGTATTGGCCAATCGTCGAATCATCGTTAGAAAAATTGCCGAAGACCTAGGCATATCGATTGGCTCGTACCATTCGATTTTAATCGATAATTTGGGCATGAGACGGGTCGCCGCAAAATTCGTACCAAAAGTGCTCACACATCGCTGCTTGTACACGATTCTCAGCCAAAAACAACACACTAATGATACCGCAGCCACCATATTCCCCAGATCTGGCCCCCTGTGACTATTTCTTGTTCCCGAAACTGAAGAGGCCCATGAAAGGACGACGCTACGCCACGATTGACGAGATAAAGACGGCTTGGAAGGAGGAGCTGAACAAGATACACAAAAATGATTTTTTGAAGTGCTTCGAAGATTGGAAAAAACGTTCGCACAAGGGTATAATATCCCAGGGGGATTACTTTGCTACGACTGGGTGCTTCGCAGTGCTGTCTTAGATGGCGTCGTCGTCACGTATTATGCGGACGACACACTTGTGACGGCGTGCGGCAAGACACATCGTGAGGCAACCCCGAGGGCCACGGCCGGGGTTGCCCAAGTCGTGGAGCGACTCCAGTGGTTGGATCTTGAGGTAGCTCTACACAAATCCGAGGCCTTGTTCTTTTATGGGCCTCGGAACAAGCTACCAAATCGATCCAGCCTCATAGTAGGAGATACTCGCATCGGCATTGAGTCCTCCATGAGGTATCTGGGGCTCGTACTCAATAGCCGATGGGACTTCGGAACTCATTTCCAAAGTCAGGTCCCAAAGTTGGTGGGAGCAGCACGGGCGTTGGCGCGGCTGCTGCCTAACATGAGGGGACCCGATGACTCCTGCAAGAGACTTTACGCAGGAGTTGTGCGGTCAATGGCCCTTTACGGGGCCCCAGTGTGGGCGGAGACCCTCAAGGCGAGCAACGTCGCATTACTGCGACGACCACAGCGAGTGCTGGCCATCAGGGTCATAAGAGGATATTCCACAATATCCTTTGAAGCGGCGAGTCTCCTGGCTGAAACTCTACCATGGGACCTGGATGTGAGAACCCTTGCGGCTCTTTATCAGTGGCACGAGGAGGCACGGGAGTTGGTCCGGAGTCCTGAAACTCGAGAAATCGAGAATCAGAAAACCCAACTCCGCCAGGTCCTTGTGGTGGAGTGGAAGGAACGACTTGGGTAACCAAGCGCCGGGCACGCCGTCATTGCGGCGGTAAGACCCGTTATGGAGGATTGGCTCGAGAGGAATCACGGGACCCTCTCATATCGGCTGACGCAGGTGATCACTGGAAAAGGATGCTTCGGAGATCACCTATGTCTAATCCGAAAGGAGCCAACGCCTGAGTGCCACCACTACGATGGCCGGACCGTGGACACGGCGCTCCACACGCTGGCAGAATGCCCAGCGTGGGCGGAGCTGAGGCATGACCTTATGACGGCCATCGGAGTGGAAACTCTCTCGCTCGATAGCATGATCGCCGCCATGTTGCGGAGCGAGAGCGCGTGGAACTCCGCCGTCTCCTTTTGCGAGCAAGTTACGCTTACAAAGGAGATGTCGGAGCGGGACCGGTAGAGGTTTAGAACTTTCCAGGTCCGCCAGGCCCGGGGACGTGTCCGGTATCACAGACGGCTCGGGCGCCGGAGATTGCAGAACGATCTCCGTTCTCCATAAGCGCTAGACTGGGGGTGATAGGTGAGGCCATCCGTCACCCGAGCAGAAGTAGGCAAGGATAGCAGCGGGACGTGCTACGGAGCACACGCTCTTTTGGAGCAGAAAAGGGGTCATCTGCAAGCCGTAGGTAGATGGCCCGAGGTACGTCGAGGTTTCAGGGATTTCCTTTCTAGGGTACACCTGATTCCCCGGCTACTGGTACCTGAGACGGCGTGCGGTTTTTGGTCGGTTCGAGTTCGACATAACCACCAGTAGGTAGTATCCGGGGGGTTTCCCGCACAGAAAAAAAAAACAAAGGGGGATTACTTTGAAGGGGGATAAAATAAATATTTACGAATAAATAATTAATTTTCGAAAATACACAAAAATCGTAATTCTTTTTGAACACACTACGTATATGATGACTCTAGCAATGCGTTTCGAAGTAGATCGCCTACTTTTGTCTTAAATATATGGCGGTTTGTGGACATCTTGATTTCGGCAGGGAGTGCATTCCATAGGAGAACTCACTGAACAAAGAAGCAGGAATCGATGAAGAATATGTATAGAATAGACTATTTCTTCTATGAAATAGTCTATATGTTGTCCCGTAACCTCCATCATCTTCTAGTGAAAGTCCCATTAAAATTGGTTCAGCGGTTCTAAAGATTAGCCAAGACAAACAAATAGACAATTAGACAAATAATTTAATTACAAAAGGTAGCCTGTGTTTTAATATTGTGTAAAGTGTTATAATCACTTAAGAAAACACAGTTTATTTTTAAATTATGGACGGACACTTCAGTTTTAAGTATATACACATTGATTTCATGTCTTAGTGGACATATCTGACACGAAATATTCTTGTGTAATATCCTCTGTACTTAAACTGTGTAGTGGTGTAAATGTATATTAACTGAATATTTGTGTATATGTGGCTTCTTAATTAATTAGCTTTGTTTCAACCTTTATTTTAGATGACTATGACATAGTGAACTTTGGACTATATTCAGTATATGTGAATGAAGATCATAACCCACACTTTTTCGTTATTACTCAAGACTCAAAAAGTATACCCAAAGGAAAACTAATATTTAAAATCACCAAAGCCCAGGTCATTGACACCAATGAAGGTAAGAATTTTCATAAAAAACTAATAATTAAAGCTCAAGTAGTACTGTTCGTCAAATATTGTGATATGGCAAGTCAATGTGTAAGTATGATTACACAAACGTAAAATTCAAATGTGTGTGTATAAAAATAAAGTGTATTATTATCTTTGCAGTAAACAAAACAGATAAGTACATGAATGACCGTTGGCAGCAAACTGAAAACTTCCTACATAGACCGATTGTCAAAAGGGCCATGCAAATATTAATTAATGACATTGATAAGTACATTAGAGAGTATGGAATGGGAGAAGTATTACCTTTCTAGAAGTTCCAGCACAATGTATTATATAAATTATAATAATTTTTACAACCCAATGTTCTTAAAAGTCAGAAGTAGTAGTTTTGTGAAAAGTACCGCTCTGTAAAATGTATTAAACAACTATTACACTGAAGCATTTTTCTTTTAAGTTATGATCCTTGTACTAATAGTCTGAAAAGTTTGTTACATAACCTATATTGTAACATAACATTAGACTAGAACAGCCTCTATTCCCCATCACACTTTTCAGAACACTCAACTGCAAATGTAGGATAAGCTCTGGTATTAACCAGCATGGATACTTGCCAGGATCTCAACCCGCGAGAGTACATAGAGCGCGTCATTATGATGACTTCGAGAAACCTAGGTATACTGAACGAAACGAGACGCTCCTTCTCATCTGCGCATCTGTGTCTTCTTTCTAAGACTCAGATTCACTCTTGTGTGGAGTACTATTCCTATTTTTACTTGTTGTGTTTGTTGGATGCTCTCGATTGGTTACAGCCACTAGCAATCTGTATTATCGATAGTCTCAAAGCCACTGAATCTCTTGAGCCTCTGCCGTTGCGAAGAGATGTCGCCTCTATAACAGTCCTTAATCGCCTTGATCATTGTGAGTGTTTTCACGAACCTTTCTAATTGGTCCCACCTTCTTCCTTCCTCTACAGGGCAACACATTCTGGACTTGGAAGTCACCGTTTTAGAATGATAGACGTACGTTCGCGAACTAAACGGTTTGGTCCTTCCTTCCTGTGTAAATCAGTCTAAACCTGGAACTTACTATCAGCGCTCGTGTTTGCCTGTTTATACGTAGTGTGGGTCAACATGCTACATTGTCTGCATTCACAATGAGCATAGTGGCCAAAACTCGTGGATTCTACTCATGTTTTCCATCAGGCAGAGTAGAGTAACTTTGGCATGGTCTAAATAAAAAAAAACAATATTTTAAAAACAAAAAGTATTTACAATAGAAGTAGGTACAGCTAAGAAGCGACTACCATAGTTTCAAAATTTGGAAACAAAATTAACTTCAGTACAAGAATACACAGCTCTTTTACGTATAGTAATATGTTTAAATATATACAATTCAATGACTGACAATTAAAGCTGCTAGCTACTACTCAACCGGGGTAGTACTATCTTCCCACAGAAGACAAATCTAAAGCTCCAGCATCCGTGCTGTCGTGTTTCGTTGGCGAGTGCGAGACCGGAGGCCCATTGATCCAGAAGTAACAGTTGTCGTAATAACTGTGTATGTCACCACACTACATTGTCTGCATTTGTAGTATGGTGACCACAACTTTTTGATTCTATTGTTTGCCATTAGGCAGAGTAGAGTCACTTTGGCAGGCTCTTAATATACAAAAAAATACGCTGTTGGAATACAAATTTATAGCAATACATGGCACACCTAGATCTAAAGAGGTATTATCTCAAAAAAACACTTTTCCAAAAAGGACGTAAATTGTTTTCTGTGTCCCCGAGTACTGCAGGAACGTTTCGTTGTTACGGTTTGCTTCATTTATACTCAAGAATAATTATCTTGCAGTAATTTAGTCTTATATAAAAATTTTAAGGCTAAAAATTAGAATTTTGGAATTATTTCCCTTTTACTTATCAATGTATGTATAATTATAATACTAACTTGAATTGAGCCTGTGTTTGTGAATTTGGTACTTAGTTGACTCTCTTTTGATGAGGGATTATTATACATTAAGAACACAATAACTCTTTGCACTTTTTATAATAATTCAAATTGACAGAGTGTGCTAAGATCATCAGTAAGAGTATAATTGTTGCTAAAAATAAAACAAAACTACTGTGCTCAATAATTATTATTTATTAGATCAATTATTATTATTAGTTTTAACTTATGTCAGTCTCATAAACCCAAATGGGTTAAAGAATTTAAACAAAACGTAAAATATATAGAAAACTAGACAAAAAAAAGTTTTAAATGCACATTTCAATCATTACAATCATTGTCTTATAATTATCTTAATGCTATTCTTGTTGAACAGAAAACACTCTTATAAATGAAAAGTTATCACTTATAATCTAAGATTAAATATCCACTGATAATGGCACATCACAGTACAGTCAGTAGTAAAATACACCTTCTTTCAAATGTTAATAGCCCTTACATAATAATTATATTTAGTACTTTATTTTGTAGTATATTTGATACTGAAGAACTTTGATAATTAAATGTAATGAGATCTAATAAAATAAAAAAATATTCTTAAATAAAATCATAAGAATATTCTGAGTAACAAATATTTTAAATTGTTAAATATTGCACTTAGTTTATAATAATTAATCGCTAAGAATATTTTTATAGTAGAGATCATAACAAGATTTTGAAATAATATTCTTATCTCTCGTCTTTAATGTCTTTTTTTTTGCATCGGATAATGCAATTTTTTCATTAAATGCTTGTGGTAATCCAAATGAAAATGTCGTCTGATTTATGGCTACCTCAGTTCCTCTTGGGCAAAGGGCTCTCTTTTTCACACACACTTTTTTATAAACTTCTTCAGCAAATGATGTTTTATAGAAAGTCGTCTCTGGTTGTTCGTTTTCAACTCTGAGTATCTTAATGTCATGCCACTTAATTTTATTTTTTCTTCATCTGAATTAAAATTTGTGCGTCATGATTCCTGCAATGCTTTAAGATCATAAAAAAGATTGTAGGTCATTTCAACAACTTTGTAAGGTATTCCAGTCTTTTTTGTAGTAGTGATCAACATTTTATACTGTTATGGTGTGTAAATGGGACTCGACTGCACATATCTTTTGATGTGTTTTCCGATCACACTATGTACGTTACCTCCTTCGTTCTGTGAATGACCGCGTATTAAAAACTTGTGAGTTATAGACCTAACTGACAATTCGTTGACGGCCTATGTACAGAAGAACAAAGATATTTGTCCTTTGAGAATTTGCAATACAGCCTGTTAGTCCCAAACTACTACGATTGTGCCATCTGTCCTATTATTGTCATTTTCTTTTTCAGTCCTTGCCAAATCTTTATCTTTTAAATACTCTTCATATTATTGGATTAACTTGCACTTTTCTCCTTCGTTTGACTTCTTGTAGCGTTCGCACAAATCGCATCGATCTTTTTTTGGTACGAAAAAAGAAATGTTAAATTCGGTATAGAATATCCTATTGAAGGTAGAAGACGTGATAAACGTTAGTCCATCCTCTTCACGAAGTTTTTCGTAATCACGATAAATATCTACTAATGATTTATGACTTGCTATGATTTTTTTTGGTTGGCTGGTTTTGGGCTCTCAAATAATGTGATGCAATCGGGGGAATAGAGTTTATGAAATATTTTACACTCTGTCTAATTTGTGGGTCAATAGTGGGATGATGATTGTGTTTTCCTCTAAAATCGGTTGGAATAGTATCTGATTCGGTTTTTTTTGAAAGTGCTGTTTTTATCGCTTTATTGCTCAAATCTAAGTGGATTTGAAAAATGGCTTGCATACTCTTATTTTGGATCCATTTATCTCAAAGTAAAAGGCAGTGCTGAGGTCTCTAAAATTTACTTGAGTACCAATATTGAGGCTTTATTTGTTGTGAGGGGTGCACTATGAATTCTCTTTGCCTCTCAAGATAGCCGAGTACACAATATGCGTCAAAAAGCTGTTGTCTTGGCATCTCATCTACTTTATCTTTGCATTATAGGTGGCATTTGTCTCCACAAGGTGGTCCAACTTTTCTTTAATGTATTAGTTTCTTAGATTTTGACTGAGACTGGTAGGCTTTGCCAGAATTTCTCAGTTGTTTCGCAATTTGCGACTTCCACGTTGCTGGTTTGTGTACTCTCTTTTTGCCTTTTCTTTCGATCCCAATACCAGTTTCAGGAACAGGCTTTTTGGTATTCGATGAACTCGAGCTGCTGTTGTTGGTGCTGGACGAAGTCACCGATGATGATGAAGGCACGACCTTAGGTGGGAGCTTATTTTTGCTTAACAATTGAAAATTAGGCATTTCATCGAAGTCATCAATATCAGTTTCATCGCTTCGAATCGTTGAGATTTAATAGTTCGGCGCAACAGGCTGTTGTTGTTTATACGTGCTATGAATAGATGTATTTACCAGTGCCAAGACAGTATGAGTTTCTTTGGATGAAACTTCATCACTTGGTGTTATTTTTAAGCTATCTTCCACGGTTGTATGTTGAATAAAAGTGACAGGAGGAGGGACATTTTCTTTACCCCGGTCTAATACCATATTTACTAAAAATCGTCCACGTTGTATTGTTTTCCTGAAATTTAAATTGTTTATTTTACTAACCTATAGACTAATGTGCCCTAGATGGATTTGGAAAGCTAATAAAAAAAAAAAAAATTTTAGTAATTTTGTAAAAGTATATTTGTCAGAAACCATCTAAAGGGATGCAACTTGAAAAATGGACAGTAAAAAAGGAACAAACCTTGTTAATGCTAAAATGAATATTTAAAATGTACTAAGACCTAAAAACTCCAATCGCCATCAATGAAATAAGTTTTATTTTGATAAGATTATACAGAAAAAAAGAGGGCATAAAATATGACTCAACAAAACAGTCACAACTACAAAATCAAAAATATTTCAACAATAAGCGACAACTCTTGATAAAAATAAAAACTTTACTCACCTTGCCAGCAATACAGGCTTAACTCATAATGTTGTATCCAATCAATCAGCACTAACTATCGAAACGGGGACAACTCAAAACAATACTGCTTCAATAGTCAACTAAACAGGTACAACTCAAAACAACTCCAAACTTTTTACGGTGGCGACGTGCACTCCGCTTGAGATTTTTAGGCGCGTGGGGAGATGGCTCGCTCGTGCAACAAAAGGGACTTTAGGTGCCATTCAGCGTTGAGTTTTGCACTTATTTTTAAATCAATTTTATTGGTAGGTAGATATTTGTATCGGCAATCAAATGATGACCTTAACTTAATAACACAGATTTTTGACTTAACTCCCTTTACATCTAGGTATGCGATATCATACTTTTGTATTTTCAAAACCCTTTTTAAAAATGTTTTACCGTTATACTTTTGTTATAAACCAGAAAATTGTGGTGATTTAACTAAAACAAATAGTTGAATTTGTATTAAAGCAAATCGAATATCAATTAAACTTGATTGAATTATGTATGGTGTGTAATTATTTTGCAAATAAAGTAATGTAAAGTAAATCTTCCGTGGTTACTCAGAACTAAACCATTGTAAAACACGTTCATTTCACATAAAACGCCTTAGGAATCAATGCTTGAAGCTAGCTTTAGCTTGTATGATGTAAATAAAGATCATATTTGTCTAAAATCTACCTAAGTGAAGAATTCAACGTAAACATCGGTGTGTAATAAGTTCATTTAATATAGATCGTTTTTAAAATAGAATAAATTAAAAAGTAATGTTTGAAACTCGAAGCATGTTGTAAGAGAACCAAAGAATTATTTAGGAAGACTAGCAACGAGAACTATAACTAGTTCGATATAGTTTTTGATCAAGAACTCATAATTAATCTACAGAATTACTCGAATGACGATGATTGGAGAAGATGGTTCGAATAGCATGATTTAAGAAAAATAAATTAAATGTGCTTATTTATTAATTTATTATATAAACCAGCTACTCAGACTATTACTATGAGGATCATGACTTAAACGAAAAATTCTTCAATACAATAACTGTTTAATACCTTTTACAGAGCGTTACTTTTCATAAAATTATTACTTCTGATTTTTAAGAACATTGCAATATAAAAATTTATATTATCTGTATACTTTGTGGAACTTTTAGAAAGGAAATACTACTCCCATTCCATACTTTCTAATGTACTTATCAATGTCATTAATTAATATTTGCATGGCCCTTTTGACAATAGGTTTATGTAGGAAGTTTTCAGTTTGCTGCCAACGGTCATTCATGTACTTATCTGTTTTGTTTACTGCAAAGATAATAATACACTTTAGTTATTTTTATAGCACAAAATTTGAAACTTTACGAGTATAAAGCAATTAGTTCATTACCGTGTCAGGAAAAAAATTTCTACACGTGACAATAGCATATACGGATTCACGGTAGGCATTTAAACTAATTGATTAACATAGTCAAACAATGTGATACACATTTGAATTTTACGTTTGTGTTATTGTACTTACACGTTGACTTGCCATATCACAATATTTAACGAGCTGTACTACTTGAATTTTAATTATTAGTTTTTTATGAAAATTCTTACCTTCATTGGTGTCAGTGATCTGGGCTTTGGTGATTTTAAATACTAATTTTCCTTTGGGTATACTTTTTGAGTCTTGAGTAATAACGAAAAAGTGTGGGTTATGATCTTCATTCACATATACTGAATATAGTCCAAAGTTCACTATGTCATAGTCATCTAAAATAAAGGTTGAAACAAAGTTAATTAATTAAGAAGCTACATATACACAAATATTTAGTTAATATACATTTACACCACTACACAGTTTAAGTACAGAGGATCTTATACAAGAATATTTCGTGTCAGATATGTCTATTAAGACATATAATCATTATGTATATAAAATTGAAGTGTCCGTCTGTAATTTAAAGATAAGCTGTGTTTTATCAAGTGATTATAACACTTTACACAATATTAAAACACAGAGTGTTTTTTGTCATTAAATTTTTTGTCTATTTCTCTATTTGTTTGTCTTGGCTAATCTTTGGAACCGCTGAACCAATTTTAATGGGACTTTCACTAGAATATGATGGAGGTTACGGGACAACATATAGACTATTTCATAGAAGAAATAGTCTATATATTTATTATTTATGCAGCAAATACCATTAAATAAAAATCATTAAGTCACTAAGGTAAAAAGTCAAAATGCAAATCGTACACGAATGAAGTCGCGGGTACAGCTATTATGTAACTTGATTTAATATCCTAAATTCCCTTGGTGGATAAGGGTATCCACAATCGCAGTAAAAGTTAATTTAAATTATTAGTCATAAAATTTAAATAAGAAAAATAATCGTTATTATAACACCTTGTCCAGGAGTCAATAAGTCAGGTGTTGGAAGTCAGGGAGCAGTGCATCCTCTTAAGATATTTTTCAATGTATGTAATATTTTTTAATGTGTGTTTATGTTGGTGACTTGTCGTCGAGTTGGTGTGATCTTTTTACTGGTATCCCTAAAGGTGGTATACTCGTACTATCTCCCTTATTATTCTTAATATTCATTAATCCCGCAACCTAACACCTGCAGTGTGTGTCTGACCTGTACGTTGAGGACTTACAGGTTTACACATTGTCAAGAGTTAAAGACATATCAGATGTCATAAAGTTAACAAAAACTTAATCTTCCTTAGGAGTAGGCCAACGTAGTTTGGTTTGTCAGTAAATCCAACAAAATGTCAAGTGATTGTCATGTGGAGCAAACAAATGTTAAATAGGATGAACATGGTGGCCATCCCACCTATTGGTTATAACAACCTGACTCTTGGAACCTCTGAGTACGGTAGTAAAGAACCTGGGGCTATATATGCACTGGACACTGAATTAGCGGGCACAAGCTACACACGTCAGACAAAAAGTTACTTCGTGCCCCCGCATTTTATATCGTCGAAAAAATTTTTCCCTCGCTAAAACTAATGCTACGCTTATGCAGTCCCTAAGTATTGCCTTGGTCGATTATAGTAATGTGTACTATTTTGACCAAAACGCAGACCTCTCCACGCGAATGCGGTTGCTTTCCATTCGTTTTCAATCTTCGCAAGTATGACCATTTGTCTGCTTAGTGTTCCTAGCTATCATGGTTTAACCATAGTTAACTACTTCTCTTTTTTCTTTCCTCAACTCTCCATCGTTCTCTGAATACCTCGTACCCCACTTCCGTCTATTATGCTCTTGCGAAATCTTTGGTCAAGAAACAACAAGCTCCTTCTATGTACCCTTCATATCACCAACTTCATCGATTCCTCCTTCTTTGTACAGTGAGTTCTTCTACGGAATGCACTCCCTGCCGAAATCAAGATGTCCACGAACCGCCATATATTTAAGACGAAAGTAGGCGATCTAATTCGAAATACATTGCTAGAGTCATCATATAGATAGTACCCGACAGAGTATTTATATACCACATAGTATTAAATTTATATACATGTATGTATTGTTTATGTATTTTCTATATAAATATCTAATGTCATTCTTTATCCAACAGATTTGTTATTTTATCTGCCACGTTTATTTCTACCCTTTACTTTTGCACCTACCGCATTATATTTCTACTTCACCCAAAGGTGGACTGGAAGAGAATGCCTCATTGTACTATGTAAACCTTTATACAAAATGTGATAAGTTTTAATAAATAAATAAATTTAATTCATGTTGTAAATTTCGTTTTTTTTTAAAAGACTTACAAGCATCTACTGCAGCCGTTCCTTTTCCACGAAGCACCGGTTTATTGGTATTTTCTTGAGCTTCGAAGTCGAAATGTGAAACCAATTTAGGACAGTGCAGATATTGCTTCCATTTGCTCGAAGTTGTGTTTAATCTAAAAAGTGAATGCAATTCGTTGTATAAAAATATCAATAATGCCATACTTATTTTCTTTTGGATCGCCTCAACCGAGGACTCAACCCGACCTAAAACTAGAAAACTGGTGCAAAGTCAACAACTCACTTGTTTTGAAATTGAAAAGTTACTTACGTTAGTTTCGTAACTATACAGGTTTTCAAACCTCTCATTGTGATGTTAGTTAACTTATATTTCACGTCTTCCATTACTCCTTTAATGTTATCTATATGTAATGGATCTAGAGGTTCGTTTAAACCTTTAATCCCATTTACAACCACCTTGTAAACCCCGAATCCTCCCGAAGTCACACAATTCACGTTGTCTAGGAGACATACTTTTTTGCCTGAAACACACGATGCATAAGGAAAGTTAATATTAGATAATGAAGTTAATATTATATATTAAATATTTGTTCACACAATACCTCGTTACTTTAAAGATGATTTAAAGAATTATTTTATTAAGTTATTCATAGACATTAAGGATTTTATAGGAAATCATTTGGTTATTTATTGTACACTAGCAGCCCATCCCGGCTTCGCACGGGCATAATATTATAATAAGGATAAATATACAATGTTTTACAGTGAGTTTCTAAGAAAATAACATTCATTGAAAACCAAAAACTAAGACATTAATTTGTTTTTGTGAATATATCCTCTCCAGTACCTCTTCAACGCATAGCTAGCCGAGCGGAGTTTTTTCTATTATTTAAACTGGTGATATCTTTTGAATGGAATATCCGAATCGAATCATTTAAAAGGTGATATGAAGATATTGAAGTAGTCTTAAATAATGATTTATTTTTTTTGATAAGGATCAATGTCTAGGTACGAATAAAGAGCCTTTTCTAGCGGTGGTATATATATATATATATATAAAAATATATATATTTTTTACTACTCATACTATAAATATATATATATATATTTTTAATAAACGCATATTGTGACGTAACTATAAAAGACAGAGACATGCTGTTGCGACATTTTTTGTAGATAGTGATGTGTCCTGAAGAATTGTGATACATCATTTTGTTCTATCATCAATAGTTTTCGCAGCGCACGCGATTGAAGGAAGTTTTTTGTTAATTTTTTTACACCTTGGGTTAGATTATTCAAGTTTTAGTAAGCATCCCTAATTTTTTTAAAAATGAAACATAAATTATGTCACTCGGGAATAGTGTAGCTTGCCAACGGTGAAAGGATTTTTTAAATCGGTCCAGTAGTTTCGGAGCCTATTCATTTTAAACAAACAAACAAAAAATCAAACCTTTCCTCTTTATAATATTAGTAGAGAAATGAAAAAAAAACGTTTGACGTTTTGCTCGTTTGTCTTTGTAGTTAAATTTATTTTGTTATTATTGTCTTTTTTTAATTGTATTCAGTGAATTAATACTGTTAACAAATAATTTTAGTACATTTATTTTTTATTTTTGAATAATTTATATTTTTGTTTATGTACTTACATTGATCAGCAGATAAGGCATGGTATATGCACCCAAGAACAACGAGGAGAGACTTTATGGTATTCATTCTGTCTAAATGATCACTATTTACTGAATGTCCAAGACATGTGCCCGAATTTATACTGCTAAGTTTGGCCATGACACACATTCTATATCCTTATTTTAGGTGATAACTATGTGCTGTTATCTAGTAATTATTGCCTACTTAACAAGAAGTACCTTAAAAATAAATTTATGATCAAAATGTGACAATGAGGCCTGAAATATTTACAATAATTGGTAATTGTTGGTAAGTGTATTTTTGTTAAAGTTCACCAATTTCTCAGACAGAATCATAAGGGTATTAATGCATACAGGCAGATTCTACTTTTGTTCTACGAGTTATTACAACCGCATAATTATAGAAAGGTGAAGAGTTGTGCATATAATCACGAGATCTCAAATACTTACTATCTATACGGTGACGGACTAGCAATACGGAGTAACACCATCCCTAGTGTAAGAGCATACTAAAATAACATTATCCGGAAGACAACAGCACTGCAAGGAAAAAACTGGAAATAAACTAACCCATTTGGCCAAAGGATTGGTAAAAAGAAAATAGTACCTCTTTGATAGAAACTATTTGACAATATTTCATTTGAGTATATTAAGCTACCATCATTGCTACGAGTACTAGAAACAATTGACAATTTGATTAACAGTGTAGCCCATAATAAAATAGTTTCGAGTTCGATTCTTGATCAGTGTTATTACTAGAAAGGGCTGTATAGAAAAATATAATGAAACTTTGAGAGTCAGAGTCTAATTTTCATTTCCGTTCTAGCGCCACCTGATCTGTAAAATGGAAGCTTGCAATCGATACACTGTACGAACGATGTGCACCTTTTTTTGTTAATGGCTTATAAAATTTTTTTGGACCTTCGGCTCTTTGGTGACAACAGAAACAAGGAATATATGGAGTCTCCACTAGAAATCACCCTGACGGTTAGTCTCAGGCGTCATACTCTGAGGAAGGCCCGGAACATGTTATTTCAGGTAGCCTGAGCCACTGTCTGTCTGGTTGGGTAATTTCACTATAACGTTGTCCCAATAAAGGCTGTGGTAGCTCTGCAAAGGGGCATGCTTCTAGTGACTTTTTTTTTTTAACGTTTGGAAATCCCCTCGGGCCGTCACCCCACTGGGGTTTATGGCGGGGTAGTGTGTCAGAATCGGGCCGACCGCTCGCCGTCGCCTTCCGCAAAATTACGTCTTCGTTCTTCGTTCTTGCAGAAGGTTGCGACCGCGGTAAAACAACTGTCACTACCGACCATGGAGTGTATAACGGCCAGTAGCGAGAGATTTCCTCCAATAACTGCAGTGAGGACTCCACGCCGCCTCCGTCGACACGGTGCGGTAACCGTGTATGGCTCTAACCGCCGATATCCTCTGAGGGCGCACGAGGCGAGCTTTTCTCAGCACGAATGGGCCGGCTCGACCGGGGTGGTACTACCCTCGCACAGAAGACCAACCTAAAGCGACAGCACTCGTGCAGTCGTCTTTCATTGGTGAGTGCGAGACCGGAAGCCCCATGATGCAGGGGTGACAGTTGTCGTAGTATATATATGTGTGAGCAGTGGAGTGCTCGTGGGGCCACTGTGGGGGTGACGTGGATCGAACCGTCGGCCAGGGAGACCCGTAGAAACGGTGGTGCCGCTGGCCACCCGCGGCATTGAGAGGGGCCAAACCACGGCTAACCACCCTGAAAAAAAAGACCGTCCCGACTTTTTTAATAGGACCAGTTTCCCGCTTTTCCAGCACTCAGGGAAGCGTCCGGAAGCCACGCTAGCGTCCAGGGCATCCCTGAGGCGGTCCGACATGTGTTCGAGGGATCGGGCCAGCACTCGGGCAGGTATCCCGTCTGGCCCGGGGATGGCGTTCTTAGAGCGGATCCGTAGAACAACCGCCCCTACCTCCGATTCCCTGATGGGCGGAACATTGTCCTAGTTCTCTCCGTCGTCTCCGACCATGAAGGCCATCGACGGCGGTGTGTGCTCCACCTGCTGAGGGAAAAGGTTCTCGACTACTCGTGCAGGAAGCTGGGCTGGTGTGTCTCTGTAAGGGGGGGCCCGACATGTGGAGCTTTTGTCGCGCCGCACGATAAGGGCGACCCCAGGGGTCACGAAAGAGACCCTCCAGCATCTCCTTTCACTTAGTTTCTTTGGTGCGGCTGATGGCCAGCTTCAGAGTTTTCCGCGCCTCTCGGTACTCCTTATGAAGCTGGTCCTGCTCGCGTTCTTTGTGGAATCGCCGCCGACTACGGGTGTAGGACCTCCGGGCACGAGTACAGGCTGCGTGGAGATCCGCCATCTCCTGGGAGCACCTATAAACCTCCTTCCGTAGAGGCCGATAACCTCGGATGCAGGGGCATGCCGCATCGCAGATCTGCATAATCGCATCGCAGAAACGACCAACCCCCATGTCGACCTCCTCAGTCGGAGCCTGCGGAGACAGCCAGGAGTGAATAATGGCTGCCTCCTCTAGTAGGTCCCTGTTCAGTTTGGTTATAGCCCACCGTGAAAAGTAAGAAGAACGCCGCGCCGCGTGACCTCTACTGGCGTCCTGAGTCCGGGAGAGCTTGAATCGGATGTAAAGGTGATCCGAGAGCGTCTCAACCTCTTCCAGGACACGCCAGCTCCTTACTCGTGCGGCGAGGGCAGGGGTAGCCAACGAAAGGTCCACTATCGACCCATCCTGCTGTCGCACGCATGTGTTGGTAGAGCCCCTGTTTAGTAAATAGAGGCCCAACGAGGCCGCCCACTCCTGTACGGCCTCGCCCCTAGCATCTGTTCTGGTCGAGCCCGACGCAGTGGACTTTGCGTTGAAATCCACCTGCACTAAGACGTGCCCAGACGTTAGACGCCGCATCGAGGTTTCCAAGTTGTTAAGAAAAACCTCGAAGTCGCTTAAGCTCCGGTTGGGGGAGAAGTAAGCACCATATACGGTGATCCTTCGCCACTCGACAGCAACATATGCAGTGCCCTTGTCTCTTAGCGACAAGGGCTGGGAATGAGCCGCCGTGGAGCAGACGACTGCCACGGAACCGTCCCGGTCACCTAACCAGTTTGGACGAAGAGGAACGTAGTAGGTTCCGCGGCTACGGCAACACCGATCGACCACTGTGCCATGCTTTGCAGGAAAAGGTCCTGCGCCGCGGGACAGTAGTTCAGGTTCGTCTGCACAAGGAGGTTGGAGACTTGGTCCATTACTGGACCGCCTGTATAACCTCCTCCATGGGTGACGATGTCGACGCATGAACGACGTCAGAGGCAGCCTGGGTTGACTGGCTAGCCCCTGACGCTTGCCGAGAATCGCGGGAAGGCTTGCAGCCCCTCTGCCCGATCTGGTGATTGGCGGGTTTATTACCCGCCGCCCACGCCGGGCAGTGAGGGGCAGCAGAGCACTCTACCGCCCTGTGCCCCGGTCGACCGCTGCGGAAACATAGTCCGCTGCAGTCAAAACAACTAACACGCTTGGCGCGTGTGTGTCCCGACGCCAGACAATTATAACACCACATCGGTCTCGGCATCAGGACTGTGATCCTAGCGTTCACGAAACTGATGAGCAACTTTTCGGCGTCGTCCAGGGCTTTGCCCGACACTACTGAACATTTGACCTACACAGCGCCAAGCCCACCTGGATCGGGGCGGATGGTGGCGACCCGGATGCTATCCGCGCTGCATCCCGTCTTCTCCACTATTGCAGAACGGACATCCTCGGACGTCACGGAGTCGCCCAGGCCTGAAATACGCAGCTCTACGCACTTGGTAGGCCTGGCGATCTTCACACCATCCGTGGCCTCGAATATACCACGCAGCTTCTCGGCAAAAGTGTCCTTTGCCGTCTTTGCGTCTTCAGCCCCAGGGAACTCGAGGACTCGAGCTCCCGTCTGGGCGAGGCGCATTCTAACTCCTACTGTGCCGAATGTATTTGTGGCGAGAGACTGTCCCGAGCCTCTTGAAAACGGCTGCATAGGACAGTCCCATATTTGCCGCCTCCAGCGATACTGTAATTACCACAGCCGCAGTTTTAGGCAGCTGTAGTTTCAGTGGCTTCATTTTATTGATCACCGCTGCCGGTGGCGGTTACGGAGTCGAGGTTGCATTCTTGGCAGCCCTCCTACCACGCTTTCTGGATTTTTTATTTCCTCCGACTAACTGCCACTCACTATTCGAGGGAGCAGTCGCAGAGGAAGTTGTTGCTAAAATGCCAGGATTTGGAGTAGGGAGGCGAGGATGTACCTCTATTACCCTTGGCGCGATTTTTCTCGCTGCAGGCCCAGCCTTCGGTGCAGCTGTTTTTGCTTCTGTACGGACCACTCGTCCAGACTTGCTAGTGATCACAGGTGCAGATACCGATACCGCTGCTGCATACGATCTGCGACCAGCCGCCATGGGAGGCGGAATCGGCGCTGATGCAGTCCTCGATCTATCCGCTGCGATCGGCGGCCGAAAAACGGGGGTTGCAGAGCCTGGCCAGGCTCAGATCCATCCGCCTGCGCCTGAAACTGGGCGAGCTGGGCACTCAGTTCAGCTACCTGTCCTGTTACGCGTTTACTGGCAGCCTGGAGGCTGAACTACATCTCCAATCAAGGTCTCAACTACTCCAGCAATAGTGGAGGAGGAGTCCTGAAGGGCTTTTACAAATTGGCCTTTAAGGTTCGTAGATTTTGTAGCCACCTTGTCTATGACGGCCACAGTTACGTTCGCCCTCTCCTACATAGACACCGGCGTTTGTGAGACAGACTCCACCAAAGCCGGCCCCTGGATTTTTAGCGGGAGATCGGCGATCTCCTCCTCCACTAATTTTTTTTTAGTTTTTCTAGCCAAGCACCCCATGCTTCTAGTGCCTTTACCTTAGCCGAACTCCAACCTACTTGTACCCATTTGATAATCACAATCCTGCAAACCGCTGCAAACATCCAACGGACCAAAGTCGTACTCAACTGCATTGAGAAAATGAGGCATCTTATGTTTCTCATTTTAGCCAACAACTGAATATTATACTTTTTTTTGAAATATTCTCTGTTTGTATTACAGCTATTACCATAACATGCGATAACAAATAGACATATGGTACAGTTGTCTATAATAACATTAGCTCTTCATTTACGTAGTTTATTCATGAGCAAACATGTTTGTTTGATTATGGGTTATTAACATAATATTGTATTATCATAGATTAAAGTAATTTGGCAAACCAGGGTCAGTTTAAGAAAAATATTATGTTACCTATGATACTTTAATATAACTTTAAATTCTTTACGCCATTTTGTCATGGACCTAGTGCTGATTAAAAATTTAATAACCATAGGACCATTCATTGGCTGTCAAAAAAAAAAAAACACGTGATAGCTATAATATTGTAAGTATTTTTAATGTATTATTTTAACAGTTTACTATATTTTTTTACGTTAAAATACTTTTTTTGTTAAGTATTATTAACTTATTAAGGTAAGTTATTAATATCTCTAAATGTTTTAAGGACGCTTTTTGGTATTGGAAAAGGGATTAGTTAGTTATTTGGCAAATAACATCAATACCACATACCTTATTTCTTTTTTTTTTGTTAACGAGGCGGAAAATCTCTTCGTATCTCCTGCTCCGTGGGATGCTTACGTAATACAACATACATAATATCGTATTTTTAAACAAAGTTGGTTTAACAAAGTATTGGTGTCTTTTTCTTATATTACAGTCTCATAAATGAGAAAAACACACAAAAGTATTTGTCGTGATAAAAATAATAAATTAAAACCCTACGGACGCAGCGAAGGATCTTTACGAAAAGCTGTGTAATATCAAATCAACCTATCAGCGTCCACTGCCGAACGAAAGTCTCCACCAAGTAGCGCCAACCATCCCGGTCTTGAGTAATTCACAGCCATCCGCTGCCAGACACCTTCTTCAGGTCGTGGGTCCATCGCGCTGCAGGGCGCCTTACACTTCGTTTGCCCAATCGTAGTCTACACTCTAGCACACTTCAGCTCCAGTAACTATTTGTTCGTCTGGATACATGACCGGCTCACTTTCACTTCATTGTACTAATTCTCCTTGCGCAGTCAGTTACTCTCATTCTCTCTCGAATAACCTCGTTACGAATTTCATCTGCAAGAGAATCAACCAGCATCGCACGCTCGGAGCACGGGTACGACGCACTAGTCAAATAATGATCACTGTGAATATCACTGATGCAGCTTCCCGTATGCTGCCCAGCCTAGAACAATCCTCCTATCGGCCTTCTGATTAAAGTATTATGTACCAAATTTTAATTTACTTAAAATATTTTTTTTTATTACTACTTTGTGGTTCCTCACTTATGACATCACAGACAAAAGAACCATTTAAATATTTGTTATCAATAATGGCTGTAGTAAACACAGAGAGTTTTAAATAACAAGTATAATAATATTCAAATCATAAATGTAATTGTCAAATGTTGGCTAAAATCCGAAGTATGAGGTGCGCTATTTTGTTTATGTTGATAAATTTTGTGGTAGCTTACCATCAACACTGTACTTCAAAACCTTGTAAAGATGGTACGTAAGTATGAAAACCATATTAAAGGATTTAAATTAAAAAAATAATGAATAAATTTGTCGATGGAAAGTCTTCAATTTCAAAATTAGAAAACTCTTGAATGGCGGAAAAAAGCACAAGGTAAATAATTTATTTGAAAGGTTTATGAAAAATCGCAATCGGAATAGACAAATTATAATGTTTCGGCTCTATTTAACCGTGGTCTTCTAAAAGGTCGTTCTTTCTTGGTGGTACTTTTGTAATCATTTAAATTTCGTTCTTCTGATTGACTAATCTGAATCAACCAAAATTGCGCAACGAATCAAAAATCAATGTTAAAAAATATTAGAAATTTAATTTCATTGTCATTGTCATGTGTCTATGAAGATCGTTAAATAAGCTTTGAATTGTCATGTTTTTCGCATGGAAAATTATTCGTTACGTGCTTGAAACAAACCATCTTAGTGCTATTTATTTTACTCTCTAGAAAAAAAAAACAAAAAATATTGTGCTGACCTGGTGAACATTGTACCACATGTAGATTTATCAATTTAAATAAAATGTTTTTATTTCACAAAAGTATTGACAGGACCAAATTGCAAAAATATTAAGTGAAATATAAAATAAATATAAAGAAAGTTCTTGTGTAAATGTATTGTAATGTAGTAAATGGCACTATGGGAAAATGTAGACATTTTTTTTTTAATTTTGTGTATTATTTAAATTAAATGGCCAAAACATTTTTTTTAATGGAGCACACCCATAAATAGATGAAAACGTACAAATTAATACATCTTTTGACACAAAATACTATTTGCTTGGATTTGTATACCTAAATAAGTGATCTGAGATTTTTCACATTCTGCCTGAATTTTTTAAAACAGTATCGCCATGCCGAGGTTTGATCAGAGTGCAGCAATTCATTTTTATAAAATATTAAAAGACAATACAATAGTCCTGGTCGAATTACTTCATTGTAATTGTATTTCAT
Source organism: Hypercompe scribonia (assembly GCA_949316085.1). Classification (NCBI taxonomy): domain Eukaryota; kingdom Metazoa; phylum Arthropoda; class Insecta; order Lepidoptera; family Erebidae; genus Hypercompe; species Hypercompe scribonia. The sequence goes on along the minus strand of OX438992.1, from coordinate 5,891,007 downwards.
TATGTGATGTTACATTTATGTTGTTGTACGATGTTGCGATTTATTGTATTGTTGGAAGCGGGTAGTACAGTACCAGTTGTTGTGGATAACTTTAGGGAGGTTTATTTCCAGCATTAGACGTCTTTTGGTGAAAATACTGATAATAGTGATTGTTAACGCTTTGCGGCTCTGGAATACGAATCAGGACGTCAACAAGTCGTTTTTCATTTAAAAGGAACTCGCCGAAAAGATGGCATCACTGCCATAATTAATGTTAGACCCCTTATAAATCTAATATTCACAGTGAACAGATGCAAAATTTATTTATTAACGTGTGTATATATTTGTCCGTGTGTTAACAGATTAAGAATACATAGTGTTACCAGCCCTATTCATCCCATGGGTGTCGTAAAAGGCGACTAAGGGAACAAAGTATGCAAGACAACATCATTACAAAGAGAAGGAACACTTGAAACAAACCCTTTTTTTTTTTAATGTGTGGAAACCCCTGTGTCGGAATTGCACCGACTAAAACCACACGGTGTGCCACTCTGCGACTAACGTAGGAGGGATCCGGGAACAGCTGCTATTACGACATCCAGATCCCTCCAAGCGCCTGCCCGCTACTGCGGGCACCATCTGCGGGTAAACTCTCTATTTAGGCCACGTACGTCACACGCGGACGTCGCCTCCTCGCGGCTGGCCACTATAGCGGATGGAGGGAAAAACCCGTCCCGTCCATCCGCAGCCACACTCAAGGTGGCATGAGGCGCTGGTATGCGCGCCTCCGCCGCCCGGTTCGCTGGCAGCGAATTGGGTCCGAGTGGAGATCGTCCTCCCGAGCCCTCTCCGCCACCTCCTTCCGCGAAATTACATCTTTGCAGAAGGTTGCGACCGCGATAAAACAACTGTCACTACCGACCATGGCACGTGTAACGGCCGGTAGCGAGAGATCTTCTCGAAATTCTGCAGTAAGGACTCTACGCTGTGCCGCCCAGGCGGAACAAACCGCTAGCGTGTGCTGAACCGAGTCCTCACTGCAGTCGCAGTGGTGAAAGGCGGAACTAAATTCCCTCCCGGCGACCGAGTGCAGATAGTTCCCGAAGCAACCGTGCCCGGAAAGGATTTGCGTCAGACGGAAGGAAAGGGTCCCATGCTGTCGCCCCGCCCACTCGGCGATGACCGGCTGGAGAGCCTCCATGGCGGCATAGCCAGCACGTGGAGCTTTCAGCCGGGACGACCAACGAGCCATCGTGGTTCGACGAGCGGCCTCTCGCCACTTGCGCATCTCTTCAGGCGGAGGCCGTATGCCGCTACCCGCCCGAAAGTCAGCCGTCCGCCAATAAACTTCGGCGAGCACCTCCGCGTCCAAATCCCACGGAGGAGTTCCGGCCAAGGCACACGCCGCCTCCGTCGACACAGTGCGGTAACCGCGTATGGCTCTAACTGCCAATATCTTCTGAGGGCGCCAGAGGCGAGCCCTGTTCTGGGCGGTCAGAGTCGCCACCTACATCGGTGCACCATACAGTGTGTCATCTGCGTAACAAATTACGCCCAGCCCGGGGGAAGGACGACTTCGAAGGGCCCAGTCGTATCCCATGTTCCACAGGAGTGGTCCGAGGACAGACCCCTGTGGAACACCGCACGACATGAGCTGCCGCCTCAGAACACCGTCTCGGTCCTCGTACATGACGGTACGCTCCTGTAGATAGTCTGCCACAAGGCGCCTCATTGTTATTGTTAGCAATGTCCAACGACACCGCCAACAGCACACCGCCACAGCTCACCGCCTCTTCGGTGACGGCCCTCAGGCGCAACACGGCATCGACCGCCGAACGCCCCGCTCGAAAACCAAATTGGGCGTCCGACAGATCGGGGCCCACCTCGCAGAGGTGAAGGACGATGCGGTCAGAGAGTATTCTCTCAATCAATTTACCCACCTCGTCCAGCAACACAATGGGCCTATAGGCCGCGACCGAATTGGCAGGCCGTCCCGTCTTCCGCAACAGGACCAGCTTCCTACTCTTCCAGCCTTTAGGAAAGCGTCTGGACATCAAGCTGGCGTCCAGGACCTACCTGAGGCGATCCGACATGTAGTCGAGGGCTCGTCCCAATACTCAGGCAGGTATCCCATCTGGCCCAGGGGCGGTGTTCTTGGAGCGAATCCGTAGAACAACCGCCCCTATTTCCGATGCCCTGACGGGTGGAACATTATCCTCGTTCCCCATCCCGTCGTCTCTGACCAAGAAGGCAGGGCTCGACAGGGGCGTGTGTTCCACCCGCTGCGGGAAAAGCCCCTCGACCACTTCCTGTAGGAAGCTGGGCTGGTGTGTCTGTGTAAGAGGGGTGGCCGACGTACGGAGCTTTTGTCGCGCCGCACGATAAAGACGACCCCAGGGGTCACCATTGAGACTCTCCAGCATCTCCTTCCTCTTCACTTCTTTGGCGCGGCTAATGACCAGCTTCAGAGTTTTCCGTGCCTCTCGGTACTCCCCATGAAGCTGGTCTACGCGGTGACGCCGGTGACTGCGGGTGTAGGACCTCCGGGCACGATTACAAGCCGCACGGAGGTCCGACAACTCCCGGGACCACCAGTAAACCTCCTTCCGTGGAGGCTGATGACCTCGGATGCGGGGCATGGTCGCATCGCAGATCTGCGTAATCGCATCGCGAAAGCGACTAGCCCCCATGTCGACCTCCTCGATCGGGGCCTGCGGAGACAGCCAAGAGTGAATAATGGACACCTCCTCTAGTAGGTCCCTATTCAGCTTCGACATAGCCCACCGCAGAAAACGAGGAGAAGGCCGCGCCGCGTGACCCCTACTGGAGTCCTAGATCCAGGAGAGCTCAAATCGAATGTAGAGGTGATCCGAGAGCGTCTCAACCTCTTCCAGGACACGACAGTTCCTTACTCGTGCAGCGAGGGCAGGGGTAGCACCCTATTCCAACCCGTCAGACCAGCGTGGTATAATAGGCCAAAACCTTCTTGCTAACGAGAGGCCTATGTCCAGTAGAGGACTGTAAAAGGCTGTTGATGATATCAATATTTATTTATGTATGTTTATGTAAGCTTAGGACAGTTATATATAAATATTGATAGCCTCTGACTTTAACTTTGGTACACCTGCCTTACGAAAATTCTACACCACCCCAAGGTTGGCTGGCAGAGAACGCCTAGAGCCGCCATTCTCTAAGTGTGTTCCGCGGAACCCTAGGGTTCCGCGACATCCCTGTAGGGGTTCCGCAAGAATTTAGAAAAAATTCCAAACACCTCTCTCTGGTCGACCGTTCTGACGCGGCGTATCACGATTCACGAGGCGCAGCCGACCTTAGTCACCTCGTACAATTTTACTATGCCGCCACCGCGGATATCTACTTGTGAGCGCGAGTCCCTTTGATAAAAGCGCGCGAGTCCCTTTGATAAAAGCCGCCCCTGAGATTAACAATAATTGTAAACAAGCTACTTTCGGCTCTAATTTTAAAACGTAAAGTCGAAATTGTTTACACAGCATTTTTTGTATTTCTATTTTTATTTCGGCTTGTTATTTATCAAAGGCGCCGACTCGAGTATTTTTGAGAATGTTCGAGATCTGGCTAGGACTATAAAAGCGGCGATCGCGCCTCGACGCTTAGTTAGTCGACGATTAGTGTTCGGAGTGATTAGTACCTACTTGCTAGAAACAAAGTGTTTAGTGTTCTACTGCTGTATTCTGATTGTACATTTCTTCTTTGGACTAAACTCTTTTACGCAGTAACGATCGTGCGTTATTTTGACCCCACCATCCTGACATGTAACATTATTAATAAAGAAGAATGGAACGTTGGCTTACAGGCGTTAAACGTGTTGCAACAACATCTTCTAACGAAGCCGAATGTTCAAAATCAGATCGCGCGGAGTATACAGCAATTACCGATCCAGACGATTATGCAACGACGTCAAGTTCCACGGTTTCAAAGGCGAAAAAAAGGAAGTATGATGAATCATATATCAATTTCGGATTTGTTGATTCCAACGGCTCACCTCTCTGCATGTTATGTAGTAAACTGCTTCCTAATAGTTCCATGGCACCTGCCAAGTTGCGCCGGCATTTAGAAACTGTACACCCCGAGTCTAAAGACAAAAATAAAGAATTTTTTGTACGTAAAAAAGAACAGTTATTGGAAAGTCAAAAAACTATGATGCATGTAACCCAAACTATCAATGAAAAGGCCACAGAGGCATCATATTTAGTTAGCTATCGCATTGCACAAGCAGGTGAAGCGCACACTATCGCTGAGAATTTAATAAAACCATGTGTGTTAGACATAACAAAATGTATGCTCGATGAAAAATCTGCAAAGCATGTTTCTACTGTGCCGCTATCAAACGATACTGTTTCACGGCGAATTCATGATCTGGCAAGCTACGTCAAACAAGAATTAGTTACACGTCTACAAGAAACACGATTCGTCTTGCAAATAGATGAGTCTACTGATGTCGCTGGTCTGGCTATCTTGCTGGTTATCGTGAGATATCCATATGAAAGTTCTTTGGAAGAAGATATGCTTATGTGTTCACCGCTGCCCACAAAAACTACCGGAGAAGAAATTTTTAATAAAATAAATATATTTTTTGGGGAAAATAATCTCAGTTGGAACAATTGCATTGACATTTGTACAGATGGGGCCAAGGCGATGACGGGTATTACAGCAGGACTAGTGTCACGAATAAAAAATAAAGCGCCTAATTGTAGTTCCAGCCATTGTATCCTGCATAGACAAGCACTTGCGATGAAGCAAATGCCGTCAAATCTAAAATTAGTTATGGAAGAAGCGGTAAAAATAATTAATTTTATCAAAACACGACCACTACAATCCCGATTGTTCTCATTATTGTGTGAAGATTATGGCAGCAAACATAAAACACTGCTGCTCCATACAGAAGTGCGATGGCTGTCTAGGGGTAAAACTTTAACAAGGCTATTTGAACTTAGAGCCGAGTTACAAATGTTTCTTTCAGATACTGCTTTTAATTTGAAAGATCGTTTGTATGATAAAACTTGGTTGTTCCGACTGTCTTTTATGGCGGATATCTTTCAAAAACTGAACGAATTAAATGTATCATTGCAAGGTAAACAGACAACAGTGTTCCAGGCCTGTGATAAAATAACTGCCTTCAAAAGAAAATTAGATTTTTGGATTATTTGCGTTGGAAAGAGAGAAATAGAAAGCTTTACCTCACTCAATGAGTTTGTTAGCGATAACGATTCAGAAATGTTTCAAGATGATGTATTTGAGGAATTGGTCAAATATCTCACTTCGATGCGCGCATCTTTTGAGAAGTATTTTCCCGAAGAACAAAATACAAAAATGAAACTGAATTCATGGATTCATAATCCTTTTTTACCCAACTTACAAAAGCCCGAAAGTATGTCAAACGAGATATATGAATCTCTTTTAGATATGTCATCAGACACAAGTATGGAGGTACTGTTCAAAACGACGCCTCTCAACGATTTTTGGTGCAGAATTCGTGATGAATCTCCAATGCTTGCCAAAATGGCTCTGAATATTCTTCTCCCGTTCCCAACAACATATTTGTGCGAAACAGGATTCTCAACCTATGCAGCTACGAAAACAAAATACCGCAATAGACTGGACGCCGAACCTGATATGAGACTTCAACTGTCCTCTATCAAACCTGATATCAACCAATTGATGAAAAATAAAAAACAGTTTCATACCTCCCATTAGATTTTTTTTCTTTTTTAATAACTTCTATTATTATACTTGTTATGTAAGTAAGTAATAACTAACTGTTACATTGTACTTTTATTATGCTTATTAATAAAGAATACACTTTTAAAAACTATTGTTTTATTATAGGGTTCCGTCAAGTATTTCGCTTTCCAAAAGGGTTCCGTCACCAAAAAAGATTGAGAACCGCTGGCCTAGAGAATTAAGTCCGCCGATGTACATGTGCGCATGAAGTTTTAAAAAAATAAAGAAACGAAAGATTGTATCATTTCAACGGAATAATTTCTTTAGATGCATCAAACGTGTAAATATATAGAATTTGAATTTATCGGACGTGTTACATTTCCTGAGTCTGCGATAGTACACCATTCGTGTAAAGTCAAGGTGGGTGTAAATAGAAGAACAAATATTTGAGAATGAAATTAATGTAAATATTAAATGTATTTATTGTTAGCAAACTGCTTATATAATCATTCTTGAAAATGGTTGTTTCAGCCAAGAAAATATGCAATCTAGACAACGTGAATTGTGTAACTAGAGGAGGACTTGGCATATACAAGAATGCTGTAAATGGAATTAAAGGTTTAATTGAACCTTTAGACCCATTACATATAAAAAAATTGAAGGGGTTTTGGAAAACACGGAATATAAGTTAAGCAACATCACAATGAGGGGTTTGAAATACTGTACAGTAAAAAAATTAGAGTAAGTAAATTTTCTATTTTTATTGACTGCGTGGTTGGCCTAGTGATTTATGGGGTCACCACGCCGCTCTCCACTACGCTGAGTGTTGTGGGTTCAAATCCCACATGGGACAACACTTTGTGTAATCTGCAAATTGTTGTTCTGAGTCTGGGTGTTCTTTGTGTCCATTTTTTGTGTTTGTAAAGTCCTCGGCGACACAGGATTTGTTCCTAATGCGGGCGCTGTCTTCTTTAATAATAATAATATTTATATTCATCGGTTATGAGATTGTATATTCCGCGAAAGTTTGGAGGTCGTGGTGTATTAAATATCAAGACTCTACACAATCGCGAGATATACAATCTCAGAGAATATTTTCTACAGACTATGTGGCAGTACATCGCAATATAGTTACAGTGGATACTTGTTTTACCCCGCTCGCTCTGGCTTAGGAGAATTGGCACAAACCTGTAGTACTTAGTACTACTGATCGCAGGGAAGTATGGAAGCGTCCGTGACTACTAGCCATTCGTGTTAGACCATAAAGATATATTGATCAAGCCCTGTCCAATCAAGTGCAGGGCTTGACCTTGATTGATAGATTAGTGTCACCAACCATGATAATCCCTGAAGGTAATTAAATAGATATATTAATATATTTAAACAAAAAGGTTTAATTTTTTGACAGGGATATATGCTAAGTGGCTAATTAACTAATTAACTAAGTAAAAAAAAATTTAAACGCTGCTTAACACACACCTTTTTTTTGTATAGTATCTGTGGATTATGAGAAAATAGAAGTAAGTGACTATCACAAACCATGTACACCTGAAACTCCGAAGGTACAAGTGCATTGCCGCTTTTCCACCAGTTTTCTATTAGTGTGTGTCTCTATTAGTCTGTAGTTTTCTATTATTCACTCTGGTTGAGCCGTCCTATAGAAACGAAGGCAATGCTAGCCCACTTACTGGTCTATTTTGTTTATGTAATGCATTGATTTTATTTTTTTAAGATTAAACGTAACTGTGAGTAAATATAATCAATATCTACATTGTCCTAAATTGGTGACACATTTTTGCTTTGAAGCTGAAGAAAACACGAACACTCTAGTGCTTCGAAAAAAAGGAATGGGAACAATGGTTGCTTGTGAGTATTTAATTTAAAAAACTGGAAATAAGATGAGGAAATGATAATATTAACTTTTATCATAGAAAAAAAAGTCATATATGTATGTTGTTAAGTTTAATATTGTAGTATAATGTATAATTTATTATAAATTAAAACATCTTAAGAGGATGAATTACGATTATCAACACCTATCCTTTTTTATCATATCAAATTGGCTCTACTTTGCCTGATAAGAAACATGTGTAGAATTTAAGCGTGGTAGTCACGTTATATTATCCTCATTAGGAATGAGGAGAATGCAACATGGTGACCCACACTATAGCAACCTCGTGTAATGCTTTTTTACTCCCCACTTAAAGGACCCGGGGTCATAGCAATAGGGAAACATGTGCACTGGTAGTGAACTCCAGGTTTTGACTGCTTAGCACAAAAAGGAAGATCCATAGTATTTAGTTCAAGCTCGTATGCCTTTGACTCTAAAACGGTGGCTTCCGAGTCCAGCACGTGTTATCGTATGAAGGAAAGGTGGAACCAATAGGCAGAGCTCATCAGAACTCTCTCCAAGGTAAAGATGATAGAGGACTGTCATAGAGGCGAAATCTCTTCGCAACTGCAGAGGTTTAAAGATATCGGTGGCTTCGGGACTGTTTGTAATGTGGACTGCTAACCGCTGCAACCTATAGAGAGCGTCAAGTAAATACTGCGCAAATTTACCACAAAAGTCAGAACAGTACCCTGCGCAAGAGCAAGCCTGAGTTTTGTAAAAAAGACACAAATGCTCAGGCGAGGAGAACTGTCTCACCTAGTTCAGTGCACCTAGCTTCCGTAAAACCGCCTTAATGACGTTCTCAATGTACTCATATGGAGTGAAATTCAGTACACCAAACTCATAGTAGCAGTTGAATATACTGAAAAGAGATTTTATGATAAGGAGTGCACATACCTGTGTTTTCTGGGTGTTGTATTCTAGCAGATTCTAGTAACTGCATTATGAGATGCATTCCAGAACTTGAGTTCCGAGTTGAGCTCTGCGACAAATTCCTTTTTTTTCTTGACCATCTGATAGCTTTCCTGTGAGTACCCATAACATCACCCATGAACGATACTGTCATTTGCACCGCAATGTATGTTGCCAAAGGCTAACGTACCAGAGATTATTTTTATTTTATTTTTTATTTTAAGAGCCCGCCAAAGTGACTATACTCTGCCTGATGAAAAGCATAAATAAAATCCAAAAGTTGTGGTTAACACTCGTTACGAATGCAGACAATGCAGTATGGTTACCCACACTATGGCGGCCTAGTAAGGTGCTTTTCACGCCCCGCTTGGGGACGTAAAAGGTATGACAGCCATCTTGGCAGTGTAAAGCACACACACTTATCACAATAACTGTCACCTCCGCATTAATGGGCCACCGGTCTCTTACTCACCAATGAAACACGACAACACGGATGCTGTCGCTTTAAGTTAGTCATCTGTGAGAGGTTAGTACTGCCCCGATCAATCCAAAATGTAATAATAGTACCTAAAAATGAAATGATATAGGGAATACAATACAACATTATAATAACTACATTTACATACATATGAATCTGACATGATACATGAATTAGATTTTTTATATGATAATTAATTGCAGTTACTATAATTAACTTACCCCTACCTTTTGTTTTAGATAATTATGATATACTTAACTATGGACTGTACTCAGTATTTGTTAATGAAGATCATTTGCCCCATTTTTTTGTTCTTACTCAAGAGTCAGAAACTAACCTTAAAGGAAAACTAGCATCTTCACTCATCAATACCGAAGTCATTAACACCGATACAGGTAACAACTTTAATGATCTGGAAAGATGAATGGATGATGTGGAAAGGATAGAATGTGAATGTGAAATGTTTATACGCGCTGTTTTTCTGTATTAAGTGGTTATTTTAAATAATTCCTATGGATCTGATTATCAACATAGTTTAAATGCATTATTATCTTTACAGCAAATAAAACAATAAATCACGTTAATGGCTGTAGGTGGCAAACTGAAGACTTACTTAAATACATTGTCAAGAGAGCCATGAGAATATTAATGGATAATATTGACGCCTACATTAAAAAATATACAATGGGAGAAGTACTTCCTTTCTAGAAGTTCCTGCGCAACGTACGTTATATAAGCATTCTTGTTCTAAAATTCATAGAAAAAAATTTTTTTTAATGATGATCCTTATTGTGCTAGGCTGAGGAGTTTATTTTATAACCTATATTCTAACATAATATGGTATTAGGACATGCTTTACTTAACATTTGCAACATAATTTAAATGACAACAAACATTCGCAATGCGAATACATTTAAAAAGAGATTTTGCGATGATTAAATGTCAAGATTGTGAACAAATGCAACATCAGTACATGAGACTAACTACAATTCTGTTATGTTAAACTTAATGACTACTGTATTAGCAATAGCCTAAAATAGTTCATTTTTGAACATAGGTCTCTGAAGACAATATTAAGAGTTCAAAGTTTATTAAGTGCTAGGCACCTGTGCCGATTTTGGATACATGCATTTTTGTTTGTGTAAATTTTAAACTGTTTGAGAAATTTTAGTCAAATTCCCTATCCTGTATCCTACTGCAGTGGCGCGGACTTTCTTGAAAAGTTGAAAATAAATATATGTTCTCGCTAACTATTTGTTTCTTTTATTACAAATTATTCAGGCAGCGCACATCATCATAACATTAACAGCCTCTAATAGTTGATCTGTCAGAGGTCTTATACTATGCTAAGTTTAAAATAGGTATGTATTGTCACGCACGTGTCACAACCGTGGTGCGTTCCCAGTTGCAGATAATATTGTAGTGACTTGCCTTAACATTATGTGTCTACCTATATATTTATATATATAATATATTATTTATTTAAATTAAATGTTAAGTATACAAACTGTCTTTATTAGTAGATATTATTTTGTTGACAACGGCCGGCGTAGTTATGGTCTATTGTCCATCGACCGGCTACGTCACGCGAGCCGGGTGCGTGTGGGCGAGACGGTGATATCTCACTGTTGCGCTTGCGCACACGCACCGCGCCAGCGCGAGATTTGAGGACGGACAGTGCCTTCCTGGTCCTACCGCCGATAACTCGCCGCGCGCTGATACGTTACTTCCTTATTAATTTTACGTTCTCTCGATCTGTCGTTTCTATCACTCCTTCTATTCCAAACTGAACTTGTGTAGTGTGTAAACCTTTTCAATAAACTTTCATTCTGTTTCTTGTGCACCTTGGACTATTTATTTCTTACTCCATCTTCATTCTTGCAACATCAACCTCACACTACCCTACAATATAAATAAAATAGCCCTCACGGATAAATGAGAAACTAATTTCAATGGTCTAGCGTATCCAAAACGGAAAGGCAACAGGGTCTACTGCCGCCGTGACTGCTTCCTTACTCCTTACTCCAGCATTTGGGGGTCTGTTGGAGTGGACTGATGATTTGCCAGGTTCTCGTTAGAACAATATGGATAAAATAAAAACAAACAAAAATTCAAAGAAGGGAAGGCAGTGGAACTAAAAATATGGAACTAAAGAGGGTGCTACAAAGCCATGAACTTTTGATAAATTCCTTAGTGGACTTCGTACAAAGAAAAATAAATTTCCATAGGGAAATAAGGAAGATTATTGTATCACTAGGCAGTTTATTAAAAGAACTATCGGAAGCGGCAGAAATAAGTGACCTTAGGTGTCGGCGGCTTACAACCTGAGATTCAAAGGTGCAGATTATTCTACTTGCTCTAGAAAAATACTCCGAGTCAACGAATGATTACGAGAGGTGATTAATTAATAATGATAAACGTCGTGACTTTTTTCATATGCAAGTCATTTACAATTATTTTTTGAATGCTCCCATAGAGATCCCTGTAACCTCAGCAACATGCCTTACGGTCACTCCTCGATAGGCCAATATGAATTCTTCTACTTTTTTCACATTGTTCTCGGTCAAGGACGTGGATCAACGTCCCTCGCGGTACTCATCTTCAGTTTCGTGCGCATCGTTTTGCGCAGTTAAAATTCCTTTGCTCAAAGTGCAACTGAGGAATATGGAGGAACAGACTGAAGAAAAGCCATGAAAGTCATTGTGGCAGTGTAAGGTTCACACACCAACCACGATAACTGTCATCCCTGTATTAATGAACGATGATGGCCCATTGATGCACGGGTGACAGTTATCGTGATAACTATGTGAGGCTTACACTGCCACGATGACTGCCATTCCTTTTACGTTACGTGAAAAAGCATCTCACTGGTCCGCCATGGTGTAGGTCGCCACGCTGCATTGTTTGCGTTTGCAGTGTGTATGGTAACCACAACTCTTTGGATTCTATTCACGCTTTCCATCAGGCAGAGTGGAGTCACTTTAGCAGGCTCTTCATATAGAATAAAAAAAAATAAAATAAAATAATGAACGATTTCACGCTCACCAACGAAACACGAAATCACAAGTGCTGTCGCTTTAGGTTGGTCTTTTGTGGTAATACTGGTAATACTGTCCCAATCGAGGCGGCTATTCGTGCTGAAATCAGCGTGGCTCTACTACCTTGTAAATTTTATGACCTGTATGGCCATGCTCTATTTTTGTTGAAACTAAGGTGACCATCAGATTTCACATTATCTTTAAATTTTTACTGCCTGCATTAGGCTAACGATCTATGATCTGGGTAACTTGATATGATGATGGCCGTTTCTAATGAACGTGTAATGAAAAAACGTTTGATCTTTAATATTGTGAGTTCCATTGTAAGTAGGTCTATGTAATGTAACATGAAACTGAAATTTAAATAAAAACATATTAGATTTTTAGTTGGAGATTACATCTACAATTCTGAATACAATAGGTAATATTATAATAGCAATAGATATAAACTGCATTTTGGGGCGGTCAGAGTTCCATCAACAATATTAGCCCTGAGTATACTAGGTATGTAGTTTGTCTATAAATAAATTGATGGTGATTGATGAACTCCTAGCTGATTCAGATAGCAGCCAGTCTCAACGAAGACCAGCCAACTACGCAGGAGATATTATAAGTGCACAAATGTGTGCGCACGCACAGGTGTAGTTTTGTTCCATCACTCTCACAATCCGATGGTATGATTACCCCACACGGTCAGCGATAAATTTGGAGTGGGTCCTATGGTTTTAATGGCACTTCGAAGCACGAGCTTCAGACCCTAACCTCCATCCTCCAGGCTGTTATTAAGCACTTCTGTAACTGTAATTGCAAAAGTTGAATTCACATATAATTAAGATCCCAAGTTTGATTGATACCCGTTTTATATTTTTACCATAAACGCACAGATAGCTTACGTTTAGACGGACATGAGTTCCATTCAGTTATTTCTTATTATATAAGAGGTTTATCTAAGCCAAACCAGATACACTAAACTATTATAGTAAGGAATAGTGTAAAATTTTAAAGCAGAGTTGCTTCTTGGGTAAAATATATTAATCGTAAAAACAACAACTAAAGTTAAAAGTACACGAATAAATGTGCATACGAGCACGTCTATTACCTAAACTGAAAAGCAGATAAGCAACATTAATGAACGTTTTACCGTTAAAAATGTTTTATCTTGTGTAATCAAATAAGCATCAAATGTGTTATTGTGAAATACATTTATGTTCATGTGTCAAAACATTATGTTATTGCCGTGAAAAAAGGAAACAAGTACGATTACAGTCGTACTTTTGGACTAATATTACCTAAGCAATTAGACATACTAGTGAATCAAAAAACTAAAAATATTTCATGTCGCCATCTACATGTTATTAGTGATTTTATTTGGGAAATTCGTGAAAATTTACAAATATGAATATACCATTAACTATCAGTAATCATAAAGATGTAAAGTAATTGTAAAATAGACTAGTGGTCACAATTCATCCATAATTACTCAAGTTTACATATGGTCAGCAGTAAAAAATGGTTGATTTTATTTATCTACGATTCTCTATCTAATTTATATGGAGGGTCAATGTTATAACTATAAACGTTTAAATTAATTTATAAGCGTTTACAAAAAAAAGCAGACTGAACTACACAATGTGTAATAATGTGTAATCTAGTCCTGTAATAGTAGTTTAAATTTAGTATCTTTCTGGTGTTTTTGGGTGTTTCCACGGCCTACGCAGACGCTGCTCACGGTAGTATCACATTTCGCGATTGGGGCCTGTGTGTGGACTGTATGGAGAGGCTGACACAAAGATTGCCTTGCTGGTGTTTTGCAGAAAATGGTCCTTTCTGCAAAACACCATCCCAGATTCTATATTGTCTTCGTATAGTTTTTATTTAATCAATGTTCACCGACTTATAAAAGCGTCACCTCTGGTTTGTTTCGGGGTTTCTATAAGTAACAATATAATATCTGCAATAGTAGATGTGTCGACTTCCACATACAACGCAACAGAAAATCATACTACAGCGCCATCTAGCAAGGTACATCGAATTACGGAGTATAATGAACTACAGAGCAACTATTAATTCTGTATTCCAAAATAGACATTCTCGTTGCGATTAGTATATATATAATATAAAACATCCCGACACCAACTGTTGTGGCGTGGCCCGCCAGGCATGATCACCTCACCTGGTTGAAGAATCCTTTTGTGTCGGAGGGACATGACAGCCGTTCCTCTACAGTATATGATATTTATTTGTTTTACTTAATAATGATTTTTCTTTCGTACTTTACTTCGATTTCATAAAAATCCTAGATTTTTTGATTAATGAGAAACTAAATAAAACACTTGAAGGTCATTAATAAATTGAACATGCTCATTAAAATAATCGACTTTTAGAGAAAAATCCGAGGTGGCAAAACTGACTACTACTCTATTTTTGGTATTTGGTGCGTACGTTTTTGAAGGTTAATGATGTGATGTGATGTGAATAGTTGTCCATATTATACTGTTTCATGATGGCGCAGAGATGTTACTGTGAAAGAAACACTAGAAACTATAGTAGGCTATTGTTGTAGCTACCTTGTTGATAAGAAATCTGTTGCCAGCTGTGCTCCTGTCATGACAGTGGTGTGATTCTTAGATTATGCATGATACAATAATGCTAGTTCTCCACTACCTTGCTTAGGTGATTTTGTTATGAAAGTGATTGATGAAGTAAATCTCTTTTTACCGTACTTGATTGTTTTCAAGAAAATAATTGTTTTCTTAGGAGTGTGTAAGGTTCCCACCAAAAAAGTTTACTGCTAGACATAGGCCTCTCCTTAGCAGGTCTTGGCCTACTATACCATACTGGTGAGATGGGTTGGAATAGGATTTGTTTCAAGTTTTCCTTCTCTTTGTAATGATGTTGTCTTGCATACTTTGTTCCCTTAGTCACCTTTTACGACACCCACGGGATGAATAGGGGTAGTAACACTATGTATTCTAAATCTGTCACTACACGAACAATCACCACATATCACATGATTTTATGTTTACGTACTTTAATGCTCATCCCTATGATGATTACAATAATCATCATTCTAAGCATATCCATTACAATGCAACAAATGTTGCATGTAAGGACACCGTTTCTTCTTTTATAATTATGATACACGATCTTTTGCTCTTTTTTCTGCTCTTCAATTTAAGTTTGGATTTCTAATATCTACTTACATACGTGAGGACGACTTAACAAATATAGGTAGCGAATCGTGGGTCTGATTGCCATCTTGGTTAAATAATTGTATGATAAGCGCAATCATTTCAGTGTGTAAAGGAAGATAATAATTTATTCTGTTTCTTTATTATCGGTTATGATCATATAACTAGCGGTGAGCTTACTACAGCCCCTTAAATTTTCTCTGTGACAAATGGCTATGAAACTAAAGAAGTAACTTTGAACAAGCGATTTTATTTTGTGTCCATTTTACCATAATAGAATAATAACAATATTATGCACATATGACACATCACCATCTAGATCCAAACTTAACATTGCTAGTCCTGTCTGTTTTTGTCAAATAAAAATTTGCACAAAATAATTTGCATTGTGACATTTTGTTTTTTTTTTATGGCATACTGTAAAATTTAGTTATTGGTATTTTATGTTTGTATTATAAAACGTTTTCAGGTTACAAAAAATAATTACTAGACAAAACTATACTATCGATACCTGAATTAGGGACGCAGGAAGTGTGTCATAATTAAAATAAGCAATATAAATTGTGATATATATTTTAGATGTTTAGTGTGGTAGTAATCACTTGAGTGAAATGAATACCTCAAAGTCTCTCTTTATTTTTCTTGGGTTCATATGCCATGCCTATTCTACTGAACCATGTAAGTATAAACAAAATATTAAATCAATAAAATATAATATACATCAAATACACACTATCAAAAAAATCAAAATGATCATTTTGTTGTAAACAAAAATTAGCGAACGATTTTATGAAATACTTTCTTAATTCAGTTGTATATTATTACCAGTAAATTACGTTACAAAATTATTCTACAAGGATCTGTGGAATTGTAACTTATTTTGGAATAAACAGTCACCTAAACCTTTCATTTTTTGCGTATATCGTGTGTTTCAGGTAAAAAAGTATGCCGCCTAGATAACGTGAATTGTATAACAAAAGGAGACGCTGTCCTTTATAAGAATGTTGTAAATGGAGTTAAAGGCGTAACTAAACCTTTAGACCCACTGAATATAAAAGAAATTAAAGGAGTATTAGAACACGTGAAATATAAATTAACTAACATCACAATGAAGGGCCTGAAAAGCTGCACAGTCACAAAACTACTGTAAGTAACTTTTTAATTTACTATTTCTATTATCTTGATATTGGTTAGGACATATTAGACACAGTTGACCTACAAATTCAGTCAGCAAATAATAAACAAGGATCAATTCTGAGACAGTAAGTGTACGAACATTTGTTTTCAAAACGATAATAGCACCGAAAATAGTCACATATGATGATACAGTCCGTGTTCATTGTCCATACGCGTTAAAAAAGTAGTGACGTATCGATCAAGTCTTGCCGAAATCAAACAATGCAAGAAATAATCATTTTATACGAAAGATTGGAGCCAGATTGGTCAGAGTGCGGAGATTTATCAATGCGTATGTTACAAATGGGCTATAATCACCGAATATGACAATTAAGCAGCAGCAGATGCGATATTGGATCGTAGTGCTCATTTCCAACTCCTAGATACCACAGTACGATGAAGTTGATTATAATTCAGATTACTCATAAAAATAATAGTAACGATAGTAATAAGATAATGTTAATGATTACTTTGAAGATAATTAAATTGATATATTTATTTCAATACCTTTAATCTCCTTACAGGGTAGAACTAAGGTAATATACTAAGAAATCCTCTTTAACACACACCATTTCATTTTAGTATGTTATGGAATCTGTCCATATGAGCAGATGGTTTTCCTTCTGATAAGGTATTATCTTTTCACTTGTGGAAATATAAAAAGATATAAGTGGGTTACCATTTGGTCACCAGTTGATTAATAGGTCATGGAATCACTCTGATCAAACTGGACTAGTCTTCACTAATTTGTTTATATAATTAATTTCTTTTATTGTTTTAGGTTAAACGTGACTATAAACGAATATCATCAATTTATACACTGTCCTAAATTGGTTTCACATTTTCAATTTGAAGCTCAGGAAAATACGAATAAACCAGTGCTACGTGGAAAAGGGACAGCTACAGTGGTTGCTTGTAAGTATTTGTATAAAAGAAAACTGAAACATAATATTCCATGACCAAAAAAAATTTATGACTGGTATTCATTGGTTTATAAAAGCCCCAATAAGATACTATCTCATAAAGTACTCTAGTAAAGAAAAAGGTGATAAACACGCTAAAACAAAACATTTCAACAAGATCAATACATAAATCCACATAAATTGAAAAATTATTTCAAGAGGATAGGCTACTTTACGATAACCCTGTTGATTTCTGACCAGGACATTACAATGGCAGTCTTTATTCTTTTTAAACTTTAAAAGTAACAATTCACCGGGATTGTCATCGTTATTATTTATAGGCCTCGTGATATACAAATTTGACATGAAATGCCAGCAAGATCCTCTGTACTTATACTTTTATATGTATGTAGTGTGTGCATGTTATATCGTAATAAATAGAAATCACAATAATTAATTTTGTTACAACTTTTATTTTAGATGACTACGATATAGTGAACTATGGACTATATTCAGTATTTGTTAATGATGATCACAGGCCACATTTTTTTGTTGTTAGTCAACACTCAAAAACTAACCTCAAAGGAAAACTAGTATTTGCAATCACCAACACCCATGTCACTGACACCAATCAAGGTAAGAATTTTAATAAAAAACCAACGATCAACTTATTTAAAGATTCTGCAGGGTTCCAATAGTTACAGTTCATGAACATAATAACAGAAGTCGAATTAGATGAAGAGGATAAAAAAGGATGAATTTCAAGTTAAATTCATATAGCAGAATGTGACTTACATTCATATGTATTTTTATACACGCTATCAGGTATTAGTGCTAGGCTCCAGTTTCCTCATTTAGACTCAGGGACGCTTATTTATGTCATAATAATTTGGCTCGATGAGTTAACCTAACTTTTTTTCAGAAGGGCAAAAATGTTCTGGGGCGAAACAGGGTTCTAGGAACGATTTGATATCAGGAGTAATATTATTCACTAAAAATAATTAAAATATTTTATTATTGCAGTTAATAAAACAGTTCATCATATGAACGACCGCTGGCAGCAAACTGAAACCTTTCTTCATAGACCCATTGTCAAGAGCAGCATGACAATATTAGTGAACAAAATTGACATCTACATCAGAAAGTATACTATGGGAGACGTGTTACCTTTCTAGAACTTCTAGCCCTATGTATACTTGTAAATTTTTATATCAAAAATTTTTTGTAAGTAATATTTAAGAAAACTACGCACTGTGGAATATAGTAAATAGTTAATTTATTTTTTTAATTATATGTGGAGTACTGGTTTGAAGAGGTTATTACATATATTAAATTTTTATGTAACATGATACTATACCGTGTTTTACATCATATCTGATGCATTTGTTCAATAATTATTTGTTAGTTTAATATTTGTAATGGAAGTACATTTAAGAAAAGATTACGGTGACGATGACTTCAAGATTTTAAGCACCGCGTCATCTGCTCACTGGCGTCGAGACCCGGTTTGCAAAGAATCCTCAAAAAAGCAGAAAAACGATCGAAATATACCTACTGCAGTGCAATGAGAATTTATGAACCTTTCAAGCATTTAAATAACACCTTGTGTCTTGTATTCTTGCTCTACTTTACGTAAAGCATGTGTAAAACCCAAGAGTTGTGGTCATCACTCTTTGTGAATGCCAACAATGCACTATGGTGATCCACACTGGCCGTCTATTGAAATGCTTTTTTACGTCTCGCTTTGGGATCTAACGGGCATGACAGTCATCGTGACATTATCAAGTTCACACATTTACAATGATAACTGTCATTCCTGTGTCAATTTGCCTCCAGTCTAGTACTCGGCAACTAAACACGATATTATGGAAACTGTCGCATTAGATTGGTCTTCCGTAAAACGGTAATATTGCCCAGTCCAGCTGGCCCGTTTGTACTTAAGTCAGCGTGGCTTTACTACTTTTCTAATGTAAAATTGAAGCTTGTCATTGATACACTGTCTAATGAGTACGAACGATGTGCACCTTTTTTTGTTGACGGCTTGTGAAATTTCTTTGGACCTCCGGCTCTTTGGTCTCCACTAGAAATGACGCTGACGGTTAGTCTCAGGCGTCATACTCTGAGGAGGGCCCGGACCTTGTTATTTCAGGTGGCCTGACCCACTGTCTGCCTCGTCTGGAAATTTCGCTCTCACGTTGACCTAATTAAGGCAGCGGTAGCTCTGCAACGGGCATGCTTCTAGTGCCTTTACCCTAGCCGAACTCCAACCCACTTGTACTCATTTGGCAATCGCAATTCTGCAAACCGCTGCAAGTGGACAACGGACCAAAATCGTACCCAGATGCGATGAGAAAACGCTGATGTCTCTAACTTTGACGTTGAAGATGAGACATGGCATTAGCCACCTCAGCTTGGCTGATGGACTTCTCTAAATTCGTCACCTGTAAGCTACCTGACGTGAAATAATAGCGTCCGCGCCAGATAGTACCCTCATAGTCAAGTAACTCCCGCAGGTAACTAATAGAGCAGCTATGAGGGCATCTTATATTTTTCATTTTAGCCTACAACTGAATGTCACACTTGTTATTGAATAATTCTCTGTTTGTATTACAACTATTACAATAACATGCGATAACAAATGGACATATGTTTGTATCAAACAAGTATGAGTTATTAACATAATAGTATGTTATCATAGATTAAAGCTATTTGGCAAACAAGGGTCAGTTTGAGAAAAATATTATGTTACCTGTATTGTGTTACGCTATTTTGTCATGGAACTAATGACGATTAAAAATTTAATAACCAAGGATGTTATTCATTGCCTGACAAAGAAAAAAAAATTCACGTGTTAGCTACAATTTTGTAAGTATTATTAACTTATTAAGCTAAGTTATTAATATCTCTAAATATATTTAAGGACTTTTTTTGGTATTAAAAATGGGTTAGTAGGTTATTTGGTAAAAAACACCAATACCACATACCTAATATCGAATTTTTAAATGCAAATGGTTTACCAAAGTATTGATATCTTCTTCTTTTATTACAGTTTCATAAATGAAAAAAAAACACACACACACAAAGTATTTGCCGTGGTAAAAAGAAAAAAATTAAACTCTACAGACGCAGCGAAGAATCTTTACGAAAAGCTGTATAATATCAATTCAACCTATCATCGTCCACTGCTGAACGAACGTCTCCCCCAAGGAGCGCCAACCATCCTGGTCTTGGGCAATTCACATCCATCCGCTGCCAGCCACCTTCTTCAAGTCGTCGATCCATCACACCGTAGAGTGCCCTACACTACGTTTGCACAATCGTAGTCTCCACTCTAGCATACTTCGCCTCCAGAAACCATCGGTTCGTCTGGAGACGTGACCGGTGCACTTCCACTTCTGCGTACTGATTCTCCCTGCGCAGTAAGTTATTCCCATACAGAGTATATCGAATAATCTCATTACGAGTTTTATTAGCCAGAAAAATACCCAGCATCGCACGCTCGGAGTACGGGTAGGACGCACTGGTCAAATATCTTGATCTTTAGTAATTGTGGAATCAGCGACTCGAAGATGTGACGCAGTTTCTGCCGTATGCTTCTGACATATGCTGCCCAGCCCAGATGAATCCTCCTATCTGCCTGCCGATCGAAGAGTTTATAATAAATTTTAATTTACTAAAAATGATTTTCTTTTTCAATTACTACTACTCTATGGTTCATCACTTATGACCACCACAGACAAAACAACTATTTAAATATTTGTTATCAACAATGGCTTTAGTTGACATAAAGAGTGTTTAATAACAAGTACGAAGATATCTAAATCATAAATGTAATTGTCAATTGTTGGCTAAAATCCGAAGTATGAGGTGCGCTATTTTGTTCATGTTGATAAATTTTGTGGTAGCTTACCATCAACACTGTACTTCAAAACCTTGTAAAGATGGTACGTAAGTATTAAATTCATATTTAAGGATTTAAGTTTAAAGAAAATGAAAAAGGTTGATATCGGTCGATAGAAAGCTTCAATTTCAAAATTAGAAAACTCTTGAATGGTGGAAAAAAGCACAAGATAAATAATTATTTTGAAAGGATGATTATGAATAATCGCAATCGAAGTAGACAAATTATAATATTTCGGCTCCATTTAACCGTGATCTTCTAAAAGGTCGTTTTTTTGTTAGTGGTACTTTTGTAATCATTTAAATTTTGTTCTTCTGACTGACTAATCTGAATCAACCAAAATTGCGCATCTAATCAAGAGTCACTGTTAAAAATGTGAAAAATTTAATTTTATTATCATTGCCATGTGCCTATGAAGGAGATCGTAGTATAAGCTTTGAATTGTCATGTTTTTCGCATAGGAAGTTGTTCATTGCGTGCTCGAGACAACCCATTTTAGCACTATTTGTTTTACTCTCTAGAAAAAGAAAAACAAAAAGTTTTGTTATGACCTGGTGAACCACACATACATTTATCTATTTAAATATAATGTTTTCATTTTACAAAAAGTATTGATAGGACTAAATTGCAAAAATATTATGTGAAATATAAAATAAATATAAAGAAAGTTCTTGTGTACTAAATCAATATTCATAAAGTAGTAAATGGCGCTGTGGTAAAGGGTAAACACTTTTTTTATTTTGTATATTCTTTAAATTAAATGGGCAAAACGTTTTTTTGAATGCAGTACAATCATAAACAGATAATAGTTAGTTAGCATGTCCAGGAAGGCAACAGGGTATATTGCCACCGTAACTGCTCCCTTACTCCTTACTCCAGCATCCGGGGGTCTGTCGGAGTGGACTGATAATTTTCTAGGTTCTCGCTAGAACAATATAGATAAAATGAATACAAACAAAAACTCAAAAGAAAGGAAGGCAGTAGAACTAAAGATATGAAACTAAAGAGGGTGCTACAAAGCTATGAACTTTTGATAAATGCCTTAGCGGACTTCTTACAAAGGAAGATCAATTTCCATAGGGAAATAAGGAAGATTATTGCATCACTAGGCAGTTCCTTTAAAGAACTACACCAACCAAACTAAAGGAGAGGCGGTAGAAATAAGTGACCTTAGGTGTCGGCGGCTTACAACCTCAGATACAAAGGCGCAGACTACTCCACTCGCTCTAGAAAAATACTCTGAGTTAACTAAGGATTACGAGGGATGATCAATAAGTAATGATGATCAATATTTAAAACAATGATTAAAGTAGAAAAAATATTTTATTTTTCAACATAGTGTCTTAACAAACTTATACATTTAATATATCTTTTTTTCTAAAGCTATGATTCCCTTTGAATTTTTTTTTGGTCTTGGTCCTCCAAAAACGTCTCTACAGTGGCCATCACATCATCATTGTCCAGGTCAAGTCTATCCAGGTCATAGACTGTTGTTTGGTTTCATGATCAAAATAGTGAATCCAGGTTTCGTCCATGGTCACGGAACGATTAAAAAAATTTTCTAGATTGGACTGCAACTTTTCGAGATTGACCCTCGAAATATCAAGTCGTTTCTTTTTTTGCTCGTCGGCTCGTCAGAGTTCCATGAACAATATTTACCCTGTGTATACTAGGTATGTAGTTTTTCTATAAATAAATTGTTGGTGATTGATGAATTCCTAGCCGATTCAGACAGCAGCCAGTCTCAACGAAAACCAGCCAACTACGCAGGATAAGTGCACAAATGTGTGCGTGCGCACAGGTGTAGTTTTGTTACCTCACTCTCACAATTCGATGGTATGGTTACCCCACACAATCGAGGAGAAATCTGAAGTAGCTCCTATGGTTTTACTTGCTCTTCGAGGCACGAGCTTCAGACCCCAACCTCCAAATTCCAGGCTGTTATTAATCATTTCTGTAACTGTAATTTGAATTTAATTAATATCCGTTTATTATTTTTTCCATAAACACACAGATAATATATATTTAGAAGGATATGAGTTCCATTCAGTTATTTTTCATTATATGAGAGGTTTATCTAAGCCAAAAACCAGGTAGCAAGGTACCGAGGCACACTAAACCGTTATAATAACAAATAGTGTAAAATTGAATGGAGAGTTACTTCTTGGATAATATATATTAATCGTAAAAACAACAACTAAAGTTAAAAATACACTAATAAATGTGCATACGAGTACGTCTATTACCTAAACTGAATAACAGATAACAAACATTGACGAACGTATTACTGTTAAAAATGTTTTTTCTTGTGTAATCAAATAAGCATCAAATGTATTATTGTGACATACATTTATGTTCATGCGTCAAAACATTATATTATTTCCGTGGAAAAAGGAAACAAGTACGATTACAGTCGTACTTTTGTACTAAAATTACCTAAACAATTAGATATACTAGTAAATCGAAAAACTAAGAAAATAAAACTAGCACGTTTATTTTATATTGCCATCCATGTGTTATTCGTGATTTTATTCAAGAAATTAGTAAAAAGTTAGTAATTATAATTAGTAATTATAAAGTTGTCAAGTAATTGTAACATAGACTAGTGGTCACAATTCATCCATAATTACTCAAGTTTAGATATCATCAACAGCAAAGATGGTGGATTTTATTCATCTAGAACTCTCAATTTAATTTACATGGAGGGTCAATATTATAACCATTACAGCCTCTTTCTGAAATTTTACCAAAATTTATAAACATTTACAAAAAAAACAACGACAAGACTACATAAAGACTTTATTTTGTGAATAGTCGTACATATTATACTTATTCATAATGGAGCAGATATAGTAGGAAACTATAGTAGGTTATTGCTGTAGCTACCTTGTTGATAAAAGATCTATTGCCAGCTGTGCTTCTGTCATGACAGTGGTGTGATTCTTAGATTATGCACGATACAATAATGCTAGTTCCCCACTACCTTGCTCAGATGATTTTGTTATGACTGTGATTGACGAAGTAAATCTTTATCTGTAGTACTTGATTGTTTGTAAGATAATAATTATTTTCTTTAAGGAGTGCATAAGGTTCCCACCAAAAATTAAGGACCTCAAGCCAATCTCACTTGCAAGTAGTGTACCTGTTGATCGAAGGAAGAGGTTCTGGCAAAGAAAACATCCCGGTTAGCAGCAATAGGTTCGCCACCTATTCATCATCATCATCATCATGAACGGCCTTTCACAGTCCACTGCTGGACAGAAGGTTCTCCTTAGCAAAGAGGTTTTGGCCTACTATACCACGCTGGCCAGAAGGGTTGGAATTCAAGTTTTCCTTCGCTTTATAATGATATTATCTTGCATACATTGTTCCCTTAGTCGTCTTTTACGACACCCACGGGATGAATAGGGGTGGTAACACTATGTATTTTTAGTCCGTCATACACGGACAATCATCACTTATGTACATGGGACCAAAACACGGACAAAAAGCGTGTGTGATTTGATGTTACGTTATAATTGTTTACCTACTTTAATACTCATACCTATCATGATAATATAATCATCATTTAAGAATATCCATTACAATGCAATAAACGTTGCATGCTTATTCTATTATAATTATACTACTCGATCTTTTGTTCTTATTTTTACTCTTCTATTTAAGTCTGGATTTCTAACACCTACTTATATGCGTGAAGATGACTTAACAAATATTGGTAGACGCCAACTGCCCAAGACCGGGATGGATGATGCTGGTTGGAAGAGGTCTTCGTTTAGCAGTTGGTAGTGATATGCTAATGACTTAAATGCACGAGATTAAATTAAAAATCTGTTCCTTTTCTATTGTGCTTCTTATTTACACTTTTTTCTTGTGTCCATTTTACCATAATAGAATAATAACAATATTACGCACATATGACACATCACCATCTAGTTCCAAACTTAACATTGCTTGTCCTGTCTGTTTTTGTCAAATAAAAATTTTCACAAAATATTTTGCGTTGTGATGTTTTGTGTTTTGGGCATACCGTACCAGTTAATTATTGGTTTTTTATGTTTGTATTATAAAACGTTCTCAGATTACAAAAAGTAATTACTAGACAAAACTATACTATCAGTACGTGAATTAGGGGCGCAGAAAGTATGTCATGATTAAAATAACCAATATAAATAGTGGTATATATCTTAGAGGTTTAGTATGGTAGTAATCACTTGAGTAAAATGAATACCTCAAAGTCTCTCTTTATCTTTCTTGGGTTTATATACCATGCCTATTCTACTGAACCATGTAAGTATAAACAAAAAGAAATTGTTTAAAAACAAAATAGTAAATCAATAATATATAATCTCATATATCAAATACACACCAACAAAAACGAAACAAAATAAACATTTTTTTGTATACAAAAATTAGCGCATGATTTAATAAAATACTTTCTTATTTCAGTTGTTTATCATTATTAGTAAATTACGCGACAATTTTTTGTACAAAGTACCTGTGGAGTTGTAATTTATTTTAGAATAAATGGTTACTAAAACCATTAATTTTTTATGTATATCGTGTGTTCCAGGTAAAAAAGTATGCCGCCTAGATAATGTGAATTGTATAACAAAAGGAGAAGCTGTCCTTTATAAGAAAATTGTAAATGGAGTTAAAGGCGTAACTAAACCTTTAGACCCACTAAATATAAAAGAAATCAAAGGAGTATTAGAACACGTGAAATATAAATTAACTAACATCACAATGAAGGGCTTGAAAAGCTGCACAGTCACAAAACTACTGTAAGTAACTTTTTAATTTACTATTGCTATTATCTCTTTATTTATTAGTAAATATCAGACAAATTTTACCCACAATTTGAGTCAGCAAGTAATAAACAAGTATCAATTCTGAGATAGTAGGTGTACGAACATTTGTTATCAAAAAGATAATGGTACCAAAAATACTCACAACTGATGATACGATCCGTGTTTATTGTCCATACACGTTAAAAAAGTAGCATGGATGAAGCCCTGCCCAATCAAACAATCCAAGAAATAGTCATTTTACACAAAAGATTGGAGCCAGATTGGTCAGAGTGCGGCGATTTATCGATGTGTATGTTACAAATGGGCTATAGTCACCGAATATGACAATTAAGCAGCAGTAGATGCGATATGAGATCGTTGTGCTCATTTTCAACTCTTAGATACCACAGTACGATGAAGTTGATTATACTTCAGATTACTCATAAAAAATAGTAATAATGATAGCAATAAAATAATGTTAATGATTACTTTGAAGATAATTAAATTGATATATTTATTTCAATATCTTTAATCTCCTTATAGGGTAGAACTAACATAATGTACTAAGAAATCCTCTTTTATACACGCCATTTTATTTTAGTATGTTATGGTATCTGTCCATATGAGCAGATGGTTTTCGCGATGATAAGTTATTATCTTTTCACTTGTGGAAACAATAAAAGACGTAAGTGGGCTACCATTTGTTCACCATCATGTTTATGTACCATGGTTATGGAATCATCAAATCAAACAGGACTAGTCTCCACTAATTTGTTTACATAATTAATTTCTTTCATTGTTTTAGGTTAAACGTGACTATAAATGAATATCATCAATTTATACACTGTCCTAAATTGGTTTCACATTTTCAATTTGAAGCTCAGGAAAATACGAATAAACCAGTGTTAAGTGGAAAAGGAACAGCTACAGTGGCTGCTTGTAAGTATTTGTATTAAAAAAAACTGATTTTTTTTTTATTTCATGACCAAAAAAAACTTATAACTGGTATTCATTGGTTTATAAAAGCACCGATAAGATACTTTCTTATAAAGCACTCTAGTAATGAAGAATGTGATGAACACGCTAACACAAAACATTTCAACAAGATCAATGCATAAATCCACATAAATTGAAAAATTTTTCAAGAGGATGGGCTACTTTACTATAACCCTGTTGATTCCTGAGCAGGACATTACAATGGCAGTCTTTATTCTTTTTAAACTTTAAAAGTAACAATTCAATGGAACTGTCATCGTTATTATTTATAGGCCTCGTGATATGCAAATTTGAAACGAAATGCAAATAAGATCTTCTATACTTAAACTGTTATGTGTATGTAGTGTGTGCATGTTATACCATAATAAATAGAAATCACAATAATTAATTTTATTACAACTTTTATTTTAGATGACTACGACATAGTGAACTATGGACTATATTCAGTATTTGTTAATGATGATCACAAACCGCATTTCTTTGTTCTTACTCAACACTCAAAAACTAACCTCAAAGGAAAACTAGAATTTGCAATCACTAACACCCATGTCACTGACACCAATCAAGGTAAGAATTTTGATAAAAAGCCAATGATGAACATATTTAAAGCTTCTGTAGGGTTCAAATAGTTACAGTTCATGAACATAATAACATAAGTCAAATTAGATCGAAGAGGATAAAAAAGGGCGAATTACAAGTTACAACTCATGTGGCAGAATGTGACTTAAGTTCATGTGTATATTTTATACACACTATCAGGTGCTGGGCTCCAGTTTCCGTAGTTAGACTCAGGGACGGTCATTTATGTCATGGTAAATTTGGCTTGATGAGCTAATCCAACTTTTTTTCAGAAGTGCAAAAATGTTCTGGGACGAAACAGGCTTCTAGAAGCGATTTTATATCATGAGTAATATTATTCACTAAAAATAATTAAAATGTGTTATTATTGCAGTTAATAAAACAGTTAAGCATATGAACGACCGTTGGCAGCAAACCGAATCTTTTCTTCATAGACCCATTGTCAAGAGCGCCATGACAATATTAGTGAACAAAATTGACATCTACATCAGAAAGTATTCTATGGGAGACGTGTTTCCTTTCTAAAACTTCTAGCACAATGTATATTTGTAAATTTTTATATCAAAAATTTTTTGTAAGTAATATTTAAGAAAACTACGCACTGTGGAATATAGTACTGGTTTGAAGAGCTTATTACATATATTAAATTTTTATGTAACATGATACTATACCGTGTTTTACATCATATCTGCTGCATTTGTTCAATAATTATTTGTTAGTTTAATATTTGTAATGGAAGTACATTTAAGAAAAGATTACGCTAACGATGACTTCAAGATTTTAAGCACCGCATCATCTGCCCACTGGCGTCGAGACCCGGTTTGCAAAGAATCCTCAAAAAAGCAGAAAAACGATCGAAATATACCTACTGCAGTGCAATGAGAATTTATGAACCTTTCAAGCATATAAATAACACCTTGTGTCTTGTATTATTGCCCTACTTTACGTAAAGCATGTGTAAAACCCAAGAGTTGTGGTCATTACTCTTTGTGAATGCCAACAATGCACTATGGTGATCCACACTGGCCGTCTATTGAAATGCTTTTTTATGTTTCGCTTTGGGATGTAGCGGGCATGACGGTCATCGTGACATTATCTAGTTCACACATTTACAATGATAACTGTCATCCCTGTGTCAATGGGCCTTCAGTCTCATACTCGACAACTAAACACGATATAATGGATACTGTCGCTTTAGATTGGTCTTCTATGAAATGGTAATATTGCCCAGTCCAGCTGGCCCGTTTGTACTTAAATCAGCGTGGTTCTACTACTTTTCTAATGTAAAATTGAAGCTTGCCATCGATACACTGTCTAATGAGTACGAACGATGTGCAGTTTTTTTTTTGTTGACGCTTTGTTAAATTTCTTTGGACCTCCCGCTCTTTGGTCTCCACTAGAAATCACCCTGACGGTCAGTCTTAGGTGTCTTACTCTGAGGAGGACCCGGGTCATGTTATTTCAGGTGGCCAGAGCCACTGTCTGTCTCTTTGGGAAATTTCACTCTCACGTTGTCCCAATTAAGGCAGCGGTAGCTCTGCAACGGGCATGCTTCTAGTGCCTTTACCCTCGCCGAACTCCAACCCACTTGTACTCATTTGGCAATCGCAATTCTGCAAACCGCTGCAAGTGGACAACGGACCAAAATCGTACCCAGATGCGATGAGAAAACGCTGATGTCTCTAACTTTGACGTTGAAGATGAGACATGGCATTAGCCACCTCAGCTTGGCTGATGGACTTCTCTAAATTCATCACCTGTAAGCTACCTGACGTGAAATAATAGCGTCCGCGCCAGATAGTACCTCTCATAGTCAAGTAACTCCCGCAGGTAACTAATAGAGCAGCTATGAGGGCATCTTATATTTTTCATTTTAGCCTACAACTGAATGTCACACTTGTTATTGAATAATTCTCTGTTTGTATTACAACTATTACAATAACATGCGATAACAAATGGACATATGTTTGTATCAAACAAGTATGAGTTATTAACATAATAGTATGTTATCATAGATTAAAGCTATTTGGCAAACAAGGGTCAGTTTGAGAAAAATATTATGTTACCTGTATTGTGTTACGCTATTTTGTCATGGAACTAATGACGATTAAAAATTCAATAACCAAGGATGTTATTCATTGCCTGACAAAGAAAAAAAAATTCACGTGTTAGCTACAATTTTGTAAGTATTATTAACTTATTAAGCTAAGTTATTAATATCTCTAAATATATTTAAGGACTTTTTTTGGTATTAAAAATGGGTTAGTAGGTTATTTGGTAAAAAACACCAATACCACATACCTAATATCGAATTTTTAAATGCAAATGGTTTACCAAAGTATTGATATCTTCTTTTTTTATTACAGTTTCATAAATGAAAAAAAAACACACACACACAAAGTATTTGCCGTGGTAAAAAGAAAAAAATTAAACTCTACAGACGCAGCGAAGAATCTTTACGAAAAGCTGTATAATATCAATTCAACCTATCATCGTCCACTGCTGAACGAACGTCTCCCCCAAGGAGCGCCAACCATCCTGGTCTTGGGCAATTCACATCCATCCGCTGCCAGCCACCTTCTTCAAGTCGTCGATCCATCACACCGTAGAGTGCCCTACACTACGTTTGCACAATCGTAGTCTCCACTCTAGCATACTTCGCCTCCAGAAACCATCGGTTCGTCTGGAGACGTGACCGGTGCACTTCCACTTCTGCGTACTGATTCTCCCTGCGCAGTAAGTTATTCCCATACAGAGTATATCGAATAATCTCATTACGAGTTTTATTAGCCAGAAAAATACCCAGCATCGCACGCTCGGAGTACGGGTAGGACGCACTGGTCAAATATCTTGATCTTTAGTAATTGTGGAATCAGCGACTCGAAGATGTGACGCAGTTTCTGCCGTATGCTTCTGACATATGCTGCCCAGCCCAGATGAATCCTCCTATCTGCCTGCCGATCGAAGAGTTTATAATAAATTTTAATTTACTAAAAATGATTTTCTTTTTCAATTACTACTACTCTATGGTTCATCACTTATGACCACCACAGACAAAACAACTATTTAAATATTTGTTATCAACAATGGCTTTAGTTGACATAAAGAGTGTTTAATAACAAGTACGAAGATATCTAAATCATAAATGTAATTGTCAATTGTTGGCTAAAATCCGAAGTATGAGGTGCGCTATTTTGTTCATGTTGATAAATTTTGTGGTAGCTTACCATCAACACTGTACTTCAAAACCTTGTAAAGATGGTACGTAAGTATTAAATTCATATTTAAGGATTTAAGTTTAAAGAAAATGAAAAAGGTTGATATCGGTCGATAGAAAGCTTCAATTTCAAAATTAGAAAACTCTTGAATGGTGGAAAAAAGCACAAGATAAATAATTATTTTGAAAGGATGATTATGAATAATCGCAATCGAAGTAGACAAATTATAATATTTCGGCTCCATTTAACCGTGATCTTCTAAAAGGTCGTTTTTTTGTTAGTGGTACTTTTGTAATCATTTAAATTTTGTTCTTCTGACTGACTAATCTGAATCAACCAAAATCGCGCATCTAATCAAGAGTCACTGTTAAAAATGTGAAAAATTTAATTTTATTATCATTGCCATGTGCCTATGAAGGAGATCGTAGTATAAGCTTTGAATTGTCATGTTTTTCGCATAGGAAGTTGTTCATTGCGTGCTCGAGACAACCCATTTTAGCACTATTTGTTTTACTCTCTAGAAAAAGAAAAACAAAAAGTTTTGTTATGACCTGGTGAACCACACATACATTTATCTATTTAAATATAATGTTTTCATTTTACAAAAAGTATTGATAGGACTAAATTGCAAAAATATTATGTGAAATATAAAATAAATATAAAGAAAGTTCTTGTGTACTAAATCAATATTCATAAAGTAGTAAATGGCGCTGTGGTAAAGGGTAAACACTTTTTTTATTTTGTATATTCTTTAAATTAAATGGGCAAAACGTTTTTTTGAATGCAGTACAATCATAAACAGATAATAGTTAGTTAGCATGTCCAGGAAGGCAACAGGGTATATTGCCAACGTAACTGCTCCCTTACTCCTTACTCCAGCATCCGGGGGTCTGTCGGAGTGGACTGATAATTTTCTAGGTTCTCGCTAGAACAATATAGATAAAATGAATACAAACAAAAACTCAAAAGAAAGGAAGGCAGTAGAACTAAAGATATGAAACTAAAGAGGGTGCTACAAAGCTATGAACTTTTGATAAATGCCTTAGCGGACTTCTTACAAAGGAAGATCAATTTCCATAGGGAAATAAGGAAGATTATTGCATCACTAGGCAGTTCCTTTAAAGAACTACACCAACCAAACTAAAGAAGAGGCGCTAAAATAAATGACCTTAGGTGTCGGCGGCTTACAACTTCAGATACAAAGGCGCAGACTACTCCACTCGCTCTAGGATAATACTCTGAGTTAACTAAGGATTACGAGGGATGATGAATAAGTAATGATGATCAATATTTAAAACAATGATTAAAGTAGAAAAAATATTTTATTTTTCAACATAGTGTCTTAACAAACTTATACATTTAATATATCTTTTTTTCTAAACCTATGATTCCCTTTGAATTTTTTTTTGGTCTTGGTCCTCCAAAAACGTCTCTACAGTGGCCATCACATCATCATTGTCCAGGTCAAGTCTATCCAGGTCATAGACTGTTGTTTGGTTTCATGATCAAAATAGTGAATCCAGGTTTCGTCCATGGTCACGGAACGATTAAAAAAATTTTCTAGATTGGACTGCAACTTTTCGAGATTGACCCTCGAAATATCAAGTCGTTTCTTTTTTTGCTCGTCGGCTCGTCAGAGTTCCATGAACAATATTTACCCTGTGTATACTAGGTATGTAGTTTTTCTATAAATAAATTGTTGGTGATTGATGAATTCCTAGCCGATTCAGACAGCAGCCAGTCTCAACGAAGACCAGCCAACTACGCAGGAGATATTATAAGTGCACAAATGTGTGCGCACGCACAGGTGTAGTTTTGTTACCTCACTCTCACAATTCGATGGTATGGTTACCCCACATGATCGAGGAGAAATCTGGAGTAGCTCCTATGGTTTTACTTGCTCTTCGAGGCACGAACTTCAGACCCCAACCTCCAAATTCCAGGCTGTTATTAATTATTTCTGTAACTGTAATTTCAATTTTAATTATATCCGTTTAATATTTTTTCCATAAACACACAGATAACATATATTTAGAAGGATATGAGTTCCATTTAGTTATTTTTCATTATATGAGAGGTTTATCTAAGCCAAAAACCAGGTAGCAAGGTACCAAGGCACACTAAACCGTTATAATAACAAATAGAGTAAAATTGAATGGAGAGTTACTTCTTGGATAACATATATTAATCGTAAAAACAACAACTAAAGTTAAAAATACACTAATAAATGTGCATACGAGTACGTCTATTACCTAAACTGAATAACAGATAACAAACATTGACGAACGTATTACTGTTAAAAATGTTTTTTCTTGTGTAATCAAATAAGCATCAAATGTATTATTGTGACATACATTTATGTTCATGCGTCAAAACATTATATTATTTCCGTGGAAAAAGGAAACAAGTACGATTACAGTCGTACTTTTGTACTAAAATTACCTAAACAATTAGATATACTAGTAAATCGAAAAACTAAGAAAATAAAACTAGCACGTTTATTTTATATTGCCATCCATGTGTTATTCGTGATTTTATTCAAGAAATTAGTAAAAAGTTAGTAATTATAATTAGTAATTATAAAGTTGTCAAGTAATTGTAACATAGACTAGTGGTCACAATTCATCCATAATTACTCAAGTTTAGATATCATCAACAGCAAAGATGGTGGATTTTATTCATCTAGAACTCTCAATTTAATTTACATGGAGGGTCAATATTATAACCATTACAGCCTCTTTCTGAAATTTTACCAAAATTTATAAACATTTACAAAAAAAACAACGACAAGACTACATAAAGACTTTATTTTGTGAATAGTCGTACATATTATACTTATTCATAATGGAGCAGATATAGTAGGAAACTATAGTAGGTTATTGCTGTAGCTACCTTGTTGATAAAAGATCTATTGCCAGCTGTGCTTCTGTCATGACAGTGGTGTGATTCTTAGATTATGCACGATACAATAATGCTAGTTCCCCACTACCTTGCTCAGATGATTTGGTTATGACTGTGATTGACGAAGTAAATCTTTATCTGTAGTACTTGATTGTTTGTAAGATAATAATTATTTTCTTTAAGGAGTGCATAAGGTTCCCACCAAAAATTAAGGACCTCAAGCCAATCTCACTTGCAAGTAGTGTACCTGTTGATCGAAGGAAGAGGTTCTGGCAAAGAAAACATCCCGGTTAGCAGCAATAGGTTCGCCACCTATTCATCATCATCATCATCATGAACGGCCTTTCACAGTCCACTGCTGGACAGAAGGTTCTCCTTAGCAAAGAGGTTTTGGCCTACTATACCACGCTGGCCAGAAGGGTTGGAATTCAAGTTTTCCTTCGCTTTATAATGATATTATCTTGCATACATTGTTCCCTTAGTCGCCTTTTACGACACCCACGGGATGAATAGGGGTGGTAACACTATGTATTTTTAGTCCGTCATACACGGACTATCATCACTTATGTACATGGGACCACAACTCGGACAAAAAGCGTGTGTGATTTGATGTTACGTTATAATTGTTTACCTACTTTAATACTCATACCTATCATGATAATATAATCATCATTTAAGAATATCCATTACAATGCAATAAACGTTGCATGCTTATTCTATTATAATTATACTACTCGATCTTTTGTTCTTATTTTTACTCTTCTATTTAAGTCTGGATTTCTAACACCTACTTATATGCGTGAAGATGACTTAACAAATATTGGTAGACGCCAACTGCCCAAGACCGGGATGGATGATGCTGGTTGGAAGAGGTCTTCGTTTAGCAGTTGGTAGTGATATGCTAATGACTTAAATGCACGAGATTAAATTAAAAATCTGTTCCTTTTCTATTGTGGTTCTTATTTACACTTTTTTCTTGTGTCCATTTTACCATAATAGAATAATAACAATATTACGCACATATGACACATCACCATCTAGTTCCAAACTTAACATTGCTAGTCCTGTCTGTTTTTGTCAAATAAAAATTTGCACAAAATAATTTGCATTGTGACATTTTGTTTTTTTTTTATGGCATACTGTAAAATTTAGTTATTGGTATTTTATGTTTGTATTATAAAACGTTCTCAGATTACAAAAAGTAATTACTAGACAAAACTATACTATCAGTACGTGAATTAGGGGCGCAGAAAGTATGTCATGATTAAAATAACCAATATAAATAGTGGTATATATCTTAGAGGTTTAGTATGGTAGTAATCACTTGAGTAAAATGAATACCTCAAAGTCTCTCTTCATCTTTCTTGGGTTTATATACCATGCCTATTCTACTGAACCATGTAAGTATAAACAAAAAGAAATTGTTTAAAAACAAAATAGTAAATCAATAATATGTAATCTCATATATCAAATACACACCAACAAAAACGAAACAAAATAAACATTTTTTTGTATACAAAAATTAGCGCATGATTTAATAAAATACTTTCTTATTTCAGTTGTTTATCATTATTAGTAAATTACGCGACAATTTTTTGTACAAAGTACCTGTGGAGTTGTAATTTATTTTAGAATAAATGGTTACTAAAACCATTAATTTTTTATGTATATCGTGTGTTCCAGGTAAAAAAGTATGCCGCCTAGATAATGTGAATTGTATAACAAAAGGAGAAGCTGTCCTTTATAAGAAAATTGTAAATGGAGTTAAAGGCGTAACTAAACCTTTAGACCCACTAAATATAAAAGAAATCAAAGGAGTATTAGAACACGTGAAATATAAATTAACTAACATCACAATGAAGGGCTTGAAAAGCTGCACAGTCACAAAACTACTGTAAGTAACTTTTTAATTTACTATTGCTATTATCTCTTTATTTATTAGTAAATATCAGACAAATTTTACCCACAATTTGAGTCAGCAAGTAATAAACAAGTATCAATTCTGAGATAGTAGGTGTACAAACATTTGTTATCAAAAAGATAATAGTACCAAAAATACTCACAACTGATGATACGATCCGTGTTTATTGTCCATACACGTTAAAAAAGTAGCATGGATGAAGCCCTGCCCAATCAAACAATCCAAGAAATAATCATTTTACACAAAAGATTGGAGCCAGATTGGTCAGAGTGCGGCGATTTATCGATGTGTATGTTACAAATGGGCTATAGTCACCGAATATGACAATTAAGCAGCAGTAGATGCGATATGAGATCGTAGTGCTCATTTACAACTCTTAGATACCACAGTGCGATGAAGTTGATTATACTTCAGATTACTCATAAAAAATAGTGATAATGATAGCAATAAAATAATGTTAATGATTACTTTGAAGATAATTAAATTGATATATTTATTTCAATATCTTTAATCTCCTTATAGGGTAGAACTAACATAATGTACTAAGAAATCCTCTTTTATACACGCCATTTTATTTTAGTATGTTATGGTATCTGTCCATATGAGCAGATGGTTTTCGCGATGATAAGTTATTATCTTTTCACTTGTGGAAACAATAAAAGACGTAAGTGGGCTACCATTTGTTCACCATCATGTTTATGTACCATGGTTATGGAATCATCAAATCAAACAGGACTAGTCTCCACTAATTTGTTTACATAATTAATTTCTTTCATTGTTTTAGGTTAAACGTGACTATAAATGAATATCATCAATTTATACACTGTCCTAAATTGGTTTCACATTTTCAATTTGAAGCTCAGGAAAATACGAATAAACCAGTGTTAAGTGGAAAAGGAACAGCTACAGTGGCTGCTTGTAAGTATTTGTATTAAAAAAAACTGATTTTTTTTTTATTTCATGACCAAAAAAAACTTATAACTGGTATTCATTGGTTTATAAAAGCACCGATAAGATACTTTCTTATAAAGCACTCTAGTAATGAAGAATGTGATGAACACGCTAACACAAAACATTTCAACAAGATCAATGCATAAATCCACATAAATTGAAAAATTTTTCAAGAGGATGGGCTACTTTACTATAACCCTGTTGATTCCTGAGCAGGACATTACAATGGCAGTCTTTATTCTTTTTAAACTTTAAAAGTAACAATTCAATGGAACTGTCATCGTTATTATTTATAGGCCTCGTGATATGCAAATTTGACATGAAATGCAAATAAGATCTTCTATACTTAAACTGTTATGTGTATGTGGTGTGTGCATGTTATACCATAATAAATAGAAATCACAATAATTAATTTTATTACAACTTTTATTTTAGATGACTACGACATAGTGAACTATGGACTATATTCAGTATTTGTTAATGATGATCACAAACCGCATTTCTTTGTTCTTACTCAACACTCAAAAACTAACCTCAAAGGAAAACTAGAATTTGCAATCACTAACACCCATGTCACTGACACCAATCAAGGTAAGAATTTTGATAAAAAGCCAATGATGAACATATTTAAAGCTTCTGTAGGGTTCAAATAGTTACAGTTCATGAACATAATAACATAAGTCAAATTAGATCGAAGAGGATAAAAAAGGGCGAATTACAAGTTACAACTCATGTGGCAGAATGTGACTTAAGTTCATGTGTATATTTTATACACACTATCAGGTGCTGGGCTCCAGTTGCCGTATTTAGACTCAGGGACGGTCATTTATGTCATGGTAAATTTGGCTTGATGAGCTAATCCAACTTTTTTTCAGAAGTGCAAAAATGTTCTGGGACGAAACAGGCTTCTAGGAGCGATTTTATATCATGAGTAATATTATTCACTAAAAATAATTAAAATGTGTTATTATTGCAGTTAATAAAACAGTTAAGCATATGAACGACCGTTGGCAGCAAACCGAATCTTTTCTTCATAGACCCATTGTCAAGAGCGCCATGACAATATTAGTGAACAAAATTGACATCTACATCAGAAAGTATTCTATGGGAGACGTGTTTCCTTTCTAAAACTTCTAGCACAATGTATATTTGTAAATTTTTATATCAAAAATTTTTTGTAAGTAATATTTAAGAAAACTACGCACTGTGGAATATAGTAAATAGTTAATTTATTTTTTTAATTATATGTGGAGTACTGGTTTAAAGAGCTTATTACATATATTAAATTTTTATGTAACATGATACTATACCGTGTTTTACATCATATCTGCTGCATTTGTTCAATAATTATTTGTTAGTTTAATATTTGTAATGGAAGTACATTTAAGAAAAGATTACGCTGACGATGACTTCAAGATTTTAAGCACCGCATCATCTGCCCACTGGCGTCGAGACCCGGTTTGCAAAGAATCCTCAAAAAAGCAGAAAAACGATCGAAATATACCTACTGCAGTGCAATGAGAATTTATGAACCTTTCAAGCATATAAATAACACCTTGTGTCTTGTATTATTGCCCTACTTTACGTAAAGCATGTGTAAAACCCAAGAGTTGTGGTCATTACTCTTTGTGAATGCCAACAATGCACTATGGTGATCCACACTGGCCGTCTATTGAAATGCTTTTTTATGTTTCGCTTTGGGATGTAGCGGGCATGACGGACATCGTGACATTTTCTAGTTCACACATTTACAATGATAACTGTCATCCCTGTGTCAATGGGCCTTCAGTCTCATACTCGACAACTAAACACGATATAATGGATACTGTCGCTTTAGATTGGTCTTCTATGAAATGGTAATATTGCCCAGTCCAGCTGGCCCGTTTGTACTTAAATCAGCGTGGTTCTACTACTTTTCTAATGTAAAATTGAAGCTTGCCATCGATACACTGTCTAATGAGTACGAACGATGTGCAGTTTTTTTTTGTTGACGCTTTGTTAAATTTCTTTGGACCTCCCGCTCTTTGGTCTCCACTAGA
The DNA here is from genome assembly GCA_949316085.1 of Hypercompe scribonia. NCBI lineage: Eukaryota > Metazoa > Arthropoda > Insecta > Lepidoptera > Erebidae > Hypercompe > Hypercompe scribonia. The sequence continues at coordinate 5,852,441 of OX438992.1, read as the reverse complement.
AATCACCCTGACGGTCAGTCTTAGGTGTCTTACTCTGAGGAGGACCCGGGTCATGTTATTTCAGGTGGCCAGAGCCACTGTCTGTCTCTTTGGGAAATTTCACTCTCACGTTGTCCCAATTAAGGCAGCGGTAGCTCTGCAACGGGCATGCTTCTAGTGCCTTTACCCTAGCCGAACTCCAACCCACTTGTACTTATTTGGCAATCGCATTCCTGCAAACCGCTGCAAGTGGACAATGGACCAAAATCGTACCCAGCTGCGATGAGAAAACGCTGATGTCTCTAACTTTGACGTTGAAGATGAGACATGGCATTAGCTACCTCAGCTTGGCTGATGGACTTCTCTAAATTCGTCACCTGTAAGCTACCTGACGTGTAATAATAGCGTCCGCGCCAGATAGTACCTCTCATAGTCAAGTAACTCCCGCAGGTAACTAATAGAGCAGCTATGAGGGCATCTTATGTTTTTCATTTTAGCCTGCAACTGAATGTCACACTTGTTATTGAATAATTCTCTGTTTGTATTACAACTATTACAATAACATGCGATAACAAATGGACATATGGTATTTTTATCTATATTAATATAAACTCTTCATTTACATAGTCTATTCATGAACAAACAAGTTTGTTTGATTATGGGTTATTAACATAATACTATGTTATTATTAATTAAAGTTATTTGGCAAACAAGGGTCACTTTGAGAAAAATATTATATTACCTGTGATATTTTAACATAACCTTAAATTCTTTACGCCATTTTGTCATGGAACTAATGACAATTAAAAATTTAACAATCAAGGATGTTATTCATTGGCTAAGAAAGAAAAAAAAGTTTCATGTGATAGCTACAATTTTGTAAGTATTATTAACTTATTAAGCTAAGTTATTAATGTCTCTAAAAGTATTTAAGAACGCTTTTTGATATTGAAAAATGGATTAGTTGGTCATTTGGCAACTAACACAAATACCTAATATCGTATTTTAAATGCAAAAGGTTTAACAAACTATTGATATCTTTTTCTTTATTACATTTTCATAAATTAAAAAAACACAAAAGTATTTGTCGTGGTAAAAATAAAAATTTAAAGCCCACGGACGCAGTGAAGGATCCTCACAAAAAGCTGTGTAATATCAAATCAAGCTATGAAGGTCTCCCCCAAGGAGCGCCAACCATCCTGGTCTTGGGTAATTCACATCCATCCGCTGCCAGTCACCTTCTTCAAGTCGTCGATCCATCACACCGTAGAGTGCCCTACACTACGTTTGCCCAATCGTAGTCTCTACTCTAGCACTCTTCGGCTTCAGAAACCATTGGTTCGTCTGGAGATGTGACCGGTGCACTTCCACTTCTGCGTACTGATTCTCTCTGCGCAGCAAGTTATTCCCATACTCTGTCGAATAATCTCGTTACGAGTTTTATTAGCCAGCAAAACACCCAGCATCGCACGCTCGGAGTACGGGTAGGACGCACTGGTCAAATATCTTGATTTTTAGTGATTGTGGAATCAGCGACTCGAAGATGTGACGCAGTTTCTACCGTATACTTCTGACATATGCTGCCCAGCCCAGACGAATCCTCCTATCTGCCTGCCGATCAAAGTGTTTATAATGAATTTTAATTTGCTTAAAATGATTTTCTTTTTCAATTACTACTACTCTATGGTTCATCACTTATGACCATTACAGACAAAAGAACTATTTAAATATTTGTTATCAATAATGGCTTTAGTAGACATAAAGAGTGTTTAATAACTAGTACGAAGATATCTAAATCATAAATGTAATAGGCATGATGCCGGATTTTGACGAGTTGGTCAATAATACTCCTAAGTGTATAGTATTTACAAAAAATATATTATTTCGACAGAGAATAAAGGTATTTTTGAAAAAAATGCAGTTTTAGTCAAATGTTCAAATTCTAGCGCCAAAACGGCAGTGGGTGTCATGGTTGCTGCTTATTACGTCACGTTTATAAAAACTAGCCATCAATATATATACTCCTATTTATTTCTGTGAAGATCACTTTGACGTAAGTTGTAATGTTATTTAATATTATGATGTCCAATTTGTGTGTGATTTTAAATACATTCTACAGTTTATACGAAGTACAGTTTTGATATGTTAATAAATCTATCCTTAAAATTAATTGAACTTTTGAAACATTCACCACTGTGTTTATTAATTAACACTATTCATGTTTCAGTTGCCCAACGATATGGATAATTACATGGAGTATCATATCATGGGTTCCGTGTCACAGATTCGCATGAAACCTGGGTGTATTCCAACAAAATTTTCATGTCAACCAGACAGAAAAAGACGAACAGCTGACACCACCGATCGACCGTACCCTTTAAAAAAACAAAGGAAGGCGTTAATTGAAGAAGCCATAAAAGATTTGGAAGAAAAAACTCTTATATCAACACCACTGGAGATTGGAGAGACATCATCCGGAAGTTCAGGTACCCATCTATGGTATAGTTTACTAACATGGGACAAGCTAAGCTAGGTTTAAATACAGCTCTTTTTATATTAGTTTAGAATACTGAATTCATTTCTTTCTTAATATACCATTACCTATGCTAATGTTATAAAGTACAAAGATTTGCTTTTCCTGTTAGTAGAAAAACTCAAAAACAACTGAATCAATTTCAAAAAAATATCATCATTAGGTAACAGTATTTATCCATGAGTAACATAGACTATTCAAATCTGTGTGATTTATGGGATGGGCTGCTAATGTTTACATAAGGCATACTTACTTTGTTTAAATAAGGAGTTTAATCCTAAGTATGTTATTAATCTTACTAATTGAAACAGTTGTTACCTATCTGGAACAAGCTAGATACCAAAAGATTAAGTATTTGATAGTATGGTACATTTTGCTATGTATTAACCAGACATCACTTGTATCTTGTTTGATATGATTTTGTTTATAAATAAATAATAAATGGTCAATCAGGTAAATATTATTTTCCATTTTGACCTGAATGGGGATCAAACCCAGGAACTTCTGTGTAACAGTCACAGTCAGTCAATATGTGCCCTACACTGTGCCACGGAGTTATTTCTATAAATTATATTTTATCTTTTTTCTTATTTTCATAATTTCTTATTTAATTGTTATTTATTTAATGTGATTACTTTCCAGCTGTACAAGGAGATATAGCTGTGCAAAAAGATATAGAAATTATTACAGAGCAAGAACATAAAACTGCCAATAAATCCATCCAAGTATACATAACGCATAAATTCAGAAGTAAAGCTGTTCAAACTGAAGTTAAATTTGTTAATCAGATGACATCACCAATAAAACTAGATTACAAATCAGTTTCTACATCACCATTTAAGATAACAAGATGCATTACTAACACCAAGCCAACCAAATCAAACATACAAGTAACTCCAAGTAAAATGTTTATAACTGAAGACCAGTCTGATAGTGATATTTCTTACACACCATCTATAATACAGAGGGGATCATCACCAACAATATCCGTTCAAACAAAATCTACTTCAGATTGCAGTGAGCTGATACGAGATGATAAAAAGAAAGAGGCTACCCAAATCCAACAATGTACACTACTTAAAATCAATAGAAACCCTCGCTTTTATCTTGGTATTCCTAAAGACTGCTATTATTTAATAGATTTAATTGAAAAAAACATAAATATACCTGCAGTCCATGTACTTATGTGTTTAAAAAAAATTAGATTAAATAACTCTTTTGCAGAACTTGCTGATGATTTTTCTATGACTCCAAGTTATGCAAGTAAGATATTTTTAAGAAATGTCCCTTTGTTGGCCAGTGTGTTTCGTCCTTTTTTAGTAAAATTAGATATACATAATATAAAAAAAAAATTACCTATGGCTTTTAGACATAAATATTACAATGTAAGTTGCATCATAGACTGTTTAGAGATACAGATACAAAAGCCTTCAAAAGCCCTACATCAATCCTTCTCTTGGTCAGAGTATAAAAAAGCCAATACAATAAAATATCTTTTGTCATGTACACCAAATGGTCTTGTGAATTATGTGTCTCCTGGGTTTGGAGGAAGAATCACAGACACATGTTTGGTAGAAACATATGATTTTATTAAATGTTTGCAACCAGGCATGTGTGTAATGGCCGATAGAGGGTTCAAACATGTAGAATCTTATTTACTTAAACATGGAATAAAATTAGTGCGACCCCCAAGTGTTGCAACAGGGACTAAACTGTCAAAGATTGAAGCAAGAGAAACCAAACAAATTGCTAGCTTAAGGATACACATAGAAAGAGTCATTCGTCGTTTGAGAGAGTTCTATATACTTAAGCCACATGCATGTGTAAACCACAATCTGGTCAAAATACTTGACGACATTATTACTATTGCCTGTGGTTTAATAAACCTACAGGATTCTTTGATTAAATAAATATATGATAAATCACTAAGAAAAGTTTTTTGTTTGATTTTGACTTTTTCTGTTCGATCTAGTCTCTCTTAGTAATTCTAATTTTCATACATGATAAATAAATAGTTCTTTAACTTATGAATATATTTTGTTTATATTTACCCTATATATTCTTTGTATACTTTCATTACATAAAGCATGCAATAACATGATTTAGTTGGAGAAAATAAAAGTGAAAATTCAGTTTGCTTGTTTTATTTACACACACACACTTTGATATAATAATGAGTACACATTATTCTTCCACAAGCTGACTATAACTGTAATAAGATTTTCAACATATTTGTTGTCATATTTTACACTTATAATATTAACTATTTTATTTGTGCTGTAGTTGCAGTCAGCCACACAGAGATAACCTTTGTGAATACCAGACAAATACATTTGCAACTGTATCTGTGCATAATATTGTTTTGTTGGTTTCCCATTAATAACATATTTTTTATAAGTTTTGGCACTTATGGGACACTTGATTTCTATTATGCTGTCTTCACAAATACCATCTGGTGAACCTGCTATCATTGGATATTGTTTAGATAGAAATATGCCACATTTATTAAATTTTTTTCCCAATTTACTAGATACAGTTTCTCTTATTGCATCTTCCAACAATCTGCCACGTTTCATAGGCAAAGTATCAGGTATTCGGGTAGGTATCAGAATGCAAACACAGGGTTTGTGATTGGTTGAAAACTCTTGACTACGATAGCACTGAAAATTTACTCACCGTCTTGACATAAAAGTGAAGTAACATAAATAAAAATGAGTAATAACATTATAATAATTAAGTGGTTGATATATAGACCCTCACTCTCGCTTACTTACACACACACACATACGCACACACTCGAATATACATACGAACACTCACCCGCATACACACACACACACACACACACACACACACACACACTAACGATTGTAATGTTCAAGTTAATGCTTAATTTATAATTTTCTCCTTCTCCAGCTTGTTTATCGCTGTCTAAAATGATAACTTACTTGTAAACTAAGTGGTGTGGGGACCTGGTGACCTGTAACACAGGTATTCTATACCTATCATAGGCACCAGTCTCTCACAAAATGTGATTCCTGACTCAACTGTATTATTTTAGTAAGAACTATTTTGTGAAGAGAAAATAAACTATTATTATTATTATTATTATTATTATTCTTCCACCCATTATCAATGCCATTAGTGTGCCGTCAATTGTTTGACACCTACTAAATTCATATGCTCTTGACGCTGTCACTCTGCCATATCTTAACTCGTGCCAAAGAGAACTTTTGTGCTGGTCTCTTGTATTTTCTTCAACTTGTTTTATATCTGCATCAGTAAAAGATACTTTAGCTAAAAAAGCATCACCAGATTTTTCATTGCATTTAAATACTAATTTGTGCATGGAGAAGGCTTCATTATCGGATACATAGTCTTCCTGAAATTTTATAAGTTCACAGTCGCGAAGTTGTCTTTTCCTTCCTTCTTGTATAAACTTATCAAATATCACACTATTTGATGGTACACTAGGTTTACCATTAGACAAGTCTTTTGCACTTAAATATTTTAAAGAAGTTCCAACACGTGACAGTTTAGACTTTCTCCAGTAGCATTCGGTAGAAGTAACAGATGGTTCTTCACTCCTGCGATGGACCCACATAAGAAATGCTATTGCATGTTTACAGCCTCCTTGTGATGCCACACAATCATGGCATTCTATCGATATAATCGTTTCATTCAATTCATCGACTATCAATGTCACACTATACAACTTTCCATGAACCTTGTGTTCAGGGCATATTTTAGATTTCACCACACACAGATTACTATCGCGTTTCAACTGAACGTAGCTGACGGCGTCGTCACCATAAGATGGCCTGGATGATCTGTAACAAAGACATTGATATGTTAACTTTGAATGAAAATGCAAAATATTCTTAATAACATAACCTCATAAAGTATTCACGTTACTTACACTGCAGTTTTCACATTTCTAAATTCTGCTGAACAGAAGTCTTTGTTTGATGCCAGAAACTCTACCAGCATTGACAAATCGACTCGGGGCAAATTGGAACTATTTGCCTTAGTAAATCCTTGTTCCATGGCTCAAATTCTTATCGAGAACACGAAAACAATCAACAATTCGACTTATACACTATTAAAGACATGAAATACCACTAAAATTGTAATTAAAACAGTTTAGAAGCGCATATACAATCGAAATTCGTATGATATCTAAGTAGCAGCTACATTGAGTTTATAAGTGTGACGTAACGCAATCTGATTGGTGTTTAACCTATCATGGCGGATTCCTGTATTTTGTAGTTTTTTTTTATAGAATAAATTAATAATCTCATGTTATAAAAAAGAAGTGCGTCATTTTTATGCATCTATATATTATATTTTAGTGGTTAAATACATTATTTTAATAGTTCTTGCTGACTGTCATCATGCCTATTGTCAATTGTTGGCTAAAATCCGAAATATGAGGTGCGCTATTTTGTTTATGTTGATAAATTTTGTGGTAACTTACCATCAACACTGTACTTCAAAACCTTGTAAAGATGGTACGTAAGTATTAAATTCATATTTAAGGATTTAAGTTTAAAGAAAATGAAAAAGGTTGATGTCGGTCGATAGAAAGCTTCAATTTCAAAATTAGAAAAACTCTTGAATGGTGGAAAAAAGCACAAGATAAATAATTATTTTGAAAGGATGATTATGAATAATCGCAATCGAAGTAGACAAATTATAATATTTCGGCTCCATTTAACCGTGATCTTCTAAAAGGTCGTTTTTTTGTTAGTGGTACTTTTGTAATCATTTAAATTTTGTTCTTCTGACTGACTAATCTGAATCAACCAAAATTGCGCATCTAATCAAGAGTCACTGTTAAAAATGTGAAAAATTTAATTTTATTATCATTGCCATGTGCCTATGAAGGAGATCGTAGTATAAGCTTTGAATTGTCATGTTTTTCGCATAGGAAGTTGTTCATTGCGTGCTCGAGACAACCCATTTTAGCACTATTTGTTTTACTCTCTAGAAAAAGAAAAACAAAAAGTTTTGTTATGACCTGGTGAACCACACATACATTTATCTATTTAAATATAATGTTTTCATTTTACAAAAAGTATTGATAGGACTAAATTGCAAAAATATTATGTGAAATATAAAATAAATATAAAGAAAGTTCTTGTGTACTAAATCAATATTCATAAAGTAGTAAATGGCGCTGTGGTAAAGGGTAAACACTTTTTTTATTTTGTATATTCTTTAAATTAAATGGGCAAAACGTTTTTTTGAATGCAGTACAATCATAAACAGATAATAGTTAGTTAGCATGTCCAGGAAGGCAACAGGGTATATTGCCACCGTAACTGCTCCAATACTCCTTACTCCAGCATCCGGGGGTCTGTCGGAGTGGACTGATAATTTTCTAGGTTCTCGCTAGAACAATATAGATAAAATGAATACAAACAAAAACTCAAAAGAAAGGAAGGCAGTAGAACTAAAGATATGAAACTAAAGAGGGTGCTACAAAGCTATGAACTTTTGATAAATGTCTTAGCGGACTTCTTACAAAGGAAGATCAATTTCCATAGGGAAATAAGGAAGATTATTGCATCACTAGGCAGTTCCTTTAAAGAACTACACCAACCAAACTAAAGGAGAGGCGGTAGAAATAAGTGACCTTAGGTGTCGGCGGCTTACAACCTCAGATACAAAGGCGCAGACTACTCCACTCGCTCTAGAAAAATACTCTGAGTTAACTAAGGATTACGAGGGATGATCAATAAGTAATGATGATCAATATTTAAAACAATGATTAAAGTAGAAAAAATATTTTATTTTTCAACATAGTGTCTTAACAAACTTATACATTTAATATATCTTTTTTTCTAAACCTATGATTCCCTTTGAATTTTTTTTTGGTCTCGGTCCTCCAAAAACGTCTCTACAGTGGCCATCACATCATCATTGTCCAGGTCAAGTCTTTCCAGGTCATCGACTGTTGTTTGGTTTCATGATCAAAATAGTGAATCCAGGTTTCGTCCATGGTCACGGAACGATTAGAAAAATTTTCTAGATTGGACTGCAACTTTTCGAGATTGACCCTCGAAATATCAAGTCGTTTCTTTTTTTGCTCGTCGGCTCGTCAGAGTTCCATGAACAATATTTACCCTGTGTATACTAGGTATGTAGTTTTTCTATAAATAAATTGTTGGTGATTGATGAATTCCTAGCCGATTCAGACAGCAGCCAGTCTCAACGAAGACCAGCCAACTACGCAGGAGATATTATAAGTGCACAAATGTGTGCGCACGCACAGGTGTAGTTTTGTTACCTCACTCTCACAATTCGATGGTATGGTTACCCCACATGATCGAGGAGAAATCTGGAGTAGCTCCTATGGTTTTACTTGCTCTTCGAGGCACGAACTTCAGACCCCAACCTCCAAATTCCAGGCTGTTATTAATTATTTCTGTAACTGTAATTTCAATTTTAATTAATATCCGTTTAATATTTTTTCCATAAACACACAGATAACATATATTTAGAAGGATATGAGTTCCATTCAGTTATTTTTCATTATATGAGAGGTTTATCTAAGCCAAAAACCAGGTAGCAAGGTACCAAGGCACACTAAACCGTTATAATAACAAATAGTGTAAAATTGAATGGAGAGTTACTTCTTGGATAACATATATTAATCGTAAAAACAACAACTAAAGTTAAAAATACACTAATAAATGTGCATACGAGTACGTCTATTACCTAAACTGAATAACAGATAACAAACATTGACGAACGTATTACTGTTAAAAATGTTTTTTCTTGTGTAATCAAATAAGCATCAAATGTATTATTGTGACATACATTTATGTTCATACGTCAAAACATTATATTATTTCCGTGGAAAAAGGAAACAAGTACGATTACAGTCGTACTTTTTTACTAAAATTACCTAAACAATTAGATATACTAGTAAATCGAAAAACTAAGAAAATAAAACTAGCACGTTTATTTTATATTGCCATCCATGTGTTATTCGTGATTTTATTCAAGAAATTAGTAAAAAGTTAGTAATTATAATTAGTAATTATAAAGTTGTCAAGTAATTGTAACATAGACTAGTGGTCACAATTCATCCATAATTACTCAAGTTTAGATATCATCAACAGCAAAGATGGTGGATTTTATTCATCTAGAACTATCAATTTAATTTACATGGAGGGTCAATATCATAACCATTACAGCCTCTTTCTGAAATTTTACCAAAAGTTATAAACATTTACAAAAAAAACAACGACAAGACTACATAAAGACTTTATTTTGTGAATAGTCGTACATATTATACTTATTCATAATGGAGCAGATATAGTAGGAAACTATAGTAGGTTATTGCTGTAGCTACCTTGTTGATAAAAGATCTATTGCCAGCTGTGCTTCTGTCATGACAGTGGTGTGATTCTTAGATTATGCACGATACAATAATGCTAGTTCCCCACTACCTTGCTCAGATGATTTTGTTATGACTGTGATTGACGAAGTAAATCTTTATCTGTAGTACTTGATTGTTTGTAAGATAATAATTATTTTCTTTAAGGAGTGCATAAGGTTCCCACCAAAAATTAAGGACCTCAAGCCAATCTCACTTGCAAGTAGTGTACCTGTTGATCGAAGGAAGAGGTTCTGGCAAAGAAAACATCCCGGTTAGCAGCAATAGGTTCGCCACCTATTCATCATCATCATCATCATGAACGGCCTTTCACAGTCCACTGTTGGACAGAAGGTTCTCCTTAGCAAAGAGGTTTTGGCCTACTATACCACGCTGGCCAGAAGGGTTGGAATTCAAGTTTTCCTTCGCGTTATAATGATTTTATCTTGCATACATTGTTCCCTTAGTCGCCTTTTACGACACCCACGGGATGAATAGGGGTGGTAACACTATGTATTTTTAGTCCGTCATACACGGACAATCATCACTTATGTACATGGGACCAAAACACGGACAAAAAGCGTGTGTGATTTGATGTTACGTTATAATTCTTTACCTACTTTGATACTCATACCTATCATGATAATATAATCATCATTTAAGAATATCCATTACAATGCAACAAACGTTGCATGCTTATTCTATTATAATTATAATACTTGATCTTTTGTTCTTATTTCTACTCTTCTATTTAAGTCTGGATTTCTAACACCTACTTATATGCGTGAAGATGACTTAACAAATATTGGTAGACGCCAACTGCCCAAGACCGGGATGGATGATGCTGGTTGGAAGAGGTCTTCGTTTAGCAGTTGGCAGTGATATGTTAATGACTTAAATGCACGACATTAAATTAAAAATCTGTTCCTTTTCTATTGTGCTTCTTATTTACACTTTTTCTTCAACTTGTAGCGATTCGTGAGTCTGGTTGCCATCCTGGGAAAATAATTAGATAATAAGCGCAATCATTTCAGTATGTAAAGGAAGATAATGATTTATTCAGTTTCTTTACTATTGGCTATGATTATACAACTAGCTGTGAACTTACAGTCCTTTAAATATTCTCTGTGACAAATGGTTATGACACTAAAGAAGAAACTTTAAACAAGCGATTTTTTTTGTGTCCATTTTACTATAATAGAATAATAACAATATTACGCATATATGATACATCACCATCTAGTTCCAAACTTAACATTACTAGTCCTGTCTGTTTTTGTCAAATAAAAATTTTCACAAAATAATTTGCGTTGTGATATTTTGTTTTTTGGGCATACCGTACCACCTAGTATTGGTTTTTATGTTTGTATTATAAAACGTTCTCAGATTACAAAAAGTAATTACTAGACAAAACTATACTATCAGTACGTGAATTAAGGGCGCAGAAAGTATGTCATGATTAAAATTACCAATATAAACTGTGGCATGTATCTTAGATGTTTAGTATGGTAGTAATCACTTGAGTGAAATGAATTCCTCAAAGTCTCTCTTCCTCTTTCTTGGGTTCATATATCATGCCTATTCTAAAGAACCATGTAAGTATAAACAAAAAGAAATTATTTAAAAATAAAATATAAAATCAATAAAATATAATATATATCAAAAAAGAAACAAAATAAATATTTTGTTGCATATAAAAATGAGCACAAGATTTAATTAAGTACTTTCTTAATTCAGTTGTATATTATTATAAATAAATTATGTGAAAAAATTATTCTACAAAGTCCCAGTGAAGTTGTAACTTATTTTAGAATAAATGTTCACTAAAATTTTTCATTTTTACGTATATCGTGTGTTTCAGGTAAAAAAGTATGCCGCCTAGATGACGTGAATTGTATAACAAAAGGAGAAATTGTCCTGTATAACAAAGTTGTAAATGGAGTTAAAGGCTTAAATAAACCTTTAGACCCACTATATATAAAAGAAATTAAAGGAGTATTAGAACACGTGAAATATAAATTAACTAACATCACAATGAAGGGCTTGAAAAGCTGTACAGTCACAAAACTATTGTAATTGACTTTTTATTTTACTATTGCTATTATCTCTTTATTAGTAAATATTAGATAAATTTTACTCACAATTTGAGTCAGCAACTAATACACAAGCATCAATTCTGAGATAGTAGATGTACGAACATTTGCTTTCAAAACGATAATAGCACTAAAAATGCTCACAAGTGATGTTACAATCCGTGTTTATTGTCCATACGCGTTAAAAAAGTAGTGACACATCGATGAAGCCCCGCCCAATCAAACAATCCAAGAAATAATCATTTTACACGTAAGATTGAAGCCAGATTGGTCAGAGTGCGGAGATTTATCGATGCGTATGTTACAAATGGACTATAGTCACCGAATATGACAATTTAAGGAGCAGTAGACGCGATATTAGATCACAGCACGATAAGGTTGATTATATTTCAGATTACTTATAAAAAATAATGGTAATGATAGTAATAAAATAATGTTTATAATTACTTTGAAGATAATTAAATTAATATATTTATATCAATATCTTCAATCTCCTTACAGGGTAAAACTAAGATAATGTACTAAAAAATCCTGTTTAATACACGCCATTTTATTTTAATATGTTATGGTATCTATCCATATGAGCAGATGGTTTTCCTAATAATAAGTGATTATCTTTTCACTTGTCGAAACATAAAAAGACACAAGTGGGTTACCATTTGTTCATCAGTTAATTATTAGATCATGGAATCACTCTGATCAAACTGGACTAGACTTCACTAATTTGTATATACAATTAATATCTTTAATTGTTTTAGGTTAAACGTGACTATAAACGAATATCATCAATTTCTACACTGTCCTAAATTTGTTTCACATTTTCAATTTGAAGCTCAGGAAAATACGAATAAACCAGTGCTACGTGGAAAAGGAACGGCCACGGTGGCTGCTTGTAAGTATTTATATAAAAGAAAACTGAAGTATATTATTCCATGACCAAAAAAAACTTATGAGTGGTATTCATTGGTTTATAGAAGCATCAATAAGATACTATTTTATAAAGCACTCTAGTAATGAACACGCTAATACATTGCTAATACATACATACACACATACACATACATTTCAAGAGGATGGGCTACTTTACGATAACCCTGTTGATACCTAACCAGGACATTACAATGGCAGTCTTTATTCTTTTTAAAATTTAAAAGTAACAATTCAATGGAATTGTCGTCGTTATTATTTATAGGCCTCGTGATATACAAATTTGACACGAAATGCAAAAACAACAAGATTCTCTATACTTAAACTGTTATTTGTACGTAAGTGTGCATGTTATATCATAATAAACAGAAATCACAATAATTAATTTTACTGCTACTTCTATTTTAGATGACTACGATATAGTGAACTATGGACTATATTCAGTATTTGTTAATGATGATCACAGGCCGCATTTCTTTGTTATTACTCAACACTCAAAAACTAACCTCAAAGGAAAACTAGTATTTGCAATCACAAACACCCATGTCACTGACAAAAATCAAGGTAAGAATTTTAATAAAAAGCCAATAATCAACATATTTAAAGATTATGTAGTGTTCAAATGGTTATAGTTCACGAACATAATAACAGAAGTAAAATTGGATGGAAGAGGATCAAAAAGCGTAAATTACATGTTAAATTCATGTGACAGAATATGACTTAAATTCATATGTATGTATATTTATACACACTATCAGGTATTAGTACTGGGCTCCAGTTTCCGCATTTAGACTCAGGGACGGACATATATGTCATGGTAAATTTGGCTCGGTGATCTAACCCAACTTTTTTTTAGAAGTACAAAAATGTTCTGGGGCGTAACAGGTTTCTAGGAGCGATTTTATATCAGGTGTAATATTATTCACTAAAAATAATTAGAATGTGTTATTATTGCAGTTAATAAAACAGTTAAGCATATGAACGACCGTTGGAAGCAAACCGAAACCTTTCTTCATAGACCCATTGTCAAGAGCGCCATGACAATATTAGTGAACAAACTTGACAACTACATCAGAAAATATACAATGGGAGATGTGTTACCTTTCTTAGGAGACTTCAAGCACAATGCATACTTGTAAATTTTTATATCAAAATATATTTGGAAGTAATGTAAAGGAAAACTACGCACTGTGAAACATAGTAAATAAATAATATTTTTTCAATTATTTTTATGTGTAGTACTGGTCTGAGCAGCTTATTACATATAATACATTCTAATATAACATGATACTAAGCCGTGTTTTACATCATATCTCCTGCATTTTTTAAATAATTATTTGTTAGTTCAATATTTGTAATAGAAGTACAGTTAAGAAAAGACTGCAGTGACGATGATTGCAAGATTTTAAGCAAACTCACCGTCAGTAAGTTCCAAGTTGCTAGAGAGTGGGATCCATTCGACAGCCTTACCGCATGGTTAGGTGTACAATGTGCCCATGGCATCGAACTCGAGACCTCAAGAACAGCAGTCCCATTGGTCACCGTTACGCCGTTCGATACTGTTCGACTACAGACGCGCCTAACTTGCATGACGATGACCTGCCTAAAGTGAATGGGGCAAAACTAGCGCTGGCGGTGTGAAGACTTAAACCCAAAAAACACCGGCTTAGGTCTCGATGGTGTTCTAGGATAAGCATGTGTTTTGGTTCTAAATAACGCAGTGCCGATTCTCGAGTCCCAACTAAGAGAATTTTTCAATGCACATTTTTAAACACAAGTAGAGGCCTAGACTGCATGTCGGACCGCCTCAGAGAGGTTCTGGCCGCTAGTATGTCGTGCAGTGTTTCACAGGGATCTGTCTTCGGACCACTCCTGTAGAACGTGGGATACGACTGGGTCCTTCGAGGTCGTCTTCCCTCCGGGCTAGGTGAAATTTGTTACGCCGATGACACACTGGCCACAGCCCGGGGTGTTTCAAGAGGCGGTGCGCCTGCCTACGGTAGTTCTTTGTTGGTCGGGCGCATTGAGCCGCTGAGTTTAGACAGCGGGTAGCCCTGGATAAGACAGAGGTGCTATTGTTCCATAGGCCCCGGCCCCCGTGGTCCACGCCCCCGGTGTCTCCATTGTAGTCAATTCAGTCTTCGTACCGGTTCAGGCCCAGATGGCCTTGATCCACGATGTGAGTTAGCTGTTACATATATAGGGTGGGCCAAGATTTCGTTAATATTTGAATCTAACATCCCTAGCAAACATATTGAATTTTGTAACCGATGCTATTGAAATTTGCTGGCAACAATCGTAACATATGGCTTCAGCAAGATGGACCAACTTATAACACATCCAATGAATTCTTACCGGTGGTGAAAGACATATTTCTGGAAAAGTTGATTCCCAGACGAGGCGACATTCCAAGGATACCCAGAACTCCAAATTTGTTCCCAGCAGATTTCTTTTTATGGAATTATTTGAAGATTTATGTCCACATCAATAAACCACTACGTCAACTGAAAGATAAAATCAGAGAAGAGATGTCGGCGAACTTGTGGTCTCTTTGCCGATGAGTATTTAATAATTTCAGTGCTTGCTTAGAAGAGTGCAAACGTCGAAACGGTAGTCATTTAGACAAAGTAATTTTTAAAGAATAATTTTTAACTAATTATCCTTCTTGCAAATAAACGATTGTTATAAAACGTAAAATAGTTTTTTATACGATTTTTTAAATTTTAACTAACTCATGGCCCACTCTATAGAACATTCAATTCATTTAGCAAGTAGAATCGTGGCACAATTAAATGTTTTGAGTGTCGTGTGGCGACCTCTACACACAGCGCAAACAAAAATATATTCTAAAGCATCATCTAATGAAGACATTTCGAACTCCTGAATCACGACATCGAAATTCTCACGGTGATTAACATATCTGGAACATCTCAACAGCAACCGCTGGGCAGTGGCCCACCGGGCATGAACACCTTACCTAGTCGGTGTATCCTGCATTTATGTCGGAGGGACATGATATCTGTTCCTCCACAGTCGTAATTGATAATTTTTATGTTGTCATTATCCTTTATAGACTACAAAAAAGTAATTAATAGTTATGCCATTAAATTTAAATAGCGTTAATTTGAATTAAGGGCGGATATACGTGTCATCACTAACCAATATAAATTGAGGAATATGCGTTGGATGTTCAGTAAGCTGTAATCGTTCAGGCGAAATGAATGCCGTAAAGTACCTTATCGTTCTTCTTGGGTTCATATGCCATACATGTTCTGCTCAATCATGTAAGTATATAAAATATTAAGAAGACAAAAATAGAATCAAAAAGAAATTATTAATGAAAGAAAAAAAATAATAGTATTTGAACGATACTAAAATCGTTAATATAGTATAACTAATATCTTGTTTTATAATAAGAATGATATTAAGTGGTAACTTTATTTTAATTAAATTGGGTGTTTTAGGTAAAAAAATTTGCATGCTTGACAATGTGAACTGTCTGACAAGAGGTGCATCTGTTGTTTATCAGAATATTGTCAAAGGAGTTAAAGGCTTCATTACACCTTTCGACCCACTAAATTTAGAAGAACTTGATGGGACGTTGGAGGACGTGAATTATAAATTAACAAATATCACAGTGAAAGGTTGGAAAAATTGTACAGTCACAAAATTAGAGTAAGTAATTTTACAATTTGTCGTTACTATCGTATTTTTATTGGATCGAAGATAACAAACAAACTCAGACAGCGGTTTGAACCCGAACACCATGTGAAAGCCCGTCGATGTACTTTTTCTGGGATGAAGCTTTGCTTTCAAACCGATAGTAACGTTAAAAATGATTGCGAAAAATTTACGACGTCACTTATAATAGTACATTCGCGTTAAGAAAGTGACGCATAGCTTAATCCTTTACTTTTTATCATTTAGGTTCCAAGAAAATATCGTTTCACACAAAAGCAGCACCTTAACAAATGTGTTTAATTTCTGTTAAATACACATCTTTTTTTCGTGTGGTGTGAGGGAAATGAGCAAACATTTGATGGTTAGTCACTGTTGTCACAAATGGACACGCAACTCGAAAGACGGAGGGGATTTATAGGCATTTCATTGCATTTATGTTAGGCATAGGCAGTTGTGCCATTCCGGTCAAGTCAACACATAAGAATAGAAGTATGATTCTCCATCGGTAATTTCTTTAGATAATGATACGTTTTATTTTTAAGGTTGAATTCGACTTCACATATTAGGAAACAATATTTATCATGTCCTAAATTGGTAACAAAATTTGACTACCAAGCTAGAGAACATACAGAAGAACCAGTGCTACGTGGAAAAGGAACGGCTTCCTTAGTTGCTAGTGAGTATTTAAAACATTGTCTTCCATCAAAAAAAAAGTCTTTTTTTTTTTATTTTAGATTAAAAGCTTGCTAAAGTGACTACTCTCCTTGATAGAAAGTATGAGTTAACTCCAAGACTTGTGGTCACCATATTTATGGCAAATGCAGACAATGTACTACGGTGACCCACTAAATGGTGGCACAGTGAGATGCTGTTTCACGCCCACTTGGGGAGGTAAAGGCATTATAGTCATCATCGCTCTCCACACTTCTACGATAACTGCCATCCCTGCGTCAAAGGGCCTGCGGCCTCGCACTCACCTACTGAATATGGAAGCACGGACGTATTGTCGCTTTAGTTTGGTCTTATGTAAGAGGGTAGTACTGTCCCCGTCGAACCGGCCTGTTCGTATTAAAATCAGTATGGCTCTAGTGGTGTTTATTACTGGTACTCTTAAAGCGCTGACGAAGACGAATATTTTATCGATTTTTTATAAAATCGTGGATAATATTATGTAATTCTACATAAAATAAACAAATATTAAAAAATATTGGCTACTTTACGATTACCTGATTCACCTGGCTAATTGACTTTTGATTGATTTCTGAGTTAGGCATTATAATGCCTGCAATAGCTACACTGGGCTACACTTATAGTTTTACAAGTCTGATAAAAGAAAAAGATCCTTTATATTCGAACAGAAACAAGTGTGTATGTAAAATTATAATTACTTACTTTATCACTACTTTTGTTTTAGATGATTATGATATATATAACTCTGGAGAATATTCAATATTTGTGAATGAAGATTACAGGCCACATTTCTATCTCATTACTCACCATACAAAAAGTACCCTCAACGAAGACCTAGTATTTAGCATCAGTAAATCTAATCTTGACAAAGGAAAAGGTAAGAATTAGAATTAACAATTAATATGAGAAAAACATTCATTACGTTTAAAATGACCACAGTTTGCGAATATATTTACAGCGTGAAGTGTCCAGAATCATATAGTTACTAGAAGTAAAATGGTTAATTATGAATTTAAGCGTGGTGAGAGCAGAATACAATTAAATTGATGAAATGATCATTTGATTGCACAGTTGGCATATTATCAGCGAAAACCTCACCGCATCCTACCGCACTGAGTGCTGTGGGTTCGACCCCCGCATGAGACGATACTTTATGTGAAATTGTTTTTCTGAGTCTGGATGTTCTGTCTCTGTTTCATGCATGTTTGTAAAGTCCCCACGATATATGACTATTCCTAGTGCAAGAGATGTCGTTTTATTGAAAATACAACCAATTATTCATAAAGTAGCACGTCATCAACTATTATTTTGTCATTTTACAAAAGTACCCATCACAAGGCACAAAGAAAGAAGACTTAGGCGACGTTATGAACCGTCGAATCGACCGCAAACTGCCAAGGAGTTTGTGAATCTGGTGGCAGATTAGTTGCTGCGGTCGGCGATAATATAACGACCTGACCGCAAAAAATGCGATCGGGCTTGATCAAATTACAACAAATTATAGCGTATTGATAGGCGGAGAAGCCTCTGTGGCCTCCCCAGGATAGGGCCTGACTAGGCGCGGCATTGATTCTGGAAATACCTTTCCTGAAGGACTATGGTCCGGGTCCCCTTCAGAGTAGGACGCCTGAGATTGGCCGCTGGGGTGGTTTTTAGTGGAAACACCACATACTCCTGTCTCATGCGTCCCTGAGGAGCCAGAGATCCGAAGAGATTTACTACCCTGACAAAAGAAAAGAAATAACACACATTTATTTACTCGCTGATTGAATTACTGTAAAACACAAAAATGTTCTTTTGTTGCACGTGTAAATTGTGTAATTTAATGTGTTTTTTTTCTGGTACTATACTTAGTGTATTTAACGACATGCCTATATGGCGAAGCACGCTATAAACCACATTTTTTGATAAAAGTTAAAACTCATTAGCATATGTTTTCTTTGCAGTGAATGAAACAGTTGACTACTTGAACGATAATTATAAGCTAACTGAAAAATCTTTACATAAACCTATAATAAAGGAAGCTATGACAATATTAATGGATAAAATTAATATTTACTTTTCAAAGTACACAATGGGAGAAGTATTTCCTGAGAAAAAATAACTGTAGGAGAAGTGCTGCTACAATATTTACATATAAAATATTGCATATCCTAAAATTCTTAGTGAATATAGTTCAAAAAAAGCAATATGATTCATTGCAAGGTAATAAATAGTTATACACACTAAAACATTTTTCTTTGAATATTGTCCCGTAGGGGTAAGCAGAGGCATATTAAACGTCCACTTTTCGCCAGTGTTTTGGTCTCACGTAAAAGGAGACAAGCCTATAGCCGCTAATCGGGACGTTTCAGTTTGCCAAAACCATGTCCCTTGATCAGTGATTACACCACTTGCAGGTGAAATAATTTTGGGCTATAAGTTCTTGGTGGGAACCCTATGTAATATTATGTATATAGTATGATTTTGAAATATGATTCATATCATGTCTACAACACCATTTCAACAACTAAAAGCATCGACATTGGAGATGCAGTTAAATTTTACGATTTTAGACAAACTGAGTTTTGACCTAAAGTTTCGTTTGTATTCAATTGTTTGGAACTTTATTCCACGAGAATACTAAAACACTGTTTTATGACCATATACAGGGTTGTATTACAATTCAATTTTTACATAATTTTATATAGAGCAACAGTTCTTCCTTTCCCTTGCTGAATTTCAGAATCTTGGCAACTTTAAAATCCCCTTTTTTTACTGTGCGGAAATTCCCACGGATACTGAAGGTGGCTATGTCGGGAATCCCCTAAAATTTTACAAATCATTTACGTATAATGGCTAGGATAAGAAATATATTATTATTATTATCGTCATTATCAAGAACTTTTAAGAGTCCACTGCTGGGCATCGGCCTCCTATGAAGCGTCATCTGAGTATCATCTGGAGTCAACCTTACGGTTCTTTATCAGTATCGTGGATGGGTTGGAGAAAGTGGGTTGAGTGGATGGCTACTAGTACAAGAGACGCTCAGCAAAAAAAAAGTGTATTGTGAAATTATATTTGTCTTAATCATAGCCAGTACATTTGTTGTTTCTTAATTTTTAATACATAATAGTAATTATCTATTCCAAATCGAAACGAAAGTCACATAATTCTACTAATAACAGCTAACACTAACCTTAGGAGGCTGCCCGTCAGGTCATACATGATCCACGGAGTGGCCGGACAGTTTGGAGTGGCGTGGGTGGGTCAGAGAAATCGAAGATCATAAATCTCAATTCCTTAATGACCTCTTGGAGGAGTTGAATGAATGACTTAGGCAACCAAGCACTGGGCACACCGTAATTTCGGTGGTAAGATCCGTTATGGAGGATTGCGTCAAGAGACATCAGTCGACTCTTTCATACTGGCTGACGGTGGCGATCACTGAAAAAGGATGTTTCAGAGATCACCTGTGTCTGATCCGCAAGGCACTAACGTCTGAGTGCTATCATTATGATAGCCGAACTATGGACACAGCGTTCCTCAAGCTGGTAGAAAGTCCAGGAGCAGTGGAGTAGAGACATGCCCTCGTGATGAAAATTGGAATGGGGCTTTTCTTACAGCAATATAATTGCAGTCGTGATATGTAGCGACAACGCGTAAAATCTCGCCATCTCTTTCTATGAGCAGGTTATTCTTGCGAAGAAGATGGCAGAGCAGGATCGGGAGAGGTTTTAATCTCTTCTGGTCCTTGGAAATAGGCCCTCATAGGTACCTCAGACGACTCAAACGCTAAACGATCTCCATCCTCCATAAAAGCCTCACCTGGCCATTTGTCACCTTAACAGAAGCAGGCCAGGATGACAATGTAAACTAAATTTATCTACATGGTTTAGCAATAATCAACAATTTCTCTAACTGAAAATGGCCTGGTATTCACGTTTGCTAAACCAATATGTTTGAAACTCTCTATTTGAATCATATCAAAACGGGTTAATATAATTTATAAACATTTGAATTGTAACATTCTACACGTTCTCTTTACGTAAACTGTAAGTACCCAAAATAGTACATTAATTCTCTTTAGCTGTTTGTGTCTCGCGTTAATTTTAGTTTTTAAATATACTCATTACATATGTAGTAGTATACATGTAAATAATTTAAATGTTATATATAATATATTATTCAGTTCATTTAACAAGTACGATCGTGGTGCAATTAAATGTTTTGAGTTTCGTAATTGATAGATGTTATGTTGTAATTACAAAAAGCAAGTAATAGTTATAAATACATTCAAATTTAAATAACCTTTACTTGAATTAAGGGTAGAAATGTATGTCATCACTAACCAATATAATTTGAGAGATATGTTTTAGATGTTCAGTAAGCTGTGATCGTTCAGACGAAATGAATGCTTTAAAGTATCTTATTGTTCTTCTTGGGTTCATGTCCCAAACATGTTCTGCTGAGCTATGTAAGTAGACAAAATAGAATTATATTAGCATATTACAAATAAAAAGTACCTTACAATACAATACAATAAGCCCTTTATCTTGAACTTAAATTCTTGTGGCAGATATGTTTCCTCTGTTAGAGGATATCTCTAAGTTCAGTGTGCCTTTTGGCAAAGGCCTCCTCCAACAATTTTTATTGAGTTCTATGTCTGGCCACCCTTCTCCAAACAGGGTCTGCTGTTAGTTTTAGTTTATCCTCCCATCTCTTGGGTTGTATTCCCCTTTTGCTTTTTCCATCTCTGGGCTACCAGTCTGTTACAATTTTACTCCACTTTTCCTGAGTGCTCCTTAGCATATGGCCTGTCCATGTCCATTTCAAATTGGTCTGTTTTCGTAAGTACATCCATAATCTTCCTCTTGGCTCTTATAAAAGTGTTTTGTTGCCTTTCTTGTTTTTTGATACCTCTCCATCACTCTTTGGCATCCTTGCAGCATGGCTCTGTGATGTTTTGAGAGAGATCATGTTTCGCAGCCATATGTAATGCAGGGTAGAATGCAGATATTGTAGATTTGTTTTATGCCCATACTTAGATGGGTGGCCTTCATGATTTCTTTAAATGATCAGTATTTTTTCCATCCGTTTGCAGTTCGTTTTTGATTTCTTTATCTGTTTGATCATTGTGGGAGATGATCTGACCCAAGTATTTGTACTCCTCTACATATTCAAGCGGTTGGTTATTTATTGTAACTTCTTTTATAACATGTTGAAAAAAAAAGCTTAACAATAAATTAAATTTTAAAAACAAACTGGTAATACACCAAAATATCAATTTTTTCATGTCTAATAATAAGAAAATGATTAAGTTAAATAGTATTATCCAGTAACAAAAACATAAAAAAATTGTTACGTAAAATATTACAAAAAGTGTTTTATAGTGTAATTATCAAATTATTTAATAATATAACACTGTAAATTATTTTATAACTAATGACTTTTATACGAACGACACTAAAATCGTCAATATTAATATCGTATAACTGACATCTTTTTATTTTATAATTAAAAAATATTAAGTAACACAGTGTGTATTAAATAAGTAACAATATTGTAGTTTGACACTGTCTCTATTTCTAGATTGATTCGTAAGCTGGAGAGTGCAGATATTCCTCTAAATCTTTTTGAATATTATCTCAGTGATCGTACTCAGTCCGTGGCAATAGATAGTGTGGTTAGTGAACCTCTAAATATTGGTTTTGGTGTACCACAGGGTTCAGCCCTCGGATCGACCCTCTTTCTAATATATCTGAATGATCTTAGTGAACTGTCATGTAAACGGCAAAATATTATCTTTTGCTGATGATACTGTATTTCTTTTTAATCCTCCATCCTGGGATGAGGTTCATAAGGTCACTGAAGACGGCTGAAGGCTGTTCTTGAACGGTTAAATAATAATTTACTAACAATAAACTTAAAAAAAAAATGAAATATATTACTTTCAGTGTCTATGATAATAAACAACCTTTAAATTTCAGCATAAAAGCCCACGTAAATACATGTAGTCGTTGTATAAACTCGTCCTGTGATTATTTCCCACTTACTGTCGTCTCCTCCATCAAATACTTAGGTATAATTATCGACTGGAATTTGAATTGGAAGTGTCATATTGAGATGCTCAGTAATGGATTGCGGAAATTAATGGGTATTTTCAAGAAAATCAATAAGATGACATTTGGGCTACTAAAATAAATAAGATGATATACACTATTTTTACCTGTCCTTATTAACATATGGCATCTCAGCTTGGGGTAGTGCTAAAAAAAGTAACATTATTAGAGTGGAACGAACACAAAGAGCGGTAATAACAGTCCTAAATTTTAAAAAACATCTTTTATCCCACCACAAACTCATACAAGGAATTTCCAGTAATGCCCATACGTCAGCTATTCATTGTACGAATATTTTTAATAC
Source organism: Hypercompe scribonia (assembly GCA_949316085.1). NCBI lineage: Eukaryota > Metazoa > Arthropoda > Insecta > Lepidoptera > Erebidae > Hypercompe > Hypercompe scribonia. The sequence goes on along the minus strand of OX438992.1, from coordinate 5,828,746 downwards.
AACATCGAATCACACCTCCTTTAGTCATCTCAAAAAGGCGACTTCCTACTGTCTATGCAGCGCCTCGTTTTAAAATTATATTCGCTCGTAATTGTTTATCTTATCTTCTTGGTCGGTCTTCTCGGTCCTTGGATATACTTGTACAATAAACTTGGGCAGGTAACTGCTCAGTCTCTTAGAGATTTGATTCTTAAAGCTTGCAAAAAAATGATTATCAATTATCTGTTAACAGTAGACTATCAATCTACTGAGACTATTTTACAGATATTAGCTTAAGCTATATATATTTACATTGTCATATTAATATATATGAGAGTATGTTCTTATTTATATTTTCTTCTAATACTACAGTTGTTACTAGTCGTCGCTACCTGCTTCTACCGCTTATTAGGATTAAGTTATTTTGCCTTTATTTCTAGGCCTTTATAGTATTGGATTGGTTGTACCATTACCCGGGCCATACTTGGGCCGTTTGGAGAGACTTTCATTGAACAGGAGACGGCGATGAGTTGGTTTTGATTTTTTTTTTTTTTAAAAGACAACGCCCGCATTAGGAATAAATCCTGTGTCGCGGGGGACTTTACAAACATACAAGAAACGAAGACAAAGAATACCCAGACTCAGAACAACAATTTGTGGATCACACAAAGTGTTGTTCCACATAGGATTTGAACCCACAACACTCAACGAAGTGGAGAGCGGCGTGGTGACCGCTTAAACCACTAGGCCAATCGTGCAGTCGAATTGAATTATATATTACACATAAATCCCTCACGACGTCACTTAGTTAATATTAAATAATTAATGACTGTCGGTATATTATTGTTGGTAAATTACAGACATTGTAGGTAGAAACTATCTGTCCTTTGTGATTTAAGGTTTATGCGCCTACGGATGGTGGGGTTATTAAATAATAATAAAAATATGTTTGTTTCCCCCACAAAGAACACATTACACAAAGAACAATTTATAAAAATTGGTGCAGAAGTCAAAATTAAATTGTTTACCTACGTTTTTCAGTACAAATTTAGCAAATTGATAATTTTATTTCTGTACCAGATATAACATATATACCGTAGATACCATATTATTACTATTAAAGTACACTAGAAAACAGTCTCATGACGCAAGTCGAAAATACTGGCACTGAAATATGAAAAATTAAGGTTTTAAAGTTGATTGACCAACTTTGACTTTAAAGCAATGTTTTTTTTACCGTTACAATAATAAAATTTTCTGGTATATTTTCATTGCGTGATATTTACTTAACTGGTAGACGGGTAGTACTAGCTATTATTGCAGTTAATTTGTTTCGTTTCATCTATGATTATACCCTGCAAACAGTGTACACAAGGATGCTCTGATTGCTTAGGAATTACTTACAAATACTTTGTTTACATACACACCTTTCAGAAATATATACGATAGATTGATTCTGAGGCATGCAATATCCCTATGTGTGGGTAAAAATTTAATGTACAGCTGAGTCAATATATGTCATTATGTAAACTCTTGATCCATTTTTGTAAAGTTTTAATATAATCGCATTTGTTTTATTTTTTGTAATAAACAATTTTTAAATATAAGGAAAAATTAAAGTTAATGAATTTATATTCAATGCATATATTCATGAATCGCATTGTTTTTTAATTTTATATAATAGTAATTTAAGTTTAAACAATGTTTCTATTTTGATTAATTAAACTTTGTATGGTGTGTTAACTTTGTTACATTGTAATTTAATTGCATTGTATTTAATATTTTATTTATACTTATATTTTTGTATATAGTACATCGTATTTCTTTTATATAACTCCCTCTTGTTGTGCTTATGGATATAAGGTACTCTCTTTTTGTATTTTTTGCTATTTCTTTGGGTTTTTTTTTTGTTATAGTTTATTTTGTGCATAAATAAAATAAAAAATTGAATTTGAAAGTTTTAAATTATCATAATTAAATTGGGTGTTTTAGGCAAAAAAATGTGCTTCCTTGACAATGTGAACTGTGTAACAAGAGGAGGATCTAATGTTTATAAGAATGTTGTAAATGGAATTAAAGGCTTTACTGAACCTTTAGACCCACTATATTTAGAAGAGGTTGATGGGAAATTGGAAGGTGTGAAATTTAAATTAACTAATATCATAATGAGAGGTTTGAAAAATTGTACAGTGACAAAAGTAGAGTAAGTAATTTTACAATCTGTCATTATTATTGTATCTCAATTCGGTCAGGGATAGTAAACAAGGTTTGATAGTAGTCTGAACCTAGTAAAAAATATCAAAGCAGCAGAATGTGTTTATTGTCTGATGAAGCCTTGCTTTCAAGCCGACAGTAACGGTAAAAAGTATTCCAAAATATTTTCAAGTTCCCTGACAGTAGTGCATTCGCGTTGAGAAAGTAACGTACAGTTATATCCCTGACCCTGACTGACATACTATTTCGTACGAGAGCCTGGACCTTAACAGTAAATTGATAAATATGTTTTTACTTAGTTTAACACACACAATATTTCTTCGTATCGTGTAGGGAGAACATCTGATAATTGTCACTGTCGCATTAAACGGACACTGCAACTTGAAAGACTAAAGTGAGTTATAGATTTTTCATTGAGTTTATGTTAGGTAGTTGTGCAGCACAAATGTGTTTAAATTTCTTTTAACACACGTATAGTATGGGACAAATGGACAAACATCTGATGATTAGTCACTGTCGCCACCAATGGATACTAAAATTTAAAAGACAGAAGTGAGTTAAAAGGACTTTTCGGATTTCTGGTAGGCAGATGTGTCACGCCAGTAGTTAGCAGATAGGCATGGAAGTATGGTTCTCCAGACGTAATTTCTGTAAATAATGAATTGTTTTATTTTTTAAGCTTAAACCCGACTTTGCATGAATGGAAGCAATACCTGTCATGTCCTAAATTGGTAACAAATTATAACATTCAAGCAAGAGAAAATACAAAAGAACCAGTGCTACGTAAAAACGGAATGGCTTCCTTAGTTGCTCGTGAGTATTTAAAACATTGGGAAACAGAGTTTGACAAAGTGACTTTACTCTTCCTGAAGGAAAGTATGAATAGAATCCAAGAGTTGTGGTCACCATACTTATTGTGAATGCAGATAACGTAGTATGATGACGCACTCTAGAGCCGCCTAGTGAAATGCTGTTTCCCAACCCCGCTTGGAGATGTAAAAAGATGCTTTATATTCGAACAGAAAAAAGTGTGTATTTAAAAATTATAATTATTTACTTTATCATAACTTTAATTTTAGATGATTATGAAATACTCAACTATGGAGAATATTCAATATTTGTGAACGACGATCACAGGGCGCATTTCTATATTATTAGTCAACATACAAAAACTAAACTCCAAGGAGACCTTAAATTTAACATCATTAAATCTAATATTGACAAAAATGAAGGTAAAAAGTACTCCGTGTAGTAATAGATTAAGAATACATAGTGCTGCCACCCCCATTCATCTCGTGGGTGTCGTAAGAGGCGACTAAGGGAACAAACTATTCAGGAAAACATCATTACAAAGAGAAGGAAAACTTGGAACAAACCCTATTTCAATCCCTTTGGCCAGTGTGGTGTAGTGGGTCAAAGCCTCCTTGCCAAGGAGAGGCCTATGTCCAGTAGTGGACTATAACAGGCTGTGGATATAGGAAGTAAAATGAAATATAGAATAGTATGAAAAAATATTTCGTAAGATTAAAATAACCACAGTTTGTTTTATTTATTTACGGTGTGAAGTATACCTTGCCGCTACCTCCTGCGTTGAGTACTGTGAGTTCGACTCCCACATGAGATAATATTGTGTGTGTTCCACAAATTGTTATTCTGAGTCCGGATATTCTTTGACTCTGTTATATCTGACCTTTTTGTGATGTTAAGAGTCTATATTATTATTACTATGGGCCTAAAATAAAAAACAATTTATCTAGATAAAATAAAAAGTTAATAAATTTATTTGCGTACTAGAAGTAACTCATATTTATTTATTCGCTGATTGAATTGCTTAAAAACCCGTGTGCTGATATTGTACTTTTGGTACACGTGTAAATTATATAATTAAATGTATATTATTTCTGTTACAATACTTAGTATATCCTACGACATGCCTTTATGGTGAAGCACGCTATAAACCACATTTTTTGATAAAAGTTAAAACTCATTAGCATATGTTTTCGTTGCAGTGAATGAGACAGTTAAATACTTGAACGAGAATTATCAGCTAACTGAAAAAGATTTTACATAAACCCATAGTCAAGAAAGGCATGACAATATTAACAGATAATGTTGATACCTACATGTCAAAGTACACAATAGGTGAAGTATTTCCTGTGAAGGAATAACCATAGAAGAAGTGTTGGTACAGTGTATACGTATAAAACTTTGCATATCCTAAATTCATGTCCTTAATCCTTAGTTAGTAGAGTTCAAAAATAGCATTGTGATTTAAATTATTTGCAAAACAATAAATAGTTATCAACATGAAATTATTTTTATTTCAGTATTGGCCCTTTTGATATATGTATATCTATAGTACATCAATATCATTTGACTGCCTCGATAGCGCAGCGGTAGCGAAAGCGACTGCTGTGCTTGAGGTCTCAGATTCGATTCCCGGGTCGGACTAAATGTATATATGATCTGCAAATATTTGTTTCGAAATTTGGGCGTTTCCTATGTATAATATATATGTATTTACAAAAAAAATATATATGTATTTTGTCTAGTTATCATAATATAAACTCTACTTAGTTTGCAACAAAATGGCCTTGTGTTTTAAATGTCTGAAATCATACTTTTTATTATTATTATTGTATATAATTTAAACAAGTGCTATGTAGAAGTCGGGTCTTTTTGTTCTTAATCTATGGATAAAATACTGTCTGATATCTTCCCTCGTGTGAATTCATTTTGGTCATATGATTAGGTATCCCAATCGGGGTGGCAGAGTACAGCTAGTGTTTTAATAAATTATTAACATCAAACAAATTACTGAAAGATAAAAAAATTAGAACACCTTGTACTTTTAAAGTTAACTTAAAAAAAAACATATCCTCAAAAACACCTCAACCATCTAAAATTAATATTTCGGACATTTGACACACAACGTCATCTGGTTTCAAACTAAGCAGAGCTTTTGCTGTGATAACTAGAATGACTGATAAAATACTTACATCCTTTTTTTTTGTAAGTACATACATATTATACATAGAAAACATCAAAACTCCGAAACAAATATTTGCAAACCATACAAACATTTGGTCCGACCCGGGCATCGAACCCGAGACCTCAACCATATTCGTCGTATTCACTACAACTGCGCCACGGAGGCAGTTAAATTAGTTATTTTGTGTGAGTGACTTGATCTTAATGTCTAAATATAAAAAAAAACATCGAATCTACATTAAGCGCACGTATTATTTTTTTAAGAGCCTGCAAAATGACGCTCAACTCTGCCTAATGGAAAGTATGAATAGAATTCAAGAGTTGTACTACCACTCCACCACCGAGGCAGTTCATTATACCACCATTTTACTATTAGGTCTTTAGGTTGAGGTTTTACTTAGAGTTTATATGAAAAGTAAACAATCCATTACTGCTAACAACACTTTAATGTTCACCACACACAAAAGACATGAAATTTATAGTTCGAAGGCACAATAAAAATTAGAATGATAAGAAACACAGAGAACACTTACAATTTACACTACTCAAGTATATATTTAGAATATTATAAGTATGTTTGTATTTGCATTACTTTACGTAAGACAGTGAGCGTATAAATCGACATTAAATTGAGTCTGGGGTCAGGTCTCAAATATAGATGTTTATTTTGTATTTTATAGTTTTATTGGATGTGTAGAAAATATTTATTAATAAAAACTATTAATGATAATATTAGTTTGTCTATGTGTGCTGAAATGCTTCTATCTATCAATGTTAAATACACATATACGAGTTAGTGTTATTTACGGTGACTAAGTTTTGTATGTATGTCACGTATATACTTATATGTAGCATGACTATTTGACTTGTTATTGTAACCATTGATATCAGAACTGTTTGGAAAATGTATTAATTACTTGCAAAACGAAAATACAATTAGGGGCGTGTTGACGGACTAAGAATACTCCATATTCTTATGAGTTTCGCTACCCACTCTCATCCTATGAGTGTCGCAAGAGGCGACTAAGGGAATAAACTATGCATAAAGACATCACTGCAAAATCAATGAAAACGTGTAACAAACCTATTTTTCTTTATTTTTTCTTGTGGAAAGTTCCTCGGGTCGTACCCACCGGGATGAGGTTTACGGTAGGGTGGAACTATTCGGTTCTACAACGTACATAAATCTATCAATTTGGTTACTACAACATCCAGACGTCTCCTAGTGCCTACCCGCTAATACGGGTCCTCCCCTCATGTTAAGTATGCACACGTGACTGTCACTTCCTTGCGGCTGGTCATTAGCGATAGAGGAGCAAATTTGACCCGTCCACCCATGGCCACACTTAGGGCAATATGAAGCGCCGGTAAACGTGTCTCCGACACCGAATACGCTGGTGGCGAATTGGGTCCGAGTAGAGATTGTCCTCTCGGTCTTTTTCCGCCGCCTCCCTCTACACGTCCAAAAGAGTTCTTCATAGAAGGTGCGATCGCCTTAATCCTTTGCCAAGCTCAGATACTTCATCTGGGCCTTCACCGTTACGAGGATCGAAATTACTACGATTGAGGTGCCGGGAGGCGGACTATGATGGAACTCATGAAACAAAAGGGCCTCTATCTTATCCATGGCCACTCGTAAACGCATCACCACAATAAGCTCAACCTACAGAGAGACTCACCTGGTGGCCTAACCCGAGGGTGAGACAACTTCGAAGGGCCCAGTCGTATTTCATGTTTCACAATAGTTGTCCAAGGATAGAACCCTGTGGAACTTCACATGATTTGTATGAGCTAACGGTTCAGAACATCATCTCATACCGTTCCGTCATGCACGAGGACCGCCTCGTAGGCGGTGTAGCGTACCTCTAAATAATCGACCGGTAGCCGCTCCAGCTACTCTAATAACCCGTGGTAGTGCTGTGCTTCCCTGAGGCAGTTAAATGACAGACTGTTGAATGTGTTACGATGTTCAACAATACCGCCAATAGCACGCTGTCGTGTCTCAGTCTGTTTGGTCACGGCTTGCAGACGCAACATGGCGTCAACCGTCGAACGCCCAACTTAAAAACCAGTTTGAACATCGGTACCAGATGACGCGAGCAGACAGTATTCTCTTACGTAAGTATACATAAATTTAATAGTCTTCCTCACTAACTCCAATGTTACATCTGCTTCACACACCTCTGCATCACCTAAAAGTCAACTGGAAGAAAATGCCTGTGGCATTAAGTCCGCCTTTTGAAAGGTAAATTATTTACAGAAACAATCAACAAATAAATAATTTACCTCCCTCACCCAGTAACACGATAGACCTATAGGTTGCGACCAAATCAGTGGGTCATCCTGGCTTCCTTAACAGGACTAGTTTCCTGATTTTGCAGCACTCAGGGAAGCTCAGCAAGCCAGCGTCTAACACCTCCAGGCAGGTTGGCCATCAATCGATCGAGGGCTTGGGACAGCGCTCGGTGCGATATCCCATCTGATCTGGTTGTGGTGTTCATTAAACGAATCCGTAAGCAAACGTCCCAACCTTTGATTCACTATCGGGTAAATAATTATCCCCATTCCTCCTGTCGTTTCAATACAAACCTTATATCAATCCGTCTAGCTTCTGTGTTATATGTAGTAGACTAGCACTTCTTTTCTAAAGAGTGGCCTTTATTCTTTATTAGTGAACTGTTAAACGCTGTCGATAATGTTGGCAATGAAATTTTCGACCATTAGATTAACCGTTAAATGGATTTGCCAAGCTTGACCGTGTCGCGTGGTCCCAATTGCATTGGAAGAACATAACATCTGGTCTTTCAAAATCACATTTGACTTAATATTCCACTAATAATATTAAGTTTACAATTAAGTAACTTAATTTTAAACCTCTTGATCAGCTTTAAAGTTTAAATTGGAAAATTCGGGACCTTCTGTTGTTTTAATATTAAAAGAACCGAAATTAACTTGCATATTAACGTTAACGTCGTTCAAGAGCCTACAATTACCTAAGTTTCAAGAAAAAACGAGATGACAAAGTACCCAAATCTAATTTATCGAGTCCTCATCCGAAATTTAACATCAGACAGCCTTTGAAGTTTACAAACGAAGTTTGTTTCTTCTTAGAAAAAGAAATTAGAGAAGGTATATGAGTTCCTTCAAATATTAGTACTTGCTGTTTTTTTTGTGTGTGGAACTAATTGACCGGGAGGATCTATTGTATTTAATTGTAAATTGGCAAGCTTTCGATAGAACATGATCATACATTTTTTTCAATATAAATCTTTAGTATGTAAAAGGAGTGTCTTGCATACTGAAGATTTATATTTAAAAAGAATGATATGGTTTTTTTGCATGTTTTTTTTTATTTGCAAAAAGAAAGACTTCAGTAGGTATGATATAATAATTTGATATCGTACAATGTTGTAATAAGTTGCAATATACATATGTACATGGTTTATATATATATATATATATATATACACACCCATATGACCATTGTGGTATGGTTGGCTAAACCTCCCAAAAGGAACAGCCTATGTCCAGCTCGATCGGTATGTCGGTATGCAGAACAAAAGAAACAAAAATTCTGTTAATAATCTGAATTCGATAACAAAGTGAAAGTATAAAATGTATGCTGACTAGTTCTTATACTATTATTTCAGTATGTTATAAGTTAACCACAGTTTGGCACTTTCTGCTTATTTTTTTTTTGTATTTTAATTCAAAATTCAATCTTATTCTATGCTCTGAAATCATTTTCCATCAATCAAATTACGTAGCCTAAGATAATTAAATTTACAGAAATTAATAAGAAAATAAGCCACGTAAAATTCATTTTAATAATTGTCTTAACACAGAATCATTAAAATGGGTCAGGGAGCCAACAACTAAGTATCGCGCTCCTGAGGAATATTGTATTCAATAGAGTTTATCCATTGTTGGGATAAGGCAATTATCACAGCGATTTATAATACAGAGACCATTAAAAAGGACCCACGTGTTTTGATTATTTGTTCTCGACCCATTTGCCTGGATTAATTCTGAAAAATTCTTGCGAAAATAAAGGATACCTTCGAGGAAACAAAGATTGTTTCTCTTTTTAAGTTTTAAATTACTGACAATTCATTAAATAATGATTCAAGTTTATAGAGCAAGTAGTTGTGGAGCTTGGAAGAACTTGGATCATGTTCCTCAAACACAAAGGTGGAATCCCCGACTAAACGAAGTGATCATACATAGTGTCCTAGCGACTGATGTTAGAAACTTATATTAATGCTAACAGGCGTAAATACTTTTACTATATACATACACTTTTACTTTTCATCTATATACATACATTATCGTGATAGAGTATTAGAACTTATACTGTAGTTCAGTGGACTTCATTAAATGTCACTAAAGCATGCTTTTGTTTTCATTGTATGTGTAAATCACTACCATAGGTGAGATTCGAAGGAAATAAACAAACAGTATCATGTCAAACTTATATGTCATACAAATAGTTTCGAAAATGCACATAAACGCACCTTATAATCTAAGTTTCATTTCTATAATAAGAAAGTTGTATCTGAAACTCCTTTTTTATTGTTGTCAAGGTGGAAAATCTCTTCAGATGTCCGGCTCCTCAGGGACCTAGGAGCTAGAAGTATGTGGTGTTTCCACTAAAACCAACCCGGAGGCCGGTTTCAGGCGTCCTTCTTTGAAGGGGACCCGGACAATATTATTTCAGGTCTCCTCAAGAATCAACTGCGCGCCTAGTCAGACCCTATCCTGGGAAGGCCACAAAGGCTTCCTCACCTATCAGTCCGGTTGTCATAATTTGTTGCAGCCCGATCGCATTTTTGAAACAATTTGTCCTATCGCCGACCGCAGCAGCTAATCTGCCACCAGAGGTCCCGACTCTCTAGCAGCTCACCATCACGTCGACGGCTCATAGCGCCGCCGATGTCTTCTTCGCTCGGGATCGGCCCTCAACCGATCGCATTCAGCGGTCTCTTACTGGAGCATAACAGGTTCGCAGAAAGAGACCACTGCGGTCCAGTTTTCCTCACCTGCCAAGATAACAGCAACGATTGTTGGTGGGTCTCGTCCTATTTCATCAACAAGGACTCCTCGTTCAGTCCTCCAGCGTATGCTGAGAGGAGTCCCAGTCGGCTGCGCAGTGATGACAATGTGCCGTATCTTCGTGTCCGATTTCATTCAGATACTCACCAAAGCAACCATGCGCAGTGAGGATCTGCGTCAGTCGGTAGGTGACGAGACCTCCCTCCCTACCTACCCAAGCTTCGAGGTTGGGTAGATTGCACCGAAAGCGCGTTGGCGCGCATTTTGTGACTGTTCCAGACGCGTGCGCCATTGTTCCAATGCTTATCGGTGAGCGTTCCGCTGCATTCCTAGCTCGTCCTGGTCTTCCCTGATCTCATCCCGCCGGATAGCGTGAATGCGTTCATAGACCCTCGCGTCTGAAAGCTGAAGCTGAAACTCCTGCCGCAAAAACTAGTTTGGCAACAAGCCATCAGGTTAATACAATGTAAACACTATATTAAGGTTCCCGCACGAGAGAGTGTCAACAAGCCGCAGGTGGCCCAAGGTACGTCGGGGTTCTAGGGATTTCCTTACTAAGATGTACCTTGGTTCCAGGCTACTAGTTCAGAAGACGTTCAGAAAAAAAAGAGAGTGGTGTAAAACTGTATTTTTTTATATTGTTGTGTAAATTGATAACACATAATAGTTTACGTATATGCTTTTAGTAATCTACGTATGTTGTTCTATTAGACAGTTTAATTTTAATAATTAAGACGTGATTTCAGCTCGATTGGGCCGGCTCGACCGGGCGAGAACCGCACTCTCACAGAACACTAACATAAGCGATAGCATCCGGGCCGTCGTGTTTCGTTGAAGAGTGCGAGACCAGAGGTCTATTGATGCTGGGGGGCAGTTATCGTAGTAAGTATTACACTGCTACGATGACTGTCGTGCCTTTTACGTCCTCAAGCGGGGCGTGAAAAAGCATCTAACTAGGCCACCATAATGTGGGATACCATACTGCATTGTCAGTATTCGCAATGAGTATGGAGCAAACAAATTGGATCACGAATTCATTAAATATAAATTTCTACTTGTTTCATCTGGGTGTGACCATGACTAGGATAACTTGATGGAAACGCTGATCTAACTATTCTAAGTAATAGAATATTTATCTACATGGTTCAACGATAATCAACAATTTCTGTAACTGAAAATGGCCTGGTGGTCACGTTGCTATACCAATATGTCTGAAACTCTCTGTCTAAATCATATCAAAACGGGTTAACATAATTTATAAACATTTGAGTTATAACATTCTACACGTTCTCTTTACGTAAACTGTAAGTACCCAAAATAGTACTTTAATTCTCTTTAGCTGTTTGAGTCTCGCGTTAATTTTAGCTTTGTAAATAATTTAAACATGTAAATAATTTAAATGTTATATATAATATATTATTCAGTTCATTTAACAAGTACGATCGTGGTGCAATTAAATGTTTTGAGTTTCGTAATTGATAGATGTTATGTTGTAATTACAAAAAGCAACTAATAGTTATAAATACATTCAAATTTAAATAACCTTTACTTGAATTAAGGGTAGAAATGTATGTCATCACTAACCAATATAATTTGAGAGATATGTTTTAGATGTTCAGTAAGCTGTGATCGTTCAGACGAAATGAATGCTTTAAAGTATCTTATTGTACTTCTTGGGTTCATGTCCCAAACATGTTCTGCTGAGCCATGTAAGTAGACAAAATAAAATTTTATTAGCTTAATACAAATAAAAAGTACCTTACATACAATACAATAAGCCCTTTATTCTGAACTTAAATTCTTGTGGAAGATATGTTTCCTCTATTAGAGGATATCTCTAAGTTCAGTGTGCCTTTTGGCAAAGGCCTCCTCCAACAATTTCCATTGAGCTCTATCTCTGGCCACTCTTCTCCAAACAGGGCCTGATGTTAGTTTAAGTTCATCCTCTCATCTCTTGGGTTGTCTTCCCCTTTTCCTTTTTCCATCTCTAGGATACCAGACTGATACAATTTTACTCCACTTTTCTTGAGTGCTCCTTAGCATATGGCCTGTCCATCTCCATTTCAATTGGTCTGTTTTCGTAAGTACATCCATAATCTTCGTCTTGGTTTTTATAAAAGTGTTTTGTTTCCTTTCTTGTTTCTTGATACCTGTCATGCTTCTCTCCATCGCTCTTTGGCATCCTTGCAGCATGGCTCTATGATGTTTCGCAGCCATATGTAATGCAGGGTAGAATACAGATATTGTAGACGCTTCGTTTTGTGTCCATACTGAGATCGGTGGCCTTCATGATTTCTTTGAGTGAACAGTATTTTTTCCATCCGTTTGCAATTCGTTTTTTGATTTCTTTGTCTGTTTGATCATTGTGGGCGATGATCTGTCCCAATTATATGTACTCCTCTATATATTCAAGCGGTTGGTTATTTATTGTAATTTTTTCTTTTAATATGTTGAAAAAAAAACTTAACAGAAAATTAAAGTTTAAAAACAAACTGACAACACACCAAAACAACAATTTTCCATGTCTAATAACTTATTATTAATGATTAAATTAAAAAGTATTGTCCAGTAGCAAAAACATAAAAAAATTGTTACATAAAATATTACTAAAAAGTGTTTTATACTGTAATTATCAAATTATTTAATAATATAACACTGTAAATTATTTTATAACTAATGACTTTTATACGAATGACACTAAAATCGTCAATATTAATATAGTATAACTAATATCTTCTTATTTAATAATAAAAAAAATATTAAGTAGCAATATTATTGTAGTTTGACACTGTCTATATTCCTAAATTGATTCGTAAGCTGGAGAGTGCAGGTACTCCTCTAAATCTTTTTGAATCTTATCTCAGTGATCGTACTCAGTTCATGGCAATAGATGGTGTGGTTAGTGAGCCTCTAAATATAGGTTGTGGTATCCCACAGGATTCAGTCCTCGGACCGACCCTCTTTCTAATATATCTTAATGATCTTAGAGAAACTGTCATGCATAATGGCAAAATATTTTCTTTTGCTGATGATACTGTATTTCTTTTTAACCCACCATCCTGAGATGGAGTCCTTTAGATCACTGCAGATGGCTGAAGACAGTTCTTGAATGGTTAAATAATAATTTACAAGCAACTTCAAAAAAACCAATTACATCACTTTCAGTATCTATGATAATAAACAACCTTCAAATTTCAGCATAGATGCCCACATAAATACATGTAGTCGTGGTTGTTGCCCACTTACTGTTGTCTCCTCCATCAATTGCTTAGGTATAATTATCGACCGGAATTTGAAGTGGAAGTGTCATATTGAGATGCTCAGTAATCGATTGCGAAAATTAATGAGTATTTTCAAGAAAATAAGGCCCCTTCGGGCTCCTAAAATAAATAAGATGATATACTTTTTTTGCCAGTCTTTATTAACATATGGCATCTCAGCTTAGGGTAGTGCTACAAAAAGTAACATTATTAGAGTGGGATGGGCACAAAGAGCGGTAATAAAAGTCCTAAATTTTATAAACAACTTACACAAGAAATTTCCAGTACTGACCATACGTTCCATTCATTGTACAAATCTATGTATTAATACGTGATCCAAAAACTTCCTACACCCTTTTACGAAAATTGCGAGGACGCAGGAGCATAAAATTTGGCACACTTATAGTTTATGTGTAGGAGCAGTGCAGAACGCTAATATTTTTCAATAATAATGCTTATAAAGTACATTAAATCAATAAATAAAGCATTACACACACTACCATGCATTTCACACACACACATATACATACACATGTATTTGTACACGCCATTTTGTCTATAGACATAGAGTACTGATATAGATATATCAAAAAAAAAAGTTTTATTTCCCTCATTTAATATAAAAAAAGATTTTAATAATAATGCATAAAAAGTACATTAAATCAATAAATAAAACATTACACAAACCAGCATGCATTTGACACACGCATACACAAGTATTTATACACGTAAACATACTCTGTGGTCAAATTGTCTCTTTTGTTTATTATAGACATTGTTGAATGTCAGACAGAAAAGTTTTATTTGACGAATCCTACGTGAAATACTGAGCGCTTATACAAATTTATGTAATATATACATATATATAAGTTGTGTACCAGTAAGATACATTTAAGTGTACACGGACTTTCATTATATGCATAAAGAAAGTTCTTTAGCAGCAATCTGCAATGACAACATTCAGGTACAAAAAAAAAATATAATTTGCTATTGCTGGTTTAAAGCAATTATTAGTAGTTGTAGTATGTAGTTTACGATTTCAGTAATTGTATATACTTCAGGATAAATAAGTGATTTTGAGAGATATGTACATTTAAATGTGCTCTAAATGTCATTCCAAATGTGTTTTTAAGTTATGATTGTGGATTAATGGATTTAGAGTGCAGGGGTTTTGCAATGCGAAACATTTTAAATCTGAAGTGACTTTAGGCGACCGAACTGCATTCACTTCATGTTGTCACAAGGGTAAAGCAATATTACCACCCTTAAGTCAAAATGAATATTTTAAATCATTGTACTCATTGACTTACTTCAAATGAACCTTCAATAAAAAGTAAATCAAAAAATTATTTAGAATAAATTAGGAAATATAATTCATGTTTTGCTATGGTTAGCTCAGAAGCCAAAGTTGCTGAGGTAGGTACAACTGGAGTGTATTATTTCAAAATATATGATGTTTTTTATCACAGATCAGGCCCAGTGACTGCTGCATATGGTCGCTCACCATGTTATGCACAATTATATTTTTATGATGTTGACACTGCTATTAATTATAGATTACAAGAACGTATTAGTCAAACATGTAACAACAACATAATGCGTGAAATTTCACTGGAATTAGACAAAACAGTCCAAAAAATTGGTGTTTTATTAAATCGGTCAGTTTTTACACATGGGCAATTGTATGTCGCAGCAAGTAGAGTTCGTTCATTCGCTGGTTTAAGGTTTTATATATCCGAATATAATGGCCAAGGACATTTAGCAAACGATGAAAGAGTTTTTACAAAAAACATTATTTTCAGAGAAGTTTTAAATCATTAATTATATTATTACAATATGCGATAAAAAATGTTTTTTTGTTTTGCATCCTCTTATAACATGTTTTTTTTTAATAAACATTTTTTAAATAGGTATTCTTTATTTTACTTCTTTTTAATTTCATATAATTTGTTCAAAAAAGAAATTGGCAAATAACAGTCTTGGTCAAATCTGTGTAGTTTAGTTTTGGACAGTAGAACATTAATAATGTTTGAATACTATATTTTAATAATGTATATTAAGTTACCTACAATTTGAATTTATTATGGTCGAATTTCGACCAATGGGCGACCACTAGTATTTTTAATACTGCATCGAATCACTCCTCCATTAGTCATCTCTAGAAGGAGACTTGCTACTGTCTATGCAGAGCCTCGCTTTAAAACTATATTTGCTCGTAATTGTTTATCATATCTGGGTCGTTGGATATACTTGTACAGTAAACTTGGTCAGGTAACTGCTCAGTCCCTTAGAGATTTGACTCTTAAAGCTTGCTAAAAAGTAATTTCCAATTACCTGTTAACATTAGACTATCAATCTACTGAAACTATTTTACAGATATTAGTTTAAAATATATATATTCACGTTATCATATTAATATATATGAGAGTATGTACTTGTATATACGTATTTTCTTCTAATTATATTCTTATATAAACAAAAAGAATATAGTTACATAATTACGTGTGTATGTATGTATATAATATATATGTATATATACATATATGTGTGTAAACATTAATTGGGCCCATATATATGTGGTATATAATGTTATTTATGTTAGTATAATTAATTTAAGTTGATACAGTTTCTAAGTTCTTTAATTAAAATACTACAACTTGTTTGCATTTTATTTTATACTGGTTTAATTTTATGGGCAAAATGCGTTTACTATACCTGTCGTACTATGCAAGCAATTATCGATGAACTATTTTCACAAGCACTTTAAAATTGGTTACGTAAGTCGATGATAACTACGCTGCCGTGACACAGTTGTAACTAGTGCGGAGGGTAGTCGTCGCTACTTGCTTTTAGCGCTTATTAAGATTAAGTAATTTTATCTCTATTTTTGTGCCTTTATAGTATTGGATTAGTTGTGCCATTACCTGGGCTATATCTGGGCCATTAGAAGAGACCTTCGTTGAACAGTGGATGGCGATGGATTGATTTTGATTGAAGTATATAAGTATTACACATAGCTCCCTCACGACGTCACTTAATTAACGTTAACGGCAAATTACAGATATTATAAGTAGAAACTACCTGTTCTTTGTGATTTAAGGTTTATGCACCTAGAGATGGTGGGCTAATTAAATAATAATAAAAATGTGTTTATTTCCGCCACAAAGAACACATTGCACAATAATGTATAAAAATAGGTGCCGAAGCAAAAGTTGATTGTTTACCTACGTTTTTCAGTACAAATTTAGCAAATTGATAATTTTATTTCTGTACCAAATGTAACGTATAAACCTTAGATAACATATTATTACTATTAAAGTAAACTAGAAAACAGTCTCATGACATAAGTTGAAAATACTGGCACTAAAATATGAAAATTTAAGTTTTTAAAGTTGATTGATCGGCTTTGGCTTTAAAGCAATGTTTTTATCATTATTATTATTTAAAAAAAGAAACATGAAGATATTAAACTTCTCTGGAATAATTTTATTGTGTGGTATTTATTTAACTGGTAGATAGAGTAGTACTAGCTACTATTGCAATTAATTTGTTTCGTTTCGTGTAAGATTATGACTTACAAACAGCATACACAGACGCTCTGGTTGCTTAATAATTACTAACAAATACTTTGTTTAGACACACCTATCAGTAATAAATACGATAGATTGATCCTGAGGTATGCAATACCCTTATGTGTGTGCAATAATTTAGTGTACGGCTGAGTTAATACATATATGTAATTATGTAAACAGTTTAACCCTTGATCCATTTTTGTAAGCTTTTAGTGTAACCGCATTTACTTTATTTTTTTGTGATAATCAAATTTTAAGGAAAAATTAAAGTAATTTATATTCATTGCATACATTCATACATTGCATTGTTTTTTAATTTTATATAACAGTAATTTAATTTCAAACAATGTTTCGATTTTGATTAATTAAACGTTGTATGGTGTGTAAACTTTGTTACATTGTAATTTAATTGCGTCATATTTAATTTTTTGTTTATACTTATATTTTTGTATATAGTAAGTTATATTTCTTTTACATAACTCTTTCTTGTTGAGTTTATGGATAGAAGGAACTCTCTTTTTGTATTTTTCACTATTTTTTTTTGTTATGGTTTATTTTGTACACGAACAGAATAAAAAATTGAATTTGAAAGTTTTGAATTATCATAATTAAATTGGATGTTTTAGGCAAAAAAATATGCATCCTTGACAATGTGAATTGTGTAACGAGAGGTGGATCTAATGTTTTTAAGAATGTTGTAAATGGAATTAAAGGCTTTATTGAACCTTTAGACCCACTATACATAGAAGAAGTTGATGGGAAATTCGTAAATGTGAAATATAAATTAACTAATATCACAATGAGAGGTTTGAAAAATTGTACAATGACAAACCTAGAGTAAGTAATTTTACAATTTATTATTACTATTGTATCTTTATTGGGTCGGGGGTAGTAACAAGTTTTGATAGTAGTCTGAACCTAGTAAAAATGTCAGAACACCAGAATGTGTTTATTGTCTGATGAAGCTTTGTTTTCAAGCCGATAGTAATGGTAAAAAGGATTCCAAAATATTTTCGAGTTCCCTAACAATAGTGCATTCGCGTTAAGAAAGTGACGTACAGCTAAATCCCTTACTTTAAATCAACCAAATTCCAAGGAAATATCGTTACGCACGAAAGCCTAGACCTTAACAGCAAATTGATTAAAAATAAAGTGATACATGTGTTTTTACTTCGTTTAACACACATGATATTTCTTCGTATGGTATGGGGCGAACATCTGATAGTCGTCACTGTCGCAACAAACAGACACTGCAACTTGAAAGACGAAAGTGAGTTATGGACTTTTCATTGGGTTTATGTTAAGCAGTTGTGCGGCACAAATTTGTTTAAACTTCTTTTAACACACACCACTGTTTTCGTATAGTATGGGACAAATGGACAAACATCTGATGATTAGTCACTGTCGCCACCAATGGATACTAAAATTTAAAAGACAGAAGTGAGTTAAAAGGACTTTTCGGATTTCTGGTAGGCAGATGTGTCACGCCAGTAGTTAGCAGATAGGCATGGAAGTATGGTTCTCCAGACGTAATTTCTTTAAATAATGAATTGTTTTATTTTTTAAGCTTAAACCCGACTTTGCATGAATGGAAGCAATATGTGTCATGTCCTAAATTGGTAACAAATTATAACATTCAAGCAAGAGAAAATACAAAAGAACCAGTGCTATGTAAAAATGGAATGGCTTCCTTAGTTGCTCGTGAGTATTTAAAACATTGTGAAACAGAGTTTGACATAGAGACTTTACTCTTCCTGAAGGAAAGTATGAATAGAATCTAAGAGTTGTGGTCACCATACTTATTGTGAATGCAGATAACGTAGTATGATGACGCACTCATTCTGTTGTTTCTCAATCCCGCTTGGAGATGTAAAAAGATGCTTTATATTCGAACAGAAAAAAATTTGTATTTAAAAATTATAATTATTTACTTTATCATAACTTTCGTTTTAGATGATTATGAAATACTCAACTATGGAGAATATTCAATATTTGTGAACGACGATCACAGGGCGCATTTCTATATTATTAGTCAACATACAAAAACTAAACTCCAAGGAGACCTTAAATTTAACATCATTAAATCTAATATTGACAAAAATGAAGGTAAGATGTACTCCGTGTAGTGACGGACTAAGAATACATAGTGTTGCCACCCCTATTCATCCCGTCGGTGTTGTAAAAGGGGACTAAGGGAACAAACTATTCAGGAAAACATCATTACAAAGAGAAGGAAAACTTGAAACAGACCCTATTCCAATCCATTTGGCCAGTGTGGTGTAGTAGGCCAAAGCCTCCTTGCCAAGGAGAGACCTATATCCAGCAGTGGACTATAACAGGCTGTGGATATAGGAAGTAAAATGAAATATAGAATAGTATGAAAAAACATTTCGTAAGTTTAAAATAACCGCAGTTTGTTTCATTTATTTACGGTGTGAAGTATACCTTGCCGCTGCCTCCTGCGTTGAGTACTGTGAGTTCGACTCTCACATGAGATAATATTTTGTGTGACACACAAATTGTTGTTCTGAGTCTGGATAATCTTTGACTCTGTTATATCTGACCTGTTTGTAATGATAAGAGTCTATATTATTGTTACTATTGCCCTTAAATAAAAAACAATTTATCTAGATAAAATAAACAGTTAATAAATTTATTTGCGTACTAGACGTAACTCAGATTCGCTGATTTATAATATAATATGATAATCGCTTAAAACCCGTGTACTAATGTTGTACTTTTGTTACACGTATAAATTCTATAATTAAATGTATATTATTTCTGTTACAATACTTAGTATATCTTACGACATGCCTATATGGGGAAGCACGCTATAAACCACATTTTTTGATAGAAGTTAAAACTCATTAGCATGTTTTCTTTGCAGTGAACGAGACAGTTGAATACTTGAACGAGAATTATAAGCTAACTGAAAAGATTTTACATAAACCCATAGTCAAGAAAGGCATGACAATATTAACAGATAATGTTGATACCTACATGTCAAAGTACACAATAGGTGAAGTATTTCCTGTGAAGGAATAACCATAGAAGAAGTGTTGGTACAGTGTATACGTATAAAACTTTGCATATCCTAAATTCACGTCCTTAATCCTTAGTTAGTAGAGTTCAAAAATAGCATTGTGATTCATGTGCTTTGTAAAACAATAAATAGTAAAATACATGAAATCATTTTTATTTTAGTGTTGGCCCTCATAGTAATCCTTTTGATATTTGTACATACATCTACATCAATATCATTTGACTGCCTCGGTAGCGTAGCGGTAGCAAAAGCGACTGCTATGCTTGAATGAGGCTTCAAGCATAGCAGTCGCTTTTGCTACCACTGTTTTTGGTGCGATTCCCGGGACGGACTAAATATTTGTATGATCTGCAAGCATTTGTTTCAAAGTTTAGACATTTGCTATATATAATATGTATGTATTTCCAAAAAAAAGGATATAAGTATTCTATCAGTCAGTCTTGTTATCATTGTGTAAGTTCTGCTTAGTTTGAAACAGGATAGCGTTGTGTGGTAAGTGTCCAAAATATTTAAAAAAAAGTATGTGTAAAATCACACCTGTTTCCTCGGAGGGGTAAGCAAAGATTCTCACGTAATAGGAGCCAAAACTGTTACCGCTAATCGAGATGTTTTAGTTTATCAAAACCTTGTGCGTCGATCAGCAGGTCAACTTATCACCAAATAAATGGTGCACCATTTGTTAGTGAAGTTGACTTTTGGTTAAAAATTTTTCGTGGAAACCTTATGCACTTAAATATATAACAATAATCCACATTCAAGTAATATAATTCTGAAATATGATTCATTTTACGTCTAAAACTTACTTACGGTTTGTACGGAAAGTAAACAATCCATTGCTACTAATAACACTTTAATGTTCACCACACACACAAGAAATGAAATTTATAGTTCGAAGGCACAATAAAAATTAGAATGATAAGAAACACAGAGAACAAGGTACGCATGTACAATTTACACCATTCAAGTGTATATTTAGAATATTATCAGTGAGAGCATTAATTGGTAATAAGTTGTATCTAGTGCCAGGTGTCAAAGGTAAATATAGCCGTTTATTTTGCATTTTATAGTTTTGGCGGATGTGTAGAAAATATTTATTGATAAAAATTATTAATGGTAATGTTGGTTTGTTTTTATGTGTTGCAAATACTTTTATCTATCAATATAAAATGCATATATTAGTATTATTTACGGTGAATTTATAAAATTTTGTATGTATGTCACGTATATGCTTATATATAACAGAACATTATGACTATTTGACTGGTTATTGTAATCATTGACTTCAGAACTTTTTGGAAAACATATTAAAGTTTCTTGCAAAAAAAAAGTATATTATTATGCACGTGTTGACGGATTAAGAATACTCCATATTCTTATGAGTGTCGCTACCCCCTCTCAACCTTTGAGTGTCACAAGAGGCGACTAAGGGAACAATCTAAGCATAAAGACATCACTGCAAAATCAATGAAAACTTGTAACAAACCAATTTTTTTTTCTTTATTTTTTACTTGTGGAAAATTCCTCCACCTCCTCCTCCTCCACCCACCGGGATAAGGTTAGCGGTAGGGCTGTGTATCGGGATCGGACCGACTACAACCACATGATGTACCACTTTGCACCTGTAATAGAAGGAAGTCTGAAACTATTCAGTTCTACAACATCCATCAATCCATCAATTTGGTTACTTCAACATTCAGACGTTTCCTAGCGCCTACCCGCTAATACAGGTCGTCCCCTCATATAAAATATGGCACACGTGACCATCGCTTCCTTGCGGCTGGCCACTGGCAATAAAGGGGAAAATCTGACCCATCCACCCACACTTAAGTTAATATGAAGCGCCGGTAAACGTGCCTCCGACACCGAATACACTGGCGGCAAATTGAGTCCGAGTGGAGGTTGTCCTCTCAGTCTTCTTCCGCTGCCTCCTTCTACACGTCCAAAACAGTTCTTCACAAAAAGTGTGATGGTCGTAATCCTTTGTCAAGCCCAGATACTTCATCTGGCCCTGCACCGCTACGAGGATTAAAATGACGACGATGGAGGTGCCAGGAGGCGGACTATGATGGTACTTATAAAACAAAAGACCTCCGTCTTATCCATCAAGACAACCGTAAACCCATCACCTCAATAAGCTCAACCTCCAGAGAGATTCACCTGGTGGCTCAACCTGGGGGTGTGACAACCTCGAAGGGCCCAGTCGTACTTCATGTTTCACAATACTTGTACAAGAATAGGACCCTGTGGAACATCGCATAATATTTATGAGCTAACGGCTCAGAACATCATCTCATACCGTTCCGTCATGCACGAGAACCGTCTCGTAGGTGGCGTAGAGGGGCATACCTCTAAATAATCTACCAGTAGCCGCTTCAGGTACTCTGACACCCCATGGTAGTGGTGTACGTCCCTGAGGCAGTTAAATGACAGACTGTTGAATGTGTTGACGATATTCAACAATACCGCCAATAGGACGCTGTCGTGTATCAGTCTGTTTGGACACGGCTTGCAGGCGCAACATGGCGTCGACCGTCGAACGCCCAGCTCAAAAACCAGTTTGAACATCCAACAGATCGGGACCCAATTCACAAAGGTACCAGATGACGCGAGCAGACAGTATTCTCTTACGTAAGTATACGCAAATTAAATAATCCTCCTCACTAGCTCTAATGTTACACCTGCTTCACACACCTCTGCATTACCCAAAAGTCGACTGAAAGAAAATGCCTGTGGCATTAAGTCCACCTTTTGAAACGTAAATTATTTACAGGAAGTATCAACAAATAAATAATTTACCTCCCTCACCCAGCAACTAGATAGGCCTATAGGTTGCGACCAAATCAGTGGGTCATCCTAGCTTCCTTAACAGGATCAGCTTCCTGATTTTGCAGCACTCAGGGAAGCTCAGCAAGCCAGCGTCTAACACCTCCAGGTAGCTTGGCCATCAATCGATCGAGGGCTTGGGACAGCGCTCGGAGCGATCTCCCATCTGATGTGGTTGTGGAGTTCCTTAAACGAATCCGAAAGTAAACGTCCCAACCTTTGATTCGATATCGGGTAAATAATTATGTCCATTCCTCCTGTCGTCTCAATACAAACCTTATATCAATCCGTCTAGCTTCTGTGTTATATGTAGTGGACCAGCACTTCTTTTCTAAAGAGTGGCCTTTATTCAGTAGTGAACTGTTAGACGTTTTCAATAATGATGGCAATGAAATTTTCGACCATTAGATTAACCGTTAAATGGATTTGCCAAGCTTGACCGTGTCGCGTGGTCCCAATTGTATTGGAAGAAAATAACATCCGGTCTTTCAAAATCACATTTGACTTAATATTCCACTAATAATATTAAGTTTACAATTAAGTAACTTAACTTCAAGCCTCTTGATCAGCTTTAAAGTTAAAGTTAAAGTTTAAATGGAAAAATTCGGGACCTTCTGTTGTTTTAATATTAAAAAAACCGAAATTAACTTGCATATTAACGTTAACGTCGTTCAAGAGCCTACAATTACCTAAGTTTCAAGAAAAAACGAGATGACAAAGTATCTAAATCTAATTTATCGAGTCCTCATCCGAAATTTAACATCAAACAGCCTTTGAAGTTTACAAACGAAGTTTGTTTCTTCTTAGAAAAAGAAATTAGAGAAGGTATATGAGTTCCTTCAAATATCAGTACTTGCTGTTTTTTTTAGTGTGTGGAACTAATTGATCGGGAGGATCTGTTGTATTTAATTGTAAATTGGCAAGTTTACGATAGAAGAAACATAATCATAATTTTTTTTTAATATGAATCTTTAGTATGCAAAAAAGTATATAAAGATTTATATTTAAAAAAAATGATATGGTTGTTTTGCATTATTTGCATACTAAAAATCTTTAGTTTTAGATTGTCTTTAGTTGCATAAACAAAGACTTCAGTAAGTATGGTATAATAATTTGATATCGTAGAATGTTGTAATAAGTTATAATAAGTAATAAGTAAATATATAAGTTGTTTTAAGTATATATATATGACCGTAATGAGGGTCCCGCCAAGCCGCGTTGCCTATGTGAATCAGACTGCCAGCGTGTGTTAAGCCTAGTCCTGACTGCAGCCACAGTGGTGACAGGCGGGAACTTGGATTAGGATAGAGTCCTGAGGAACCTCGTCCCGTGAAAGGGTTCGCGTTTTTTCATGAGATTTTCCTCCTCATTGCTCCGAAGAATGGAAAGCCAACAGAGGAATTGACAGGTACACTCGTACTGTTGTGAAAGAGGTCGACTGACTGGATGAAGAAATATGACCTCCTCTTCAAACTAGAACATTGGTCGTTGGCGGTGAATGCCTGCTTCAAACTGCTGAGAAAGAAACAGCACCATCACCGACGTTGCCACGTGGAAGTGAACCACGTAGAGGTTTCCAAACCAAGCACTTCAACTTGTAATAAGCCCTATACACCATTGTGGTATGGTTGGCTAAACCCCCCAAAAGGAACAGCCTATGTCCAGCTCGATCGGTATGTCGGTATGCAGAACAAAAGAAACAAAAATTCTGTTAATAATCTGAATGCGATAACAAAGTAAAAGTATAAAATGTATGCTGACTAGTTCCTATACTACTATTTCAGTATGTTATAAGTTAACCGCAGTTTGGTACTTTCTGCTTATTTTTTTTTTGTATTTTAGTTCAAAATTCAATCTTATTCTATGCTCTGAAATCATTTTCCATCAATCAAACTACGTAGCCTAAGATAATTAAATTTAGAGAAATTAATATGAAAATAAGCTGCGTAAAATACATTTTAATAATTTTCTTAACACAGAATCATTAAAATGGGTCAGGGAGCCGACAATTAAGTATCGCGCTCCTAAGGAATATTGTATTCAATAGAGTTTATCCGTTGTTGGGATAAGGCAATTATCATAGCGATTTATAATACAGAGACCATTAAAAAGGCTCCACGCGTTTTGGTTATTTGTTCTCGACCCATTTGCCTGGATTAATGGTGAAAAATACTTGCGAAAATAAAGGATACTTTCGGGGAAATAAAGATTGTTTCTCTTTTTAAATTTTAAATTACTGACAATTCATTAAATAATTATTCAAGTTTATAAAGGAAGTAGGTGCGGAAGAACTTGGATCATGTTCCTCAAACACAAAGGGGGAATCTCCGACTAAACGAAGTGATCATACATAGTGTCCTAGCGACTGATGTTAGATACTTATATTAATGCTAACGGGCGTAAATACTTTTCCTATATATATACTTTTACTTTTCATATCGTGATAGAGTATTAGAACTTACTTTATAGTTCGGTGGACTTCATTAGATGTCACTAAAGCATGTTTTTTTTTAATGTATGTATAAACCACCACCATAGGTGAGATTAGAAGGAAATAACCAAACAGCATCAAGTCAAATTTATATGTCATGCAAATAGTTTCGAAAATGCACATAAACGCACATTATAATCTAAGTTTCATTTCTATAATAAGAAAGTTGTAGCTTAAACTCCCTTTGTAGTATGTATGTGTGTATGTATGTAACATTATAAAAGTTCAAAGTAGGTCGTCGATAATCCACACAATTGAAATGAAGATATTAGTTTCTGGCCACCATATTTTAACATGAGCGATACAACGACCGTTTATTTAAATGAGTCTAATGCATACAAATTAATAAATACGAAAATGTGAAACTTTTAAACACTAGACAATCTTCGATGAAATTTAATACGAAGATAGTTCGAGTCTCAGGAAAAGACATACGATAATTTGTATCACGGACACCACAACCTCTAAAGAAGTGAAAAGAGGAATGGAAGTTCGTATAGGGAATAAGTGGCTGCAGAACCAATTTATTATGAACATAGAATAGTATTATTTATTTTTACACTACTTACATTACGTTTTTCATGGGGTAGACTTAATATCATATGGCATTTTCTACCTGACAACCTTGGTACAATAAGGGATGTCCCTACCATGTGGCAGGTGCACGTGTATTTCGAAGAAAAGCTATAAGATAAATATAAAATTACAATTAATTATTAATAAAAATACATAGGTAAATACACAAATAAATATTTAAACAAAATACATACAAAGTAATTATCTCTTGTAAAATTCTCTGACCTTGGTTTTAAATGTATCATGGTTAATTGATTTCTTGGTCTCAAGTGGTAGCGTATTCTAGAATAAATTGAACAGCAAAAGAAAGATGAACATTTGCTAGGTAGTAGAGCCACAACACAAGGCTCAACCGGGGCAGTACTACCCTGCCACAAAAGACCAACCTAAAGCGCCAGCATCCGTTTTGTCGTGTTTCGTTGGTGAGTGTGAGACCGGAGGCCCATTGATGCAGGGGTGACATTTATCATGGTAACTGTGTTAGCCTTACACTGTCACAATGACTGTCATGCCTTTTGCGTCCCAAAGCGGGGTGAAAAAACATCTCACTAGGCCGTCATAGTATAGATCACCATACTGCATTATCTGCATTTGCAATGAGTATGGTGATCACAACTCTTGGATTCTATTCATGCTTTCCATCAGCAGAGTAGAGTCACTATGGCAGACTCTTAATACAGAAAAACAAAAAAAAAAACAGAAGTTGTATGTTAAACATAGAAGTAGAAGATTATTGGTGGATCGAAGATATTTGTCATGATTAGAAAGTAGTAACTTAAGGTGTGAAATAACATAAGTGGGTGCTGTAGGATTACTGAGTTGAAAATAAAGGGTAGTCAGGCCCCACAAGTTACGGCACTGACTTATATTTTAGCCTCCAGACCAAATTTTAACCATTTAGAACGTTGTTTTGTGATAGTAGTACCCGAAACCTATTTTCCTCAGATATACACCACCTATACAAAAGGTTGCAATAAAAAGCTTACATATCAAAGTACACCAACCAATTCTGGCCTGAATAAAGATAACCGATTTATTTATATTATAAATACTGAATAAATTATGATCGAGGATGATTTTAACAAGCTTTTGATTTGATTTATGTTAGTACAAATCGTTCGTGTTGTTAAATAAATAAATAATCGAATGCAGTAAGGAAAAAACCTGGATTTGAATATTGGATGAATAACTGGATACTAAATATAAAAAATACCTTATTGAAAAGCTTAAGATCGTAACTCTGAATAAAGGACTTAAACAGTACGATTATTGAATAAGTTTTTTTTTTACATTAAAAGTAAGAATATTTTTTATAAAAATTACAGGATTATAAAAGTTTAATAAACAAAGAAAAAAATAACCTGGTATTTCATTGGAGCCAAATCGAATTCCACGTAATCACCAGATCATTCAACCATTCACGGAAACAATTTTCCATTGACAAGAAAGAAAAGACACTGAATTCATTGCTTTATTTCCAATTTACATAATCTCACCTTAAACTTGGCAGGAGAAAGTAACCACTGAGGTATCACTACTAGAACAGACATCTGAATGATTAAAATAAATATGTATGATAATAAAAATTGTAAAAAGTTTACCCAACCATCGAACTACCTAATTCTAAAACTACTTGCAAATTAACTAATTCTATTTGATTGTATTCAATTAACGAAATCAACCGTTACTTTGCTGAGATTGAGAAGACAAGGGCAGATAGTATACGTATATTTACAGACACGACTTATGTACATCCAATGTGTTATTTAAACGACGTTCCGAATCAAATGTTTCATGCTATTAGAAGCTGATAATGATAAGGTGGTGACCTTTAATCCTAAGACTAAAAACCGAATCCGCTACCGAATGGGACGGTATACGTGTCATATTTGTAAAGAAAAAAAGTAATTACTTTAAATATAACACAAATTTTTAACAGCGTTTTCGATAGTTTTGAAAGTACAACAAAATATTTTTCGATAATTTGAAAAGGTCACTGATTCATGCAATACACAAAAGTGGGTACAGAGACTGTGTTGAAAACTATAGGTTAATCTCCGTATTGACCGTCATCTCCAAATTATTTAAAAAAATTATCACTCATATCACCATAATATCTTCTTAATTCGTTTTTACGCTAAAAAATCAACTTAAGAAATTGGTGAATCGTGTTACAAGTAGTTTGGACCAAGGACAGAAATATTTGAGTGTTTTCCTGGACCTAGCCAAGGCATTCGACACAATCTCTATAACCATCGTCTTGAAAAATCTAGAAGCAGTTCCTAAACACGGCACGCCCCTAAAGCTCCTCCAAGACGTTTTTTCGCAGTAAGAGGCGGCGGAAAAGGCTCGGGAGTACGACATCCAATCGCACCCAATTCACTGCCGGCGAACCAAGTGGTGCAGGCACGCTTACCCCTGAGTATGACTGTAGGTAGACAGGACAGGTTTTCCGGTCCATCATCTAAATAGAGATTTCACCGGATAGGCGCTCCGAGGGGTCTGGATGACGTAACAACAGCTGTTCCAGGATTCTCACTATCTCCGGTGCAGTACAGCACACGATGTTATTTGAATCGGTCCGGTTCCGACACGCTATTGTGCTGAAAACCCTGGCGGTATGACGATTCGAGGGGGTTCTTATATGTGAAAAAAAAGTGATTTAGACTCAAACTAATTTAACCAGAAGTAACCGCAATAAAAACAAACATTTTGCGAAAAGGTGATACTAGTGCAATTTGATTCTGCATGTTATGCGGACATTACTCATATTATTGATATCCACATACTGTGACACGGTCACAACTGAGTTCGATATCGACAATACGAGTAATAAAAGTTCATAATCTTGTTGACTTTGGGTGGTGACTACTAGGACAAACCCCTATCATAAATATATAATTCGATACTGTGTACAATTACTTAAAAAAATGTATGAAAATGATAAAAAAGTTAAATAAATAACAAAAAAATAAACAGAACAATAAATAGTCATATTAAAAGAATTAAACAACAGTACAAACGAATAACCAGCAACAACAAACGATTATTACAATGCAACACAAATTTTGATACAATTTAACTTTTCTAGTACTTTAATATTTTAGCTCTGGGATACTAAATTGATAAATTTCCTTCTTTAATAAGACGAAAAATTGTTTATCGATAGCCACCCTATTCTTAGTTCGTTATTGAAATATGGGAACGTAGGGAGGTATTGTTGTATTTCAAAAGAGGAAAAGTGTAGACTTTTTGTGATTTCTTTTTACGTGTAAGTGGGGCACAGGAATTTAATACAAATTATCCAATTACCACGAAATTAGGCGTAACACTTTATTTAGTACTTTTAAGGTTATTCATTTGTATAATAAAGATGAGTTGTCATTTATTTATTTTTCAACAGTATTTAGTGCACTTTATTTACATTTTTTGTAAAAAAATGTCTAAAATAAGAACGAAATTAAATTATGGTGGTGTTGGTAGTGCTAGAATTACCAATTATTAATAAAAGATACATGACATTGGAAGGAAGACAAGTAGTAGTACAATACCTGTGAATATGTTATTGATGATGACCACATTCCATAGATTTAAATGTATCTAATTAAATTGGTGTCAAGTGAATGATAGAAACTACTTACAATTATTGAATGTTTAAAAGATAAGCAAGTAGAAATATATGTAAAATGCAATTCTGTTAATCATAAGAAATTTAAATTAGCAGAGATAATGCATTTAGTTCGAACATTTTCTTATACTATATTGTCGAAATTACATAAAAAAATTGTTTAATGCTAATTAAATGTCGTGGACTATTTTTATCGCAGCTCGGTCGTTCTTGTTAAAGTTACTTTTACCATGGCAGAACGATGCTTCGTCGACAATTCTTACAATATTTACCTTTGGTTTAATATAATTAGTCTTTAATTGCAACGGTGCTCTGGAATCAGTTTTAGAAGAACATTGGATGGGGTTATGTCATAATGACACAAAAATTATTATGATAAGTGATTTATATAAGGGTTTTCGCAGGTATTCTAAACCATAAAAAAGCAAATTATTTTTGCTAACATTTTTCAAAAACTAGGTTTGGGTTATTAAGTAATAGAGCCAAGCTGTTTTCAGCTTGACCGGGGCAGCACTACCCTCCCACAGAAGACCAACCTAGAGCGACAGCATCTGTTCTGTCGTGTTTCGTTGGTGAGTGCGGAGGCCCATTGATGCAGGAGTGGCAGTTATAGTGGTAACTGTGTGAGCCTAACACTGCCACGATGATTGTTATGAATTTTACGTCCTCAAGCGGAACGTAAAAAGGCATCTCACTAGGCCGCCATAGTATAGCTCACCATACTGCACTATCTGCATTTGCAATGAGCATGGTGACTATAACTCTTGGATTCTATTCATGTTTTCCATCAAGCATAGTAGGGTCAGTTTGGCAGGCTCTTAATTTAGAAAAAAAAGAGTAATGACTAGCTATGATATGCCTAAAGTAATTTTTTTTACATGGAATGACTGCCATTAGTCCTCCATAACCCAAGCATTAGGTGATACCGAAGTTCTACAGAAAAAATGTTATCAGTCAGTTTTTAGGACCCCAACTTGCCGTAACGATTGCCAAAGATCGAATGGAACCCACATGTTACTATGGTATTAAATAAGAAACATAAATATGTAACAGAAATAATGAGTAAAGAGCTGCTTTATCACTCAGATATCTAGATTTATTTTCAAGGACTCCTTTCGAACATCTGACTAGAGAGCCTACATCTGACTGACTGTAATTGGCTGTTGTTGATGAAGGTATGTATAATTTTCAATTCATTATTCCATTCAATCACATTAAACATCCAGCAGAAACACTTTCTGTAGGATCCATTTAATTAGTTAGATATCTTTCCTTTAATAAAACTAAAATTAAAACGAAAACCAACGTTTCACTTACGATGTATTTCATTTACACTTTGCCATACCATCATAAAAGACATTCAAATCGAATCAACAGCCCCATCGATTCAACGTAAATGAATTAATTTCATTGACAAAGCCCAGCAATGCATTTCCGCTCCAAATATTTGCATTTGGTTTAATACAATTATTATTTCCAGCAGCAATACTTCTGAGCTTGTTTATGTTGAACATTGGATGGTTTCGTGTTCTATTTCATTTGATTGATCTACCATGAGCGACGTTCAATAATTGTGTGTATGGTAAATTTTAAACGGTTATATTTTTCTACTTTGGTTCTTACTTTTTATTGTTATTTTCCTAGTGTTTTCATTTCATTTTAGAGCAGAATAAAATTTACAAATGTAAATTCACAGTATGTAGTAACAAAAACATAACCGATAATTTTAGATGAAATAGATGAAATTAACAAAAAAGGCAACAATTAACAACCTGTTAGTCTCATGATTAATTTACAAATTTTGGAGAGTTCTTTTTAAATAATAATTAGGCGTAATCGAGAAATTAGTGAGAATGTTTTGAGAGAACTAGAATATCCCTGCTAATATTAGTAATGTGAATGTAAGTTTGTTTGTTATGGTTTCACGCGAAAACTCTTCAACCGATCATCATGAAATTTTATACACATGTTGTTGGAGGTATTAGAAGTAACATGGGATACTTTTTATTAAAAAAAATAATTAAATAATCTGTTACGAAACTTATTGTGGCAGATGCAAATTCCACGCGTTCGAAGCCAAGGGCAGAAGCTAGTAACGATATATTTGAAAGCAGAGTGTGAACGGTGTATACCAATAAGCTTTAAAAGTTGAAAATCCATTAAAAACAGGCAGAAAATCTAACTATCCATAGTTAAGAAAAATACGCTCTTATATAATTATAGTACTTATATATACGAAATCAAATACTTCGCTATTATATTTTAATTCATTCAATTCTAAGCTTACCATCTCATTAAAGTAGAATCATGTTTCAAATTTGCTGCTTTATAAATACATCTCGAATAAACTCAATATTGACTTAATTGGTACGAAAACTGAAATGTAATGTTGAATCGACCAACCGAAGTCTGATAAAATATTTGAATGGGTTGCTAATAGACCTCATTCTGGAAATCTGATAAATACAACATTAACTTTCTCAGAAGATCTCCAGGAAATTTTATTGCACAAGCAATAATAATTAATGTTACATACAAACGAACTTTTCTTGAAGATTTTTCAAATATTGTTCCTTTTTTGGTAGATTTGGATTTTGATGAGTAAAATTAAAGAAGTAAAAATCACTACCTGTAACTGATTAGATAACTGATTTGACAGATGATAAAAAGTAATTAATTTGACTAAGGTGTCATCTAGTCTATTATAACAAAACATTTACCTTTTTCAGACTGAGCGAATCGTCATTAAGTCTTCTTATTCAGAAATTTTGTATAATTATGGGAAAAATAGTATTTATGCTATTGGTGTACCTATTCTGATCCACCAAGATTTTACTATTAAATGTTTCACCTCAATCATTTAAGATATAGTTGTAACTACGTTAAATACCAAGGAAACAATCTCGGCTAAGTAGGGTATAGAAAAAATCTCTGGTTGATGCATGGAACTGTAACTTTATTCTGCACTCTCTACCGTTTTTAGTATAAGAAGTAATGAAAAAAAGTAATGAAGAAAATAAATACTTAATACAGAGTTTTTAGTTTTCGAATAACATTCTCGATTTCAGCTCCATACAGGCTTATGTACATATTTAATAAAAATCCTTTTTTTACCACTACGAGCATAACTAGTTATCCCGTAATTTGAATTACGCAATGTGTCGGAAAATATTAAATATTTTTTTCAAGTCGGCGATTCTTTTAATTCAAGCAAGACCCTAAAGTTTCGCTCATAAAGCTTTCAGAGCGTTTGATTAAGCCCCTCTGAGGGTTGGATAAACACGAAATGAGAAAACTTTAGTAAACAAGTACAGATTACTTGAGGAGGACATTGAGAGAAACAAAGAGAGTTATAATTGACGTTTGCGATTTTACTTTACTGTAGCGAAAGATTTAATGAGTTTGGCTTACATTTTTTTCAGTAAGGCTTAAATGAGTAGTCATATTTCTAAAAGTTACGGTTCATATTTTTTCTTCTGTTTCGTGTGTTCAGCAGAGAGAAGCGGTATTATACTATTTAAGTATATGTATTTTTATACTAAGAGTTTTATTCACTTTTAATGGAAATCTCGCCATGGAGTACATTCACTCACTCTCATACGCCCTCGAGATCAAAACACTAGTTAGAGTTCTTGGACTCTGATATGACTGAGATTTGAAAATCTTCTAAGGTAGGTTCATAGGTAGTTACATATCTTATAACTTTTAGAATAATTTTAATTTCTGTGGGAATAAAAAAAAAACAACAATCACTATTTGTATAAGTTATCACTATTTTTTTTTATATTAGCCGTTTCCTTCGATGAGGTTTTTTGGATCCATGGGCGATGATATTTATATTTATAGGTAGTAGAACCACGCTGATTTCAGCATGAACGGGACGGCTTGACCAGGGCAGTACTACCCTCCCACAGAAGATCAACCTAAAGCGACAGCACCGTGCTGTCGTGTTTCGTTGGTGAGTGCGAGACTGGAGATCCATTGGTATAGGGGTGACAGTTGTCGTGGTAAGTCTGTAAGCAATGCAATGCCACGATGACTGTCATGCCTTTTATGTCCCCAAGCGGAGCGTGAAGAAACATCTCACTAGATCGTCATGGTGTGTGTTACAATACTGTATTGTCTGTATTCATAATGAGTTTGGTGGCAACAACTCTCAGATTCTATTTATACTTTCCATCGGGCAGAGTAGGTTCACTTTGGCAGGCTCTTATTATAAAAAAAAACAAAATTTTTAGATATACCATCAGTTGATCTGTCACCTTGTTCGTCGTCTTTCGATACAGAACAAAAATAAGTCATTATCCCTCTCCGTGTAAATTAAGTACGAAATGAATCTTCATAAAATTATGCATTGTAACTTCAACTAAATTATTGTTATTTTTACAAATTGAAAAATTTATAAGTTTTTAAGACTCTTTCTCTCACCATTTCGAGCGCGCACCTCCAAAGATCTGATAAATACTGATGAAGTCCCAGATAAATTAATGTAAACTTATCTGGCCAGAAAACTACAGATTTTGGCTTCTAAAATCCTAGATAATCATGTTTATGTATGGCACATAATAACTATCTGATACTTTATCAGAAACAAGTGAAACTGGACCAGTGTTTTGATGCAAGAGGTTTAAGGGTAGCTATTTGGATATTCGCAGAATAAAGGAAAAATCAACTGTAAGTATTAAACAATAGACGAAAATTACATTAAATTCGAATTTCGAATGTATAATTACACTCCATTTTGTTTGAATTAAGTATTTCGAAAACACGGGCCATAACGTATTCCGCCAATCACGGTTTAGGACATTAAATCGAAATTCGATTTATTTTTACGATTGAATTTACGATTTTTAGTACCTTAATTTACGATTTCAGTTTAGTTTATATCGATTTAAAATCTATAAATAGAGTCTATTTGAGTGGCTATGGAATGATTTTACGAAAGTGATTGAGACGTGAAATTATTATGTTGACACCTTTGAACTAAATTTTGACCTATATTTAATGGTCAGATTTCATTAAAGCTTCATAGACTTTACATGAACCGATCACAATTGAATTATCGATATGACTATTTTGTTAACATTTCTTCTCTTTCATACTCGCTAAGTCAATGCTACTAGACATAGAATAAATATAGTTTAAAAAAAAAACTACTGAAAATGCTTTAATGATAGGTTGAATAAAAAATAAAAATATGTTAGTATAATTGTGAAACAAATGTGCCTATTTTATCATATATAGGGTAGGCCACGAATTAGTTAACATTTGACAAAATCGTATTAAAAAATAATTTGATATATTATAAAAATTGTTAACAAGAAAACTAGTTGGTTAAAATTTGTTTTTTAAAAATTACATCGTCTAAATATTTCGACGTTTACACTCTTCGAAACGAGCACCAAATTTTTTGAATAATCGTCGATAAATAGACCGCGAGATCGCCGACATCTCTTCGCTGATTTTTCTTTTAGTTGACGTAGTGTATTTGGTTTACTGACCTAGACATGATTCTTCAAATAAACCCCATAAAAAGAAGTCTATGTGGATAGATCTGTGGATAGATCTGGACTTCTGGGTGACCATGGAATGTCGCCTCGTCTGGAAATCAGCTTTTCCGGAACCATATTTTGACCACCGGCAGGTACTCACTGAATGTGTGACAAGTAGCTACATCTTGTTGAAACCATGTACTATGATTGTAGAAAGCAAATACCAGTGGCATCGGCCCTAAGAACTCCCGTAACATGTTCGCGCGTGATGTTAGATTTAAATGTTAATGAATTCGTGGCCCACTTTATATTTCGTATCACTTTAGGAAGTATCGTACTAGCCAATATGCTCGAGTGACGATTTATCGAGCATCCTACACTTATTTCATAACAATTCTAGTGTTGTACAATAATTTATTCCTATTTTAAAAATTCATTGTTTAATTTTTTGTTTGACTTATAATTACAGTGTGTTTTTAAACTCTATTTACATTTGTTGCTATAATGTTTTTGAGTTTAATTTTAATGATATTTGTTAAAAATTATCTTTGTTTCTCTTTACAACTACTTCAATGTTAAATTTACATAAAATGAATTCAAGATAGTAATATTTTTCTTGGATTCAATGTACAATCTATCCTTAGAGAAATAAGGACAAATTGCATTGGGCATATTGTACAGAGGACAGAAATCCTTTACTATCACTACGGAGTATCTTAAGAAATACATGCGGCTATATTTTCTAAATTATAAGTACTTAACTCGTACATATGTTGTATTAATATGGTAGTTAATAATGAAACCTTACACAACCAAAAGTAAATGAAAATATGATACAATAATTCATTCACTTTACAGCGGCGGCTTACCCAAGACTCTAATCTTGGTTTGATATTTTACGCTAGCTTATTGTGCGACGGCCTCGTGCGGGTTCATCTAGATTGTATGTCAGGGTTTAGTTTCACGAAAATTACATAAAACCTAGATATACTATATTTGAAGTTTAAGGCCTAATTGAATTTATGAAAGACGATTTTCTTGCGTAAAGTAATATAATCTTATAATTTATCAGGCATGTGAGTAATTATAAATTTAATTATGACATTACGTGGAAATTTAATTTTGTTTAATATAAACATTTCTAATTAAATTCTTATTCATGTCATAATTTACTTTAACTTTAAATTTTAGTTAATGTTGGTGGTTTAGTTAACGTGAAGAAGTTTCAGTTTAACTCAAATGGAGGTCAAAGAAAATACATTCTCACAGCAGACAAACCTAACGCGACAGCATTCGTGCTGTCATGTTTAGTTGGTATGTAAGTGCGAGACAAGATGGTAAGTGTGTGAGTGTAATACTGTTACGATGACTGTCGTACCCTTTATGTCCCCAAGTGAAAATGACAAAATATCACACTAAGCCACCAGAGTGTGGGTCACGATACTGCATTCGCAATCAATGTGGTGACCACAATTATTGGATTTTAGTCTTGCTTTTTATCAGACAGAGTAAAATAACTTAGGCAGGCTCTTAAAATAAAAAAAAAACTAATGATTTATAAATTACTACCCCAAAAATAACAGTATTGATAAAGTGATGTGTGATGATGTTTTTGCTTCTAACTTCTGATTTTTACACCACTAATATTTAACTTACTTCAATAAATAATTTTATAATGTGTAAGATTTGTCCGTGTGGTGACGGATTAAGAATACATAGTGTTACCCCTATTCATACCGTAGATGTCGTAAAAGGTTCCACTGTTTTTAGGTGTATTCATCCCGAGGGTATCGTAAAAGGCGACTAAGGGAAAAAGTATGCAAGACAACATCATTACAAAGAGAAGGAAAACTTGAAACAAACCCTTTTTTTTTTTAATGTGTGGAAACCCCCTCGAGCCGTCACCCCATCGGGGTTTACGGCGGGGTGGTGTGTCGGAATCGGACCGACTAAAACCACACGGTGTGCCACTCTGCGCCTGACATAGGAGAGATCCGGGAACAGCTGTTATTACGACATCCAGATCTCTCCTAGCGCCTGCCCGCTACCGCGGGCACCATCTGCAGACAAACTCTCTATTTAGGCGACGTACGGCACACGCGGAAGTCGCCTCCTCGCGGCTGGTCATTGTAGCGGATGAAGTGAAAAACCCGTCCCGTCCACCCGCGGCCACACTCAAGGCGGCATGAGGCGCTGGTATGCACCCGGTTCGCCGGCGGCGAATTGGGTCCGAGTGGAGATCGTCCTCCCGGGCCCTCTCCGCCATCTACTTCCGCGAAATTGCGTATTCGCAGAAGGTTGCGACCGCGGTAAAACAACTGTCGCTACCGACCATGGAGCGTATGACGGCCGGTAGCGAGAGATCTCCTCCAATAACTGCAGTGTGGACCCCACGCTACGCCGCCCAGGCGGAACAAACCGCCAGCGTGTGCTGAGCCGAGTCCTCACTGCAGTCCCAGTGGTGACAGGCGGGACTCAATTCCCTCCTGGCGACCGAGTGCAGATACTTCCCGAAGCAACCGTGCCCGGAAAGGATCTGCGTCAGTCGGAAGGAAAGGGTCCCGTGCCCACTCGGCGATGACCGGTTGGAGAGCCTCCACGACTGCAAAGCCAGCACGTGGAGCCTCCAGCCGGGACGACCAACAAGCCATCGTGGCTCGACGAGCGGTCTCTCGCTACTCGCGTATCTCTTCGGGCGGGGGCCGCTACCCGCCCGGAAGACAGCCGTTCGCCGATAAACTTCGGCGAGCACTTGAAACAAACCCTATTCCAACCCGTCTGGCCAGCGTGGTATAGTAAGCCAAAACCCCCTTGCTAAGGAGAGGCCTATGTCCAGCAGTGGACTGTAAAAGGCTGTTGATGATGATGATGATGACGATAAAGATTTGTAATCCAAGTTTAAAACTAAGCAAGAAATTAAAATAAACCGATTTTATGAATAACTTAGTGGTGATACGTGATTATGAAATATGCAAGCTATGAACTTGCATGTTTTTAACTGTAAAGGTTCTTTAAAGTTTACAAGATTTGTTACCAAATAGATAGTAAGTGATTTTAGCATTTTAATTGGGTGAAGATCGGATGATGATGATGAAAGCTCTAGTGTATTATAATTTGATTGTTATTTAAAATAACTCGCACGTTTACTACAACATCAAATGCTACTAGATGTGGCTTAGAATATACCAATATATCTTGATGAATTTACCATTAAAGGTAACAGGTAAAATCCATAAAAATGTATGATGGAGTGGACCCAATGATAAAATAAAATAAAAGCTTTTTGGATAATTAACGGACTAACACCGCAAAAAAAGGTAAATCAGAGATTTTAAATCCGTTCTTAGTCGGATACTCTTGTCAGAGTGGTTTTCCGCATTACAAACCCATTGTACTCTATTCGATTTAATCGTAGTTTAAATTAGGTCGATGGGACTCGATGAGAGTTGAGGAGCTACCCCATAATTTTGTGCCCTCCACTTGGACTTCATCATCATCATCATCATCATCTCAGCGAAAATACGCCCACTGCTGCACATAGGCCACCCCAAGATTCTCCACAACAGCCGGTCCCCCACTTGGCATTGCATGACAAAGTTTCTTCATCGAGTCCTCTTTTCTAGAAATGTGCCTTTAGAAACTTCACAATTCAAAATTCACAACTGTACAATGGATGAAAATCTATTTCTTATGTGAAACTCTTTGAGGATATAGTTATTCGAGCAGAACACTATTCAGGGCATCTTTAGAAGTCATCTCCGGCACTATGTCTCTAAAATATCGATTTTTTGGCGATGTTGTTTTCTAAGTGGCTTCAAACCCGTATAGAAAGGTTTTATGCCTGCTTTAAAGTAAATGAGTAAAATTTAAAAAAAGTATAGTGTAATGTATTAAGTCGTTGTAAATAATACTTGTATGATGTGTAGGTGACATTCAGTAACTATTCTTTGTTTCGTCTGTCCATTTGACCCCTATAGCATAAAAAAGGTAATAAGGTAAAGTTAAAAGAAAGAAACGAAAAAAAAACATTAATTCTATCAACACATGGTCAAAAAGAATAAATAGAATAAAACAGAGTGCCCCAGAAAAGATACCTTAACAGCATATTGCTATAGCCTGAGAGGCTGCAGCGCTAGTCTTAAGAGTATGTTAAGGCCTGGTGTCGTTGGCTTATTCTTCTGTGTGTATAAATATATATAAATGATATATATTATAATATTATAAACAGATATATAGATATCCACACACATACATAAAACACATAAATAAAATGTACTTTAGGAATACAAAACTGAACATTCACCAACTTTTACACCTATTCAGCTTGCGGCCCATCGACAAATCAAATACTGTCATATTTAATCTGTGCGAGCCGCACGACCATTTGTCAGGCCTCCACCTTCTTTGTCTATGACATCTTCTAAAAGTTAGCTTTAACCTTAAGGTTAGCAATAAAAATAAAATAATTCATAAATAAAATCGTTTCTGAAGTCATTGTAGATTTTTTTATTCTTAAAGACTATTTAAGGTTATGACTACAATTTCATCATTTTATCCGCAGAAGCGTCCAAAATGCAAAATACTCGTATAATGCCGAATCCTCTTGTGTTACTTTGTGTGCAGTAATCTGTTAATAAATAGCATAATCAAACTTCAAAAGCGTACAGAGAGCTATTTAAAATAAAAGCTATAAGCTAAGCTCCAAGAGGATTTTCGACGGTCTTATCATTGAATCGAAGAGGAAAATTGCAATACAGACGTCTATTTCTAAATATAAGAAAACTTTTTTTATTGACCAGTATACTTACTTTTATCTAATTGATTTTTCTATCATAACAGTTGTAAATAAATATACTCTTATATTTGTATGCGGCTTTTTGCTTCATTTTCAACTTTACATTGAACCTGCTGTTTTGAAATTTCCTTTAAATTTTTCCTCAAGCTTTGTTGTTTGTGATTTTATAAACAGTAGGTAATAAATAATATTTCTGATAACCTTAGGCTGTTATTTTTTAGGTCTTCAAATTAATTAACAAAACAAAAAAAAAACTTTAAAAGATTTTTAATTGTATCCTATAATATTATTATCACAATCTTCTTCCTAATGTTTTTAATCAAACTTTTTATGGTGTAGCTGGGCAAAGGACAGCAGAAATAGGCCAGATGGGTGACTTAACGATTATATACACCTATTTGTACATTGTATTACTATCATATAAAATTAGTTTCATTAGCAATAAAATCGTGATTCCTCAATCGAAAATTAATTACTTCGCTGGCTCCATGAATACATAGAGCAAATCCCATACGGGGTGTATTGTAATGAAGCATTCAACCTATTTTCACAAAGGCATGGCGCCCTCTAGTATCATGGTACTATTCAGTTTTTTAATTGAACATTGTCTCATTGCAATCAAGGCGGTACGTCAAATAGTAATACTATACAGAAAAGGTGGGTATGGGCGACAGTGGAAGCGGATTGCGTTAGTAGATAACGTCGCCTATTCACTTACAACTAAAGTCAATCAATAAAAAAAAACGCAATCCGCTTTACACTAAAGCTTTTTAAATTAATCTTAAAAAATATTTTGAATATGCTTATAATTGTCGTATCATATGAAATTAATATAAAACAATGATAACATCGGACCTGGCCTAATGAAAGAGCTTTAAGCCCTTCCGTCTGAGGCCGTATGCTTCAATGTTTCTAACAAATTGGAGTTAATAGTAATATGATTATTTAGTTGTCTTGTAACTTATTAAACTATGAAAAGGTGAACCCGTTTTTATTTTTTGCATCCCTAAACTATTTAATTCTACGACTTCATTCACTTTCATCATTCATTTTCTTGGGCTTTGAAGATTTACACAGTTTATTACATAATATTTTTAAAGTTTTCACTTTTATCTATTTTTTTTTTAACTTATGGAACCTCAGGGCCGTCACTCCACCGGGGTTTACGGCGGGGTGGTGTGTCGAAATCGAACCGACTAAAAGCACACAATGTGCCACTTTGCGCCTGACATAGGAGGAATCCGGGAACCGCTGCTATTACGACATCCAGATCCCTCCTAGCGCCTGCCCGCTACTGCGGCCACCATCTATGGGTAAACTCTCTATTTTTGGTGACGTACGACCGGTTGTTCCGCCTGGGCGGCGCAGCGTGGGGTCCTCACTGCAGTTATTGGAGGAGATCTCTCGCTACCGGCCGTCATACGCTCCGTGGCCGGTAGCGACAGTTGTTTTACCGCGGTCGCAACCTTCTGCGAAGACGTAATTTCGTGGAAGGAGGCAGCGGAGAAGGCCCAGGAGGACGATCTCCACTCGGACCCAATCTGCCGCCGGCGAGCCGAGCGGCGTAGGCGCGCATACCAGCGCCTCATGCCGCCTTGAGTGTGGCCGCGGGTGGACGGGACGGGTTTTCCCCTCCATCTGCTATAGTGGCCAGCCGCGAGGAGGTGACGTGCGCGTGTGCCGTACGTCGCCTAAATAGAGAGTTTATGCGCAGATGGTGCCCGCTTTAGCGGGCAGGCGCTAGGAGGGATCTGGATGTCGTAATAGCAGTGGTTCCCGGATCCCTCCTATGTTAGGCGCAGAGTGGCACACCGTGTGATTTTAGTCGGTCCGATTCCGACACACCGCCTCGCCGTAAACCCCGGTGGGGTGACGGCTGAGGGGGTCTCCACCCGTTAAAAAAAAAAAAAAAGGAGGAATCCGGCAACAGCTGCTATTACGACATCTAGATATTTATCTATCTTAATCTAACGTCAAAATGTAACCGAATTCACGCTTAGTTTACTATAGTTTCTTGACGACCGCTCCGCTTACAGTAAGACTTAGGCTGAACGACGCAGTCCATTGTTACGGGTACAATAGTCTGATTAATGCCAAACAGCCACTGAGATTGGCTTTGCACAATGTCTCTGTTTACGCCGATCATGACTCCGGAGATTTACGTATGTCTTCGGCTTAAATATAAAGGCTTTTGTTTTAATAAATACCAAAGCAAAGCTGTTTGCCTCGCGGTTGGGAATTCTTGGCGTTTAGCGGTTACGCAGAACATAGGGGCTAAATTACGGCATCATAAACATTTTAACTTTGTATTGTTTTTGGTTACCAAGAATTTAAGATATCTGATATTGTGGATGGATCTGGACAATTACAACTTACTACCTCATAATTGTTATCGTAATAAAATCACATCCAATATTTAAAAATAAATTTACGGTGACATGTAGTCTAAGATTAAAGTATTTCTAAAAAAATTGATATGTAGTCGCAAAAAATTGTCTCTAATAATATGACAAGATTATAAATGGTCTGATAACGATGAAGTGCTTCAACACAAATTGACCGAGTCAATTTGTGATCCTACCTAAATTTAGCGGCGATACTCAAAAACCAGTAACCCATTTATTTTTATATGTGTCCTGGGGGAGAGGTATTACCTACAACCAGATGACTTGTCTAACCATTTGTATCTTATACATTAAAACTGTCTCATTGGTCTAGCGGTTAAGGTATGTGACTGTCGACCAACAGTTCTCAGGTTCGACTTCCGGGCGGGTCAAGAAATGTTATTGAGTTTATCTGGTTACAAAAATACTTAATAACATCTCAGGATTTGGAAGTTGTAGTCTTAGTAACCTACGTACACACAAGCCCGTCGATCCTGCGCCTGACCTCTCCCCGACCAGGTTGGATGACCGTACCATCGGATTTTGAAAATTAG
This sequence comes from Hypercompe scribonia, assembly GCA_949316085.1. Taxonomy (NCBI): domain Eukaryota; kingdom Metazoa; phylum Arthropoda; class Insecta; order Lepidoptera; family Erebidae; genus Hypercompe; species Hypercompe scribonia. The sequence goes on along the minus strand of OX438992.1, from coordinate 5,785,892 downwards.
GAAATAAAGAAAGCACATACCTATGTGTTCTAATATCTCTTACGTAGCTAGCTGGTCTCCATTGAAGCTGATTGCCGAGGCTGAAATCAGCTAGAAACACATCATTATCTTTTCACACTATAAAAAAAATTAACAAACTTACATAACTTCGATCGAAGAAAATATAGCAGATAAGTCATAAATATTAATTCAACAACATACATCATACTTACTAACTCCTTATTTCATAAATATTAACAATCTTGGGCCTATATATCATTTTTACATTTTTTTTACCATAAAGCTACTACAAAGCACATCCGAATGACAGGAAGTGGTATCAAACACAGCATTTCCGTATTCGGAATTGTGTTGCTAGTACATCCGTTTCCTGTAGATAGTGTTGTGAACGTGGATAGCGAAGCTAGAGCTAACCTAACTTGGTTGAGTCGGGTTCGTAATATACCGCCGTAAACCCCGGTGGGGTGACGGCCCGAGGGGGTTTCCACACGTTAAAAAAAAAAAAAAAAAAAAGGGCTCGTAATATAAATGTATCTCTATTGATAAATGGCCAACATTTGCCAGCAAGTTGTGACGTGTAAAATGTTATAGAAAGATAATAACTTGGATTAACGGGTTCGACTCCCACCTGGTCAAATCTTTTCTGATACACTCGACCATTTGTGCTGTGTTTGGGTGTAATTTACCTATGATTTGCATATATTTGGAAATATATTGGTGTTTATCAGCAGTCTGGTAACTATAGCACAGGTTTTGCCTAGTTTAGGACCAGACGATCGCGTGTGAAATGTGTGAGAATGTCAAATAATAATTGTATTACAAATTGATTTTCTTTTATGTTATGAGAGAGTAAGCGAGAAGAGGGGTCATTTAACAGTAAGTGAGTACCGTCGTAAACCCGGTACCGCAAAAGTCATAAGTAAGTAACCGCCCTTTGAATCCATTCTGTAACAATCTTAAAAAACTTTGAACTCCAGTAACCTCACTCTTTAAAAAAAGTGACAAAGAGTTACTTAACCTCTCCCATCCTTTGAAATAAATATAAATTAATGTAGAATTAAGCAAGTAATTAAACACGGGACACTGTATTGTTTACTATAATAATTAATTAAATGACAATTATATCATCGTGGGACATCGGCTGGATATGAAACATCAAAATTATTGTGTACAAACACTGAGTGTGAAAAGATTGGATAATTCTTTCTAATAGGGTTTAACGTATATTCACTGTCACCGAACGTGGCGATGCATGCTGCAGCGAAGTATCACCATACTAACATCTAGTCTAGCATATTGTTTCTCATCAAAAAGTGGTCAAATTTTAGCAAGACAACACACGAGGCAAAGGCTGACTAGACCCTATAATCTTATTTTCGTAACAACCAACCTAGGAGCACGTAGATCTTGATTGAACGTCAACATGCAGCTAGATTGCTTTTACCTGTACCCTGTTCAGTCATCAATAAGGAACGAAAGTTAAACCACATGTGGACCAATCTAGGTATGTGAATTTGATTTGTTGTTAAAGCCAAAGAGCGTATTTGATATTGGTTGAATTTAAAAAAAAACGTTAGTGGCGGAAAGTCCATTCATCAAACATAACATCACGCTGAGACTAATAGGATACACGCATAACAAAAACGAAGACAATTTATTCCTTTAGAGAGAAGTAGAGGAAGTTACATCCGTCAGCTAGACAATTTTATTTTATTCGAAAACTAGTTGTGCCCCACGGCATTACCTGCGGATTTCGTTGTTTTTTTTTCTAAATTACAAAGCCTAATTTACGGCTATGATATTGTTTGAGGGTGTACTTTAAAGGATATACAAACAATATCACTATAGGAGAGTCGTTGGACAGTTCTGATCTGATCAGATCTCATCAACGATATTACCTTCAGAATGGAATTGGAACCGTAACGAGGCAGTTTTCTGTTTGATAATAGCTGGAAAGCCAGCAATGCGTCTCTACGTGAACATATTCGGTATGCTACCGAAGTGGGGCAACTTTACTATCATCCTGAAGCCCTTATTATATTGTACTCGTAAGTCGCTCATGGCCTTCTGAGTATAATTGATCCATAGGCTGTACGTGAAGAACCCATGAAAATAAACTTTAACTACAACGTGCAACATGCTTAACTTTGATGTCTTGTTTTTGGAAACCGATTTTTTTAAAGATTGAATAATAAAGTATAAGCTCCTTGACCCACATTCAATACACTTAATCTTTTTTTTTGTGAAAAAAGAAGAGGTTCTCGAACATCGAAGTGCACAATAATCTATAACGGCCATTGTTTTGTCTGTGGACTCCCTTTTATAGATAAGAGCTACTGAAAAGATCTTTGATAATATTTTAACACGAACATGTATACGCAGTGGGCCTTTTTTATTTGAAGGTTTGGGTAATATTATTCTTGATACGTACATTCGTGTAGAAGTACACTTTCTAACTCTATCAAGTTTTTTGTGGAGTTTACGTTATCACAGAATTTTGTATTTCTGGCAAAGCTTAAGATTGCATAAATGATAACTAACAATAACTTATCTAACCCATTTTAAGCACAGTAATCTGATTTCTAACAAAACCGGCTGTGTGGTAACAAGACAGTTGATAAATAATTTACATATTTTGAAATATATATATAGAGATATTATATCTTGTATCTGATGAACTTCGAGCTGATTTCAGTCACGGCGGCTATTCTCAACGGAGACCAGACAAGGTCAGGCTATATTATAGCGCACAAGTGTGTGCACAAACCCAAGTGCACCCTCTGTTTCCTCACTCTCACATTCCGGTGGAACGGTTATCCGTCACGACCAGGGAGATGTCAGACACAGGCCAGACGGCTTTACGTGCTCTTCGAGACAGGGGGGTTAAGACCCCAAATTCGAAACGCAAAACATTTTTTGACCCGACCCAAGAATCAAACCCGAGACCTATTGAGCAGCGGTCGCATACGCAAATCACTTTACCAACGAGGTAATTACAAATACAAGTACAATACACAGAACAAAGGTCGTGCTTATCACATATTTATGATTGGTTAGAAAACGAAACCTAAGACCTTTAGTTTAAAAATCAGGGTCTCTAACTACTAGGCTACTACAGGTTAAACATGTTAAACGCCAGAGGTAACACCATGAAATAACAAAACAGATATTTACAGATTATACAAACATTGGATCCGACCCGGGATACGAACCCGAGACCTCAAGCACAGGAATCGCATGCGCTACCCTTACGACGCAGTCGAATTGATTTATTTATAGTAACAAATTCTATTAAATTGAACGAAAGGCAGTTTTTGATAAGAATCTAACGTAATTAATGTCACTCACCAGTGGTCCCCGTGGTCTGTGCCGAAGCAAATTAAATTTTTGTTTACTGCGAGGCTACGAGTACATCTTCTCTCACTCAGTTATTTCATGTGCCTACGCTATGTGTTTTCAAATGAGTTCAATTGTTTCAAGCTTACAATGGACGTCATTTTTAAATTGCAAACTTTAAAAATATTTTTACTAAGCGATAGTTGGCACTTAACTTCAGAAACCGAAAACAAGTGCGTTTATTTGCCCTGTAAATGGAAACGTATTGCAATAAATTCTAATGAAAATGAAAATTCAGGAAACTCAAATCAACAAACCTCTCGTCCAACTGGTCCATACTTGTGGGTAATCAACGCAACATTATACTGCACACAGATTTTCCTAGATTAATCACGTGAATCATCCCATACCCCGTGAGAAACATGATTAATAAATTTCTTCCTCCCTTAATTCTCTACTACTTCCAGTTGAAGTTTTAGAATGGATAGTAAACAATACAGATTGGTTTACAATAGCAAAGTTATTGAAAAATAATCTACACATGGGGCCAGAATTCATAAATGGTTACCTGCCGAAAACTGTCTAAGAAATCAAACCTTTTTTGGTTTAGTTGTTTTTGTGAGACTAGCAGAGTTTCGAAAAATTTATTAGTAGTAGTAGTAATTATGGTAACAAAATATTTCGTAAACTATAACTCACGCACGAGTGCTAATAATCCCAATCTTGGGCAATCTTTCCGCTGCCAGCTACCTTCTTCAAGTCATCAGTCCATCGTGTCGTAGCATGCCCTATACTATGTTTGCCCAATCGTAGTCTCCATTCTAGCATACTTCGGCTCCAGCGATCATCAGTTCGTCTGGAGACATGACCGGCCAACTTCCACTTCATCATACTGATTCTCCGTGCGATGTTAGTTATTACACTATGAATAGTAACTTTCAAAGACATTGTACACCAGCTGAAGTCCTATGTATAGATGAAAGTGTAGTACCATTTCGAGGACGCATAATATTTAGAAAATATAATAAACAGGAATGGTACAAATATAAATTAAAGAGTGTAAGTTATGTGCAGTCACGTTGCTACAGGTACATCGGCAATTTTATCTGCCCCAGGAACGAGTTCAACAATATCTGTCTGCACGAACGCAGTTCAAATATCTAATAGTTCATAAGCATCAAATTTGAGTGCACTTCCCAAAGCAAAAATATGTTACTATTTTAGTTTCGTAATAATCTGATATCTCTTGGTGTGGAAAAATATGTACAGTTTACTAACTCTGTGTTTTTGTCAGCATTTGCATTGATTTTGATAAATTTGTGACGATAAATAGATGGCAAAAATTGCAGACATGATTCTATCTTTTATGTTATTTTTAATAGCAGAACAATTCAAGAAATAACTCCTCATATGCGGAGATGCTAAAAAATAACAAATGTTATTTACTTATAAAGTAATTTTACGAGCTATGTAATAATTGCAGCAAATAAGAAATGATTCGTCACAGCTTCGAGGTGTGAAACAAATATTAATATAATATTGCTAATATCCAATGGAAGTCCGATGTCGTAATATCGATGCACATTCCGCTGACACTGCACCAAGTGTCCCCAAGTACCGTGTGAAATGGGTTGCGCAATAAAGTCTCCGATCAATTATTAATTTTCGAAAGCATTTTCAATATTTGAATATCTAGTTGCAATTTTAACATTTAATGTTATTACGAACTGTTTCTATCTTCATATCTTGACACTATTTGATGTTGTTGTTGATTACTTAAGCGATGATACCAAATATATATTCAATACACTCAAGATCAACTAAATTAAGAAGAAAAACAAAAGTGCTCTACTTTCAATTGTTATGTTTAACTCGAAAAAGTGCTACGAATCCTTACTGGCTGTAAATTGCTCTAAATATGAGTTTAGGGGAAGAATAATTGTAATAGATTAAAACTCAATTTAACGCTAGTAATTCTTTTCCAATTAACAATTACAGTTATTATTATATTCTCTTTATTACATATAAATACACATATTGATTACATTTTTAAATATATAAAAAAATAAAAAATACATATTTAAAAATATAAAAAATAGTAGACCACCGATATCGGGTACAGGGACCAAGATACCGGTGGTTAGGGCTCCAGAGACAGGAACCTCCTCACAATACGGGCCGTGTCAAGGAGGACTGCCTTCTGCATCAGACCCTTGATCCAACCTTCTAACGTGAGCCTCTTAAGGTGTTGGTCGAGGCTCTTGGCTATCAATCCGTGAACAGATATGATTATCGGAACAATGATCACCGAATCCACATTCCACATGTCGGCAATCTCGTGAGACAGATCCAAATACTTTAATTGTTTTTCTTTTTCAACTTTCACGAGATTTTCGTCATGAGGAACGGCGATATCGACAATCATTGCGCGGCGCTCTAATCGATCTATCACCACAATATCAGGCTTATTGGCGACAATAGTCCTATCTGTGATAATAGATCGATCCCAATATAACGTAGCACGACCATTCTCGAGAACTGGGTCGGGCACATACCTGTAGTAAGGCACTTCAAAATTGACAAGTTGGTATTTAAGGGCAAGTTGTTGGTGTACAATCCTGGCTACTTGATTATGCCTGTGCAAATACTCACCATTAGCAAGACGAGAACAACCAGAAATAATATGCCTAATAGATTCTCCAGGACGGTGGCACGCCCGACAAATGTCAACCGTACTATCTTTCAGGATATATTTCCGGTAGTTATTCGTCATGATAACTTCGTCCATAATTGCACAAACAAAACCTTCGGTTTCTCCGAAGAGATCACCATACCGTAGCCAAGACATCGATGCTTTAAAGTCTATATCAGACCCGTGTAGGGCCCGATAAAATCGACCATGAAGTTCTTTACCCTTCCATACTTCCTTGCGATCAGTAGTACTAAGTACTACAGGTTTGCGCCAATTCTCTTTAGCCAGAGCGAGCGGGGTAAAACCAGTATCCACTGCAACTACATTACGATGCACTCCCACATTAGTCTGTAGAAAATATTCTCTGAGATTGTATATCTCGCGATTGTGTAGAGTCTTGATATTTAATAGACCACGACCTCCAAACTTTCGCGGAATATACAATCTCATAACCGACGAACGTGGATGGTGCATGCGGAATGCAGTCAGCAATGTACGGACTCTCCTGTCAAGGGCATCTAATTCGGTCTGAGTCCATCTAAGTACACCAAAGGAATACATCAGAACCGGCATGACCCAACTGTTACAGGCTCGCACCTTGTTACCGCCCGATAAAAGACTTTTAAGTACTTTTTTTAGGCGACCAAAGAAACGTTCCTGCAACATTTGTTTCACGCCAGATTCTGATATTCCCAAGGACTGTGAAAAACCTAGATACTTGTAAGTTTCGGTGGCAGACAGAGATCTGAGTTTTGTTGAATCTGAAAGTTCTATTCCTTCAGATTCTACAATCACGCCCTTCTTTACATGCATGACTGCACACTTGTCTACACCAAATTCCATTTTGATAGAATTACTAAAGTTTTCAGTGACCCTTAATAACGCCATCAATTGTAATTTTGTGGAGGCCAGTAATTTTAAATCATCCATATAAAGAAGGTGAGATATAACTTGATCATCTTTCTGCAACCGATAGCCCAACCCTGAACCCTCTAACAGAGTACTGAGAGGGTTCAAAGCTAGACAAAACCACAAGGGACTCAGGCTGTCACCTTGAAAAATACCTCGCTCGATCTTTATAAGTATGTCATTTATCGCAGTCTGCCGACATCCTGGATAGCGAAGTGTTGTGCTCCATTGACTCATACACAACTTTAAGAAAGTGCACAGAGTTGCATCAATTTTATACAACTCTAGCACCTTCAAAAGCCATGTATGTGGAACTGAGTCGTAAGCTTTCTTATAGTCTATCCAACATGTCGCCAGGTTCTTACGACTACGACGTACCTGTTGGCTAATGGTCCTGTCTATGATAAGGAGCTCTTTAGTGCCACGGGCCCCACTTCTACATCCATTTTGAGAAATAGAGAGTACCGAATTATTAATTATATGTGTAGTAATTTTGAGTCTCAAAATAGATGTTAGAAGTTTATATGTAGTTGGTAAACAAGTAATGGGTCTAAAATTTTTGGGATCCATGGCACTACCAGATTTATAGAGTAAATGGGTTACACCAGTGGTTAAAAACTGTGGTAATGAACCAGAATCCAAAGCTGCTTGGAATTGTGATGCCAAACACGCATGTGAGCTTCGGAACCACTTAAGCCAAAAGTTGTGCAGTCCGTCTGGACCAGGTGTTTTCCAATTCGGTAATGAACGGACTGCACAATTTACATCATCTTTATTAATAGTAATGGGTTCCATAGCTGTTATAGACTCACACGAGCGTTTGACATCCTCCAACCAATCACCTTCTGTATGAGTGACAGGCACTGACCAGATGTTATGCCAAAATGAATTAGTTGTAATTTCATCCGGAAAATGCCCATCACTCACACATGGATTCGGTTCCTCCCATTTCCGATAAATCCATTTCTCATTCCTTTGGAACATTCGATTCTGATTATACCGATCAACTCGTTTTTTATAACGTCTTATCCTATTTGCCCATGCATAAACTTTCTGCTTTAGAAAGTCTATGCGCTCTGTGACACAGGACATGTATTGTTGAGGACTAATGGTAGTCCCCAAGAATGCCTGCTTCACAAAGCGCATGACTCTTGGTCGTGTATTACCACTTTGAAAACATGTTAATTTAGCGATGAGTGTCCTAGTCTCAGCAATACGACGTTCAATTCTATACTGCCAAGCTGGTACAGCATTTTTGGGTTGAGTAGTACTGACACGTTCAATTAATTTAACACCAGCTACTCGACAAACTGCAATAGCCGCACAATATAAAATAGAATGTGTATCACTGAGATCTTCGCTATTACCAAAATAATCTGATAATAACGAATCCAGGCCACCCACAAGCGCTAAATTACGTTTATGAATGGGCAAACGGCATAGCCGTGGTCTACTATTAATATTTACAAATCGGTATTTGTGAATCGCATCCTCCAAAGCACTCCTTATCTTATCGTTACATTGGGTACTTACGGATATAACTTCACTCTCCACTAGTTCATCAACATCTTTAATACCTGATGGCAGCTGAGGTGTGCTATTGGCCACCGCAGTGTGTGACGAAGAGTGGATAGTAAAGCTTTTCCTTATGTCAGAGCGTATCCTCTCAAGTACTGTATCATCCAGCAGGTGACAGCGCTGTATAGCTCGTACTTGATCCGATAAACGTTGTGCTGAAACGTTGATGGTTGGTTCAAACTCCTGAAACAGAGAGGCTAGCCTAACACGGTACGCAGTAAGGTTCGTTCCCAACTCTGTAGCACGAAAATATGCCCGCATGACATTCTCGTTTATCGATTTTGTCCACTTCATGCGGCGCACATCACCACCGGTAGCGGGGACCCTGTTTGAGGTCAGTGGTCCTCGTGATCCCAAGCTGGTCGGTGGCCGGGTACTCTCCTGCCGACGTACAGGTCTTGGCGACGTCGGTGGAGAGAAAAACTCGTCGCTGGAACTTGAGCTCGACGCCACTGCTACAGCCGGAACGTCCATTGTTTCCTCCGGAGACGGCAAGGCGGAGCGGAGCGGCGAGTCCGGGGATCTAATTTGTGCTCTAGACTTAGCTCTCGTTAGCATATTGCTAGAATTCCTCCGTTAAATATTTCGACATGACGTTTAAATGTCATGTCTCACACATATTTCTTTAACGTAATTTAATGGTTTTTCTTCTTAGAAAAGTCCTGTTTTTTACATTATAGTGCATTGTAGTTCGTTTAAGAATTTGTTCCAGTTGTTTTTTTGTATAACATAGAAAGAAAATGGAATATTTTTATAAAATATGTTTTAGGAATTCTAGTTGCTTTCAGTGTTGCTAGTTTATATTTATTATAATAATTATTATTAACAGCCCTTCATATTCCACTGCTGGACATATACCTCTTCTTAGAAAGAAAGTGTTAGCCTGCTATACCATGATGGTCAGACGGTTTATTATTAGTTACGCCAGTACTATTATTAGTTATAAATGTTTATACTTCAAATTTCATAGTGGACCTACATTTTTTTTTCTATACTAAGAGCCTGCTAAAGTGGCTCTACTTTACCTGGTGGAAAGCATGAATAAAATCTAGAGTTATGGCCGTCGTACTCATTGTAAATGCAGTAAAGTGACCCACACTATGGTGGCCTAGTGAGATGCTTTTTCACGGGACATAAAAGCTTGCTTGGGGACATAAAAGGCATGACAGTCATCATGGCAGTTTAACGCATACACAGTTACGACGATAATTATCACCCCTGGATCAACAGGCCTCTGGTATCGTACTCACTAACGAAACACGACAGTACAGATGCTGACACTTTAAGTTGATCTTCTGTGTAGGGTAGTACTGCCCTGGTCAAGCCGTCCCGTTCGAGCTGTAATCAGCGTGGCTCTACTACCCAAAGTGCCTTTCTAAAAGAAGACAAATGAATTTAGAAAGTCATAGATGTTAATATTTCATAGTAACATATGTATGTAAGTAAGCCTTGAATTTTATTTAATACTTAAGATAATTTTTTATTTGATTTTGACCTCATCATAGCCGATAATACACAATAATGAAACATTGTTTTTGTAATATTTCTTTATTATTTACTCATTTCAGAAGGTGGAATGTACATTTATTAAAATAACTTCGAAGTTTCGATACACAACTCCGTATGTTCACAAACCAAGGTGAACTTACGTACCTTTTCCAGGGTCATGCCGGTCATATTGTGTATAAATTTTCTGTTACACGATGACACCGTTTATAACCAGCGGTTCAAACAATATTCTCACTCACAGTCGTGCGCGTTCCCCATTGCCTGAATAGAAATATTCATCTCTCACCCACATCTCTTAATGTTCTACATCAAAATCGTGATGACATTTAATTTACATTAACAGTAGTCAAATATTATTTTCTGTTGTTAGTCTGCATCGACTATTTACAGTCGGTACTGCAACTGGTCTGAGAAATAACCCAATCGCTATGTTTAAAGATACTTGTATCTGTGAGATTACTGATTCGAGTTCACACCTATGAAAACTCATAATTTATGAATGAACTCGCTGCTGAAACAGTAAGTTCATTCACAAATGATTTGGTGGAGGTCGGAGTGAATTTAGAACGTACGTACGTTAAACTAATTGATTAGATAATAACTAAAGGAGTACAGTAAACGGTCTGGGTTGCTCTTTTGAGGAAACGATCATGAGTCAACCTGTCGATACAGTGATACAGCGTCCCGAAGCGTAGCACTAGTATATTTGGATAGGCCGTGGAAACACTCAAATCCACCAAAAAGATACTATACATGAGTTAATATTACAAATCAAGACTATACTCCTCTTTATAAAAATAAAAAATATTAAAATACTATGACTATTCGACTGTCATGTAAGAAAAAAAAACAAATTATGATAAAAAGAAAAAAAAATACGAAATACAATAATAAATTTAAGGGATATCACTTTCAAATACAACATCCATAAATGCGGGAGCAAGAAGCGTTGATCTCAACTCTCTCACAGAAAATCTACTTAAGCCACTCTTGGGATGAATAAGTGTGGTGATTCACAATCTACCACAATACAGAATAAACAATATAATAATCCATGTAAAAATAAAATAAAAAAACAGTGATCAGAAATTATCTCAGTGAACACTCAACTGACACTGATAAAATTGAAAACAATATCTACCTTTCGTGAGAGTGTATTAAAATGAGTTGAGTAGGAACTTATAAAATGAAAATTATACACACACATAATTATAAGAGTACATATATCAATTAAATATCAATTAATAGGTAATTAAATTTTCCAATACACAAATCGGGCAATCGGAATTGTGTAGAAAACTATAGACCCATATCTATACTACCAGCAATGTCAAAAATTTTAGAAAAAAATATTAACTGTAGGGTTATGAGTTATCTTGAAAATCGTAAATTACTATCTATTAAACAATTTGGCTTTAGAAAAAATCTTTCTTCTGAAGATGCTGTGCACAATCTAGTGGACTCTATAGTCAGTAAACTTGACAATGGTCGGAAATGTGTTGCATTATTCTTAGATCTTGCAAAAGCCTTCGATACGGTCTCGACAAAAATACTTGTGAAAAAGCTGGAATCCATGGGTATTAGAGGTACTCAACTTTCTCTATTACGTAGTTTTCTGACGGGCAGATCACAGTCGGTGAAAATCGGTTCCTACACAAGTGCTGAAATCTGTACTACTTACGACGTACCCCAAGGAAGCATTTTGGGCCCAACTCTATTTCTTGTGTATGTGAATGATCTGTGCAACATTGAACTCTACCATTGAGCAATTTTCTCTTATGCTGATGATACAGCATTGGTTTTTTCATCGGACGATTGGAAAGAGACCTACCGTTTCGCTCAGAGGGGCTTCGATAAGGTTAATGGTTGGTTGAGAGATAACCTACTCTCATTAAATGTAACGAAAACTAAAGTGCTTGATATCTCTGTCCGTTCCTCATATCTGTCGGACAGTTCCTTACAAATAGCTGTTGGTTTACCTGGTAAGGAATCCTATTCAATAGAAAAAGTAACTTCAATTAAATATCTAGGTATCATTATTGATAACAACCTCACTTTCAAAAATCATATTGGATACATATCGGGTAGAATACGCAAACTTATCTAGAACTCAGATACTCTGCCGACGGCCACGTACTAAAAATAGTCTATATGGGTCTATGTCAATGCATCCTAAATTATTGTATTACCACATGGGGTGGTGCCACTAAATCTCACATCTTACAGGTTGAGCGTGCCCAGAGAGCCATGCTAAAGGTTTGCTACTTCAGGCCTCGACTGTACCTCACTAAAGCACTCTATGAAATGTGTCAAGTCCTCACTGTAAGGCAACTGTTTGTGAAAGCCACTGTGCTCAGATAACACTCCTAAACCTTCTACATCCCTGAAATTACTCGTCGTAATCATCTTGTGGTCGTATCGTTACCAGTTAAAACTTCATTTGGTCGTGGATTTTTTATTTTCTTGGGACCCTATTTGTATAAAAGATTTCACAAAATATTGTCTCTGTATAGATTAAATACACACTAATGTAAAACCATTGTTTCGGAATGGCTCCAAAGAAATCTTGCAAGGAGACGGAAGATCTCCTCATGGTCCTACGGTGACACGGTAGCCCACCCAACCCTACCAGGATAAATGCTGGGTGTCATATGGCAAGTCGGAGAGTATGTTTGCCTTTACAATAGCAATTCCCCAACACATACTTATACATAAAAAAACACACACACACACACACACACACCACAAACACACACACACACACACGCACCACACACACACACACACACACACACACACACACACACACACACAGACACACACACACACACACCCACACACACACACACACACCCACACACACACACCCACACACACACACACACCCACACACATACATATAGAAGTATTTTATTTTATTTTTTGTACCGTTTTGTTTTCTGTTAGTTACTGTATTTTCTTGTTTATTCTAACAATCTAAACATTACATTGTGGAATAACAAATCGTGATCCGAGTGGGTACCAGGTGTCCAGTAACACAGGTTTTATACCTATCTCAGGCACCAGCGATCCACAAACCGAATTTATCAAGTTTCTTAAATGTTGTTACGTAACCTTTATAGTTATTGTACTTCGGTTTTTTGTGAGAAATAAACTATATTATTTTTACAAAAAAAAAAAAGAAAAAAAGTATTAGCAGCTTCAACAGGTAATTAATCGTGTAGAGTATTAATAAACTGTAATCTTCATACCTAAATTTCATATTCTTAAGAGTAATCTGCTGCCTTCAAATGTTAATATTTCATTATCATGCATATCGCAGTCCACTGCTGACTATAGGGCCTCTCCCATTACAAGTGACTCTGATCGCTTTTGAGCTAGTCACATTCAACTCCTGCCAGCCGGCTTGCGCAAATCGTCACTCCACTTGGCCTCTGGGCACCCAACACTACGTTTGCTTAGACGAGGTCTCGACTCTAGAACTCGTTTACCCCAACAGTTATAAATAGTTAATGGATCAAAATAGCAATCCTAAATGAAAAAAGACCAAATCAGTTTATACATGACGAAGATCTGAGATAACATCCTTTCTTTTCTTTTAAAACCGATTAAAACGACGAAATATACTACGTGGCATGCCATTTAAATAAATTCTTAGCATTTTTCTTTTTTGCAAATCAATATTGATGTAATTGAACAATGTATCAAAATATTACATGTACTTTGAAGCCAAAAACAATTGGGTATTCAACTTTACAAATTTGTATTCATTCACATAAAATATAAACAACATACAATAAACCAAAATAATTTTTTATGGAAAAAAAAACGATCTTCAAAGTTAAAAATACACTTTATACACGAAAAATAATGAATTCCTTTCCAGCTTTAATTTCTTGAAAGTAATACTTATTTACAAGTATTTCTTCTTTCTTGTTACATTCTAAGCTAATCAAATAACAAACTTTAAACTTTCTTTGTTGATTGAAGAAATTAATACACAATATGATAAATCTTTTTGCTTACTTTTTCATATAAACGTATTATTTAATTTATTATTATTATCATGAACCGTAATCTATAATAATCGTATTGAATTTTGATTTATTCTACCGTTTTGACGTGATAACGTCTTATAATTCGATGGAGCCGGTTGCACGCACCAAAAAACATGACTCATGCGGCGTTACCTCGCTCTGAGGCATTCTATTTAAGCCGAAGTGCAAGCGAGAGCGCGGAATGAGCGACAAAGAGGTACAATCGGCCTCCGCGTTCGGCAGCGTTCGATATCTGTCTCTCTACTACTTGAGTGAGCGATGCGTCTGCATGGACAGCAGATGAAGAGTATTGTTTGTTTTGTTTGTTTGAACGCGCTAATCTCAGGAACTACAGGTTAGTCTTGAAATTTTTTTTTATATTGGATAGCCTATTTATCGAGGAAGGCTATAGACTATATACCATCACGCTAAGATCAATAGGAACGGAGCACCAATGAAGAATGTTTCAAAATCGGGCAACTTTGTTCCTATTTGGAGCTTCCGCTGTTTGCGCAGCGTAAACGGTTAACGTTTCACATAAATCATGTATGACAGAATATACTCACCTATATAAACGAAGTCGTGGGTTAAAGTAAGCATTAGCCCAAAGTAACTGTTCCACGCGGACGAAGTCGAGGGCGGAAGCTAGTACATTAATATATTTACATGTTTTTGTCAACCATGAAGTGCAGTGATATGACGTTGTCACGTTCAACTATCGTGAGTAAATCGACTGTACAGACAACCGATTTTTTTTGACGCGGGATATGCTTTTCGCCCCATATCCTCCAGAAGGACAAAGGGTGTGTGTGGGACTCCCGGAGAACCGGTCTACCCACTAAACCCCGAGGCGGTCTACCTCGGCAGTCGGGAGGAGCTCCAGGAACACATTAACGGCTTCTGGAGTCCTCCCTGCCATGAGGTAGGCCTCATACTTGAGGACATTTGTATAACAAAAGATGTATATGAAATTATGTTGCACTAACGCGAATTTTGACAAAGAAGGTTTAAGTTCGTGAATCTCTCGGGATGACAAGCGATGAAAATACGAATGACGGCCCTGGATTTTATTAAATTAAGTAGTATATAATATTGATATAAAATCCTCTGTGAAAAACTAGAAGATTGATTGACGAGAACTAGAACTGACTATTTTATTCTCCAGTTTACTTTTGATAAAGATAAATCCTTGATGGAAATAATTTTAAAAAAGACTTGCAAGTTTTGTATACATAGTAAAACGTTTTTAACAAATACATTTTATATTACGCTGTCGATATAGCGGAAGTAACTCTATTTTGCCTAAAGGTGTAGGTATTTTTAAAAATATTATAAAATAATTAATTCAAATATAAACTTCTCGAAGGCGTCAGTGTTTTTTCGATTCCTGTGTATTATTTAGTTCCTGGTATTTGTGTAGTAAATCTATATATTTGCTGATAAAATAATATTCGTATTAGTCTTCAAATATAAATATTCTAAAAATGAAGGCAGTACAGTTTTTAGTTTCTACTATATATTTGTTAAATTATGGCTTAGGTGAGATCTTTTTACTACTTATTAACGATATATTTTAAGCATGGAATTCATTGTAATAAGTACTATAGGGTTGGTTGGTTAAAGACAGAATCAACTAACGAACATACTTCACGTAATAGTGTGTCATTTTATTGTATATTTAAATGTAAGTGTAGTGTAGGCTTGGAATTTGAGGTTATATTCAGAAACTTTGTGGTGGCTTTGATTATTTTCACGGCCTACCCAGATGTCAGGAGCTGGCGGTAGTGTTGTGCTTCCGGTCGTTAATCTTGATAAATGATGGTTTGGGTTCGCGAAGACTGGGGCCCATATGCCGTTTATATGGACAAGCCGACTCCAAATTTTGGTCCTATCTTCAAAAGGCTAACCTGAAATCTGCACTGCATTCAGATAGTTTTATTTCTTGTTGACGGACAAAAATAAATACACTTCTGTGATTTGTTTCGGTATTTCTTCCCAGAGTGAGTCTTAGGAAATGCCGGCGCCTTCTAACTGTGAAGTGTGACGTGAGAAAATAACTGTGGAGACTTAGTCCTAAAAATAAATTCTTTTTTTCATTATAGAGAGTGAAAAAAACTGTATATTGCCTTTAAAAACATAAATTATTTACAATAACGTCAAGGCAACTTAACGTGCAACTGAAACGTGTTTATTTAAACATCTCATCTCATCTGTAAAGAAATTTATTTTTTTTTCTTTATTTTGTTACAGCCAATCCAGTTCATGAGTAGAAAATTATAGACTACACCGAATGTATATCTGACAGTCATGCGCTTTTTATAACAGGCATTGAAGACACAGTAAAAACTTCCGATCCTTTATCAGTAGACTATGTTGATGCGGCTTTGCCAAAACTCGAATATAACTTAAGGAATATAAAATTAACAGGATTAAAAAACTGTATCGTTGAAAAGTATAGGTAAGATTGTTTTGAGTGCTTTACGGTATAGTGTTATAAGTCGACTGCCTCGGTAGCACAGTGCTAGCGTATACAACTACTGTGTTTGAGGCCTCGGGTTCGATTCCCGGGTCGGACCAAATGTTTGCATGACCTGTAAATATTTGTTTCGGAATTTAGATGTTTTCTATGTATAATATGTATTTACAAAAAAAAATATGATATAAATAATATATGTATTTATATCAGCTGTCTATTACCCATGATACAAGCTCTGCTTAGTTTCGGACTAGATGGCGTTGTGTGTTAAAAATGTCCAAAAAAAAGTCCAATGTCCAAGTTAACAGAGCTTTAAAGTTTTCCACTAATTAATGTCCGACTGCACGGTTGGCCTAGTGAGTTAAACGGTCACCACGCCGCTCTCTACTGCGCTAAGTGTTGTGGGTTGAAACCCCACATGGGATAACATTGTCATTCCGAGTCTGGGTGTTCTTTGTGTCCGTTTCTTGTGTGTTTGTAAAGTCCCTGCGATACAGTATATAGACCTACCGCGGGCGTTGCCTTAAAAAAGTCAATAATCATTGACAATAAAATTAATGGCAGATTTATCTAACTTAGAGCTTTTACTTAATTTTACTTCTTGTATTACAAGATGAATCGAGTATCTAATTTCTACTATGACCTTAAAAATATCTTTTAATCATTTCTATTCAGTATTTATTTGTGTTAATTTATTTACTATTTAATTTAGTTACCGATTGGTCGAAATACTTTAACATTTATTTCAAAATTATGTTAAGTAGTCTCGTTGGAATAATTCAATCATTTTGTACGTAAGTGTAGATTGGATGTGTTTCTGTCCGTGGCATACAGTTTGTCACAATATTTTCATGTATTCGTTTATTCCTTATTTAACTAACTGTTGACACTATATTTTAAAATTTCACAATCATATCGTTGTGTGAAAATAAATTTTGTTAGTCACCACAACAAAACGTCACGTTAGAAAAAAAATGGAATAAATATAAAATTGCCCTCCATCGTTTTTTTTTTTCAGCATAAATAGAAAAGATTCAAGTTTCGTCTATAACCTGAAATGCCCAAGCATTGAGTGCAAGTCATCTTACGTTTTGAAGGGACAATTGGATGATATCTACGTTAACGGAAAGTTAGATGAGATTTATGTTGAGGGAGATGGCAACGTAACTATAACAACTGGTAATACCACCTTAGATACCTACGTATAACAAAAGAATTAGAAATTAAATTATTTTTACTAATCAAGTATTAACCTCAGTATGATGCCATGGATGAGCTAAACAGTCGACACAACTTCAACAACGGTGTCTAATTATTATTATTATTATTTTGTTTTAAGAGCCTGCCAAAGTAACTCTACTCTGCCTCATGGAAAGCATGAACAGAATCCAAGAGTTGCAGTCACCATAGTCATTATGAATGCAGACAATGTAGTATGGTGACCCGTACGACGGCGGCCTAGTAAAATGCTTTTTCACGCCACGCTTGAGGATGTAAAAGGCATAACAGTCAACGTGGCACGGTGTTGCACACACTTACCATGAGAACTGTAACTCTTGTATCAATGTGCCTCCGGTCTTCTTCCCTATGTAATAATAGCAATTAATTAATTTTGATACAAATGTTAAATCTGAGGAAAAATAAAACTAACTTTTTGTCAGTCAGACTGTTCAAACATTTAAGATCGACCTGACTTCTTACTCAATCTAAGTTTAATTCATATCAATTTAATTGTCGAGGTGATCGGTTTCAACATTGCATTGGTCTGCACTGAAATTTCAGAAATTGATATCAAAAATTTTCGGAGATACGAGCAGCATTATTTGAATGACTGTAAATTTCACAAAATATTTACAAAAAAAATATGTAATTAAAAAACTCAAATATGAACTGTACTCCCTATCGCCACATACTATGAATATAACAAAGAAATCACAAAACTTTACCATACCATTTACGAGTATATTAAAAAAAAAATTTTTCATTATGTTATAGGGCTCTACAAACTATTGTTTCGCGGTTACTTTGAGAAAAATATTGGAGACGACCAAGTAGAACATGCCCATATAAAAAGCCATACTTTAGATTTCGACGTTTTGGAAGAGGTTACATTCAATTTCACAAATCTGTATGGAGGAGACAAAAAAAAATGTAAGTAAGAAAAATGTTATTGCATTATTTCAATATAACAGATAAAAATGATCATGTATCATGTATCATATCAAAAGCCTTCATAAAATTAAGTAAGTTCAAGAGTGGAGACCGCATCTATATAAACGTAGATTAGGATACCCACAGGCTAGGTGTAGTGACCCAAAAGTGGTGATTGGCAGAAGTTGGATGCAAAAAGCCCAAAATCCATCAGAGTGGCATGTAATGGAAGAGGTCTATGACCAACAATGGACTGTGATAGGCTGATGATGATGATAATAAAAAGCATTTAGAAATGAGGAGTTGTATTGCAAACTTTTAATTCTTCTGTTTGTACTATCGTTTAATTAGTATCAATTGTAATATAGATTGAAAAGAAGAAGAAACTTTGAAATTCTTACCGAATTTCATAAAGTTTAAATATTTGCCTCACTTTGATGGTTATCGATTCTGATCTTTGGGTTACAATCATTAATCTTCTAATTTGAACTAAATTGAGTTTGAAAGATATATTTCCTCAAAATATGTCTATTATGAATCAGTCCAATTTGGTTAAGTTCATACCTTGAGTAATTATCACTTTCAGCTGAGGCACTGCACAAGATTATAAAAGAAAACTGGAGATCCGTGGAAAAGAAATTTCGAGTGCCAGTATTAAATGGTTTCATGGACGTGTTCATTGAAAATCTTAACGACTTCTTAAAAGCTGTTCCAATCGAAGAAGTAATTCCAAAATCGTGTGTGACCAGTGTACTGACATTTGTTTCACACGACCAACTCGAGCTAACCAAGAAGTGAAAATCTAGATATAAATTGCCACACACAACTTTTTTTGTATTTTACGATTATTAAATGAGGTTAGTGAATGACTTTCTTCGTATTTTTATGAATTAAATCTAGTAGTAACAATGAAAACTCAAAAGAAAATGTCAATAATTAAAACGTCAGTCAACAGATAAATATAATTCTATTAAGTGTACAATGTGAGAGCGCACACACAACAAAAAGTTTAACCTGGGTACATGATTTAAAAAAAAATCTTAAACGCTTAAAATTATTGTTTATTTTTGTTGATAGTATATAGTATAAGGTGTAAAAAGATTGATGTTGACAATTTTGAAAATAAAATCCCCTAAATTTCTATTATAAGATTTTAATTTTTACTAGCGTCTCAGTGTTGCACTAATAAGTAGATAATAGCGAAAAAAACATTTTATTTCTTTCTAGTACGACTATATCGCTACATTATATAACAATTGAATAATTTAGAGTAAAATTTATAACATTTTACATTCAATGTTTTTTTTTTCTTCCATAGACAAATTGAACGTTATGTTTCGTCGAATTTTAGATGCGGCAAAATTAATGCTTTCTACATAAATAAAGTTATTTGTCTTAATATTATATAAAGGTCAAAAGGGGAGAGGACCGGTATAATTTAAAATTACAAGGGAAGAGATAGGCCAATGTTATAGAAACACATTTCTCAGATATTGTAATCACGAATATAGTTGGGCGTAACATTCAGTCAATGCATGTTATTTATACAGATGATGATATATTGCGAGATGTCGAACGATTAAATGAGTCAATTTATACAATAGAACCAGTAGCAATATCAAACAATCGATTGTTGCCTAATCAGAAATCGGTACAATACATTACTTTTAATTAAATAAAACTGTTACAGCATCTCATAATGAAGGTAGAGCATCTTAATTTCAATTAGTCTTCCAATCAACTTTAATTATTAATGCTCCAAGGCACAGTGACTCACCAGCTGCATAAATCTAGAAGCCTATTGTAAGTTTATTTCATATCTACTCGATAGTCACGATAAACATGTTTAGCGTTGCGATTGACAGTGAGTAGATTTATAATAAATTCATATTAGGTCTTACGACAATGATGCAGATTCCAAGAAGTAAAATCCTATATCTGTCTATAAACGATGGTCATTATTTAAATAATATAATTGACTTCCATTCTAAGATTATATGAAAATAAGATGTTATTTCACTAATTATACTAATATATGTAGTTTTTATAATCAAGATGCATTTAATCCATTGAAAACCAATTTAATCTATTAAGTGTGTATTCCTCCCATGGGTATAGTAAGAGGTGACTAAGGGAGCAACTTATGCAGGGTAACAATGCTGTGAAGAGCAGCAAAATTTCATTCAAATCTTTTAAAAACTATCTGGCCAGTATGCTGTACTAGGTTAAATCCTCCTTGCGAAAGATGAGGCTTATGTCCAGTAATGGACTAAAAAAGGACGTTGGTGATGATGATAAATTTAATAGTGAGATTCGGAATGTATTAAAGCAATCTTCACTACTATATATACTACAAAGCCAAAAACCTCATGTCACCTAACTAAACTAAAAACTGGACAAGGCACCACTGTCACCTCTAAGTCAGAGGTTCTCGCTGCAGTCGTAAAGTTCTATGAGGATCTATACACCTCACGAAAACGCCCACCCGAGACCTATAGCGCAGGTAAACCACATGCTAGACTGACTCGCCACTTCTCAGATGAGCTTCCCGACATCGATTTGGGCGAGATTAGAATAGCACTCGGACAACTTAACAACAACAAAGCTCCTGGTGAAGATAGAACTACAACCGAGCTCCTAAAAACCGGTAGAATACCTATATTAGTATAGCTCTCAAAGCTATTTAATGCCATCGTTCATACTGGCACTACACCGGAGGCATGGAGCAGGAGCGTGGTAGTGCTATTCTTTAAGAAAGAAGACAAAACTCTACTGAAGAACTACCGCCCAATTTTACTCCTGAGTCATGTATATAAGTTGTTTTCGAGGGTTATTACGACTCGTCTTGCCCAAAACATCGATGACTTCCAGCCCGTGTAGCAGGCTGGGTTTCAAAAAGGCTACAATATCGTGGACAACATACACGCTCTAAGACAAATAATCGAAAAGACAGAAGAATATACCAGCCTCTCTGTCCAGCGTATGTGGACTTCGAGAAAGCAAACTGAGCAAACTATTTATTAAATTTGGCCGGCACAACTTCGATTGGGAGGCCGGTAGGAGGATTCATCTGGGCTGGGCGGCGTTCGGAAAGTTTCGTCACATTTTCGAGTCGCCAATCCCACAATCATTAAAAACCAAAGTATTTGACTAGTGCGTTCTACCTGTAATAACATACGGAGCCGAGACGTGGACACTCACCATTGGACTGGTCGATAAGTTAAAAGTAGCTCAGCGTGCAATGGAGCGTGCGATGCTGGGTGTTTCTCTGGCTGATAAAATTCATAACGAGGTTATTCGACAGAGAACTAGAGTAACTGACATCGCACGGAGAATCAGTATGCTGAAGTGGAAGTGGGCCGGTTATGTCTCCAGACGAACCGATGGTCGCTGGAGCCGAAGTGTACTAGAGTGGATACCACGAGCACAACAGTCGCATACTACTGGCCCACTAGATTAGATACGCAACTTATACTAGATTATATATCTCCAACATATTACATTAATTACAATTACAAAAAGGTATTTCATTTTGTGAGTTACAAATTATTCTGTTCATCACAAACTATTTGAGAACAATGGTGGTGTTGAACTGATAATATGTTTAGACAACAACTGAAATTCTTTCACGAAAAAACTACATGAGGGATTTGGATGAAATATTACAGTTATATAGGTTGTACATCGGAATAACATATAGGTTACAATTTGTAATGATTTTATGTAATGTTGATCGTAATATAACGATACATGTCAATTAAGTCGTGAAAAATCAGACCTCTGAGAGCTGTCTTAGCATACGCTGCCTAAACCATTGAAGTTACACAAAGATGATGTAATGTAGGAATGATTGTTAAAAAGAATATATTTATTTAAAATGATCTGTTACCAAACGTAATGTGGCGGATCAAATTACACGTGAGCGAAGCCACGGGCAATTACTGGTATAGATTAAAATAACATAAGTAATACATATATTAACAATGTTTATACTCGTATATGCAGAAACAATTAATATCAAAGAAATAAGATACTCACACAAGTGAATTCAGAATCGTTTAAAAATAACGAAAAAAAAAGGACATAAGTAATATATATATTATTCTTGAATAATTGTTCTATTTGTACAAAAATAATACATAATTTAAACGCCTATTATGACTGTTTACCTACAAAGGGAATTTAATTATTCTAACTTTTACATAATGAAGACATTAAAAAAGACATTTACGCTTCAGGAAATTATAAGTTATGGATAGAACTATAATATGAAGTAATAACAAGGCGACCACCAGTGAGTTAATATCCACTATTAGAACCATATATTATAATTAATAGTACGTGTCTTTCCTTCTAAAATCAAGGAATAAGAGAATTATTAACTACTTTTAGTACTAATTGTAACCAAAACTATATTCAGCCATAAACAGGCACTAAATATATACAGATCAGCATGTCAAGACATAATAGCCAGGTAGGTCACCATACTCATTGTAAATGTTGAAAATGCAGTGAAGTGAACCACATTATGGCGGCCTAGTGAGATGCCTTTTCACGCCCCGCTTGGGGACGTAAAAGGCATGACAGTCATCATGGCATTTTAAGGCATACAAAGTTACCACGATAACTGTCACCCCTAGATCAATGGGGCTCTGGTTTCGCACTCACTAACGAAACACGACAGCACGGATACTGGCACTTTAGGTTGATCATCTGTGGGTTCTGCCCTGGTCGAGCCGTCCCGTTCGACATGAAATCGGCGTGGGTCTACTACTTAAAGTGCCTTTCTACCAAGAAAACAAATGAATTTATAATGTCATAGATATTTATATTTCATAGTAACATATGTAAGTAAGCCATGAATTTTATTTAATGCTTAATATAACTTTTTATCTGATTTTGACGTCATCATAGAAGTTAATAAACAATAATAAAACATTGTTTTTGTATTATTTCTTTATTATTTCTTCATTCCAGGAGGTAGCATACACATTTATAAAAATAACTTCTAAGTTTCGATACACAACTCCGTGTTTTCACAAACCAAGGTAAACTTACTTACTTACTTAACTGACTTCTCCAGGGTCATGCCGGTCATATCTAAGAATATATAATTCAAAGGTGACTGACTGACTGACATAGTGATATATCAACGCACAGCCCAAACTGCTGGACGGATCAGGTTGAAATTTGGCATGCTGGTAGAAATTATGGCGTAGGCATTTGTCAAGAAAGGATTGTGATCAATTCTATCCCCGAGGAGATAAAATAGGGGATAAAAGTTTGTATAAATCTTCTTAGATTTTCGACTGATTGAACTGAAATTAAAGAATGGAGCTACTATGATGAACACGTCCGCTTAAATAGGATTTTGATAAATTCAGTCACCATAGGGCTAAAATAAGGGATGACGGAGGATGTAAATGTATTAGTTTGAACCTATCAGTACCTAATGGAACGAATAACTTAAGGCGGACAAAATAATTTTTAGCTCTGAATGTTGACAATAAATGACGTTAGTAGTAATTTAAAACACGCTATCGTTGTGTTTAAATATTTCTAGCGGTTTATATTTGACGATTTTGGCAGCATTTTGTCAAACTTTTTGCTTTTTGCTATTATTTTATTCTTCTGCCAGTTTTCCGACCCCAAATGTTTTTGGATAAAATACAAAGAATAACTTTCTGAAGACTTTAAAAAACAACTGGAAAGGCAAGGTGACTTCGATGTAGAGCACTCATCGGATCTGGTATTTAACAAATGCCTTTCGGTATTAGAGGATGCCGTATTATGATTAGGCGACCGTCTTCTTAAAGAGAATGGATTACCTCAGCCAATAACACCAATACATTTTCAAAATAGAGAGTACGTGAAGAAGACCAGTTACGACACAATGGCTTTAGAAGACGCAATGAGAAAAAATGAAGCATCCTTGATTAACGAGCAACAGGAAGTTTTCAATAAAATTATCATAAGTGTAAATGCAAATGATTTTCGAATATTCTTCTTAAACGTTCCAGGTGGAACTGGTAAAACCTTCCTTATTATTTTCTTTTGGCGAAAGTAAGAAGTACTCATGGCACTGCCCTGGCTGTGGCGTCGTCCAGCATAGCTACATTACTCGAAGGTGGTGGAACTGCTCATGCTACTTTTAAGTTACGACTCAATTTAGTCACTGCCGAAGTTTCCATTTGCAATATCTCCAAACAAAGTAATTTTGCTGAACGTTTAAAGAGTACAAAAATAATCGTGTGGGACGAAATAACGATGGTTCATAAAGGTGGTATTGAAGTCTTAAACAGATTACTAAGGGATGTAAGGAATAACATAAACTTAATGGGTGGCTTAACAGTTTTGGTTGCCGGGGACTTTCGGCAGACTTTAAAAGTGGTGTCAAAAGAAACCAGAGCTGACGAAGTAAAATCGTGCATTAAGAAATCTAATTTGTGGCCCCAGGTTCTTAAGCTCTCTAAAATATGAGAGCACATTTGGGCGAAGATAAGTCTACTGGTAGATTTTCTGATCTCCTTCTTAAAAACAATATTGGAGATTTACCATCATTTGATGGAATTTTAACCATCCCGGAAGAATTGTGCATATTTGTTATTACAGTTCAAGAATTGCTGTCTAAAGTTTATCACATATTCATATACATGACAACATATTCATATACATGACAAGCCTATTGAATGGTCATGTGAGCGTGCCACATTTACTCAAAAGAACGATAAAGCAGCAACTATCAACAATATCCTGTCCATGTTGTTTGAGGGCGAAGAAAAGGTCTATACTTCGATTGACACTGTGGTTAATACAGATAACGCTACTAATTACCCTGTAGAATTTAAATTCATTGAAACCGCCAGGATTGCTTTATCATAAGCTTATTCTGCGTGTGGGCACTACAATTATGTTGTTGCGAAATTCAAAACCACCAAAACTTTGTAACGGTACGAGACTGTGAAGTGAAAACTTTACATCGCAATATAGTGGAAGCCACTATATTAACTGGGTGTGCGAAAGGGGAAACTGTATTTATACCACGAATCCCATTAATACCTAATGATATACCATTCGAATTTAAACGATCACAGATTCCCCTAAAAGTCTGTTTTGCCATGACAATAAACAAGTCTCACGGGCAAACTCTCAAATTTGCGGATATTGACTTGAGGAAACATTGCTTCTCTCATGGATAGTATTATGTTGCTTGCTCACGAGTAAGTTCACCCAGTAGCTTGATAGTTTTAGCGCCTAATGAGAGATTAGTTAAGAATATTGTGTACAAAGAAGTTTTGTAGGCCCTAATTTACTAGATACTCATCGGGCATGGTTGCTTCGGTGAGTACCTGCATAGGATCGGACGCGAGGAGACGGCACAATGCCACTGCACGCAGCCGACTGGGACTCCGGCCGGCATACGCTGGAGGACTACCTCGCGTGGGCATCTGAACGCGGAGTCCTAGTCGATGAAATAGGGTGGGAACTGTCACTGTCAGCAATCTTTGCTGCCATGCTGGCGGGTGAGGAAAGCTGGGCCGCAGTGGTCTCTTTCTGCGAAGCTGTTATGCTCCAGAAAGAGATCGCTGAACGGGATCGGAAGAGGGCCGATACTGAACGAAGAAGATGTCGGCGGCATTATGAGCCGTCGACGGGACTGCAAGCCGTCAGAGAGTGAGGGCCTCTGGTGGCGCATTAGTTGCTGCTTTCGGCGATAGGATAATTTATTGCGGCCTGGTCGCAAAAATGCGATGACACCGTTAATAACAAGTGGTTCAAACAATATTTTCACGTGCTGTCGTGCACGTTCCCTATTGCCTGAATAGAAATATTCATCTCACACCCGCGGTGTTCTCAATGTAGTTCTGCATCAAAATCTTGATGGCGTTTAACTTATTAAAACGAAGCGATAGCGACAACGATATATCAAATGTATATACTATATTCTTCTTTATATATATAAAAATATAAAAAAAGACTATTACTATTCGACGAAAGAAAAACGATCTCAAAGTTAAAATAAAAAGTTATACACGAAAAATTATGAATTCCTTTCCAGCTTTAATTTCTTGAAAGTAATTCTAATTTCCAAATATTTCTTCTTTCTTGTTACAATCTAAGCTAATCAAATAACTAACTTTGAACTTTCTCTGTTGATTAAAATAATAAATACACAACATGCTGAAACTTTTTGCTATTTTTTTCGTATAAACGTATTGTTTAATTTATTATTATTATCATAAATGAATCGAGACCTGGGCTGTCCTGGAATCCATGCAGAGATACCTGGTCGACTGCCGACATGTTCAGGTGATGAGATACCTCTATGAAGCTGCGACAATTACCGTCCAAGTACAAGAAAAGAGCACAAGACCAATCCAATTGCATCGTGGGGTAAGACAGGGAGATGTTATATCTCCGAAACTATTTACCAATGCATTGGAAGACGTCTTCAAAACGCTCGATTAGAACGGACAGGGCATCAATATCAATGGCCGATATCTCTTACATCTGCGGTTTGCAGATGACATAGTCATCCTGGTGGAATCTCTGCATGACCTGTAAGAAATGCTGAACAGACTGGATGATTCTTCAAAACGAGTGGGACTAAGGATGAACATCGAAAAAACGAAAATAATGCATAATAGGCATTTATCTTCGAGTCCCGTAACCGTAAATGAAGCTGCTATCAGGGTTGTGCAAGAATATATCTACCTTGGACAAACTATTAAACTTGGCCGGCACAACTTCGATCGGGAGGACGGTAGGAGGATTCGTCTGGGCTGGGCGGCCTTCGGAATGTTTCGTCACATCTTCGAGTCGCCAATCACACAATCATTAAAAACCAAAGTATTTGACTAGTGCGTTCTACCTATAATAACATACGGAGCCGAGACATGGACACTCACCATTGGACTAGTCCCTAAGTTTAAAGTAGCTCAGCGTACGATAGAGCGTGCGATGCTGGGCGTTTCTCTGGCTGATAAAATTCGTAACGAGGTTATTCGACAGAGAACTAGAGTAACTGACATCGTACGGGGAATCAGTATGCTGAAGTGGAAGTGGGCCGGGCATGTCTCCAGACGAACCGATGGTCGCTGGAGCCGAAGTGTACTAAGTGTGAAGAGTGATACCACGATTGGGCAAACGTAGTGTGGGCCGCCCTGCGGCACGATGGACCGACAACTTAAAAAAGGTGGCTGGCAGCAAATGGATGCAAATTTCCCAAGACCGGGATAGTAGGCGTTCCTTGGGTGAGACCTTCGTTCAGCAGTGGACGGCGATAGGTTGAATTGATTGATTGATTGAAAACGTAATCTATAGAAACTGTATTGAATTTTGATTTATTTAACCTTTTTTACGTGGGGAATGCTTTTCGTGCCATACCCTCCGGAAGGACGAAAGGTGTGTGTGGGACTCCCGGAGAACCGGTCTATCCACTAAACCTAGCGGTCTACCTCGGCAGTCGGGAAGAGCTCCAGGAACACATTAGTGGCTTCTGGAGTCTTCCTTGCCGTACCTCATAATTGAGGTATACTCCATATTTATATTACATTACACATTGTGTTGCACTAACGTGAATGCGACAAAGTAGGTTTTAGTTCCATCATTTTTTTAAATCTAAAGTGGTATTCAAATTGTACTACAATGTTTCATGTGTTCTTTTATTTTATTTTATTTTTTGTTTTTAAGCACATCTTTGTATCAGCATTTCGTTGTGTATCAATATCTATATTATAAATAATTATGTGTTAGTGTTTGTATGTACGAGTATGTGTTAAATGTATACTTCATCCGTGTGGAATAGTTACTTTCCTATGACTTCGTTTATATAGGTGAGTAAGGGAACAATTCTGTCATACATGATTTATGTGAAACTTTAACCGTTTACGCAGCGCAAACAGCGGAAGCTCTCATTAGGAATAAAGTCACCCGATTTTAAAACATTCTTCATTGGTGCTCCGTTCCTATTGATCTTAGCGTGATGATGTATAGCCTATAGCCTTCCTCAAAAAATAGGCTATCCAATACAAAAAAAAATTTCAAAACCGACGCGTAGTTTCTGAGAACACACAAAACAAACAAACTCTTCAGCTGTATAATATTAGTATAGATAACAAAATTATTTAATTGTAGTCATAGAACACTGTTAAACGTCTGTAAGCTTTTTAAGAACAAAGAAATAAATAAAATAATTATAACAATAGCTTACGACTTTTTGCATGAATGTCCATTTTTCCGAGTAAGTATACATATAAATATGTCGACAATATACATATATAAATATCATTCTTAAATAACGTTGCTCTGTAATGTGTAGGAATTTTTAACATGTCTTTGATTAGATTGTTCACCTACTAGCGGATGGTACAGTGTTTAGAAACATTAATATAACCAATAAATTAGTTAGTTTTATTTCATCTCTTACTAATAAAAAATATAATAGGTTATAATTACATTAAGTGACCGTCATTTCAGCCACATAGCTCTCCTTCAAGGCTCACCACAACAACCTGTCCTGTGCTGCCCGCATTTAACGGCGTCATAAATATTGAATAACTTCTTTCGTAGTAGTACAACATTGAAGATAAATCTATAGGTACTCCCATTATGGTTCTCACATTCTCTTTTGTCTTCTAAACAAATAAAATAATGAATATTACTTTTTTATTCACACGTAGATCACGTTCATGCAGTAATGCATGCATGCATGCATGCAGTAATGAATTAGGAAAAATTGTATTGAGTAGTCCGTAGAAAAAACCACTAAGTACGTGCAGGACTGAAAAGAACTTCATAACGCATCAGTTCATATTCTAAACCAACAAGGTTTTGGGCTATCAGTTCATGAATCTCTCGGGATGACAAACTATGAAAACATGAATGATGGCCCTGGATTTCACTAACTAAAGTAGTATGTAATATTGATATAAAATTCTCTGTGAAAATCTCCGAGATTGGTTTTCGTGAACTAGAACTTTAAGTATTTTATTCTCAAGTTTATTTTTGATAAAGATAAATTCTGGATGGAAACAATTTTAAAAAGAGATTGTCAGCTTTGTAAAAATACTACAACGTTTTTAACAAATACATTCTGTATTACGCTGTTGATATGGCGGAAGTAATTCTATTTTGCTGAAAGGTCTAATAACTAATAAGGATATTTTTAAAAATGTTGTAAAACAAGTAATTCAAATATAAACTTCTCGAAGGTATCAGTATTTTTTCGATTCCTGTGTATTATTTAGTTCCTGGTATTTGTGTAGTAAATGTACATATATATTCGCTGATAAAATAATATTTGTATTAGTCTTCAAATACAAGTATTCTAAAAATGAAGGCAGTACAGTTTCTAGTCTTTACTATATATTTGATAAATTATGGCTTAGGTGAGGTCACTTTACTACTTATTAACGATATATTTTACGTATAGAATTCATTATATAATAAGTACTATAGGGTGGTTGGTTGGTTCACACACTCACGTAATAGTGTCACTTTTTTATATATTTAAATGTAATTGTAGTGTAGGCTTGTAATTTTCGACGATATTTAGTAACTTTGTGGTGGTTTTGAATATTTTCCCGGCTAACCAAATGTTCTGCTGGCGGTAGTGTCACGCTTCGGGTCGTTAATCATGACTAATAATGGTTTGGGTTCGCGATGACTGGAGTCCATATGCGGTTTATATAGACAGGCCGACTCAAAATGCTAACTTGGAATCTGCGCTGCATTCACATAGTTTTATTTCTTATTAACGGACAAAAAAAGACACCTCTGTGATTTGTTTCGGTATTTCTTCCCAGAGTGAGTCTTAGGAAATGCCGGCACCTTCTAACTGTTAAGTTTGACGTATTAAAATAACTGCGGAGACTTAATCCTAAAAGTAAATTCTTTTTTTCTTTATAGAGAATAAGAGAAACTGCGTATTGCCTTTAAAAACATGAAATATTTGCAATATCATCGAGGAAATTACATGCTTATTTAAACATCCGAATTACATCTTCGGAGATCTGTTAACAGTGTTAATTTTTTTGTTACAGCCAATCCAGGTCATAAGCAGAAAATTATAAACCACACTAAATGTATATCGGACAGTGATGCACTTTTCATAAAAGGCATTAAAGACACAGTAAAAACATCAGATCCTTTATCAGTAGACTATGTTGATGCGATTTTTCCAAAACTTGAAATTCACTTAAAGAATGTCAAATTAACAGGATTAAAAAATTGTATCGTTGAAAAATATAGGTAAGATTGTTTTGAGTACTTTACGTAATAATATTATTAGTCGACTACCTCGGTGGCGCCGTGGGAGTGTATCTGACTGCTGTGTTTGAGGTCTCGGGTTCAATACCCGGGTCCGACCAAATGTTTGCACGATCTGTAAATATTTGTTTCGGAGTTTAGGTGTAAGTTCTGTTTAGTTTGGGTCTAGATGGTATTGCGTGCTAAAAAAGTCCAGAAAAAATGTTCAATGTTCAAGTTAACAAGCCACAAGATATATTCCAACTGCGGGCGTTGTCTCAAACACCAATTAATAATTTATTTAACTTAGAGATGTTACTTAGTTTCATGTCGTGTATTTATTAAAAGACGAATCGAGTGTCTGATTTCTACCATGGCCTAAAAAAATCATCTTTTAATCACTTCTATTCAATATTAATTCGTGTAATTTATTTAGTATTTATTTAGCAGTTGGTCTAAACTCTTTATTATATATCCTAAAATTATTACTGAATCTATTTTTGTGTCGAAATTGTATCGTTGGATTGATTTAATCATTTTCTACGCAAGTGTAGATTTGATGTGTTTCTGCCAATTGTGTGAATTTGAATTTGAATTTGCGTGTTTTTCTTATTTAAGTAACTGTTGCAACTATATTTTACAATTTCACAGTGATATCGTTTTGCGAATATAAATTTTGTCAGTCATGACTACAAAACATCACGTTAGAAAAAAAAAACAAAACAAATGCCCTTCATTGATACTTTTTTTTTGCAGCGTGAATAGAAAAGATTCAAGTTTCATGTATAATCTGAAATGTCCAAGCATGAACTGCAAATCATCTTACAGTTTGAAGGGACAATTGGATGAAATTTACAGTAACGGAAAGTTAGATGAGATTTATGTCGAGGCAGATGGCAACCTGACTGTAACTAGTGGTAATACTACCTAAGATAATTATGTATAACAAAAGAATATTTCAGTTTTTAAGTGCTAAAAACTAAAATTATTTTTGCTAAACAAGTATTAACCTCAGTATAACACATCGATGATGCCATGGATGAACTAAACAGTCGACACGACTCTAGCAACGCTGTCTTACTCCCTTATATAATAACAGAAAAAAAATACAAAAGAAATGTTAAATCCAAGGAAAAATAAAACTACCTTGTTGTCAGACTGTTTCTATATTTAAGACCGACCTAACTTCTTACTTAATTTAATCCATATTTATTTGATCGTAGAGATGATTGCTTTTCGCATTACATTGGTCTGCACTGAAGTCTCAAAAATTGATATCAAAAATTTTCAGAGATGTAATCCTTACTATATTTAATCATTTAACCAAACTACTCTATAAGTAGTTTTCTATTTTAATAACTGTGAATTTCATAAAATTTACACAAAACAACTATTTAATTAAAAAACCTTAAATATGAAGTGTACTTCCTATCAATATAATGAAGAAATCACAAAACTTTACCACAACATTTATATTACTAAAAATATATTTTTAATATGTTATAGGGTTCTACAGACTTTTGTTTCACGGTTACTTTGAGAAAAATATTGGAGACGACCAAATAGAACATGCCCATATTAAAAGCCATACTTTAGATTTCGACGTTCTAGAAGAGGTTACATTCAATTTTACAAATTTGTATGGAGAAGATAAAGAAAAATGTAAGTTACTGCATTATTTCAATGGTAATTACATTGTTGTAGAATTAATAGATAAAAATGATCATGCAATACTGTTTAAAGACCTGATATCATTTCAAAAGCCTTCATAAAATTAAGTGAGCTCAAGAGTTGAGACCGCATCTATATAAACGTAGATTAGGATACTCACAGGCTAGGTGTAGTGATCCAAAAGTGATGGCTGGTAGGAGTTGAATGCAAGAAGCCCAAAATCCATTGGAGTGGCATGTAATGGAAGAGGCCTATGACCAACAATGGACTGCGATAGGCTGATAATGATGATGATGACGAAAAACCTTTGAAATAAGTAGTTGTATTCCAAGTTTTTTATTTTTCTGATTGTATCATAGTTTAATTAGTATCAATTGTAATATAGATTGAAAAAAAAGAACAAACTTTGAATTTCATACACAATATCATAAAGTTCAAATATTTGCCTCACTTTCATGGTTATCGATTCTGATCGTTGGGTTCCAATCATTAATCTTCTAATTAGAACTAAATTGATTTTTAAAGATATATTGCCCCAAAATATGTCTATTATGAATCAATCAAATTTGGATAAGTTTATGGATGAGGCAAATAGCATTATGACCTTGACTAATTATCATTTTCAGCTGAGGCACTGCATAAGATTATAAAAGAAAACTGGAGATCCGTGGAAAAGAAATTTCGAGTGCCAGTATTAAATGGTTTCATGGACGTGTTTATTGAAAATCTTAACGACTTCTTAAAAGCTGTTCCAATCGAAGAAGCAATTCCAAAATCGTGTCAAAATAATTGAAGTCATCTTTTTGCTTAATCTGGCCTGTATACTGATATTTATCTCACACGACCAACTCGATCCAGCCAAGAAGTGAAAATTTAGATATAAATTGTCACACACAGATTTTTTCTCATATTTTACGATTATTAAATAAGGCTAGTGGATGACTTTTTCGTATTTTTATGAATTCAGTCAACTAGTAACAATGAAATCCCAAAAGAAAATGTCAAAAATTAAAACGTCGGACTACAGATAAATATAATTCTATTAAGTCTACTCTGTGAGAGTGCACACACAAAAAAAAAATTAACTTGGGTACATAATTTTAAAAACATTTCTTTAAGTTTAAAACTATTGTTTATTTTTGTTTATAGTAAACAGTAAAATGTGTAAAAAGATTGATGTTTGCAAGTTTGAAAATAAAATCCCTTAAATTTATTTTGTAAAATTTTAATTGTTGCTAGCATCCCAGTTTTGCACTAATAAGTAGATAATAGCGAAAAAAACATTTTACTTTTTTCTAGTACGACTATATCACTATATTATATAACAATTAAATCATTTATAGCATTTTGCATTCAATGTTTTTCTTTTCTTCCATAGACAAAATTTAACGTTATGTTTCGCCGAATTCCAGATTTGGCAAAATTTATGCTTTCTACGTAAACAAAGTTCTATTTCTTAACATTATATAAAGCTCAAGAGGGAGAGGACCAGTATATTTAGAATTACAAGGGAAGAGATAGGCCAATGTTATAGAAACACATTTCTCAGATATTGGAATCACGAATATAGTTCGGCGTAACATTCAGTCAATGCATGTCATTCATACAGATGATGATATGTTGCGAGATGTCGAACGATTAAATGAGTCAATTAATACAATGGAGCCAGTATCAATATCAAACAACCGATTGTTGCCGAATCAGAAATCTGTACAATACATTACTTTTGATTAAGTAAAACTGTTACAGCATCTCATAATGAACGTAGAGCATCTTAATTTCAATTAGTCTTCCAATCAATTTTAATTTTTAGTGCCCCAAGGCACAGTGTCACCTGCTACATAAATCTGGAAGCCTATTGTAAGTTTATTTCATATCTACTCGATAGTCATAACACGTTTAACGTTGCGATAGACAGTGAATAGATTTATATTAAATTCATATTAGGTCTTACAACAATGATGCGGATTCCAAGAAGTAAAATCTCATAACTATCTACCAATATTATGTAAATAATTGACGTCCGTTCTAAGATTACCTTGAAATAAGATGTTATTTTACCAATTAAACTAATATATGTAGCTCTTATAATCAGGATACATTTAATTCATTCAAAACCAATTTAATCCATTAAGTGTGCATTCCTCCCATGGGTATAGTAAGAGGTGGCTAAGGGAGCAACTTATGCAGGGTAACAACGCTGTAAAGAGCAGCAAAATGTTGTTCAAATCTTTTCCAAGCCATCTGGCCAGTATGATGTATTAGGCTAAATCCTCCTTCCGGAGGGGAGGTTTATGTCCAGTAATGGACTATAGGAGGACGTTGATGATGATGATAAATTTAATAGTGTGTAAATGTGGAATGTATTAAAATAATCTTTACTAATATTATGATTACAATTAACAGAATGTTGGTAGTAAGAGAAAGGGAGATTGTATGTAAGGTTAATAGCATTTCGTCAGGGTTGTATTATTATGTATTTAGAGTAGGTAGTAGTTTTAATAAATTAAAATTCATTTTAAACCTATCTTGCTACTTTAAAAGTATGTAGAATGTAATATTTTTTTAAAACTTCTGACACAATGTCGTCTAGTCTCAAATTACGCAGAGCTTATACCATAGGTGCTAGACAATTGCAGTAAATACATATATATTTTTCTTGTAAATGCATAGATATTCTACATTGAAAACACCCAAACTCTAAACAAAAGAACATACAAATATTTGGTTCGACATGGGAATCGACCCGGGACATCAAGCACAACAGTCGCATACGCTACTACTGCCCCACTAGACTAGATATACTACTTAAGACTAGATTATATACCTCCAGCATTTGTCAATGTTTTGTAATATTACATTAATTACAATTATAAGGAAGTATTTAATTTTATGAGTTAGAAACTGTTCTGTTCATCACAAACTATTTGAGAATAATGGTGGTGTTGAACTGATAATACGTTTACATAACAACCGTAGATCCTATTAATATTATAAATACGAAATTTTGTATGGATGTTTGTTACTCTTTCACGAATTTGTATAAAATATTGCAATAATATAGGTTATAGATCGGAATAACATATAGACTACAATGTGTAACGGTTTAATGTAATTTTGGTCGTAATATAACGATACATGTCAACTAAGTCGCAAAAAAAATCTGGCCTCTGAAAGTTATCTTGGCATACGCTGCCTAAACCATTAAAGTTACACAAAGATGATGTACCGTAGGATTGTTTGTACGTTAAAAAAAATATATTCATTTAAAATGATCTGCTACGAAACGTGAGCGAAGCCACGGGCAAAAACTATTATAGATTAAAATAACATAGGTAATACTTATATGAATAATGTTTATATATGCTAACACAAATGAATTCCAAATCGTTTTAAAAGAACGAAAAAAACTACATAAATAATAAAAAAAAATCTTGAAAAATTGTATATTTATACAAAAAAATACACAATTTAAACGCCTATTATGACTGCCTACCTACAAAGAGAATCTAATTATTCTACCTTTTACATAATGAAGACATTAAAAAAGACATTTACGCTTCAGGAAATTATAAGTTATGAATAGAACTATAATATGAAGTAATAACAAGGCGACCACCAGTCAGTTAATATCCACTATTAGAAACATATATTATAATTAATAGTACGTGTCTTTCCTTCTAAAATCAAGAAATTAGAGAACTATTAACTACTTTTAGTACTAATTGTAGCCAAACCTACATTCAACCATAAACAGGCACTAAATAGGTACACGTCAGCATGTCAAGACAAGATAGCGTTATCTTGAACTTTATGAGAATGAAACTGGCGCTGGTGCCATATCCGTTTTATAATACGAAACTTTCAGTAGACTGTTAGAAGTTTTGAAAGATTCATCACGCCTATCGAAATTATGACAGCAAAAATGATAATAACAAAATCTTAGACAGGATTATTAATTTCCATGGTGAAAAATCATATGTATGAGCTTTTGGTACCTTTTTATCAAATGCAGAGAACGTTTTTCGCGCTATATCCTCCGTAGGGAGACGAAGGGCGCATGTGGGGCGCCCGGAGAGCCGGTCTACGCACTAAACCCAGCAGTGACCTACTCGGCAGCCGGGAGGAGCTCTAGGAGCCGTACCCCACGACTGAGGTACATTCTAGAGCGACCAGGGTCCCCCCTAGGACAGGTCGCTATCGTAACACTCACTTGTCTCGTAATGCATGATACATTATGAGGCAATTATACACTTTACACACGTACATGTTAACAGATATAAAGAACAAAGAACACTCAGAGTTAGAACAACAATCTGTAGATCCCACAAAGTGTTGTTATGAAAATAAAATAAGTTAATTAATTAAATCTTTTATTTAACTTTCTTTTAATAGTAACCGAGTCGAAAAGGTTAACCTAACAGTACACATTTTTAAACTAAATCATTAAAACTAACTTAAACCACATTTCAATTAAATGGACTAAACTATTTTACAAAACTTTGGATTATAAAATTACTTTTTAAATTATGTAAAATGTCGTATGAATTTATTAATGCACATTGCTATTGAACTAAAAGCAACTTCCTAAGTAGATTGTAATATAATATAACACAATATAAACACATAAGACAAATATCATGAATTAATTTCATATGCAAGATACGAGAAAATGCAAGTCAACAGATTATGTTTAAATGACATAAATTTTATTTACAAAGTTGTTAAATCAAATTCTAATCTAAAATTATTATCAGTCTCAGTCAGAAGCTATTTCTGAAAGTTATTAAATTACTTAATCCTTTAGAAATATTACAATAAAGTATATGATGCCTTATTTTAAAGTGATAATATTTTTCTTATAATCAAACATTCAACGCTTGGAATATGTTTAAAATAAAGCTAATAAAATATTGACGATTTGATTGACATGCTAAAAATGTTATTTTGTAAAACTTATAATAACTTTTAATGTAACATAAGGATGTAGTTTAAAAGAATCTACTAATTAACGCAACAATAACACAATTAGCCACAAAAATACTACTAAGTTATAATATATTTAAACTAACTTAAAGTGGGTAAATTGTAGCTTAAACTTAGTTTTTCTTTGACATGAAAACTTAAAGCTTTTAAATTTTAGGCTCGTTTGTCAAACTTTCGACGAAGATAATTAAAGCCGTGAAAAGTATACTGAAAGACATTTTTTATACTTTTTAAAACTTTGCCAATGATGCCAGCCAAAGTACCTGCAAAATGTAATTGGTTTATCTTAATAGATATTAATGAACAACTACTACAGAGATATGACACTGGTTAACATCTCAATATATCAATTTCACTTTTAAAATCCGCATGACACTGGGTGACTGCAAAAATTCTAGTTGGTAAAATGAAGTCCCTGTCTTTTTAAATCAGATTGTCATAAGTAATAATTTTACTCATAAGTTAAAATTTTATATTTTGATTTGACCATAGTGAAGTTAATAGGCTAGATGATACCTTAGTCAAATTATTTACTTTTTATCATCTGTCAAAACGACAATTTTGTATGAAAAATGTACAAAATACCAAATCGTGACGTCACTGTTTTAGGCTACTCAATTGAACAATATATTTCACTGTATATTTGATTAAAATTCGTAATAATAATAAAAAGCTATGTTAATTGTATTTTCTGAGATGTTTCGCGATATTGGTTTTAATGAAGTGGACATTGGTATTTATTTACGTTACAGTCATCTACCCTGTTGATTTGAAATTAATGAGCTGAATTTAATATTACTCTCCTGAGAAATAAGTACATTCTTTATCGGAACGCGCAAGTTGAAATAGTTGGTAAGTAATATGGATATCCATAAAATTATGAGCAAAATAAGTCAACTAAATATATCAATCCTAAGATTTAATTATAATATATTTCTCCTTCAGTTTTTTTACATTTCTTGATTTTATAGTCCAAGAAACTAATTTAATCTGTTTGTTACTTTTACTGGCATCAGTGCATAGAACTAATAACATTTTATAAGGCGTCTCAGACGCAAGAACATCTTGTTAGCTCAACTTATATAATTAGCGTCAAAAACGGATTATATTTAATATTTCATGTATTTCCTAACTAAGTGTTGCAGTTTATACATGTGTACCGGCAGTCAGCTGAGCATTGCCTGTAAAAGAAAACAAATATTAAAGAATGTAATTGTATGATATTTACATCTTTTTAGTGAGACTTAAGTTTGTAATTCTACTGTCTCGGTGCCGCAGTGGTAGTGAATGCGACTGCTGAGCTTGAGGTCTCGGGTTTGATGCCCGGGTCGGACCATATGATCTGCAAATACTTGTGTCGAAGTTTTGATGTTTTCTGTGTATTATATGTATGTTTTTAAAAAAAAAGAAAGTATTTATATAAGCATTCTATCAGTCAGTCTAGTTAAAGCACAAGCTCTGGTTAGTTTGAAACTAGATGACATTGTGTATCAAATGTCCGAAATATTTATTTATTGTATATTTATTTATGTGTATAGTGTGTATAGTGATTCTGTGGATGGCAAAGTTATGGCTGTCCGCCATCATACTCACGGATCGTACCTAAGAAAACTTATTTGTCAAAGGTATCCCTTCTTCACGTAGCAAAGCTGCCTATTAAACTTCAACAAAGTCGAGAAAGTATACATTATTGTATAAACACTCAAAGACTGAGGATTGTTTTATCTGCTTATTATTTATATACACACCGAATAAAAGTATCTCAGAGTCATTTACGAATATTAAATGTGGTGGACCGGTGTTAATTAACGGGACAAAGGGTGGCAAAAAAAAAGCACTAGAATAATTTTTTTTAGCCAGCACACAATTAAATCAAATAGTATATTATACAAAAATAATATAAAATGGTGTATAGGTATGTATTGATTTTAAGAAATCTTATGTAAAGGACCCAAGCTCTAGTGGTTTCGTCTCTCGAGGGCTGAAATGCATGTTTCCATACCATACTGCAGACCGCTCATCATACTTGTGATATGATAAATTTCTAAAAAGAAATTCTAGTAAAAACAGAAGTACTTATTATTTATAAGCTTAAAACAGTATTGAAAAAATTGCTTTTTTTAGTTACCAGACTCAATTAATTAATGATAATAAATTAATCAATCAATTTTGACACAAATGGAAGGTTTTCTTTTGTTTTTTGTATGTCTAGCATCTGACATTTTCAACCGACTACAAAAAGAACTTCAAAAGAAGAGGTTCTCATTTCGAATGTTTTTTTTGTGTATTTGTTACTCGCTAGCTACGTCACGTGTGGACGGATTTTCAATTTTATTTATACCTTAAAAGGTATATTCCCGGGTTGGTCCCACTATTACAATATTTGAATTTAGATATAATAGCATTAATGCTAGGATCACAGAGTCATTGAGGGAAACTCACAAATATTACAGGAGAACTTGACCTTACCTAGATAATAATTTTAACAACAAAAAAAGTTGAACCAACTTCAATTGATGATAATATAGCAAAAACAACTAAAACTTTAAAAATAATTCAAATCGAAAAAAAATAAGTAAATATGAGCCTCAATAGAACAGGCTACATTATTACAATAACATACACAAGTATACTTAGTCTGGCCATAAATACTGTTACACTTAATTATAAAAAAATATTACATTTGAATTTCGAATCTGTCATTTTTATACGATTGTTCATTGTGTTTTCTCATTTTGGCGCCAATACATTGTAAAATATTTTGCGATATTAAAATGGTGTGGGGTGATAAAGAGAACCGAATCGCTGTGATAGCATTACACAAAGTAGGTATGGAGCCAAATGCAATTTTTAAAACTCTCCATACACTTGGTATTAGTAAAATGTTTGTGTACCGGGCTATTAATAGGTACAATGAGACCTCCTCTGTTTGTGACAGAAAAAGATCTGGCCGTCCACGTAGTGTTCGTACGAAAAAGGTGGTCAAAGCAGTAAGGGAAAGAATTCGAAGAAATCCTGTCCGAAAGCAAAAGATTTTATCTCGGGAAATGAAGATAGCACCTAGAACCATGTCGCGTATTTTAAAAGATGACTTAGGACTTGCAGCCTATAAGAGACGCACTGGCCATTTCTTAACTGATAATTTAAAGAAGAATAGGGTGGTAAAATCGAAACAACTACTGAAGCGGTACGCAAAGGGAGGTCACAGAAAAATTTTGTTTACGGATGAGAAAATTTTTACAATTGAGCAACATTTTAACAAACAAAATGACCGTATTTATGCTCAAAGCTCTAAGGAAGCTTCCCAATTAGTCGACAGAGTGCAACGTGGACATTATC
Source organism: Hypercompe scribonia (assembly GCA_949316085.1). Lineage (NCBI taxonomy): Eukaryota > Metazoa > Arthropoda > Insecta > Lepidoptera > Erebidae > Hypercompe > Hypercompe scribonia. The sequence goes on along the minus strand of OX438992.1, from coordinate 5,744,959 downwards.
CGACTTCAGTGATGGTTTGGTGGGGTGTTAGCTATGAAGGAGTGACTGAGCCATATTTTTGTGAAAAAGGTATCAAAACATCGGCACAAGTGTATCAAGATACCATTCTTGAGAAGGTAGTTAAGCCCCTTAACATCACCATGTTCAATAACCAAGTATGGTCCTTCCAGCAAGACTCGGCGCCGGGTCATAAAGCTCGGTCCACGCAGTCTTGGTTGGAATCGAACGTTTCGGACTTCATCAGAGCTGAAGACTGGCCGTCGTCTAGTCCCGATCTTAATCCGCTGGATTATGATTTGTGGTCAGTTTTAGAGAGTACAGCTTGCTCTAAACGCCATGATAATTTGGAGTCCCTAAAACAATCTATACGATTGGCAGTGAAGAATTTTCCCATGGAAAGAGTGCGTGCTTCTATTGATAACTGGCCTCATCGTTTAAAGGACTGTATTGCAGCCAATGGAGACCACTTCGAATAAGCTTTTTATATTTTTAATTGTTTTATATTTATGTATTAAACTGACACACTGTAAAAGTAATAAATGTTATTTGCAGTTAACAATTTTCTTTTTTCTTTATTACAATATTTATGGCAAGACTAGGTATATGTATAGTATAGTATACACAACAATATACACAAAGTCTAAGTTAGAAATATAAAACGAAACTAAAAGGTAGAAAGATGATGTGAGACGTATATTTGTTAATTAGGTGCATTAAATAGATAAAACATCAAATTAGCTTTTATCGACAGAGTTTAAAAGTTCCATGCTATTAAAGATTTAAATAGCTCTTTAAGAGTTTTTAGTACTTCTATCTATCTCATCTATCTCATCAGATAAACGATTTAAGCTAAACTCTTTTGTCTAAATGTGGTAAGACTTGTGTCCGGAATTCTAAATATCTCTATGGTGATAATGATATACTTCAAGCCGATTTAGGACTCTTGGGCCAGTCTCAACGGAGACCAGACAACGATGCACGAAATATTATAGTGCACAAGGTTGGTCCTGTACCCTCACTCACAAAATTGGAGTGCACGGTTATCCGGCACAACCGAGGAGAGATCGAGAGGCATAGGATCAACAGCTTTAGATGTTCACCAAGGTACAGAGCTGAAGAACCTAATTTCTGAACTCCAAAGTGTTTTTAAATATTTAGATTATGTATATTTCCTCAATAACGGGACCTCTTGACTACCACTCGCATACTCGTATGCTAACCGTTGGACGGCAGCTCTATAGTATATTACTAACATACCTTTAGTAGTTATTTGGTTTGACTGCAAGCTGCCTTGACTGGACGGTGGAAGTATATACAGGGCACCTGACGACTGTATGGATTTAGGCACCTGTGATATAGAAAAGAAATGGTTACTAAATCAAAACTTGATATTGAAATTTGTCTTCTAGCTATTCCTGTAATAATAAGCATCACAAAAAAGAGCAATTAGAAACAAGAATTAGTAAGTAATCTTCTGTATTTCTAGGTAATAAACCATATCACCCCTTCCTACTTTGTAGCCCAGCTGCCAAAAAACATATCTATTCCAAATGTATCAATCCCAACCCACATTATACCTTGCTTATTCCAGGGAGATTTTCATATTAAGGAAACCTCGTAAGGAAACCACCAAAAGAATCTAGTACTTCTTTTATTTTATAAAAAAGTACAGCTCTAGTTCTAATACTCAGTTTTTCAACATACTTGAGGTTGTGCACCACTATTAGTCGAAGATGATGACGCCATTGGACTCACAACGGGTCGTGACGATGATGATGATGACGGTGAAGTTGTAGATGGCACTAAACAAAAATCATAAAAACACATAATATAGTAAGATTATATAATAGTATACTCGACTCTGGCTTTTTTGAAACTTTTTTAGGTGTTAATAGACATGTCAACTACGAACCGTAAAGATGATGTTGATAATAGTGAAGCAGTTACTGTGTGTCACTGTCACTGTGAAGTAGTCACTGACACTACACAAATAACTGATAATTTTATACACACTTAAAATTATGCACAAGATATTAGAAAAATATACAATGATATTAAATATTTTAAGAGATTTAGTAAATTTTTGCTAAAATTCATAGTCATACTAATCTGAATACGTTAGAAGCTAACAAAAATGTATCACACGACGGAGAAAAAGTTAAATAAGTTAGTTTCTGTTGTAAAAGTAAAATATTTATAACACGTACCTTGAGGAAATGCGCTTGCATTTCGTATTAAGGAGTAAGGAGGAGGTGCAGGCTTGCTGATTGAATTACCAGCATTTATATGAGGTACGTAAGCTGTTGGCAAGAAGTTATGTTTAACCAAAGAAGTTATCATTATCAGAAGGTCAGTTATCACTATATGTTTTCACTAACGGATTAAAAATACAGAGTCACTAACCCTATTTATCTCATAAGTGTCGTAAGAGGTGACTAAGGAAGCAAACTGTTCAGGAGGAAAACTTGATACAAATATTGTATCAATCCGTCTGCTCAACTTTGTATAATAGGCAAAATCTTTAGTCTTAATCTGTTAATCTGTTAAAAATAATAATAAATAAAGACGATAAAAATCATTGAGTTGAGATCACTTGTTTTTCTGAGTCGGAAATTGTGAAAGTGGTAAACTAAAGGTTAGAGTTTTTAGTTTGCCACTACTGTCTACTATCTATCCCTTAAAGATATATAATATATAGTAGAGAGGTGATTAAAACAATAAATCTTTTCTGGTGTCGATCTATGCTCACATTGTGTTGAGTTTTTTTTTTATATATTAAATGATGTACGGTACGATAGATTGCAACATACGCAATTTTGGATTCTCAGTATAACTTTAGCTAGCATTAAGAGACTCATAAATACAATGATTTAATTGAATGACTTACCAATAGGTGCACTCCCTCTTAAGTAGGGGTTTCCATATGTAGCAGCGTACCTAACATCTTCACCAGCCAATATTACTCCAGGACTTGATAGAGGTATTACTGAAGGCAAAATAAGGCAAATATTATCATAGAAAGAAAGACAGCTAACAATATATATTTCTGCTGATATTCTAGAAAATATTGTTGCATTTCAAGATCAAGTAGAGTCATGTAGCGGTGTGAAGCATAGGCTCGGTTATTTGTTTTTGATATACTTATTAACTTATAAAATATTTATTAAATAATAATAGTAATAATACTAATAATAAAAAGATAATGAAATATTTAGATCTATCTCACGAGGTTGCCGATACGTGGAATGTGAATTCGGTGATTATTTTTCCGATTGTCGTATCTGCTTACGTATTGGTAGCTAAGAGCCTCGACCAACACCTCAAGAGGCTCACGTTAGAAGGCTGTATCTAGTGTCTGATATAGAAGAAAGTCCTTCCTTGACACGACATGTATAGTGAGGAGGTTTCTGTCTTTGGAGCCCTAACCAATGGTATTGTGATTCCTGTACCCGTTGTCGGTATTTTTTATATTTTTAATTTTTCTTTTTCATGTATTTATGAATGTAATGAATTTTCATGTAAATACATATAATAAAATAAAGAGAGAAATAATAATAATTCTTTTTTATTAAACGAAATCAGGAATACAACATTTTCCATCTTCGAATTGCGTTAATGTTCCTAAATTAATTTACATATGATACCTTGAAGATAGAGTTAACTACTGTGTTCTTAATACATCATCACAGGGAATATTTTTAACACGCTATTTTACACTACATAAATGTGTTTAATGTCTTTATGCTGTGTATCTATTGTAAATGGATCAGGTAAACTTTAAAAATTAAATAAATTCTATATTTAACATTCAAAGTTATGATTTTTTCTACTTCTTGGCCAGACACTCATGTTAATATTATCTTTAGATGTACAATGTGTGGGTCATGTTACTATGACACAATTGCAGTCTGAAAAACTTCCTCTAAAAACTGACTTCAAGTTCAAATTAATCAAATTTTTAGTGACTAATTTATAATTGCAGTAAGATAAAAATCGTGAGATTAACAACGTCAGACTATTGTGGAAACATTGTGAATTTTAGATTGTGTAGGTGTATAACTTTTATTATGTGAAACAATTTAGTATTTATCTATATTTTTAATACTTTAATTTATTTGCTTGCATCAGATAGGTACTACGTTCTCAAATTTACATATTCTGAGACGGTTATTACATTATTTTCATTACTTATATTGTTTTTTCTAAACTATTTAACACGCCTCAAGTACTTTTCAAGCAATAGTAAACATAATTCCAACAAAAATGGACGTATTTCTGCGATCGGGATTCTTTATTTATTTGATAAAAACTGCTTTAGGTAAGTTAAATGTTCTTCAAATTTTCGTTTGATGTATTTTTAACACTGTTACTCGGTTACTACTAGCACACATACAATTTTTAACACACACATAATTTTTTAATTATTTTATTTTCGTTATTTATATTTCATTTAATATTAAAGTATCATGACTATGTTATAAGCGTGATGACATTGATTATCAAATTTAAATTTAATTATGCCTTATTGAAGTGTTAACTAAAGTGTTTATTAGATCGGCAATTAAAAATAAACGAACTAAGTACAGAGTATAAAAGTAATCTTCCATCATCTTTCTACATTTGGTGTATGTATGCAAATTTAGATCGTTTCTTTAACGTAACAATGTGCTATATAGAATACTCAAAGTTTATAAGAGAAACATGGGTAGCAAATTTAAAATTTATCTTCAGCCAACATATTTAAGTAGATGTTGAGTAGACTCAAAATCATACTATGATTTTGCACCAGAACCTCTGAGTTCACGTCTATAAAATATGTCAATCATTGATTATTTTTATTACACAGTATCTCCACCACTGTGTAATACTTGATAAAAAATTCTAAGCCTTTTCTCAAGTTAGGTTAAGGTCGGTTTTTAGTCTACTACGAGAATTTAAAGAAAGTTCTTTGTTGCAGCCAGTGAAATTGCTATAGACTACGTTAATTGTGTGTCACAGGGTCGAGCAATTTTCATAAATGGTATCGAAAGTTCAGTTAAATCTTCAGACCCTATAGAAGTAGACATGATCAATTTAGATCTACCTGATCTTGTATATACTCTTAAGAATGCAAAGCTTACTGGACTGAAAGACTGTGCAATAACGGAATTAAAGTAAGGAATTATTCTTATAGTAAACAGAAAAATATACACATTAGTTTTAGTTAATTTGCCGCAAACATATTTTACTGGCTTTGTAAAACTTATTTGAATGTCTCAGAATAAACAAAGAAAAATTGACCTTTGAATTTAACTTGGGGTGTAAGAAAATTGAAGCAAATGGACAATATACAATGAAAGGCAGTTTCACTGATATTCCTGTTGAAGGAAATGGTGATGTGACGGTTACAACTGGTAAGTATTTCTTCCTTCCTATTGGTAATACTCTTTCTTATTTTACTTTTAATTTTGAGTTGACTGTATCGATAACGTTCTATGTTAAGTGGTCACCGGTGCAGAGTGTTGTGGGTTCAATCCCTACGTGGGACATCACTTTGTGTGATAACTTGTGGTTCTGACTTAGGGTGTTCTTTGTATTCGTTACAGTTTTTAAAGTTACCCGTGATACAAATTATATTCTTAGTGTGGGCGTTTTTATACAAAAATAAACTTTATATTGATTTTAAGACGTGGCAATAATGATCTATAAATATAAATTTAGCTTTTTTTTAAATTGTTCATTTAAATGCTAATAATTTCAATTGTGTTACAGGACTGTACATACTCATGTTCCGCGGGTACATCGAGAAAATTGTTCATAATGACAAAATGGAGTATGGTCACATTAAAAATTATGACCTAGACTTTGATGCGAAGGAAAATTTGAAATTTGACTTTAAAAACTTGTATGGTGGAGATAAAAAGAAATGTAAGAATATAAGTTAATTTACTTTATATTGTAACCGAATCACATTTTTCTTATACTCAATCTGTATGTACATTAAATAATGAATAACATCGTACATTATTTATTATTTGGTGTGCAAGATTCGCTTCTGAGTCCTTTAGAAGACTTGTTTTATTTCTTTACCTTGTAAGTGGACCTAATTCTTGACATTCTATAGATTCACACTACAGGTGCCGGGCCCATTGCATATCTACACGTGCGACTGTGTCAGTATCTGAGACTTACGACTTAGGGGCGCTCTTTGCGATGCGTCAGTGTTCACACCCACTGCCGTGTAATCCTTCTAGCTGGATATATCTCGTATGAATGTACCAGTGTCACTTTGGAAAAGAGAAAACATTTCAATAAAACCTAATTGGCCAGCAATCCAAAGTCTTTAAGCAGTTTATGGAGGAATTTAGTCAAGTCAAGACAGGTCAAATCATTTATTTGCACCGAGTGTATGTGCTAGCTAATTGGTTTTACTTCCACGGAATACTACACGATGAAAATAACATTTCTCGTTATTTTGTTGATTAATTCAAAGTACCAGTTTATTTTTAAAGAAAAATTATGATTGTGTATGTACATAACATTTATTCTCATTATTTCAGCTGATTCATACCACAAGTTTATAAATGAAAACTGGACATCAACGGACAAACAACTACGAGCACCAGTGTTGATTAAATTCACAGATGTGTTCATAGATCATCTTAATGATTATCTAAAAGATATTCCAATGCAGAAGATATTTTCCAATGCATGTGTTTAAAATTTATTCTACTATTTTATTTTGTTTTTTTTCGATTGTTTAATGTCAAGGATTCTGATTTTAATAAAGTGTGGGAATATTATAATTTTTTTTTTAAAGTGGAATCAAAGGTTGTTGAAATTATTTTAAAAGGTTACGATATCTTCTATTTCACGACATTTCGAACAGATTATACCGCTCGTGGTCACGGAGGGAGTCTCACAAGACCTCAAGCTCAGCAATCACATTCGCTACCGCTGCGCCACTTAGGCAGTCAATTATTTCTGGTATAAAAAAAATGTAACTGAAAAAATTTCGTAGAAAAATATTTACCAATTTTCTGGAACAAACTACTTGAGTCGAGTAGCTGTACCCCTACTGTCAAATTAATACGTGAATTAATTGTTACCTAAAATTATTATCATTTGTTATTTATGTGCTAAGTCTTTCATAACTGCACCTTAGTACGTTAGTTACGTGATTTCCTATTTTTGTAGCCTAAAAAGCAAACGAGCAGGGCCACCTAATGTAAGCGACTACCTCCCTCACAAGATACCTGTAATTCGAACGACAGCAGTGAATATTTCGTGCGTGACCCGTTTTAGAAAAAAAGAGCTCACGGAAACTTAAATCACTGGGTAAAATATAATAACAAGTACTTAATACCGATTTTTGCGATTCTAGTTAAACCAGTGCATACGTAACAAAACATGAGTGTCCCACGCGTGTAAGGGTATTCCCCAATATCAATATTTGAGAAAAAAATATATTTCTTACTAAAATAATTTATTTGAACAGTAAATAATGATGAAAAGTCACAAGCAAAACAAATTAATAATTTTTGTGAGCGTCTAAAATAAAACCGTAGTTCTCGCAAAATGTTTGATGATTATATTTCTTTACAAATTCCAAGTTTTATATTTAAACTATATAAGATTACAGATGAGTTTCTTTTTGTGTTTTAGTCTACTTTTTACAACAGACACTTCTATGAATACCGACGTATAGTTTCTTTTGACACAAAAAACTCCAGGCGGCTTCAATTAAAATTTGAAAATCTAGACGAAAAATGAGATTGCTTTTATACTGAACTTTTTGAAGATTTACAACGAGACATGAGTTGTTGTTAGCATGCTCTTGATCCTCTTTCATCCTCTTTATACATCGTTTAACCTTTAACAAAATGACAGAAGACCAACCTAAAGCGACAGGATCCGTGCTGTCGTGTTTCGTTGGTGAGTGCGAGACCGGAGGCCCATTGATACAGAGGTGACAGTTATCGTGATAACAGTGTGAAGCTTACACTGCCATGATGACTGTCATGCCTTTTAAGTCCCCAAGCGTGACGTGAAAAAGTATCTCACTAAGCCGCCATAGTGTGGGTCAACACACTGCATTGTCTGTATTTGCAATTAGTATGGTGACCACAACTCTTGCATTCTATTCATGTTTTCCATCAGGCAGAGTAGAGTCACTTTGACGGGCTCTTCGTATAGAAAAAACAGTCATAAGATAATCCTTTAGTCGTGATAGACCACACCTAAAATATTATGATAATAAAATATATTGTTTTAGATGTGAAAACGATATTTTGATTTATAACTACCTTTTGCCTGCTGCTTCGTTCATGTGGAATTTGGTCTGCCCACATTAAGTTTTGTAACAGATCATTTTAAATGACGATGATTAAAATAATTTATCACACCGATAGACACTATGAGTCGATTGGCTATTCCTTATTTTGACCAATTTTAGTTTAGGTAAGGTAAATGGTACAGAATCATTTATCACATCATCAGTATGTCACTGTACACTGCTGGACAAAGGTCACTCCAATCGCACGTCACTTGATTCAACCCTCGGCTTCTCAGATCCAGCTCTAACCATGTTATAACAATATAACAGAAAATTTAATATCTGAACAATATTTGTACGACCTTTTTTCTTCCTAGGCTGTGAATATCACATATCTTACAGAAATTGTGCTATTAAGTGAGAATGCCATATGACTAGAAACATGTTAGATCTATTACTTCTGAGTAACGTTGACGCTTTTATTTAAAGAAAATTAATCCTTAAAATATTATTCGAGTTCCACTTTGTAAGATATGCGTAAAAAAATTTTTTGGCATTTAATTTACGCAATTTCGAAAACTTTTATTAGTTAAAATGTTCGATGACATTTTGTAGCCAAAACAGTATTTAATATGAATATGGCCTTAAAAAAAAGATTGTATGGTTTTTATTTGATTTATTTATTCAGCACATGGAAGACTGACAGCTATTTACAGCATAATATATCATCTTTCACAGTCACTAAAAAGTAAATTACAAGTCTTTACTTATAGAAGTACCTAAGAGTTATGGCGTGGATATTATCGAACACAATTTAATAAATAGTAATTACTTAAACCTCCTTGATATCATAATAATTCAACCTACAGATGCACACATCACAGAACTACAATTTTAAGCAATAAATAAAAAGAGAAAAGTAACAAAAAAGGAGAAAAAAAACAATTAAATTAATGAGCCGTCTCATCATGCACATCTTTAAAGTTGCTTGAAAAAGTATTAAACTGCTTCTGGCAATTACCTCGTTAATTACAAAGAAATCAATATTGTACTACTTACAAAGTTTGTTAAAATTTCTACATCTGCGCACAATATAACTACACGTCTATGTACTTTATCTACACGTCTAAAATAGTTATATTGTGCGCACATGTAGAAATTTTCTACGACATGTCTACGTCAAAGTGTTAGGTATGGCTAAAGGTGGATTAAAACTATCCGCTTTAAATGATATACCAAACTTAATTTTAGATAAAAGCTCACGGCCGTATATATCATGTCACAATGTCGAAGTAGCTTTAAAATAAATAAAAATCAGCTCTTGCACGGCGGTTACTGATCTGTAAGACATGACATATTTTACATAATTGTAGATAGTTGTCAGCATAGTTGGGAATCTTTTGATGGTAACACTAGTTTCTGATAAATCGCTTTTGTATGCTCTCCAAACAGTTAACATATATTTCGTAACGTGGATTTCAACTTTGCAGAGCATATTCAAGGCTCCTTCTAACGTACGTACATGATTTTAGTGTATTTACTTCAGAAAAAGTGTTGAAAAGCCACATAATAAGACACAGTGCTCTGGAAGCCTTTCTAACTGTAACGCCGGTGTGGTTGTAAAAGATCTTGGTTGCCTTGGCAATATTTGTCCACTCAGTGAATAGGCTTTAGTTATTATATTACTTTTTCTGTTAAATGGAATTGCTGAGAATTCTGAGAGGCTAAGATCTAACTTATTGTAACTTGTTGTAAGAGGCGATTAAGGGAAGAAAGGGAAAAAGAAGACAAACTTGATGCAAACCCTTTTTTTCTGTTTTTTAACGATAATATTGTACTGATATTAAACGTTGATGTCGATATTCATCTACGTGTTGTAGGTCATCGTGAAGAACGATCATATCAGTGGGAGAACAATAGAAATAATTAACTATATAATAAAAATATCAAATTAATCATTGTTTATTACGCCAGTAAATATAAAAAGATTCTTCAGATTGATAATATGTAAATTAACTACTGTAATAATTTTGTTATTTAGATATAATACATAGGTTTATGTTGATCTGACTACAGATTACTAATTTATAAACGTAATTAACAGTGTATTCCCCAGTCAAACCATCAATCCGGTCTTGGTAGATTAAAATTGTAATTTTCTGTAAGTTTTTGGTGCAACAAATAATAATAAAAATGCATGCTTATAAGTAAGTTCAGCAAGTCCCGCAGAGAAGATTCCAAGAGACTTGAAAAGGGTATTTTTAAGTGGTACCTAATATAACATTTTTCACAACGAAGAAAAAATCTACCAAAGTCACTCTACTCTGCCTGATGGAAAGCATGAAAAGAATCTAAGAGTAGTAGTCGCCATACTCATTCTGGATGCAAATAATGCAGTGTGGTGACCCACACTATGGCCGTCTAGGCCTAATCGCACTGTTGATGACAACAAGAAGTATGTGAGTTATTATTCGTCAAAATAATACTGTCAACATTACTATTTTTTAATTTCATCATGGGCGTACATATTTTTTGCACTACATAAAATGAAATATGCTAGATTCAAGCGAGAACATAAAAATATTAGAAATAGCGGCAAGGAGAACTGTTAATATGGTGATTATTCTCCGACTAATGCTATCATAACCAACTGCTTCAAATTTGAAAGAATAATTTTCTTAATTTTCTGCAACTGAACCAAAATGAAAAGGGGTTGAGTTAGAGCACGATAGACTTCCCCCAGTACGGACGCTAGGGGCGAGGCCGTAGAGGAGTGGGCGGCCTCGGTGGGCCTCTGTTTATTAAACAGAGGTTCTACCTACACGTGCGTGTGACAACACGGGGGGCCGATAGTGGACCTATCGTTCGCTACCCCTGCCCTCGCCGCACGAGTAAGGAACTGGCGTGTCCTGGAAGAGGTTGAGACGCTCTCGGATTACCTCTACATCCGATTTGAGCTCTCCCGGATCCAGGACTCCAGTAGGGGTCACACGGCGCGGCCTTCTTCTCGCTTGCCGCGGTGGGCTATTTCGAAACTGAATTGGGACCTACTAGAGGAGGCAGCCATTATTCACTCTTGGCTGTCTCCGCAGGCCCCAACCGAGGAGGTTGACATGGGGGCTGGTCGCTTTCGTGATGTGATTACGCAGATCTGCGATGCAGCCATGCACCGCATCCGAGGTTGTCGGTCTCCACAGAAGGAGGTTTACTGGTGGTCCCGGGCTTGTACTCGTGCCCGGAGGTCCTACACCCGTAGTCGGCGGCGACACCGCTAGACGGTGAGGAGGACTAGCTTCATGAGGAGTAACGAGGGGCGCGGAAAACTCTGAAGCTGGCCATTAGCCGCGCCAAAGAAGTGAAGAGGAAGGAGATGCTGGAGAGTCTCGATCGTGACCCCTGGGGTCGCCCTTATCGTGCGGCGCGACAAAAGCTCCCCCCCCCCTCCTTACAGAGACATTCCAGCCCAGCTTCCTGCAGGAAGTGGTCGAGGGGCTTTTCCCACAGCAGGTGGAGCACACACTCCTGTCGATGGCCTTCAGGTTCAGAGACAACGGAGGGGGGAACGAGGATAATGTTCCACCTGTCACGGGATCGGAGATAGGGGCGGTTGTTCTACGGAGCCGCTCTAAGAACACCGCCTACGGGCCAGACGGGATACCGGCCCGCGTGCTGGCCCGAGTCCTCGAACACATGTAGGACTGTCTCAGGGAGGTCCTGGACGCTAGCTTAGCGTCAGGACGCTTCCCTGAGTGTTGGAAAAGCGGGAAGCTGGTCCTATTAAGGAAGACGGGACGGCCTGCCGATTCGGTAGCGGCCTATAGGCCCATCGTGTTGCTGGACGAGGCGGGTAAGTTGTTTGAGAGGATACTCTCTGCCCGCATCCGGCTCCGATCTGTCGGACGCCCAATACGGGTTTCGAGCGCGGCGTCCAACGGCCGATACCGTGTTGCACCTGAGAGCCGTGACCAAAGAGGCGGTGAGCTGTGGCGGCGTGCTGTTGGCGTTGTCGTTGGACATCGCCAATGCATTCAATAGTCTGCCATTTAGCTGCATCAGGGAAGCACTCTACTATCATGGGGTGCTAGAGTACCTGAGGCGGCTTGTGGCAGACTATCTACAGGAGCGTACCGTCATGTACGAAGACCGAGACGGTGTTCTGAGGAGGTGGCTCATGTCGTGCGGTGTTCCACAGGAGTCTGTCCTCGGACCACTTCTGTGGAATATGGGATACGACTGAACCCTTCGAGATCGTCTTCCCCCCGGGCTGGGCGTAATTTGTTACGCAGATGACACATTGATCACGGCCCAGGGGATGAACTTTGAAGAGGCGGCGTGCCTGCCACCACGGGTGTATCTCCGGTGGTCGGGTTTATTAAGGCGCTGGGTTTGCGGGATACCCTGGACAAGACGGAGGCCCTTTTGTTCCATGGGCCCCATTGTGATCCACCCTTCGGCGCCTCCATCGTTGTCAACTCGGTCCTCGTGCCAGTTCATATTTCATCTGAGCCAGATCCTCGACGGCAGGCGAAAAGCACTTCCGGCAGCTTACTCAAAAGCTGGTCGGCGCTGCTTCTGCCCTTGGGCGACTTTTGCCCAATTTGGGTGGAGTCAGGGTCGCGACGAGACGGCTATACACGGGGGTTGTCCGGTCAATGGCACTGTATGGTGCACCGGTGTGGGCGGCGGCTCTGACCGCCCAGAATAGGGCACGCCTCTGGCGTCCTCAGAGGATATTGGCGGTTAGAGCTATACGCAGCTACCGCACCGTGTCGACGGAGGCGGCGTGCGCCTTGGCCGGAACTCCTTCGTGGGTTTTGGAGGCGGAAGTGCTTGCCGAAGTTTATCAGCGGCCGGTTGACTTCCAGGCGGGTAGCGGCATACGGCCCCCGCCTGAAGAGATGCGCGAGTGGCGAGAGGCCGCTCGTCGAGCCACGATGGTTCGTTGGTGGTTTCGGCTGGAGGCTCCACGTGCTTGTTTTGCCGCCGTGGAGGCTCTCCAGCCGGTCATCGCCGAGTGGGCAGGGCGACAGTATGGGACGCTTTCCTTCCGACTGACGCAGATCCTTTCCGGGCACGGTTGCTTCAGGAAGTATCTGCACTCGGTCGCTAGGAGGGAATTGAGTTTCGCCTGTCACCACTGCACAATCACCGCGACTGCAGTGAGGACTCGGCTCAGCACACGCTGGCGGTTTGTTCCGCCTGGGCGGCACAGCGTGGGGTCCTCACTGCAGTTATTGGAGAAGATCTCTCGCTACCGGCCGTCATACGCTCCATGGTTGGTAGCGACAGTTGTTTTACCGCGGTCGCAACCTTCTGCGAAGACGTAATTTCGCGGAAGGAGGCGGCGGAGAGAACCCGGGAGGATGACTTCCATTCGGACCCAATTCACCATCGGCGAACCGGGCGGCGGCGGCGCGCATACCAGCGCCTCATGGCCATGAGTATGGCCGCGGGTGGACGGGACGGGCTACTTCCGTACATCCGCTGTAGTGGCCAGCCGCGAGGAGGCAACGTGCGCGTGTACCGTACGTCGCCTAAATAGGGAGTTTATCCGCAGATGGTGCCCGCTTTAGCGGGCAGGCGCTGGGAGGGATCTGGATGTCGTAATAGCAGCGGTTCCCGGATCCCTCCTATGTCAGGCTCAGAGTGGCACACCGTGTGATTTTAGTCGGTCCGATTCCGACACACCACCCCGCCGTAAACCCCGGTGCCGTGACGGGCCCGAGGGGGTTTCCACACGTTAAAAAAAAAGAAGCACTACAGACTATTGATGTAATTAAGGGTATTAAGTTCAAATAGTTTGTCCAATGGAAAATAAATAGTGAAATAATGATGCAGGGAATCGAGACTCATGACTTGTGGATAGTGTACAGGCTGCGATCTGCCGATTTCAAGAGTTTGGAGGAACTTCTAGATTTGAGCAAGAAAAGCAAAGATTATCTAGAATATGGCAGCATTTAATGTTCTGGATAATCTAGTACAGTTCCCAGTTGACTTTAACAGTCCCTCTTACCAGTTTTGAAAGCCTGATTTCGATATCTAATGGAAATATATATACCCTTGATCATCCAGGATGCTAACGGTCGTATAACCCTAACCTTTTTAACTCATACATGAGCATCGTTAACTTTAGTCTCTACTTGATTAAACATATACAGCTTGGCATCGATAGAAGAGGAATTGATCAAGAGTATCCCGTCAATACGTGTAGTATTATCACCTAATTTATCGATATCCATTCGCCTAAAGCAACACCTGTTTTTAAATAAAATTGTTGTTTAGCATACACAGGCACTCTGAAGCAATACTGGTAGGTAGTGTGGATAAAATTACTTATTATTAAATTAGTAAGTAAATAAAACATGTAATGAGTATAATTTAAATTAAATTTCTAAATACACAACACATCTATTATGTTCCAGACCTACCGCCGAAACAATGCATGAGATTTTTGAAAGTGAATGTCACAGAATATTGCTATAGGAATCCGACACATTATGTTGTGCTCTGACTTGTAACAAAAGTGTATTTAATAACAGGGCAAGTTATTCTGGTTAATGAAATAAATGAAAATATTCAAACAGTCGAGATTTGACCGCCACATGCCTGACAAAAGAATTTGACGTTGTTGCTCATATTTCGGTTATTTCTACATAAATTATTAAATTGTGACTAACGTGTTGGATGACTTAATCTTAAAGCAACTTTCATTTCTTATTTGCTTCTAAAATAAGAATTTTTAGTTAATAATAGCTTAGATTTGCATTTTAAATATATTTGAAAAAACATGTTTTTCACTTAAATGTTTAACAAGCATAAAATTTTCAACCGCCGCATCACCTCTGACTCAAGTGGAATAACCTCAAACTCACATTATCCATATTTGTGTTGTTTCAGACAACAAACAAAGATATTTGTCTATCGTATCGTAAGTATTTGCGATCAATTCAATTTTTTTGTAGTCACGTTTAAGTCTGTCTCATAAGTATACAATGAACAAATATTTACAAAACTTAAAATTTATAGCCAATTTATAGTCATATAAAAGAAGTTTTTTTGTTTATTTAATTCAAAATAAAATAAAAAAATAAAAATAAAACACAAAAATTATTATTCTGTACGTACCATAGAAACATGCATGAATAAGTTAAAATTGACGTTCTAAACAGTATATTTTTCAGTATAAATAGCATACCGCAACATTGAAACAAAAATATGAAAATCCCTTACCATCTGGTCCGACAATTCCACCCAGTCTCCCACAGCTGGTTTGACGGTGCGACGTATCGCCGTGGCTCGGGTATGTCGAGGCCTCGGTACTTCTAGATAAGGATCCGGACAAAGAGTCTGAGGGAGCTGGAGGGGTGTAGTCTCTGGAGTAGTCCACGTAAGGAACGTAACCGTTGCTTTGACTGTAGGTCTGTCAGAAATAATTAATTTAGTCAGTAAAAATCTTTGGCCTGCCCCTTATTGCTACGTCAACAGATTTTAACAGTTTACTACTGAACGTAGGTCTCTCCGTGGAAAAAAGGAAAGTAAGCGTTTCATTGTAAGCTAAGCTACATTATACATTCAAATAATTTTATTTAATTGATGTTTTCAAGTAAATATATTTGAAAAATTATTTTTACGGTAAACGGGAGAACTACTAGTAATTTGTATTTTTAGAAATAAATAATATGTAATTAAAATATCTTTATTCAGTATTTTTTATTTGTATTTTTTTTTACAAAGAAAAATAATATATGGAAGAATCTGCTCACAAGAAAATTTATACACAATATTTAATGTACTTACCTTAAAGTTTAAATTATTAATAGGCTGATTAAAATCCCCACTGTATCTCTGGTATTGCATCATCAGCTCGTTATCATATCCCACTTCTGGTAAAGGTACTGGACCAGCAAGAGGTAAACCCAGGTTGGAGGTTAGATGAAGAGTAGGATGTAAATCTGTTTCAGATCCAGCATTAGAATGATCCTGTTAAAAAAATGTAAATGTAAACAATAATATGATAAAATTTGAGAATCATTCTAAAAATGTAAGAATTATTTTTTGACCAGAATGGTAGCCAATAGGTACAGTCGTTAGCTCAAGTGATTTTACATAGCAAAAGTTTTATTAACTTAATAGCTTTGATTAAAGTAGTTCCGAGTCATTAAGAGTTTATTTTTTTTTTCTAAAATACAGCACTCATACTATATACATATGTCCGATAATCTGAAGATTGCCGTATCGCGGGGGCTTTACAAATGTACATATATGAAAGAACAGCCAGACACAGAGCCACATTTTGTAGATCATACAAAGTGTTATCTCCTGTTGGGGTTTGAATCCACGCTATCCGCGCAGTCAGTTACTAAATACATTAATATCATTACATATAAATGAAATCTATAGAACATTTTAAATAGTTTGAAAGGCAAATTAAATTAGTCAATGAATATTAGATTGGAGACAGGTATTATTAATACTTAGGTTTACTTTGTTGTAGTGTTGAATATTTTTAGTTTTTTTTATGGTTTAAGTCTAATAATAAGTACACGTGTTAAGAATATTACGGTGCCTACAAAATTAATGTACATAATAGCGTGAATGTCCTTTGCCATGCTTTTTATGGTGCCATATGTATGGTGTGCATGATCAACTAAAAATTTGTATTATTGAACCATGATAAGTTTTCTTTTTATGCTAATTAATTAGCTAAACATTGTTTGCTATTAATTTTTAATGCAAACATGTAAAAGAGATAGTTTGAATCTCGTATAATCACATAATTTTGAATTTGCCTTTGAACCAATTGAAATTCTTTTAGTATATCTATGGTTTTATTAAAATAACATTTTTTACCACACTGTTACAATAAAGCTCATTTGATTGACTATCAGAAGGTTGGAGATTATTGTATCTTTCTTTACCTTTTGTCACTTTAATATCAATAAGTAGGTAGTAAACTGACTGTACGTAAGTAAACACTACAGGGTTTAACTATTTACGATAAGGTAGTCCATGTGTCTCTTTGTTTATATATTTAAAGATCTAAAGTTTAGGATTGTTCCTCATTTTAACTTTGTCAAAAATAATTACTTACCAAATCACAGCTGCCTTCAACCTGCCTAAGTTCTAATTTGAGATCACTAATGTTAGAACTTCTATCACAATCTTTGAACTGATCAACACAACTCTTGCCCAGTTCTGTGACATCAGGTTTCTTGACGTCCGTTTTGTTGGTCTTACGATGGCAAAACATGATAACCAACATGACAACTAAGACGAAAATTACCAAGCACGATCCACCGGCGATTATTAACACTAAAGGAAATGATTCTGGAACAAATATATTTTAGATGTATAACCAAAAGAAAAACATAAACTCACTTAGCTACTTTCATAAAAACGAAAGAAAGTACAAAATAGGTGAACTATAAAGATGGCACTGTTTTTTTATGTAACCTCATGAAATGAGAATGCTTAATGATGTTAAATTTGAACTTGAATTTATTTGTAGGTTACAGATAGATTTCTAGTTCATACTTACCTTTCTAAAAAAAATATATATAATGCATAAATAACCAAAAGTGATGCAATGTAATAAGGCAGCACAAACTTTGTTAAAGTAGCGTGTTTAAATAAACAAGAATAATAAAATAAAGGATTCAATTAAGGATCTAATTTTTAGAATATTTAGGTTTAACATCAAATTTTACTTACGATCAGGAACCAAATTTATTTCAAGACTATCCATGCCATAAAAATTAACAACGGTGCAGTTGTAGTGGCCAAAATGCTTTGTTTCACTTGCTCGTATGACTAAAGTTGATTTCGTTATTCTGTCAGTGTGGGTTTCTTCTAAAAATGCATATTCCTAAAACAGAACTTGTATGTACCGATAAAAACTAAAACTGGGGACAGCAAACGTTCAAACTCTAAGTTTTGCATAAAAATTTGCGAAGATAAGAGGGAAACAAATATATTCGGGCTGCTTGTACAATGGAAGCGAAATTTTAAAATTTTTGTTGCATTGAACATGTAAATGTAACTTAAAGTAAAAACTAAAATAGTTTAAAGCTCATATCTAATCTGCAAACTAACTTATTTTAAAACAAGACCACAAACAATAAATAGTGATATGTAGTTATAAATATTTCCCATCAGTATTGGTTAAAATACTTATATAGTTTCCAATAAAACTACCTAATTGCTTAGTTACCTATATGATAAGTCATCTCTAATTTTTAATATTTTTACATTAAGTGTTCTCTATGGTTTCTTCATTACATCACTTGTCTAAGGAAGGGATAGAGGCTTCCACGAATTCTTAGTATTTATTTCTGCAAAGGTATCATGGTAACCGTGTCGGGTTGCTCACTTAGCAGAATTCTCTTTCAGTAATATTACTACATTAGTTCCATTATTTAGTTATTATTATACACATTATTTTATAACAAAGGCATATATCTCAATACGTCTTCCTATTCAGTAAATACAAAAGCAAAGGTACCCAAATTACCTGATTGTGAAATGAGTTGATTTCGTTTCCGCCAAAAGTCCACACAATGTAGTCAGGTTTCGGGACGGAAAATGACACACATTCTATTCTCACACTGTCTCCTTCAACGCCGTATTGTGTTTGATTTGATATTATTTTTGGAGGACCTACAAGAACATTTTATATATAATTTCCTATTATAACAACTTTAGAAGGATTTGAAAAAAATGATGTTCTTGACTAAATAGTCGTATTAATCTATCGATTATCTGTCTTTGTCTGATTTGTATTTCGGATTAGCACAATATATAGCATTGAAAAAAATTTTGGGCCAGTTGTACAACCACCTACCTGACGCCAGTACTTCTTGCAAAATTTTATACTCTTCTAATGAAGCAACGGAGGAATACGGTGGTGCTTAGATAAAAGATGAAGAAAATTCTTTACCTTTTTTAAATTCAATCATTTGTGTTCTTTATGAGAACTTTTTAATAATAATTAAATAAATAATTTTTACTTTCAACACGACTTCTTCAAAAGGCAGGTTTCCTAAGTTAATAACAACTTGAAAACGCAACCTTTCAAACACTATCCAATTTACATAAAATGAAAGTTTCTTATAACTGTATGGGTACAAAGTTAAGATCTTTAAAGTTACAAACTGCTAAGTTGGCCAGTTCACAAGACGTTGGAATTGAAATGACCTCGGCAACACTTGCGAGTTTCGAGGCTAGTACTTACTATAAATTTTCTGCTACAACTGCGCTGTGGGTTACCATATCTCGGATAGTAATGTCACACCTAGCAATACCATTTTAATGTAAACTATGACTAATTTATTTTGTATACGCCAACCAGTAGCCAGTAGAATCTAAGACTGATGGTCACCAGCCTCATTGCGAAAGCAGAACTATACTGTGGTGGAGGTATGTCTAGTGACATGCTTTCATAAGCTCTGCTTAAAAGATTCAGGATCATAGTTGGAGGAAAATGTGTGCGCCGGTAGTGCATTCCAGGTTTTAACTGATTAGTACAGGTATAGGTACAGTTCGAGAGCGTATATCCTACTACTCAAAACGGTGACCTCCAAGGTCAGTATGTGTTGTCGTCTAGAGGAAGAGTGAAGGTGGGACCTGTTGGAAGATTTTTTCAGAACACTCTCGATACTAAAGGTGTTAGAGGTCTGCCATAGAGGTGACATCTTTTCACAACTACAGACGCTCAAGGGACTTGGGGTCAATAATGTGAAATTCAATAAATACACGGATTCATTCTAAAGATGAAAACAATATTCTACGCAATAGTGAACCTGTGTCTTATATAAAAGACAGATGTTCGGGCGAAAAGAACTATCTCACTTTGTTCAGCACACCTAGTTTTGTTGTGTTTTCTTTATTAATGAATTTTTCAATTAACTTTTTCAGTACATAATTAAGGTTTTACCATAGTAAATGTGAATAATCACATCACATGAACAGCCAGCAAAGAGGTTTTAGTCCACTATAGCACGTTGGCCAAGTCGCTTGGTGTAGGGTTACGACCAAGTTTGTCTTTTCTTGACAGATTAAGAATACATAGTATTGCACCCCTATTCATCTGGTGGGTGTCGTAAGAGGCGACTAAGGGAAAAAACTATTCATGAAATATATCATTACAAAGAGAAGGAAAACTTGAAACAAACCCTTTTTTTTTTTTTTTTTATTCCAACCCGTCTGGCCAACGTGGTACAGTAGGCCAAAACTTCCTTGCTAAGAAGAGGCCTATGTACAGCAGTAGGCTGTATAAAGCTGTTGATGATGATGATGATGATTGTCTTGCTTTTTTACTGTACTGTTGACCTGCGTAACTTGCTCCCTTAGTCGATTCTTACGACACTTTCGAGACGAGTAGAGACGGTGACAGTCCGTATTCTTAATACGTCACCATACGGACAACAACATGGATTACCATCATTATCATCATCATCACTCTATCACAGTCCACTGATTGTTCTAGGCTTCTCCAATTGAACGACATAATATTACCAACAAATATAATTTAATAATTTATATAATAAAATGGTAAAAGTATAATATTTTTTTATTAACTTAGGAATACATGCATTGTTTACTATATACCTACTAAGACATAGTAGTGTTTCTACTTAAGTTGAAACTTTGCCCAGTTTAAGATCTTAAAGTTTTTGTATATTTCAAAAGTTTTAATAGCTTAGATTTTTCTCTAAAGTTCAAAAAGGACTTACTCGTATTTCTAGCCAAAGTAGTTTGTAGAGTTTGAAATTGAACGTAATGTAAAAGTTTAAATTCGAAGCACAATTTGCTCTAAATTATTATTAACTGTATTATTAATATTAAAGTCATCATCATCATCATCATCATCATCAGCTGGAAGACGTCCACTGCCACTCTCACTTAATATTAAAGTAGTTTAACTTAAAATATCTATAAAAATGAATAACTAATAGTTGATGTTTAAAATAGCTCCCGCGTTAAAAAAATTTCCCGTGTAGCAGCAGAATTAAGAAGCATACATAAAACTGACACAAAGAACATGCAGAACAAAAGTTTGTGGATCACACTCAGTGCTGTAGGAAGTGATAAAATGGCCGCCTAAACTACATCATTATGTTCACTTTAACAAATTTGTATTAAAATCCAATGAAAGTGGTGTATTGTGGTAGTTCCTTGATAAATTTAACATACCTTTTATGTAAACCACTGCTGGCGCTTCGACATCTTGTTTGTTTTCAGTGCTAGCTTTACACCAATACTGCCCCGCAGACTGTGGTGTTACCGTGATCGTCAGGTTAGATGATTTACCAACTCTCTGTTAGAAATTTATTATAATGAAAAAAAAATATCACACATGGCTTGCATAGACCAGAAGGTAAATTTGAGAGGTATCTTATCAAGAAGTTTTTTTTTCTATATTAAAAGCCTACCAAAGCGACTCTACTCTGCCGGATGGAGAGCATGAATAGAATCCAACAGTTGTGGTCACCATACTCATTGCAAATGCAGACAATGCAGTATGGGGACCCACACTATGGCGGCCTTGTAAGATGCTTTTTCACACGCCGCTTGGGGATGTTAAAGGCATGACAGTCATCGCGACAGTGTAAGGCTTACACAGTTACCACGTGTACTGCACCCTGCATCAATGGGCCTCTTCCCGGTTTGTTGTATTTTTATTCTGTTTATAATCTTCAGTTTTGAAACCTAAACATGAGTCACACACTGTATTTTAAATCTTTTACCTAACCTATTACATTATTATTCTTTTGTTTTGATTGTGAGTACAAATATGTTTGATAAAGTTTTGTTAAAATTTATTCGTTACAAAAAAGTTAACGAAAATTAAATAATATATTAATAATAATAAATTATCGAGTTATAAGAGTATATTAGAATTCAAATGAGCAGTCTTAAAACTAAGGTTAATTTAACGTAAATTTACTTATCAATTATTCAATTTATATCTAATCTAATAAACATCTACTTTCTATCTTTAAATTGATCGTTGATAAGTTATCATGTACTTAAATTGCATTTCGATTTATTTATTGTTATTAATTATTATATTTACATTTTTTTTGTATTTATGAAAGAAATAAATAGCTGTTAATAAAAAAATTGTGAATGCTAAATTCGAACCCAATCAGATACAATGATATAACAGAATTCTTATATAATAGTTTAAAATGATTTTGCAGTGTCCATACTCACAATAAATCTATTATTTTCATACCGCTTCCATTGTATCTTCGGCAGTGGATGCCCCTCGACGATGCACGATAGTGTTACTGTCGAGCCTGCTTCTCCTTCCACGTCAACAGGTTTTATTTTTATTGATGGACCATCTGTGAAGAAATGATTGAAGTTACGGTTGTTTTACACCATATAAATGGTTTATAAAATAAAGTACTTATTCTTGAATATTATTTTGAAAATATATAGCAAGATAATTATTTTATTTCTCTTCTAGTCAATAAAAACTGTTTGGAATATTAAAGAGAATTCTACAGAGAATTATGGCAGAGTATGGTAAAAATATTGCGTAACATACACACACAATAAAATAGCAATCTGTTGAATTCTGAAATTGCTTTTTTCGAATCGATTGAACATAAATAAGAGGTAAGAGGCGACTAGAGGAAAAAACTACGTAGGGCAACATCAAAAAAGAAGATAATTAAAGGAAGGGTAAAAAGAAGGAAAATTTGAACAAAACCTACACCAAGTCTGTCTGGCAAATACGTAGTACAACATCAAAAAAGAAGGTGAAGCTTATGTCCAACAGTGGACTATTAAAGACTATTAAAGCTATCGATGATGAAACATGTTATTAATAGTCATATAATATGGTCTCCATGTAAAACGAAGAAAGCAACACGGTTATATAATTCACAAACTCGTCTTATAATTTCTCAGAATGTGCATGGCTCTATAGTAAATAAGTACAGCAATTAAATAATCCCAATTATAACACAATAGGCAAGGTTCTATTCAAATTCAAGAATTACCCTAAAGGTTCATAATTGTGGGCAAACGACTATAATTGTATATTCTGCGACATTGAGGGCACTTCAACGTTAAATAATGCGGTATTATGGATATTTTTACAATTCTTAACCGCAACCGAATCGAGTACAAAGATTATGGCATATTCACAGTTCACAATGGTTTCTTGAACTGCGGAAATAATTTTGTTTTGGTGTAGTACAGGAAAATAAAGAATGGTTAGCGTTTTTTTCTTAATTTGATTTTTCTTTTGTAGTAGCAGTAGACTATTAAGGCTGTTAATGATTAAGCATACTTAAAACAAGAAATACGAAATACTTATTGTCTTTTAAAACACTAAAAAACATTTAAGGCAGATTCCACTTTACAATGTGTTTGCCCGTTTCCCGTGTTTCCCTCCCAATATGATCCCGAGTCCTTCACTTAATTATGAATTCTTAAATAACATGAGAACCGAAAAATATTTTAATTAGGGAGGGGTCAGTAAAATCGCTTACAATGCACTTTAACAATGAGACTCACACCTTAGATGGCGCGGCGCAACGTGGCGGTATTTACTCACCATCAGATGATCTTGATACCGTTTGTTTACCAGTACTAACAACATAAAATAAACTAAAGAACAAAATATCGGCATGACAAGAATCCTTTGTTAGTTAATTTTACCAAAATTAATTAAAACTAGGGAGTGTAAAGGAACATACATACCTATGGGCTCATATGTCAAACAAGTATACAAAGCTAACATTTGTAAGCTAAATATGTTATTAAGTCTAAAGTTATGTAAGTGAGTAAGTTTATGTAATCACAGTTCAACTTATACTCGTATTTGTAATGAAATAGAGTATGGTCGATATATGACCAATAGATGTTTTCTAGTCGTCATTGATGTGCAATACTATCGATGCTACACACGTAAGATGTTCCGTATAAATGAAAATATAACCGTCAAATACAGTTTTTGGCAAAACAATCGAACCGGTAATACGTGATTGGGTAACAAAGAGAAATAATATTTCATTTCGTACCCCAGAGAGTATTCTATATATCTATCCCAAAAAATAGCGATTATCTTTTGCTGTAAGCTATCTGTGTGAATTTCATTGTCATTTCCCACATTCGACGCTCCATGGAGACGGAACAAATATGTTTTTAAAAGGTTCTGGAAAATTTGATGTATGATTGTTTTTGTTTTGTGTGCAATTTTGGTTTCGACGGTACAATTCATTTGTTTCTGGGTTCTCGATTCATTATATTTTTGTATGAGATCATACCGCTCTGATAGATCGCGTAACTAATATTGAGTATGATCTACTTACCTTGGTATAAATTTATTTTATTGTCAATTGCTACTCAAGCTTTTGTATCACTGGTTATACTCGAAACGTTGAAAATTTAAAATTAAGAAATAAATCTAAAATACTTTGATTATACTTATTATACTTTATATCTGATTTTATTATTGAAAATTTGATAAAATATTTATTACAAAGAAAAGAAGTACTTGTTTTGAATATCTTTGTCTCAGTACAACTTACTTACGTTTTTCTTAATAATTGTGTAACCTCTTGTCGTAGATTTATCGTTTAACTCTATTGTAGAAATTTGTAGTTTTATAATATATTAAAATTTTATTTTTTACATATTTTATTATCGTTTTTTATTTTTAAATTACATATTTTTGATATCACGTACAAAATTTTTTTATTTAGAATTTATATAGCTTCGATGCGTAACGTTTTAGAATATAGTAATACAAAACTGCCTAACACTTTTTTCAAAATAATAATTTCTCAATTTTACTGGCGCCGAATGGATTCGCTCCAATACTTTCAGAGAATTTGATGTGTTTATCATATGTGATGTCTTGAACATGTTTGAATTGCTCTCTGATGCGCAGTCTAAACAGTGCAAACCAGTAACCTACTCGTATATTTCAAGTGTACATAAAAATTCATCATAATATTAAATAAATTCTTTGAAGTCGATGTTCAATAGAATTTTTTATATATACCCAAGTAATTTACCTGAGGCAGTCTACTGGAGCTTGATTTTTAAGAGGTACTTACAGTCCACTTCTAAAGTCTTGGTATCAGCACTCTTACCGACGGCGTTGTGCACTTCGCACTTGATGGTAGCTTCGTTGAACCGACGAGATACGTTGGACAGTATCTATAGAAGAAAGAGATGTTTTATGTTATTTGACTGTTTTGCAAGTAAATGTTTTCTGTAGAATTTTAAATTATTATTATTTATTATTAATTATTATTATTTATTATTATTAACTTATTTGGCATGACCTGGGAATCGAATCTGAGACTTCTCGATCGGCAGTCATAAACACTAACCGTTAGACTTACGAGTATATTAAGAAATAGGATTATATAGAATGCAAGTCATCCTTTTTTTTCAATCATTTTGAAATATTCATTGAAACATTACAGATGTATGACATGTACTGAAATATTTGACTGAGTATTTTTTATGTCTATTTATTGCACTCTAATATATCATGTCTCCTGACGAACCGATAGTCACTGGAAATAAAATATGCTAGAGTGGAGACGATTAGGCAAACATAGTATAGGACGCATTGCGGCACACTGGACCAATGGCAGCAAATAAATGAGGATTGTCCAAGACCGGAATAGCTGGCACTTGGAGAAAACCTTCGTTCAGCCATGAAAGGCTATAGATTGATTAAAATATATTCATTCTTAAAAATAATATTTAAAATAAACTAGAATTACAAGAAAAATTGACATCACTTTCTATTTTTTATCATTGTTTTTTAGAAACAACAGTATATAGCATTGCAAAATTACCTGGCTCGTTATAACAAACGAGTCAAATGTAATATTTACAGACAGATAGTTCAAATAGTCGATATTTTATAACGTTTGGATGTTAAGGAACTTTCAATAGTAACTACCCAAGTTTCTTTTTATGATATTTTATAAAGGGAAATAATATTTTTCCAACGTTATATTTTAACATTTTCATGTCGAATAGAGTGGGTAAAGAAATCAATACTTAGCAATGTTATTGGCCATTCAAAACACCTTTTTAACAAAAGTTTTAAATATGAAAGAGCTTTAGTAATTATAATGTAAGCATAAATTTTCTGAAAAAAATGTAAAGTTAAATGTGACGGTGTATTTTAATAAGACTTTTAGAACAAACAATTTTTATTAAGTGCAAATTTTGCCGACTCCCTTGTAAAACGTCCGATGTAAAATGCATTGCACAGAGCTGCAGATACACGACTAGAAAAATGAAAATTTGAAAATTCTCTCTTGTATTTGTCGAGTAGTATGCCTTTCACAGAACATGCAAATATGGTATGTAAAATTTAATATGATGTTCAGAATTAACGTGAATAACGACTTAAGACGACATAACATATAGAGTTTCTTCTATTTTTGGATATTTAATTGGTGATTTTAAAACTAGGACGCTCTTATTGTAAGTAGACGAGTGTCATACTAATGGTGCATATTAAGTAATTAGTAAGTTATTTTTAATTTTAGGCCTTTGACGGTTGACGATTATATAGTAATGTAACATAGGGTGGGCCAAGAATTCGTTAACATTTGAATCTAACATCCCGCGCAAACATGTTATGGGAGTTCTTGGGACCGATGCTACTAGAATTAGCTGGCTACAATCGAAACACGGCTTCAACAAGATGGAGCCACTTGTCACACATCCCATGAGTCCCTGTGACATTCCAGGGCCACCCAGAAGACCAGATCTATCCCCGGTAGACTTTTTTTATGAGATTACTAGAAGAATCGTGTCTACATCAATAAAACAAATACACTACGTGAACTAAAAGAAAAAAATAGCGAAGATATATAGGCGAACTCACGGTCTCTTTGACGACGAGTATTCTAAAATTTCGTTGCTCGCTTAGAAGAGTACAAACGTCGAAACAGTGGTCATTAAGACGATGTAATTTTTAAAAATAAAATTGAACTAATTAATTAAACTCTTTCTTGTAAATAAAAAAAAATTAAATTATATCAAACGATCTTTTTTGTACTATTTTTTCAAATGTTAGCTAATTTGTGTCCCACCCTATACAGTACAGTAGTTACTTCATAGTTCAATTCGTCTTCAGTTGAAGTATATGTTAGTCTAGCAAACTCAATCACTTTTACGTTAATTATAAACAAATTTTCCACAATTAAGCTCAATTAGGACCAGTTTTTCTCAGTACAGATTATTCAGAAGTAACAATTGGTAAGTCCTTTAGAGCAATACACATCCATGTATCGACCATAATAGTTATTCCATTTCGTAATATTATTAGTAAGTAAAATTAGCTATAAAGTAAGAATTGTATTTTTGAGCAGTCCAGCTGAATACACAATCTCCAAGATTGCTTAATTTATTTAAATTTATAATAACAGAATCGTTGATACGTCTAGTCTTGCTTGATCCCGTTTATGTTCACGGTTATATAGGATAGGTAGAGCAGGTAGGGTAGCTTTGGAATAAGAACGTTATTTACTTGAAAAGTGACCCATATTTAATGGCACCATTACTAGTTATTTCGAATCATATTTATGTAAGCAGTTGGCGGTATTACAGGTTATTAATGAGCTACGTGAATGGCTTTTGCATGTCTTATGTTCAAAATATTAATTTATTTATATCTATATAGCGTTCATTTAAGAATGGCGGCATGTTATTATTTTTAATATAATTATTTAAATAGTTTTTTGTGTATGCTAATGAAACATACCCACTATATTTAATGTATGTGAAATAATGATTTCCAAAATTAAAAAAAAAATAGTTAAAAAGACTTCGAAATATTTACACATTAGTTTAATTAGCGACCTTTCAAGGTAAACTGTTATGGGTAACAATGTTAGAGTTATTTTCATCATCACTTCGTCATCATATCAAATAAATTTATAAGACAGTAGATACATACAAGATATATTATTTTTATGTATACATTTTTACACATAACTACCACACTAGAACATATACGTGACGTGGGAAATTTTACAATCATGCACACATTCCTGTCCACATACACATACACATAAACACACACACTTATTTATTATCTTATTGTTTTTTTTTATTGTATGACTTACCCAAATAATCATCAATTTACCTTTATTAACATGGAACACTGTTGTCTATACTTTTCTAGAGGTGGGCGCTAATAATCACGACGCAGTTTATAACTAATGTGGTTATTTTTGTACACAAGTGAATTTGTAGTTACTAGTTTCTTGTTTCAAATAAAGCTCAGTATTATTACTAAACATAAAACGGACACAGAACACCTAGAACCAGAAGAATAATTTGTGAATCACACAGAGTATTGTCGAAGTGGAGATCGAGTCCAGAACACTCAACACAGCAGGAAACATCAAGGCGACCATTTAAACCACAACGCCATTCGTGCAGTTATTTGTAAACAATGATGCAGATGATAACCCAAGATCAGCAGTTGCATCCACTAACCGCTAGACTAACGAGGCAGTCAAACATAATAAAGTGTATACATATGTAAATACGCTTCATTGGCTTTTAGTGTTAACACTCACCAGTTCATTTTTAATATTACCAGCGAGTTGGTCATTATTCACGAACCATTTGTATGATAAACTGTTTGGATTGGCGCTTGCTTGGCAACCTGAAAGTAGAAGTTTATGTAAAAATATCGAATGTGAATCGAAGGATAACTATATTTAAAGAATGGGTAAAAAAGACTTAATTTGATACCTTTAACACATACTTATGTATGCTCGTGTACATTGAAGTTACGAAGTACAAACTAGCTTACCACCTATGTAATACATTTTACCGTAAGTAATAGTTCAGTAAAGTTAAAATTTATGATTTCTTTAAAAAAATATTGCATTTATATTTTGAAATGACTTCGTATAAGACTTGTAATAAAATAAAAAAAGTATCTATAAGTACAGAGATGTTGCCATCACAGTGATAATTACAGTTAATTATTTTTTTAATTATCTTTATTCTCAGAGATAATAAAAAAGAAACTGTTTTTTGCTTTCATCAGAAACGATGTCTACTTAATTTACAATTTAAGTCTCTTCTATATAACAAGGTATATTCTATTGTAGTGTAATGTAATACATAAAAGGCATGATTTTCTTTAATTTATTATAGTTTCATTAACATACCTATAACCAGGGTATCTCCTTCCTCTATAGCTCCTCTCGATAGTCCAGATTTGATGAACATACGGACTTTAGGCGCATATTGAACCTGCAACAAAAGTTATCAAAATATGTAAACACGTACCTTTTTTCATATTTCAATTAATTCTGTATCGAAATCTGGCATGCATAATCATAGCATGGTATTGGAAAAACAACTCCGAATCTTAATTTCACCAATCCTATTTAAAGTTTGTTTATTGATAACTTTAAAAATAGAATTAAATATATAAATAATAAATAAATAATCGAACATCTGACACACAATGTCATCTAGTTTCAAACTAAGCAGAGCTTGTACTATGATAGCTAGATTGACTAATAGAATATTACTATACATAGATACATACACCCAAACTCCGAAACAAATATTCGTAGGTAACACAAGCATTTGATCCGACCCGAGAATCGAAACCGAGACCTCACGCACAGCAAGTGCATACGCTACCACCACGCAACCGAGGCTGTCTATGTGTTTCTGTTTAGAACTGAATAAAGATATAGGTAGTGTTGAAGACAGTTCATAATAGGTGAAGACACTACATACGATTAATCAAAACAATACATTTAGAGTTAACAAAAATATAAACACTGCAATGAATTAAGTAGTGTCCAAATATATAGTTAACAAATACAAAGTCGACTATTATTTTAAAAATTTAAATCAATCTCCGGTTTCAATTCATCTCTACCTCTTTCTTTTCACGTTGCTTTCTGTTTATTGTTCATAAGCTCTATGATTAATAAATGCTGTATAAAAAAAGAGAAAAGATATTCTACAATTTTAAGAAACATATAATAGTTTTACTTTTAGTCCGTGACCAAGCAACGTTCAGTATCGGTTTCAGCTAAAATGTCCAACAATTTTTCACTCGCGACCTACACAAAAAAGTCCTAGAAATGAAATCCGACCAGTTCTCATTGTGTCTAGGATAGAAAATATATTTTCTCAGAAGCTAGAATGATGCAGCAAACATACAATATAACGAGTGTAAAATAAATACAGCTTCGGCACATCTTACAGCAAAGTTCGATGGCTCAGTCTATTTTACAGTTTTCTCTATCTTGCGGGTGTCGCTACTTCTTTGACTGAATTTCTTGTAGTAAAAACTTTTTTTTGTGCTTTCAAATGCAGTGACCCCTAGGCAAATTCTAAAAGATTAAATTTAATAAAATGTTCTTAAGTTTTATATTAAACTTTTGTCTTTTAAATCGAAAAGTTTTAATAAAAGTAACCTGAGAATTGAAGTTAGCTTTTCAGTATTTAGTTACCAAATTTAAATTTCCACACGATACTATTATTTAAGACGATCACAAATCGTTGCTTATTTTCTTAGTTAATTATTGAACTTATTTTTAAGCGGGATATATCGCAATCCATCACCCAATTGTTGTCCTGCTTGACAATCGAAATATCTCGAATCGAAAATTCCTCTCATATAAACAAGGAACAGCTTATCCTCAACTCTTCACGTTAAATTTTGAATGTTTATTTATTTATTTATTTATTTACAACTGTATGTACAAATACATGCATCGACGGACTTAATACCTAAGGCATTTTCTGCCAGTCAACCGATTGGGCGATGCAGAGAAAAAATGAGGTAGGTGCGCATGTTTATATCCGTTTAATCTAATCTAAATTGGGGCAGACAGTAAGTTTACTGTCTGTGGCAGGATTTTGACAAATTTTTAAAACGCATATTTCGTTTATAATTTCAGAAGACGCTACATAAAATGACGCCACTATGACTATGACTATTCCTTTGTCTTAAATCATTAGATGAATTATTTTATCATTTGGTGTAGACTCCTAATGGCCCCTTACGACACTCCTGGGAATAGCAATGTATGTACTTCTATTTAAGTTCATTTTGTTCAAAGTACAAGCAACATGTACATTTGAATGTGCGGCATGTACAGCGTGAACTGTACCATAAATGACCTAGTAGTTATAGTATAATAATACTAAATATAATAACCTTTCGCAGAATAAATATTTATATTTCATAATTAGAACTTTAAAATGCAGTTGAGTTTACATAATGTACGTAATACATATTGTTCTATGAGGCTTAATTGACAAATAAACTCACTAGGTAATTAATAAATTATTTTATTTTACGAATTAAATGATTAAAAATAATAATAATAGTAATAAATATATATATTTAATAACTATCATTAAAATTAAATAAATTATAACTTTATTGTAAACTAGCTTGGACCGCTGCGTCACCCGTTTATATATCATTTGTCGCAGTAGATAGTAGCCTTTGTATAATTCTGATGTATAAGCTATATTACTGTCAAGTTTTATCTAAATCTGTTCAGTAGTTTTTGCGTGAAAGAGTAACAAATATCATCTCCATCTTCACAAGCTTTCGTATTTATAATATTGAATAACAAAATAAATATAAACATTAAAGTTATAAGCAGTATTTTGGCATATTTTCTTGTTTTTTTATATTATATTATACTTTATTGACAAGCTGTAAAGTAACAAGTTCAATTCCTCCTAAGTAAACTCCATCGTTTATATTTTTATTATTCATCAACACATGCCTTCTATTTTTACACGGTAAATACTCTCTAGGGATTTCTTTCTAGGGTACACCTAGTTCCCCAGCTATCAGTACCTAAGACGGTGTGCGATTTTTGGTCGGTTCGAGTCCAATACATCCACGAACAGGGGGACTTCCACAAAGAAAAAAAAATCTCGTCATTTGTTAAAGAAAATAATAATTGCCTCACAAACATAGCGTACCAACTGAATCTACTTATTCTAATATAATCACAAAGCCATTCTTAATCCCTCGGCACACACTTTATTTTGTAACCAATGAAGCTTTATGTCTAGACGAAGCCGTACGTAGCGGAGAATTAAGTTTACAAAGCCTTTTTGAAGTGACAATAAACCATTTGAAAGGACCTTGTGCCATTCACGAGTTTCAACATTTATATTCAACAAATACATGTCTGGTTTGTTTGAAACGTCGAGAATTACGAAAAAGATTTAAAGGGTATATTCATGTGAAATTTAACAAAAAGATTTTTCTACAGCTTCTCATACATTAGAAGTTTATGTATTACTTAAAGTGATTAATTTATACAAATTTTAATTAAGAGAAAAATTATTTGACCTTGGCAAACATATCAAACTACTCTATTTTAATACTTTTTAATTTAATTTAAAAACGACGACACCCGCACTAGAAATAAATCCTGTGCGGCGGAGGACTTTACAAACGTACAAGAAATGGACATGAAGAACACCCAGACTCAGAACGACAGTTTGTGGATCACACAAAGTGTTGTTCCGTGTGGGATTTGAATCCACAACACTCAGCGTAGTAGAGAGCGGCGTGACGACCGCTTTAACCACTAGCCCAATTGTCCACTCAAATGTATACACTACTGACAAGATTTTGTTCCGAAAATACAATTAATTGTTTCTGTATAATAATGAAATCAACAACCTACAAGAACTTAGGGCACCAAGTCAACTTCATCTGCAAGTGTTGCACCAGCAGGTGCACCGACGCTCTTATATCACAGACTTGCCACCCTAATAGGTAATCGTGAGACCAAAACTCTGGCGAAGAGTAGGCTTTTAATATGCCTCTGCCTACCCCTTTGGGGAAAGAAGCATAATTTTATGTATATGTAAATATAATAAAATGTGTATATCAACAATAAAAGAGTATTATTGGGCATTTAAGATTAATCGGTAAAAGAAATATGCAGTAATAATGCAGTTCTTTGCTTCTACGTGATTCAACACGAAGTAGCGTTTGGTAACGAAATGTTATCTAGAACCAGAAGTAACAAGTTCCAAGAATGTTCCACATTAAAGTCCTGGTTGAAGGGACGAAAACCACAGACGAAAAATATTTGTCCGATGATATACAGGATCTGCTGACACACTAACAGGGCATCGTCACAAAATTAGAGTCTTACACCGCCCTATTTTCACTTTTTCAGTATAAAACCTCAGCCAAAACCTTTTGATCCCCTCACTTAAGATAAATCCACTGAATGAGGAAATTTCAATAGACCAAATGAAACTGGTCATGTTGGTAAGCCGAATCGGCGAATTTTCTAAAAGGAGATGTACAAAAATGTAGCACAGATTTTTACCAACTGTCTGTTTCCTTACTTCGTTTCTTTTTTCTTTATATCTGTTTATTGGAAGGTTGACTTAAAAAGTAATTTATGTGTGTACCTACCAAAATGAAGATTTTACTTTATTTTCATTGTTTAGTTTGAATACAAATGTGTTGGAACCAAATGTTTGTGTCTTTAACAATTAATTCTTTGACACTTCATTTAAAATACTTTTTACATCCACCAAGCGTAACCTATATTATGAAGTTTAGAGCATCTATAAATTAAATTTTTAGTAAATAATAAAAACAAAAACTAAAATCAATTTATACAATCCCATACGCGGCAAACCTTTACTGTGGTTATCGGTAATCAGAAACCTCTGTCATCGCCGATCAAAAGCAGTGAGTTATGCATGATATATTTAAGTCTGTAAGTGGATGTGCTAGCACAGAAACACTCTCGTCCTTCCCTCTCTATGCCCAATAGGATGGAGAGCCGCTATGACTGGATGGTAGTTTGATTGTAGTGAATGGTTTGACAGCTCTTTTTTGGTGAGAGTCGGCAAGATTTGGAACGACCTGCCTGGGTCTGTTTCCCCTGATCAGTTGAACTCTACAACCTTTAAGAGTAGAGTCAACAGGTTTCTTCTGGATGGGCGTGTACCACCTTCGTCTTCATCTACACTTTCCATCTGGTGAGATGGAAGGCAAACGCCTATTCCATTACAAATATAAAAAAATGTATATGTTTACTGTTAAAATAATGCGTAGTAATTTTTGTACAACTTTTAAAAAGTATAACTTTAAAATATTTTAAACCATCATTAAATTTTGTTAAAAGCAAACAAGCTTAAAGGATTTGACTGACAAAAAATGTGTGAACAAATCAAGGATAAAAACACACAAGTTTCAATCCGTATTGATTTCGTCTAAACCGTCTTTACTTACATTGAACGGAAAACTTATAAACGTAACTAATAGATTATATTTAAACTAATAACTAAAAGCATTATGAGTAAAATAAGCTTTAAGGTAAACAATCAAAACAAGTAACAAAAAATCTTATAATTTTTCATAACTAATTTATTATCTTTTAGTAATTTGAAAGACATCTTTGAGACGCAACGTACGACAGAAAATCGTAACAAACGTTCCCCTTTTTCCTTTTTATATACATTTTAATATAAAATTATACGACAGAGATAAGCTCGAGGGAAGTTCACCCATAAAGTCTTAAACAAAATGTCGGCTTAATCGTCGTATCAAATTATCTCATTTTTGTGGGTAGAATGCCCGGTTATGGGTATAAAGTGGTCATTAGAATACACCAAAACTTTGTTAATGTCTTAGGTATTGTTATGGTATGCACATCTGCGTACAACGCTTAGCCTCACAGTAACGATACTTAGTAGTTTATAACACTTTATTATTGTAAGTTATGGAGCTTTATTATCGACATAGCATTTTTAAGATCTTAGATAAATAAACAATATGTTATTATGTATGATGTCTTCATACTTTTTTATGACACGAGTGCCCAACGAGTAGTGAGTGGCTATCGCTGCCCTACCCTGCTGTCACGTCTATTTCTCACGGGGGTAGACAGAGAGAATTGATCTCCATTTGCAACGGTCCTGGCATGACTTTCTGTATTTCATCCACATTCATTAATCGATGCATACATGATCGTCGGTTCCTGGCGCTTTTCAGACGGCCCTTTATCAGTACATCACCAGTTTGGTCGATATCGACCAAAATCTCGCTGATCCAAATCCACTTCACTGAGCGTTGTAGGTTCAAACACCACATGGGAAAACACTGTGTGAGACACAAATTGTTGTTCTGAGTCTAGGTGTTCTTCGTGTACGTTTGTTGTATGTTTGTAAAGTCCCCAGCGACACAGGATTTATTCCTAATGCGGACGTTGTCTTTTAAACCTCAAAAAATCTTCCGACACTTCCACATACTTTCGGTCTTTAAATTTCTTTCGTCTTTTATTTTGCCTGTGGAACTCCTTACCGGAAGCTATAAGACGGATACTGTCGGTGAATACTTTTAAGAAACTCGTCAAGGATCACATCTCTGTAACAACTATGTGCGGTATGGGTATGTGAATGTATGTTTATGTATGTATTCATATTATATATTTTACTCGTCTTTACGTATATGTAATGGTGCTATGTAATTTTAGTTATTATCCATAAATTGTAAATGTGCGCCACAAACCAAGTAATATTATACAATGTAATCTTATCTATCTTCTATCAACCATCCTCTCTACGTAGCCAAACAGTCCATAAAGTTGCATTACCAGTATATTTCTGACTTTGTGAATAACATTCACAATACACATACTTCTTAAGGGACATAAAACTTAACAGAATCATCGTGCCCTACATTTTATCGAGATTGAAAAATTAAAAGATTATAATGATCTAACTCACTCAAAATAAATAGATAAATATCTAAGCAAACATTGTCTCTCTCTAAGTTTGAATCCGATCTAAGTTCCATCATATCCATGTTGAAACAAAACTCACTTTACATCAAGTTGCAATAGCGGACATCAGGAACATTTTAGAGTCGTGATTCTAAATGAGGTGTTAAATTGGTTAAATAAATCAGGCCTAAGTAGAATCGGAACAAGCTTCGGATGGAAAAGAACAATTTATCAGGAAACATTCGACTTACGACAGAAAAGGAACAAAAAACTTTTTTATATTAAACTGTTTTATTCTTTTCGTGAAAGCTGCTATTGTTTGAAGACGTTTGTACAAATACGTAGCTACTAAGAAGTATTTTTTAAGTTGTAATTTCTTTGATATGTTTAGACTCTTGTTATACTATATTTTGTTTACGGTAAAGGAGGTAAATGAGCAGACAGGTGACCTAGTGGTAAGCGGCTACCGGTGCTTATGGACACCTGCTACTCAAGAGTCACAAAAACCTTGCCTATCTGTGAGCCCTCCACGTAAAGGAGAGGTCTAGGTAGAGGGGTGAACTTGAAAACCATTGCAACTAAGTACGTCCACCTCACATGATTACCACACAATCCATGCTCAACTGGAAGAGAATGCCCTGGGCTTTAGGTCCACTGATATGTAAAGATATGTAAATAGTCGACAAAAAACGGTGGGTTCCGCTTAAAATACCACAGATTACAGAAAATTTTAAGAATGGTCAAATTCAAGCTCTTATCGTGCACACGCCTATTATGCACCAGTTATATTAAAAATATTATTGAATTGCAATGAAAAAGATTTACTTATGATTATAAATGTAAATCTTGTTACTAAATATTTAATATTTAATATTTTATTTATTATTTTTTTCATAATGATATAACATTTGTATGGTATATTAATAATGTGGTTTTTCCTCATGTCCAATTGAATACATTTCTTATTACGTAGTAATAAAATGTCTTGAATGTAACCGAATTTAGCCATCGACGTCGTATACAGTCCGTATCACAATATCAATTTGCACTATTGTGCTTCTCGCTTCAGCTTTTAATTTCATAAGTAAAGAATATAAAAACTGTTACGACTGCACGTTTATACCTTATATTTCTATTATATTTTCTTCAAACAAGCTAATACGTGCTCCATATTTTAGTCTTCAGTCACGTAGAGCTTGGAAAATATGGTTCAGCGCACAAGAATGAAATGGTCTAGGTTCGCTAATAAATATGAAATGCGCAATGTACTGTTCATCCATATTTTCAATAGAAGCGCGCGCTAGATTACTCATTTTTAATTTTCCATAGATCTTTTAATGCTAAGTTTATAGGACAATAGAGAATATCAAATATGGTTCTATGAAATATTGGAAAAATTACAAACACAAAGTAATCAACATAATAGATTATTATATACATTTTAAACAGAGTAATAGTAAAGCAGTACCTTGCAGTACACTGCAAAAGTTTATAACCATTTTTTTTTATTATGCTACAAAAGAAAACTTATTTGATATTTTTAATTATAATAATATTTTTATTTTATTTATTTTTTTACTTGTTATTGTCTTGAGTTTTTTGTGAGTTTGTAATTTCATTTTTTTTCTTTAGATTTGTAATATATTTTATAATTTAAGAATAAAAAAGCGATTGATATACTGTCTCTACATACACTCTCTCAAAATGTTGTCTATAAATGGAGATTTGTCATTTG
Organism: Hypercompe scribonia; assembly: GCA_949316085.1. Classification (NCBI taxonomy): domain Eukaryota; kingdom Metazoa; phylum Arthropoda; class Insecta; order Lepidoptera; family Erebidae; genus Hypercompe; species Hypercompe scribonia. Next base: position 5,707,200 of record OX438992.1, on the reverse strand, counting down.
CTAATACGCTGTTATACGATTTACTATAGGGTGGACCACGAATTTGTTAACATTTAAAAAAATCGTATAAAAATAATAACATTTAATATATTATTAAAATTATTTATTTACAAGAAAGTTAATTAGTTGGCATTTATTTTTGAAATATTACATAATATGCTGAAGATCTATATTCACAAGTTCAAAGGCAAGGTATAAAATACTATTTTAGCTGTAAGTTTTCTAAGTATGCGAAAAATAAATTAAACGAACAGATCAATCACATGCCTCACCGTGTTTCGAGTTTCTCGTCTTGTAGAGTTGAGGGATTCCCTTTTCCTCCTCAACTGTGGCGTTGGCGGTTAAAAGCAACGAAAGATTTACTTGAAAGTCCCACATTCAGGCCTAAAAGCGGTTATTAGAACTTCAATGGCTATTAGGAAATACCTCATAAAAATATAGGGTGGGCCAAGAATTCGTTAGCATTTGAATCTAACGTCCCGCACAAACATGTTACGAGAGTTCTTGGGACCAATGCTACTGGAATTTGCTGGCTACAATGGTGGTTGGCAAACACATGGCTTTAACAAGATAAAGCCACTTGTCACACATTCGATGAGTCCCTCGCGGTGGTCAAAGGCATTTTTCCGGAAAAACTGATTTCCAGACAAGGGATATTCCACCCAGAACTCCAGATCTATCCCCAGCGGGCTTCTTTTATGAAGTTATTTGAAGAATCGTGTCTACATCAATAAACCAAATACACTACATCAACTAAAAGGAAAAAATCAGCGAAGAGATGTCGGCGATCTCGCGGTCTCTTTGCCGACGAGTATTCGAAAATTTCGGTGCTTGCTTAGAAGAGTGTAAATATCGAAACGGTGGTTATTTAGACGATATAATTTTTAAAAAATAAATCCTAACTTATTCACTTTCTTGTAAATAAACAATTTTAATAATATATCAAATGGCTTTTTTATATGCTTTTTTCAAATGTTAACTATTCCGGGACCTACTCTATTTAATGTTTCGATTATTAAAATAAGCTTAATAAAGTTACTCTGATGCTAAAAAATGTAATTCTGTTTAATTTTTATTCAGTTTACAATAAAAGCTTAATTTAATTTTTTCCGAAACCTAAATTATTATTAAATCATACAAAAGCTTGTAATAAATGTGTACAAACTTGACTGAACCCTAAATTTTGAACTTTTAGCAAATAAAATACTTCTTAACAAAGCCAATTGAAATAACACAAAATTAACCTTGCGTAACTGTTTACGAAAGCTTTACAATACTGAATGTTGAAATTCAATAAGACATACCAATACGAACACAAATCCTTTGAAGGAAATCTAATTGCGTACAAGCCATTACCATAATTGGGAACATAGTAGCAAGCAATGTAATCAACCAATAAGCTCTATGTTTTCAGCAACAACTGTTAATCATTAATGTAATTATTATTTACCAGAAGTTTGTAAAGATAAACGTGTGTGTGACGTTATACAATTACTTGGCAATTGTATTAATATCTTCACAAAGTGTTTTACATAAGGTTAAACAAAGGAAGACTGTCCTCCTTACCAGAACAAATGTATCAAACGAAATGAAATGGAAAATGTCTCTTAGTATATTTGACGGGTATAGTGATTATTAGCTTAGACTTCTAAGCGGGTGGTCGTGGGTTCGATGCCCATCGGGGACAAATATTTGTGTATTGACCACGATCATTTGTATCTGGGTATAATTTATCTATAATATGTATATATTTAGAAATATATAAGTATGAATATCAGTAGTCTGGTTACCATAGTACGGTCCTGCCTAATTTGGAATCAGACAGCTGTGAGTAAGATGTGTGAGGTTATTTCCTTATAGAAAGCATATTCAAATGTTTATAATTAAGAGGAAAAACTGTACTACTTTTATATTACAGTTAGAAAACTCTTAAAACCTCAAATATTCGTAACACAAACAAACAAAATGCTTTAAGCATGCTTACTACTGCGAGCGACTTCGTTAGCGTAATTATTTCTTATTTCATGATTCTAACTTTAATAATTTTCAAACTTTCGTACAATCGTTGACCCTTCATTTTACCTTCTTAGGAGTGTAATTTCTAAAGCTTCTTTCCTAATGTTTCAACATAAAAGTACAGCTGGCAAAACATCAAGTTTGTAGCCGCAGTGGTTTAGGCTGTGTAAGTGGTTTGAACAAGTCATTTTAAACATAGAGATGACAGAAAAGGATTTAAATTCATCCCCCCAGTTTCAGTAAATTTAAAGTTTCTTACCTGTAATTTTACACTAACTGATCTATATGCGCGATCAGCAGTATTCTGAGCTTGACACGTCAGAGTCTGGTTGTGATGATGTCGTCGTGGTCTTAATCGCAGAACAGACCTGAAAAAATGAATACTCTAGAGTTGGAGTAAAGTACATATACCGTTAGTATATTTTCTTTAAAATGATATCAAATACATATGTGTAAGCCGCGATAAGGCGCAAAGCCACCTAGTAAGAGTGGCCATACTGTATTGTTTGCTTTCTCAATGGGTATGGTGTGACTATAATTTTTGGATTCTATTCATGGTTTCCACGAGGCTGAGAAAAATACTTTGGCAAGCATCTAAAATAAAAAAATAATAAAGAAGCTACCACATTGACAAAGAAATAATGTCATAATATTACTGTTATATATTGTTGGTGTTCATAACATAATGACAGATAATTCTCCCAAATAAATTTACGTGTTGTTTACTTTAAGCTTTAGTAAAGGGTACTTTATCATGTAACATTATACTGTCATTATGATAGCACTGAGACACATCAGGTATTTACAAAAGGATTTAAAATATATAGATATAAGTGAGCGGCTTTATCTCTCGGAAGCAATTTCTTACAGGCATCCAGCATTCCCACATAGGAGTGGACCATCTACAAGCTGTAGGTGGTCCGAGGTACATCGGGGTTCCAAGGATTTCCTTACTAGGGTGCACCTGGTTCCCCGGCTACTAGTATCCGAGACGGCGGGTGGTTTTAAAGTCTCTGATGATCTGGGTACTTTGGGATGTGTCTCGCATAAAAAAATGAATCGTGATTTAAGGTAACATGGATAAAAAGTTTAAATAGAATGGTATACAGAAGAGAAAGAGTATGTGTAATCCGGCATAGGCGGTTGGGAGACTTTAAAATTTTTACGATAATCGGAGACATGATCATATTTGTGTAATAGTAATATGAATCTTAAAAAGAGATTTCAGAATCTCTCAAATTAATTCAATTGGTTTTTTTAGCGAGATCTAAGTAACTGGTATCAGCATAATCCAGGATGGGTAAAAGAAAGGATTGTGTAAGAGCAATCTTGGTAGAGGCAAGTAGAAAATTGAGTAGCTAACGCAAGTACTCTGCAGCGGCAAATATTTTGTGGTTTAGATCTAGCAGCTTAAGACCCCAGGAAAAGGTACTGGGAATATAGAATGGAATATTCCTAAGATACCTATTAATAAATATTATTTTACACAAACAGATTTACACAAATTTTTTCGGAATATGACTTGTAAAATAGAAACTAGTCACAAAAAACAGTTTTCATTATTCTTAAGTAGTTTTAGAAATGATCACATTTCTATATCACCCGAAGGTTGACTGGAAAAGAATGCTCTGAGAATCATCTGCATGTGTACAAATTGTGCATTATTGTTTAATTAAATAAATAAAAATGAAAATCTTTCACTACATACAACAACCTCAAACAATAAACTACAATCCTATCTTTCTTATACACTTTCTCTACCTTTTTTTAACCTTTGAAAACTCATCAGGTTGAATGTATTAACTAACATTTCATAACCAAGCTTACTTTTATAAGATGAACATATTTAATAATACAAGTATTTACTTAGCGGTGAATCGGCGTCCGTCCTTCATCGCTTCAACTGTGTAATTGACTCCTTGTGTCAATACACTACCATCATTATCCACCCAAGTTATCTGAAAGGAAATGGAGAAATTTATACTGCTTTCGTAATCTTTACTTTTCAAAGTTATTGATATACATGTAATACTTTTGTATTATAAATTTACAGCGCAACAATACATTTGTTAAAACATCTACCAAGCCATTTTATATCTTTATACTTTACACACATGAAAAGGACACAATGAACAACTAGACTCAGAACAACAATTTTTGGAGTTTGCACTTAGTATTGTCATATGTGCGGGTCGACCTCAAAACAAACAGAGTAGCGAAAAACGTCCAGGTGACCGTTTAAACAACTGTGCCGTCCGTGAAATCAATTTACGTTTGACTGGTACATTAACTTTTATTATCAAGTCTAGGTTATGGTTTAATACTATAACCATAACATCTAATTTATTGTTTGATTCTTCAATTTTTAATTCTATTTTCTATTAAGTCTAAATCTAATTTTATTAAAGTCACATATGACACGTATACTTATTTATTGTATAATTAGTATGTGTCAAATGGTCATTGGACGCGACTTCTGAAAATTTTTATGTGCTTTTCACATTTTATGGCTAATTATAAACGTTTTAACGATCATTGAATACATCGTACAATATAATGAGGGTAGCCCCTATCAAGTAAAAAGGCAATAAAAATTGTAACAATTTAGTGTTAGTTTTAAGATGCGTAAAAGTCAATACAATATTGTAATATGTATATAGAAGGAACAATATTTTCTGTTTTTCTTTATTATAATATATTATCACATTAAATCACATAAACAGTCTTCAACAGTTCATTTCTGGACATGAATCTTTCTTTAGCTAAGAAGTTTTGGCCTATCATGTTGGCTAGATGGTTTTTTTTATAGGGTTTGATTCAAGTTTTCTTTTTCTTTCCAATGCAGTTGTCCTGTATACTTAGCTTCCTTAGTCAGCTCCTACGACACTCATGGATTGATTATGAATGGTGATACTCCATATTCTGAATCTATCACCACATATTATCACTTTAGTATAAAACTAAAAAAAAAATTTTGTAGAGACCAATTAGGAATACGAAAGTTCACCACCAGTAACTATGACAGTTACAGGTGGCAAAATGGTGGTACCCAAAAAGTCCGAAAAAACAAAACTGTAAAGATAAATACACCCTATATTAATACGTGCGGCCAACATGATATAATAGGCCTCTTTTCTAAGGTGAAGCCTGTGCTCAGACGTGGTCCATAAAAGGCTGTTAATGAGGACGCTGACACAAATAAAACTAATGTAGCAAAAAAATCATCTAATTAAAAAGGCTGTCCTGTTATATCTCTTGAACTAACTCTTGAACACTGGTATATCAACCTTACTCCCCACTTAACAGAAGAAATATTAAACTACATTGATCCTGCTTATTAATCGTCGTCTTTACAATTGAGGGATTTCATATTATCATATTTAGGGGAAAAACCTGTAGAAACTATTAAAAAAATGTAAACTCAAATTTACGTTATAAGTACTAACAAATTGCTAATTCTAGAACTTTCGCTGTAAATAATTATTAATTTAGTATCTGACACGATCAAAAATTATTATAAATCTTTAAATATCTATACCTGAAGTTTGGTACTGGAGATTTATGTGAGAAAAAATATCTTTCATCTAACGCTCATTTTTAATATTTTGTTTCGTCAAGTACCATCACATAATATACTAACACTCTCTTCTGTGAGCAGACTGATGTCTCACTTTGTATGTTTTTTGTTACTGGGATGGTAGATAACTTAAAACCACCAGCGATTAAATGTTTTTAATTGCAATCACATCACGAACATCTCTTGAGTAAAAGCAATGTTCAGATATGACTTGTGTATGACGTAATTCAATCCAATGATTGCGACCCGCTTCAAATGTGTATTTTTTGCATATTTGAATTTCGATTTTTCTTTGCAGTGATATACTTTTCGAGAAAGAGTGTTATTGAGATTTTCTGATTATAAAAATACTTAATAACAAGCTGAAGTCTAGAAGTTGCAGTCTTAACCCTCGATTATGAAAGTGAGGGAACAAAGAGTGCATCTGTGTTTGAGCATACACTTGTGCACTATAACATGTTCTATATACTTGACTGGTCTCCTTTGAGACTTGTAATCCTAATGAAAATCGGCCAGAATTATTCATTATCATGATTTTTAATCGTCAAATACTTCAAAGGTATGTAATAACATAAATCGCGTTAATTCATCAAAAATACTATGATTTCAATACCTCAGCTGGAGGCTTCCCTCCTATGGAAACGCACTCCACATTAACTTCCCTGTCTTCAACTGCTTGAATAATTGGACCTTTCAATATTTTAGGAGGATCCGGTGGTACCAAAACTAAAAGGCGAGCATATCTGGACCGGATTGCTGGTTCCCCTGTTGACAAATAAATTATTTACATTAGACATACACAGTAAAATTGAGTATCTTTATATCGTGCGACTGTATGTCGCAAAAGCCTTATCCTACTTTTTCAGAGAGAATTAATTTAAAGAAGAACAAGAAGATAAAAAGAATCTTATTAATCTTCAAGTAAATCAGAAGGTATACATGTTTAAACTAAATTATTTTCTAAGAGCGCGAGATTTTTTCAACAATATATAAGAGATAAATACTTAGAAGCTCAACCTTGATTGAAACAATAATAAGTCATGGACGCCTTTCAGGTCTAATGGAAAAAATACTTCACAACCTTCTAAAAAGTATAAATAAAAACATATTCAATTTATTACCAATCTATACTTAAGCTACGGCCCAACAGACTAACTATGATCCCTTTACGTTGAACACTCGTTGTTTTACATAGCTAGAGTCATACTATTTTACAGTCATACAGCGAAATCAGACAACGCGTTGTGGAATATATTTGTGTTCTGAGACAAGTAATAACGTCTCAAGACAGAACAATTTTGACATTAACGTGGACGCTGAATTTGTTAATAATTTAAAATATAAATAGTTGTTTTAAATATTAAATATATTGTAGTTACAATTTAACAATATCAAAACAACACCTATTAAAATAGTTTTATTAAGATTTTTATTAGATTTATGGAAATACAAGTTCTGAATCACGTAAATAAATAATTAAGTTGAGAAAACTATTCAAGGCCCAAAACTAAATAACTTACATGATTATAGTTTCCTCTAAAATCCTTTATTTTTTTTACTTAAGAAAGTTTAATAAAGTTTATACAAAGTGGTCAGTGTCTTTACTTCTAGTAACAAAGCCGAATTATTCAATAAAAAAGAAAAAATAGGTAACAATCCATTTGAATCAGATCTCATTTATAACTACGTAGTGCAGACGTGGAAGTTATCTTAAACGTTTCTTCCACTATTCTAGTAGTGATTATATAAAAATGTTGAAAAGATGCATGAGAGACAGAAATAAATTGTTTTTATTAATAGCGACTCCCACACTAGGAATATTCCTGTGTCACGGGGGACTTTACAACATACAAATGATGGGTAAAAAAACACCCAGACTCATAAAAAAAAATGTATTAGACAAAGTGTTGTCCCATGTGAGGTTTGAGCCTAGAATGTCAAATAACCGCTTGAACTACTACGTAATCCAACAGTAAGTAATGTGATTCAGTTGTTTTACGCAAATCTAATTGTTTTTATTCCTTTATATGCTTTAACAGCTTTTAATAGACCAGTACTGGACATAGGCCTCTCCTTAGTAAGGAGGTTTTCCCCTTCAAAGCCATACTGACCAGACGAGTTGGTATAAAGTTTGTTTCAAATTTTCTTTCTCTTATCTGTGATTTTGTCTTGCATATTTTATTTCTTTAGTCACCTCTTGTAACAGCCATAAGAAAAATAGGGGCACAGGGACATCCTGTAGTCTTAACCTATCACCAAACGAAGAATAAAGAGAAAATATACATGATAAAATTGTGACATATTACGAATTTCATTCTTTGAAATTTATAAAAGTCATACCGTATGACAATGTTCATAGGATCGTGACCCTTTTAGTATATAGTAAAACTGTAAACTATCCGATTGTAAAACAACTAAAATGTGTTATCAAAGTATATCCACACAAAAGTTCATTGTTTGTTCCCAAAGCTCCCTCAATGAGCGAATTTGTCGAATCATCGCATCCTTCACCACAAATTATAACTACCCTTACAGACAGGACACATAAAACAAACCACATTTACATACTTTGTGCCGAGTTTATTGTTTTATTTAGTTGTAACTATTTCACCCAGCGGTTTCCTTTCGCATTTTGATTAGTTTCATTCAGGATAAATTATTTGTCTGCCTTTCTTAATTTAGTTTTATCCTGCTTTTCTTTAAAACATTGTTGTAACAATAATAGTCCTAATTTTTTTGTTCTGAGCCTCGCGCAATGATTGTTGATATCGCCGTTCTTCATGTCGAATATCTCTTGAAACTTGAAAACGCAAAACAAATAAAATATTTACTTGGATCTATCTCACATGATAGTCGATATGTGGAATATGGATTCGGTTATAATTGTTCCGATAGTCGTATATGCTTACGGATTGATGCCACGAGCCTCGACCAACACCTTAAGAGGCTCACGTTAGAAGATTGGATCAAGGGTCTGATGCAGAAGGCAGTCCTCCATGATACGGCCCGTACAGTAAGATTTCTGTCTTTGGATCCCTAATCACTGGTGTCTTGGATCCTGTATCCGAGGTCTGTGGTCTATTACTTTTTATGTTTTCAAATATATATTTTTGTTTTTCTTTTTTATGTATTTAAATACGCAATTAATATGTATATAAATAGAATAAAAACAATAATAAAAATAGTAAACTTTATTGTTTTGTTTGAGTAAATACGAGTACAATTGTGGTAGTTATATAATATTAATATAAATCAGCCCATTGTAAACACAGAATAGTTTAAAGAAAAAGAATAAAAAAAAACAAAAGATGGAATAATCATATTATGGTAATCCATACATGTCTAGACTTTATATGTTTAATAGTTTAGCCAACATTTTTCAGCTAATCATTTCTTTAGGTGTGCGTTAAATAATTTAAAAGGCAATTCTCTCTCGTTTCGGGTGGTTTATTATTAATCTTAACCCACATAAAAATATTATTTTTGTGATAAGGGTAGTCTTACATTTGGGCATAACTGTCTTGCTTAGTACGATCCCTTTGGCTGAAGAGGCTACTTCCGCATTTTTTTTTAAACTTTTGAGAGAGAGAGATTTTTAAACTCAAAATAATAATATTTTATTGTATTACAGAGAAATTAAAATGCATTCTCATAATAGTAAATTGGATACAAAGTAATACATTAATGCTACCGCTGAGAACTGGTGAAAGAAATTCGAGTGAATTTTAATGGCAAAGTTTTGAACCATGGCTTCTTCGAAAATGATGTTATTTACTAAGAAATTAGTTTTAAATAAACTAACAGTTGCCTACAACCGATTACGAACTGATTTACTTTCAAAAGATAAAAATGAACATTAAAATCGCTTCACGTTTATAACTAGAAATTATGATAAATATGCACTAAGGTATATCAGTACACCACGTTGAAAGAAGGAGGTCAGTCAAAAGAATCTCCGTATAGACGAGTTGGACATAGCATCAAAGACAATTTTAAAATCTGGATTTTGTGCTCTGGACAAAATAGCTGAGATTACATTTCTCAGTGTAGAATTCTTATATTTAATCTAAGTGAGAAACGTAGCCTTAATCTTATACTAGTGTATATTAAACGGTGGTTACCACATGTATTGCTTAAACTCTGCTTGACTCGTGTACCAATTTATATACTCACCAGATCAACTTTAGTGTAGAAAGTGTTAGTGCTATTTGAATATACTTAAGTGTGTGGAAGGGTAAATATACGACGATTAATCCGGATTGCCGGAACACTTTCACTGCCTCAAATTGTCCAACCTTCTGATAACCGCTTCACACCCAACCACTAATTACGAAATAATAGCTTTATTACTCTGACGTGGCCCATCGAAACGTGTGAGAGACAAATTAGGCATCGTTTGCTACCGACGAGAAAATTAGCATAACCGAATGTACTTAATGCACTATACCAATTGCGTTCGCCGTAATGTCAATGTCCAAGTCATCGTAGGAGCCCAGTCTCTGATTAACATAGGTATTTATTATCAAGCAACTAGAAGATCTCATAGTTCAGGGCATCAGGACGGCAAACGTCCTAATTAAACGACTTAAACGAACAAACACCAAATGCACGTACTCTAAAATATCAGTATAGAGGAGAGAAAATCTAATTTAGTTCACGTGTAGTCCTATGTATCACAAGTTAACGCAGTTTAACTCAATTCTCTTGTCATATTTTACATGCCATCAACATAACCGCAGAAACTAACTCATTTCATAACACATAAACGGGGCTAAAAGCTGTTGTAAAGCTAAAATAATTGTTATTTAAACGTATTACAGAAGTGTTGGAATTGGGTACACTGGAGCTACAAAGGCTAAACGATATTAGAGTATGTGACGGTTTGATAAATACGCCACAATATTGTTGTATACGTATTTCTTGAACATTATTTCAATAATATCTGTCTTTGAAGATTCATAAAGAACACAAGACAATAGAAATAGTTCAATTTTGTTAATTGTACACTACATAAAGTTACAAAGCCATTATTGTTCGTAATTATTTAAAAAACAATACAAGCTCCATGCTGTAGTTACCGCAAAACATATCTCAAACAATAAAGTTAGATTAAATTTAAAACATTCCAGAAAAGAAGTACATGAACTATAAAATATACCTTCCTTTTAACTTATAATGGCCATTATACAGTATCGTTTGTTTTTGTGGTTTAAAATTCGATAACAACTTTCCTGTTTTTAAATTTTCAAAATCTATCGCAGTAAAATATTAATTAGCTTTGTGTACGAGCTTCAGTATATCGTCGTTTTAATTTATGTAACAATTACTTAACAATCAGTACTTTTTTTGTTAGTGAATTACTAATGATGAATTAATTTCTTGTGTTTCAGTATTACTGGTATTTGATTTATCAATAACTCGTATTGCCGTAAGTTTGTGTAATAAATCTTGTTCTAGCCAGGTTTCACGTATTCTACTTGGGATATTATTTAAATTAATTATAATGCTAATACATCCTAGTTTTACCGTGGCAATTATACTTCGTCAGAAATGGATTGACTTAATCTGAGTTAATAATTTAGTTTCAAAAAATGTTCATACAATAATCGCTTACAAAAATTTAATTTCAACAGCATGTAAGTAAACAAGTGAGCGCCCGTATCCAATACAAGAATCAATTTGTGTTACACGTGTGTGTGTGTGTGTGTGTGTGTTTATGTGTTTGTGTGTGTGTGTATGTTTGTGTGATGTGTGTTGTGTGTGTGTGTGTGTGTACGTGTGCGCGTGTGCGGTGTGTGTGTGTGTGTGTGTGTGTGCGGTGTGTGTGTGTGTGTGTGTGCGGTGTGTGTGTGTGCCTGTGTGCGTGCATGCGTGAATGCGTGTGTACATGAGTGCGTGTCTACGTGAATACGTGTGTGCGTATGTGTATGCGTGTGTGCATGAGTGCGTGTGTGCGTGAATATATGCGTGCGTGCGTGCATGCGTGTGTGCGAGTATGTGTGTGTGTGTGTGTGTGTATGTGTGTATGTTTGTGTGCATTGTTGCATCTCAGTAAGCCGTCATAATGCATACAACACTACACATACTCGAACATCATACTGCATTGTCTGCATTCAAATAAATACTGACCATTAGGCTTGTATTGAACTCGTGCTTTCCACCAGACAAAGTGAAATTACTTTGGCAGGTTCTATATATACACAAAAAAGCTTTCAACTGACCTAAATTATACTGCAAGTTACCGTAGACTATAATAATTATAACTTTAAGTTACCCACTCAAACTTAGATAGACACCTTTGATATTCAAAGTAGATGTTGACGAGACAGTATCGTAGCCTGGGTAACATAATTATCTGACAAACTAACACTTGTGCTGTCAAGTGATATTTAAAACAAGAACTTTGACTAAACTTACCACTTATTTGTAACTTATATACTTTATTCGCATTAATATAAATTCTATAAAATAGTTCAGTTAGAGATGATTAAAATAAATAGTTTATTTTTCGTAAGACATTATTTATACTACTCTATACTATGTATGTAAAATATTACGTTAATCATGAAATTTTACATATTTGGACTCTGGTCTCTCAATATTTGGTCGTACACCATATCGTTACAAAGATGTTACATTATGTTTTGCCAGTACCTATGCACCCAGATGGGCACGGCAGTCTCACCCAGGAGGGGGTCATCTGCAAGTCGTAGGTAGATGGCCCGAGGTACGTCGGAGTTCCAAGGATTACCTTTCTAGGGTAAACCTTGCGCTCCGCTTACTTGTACCTGAGACGACGTGCGGTTTTCGGCCAGTTCGAGTCCAACATAACCAGCAATTAGTGGTATCTGGGATAATTGCTGCTTAGGAAAAAAAACAGGGTTGGAGAAACGATAAAGTGGTTGTGTCAAACTAGCTTATAATTAGCTATATATATACATACATACATATTTATATATACATGCGTGTTCTGTAGATATAATATAATTTATTTTAAAATTATTTGACTTTAATAAATATTTTATGTGGCTATGATTGCTAGGTTTTTATCAGTAAGATATTCTTGTAGTGTGTAATAAATTATTATAAGGAGTGCACTTTTTTCTCGAAAGCCATGTCCATTCAGATATACCGTAGAGGAAAATACTATAAATTCAGTTGCTACTGCAATATTTGACCGAAACAAACCTACATATAAATATTTTAAGTTGAGTAATAATCTGTTATTCAATATATATTACCATTTTAAAAAGTTTCTTCGCATTCAAAATGTTTATTAAAATAACTAATGGTGGATTTTCGTTCGACAGTTCACACTTGACACTCTACTTCTCATCTTGTGTAAAGGCTCTTTATTAAGTACAAAAGTCACTTCAAATAATTCGTCTTCTAATAGTGTCAAATTGTAAGATTATCTTCTATCAACACAAAACATTTCTGTGTATTCTAAACGCACACTCATTTCAGCAATTTTCAGAGCTATCAAGTGAGCTCAATGAGGTATCATTTTAACGCAAAAAGATCTGACAAATAGAATAGTCGTGTCAATATTGCGAATTTATAAAACTTAGGTTTAACTTAAACTGCGATGTCTGTTTAAATTCGGTTTTAGCTTTGTTCGGAGTTAATTAAGACATAGAGGTGACTTAAAATTTTAATTACATTAAAATATAAACTGTTCATGTTTTCAGAGGATTTTAGTATCGGTTTGAGTAAAAAAAAATAAACTAAAAGATTTTTTTAATAACCACACAAATCTCACACACGGCTGTCTCATTCCAAACTAGGCAGAGCCTCTACTATGGTAACCAGACTGTAGATACACATACATATACATATATATACATATATATTTATAAATATATAATGTGATAAATAAATTACACCCGAACACAGAACAAATAATCGTGTTCATCACACAAATGTTTCTTCTGAGTGGGAATCGAACCCATGACCTCTGGTTTAGCAGTCAGGGCCACTAACCACTAGACCAACAGGCCGTCAGTTGGTTTCAAACTGTGTAGGTGTAATAACACAAATGATTCCTTTACTATCTTAAAACAATATTTATTTGACATTCTCAAAGTATTTGAGCTTCTATAAAGTTCAACATATCGCAATTTAAACAATTTTTTTTTTAAAGTCAACGCCCGCATTAGGAATAAATCCTGTGTCGCGGGGGACTTTACAAACATACAAGAAACGGACACAAAGAACACCCAGACTCAGAAAAACAATTTGTGGATCACACAAAGTGTTGTCCCATGTAGGATTTGAAGCCACAACACTCAGCGATGTGGAGAGCAGCGTGGCGACCTCATAAACTAACTGTGCAGTCGAATTGTAGCCAAATGTGGCGAAAATACAGCGATTACTGTTTTTAATCTTCCTTAACTTCTAAAAGATATAATTAAAAATAAATTAACTTTTATATTCTCAACTCTTATAACTTGTCCCGTAGCATAACCTCGAACAAAGCCGTTGTGGTTGAACAATTTGCGGCAGTGTTTGCCTTTGACCGTGCAAAAGTGGCTTTTTCTTTGCCGGCCCATGTTTGACGAACGTCTAGTTCACAATTAACTTGTACCTCTGTACATACATATATGTCTGTAGCGTTGTTCTACTGTTTTAGGGTACACTAGAGACCGGGGGCTTTTTACGAAATGAATAATTTGTTTCATGTGGGTTCTATTTTAGAACGGCTGTTATGTTTTCTTGTTACTCGGCTCTGGGGAAATGACTTTGTTAATGGTTTTATTTCGAAGATCATATTTGCTTTAACAATTCGTATGACTCTCTATAGAAATGATGATTTCATGGTGTTTATAGTAAATTTAAACCGGTAGATGACTAGAAAGGTTCTATATATTTTTTTAGTGATAATTTAAGTTCCTACAGAATAATAATTCCATTCTTAGTACATAGACACATTCTGAATACGAATTATCTCAAAAAATTTAAGTCTTTGAATGAAAGTGCGTTTTATTTTTAGATTATAAATACGTGTAAGAGAAGGGTATTAGACATGGTGAATGAAGTGAGGGTATTCACCAAAAATGACAATCTATAAGTGATTAAACATAGCTTACGCTAAAATACTCAGATATAATTTGGACTAACCAACATACGAGTATAACTGGAAATTGTATTATTTTTTTGCAAAAATTAATTGTTTAGAGAACCAAGGTTAAGCTAGTAGCAGGACACAAGCAGCTCACCGAGCCAAACCAGAGCAAAGATTGCTGTAGATTCTCCGTTATCATCACAGCGTCAGGAACGAGTGGAAGCTAGTTCGAGGCGGAGTGCCCCTTGCTAGCGATCTCTAATTTCGCTGCCCCTGAATAGGCACAGATCCAGCGATAATGTTGGTCGTTTTGTGTCATGAGAGGACTGTTACCCTCTTCAAGTCACCTCGGCGTTCAACCCGAGCCAGATGAGATCCCAGGTGACACCTGGGGAGGTCTAGCTCCGACCAGCGACAGAGGTAACGGCTTATGCGTAGTCCACCTCAGTGTCATGTCCAAACCACTGTAAAAATGGGGGTTCCGCTTTTTATAAGCAAGGAGTACAACAAGTTTATAGTAGGGGAAAGGACCCAATGACGCGCCCGATGGTGTGATTCTCGCATGTATTGTCAACGGAATTCATGCTACGTTCGTACGACGGTGCAGACGATATGTTTCTTTATTCAGCACATAGTTTAGCAATTATTTTAACCATAACTTGCTGTTTCATCTTAATAAAGTTCAAAGTCGTTTAGTGTCATAAAATATCTTCTTCTAATAGTCATTTCTACTCAAAATGTTATCCCTTTTGAATTAACATAAAATCATTTCTTACCACCAAAAGTAACACAGAACGTAAATTTTATTCGAAAAGACAAACAAAACCAATCGCTCGCCAAAAGTCCAACAAGTCCCATTGCTATTACAAAGTTAGATGACAAGAATTGATTCAGCATTTAATAATTTAGCGTTAAAGAGTTGAGTCTTAAAGTTGGTAATAAAGTTAGAGAAAGTGGGCCAACTTCTTATCTTGGTAATTTGCAAAAGTGAGGTGAAAAACATCCGCTGGGAGAGTGAGCTTCTGCAAAGATATTATTGTTAATAGATGGTGTTAGTGTTTCTATTAAAAAGTTACTGTTTCCCTATTGGAAATACACTGGAGTGGTCATTTCTCCAGCAATTTCTCTGGATAAAAGTTAAATTGTTACAGAAACTCATAAGCTTTAAACTTATATAGTGTTCAGTCGCGACATAGGTTTGAATTATTTTATTATTTATGAAAGTAGTAAAATGATTTCGTGAAAGAAACTGAATAATAATAATATTCTCACAATACTCACATACGGCCATCTGATCCAAAACTACACAAAATCTGTGCTACGGTAACCAGTCTGCTGATAAACAAACTTATGTATTTCTCTTCTTCTTCTTCTTATACATATATTTAATAGATAAACCCGAAGAACCCACAGAATAAATGATCGTGTTCGTCACACAAAATCGAATCCAGGAACTTTGGCTTAGCAGTCAGAATCACTAAATACCAGACGAACAGTCTATGAAACTACAGTCGAACCGTCACTAAAACCATAACAGACATTTTGGTTATAGAAAATAGTGAATTATATAATTATATTTTAATTTCATTTACTATAGAGTCCCTAGTTCTAAAATTTTATATCAAAATAATTTAAAGCCCTAAAAAATGCCTATGTAAAAATAAATTTTCATTCATATCTCCACTGTGAAACAGAAAAAAATATCGAGGCAATAACATAACACATCCAGCATCACTATACCCTACCTTTTGAATAATTCAAAATGATAACGAACAAACCCCACGGTGTTTAAGCCATAGGATATCGTGATTCTGTCTCACAAGCCTTAAGGTATAATCATACATTCAAGGCCCTTTACGGAATATTACAAGTAGGTACAATTTCTATCTACTTATTATTTCTTGGGCATATGTCAAGTTTGGAATGATATTTGGAAAATGAATGAAATTACTATCACTAAACACAAGGTACAGTCTCATTTTATTTTTCGTATATGTGTGATCTTGATGAAGGCTTTTCATTTCTCCTAACCATCAACTAAAGACATCTTTTGTGTTAGATATTTTAAGTTTAAGTAATGAATATCAATATCAATTGTTTTTTGATATCAAGTATTATCACAAGGAATTAAGGTATATTCTTACGTGTCGTGTATTTAGTAAATACATGCCAAAACATCGACAGTCCACCGACGGTTTCATTTTTTTCAAACTTCCCCTTTTTCGTCAAGTCAATTTGACTACAGTTGTAGAGCTTTATAGGAATATTGCATTGTATTTTTATGGTTTCTTTTGCTCCTCTCAACTGGGGAAGTGACTAATAGAATGGGGAACGAAATGGAAATTCACAATGAGTTTGTGATATTTTGGAACTTCACTAGTGAATGTATTGAGGTCATATGAAAGTGGCCTCAATATATTTATATTAATGAAATGACTTGAGAAATACTTGAATTTTCGATAGAAAAAATTCGTTGTGTTTGTTATACTTTTATATATGTTGTGTATATGTATTTGTAGACTTATTGTATATAGTTTCGTGTTACAAGACTTTTTACCGTTGTGTGATATGAGGGGTTTGTAGCTAAGTGGATTAACTTAGTGTAATGTTAAGTAATCATAGTCAGGTCAACCTATGGATTGATAACCATTTATAAAACATTAAAGTCTTTGCCCGTCTTGGAGAGCACGTGGCAATTGTTACGGCCAGTTGGCACCCTACATAGTCCGATTTTCTACAGAACTTTGATACCCTGTACACATAAGAAATCCGAGTGTAGCCGTATATTACTAAACTTAAAGCAGATCCTGGCCTTGTTGGCAATAAAACTCGTAGAAAAAAAAATTGTTATCGAAACAACATAAATATCGTTCTTATTCTTTTTTCCAAAAAAAAAACATTTAAATCTATTAATAAGGACATAAATGCCTATATATAGTAAGACAGTAACTTGATATATATATTTGGAACAGTGTAGAAAACGTTCATAGTTTATTATTTTCAACCCACTACATATAAACAAACTTTCATTAGAACCCTCGGGCATCGTGCTTGTGCCTATTTCTAAGAGATATACGACCCGTTTTAAACATATAAGAACACATTTTTCTGTATTAGCCCCAGCTAACTGACTACATTCGTAACCCGCTTTTAATTAGAAACATAATTATCTTACTACGACCAGTGGTTGGTTTATTTGTGTTTCATTTAATATTTACAAGTAACATAAAAAAAACTGGAATCGAAATAAAAAACAATTTAAAATAAATTTGTTGGTTTTGAGGAGAAAAATGCCATTTATAACTAACGTTGCGCGGTTTGTAAAAGTTGTAGAGGGGTAGGTGTTAAAGACGATCTTAGGGTCGTCAAATAATCCTAAGACGGAAGTCCTGTGGTTCCACAGGAAATGTGAAGGTGTCGTTCCCACCAGATCGCTTATAAGAGTGGAAGGAACGGAGGTCGAGGTCGGTCGACACATCAAGTACCTCAGCCTCAATCTGGACAGTCGATGGAGCTTCGAGGAGCATTTTGAGCGGATGATCCCACGAGTTCAGGGGGTAGTGGGTTCCCTACAGAGGCTTTTGCCTAAGTTAGGGGGCCCGCGAGAAGTGCGTCGCCTCTACTGTGCGGTACTACGATCCATGGCTCTCTACGGAGCGCCGATATAGGCCAAGCGCCTATAGACCTCCTCCCGCTGCCGAGCTAAGCTCAATCGAACGCTGCGGGTAGCGGCCATTCGGATCGTACGAGGATACAGCATCATCTCATCTGAGGCGGCAACAGTCCTGGACGCTGGAAGACTGCCTGGTGTGGACATCTGAACGCGGAGCCCTAGTCGATGAAATAGGAAGAGACCTGTCCCCGCCAGCAATCGTTGCTGCAATGTTGGCGGGTGAAGAAAGCTGGGCCGCAGTGATCTTTCTGCAAAGCTGTTGTGCTCTAGAAAGAGATCGAACGGAACCAGGAGAATCTCTATAGAATGTTCTATAGAATTCGCATGTGTGCAATTAGAGCAATTCATTGTTATAGGTGTATATAAACCTCCCTCCGCGGATTTGAAACTATTTTTAGAAATAATGGATGAAGCCCTAAGCAAACTTGCCATCTCAGGTAAGAGCGTACTAGTCTGTGGTGACTTTAATATTAACATTCTTGATAAATCAAATTCCACCCTTAAAGTTCTTAGTCTTTTTAAGTCCCACAACTTGCTAAATTTGTTTATGGAGCCTACTAGAATAACCGCTACTACAGCTACTTGCCTGGACAACATCTATACAGATATTGTTCCTAGACATAAATCTATTATTAATAAGTTAGATTCTGATCACTCTGGTCAGTTAGTTAGTTTTGTAAGTAAAAAGAAAACAGTGCTTAAAAAAAACATTACTCTTGTACCAGTAACAGTTGATCGCCTGGAACGTATGAGAATTAACTTAATTAATAATTTACCTTCCTTAAATAACAAATTAGACCCTAATGCACTATATTGTTCCTTTTTTAATTCGTTCCTTAGTCTATTTAATTCAATATTTACCTCCAAGACGGTTACTGTTACTGATTGTCCTATATTTAGTAACTGGGCAACAGTAGGAATTTATAAGAGTAGGGAAACATTGTATAGGCTGTATCATGAAAGACAATATAATACTAGTGAGGACTTTAAGCAATATGTAAAATGCTATTCAAAGATTTTTAAAAGTGTCTGTAAATTAGCCAAATCTTTGTTTATTAAGTCTAAAATCAGAAACAGTAGTAATAAAATTAAAGCAACTTGGAAAGTTATTAATGCTGAGACTAGGAGAAGTGGAACAAAGGAGTCTGATTTTAAATTAAATTTTGATGGTCACATTACCAAGAATGACATGGAAGTGGCCAACACATTTGAAAAATTTTTTTCCACTTTCCCAGTCGCACTTTCAGGTAATTTAGGCTCTTCCACCTCCACTGCAGAATCATTGATCAGAGAAAATGTACCAGAATTTTTTAATAATTTTACTTTTCAGTATATAAATCAACTTAATGTTTCAGCTGCCTTCAAATCTATTAATATAAAAAAGACAGCTGATCTTTGGGGAATTTCTGTAAGTGTCGTTCACTCAATAATTGACATTATTGTACCTGACTTAGTTATTATATTTAATAGATGTATAGATTATGGTGTGTTTCCTGACCTGATGAAGTATAGCAAGATAACTCCTTTGTTTAAATCAGGTAGTCCATTAGACCCCACAAATTTTAGACCAATTTCGGTCCTACCAACATTTAGTAAAGTTTTTGAAAAGCTGATACTTACTCAGTTGCTTAATTATTTTAATGAAAATCAATTGCTGCATACTAAACAATTTGGTTTCACTCATGGTCGGTCAACATGTGATGCTGGGGTTAAATTATTAGAGTATATATTTGAGGCTTGGGAGGAGTCACGTGACGCCTACGGGGTGTTTTGTGACTTATCTAAAGCATTTGATTGTGTGCAGCATGAAACACTTGTCAGGAAATTACACCACTATGGAATAAGAGGCAGTGCTTTGGATCTTCTTACTTCTTATTTGAGTGATAGGATTCAAAGAGTAGATGTTAATGGTAAATTATCCCAGGGATCAGCTGTGGCGGTGGGGGTGCCCCAGGGGTCTATTCTGGGTCCATTTCTGTTCCTTGTGTACATCAACGACTTGCCTCATCTTGTGAGGGATAACCATGAGATAGTGTTGTTTGCAGATGACACATCCTTAGTATTTAAAGTTAACAGACAGCAATCGGTAATTGACGATGTAAACAATGCTCTCTCTAAAATGGTACTTTGGTTTTGCGCTAATAACTTGTTATTAAACAGGAGTAAAACCAAATGTGTTAAATTTTATACTAGGAATGTTAAACAAGTAAAAACTAGTGTTTTGATGAACGGGGAGGAACTGGAATTGACAGACAAGGCTGTCTTCCTAGGTATAACTTTAGATTCACGGTTACAATGGGGCCCACATATAGAAACGTTATCTGGTAGACTTAGTTCTGCAGCTTATGCTGTGAGAAAGATTCGTCAATTGACGGATGTTGATACTGCGCGATTAGTTTATTTCAGTTACTTTCACAGCATTATGTCCTATGGTTTATTGCTTTGGGGCAGTGCCTCTGATATCGATTCAATCTTTGTGCTCCAGAAACGAGCTATTAGGGCTATCTATAAGATGGGCCCTTGTGAGTCACTAAGAAACAGATTCAAAGAAATTAACATTCTCACACTACACTCACAATACATTTACGAGAATCTTTTGTATGTTCATAAAAATCTGTGTAAATTTAAGAAAAATAGTGATCTCCATCAATTTAATTTAAGAAATAAAAATAAACTTGCCTTGCACACTACTAGGCTCCATAAAATATCGAATTCGTTTGTGGGTCAATGTATACAATTTTATAACAAATTACCAAACAACATAGTATTATTATCTATTAGTAAATTTAAGAAATTTGTTAAGCTGAGGTTGTCCAAAAAGGCTTATTACTCAGTTTCAGACTATGTCACAGATTTAGATGTTTGGAAATGAATTGCTCTTTTTTTAAGACCTATGATTGTGAATATAACTGCTATTTTAATATTAAAAGATTTTGAGTTAAAAGAGTGGTGGTGAGTTTCTTTCCTGGGTTCTTTTCTCACCACTCTACCATGAACAATCTGCGAACCCAGCTAGCTATAATTTTAATCGACAGATTGTTCATCTTTCATCTTTTATTGTTTTTTTTTTTTTATGACGTTCATAAGTGTCTTTTGTGACCTAAATGAATAAATGAATTTGACTTTGACTTTGACTTTGAGAGGGCCGATCTCGAGCGAAGAAGACGTCGGCGGCATTATAAGCCGTCGACGGGGCCGCGAGCCGCCAGAGAGTGGGGACCTATGCTGGAGGATTAGTTGCTGCGGTCGGCGGTAAGATAATTTGTTGCGGCCTGTTCCAGGGTAAAAATACGGTCGGGTCGCAACAAATTATGGCACCTGGACTGATAGTTGGGGAAGCCTTTGTGGCCTCCTCAGGATAGGGTCTGACTAGGCGCGGCGTTGATTCTGGAGGGGACCTGAAATAATAAGGTCCAGGTCCCCTTCAAAAAAGGACACCTGAGACCGGCCGCCGGGGTGGTTTTTAGTGGAAACACCACATACTCCTGGCTGCTGTGTCCCCGAGGCGCCGGCGATCCCATGGATTTTTCCACCCCGACAACAAGAAAAAGGGTCGTCAAGTAAAAATTTGTTACAATTATTTATTTATATTTTTTTATATTTTGAAAGTAGTTGGCCCGTTAAACGTTATTTTTCTTATATAAAGTATTTTTTAAGCAGTGATCAATAGTAGAAAGGTAAAAATTAAAGGTTCTATGTATATTTTAAAGCCAGACTATAAAAAATATCAAAATGTCCAAAAATAAAAACAAAATTTTGGAGTAGGCCATCCTTATCACTGACCGGTGTAAAAATAGCATATAATACATTTTGTGCAATATTAACAAGTATTAATGTCATTGCCAATTGTGATGTATGAGTAATATTTATATATCGAAAGAAGTCCGGCTAGACAGTATCGATATCGGTGGTATATATGGCTAAATATAAATGGCTGATAAAATAAATAACCATAAAGTTCTTAGATACATTGACCAGGATAAAATCCAAGCTCAATATTATTGTGAGGACTTTCACAAATAACACAAACAGAGGTATACTACAGCGTCATCTATTGAAAACACAATGAACTACGCAATAACAAACTAATGAGTAACTACTAATCCTGTATCACGATATAGGAATTCTCGTGCCGATTAGCATATACACAATATTGGGATATTGTCCGTTGGACTCTGACCTAGCGGATAGGATCACTTCATCTGGTCTGACTAACCTCCACCGCTAGAGATATTTACGTTAGAGATATTAGGAAAACACTTCCGAAGAGAGGCTAGTTACTAACCTATCATGATGATGGATGGATATATCTATCTAGGAACAGAAAAAAATACAATATTTAATTATATTAGCATTTTTCGAAATTGGTATAAGTCATAATCAAAAATTGTCTTGCTTTGAACTTCGTCAGCGTAATCTTTAGAATAACCAAAGCTACTTTAATAAATGTAAATTAAATGAAATAAAATAATAACATTGTACAATTCAGCATTTGACATTGAGACTCTAATGTAAGTTTGTAATGAAACGAGCTATTTGACTTTTGATAAAAGATTAATTGTCTTATTTGTGAGATCAGAGATAAGCCATCCTTAAATAACAGAGTTCATGTCTTGAAGATAACCTTCCAATTACAGATGCATGAAAATAGTTTCAAATTGGAATAATTATTCCAAACATTGTATATTTAAAATACTGAAAGTACCTAAGACTTAAATTATTTAATTTACACCGAACAATTGGAATGGATTGTATTTATACGTATTAATCAAATAAGTTCATAACATAATACCAGTTGACTGATTGATTTTCGTAATTAATTAATAAAATAGTTTCTGAAAGCTAACTGTTGCTAGATTAAAGTGTATTTGAAATTTTTGACGTATATTTAATAAATAAAAATATATTTTTATATAATATCAACCGTTTTTTTATTCTGCTTGCCATAATTTTTGCCATAATCGCCACGCTTGGTATGCGGGTTGGCGATCGCAGTGAGACGGTGTACTCAGTAGGACGCTGCTGCCTATCCTCTGGTGTACTGTCCCTTAGTCGACTTTTACGACACCTATAGGCGTGGTGCTATTCTTACCCGGCACCACACGGCCATAAAGTTCTAAAGTGGCGACCGCGTACAGGTAAACACAGCGTTGGTAGGCCCCCATAAGGTGGTCCGACGACCTGGCGCAAGTCGCGCGAAGCTGCTACATGCAGATAGCACGGGACTGGCTATTGTGGAAAACCTTGGAGGAGGTCTATGTCCAGCAGTGGACGTCTTTTAGCTGAGATGATGATGATGATAATACCAACAAGGTAAAATCGACTTAAAGAGTACAAAGATTCCAGAAAGTCTTCTGTAACGTTATTGACGGAGTTTTATGTAGCAAAGAATCGCTCTTCCCTTCTAGACCTGGATGAAGCACAGTGACTATATGTAGTCCAATCCAACTCATGAAAAAGATAGTCTAGAAACGTATTTTTTGTACACACTTTACACACTACAAGAATATTAGTTACACGTACGTAACAATTTACATATATGTAATATATTATTATGTGCATATTTCTCCGATGATAAAAATAAATTATAATAAATATTTGAAAATATCAACTAAATTACTCGTACATAGATATATCTATTCATATCACATTTACAAGAGGCAATAATTTTAATTAAAATAATTTATAATTAAAAAAAAACAATAAAAGAAAATCAGACTTTAAAGCAACGACATCAGTGGGAGTTTAGAACTCGTGCTTACACCCAGATGGAGAACTTCGGTGAAGCACGTATGTGTGTGTAGATAAGCGGGGGTATCTCTATAGCGTCCCATACGAGAGGGTCTGACCAGGCACGGTGTTGATCCTGGAGGGGACCTAAAATAATATTGCGCGCGTCCCTTTCAGAGTAGAACGCCTGAGACCGGCCGCCGGGGTGGTTTTTAGTGGAAACACCACATACTCCTAGCTCCTGCGTCCTTGAGGCGCGGAGATTAAAAGGGATTTTCAAGCTCATCAACAAAAAAAAAATTAAGCCACGTGTGTCTTCATTTTATGTCTTAAATAAATGATCATTGTTACATAGTTTAAGTTTTAACAGTAGTTCATTCATACATGAATGTGGACGGAACAAAAGAGGTGCGCCAGGACCGTAATTAGTGGAGATCGACGTATACTCAATATTTTTACACAAATATTCATTGAACAAGCGTTCAAACTTTTAGAATATTGTTAAATTGTAAAATACTGAAAGTTTTGCTATAACGCTTAACAATTAACAAAATAGTATTTATTTTTCTCTTGAAGAATCTTAGGGGTGAAGTAATTATTTCTGTAGACGTTTACGCAGCAATCGTAACTTGCTACAAACTGTTTTAATTTATTTAATTAATGTCAAGTTGACACAAGAAACGATTGTTACAATTGTCATGATAAAATACTCGGGTCGGGATAATTCGTCAGCAAATTTCTAAACGAAGACAGCTTTATTTCAATTCCATTTCTTATTAACGAACTAGATCAAAAATGAAAATCTTTAGCAAATAGTTACAAAAAATATTTAATTAATTTCAAATGATTAATAATTATAATCTTTTAAAATCAACGAACCTTTATTTTTAGGGTTTCGTTCCTCAAAAAGAATGATAGGCTCTTTATCAACGAAATTGTGATAACCAGACTGATAGGAGGGGAAGCCTTTGTGGTTTCCCCATGATAGGATCTGACTAGGCGCGGCGTGGATTCTGGAGGGGACCTGCAATAATATGGTCCGAGTTCCCTTCAGAGAAGGACACCTGTGGTGGATTTTAGTGGAAACATCACATATTATTGGCTCTTGCGTCCCCAAGGAGCCGGAGGTACCAAGAATTTACCCCCCCGACAGCAAAAAACAAAACAAGCAAGGCAAACAAAAAAAGCAAGGCTCTTTATCAACGTACATAGTTGTGTGCAGCTCCTTAGTACCCTGTGAAAGAGTGTCAGAAAGCCAATTACTTAAAAAGTTACTAATATATTACCGCTGTAATATTTAATTCTATAGATATTTCTATAGAACAATTTCTATAGATTTAAAACCATTCAATTTCCATTTGAGGTTTATCAAGTTTTCTTTGAAGAAACGGGCAAAGAGAAACGAACTATGGTAGTGTCTATACAATTTTTAGAATTAGAAATAAACATGCAGAGAAAAAACGAAATGTCAATGTTATACGTCGCAGTCATTGTTCTTTATATACCGATGATTAACGTTGTTTAGGGAGGTTAACAATATCACAGATCAAATAGCTTACAGTATGACCTCAATGCTAAATCAGTAACATTATCATCTCAGCCAAAAAACGTCCACTCAGTATGGTGTCGAAATAACATGTATCCTAAATCCATCTAAAAGTTTTCATATAAAATTTACTTGTAAAAAAGTAGTTCTTTCATTCAGTTTACGCAATTAATGATAAAAAACTAGAAGAAGTATCAAGGATTTGTCATTTGGGAATACTACTCTGAAAGAAACTTAAATTTTATTTCTCATATCGATAATATAACTACCAAGACCACTAAGATGGTTGGATTCATTAAAAAAATACAAAACAGTTTAAAAAAGTAACTACCAGTCCTCGTTATATAAAAGTCTTGTAAGAAGTGTATTGGAATTTTCTAGTGTCACTTGGAATCTTCTCAATTCGATTCATTCACAACGTATAGAATCCATTTAACGATCTTTTACCCGACATCTATCCTGGAAGCATGGATTTGCGCAAAGAGTTCGTTATATAGATTAATTTAAATGATTTAAGTTGGACTCGCTTAGTAAAAGCGAAAATAACTGATTCCGATTTGTTGGGTAAAATAAATTTAAAGGTACAATTTCAAACTCCACCACTCCAACAACCTACAACTCATTTATTTGATTTGACCAGATGTCGTACTAATCTTAGAATAAATTGGTCAATTGTTAAGTTGTAGACTACATGAAATTGTTTCAACGCGAAGAATTTAAGCAATTTAGATATATTGTGTATAAAAAAAGCAAGATTTAATTCTATCATAAATAAATTTTAGTAAATAAATATAATCTAGAATATTATTATACTTAAGATTTGTTATAGATGTCATTTAAAGAATGTGGTTAAAATGTAGATTTTTAATCTTAAATTTTTTATAATTTATTTTATATATCAACGTAGTTTTTATAAAATGGCAGGAGCTGTGTACATCACTTACTTATCGTACTATATCAAAACATTATATATTATATTTCTTAAGATGATATTGCACGATACATTGTTTGTGTTCCTTATTTATTTATTTTAAGGAACACAAACAATGTATCACATCACAATTAGTATTTTAGTATAGAATCATATCAGTTGCCAGTCGATATATAACACTTTGCTTTCCCCTCATAAACATCACATTCTTCAATCAACGGATTTCATCTCCCCAACACGGCAACGAACTAAATAAACAGAATTGCCATTTATGGTGTGACGAACGCTAACAACATGGATGCGGCAATCTCTACATTCTTCTTTATGGCTATTTACATGGCAAATGGCATTATTAACGAGGGAGATATGTGAGTTGTAATCATCATTTTTACTTTGACAATACACACAAGTTTTTACACTGAAAATCTTACATGCTCAAAACAGTGTATAAAAGCGACCGTTGTTGTTAAAAAACATAGTACTCACTGTTCCACATCGATTTGAGGCGAAAGGCGTTAGTTCGATTTTCAACAATAGTTACTCTGGATCGTGCCCTCGAGTAGGCATAAAAACCACCAGTTTCGGGCTTATTTTTCGAGTTTCTATGTGACAGATTTTAACAAATGAGGAGTCGCCAGACGCGTCTCAAGGAGTTCTATCTAAATATGTAACAATATTGAACGTAGGCGGGGACATTGACGAAATATACGCGAAAGAAGTTGAAAAATGACCCTTTTTTTACGCACTATTACGAATATAATGAAAAATTTTAGTAAATCTACAATACAAAACACCAAACACTATATGTCATCACGTAGGCGACTCTCTTGCCGAAACTTTAAAACTAAAACGAACCGGATACGTTGAGAAACGAGGGAGGTATGTGAGTTATAATCATCATTTTTACTTTGACAATACACACAAGTTTAGAGTTTTTACACTGAAAATCTTACATGCTCAAAACAGTGTATAAAAGCGACCGTTGTTGTTAAAAAACATAGTTCTCACTGTTCCACATCGATTTGAGGCGAAAGGCGTTGGTTCGATTTTCAACAATACGAGTAGTTACTCTGGATCGTGCCCTCGAGTAGGCGTAAAAACCACCAGTTTCGGGCTTATTTTTCGAGTTTCTATGTGACGGATTTTAACAAATGAGGTGTCGCCAGACGCATCTCGACGAGTTCTATCTAAACATGTAACAATATTGAACGTAGGCGGAGACGTTGACGAAATATACGCGAAAGAATTTGAAAAATGACACTTTTTTTATGCACTATTATGAATATAATGAAAAATTTTAGTAAATCTACAATACAAAACATCAAACACTATATGTCATCACGTAGGTGACTCTCTTGCCGAAACTGTAACACTAAAACGAACCGGATACGTTGAGAAACGAGGAAGATATGTGAGTTGTAATCATCATTTTTACTTTGACAATACACACAAGTTTAGAGTTTTTACACTGAAAATCTTACATGCTCAAAACAGTGTATAAAAGCGACCGTTGTTGTTAAAAAACATAGTACTCACTGTTCCACATCGATTTGAGGCGAAAGGCGTTGGTTCGATTTTCAACAATACCAGTAGTTACTCTGGATCGTGCCCTCGAGTAGGCGTAAAAACCACCAGTTTCGGGCTTATTTTTCGAGTTTCTATGTGACGGATTTTAACAAATGAGGTGTCGCCAGACGCATCTCGACGAGTTCTATCTAAACATGTAACAATATTGAACGTAGGCGGAGACGTCCCATGGCATATTTGCATGGCAGTATCTTATAAATGTGAATCTACCAAATGATAAATTGCACTTATTTCTGCAAGCAAATCTTCTATAAATATATTTACTTGTTGGAAATCGTCATTTTTTTTTTTTTTGCGACGTTAATATATTTATGTAACACAGCATTTCGTAAATATTAACATGTGATTGATATGCAAAAAAACAGATATATTTTGAATAATATAAACATAGTTTAATTAATTTAGTAATTGCCAAAAACCGTAGTTTTGTCTTAAAACGCTGATTCAGCAAATATGTCTCAATTTTTGTAAATATCATTTTAATTTTCTATGTTTCATAATTTGCTGTTTCTAGAAAATTCTTACTACCCACATCAATGTAGGCAATTATATTAGCACAGTTTCTATCTGCCGGCATACTATTGCTATGGTTCACATATTGACATTATTAGCTGAACGATGTTTGATGAATAACTACTATGGCTGGCAACTAGAAATCAATAAGTATGCATTTGCTAACAGCAAATGTTTTATAGAGAATTGATGGATAATATGATGTTTTAAAGACATGTTTGAAGTGATTTCTTCAATATTCAGGGATCTTACAAATTAACCAGAACATTTTGTTTTACCTCAAAATTTGGTGCATTACCAACTGCTTTTACATCGATACCTTTGTATAACGCTCCTGTAGGAATATGATAAGATTTTTTATTTTTATCGCCTACGGAAGAAACGTTGGAGAGTGAACTGTGTAAAAAGAAATTTATTTTCTACGCCCTAACTTCACCGTCAGATCAACTTCAGGATGTCAAATACTAGTATTGTACTAAATGTATGACTACTACCTAAAATCTTTTGGATTATTGGTAGAATCATTAAGTAGGATGCCATCTTGCACGTAAGTTAGTCGTGTACACATATTTTTATTAGGAGGTGCCTAGTTGCAACGGTCACCTAACACTTTAATTTCGGAAATAGATTGAGAATCTTCACCATCAGAGAATGATGAAAAAATACCGCTATATATACAAAATTTGATGGACGATCTATCTGTAGTAAGTTAATTTCTGAGAGGAGAAACTCTGATAAAGCGAAGATTTTCACAACGGAAGAAACACAAAAAATGGTTATTGACTATTTAACGTTAATTTTGACTTCTGTGCTAGTACATGAAGACTCATTTAGGCAGGAATTCTCTTCCATATACATAAAAATTTATCCTAATGGTCCACGACTCAATGAAATCTATGTAAATCTACCAACACCTTTAAGTATATAAGTCACATCTACTAACGTAACGTCGATTTAAAAAAAGCGTCCAGGAAAAAGGGAAAGATTAGACTTTTACACAAAGAACGGTGGTGTATCGTTGAGAGCATTTACATTAAAAAAAAGCGAAACAAATAAAAGAAAAAGTATTAGGACAGTCGTGTAGAAACAAATTTAAGGGAACCTTTTCAGAAAACTAAGATCTAAAGCAAGATAAACTATCATTTCAAAGTTTTGGAAATTAAGTGATCATAGTAAGCATTGGGCGTTTAGTTCTGTTACTAAATAGACAAAAAAGATTAGCAAAGGTTATGAAATTACTGAAATAATGCAACACAAATATGAGTTCTCTTACGTTTACTATCTTCTATCTGCAGAAAATGAAACAAAAGTTTTGTTTTGTATTGCTCGCTGGTAAGTTTGGAGTAACCATAGCACATAAATTTATGGAAAAAGGCACATCCAAAACGAAGGTGTCAAATGGTGTTGACATGGTTGTAGAAAGAGTGTGACTGGGAAACGCAGCGTTGGTAGGCTCCACAAGGTAGTCCGACGACCTAATGAAGGTCGCGGGCAACTTCTGGATGCGGGCAGCATAAGACCAGCTGTGGTGGAGAACCTTGGGGGGCGCCCATGACCAGCAGTGGACGTCTTTTGGCTGAGAATGACTTCAAATGATTTTCGTTCCTGATGAATGGATGATGGTACTCTTTGGTGCGTTAGTTGAAGTCAGAAAGTGTGAAGTACAATTTCACAAAAATGATATCAGGCGTCTGCTACAATTCCAAAGATTTGCGTGTAAGACGCTACAAGTGAAAAAAATGAAGTGGACACAAATAGAAGAAGCTAAAGTTAATGAGGAACATTTCATTTTTAACATGTTAAGCGCACTGAGAGCATGAGTAGAATCCAAGAGTGGTGATCACCTTCATTGCGAACGTGGACAATACACCATGGTAACCCACGCCACGGCGACCTAGTGAGATTTTTTTTTCTTAATAGCCTGCCAAAGTGACTACTCTGCTTGATGGAAAGAATGAATGGAATCCAAAAGTTGTAGTCACCATACTCATTGCGAATGCTGACAATGCAGTATGGTGACCCACACTATGGCGGCCTATTACGATTTCTTACGCCTCATTTGGGGATGTAAAATACATGACAGTCATCGTAGCATTGTGTTGCACACCACGACAACTGTCAACCTTGATGCTGTTGCTTTAGGTTGGTCTTCTGTGAGAGGGTAGTACTGCCCCGGACGAGCGAGCCCGTTCATGCTGAAATCAGCGTGGCTCTACTACCTGGTAAATGATGAGATATTTTCATATCCCGTTTAAAAGACTCGGTATCGTAATGGGAAACAAACACGTACGCTAGTAGATCTTCCTCAGTGACAACCACTATGATGAACTCACGACCTTAGCTCTTAGCTTAAGCGAATTAAATATTGTTCTTCATTATAAGAACTGACTACATATACTATTATACGATAGGAACATTTAAAAAAAAGATACTAAAACTGGTAGTAGGTCTAGGAGGCTAGAATACCCGTCCGAATGATTTTATTCATATTTAAATTCTGTTTAAGTTTCACACAGGCATCACATCATCACATCAATAATCTCTAATAGTCCATTGTTAGTCAAAGGTCTCTCCTTAGAAAGAAACTTTTGAGCACATGTATGTAGACGACGCATAAGCAGCGGTGTATATCTGTATTTATATAATAACCTAATATTTATATCGTAAATTTTCTGCATATCTGTTTGTTCCAATTTGTAATTACTGTACGTATAATTAAAATGTAATTAGTTTTATTAATAAACATATTGGGGGCGGTAGGCGTGCGTGTGTTCTTAACACACTAAGACAGACACTTTCAAAACGGTTTGTGGTTACCGACCGCGTAGGAGATGCCCTTTACATGTCGACAAGAACACCCACACGTTTGCACGCACAGTACCAAAAATCATCACACCACCATACGTCACCTCCAGCATATATAAGACATGTAATTTTCTCAAATGCCGTATCCATGACTTCGTGCGTCCACATATTCTCTGGGGCGTTATCCATCCGTTGTCTTCCTACAGAGCCGCCTGGCGGTTGACTCAAAGGAATAACCCACACTATCTGGATGTAAGCTTCGTATACTCTATTTCGTAGCGAAATTGTGCGCAATGTAATGTTTATATGAAGAAGTAAATTTTTTTATGTTTACAAATAATTTCGGTGTGTTTTATTCAAAGATTTTTCGTCATTTTAAATTAAGTAAAGGGGGAAATTTTGGTCTGTAATAACTTCTCTCACTAGGTGAAAAGATATAAAATAATTCCTTAACACCGGTCTTCTAGACTCATATTTTTTTCAAGTGTTTATACATATAAACATTCACAAGATACATAAATGTTTACAAAATACGTAATGCTTGTTGTCAATAAACAGCATTTTTCGAGTAATAAAACTCACCGGATAAACTCCTTTAATGCCGCATAAAGCCACAATACAACGGAAAAGAACTACATTGAGGATACTTACTACAAAAATAGCCCGAAGCAGTCTAAACCAGTTGGAAAATTCACTGACATAATAATTAAAAGTTTTCACAATTTACCATGGGTAGTTAGTTCGTTTTACAACTCAATTTCCCCGAAACAGACACCAAACATTTCATGACAGACATAAAGTACTCTGAAAGTACTCCAGCGCCCTTAAATAGACCCGGTCTACATTAGGCAAAATTTATTTGATTTCTTGAGCGCTGACACTTAGATTATGCTCAGCCTATTTATGCCATATGTATGTATAGGTACTTATTTCACTATTCTATTCTTCCCAAGCCTGCTAAGGTAACTCTACTGTTCTTGATAGAAAACATGAATAGAATCCAAGAGTTGTGGTCACCATACTTATTGCGAATACAGACAGTGTAGTGTGGTGATCCATACTATGACGGCCTACTGAGATGTTTTTTCACGCCATGCTTGAGTACGTAAAAGATATGACAGTTATCGTGACAGCGTTAGGCTTATATACTTATCACGCTGGCTGTCACCCGTGCATCAATGAGTCTCACACTCACCAACGAAATACGACAAACGGATCTCCCGTACTCGTAGGAGAGTAGTAGATTCCCGGTCGAGTCGGCTCAGTTGTGTTGAAATCAACGTGGCCCTACTACCTTACCTTACCTTTAATACATATCCCCAAGGTAGAATGAAAGTAAATGCTTTTAATATTAAATTTATCTCTACATGAATTGCGTATATGGTAAAATAAATACATTTATTGTTTCGTTACTATCTTGATTCGACTTAAGATATGTAATTTTAAAACCATTCATATTCATATATTATTTTAGTTAAAAATAATTGTAAATTATATGAGATCAATAATGAATAACATTATCTTTCTAATCTGTCAATATATTTTAACATCGGTAAAAAACTTTGCTTCAAAGACAGTAGTTTTGTAGTAACTAATGTCCTCCTAATTGCGTAAAATAAATTTAAAAGTGAAATTTAGACAATAAGCAATTCTATTAGTATTAATTTAGTATTTTTGAATTTGTTAGAATTCTAACGGTATTTTTTTTAATTTAAATTGAACTATGTTAGCGTATAATGAGCCACAAATCACCTACTAACTTTAGCAAATGCCTACTTCGATAATAAACTTGGAGTTAGCTATTACATCTGTGAGTGTAACTCATTGGTACTTTATCCCTTTTCAGTCAGAAAGTACTAAATAGAAGCTTGATAGACTTTGTGAAGTCATTTAACTGCGAAATAGGCGAGTTAATAAACAAAGTTTGTAAAAGGATGTTTTTGTTTTTGAAGACATGGGTTCAATCAAATTACAAATATTGGTGTGTCAAATACAGTCAAAGGCGTGTAACAAAATAGTCTAATGTTTTAGGTGCCATACAATTTAATATTAAAAACAGTTTAAAAATAAATGTTCAGAAAAAAAATCAAATGTAGAATTAAATATTGATAACAAGACAACTTAATACCTTAATTTATTGATTGTCTCTCGAATATTAGTCGACGAATTAATAGTGTATTTAAATTAATAATAAATCTAAGATACAGAAATCTCATGTCACGGTACAGTTGCAGTACAGTACAGTGCACTCCGAAATGGTTAGATGTACTCGTACTTTAAGAATTTTTTTTAGGTAGGTATGAAAGTAAGGTTCTGTGTGGTGACGGATTAAGAATACAGTGTCATCACCACTATTCATCACATGAGTGTCGTAAAAGGTTACTAAAGGGACAACTACTCAGGACAGCATCACTGCAAAGAGAAGGAAAATTTGATACAAATCTTATACCAACCTGTCTGGCCAGCGTGGTATAGTAGGCCAGAACCTCCTTTTTAAGGAGGTCCAGTCTGCCTCTGTCCAGTAGTGGACTGATATAGGCAGTCGTTTGAACGATTAAAGTAAGTATGAAAGTAGATTGTAAAGTATTTTTCTCCTTCCTACCGCAAATGGCCTTTTTTTTAACTTTGTTTTTGTACTTTTGTAAAAACAGATTTTACTTTTGGTTTATCTTACGTTCAATTTATCTCATAACCATTTGAATGACGTTACAATGTTTACCAGATCAGCTATATTATACAAGTCTTAAATCATTTAAAGAAGGTATATTATTATACAGAAACAGAGAACTTACCTCTTGGTCCAGAGCTGACTTGGCACTGATATAACGCGTCATCGTCTATCATCACCTCTCTTATATCTAATGAATAGTCCCCTGAAAAAAAAACTCAATATTCAACACATCCTTTTATCCTCAATACAAAACAGACACATTGTTAAAACCAGTTTTAAAACATTATTTACAGAGGAGTTAAAAACAAGTAAATGTAACAATGGGTGATATTATTAACAGAAGAAAACTTATACTTGTTTCTTAGAACTGACGGCGATCTCTTATAGACAACATTCTTATGTCTTATCATCTCACTCACTCATATACTTATATATATCTTAACACGGATATTCGGTTTTTAAAAACTTTAGTTCACATGTATTAATTTATATACTGCCACTAGAGGGGTTGTTTCAAAAACCATTTCTGTTTAAAAATATTTTCTTGAGTTGATCGTGCGATCAATACGTTGTTTTCTTTTTTAAGAGCCCGCCAAAGTGACTCTACACTGCCTGATAGAAAGCATGAACGAAATCCAGTAATTGTGCCACCATACTCATTGTGAATGTAGACAATGCAGTATGGTGAGCCACACTATGGCGGTCTAGTAAAATTTCACACCTCACTTGGAGATGTAAAAAGCATGACAGTCATCATGATACATATTTATCACGACAACTGTCAACCCTGCGTCAATGGGCAATATAAAGCAAAAGACTTATAAAGGTATTAATATGCAGTTTGCCTAGGTTTTTTTTTAAGCTTGGATTTTGTCTAATACTTATTAATGATTTCTATGCATTATACTTTCTGGTATACCAAAAACTCCTTTAAACATTTCCTAGCGTAATATTTGCTAAGAATAGAACAGTTAAAAATATACATATATATATCACCTTCTTCGTCACTGCCAATCATCTTGTATCGCTCGTAGCCAGTAAGATGACGATGTGTGCCGAGACCGAAGTCATCCTTCGTCCATTGCAGCTGTCCAGCCTTGTTTTCTACTCGACATGGTAAGGTTACCCTTGACCCCAATACTGCACTCTGGGTAAAAAAGTAAATATCTTTTAATTTGTGACTAAAAGATTATAAAAACACCGCTACGTAAGTTAAAAAATTTAAAAAAATTATATATTCTTAATGTTTATAAAATAATGGCATGCAATAGCTAGAGGTAAAAAAATAATTATTTATGATACATTTACAAAAGGAGTGTAAAATTATTTTGTTTAATTGTAATATGAATACATTAGAATACAGAGTTTGTACAAAATATTTATTTAATTTAATTTTTTTTAAAAGACAACGCTCGCCAAGAAATCTCTTATTGTGGGGAATTTTTTAAACAAGAAACGAACGCAAAGAACACACAGAACAACAATTTATGTATCACACAAAGTGTTGTCCCATGTAAAGTTTGAACCCACGACACTCAGCGCAATAGCGAGCGGCGTGGTGACCCCTTAAACCACCAGGCCAATCCTGCAGTCAATCATTAATGGAATTCGATCAATTAAATACTAGTCGATTCTTTCTGAAAGTCACGGCCTACTCTAATATTGATAATTTACATATAAGCTACGCGTATGATCATGCTAAAGGCTGACGGCTTGTAAAGTAGTAAAATCTTACATTGGATGAAGAATCTTCTAACTCACAGTAATAGAAAAGTTTCTTGTCAAAGGAAAAAGCTTTATATATTATTTAGTTTGAGTAAAAAAGTTCAAAACATAATGTAAAGGTAATTTGTAGCAACGCCGAAGAAGTTTCTAGCAAAATCGCGTACGAAGTTAACATTTCAAATTTCTACTTGTTATCACTGAGGGCACAGAGAGGGTAGTATACAAGTCACTGCTAAAGTAACAAGGTTATTTACAAATAAAAAAAATGTTTGAAACATGTATTCAGACTTTTACAGCAGACAGCGAATGTATGTATACTCTATAAAGATACTAAGAAACGTGAAGCTAACATTCAATTTTGTATTGTAACAAAAGGTACTGCCTATGCAGCACTGAATTTATACATATAAAATGATTAATGGACTAAAAGTAATCCATAATGCATTGTCTTAAAAGTACTAAATGTAATAAACGATAAACAATCCCAGGCTATATTTACTCAAATAATTTCCAATTATTAAAAAAAAACGAGGTGTTTGCTATTTAACGTCTTAAATTATGCTCACTCTCATTTCACGAGCAACGAATCCCATTTCCACACTGACATATTTATACCAATTCACCGGTAGGCAGACAAAGAAAAAATTCCGTTATTCCAAAAATTACTTCACATTTTCACAACATTAATTTAGGTTCCGTTCCGTAAATCAAATATTCCCCCGTGAAATCCCTGGAGCAGTAGATGTAGCCTGATATTATTCTTTACGTAAGTAAGCACTCAGTTGACGTAGGAAAGGCTTGTATTGAATATCTGGTGATATTAAAAATTCCTATCCTACGTCCCCTCCGTTTTAAATGGATGTTTTAATAAATGACAAACCTTCCTGAACCAGTTCTATCTGGAACTCACTATCCTTTTTATTGTATTGTATTGTAGTTACACTTTTTTTTAAATAACTTTACATTCACAATTATTTAAATTTGAATTTGATAAATTGTAACAAATAAATAAAAAATATAGAAAATTTTCATGAGTGTGTGTAAAAGATGTGTATCTAGAACAGGTAATTAATTTCATGACAACTTAATCTGGATAACTTATAGTCCTGACAGTTAAAAACTCTTTAAATAGTTTTATTGAAATATACAAGTTTTTGAAATACCTATGTTAAGTAAGTTTCAGTGTTAAAAGAATTAAATTATAAATAATGACATTCAGCTTTAAAATTATGAATAAGCACAATCACCACGATTTCTAATTTATGCATCTATAACAAGTTATTCAGACCAGTAAAGGTTATCTGACAGATATCACCGTTAGCAATAAGACAGACTTTTGTAATGCCAAATGTTGATCTCCATCTATGTATGTGCTAAATTTATACTGTAATGGTGTGCAATGAAGTTGAGTAAATAAATAATCACCGCATACAATGATAGGGATACCATCTACCTTCACGTAATTCACAGAACAAAGTGATTTTCAACAACAATGTGAATTGCATTCTCAATATACGATGCGTACAATCCATATTAAAGGTATTAGTTCCGATGCATTTTGTTTGGACGATAATTTTCATTAGTTGAACATCGATGACTGGTAATGAGAATTGAATTAATCTGAAATTTTCGAACTATTGTTCGGGAAAGTAGTGGTCGTTATAATAATACCGAGTGGAAATGATATATTCCAAACAAATTTAAGGGATTTAAACCAATATGTAAATCTAAATGTATTGACGTATTACTGACAGTAATTTAACAATGATTTATACGAGAACGTCATGGAAATTGCATTGTTTAGAAATTAGAAATTAAATAGCAGCGTAAAGGTTTTGTAAAAGTTTATTAAGTGCATTTGTGGTATGTATATATACATAATAATACATACCAGATATGGAGATATTGGATTATTTAGAAGAACAGAACAAAAAATCTCAATATCGGACACTGAGAACGTCAAACTTTAAAATAATCACAATTCTTTTTCAGCTTCTGAAACTTCTAAACGTTTCGTACAAATTTCTCTTTTTGTTATGTAACATTATTTTATTAGGTAATTTATATTAACCATGTCAAATTATTTTGGCATTTCATGAAGACTACGATTTTCAAATTTACGCAATTGGACAAAAGGACGCAAACACTCAAATTAAAAACTTATTTGCATATTTTAATAAACAAAAATTGAATTAAAAAAACAAGATTACCACACACACTAGATAAATAATATACAGTAAAAGTATTGTTAAATGTCTTACCTGGTCTTGTGGCTCGATTGCAAATCTCTGCTCCTTGTATGCACTTACACAATGAATCCAAACCAAGAACAACATCCAATGTTTCACCATGAATTTAAATCGTTTTGATATCCTTAATAATAAAAACAATGTATTGGCACTTCTACTCGTTAACCGAGATCTATGTTTTATACTTGCAAACGCTTCACTTAATTCTTTTGTTTCATCAGTACAAATCATATTTAGATTTTGATTATATTTTACATCAGTTTTGACATTTGGTTTTATATTACTATTGTTGATGTTATTGATGTCATCATTATGTTTAATAAGTATTTTATTATTAGACTTATAGGACTCATTAGTTCCCATTTTAGGCAAGTGTAAAATGTACATTTAGCCATATGTTGACCATTGATTGCATTTAATGAACTGTGCTCCGTTGATCACCATCTGTAACGAAAAAGATTCATAGAGTCAGATTATTTTATTTTTTTATTAAATAAATAATAATCGTTCTACCCATCACGTCAAAAACAAAATAGAAGATATCGTCTGTTTGGTATTTTCCCCAATTTGATATTTTAAATATTTACAAAAGGTTTAAGCTCATTTTTGTTGCTTGCCGACCACCTACGTGAACGCAATTCAAGAATTGCAAGGCAAATATTGCTATAATTTTTATTTAGATCAAAAACGGGGACAGGAAGAAGTTAGATTGGGCTAAAGATATAGAGAGGGAGTTAAGATAAACCTACCCGAAGTTTAAGAATAGTCTGAAGGGGCTTAAGTCGCGTACCTCTTTGTCTGTACTGCAATCGGATGCTTGTTCTGGAGGCACATACATACCTAAGATTCAGATTTTATGTACAGGGTCACTTGAGTACGCATAAAATTAAAGATATAGGTTCGATCATAGTTACAATGTGGCATGCAATATAAGAATATGTTACTGAATAACTAAGTTTATCCCAAAAACATTATATTTTTGCAATATTATTTTTTTGGGGACACGCTTGGTAATTATTCAAAAAAGGAATCAAAATATGCTAAGTTTATTCGCAAGTGTCAGACCTGACAAGTGCGTCACGGTAATTTATTCTGTTTTAATTATAACCTAAATTACAGTCAAGGTTAAAACCTGAATAAAGTTTGGCAACATTTCATACATAATAATTACTTTTTACCCCTAAAAAGTAGTGACTTAGCATATTTGCATGCTCTATTAAATTTATAATGAACTAAAACATTCAGAACTTACAGTATACTAGTTGAAGTTCAACTTTTATTATGACATACTTTATGCGTTACATTTGCTACCTTTCCTCTTTTAAGTTCTATTTTCTTTACTGCGACCCATCCTTCATTTCTTTCATCATTTACTACTTAAACATCTATCAATTCAAACAAAAAATGTACCTAACATTCAAATGCAATAAACACAACAATTTTTAAGTTAGATACCCGTATCCCAAGTTTTTAATGTCGAATTTTCAATATCTATTTCACTGCATCGTAAAATATTTCAAAAGTTTTCCCGTCAAAGGCTAAATTCGAATCACAAATTTTCGACACTAAAACATGAACTGAAATATGTTGGTGATGAAAAGAAAATTAGTTTCCGCGTTGCTTAAACTTAAATCCATAAACATAAATAACTAGAAGTTAGTGGTACGCTTTCAAAATTCAGTCCGGAATACGATAGCAAAACATGTCTTAACCGTGCAGTATTATAGAAAGGGATGTTATGAATAAATCATCTAGGAGTATTGCAAAAGACGGCAATTCCTGCTGCACCGGTTTATAGTGCTCAGAAGGAAGGAAAATAGATATATTTACGATCTTACTAAAGGTTTCTAATTCACCATGTTCTCGACAGGTACTCGTCCATTATTCATTACGTAATTTACGTTTTACGATAATAGCAACAAATACGACTAATATTGTAAACTGTTGAAAATTTACAGTTAAGTTAAGATTTAAGTATTATTATTCTTTGGTATTAGAGATTACATTCGAATTCAGTTTATCCTCAGAAAAACTGATATTCAGATAAAACCGGTTGAACTAGTAGCCGACCCCAAATCATCTTGAGAATGATAAAGACTAGGAAGATATGGTACTAGAAACAAACATTGGGTATGATAGGTGGGGTTTTATTTTATCTGTGGTGACTCCCACATACAGCACAAACAGAAAAACATACTACAGCGCCATCTAGCGAAGATACATCGAACTACGGAGTATATTGAACTGTGGAGCAACTACTAATTCTGTATCGCGAAATAGAGATTCTTGTGGCGATTAGCATATATGCAACATCCTAACATCAACCGTTGGGCCATGACCCGCCAGGCATGATCACACCGTCTGGTCGGAGGGTCCTCCATTTACGTGGGAGGGACATGACACCCGTTCTCTACACATAAAATACGTAAGATTTGGTAGATACGGAACCACTTGTGGTCGCAATCGAATTACGTGTATAGAAGTTTGTTGACTCAATCTATACTACCATAAACAACACTTATTCTTTCTTAACTATATTGAGTTTGTTAGTATTATAACTTAGAAAAGTGTTAGTTTAAACTAAAATACAGAAAACTAGACGTAATAGCTTCCAATCAGAAACTGGCTGTCATGGCATAATAACCCATAAACTTCAAACATTATGTTAAGAACCTGCTCACATCATCTTTTCGTTTATACGTCTCGACTTTATAGTGCCAGTCTTTAAAACAATCCATGTTAGTCTTATTGTTAATATCCATACATTACGTATAAAATCTTATGACTCAAATTAATTTGTAATTTATGGATATTGGGATAGGATAGGATACGATAGGTGCTGCGAATTTATCTTTATAGTTATTTTACTGATACATCTCGTATATTAGATGAAATAAAATTACTGAATACACTAATGCATTAGATATATAAAGATTATATACGACATCTTGCGGTAGTGTTGCTAAAACGACTTTACTGTCGCTAGAATGTTCTCAAAGAGTTATTTTAAAGTATCAATGTTTTGCCCTTTTTGATTTCCTACATACCAGCCTTTTAACGTATGAAAAGTACTATTATATATATATACTATATAGAAACTGTTTCTCCTTAACAATCCTAAAACAGCACATAGAACTTTAGTACAACCCAACAACAATAAACAAAAGACGAAAAGACTTAGACTGTGTAACCCCGCAAACAAGACAATACATACATATGTAGATAGAATTTATTTACTTTTGGAAAGACGAAGCATATATAGCGCTGGTAATACAGTATGTAAAAAAGGGTATCAGAATATTTATGAACATTAAACTACTTAGACCTTGAAACCATTTTGGTAATTTTAAAGTAGAATATAGTATTGTTACATGTACACTGAGTCTTCACGGATACCACCGCAAGGTAGTTATGTCAGACTCGAACCGACCAAAAACCGCACGCCGTCTCAGGTACCAGTAGCTGAGGAACCAAGTGTACCCTAGTAAGGAAATCTCTGGAACCCCGACGTACCCCAGGCCACCTACGGCTTGTAAATGCCTCTCCACCCCAAGTGTAAAAACCCCTATATTCCCTTTTCTTCCTGCCCCCAAAGAGGCGAACGCGATCCATAGGGCTCGTATCGCCACCCCGGCCTGCTTCTGTTCGGGTGACAGATGGCCTCACCTGCCACGCTCAGGCCTGCGCTTATGGAGCCTACACTGAGTTATACCTTACGGCGTTAAGGAAATAATTTAGTATTTTTATAGTAAAACTGTAATTGTTTCAAACACAGGTCTTACCTAGACCATACTGGTCATTAATTTGAAGTATTGACCTAAATTAAAAATTATTTTGGAATTGTTATTTGGTAGTAAGATAGAAGTACTTAGTTCTAATCATATTATTGTAAAAGAATTAACATTGTGTTGCTATTTAGTTAAGAGTACTCTTAAAAAATGAGTCCAGACCTTGTTACACTTATTATTCTTGAGGCACAAAGCACTTGACTTCCTTTGAAATAGTGGATACAAAGAAAAGTTAAATTCGAGAAAATTATATTAAATAAAAGTTTGACCAATGAAGAAATTGAATCTGCGGGTTCAACGCAGTAGTAAAACAACTACTTGAACTCCACCACAATCATAAAGACATGCTTAATA
This sequence comes from Hypercompe scribonia, assembly GCA_949316085.1. NCBI lineage: Eukaryota > Metazoa > Arthropoda > Insecta > Lepidoptera > Erebidae > Hypercompe > Hypercompe scribonia. Next base: position 5,664,971 of record OX438992.1, on the reverse strand, counting down.
AAACCTTCCTAAAAGTGTGTCCCACTATACTATCCCAATAAATCAATGGGTCTACTGCATGTTACTTGATAATTTCCTTTTTACTTTTTATAAGACAACACCCGCATTAGGAATCTATGCTGTATTGCTGAAGACTTTACGAACATACAAGAAACGAACACAAAGAACACCCGGACTCAGAACAACAATTAGTGGATAGCACAAAGTGTAGCTCCTTGTGGGGTTTTAACCCATAACCCACCAGTCGTGCAGTCAATTTCATTTTAATAATTCGCTATTGAATTTTTATTCATAAATGCCACAACAGAAAACGATTACCGAATTCATTTTCCGTAGCATATGTTCTCGTTAGTTATAAGTTGACTAAAGAGATGGAGTTCCTTACATGTGGGGTAATTATGAATTAACAAGTAGTTCAACAAAGCAAATTACAGCCCGTCGGGCTGGCGGAAGCCTTAAAGATTTTGATGAGATGGCACATTGCTAAAACTAGGAGAACCATTCAAAAAGATAATTCTCATAAAGAACAAAGCTGTACTGTCTTAAGTTTTGCATAGTGAGATACGGGAAGGAAGTTTTGAAAGCAAAAGTTTTTAATTTCAATAGAATGTTCTTGTTCTACATAATCCACTGTTCATGAATAAGGTTTTGAATATGGTTGAAAATATATTCATACTAGATAATCGTAAACTTGACATAGTTATGAGTTATAAAATAAACCAATATCGGTGGGTTCAAACACCATCAGGGCTTATTGTATTTTGAGTCCTGATTTTTTGGGAATAGGACTGACTGAAATGGAGTTCCTTGCTGCTCTTAATATTGATGGGATTTGGCAATAGTTTGACACCGATACTTTATGATAGACTTTGTGAAACATAAAGAGGAAAGTGTATCGAGAGAGTATAGTGAGATAATCGTGAAACCGGGGTTTATCGTGGGTTGGTGTATCGAAATTGGACCGACTAAAACCACATGGTGTACCACTCTGCACCTGAGGTAGGAGGGATCCGGGAACAGCTGTTATTACGACATCAAGATCTCACTAAGCGCCTGTCCACTAACTAGGGCACCGTTTCACGCGGACGTCGCCTCCTCGTGGCTGGCCACTGTAGCGGATGCAGACGCAGTGTTTACAGGCGGGACTCAATTCCCTCCTAGCGACCGAGTGTAGATACTTTCCGAAAGCCTATCGACACTCAAGAGTCATAAACACATTGTTGACATTTGTGAATGCAGTAGGTTTTTTTTTTCTGCATGGTTGAGATTGGTATGTTCGTCGTCTTATTATTCTGGAAATACCTCAAGCAATAATTAGTTCTTACTTATTTTATTAAAAAGCGCTGAATAGGTAGTTAATTATCCAAGTGATGAGATTAAATGTTTCAAACTAAGTCCGAAAAATTTCACTGAGTGTGGAAATATTTATTTGAGTTTATAAAGTTTTGCAGCTATAAGTCCGAAAGCCACCGACTTAACTAGATCTTGGTATAATCCCGACAGAGCATCTAGGCTTCTATATATTCTTTGTATAGTTTTAGGTAATTTAGCGCTACTTTATAGAGCTCAATTAAATTATATGGAGCTTGTAATTTGCATAGGTTACATTCGTGAATAAAATAGTATGAATATTCATGCAGTAGTTGGAAGGTGAAATGAACTTATACATCGAATTATTTCTTGGGTTATGTTTAAGTTACTTAATCCACAGCTCCATTAGCATCATTCAATATTTTTTAATCGTACTAACAATGATATAATTACTACTGCTGAGAATGATCACCAAACCATATATTTGCCGCTAAGTGATGTAGGTTCAAACCCTTTGTGTTTTCTGTAAATTGTTGTTCAGAGTCTGGGTGTATTTTGTGTTTGTATCTTGTATCTTTGTAAAATCCCCCACAAGACAGAATATCTTCTCAATCGGGCGTTGTCTTTTTAAAAGAGAAAGAAAAAGATTGACTTCGCTTGGATTGCTTAACTTTGCAATGTGCTACTCAATTAACGCGAGCCATAAGCTTCTTCCCACCTATGTCTTATCAATTAATTATATTTCTCATTGAAAGAGGATTAATGTAAAACCACCACATATACAATATCGGTTTTCCTCAAACAGATTACAGATAACGAAGTAATGGCCTATATTTTATTAATGATGTTTCTAATTCTATTATGCCAGAAGCGACATATTGTTATCGATTTCTTATTATATCACCGCCCCTTGTAATGTGGATTTTGAGAGAATATTATCTTGGCTTATTTTACTTTCTCTTCACTTCTGTCTATTTTACAATTTAAACTTTCTTAAGATGATTTTATAATAATAATACTCTCACACATTTCACACACGACCATCTGATCCCAAATTAGGCAAAGATTGTACTATGGCAACTAGATTGTGGATAATTATACTTTCACATTTCTAAATACAAACATAATACAGATAAATTACACCAAGACAGAAAAAATAATCGTGGTTATAACATAGAGATATGTCCTGGATAGGAATCGAACCACATGAACCATTATTTTAGTAAATTTATCAGTAATATGATTAGCATAGTACAGGTTTTGCCTAGTTCAGTATCAGACAGCCGTGTGTGAGATGTGCGAGGATATTTTTCTACTTGTAAGTGTTTCTCTTCTAATTAACCACCGAAATGAATTTCTTTTACACATATAAATCTCCTGTACTGCATGTTAATTAAGTATTTAAAGTTTAATTCCTTATTATTGGCAATACTGACTTAGCATCAGATAACACGTGCGCTCATTAGCCTCCTTTTAATTACCAATAAAAACTATTTGATTATTGCACACTTTTCTGATATAACTAACACAATCATAGTCGATAGCAACATAAAATTAGAAACACATCCTAGTATGATAAAAAGTGTTTACGACAGGAAATCGTTCTATTTTACGATATATCGGTACAGAGGCACTCAACAAAATAAAAATCACATAAAAAGGGTTATAAATAAGACTGTCCATTAAAATTTGGCCTGTCGACACGTTTTTATTACTTAGGTGCTTTCGCCCACGGCTCATCTGATCCCAATTCTCGTATGCGTTAATCTAGGATACAACCCATTTCAAATTCTTTTAGAACTCAGAGTGCGATTGAGTAAAACACTTTTTACACTTATATATAACAGCACTTTCAAGTTTCTCTATAAATTATAAATTGAAAGGACTACTTTTTGGGTTTGAAAGCTTTTCATGGTCGAAGCAGCACACGTGAATAACGCAAATAAATACTAAAAAATTATGTACTTTAAGATACAGTTATTATCTATTGATATTAATAAAATATTTAAGCATTGCTGTTTTTTTAATTATGATATATACATATACATATACATATACAATAATAAGTCAGAACCAGATACGATTAATTTCGTAAGTTACATTTATTATAGATTTTCTCTGCTTTTTTGAGCGTGGAAACCCCGGTTGAACTCGTCATTCCACTGGGGATTTTAAAGTCACAGTGTGTCGAAATCAACTAAAATGACACAGAGTCTCATACTGCGGCATAAATGAAAGGGATCCGGGGCCACTGCAGATAATACAAAGTAAATACGAGAAAAAAAATTATCACTCGACCCATCGCCTCTTGTCACCGCTAGCGGAGACATTATTGGAAAACTTTCGAGAGTCCAAGATAAACTTCGAGAAAATGTAAGGAAAGAATTATTTCAAATCGATTTTTTATTAAAAGCCTGGCTCTACTGTGGTTAAAATAATAATATTTGGAATCAAATCCTATAGTTTGATTACTTAAGTATTCAAATTAACATTCTTATTAAACACAAGCGCCAATGAACAATAATTATATCCTATATTTAATGCCCCAAACAATCAAAGCTGAAATAAATTATATATTCCGCGTAGAATAAACAACCAACCGCTTGCGGTCGTTTCATGTGAATAGGTATTATTAAAAGATTATGAATAAATACGTTGCTGGATTGAACCGCAGTACTTGAGACCTTACTGTTGAATTAAAATTATTTGAGTATGACTAATTACATTTTTCGATGTAAGTACGAAAATTGAATGTGTGGTTAAGCCGAAAAGGTTGTTGGACAAAGGTCGCTGGGAAGGGTGGAATGAGGGGTATTATAAGGGACTTGTTGAGTGTGTACGGTAAATTAGGCTTCATTATACTAATTGAGCCATAGTTCAGGTTTATAGAATCTTTATTCTCTTTTCTTTTTTTGACTACCTCGGTGGCGCAGCGGTAGCCAATATAACTGCTGTGCTTAAGGTCTCGGGTTTAATTTCTAGGTCGGATCAAATGTTTGTATGATCTGCAAATATTTGTTTCGAAGTTTGAGTGTTTTCTATGTATAACATGTATGTATTAACTATGTCCGTGTGGTGACGGATTATGAATACATAGTGTTAAGGCTGTGTTAAGTGGCTAAGAGAACAAAGTATGCAAGACATGATCATTACAAATAGAAGGAAAACTTGGAACAAACCCTCTTCCATCCTTCTTGCTAAGGAGAAGCCCATATCAAGCAGTGGACTGTAAAGATAGTTGATGATGATGATGATGATCTATTAACAAAAAATAAGTATATAAGTATTCCATCAGCCAGTCTAGTTATCGTAGTACAAGCTCGGTATAGTCTAAAACTAGATGGACTACAATTTAAGATTCACTTATATGACATACAATTATTATAAATATCACTCAGTGTCATCTTGTGACGAAGCATGCATTTACTATTTATAAACCATAACTACACACATTATTAAAAGGTAAAATAATTATTAACAACCTAAAGCAAACAGTCAAAGATTTTTCTATACAGTTTGTATTGTAAAGTTCAATATACTGGACATAAATTTCTTCGAGAGGAAGTTTAAGCCTACTATACCTCGCTAGCTAGACGGATATAGCGTTTGTTCAAGTTTTCCTTCTTTTTATAATGCAGTTATGTATAGTTTAGTTTAAATTTTAATTTTAGTAGGTATATGTTTGTTTAAACGATATTTACCTATATTATGTAGGTACAAATTATTCTTTCGTTTTGTTAAAACAATTGAATGTAAAACATTGGAACTGGTCAGCTAATATCATCACTAAAGCACACTCAATAATAATAATGTCAGCAAATTATTTCTTATGACGTTGAATTTTAATCATTATATTTATTTTGAGTGTTATCGTAATGACTAGTAAATATGCAGATGTGCGCATGTTTTGTCGTTCCATGATTACACAAAAGTAATACAGTCAAGAAGATTGCTTTTATGTAAGTTATAAATATTTAGTGTTAATTTATTTATTGTGTTAACCACGGGGCCTGGGTACCTACATACATAGATAACATTACGCCCGTTTCCAGAGGTGTAGGTAGAGGCATATTAAGCGCCCACTTTTCGCCAGTGTTTTGGTGCCACGTTATAAGTTACAAGCCTATTACCTCTAATCAGGATGTGTCGTTTGCCAGAGTCTCGTCTGTCAACGTGCTTACATAATGTATTTACTGTTTGATAAAATAATAATGTAATAGTAAAATATACATCAATAGTTATTTTTCAGATTAGGAAATCTTCGAGTGTTTTATTCTGTTTCAGAGGTTTATTTTCTAAAATAGTTTTCGTAGTTTTTCGTTTAAATGTATGAATACTTTTGGCCTCTCTTATTTCATTTGGGAGTTTGTTGTATAACTGAACTCCTTCGTATAAAATGTTTTTTGTGACACACATTTCTGTTCTAGCGGGACCAAAGTTTATTTTATCCTTATTTCTAAGATTATGTTTTAGAGATTTTCTTGTTAAGGTAATATTTGTTTGTATCGTAATTTTTTTCCTAAAACTTTTTCAATAAATAAGTATGGCACCTGCGACAACATCGCTAGATATTTACTATAGTTGCTAATAGAATGCCAGCACTTCCGAATCTTGTAATAAGATATTTAATTGACCAATGATAACAGTTCCAAGAAATATGATTCATTATCAAAAATTCAGTATATTAAATTCATCATTAATATTTTCATTCTTTTTACCATGAAATTAAAGCCACGAATTAGGTTACATATTTTTGTTTGCACTACGATTAGAAAAGAATAACTGTTTTGTATTTCAATTTTTTATCTCGTGTTATGGCTCCCCTTAACCTTAATTTAATAATTAGAGGTCTCAAGACATTAACCTCTTCGTCAAGAAAAATAAGAGGTAATCAAGAGTATCTGTAAGGTGGCAAACCATGTTTTTAATATATCAATTTAGTAACAGGTATAAAGTATAGTATACGGTGGGCTACGAATTTGTTAATATTTGTAAAAATCGTATAATAAAACCATTTGATATATTATAAAAAATAGTTACTTACAAGAAAGCTAATTAGTTGGCATTTATTCTTTAAAAATTACATCGTTTAAATAACCACTGTTTCGACGTTTGCACTCTTCTAAGCGAGCACCGAAATTTTCGATTACTCGTCGGCAAAGAGACAACGAGATCGGCGACATCTCTTCGCTGATTTTTTCTTTTAGTCGATGTAGTGTTTGTGGTTTATTGATGTAGACACGATTTTTTAAACTAACTATAAAAAGAAGTCTGCGGGGGATAGATCTCAACTTCTCGCTGGCCATGAAATATTGCCTCGTCTGGAAATCAGTTTTCCGGCAAGATGTCTTTGATCACCGGCAGGGACTCATTGGATATGTGACAAGTGTCTCTTGGATTCTTGTTTAAACCCTTTGTTACGTTTGTAGCCAGTAAATTCCAGTAGCAGCAATCCTAAGAACTCCTATAACAAGTTTGCGCGGGATATTAGACACAAATGTTAACAAATTCTTCGCCCACCCTATAATATCAATAATACAAGAGTTTTAAACGTGTATTTTCTTATCTCTACTTTGAACAACATTGGGCAAATAGCCTCAAAGAACAAGTGTAATTCCACGGTGAAAACTCAGGACTTACTAAAAGCACAGTAGAGACACCATCACATTTTATATTCTAAAGAACACTACATATTCTAGTAACTATAGTGCAACAGTATGGAAATTATGCAGCAAAATGCGGACTTAAAAAATTGCAACTGCATTAAACTGGTTATATTTTTATAAGAGTTAGAAGGTTGGCACTTCACATCTCTCTTCATTTTTTCAATGTCTTCATAAATAAATGATATTTCCTTTACATATATGGTATTTCGCTATCTCTTTCTCACTTTTCCAGTTTTAGTTCTCAAAGTTATGAGAATGTGACAAAATAATAATTGGCGAAATGTGAGTATTTAATAAACTCCTATCTGCCCTATTCTATATAGGGAGTTGTTAATGCATAACATAACTATGTTGCTGCCGACTGTCCACTCGCTCTCTGAAAGCGATCTATTTTCAGGAGTTAGTTTATTAAAATGAAGTCAAAGTAAATTGCATTAAGTTCGTTGTAAATAACTCTTTTATTTTTAGGAGAACCATGCAGCCTGACCATTCTTTTCTAATTGTAATTTATATTAATATTTTCTATGCAAAAACTAACTTTGTCTCTTGAAACATTGAGTTCAAATTTTATTATACTTTTTGAGATAAGCAAGTACAATGTAATTTCAGCTTTGTAGTTCTCACATTAGAATTTAATATCGTTTATAGGTTGTTTAGGCTAGCTCACTTCGTTTTGCAACTTGGCTACAGTCCAACCTATTCATTTGCGAGCAATAATTCTATCAGTGTCTGAATTAGAAATTATCTTCTGAAATTATTTCACTCAATAAATGCAAGGATGCACGGACATTTATTCCATAACGCTTTACTATAGTGTATTTTTATTTTAGATAACTATATTTTTAAATAACGTGGCCTCTATAGTATTTAACTTAGGTGTTGAACATACAGAATTAATATCATTGTATTCAGAAGTGCTTATTGTGAAGAAGTGAATTATGGAAATTTGTAATGAGTATTTCTACGTTCAAGCTTATGCTTCAATCTTCATCATTTAAATACATAATCCAAATCATTTCCTAGTTTATTATATACGTTTAAAACAGGACTGTTAGTGTCATGTGTTTATTTAATATTTCTGTACATTTGTCAGTGACTGAATTTTTATGTGTTCATGACTGCACTCGCTATGACTCAATTTTTCTGGTACTTTAAAGAAATCAAAAAAGACACCACATAAAAATCCGTCAACGACAAGACTATGGAAATTGTAAAATTTTTGTTCAAACTTTTGTATCGAAAGTTAATCAGTACTAAGAGATATTGATCAAATTCTCCACCAAGAAAAAAATAAAGGCAAATGGTAAAAGTAGCAACGATACACTGCCGTCAGAGCTCTTTTGGGCAATTGGCTCATATGATGACAAATTTCATCTCCCCTTCGATGTCAAAACAACGGGTGTCTTATCAAAAGATTGTATTAAGTTACGGGTTTTGTCTCAAGGGTTTATATTTGAGGCTGGAGTGGAAATTCGATTTAGTATGTTATGGAGATTATAAACAAAAAAAAAATACAATCAGGATGAAATACAAATATTATAACGGGGAAATCGTAATTAGGATTTGTTGATTTCTAAAATAAACTGTTAACCGTTTTCTTTTATCCTTGAAAGTGACAAATTGAGGTGTATTAATCATCGATATTGTCCTCAATTGGGGACAATCTTAATTGCTGTCAATCGGGCACATAACATTTCTTAATAAATATTCTTATACATTTCTAAATAGATCCATACCATAAATAAAAGTGAGTCAATAAATGTTTATACGAAAATTCAAAAGTTTCTCTTTGTTTCATATTCAGACCACCTAATACTACACATTTTTACAACTAAACATTATTTTTATTTTTTTAAAATAGTTTAAACATAATTGTTGTCTTAAAAAAATTGTAACTTTACGCATCACACAGGCAGTTTGATCTTAAATCAGCTAGATCCTGCTCTGTCTAAACCAGATTGCTAATAAAAATTGGTTAAAGTAGAAAATTTAAAGTTAAAAAATTTACTTCCCAGGGAAGAAAAAACTTGTGTGTTTCACATATCGGTCTCAAGTTTTGATATTCTTTCTGGTATATAACAGTAGTTTCTAGAGCGAGAGTTGTTTTTTTCGTTAGTAGTAAAAATTGTATAGATTATACTTATTTGTGTTACACTGAAATATTTTTTACAGAAAAACAGTTATTTAAAGTAAAATAGATCGACTATTTAGTACTCTGGACACGCTAGCATGCGTAAGCCACAAATCTAGTGATTGTTTTATCAATGACTGTATGTGGTGTTTGAGTGTAGCTCATAAATATTTGTATGTTGTTTCTGATACAAAAAGTTAGTGTTACAAACACACAAAGAAATAAAGTTGAGATTCTATAATATTTATTATGTCAGTCTGCTTACCGACGTGAAATATCACTAGGTTTAAATAATATTGCTAACGTTTACCTACGTACATTTAAGATTGTCCTAATTTAAAAACAAAAATCTACAATTTGATAGAAAAGCTTTTGTATACAATTTATTGCCATTAAAAAATAAGTTTTAATTTAAAATTATACGTGATTCAGATATTTTATGTAGGTACAAAAAGCAAAAAGTAATGGAGGCGTTCTCAGAACATCATATAACATTTTGTAATTAATTTTAGCATTACGAATTCTTTCATTTTGTTTTGTACTTACTTCTCTTATATCTAAAATATAATACTCATTTCAGAACGAGTGTAACTTTATATTTTTTGACTGATATACATTCAAATATATCCTTTGAAAATTAATTTACTTTGTAATGATAGAGAAAATGACATTTAATTGATTTCTAAGGTACTTTTATTTCATTTATTAAAATCGTACATTTTTCTTCTAGTTATGACATGTATTTGATGAATCAACGAGCATAACAAAAAACATGATTTGTTTTTAGAGACTATATAAACTATAAGTTTCAATAACTAAAATCTAGCACTTGCCTTTGACAGATTTAAAGCTAAGACGTTGACAGCTGTCAATTTCGATCTTGTCAAACATTATGTCGTGTGCTCTCATTGCAACTAAGCTAGATCTTGTTTTAAGAAAATTCACCTTTTAGTTTCTCAGTGAATATTTTATTCTTTAGTTACAATTCTTCAATTTAAAGACTAATTTATTAAGAATTTTCATAAGAAATGCATTAAGGAATTTGTCACTGCGTGATGCAGGATGACAAATTTACAGTTCATTTACAGTTAGTTCAGCTAATCACCGCTAGATGGTACTGCCTTTTTTCCTTACTTTATAAATATTATAAAAAAGAAATACTGTCTATGGTCATGCCAATCCCGTACTGCATGTCTGCATAGCACCTGTTACGGGCAAATACAATACGAAAGAAAAATAACACAAAGTGAATACGTAGTTTTATGAAAGAAAGCAATATTTTCCAATAATTTTAAACATTAATAATAGTTGAATGTAATGTGTAATTAGAGGTTGTCAAATGTCACTCGGGCGGATGAAGCAGTACACAGTAACTTTGTGTACAAAATGTGGAGAGCGTATTTAGTATGCAGTTAAACAGGAATTATGTATGGGCGGATATTAGTGTAATTATGTCATGTCATAGTTTAGACTGCTATAAATGACAATAGTGACAGCTTACGTCACTGGCAATAGTTAACAACGTTTGGAGTTTCTTAATAGTGTTACTATTGAACCAAATAGCTAGAGCACTCAGATTTTCTGGGAACAGCCCGTTCGATTTGCAGATAAATGAACATAAACTCTAGCTAGTGTTTACTGTATCATTCGCATGAGCAATATCCCTTTCCTATAATTGAAATCCTTTCTTATTCTAAGTTTTATTTCAGTATGCTTGATACGCTAGATTTTCTGGTTGATAGTAATAGACTTACCCTATGTTAAGTAGGGGACCACAACTTATGGTTCACAAATTGTTGCTTTTTTTCTATATTAAGAGCCTGCCAAAGTGACTCTACTCTGCCTAATGGAAAGCATAAATAGAATCTAGGAGTTGTGGTCACTGTACTCATTACAAATGCAGACAATGCAGTATTGTGACCCACACTATGGCGGCCTTGTGAAATGCTTTTTCACACTACGGACGTAAAAGGCATAACAGTCATTGTGATAGTGTAAGGCTTACACAGTGACTACAATAACTGTCACCCCTGCATCAATGGGCCTCCGGTCTCACACTCACCAACGATACACGACAGCACGGATGTTGGCACTTTAGGTTGGTCTTCTGTAGAAGGGTAGTACTACCCCGGTCGAGGCGGCCCGCTCGTGTGTTTTGTTGTTCGGAATCTGAGGCTTCTTTGAGTTTGTTTTATGTAGGTATGTGTGTAAAATTTTGCGCGGCATAGAATATATTCGTATCACGAAAATTGTTTTTGAAGAAATTACCAAAATGTGCCTGATTACCCTTACGGGGATACACACATAAGTGTATTGATGTATATTTCACCGACAATATATTTCTAGCACGGAAATCATTTTTGAAAAAACAATATAGATGCTAAAATGTGTCTGACAACACTCATAAGGAAATAGACATGAGTATATGTATGTGTATTTTACCAACGATAACAAAAAGGACAATGACAGTAAAAAAGACAAACTTCTCAATTCAATGCGTAAATTTTATTTCACTACAAGATCAGATCAGAATAAACTTTACTTTTTATGGGACAGTCTTAAGGGAAAGAATTTAACTTCCCATTAAAAGGTTAACAATAGCCCATAAGGGTTGTAAAATAGTTTTTAATGGAGAATAGAGTAATAAAATAAAGACAGTTAAACTATGTCTTTTTTTATGGAATAAGGGCAACGAACAGACGGGTGACCTGATGAACGACTACCGCTGCTTATACCTAAGTATAACTTAAGAATCACAAGTGCATTATCACTCTTTGTATCACCTCCCTTCCAAAGTTAAGGAACTTTGCTCCCGAACTAAACGGTTCGGCTCTTCCTTCATTTGCAGGTCGGTTAAAGCCTGGATTTCATTACCAGCGCACGTGTTCCCCTCCCACTACGATCCCGGGTCCTTTAAGCGGGGCGTGAAAAAGCATCTCACAAGGCCGCCATAGCGTGGGTCGCCATACTGCACTGTCTTCGCAGTGAGTACGGCGACCACCGTTCTTGGTGTGGATCTGAATAGAATATTCATGCTTTCTATCAGGCAGAATAGAGTCACTTTGGTAGGTTGTTATAAAAAAAAAACGGAGAGGAGTTTAGTGCTTCGGTAACCTTACTCATTCATAGTAACGGTAATATTGCCTGAAACTGCTTTTTATAGGTCATCACGGTACTGGTTGTTGTGAAGAAGCTTGAAGCAGGCCTATGTCTAGCGATGGACATCTTTTGGGTGAGATGATGATGATGATAGGGATCGGTTTCCGTTGTATCACTCCGGTTGAGTAAACGCATTGGTGCCAATCTATGGCTCTCTTACTGTAAAAGTTAGTATTCATAGATACGTAGCTCAGATCTACCGATTCTATTGTTCTTAATCGTAAAGAGTATTCACAATCTCATAGTACAAATAGTAAAAAATATTGTTAGTTATCTTATTCCTATTATCTTGTTCTTATTCCGTGTGGTAACGGATTAAGAATACATAGTGTTACCACCCCTATGTGGGTGTCGTAAACCTAGGCGACTAAGGAAACAAAGTCTACAAGACAACATCATTACAAAGAGAAGGAAAACTTGAAACAAAGCCTATTCCAACCCTTTGAACAGCGTGGTATAGTAGGCCAAAACCTCCTTGCTAAGAAGAGGCCTATGTCCAGCAGTGGACTGTAAAAGACTATTGATAATGATGATGATGATATCATATTTTTATGACCACATAACATCATCAGTCCACTGCTTGACATAGGCCTCTCTTTAGAAAGGAAGTTTTTAGATTATTTCACCACGCCGGCCACATGGGTTGGCATTCAATTTGTTTAAAATTTTCCTCGTCTTTCCTTATAAAACAATGTTACAAAAATAATATTATTGCGAGCGAAACCCAAAGCAAAATTTTGTTTTAAATAAAATGAACAGTAGCCGTTACTTCAATTTGTATAATGCCTATTAACTTAATAAGGCCAAGTACGGCTTACATCAGTAAATATGTAGTTAAGTAAACAATGTGTTAACTTATCGTGATGGTGTTATAACTCATAAGATGTGAGCGATTCGATGTTATGCTAGTAGATAACAAACATGAGCTTCGGATGTGGTATAAGTGATAGGAGTTAACGTTTTAGTAGAATTATTATTTTTTACAGTCATTATTATATGTTTTATGATGAGTTAAATGAGTGTTAGGATTATTGGAGCTTGCAAAATGTGAGCTATTAAATATATATATAAAAATAACAAAATATATTTATATCACATTTGTGTGTCGTACGGCTGTTCAGTAAAACATACTAAGTGTCAATAATTCTTTTCTGCTTATCGTGTTATTAATATTAGTCAATCGATTGTTTTTTTTATGAATAAGACTTATTTCTTTTTTTTCTTCTGCCTTAAATATTTTTCTTTACTTATATTTTGGCGGAGTTACAATATTGAATTAAAAGCTTAAAACGGAATACGAGTATTTTCAGGTAATATTCGACACGTGGTACTCCCTTATGATATTACTAAATAACATATAAGATGTTATCTTTTGTGTTTGTTAATATTTATTACCATCACCTTAAGTCCCTAACTTACACTCATGAAGGACTCAGCACCGCATAACGTTTGTCTCTTAGGCCGTATCCCTATAAAGGTTGCATTCTTTGATGCCAGCTGCAAGACGCGTTCACCAAGGATCTATTCTTAACTGTTCTAACCGCGCCTGTGGGAATATTTTTACTGAGGTACCACCTACACTATAAAATCTATATGTAAGTAATAGATTCTTATTAAGTGAGAATATATGATGTTGTACATACAATAATATGTTAATAAATCATAATATAGCAAATCTAGTCTATAGTATGATGATTTACAATGTGACTAAATTAATTTGCCATAAAACAAGCCATAGCATAGCAAGTCATTCTTGGCAGATATGCCGTCAGTGAGTTTTTTGAGAACTTCTAAAGGGAAACAATTACTTAATACATTGTTTTTATAAAACTTCCACCGTTTACGCAGCACACACAATGGAAGCTCTGAAGGAAAATACTTTTTCCCCATTTTTACAACATTTTTCGTTGATACTCCGCTTCTTTTAATTGTAGCATTATGATATATAGCCTATAGCATTCCTCTATAGTTGGACTATATAACACTTAAAGAATATTTCAAATTGGGTCAGTAGTTTCTGACACTAGCGCGTTCAACCAAACAAACTAACAAGCTCTTCAGCTTCATAATATTCGTATAGATTCGCTGATGACTAACCCTATAGTTGACTGACCGACTCATGAACGCATTGATGAGTGACCATAGAACAACAAATATAGAGAAAAACACATATTTTTAACTTATTTCAAAAAAAATTATTTCATGTGTAAATGCATTCCCCTGAAAATAATTCTGATAAAATCCATTGGTTTTAGGTAATATCACCCCTAAATCACTAATATAAGAACATAAAGATTGTATGGAAGTGCAAAATTCTCAAAATTGTAATAATTACACGAGCAACGCCGAAAAAACTAACTAATTTCCAACGTTAGTAAATTTAGTCAGTTTGTTAAATCTTCAAATAGTCCTGTAACACAAAGGCTTCAGGTATTTAATCATGTCTGTCAAATTAAGTCAGGAATTCAATCAATCTCAGTAACGACCCAATACTCAATGATCTAAATGGTAACAGTGACCTGAATGGTAATCGCTTTGAATAGATTATTTTAACTGTCCAAACCATCGATTTAAACTTTCGTATTTTCGGAATTGACTTCTGACAGCACCTTTGCTAATATTTAACCGACTTAAAAAAAATTCTAATGGGTTCTATTTTTTTATATTTGCTGAATCTTGTGTCTTACCTTAAGATCAGACTACATCTACATTACATCAGAGGAGATTTTTTTTTTTTAATACCCTGCCAAAGTGCCTCTACTCTGCCTGATGGGAAACATGAATAGAAGCCAAGAGTAGTGGTCACCATACTCATTGCTAGTACAGACAATGCAGTATGGTGACCCACATTATGGCGGCCTAGTGAGATGTTTTTGCACGTCCCGCTTGGGGACGTAAAAAGTGATATATTTTTTATATATTTGTTGGAAATATTATTTTGAAAAGCTCTTAAAATTACCAACCCATTTAACCTAGTTAAAGTTTTAATATAATGGTTAAACCGCAAAACCATTTTTAAAGGTGTTAAGTAATGAATAACACACACATAAATAAAATTTATGCACATAGCTTTTCAGCGTCGTCGTCTTGGTTTTCAAGGTCACTTTAGCTTTGTAATGAATTTCATCCAGATATGGCCACTACCTAATTGAGTACTAAATATCTATTCAAACTTAGGCATTTATTTCACATCTCTCATATAGCTACGAGTATAAGCGATGTGAAATAAACTGATAAATATGACTCTATTATTCAGTCATTTCGTCTTTCCTCACTATATTCAATACTCCATTATTTTACTCTTTTCAATGATAATAGAGTGTGTACGGACGGTTTAAGCGGTCACATGGCCGCTTGTAACTGATGGCGTAGTAATTTAAGCGATCACATTACCGCTTATTTCTTTTTCGATCCCCACATAGGACGACACTTTGTGTGATCCACAAATTGTTATTCTGAGTCTGTGTGTTCGTTTTATTCGTTTCATGTAGGTTTGTAAAGTTCCCCATGTGACGACATACATTTCGAATGAGTATTAAAAAACAATAAAGTCCCTGTAAGTTAATTACCACTTTCCTACTAACAATAAACTATTGCTCGGCTATTCAACTTTTTATATATATATATATTTATAATGGAATAGGCGTTTGTCTTCCATCTCACCTGATAGAAAGTGTAGATGAAGACGAAGATGGTACACGCCCATCCAGAAGAAACCGGTTAAATTTACTCTTAAAGGCTCCAGAGTTTAACTCATCAGGAAAAATAGACCCAGGCAGGTCGTTCCAAATCTTAACGACTCGCACCAAAAACGAGCTGTCAGATTTAATACACAGGTTTCTGAGTTAGTCGACACGAAAATGTTCTGATTTCTAAGAAGTGTTAGATTTAAAGATACCATTTCTAATAGAAAAAAAAACTTAGTAACAAAAATCTAGTGATTTCACTGTTCAGATTAAAATGAAGCGACAAATATATCGTTTTTATGTTTTCACACGAAATAGTTTATATTACCATGCAGCGTTGGTAGGCCCCCCAAGGTAGTCCTACAACCTTGTGAGGCCGTTGGATACAGGCAGCATGGGACCAGGAGAACCTTGGGGGAGGTCTAGGTTCAGCAGTGAATGTCTTTTAGTTGAGATAATCATGAATTTACGTTACTATTTAACTGCTCAAAAACATCCTCGAAAGCATCCAAAATTTCGGATACATGCGTATTATGACAGTGCCTAGTAATTTACTAATAAGGCTTGGACATTCCGGTAAGTTGATTTTAAGCGTAACACAAATAGCAGGTTGACGAGAGGCCTGTGTCCAAGAGTAGACTATTTGATACTGTGATAACGTAAATAAAAACTTTCATCTATATAAAATAGGCACTAACAACTTGTCACAGTTACCAGAATTCTCTTCATCACCTCCAAAGATCTACATTCTTCTGTTAAAAGGTTAATTTTCTGTGTAATACTCGAAGCCACTAAATCTCAGGTTCTTACTTTTATATGCCAGGCCTGTTGGCGTAGTGATCCCGATTGCTAAACCTCAGGTGGTGGGTTCGATTCCTACTCAGAATGAATCTTTGTGTGGTGAACACAATCTTTAGTACAAGTTCTACCTAGTTTGGGGTCAGACGGCCCTATGTGCCATGTGTCATATAATGAGGTCAAAGCATTATAATTATTTTATGAACAGTTTAGCACAGGCTCAACACAGCTGCTTACAAAGCCTATATGTGATACTAAAAATACTCCAAACTGTCCTTATGATAAAAAAAAAATTAAAACAAACAACATTGTATATGGCTTATCAAATATTTATACTGCTTTTACTACACAAAGGATAAAACGAGATGTTATATTACTTTTAAATAAAAAATCAAATATTCATAACATTGCCACCAGATGAGTAGGTACCTAATTTAAAAATAAAATACCTATTTGTATGTCCTCGACATATAGAGTGCAGCTTCTAAGCAGGCTCTAAAGAAAACTGGTAACTGATAGGCAGCAGGTGTTACGCATGGATGTGTGCCGTTTCTACCTGTGTATGTTGTAGTAAAATAAACAGAAGGATTTTTTAAAAATTACTAGTTATTTGGATCGAGTGATGAGTGTGCCGAATAAAAAGTGTATCACGATACGATATAAAGAAATCTGTTGACGTTATAGTTACAACGAAAATTAACGCAACCATTATGGTATGGTGACGGATTGAGAATATATGGCGTCGGCAACTTTACTCAACCCGTGGGGGTCGTCAGAGGTGACTAAGGAAGCAATCTATAGAGGATAACATCACTGCAAAGAGAATGAAAGCTTGAAACAAACTTCATATCAATACATCTGGACAGCGTGGTATAGTAGGCTAAAACCTACTTTCTAAGCCCTAGGAAACCCCTTACTGTGATAAATGTTTCCTTGTGTATACATATTAAGAAAACAAGTTAAACGTTTCAATTTAAACGCTATGTAATAAAATAACCTAATACTAAGATACATACCATCAAGGGATGTTATTATACTCGTAAATAAATATTACGATCTTATTCAATACACGAGACTTAGGAGCTATAAAAAATAAATACCGTTCAGATTTATATCCCACACAGGTTCATTGCCCAAGGAATACAGAACGAATAAAAGTTTATTTCTCATTAAATTACATAAAGAAAGTAATATTATTTGACAAAGGTTAGAGCTGTCTAAGCAAATATTTCAAACTACCCACGTAATGAAAAACATATACTTATTAAACTTTTATAAATAAACTAATTTCTCAACCATGTGATAATATATTTTTTTTTTATTTAAGGTCCTGTCAAGTGACTACTCTGCCTAATAGAAAGCATGAATAGAATTCATGAGTTGTGGTCACCATACTCATTGCGAATGCAGACTATGTAGTATGGCGACCCACATTACTTTGGCCTAGTGAGATACAATATCACGCCTTGCTTGAGGATGTAAAATACATAACAGTCATCATGACAGTATAAGGAATGACAGCTATCGTAGTGCGTATCGTTGCACTTACCACGATAACTGTCACGACTGCATCAATAGGCCTTCGGTCTCGCACTCAGCTATGAAACACTACAGCACGGATACTATAGCTTTAGGTATTTTTGAGAGGGCAGTGCTGTCCCGATCGAACCGGCCAATTCATACCGAAATCTGTGTGGCTCTACTATCTACAAAAGTCATTATAATTATATCTTATAAGACCTACATATGTAATGACTGTATTAATGCTCGAATATATAATTATACATAATAAAATTAAAGACTGTACTTATTTAGAAGAAAACAGTAGGAGACTCATGTTTATTTGGTTTATTAATAACTTTTTAATATTTTGGTAGCAAGTAGATATGTGAGTGTATTACCCTTAAGTAATCTTTTAACAGAAATTTAGTTGTTTTAAATGTATATATATGCATGTGTGTATGTTGTAACGTTGTAAATAATGTAAAAGTACTGTAAAATTCACTATCATCTAATATTTAACTTGAACCGACCAAACAAAGTTCAACACTAGACATTTTCCTAAAAGTCATATCGTTTGTTTTACATGGAGCTTTTATACATGGTGTAGAAAATCAATTCAGTACATCGTAAAACTAGTACGATAACGTTCCTCTATTCGTAAACCTGCACCTGCTTTGATTTTTATACAATAGTAAGTACACAAAGACACTTTTTGTGCAATACAAAGAGGCAAGGCCAGCGGTCTCCCCATAAAATTGTGGTTTTATTTTTTGTGCGTTATTTTTGAACGTTCCCTATCCGCATTTTTACCTTATTTATTTTTTGCATATTGATGAAGTTTTTTTGAGGAAATACAAATTCAGTTTGTTACACAAATATAGAACGTAGAAAACGAAGATTTGTGAGTATACCATAGTTAAGAAGATAGATTTTTTAAAAATCATTGAAATTGAAAGACGAACTGTTTTTGTACTCTTTAATATTACTCGAACTTACTCATGAAAATAAATATTATCAAAAATTGCGTATATATTCTTTTCATGTATTTTTAATGGGCTTACTTAGACATCACGCTGTATAATTTCTAACGCTGCAATCCATCGATAATTGATAAGGCCGTCTCTCTCGCACTCCAGTTTATTGAACTTAAGGAAAAAAGTCTCACACGCAATAACAAACATAAAAAGACCTACCATAGCTAACACATAACAGAATTATACAGATCTTCTTAAACTGGGTCGTATTGAACACCGTACCAGTCTGTAGTGAACTCTTTCTGCGTACATATCGAAGTGCGGTAGGAACCATGTGTATTTAGCGGATGGTGATACAAGTTTTTTAGTTGGTTGCATCTCATGGTGTAATGGTAGTTTGTTACGTGCTTAGAAAATGTAGCAAAGGAAACGTCTTCAATACCTGACCATTAAAAGCTATTTTACGGGAATAAATGAATTTGAAGCAAGTTATTCAGCTGTTCAGCGCAATTATCAATGCGGTATCTTAAAAGCGACGTTTAAAACTAAATACATATACTTACAATTTGTCTTTAAAAAAAATGTAACTTTCTATTTTTTTAAAGTAGGATTCTAACAAATAGTTATCAGCCAGTGGATTTAAACTTGTTAAATTAATTTTTAGTGAAAAATCTTAAGTAACTAACTTTATACGTATTCCTCAAAGTGAGGGAACAGAGAGTGCACCTGTGTTAACGCAAACACTTGTGCATTATAACGTTTACTTTGTAGCTAGTTGGCCTCTTCTGAGCCTGACCGCCGTGATCGAAATAGGCTAAGAGTACATCATCATCACATCACACATACGTGTGACAGGTGATCAAACGTCTAATTTACACACTATCTATGTATATACATAAATATACACACTACGATAAAAAATAGTAAGATCATTTTTTTTTAAGTGTATGTGTGTGTGCTCTCCGTTGTGGTCATCACCCGTATTTATTCCGTGGGTATCGTAAAACCCGACTTAGGCAACAAGTTACATAGGACAGTTTTTCTACACACAGAAGAAAAACTTGAAACAAACCCATTCTAGCCCGTGGTATAGTAGTCCAAAAGTTTCTCGCTAAAGAGATGCCTATGTCCAGCAATAAAGTACTTAGTGTTTTTTTTCGAATTTTCATGAATATGCTTAAGAATAAACAAATGAATATTAATTAATGTTCATCGATTCATGACGCGGAGTGTAAATGATGATATTTTGCATAGATTCTGATGAAGCTGAAATAATTCTGCTGTAATTATGAAAATCCATTTAACTGACAGCTGTCAGGAATAGTATATGACACAATGGAAATTCTATAAAATTATTCTGAGTGGAGTTACGATGCTTTATGAACGTGTTGTCCTTCTTAGGCATTTCAGTGGCATAAGGAATGTTTTTATTCATCCTGTCTGATATTCATTTGCGTATTGCATTGACACTTACGTAGGTAATTAGCTATATTTATTGGCACAGGCGCTCGTATTTGCTTATTATGTCACTTACGCATAAAATTTACAGCTGTGGTGTAAACATAAAGTAAAATGCAGCAATGAGTTCGGTGAGAATTTGTAGCCTCTTAAATTATCCCAAAAAAAAGTCGACTACAAAAAATTAATTATCCCAAAAATTTGTAAAATCTGTTAGTGAAACAATCATGAGATTAATAATTGCATTTTGAGAAGCTTCTTTTTTACTTTTCCTGCCTCAAATTTTTGTATATAAACACACGACCTTCACACGAGTTTCTTACATAAGAATCAGTTAAAAGGGTAAGTTGCCTATGTCTAGGTGCGGCGTTGATTCCAGAGGTGATCAGAAATAACATGATCTGGGTGCTTTTCAGAGTGACACGAATGAGACCAGCCATTGGGGTAACTTTTAGTGGAAACACCACACAGCTCCAGTGTCCCTGAGATGCCGGAGATTCCAAGGGATTTTCTACCTGGTCAACAAAAAAGAAGAGAAAGGTTGCCTACGACTATTAAATATTTCGGACGACTGACACATAAGGTCACCTATATTTAAACTAAGCAGAGCTTGTACTATGAAATTTTCTTTCAGATATACTCATATGAGTGGTTCTATCATTCAGAATACTTATAAACTTTTTTTTATAAACATACAAGCTCCGAAATAAATATTTGCAGATTATGCAAACACTTGATCCTACCTGGGACACGAACCCGAAACCTCAGCACTGCAGTAGCATACACTACCACAGCGCCACCGAGGCAGTCGACTATGTCTTATGGTTAAAAACTAACAAGCAACTGAGAACTTCGAATTTTCATTGATTTTGTTACTAAATATTAGATCTATCTTACTACTTACAATTCATAAAACAATCAAACGAGAAACCTAAACAGATATGCTTCTTACAATAGAGTTGAACGGCAAAATCATTGTTTGTTTAACAATTTAAACGGTTTTTATCGCAAACAAATGAAACGAATTTTAAATGCAGTATTCGGATCGGTTATGACCGATTTGATAAGGTGAATACTAAAACCGCTTAATCAAATAACCGAAACTAATAATATAGTAATAGTACAAAGAAGGCTTGAAGTTATTTTATTCGCTATAAAAATCTTGAAGTTGGATATTTATTGGCATAGCAAAAAATATATTTGTGTTTTAATAGTGATCGATGGACTCTGAATTAAAAACTTCATGGTTTAAGTTAGTTCGTCCATTTTAAATTTTTCTCTGTTCCTTTGTTTGTATTAAGTCAGATAATCTCTAGAATAAGAAAGAGAGCCTTCGGGATGGTCTATGTCCAGTAGTGAAGGTCTTTCCATGAATATTGATCAGATTTGATGCTATTGTTCAATCAAATAAGTTAGTAAAAATCAAGATGACCTTTTTAGAACTCGACTTTAATAGCAGATAAGTTTGGCATTGTTTCAGATAATAAGCATTGAAATAAAATGATTATAATTACATTCTATTATATGATAAAAGAAAACATTTCGTGTTCCGTTGGTGAGTGTGAGACTGGAGGCCCATTGATACAGGGGGTGACAGTTATCATGATAACTGTGTAAACCTTACACTGTCACGATGACTGTCATGCCTTTTACGTCCCAAGCGTGGTGTGAAAAAGCATGTCGCATGGTCGCCATAGTGTGGGTCACCATACTGCATTGTCTGCATTTGCAATGAGTATGGTGACCACAAGTCTTGCATTATATTTATGCTTTCCATCAGGCAGAGTAGAGTCACTTTGGCAGGCTCTTGACATAGAAAAAAACATTTTGATATTCTAAAATTTTGAATTAGAATCCTATCGATATAAACAGATACAAAAACATAGGAAAACAATACAGTTAAGACCTAGAACAATCAAAGAACAACCTGATCTAGTCTTCGTAAAAACTCCTGCATTTGTGCGCGAGCAATTGCGCAATAACTGTAAAAACTATTACTAGTTTAGGTTCTATGGATAGTACATTAGTCGCAGTATCACTTCCATGGATAGAAAAACCATTTTATAGTACGGTCTGGAGTACCGTTATCTAAATGACATAAGGGATATCCTGTAGCGAATGATAAAATGGAATGAAGTTTATGCAATCAAAGAGTCTAAATCGAAGCTTTGCAATTAGCAAAAACATAAATAGTCTATAATTATTAGAATTTTTGTCCTATCATTAGCACGAGTGTAGTGAATACTGGTGATGAGGGCTGATAGATTTACTGTCGGTATTTGAATAGTTTTGGAGTAAAAATTACTTTTACTGAAGATAGGAAAAAGGTTAGGTTTATTCATCTTTAACTTACAGAACGGAGGCAATAGCTAACAGGTTTGATGCCAGCTATTGAGTTAGCTGAGGATTGTGTATTCTATTTTTTCTGGTTTAGTGTCAGAAGTACGTTATGAAAAACGTTAATCAGCTAAAGGTACCACTCAAATAGTGACAGTGTATTTTTTTATTTTTTTTTTATTTAAGAACCCCTATCAGTCTTATTCGAGGGATTTGAATAGTGTTGCTATTGATAAATACTCGTACAAGAAAATGTCAATAACAATATTACATATCAGTCAGAAGAAATATTTGAAATTGTTTTAAATGTGTGTTGTTGAATCATTCGAATACTTATTCTGTCATATATTTGACATACGTGACATATTATATGCGTTATTTAGCTATATATCGCCATAAAGTTGACAGTAATGACTGTGGTTATTATTACAAGAGACATGTGATTCACTGAACTAGTTTTAAAAATCTTTTACATAAGTCATCTTTGTGAAGACCTCTCATTAACGTTGCGTGGTCGTCCGGTTCACCGTGGCACTTATAGCTTTGGTCTCATTTATTCTGTTAATAATTGACACATATTTTTTTTAAAATCTTCTACATCAGTATACACTAATATTAGTACCAAGTAGTCAATAGTCACACCGGCTGGCGCTAAGGAAACGGCGCATCGTGCGAGAACTGGAAATGCTCGTTGTGTATAAGTCATGAATTAGCACACATACAAACGTATACTTATGTCCTGTATATACATATATATGCACTCAGCTAAACATGTATTCAGAGACACATTAATCATTTAAGTTTTGAAAACCATAATTTTAGTCTAACTGACGTTATAGGGGCAAACCGTTAACCGGGCACATACATTGCCAAGTAAATGAATTTATTCTCTTCCAAATACTTAAATATTATTATTGCTGTCAATATTTAAAAAATAAAATACAAGTGTTTTCGTTCTCGAATCAAAAAACTTTTGTAACGATAGACGTCGTGAATTTGAATGAAGTCGATTTTTTTTGTCTCTACAATATTTTTAAGACCCTAAACCTTGAAACCGAAGCGAAGTTTCAAAATCACGATAGCCTAAAAACACATACATACATCTACCTACCTATCTATTAGTTACTAAACCATAAATATTCAATTTCTAGAACTGGTTGTCTGTGGTTGAACTACAGTTAGCTATTAACCGCATGAGCACTGCGGCTATCGATGAATGTGACAGGGTTGAATTTAAAAAAATAAAATTTATCTCGTAGTAAAAATGAAAATGTGTATTCATATTGTGAGGTATTGTAACTAAAAATCATATAAACAATTAATAACTGTTTTATTAATTCGAAAATGAATACCATACGTGATTTAAAAATTACTAGAAGCTAACATATTTCAAAACTCAACGGAACCCTTTTCATCGTCTCGTAACCGGTTGAATTAATTCAGCAACATCTGCAAATACGCCAATAATCAACTCATAATCGTTTATCTATACAGGTTCCCACGATACTAGTCGCTAACTAGACACTCTGTTATAGAATCAAGGAAGTATTTATCTTAATCAGTGCAACTACTAGAGACTAGTCTAGACTACTGCAGACTAGAGTCTAAAATACAAGTAGGTATACTACTAAGTTATGAACGAGACGCCGAACAGTGCAATGGTATGATTAATAGTAACTTGTAGATTATATGTCCTCTTTTTAGCTTCTCCAACGGATATGGTATCAATAATCTAGTTTTTGTTCGTGTGATAACGTATTCAAAATACATAGTGTTACCACCCCTATTCATCCCGTGGGTATCATAGAAGGTGACTAAGGGAACGAAGTATGCAAGACAACATCATTACAAAGAGAAGGAAAACTTGAAACGCTATTTCAACCCGCCTGGCCAGTTTGGTATAGTAGACCAAAACCTCCTTGCTATGAAGAGGCCTATGTCCAGCAGTGGACTGTAAAAGGTTTAATGATATAATTTACATATTCTTCTTTTCGTAAATACATACATATATATTATACATAGAAAAGAGCCAAACTCCGAAACATATATACAAACATTTGGTCCGTCCCGGCAACGCTGATGATTAATCTAGTTTTCTAATACCAGAAGACGGGTCTTAATGTTGCTACATCAGCCAGGTAGATTTTATTACAGAAAATGGTTAGACCAAGCTTGTATTTTGTTTTATGATTTTACTGAGCACCTTCTGACAATGACTGTAAGTAACGTCACTAGCCATGTTTTTCGTATTCATAACTGACAAATATAGAAAATAAAACGATACTGGTGCTTCTAATTGTAAACAATATAATTTTTTTGGGATATAATCCCGTTTGGATATTTCTTCTATTTTAATACTACTTTTATGAAGTTTTTGATATGGTTGTGG
Organism: Hypercompe scribonia; assembly: GCA_949316085.1. NCBI lineage: Eukaryota > Metazoa > Arthropoda > Insecta > Lepidoptera > Erebidae > Hypercompe > Hypercompe scribonia. The sequence goes on along the minus strand of OX438992.1, from coordinate 5,639,559 downwards.
AGGGACGTGTGTCATATGTCCCTCCGATACAAAGGGAGGATCCTCCGACCAGGCGAGGTGATCATACCTGGCGGGCCACGGTCCAACGGTTGATGTTGGAATGTTGTATATATGCTAATTGCCACACAAATCTCTATATCTCGATACAGGATTAGTAGTTGCATTGTAGTTCATTACATTCATAGGTTTTCGTTCATAGTTCGTAGTTCGATGTATCTTCGTTAGATGATGCTGTTGTATATTTTTCTTTGTGCTCTAATGTGGAAGTCGCCACATGGTTAAAGAGTAGTCCCCCGCAGATGTAGGCAGAGGTATATTAAACGTCCACTTTTCGCCAATGTTGTCGTTCTACATAATAGGTGGCGAACCTACTGCCGCTAATCGGGATGTTTTGTTTATCAGAACCACGTCAGTTGAACAGCCATTGTACCACTTTCAAGTAAAGTTGACTTGAGGCCCTAAGTTCTTGGTGGGAACCCTATGTACACACCATATTAGTAGTTCTGTCTTTTAGATAATGTAATCGTTAAACACTAATATTCATTAAGCTGATCCCATCACTACGTGATCGACCAAATCAACCTATCGAATACTACATTATGTAGTGATCATTTCATTATCAGACTACGACATTGACATATCACATACTTGTGTCTTATATACATATAAATTTAAAAGAAATAACAACTGCAGAACAGTGTAATAGTGTCATCCCAACAACCGAGTACCTGTGTCTATCTACTGTTACACTTTCTAGCCAACATTAGACTACTAGTGAAATTTTTTTTTTATTAGAAAAGACAATGCTCGCACTAAAGATAAATCCAAAGAACACCCAGACTCAGAACAACAATTTATGGATCACACAAAATGTTGTCCCTTATGAGATTTGAACCCACAACACTCAGCGCAGTAGAGAGCGGCGTGGCGACCGCTTAAACCACTAGGCCAACCATGCAGTCGCATTTCTACAGAACATAAATGCAGCAAAATTCTAAAAGCACTGTTCAACCAATGTCGTTGAGCATCACAGCGGACAAAGAAGGGCTTAAAGCTGTGTACAGTGTCTTAATTATTTTCACCGAGACTTTTTCCAAATTAGGTTGGATTCGGCTTTAAATCTACTTTGATACGGCAGAACTTCAACTTTTTACGAGGAACAGCTGTCATCTGAACGCCACAACGCAAATATTAGGAGATATAAAAGTTCTGTACAAAAATTTTTATTAGACTTTTCAGGCTTCCAACAACCGAGAGATCTCAATGTGTTAAAAGTTGTTATCCATCCATACACTGATTTTGCAATATACTAACCTAAATGGTTACCACTGAATCACGAACCTACCAGTGTCTTAATATATACATAATAAACGCTAAATAGTGTAAACCTAATATTAAATGAATTCACACTCTTTGAAAGACATTAAGTCCACTATTTTTCAAGACTACAGCAATTATCGATCGATCATAGATCAACAGTCTAGGCGTCCTGAACCCTTAATACTTTCACCTGATCCCTCTAATGGAAATAAATGAGCAGTGTGGGAAAACTAATGATATTTGATGGTGTAATGGCGACTCTTTAAATTGCACTGCAATTTATCGTAGACGTAATTGTGTTTCGCTGGACCTAGGACTTCGTATCTTTTGTATACGCTATGTAGACGGTTTACTTAATATAATAGAATAAAAATTGGTTGTTTTCTGTTTCTTGAGAAAAGACTTCTTGAAATAAAATGTTGAAAATGTGAAAGTGAATAAACTGAACATGTTACCAGAAAATTAGTAGTTTTACAAGTAGTTTCTATTGCTACAACTTGTAAAAGGCTCAAAAGAAGACACGACAATTTCTTTTGGCTGCAATACTTTGTGATTATTTATTCTTAAGCAGTAAATATTCATTTCTTTGAATGTTTATATTCACCTACTCCTATTGGAATCAGTTTTTTTTTTTAATTTTAATAGCCTGCCAAAGTGACTCTACTATGCTTGATGGAAAACATGAATAGATCCCAAAAATTGTAGTCACCATACTTATTGCGAATGCTGACAATGCAGTATGATGACCCACACTATGGCGTCCTATTACAATTTTTACGCCTCACTTGGGGACGTAAAAGACATGACAGTCATCGTAGCGTTGTATTGCACACATTTACCACGACAACTGTCACCCCTGCATCAATGGGCCTCCGGTCTCATAATTGAATCTCGATCCCATCACACCTTATTGACAGCGCAGTTTCCCGTTTTAACAAATGAAATATATTTATAAATAACTACTGTTTACCGTGGGAGAGCCATGCTTCGCCACATGGATCGACTCGATTGGAGGGTTACTATCACTTCACAGTAACCGAGTGTTGAGTGATTCTTCCTTACTTATCAGTGAGTGAGTGATGTTTCCAGATGTTCAATTGTCTCCCTGTCTCATAGGCTTGCGGCATAACTCTTCAAGGAAGAATCTTCAAAGTAAATTTCCGGGAAGCAACAAGATTTAAGGACAGGATAAGGATTTCAGTTTTTCGTTATTTGATCAATTTTCAATGAAATTATAATCTTTGATAAGACACTAAGCATATTTATATGCTCAGAATATCTGTTTCGGAAAATAGCAAGGTATTAACGCGAGACATTTGCCATCTTTAGCGTTTTTACGTAACTGATGCCTATTTGTAACACCTCATTACTTTATTCGGAAACTTTATATATATCATACTATTAACATGCTATTTTAAAAGTTGTAGACAATATATGTCTGTAACAAGTAAATTTGGTGCTATAAACGACTATAAAATACATAGTACTCTTCACGTAGATACTTTGCGTAAGGAAAATAGTGTTCTTTTTTAAAAAAAGACTTCGCCCGCCTTAGGAAGAAATCCTGTGTCGCGGGGGACTTTACAAACATACAAAAAACGTACACAAAGAACATCCAAACTCAGAACAACAAGTTATGGATCACGTAAAGTGTTGTTCCATGCGGGGTTTGAACCTACAACACTCAGCGAAGTAGGGATCGGCGTGGCGGCCGCATGAACCACTAGGCCAACCGTGCAGTCGAGTTAAAAAGTTATATGGTTTTCCATGTAGGTTTGTATTTACATAGGTATATGAATCAACCTTATTGTTGCTTGGGGCAGTTTCTATTCTGAGACTGACTGACTGTTTCCATATCTTCACACGCTAGTGAACCTCGTGTAACGCCACCAATAGTTTATTAACGAATCTATTGTTAGAAGAAGCAGAGGAAGGTGATAAGGTTTTGCTCTTAAATGCTATTATGAATGAAATAATACAAAAACAACTTATACCCAGTTCTTAAGAAAGAAGGTACAGTGTTATTTAATCCTGAAGCAGACAAACATTTAGTCATTTTATAGAATACAGCAGAAGTCAATGGAAACTCATATTTTAATTATCGGGGTCATAATTTTTGATACAACACATATATATGTAGTCACGTATTTTCTGACGTTGTAGCCCGACGTAGCAGAAATCGCAGAACATGTGACAAGCCAACCCCTGCAGGCTTTGAAACATACGACTTTCATGTTTCTCGACAGTAGCCCGAGAGCTGTTGACTAAAGGGGATGCATGGTACTTTGATTTCTACTAAAAAATACAAACAACACAAAATTCTCTAGTGACATCTTAACGAAAGTTGGATAATATGGATAAGGAAAATGTCGAGGGATACTAAAACTCACGTAAAAAGATTGCGAAGTTATAAAGTTCTTATCAGTTTAGTGTGATGTATCTCCTAATGTTTACAAAGTAAAAAAAAACTCTTAATTAAATAGTCAAGAAGGCTTATGTCCAGCTGTGGACTATTAAATTGTAAGTAGTTGTTGATAAAATAATAACAAATAAACTAAAAACCAATCTTTGGTTTGCTTTAAAATATATATTTCCATAAATTATTCAAAATAGGGTAACATTTTAATTAGCTTTTAACAATTCAGAAAAAATAATGTAAATATCGTTAGCAAATTAACATCTTAGCTCACGACACAACGAGTTGCAATTGCGTGTGTTGTACCTATGTATTTTCTAGTATTTCAGTCATTAATTTCAACATTTTTCTTTAAGAAAATTGTTATATTATTTGATAAATAATTAGTAAATACTGTTAAGTATCAATTAATAATTGTTAATTGTGTTATTACATTAAAATATAATGCTAAACTATTCGTTAAGTAATTGCAAATAAACTTACAAAATGATCAATAAGCATGCATCTTAATGCAATTAACTAATAACAAAGTGTGGACTACGGTCAATCATTGTCAATTAATTGACTGCTCGGATGGCGCAGAGGTTTAAGCGGCCACCTTGCCGCTTTCTACTGCGCTGAGTGCTGAGGGTTGAAACCCCGCATGTGACCACATTTTGTGTGATCCATAAATGTCTGGGTGTTATACACATAACGGACACAAAGGTGTCCATTTCATATATGTTTGAAAAGTCCCCCGCGACATAGAATTTATGCCTAACGTGGGAGTTGTCTTTTTTTAGATCAAGAAAAAAAAAAATTCGCTGACCAAGGAAACTGTAATTATTAGCCCAAATACAACCTTTTGTTAAATTCATGGTAACATTTACATATATAGTACAGTATCTCGTAAACAAGTGTCTCTAATCTGTTAATTGCAATTATTCAAATCAATTGCCAATTACTCGTTAACGTTCACAACAAGATTACCACACGCGTTCACGCTTATCTGTTTATGTCGTTATAAAACACTGTTACTCGATACATAAAGTGTCGCACCTGACGATTTGCTAATATGACTATATTTGATACTTTGTTTTCAATGACTATGTCTCACTATAATGTGCATTTAATACAGAATAACAAAAATAACATTCAAGAAAAAAATATACGGCTTCAAATATAACAACAATCAGTTATCATCCAAACCCTTTAAGAAGAGAATCTTGGCATATGACACTTTTATTTAGCCTGATGTATTATGATAAGTCTAATCTAGAAATATATTTTTTACTAGATCTGATAATTATAATCTTGTGTAGTGTTAATATGGTATCATTTGAACAGTTTCATAATGAGATATATCCAGTAAGTGTTTATAGAAACTTCTCAAATTATGGCCCATATCCAGGGTTAATTCAAACACTAAATTTAATGATGATGATAGCGGATTTGTTATAAAGAAACTGAATTCACATAGTAAAATTAAACAAACAGTATTAGTAATGTTTTTAAACTGTCTCGAATTTTACACAAATATATAGTTTTGTTATGCAGCGGGACCTATTTCCTATAGCCTATTGCTGGACGTTTCCGACGGGTTACACCGCTTGTGGGCAGTGATAGTCTACACGTGACCAGGAGCAGTGTTATCTGTTTTTCATTTATTTATCGCGAATAAGTCCCATTCTTTACCAAAAAGTGTTATATTGTTATGTGTTAGATATGTGAAAATATGTATATTATATTATTATTGTATATTATATAGCTGTAACTATTGATTGGCTAATATTCTGCTTTTAAAAATTGCTTGAAGTAAATATAAGCTGAGTGTTAATAAACAAACCCTAAACCTATGTTTGATACCACTTTCAGTTAGTTAGTAGATACTGGCAGTGGTCAGAATGCGGTGTAATAATACCAGGTGAAATGACGAGTTTAATTTTGACTTGAATCGCAGCAAGCTGACTAGGGTAGTGTGAACATTTCCACTGTATCACAAACTCGCTGCAGTTGGTATGTCATGGTTTAGCTAAAGTTATCAAAGTTCTTAAGATAGAGTTTATTTTGAACCAACTCACAGTAGTGTTACACTTTTTATATTAGTAGTAGATAATAATTAGTATCTTCACCTAACGCATGACCGTCTGATTTTAAACAAAGCAGAACCCATACTATGGTAATCTGACTACTGATAAACAAACTTACATATTTAGGAATACATTTATAGATGAATTACACCATAGATTATTAATTAAATTACAGCTTTATTCGTTTTTATTTGCCGTACACGAATAGCTTCTTCAAATCAATCTAGCGCCGTCCACTGCTGAGCGAAGGTTCAAGAGGTCCCAAAGAGCGGCAACCATATCGGTCTTGGGCAAGCGGTATTCATCTGCTGCCAGCTATTTTTTTCAAGTCGTCGGTCAATTATGCCCAATCGTGGTCTACACTGTACACATATTATATTCTTACCTATTATTTTTGTAAGATGCAATGTCACTGGACACATATTACATTTTTGCTATTCTTATTTTTGCCAGATGGCACACAGTAACCTGGAGATATGACCGACCCACTTCCACTCCACGTATTGATTCTTCTAGTTTTTTCTTAATTATTAATGTTTGCGCTTCTTGCTTCTTAATGTTGCTCAATATGTAATAAATAACAGAAGATTGAGTTCTCGTGTCTAGAACTAGAAATAAACTGTATCACGTCTACGAGTATAGTAAGTGAATAAGTATAATATAGACAACAAATAGTTTTATAAAGTGTTAATCAAAGTCTCTTCACTTTTATTTTTAATTAAACACTAAGACGTTGCTGGAACTTGAAGAAGTTTTCAATTACTCTTGTTTATCTTTTAAGAAAATTTGTTTTAACTTTGATGCAACATTTTTCTTCGCTTGGATTGGGTTAGTACCTCCTCTCTAAGATTAAGAGGTAAAAGATCTGATAATGATGATGAGTACTAACAGGTATTCTATTGAAATTTTGACAATCTACGAGGTATACAAAATTTTTAGTTGATTTGTGGACGCTTCAAATATTCAAAGTTCTGCATCGATTGAATTTAAATTTTGTTTACATATAAAATGTTTCAGTGACAGTTTTTTGTAATTTCATTGCAACACAATTTGCCACAGCGAAGTAAGAGTATGACAGGTTATAACTACGTTATCATAATATAATAATGCATTAAATGGTCCAGGTTACTGTGTGATATCTAGCAAAAATAATAGGTAAGAATGTAATATGTGTCTGTGTCCAGTGATACTGTGTCTGACAAAAATAATAGATAAGAATATAATATGTGTCCAATAGTACTACATCTTACAAAAATAATAGGTAAGAATATAATGTGTCCAGTGGTACTGTATCTTACAATGAAAGTTATCACGACGAGTATCGATCTTGCTGCGGATTGGATTACAAAACCTGTACGAAGGACCCTTTTTGAGTGTTGGATAAATATCACTAGCATATTGGATAAATATTGGATAAAAAATAAGGCTACGTTTAAAAAATAAATAAATGTATGTGAAAGTAGTTTTCATAAAAGTAAATTGAGTGATATCTCAGTAATTACATATTTTGTTTTAAAATATTAAGAATTTTGTAATTATACAAATAAACAAATAAAAAATAATTGCAGACAATACTCTATCTTCATCCGTTTAAACAAAACTTATAAAAAAACAGCTTAAAACTTTATCTTATTATACGAGTATGTTTCCTCGTTGATATATCTACATACCTATTTTATTTAATTGCTTACAATTATTTATTACTCTTGCACATTGTAACAATGTGAAAATATAACAATATTTAAACTAGAGTATACAGGTGTGACTACAAACTAGTGTTGTCGAAGTTACACGATCTGTAATTTACGAGCTGAGCCGAGGCACGAAACTTGCTTACGTGTCCTGACGATAATAGCCCGAACAGTGAACTTTCATGACTTTAACAACTTTACTTTATGGAACAAAACGTATATTTGGATTTATGTATATTATGTATATAATCAGGCGGTTGATGGCCATTATATTTGTACTTAGAAATTTTAGACATGACATTCTCTCTCTAGAAAGAAATATTTAAAAATAATATTCAGTTAACGCATGTTTAATTTTGACAAATTTTTAAGGTTCTATAGGACTAATTTAAAAATATGTGACCCTTATTCCTAGGCGTGCCGTCATTATTATACCAATATTCATCTGTCGCAGCTTTTTATTACCAATAGCCGATAGAGTAGGGTTTAGATAGACGTAGTAGTGTACCTGACCGAGCCACTATTGAACAGAAATGATTTACATTGCTTTGTGCAGTTGTGTAGCAATAAGAGCATTTATATGTATGTGACCTTAGTGTATATATATTTGATAGAGCCAGTACAACACCCAAGTGTGTTATAGATAACTGACCTATATGAAAGCGATGTCTCTTTAATATATGTAAGTGAAGATAGGATATTTGTCGCAACTACATCCCTCTCCTAAGGGACCAAGGCAGTTTTCGTTATCAAATTGTTATATGCCTAGTGCCTAAACGTAGGCAATTCTACTCATGCTGAAATATAATTTATCGTTCTATTTAGACTAGACTATTAAAACAAAGTATTTAAATGTTTTTTTTTTTTCATATTTCTTATTCTGTGTCTTATTTATTATAAAAGTTTTTTTTTCGGTACGCAATCGCCGCGTATATCACGGTTATGTTGGACTCAAATCGCCCAAAAACCACAAGCCATCTCGAGTTCTAGTAGTCGAGGAATGACGTGTACCCTAGAAAAGAAATCCTTGGAAAATCGATGTCTCGGGCCACGGGGCTCAGAAAGCTTGTAGATAGCACCCTCCTGTACGTGGGTTGTGTTCCCATGTTCCCATTTCTGATCCAGGAAAGGTGCAAGCGGTCCGTAACGCTCACAAAGCCACCCTGACCTGCTTCTTGCTTGACCATGCTTGGGCGACAGATGGTCTCACCTGTCACCCTCAGTCTTATGCTTATGGAGGACGGAAATTGTTTAGTGATCTCCAGCGTCTGAGTTTTCTGTGGTTCCTAGTCCGTGCCCAGGCCTGGCTGACGGTGAGATTTCTAAACCTCTCTCGGTACTGCTCCGCCTTCTCCTTCGCAAGCTTAATCTGCTCGTAGAAAAAGACAGCGAAGTTCCACGCGCTCTCACTTCATATCACAGCCGCTATCATGCTACTGAGCGAGAGAATTATCGCTCTGATGGCCGAGGTGATTGTAAGTGGAGCACTATGTCCAAAGCCCGTAACATCGTATCGTAACATTCAAGTGGTGGTTGCTTGCGGATCAGACACAAGGAATGTTCGACTCACAAAAGGAATTTATAGTGTGAATGTGTGGAAGTTTCAAGAGAGGTAGTCCACAACGAATACTAACTGACCAAATTAGTAAGGTTTTGAAGGAGGATCATGTGAAAAGTACCAGGAACCAACGAGTAAACATGCAGTTATTGATGAATGTGGACGAAGCAAAGAAAACATGTATCCTAGTAAGTGGAGACTAATTACCTCTGCCGATCCTTCTTGGAAATAGATTATATGTGACGTTATATTAAAACATAAACTAACATTAATATATAATTGTTGATTTATTTTTAATATTGTCAAGTGTGCATAGAGTGCCCACCAAGAACTTAGGTTCCCAAAGCCAGTTGGCCTGCACTTGCAAGTGATGCATCTGCTTATAGATAGACGAGGCTCTGCCAAATTTGCTTGCTCAAATCTGGCAAACAAAACATCCTGATGAGCGGCCATAGCCTCGCATCCCATAACTTGGGACGAAAACACTGCCGATAAGTGGGTGTTTAATATGCCTCTGCCTAACCCTCCATGGAAACAGGCGTTTTTTATGTATGTATGTATATTATCGAAGACTTATGTACAATTGTTTACGTATATATTACTATATATTACTTTTAACCAAATGAGTAAGGTGAGGGGCGACACACGTGTGATTCTTGAGTCACAGTTAAATGGATTGCAATAATCACGCCTGTTAGTTTGCTTAATATGCCTTAAAAAAGTTAAAAAATTTTTAATGTTGGTTCTTAACATTTTCCAAGGAGCAATAACATACAATCATTTTTTTTGTGACTCTTCTCTGGCTAATGGAAAGCCTGAATAGAATCCAAGAGTTGTGGTCGCCGTACTCACTGTAAACAGTTAATGAGATACTTTTTCACGGCTTGATTAATTGATTCGGGATTATAGAGAAAGAGAAACACGCGCGCTGGTAGATCGTTTCAGGTTTCAAATTATTTTGCGCCATAATTATTTGTAAATAAATTTTAATTTTAAAGAGTACCTGTGCCCATTAAATTTTCTCTACGAACAATAATTACAATTATTTTTTTAATCAATAGACTGTACAGTCCACTGTTAGTCATAGGTTTTTCCTTACAAACTCCTTTGTTACTATAAAACGCTGCCCAGTAATAATTATAATATTAGTATAAAATCCGTCCAGAAATAATCAACATTCAAACAAGAGCTTCGATAATATTATTATCCAATTTCTGTTTAAACTGTGTTTTCATTGTATTTAGGTGCTTAAAATCTAGACTATAGTTAGTTTACGTTTAGAAACAAACCAAACCACTTCTAACTTATTACCTAATTATAAACTTCGAGGCATGTAACTTTACTGGGAATAAACAACAGAATATAGTTACTGCTTAAATATAGATAACATCTAATTAGCTCGCTACATTGTTATTGTCTTTAAGAGTCATAAGTTATTCGTGCCAAAATACACCAAATTAGTAAAAACGTGGTCAAGTATGAGTTGTGTCACGCGCTGCGTCAGGTCAAATGATTCAGTCTGTTGTAGATTTCAGTAGGTAAAAAATCACATGTGATTAAATAGAGAGCCATACTCCGGCAAATATCAGCGTTTATATTAACGATTCGGCTCTTCCTTCCTGTGCAAATTAGTGAAAGTCTGGAACTCATTTCCAGCGCACGTGTTTCCCTCCTACTACGATCCCGGGTCTTTTAAGCGGCGCCTAAAGAAGCATCTCACTAGGCCGTAACGTGGGTCGCCATACCGAATGGACTTTATTGGCAGTGAGTATGGCGACTACCGCTCTTGGGTTCTATTCATGCTGTCCATCAGGCAGAATAGAGTCACTTTAGGTGGCTTCTAGAAGAAAAATATGAATCAGATCAACACTAGTGATGCCAGCCTCTCAAAGATTTTAATCAATTTGTTTTCTTATTTTTCAACGAGTGTGTAAGTTTAGTAGATATCCTTGGCCTCTTCTAAATCTGAGACAACACTTGATTGCAACAATAATTGTCATGTAAACGTTGAAGTTACTACTTTTTAGTTGGTTACTGAATTATTTTTATTTTTAATTTTGTATATTAGTTTTAAAGATCAAACCAAATATGGCCATGCCAGCAAAAAAACACGTCTACTTAACTTGTAAATGCGGAAGGTACCTAATTTATCCAAGTAACCATTTTAACCCTTTATCGTCATCATGAATTTAATAGTTATAACGTCGGTAACCTTTAACAGTCCTATGCTGGACTTAGCCCTCTCCGTATAAAGGAGAATTTGGTCATGCAACGCTGGTCAGAAGGGTTGATATAAGATTTTTTTCAAGTTCTTTAAAGTTAAGTTGATCTACATAATTTGTTCCCTTGGTGAACTCTTACGACAGCTATGATTTGAATACTGGTAGTTATACTCCATATTCTTAATTCATCACCATAGGTGTATAACCACAATTACAGCCTTTTCGACTTAGATTCTAATCTTAGACGGATAGAAAGACAGATTTAGCGAAACAGGGGTGACAGGTATCGTGATAACTGTGTGAGCCTTACACTGCCACGATGACTGTCACTAATACTCGTAGTGTAATTTGTTGAGGCTTGGTCGCAAACATGCGATCGGGTCGAAACAAATTATAACAACTGGACTGATAGGTGAAGAAACCTTTGTGGCCTCCCCAGGATAGGGTCTGACTAGGTGCGGCGTTGATTCTGGAGGAGACCTGAAATAATATGGTCCGGGTCTCCTTCACAGAAGGATGCCTAAGACCGTGGTTTTTAGTGGAATCACCACATACTCCTGACAACAAAAAAAACGCAGAGTAGAGTCACTTTGGTAGGCTCTTAGCATAGAAAAAAACTGTATAAGTGTTTCTTGTTGACAAGGAACCCTAAAAACAAAGATTATACCCAAGATAAACAATACGTAACATTTAGAAATCGGAAACCAAAACTATCCCATAAAAATAGGTGTAACAAGGATGTTTTGTTACTACGGTGTTTTTAATCCATGGGTTCGTAGAAATCAGGGCGGCCATCACTGACAACATAATGACTTTTGTTATATAAAAAGAACCGCAGGTAATGATCAGGTCGGGATTCGGTTCCCGTGTTGGAATATTTTACTCCCTTTTTTGCTGTTTCCGCTTGATTGGACTACTGGTTTTTGTTTAACAATATTCAAAACGGAATCGTAAAATATGAATGAGTTTTAGATTGTGTTCTGATTTCTATAATTTAACTATCCATATTATTAATGGCTATATAATTATGTCAGGTAGAATAACATTACCGTACAGGTAGTTAGTTTTTGTCGATATGCGTGGGAAATCGAGATATATAATTAAAAGAATAATTGATTAGAAGTTTTCTTATATACAATCATTTGATTTTAAGTTATGCAAATGAAATTGAGCTTAAACTACTAAACCTAGACGCGCGCCGATTAGTTGGTAATATGTTTATTAGTAGTCGTATTCCTATAGTTCAAGCTAATAAATAAATAAATATTTCAGACATTTAACACACAACGTTATCTAGTTTTAAACTAAGGAGAGCTTGTGCTATGATAAGTAGACTAACTGATAGAATACTTAAATACTTTTTTTTACATATTATACATAGACAACACCCAAACTTCGAAACAAATATTTATACCTGGGAATTGAACCCGAGACCTCAAGCACAGCAGCAGCATATGCTACCACTGCGCCACCGAGGCAGATAGCTCAGTTTCATTTGCTTAGTTTGATGGACATTTACTCAAAGGTGGTGGAAGTCATGTACCATCAGATTCCTCTTTTTGACTCCCTCGTTGGCGCAATGGTGGCGTATGCGCCTTGATCTAGGGTCTACGGTTCGATTCCCGGGTAGGAATAAATGTTTATATGATTGGCAAATATTTGTTTTAAAGTGTGAGTGTTATCTGTGTTTAATATGTAGGTATTTATAAAAAAAAGAGTACATATATTTATTACATATGGCTTTATTTAGACTTTATGTGTCAGATGTCCGAAATATTATTATTATTTATTTATTATTATTATTGCACTAATTTATGTTTCATAAGCTCAAACATCTCGCACTCGGTCCTCTGATTCAAAGTTAGACAGAGCCTGTACTATGATAATCAGACCGCCGCTAATAAACATACTTGCTAAATATCACATTACATATTGAATATCTAAAAACAAACATTACACCCAAACATGCAAATCACACAATTATTTGTGTTGGGTGAGAACTGAACCCACACCCTCTGGTTTAGCAGTTGGATCGTTATCCACTAGACCAACGGGCCTATCCCATTTAAGCGTTACATGATTCTAGGTTATATAAAGTTAGGTTATGTATTTAGGTTAAGGTTACGAGTTCCACGCCTATTGAGTACTTACATGTCTAGTTTACAAATTATTGCGTTGAGCGTTCGTTTGTTTTGTTTACACAAGTTATTTTCAGAACAGAGGGGTAATTCCCTAAAGATTCGTGTATTCAAAAACAAATATTGAACACTGATAATAATAAATGTCATATATTGAGGAACATTTGCGTCAGCCTATAGATAGATCTGTGCCTCCAAGAGTTTAAGTTGTTGTTTCTGGGTTCCGTGCGAATATCCCTCTAGTCCTCAAGGTATTCTTTTTAACTGCCTCGGTGGCGTAGTGGTAGTGAATGCGACTGCTGTGCTTGAGGTCTCGGGTTCGATTCCCAGGTCGGACCAAATGTTTGTATGATCTGTAAATATTTGTTTCGAAGTTTGGGTGTTGTCTATGTATAATATGTAAAAAAAAGTATTTAAGTATTCTATCAGTCAGTCTAGTTATCATAGCACAAGCTCTGCTTAATTTGAAGGTAGATGACGCTGTGTGTCAATGTCCGAAATATTTATTTGTTTATTATTATATTGCTGCTCGATGTAATCTATTAAACTCAATCAAATTATCAATCGACTATGATTACTGTAAAGCTATTATATTCTATCAGTAGCGAGGAAACAAAAAGTATTTACATAACACACAATATGAATAAAATTTGCAACTAGGTATGAACTCATTTCATAATTTCTCAATTGAAAACATCCGAGTACTGAGCGAGTAAAATGTTAAAACTTTAACAAATTATTTACTTCCAGTGCAACGATTTAATGCTTAAGTCAACTTGAGATTTAAATAACTCAGTTATTTTTACAACGCCATGTGTGAACATGTTACTGGGAATCACTGCGTACCGTCACTCGATCGTTAAGTATTGATTGACTTGCATGTTCAAAGAAATTTTACTTGGAACTCTTCATTGTTAACGCTCATTGTTCGATACAAATGCATGTATTTCGAGATTCATGTACAAGGAAATGAAAATAGTTAGGTCGATAACACGCTCTGTTGTTATTTATAAATGTGAAATTACTTTTTTTTATTATAAAATCCTGCTGACTCTACTCCTCCTGATAAAAAGCATGAATAGAATATAAGAGTCGTGGTCACCATGCTTATTGTGAATGCAGACAATGCAGTATGGTGACCCATACTATAGTGAGATGGTTTTTCAAGTCCCGCTTGTGGATGTAAAAGGCATGACACTCATCATGGCAGTATAAACCTCACACACTTAGCTCACTTGTCCTGATAACAGACTTAATCATTAACGTAAAGCATAAACAGACACTGTGGTTGTAAACTTGAAATTTAAGCAACCGATGCTTTTTAATCTCGAAAACAATCATTTAGAAAGGATTATTAGATATTGCACCTCTAAGGGGATAAAAGTCTTTGTTAAAAGACAACTCCTGCACTAGGAATATTCCTGTGTCGCCGGGTCTTATCATACACACAAGTAACAGACTCACTGAACACCCAGATCCAGAATAACAATTTGTGGGTAACACAACGTGGATTTGAATCCACAACACTGCGCTGTAGAAAGCGGCGAGGTGACTGCTTAAACTATAATATATTCAGCGGTAGATGACGGCAGGTTAAAGTGTAGTAATATTAGTATTACATATCAAAACACGATTTTAATAATAAAAGTAATTTTAATACATCATTCCATTCTTCCTAATTTTGTAAATATGTTTCGGTAAAACTTATAAAAAGTACACAAAATATTTTGCTTTGTTTGTGAAACTCTTGTATTTTTTAGTTTCTTTCCTCTCGTGTTTGTGTCCTGTTTACTAGAAGTTATAACTGGTATTGATTTCTCAAGGTTTGAGTATCAATTTAAATCATTTTTCTTTTAACAAATAGAATTATTATATACATCGTTAGTCCTGTGTGAATTTGTATATATATACCCTGTCTATAAGAAGATGAGTGATAAATATGATTTTATTAATTTGACCAATAGAAGAACATGTTAAACATGAAGCACATGTTGTGTGTGTCTGTGGAAGTCTGTTACATTTCAAAGTTACGAGGGTAAGTTTTTAAGTTCGCGGAATGACAGTGAAAAAGGCGGGTAAACGCACTCTTTTGATGCCTACCGTATTCAGTGACTCATAATTAGTCTGCATAGTAAAATTTTTTGTGATTGGATCATTAGTTATTAAACTATCGTTGACCAAGTATTTTAATCGGGAACGAAGTGAAAAAAATGGAGAAAATTGAATTCCGTGCGGTGATAAAGTTCCTTACTAAGCAAGGAAAGTCTGTTCAAACCATACTCAATGAGATGACATCGGTTTACGGGGATTCTTGCCCAGGAAAAACAATGGTCTACAAGTGGCATAGTTTATTTAAACAAGGCAGGGAATCACTTGAAGACGACCCGAGGCCGGGGCGCTCCGTTGAGGTGACTACGCCAGAAGTTATTGCAAAAGTAGAAAAAATTGTATTGGAAGATGCTCGACTAAAAAAGAAACAACTCGCAGAAATGGTTGGAGTATCGGATACAACAATTTTTAAAATTTTACACGATCATCTTGGCATGACTAAGGTTAGCGCACGGTGGGTGCCGAGAATGCTCACGCCATTGCAAAAACAACAGCGCGTGGAATGTTCACGTGCGTTTTTGGACCTCTGCAATGAAGACAAGGATGGCGTATTGAATCAAATTGTTGCTGGGGATGAAACTTGGGTTCATCATTATGAACCCGAGTCCAAACAAGACTCCATGCAGTGGCACAAAAAGGGCACAGCACCACCCAAGAAATTTAAGGTTTCACAGTCGGCTGGGAAACTCATGGCAACGATTTTTTGGGACTCAGAAGGAATATTATTGATAGATTATAAAGATAAAGGCATTTCTATAACGGGGGAATACTACGCTTCAATCCTAGAACAGTTAAAAGAAGCCATCAAAGAAAAAAGACGGGGAAAATTAACGAAAGGTGTCCTGCTATTGCATGACAATGCTCCCGTTCACAAGAGCCGAGTCGCACTGGCTGCCCTGCATAAGGTGGGCTTCGATATTTTGAATCACCCACCCTACAGTCCAGATTTGGCTCCGAGTGATTATTATCTCTTTCCAAAAATGAAAAAAGAATTACGTGGTAAGAAATTTTCAACTGATGAGGAGGTTAAGGAGGCGGTTTCGGCGTATTTTTCAGACAAAGATAAAACTTTTTTTTACGAGGGAATAAAAAAACTAATTGAAAGATCTGAAAAATGTATTCGTGTTGCAGGGGAATATATAGAAAAAGAAAAATAATTTTGTGTTTTTATTATTACTCAATACCCTCCATTCCGCGAACTTAAAAACGCCCCCTCGTAGGTTATAAGCCTGTAAATACAAACAAACAAACCCATATGTTCGTGATCTCTAATGGACAGCAAATATCGTGATATAAGGTCATCGTAACGCTATCATATACAATATACATATAGAAAACCTTTTGAATCGTCGTCGTCACTTCACAAACTTTTTTTTTACAATTCATTTGCATTGCGTTTTGTAATCTTAAATTTTACACGGGACGCGAACCCGTACTTGTCCAAATCAGTTATATTAGCATATTAAGTGAGTTACTTGAAGGAAATTTTGACGTAAGTGTATGCCTTAAGGTAACGCAAGACGTAAGAAGTCTTATAAACGACTGAACTCTTTGCTCGGTAATGTTCAGCAATTTGTAAGAACTCTTACATCTTGAGCTTATTACTGAAAGAAAAAGGTTCATTATGAAATTGGTATTAGTAACAACCTCCATTTCTTAGTTAATTGCGTAGCTACACTTCGTAATATTCGAAATGTATATATATATTTAAATTCGCGCATTTCTCCGTTGAAGCTATGCAGAAACAATAACGATACTCAATTCTATCTTAACATACCTATCTACTTTACAATTTGATCTCTTGGTATTGAACGAACTTTCTATTCTTAGAACATAAAATATTCCAAGAACAATAACTGTATCTGCAAATCTTTATCTAATAAGTTCTTAATAAAGACACCTTGTACTAACCACATTTAAAGAGAGGCATCTGACGTTCATATAATTTTAATTATTATTACGTAGAATTATGTTCAGATACCTTTTGTTCGAGATTATGGGTTATTGATTTGAACGATCCTGATATTTTTAAAATTAACTAATCCTGAATATATTGGGATGCATAACAGTGTAATCTCATTCTAAAATTCACAATAATCCCAACTGCACTTCCAAAAGCAAGTGGTATTTAAAACTATAGACCAGAATGAAAAGTCACAATTTATCTTAACCCTCCAAAGCTCTCACCCTTATTGATTTTAAGTCGTTATTCAGTCTATCTAATCCATCTATTTCTAATCCACCGGAGCACTAAAACAAATTAACTACCTCACTTAACCTCTTAATTTAAGCGCACGGCCACAGTTCAGATAGTAACAGTGGCAATGTGTATTGATCGGTTTACTTTATTTTACCACATCAGACACAATTAATCAAATTTAATAACAGATATACAAACTTATAAAATAATAATACACATTAAAGACATTATTAAAGACTTTATTATTGAAAAAGGAATGTTTTATTACATTAAGAGCTTGCCAAAATGACCCACTCTACTTGAAGGAAAGCATCAATAAACCAAACTTAATAATAGCTTTACAAACCTATAAAATAATAATAGACGCTAAAGACTTTATTGCAAATTTTTTTTTTATAAATTAAGAGCCTACCAAAATGACTCTACCCTACCTGAAGGAAAGTATGAATAGAATCGAAGAAGTTATGGTCACCACAGTCATTGCGAATGCAGACAATACAGTATGGTGACCCACATAGTGGCAACCTAGTGAAATGCTTTTTCATGCTCCGTTTTAAGAACCCGGGATCATAGTGGGAGGGAAAAACGTACACCGGTTTTAAGTTCCAGGTTTTGTCTGATTTCCAGAAAGGACAAGCCGAACTGCTTGCTATGAGAGTGTTAAAATATAAATATAATTGGTTAATTTTATAGCCAGATTCAGACATTAATTTTGAATAAATTATGATTTTTGTAGAATTATAGAAATATAACTGAATTAATATAGTAACAGTTGAGAAATACGTAAAAATAATAATAATAATATATTGATAAAGGACAAGGGAGCTCTAAACTTATTTGTAAATATGATTTTTATTACTGGCAATACCATTAGATTCACCGGAAAAAGAAATATTACAACCAACTCAGACATAGTTATCATGTAAATGAATATTTAATGTAAAACTGTTTTTTCCTTTGCAATCTATAATTTGAATCTTTTCTTTGATTTCTTATTAACATGAATATTCATACAACATATTGTTACGTTATTTATGTATAATGTAGGCGTAATAGTATCTTACGAACCAACCATTTTTATTTGTTTTATTTGTATCAGATTTGAATTTTGTTCTAACGACTCGGCCTTTGTTCATTTCAAGTTTACTAATATAGATGTTTTTACAGGGGTTTTTATATCTAGTTACAATCCATTATAATATAACAAATACAGGGTGGGCCAAGAATTTGTTAACATTTGAATCTAACATCCCAAGCAAACATGTTACCGGCGTTCTTGGAACTGATGCTACTGGAATTTACTGGCTACAATCGTAACGCCTGGTTTCAATAAGATTAAGCCACTTGTCACACACCCAATGAGTCCATGAGTCAAAGACATGTTTCCGGAAAAGCTAATTTCCAGACGAGACGACATTCCATAACCACCCACAAATTCAGATCTATCCCCAACAGACTTCTTTTTATGCGGTTTATTGAAGGATCGTGTCTATAGCAATGAATCAAATATTGTATCATAAATATACGTACCAATAATGACAAACTTTAAACAACAAATTACGTCCTTAACTTTTGAATACTTTTGATTGCTTTTGAGTACCTTTTACCAAGTTTTATTTGTGATCACCGCAATGCTGGATTCAGGTTAATTTCTTTTAATATTATATGCTTTGTTAGAATCAGATTTTGGTAGTAAATTTAAGTAACTGACAGAAGTAGTAAGAATAACGTATTCTGGTCGCGATATACGTCTATTCTGTTTGGTGATTTAACATTCTAGTCAGTTGGATATTAACTTTTTCATGTAAATAATATTATTGCACTATTATGAAATAAATATGATTACGCGTTTTGATGGCCTAATTCTTGGATTTGACCTAACTAAATATCACACACAAATAAAGGTTGCTAATATATATATTTATATATTACATTATCTGAAATATTTATCAGTATCCGAGACTTGTGAAATAAGAATCTGTAGTTATCTGTCAGATAAGTTCAAAATAATCTATCAGAAACTTTAACAGCAAGTAGTGAAAATGGTTTTTAAAGTTGCTGCGAATCTAGAAATCGAGTTAAATTGTATGTAATTATCTTATATTAACTGAATAAAAGGCTTTAACATATCCTAAGGGTAACATTTAATAAAATGGATTCTAACAAAACTACTTCGCTTGTAAAACCTTATTTAAATAATGCCACGTTATCAAAGTGAATAATCACAGGTTTCTATCACTTAGCTCTTAGATTTTGAGTCCTTTATTATAAGGCTAAAAGGCAATTACAAGACTAATTTAACAGTAGTTAAATAACATAGTTTATAAAACTTGTAATGAAAGAATAAAGCTATTTCATCATCACCAACAACACCTTTAAGTGGTAAGCTAGTCGGAGAGAAAGGAGTTTTTGGCCAACTATATCACCTCGGCCACGCAGGTTCGCATAGATAGGGTTTGTTTTAACAGCTGTTCCCGGATCCCTCCTACCTCAGGTTCAGCGTGGCACACTATGTGGCTTTAGTCGGTCCGATTCCGACACACCACCCTGCCGCAAACCCCGGTGGAGTGATGGATCGAGGCGCCACACGTTAAAAAAATAACGGATTGGATTTTGTACTATTTTTCTACTGCGCAGTTTGCCCTCTGAGTCAACTTTAACGATAACCACGATATGATTAGTGGTGGTGACATTCCATATTCTTAAGTCGTCGCTACATGAATAAATGTTGTTAATGTTAAAGAACTGGATGAAATAATTAAGAAATTGTAATCTTAAAATCTTTGGTAAGTAACTTCGTTAATGCTATTAGATTGACATCAAGCACATAAAACTAACTTCGCTAAAACAATAAATTAAAAATTTAATTAATGTCAATTGATTAAATAATGTTTTCAATTTATTTAACTAAATACAACTAAACCCTAATTGCAATTTGTTCTTAGTTCGTTTAGTTTTAAAAGTTGCTTTATTGGATACACTTAATCACAATTATCTTGTATACACGAAATAAATAAAAACTAACAGTCAAAAAACTATGTGCCTTTGAATGTGTGTGGAAGATGCCAAGAACAATGTCGATAAAAATAGTTATTAATTATATTTGCCAATTATTTACTAATTGCCAATTGTGATAAAGATAGTCAGAATTAGCAATTAACTAATAGTTGTTTCTGGTAGTCATGATTTTCTAGTAAAACAATTTATTTTGATCAACACTAGTATATAGTTTGGTAAAAGAAATACAGTATGAATAAATAAATATTTCGGACATTTGACACACAACGTCATCTAGTTTCAAACTAAGCAGAGCTTGTGCTGTGATAACTAGACTGGCTGATAGAATACTTGTACATTTTTTTGTAAATACAAACATATTATACATAGAAAACATCCAAACTTCGAAGCAGATCATACAAACATTTGGTCCGACCCGGGAATCGCACCCGAGACCACTAGCACAGCAGTCGCATTCACAACCGCTGCGCCACCGAGGTCGTCAATACAATAAATAGAGAATATGAATAGAGGACCTCCTTTCTTGTTTTATTAAATCGATTTAAATAATTAAGACGTAGTAGCTACTCTCTGAAATCATTTTTATAATGTTAAGTAATGTTTATTAATATCCCACTTCGACACTTAGTGGAATATTGGAAACTTAGGAGAAACATACAATGTGCTTGAAATAAGTACATAATGTTACGACATTAAAAATAAAAACAAAGAATTGTTTTAAATTTTATTTTTCATGTGTCAGTGTTGTCGCAGCTTCTCAATACTTTACAAATATTATTTGAAATAAAAATCTCAAAACTTGCTCTCAGAAAACTAACTATATTTATGTTTTCTCTAGAATCATACCCAATATGGGCCGAAGTTTCACCCTAACTGTTCCTTTTGTATCCGTTGGCATTTTGCGCTAAAAATAGACAGACTAACGATACAGTCTAACTCTGAATAACATTTAATGTCGAAAGGGGTTGATTCTATTCTTAGAAAACAACCATATACATCAATGTGCCCCAGTTTAATGTTCAAGTTGAATTTATTAGATTAAGGGCCAGTTTCACCGATTACTGACAAAATTCTGGATAGACTATTTTGAACTTGTCGACTAGATAAATATATATTTTGATTTTACAGGTCTCAGGTAGAGACAAATCTGTCATATAGCTCTATATACATTAATAATCTTTATCAGTTAAATAGTGTTATATAGTGGATATTTATCTGAATATTTGTCAGAAACTGGTGAAACTGGCACAAAAAAAGATTATTAAAACTTATTGCTTTTTATTTTTCTTTTTAACATATTTTATATTTTTCATAGAATACATATAAAATAAATGTAAAAGAAGTTTGATTGTTTTATTCTACTCAGTCGAATATTTGTTATACAGCTTGCGGTTTTTGTTTAGAAATAATTGAGAGTAAAGTTGGATCTAGTTATTATATGTATCTTACTTTGTATTATTTGTGTATATTGTGAGTATTTATGTAAACTAAATAAAGCTAACTCCTTTTTATCATTACCAACGTTTCAACCAAAAGACACCCACTGCTGAACATAGGATTCTTCAAAGTTCTCCACAACAACCAGCAACACAGGACTTGTGCAGCCCCTATGCAACGTCTTCTAGAATTACATCAGGTCGTCAGGCTACCTCACTTCTATGATCCACTTCCAATAAGAATGACCGTGGGCTTGAAGAAAGCTTGGTTTATTCTTTAAGGCATCAATTGCCATGCTGACTTCAGTATTGATCCTACAATAACATGATACCTTAGCACAATCTCAAGTCTAGCCATATCACTCTCGGTGCGTGATTATGAAATCATGAACTAATTTTACCAATCAATTTAATCATGAATTAATACTATTGTATTGACTTTTAAGCAAAATCAGTTTTTTTTAAACGGTAAAATGGTTACGTCGAATAAAATTCTCTATGATATAAAATTAAATATTTGAATTTTTGATTTTATATTAAAACAATAAAATTAAGAATTTTGAAATAAACATTTAGTTTTACGGGAATTGCTATATATCTATATATATATATTTAGGGCCTACCAAAATATCTCTGCTCTGCCAGATGGAAAGTATAAATAGAATCCAAGACTCCACCATAATTACTCCAAATGCAGACAATGTAGTATGATGACCCACATCACGGCGGTTTAGTGAGCTGCCCTTTCACGCACCGCTTAAAACACCCGGGATCATAGTGGGAGGGAAACACGTACAATGATAGTAAGTTCCAGGTTTTGACTGATTTCCACGAGAAGGGAGAGCCGAATCGTTAAGTTTGAGAGAGTATGTATACTATTCTAAGCGGTGACTTACAAAACCAACACGTGTTGGATAGGATATAATTTTGTTTAATCTTTTTGATTCATGTTACTGACGTAAATGCATCTGTTCATTATGTTAATTATTATCCAATCAAGCCTGTAAGAAAATCTATGTATATATATATTTTTGAGTAAAACTTATAATCTTTTACGGCCATAAATGTTATAGCTTATTTTATAACTTTCATCTAAGTTACTTTCTATATTTACAAATGTAGTTCAATCAAGTTTTTTTTATAGAAGCCTATCATACCAGTGACTCTACTCTACCTGATGAAAAGCATGAACAGTCCAAGAGTGGTGGTCGCCATATTCAATTCATTGCGAATGCAGACAATGCAGTTTGGTGACCCACGTTACGGCGGCCTAGCATATATTTGTAAAGAGAGGTCCAGTAGACTATAAAAGACTGTACGGTTGGCCTAGTGGTTTAAGCAGTTGCCACGCCGCTCTCCACTGCGCTGAGTGTTGTGAGTGCAAACCCTACATGGGACAACACTGTGTAATCTATAAATTGTTGTTCTGACTGTAAGTGTTCTTTATGTCCATTTCTTGTATATTTGTAAAGTGCCCCGCGACACAGGATCTGTTCCAAGCGCAGGCGTTATCCTTTAAAAAAAAAGAAAAAAGAAAGGAATGTTACAGGTACTTATGATGAAGTTAAAGAATTAGTTTTGATACCATTAACTCTACGTTACTTAAATATTATAAATATCTTGTCACAAATTGTGTAGATAAAGTCGAATAAAATTATATCTCTTAAGAGCTTCGCCAAGTATAGACTGCGAAGTTTTAAGTAATTTTCAAACTTTTCTTTGTAGTATAATACTGTGACTTATTATGAATATACGAATAATAACTTTACAAAGGTTTTTTAACTAAGTTTAGAATCAACTTTAATGTAAAAACTTAACAACTGTTCAGCCAGTCTCATCTCTGTAGAATAGAAAATAATCTATTTTCATACTTTATTTTTCATATACTTAATTGGACTGGAAACAATTCCTTCGTCTCCTGATCAGTCAAAGTGAGGACAGACTCACTGTTAATTGTGTAGGTAATATTTCAAATAGGACGAAGTTGCTTAAGTCGATATAATTTTCAAATGAAACTATTCAACGCAGAACTACAGTAACTACTCCTTGTGCATGGATGATCAACATTGAAGCGAAAGTTGGCCGGTCATGTCTCTGGGCGTACTTATGGTGCCAACGTAAGGTAAGACCGCAACTAGACAAACGTAGTGTCGGGTGCCCTCCAGCACAGCGGACCTATGAATTGAGGAAAGTGGCTGACAGTAGATTTATATGGAGTACCTAAAAATGGGATTATTGACCCTCTTTACTCGTTTAGAAGTCAACGGCGATAGGCTAACAATGAAATTCAAAATAGAACATATATTATTTTACCTAATTTTTGTTAATTGCACTTAAATATGATTCTGACTGTACTGCCACGATTTTATATACACTTGGAAGTATTCTGTAATAACTACGTTACTTTGTTTTACAATTTTACAAAAATCATTCTTAAAATGGATTATGACATCGAAAAAAGTTCTACGTTAAGACAGAATCATCATCATCATAATCATCTCAGCCAAAAGATGCCTACAGCTGGACATAAGCCTACCAACCGATCGCTGCCCGCGACCTTTACCTGGTCGTCTGATCACCTTGTAGGATACCTACCAACGCTGCAAAAAACGTATCAATCAATTCCAGTAATTGTCACCTATCAATAAAGCATAAAATTGCGTATCAGCATACACATATATGTATATAATGTGCTGATGTAATTTATTCTGAGTTTAAACCGTGTGGTCTATAAACAAAGCTGTGTAGCCTTATAATATGTAATAATAATCAGTGTTCTGAAAATTTCTCAGTTATCAGTTATCAGAGTGTTAAATATCTAACCCGCGGTATCACCAACATAAATAGAGCCTTGACCAGTGTTTGAGAATGTAATAAGAAACTATTTAAAACCTTTATAGTGGAGTTTGTTTCTCGATTAGATATTTCATTATTTAGACTAAAGATCATGATTTCTTCTAATTAAGTGACTATTTAGAAAAGAGGCAACTATTTTTTCAGGTTTAGTCACTCAGTTCTTCGAAATAATAAATTAAAAATTTGATTGCTATTAGAGACTGCTTAAGGTTGACGCCCATGATATTATTTCAACATTAATAATAAATTTGTGTTGCTTCAATAAACCCATAAGCTTGATTAGTATTGCTATATTGTAGCTAAAACAAACAGCAATTTCGATACTACTAAAGGTATATATAATATACTACTAAAATAAGATTCGATATTAAAACCATAATATTCTGTTTTTCTGCTGAAATATTGGTACCCAAACGCTTAAAACCACGCTATGTTTTGACACATATGAGTCTACTACAAGGGACTCTGGTAGAAAGTCCCCGAGAAATCACAACAACTACAGAGCTAAAACTATCACTCCCACTCTATTTTTTTTTGTAAAACACTCAACGTCATCTAGTTCCAAACTAAGCAGAGCTTGTGCTGTGATAACTAGACTGACTGATAGAATACTTTTTTTTGTAAATACATACATATTATACATAGAAAACACCCAAACTTCGAAACAAATATTTGCAAATCATACAAACATTTTGTCCGACCCGGGACTCGAACCCGAGACCTCAAGCACAGCAGTCTAATTCACTACCGCTGCACCACCGATGCAATTAGGTACTAATCATCAAATATATAAAAGCTCTGTAAATATTAATTAATCCTAAAACATGTAACAATGTTTTAGAACAATCTCCTATGAAATGAAAACCCAATTATAGTTAGGGCAATGATCCCGTTTGTATCTCACACTTGAGTGAACTAATCGTAAAAATAAACTAAGTGTACATATTCTATGAAATATTAAATTAGTATAAAAGTTTTAAATAGCTCTTTGTTTTCAAATATTTTAACTAACTTCTGCCTATAGTTCCAGCCGTGTATTTGTAGGTTATCGTGGGAGAATATAGCAAACATTGCTTGCCGATAATGAAGGTTCCTAGATTCTTGAAATCAATATGGTGGTTTACGCGTGGAAGCGTAATAAACTAACAAACAAACTGATATTAGCATTTAGGATATCTGAATACTATTAACATCCGTTCAATCTTTCTCACGGAGGTAAAACATGCTTACAGGATTTTGTTTTATCCGTCAGTCAAATAAATAAATAAGCTATCTAACTTTTTCGATGTGCAATAAAAAGTATCAATATTTATTGAAGCTGCGGCATTTCATTCTATAGATATAAAATCACTTCTTAAAAAACATCAATGCACCTGCGTTTAATAAAATGAGAAACAAAATAATCAGTCGACAATCCCTCAAGACGACCGCCATGTTTTTTCGTTCACTTTTTTTCTGTGAAACGGGTTTCGTCTGGGAACGGGGCACAGACAACAGGTGTTACGCTACTGAACGATTTTGTTCTTTTTTAATGTGCTTGTGAAGGAAAGTTGATTTAAGAGGCCGTGTGTTGAACGTAGTTTCGTGTGTGACAAATTTTGTATATTTTTGTATTTCAAGGCCTTTCATGTTGGAATGACGTTGCAAGTGTGTGATGTCTGACGAATTGGGTCTGTGGTGTGAAATATTGGTGTTAATGAGATTTTTTGATGTTGGATTTCATTTCAAACGAGCTTTACATTTTGTAAATTGCCTATTGAGTGAAAAAATTTTAAGTATGTACAATAATAATAATGGTTAACGATATTAATTAGTAGATGATTGGCAAGTAAGTGATGAGCGAGTTATGTAGTAGCCGAGTATGTTAGTCTATTGTAAAAGTTAAGCAATCCTAGTCAGGCCAGTCTTTGGATGACCATTCTTAACACATGGACATCTCTGTGTTCCTTCAAAAACACGTTAAGTCATAGGTCCCGGTTGCTATACAAACAACCCTAGGAGCCTAAATTAGGGACTCTAAACAGTGCGACAACAGAACTTCACATCTGTATATTTATAAATATCGTAATACTTGCATCGTTGATAGACCTGTCGGTCTAGTGGTAAGTGATCCTGCTTACTGAGCTAGAGGTCGTGAGTTCAATTCCCATCCAGGACAAATCTTTGTGCGATGAACACAATAATTTGTTTTGTATGTGAGTGTAATTTATCTATAATATGTATGTATTTAGAAGTATATGAGTGCGCTTATCAGCAGTCTGTTTAATATGTACAGGCTCTGCCTAGTTTGAGATCAGACGACCATATATAGGATGTGTGAAGATATTATTATTGTAGAGGTCTGATGGCAGTCACTCTACGATAAAAAATGGAAGTTTAGCCATATCATAGTAGACATTCTTTTTAGTATTTTTTCCTTCTAGAAAAGCCTACGTAGACGTGGACAGGTGGATATTAATTTCTGTTGATGTAGTAGACAGAGAGCCGAACCCAACCTAATTTGGAAAGATGAGGTGATCGGCAAGTAGGTCTAACCTAATAAAACCTAAATTGCGACCGTTAAAAGATACGAAAAGCAATTAAGTAATTGTAATTTTTAGAAGAGGTCATCATGGCCTTTTGTTTTTTATGACATTAGGGTGGCAAACACACCTATCTAATTTTAAGTGTATTACAAACATGATGCCTCAATGTGGAACCTTTCACACGTCTCTACGCCTTTTACACAAGACTTCATACTATTTTCTATTAGCACATTATTTTTATAAAGAAAACAGATATTGACTTCGTGTTTAATATAATTTAAGATACAAATAATAATAGTAATAAAATCACATATTTCACACACGATATGCCGAAATATTTCTTTTTTTTTTAAAGGCATCCCCTGCATTTGGAATATTTCTGTGTCGCGGGGAACTTTACTTTATAAACAACGAATGCAAAGAATAGTAGAAAGCGGCAAGGTGACCACTTCCACTACTACGTTGTCTGTGCAGTCAACATATACATATATGTACACAAAATAGAAATACGAGTGCTCGTGGGACTCAAGCTCACTAACCACTGAACCTGGTATGTTAAAGTGAAGTAGTCCTATACATCCTGAACCTCTAAAGTACCCTGATTTCTGAATACTTCAATACTAGAAGCACAACAGCGTATTAATATCCCATTTTAAGTTCAGCAACTCATAAACACTAAGCTCAACAGAACCGTACTTTAAATTATTCACAATAAACTAACGAGAACAAATATGCAGCATGCAAGGAATGAAAGAGCCGTCTATTAAATCTGAGAATAG
This sequence comes from Hypercompe scribonia, assembly GCA_949316085.1. Taxonomy (NCBI): domain Eukaryota; kingdom Metazoa; phylum Arthropoda; class Insecta; order Lepidoptera; family Erebidae; genus Hypercompe; species Hypercompe scribonia. The sequence goes on along the minus strand of OX438992.1, from coordinate 5,611,222 downwards.
AGTACATGCAACGTGCAACAGTTGAAGTGGCAAGCACTGTCAGCGCTCTGAGTACTTCCGAGCGGTTCTACCTAACGCATCATCAAAACTGTATGCTCTAAATTTAAACGTAGAATATAGTGTCGAGCTTTTGGAATTATATATTTTTCTGACTTTTGTGACACAGACTTCATTTCTCAAAGTGAAAGTAACTGGAAATAGAATAAAAATTAGTAAGTACAATATTGTTTTACGTATGGAACTTGAACGATGCAAGAGTAGTGAATGACAAAAAAAAATGAACTGTGTCCGTAAACCGAATGAAGGAGGAAAATAAAACAAGAAATTCTAAAAGATTCATTAAATAAAAAAAATTGTGTGTGTGTATTTATCCTTTGTGTTATGCTACGTTTGTAGAGAAAACGTCACTAATAATAGAAAAAAAAGGTATTTAATACATTGAAAGAAAGTTTTGCTATAACGCAACATCTAATTAAATCAATTTCATTTAAATATCGTAAAATAATTATTTGTACATAATTAACATTAAAAAAACTAAAACTTTGACTAGCTAATTTCATGGTGTCGGTTTTTCGTGACGGTGTACACGCGTATCGTAAAAAAAATACTCTCACCATCTCTCCCTAAGAAGCCAAAAGAAGTATAATTGCAAAAAACTGCCATTTATATCTATTTAAAAGTGTAAATTATCAGTAAATTTAACAAAAATACAAGAAGATACAGTACAGACATATATTTTTATTTTAAGAGCCTGCCAAAGTGACTACTCTGCCTGATGGAAGGCACGAATAGCATCCAAGAGTTGTGTTGTACTTATTTTGGATGCAGGAAATACAATATGGTGATCCACACTGTGGCGGCCTAGTAACACCCCGCTTGGGGACGTAAAAGGCATGACAGTCAACGTGGCGGTGTAAGGTTCACGCTCTTACAAAGATAACTGTCAACCCTGCGTCAATGGGCATCTGGTCCCACACTCACCAACAAAACACGACAGCACGGATGCTGTCGTTTTAAGTTAGTCTCCTGTGAAAGTACAGTAAATTGTGATCTCAAAAAATCATTGTATCGAGACTTAAAGTGAAACTACAAAGTACACTTATTTTCGTTAAATTAATTTGTTACAAAATCAGGCTGGTAGCTCTAAACATACATATGTACTATTACTTTTGGACCGATGATATTAGAATCACTTTATGAATTATGAAAATGTGTTGATTTTATCCGGATGTTACATTCGGGGTTCGAATCCCACCGAGTGTATTACGGATGTGTTCTTATCACAGCTTATGTCAAAATTCATTTTGCCTGTTTAAACAGATTGTAAGAAAATATATAAGTACATACATTTTAATACGTGATCTACGTTAAAAATGTTTATATCTACATTCGCTGTCTGTATGATGACGAATTCAGAATATGGAGTGTCTGTATCTCTATTCGTCTCGAGGATATCGCAACAAGCGACTACACAGCACAACAGCACTACGAAGAGGAAAAAAACTTGATACAAACCCTATACCAAACAGTGCAGCACCAGCAACACCCTTTGATGCAGGGGTGAAAGTTATCGTGGTAACTGTGTTAGCCTTACACTCATGCTTTTTACGTCCCCAAGCGGGGTGTGAAAAAGCATCTCACTAGGCCGCCATAGTGTTAGTCACCATACTGCATTGTCTGTATTTGCAATGAGTATGGTGACCACAACTCTTGGATTCTATTCATGCTTTCCATCAGGCAGAGTACAGTCACTTTGGCAGGCTCTTAATGTAGAAAAAATATATTTAGAATCTGATCAGCGTGGTCAAAGTAAAACTTTTTTTTAAGAGAGGCCTATATCTATAAGTATGCTGTTAAAGGTTATTGATGATACAATGCCATATACGAACTACATAACACTCATGTTACCATAGATTATTAATACTAAATAGATCCCACCAAGAACTTAGGGTCATAAATCAACCTCACTTGCGATTGGTGCTCCTACTGAGCGACGGACTAGGTTCTGGTCAACAACACATCCCGATTAGCGGTTATAAACTCACCATCTGTTACATGGGACCAAAATACTGGTGAAAAGTGGGCGTTTAATGTGTCTTTACCTACACCTCCGGGTAATAATGTGATTTTATGTATGTTTATAAATACTAAAAATACTAAAAATACTAAATCTTTTTAACAATAACAAGAAGACACAATTCATTTCTAACAAAAACATTGTACTTGTTATTATATTTATTTGTGTATGTATGTATATAGACTTACATCAACTTAAGTATGTATATGTATGTATTTATGTATTTGTATTAATTTTAGTATATGAAAGTTTGGATATGTCTACTTCTTCTATTCAACACCTGAATCGCACCTACTTCCTATTTTCTCTGCATCACCCAAAGGTTGACTGGTAGAGAATGCCTTAGGCATTAAGTCCGCCTATGTACATAAAGTGCATGATGTATAAATAAATAAATAAATAAAATTGTTCAGTCTCATGTTATGTTATAATCCACTGTTTTTTATGTGTGTTTTAATAAGTACTATGAATGTTATATTCAGACTGAAACAGTAATAGATGACCTAGTGTGTGTAGGCCATTATGTCACCGAGATATATTTACATGCTTACGTCATCAAAGACCTGGTACTTCGAACCTATATCCATAAATACCATATTAAAGTTGATTAGTAGTTAAATATATATTTCTCTGAGGTTGTTATCTTCTTTGCTACTATCAGCGCCATCTAAGGTAAAAATAACGCGCTATGGACTGCGCTCGTCCTTTTGGAAGCAAGTAGAATAGGGAACATCGTGGTTCCCACACGGGAGGATCTACAAGTTGTAGGTGGCCCGAAGTACGTCGGAGTTCCAGGGATTTCCTTACTAGGGTGCACCTGGTTCCCCGACTACTGGTACATGAGACGGCGTCCGTTTTTTGGTCGTTTCGAGTCCAACATAACCACCTTTCGGTATTCGTGGGGTTTCGGCATAGACAAAAAAGGGTAAAAATAATAGAATATATATTTTTTTGTTTTTACGCCTTATGTGGCAAAGGGTCAGAGTAATCAATGAGTAAGTCAAAATTATGTGGGTTATATGTGTAAGTATAATACTAAATTTGTTAACGTATTTAAGTTGACAGATACTAGATTAATAACCAAAAATGAATGCACTGCGACCGTGAACCACCGAGTGATGGGTGAAAGTAAAATAAAAATTTGGAAAGCTTTTCCCATAAAAACAATGATCTTATGTCTATTTTAAAGGGGCAATATGGAATAAAATTTAGATAAAATAAGAATATACGGTACAGACATATTAAGTACAATTAATAGTTATCTCTAAAAAAACAACTTTTATCTATTGTACATTAAAGTAAAATTTAGGGCAAAGGCAACCAAATACAGATATATTGAGTACGTAAAGTAAACAGTTATTTTAAAAAAGGGGTATGTAACCACCACCGCCCTTGGACATCAAAAATTACAAGCGTGATACTGCTACTGATGTACTTTCAGAACCTTTTTTTTTTCTCAAAGCCAAAGTGACTTTACTCTGCCTGCTTTTCCAACAGTTGAATCCAAGAGTTGTGGTCACCATACTCATTACAAATACAGACAATGCAGTATGGATACCCACACTATGGCGGCCTAGTGAGATGCTTTAAGACGTCCCGCTTGGGGACGTGAAAGACATGACAGTCATCGCGACAGTGTAAGCCTCCCCATATCAACGCCACGCCATACCAGGCCCTATCCCGGGGCTAAAAATACTTCCCCCTCAATTCCGGTGTGCCAGCCCGATAACATCTTTATTCAATCAGGCCGCTATCCCATCCCCAAATTGTAACATTCCTAAACGTAATCTAAACAAAGCCATATGAAGAAAATGAGCAAGAGAGTCTTCAAAAAGAAGAAAGCATTGATGTAGTGATTACCGAAAGTCATCAATGTATACTCTGTTTTCGCCTTACACTTAAAATTTAGAATCTTCTTCCACATAGAATTGCAGACCAGAAAGTTAACATTCCTAAGTAAATAGCCAAAAATATTGAAGGTTGCCATAAAAGAAAAATCTTAACCAAACTTGTCCAAACCGAGAATTTTGAACGGCCTATATTACTGTCTCAATTTATACTAATGTACTTAATACTGTTTGCATTTATATCTATCCAATAAATTGATATTCTAAGCAGAAATCTATACTAATGTTATAAGGCTGAAGAGTTTGTTTGTTAGATTTTTTATTTGTTGAGTTAATCGTGCTAATCTTAGGATGATTTGTAAAGTAATATTTGGACAGGAAATTCGCAGCAATACAGAGTGCGAAAGCATACTTATTGAATGGAAACTTATACATGCAGCTTATGTGCATCGATTGTTACTAGATATGTAAATTATTACTTTCTATACCACGGTTGCCTGTAAGAAATTGTCTCCGAGCAATAAGGCCGCCACTTGTGCTTCCTTAGTATTTAGTTAAACTATGTAAATCTGGTGTACAATAAAGAGATCTGATATTATTATATTGTGACATTCATCTCATGCGTATCGTAAGAGGCGATCACAGGAACAAACTAGGTGGGTTAACATTGCCGCAAAAAGAAGGAAACTTGAACAAATCCTATACTAATCCGTCCAGCCAGCGTGGCATAATAGGTCAAAACCTCCTTTGCATGGAATGGCTTACGTCCATTAATAGATTGTTGAAGGATGTTGTTGTTGATGATGATGATCTCAAGTAGATAAATAAAACAACGTCCAGGACTTGTACGGAAGACGTAGTGGTACAGTTAAAATAGTCTATAATATATGATACATAAAGAAATTATTATGTTGAAACTAAAGCAGTAAACATAACATAATAAAAGAGAATAAATCTTTCATATCTACCAACCCGTCTGACCAGTGTGGTATAGTAGACCAAAATCCCTTTTCTAAAAAGAGGCCTATGTCCATCAGTTGGTTGAGTCATCAAAAGGTTGATGATGATAATGTTTCGGCGAAAAACGATATTGACATTCAGATTCAACAAGATGATATGAAACATAAATTTGGCACCGATAAGAAACCATTTGATGATATAAAACTTGATAATGTAACGTTCATTAGCTTATTAAAGTAGTATAAGATTTTTTGCTTTTAACTACTCCACTAATATTTAAACGAATAAAAATTAAAAATAATACAAACGAACCATATTTAGAAAATATTTGCTAAAACTTCTAACTTGTGACTATCTGCAATGTTGAGTATTTATAAATTACTTAGTATTTTTATTTTTTCAATTTTAGACTCCCGAAATGACTCTATTATATACCAAGAGTGGTCGTCACCATTCTAAAAATGCATTAATTAACAATGACAATATATTGCATAAATGTTACCATGCTTTAAATAATTAAAATACTGGACAATAAAAAATTACGTAAATATTGCCAATATTTACATACAATCGTCAAAATAATCCTCTGTGTTATTGCCTACTAGTAGCATTCCCAGAAGACTGGCTGCGTTACCTCTGATAGAAGAATGCCGGTCACGCAAAATTAATAAATATTTTGGTGAAAAAATCACTTATATTTTTTTCACCCCATAAAGGTTACTTCAACAAATTATCCTAATGCGACTATGTGAAACACGAACTTACCATTAATGTGAAACCATAAAATCCAATCTCACTAATGTCCACACAGGTTTTAAAAAACACACACAAAATAAAATAATTATTAAAGTTAGTCTACTTCAAATATTTAATAGGATATCTATGCTCTTCATTTTTTTTTAATAAAAAAAACTTGAAATGTCAATCGCGGAATTCGACATTTGAAATCAAAAGACGTTCCGACGTGCGCAAGGCGTGAAGCCTAGCAGGGTACTGGCTGAAAATGTTTTCCCGCCCTTAACCACAGAGTATACATTAGAATAACAGATGCGACATTTCAAGGTTTTTTTTAATGGTTTAATGAGTCGTTGTAATTTAATGTATCGGAAAAAATTGTGGAGACTAATGGTACTTACTGACGCCGTTTATTTCATGTTTAATATGAGAAAAAATCCACAGTAACTTTGACTTACTGCTTTTTAATTACAGAAAAATAATTACCAAAATACAACATAAAAAATTTTATTTTAAATACAAAATAACAATATATATATTATAGGAAAGAAAAATAGGCAAAATCCGCAAAAAAAGAGTCACAACTTATTTATGTCCTTTATAAAGTAGAAAAGGATTATCAAAATTTAAAATGGCTTCTTTATAACAAAGACATATTTTTCGCCTAAGAATAAACTAAAAATTCAATTTAAAAACGTTATATTAGTGATTTCTCTTAATCTCAAAACAAAGGTTAGTAACAAAAATATTTACTCAAAGTATTTTGTAAGGATTATTCTGTGACACGTGCATATATTATTTCTCTTTCATTCACAAGACTTTAATATGAGTGTCTCTTTCCCACTGCTCAGCAGGACTCCCTCACTATTTATATTCGGTAGCGTTAGTAAACATAGTAAACTATAATTAAACTTGTTTATGGAAATGGCGTGTCTGCAACTATTTAGCCTTGATATTATATATTATTTTAAAAGCTTAACTGTTTACTAATGAGGTATGACGAAAACATTCCTTCAACGTTCGGTATTAAGAGAGTAAGAATTTAGAAATAAATTATTAGATTATGGCGCTGTGAATAGAACTTGGTAAGTTCACTTCAATGTATTCGGTGATTGATTGATTAAGTATGAAATGAGTTTATATCTGTCAAACACTTGATTTTTTTTTCTTTATTTAAATTAATAGTTTTAACCGTGGAGGTTGAGGTTTTAATTCAACTTATATTGTTTGTTGATTTCGTGTAAAACTTCAGACTATGTTCTGGTCATTTATTTCACTGGACTATGTGCTTAAGTGCCATACATACATACATACATACATACGACGTATTGTGACTTACGTACCATGCCTCGTCTATAGGGCAGGAGATATTACGATTGTAGAGAAAAGCGGTTTTGAGCATGTCTTTTGTTGCTGCTCAACTAGTGAGTGAAGCTACTTAACATCCCCCTCTTTCTACTTTGGAGTGGGGATTCAAAGGACGGCAATGTATTATAACTCTAAGAACTTGAAGACTATTTGGATGACGATAGCAACTGTAATTGGTACCAGGATTAAAGAAAGACTTGTTTTTCCCTACGACTATGATCACGGCTTTTTGTTTCGTTCACACTTCTCACTAGGCTGACATAGTGTGAGTCGCCATACGGAATTGTCTGTATTATATGCAACGAGTATGGCGACAAACTCTCTTAGATTCTATTCAGGCTTTCCATCTTACAGAGTGAACTCACTCTGGTAGGTTTTTATGAAAAAAAAAACAAAAACTGGTATTTAATTTTTCAGATTTTTCTAAATTAACCAGTACATTTATGTATGTTGTTTTACGATATTTTAATTATCCAACTTTTTTATCATTTCTTCTCTTTACTATTTGTGTTACTGACCGTTGAAACATATTATTTTCATTATTGCTTAGTTTAGATAAGAAATTATATTTGTACACTCGGTGTAATGTAAATGGGTCACATATTAAAACGTCATTAGGATCTCTGTATACCTACATTTCTGTAAATAAATAAATGAATAAAAAAATGAAAGATGTGCACGAGCGACGGTGGTCACTCACCATCAGGTAACACGTTTGTTCGTTTTTCATGCTATTTCAATTGATTGATTGCACGAATGGCGTAGTGGTTTAAACGATGATCATTGTTTTCTACGACACCGAGTGTTGTAGGTTCAAACCCCACACGGGACAACACTTTGTATGAGCCACAAATTGTTGTTCTGAATGCGGGTGCTCTTTGTGTCCGATTCATGTATGTTTGTGAAGTCCCCAGCAATACAGGATGTATTTCTAACGCAGGAGTTGTATTTAAAAAAATATTGACATAAAAATGACCTCGTATATTTCAGAACATAACCTACATTGTTCAAAATTGTATCCAGATTGGTTTAGCCTTTCTAGCGTGGTAAAGTAACAAATAGCCATCCAAATTTTTACGTTTAAAATAACGAGTAATATGTGAATCGAAACTTATCCGACATTTCGGACATTAAACATACAACACCATCTAGTTTCAAATTAAGCAGAGCTTGTACTATGATAACTAGACTGACTGATAGAATAGTTAAATACTTTTTTTTTTGTAAATACATACATGTTATACACAGAAAACACCCAAACTTCGAAACAAATATTTGCAAATCATACATGCATTTGGTCCGACCCGGGAATCGAACCCGAGACTAAAGCATAGCAGTCGCGCTCACCACCACTGGGCTACCGAGGCAGTTATAGAGTTGCCCAATACTTTACAAATATTTACTAAAAAAGCTGAAATATATAATTATCTTGCCGTATATTCTTGTACCACGTGCAAAGATAACGTATTGTGCTATAATGTTGCCACTTAGAAAAAATAAATTAAATCAATTGACCTAATTTACTTAATAATATTACGTTACCACGGAACAATATGGGTTACTAACGAGTTATTAACATTTATGTTAGGGTTACGTAACGTAGCGTATTAAGTAACGCATTAATGTTACAAAGTATGATATTTTGGATTTAATTTGAAGATTTTGACGTCATGTGTGCGTTACTTGTGATAGTTAAACTTAATAATGGTCATTGTTTCTTAGACTCAAAGGTTTTCGGAAATCATGTAAAAGTTTATTTTTGATTCTGTATTTGGAAATTGTTCCCAAATATTTAAATAGAAAAATACTTTATATTTTGAATATAAGGCATCTCCGTGTTTATATGATATAATTTAAAAATGGTTGATTAAGCAGTAATCGAAACAGACTAACTCATGTTCGTATTAATAAATATTAGCAGTGTCGTTTGTTCCGGTATTTTTTTATTATTTTTTATTTTTATTAAAATTTAGTAATTTTTACAATTTTTTTAATTGCTTTATCTATTTTTTATCTAAATATTCTCTAAAATGTTTAAACTACTTATCACTTTTACTAGCAAATAACACAGAAAAAGATAATTTAAGCCAGATACTTATATTTTAGAAAATCGTTATTTTTCGCATAGCAGGCACAGTTTATCATCATCTCCGCATAAAGATTTTCACTTTTTTTCTGTGTGAATATCCCTACAGATACCACCGAAAAGTGGATATGTCGGACGCGAACTGATCTAAAATCATACACCGTCTCAGGTACCAGCAACCGGAGAACCAGCTGTTTATTACAATTTGTCTAAGTAGATAAGATATAATATAATAAGTAGTATAAGTATAAGTATATATATAGTATATATATATAGTATATAGTATATATAGATAAGTACAAGTAAGTAGTATAAGTATAAGTATAAGTAGATAAGTAGTTTTAATTATATCTGGTTTTGTAAAACTTATAAATTGACTCTAACAATAGTGTAATGTCTTAATATTGGCACTTTAAACTGTATTTATACATCATTCTAACTGAAGAGAATAGAAAAAAGTAACAGTATTTTAAGAAGCTGTACACTTAAGAAACACACATACAGTTTTCTCTAATTTTAATATGTGACTATATATCGGTATGACAACCTTAACTATTGGCGTACGCCAAACATTTATAAAAGATTTATCGTAGACTGTAATATAATATAATATATATTATTTTTGAAATAATTCTATTTTTCGGGTTTCTTATGTTTTAGTTATAACGTAATTGTGCTAACAATTGATGTGATACCAAGAGTAGGTAGGGAGACCCTGCACAGGTATGTTATCTTACCCTTTGGTATTCGTCTGGTAGTTCTGACGTCAGAAGCTATCTGTAAGAATTACACTTGAAAAGCCAAATCGTCTCCCACGCAGGCATTTTCCTCCTCGTCTTAATATTAAGTAATTTCGACTTAAATTTTACTTCAGAAAATATATTTGACTTCTTAAATCTATATTAACGTTGTAAAGTTGTTTGTTTGGTTGGTTAAAGGATCTCGAAACTTATTGTATCGAATTGAAAAATTATTTTAGTTTAATACAGCACATTTATCGGGTAATTTTTTTTTTTTTTTTTTTTTATTTGTTTTTTTAAAGACAACGCCCGCACTAGGAATAAATCCTGTGTCGCGGGGGACTGTACAAACATACAAGAAACGGACACAAAGAACACCCAGACTCAGAACAACAATTTATGGATAACACAAAGTGTTGTCCCATGCGGGATTTGAACCCACTCAGGTCAGTAGAGAGCGGCGTGGCGACCGCGTAAACCATTAGGCCAACCGTGCAGTCAAATTCTAATTGTCTAATTCTAATTCTATATGATGTCACACTACAATTAATAAGAGCGGAACATTAATTAAAAATATTGTAAAAACAGGGCAAATTATTCGTTTTGAGAAACACAGACAAAGTTGCGAAGGTTAGCTAGTCTTATATAATATTATATTTAAAGATACTTATCTTTCATTCGGGCGTACCTACTTACAAAGTATAAACCTACACATAATTTAAAATGCCTTTCGAGACTATCAAAGTAGGATATCAAAATGTAAAGGTCAATTATCACATCACCCACGTTTCTTGTAAAATATGAGGACTTTATAAAATTTTTCAGTTAAAAAGTAACGCTATTTTAAACATTCCACATTTTTACTTACTGCCCCCGTTTTCACACACCTACAATATTTTTTTTGCATTTGTAATTTTCTTAAAAATAAGCAACCCTACAAATAGCACTGGAATTTCATTAAGGGTGATTAATTATACAGGATTGAAGGAAGTGGAAAAAAACATCCCTCAACTTTCGAGTTTCATAAACTTTTATTAATAAAAAAAAAGTCGTTCTATGTTCGCGATTAGTCTGTATAATCTTAAACTGAAGGTTACTTGTTTTTTTATTGGATTTTGCCTTAAAATCATTGACTTCATGTTTACACAAAACTGTCTTTTGATTTATTCTCGTTGAAATAATAAATTGTTAGAATCACTTTACTTTCCGTGTTAAACATAAATTTCTTAATGCCTATTCGAGGACATATATCCCTATTTTTGTAAACTTGGCTGCTAAACTAGAGGTCCTGGGTTCGATTTCCATTCAAGATAGTTTATCATGTCATAAGCATAATCATGTGATCTGAATCGGGGTCTAATTATGACTGCCTCGGTGGCGCAGTGATAACGACAACTATGCTGAGGTCTCGGGTTTTATTGCTGAATTGGGCCAAATGTTCGTATGATCTGCAAATATTTGTTTCGGAGTTTGTTTTCTGTTACAAAAAAAGGTATATACATATGTATATCAGTTATCATAGTACAAGTTCTGCTTAGTTTGAGACTAGATGGTGTTGTGTCAGATGTCTGAAATATTATAATATTATTAGTATTTCTATGAGTAGTCTGGTTACCATCGCAACGGCTTTATCTAGTTTGTAATCAGACCGTGGTGTGTTAGATATGTCAATGTCAATTAATCAACAGCCTTTAACAGTCCACTGCTGGACATAAGCCTTCTCTTAGCAACGAGGTTATAAATATAAGTAAGTTAAGTTATTAGTATTCATAATTATTCTCTAATTGAAATATTTGTAGAAAATGTTTAACATATATTCCTGTATATGTCATAATTATTATTATCATCATTAATTAATTTTATCATCGACATTTGAATTTCACAACAAGAAAGTGTAATACCACTACATGGACAGCAGTTGCAAATTCTCGGTAATACTTGCCCCGTTGATATAATGGCTCACAGAAATATTCAACGTAATTGCAATAGTCAATAGCGCTTCTAGTACACAGGATAATATTTAATTAAGTTGCAACAGGAAATGTATTGAACTAGCGTGATTGGATATTTTGTAATGTTATTCAGGAGAACTTTACATAGGAATTGCTAGACTCAAACTAAGAATGTACGCTATTAGCGATTCTAAGACACTGATACATTTAGAAAACATAAGTAATATATTTTTAATGGTCTAGACTGACAAACGAGTAAATTAGTCACTTTTTTTTTGGAAATGAAAGGCATACGAGTGTGGTGGTCACCATACTTATTGCAAGTGCAGACAATTCAGTGTGGTGACCCACACTATGGCGGCTTAATGGTAAATGACTAACAACGCTCGTCAACACCTGTAAATCAAGAGTCAAAAGTGCAGTACCACCTTTTGAATCCATACTCTAAATTTAAGGTATTTGGACGCCGGCAAGCGAAAAATAAACAGTTTAACACTGTGAAGGCGTGGTATAACTATATGGTATAATATGCTCTGATGTTTGTGGGTCAATATGTAGTGTAGGCGACTTAACCTCTTAAGCTTGCAAGGTGTACACTGCGTGATTGTTTTACCGTAGGAATTGATTTCCAGTGTGACTATGATAATTTTCAAGACTTTATCCCATGCATTGAGGGGAAGTAAACTGTGAAAACTTTATCCAAAGGTCAAGCTAAGCTTGCAGGGTAATTTTTAGACTTGCAATGCCGCAGTGCAGCTAGAAGGAGTGCGTTGTTTGGTGACATTCACTATTTGTTGGGAAAGACTTTCGGCTACTTGATAACACAGAATTATTAGTTAATTATTTATTATTATAATTATTTATATAAATTATTAGTATTCCTGCTAGTTTTGAGATATCGAGTCAGAGTGAGGTATCCAGTAAAAACCTACATCTGAAAATAAACAAGTGGCAAATTCAGAGGAAATCTTGGGGCAGAAGGAGCAATGTGTCTTACCTCGAAGTCTCGACTTTGGGTACTAATCATGTATTATATGTCGAATACGATTACGTGTCTTCAGAATCTAATGGCTCCATAGCGATCGATATTTTCTGTGGGACTACAGTTTTGGTATAAATAGACCGTCCCATTTGTTCCAAATACAAATAGACCTATTTGAGCAACCTATTTGCGCCAAAGCATGCTTCAGACGTTCAGAGAATCGACCCTGCGAGAGAGTGAGTAAGGAAAGTTAGATACTGTTGCTCCGTCATCATCTATATTTTCCAGACCTATTCCCAATTTTAGTGACTTTGGTTGCTTGTAATATCACTGGCTACCTATTAACGTCGACCGCCTTTAGAAATGTTAGGTTTTTGTCACGTACTTAATATCATGTTATATATTAATATAGACAAGTATTAAAGAAATTTTGTTTTGTAAAAAAGTATTTAACAATGTACTAATAACTCACTACGTAATTGTAACAAATGGGACACTATGTTCCCTACAAAGTAAACTATGATATTTTGTCCAATTCTACGTAACATTTCCTTCTAATTCTTGTTCCTTTTTAACTTCGACCTACATCTGGCGTGACCCATTTTGTAACATAATGAGATCTAAAGTTTGCGCTTTGAAATTTGTTTGGGAAAATCGAAAAACATTCGGTTTGTTAGGAAAAACGTCTATGAAAATATTTGACCTTATAACATTCTTGAAAATGCTTCAACATTATTTAATTTTCTAAAGTATATCGTTAAATATTAAAATTAATAATTAACTTTTAAATAAATACCACAACTTCAATGAAATTGCAATCTAAAGTTTCGTTCCTTACGGTGCTGCTACCCTGTGTAGTTTGCCCCCATAATCACCTTTTCCGGCACCCATTGGATGACGAGAAGTGGTGACAATCTGTATTCTTAATTCGTCGCCGCCGCTTTTTTTAAGTTACGAGTATATAGCTTATGTAAGATGTCAGATGAATGACGTATAGATGTATTCTTCTATCCATTATTTTTCATCCCTAGGGATGATGTTTCCTTGTTAACTTTTATTAGAACTAAACGGGAAATAGATCCCTCCAAAGTAAAGAGATCAAATTCGTACTATGTTCATTTGTTACATTTTCAAACCCAAATCGAATATATGCCCAGAAATATTATGGGTAGTGAGCTCCACATTGTGCTACTTTTTACTGCGAAAACCGGTGTATATACAGGTAAAACTACGAGTAAATCTAGTTGGTACTTAAGTAAATAAATTCAGATGTAATGATTTCTAAAAAAAATATAAATAAATAAAGAATCTAGTTATATTTGAAGGTGGCCAAATTTACGACAGGCGCATTCCAAAGGCTATGTTTCTCACCATTTTTAACCTGACTTATCCATGAATGCTGCTAAACCGGATATATGGATATTTTTCCCATAAAAGACCTAGGTCACTGATCATCCAGTAATTACTTTTTGCTCTATAATGATCCTGAATTTATGCCCGTGGTTACGCACGGCTTCACTTTAAAAAAGGAATTTAAAACTAGTTTAGACAAATAAAAATGTGAACCTGTCAAGCATGACAAGAGTTTAGGCGACTCCTAGAGATAAAAACTGGATCCTTCACAGTTACGCAAGGTCAACCGCAGAGTACAGTATATGGAAGAAAAGAAGATAAAACAAGAAACGGTGGTTAATAGATTGATTTATATTAACTACACTAAGAACGAATGTTGAGATTGATAAATTTATTGCTTAGTTTTATTTTGAAGTAGAATTTTGCCTGGACATACGGCCCGTCAAGACAGAGCCTGGTCGAAAAACTGGTCATGGATTGGCACAGTCTGCACCACCGAATTCGTGAGATAGACGATTCATTAAGCATGTTAAGAATGCTCTTCTCCTTAAAAAACGTTCTCAATTATATAACCAACGTAATTGAAAAAGCTTTTTAATTTTAAAATAAGGTTAATAAATTTACCGGCATATTAAAACAGTGCCCAGCTTATTATGCTTACATTGATTAAATATAATGTTTCTAATACTCAAATCTTTTTTTTATCCTTTAAATATTTCAAATCTTTGCATATACTATAAATGCACCTGTATCGAATCAAGAAAAGCTTGATCAGCGTCGAGTGTGAGAGTAGACCAACTATACACGATGCACGTGTTAGAAAGAGATAGCTGTCGTTGCTAACATGATGAGCTTTTACAGACAATTGCAATATAAACGGCTTGATGGCGAGAAGGAATATATTTGTTGCCCGACTACGGCAAAGCCCAAAGAATAGATAAGTTTAGCAGTCTATGTGTGTATGTTAATCTGTTTCCTTATATCTTCCTAACTTGACATATTTAGACAGATAAAGTATCATTAGAAGCGTCTTAATTGCCCGATAGTTACAGTCTATATGATGTTAAATATTGAATGTGGCGCCCTCTACTGAACATAAAGTCATGTACTAAATTTATTTGTATTACTATTATGGCTTGTGGGGTATCATATGAAAGGGTTCAAATAGCACATTTGAAAAATATATATATCATTAGCAGTTGCTCTCGGTTTTTCTTGTATGCATTCGATAATCTATATAGTAACGTATGAAGTAAAAACTTTTGGCCCCTTTTATTGAAAATTACGCTGACGGAGGAGCATGAAATTTGGCACACTTATAGTTTATATGTTCGAGAACAGCAGAACGCTACGCTTTTAATAATAATGTTTATAAAGTATATTAAATCAATAAATAAAACATTACACAAACTACAATGCCTTTGACACACACAAATAAGTATTTGTTACACGCATACATACTCTGTGGTCAAATTGTTTATTTTGTTTATCATTTTGTCTATAGTCATAAAGTACTCTCATAGATATAGATTACTATTAGAAATGTTTAGTGTGGTCCTACAGAATGTTAAACAGAAAAGTTTTATTTGCGCCATTTAATATAAAAAAAATATACAAATTTATGTAATATAACTTGTGTTTTATTATGGTCGAATTTCGACCTCTGGGCGGCCACTAGTTTTAAATAATAATTTCACATACGTGTAGTTA
The DNA here is from genome assembly GCA_949316085.1 of Hypercompe scribonia. Lineage (NCBI taxonomy): Eukaryota > Metazoa > Arthropoda > Insecta > Lepidoptera > Erebidae > Hypercompe > Hypercompe scribonia. The sequence goes on along the minus strand of OX438992.1, from coordinate 5,595,412 downwards.
ACTGGCCTTCAGAATATAATAGAATAAACTTTATTGTACACCAAGTTTCCACAGATTATTTATAAGGGCATATCAATTGAGTGACCATGTAGAAATGGCAGCCTTATCGCTAAACGCAATTGAAAGAAAAAAGAAGAGTGTGCTATGGGTCCAAATAACACATAAGCATAAATAGATAGATATTAAAGAAAATATTCAGACACAGAAGCTTGTTAGTTAGTAGGGCCACGCTGATTTCAGCACGAACGGGCCGGCTAGACCGGGGCAGTACTACCCTCCCACAGAAAATCAACTTAAAGCGACTGCATCCGTGCTGTCGTGTTTCGTTGGTAAGTGAGAGACCAGAGGTCCATTGAAGCAGGGGTGACAGTTGTCGTGGTAAGTGTGTACAATACAATGCCACGATGTAAGTAAAAGCATCTTGCTTGTGGGCCACCGTACTGCATTGTCTGCATTCGCAATGAGTATGGTGACCACAACTCTTGGATTCTATTCATACTTTCCATCAAGCAAAGTATGAGTCACTTTGGCAGGCTCGTAAAATAAAAACAAAATAACAACAAATATGTGATCTCGTTAACCAAATATTTGCTATGAGCGAGAATAGAAAAGGCATTATTTAAATCAAAATTCAGATTATTCTCATACTGTTCTATCAATATCAAAGTAATCTAAAATAATGTAAATAAAAATAAAGTGAAAAACAAAAACTATTTTAGTTTTTAACTTTATTTTATTGGAAAATTAATTAATTTATATATTAAAGGCAGTTAGTTGTTTAAATATGAAATAGTATACACCGATGAAAGTTAATTATGCCTGTATCTTGTTTTTGTGTAACAAAAGACTTGAGTTATAACTGTGTAACTAGGGGTTGGAAAACAGACAGCTAGAAACTGCTAAAAAGCAGACTTTATATCCTATTATACATATGTATACATATACATATGTATGTGTATTGTGTATCGTGTATATATTGTTCATGTATTTTGACTTCTACATAAATATAATATTTGAGTTGAGTAAATTAGTAATATCTAATGACATCATTTATCACTATGTTAACTTTTATACTTTAACTTTGCACCTACCGCATCATATTTCTACATCACCTAACGGTAGACTAGACTCAGAGAGAATGCCCCATGGTATTAAGTCTGTCTTTGTACAACATGTATATTAAATTAAAATAAATAAATAATTATTAAATGGTTAATTTCATGAACTAATTGTCTTAAGATTATTTGTATGAAACTTTATCACTGTGGTATACACAGCCATTACTGTTACAGCTCTGCACATAACATTCTCTTCATACTCTTGTCAATTTAATATGCAGATATTTGATTATTCTGACAGTGTATCTTAAACGTACCAATGAAACTATAAATAACTTTAATAATTGGTTTAAAGGTACTTATTTCACGAAATTATCATAAAACTATCCGAAATTTCAAAGTGGGTTTAAATAATGTCTGAAGCGTGCTCAGAGTACTTCTCTAAATTATCGCTCCACGTTTGAATCTGTTGATCGGTTACACAGTTGATAAGATGATGAAACATATTTAATTTATACCCAATTATGAAAGAAGGTCGGACGATTTTTGACATTTTTTTGACACGCTCTGTAGCCTTAAGCAGCTTTATGAATTTCCCCCTTCTGTACACGTCTCAGCCAAAGAGGATTATTGGATTAAGAAAATTATTTGAAACTCCTTTGACACTAAATATTTTATTGAATTTAGGATAAAGAAGCAAGACTTCTGAATCATCACCATCATCATCATCTCAGTCAAAAGACATCTTCTGCTGGACATATGTAAGCCTACCCTAAAGTTCTCCACAACAAAAATTCAAAGTCAAATTACAGTTCCTCGGATAAGCAACATAAGAGTTACTTATGTTAAGTTTTCTGGGAGGTCGTCATACCATTCCGGCAGAGTCAGTCTATATATCGACAACATGGCTAACACCCACTGTGGTTGGTGGCTTGGTGAAGAATTAAGATTACGCAGTGTCACCATTCTTACTCATCCAATGGGTGTTAAAAGAGCCGAGCATTGTAGCAACTATGAAGGCAAACAGCACTGCAAGATGAAGAAAACTTGACATAAGTCCTACTCTTGTCAGCTCGTCTTGCCAGCATAGTATAGTAGACCAAAACCTGTTTTCTTAGGGGAGGCCTATGTCCACCAGTAGACCATTAAACATTGTCTCGTTGATCTACCTCGTTGGATTAGCAGTTAGCAAGAGGTTTCCTGTTTAATACCCGAGTCGGACCAAAAAGTGTTATTGAATTTTTTTTGGTAGTTGCCCTATTGGATTGCTAGAGGAAATAGAGAGTGCAGCTGCGTTTGCGCATACACTTGTGCTCTATAATACTGCCTGTGTAGTTGACTGTTCTCTGTGGCCGAGATCGGTTAGAAGAATGTTACTATTATTAATGGATCTGATGTGATGATGTCATGTGAAATTACTAATACCAGTCATGTTATTTCTTTATTTTGTTTTGCTTTAACTTCAATTTATCTGTAATGCATGTCCTAAGAAATAGTGCTTTATTTTGTTTCCATTGAATAATATTTGTGAACCCAAAGGTAAAAAAAATATTTACGACAATGAATCATTATGTTACAACAACGATGTTATTATGAGTTTCTTATATGTGTGTTATGTTCTTTGAATTTTCATGACCCAGTGTGTGAATATTAAATACGTATGATCTCAACGTACAGTCGCGTACTACGGTTACTATCGAATATTAATACCTAATATAGTTTTACTGCAGCCCGAAATAATTACAAATTTATATACATGTTTTAAAATTCAACTTATCGATTGTGAGAGTTTAATAAAAAGTTATAAGGATGATACTCACGTGTCTGTTTCATGAATAATTTACATATTAACATACTTACTTATATCAATGATAATTATGATTATTATTGCATAATAATGCACGGATAGCGGAATGGTTTAAACTCGCCGCTTCGTACTGTGGTGGGCATTTTGACATCGATCCCCACATGGGACAACACTATGTATGATTCACACATCATTATTCTGAGCCCAGGTGTTCTTTGAGTTTCCGGGTCCCCTTTAGAGTAGTATGCCTGAGACCAGCCGTCAAGGTGGATTTTAGTAAAAAATACCACATACTCCTGGCTCCGGCGTCCCCGAGGAGCCGGTGATCCGAAGGGATTTGCCACCCCGACAAAAAAGACGGTGTTATTTGAGTTAATTTCATGTATGTCTGTAAAGTCTCCCGTGACCCAAAATATATTCCTATAGTGGCAGATGTTGTGTTCAAGAAAAAGACTAGGGAGAGACTGGTCTTACACTTATCAGGAACCGCTTCAATTAATGACGTACGATCAAAATTTTACATTTTATATAGGGTGGGTCACGAATTAATTAACTTTTCAAAAAATCGTATAAAAGAATTATTAGATATATTATAAAAAGTGTTTATTTAAAAGAAAATTTATAAATTGGAATTTGTTTTTTTTTAAATTATGTTGTCTAAATCACGGTTCCTCAAATAACCCCATAAAAAGAATTCTGCTGGGGTTAGATTTGGATTTCTGGGTGGTCATGGAATGTCGCCTCGTCTGGAAATCAGTTTTTTTCAAAACATGTCTTTGACCACCGGCAGGGGCTCATTGGATGTGTGACAAGTGACTCCATCTTGTTGAAACCATGTGTTACGATTGTAGCCAACGAATTCCAGTAGCATCGATCCCAAGAACTTCGCTAACACCTTTGCGTGGGGTATTAGATTCAAATGTTAACGAATTCTTGGCCCACTCTATTTTATCGTAAATACCCACATTAAGGATAATCAACACTTAACTATAGTGTGGATTGTCCGTAACAGGTCAAAATAGAACTTAGTTTGTTGTAGAATAAGATGTATAATAATTTCTAGCTAAAATAAAATAATAAAAATTAAATATAATACTACAACTGCAAACAAACTTGTCAATATTGTATCTGGTTTATCATTGAAATAACTATTTTAATTCAATAAATATTCTAAAAAAAAACAACTTTCGGTGAACCTAAACGTAGACGCTCCCCTAATATAAATTAAAAGGGGTTTATGCAAGGGTCACATGTTACCGTTAAATAGGAAATTTGATTTAGTTTAAAAATAACAGCATGCGTTGCAATTTAAGATCATGAAAGTTCTTGATTTACATTAAAAATGTATGTTAAGATAAGCAAAGCCTGTAAGACTTACGATTAATACAATTATTTCTCAAGATAACACTGTATATTATATGCTACTAATATGTTTGTTATATACCAGTATACAGTATACATATATATTGCATGGTTGCGGGTTTCCTAAGACTGGGATCGTTTGCTCTGGCAGTAGTAAACATTTTAAATATGACTTTCACAACCTCGATGTATTGTTTACATTTCAGAATTCATTTGTATTAACAAAATCTGTTTCTACTATCGCAACTCCTTCTTGACTACCGTTCTCTGCAATATTTTAAGCGTGTTAATGTCCCTCTGCTTATTCTAGATATATGTTGTCACTAACTCCTGTTTTAGATAAATTATGTGAGCTAATTGTGTCATACTAATACCGCTACGTACTAACTATAAACACAACCCAACATTTTGATTCGATACGATTTGGACAACACGGCAAATATTGTCATTGGTTTACAGAGTTAAATGTGGAGAACGCTTATAAAAGCGTATTGAAACGAACCTGTTATCTTTGGTAACTTGATTTCTTTCTTTGTTAAAAAACGACATAAATTGTTTTAATCTAATATAATCATCTTGTTTTGTCCCCAACGCTCTCAATTTTTTTTTGCAATAATATTGAAAAACTATTCTTATAAAACCCAAAATACCACACTGACTGCAACATTCAGGAATGCGTCACCCCATAAATGTCACTTGACACCAGACAGCCGACCTTTCCACCTACGTTGCACTGCCCTTACAGACACGAATAACAGTTTTATGGAAGGGTCAAATAGTTACAGAAATAACGAGGTAGTTTTTTTTTACTGTAATAAGGTTTCGTTGGCCGTTATGGCATGTGTCAACTTTTGCCTTTATGGATTTGTCACCCTTAATTAATTTATGGAAAACGTGCAAACTGATTTTTTGTTGATTATGGTATAGAAGTCAAAGGAGTAGATTTGACACCTGATGGTGAATAACTTACGTCATTCATGACAGTACAGGTAGTACAGTTGTCCAAGCTGCTTTTAACTTGACTGGAGTGATACAGTATCGTAGAAAATTCCTACTAATATTATAAATGCGAATGTAAGTTTGTTTGTTACGGTTTTACCCGAAAACTACTCAACCGATTAGCATGAAATTTTGTACACATGTTCTTGGAAGTGTTAGATGTAAAATAGGTACATTTTATTAAAATAAATAAGTGTTTATTTAAAATGATCAGTTACGAAACTTAATGTGACAGATGAAATTCCACGCGAACGAAGGCGCGGACAAAAGCTAGTCTGTTTTAATTGGTTTGTTGATTTCATATAGTAACTAACTTTTGCCTACGGCTCCATCTACGTGTATCAGCTAGTGTACTAGTATGTAGTACTACTAGTAGTGTACTTGTACCTAAAAATCAAAGTATCTCAGTGCTAAATTTAACTGAAATCGATACAGTGGTATAACCATGAAAGCGTAACAGATAGAGTTACTTTCGAATTTATGACATTAGTATGGATGACGGTGCTAGTGCCTCAAGCCTGCTTCTAATTATTGGACTAGAAGTTTGGCAACACACTGATCCGTGATTTTTATTGTTTCAAAATTACTACTACTCGATTTCATATAAAATAGGAGCAAGTGCCAAAATGTACGTACATATTATAATATAAAAATAACAATTTATTATTATTCTTGTCTACGAAGGCATAAGCAGAGGCATATTAAATTGTTTAAAACATTGCAAGGAACGGTAGACAAGGAGTGGTGTTCATGGACGGCCGTGCTAGTTTAGTAGTTAGATTGTTTGTCATCTACACCATAAAAATTAATATATACCAACACCTTACATAAAACAGTTCAGGTAGTAAGATAATTAAATATAAAGATCACTACCAACTGTAAGTCGTGGTCAATGTAATCAGTAGCGTTCTTCATCGTGATAGTTTTGAACTAGATTAAATTCAATCGTTTACCGTTCAAGTTCGTGAAAATGAAATACATTTTAAACGATTTATAGTATGAGCTTGTAATGAAAGACAAATAGCTATTAAGACTTCTTTAGAATTACCTAATCAACCATTTCATTTTGCCTTTATCAGAAATGTGGTAGTTATTATGCAGCGTCATATAAATATATAGAAAAATATTGTAATGATGGGAAGATGATAGGATTCTTTTCACGCCCCGCTTGGGGATGTAAAAGGCATGACAATCATCGTGGCAGTGTAAGGCTCACATACTTACCATGATTACTGTCACCCCTGCATCAATGGACCTCCAGTCTCACACTCACCAGCGAAATACGACAGCGTGGATACTGTCACTTTAGGTTGGTAATCTGTGAGATGGTAGTACTTACTTTTATTTCTTTTCATCCAATGGTTGCCTGTAAGAGATTGCCTCTGAACGATAAGGCTGCCACTTGTACTTGCTTAATTAATCTGGTGTATAATAAAGAGATTTATTAAAAAAAAGTGTAGCAGTATCTACTGAAACAGCTGGCAGAATCAACCAATATATGATTATCATTTTATACTTGTTATGGTATGTATTTGTGTATGTATGTCTTTATATAGATTTATAGCAACTTAGGTATATATGTATATGTATTTCTGTATAATTTCTATAAATTTTAATATATGATAAGTTTGTATATGCGTACTTCATTTATTACAAATCAACATCACCTGAAACGCACCTACTTACTATTTTCTCTGCATCACCCAAAAGTTGACTGGTACGGAATATCTTAGGTATTAAGTCCGCCTATGTACATACCAAGAGTGAATACCACGATTGGGCAAACATAGTGTAGGGCGCCCTGCAGCGCGATGGGCCGATGACTTGAAGAAGGTAGCTGGCAGCGGATGGATGCGAATTGCCCAACACCGGGATCGTTACCGTTCCTTGGGGGAGACCTTCGTTCAGCAGTGAACGGTGATAGGTTGATTGATTGATTGGTACATAAAGTGCATGGCGTATAAATAAATAAATTAATTAATTATTATTGCTAACTCATGATGACTCGGATCATGTTTTCATCACTTTTTTATCCTCTCATTATTCTAATTTATTTTTCTAATAAAAGAATAACATTCGCTTAAAAAGAACAAGAAAAATACATAAAAATGTTAGTCTTACCTTTGTTTTACTGAATTGAAAGTTCTCCTTTTCATTGTAATGTAGATAATATTTTATGTCTCTTAGCCGGTGGAAGGTCGTGACGGGAAATCAACTGTGGAGGCTGCCTAACTTTTTATTCCTTTGTTCAACAACTGTAACAGTTTTGATACAATAGACTTATGACAAACAGAGGAGTCAAACAAAGATATTATTTAGAAGATGAACTCAGGGATAAGATACATTAAAAGTTTACATTTTGATTGACAAAATATATTTAGCTTCATCTTTATTAATGGAAATAGTATCGCATGCCATGTTTTTCTGTTTGGACATCCCCTCTGACGTCTCCCTCCAGTGGAATGGTAATGTTGGACTCGAGTGAGTAGCATGCATACAGTTATAAGACTGCTATTTTAGGAACTAACTGAGCAGATAAAGTAAATTAGAAATAAGGAAGGGAAAATAGGGAAGAATGGATAGGCAACTGAAATTAAAAGATATTGCTGAAAGGCAAAGACTGTGTAATTGATGCGCAAGGAATCCGTTTCACCTAAACAGGCCACAGTCTACCACGTAATATAATATTTGAAGCAGTAAAGGTTGCAATTAGTACTTACAGCTAAGCTTTTGAGAGTAAATAACATTTCTAGAAAGATAATGATTGATTAGATCACTATAATTAGTCTGAATGTTAAATATTTCTTCTATATTCATGATATGTTACAAGTCAGCAGCATTTATTGCTTTGGTAATTCCGTCTCCATTTGCTACATTACTCGGCAAGTAGCTATCGAGAGCCGGATCAAACGCGTCGGAAATCGAAACTTCTTTAATAAAGGCCTTAGATAGAGAGGTCAACTTAAACTAGATCAATTTAATCCCAAGAAGACAGTTCATTACCATTAGATAATCTATCTGTTCGTTTGCATCTAAATAGTAAAAAAATCATTTAAGTAATTGAGAGGTGTAAAAGTTTCACTTGTCTATGGTAACATGAAAGGCAAATCACAGCCGGTTCGAGTATGAATTATGATAGTTTTTGCGACGCCCGCGCGACTTTTATGAGGTGTAAGGGTGACCCAATACTGAAATATTCAGACCTCTGGTCCCTTTGACATAGTCAATCCCACCTTTTTTTGTGAACCCCGCTATGATTCTTTTGTGCTATAATGCTGAACTTAAATGGCTGTTCCTGAATATATTTATGTAGTTTATTCCGAAATCGTCATAATATTCATTTTATATAATAAGCTCCGTATAATAAATCATCAACAGCCTTTTACAGTCCACTGCTGGACATAGACCTCTCCTTAGCAAGGAGGTTTTGGGCTACTATACTACGCTGGAATAGGGTTCGTTTCAAGTTTTTCTTCTCTTTGTAATGATGTTTTCTTGCATACTTTGTTCCCTTAGTCGCCTTTTACGACATCCACGGTATGAATAAGGGTGGTAACACTATGTATTCTTAATCCGTCACCACACGGACATGTATTATTTAACACAAAATATGTCATTTTACAAATTCAATGTAAATCTAAAACAAAAAAAAAATGTTTTTTTTTATTATCATTTTGACGTGAATTATAAAGTAGCCTATCTCTTCAGACAAAAAACAAATGGTCGTAATCATAATTGAGCTGTTCATTTGTTTTTTGTTTGATTACCATAATACTGCTCCACCAATCAATATTAATCCTGCAAAAGAAAATATAGAATCAATCATATTGAAAAAAGTATATAGTATAGTTGTAGATATATACTGAGTCTTATGTAATGTTAAAACACGATTACTAAAAAACTTCGTGATATAAAAATATCGCAATCTTCCCTCTGAATTTTATAAATAAACCACAGAAGTCAATAAGTACTCTACCAACACTAATTAAACTTTCTATATAAATATAACATAGAAGGATACGTGTATTTTGTGATTTGAATTTAAAATTATGTTTATTTATTCGTTGTTACAAACAAAATTCTAAAAAAAAATCGTGCGGATCCTGTAAGTTGACCCGTGTCAGCCGCAAAAGTCAATTGTACTCCAACGCTCGTACGGGAAACCCGTGTCGCTCGCTCTTACGCCTAGCTGTCAAAAATGTACCTAAGAAAATATAGGGTAGGTGCGCCAGTTTCGCGACCACTGGATAGACTTTTAGGATTTCTACAAGTTACATTTACGAAACATAAATCTTATGCGTTTTTTAATAGTTATCAAATAAAAGTTTGCACAGTTTGAAACCAATGATTTATCCCAGCATCGCAAACAAATTGGTCAATATGCGTGCGTACATAGCAGTGTATGATTTATTGACACTAACAAAAATGGTACTGCGTGTTGCGTTCAATGATAAGTTTTAGTATTTATTTTATGCTGTTAAAACCAATTTTGTATTTAATTAGAGCAATAGCTACGTTTCGTAATCATTCCAGTTTTATTTTGTTAACTACATGCATAATCATATGATTAAATGCAGTGGTCGGTAAGCGGAGTGTCGATTTATTAATAACGTAAGATAGTGACTACGAGGTCACAATCTCACAAATATAAGATTATCTAATTTTTCTATGTATGATTTTCGTAGTTCTTGCAGGTCTTGTACAATTTAGGGTGTAACACTATAAAAGTGCAAAAATAATAAAGTTTAGTAAGCGAACACTATTTTTTTGAAGAAAATTTGTTTAATTCACTTAAAAACATATGAAAACATTAAGAGGACATTCGGTACAGAGATGAAAATTTCAAGTTCCAGGAAAAAACATAAGACAGTTTTTATCATGGTAATCATAACCTTTAAGGGGTGAGAAGTGGGGTGGAAGTTTGCATGAGGAACTAATGGTCGTTGAACCAATTTAGATGAAATTTGAGATGGAAATAGTTTGAGTGCTAGAGAAGGGTATGTCCTTTCGTATATGTAGAATAGTTTCATCCCCGAAATCATCCTTTGAGATTGTAAGATATTATAAATGGGAAAGTAGCCTTTTGATAGATACTTTGATTTTTGAGGAAGATCATAAGACATAACCAATGTATACATACGTGAGCGGCCCGCAGACTAAGGCTTTAATTACGTTTCAAAAAAACTGACTTTGACGATAATTGAATTTATGTGCACCCATTTGTCAAGCTTTTTTACTTTGTCAATGGACCACTATTGTGTTCATGTTAACCTAGAAAGCTGCTTCTTATTCAGCTAGAGATTGAATTTCATCAGCTTCCACAATGTCTTTAATTCGTCCTTGTAGACCAAAATTTTCCGACGATAACGGATTTTATTTTCAAGCTGAAATTTCCAGAACGGAAACGTACAAACCAATAACGAGCAATGAGTTCATTCATAGTATTTGCTTTATAAAATTCGTTGATGTTGCATGCCGTTTATGCCGTATTGCTGTCAGAACTGTACTCATATTGAATAATTATTCGATTTTTTAGTTAGTTAGTAGAACCACGCTGTTTTCAGCATGAACGGGTCGGCTCGACCGGGGCAGTACTATCCCCACACAGAACATCAACCTAAAGCAACAGCATCCGTGCTGTCGTGTTTCATTGGTCAGAGCGAGACCGGAGGCCCATTGATACAGGGGTGACAGTTGTCGTGATAAGTATGTACGACCATCACACATCTTACGACCCTAAACAAGGCGTGAAAAAGTATCTCAATAGGCCGCCATAATGTGGGTTACCATACTGCATTGTCTCCATTCGTAATGAGTATGGCGACCACAACTCTTGGATTATATTCATGCTTTCCATCAGGTAATGTAGAGTCACTTTGGCAGACTCGTAATATAAAATGATATAAATGTATCCTTGATGACGAAAATGAATTAAATGCGATAAGAATATTAGACTAATCCATAAAAAATTACTTATTTTGAAAAAATAATGCCTTCTTTCTAAAATATCTTTGAAATTAGAATTCTTAAGTAAAACAAATAAGACCAGTATTGCAGAACGGTTATTTCAGAAGTAAAGACATATTATTTAAAAATAAAAATAGTATCCCACTGGTACCGGGATGATACTTATCCCGATACCAGATTTATTATTATACACAGAATCTTGTTTACTTTTATACACAGTAATATTTGATCATATTTAATTTTTAGCCTACACACCAAATTTTAGTCTTCTTGGACTTCAGAAAGTATCGTAGAGGTTCTGATGATCATCAGTGAATGAGTCAACCTCTGCCGTTCACCTAGAAAAAGTTAAACAAATATTGTAATATAATGTCAAGATGAAAGGAATTCGTACTTACATTCCAACATAAAAAAAATCAAAAGTAATTTCGTCTTAAGTAAAACAAGAAAAAGTATTTATATGCATCTTAACTTTTCTGTAATTTTTATTTCATTTTATTTCCATAATTACAAAATATAGGCAAAGTAATTATAAATTTGCCAAAAAAAACATTTTATTTCATTTCCATACCTATATACTCGATGTACAAAAATTGGTGTCTAATAACCTATCGTACGTCGCGCGACATCTACCGCGTGGTGAACTCGTGCGAGCAAGATTGCTGGGGCTGTGCGGTGGTCACATGGTCGGTGGTGAGGGAGGTCAAAATTGGGATTCGAGCTCTTTGAAGCTCTGAACTGAAGCCTCTTTTAAAAATTGCACAGTTCATGTTCCAAACTGGTAATGACTGATCCTGACGTCAAGCTAAACTGTTCAATTGTAAAGTAAATTGAAGTGTCTTGTAACGCTGACCTAAAAGCAAACCTTTTCCTTATACAAAATGTAAGACCCGGTAGAGTTGCGAGGTTATGGTTTAATTGATATCGATCAATCTATTGCCGTTCCGTATAATAACTCAAATCATATAAAACCTTGAACTGAAGACTTGATTTGAATATCTAATGCCTCGTTGACTTAGCAGTTAGCATATGCGATTTCCGATCAAGAGATCTCGAGTTCGATTCCCGGGTTGGATTAAAAAGTGTTTTTAAATTTTTCTAGTTATTATACAAAAGTACTTAGTAATAGCCCAGAATTTGGAAGTTGAGGTTTTAACTGCCGCGCTTCGGAGAGCACGTAAAGCCATCGGTCGTGCACCTGATCTCTTACCGCTAGAGTCGGATAGCCATCCCTTAGAGTTGTGTGAGTGAGAGAACAGAGAGTGCACCTAAGTTTGCATACACACTTGTATATTATAATATCTCCAGCGTAGTTGGATGGTCACCATTGAGTCACTGTGACCGAAATCGGTTAAGAATGCATCACTGTTGTAAAGGTATAGAATAACTTTGGTAGTATCACGCACCATAATATATAATTCAATTATGTATATTCGTTAAATCTGTGTTGTAGCGTACGTTAAATCCAAAAAGTCTATATTAGTGTTCACATAATAACCCCTTCCTCCAAACCTCCTACCCAGACTAGGTAGGGGTCGGCGTTAAGTCGACTGCCATAACCCTACTTGGGTTTTCTGAAAGCTCTGTAGAAAGACAATTTTCGGGCTTTTTAGCTACAACCATTGTAACAGATGTTAATATGGCATCCGAGACCGAGAGGGCTTAATGTCCTCTTTGAATCACTGAGGGGTCTTAACACGTTAAGAATCGTTTCCCATTCACAAAACTGACCTGGCTAGCATTATATAACAATTTTTTTTTTAAAATAACAGGTACTGCACTACACTGCACATAAAATCTGTGTCGCGGGGTTTACAGACATTCAAGAAACGGACATAAAGAACACGCACACTCAAAACAACAATTTATGGATCACACAAAATGTTGTCCCATGTGAGGTTTGAACTCACAACACTCAGCGCAATAGAAAGCGGCGTGGCGACTGCTTAAATCACTTTTTTTTTTTTGATAAACTCTCTATTTAGGCGATGTACGGCACACGTGCACATCACCTCCTCGCGGCTGGCCACTATAGCGGATGGAGGGAGAAACCCGTCCCGTCCACCCGTGGCCACACTCAAGGCGGCATGAGACGCTAGTATGCGCGCCTCCGCCGCCCGGCTCGCCGGCGGCGAATTGGGTCCGAGTGGATATCGTCCTCCCGGGCCTTCTACGCCGCCTCCTTCCGCGAAATTACGTCTTCGCAGAAGGTTGCGATCGCGGTAAAACACGACTGCTTAAATCACTAGGCCAACCGTGCAGTCATATGTTAACCCTCTCAGTTACCACCGAGCCATGAGCCCTCATATGTTTATTTCATATTAAAGTTCATTAAATATCGACATGAACGACTATAAACATTTTTTTTGCAAATGTGATTCTTACCCACGTATAGATAAGTATTTTCATGTTATTTTTTCTACATACAACTATAAATAATACATATACAGCAAGGAAAAGGGCATATACAAATGAAATTACGCCATTGTTGATGTTTCTGCCCAAAAATCTTGACATGAAGAGATATTAAAGATATCAAAGAAAAGATAGAGGCAGTCATGTGTATATTAAAGTCAACAAAAATAATATATATCATCATTTTCATTATCAACTCATCAGCAACAACAGCAATTTGGTGGTCCACTGCTGGACACTGGCCTTGGTATTCTTATCCGTGTAGTAAGTAGAGAGTAAATTGCATGCTGATAACAAAAAAATTGACAAATAGTTAATAAAATCATGTTACTAGACTAAAAAATACTCTTCAGTTAGATTTGTAAATTGATTTACAAAATAGTGTTGGGACATTGTGGCAAAAGCTTTGACTAGCAAAGCGTGAACTTTATGGTCGGTAGAGAGGACTGCATGAATTAGTCACATCCAATTACTAACGTGTTGTATTTGAGTGGTTGGAGTTATTTTGCTGGTGAAACGGTACAATGGCGACTTTAATTAGGTTTGACAGAAAGCACTTTCAAATATAAAAATAACATAAAAATAATTTTTACATGTTTCATACACGGCGATTTGATTCTACTAAGCGGAACCTATCCTATGGTATTCAGATTGCTGATTAGTATGTATTTCTAAGTACAAACTATTTTTTTTTCCTTTTTTTTCAAGGCAAACTTTTTTTTTTTTAAACTAAGAACAAGAATTCGTGAATCATACAGTGTTATCCCATCATCAACTTTAAATAGTCCACTGTTGGACATAGGTTTCTCCTTAGTAGGGAGGTTTTGGTCTACTATGATACGCTCTCTAGACAGGTTGGTGGGTTTGAACTCACGACACTCAGCGTAGTAGAAAGTGGCATGGCAACCATTTAAATCACTACGCCATCCGTGCAGTCAATTACAAACAAATACAGAACGAAAGATCATGCTCATCACCTAATTATTTATTCTGGATGAAAATCGAACCCGTCATGGCCGACTCATCAATCAGGGTCGCTAACCAAAAGTCTAGTCCAATCCGCACACAAATAGGTTTTGTGAATGATCCAATAATATTTATTGATAATATAATTGTTGCTTCATCATCATCATCATCAACAACCTATTGGAGTCCGCTGCTGGATATAGGTCTCTTCCATAACACGCCACTCTGATTGGTTTTGGGCGAGAACATGCGGGAACATCCAGCTCCTAACAGCCATCTTACGCATATTGTCCCTCCACCTGACTTGTGGACTTCATCCAATTGCTTAATATACATGTATTATGAGTAGGGTCGCTTTACTCTGTAATAAAAATCCCCAGTCGGATCTAAAACAAGTTTGACTTTTTGTTAATGTTTTAAATATTACAAAAATATGTATAATATATAATTTATGGGAAATTTTTCATATCATGACTAAAGAACGTACATTAAACCTCTTAAATTCTTTATCACTATAAAAACCTTAGCCAAAGTCGCGATGTCGATAATCTCGTAGTTTCTTTGCCGATGAGTATTCGAAAATGTCGGTGCTCGCTTAGAAGAGTGCAAACATCAAAACAATGGTCATTTAGACGAGGTAATTTTTAAAATAGTAAATTTCAACTAATTAGCTTTCTCATAAACAAACAATTTTTATAATATAAGTATGTCAAATGGTTTTTTTATAGGAATTTTTCAAATGTTAACTAATTCGTGGCCCACCTTATATGAGTTTTCCGTATGGTGACGGATTAAGGATCCAGAGTACCAACAACTTTATACATCCCATGGGTATCGTAAGAGGTGATTAAGGGGCAAAGAGAAGGAAAACTTGAAACAAATTCTATATTAACCCGTCTGGCCAGCGTGGTACAGTAGTCCAAAACCTTTTTTTTAAAGAGAGGCCTGTGTCCAGCAGTGGACTGTAAAGGTTTGTTGAAGATGAATAGTCCATCAAAATATTGTATCTTAAAAAAACTTATGATACTATATGATATCACACGTATTAAATTAATTATGTATCATTACTTATCAACTTCACTAATAGGAACAATTATTTGCACGTCGAGCGGGGGTAAGAACGGATGCGTCCACATTAATTAATGTATTTGTTTTCATAATGTAATAATTAATTAATTTTTCTGAAGTAGGGCTGTCTCAACTTTTTTTTTGTAACTTATTACGTTGAATATGTATGAAATTTATGTAAGATTAAACTTTTATTTATTTCATTGTATTTTTAAAAAAGGCTAAAGCCCGCACTAGGAATAAATCCTGTGTCCCGGGGGACTTTACAAACATACAAAAAACGGACACATAGAACACCCAGACTCAAAACAACAATTTATGGATCACACAAAGTGTTCTCCCGTGTGAGGTTTGAATCCACAATTAACCAGTAGGCCAAGCGTACAGTCAATTACTTATGTATATATCTTTTATTTAAGAAATTTTTAAGACGTATGTAAATTATTTTTATCATTTTCCCGCTACCCGCATTATACCTCTGCTCGTACATCATCTGAAGATTGACTGGTAGAAAATGTCTTACGGCATTAAGACACAACATAAATCAATAAAATAAATAAATAAATATTTCGGACATTCGACGCACAACGCTACCTTGTCCCAAACTGAATAGAGCTTGTACTACGGGATCTAAACGACTGATACATATATATATTGTAAATACTTACTACCATAACTCCAAATTAAATGTTTGCAAATTACACAAACATTTGATTCGAGCTGGGAATCGAACCCAAAACCTCGTACACAGTGGTCATATATTACTGTGTTACCGACGCAGTCGTGCATAAAGTTAAATAAATAAATTATGAAACAACAAAATATATAAAGCTGTATGCTTTTGCTGTCTTAGTCCCACAGTCTTCTCAATATTAATCCCGTGAAAGGGTAATATGTGAACCTTTCTACCGTTTTTTGATGATGTACTAGCTTTAGATTGATTGACTAGTTAAAGTGACGAGGGTAAACCACCTCTTCCTTCAATAAACTTGATATTGGAGATCTTGTGAAGTGATTGTGGTTCTCTTGAATATTATGAGAAAACTTAACATTTTTCATTTCAATCTAGTGAGTGTGTTACGCCTTATACTTGATTTTGCCTTCCTTTCTAATTTATTTTGATCTGTAATAGAATGTATCTGTTACATATGACACCATCTAATTAAAATACGTACATAAAAATTACAGAAGAAAAGGTATTTCAAAACTAGTAATAAATAAGATTCTTTATGATGCTAAATAGGGTCAAATAATAAAAAAAAATTAATACTCTCTAAAAGCTCTTACAAACGAATTATATATGACTGCTGCGGTTACAGATTTCACCAGTTCTCCATGGCACTAGATAACGTGATGAAATTTTGTAAGTTAATTACCTACCGAAAATTATGAAAACAAACATATTAACACATATTTTGTTTATTAAAAGAAATGACATATAAAAATTTAAACCATAGAATTTATGTTGCCACTCCACAAATTTTTTTGTATCATGTCATTACTAATACTTTTGGTTCTTGAAATTCTTCTGTTATTTATTTTTGATGACTCCTAAAATTGTGCGATACAGTTCGTCTCATCGTCATTGGATTTTTCCTGTAATTTTATTTGAAAGGGACGCTATATGAAAACATTGTAAAAATTTGGTTACTATTTTAGGACTAGTAATCGATAGATATACGCTCCCGAACTAAACGGTCCGGCTCTTCCTTTCTGTGCAAGTCAGTTAAACCCTAGAACTCACTACCAGCACATGTGTTTTCCTACAACTACAATCCCGGGTTCTAGAAGAAGCTCCTCACTAGACCACCATAACGTGGGTCACCATACTATATTGTCTGCATTCACAATGAGAGACCACCACTCTTGGATTCTATTCGTACTTTTCAATAGGCAGAGTAGAGTCACTTTGGTAAGCCTTTATAAAAGAACAAAGAAAGTACTTTAAGCTAAAGAAAACAGGTCGAAAGGGTTTGTTTTCTAGCCTTTACCCGAAATCGGTGCTCGCTCTTAGCGTGAAGACGTTGGGAGGAGTCTCTCAGAAACTTTATAATTTTAAGAACCGTATGGGACACCGTATTTTTGATTTTAAAAAGACAACGCCCGCATTAGGAATAAATCCTGTGTCGCGGGGGACTTTACAAACATACAAGAGACGGACACAAAGAACACCCAGACTCAGAACAACAATTTGTGGATCACACAAAGTGTTGTCCCATGTAGGTTTTGAACCCACAACACTCAGCAAGTGGAGAGCGGCGTGGTGACCGCTTAAACCACTAGGCCAATTGTGCAGTATGATCTCTAGGTTCAGTCTAGTTTTGGCATCCGATGGCTACGTGAGATATTTTGTTACGAATATATTCTATTTCTGTATATAAAACACATAGATATGGTTTGACATTAAAGAAGCATCCTGAGGGTCAAAAATTAATGAAAAAAATCTTTATTGTTATAAAAAACTTTAACAGTTTTCTTAGAGCTATATATATACAAGGTTTAAGGTTAAGGTCACACAGGCAAAATAACCCTAAGGTCAATGATGTTACACGAAGAATTGATAACTTTAAGTGGCAGAGGGCGGTACACATTATTCACAGACAAGACGACTAAAGGGACCAAAAAGTTCTGAAGGGGCTACCACGTAAACCCTACGAGGTGGTCCGACGACCTGGTGAAAGTCACGGGAAACTGTTGGATGCGGTCAGTACAGGACCGGTTGTTGTGAACAGTCTTGAGGAGACCTATTTCCAACAATGGACGTCTTTGGGCTATGATGATGATAATGAACTTCCAAACTAGATGTTCTTGTTATTTTTTCTCCTAAGTAACCTATATCAGAAATAATGCTCGAGCTTTTATACTGAAAAAATTTTAAGGCTTTAAATATTCTCACACCTACCTACCATTTAAATATAAAGAAATATGTATATGTGTGTGTCTGTAGGTGCTTGTATATGTGGCTGTGGGTGTATGCATGTATTTGTATGTGTGTCTATGTGAATGTACGTGTACGTAATTCCACTGGCTTATGATTGTTTCATTAATTGTTGTTTTTTTTAGTTTCAGTATTTTATTAGTTTATTTTTTCCTCCACCTACATAAGGCGTTTGTGACCTATATAGACCTGTACAGACATGTTTAATTCTGTTTATAATACGCATATTGTGGTCTCCCATAATTGAGGAAGCACATGACACGAACTCTCAATTGTATTTTATCTAATACAAAAAGCGCATCTAAAGTGTATTCCTTGTCGGAAATCCATAATAAATAAATAAATATCTGTATTGTTGCTATTTTTGTATGAAATAATTAGATTTTTGTTATGAAACAATAATATGCTTAGAAGCTGCTACATCCTACTAACTTTTCGCCTAGTAACAATAATAACTTCTCCTCGACACCCCTGAACAAAGCACCGCTCATCCGTGACTCGTTGGATTTCGCTCGCGAAATTTCCAGAATTAAAATTATGTACGGAAAAGCGATTATACCATTAAAGTTGGAGCAATGAATGACAGTTCATTTACGGTTTTGAACGTTTCCACGACGCTGTACATAATTTAGTTTTGCCGTTTAAGTTTTGTACGTGTATTTTAAAGGCTTTATAATTGTATTATTAGGTTTCATATGCTTTTTAAGTCCATGAAGCACTAAAAATAAAGTCATAAGAAATTAAGATTTAAGTTTTTATGCCGAAAGTTTCTAATTTCATATTATCTACATTCATATTATCTTTCTTAAAGAGTTATTTTGGTGAAATATCCTATTAATATTATAAGCGCCTAAGTTTGTATGAATGTTTGTTACTCTTTCACGCATAAACTACTGAACAGATCTAGATGAAACTTTGCAATAATATAGCTTATACGTTAAAATAACACATAGGCTACTATTTACCATGATAACTGACATACACACAGGCGGAGCCGCGGGCAAAAGCTAGTAAATTATAAATACATGTGTATACTTAGTCTCGTTTGTACAAAAACGGTGCATGAACTACATAAAATATTATATAACATCGCACAAATTCAAAGAAAAACATGCCTTAAAGGTCTCAGGAAATTCCATGTAGGTTTTATTGCTGCAGGATATACGGTAAAGGACGCGCCCGGTGTCCTGTCAGAAGCATAAAACTCGGACTTTAGCGGTTTAATATTGACCCGGGATTCAATGTAAAAATACCTTGGACTTTCTCATTATTTTTATAAAGTGGCAACAGGAAAGATTTATATTTAGGACACCATAATCCTGTTTCTGGTACTAATTTACGGCTGATGACATCGTAACTCAAAAGAACCTCAAAATAGCACAGTATTAATATTGATTTTCGTGATGAAGGAATATTTTCATTTCATCAAATTAAATCAACCTATCGCCGTGCACTACTGTACTGAGGTTTTTTTTCTTTTTTTTAACGTGTGGCAACCCCCTCGGGCCTTCATTCCACCGGGGTGTACGGCGGGGTGGTGCGTCGGAATCGAACCGACTAAAACCACACGGTGTGCCACTCTGCGCTTCAAAAAGGTGGTATTCGAGAACAGCTGCTATTACGACATCCAGATCCCTCCGTCCACCCGCGGCAAGGCGGCATGAGGCGATGGTACGCGCGCTTCTGCCACCCGGTTCGCCGGCGGCGAATTGCCCCCAAGGAGCGCCAACCATCCCGGTCTCGGGCAATTTACGTTCATCCGCTGCCGGCCACCTTCTTATAGCCACCTTCTTCAAGTTGTCGCTCCATCACGCCATATTTTATAGGTATTAGATATAAAATTCATTTTTTTATTTATTTATTTACACTTTATGCACTTTGTACATCGGCGGACTTAATGCCCAAGGCATTCTCTTCCAGTCAACCTTAGGGTGGTTTAGAAATATTGTAAGGGAGGTGCACAGAGGTTATATTGACAATTAAAATATACAATACATGAGTGTGTATACATACATGAACACATACAATACATACGTCATAAATACACATATAAATATACATATATATACATAAATATACACATACATTTAAATTATATTCGTACACTATGACAACTTGACTTAAGAAGGAGACTATGTACATTCTTTTTGAATGTAAAACGGTTTGCTGACATCTTGACTTCGAGCGGGAGCGCATTCCAGAGTAGTACTGCCTGAACAAAGAACGAAGAGTTCACGAAATCAGAGTTATGAGAGGGATATAAGAGGAGCAGATTATTTTCTGAGCGAAGGTTTCTGTCGTGATTAGAGGATAGATAGCGGAGGTACGGAGTAAGATATGTAGGTGGAAACGGTGAGTTGAGACATGAAAATAGGGCAGTTAGTACTCGCAGGTTGCGGCGCTGGCGTATAGGTAACCGAATAGGTTTTTTTTTATAAAAGAATATTCCTATTCGGTCTCATTTAACTTTGAAAAAAATATATTAGTCAACCCTAAGAATAGAAAATGGATTAAAGAATACAATTAATATGCCTCTGTCTACTCCTTCGGGGAACAGGTGTGATTTTATTTACAGACAGTTTATTTTTATTGGTACACATGTACATAATATTTGTAAATGTTATTTACAGGTAATAAGCGAAGTTTAAAGGACTTATTAGTAAACTGTGTATCCGTTTGTATTTTCAGACGAAGATTTTATAATGACATTGAGATCTGCTAATACTTCTTTTTGATTGAAGTTTTTTTTTGTAAATGTACCGATTAATAAAAAGAAATAAGTTTTATCTCAAGAAAACATAGAAAATGATAAACTTAACCACCAAACCACATTTGCAAGTACAATACGAGTACATTAATTCTTTTTTATATCATACTGTATTATTAATATCAATACAGTACTAAGATAGTAGAGCCACGCTGAGTTTTAATACAAACGATCCGAAGACCAATATAAAACGACAGCATCCGTGCTGTCGTGTTTCGTTGATGAGTGTGCGACCGGAGGCCCATTGGTGCAGGTGTGACAGTTAGTTCTTGTGGTAAGTGTGTAAGCCTTACATTGCCACGAGATAACTGTCAGGACTTTAACGTCCCTTTGCGGGGCGTGAAAAGGCATTTCACTAGGCCGTCAAAGTGTGGGTCACCATAATACATTGTCTGCATTTGCAATGAATATGGTGACCACACCTCTTTAATTGTATTATTAAGGTACTAGTGTTGTATCGCAAGATGGAAAATATTGAGTTTATAAATATTTTAACTAACTATTCTTAACCCTCGATTGGCTAATTTTTATCCAATCGTCGACTAAGGTTGCCTGGAAGCAATTTCTTTTAGCGATAAGGCCGCCATTTGTACTTAGACACCCAACTGTTATTCTTGTATATAATCTATAAAAAAATTATAACAAAGTGCATTCTATTCTATTCTATTCTAAGTGTCAATCATTTATATAGCGGTATATCTTAAGCGGTCTAAGTAACGTTAACCCTTCACTCTGTCTACAAAGGACTCGGATATGTTTATGGAAATTCGGACACAACTGCTGATTTAATTGCTTCGGGTGATATTTATATTACACATTTCAAATTCAGTACGAAAATGTTAATGATATTGTACTGCCAAACTGCCTCGGTGGCGCAGCGGACGTGAATGCGACTGCTGTACTTGAGGTCTCGGATTCGACTCCCGGGTCGGACCAAATATTCATATGATCTACAAATATTTGTTTCGAAGTTTAAGTGTTTTCTATGTATAATAAGTGTGTATTTATAAAAAAAAGTATATAAGTATTCTATCAGTCAGTCTACTTATCATAGCACAAGCTCTGCTTAGTTTGAAACTAGATGACGTTGTGTGTCAAATGTACTAAATATTTTTCTAGTTAATATTCTTACTGACTGATAGTCGTGTTAATTAAACGAAAAGAACTAAGTTAGATATTTAACTATTAAGTTGAACGCGTAACGGTAGTCCGATCTACTCGAAAACTAACATAAATCTAACTTAACCTGTGCTAACTTACGTCGAGGGCAAGTTTTGCCAACTTAATTCTAACTTTAATGCTACGTTTATATAATCTAATTCAAATAAATCACTGCAACAGAATTATTTCTTAAGATTTTGACACAATATTTACATGACGTCACGCCTATTTTTCACGCGCCTCTTTTACTCCAGCCACATTCATCGATCGTTGCATGCATGCTCCTCACTTTCGCTTTACTTTTTATACGGCTCCTCTTCAGAACATTAGCAACTTGGATGATGAATGTTTACGTGGTCGACCTCGTACGACACTTCCACACACATTCACTCTATAGATTCGTTACTGGCCAATAAAATTATGAGGGAATCGTAACGTAAGATCCATTGAATTATAAATTAATAATCTGTAGTTACGTAGAAACAGCAAAATTAGCTTTTTGTAGATCGTTGGCTATTTTGCTAACTTTGAAATCATGCGCTGGCTAAATTCAAAATATATGTACTTGAAGTACAACTGAAATATAAAGACAAATTATAACTTAATGCTAGGTCTACAAGAACACTATATTTCATATACTTATGTGGCGACTTCCACATACAGTAGAAACAGAAAAACATACTACATCGCCATCTAGCGAGGACACATCGAACCACAGAGTATAATGAACTACGGAGTAACTGCTAATCCTATATCGTGAAATAGAGATTCACGTGGCAATTAACATACATATATACAACATCTTAACATCAACTGTTGGACCGTGACCCGTCAGGCATGATCACCTCACCTGGTAAAAGAGTCCTCTCTTTGTGTTGGAGAGACATGACACTCGTCCCTCAATACTTAAAACAAACGAGATTTATACCGTTTAAATAAGGTTCCATATTTAGACTAGCTGAGCTGGAGTACATAACTTCACAAAAAACTAATTAAAATAAAATACTTCACTAACTAAATCAGTTAATCGATGCCCCCACCCTTTATATTCTGGCCGACACACGCAAAGGTTGGTGTCCACCAACAGGTGACTTGTGAGCTCCTTTGTCTACCATAATATGAAAGGACCGTCGAAACCAGATTTAAACTTGCCAATAAACTCCTACGATGCAAATCTTTCTTCACTTAAATTCACTTTAATTCAACAACAATCACTTGACAAGCATCCATTCTGTAAGTTCTGTATTGCTTTAAAATAAGAGTCCGACAGACAGATTTTATGTAATTTGACTTACAGTTTGTCGGATAAACTTAAATAGTCCTAATTGTTGAATAAGTTCCAACGTTTCTCTGACACGGCTATTTGTCTTGAGAACTAATATTATCATGTTGACTTGCTGTTTGAGGTCATATTTAGCTTCACAATTTTCAATTCATCTTCAAAAAATAACTCTAGTGGTAAATTTTTTTGTAAACGTTGTGTTTGTTTTTTTATTAATATACCTGAAAAAGCGTCTACTTTAAAACTTACCAAATGTTTGCTATATTTTTTTTAACCTGTGAAAATCCCCTCGGGCCGTTACCCTACCGGGGTTTACGGCGAGGTGTTGTGTCGGAACCGGACCGATTAAAACCACACGGTGTGCCACTCTGTGCCTGAAATAGGAGGGATCCGGGAACAGCTATTATTACGATATCCAGAGTTAATTTAGATCCTAGAGTAGCCTCTTCACAAAAAAAGTTACTTATACAGTATTTTAAAACAATAATTGGTTTCAAATTAGACCTTAGTGAACAAAATTAAAAAATACATTTCGCCTTTTTCATGTTATAAATGACAGGTTGGCACTCCTGCCTTCAAAAATCTTAATAATTAACGTATTATATATTACAAGCAACTATTTTACCTCAATCGGCACTTAATAACCGTCACCACACCAATTGCCTGATATTTTCAGGCGGGATAACTACTTGGTATATTACAAAACATATCAATCATCTCTTTTTTTACTAAACACTTCATCAACAACTTTTAATAGTCCATTGCTGAACATAAGCCTCTTCTTGTAAAGTAGGATTTGGTCTATTATACCACTCTGGCTGGATTTATTGGTATGGACCCCATTCGGCGTTGGTGAACTGGGCGGCAGAGGTGGTCCCCTCTATCAGCTATTGTCGCCAGCCGTGTGGAGGTGACGTTCACGTGTACCGTACGTCACCTAGTTAGAGAGTACTCTCGAAGGTGGTGCCCGTGCAAGCGGGCAGGCACTGTAAGATACATATGTAGATGGCTTAGTAACAGTAGTTTCCGGTTCCCTTCCATTCCAAGCACACCGTATGGAGGTTTTCGTATTAGAAGGTTCGTTTCCGACATACCACAACGTCGTAAGCCCCGGTGAAGTTACGGCCCGAGGGAATCTCCAGACGTTAAA
The DNA here is from genome assembly GCA_949316085.1 of Hypercompe scribonia. Lineage (NCBI taxonomy): Eukaryota > Metazoa > Arthropoda > Insecta > Lepidoptera > Erebidae > Hypercompe > Hypercompe scribonia. The sequence goes on along the minus strand of OX438992.1, from coordinate 5,570,472 downwards.
AAAAGTGGGTTTTTTCAAGTTTATCTTCTTTTCGCAATGTGATGAGGTCCAGTGTAGTTTGTTCCTTTAGTCGCTTCTCAAGATACCCATAGGGTGAATAGGGGTAATGACACTCTACATTCGTAATCTTCACCATCCACACGGATATAAAAAATATAATTGTTATGAAAATTGATTGATTTCTAGATAAATCATTGAAAAACACCGGGTATCGTTAGAGACTAAGTAATGATAGTATTAAGAATACATCATGTGGCGCAGAAGAGTTTATAATCATACATAAAATGGGCACAAAAGACAGATTCAGAACAGTTTGTAGATCACACAAGGTGTTGTCCTTCGTGGGATCGAAGCCAGTACACTCTAATAACTACTCACAGCATCCATACAATATTCAGTATTTTTTCTATGTTGATCAGTTTTTATTAGTCATTATATTTATATTACGTACTGAAGTATCCTGATTTGTGATATTATCTAAGTTTTATACGTATAAAGTTAACTAAACGCAAAATTAGTTTACAATAAGCCAATTTATCACTCTAATATTTGAACAGTTTTGTTTGTACTATCAATACCACTTACAAACTTACTTCAATAATAAATAGAAATATGGACTGAGACTTACAAGTTAGCTAAAGATGATTAAACAACAACAAAGTCTTAAGATTAAGCCTAAATCTTTCATAGGGTTGTCTTCAATGTCAAATTTTAATATTTACACAACTGCTCCAAAAGAAGGGTTATGTGAAAAATATATTTTGTTGGCACGCTCTGCAGTCGAAACGGTAGTATAGTTTTGGCTTGATTAGTGTGAGAATGACACTGGACATTTACGAAAGGTCTTGGTTTTAATAATTTCTTATCAAATAAAATTGTGTAAACAAAATGTTACAGAAATTTTGAATGGATTGTTAAAGTAGAGTTTGTACGTTGCTTTAAAGAAGTTACGTACGTTTCTCCCAAATACACTTTTCAGGATTAAAGATATCTTTCATAAATATCTAAGGAGTAATAAACAAAAAAAATGAACTCAGATTCAATTTACCATATTAGTTAAGATACGCATAAAATGTAGCGGCCTCTTTGACTTAAATGTCTTTACATATTAATCTTGAACCAGCTTTGTTAAAAGCCTCTAAGTTAATACGAATAGAGGACAAATTGTAACATCCACGTAACACGAAGGTTACATAGCAAGCAAGGTGAATAAAACTTGAAAAGCAAAATGTTCGCCGTCCACTGAATACTTTATAACGGCTGTAAATCTAGGTATATCGTAAATTTTGCAAGCACCCCGTGACCCGACGAAAGGGCTCAGACCCTTTCTACTCAGAAATGGATATTAACGTACTGTGAACTACTAATGGTTACGTGAATTGTAAATTAGATTCCTATAAAAATATTGATAACTAAATATTACCAAGAAAATTGTACGTGGTAAAAGCAAAATTAAAAAGAAAAATTAAGATAGAAATCAAAAATTCCTTTAACTGTTTAGACAAGAGATCTCTTTGAGAGAATTTCATCATAAAGCAACAGCTGAATAATTTCTCTTCACTTCCTAAGAATATTCTCGACGAAAAATAGATTTTTTCGTTTCGTTCAACTTATTCGTTTAGGAGCTATGATTTGAAACACACCTTAAATATAACATCTATTTTCTTGTATTGGGTGTTAATTTTAATAATTAAAACAATGTGTTTGTGTAATCTGCAAATATTTGTTTAGGAGTTTGGGTGCTTTCTATGTATAATATGTACGTATTAAAAAAAATTAAGCTTTAATATCAGTTGTCTAGTACCCATAGTATAAGCTCTGCTTAGTTTTGAGACTAGATGGCGTTGTGTATTTGATATCCGAAATATTATCATTATATAGACTAAAAATGTTTTTGACTAGTATAGTGTACAGTAGAAGTTCCTTATTCGCGGGGTATGCGTTCCGTAAATATGCCGCGAATACAGAAACCGTGAATATGGAATGGTAATTTGTATGGGGTTATAGGGGATACGTGCCTAGATGACGAAATAAAAAAGCAAATTGTAGATAAAAAAATGTTTAATTGAACTTTCTGATCATACAGGTTGATTAATTACATATTATCATCAGGTTTAGGCAATGGTTTAAAGAATTTAGTAATTTTTTCTTGTTTGGCATTTTTTAAAAGCTCCTTCAACTCAGACTGATATTCAGCAGTGGCATTAGCAATTTGCCTCTTAAAAATAAGGCTTCGTTCCATAGATGGATCAATTTTCATAAAGAAATCACAAAGCTCATTTGCCATTCTTAAACCTTCACTAAGATTTTTCAAATTAAATGTTACGTTTTCAGCGCTTGTTGAGGCCTCTTCTTCGATGGGTTGCGAATTTAACATTTCCTCCAAGTCGGTTTCAGTCAAATCTTCATCTTGTGCTTCAAGAAGTTCCTGAACATCACTTGATTCTATCTGATCGAACCCATCTCGTCCTATTCCTCTCGCAATTTCGACAATGTTTGCAGTTAAACTTTGAATTTGCACAGGTTCTTCCCCATTTTCCGCTGTCAGAACAGGCCACAGTTTTTTCCAGCATGATTTCAATGTGTATGCCTTCAATTCTTGCAATGATTCTTTTATGTTTACGATGCATTTCGCTATGTCAAATTGCTTCCAGCATTCTATAACATTCATATCAGGATCACATTCCATATTATCCAGTATGATTTTGAAGGTTCGTTTAATGTAGTAAAGCTTAAAGGCCTGGATTATTCCTTGGTCCATAGGTTGAAGCAAAGCCGTCGTATTGGGAGGTAAAAATGTCACTTTTATATTTGGATGCATAGTTTCAAGTTCGCGTGGATGACCTGGTGCATTGTCCAAAACTAGAACTGCTTTAAAGTCTAAATTCTTTGACTTCAAATAAGTTTCAACTTCAGACACAAAACAATTCCGGAACCAGTCACAAAAAATAGCGCTTGTAACCCACGCTTTCTTATTAGCACGCCAAAACACTGGCAGGTCGTCTTTGTTTTGATTTTTAACGCACGAGGATTTAAAGATCTATAAAGCATGAGTGGTTTAATAACACAATCTCCAGATGCATTAGAACAAAGCAGCAATGTAACTCTATCCTTTGCTGCCTTAAATCCAGGGGCAGACTTTTCGCTTTTAGAAATGAATGTTTTGTTTGGCATTCTTTTCCAAAACAGTGCAGTTTCGTCTGCATTAAATACTTGCTCAGGCTTATACCCTCCATCAGCTATCAGGTTAGCAAATTCGTTTGGATATCTTTCTGCTGCAGCAGTGTCTGCAGATGCAGCTTCTCCAACGATTTTCATGTTATGCAATGATTGTCGCATTTTAAATTTATTGAACCAACCTTCCGATGCTTGAAATCCTCCATCTATACATTCACCACCACCACTACCACCAGGTTCCTTAAAATGTGCGTAAAGACGCTTTGCTTTCTCCCGTACCAATGGACCACTTAGAGGCACCCTTTTTTGATTGCGGTCTTCTATCCATAATGACAACGCCACTTCCATTTTTTCTATTGCTGGATCACGAACAATTTTCGCTGACAGTGAAGTTGAAGCTACAGACGACCTTATTTTATCTTCGGATTTTTTTATCGATCGTACAGTTGATTCGTTGACATTGAATGAACGTGATATCGATGCAAACGACTCTCCAAGTCGTAAACGATCAAGCATTTCTATTTTTACTTTAAGTGGTAACACTGATTTTTTTCGCATCGAAACACGTTTTTCATTTTTTTTGGTTGACATTATTACAGCGAAAGACACGTGTTACTCGATCAGAATTTTTGTAACGAATGGAAAAGTAAAACAACGAAACACGCAATGCGGCTCTTACCTGAGGACAGAACGTCCTATTGTGGCAACATTTAATAAATTACTTTATGTTTTGAGTAATAAGATACATAATTTTACCTACACATTCTGTTTGTGTATTCTCAAAAACACCGACTGCGGCGAAGGCGGCTTACGTCAAAGAAACTGCCGCATAAAACAAACAAAACGTCGTTGTAATAAGGTCTATTTTATTTTTTATCCTTCTACTGACGTGTCGACAAAGGATAGCGAATGCATTTTTTTAGGTAGGTACATGTACGCATCGATATTTCGATTCGATCCGCGAATAAAGAAATCTTAGACCGCGAATATAGGGATTGGATCGCATTTTTTCAATCCGCGAATAGTGAAAACGCGAATAAAGGAAGCGCGAATAAGGAACTTCCACTGTACTTATAATAATTAGTCAACGTGGAATAAACATTTAAAGTTAAAGTAAGTAAACATTTAAAGTAAAAAACAAAAAGTTGAACAGTACTTCCCGCGACACGAGTTAATCGATCGGTTTAAAACCCTGTAAGTTATCGGAGCTTCAGGTTTTGAAGACAAAAATGTAATACGACTTTTTTGCTAAAATTTAACACACACGTCGTAACCCAAGTTTTGCAAAACGAAAAAAATTGTAAGAACAAAATCAACCAATGCAATTTTATTAAAAATATAGAACAGATACGAAAGCACCTTCAATACTATTGATGCAATCACACTTTTTTCTTACTTATTGCAGTAAATAAAGTTGGTACAGTTCTATCGTTGGAAATACTTTCTGGGTGCCGAGCACTTTTGTAAAATGGAAAATACCAGTTAAATACTCCACTGCCATGCCATTCAGCGTTATGGTTTTCAAGCACAATAATTATTTTCAAGCCCTAGTTTCAACATTATTTCTCCTCGTATTTTATGCAATATTTACAGTAATAGTTGCTTTTGATTGTAATATTTATGTGATTTTACATGCACATAAAGGTGAGTTCAAATTTCTCCGGGTTAAGTCTGATTTTGTACGTGTGCGCCGTATTAAGAGTACGTAGTGTTAACACCGATATTCATTTCGTGGGTTTCGTAAGAGATGCTAAGGGAACAAACTATTCAGGAAACTCTATTCTATACTATACTCTATTATTATTAGAAAGTGTAGTGTAGGTCAAAGCATTCTTGTTAAGGAGAGGCCTATGTCCAGCAGTGGACTGTTAAAGGTTGTTGATGAAGTTAGATTTTACGCAGTCTAGTATTTTACAACATGAACGCTATAATATATTGTTCAAAATGTGTAATAAATAAAAGTAAATGTAAATAAATACTGCCGACATATGACACACCACCATCTAGTCCCAAACTAAGCCGAGCTTGTACTATGGGCACTAGACAATTGATATTAATACATATATACTCTGTTTTTGTAAATACATGCATATTATATATACAAAACACCCAAACTCCGGAAGATTTGCAGATCATATAAAAATTTAGTTCGACCCAGGAATGGAACCCGAGACCTCAAAACAGCAGTCGCATACGCTAGCACTGCGTCACCGAGGTAGTAATGGATCATGTGCTTGACTTTTTTAACATTAAGTTAAGAGGCATTTAGCAGTATTTATAATGAAATTAAATTAAAAAAACAATTACTAAATTTATATTAAAAAAACAAGTAGATACAAATACAAGCTGTGATTAGAAATGGTAAAATCGCTGTAAGGAATTAAAATTAAGCGGTGATATGATATATGAAAAATGTTGCACAAAAGGGAAAAATCATTTCTTTTGAATGAACTCCATTATGTGGGCTGCATTTAGGGTTTATTTTTTTGTAAAAATCATGTATGATAGAATTTAGATAATTAGAGAATTATTTAGATAGAATTTGATAGATAGAAATACTTCACACATACATCACACACTTCAATCCAATCAATCTATCGCCGTCCACTGCTGAACGAAGGTCTTTTTTTTTAACGTGTGTGAACTCCCTCGGGCCGTCATCTCACCGGGGTTTACGGCGAGGTGGTGTGTCGGAATCGGACCGACTAAACCACACGGTGTGCCATTCTGCGCCTAACATAGGAGGGATCCGGAAACAGCAGTTACTAAGACATCTAGATCCCTCCCAGCGCCGGACCACTACCGCGGGCACCATCTGCGGATAAACTCTCCAATTAGGCAACGTACGGCACACGCGGACGTCGCCTCCTCGTGGCTGGCCACTATAGGGGATGGAGGGGAAAACCCGTCCCATCCACCCGCGGCCACACGCAAGTGCGCCTTCGCCACCTGGTTCGTCGGCGGCGAATTGGGTCCGAGTGGAGGTTGTCCTCCCGGGCCTTCTCCGCTGCCTCCTTGCGCGAAATTACGTCTTCGTAGAAGGTTGCGACCGCGGTAAAACAATCGTCGCTACCGACCGAGGCGGGACTCAATTCCCTCCTGGGGACCGAGTGCAGATACTTCCCGAAGCAACTGTGACTGGAAAGAATCTGCGTTACTCCGAAGGAAAGAATCCGTGCTGTCGCCCTGCCCACTCGGCGATGACCGGCTGAAGAACCTGCACGGCGCCAAAGCCAGCACGTGAAGCCTCCAACCGGGACGACAAACGAGCCATCGTGGCTCGACGAGCGGCCTCACGCCACTCGCTTATCTCTTCGGGCGGGGGCCATATGCCACTTCCCACCCGGAAGTCAGCCGTTCGCCGATAAACTTCGGCGAGTACTTCGGCCTCCAAATCCCACAGTGGAGTTCCGGTCAAGGCACACGTCGCCTCCGTCGATACGGTGCGGTAACCGCGACTGAACGAAGGTCTCCTCCAAGGAACGCCAACCATCCCGGTCTTCGGCAATCCGCATCCATCCGCTGCCAGTTACCTTCTTCAAGTCGTCGGTCCATCGGGCCACAGGGCACTCTGCACTACATTTACCCAAACGTGGTATATTTTATATTTTTATCACACACTTGGTATACATAAATAAATCTTTGACGATGTTGACAAAATGATGTGTCAATATACACGTAAAAATGTAAATATGAATATAAAAAATGTCAACTTCAATATCTATACATTTATACAAGCATTGCATAATGTACAAAGCTCTTCAAAGACTCGTGTTTAGCTGAACGAGTCTGAAATGTTTGGACACCACTTAAATGAACGGCCAACTAATTCTATTCGATTTAGTAAATATAATATTTAGAGGAAATCCAAAATAGTGTAGTAATGGTGAAGGATATTGTAAAAAATAAATAAATATATAAATAAATTGACAAGACTTTAGACCTAACCGTTCTTCAGACAGAAAAAATACTATTTATTCCTGGTTATATTTACTTTGGTCCCTATGAAACAGGACAGAACAGGACAGGACCATACATCAGTTGTTTTAAAAATAAAATAGAGGAAATAAAAAAAAAAGAAGAATTACAAATTATCTTCTTTTACTCATGTGGTCATTCGCTTCTTGATTTTACCGGAATGTATTATTTCAAGAGCACCACTATTTTCTAGTTCTGTCTAATGGTTAAAAAAATCGAATATCGGCTATCTTTTAAAAAATTGCTGCAATAAAAAAACTGGTATCCCCCGGGATATGTAGTAGTTGGAACATACTCGTGCCTTTTATTTACTGTTGGAGCTTTTATTTGTTTTATTACGATCCTGTTTGCGATAGCAACGCCTGACCGGTATCTATAGCCAGGATGAAAAATGTTGCCTGTTTTAAAAATATCCATGAAGTGGAGTTTATTGAATAGGGTAGTAATGTAATATACTTCAATTTATTGAGATAAAATAATGTGATAATAATATGAGCATTTTGAAATTGTCGTGTCACAAATATCAATAGGCACAATTGAGAAGCTCATTGGAAGAGAAAACTACCAAAGTTGGAAATTGGCCGTCAATAAGTATCTGTAACACGAAAAATTGTGGCAGGAAATTAAACCTGAATTGGGTTATAAATCCAACTGCTGATAAACATACTTATATATTTCTAAATACATATAAAATATAGATAAGACAAAGAACAATAAACTAGAGAACAAATGACTGTGTTCATCACACAAGCATTTATCCTAGATGAGAATCGAGCATGCAATCTCTGGCATAGTAAGTCAAGGTCTCTAACTACTAGACCAGCAGGCTAGTCAATAAGAATCTATTTATCTTATCTTTTTCTTTTTAATATATAAATTTTGCATGACTGTTGTGCTCATCATCCATGATAATATACCTAATTATAGCTTGCAATATAGCTTAGCTTGCAATCTCAGTAGGTGAAATGAGTTTGATACCGCAGCAATTTGAAAAGAACGACTGATACCTAAGATAGGTCTGTTCCTACACAAGAAGATGGCTAGTTGTGTCCTTTCAATGAGGCACCGATCAGGCACACGTCATTCTATTTGGACTGACCATACAGGCTGGGGAAAAGGGGACATGTTCAATCAAGACGCGACAAAAGTGCGTGCGTTCTGGTTATCGGTCGCAAATAAAGTGAGTTCTTGAAGATACTTCAATATTTACAGACTGCAAAAATTCAATAATACTATTTAAATTAAGTTTACCAGATTCCGTATTGGGTATTTGACTTATAACAAAAAATATAATTTGTTTGTAAGGAATATTTAACTTAATTTATGGTAACCCCACGCTTCTATGTATAGCTTTCAACGTCAACACTGAACGCTGTAATCGTTGAGATTTTTTTACGTATTTCTACCGAAGTTTGTTAGTTAGAACCACGTACTTGTGTAACCGTACAAGCTCGACCGAATGAAAAGTAAAATATTTAGAAGTCAGGGAGCAATTTCTTCACATGCTTTATGCTTGTGTATATTTTGAAAATATGTACAATTAAAGTCAAAGAGCGAAACACGTAAACAAACATTCCTTATCCAAACCAATATCTACTTTAAAGTATATGTAACTAATAAAAAAGTATTCACAACCAATCATCAACTTAGACTATTCTGCAAAAGTCGCCCAACTTCTCGTGTGAAGTCGTCGTGTCATATATTGTCTGCTTGAGGATAAACTTGGTTTGATACCTTGTCTCAACTGAGGCTCCATTGCTAGCGATCTACATTGTATTTAATATTTTTTTATATTTGTTTAATTGTATAAGTATATGATAATAAAACTATTTGAATAGCTATTTCAAAGTTTAGACTAACTTATTCGTTCCAGAATTAGCTTCAATGTGGAACATTTAACTGTATACACACTAAAAAACTTATATGTATTAAATAATGATAGTTTTTTAAACTCATCATGATCTGGCTGACGAGACAAGGAAATGTATATAATACAAAGACATAACTGGCACCACTTCAACTTGTTACCGAGTCGACCGGTGCAGTAGTACTACTACAGAAGACCAACCTAAAGCGAAAGCATTCGTGCTGTCGTATTTCGTTGGTGATTGTGATACCGGTGGCCTATTGATGCAGGGGTGACAGTTATCATGGTAAGTGTGAGTACTCTACACTGCCATGACTGTCATACCTTTTACGTCCCCAAGCGGGGTGTGAAAAAGCATCTTACTAGGCCACCATAGTGTGGGTCACTATGCAGTATTGTCTACATTCGCAATGAGTATGGTGACCACAACTATTGGATTCCATTCGTGCTTTCCATTAGGCAGAGTAAAGTCACTTTGGCAGGTGCTTAAATAAAAAAAAATATAATGTATAAAATTTATCTTTCTATTTTCTTGTGATAGTAAATAATTTATATTCTCTACAAAAATGTACTTTTAATATCACATTATTCAGTATAATATTTAATAGATAAATGAGGTGTATTACTTAATCATAATTCGTTGTCACTGTATCCTCGCCTCGCCTCGTCACCCCAACGAGTTTGTCAACAATAATTACTGTTAGTAATTACAGCATAACTATCACAACAAGAGTAATGGGATAACCAGCTGTTCTGGCTTCATCACATACTATACTAATTTCGAGACCTACGTCATAGCATCAAAGTAGCCGTAGTTTATCGTTTGTCTTTTGATTGTTTTCAAAGTCTTGTTTCGTCTCAATATCTTGTGTAAATACATTTGCAATTACACTATGAAAAATAAAAAATAATAATTATATTTTGTGACATACAACAGTCTCTAGTATTTATTAATTGTATATTATATATATTTAAGTAGCAGTGGGCTGGGCACATTACACGCAGTAACGATGGTCGATGGGGTCATAAAATTCTGGAGTGGCGACCGCGTATTGGGAAGCGCAGCGTTGGTAGGCCCCACACAAGTTGGTCCAACGACCTGGAGAAGGCCGCGGGAAGCTGCTGGATGCGGGCGGCACGGAACCGGCTGTTGTGGGGAACCTTGGGGGAGGCCTATGTCCGGCAGTGGACGTCCTTTGGCTAAGACGATGATGATGATGATGATTATCATAAATTATTAAAAAAATACTAACTTATGTCGCGTGTGTGTTGGTTTATTTCCTATTCTGAGCAATATGGTAGTTAGTAACTACGATTTCTTCAGTTAATCCATGTAATGAGTATCCTATGTGTTAAAATTTCCATCTAAAATTTCAAATAAATGTATCCCCGTTCACCGCAATACAAAAAGTCATCTAAAGTTTATCAAGCCAAAAGTATAATTTCAATTCCATTTTTTTTCTACATTAAGAGCCTGCTAAAGTGACTCTACTTTGCCTGATGGAAAGCATGAATTGTGGTCACCATACTCATTGCAACCACCACAGTATAGGCGGCCTTGTGAGATGCTTTTTCACACCCCACTTGGAGACGTAAAAAGCATGACAGTCATCGTGACAGTGTACACAGTTACCACGATAACTGTCATCCCTGCATCAATGGGCCTCCGGTCTCACATTCACCAACGAAAGACGACAGCATAGATGCTGGCACTTTAGGTTGGTCTTCTGTGGGAGGGTAGTACTGCCCGGTCAAGCCGGCCCGCTCGTGCTGAAATCAGCGTGGCTCTACTACCTAACATTATTTATTAAATTGGAATAAATCAAATATTATTAAAGATGCTATTCAAGAAATGGACTACACTTGAAAAATTAATGATTTGTCGAGTTTATTAAATGAACCCAATTAGGTAAAGATACGTAAACATCAAATAACGTGAGCAATTAGATCGGGTATTTTATAAATTACCAGGTCTTAAGCTGCTCTTGATAAGTCACTTGACTTACTTTAAAATAATTTTCCACAAATTTCACAGACAACTTTCTTAGCTTATTGCTACAGTGAAAATTTAAATCTAAAATCAATAATACGAGTATTATAACATAAAATTAAATGACTTTAAACCAGTGGATTATTAGAGGCTTTTTTATAATGATCAAAACAGATATGTAGTGTTTTGTTTTAAATAGTGTTTTTTGGTCATAGTAACACTGACTAGAAACTAAAGTAATGAATAAATAGGTAAATTGAGATGTTTTTCAAGATAGTCTCAAAATTAGCTGTGAATTTTAGTTAGAAGTTGTACTTATTTTTTCTGGTGGTTAGAAACTATCAGTAAAAAGACAAGATTATGATAAGGAACAATCTAAATTGTTCCTAAGTAATTAATGCCTAAGCATTGTAAGTTTCATTTTGATATAATAAGTTGAAATAAAGAATTCATGATTTTGTTTCAGGTTGATGGATTTTTTGTTCATTCATTCAAACAATGTAATGTATGTAAGTCGCTCACAGACTCACAAAAGACCCAAAACTGTCAGAATAGAAAAGGCAGTTACGAAACGACATGAAATATTAAATAGGAAACTTCATGTGTATGTAAAACTGACTGTGACGAGAAACTCAGAGTCAAGCAGAGAAGTCTATACTAAACACATGTTACAATAATTAGCAGTGACAGTTAAGTTCAATGTGAAAGTAAATAAAAGACAAATAAAATTATTATGTCACAGGAATATACATTTAACGCAGGAATATTTCGATAAACAATTCGGTCCATAAACTAATGCAGACGCCATAACTCAGGTAGGGTTGGTGGAATTATTAACTGATGCTAGGGGTGTACCCTTGTTGACTTCGTAGATATATTTTAATTTATTTATACATGATTTGCTGGCGAAGATTAACTAAAGTACAGAATAACGATAGGATATTTCTCAATTTTAAGACGTATACTCAATTTTACTTTACGTGTTTAATTTGTCTCAATTTGTCTCAACGACTGTTAATGTTATAAATTAGGAATTATGCAGTCTAAATGATTTCATCGATTTTGAGTGTCAGCTGTTAAAATTGCTGACTTATATTGAACTGACCGTGTGGTGACGGATTAAGAATACATAGTGTTATCACCCCTATTCATCCCTCGGATGTCGTAAAAGGCGATTAAGTGAACAAAATATGCAAGACGAAATCATTACAAAGAGAAGTAAAACTTGAAACAAACCCTATTCCAACCCGTCTGGCCAGCGTGGCTGTAGGCCAAATCTTCCTTGCTAAGGAGAGGCCTATGTCCAGCTGTAGACTGTAAAAGGTGTAAAATGATGACTGAACTAGGATTTACATGAGAAAAAGAAATGAGCATCAAACAAGGTTAGTCTTAAATAACCTGGAACTAGAACGATAACAGTCTATTTTTAAAATTGTCGTGTCTAGGCGTTAATTTTTCGCCACAAATGTGGTAACCCTATTACATGTCAAGCTGTTTCTAACATCTGAAATATGGAGTGCAATGAATTATGATCCTTATGTCCTCACACAATAAACTGAGACGTATGGAAATTGCACTTCTAAAGTTAAGAAAAATTGGATTAAAAGCCTTGAACATTTTCTCTACACAGAAATGCGATATTCATAAAAAGGAAGTGTAAAAAGACGACTAACTCCCATAAAATGTTTGCGCGGGATATTAGATTCAAATGTTAACGAACCACTTGGCCCACCCTATACAACAAACATATCTACCAATTATTATTGCTACTGGATCATAAGACATTGATTATAATGTAGGTTCAAATTATTATATGAAATATAAAGTTTTAAGCAGTCCTGAAAGTATTAAGTGTTAAGAGAGTTAGTATTAAGAGGGCAACTTAGGTGCAAATTATTTTAAATGTAGAGCCTGTCAAAGTGATTCTACTCTGCCAAATGGAAAGCATGAATAGAATACAAGAGTGCTACCATACTTATTGTGAATGCAAAAGTTGAGCATAGTGACCTACACTATGACGGTCTAGCGAGATGCTTTTTTGTGCCTTACTTAAAGAATGCAGGTTTATAGTGTAAGGAAATTATATACGCTGGTAGTAAGATTCAAGTTGTAACTGATTGGCACTGGAAGGAAAAACCGAATCGTTTAATACGAGAGTAAATCTTTAAGACTCTAAAATTATGACTTCCAAGGCCAATACATGTTGTCGTGAAGAGAAAGGGAGTAGGTGGGACCACTTGAAAAAAATTGTCAGAACACGCTTCATGATAAAGGCAATAGATAACTGCTATAGAGACGACAACTCTGAGCAACTGCTCCTGGTTCAAAGGACCTAAAAAAATGAAAAATATGGCTTCGAGACTGTCGACATCGTGGATTGCTCGCCGCTACTACAGATCGAGAGCGCCAAGCAAATATTGTACGGATCCAACACACAGATGAGAACAGTACTCTAAGCATTAGTGAACCTGGGCTTATAAAGAACACAGAATACAGATACTTGAGAGAGAAGTACCGTCTCACTTTATTCAGCGCACTTAGCTTCTGCGAGGCCGATTTACTAATTCTTTCAATGTACTCAAGGGGATTCAAATCCCTATAAATATGCATACCTAGGATTCAAAGCTGTATGTTAGCGGAGCGTTCTCAAAAGCGGGGAAAAGAAAACGGGGAAATGGAGACTTTTTGGTAGCAAACGTACACACTTGTGTTTTCTTGACGTTGAACTCGAGCAGATTTACGCAGTCTCGCTGAGAAATGCAGTTGAGAACCAGGTCGAGCTCAGCGACAAGCTCCTGTCGTTTTTAGTATCATGACTGTAGGGTGTCCAATATATTCTCCACGAACTGTGCTATCGCTTGTACAACAATGTATATTGGCAAAGGCTAACATAGCTTTGATATGCAGAAGAAAAAGTGTAGGCGACAGGATGAAGCCATGAGATGTACCAGCGTTTACCTGCTGAAAATCAGAGGCCGTACTATTATATAGGATCCACGTGGTGCATGTGGTATTTGTGCAGGAAAACAACAACCCAGTTGCAGAGTTTGGGAAACAAGCCAAATGCAGGCAGAAATTTGGAGAGAAGCAAAGGGTGCCAGACTCTGTTGAAGATCTTGCACTCCCCGTACTTATTATAAACTCTATAAAGGTGTGTCACTTACGCTAGAAGATTGCTCGTAGGCTGGTTTAGTCTAAAATCAAATTTCTTATCATTTAAAGAACTAATTATTCCAGGTAGTGGAATAATTGTTCGTCCTGAAATCAGTGTGGCCCTGCTAGCGGGTAATTATTGTTAAATTATACACTAAAATTTCATAAATATTATAAAGTACTTGAGTATTTCATTCAAAGTAAAAGTTCTGTCCTATGTATCTTTTACAGTTTCAAGATCATTAAAGCTTGGAACCAGTACCATACACAACGAAGATAAAATCACTATTTGGATAGGGTTCCATAAAAATTGTAGCCAAAATGTTGTCATAATAAATTGAAGAGCTTTTCGTGGGGCTCACCTATCAATTCCGTGGGTTCTATAGAGATTTCCTATCATTTAATTTATTACGATCCCTTATGTAAGCGTAGTTTTTTTAGTAGAGGGTGTGTCGAAAAGTATTTACAATAAATAAACTCAAACTTGGACCGTGCTTTGAAGTTGGGCAGTTGTCAAATTTTGGAAGATTTTTATATTTACAGACTCTATGGATCTTTTAAAGAATAAATTTGATGATATATTTTCTAGTACTTTGCAAATGCAGTCTTAAACAAGCTTTAAACTCAGTATATGTGACTTAAACTTACTACTACCTTACTTTTATAAAATAAACTAGTTACTTTAGTGTTTTTCTGAACCCTCCAACAACATGGCTGTATTAAAAAATATACAAACAAATGATCAATCATACAAATTAGGATATGTATTGCAGTAAAAGATATTTTTATAGTTACATTACAAAAAATCACTACAATCAAATTAATAGATAAAAGTTAAAAAAAAATGCTTTTATGGAAAATCAAATTGAAATACACAAAAATATTCTTTTCAAATTAATCTAAATTAAGAATAGTGTAAGTAGGGGGGAAGTGCCATGAAAGGGACATTTTTGTTGTGGAGCCTCTAATAAATATGTAAAATATTATTTTTAACAGGTTGGAGTTGAATAGGAAGCCTCCATTAATTTACTATTGAAATAAAATACAGTAATTATTCATTCTAGCTGCTAAGTTATTTATTTTTGCAGTCTTCAAAAATGTGTGTATTGTCCCTTTCATAAATGGCCTGTTTTGAAAGGGACATGATCATTTATGAAAGGGACAGTACATAATATCTAAAATAATCAGGTTAAATTAAGTAAGAAACAAACTTAACATAGGAAGTACGACTACAATAATTTCGAGAAGGTTTACAATCACATTTTAAAGTAAAGGAATTGTTACGACTAGTCTTACTATTTTTATTATAAGAACATAACAAGTAATTATATAAAATGTAATTGAAATAGAGATCAATACCTACATCACATAGTTTCATAAACCTTTGCTTAGGGATAATCAAACAATTTTAAATGATTTATAATATTGTTTAAGTATTGATGTTAAAGAAAGGATTCTTTAACATCAATACTTAAACAATAATTACCAAAATAAATTTTTTCTTTTCATAATACTAACAAACAACATTATTGTTTTACTATCTATCTTAAACACTAATTAACAGTCTTCTTTAACTTTGGTTAGGTATTAGGTATATATCTAAAAAGTAAAAAAGATTTTTAGTGACAAAGTTAACAAAAAAAATTGAAAACGCCCTTAACGCCACAGGTTTCGTGTGCCCATTTCGTGCATAATTTACATTGATACCAATCTTCAGTGCTTTCTGAATACTTTTTCTTACAAATATTACACTGGTTATCATCTCCTGTTTTATCATTTCTCAGACTGCGATTTCTTAATCTTGGACACACTTCTTCTGTTTCAGAAATATTATCAGTCGAACCTGAATCAGTCGCCAAATTTACACTTGAATCGTCGCTACTGCTGCTGACAACAGATTTGCGCGACGGCTTTTTCTTTTGAGTAGTTTTAACAGATTTCTTTAATTCTGTTTTATTATTTTTAGCCTTTCCCTTACTTTTAGTTCTATTTGATTCTTGTTCTTTTAAATTGCATTTGAAAATTTTTTTTACATGTTTTAAATTCTGTTTGTCAGCTTTTGGCGTATTCTTTTTTAAAATATCCAACATATTTTCTAAAAGCAATCTATTTTTTTCAGGAGTTTCAGTTATGATTGTGGTTTTACCCTTACGTTGCCTTCCAATAGATTTTCGAGGTGGAGCTTTAGGATATGGTCTAATGGTTTCTAATGTTATCGGAGGATTAGAAAAATTTGAAGTTTTAGTAGTTGATTGTTCAGTATTGGAACGTTCAGCTTGTAAAGTATTCAAATTAGAGGGTCCGGGCTGTGGCTCTTCGGTAAAAAAAGCTTTCGATTGTGACTCATTCTCAAAACAGAATGCAATTTGTGTATCATCAATAATGGAAGGTGAAACTATTCTTTCATTGAAATCTAGATTAGGCTCTATAGGGTCAGGTACGTGCAGAAGTTCTTCTTCATTTGAATAATTTTTGTCGCAATCAGTAGTGTTTGGAAGAGGTTCAGATCGGTCTGTCACAAAAGCGGGAAGAAAATCTTCATCTGTAAAAATATTTTTATTGATGGGCCATATTCCTGAATTTTTAAAACCTGATATGATATTGTTCATACTAAAAGCAGCATAAAAAGCGTCTCTAGCAAATTGGGCGACATTGTAAATCGTGACTGTTTTGCCAGGGTTTGATGTCATCCAGTCGTTCATGCTAGCTCTATATCGAGCTTTGAAAGGTCCAAATACAGTCAAGTCTAAGGGTTGTAAGCGGTGACTACAATGAGGTGGGAATGTTAACATTATTAAGTTATTGGCTCGGGCATAAAGCACCACGTTAATAGTTATGTGCGTGTCATGGTTGTCAAGGACTATGAAAGCAGGCGATTCAGCTGTGGGCTTCACGAAACCAACAAAATGTTTTAAAGCTTTCAGAAAACACTCCTCTGTAATCCAACCAGATAAATTTGCAAGTCCTAAGGCACCAGTGGGACCACTTTCGAGCATATGTTCTTTAAAGTGAACCCGCGGAAATATGAACACAGGAGGAATACTTCCACCAGCAGCATTTGCGAATGCCAGCATAGTCACAAGTGAACCACGTTCTGTTGAACTAATTTGACCAACTCTTTTAGTACCTGCTTGTGCAACTATTTTTGGTGTATTAGTGACAGTAGTGCAGCCAGTTTCATCCAAATTCCATATCATATTAGCAGGAAATTCATACTTTAAATAACATTTCTCTAAGTTGCAGAAAAAGTTTTGTATATTGTGTCTATTAAAACTTGTTGTTCTAGCTAGAGAAGTATTTTCAGGTTTTCTTACGCTTAGCGAGTCATTCCTTTTTAGAAAACCCTTCAACCAATCTAGACTAGCCATATTGTTTTTGTTCCATGATGACGGTGTACTAAGTTTTAAACGAACAGCATACTGGAATGCTAATTCTCTTACTTGTGTTGTTGTCAAGCCATGGCACATTTTTGCAGAGGTCTTCAAGTAATCTGCCAGGGAACTTTCTTGGTCTGTAGTAAAAATTCTCTTATTACCAATGTTCGGTGTATAAACGAAAGACGTACATTCTACACATGTGATTTACTCACATTATATACCTTGGCAGCTGATCTCACGGTAATTCTGTGCTTCAATACTTCATTAACTGCCTCTTCAATTTTCTTGGCATCAACACGGGTTCTCTTTTTAGGTGGCATTTTATCTGCAATGATAACTAATAGTTGATCACAGTGAGATAAGCAGTCATGAAAGGGACAGTTATGAAAGGGACGTCCCGTTCATAACCGTTTGTTGTGTCCCTTTCATAAATATTATACTTAAAATAATAACATAAACACAAAATCTACAATTGTAAATAAAAGTGTACTGACCTTTTGTTTTAATATTCGTGTACGACAAAGAGATACTAATCTAATGAAAACTAATAAATAATCAATTCACATCACTTGAAAAAACGTTTTACAAAAATAACTAAAAAAATACTTTTTTACCGCAATACGAACACTCACAGGCGATCGCCATCTTTGAAGTGACAGGAGCATGAAGTTAGGTGCGATCGAATGTGCGTTGGTGCTGCCATACCACAAAAATAATGTTGATCCGAATCGGTTTTTATTTTAGCTGTGATTTGAATTGTCCCTTTCAAAACGTGTCCCTTTCATGGCACTTCTCCCTAGTGAAAAAATGAATAGAAAAGTGTGGAGTGCTTTTTAAGATATTTACAAAATAATTACTTTTGCTCATATTTCTCAATAATTTTATAAGAATTAGACATCAAACACGGTTTTAATTTTTAAACTATTGTTCAATTTCTATTTTATTGATATACTGTATTTTATTTGAACTGTCATTTATCTTTGTTTCTTTACTATTTATCAACGAATAATCAAGTATATGGCGTTATCGTATATGAAGTAATAACATTCAAATTGAAAATGTCTCAGCTCTTATTACCAATGTCTGAACCTCTTCTCTAGCTTATATGTACCTTATCAAATAGTTTTTAAAATACCTTCTAACTAATCATATTGCGATTCCTTAATCAATGGAAGATGAATATATGTTGTTCGATCCGTCAGAAGCGGTTATAGTCATAAAATATAAGTCAAATCAGAACAAGTTTCTTCTACACGACGGTCTTCATGAAAAGGCGCCCTCTTTGATAATATCTGTGAAATATTTTGTACCTCTCGTCTTTTTAACGTTGCATAGTAGATAATAACATGGGACAGATGGCACCACTGATACCAAAACTGTAGGTGTTTACTTTGTTCAATATAATGTTTTGATGTATTCAGGGCTATGTGCATAGGGCAAGATTTTATTGCGATGATCAGATTTATCTTGAAAGATTGGCTAGAGAGTTAATACAGGACCCTCTTATAGTAGTTGATTTAGGTGATTACCGAGAAAATATGCTTCAAAAATCATCTGCATCTCTGATCTGATCTGCAAGGAGCTAACGCCTAAGTGACAACTCTGTGATGGTCAAACCATAGACACGGCACTTAACACGATGGCAGAATGCCCGGCGTGGCTGCAGCAGAGGCGTAACCTTGTAGCAGTCATTAGATAAGGAATTCTTTCACTCGGGGACAAGGTTACGACTATGTATATAAGTTTAAGAGAGTCTCTTTCATCTGTCTCCTTCTGTAAGTGTCGGGTACGTATAAATTAACATTACGAGTATTTTATATAGATCCACTATTATATGAGTATATGTTACCCACAAGAAAATATAATTTGTCTGGCTCATATCTATATATACAAAAGAAAGTGGTGTTAGTCACACCACTTAGAACTCAAGAACGGCTGAACGGATTTAGCTGAAAATTGGTGGGGACGTAGCTTAGAACCAGGAGACGGACATAGGATACTTATTATCCCGTTCGACCGCGTTTCAGTCTAAAATCAAAAATCTGTTTATTTATTACCTTTAAGGCGGAACAGAGTTCGCGGGGTAAGCTAGTTTCTTAGGTATATAACAAATAAAGTAAGTGGCTATTTTAAGATCATGCCCACGTTTCTATATGAACTCATGGCATTACATATCAGTAACTTAATTAAAAATTCAAAAGCGTGAAAAAATAAAAGTGTAAAAGTGCAATTGCTGTATCTACACATAATTTGCACCAACATGGCGAGAGCTAAACATTTTGTTGTACAATGTTTAGTGTTAATATATATATTACACGTAAGTTATTATATTTATCTATAAATATTACTTTTATTTTCAACTATATACCTATGTCTGTTTTTGCAGTTTACTCCTTAAGAATTGGTTTTTTGATATAAGGCGCCCGGTATGAGAAAAATGTGAGGAGTAAAATCTACTGAATTAATGACCTCGTTACGTATTTACTGTACTGGTTGTGAGTGTATTAAGACGTGTATAGATGTATATGCTGCAAAGCGACTAGCGACTATATCTATATGTTATTTTCATTAATTTATTAATTTACCCTTTCATACGGTATCAATCTTTTTTCAGTTAATTTCAGTTAAATAAGCTTTTTTTGCGTCTGTTTTGACAATCGTACTTAAGGAGTAAACTCCAGTCGGGCGTCGGAGCTGACCCACACAATTTTTTATAACTCTTCAATATATTACGATTTCAGAATGTAAATGCAGAATATCATCTGGATAATTCCTTGGGGATTTTATCTAGGATTCTTGGCAAACGCTTCCGAAGTCCAATAATAGCAATTATTGATACAAGCTCTCGAGTAAAAACTCCTCTAAGATCTGTTGATTTTCAAAATGAAAATGTGGAAGAAAAGAAAGCTTTGCGTTATTTAAATGACATTATACAGGTATGTTATATGTAAATTTATTTGTAATTTAAAATCATACATGTTACTTCTTTTACCATATTCATATAACATACATATTTAACTGCACGGTGGGTCTAGTAGTTTAAGCGCTCGCCACGCCGCTCTCTACTGGGCTGAGTGTTGTGGGTTCAAACCCCACATGGTACAACATTTTGTGTGATCCACAAATTGTTGTTCTGAGTCTGGGTGTTCTTTGTATCCGTTTCTTGTATGTTTGTAAAGTTCCCCGCTACACAGGATTTATTCCTAGTGCGGGTTTTACCTTTTTAAAAAGAAAAAGAAAGAAAATATAATGTACCAAAAATGATGTGTTTATTTCACATTATATTTATCTACTAGCCAGCCGCCCACCTTCGTACGGGTGCAATGGCGGCGTTAACCGCTATGCCTATTTATTCTAATCCTCCAATATCTTCTAAGATATTCATTGTAATGATATGCTGCAAAAAGCAATTTTGGCCTACATTAAGTGCACAACATATATATAATGCAATATACCGTAGTGGACTTCTTTGTAAATAGTTTTAAGAAACACAATTCCGTAATATATTACTTTGTCGTTTCAAATTTTCGTCAGCACGCGCAATAAAGTGTTTAAAAATTCTGTATTTTTATGAAACATTGACTCTTTTAATGTTCCATTTATATATAATCTATCTATTACATTAACAAGAGCAATGGAGAGGACAATGCTCGGAGTTTCTTTTCGTGATCGTAACAGGAATGAGGAGATCCGCAGACGAACCAAGGTCACTGATATTGCCAGTAAAATTGCTAAACTTAAGAAGCAGTGAGTGGGGCACACGCAGTAACGATGGCCGATGGGGCCATAAAGTTCTAGAGCGGTGACCGCGTACTGGGAAACGTAGCGTTAGTAGCCCAAAGGTGGTCTGACGACCTGGCGAAGCTCGCGAGAAGTTGTTGGATGCGGGCAGCACGGGGCCGACTGTTGAGTAGAACCTTGAGGGAGGCCTATGTCCAGCAGTGGATGTCTTTTGGCTTAGATGATGATGATGATGATGATGAAACTGAAAGCTTAAATATGTATTTGAATTCCTTGAGCTTAGTAGTCCGTTATTCATTGAATAGGGCACTCATTTAATTTTTCTTTAAATTATTTTTAGTCTACTGGTGATGAAAATAATCCCAACGTAAAGAGGACCAATGAAAAATTTGGAAAAGCTCTCCGTTCTCGATGTGAAGCATATATCGAATGCAAAATAAAATGTCGAAAGAAGAAGGACCCATGTGAGGATATTTGCAAAAGTAAATATGATGATCTAAATGTGTGTGAAACTACTAAAGATAAATGGCTCACGAAAACCAACAAACAAGTCTATGAGTACCTAAAAAAGAATCCTCCTCACTACAACAAAAATAAAAGTCCTTCTACTAAAGGTCCAAAATGGGCTGATTCAGATGAATGTAATATTAGCGATGAATGTAAATCCAGTGATGAATGTAAATTCAGTGACGAATGTAAATTCGAAATCCCTATTAAATGTGAATCTAGCGATAGTTGTAATTAATTTTTGATAACAAAATATACAAAATATTTTGAGAATCATTATGATTTTTGCTTATTTCCCATGTAAAGATTTATTTTAATAATTGTCATCACCATCCTCGTTGCTTTTTTATGGTTTAATTTTGGTTGATAAGATTAACAATCACTGCGGTAATTAAGCGACGGAGACCATTAACATCGAGATTTAGTATTATGGGGAATTGGTACAGCGCCATCTATCGATCTAAACGTGGACTAAATTTATTAAATATTACTTCAAACACTATTGAATAAATAAAGAGAGACTTGGTTCAATATTTTATTTACCAGGAATTAGTATCTGTTTTAACCTACTGTTATCTCTTTGAACAATATTCATTAAATAAATATCTGATAATGAGTTCAGTGTTGTTTACAACAACTAATCTTCGAATTAAAATTTATTTGGACGTGCTATTGACATCGTGGAGGAACCTTCAACTTAAATGAAGGATCCTCTAACCATTTTGGGTGATCATGCTTGGCGAGCCGTGGCCCAACGGTTCACTCAATTGTCGTCACAACGCCTTGTACGGGGCGCGTGGAGGCTAGTTCGGAGCGCCCGGTTTCTAATTTTACTGCCCTTAATAGGGACAGTTTCTAAGGCAGTGTTGATCGTCTTGTGTTGCGAGGGGACTGTTGCGCTCTTCACGCCACCCCGGTGACAAGGTAGGTAGAGTAAATGCGAACGAGCACCCGACTGATATTGAAAAATTGTATATTAGATAACAGGCGCGAGAATTTCTATATCGTCATACAGAATTTCTATATCGTGATAGTTACATTGTAGTTTGGTGTATCTGCGGTAGATGCCACTGTGGTATGTGTCGGATTACGTAATATGTAGAAGTCACCACAATATCTTCTTGTTCAATCAATCGGTAAATTAAATTAATAAGATTTACTTAATCTTTGGATGAATACTACATGAAGTTGCTTGAAATTAAACAACATTAATCTTATTCAAAAATCTGAGAACAGCTTCTCATCACCTTCAGCATGCGCTAAGAAGTACTATATACCAAATCGACCTTGTGTTTTTTTTATAAGTTGTAGTTTGTATCTTATTCAAGATCCAATCCAAGAGTGTGCTCATGAACACTTATTTAAAATGAAATTTGATAATAATTAAACTTCAACATTGAAATATGTCGATAATTGGAGAAAAACGTAGATTGCATTTCATTAATTTTTAACGAAACTCAAAAAAGGAGGGCAGAGAAAAGTAAACACGACAGTAAATAAAATTTTATTGAATAATGTAAATATTTAGGATTGAAACTCTTTTCTTATCAGCTGACTCCATATTATACTTAACTTGCAGGTAACACTTCTTCCGTGGGAGTAGCTCTTAATTGGGTGTCAAGATTCTTAATGAACATTTTCATGTACTTTTCTAAGAGTGGATAACGTGCCGCTTCTTCCACTATATCCGGATGTTGATTCAAATAAGCTATAGCCATATCAGCTGTAAAATAAAGTATGTTTCTTAATTTTATTGTAAATAAGTCTGATTATTAATATTAGGAATTGTTAAATTTTAAACAATATATTAAAATTTGCATTAATTGTTTATAATGTGTCCAAAGCAACGCTAGTTACATACTATCAGCTAACCCGTCTGATTTTTCCTCAAGATCTTGCCGATCAAGAGCTGACCCTAAGATGTAAAGATCCACCTCGTTACTGTCTACTATATCTCTTTTCAAATCTTAGAAAAAACAATCAAAGAAAGATTTTTAAGACACTTGTACAGAAACATACATACACACACACACATACAAATAACAGACACACAGACCACAAAAATATTGAACCAGAAAATGCAATATTTACACTTAAATAAGATGTTTACAACATCTGTTTTAAGTGTGAAGTAACAGAAGGGATGACAAGCAAAAAGTAGCTGATTTTTTTCTATTATAGATTTAAATATGGCGTTTGACACAGTTAATCACAAACCACTGCTAGAAAAATTTATCGTAACGGTAAACGAGGTAAAGCTCTTGAACTTCGTATTTCATATTTAAGTAATAGAAAAACGTTTGTCACTATTAAAACTGCATATAATACGACTAATACATTAAAAATGGATAATAGTATAATCTGTGAGGAAACCTGTAAATCAAAGATAATAAAAATATGGGTTGGAGTTCCCTAGGGCTCAACACTAGGCCCAATTTTCTTAATACGCTTCATTAATGACTTGATACAATATTTAAATACGACTAGTAGCGGATGTGCTCAGTTGATCGTTTCTACTGATGTCACTATTGCAGTAGTGTAGGCCAGCGACTTAAACAGTGTTCGTGCGGTTGTAAATAAAACCTTAGAAGTCCTTTACAACTGGTTCAGTGTAGATGGCCTTAAAGTAAATATTTACAAAATAAACGTAATTATTTTTGGCTCGACCTTAAAAAACGGATACAGAACAGATATGTTAAATAGTAAAATAAATGCTGAAAGTATAAGCCAAACCTCTAGAGTAATTTCTTGGTGCTTATATCGATGACAGACTAAATTGGAGAGAGCAATTAATGTATTATGAAGATGTCGTACTTCAGACTGCTGTGCACACAGGAGTCTCAAGAACGAAGTAAGTACCTACTGAACACTTCAGAATAATATACTTTGCTTTAGTTGAATCCAAAGTATGGTAAATCATCCTGTTTTAGGGACAAAGCTATGAATACAATGTTCATAAGGATTTTATCCAGGATTTAATCTCACAAAAAAGTACCATTCGAAGCATTTAAATACCACATTTGAGGAATACACTTCAAAAAAAATAATTTTCTAGTTTATGTACTCGTATATTGGTGTTACCCTCTTAATTATCTAAATATACATATGAGTGCGAAAATGAAGATGAAAGACAGATAGGGGAGAGCTCTAGGAAGGGTCTAAATACCCACTCCATACCACATCTTGATGTCGTAATGCAGAGTGCATATTACAGAATTATTACAATATGTAAATTGTCATTAGAAATAAAAATATATTTCGTAACAAGATTTTTAGAACGAACTGAAAAGGTTCATGTTAGAAAAATATTATTACTCAATTAGTGTAACTTGTGAACCACATATTTTACTTTTGATTTATTTATTGATATCGTATGAATTTTGTTACTTATCTTTTGTTTTAGTCTACTTTTTAAAAACTTTATTATTTTTGAACAATGAGTAAATAATTAATTGACATTTCATCCTTTATTGTTCATATTTTTATAGTGATATTGTCAATGTTTATTGTAATTAATTAAATTTAAATTGCTGAAATTGTTACGTACTCCTATTTTTTTTTTTATATTAAGAGCCTGCCAAAGTGACTCTACTCTGCCTGATGGGAAGCATGAATAGAATCTAAGAGTTGTGATCACGATACTCATCGCAAATGCAGACAATGCAGTATGGTGACCCACACTAATGGCGGCCTTGTGCGATGCATCTTCACACCCTGCTTGGGGACGTAAAAGGCATGACAGTCATCGTGACAGTGTAAGGCTTACACAGTTACCACGATAACTGTCACCCCTACATCAATGGGCCTCCGGTCTCACACTCACCAACAAAACACGACAACACGGATGCTGTCGCTTTAGGTTGGTCTTCTGTGGGAGGGTAGTACTGCCCCGGTTGAGCCGGCCCGCTCGTGCTGAAATCAGCGTGGCTCTACTACCTAGTGCATTACGATTGTTATTATCTCTGTGATTATTTATAATATCCAAAAATGTTCATGTACAATGAAAACTATGTTCTAAATAAATAAATAATATAATAAAAAAGTAAACAAAAATGTGATCATGTTTAGATCATGATCATACATACTTTGTATTACCTGAAAGAAAGTATCTAAAAGAAGCTTTCTATATGTACACTAGATGATAGTAAAGATGATAGTCCTAACACTAGTTATGAATAATTGTTACAGCAGTTATAGCCATATGGAGGGACGGGTGTGATGTCCCTCCAACACAAAGGGAGGATCCTCCGATCAGGCGAGGTGATCAAGCCGGGCAGGCCACGGCCCAACGGTTGATGTTGGGATATTGTACATATTACTAATCGACGCAAGAATCTCTATTTCGCGATAGAGGATAAGTAGTTGCTTCATAGTTCATTATGCTTCGTAGTTCGATGTATTTTCGCTAGATGGCGCTATTGTATATTTTTTGTTTGTGTTGTATGTGGAAGTCGCCATAGCCATAAAAGTGTACAAATACTTTAATATACTTACATTTATTGATTGCACAGTGTCGCACAGTTCTGAAATCAACTTCTACTTTACCTCTTGGTTCAAATCCATAACGACAAGACTTAATAGTCAAGTGTGGCTTTTGATCGGTTTCGGCAATGAATTCTCCGAATTCACCACTAAATTTAAGCGCGTAATTATCTGAAAAAGCACGGATAATCAAGTCATATTTACAGTTCACCTTATACAGATCGTTTTCATATGAAAAAATACACTGACGGATTCATAAACTGTATCAATTTTCAAGAAGCCATTGAATTGAACAATTTAACTAAGTATTAAGACTTTTGATACAAATTTAATATTTGAATCTATAGTTTGGTTTGTTAACTTCATAACAGTGTAGTATCATATCCTTAAGTAAGGAAAAGGATCATTAAATTTTATTCACAAAACTTGGTTTTGGTTGGATTTTTAAAAAAATGGTTTTAACTATAAAAAGTTGAAGTAGAGGTTTCTTTTGGTTAGGGTTACTAACCGGTCTTGCGAAATATTGTTCCATTCTTGTGAAATCACTGTTCTTAGTACTGCTATTGTTGTGGACACAAGATTTCTAGCATGTGCACCTTCTTTTAAACTGTCCCAAACATGATCAATGGAATTAAAATGTAGGTTGTGTGCTGGCTAATTCATGGTATGTATCCCAACTTCTTTTCAATATTGTCGAACATGTGCAGCGGCGTAAGATCGAGCATTATCTTGCAATACAGTAAAATTTTTGCCTATTAATCCCATGTAGGTACCACGTGATTTTCAAAAATTTCTGTTATATAGCATTGTGCAGTCGAACCAACTTCTCTATCGTTTTGATGCACCATGTTGATGAACACAAGTTTCGTTCGTCTCATCATTGAAATGCCACCCCATACCATACACGAACCGCCTCCACAAGGAACCCACTCCTCAATACAACTTTGAGCATACAGGTCTCTCCCCACATCGATAATAAAATCTGCTATGACCACCTGCACCATTTAAACATGTACTACACTCATCGATACAGAACATAGAGAAATTTCAGTCTCTTTCTATAATCTGCAGACAGCTTTGGACCATTTGCTGGTGTAACAGAGATAATTGCCGTGTCCTTAGGCATCCTTCTTGTTTTTCTAGCAATCATATTGACTCCACGCACTACATTCAGCTCTGTTTTGATATTTACAAGCGTGAGGAAATAATTTCATTAGGCAGTTGTAACAATAAATTGGTAGTTATGAAAGGTGGTTGCTGGAGTTCTGCCCGTACCGGGTCTTTACATATTTGTTAGAACCTGCCTCTGACTTAAGTGTGCTCTATAAACCATAGACTGGTTTAAATTTAAATTTCAGGCAACCGTACGTTAATCCAAGCCTTCTCGCAGCAATGCCACAATTTAAGCTGTTTGTTCGGACGAAGTACCCATATTTATGGTAATGAAACTTTTGTTGAGTTTAAAACACTAATAATAAATACTATTGGCAACAATATTTCAATCGCAAATGGAAAAAGGAAAATAATATTTTCAAAATTTACTCTAATAATAGACAAATGTGAGAGAGACTGCACAAATTTTATTTTGCCGGGATTTTTATGTTTTACTGTATTTCTATTTTTAACTTTTTTATGATTGATGAAGTCTCGAAATTTTCATTTAGTTTATTATAAGAAATTTACATGCTTATCAGAAATATAAATTCGAAAGTAATCTTAAGCTTCGATGCAGTTTATGAGTCCGTCAGTGTACGTATATCCTCAAAATTAAAACCTAGTTAACCTATACAACATTCCATCACATGTCTCAACAGGAACGAAATCTCGTTGGAGTATTTTGTAAACTCGCTTTAAACTCACTTTTAGACAGACTCACTTTATCTCAAAGCGAGTTTAGAGCGTAAGTTCCTTATGAACTAAACTAATCTTAAATCAATTCCACTTTGTAAGTGGGAAGAAAATTATATAAAGTCTGATCTACGGTACGTCCATTTTATTTTTTACGATAATATTAAAAAAAATTAAATACTTACTTAACGTAAGTTCAAGATAACCTGGTCCGTCAACTTTTACACCATCTATATATCCTTTAGCATCAAAATAATTACTTACAACTAATTTATCGCACATAAATTCAGCTCTGTACGAAGAATCCTCGGCAAACATTCTATAAAATAAAAAAAATATATTTAAGTACAATTTACTTCAGTAATAAAAGTTTTTTGTAAAAGGACACCGACTAATATGAGCCTAAATGTGGACAACCGATTTGTTAATAATATGAATTATAAATATTGTTTTTTTTTAATTTGTTGAATTATGCTCACCATCCAATAATGTTTTCGTTTCGTTTCCATAATATTTTCATTAACTTTACTACAGTACTGATAGTTCGGTGTTGCCAATTCGCGCTATCGTGTTTCGTTGGGGAGGCTCATTGATGCAGAGGTGACAGTTATCGAAGTAAATGTGTGCACTGCTAAGATGACTGTCACGCCTTTTATCTTTTTTCACACCAAAAGCATCTTACTGGGCTGCCATAGTGTAGGTCACCATATTACATTGTCTACATTCACAACAAGTATAGTGACCACACCTTTTGGATTCTATTTGTACTTTCCATCAGGCAAAGTAGAGTTATTTTGGCAGGCTCTTAAGTAAATGAAATAAATAAAAAATTACGCTCATGAAAAAAATTGAAGACATCTTTTTTTACACGTTTGATATTTTTAAATGTAACTTTATACGGTACCTTTTGGTTCAGTTCCAATTTAATTTACTTATAATTTATTTGAAATAAGATTAGTACAATACTTTACGCAGATCCAAAAGTCGGCAGAGAGAAAGTTCCTACACGACTTTAAAAAGAAGAATTTAGATTTTATTTAAATTATAAGGCTTTATAAGTTAATTACTTTAACACAAGAATTGTCACGTAATAATTTTGTAAATAAATTATAACATCTTAGAAACGCATATAGCATGAGTGCTAAGTAAATAATTTTATTTATTATTTATTTTTTGATTTACATGCATTGAATTTTTTTTTGATAATAGCTCAACTATAGTTACTCTGTAAACTTCTGTTTTAAATAGATTCAAAATGTCGTGCATTTTTTGACTAAATATAAGTTAAATTAATTTTTCGTTATTTGGCGTTTCTAGAAACATAATTCCGTTTAACCTTTATTTGAAGTCGGTTTATGTTTTTTCGTTCCTTACAAAGTACTTTACAAGAATTTTGTTTTAGTTGATTTAGTTATTATTATTATTTCGATCTAATTATTTTTAAGTTTGATTATAAATTCTGTTTAGTTAGTCATGTCTAACTTATATAATATTTCTACTAGTACCAATATCAGCAACTCTTCTGCATGGCCTTACGATCGAAACTGCAAGTTAAGCACTTTCACGACAACGTATATCGCAAAGTTAAATTTTCACAGTAATCTACATTGCAGTAAAGCGTTTTTGAAACAAAGAACGACGCGATAATAAGCTTTTACAGTAACGTTTGTCACAGTAAAGAACTTCACATTAACGAACGTTGCGATAGTTAATTTTCACAATACCGTCACATCGCGGTCATGAACTATTTACACTCACAAAAAGTGATCGAACTTTAATTTCCGATACATATTTACATTAATATGACGATTCATATTTACAAACCGTTTATATTGAGTAATTAAATAAAATGTTTCTTAGAGATACAAATATATAAATTAAGTATTGCAAAAAATATTATAAATACTTACGTATGAAATGCATACCGACAACTCTTCATTCCTGATAGAGTACCATTCGTTAGTGTATACTTTAAAACTTTATCAGTTTTAATTTCTCCTTCACACTCCGCTAAATACAATGGATCACTTGGCTCTACTACTCCTTCAATTCCCAGTATCATGGCCTTTAAATTCTTGTTTGCGCCGTTTGTTAAACATGTTACATTCTTATAATCGCATATCTTGTTGCCTGAAATTTAAACATTAAGCAAGGAAATGAAGTTAACTACATCTGAAAGCAAGTAAATTAGTATAAAAAGTTTGATTATTTTCTTACTGTGGACTGAATTAAATAAAACCAATCCTAGTACAAAAAATGTTGGCCGTAAAAAAAACATGTTATTTAAAATAAGCTCTAATGTACTCTGTGTGATGGATATTTATATCTCACGCTTAAATAGATGATTCTGGTTTTATATTCTAATACTATCAGACCTCTTTTAAATTACTGTGCAATCGTATACTTTTTCATTTGGTTTAGGTCAATTTTGATAACCCAATAAAACGCATAAACAACAACCGTTGTTAATGATACTTAATTATGGTAGTCAGATATATTTCAAAAAGTAAACAAAGTATACGATATTAGGAACTAGCTATTACCCGCAGATTCGCTCCCAGAATTCATTGTACTTACTCCTGAGAAGGACAAACTTCCGCATATCAGTTCATCCGTAATTATAACGTGATTGTAACTATTCGAGTTGATTTTCGAACCAATGTGCTTGCTCGCTTTTGGAACTGTTTGTTTTAATGACAGGATAGATTTTCTGAATACCGTTGAAAATGAATAGAGTTTACAGGAGTAAAAAGATATAACTTGTTCTTAAAAAAACATTTATTTATTTTTCCAAGGATAGTTACATTATATATTACTTAAGCAGCAGTGGGCGGAGCACATTGCTCACCATCGCCAATGAGGTCAAAAAGTTCTAGAGTGGCGACCACGTACTGGAAGACGGAGAATGGATAGGCGCACTACAGGGTGGTCCAACGATCTGATGAAAGTTTTTGGAAACAGTTGGATACGGGCAGCACAAGACCTGTGGAGAGTTCAGTAGTGGACATTTTTCGGCTGAGATGATGATAATGATGATTACTACGTACTTACTACGTGAACGTTGAATATAAAGAGTCCCAAAATTAGTTTAATATTCTCATTAAACATCTCAGTATCATCTTGTTGTTAAAGAGGCTTGCAGCAAAATTTGTTGAGTGGAGTGGATTGTGGATCCATAGGTCACTGGTTCAAATCCGGCTCGAAGGACCAAAATGTTAGCTAACTAAGTTAATGTTGAACTCCTACCCTAATGAGATTTACTAGAAGGTTGTCAAATAACGAAAACACCGTCTGTAATCTGATCTAACTCTGGTTTATTGATCTTATTGTTTTACAAATTTCAATACATTAAATTATACGGTGTTGAACCAAACTATATCGCGACGCAAGTCGACGTGCACGCCATCTATCTAGTAGATAGTAAGGTTCTACATAGATTTATGAACTACCTGATTATAATTGTTTATTGGTCATAAACAGACACTAAACTACTACGTTTTCCATAGAGTTTGAATCAGGTGATCCGAGGTCCGAGGCAGTGTTCTGAGGTGTTTGAGTTCTGTAAATATCTACTGACATTGTAGTCGGAGGAGATCTCTCGCTACCGGTTCTCATACGCTCCATGGTTGGTAACAACAGTTGTGTCACCGAAAAAAGTCCGGGAGGACGACCTCTATTTGGACCCGCATTGGAATTCGCCGCAGTAAATCTGTCAGTAGAGGCTTACTAGCGTCTCTCGCCAGCCTGAGTGATGTCACAGACATGGAATGGTTTTTCCCTCCACCTCCATCTAATATAATGGCCATTGTGTAATTTTAGTTGGTCTGATTCTGTCACACCACCTGGAATCGCGCTGGTCGTGGAATTACTTTAGTACTATAATATTGATACAATTGCTCACTAATCATACTAGCACAGTGTATCGCACCGTTATCTTGGACAAAAGAAGTTCAGTAAATCCTTCTACAAGATTAGCAGCTAGCATCATGTCATTCCTCCGTTCATTTCCAAACCCCCATGTAATTGGAGTCTAGTTGTTTTGAAACTATTGTTTCACATGTTGGTGACAAACATAGAGCGTCTCTGTGACTGGCTTTTACTAGTGGCGACTGATTAATGATCTTTATATTCATCGGCCTACAGCTCTTTTCCAAATAAAAATCTTATTATACAGTTTAGTCCAATACTAAGACACCAAGACATCATAAAATAATATTATACGCCACAATTGTCTTGATACAGTCTAACAAAATAACTTACAGTTAAGCAGATTTCATTCCATATTTCAGGTGCATTTATTAAGTCTGTTTGGTAGTAGGGCCACGCTGATTTCAGCACAAGCGGCCTGCTCGACTGGGGCAGTACTACCCTCCCACAGACGACCAACCTAAAGCGCCAGCATCTGTGTTGTCGTGTTTCGTTGGTGAGTGTGAGACCGGAGACCTATTGATGCAGGCGTGACAGTTATCGTGGTGACTGTGTAAGCCTTACACTGTCACGATGACTGTCATGCCTTTCACGTCCCCAAGCTGGGTGTGAAAAAGCATCTCAGTAGGCCGCTGTAATGTGGGTCACCATACTGCATTGTCTGCATTTACAATGAGTATGGTGACCACAACTCTTGGATTCAATTCATGCTTTCCATCAGGCACAGTACTTTGGCAGGCTTCCAAAATAGAAAAAAAAAGTTAAAATTAAAGCCAAGGTTTAGCCTGGCTTTAATATTATTATTAATTTGCTTACATTTTGAATGCAGATATTCCATATAAACACCAGTAAAATAAATAAAACAAACGCTCGGAAATATGTTCACCAACCCACGTCAAAAGCTTGAGGGTCTTTTTTAATCAGTAAAAGGTTCACTGTTTCAAGTATACCCTAATTTTTTGAATGTAGAAGTATATTTTGGCAAAGATTTATATCATATATATTGTAGTTGCAAAATTGAACGCTTCGCCTGTGTGAAATGCACTTATAACCATCATATTTCATGAATTCTCAAAACAATACTGTAAGGTTACATGAGTTTTCAATTGGCCGTATTTACGTCTGCGCGACAATGTCCAGCAGACCAGAGGGATTGTCAGACAGACAGTTACCTTAACCATACACATATACACTTAGTTTGTGTGTGTATGATATGTGTACATAGAAGTAGGTCATAAGTTCAACTACTTATAACCACGACCGTACAATGACTTTAATCACTCATCTGGTGGTTTTGAGTATTTCCACGGCCTACTTAAACGACCTGCAGGCGGTATTATCGCGCTTCGGGTCGTTGATATCAAGTCAGTTATATAATAAAATCAGCTGAATGATAAAAGCAAACATTAATAAAATTCCATAGTACGAGTGAGCGTGCGTAAAGCTAATGACAGTTGACGCACGTAGGAAACATAGGTTGAGATTAGTCAAGTGTTGCAAGGATAGGAAAAATATATATAATTACGTTTTTTTACATTTCTTACATAAATTTTTTTAATAGTTTAAGAGATGTCACCTCAATGGCAGTCTTCTATCGCCTTTATCATAGAGAGTTCCAACGAGTTCTTATAACTGGTTCAATCTTCTCTTTTCCTTCATAAGACAATATATGCTGGCCTTGGAAGTAATCATTTTAGAGTGATAGACATACGCTCCCAAACTAAACGATTCTGCTCTTTCTCCCTGTGCAAATCAGTTGAAACTTGGAATTCACATACATATTTCCCTCCTATTATGAACTCGATTTCTTTCAGTGAAGTGTAGAAAAGCATCTCAATAGTGCATTCGCAATGAATATGGTGACCACTACTCTTGAATTGTATTTATGCTTCCCACTCTTGCTCTTTCTTTCAGGCAGAGTAGTTGCTTTGACATAAATGTTAATATATTAATATAAACTGCCTCGGTGGCACAGCGGTAGTGGATGCGACTGCTGTGATTGAGGTCTCAGGTTCGATTCCCGGGTCGGATTAAATGTTTGTATGATCTGCAAATATTTGTTTCGAAGTTTGGGTGTTTTCGATGTATAATATGTACATATCTATTTACAAACAAAAGTATCTAAGTATTCTATCAGTCAGCCTAGTTATCATAGCACGAGCTCTGCCTACTTTGAAACTAGATGACGTTGTGTGTCAAATGTCCGAAATATTTATTTATATTATAGTTTTTGGAAACTTGTTACATTTTTTTGTGCTCGAATAGTTTTGTTAACTGCATTTGCTTATTTATTTATGTGGCAACTCGTACAATTGGTACTACATACCGTAAATCAAATAAAAATCTTATATAACCAATTTTTAAAATATAGGATTTTGTTGCTGTTGGATTGTGATCATAATTTATTTAAAATATAAAGACAACTGTTCATAATTTTTATTGTTAACAAACCGGTTGTTTATTTTCAGGCCAAGATCAGTCGGTGTCTTTTATTATTTAAATATTGCCTCGACAGCGGACGTAACAATTTAATTTCATGATGGCAGCACTACATCGGCAGGTATAGCTCCTAAATAGGTGTTTAGATTCTTATTGAACATTTTCATATACTTTTCTAGGACTGGTGAGCGTGCCCCTTCTTCCAATAAATTGGGATGTTCTTTCAAATAAGCCTCAGCCAAATCAGCTGCAACAAAAGTAATCACTTAATATTAGTAAAGGGGATTGGGTAATTTTGGTCTAACACCTCAAAAATGTCGAGTGTGATAGCAAATGAAGGGTTTTGAGGTATATTTTTTTTAATTATGGCGGCGAAGTCATCATCATAAATATACATAATGTTTTGATACTCTTTCCAAATTAGTATAAGACCCAAATTATTATGACCCAGGTACGCTCCTGCGTGGAGTACTGTTCTCATATTTACGATGGATCCGCGCAGTATTTGCTGGACGCTTTGGATCAGTTACAGCGGCGAGCAGTCCGGATCATCAATAACCCGAAAGTCACTGGACCCCTTGAGTCTTTGCAGTTGCGAAGAGATGTCGCCTCTATGGCAGTCCTCTATCGTCTTTATCATGGAGAGTGTTCTGATGAGCTCTTCCAACTGATCCCATCCTCTCCTTTCCTCTATAGGACAATTCGTGCTGGCCTTGGAAGTCACCGTTTCAGAATGGTAGACATACGCTCCCGAACTAAACGATTTGGCTCTTCTTTCCTGTGCAGATCAGTTAAAGTCTGGAATTCATTACCACCGCACGTGTTTCCCTCCCACTACGATCCCGGGTCCTTTAAGTGGGGCGTAAGAAAGCATCTCACTAGGCCGCCATAGCGTGAGTCGCCATATTGCACTGTCGTCATTCGCAGTGAGTATGGCGACCACCGCTATTGGATTCTATTTATGCTTTCCATCAGGCAGAATAGAGTCACTTTGGTAGGTTAAATATAAAAAAAAAAATTAGAAAACATAAAAATTCATAGCATCATAAACTTTACAATAAAAGGTTTTTTTTAATATTTTTTGTGTGCCTGCGCATGTTTAAATTGTTCCAGCAAGGTTATTTTTATAGAGTATTGTCTTACATGCTTGTAGGTTTTAAAATCAAAGCTGCTCATATTAATGTATTTTGTGGTTTAAATGCTTCGCTACCACCAAATTGATCGGTTAAAACGATGCTACCAGAAGTAAGTTTATCCAGCGTGAGAATTGAACTCAACCCAAAAAGGCTGTTAATGAACAATCATTTGTTGTTTTCAAATAGAAAGGTATTTCACCTTTTTACTTTGTTGGAAATAAAGAACCCTAAAAATTGTACAATATATAAGTAATCTGGAAAACATGATCATGTGTTAGTACCTAAAATCAACATAGTTCGAATACTTAATTATTTTCAGTAAAATAAATATAACAATATAAAATTTAAAAGCTAATAATCTCTTCTTTATTAGGTATCGCAGATTAAGTCCTGACAAACTCGTCTAAATTCTACAAAGTGAAGTTTTGGCAACTTGTATTTAAAGTCTCCTACTTGTTTCCATTTTGTAGAAAATTCATAAATAGAACGAGCTTGAAAAAAAAGGATTTAAAAATAAACTTACATTTCTCTTTGTCACTATGCAGCGGAGATTTGATATAAAATTCCACTTCACCTCTTGGTTCAAATTCTTCATGAGAACTCGTAATATGAAAGTGTCGCTTCTGATCGATTTCGGAAGTAAATTGTTCGAATTCACCACTAAACGTGATCAAATAATCGTCTAAAAAAAAACAAAGATTATCATATTTGAAGCCCAGGGTGAAAATTACCCTTGCATGGTTTCCATGAACAATAAAGTTATTACTGCAGAAATAGAATCTAGTGTCAATAATCCACGGAGTCTATTTAAATGACTATCACAGTAATTACTAACATAGTTTCCTATACTTAATTAATTTAAAATCGAGATAACCTTCATCAACTTCTGCGGGGTCAATATATC
Source organism: Hypercompe scribonia (assembly GCA_949316085.1). NCBI lineage: Eukaryota > Metazoa > Arthropoda > Insecta > Lepidoptera > Erebidae > Hypercompe > Hypercompe scribonia. The sequence goes on along the minus strand of OX438992.1, from coordinate 5,533,946 downwards.
TTTTACCTTCATAATATTTTCTTCACATTATTTTCGATCTTAAATTGAACTCAGTTTAAGAATTACCATGCGCAGTTTCGTGGAGAAAAAGAAATTACTTCAAAAATAGAATCTAGTGATATTTGACTTAATAATAAGGAATTTATTCATAAATCTACACAGTCTATTTTAGTAACAATGAAATATATTACTAACATAATTGATATTACTTACTTAATTTAAGATCGAGAAAACCTTGTCCATCAACTTCTACGGGGCCAATGTATCCTTGAACTTCATAATAATGACTTAAAACTAATTTATCACACATCATTTTCGATCTGTACGTCAAGTCTTCATTCAAACTACAAAATAAACATAATGCTTAAGTACATTCTACTTTAATTATGATCATGTTCTTCATCATTAAAATCAACATCATCATCATCATTATCATCGTCTATAACAAACCATTAGAAAATAATTGTTTTTAGAACAAATATCGTAGGGGAAAAGATATTTCTGAATTTGATTTTATATACTTCAATACAAAAACTATAAATATATTAAAAACTTACTTATGATATGTAAATCGACAACTGCTCAATCCAGATAGCGTACTGTTCTTTATTTTGTACTTCAAAACTTTCTCCATTTTAATTTCTCCTTCACAATCCGGTAAATGTAGCGGATCGCTTGGTTCTACTACGCCTTTGATTCCTAGTACCATAGTTTTGAAAGTCTTGTTTGCGCCACTTATAAAACACTTTACGTCATTGTAGTCACATACCTTGTTACCTGAAATTGATACGTTAAGCAATAAAATTGAATTAAATAACTAAAAAAAAATATTACATTAATACAATCAAATTTTCTTCTTACTGTAGGCGGAATTTAATATAAGTAATACTACTAGAAAAAATATTGATTGTGAACAGAACATTTTATATAAAGAACTCCAATACGTTCTGTTATTGTAATAACTCCTTAATTAATAATTTCAGTTTTTATATCCCAGTACTATCGTACGCCTTATAAACAACTGTGATCTTTTACTTTTTTTTACACGGTATAGGTCAAATTCGATAACTTAATTTTTATTATTTATATTGTGCTAATGGTAAACAATAATGACAATGAGATATTTTATCTACCTATATCTACCCAATCCCAGCCACGGCGACTAGTATCAACGGAGACCAGTTAATTACGCAGAAGATTTTATAGTGCATAAGTGTGTGCGCAAATATATATGCCCTGTCTGTTCCTTCATTCTAATAATCTGATCTAAGATTGAGGAGAGATCAGGTGCAAGATTGACAGTTTCACATACTCTCTGAGAAACGGGACTTAAGATCCCAATTTTAAAACTCCGGGTTATAGTTAATCATTTCTATAATCAGAAGAACTGAATAACACACACACTAAGATCTCTTGATCGACAGCTGCTAGACCAACGAGGCAGCAACTTGGCTCTGCATTTATTTCTACATCTGCAGTGTTTAATTTCGTTTTGTAATTGTAGGTTTTAATGCTTAAGAGATGTAGTTCTTGAGATTTACGCGTTTGTGCTTTGGTAAAGAACAATGTGAAGACGATTATTTATCGTTATTCCCCAGAAAACGAATTAATAAAACTACGGGTTACTTACAGAAGCCTACTAGCATTCTTCTCTAAGTATCACAAACTATTAGTCAATAATGAAGACAAAGAATATTTGCGTTTCTTTGAAGCAATTACATGGAGTATGCAAACTGCTCGCCGTGATTACGATCATAATCAGGCATATTGAAGAAGTAGAGGAGTTGTTATTAATACCCTTACAGATATCGACAAGATCCGTAAGCTTGTCGGTCTCTTGGCAGAGCACACTGAGTCTAATTTACGTGTATCAAGAGCATGCTACTGTCATTCACATATAGATCGATGATGCCGATTTACCAATGAATTAACTGTAACCTAGTGGAACTCTTTATGAAGTAACCTTGAGCCTGTAACTTTTAAAATTAAATTAATAACTAATATTTTTAGTAATACTATTAGCAGCAAATTAAGTTATGTCAATAAAAGCACTTCAGAATAATAGAGGAATACATAGCAGAAGAAATAGCGTGGGTGAGGGCAAACAGGTGGGCTAACGAATTTCTTCCCATCAATAAAGTGCAAGTAATAGCAAGATGGTCTACAGAAATTAACTTGGACGACAGATGTAAGATATATTTTGTGTAACTAACACTATTTTAAGGATCATTTCATATTCCAAGTTCCAAGTTCGACTCTCGACCTTGAAAAGTCGAGTACCTATCGTTTCGGTTTTGATTTTCACAGAGTTAGTATACTGAATCTCTGTGCCCAAATCCTAATTGATGTTACATAGTAAAGTAAACTGGTACAGTTAACCACACAAACGATATTTATTACATAATGTATAAATTTATGTATATTTTTTCTCAGTACCTGACTTCACAGTTTCATTTAATGCAGGCAATAGTATTTCATCGGCAGGAATAGCTCTTAGATAGGTGTCAATATCTTTAATGAATATTTTCATGCAGTTTTCTAAGACTGGTTTACTTATAGCTCCTTCTTCTAATTTATTCGGATGTTCATTCAAATAAGCCTTAGCCAAATCGGCTGCAAAATAAAAGACATATTTATTAGTTCCGTAATTTAATTAAACAGAATTTTTTAAATGATGAAAATGTTGCTTTTACATTTTAGTAAGGTCTTTAGAATGGTATCATAGTAAAGTGTTAAAGAACTTTAAATTATATCATTAGCGTATTACAATCCACTATTAGCCATAGGCGTTGCTTACTGAACGCCACTTCCATCTATCAATTTCAATCAATCATCAATCAACCTATCACCGTCCACTGCTGAACAAAGGTCTCCTCCAAGGAACGCCAACCATCCCGGTCTTGGGCGATTCGCATCCATCCGCTGCCAGCCACCTTCTTCAAGTCGTCAGTTCATCGCACCGCAGGGTGCCCTACACTGTTCGCCCAATCGTGGTATCCACTCTAGTACACTTCGGCTCCAGCGACCATCGGTTCGTCTGGAGACATGGCCGGCCCATAATAAATTAATAAATTTTAATTGTACAAGTCTAGTTTACATAATTTGCACTTGTAATATAAAAGTTCAGAGTACTACAAGATAAGATCCCGGCAGAGATTAGTGAAGAAATCAATTTTATTTAAGGTCAAATACAGTAGTGTTATCTTATACAACTAAAGATAATTATGTAATTCCTGAACTTGTACTGTACATGTGTATTTGTAACTGTCTCAGAATTCTAATATCACACAGAAGTTGACACAATACGTCAGTGTATTTATATTATAAAATTGCCATACAATATTCGACAACATATAATAGTTTAAAGCCCAATACACATACTTTTATACATGTTTTGTCGTATATACGAGTGAAAGTAATTAATATTTTGAAAAGTTTTTGTCGGACGATACTAATTCTGGACCATAGGGATCACCAGCCAACTTACCGTTAGTGTAATTCTGGATTAAGGTACAGAGCCTGAATATATCGTAAGTATAATCACCGAATATTGCTCTTATCTTAATTGAAATATTATCTGATACTAATTTTATGAACATTAATTATTCGAATTAATAAGAGTTTCCGTAAAAGATTATAAATATAGTAATATTTATAACCTTTTACTGATATTTTTATATTTTATAACCTTTGTTAACAATAAACACCTAGATAAAAAAACATCACGTATTGGTGCTCGTTATCGACTATAGTAAAGCTTTTGATACACTTCGTCACGATACCTTATTGGAATGTCTTCATGACAGTGGACTAAGAGATAACCTGCTGGGATGGTGGAAGGACTACCTCAAAGATAGAAAGTATATGGAACAGACTGGTGGCGTAAGGGGTGAATCAGTAAGCGTAATGAGGGTCCGGCGCAGGGTTCAGTCCTTGGGCCACTGCATTATCTTACATACGTTAATAGCCTTGTAAACATAATCAAAAACAGCGAGATTTATCAATTTACTGACGATTCTTGTCTTTTAGTGTCTAGACGGAATGTCGAACAAGTCCAAGTTTTGCTTCAAAATGATTTTGATCTACTAAATGAATCTCACATGACGCAGGTCTAGTGCTATATGTGACTAAGACCAAATTAATATATATTAGCTCCAGTTGAAATAGAAGCACCTAAATTAGAAGTACGTTCTCATAAGTGTATGCATAACCACCAATCTAAAGCCTTAATATGTAGCTACGGTGCGATAGAGCTAGTTGATAAATAAAAATACTTAGACCTAACTGTAGGCAATCGTCTAAACTGAAGGGAACATATAAATGAAATAAGTGATAAATTAAGAGGGATACTGGTAAATTTTTCTATAATCATACATAAAATGCCGCATCAAATACTCTTACTTCTTTATAAGTCTCTAATTGAATTAACTATATCATATGGACTATCCAGCTACGGTAAGGCATTTAAGACTCACTTTGATCATATATATACACTTTAACTGCGTTTTTACAAATCATTGTCCTAAATACCATTAAAATCAATTACGAACATAACTATCATAAGTTATTTGAATTCTATAAAATCATACCTGTACCTACACAAAAAAAATAAGTTAATGTTACTGATACAAAAACTGAACAAAAATCTCAACAGAACTAAAATAATTGATAACAACGAAATTGGGCCACGTAGCATTACAAACTCAAAGCTGTCACAAACTCCCGAAATATAACAATTTACATGGTAAGAGGACACTACAATATGTAATCGTGAATCTAATCAAGCAGCCACCAATGTCTTAGAGGGACACAATAACTCATAAAAATATAAAAAAATAATTTAAACAATATTACTTAACATGTAAAAAAATAATATAAACGTTAAGTACAAACTTGTTTAAAACCGAGCAGCAGCCTGCATTGCAGTATTTTTTTATTTCTCATGTCCGTAGTCGTGATATTTTAGAAGAAGTGATTTGTGTGGACTGCGGGCGTTGTCTACCCCAATATAATGAACACAAATTGTTACTATTAATATCTACCGACAATATACATTTATGTAATGTAATAAGTAAGATATAGTTCTGTGTGGTGACGGACTAAGAATACATATGTTACCACCTCCTATTCATCCCGTAGGTGTCGTAAGAGGCGACTCAGGGAAAAAATTAGTTAGGAAAATATCCTTATAAAGAGAAGAAAAACTTGAAACAAACCCTATTTCAATCCATTTGGCCAACGTGGTATAGTAGGCCAAAACTTCCTTGCAAAGGAGAGACCTATGTCCAACAGGGGACGGTAGAGGCTATTGATGATGATAACGATGAAGATGTAGCTTGTAACTTGTTAATTGTGAATCGATGACCTTGATGCACGGTAAAACTCGAATAAGATTGTGATTGTACTAATACTGTAAGCACTATTAAAAAAACTTACATTTAAATTTGTCACTTTGTCACAGATTTGTTGGCTTCCACTTTACCTTTCGATTTAAATTCTTGATGACAATTCTTTATATAAAAGTATAACTATTGATCAGTTTCAGAAACGAATTTCCCGTATTCACCACTGCAGTTGATTGCGTAATTATCTGAAAAAAATTTGGATCATCGTATTTGTACAATTTAAAAATATCTGCTTACACAATTCTCGTGAATAAAAATATATTTATTGCAGAAATAAATAGAACAGAGTAAAACTACATATTTTTTTCTTAAGTCACCTTAAAACCTACAAAATCCGAAGAGATTCTTAATATAACAATTCTTGCAAATATTAACAGATCGTTCTAACAAAAAAGGCGCTTCATAAACGCAAAAAGAGTTATAGATCTATGGAAATGACAACCTCAATTTAAGGTCGAGATAACCATGTCCATCAATTTCTACGTGATCGACATATCCTTTAACATCAAAATAATGACATAAAAGTGTTCGGTGTTTATTCTATAAAAATAAAAACAAGAATTCAGATTCAGGATACAGTCTACATAACCTACTATGACTGTTATAATGTGCTTCTTTGATCACGGTCAGATTCATATCATGCTATTAAAAAATAGTTGTAGCTAAAATAAATATTGACATCGAAAGATATTATATATTGACTGCACAGATGGTGTAGGCTGAGCGTTGTAGGTATAATAATCACATGGGACGATTTTACCCTGTGATCCACAAATTATTGTTTTAAATTTGGATTCTATGTTTCTATTTCATAAAGGATTTTCAAAACCTCCACGGAACTATATATATATTTCAAAACAAAAACAAAAAAGGAATACGTGAGATACGTAAACTGACAGCTTTTCATTCCTGACATCGTGCTGTTTTTCAATACTTTCCCTAGCGCTATCGGTGACGCAGGGACACAATAATTTGATTTGAAATATAAAATTCATACGATAGCGAACTGTAAGCCAGTCTATCAATTTAGTATATATACATCTTGTCAGACGTACACTTTATTTAAATTAGGTGAAACTTATCAGAGGTAATTAGACACATTTTAGGATTACAAAAGTGATTACTCATGTGGTGACCGATAAAAAATAGGGAGTATCACCACTCCTATTTATCCCATTGGTGTCCTAAGAAGCGATTAAGTAAACAAACCAAGCAGGACAACATTACTGCAAAGAGAAAGAAAAACTTGAAATAATACCTTTATTAGATAGTAGAGCCACGCTGATTTCGGCACCAACGGGCCGGCCCGCCCGGACCGGGGCAGTACTACCCTCCCACAGAAGACTAACCTAAAGCGACAGCATCCAACATGTCGTGTTTCGTTGGTAAGTGTGAGACCGGAGGCTCATTAGTAAATGGTTGACAGTTAACGTGATAACTGTGTAAGCCTTACACTGCCACAATGAATGTCATTCCTTTTACGTACTATCAACGACCACGGGACTCGAGAATACATGCCTATTCTTCTTGATCTTGGTCTTATCAATGTTTATTCTAAGTTCCACTCGTTTCAAAGTCACAACCAGATAGTGAAGCACTTCTTCCGGTTATGCAGAGATTTCATCAGGATGGCTAAATCGTCTGTAAATCACAAGTGTGAAATGTATTGATCATTGACATTGACTCCCCATTCGTTCCAATCAACTGTCTTGAAGACATCTGCCATTAATGACATCTCTTTGTCTAACCCTACGGTGCAATTGAATTGATCTTATGCTCTGTTCTTGCACTTGGATGGTCATCATTGCAGTTTCTTACAGGCGCCTTATCATTTTGATATTTTGGCAACCGATCAGGCACATCTGCATCGATTTCAGGACATCATCCCAGGTTTCGATGGTGTGGAAGGCCTTCAACGAGAAATCCACATACGTTAGGTAGAGAGGCTGACAATATTCTTCTGTTTTCTCAATAATTTACCTTAATGTGTGTATGTGGTCGGTGGTGCTCAAGCCTTTTCGGAATCCAACCTGCTTTATAAAACGGAAATCATCGAATTTTTGGGCAAGATGATTCGTGGTGACCCTTAAAAGTGGCACATGGGTCACAATTGATATAGACTTTATTTAATTATTGATTTAGATTTCATATATTTATTACGTAAATGACTTTGTTTACGCAGTTCAACTTTTATCACATAATTATTCATATCTGTGTAAATGAAACATTCAATGTGACATGGAGATTTTAATGACATGTGCAACAAGATTGAATTTTAATTTTAAATATACTTTGGTGGCTTATTTTGAAGTAGCTATAGTTTTTTGCAAAATAAAGTAGGATAAAATTTACACAGTAAAAGTTTTACATACTGAAATAATTTTTTACAAAAAGAATGGGTTTTCTGGTTCCCCAACTAGGTTAACACCTGTGACTTAGGAATAAGTGTTCCTCTTACAAAGTAGTGAAGAAGTGATGATGTGATAGACAAAATTAACCTTCATATTAAGTGTTTAATGCAAATGCATGGACGTGCATTTGTGAACATAAATGCCGACACTTTTCCATTTAAATATTGTTTATATTATCTTGTGTTATGTGTAAGTGTACGCGTGTATATATGTGTGGGTGTATGTGTGCGTGTGCGTATGCATGCGTGTGTGTATGTGTGTGTATATGTGAGTGTATGTGTGCGAGGGTGTATGCATGTGTGTGTGTATGTATGTTATGTCGTGTCGTAGAAAGTGCTCGTGTATTTAATGTGTCGTAAGAAGTACTTCTTATACTCTCCTAATTTTATTTTAACAGCCATGCTTTTATTTTATTTTTGCAGTTGTAAGAATCTAAATAAGATTCTTAAAGGCAAGTAGTTTGTTTAGTTTATTAGACAGGTTAGTACTTATATGCTGATATTGATACTTAATAAAGCTGGTGTGGGGTCTTGTGGATGGGAATACGACATTAATTCTGCGCTCCGTGCTGGTATCCCTGGAATTGCGAAAGTAATCCCCACGCATACCACCGCAAGGTGGTTACGTCGGACTCGAACCGACCAAAAACTCGCACTCCGTCGCAGGTACTGGTAGCCGGGGAACCAGGTGCACTCTTGTTCCTTCAAACGTTTATAGTCGATACAATGTTTGTGTAACACACTATAAAATATCAAAATTTACTAAGTGTAAAATTTTGGACCTGAATAAGCATAACTAATATCTAGTGCTGACTATGAACTCAAATAAGTAACTGAATTTCCATGAAGTCACAATTTTTTAAATTCACTCAAGAATGTGCAAAGCGAAAGAATAATTTAATGAGTTTGTGAACATCCATTGTTTCATTTATGCGAGGCCTCTTTAATGTTACTTTTATCATTCAATTTAAAATTAGTGAGAAAGCACGAAATTAAATTTCTGAGAAGCATACAAACTTAAAAATAGTTCATTTTAATTTTGTGAATGTTAAAATTAAAAATTGAAAAGTGTAATACGTAGCTATCGTAATTAGAATACAATCCTAATTCCATTGACACCGCCTAGCGTTAAAGTTGATAGAGTTGGTAATGTTATTATTCGTGATTGATTTTAAATAATAAGTACAGTTTATGAAATGAAATTTTAATATTTTTTTATATCTTCATTGTCACACATCAATAGGAACAAAAGAAAATAAATAACAAATTATATAAACGTAACAATCAGCGGTCTTATCGCTTACGGCGATCTCTTACAGAAAACCTTTGCATAATAATGTGTAAAGTAAATAAATATAAAGATATATTTCAATCACAAAACTAAAAACATATGACGAATGTACATACATAAATATCTATTCATCTTCAACATATAAAAATACACAAGTGTACACAAGTATACACACAACAATAAAAATACAATAATTTAATAGGTATGTGTGTATATAAAGGCGTGGTCAGCAAGGCAAGTAGTTAGAATTCAGGCCCGTTCGTGATTGGTTGTAAGTAAATATATGTTGTAATTCTTTAAAAATCCCTTAAGTATCATAAGTCCCGGTTTGTTCAAAAAATTGCATTAAAAGTAATTGCGCTGTTATACAGCCTATCAAAAACTCAAAGTTACCACGACAAAAGCAGAAAATATTAAAGATGTTATGATTATAAAAATTGCTTTATGTTATAAGTAGCTTATATATACATGTGTAGTGACTTGCCTTAACATTATGTGTCTACCTATATATTTATATATATAATATATTATTTATTTAAATTAAATGTTAAGTATACAAACTGTCTTTATTAGTAGATATTATTTTGTTGACAACGGCCGGCGTAGTTATGGTCTATTGTCCATCGACCGGCTACGTCACGCGAGCCGGATGCGTGTGGGCGAGACGGTGATATCTCACTGTTGCGCTTGCGCACACGCACCGCGCCAGCGCGAGATTTGAGGACGGACAGTGCCTTCCTGGTCCTACCGCCGATAACTCGCCGCGCGCTGATACGTTACTTCCTTATTAATTTTACGTTCTCTCGATCCGTCGTTTCTATCACTCCTTCTTTTCCAAACTGAACTTGTGTAGTGTGTAATCCTTATCAATAAACTTTCATTCTGTTTCTTGTGCGCCTTGGACTATTTATTTCTTACTCCATCTTCATTCTTGCAACATCAACCCCACACGATACACTACACATGTATGTAGTGAATAGCTGTAGTTGCAACAATTTAAAATTAGAAACAAATACTTAAATTTTATTTATTATATTCATTATAGATGTACATACTTCAAGCAAGAGATTAAAATACTGCTATAAGGAGAATAATTAATAAAAATAGAGTGAATGCCATAAATTTGTTAGTAACATATTAAACTGTTGTAAGAAGCACTATATCGGCAGAGACAGTCTTCAAATAAGCGTTAATATTCTTTATGACTATTTTCAAGTAGTTTTATTTCCATTTCATTCATATTTTTTTCTATATAAGTCTTTGATGGAGGGGAAGATACATAGAGGAGGTTATCTGTAAGCTGTAGGTAGATGACCTGAGGTACGTGGCGTTCCAGGAATTTCCTTTCTTGGGTGCACCTAACTCCCGGCTACTGGTACGAGTACTGGAGACGGCGTAAGGTTTTTGATCAGTTTGAGTTCGATATAACTACCAGTAGTGACCCCCACCAAAAAAAAGTGTAAAGATTGTAGATTCAACATAACTAGATTAGCCTATTACAGTTGACTGCTTCGTTGATCTTGCAGTTAGTGTATTTTTTTTAATAGTCTGCTAACGTGACTCTACTCTGCTTGATGAAAAGCATGAATAGAATCCAAAAGTGGTAGTCACCATACTTATTGCGAATGCTGACAATGCAGTATGGTGACCCACACTATGGCGGCATATAACGATTTTTTACGCCTCACTTAGGGACGTAAAAGACATGACAGTCATCGTAGCATTGTATAGCACACATTTACCACGACAACTATCACCCCTGCATCAATGAACCTCCGGTCTCACACTCACCAATGAAACGCGACAGCATGGATGGTGTCGCTTTAGATTAGTCTTCTGTAAGAGGGTAGTACTGCCCCGGACGAGCCGACCTGTTCATACTGAAATCAGCATGGCTCTACTAGCTGGTGAAATACGACTGTCGATCAAAAAGTCATGGGTCCGATACCCAGGTCGGACTAGAAGAGTATTTTTTAATTTTTTGATTATGAAAATGCTTAATAACAGTCAAGAGTTTGGAAGTTGAAGTCTTAATCCCGTGCCTCGAAGAGCACGTAAGGCTGTCGCTCCTGCACCTGATCTCTCTACGGTTGTATTGAATAGCAACCTCATTGGGTAGTAAAAATAAAGGAAGAGTCAGTGTATCTATGTTTACACACACACTTGTGCACTATAACATGTAATTGACTAGTCTCCGTTGAGATTGACTACCTTTTGGCGTCCTTGAAACTGCGAAACAGAAGTAGAACAAGTTACCTGACTCAAGGGCTCGTTTCCTTTATTTATCTTCAAATTTCGCATAAGCAAAAAATGTGCCAGATTATTTCTAATTCTATTTGTTTGCTGTACTGATTCGATCATGCACTTACGTATTCTCGAACCGTTGGTGGTAACCTCCTTTAGAAACTCATAATTACTCAATTATAATTCTGTGTTTTACTCAGCGCAGTAGGGAGCGGCGTGGTGACCGATTCAAGCACTAGGTCAACCGTGCAGTCTTATCGCCTTAATATCGCCTAAATCATCTAAAGTTGTGGAGATCTGATAGTATTCGTTCTGCTTAAAAATGATGTAAACATAACCTGTCCTTAAGAGCAAATAAAATTATCTGAGCCAATAGCAAAAACGTTCATACAGTAAATATAAAACAGTTTTTGTTTGGTCTCTGTCAATTAAGGAATTTTCAGAATCAAATGTGATTTTGGTCAGAAATTAATGACCTACTAGTTTAGATACATGTGAAAACTCAACAAACCACCAAATGTAAATATTATGATATTTAGTTGACTTGCAAAGTCAACAGCTAACTCAAGTTGTAGGTTCCATTGCCCTCTTTAGAAATCTCGTAGGTATTATCCTTGAGTACCACATGTCGAATTCCACTGTTGTGTGTAAAAATTTGATATCAATCGACAAACAATACATTTGAACTTAATTAAAATCATAAAAGTATAACAAAACAATCATAAAATTAAACATCAATATCATTTTGTAGTTCATATATCGACATGGTAAGACCTGAGCTAATTTTTCCAATTTTTATCACAATTTTGTTAAAAAGCGTAAGTTTTTTTATCATACTTTACTTATTAATAAAAGTGATTTTAAAATATTCCAATGAACAATTCAAGAATTATCCAATAAATTTGTGTTTTGACAAAAAAAATGTAAAATAAACATGTAATTTTAATAATGATCTGGTAAAGACTTTCAAACAAGTGAGCAGGAATAGGAAAAACTGAAAAACCAGTCAAGTCATTAAAAACTTAGTAATAAATTTATGACAACGAAAACATATTAATGGGCTTTAAATACAAACCGTCAAGATGACTAAATTGTGAGAAAACAATTCCTAGAAAAGGCTGTCCTTGAATCCGTTTAATCTCTTCAGTTAACACTATACGAACACTAGAATTGTCTGCCTCCTAAAACCAAAACAACGCTTATGCAATCCTTTATCATTTCGTTATTCGGTCAGTTCGGTTCATTTTCAATCTTCACAGGCATGACTACGTGTCTGATTTACGTTTTCACCTGAATTGGTTACCCATTTGCCGGCGCCGCAATAAGCGAACTCATTTTCATTTCTCACTTCTCCATCCTCACCTACTTACTTTGCCCCTTACTTCCGTTTCCTACTATCTTACTGTCCTACTAGCTCCCACTTGGTATCAAATTGTCCACTAATCGAAGGCACATGACCTCCCGTTTAAATGAAGATGCACCAACGTAGATGATGAAACGAAGATCTAAATACTTTATACATATATGTATACTTATACATATTTGTACATAAATTAATGTATATAATGATGTATAGTATATATTTAATTTGTTTGATTATGTAACTTATGTACGCCTACCGTGAGGTAAGTTGTGACGTTTCTACATCACCCAATGGTCTACTAGTAAAGAATACCTTGAGAATTACATATGAATACCTTACTAAAATATAAAAATTCTTTAATAATCTATGGTTAAAGTTTTTAACAGTTTGAAAGCATGAATCAAAAAGCCATTGATACACAGGTACTTGTGCAATATATACTCTGCCTGATGGAAAGCATAAATAGAGTCCAAAAGTTGTGGTCACCATACTCATTGCGAATGCAAACAATATAGTATGGTAACTCACTGTTATTCGAAAGGAGGTTTTAGGCTATCGTAGTTTATTTTAAGTTTTCTTTATCTTTGCAGTGCTATTGTCTTGAGTATTTTGCTTCCTTGTCGACTTTAACGACTCCCACGGAATGATTCCGTGTCCGTAATCATTGAGCACGCAGATTATTTATCTATTTATCAGCCTAAACGTATGGAATTTCATTTATGCTGCTTTACAAAATCTCTTGTTTCAGAACGTGATCAATGCTAAATTTTCAGATAGCTCATTTGGACTACTTTCAAAAATTCTTAACAAGTATTCTCGTAGTCCTCTCGTTGTACTGATTAACAGTGTTGACACACCTTCCGAGTCCAACAGTCTGTTGAGGTCTTCTCGTGATCGACGGCTACGAAGTTCTAATGATGTAATAGATGAAGAAAAAACTCTGCGGTACGTCAGCGATATTTTGAGGGTAAGCTATCACATAATTATTTATAGATTTTTTTTCATCATAATTCAAGTGTCCCTAGCAACAGTATTTACTTTTATTAATGAAACTTTTTTACTCTTTTTACTCTCTTTATCTTTTTGGGTTTGATAAATTGCAGGTGAAGTTTCTTGATAATTGGTTCAGCATCTAATGGTAATCGACAACTATTGCCAATGATATCTTTAACTAGAGAATCACGTATATCTTGTCACATTTTAAAGAATCAGATTTGATAATCTTACTCTTTCCGTGAATAGTAATATATGAATATGCGTAACACCGGTAAAATCATTGCTCTCCCAGAGTAAAACTTAACAATTACTTTTAAGCACAGGAACAAGAAGACTATCAACTAATGATATATCTATTTTTTTAGTCTACTGGCGACGAAAATGATCCAGATGTAGCAGAAACCAATTTGAAATTCCAGAAAGCACTGCGTTCTCAATGTGAAGCGTATCTTGAATGCAAAGTAAAATGTCGTCCCAAAAAAACTAAAAATGCATGTATAAAAAGCTGTAAAGAGGTGTTTGATTATCTGATGGCATGCAATCCACCCGGAAAAAAGAATACTTATGATTATTGTGGTCCAAAATGTGGAAAGACTATGCCACCATACTGGTGATTTAAACACAATTTGTCCAACTTCTATATTCAACTACATTAGCATGAACTAGTTGCCATATATTTATTTTGATACTATGTACATAAAATTGTTGACTATTGGCACTTGTGGAAGTATCAAATATTTAAACAGTCGTACTTATCCTTGGTTTAATTGGGATGAGATATCAAAAACATTATAACATCAGTATGATACACATGACATCAGTGTATGATGTACAGAAAAATAAATATCTATATATGCATTTGTTTCTTTGTTTAATTATGCTTAACCACTATGTTTTTGTCAGAATATAATTAATAAACAAAACAACTATAAAAGATATTCTTCAACAACATTTGTTTTCACTCGAGTACATATCGCAAATATCGTACATATCGCAAAACGTGATACAGATTACATGACGAATTACCATCATATCCTCTATATCACGTTTTGCAATATGTACTCTATATTTCAATGAAAATCGTCTCATCATTCAAACCTTTTTCTCTAGTTTAGATTGAGGTCGATTTTAAATCTACTACGATACGGCTAAACTTCGATTTTTTTAACCTGGAGCAACTACCATCAGACCTCCACATACACAATATTAAGCCTGCATAAATTATTATTTAGATTAAGAGTAGATTATCGTTTCTGTATCTACTTAATTTCGGAAAAATATTAAACAGCTTGAGGTACATAAATTTTCTGAATTTTTGTTCGGTGGACATAGGTATACAATCATTAATAGATATTCATATAAATATTTTTAAGAAACCCTATAAGATTCTTCATCTTTCTTGACAATACCACCCAATAGTTTGGATTTGCTAATATATTTCAAATATTCAAATTGGAAAAAACTGTTTCTTTTTGGTTCAAAGTCTTTTAAATATATGTTCTGATAAAAATTGTTGTAAAACAATTGTCCTACTGTTTATTTATCTATTCTCTTCTATTAGAAAGTCGTATAGTTATTATGCACAATGTTACTTTCACGGATTTTGCTTAAGATACCAATAATAAGACATTTTACTTTTACATCTAAATGTGAACAGACGAGAGAAAAACATAAAATCTGGAAATGCCTTTCTGTTTTGAAATTTAACGGATGAAGCAGGTAATTTTTAATTTAATAAATAGTACCTATGGAATTCGGTGAAAAAAATGAGTCATTACAATTGAATAGACCTAAACAGAGAAAAAAGAAACATTTTCTTTTTCACAGATATTGTTTCTTCCATTTCTACATGTCATTAAAGTTTGTCTGCAGCTCCGCACCACAGTTTAACATAATTTTACTACGCATTACCTTATGACTTATTTCATATATCCAACATTCATTTTTACCTATAAAATTGATTTTAAAGTATCTTTCTTTTTAATTTTACTAAAACCAAAAGACACGTAATGTCCCAACTGATTTTGGAACGCTAAACTCAATTATCATCGACAACTTTAAAAGTATTTTAAAGTTTATTAATTATCTTTCTAAAGTTGGTAGTATTGTGTGCTAGATTTCTGAAATGGATGAATGAATGGAGTGAATCAGTACTTGGTAGAGTATTAGATTATAACGAAATTGACAATTAAAATTTTATAGCTTACTGATCAGCAAAAAGGCAAAAATCTGTTTTGTTTCTGACAAAAGTCTTTTATTAGATTTTAAAAGTGGACAACCAATACAAAATATTTTTTTTATATCACAATAGATTATGGCACCGTTAGTAGATAGAAATTTGAATGTAATAAATAATTATTCTTTTTCTTTTCTTTAAAAAGGCTACGCCCGCACTAGAAATAAATCCTGTGTCGCGGAGGACTTTACAAAGATACAAGAAACGGACACAAAGAACACCCAGACGCAGAACAACGATTTGTGGATCACACAAAGTGTTGTCCCGTGTGGGATTTGAACCCCTAAAACTTAGCGTAATAGGGAGCGGCGTGGTGACCGCTTAAACTACTAGGCCAACCACACAGTTAACATAATTCATACTAACTATAAACATATTAGAGTAGCATTTAGTTCAATCAGTTCATATACTTCAGATGGCTTACGTAGTAAATGAAAACGACAAATTGTGTTTCTTTTTAATAACAAAAACAATAAAAAAATAATTATACAAAAATATTTATCTTACACCGCGCTACCTAGTTATGCATTCCGACCCCATACTCAGAACTGTGTTAGTACACTAAGGGCGCATCACGCCACCAACGCTGTCGATTAGCAATTTGACACCTACACCGATTTAGTATAATCATCATAAAACTAATGTAGACCAAACACATTAAATTAATTATCATGTACCAAGAAGCTACCCGTGGGTCCCATCACACGGACAGCACACACACACACTGTAATCCAGTATGTAAGCTAAGTTTAAGAATTAGATGATTCATTCTGGTCATTCTGTTCATTCTGTTAGTACCATCTTGCCAGTGACATACTGTCCTGCTAAAAACTTGTATTCTTAAATAAAGTATCTTTTTTGTGAACAACAAGTGTTCATATTTGACTGGCGCAGCCGGGTCGGATATTTAAAGTCGCGAAAAGTCTTCGTTCTCGTACACAAAAATCGGTCGTAACTTAGTACTTAACGCCTAGACGACATATCCGCAAGAACCTACCAAATAAATTCGTCAACGAGCACTCGACAAGAAGACAGAATCAGCATGGAACTGAGAAGCGTAATGTGAGTAAACCCTTACCCTACTCCTTTCTATGTCTTACCACCCATAATTATTTACGTTTAATTGGACTAAATCTCGTCAAATAAACGTTTTTGTAAAGTTGGTCAAAATCGCCGAATTACAAGATAATATTAAGCCGCGTATTCTAGACAAACATAGCTAGTTACGTATTAGTTATTTATTTGCCCTAAATTTTAATTATTGTGTAATTGTTAAATAATTCATTATGAATCAGATCCAGTTGATTCCTAAAGAGATCCAAAATATCATCCCGCGATTCGACGGAGATGAAAAATTACTTAATTTATTTTTTAATAAATGTGAATATGTTATAAATAGTTTTAGGGGGGATAATAATCCCGCTCAACTAACGTATCTATACCATTGCATTACGAGTAGATTAATAGGTAAAGCCGCAATTTTAGTCAGCGAAAGAGAAAACGTCACAAGCTGGGAACAATTGAAAGAGTTGTTCGTCCAACATTTCGGTGATTCTAGATCCGAGGCTTGCATAGCCATAGAATTAGAAAATATTAAAATAAAAAACGGCGAATCTTACATTGACTTATGTCATAGGATACAGAATACAAGAAGTTCCTTAATTTCCAAGGTAAACCTTTTAACCGACGAGGGTGTCAAAGCAGCTACATATATAATCTATAATAATACCGCGTTAAATGTTTTCCTATACAATTTACCCGAAGAATTACTGCGTTTTGTAAGGCTAAATAAATGCACTAATTTAGAAGCAGCTTTGAGCGTCGTAACTGAGGAAGTAAACTTCCAAACACGATACAATTTAAAGAATTATAAACCTAAACAAATAACTCCCAATTCACAAGGAGATATTAATAATAATTTTAAACCTAACGTCCCTTCAACACCATTTAAATTTAACATATCACAAAATAAACCGCAAATAATGCCACAGTTTAGGCCGAACTTTGTACCGAATAATAATAGGTTCACTACACCACAGCCTCAAGGCTATAGACCTAATTTTAATACTTTCAATAATAGGCAGATAGGTAGTAGTCAACCTCAGTTTCCGAGAGCGTTGAACAACTATAAACAGTCAGGATTTTTCCGACCAAACCCGAATCAGCAGTTTAAATTTGGCATTAATCGACCGCCACCTAAACACGATGCAGATGTCTCAATGAGAACCGTAAGAAATAATATGATCCACGACCAAAATGATTTATATATGCTAGAACAAGATGAACTAGATCATCATAATGTTTCCCCAAATTTTCACATAGAAGCCTCCGAGGAAAATCCACCGAAATAATTAATTTAAATTATAATAATTCCTTAAGACTACCTCATATTAAACTACCAGAGATAGATTCTATATTTCTTATTGATACAGGTAGCACTCGTTCGTTTATAAGCCCCGCGAAGGCAAATCAGTTTTTCTCTAAATATAAAATAAGTAAACTATTCGAAGTAATTAGTACTCATGGTCGTAGCAAGCATAATGAAGCGATACACATACCGTTAACTAAAACTTTTAATATTAATATTCAACATACCTTTTTTATTTACGACGTAGACTCAGTATATGATGGTCTTATAGGTACTGATCTATTGAAAGAGTTAGAAGCAAGTGTTGACATGAAGAGTCAAGTGTTAAAAACTAAATATGTAGACATTCCTATATGGTATACTCCATTTTATCAAATAAAAATACCACCACGTTCAGAATCAAGAGTAAAAATCCCAACAATTTTAAAAAACGGTAGTGCTATTTTAAATAAAATCGAATTCTATCCAGACGTACGCATGCCTGACGCTTTTGTAAATTGTGTAGACTCGTTTGCTCAAACAGTCATACAAAACACAACACAAAAATATATAACCATCACGTTTGATAGGCCTATGGATGCTATTAAATTAAAAAACGAATCTTGTTATATTAATTACACTAATAATACTGATAGTTTAGATTTAAATATAGAAGAAATATTACAAAGTAATCTATCTAAGTTAAGGTTAGATCATTTAAATAATGAAGAAAAATCCTACATAACAAATCTATGTGAGGAATATAAAGATATATTTCACTGTGAGGAGATCCCTCTTTCTTTTACAAATCAAGTTAAACATAAGATTAGGACTAAGAATGAAGATCCTATATATATCCGTCCATATAGACATCCTATAGCTCAAAACGAGGAAATTTAGAAACAAGTAAATAAATTATTAGAAAACAATGTTATTACAGAGTCTCACTCCCCATGGAGCGCCCCTGTACATCTTGTACCAAAAAAAATTGATGCCTCCGGCGAACGAAAGTTTCGTATGGTCATTGACTACAGAAGGCTTAACGAAATAACGATAGACGATAAGTACCCATTACCAAATATTTCAGATTTATTTGATAGATTAGGGAATGCTTCCTATTTTTCTACGATAGATTTAGCTAGTGGTTACCATCAGTTAGAAGTAGATAAAGCCGATCAACCTAAAACCGCGTTTACTACTCAATCAGGTCATTACGAGTTTACTCGAATGCCCTTTGGGTTAAAAACAGCCCCTGCTACATTTCAAAGGGCTATGGACAACGTACTCAGAGGATTGCAAGGAATACATTGCCCCGTGTACTTAGATGATATAATAGTATATTCAACTAGTTTACAAGACCACATTAATAAACTTAGAAAGATATTTGATAGATTAAGAGAAACTAATTTAAAAGTTACGTTAGACAAATGCGAATTTTTAAGAAAAGAAGTCCTATACTTAGGCCATACAATATCCAAAGACGGATTAAAGCCAAATAATGATAAAATAAAGGCAGTATTAGATTTCCCATTACCGAAAACCCCTACGGAAATAAAAAGTTTCTTAGGACTAGTAGGTTATTATCGTAAGTTTATTAAAGATTTCTCTAAAATAACTCAACCACTTACGAATTGTTTAAAGAAAAAGAATAAAGTTAATCTAACTGAGGAATACATAAATTCATTCGAAAAGTGTAAAGAACTATTAACTAATGCCCCATTATTACAGTTTCCAGACTTTAGTGAACCATTCCTTCTAACCACTGACGCATCAAACTTTGCGATCGGTGCAGTACTATCGCAAGGTCCTATAGGTAGTGATAAACCTATTGCTTACGCGAGTAGAACTTTAAATGACGCCGAAACTCGTTATAGTACAATAGAAAAGGAACTTTTAGCCATAGTTTGGGCATGTAAACATTTTAGACCATATCTATATGGGATTAAATTTAAAATATTGAGCGATCATAAACCTCTTGCATGGATTCAATCTTTTAAGGAACCAGGTAGTAGATTAACAAGATGGAGACTTAGATTAGCTGAATACGATTATGAGATAGAGTATAAACCAGGTAAAAAGAATAATAATGCAGATGCACTGTCGCGTATAAAGTTAAATGCATTGGATGATGATATATCAATGATAGTAAACACTGGAGAACAAAATGATCCAATTCTTATTTCTTCAGATGATGAAAATAGTTTAAGTCCGCCTAACTATAAATCTAATTATTCTATACCTTCCGTTAGTAGCGTAACGCTTACCGCATCGGAAAAGCCAAACTCATCGATAGGAACGGTACATTCAGAGGAAAATACGGATTCCTCAGGTATTCCTATATTGCACGAAGCAATTGATACCAAGCCAAATCAAATATTAGTGTATACTTGGAATAGAAACGAAACTACGGTTAAAAATCTTTCGAGAGATAAACAAAAAGTACTTGAAGTACACATGCCTATAAATAATACAACACTAATAAGGAATTTCCTTAAAGAATATATTCGCCCTAAAATAAAATATTTCATTTATTTCGAAGATGAACGCCATCGTAAATTATTTATAAACGTAATCATAGAAATATTTAAAAAGGATTCCATTCAAATATATGAATGTACAGAAAGAGTAGTATACGTGGAGGATGAAACTGAACAACGAAACATAGTTCTAAAGTATCATGTAGGGAAAACATGCCATCGTGGCATCAAGGAAACCGTGGCACATTTAAAACGTACATATTTCTGGAATAATTTAGAACAAACAGTAGCCAGCATTATAAATTCTTGCGAAACTTGTAAACGTATGAAATACGATAGAAAACCCTTAAAACCAGAATTACAGTTAACGCAAACGCAAACAAAACCTTTTCAAGAATTATTTATGGATACCTTCTCAATCGAAGGAAACTATTTTTTAACAATTATCGATGCTTTTAGCAAATTGGGACAAGCATTTGAAATTAGTAATAGATCTACCCCAGAAATGATTAGAGCATTGCTAAAGTATTTTTCATTGTACGGAGTACCTACAAAAATCAGCACAGACCCAGGTTCTGAATTTAATAATAGCTTATTAAAAGAAATGTTAACCTTTTATAAAATAAATTTACATATAGGGACACACCACATAATCCTAACTCTATGGGATTAGTGGAAAGATTCCATTCCACAATTCTAGAAATTTACCGACTTGCTAAATACGAAAGAAAAATTACTGACCCTGTTTCAGTAATGACATACTCTATTATGTCTTATAATCAGTCGATACATTCAACAACCGGTCTTACACCTTTCGAAGTTATATTTGGTCATACCGACTCCTCGAATATATTCGATGTAGACTTCGATAGAAATTACACCCAACAACTAGTGAGAGAACACGTTAAACGCACAAAATATTTGTATAATTATCTAACAGATAAAATATTACAATCTAAGGTTAAAACTAAACAAAAACATGGTGGAGAAACCAACTTCAATATTAAACCGGGTGATAAAGTATTTATCAAAGGCGTTAATACCCGCCGTAGTAAATATAAACCGCGATACCAAAAGGCAGTAGTCACAGATAACGTAAACAGAAACACAGTAAAAGTGCAAACACAAAATAGAAATACTAAAGTACCCGTTAAAGATGTTAAACGTCCTTCACAGGTTCGTCCTGATGATAGCGACGCAAACAACCCGCGCCCTTCAACTTCAAAAGATTGAAGAAAATCCAGGGGTTCTTCCCGTAAAAGAAGGTCAAGCATTTGTAAGCCTCTATAATTGGCACATATATAAAGTATTAGATCTAGAATTAGTTAGTAATAGTTTAAACTATAATATAGAAAAATATAATCAAATCATTAGCTATATAAAAGATAAGTTAAACATATACATTTTAGACGATAATATAGTAGACGCTGAACTACAAACCCAATATTTAATGAATTTAACTATAGAAAGATATAATCAATTAGTTCCTAACGTTAGAATAAAGAGAGGTATCATTGATCCCCTTGGATCTATAATAAAAGCAATCACAGGCAACCTAGATAATGAAGATGCCTTGAGATATGACAATTTGATTAACAAAATAGAATCAAAACAAAGCGCAATTGTCAATAAGATTACTTTAATTTCCGAAATAGTTGATACTTTTGTTAACTTAACGAATTCCACAAGAAATAACTTTATTGTACTAGATAAAACTATCAGGGAAATAGAAGAAATTTTAAATAAGACCCAGTATCAAAGAAGCAAGGATCTTGTCTTGCAGACGTTTAATTTAATAATTCATAATTTTCAAATAATATTAACACGATTGGATGAAGTGGAAACTGCTGTAGCATTTAGTAGATTAAATGTATTACACCAATCTATATTGGACTCAGATGAACTGTTTAACATCCTTAAAGAAATCGAGGAAACCGACAGATTAGTTTTTCCTGTCACTAAGGACAACTTGATTAATATAGAAAATTGCATAAATATAAAAGCCTATGTAAAGGGCAAACAGATAACATTTATCATGTCAGTTCCAACAGTCCAATTAGATGTGTTTGGATATTATAGACTACACCCTTTCCCAATGTACAACTCTGGTCCAAACCGTACATTCCTAATTATCCCGAAACATCCCTATATCCTTACAAAAGGGTCGAAAACTTTACCACTTTCTCAGCCGTGCAAAGAAGTCGACGAAGGAAAATTCTTGTGCTATGAAAACCACATCTCGTTTGAAGACGAAAGTCAGTGCATCAAAGACTTAATGAAGTTTTCAACTAGGATAACATCATGTTCCCCGTTATCAGTCGAAGCAGAAGACATTAAGTTGAAATCCATACAGCCAGACTCGTGGATACTATTTACGGGTCGTCAAACTATTCTCACCGAGATCTGCGAGAACGACATGAGCCAACATGATATTATGGGTACATACATAGTAACCATAAATAATAAATGTGAAATCAAGATCGAAAAACTTACTCTACGCAAGCGTCGTGTACAAGCAGGCGAAATCATATATACAAGCACACCTAATATACATTGGCCTAAAATTGTCACTCCACTGGATGTCTTGAAGAAACCAATCAACTTAGATAACATCGACTTGGAAAATCTACAGTTCTTATCACACGTTTTAAGCAGGAAAAGTGAAGTGCTAGATACTGAAAGTCATTTTGTGAAAGTGCATAGTGTTAGTTTATGGACTCTAATCATTTACTTAATACTTACCTTTGTACTATTTGTAATTCTGTATAAATATAAAAATGTATTGTTATGCAAAGGACAAAATCAACAGCCTCATAAATCGGATGATGATTTTGAACTTACGGAGGGAGGAGTTATGCATTCCGACCCCATACTCAGAACTGTGTTAGTACACTAAGGGCGCATCACGCCACCAACGCTGTCGATTAGCAATTTGACACCTACACCGATTTAGTATAATCATCATAAAACTAATGTAGACCAAACACATTAAATTAATTACCATGTACCAAGAAGCTACCCGTGGGTCCCATCACACGGACAGCACACACACACACTGTAATCCAGTATGTAAGCTAAGTTTAAGAATTAGATGATTCATTCTGGTCATTCTGTTCATTCTGTTAGTACCATCTTGCGAGTGACATACTGTCCTGCTAAAAACTTGTATTCTTAAATAAAGTATCTTTTTTTGTGAACAACAAGTGTTCATATTTGACTACCTACACTATTCAATTATAGTTAAATATTGCATACATGTTGACAGATATACAAAGAAAGACATAATGATCAGAAAACGAAGTGTCCCTTAACAAAAATATTATATTTATAATAACCTTGTCTTTCCAAATATAATTATCATAAAAAAAGTTGTTTTACGAAAATATTATGCCAAATTTTATTACCAAAGGGTAACGAAATTTTATCAAGTTATTTCCATCAAAATATTCACGAAAGTATATTTTAATATTAAGCGGTATCAAAGTAGTATGTCAAACAGGCACTCATGGAAAATCTATTTAACATTTTAAAGCCGCCTCGCAAAGACATTCCAGCAGACATTCCCTGGCATCCAGACAAGAATGCTTCTGAAAACTACACTTTGAAAATTATGGCACAACAATTTTTTTGCTCACATTACGTAACTCTTGACTTGAACATGAATGTAAAAAGTCAAGGCCACGACGCAGATCACAACTGAAAGATGTGATGTAAGTGAATTTTGTGAATGAGTTAATAAATAAATAAATATTTCAGACATTTGACACACAACGTCAACTAGGGTCAAACTCAGCTAGATATAATACTTTTATACTTTTATTTTGTAAATATGTACATATTATACATAGAAAATACCCAAACTTCGAAACAAATAGAACATACAAACGTTTGGTGCGACCCGGGAATCGAACCCGGGAGCTCAAGCACAGTAGTCACATTCACTATCGCTGCGTCACCGAGGCGGTCAATAGAAAAAAGATGACTGAGTTTTTTACAACGTTTTTAATATAGATCAATGTGTTTTTGAAGTGAAACTTCTTTATCGGGGTTGGAAAAAAATTTAGTGTAACATTTTTTCGTTACGCGTCACATTTTTTCGTTACGCGCCATCTTTTTCTTATCCCTACTACGCGTGATTCGAAGTATACTTTCGCCAGCGGAGTAGGGATTGGTAAATGTCTCCAATGTATTTTGCGGCCCGTTTTGAGTAGTTACATTTTTGAAATCCAGGTGGCGATTGCATCGACTTCGGACGGGTTTAAATTATTTTTTTGAAAAATAACGTCATAAAGAAGTTTCACTTCTTACGAGTGTACGCTAGTACACGCACACATTTTTTAGTTTAACGATGATTCAAAGTTTTGTAGGTAACATAGTTACAATTATAACTTGGAAAAGGTTTGTTATCAAAAATGAAATTAAAATGCCATGGTGCGTCTCCTATAGCGACAAAAATGTTTACAATATAGTGTTGTTGTAGATAACATATTGTGTAACGCAAAGAATAATTAAATTTTCTGGCGAGGCGTGTACTTCATAAAAAGCACAATCACAAAGCACACTGTGCTAGTGAACATCGCACCGGATAAAATGTCGCTGGCCAAGCTACTTTTCCACGTAGTTCTGAGTATTACTCTGGGGCTTTTGGTAACTGTGAGTTCAGTTAAATAATAATAATAAATAAATAATAAATATTTTGGACATTTGACACACAACGTCATCTAGTTTCAAACTAAGCAGCGCTTGTGCTATGATAAATAGACTGACTGATAGAATACTTATATACTTTTTCTTATATAAATACATACATATTATAGATAGAAAACACCCAAACTCCGAAACAAACATTTGCAGATCATACAAACATTTGATCCGACCCGGGAATCGAACCTGAGACCTCAAGCACAGCAGTCGCGTTCGCTACTGCTGAGCCACCAAGGCAGTCATAAATAACTTAATACAGAAACTTCTCGCTCAGGTTTTTGCATACTAATCCAAAAGAAATTAGGTTATGTATTCTATTCCATTTTTAAAATAGTATTCAAATTATATTTTATATTATTATTTGGCAAATTGTCAAATTGAAATAAAAACTAGAAATAAGAATAATTGTAAAAACAAATTTCATAAATGATAATTCATTTTTTTTATGTACGTACTGTTTGTTTTCCTTAGTCTTCTGGATTTTCTTAACTTAAGTCTAACTTTGACGTAAAGTAATATTAGGCGTCGCGTTAAAAGTAGGACGTATTTTCAATTCACGTAGCCAATTATAGTTTCGTTGGCATTGTGTACAATAAAATAATATTAATATTCGCAGAACACTTACTTAATATGAAAGAGTTAGCTACAAACTTTGTCGTGTTTATAATTTAGTTAGGTGTACGGGATGTATCCTAATACTTTTAAGAAAGTAATTGTTAAGAAATATATAGGTATTCCTATTTTGTGTGCATCTGCCTGTTCTTGAAATAATATGCCACACAAATACATTCAGATCCAGGTTAAGGTCTACTTATCCAGAAGTAAGAATATAATGTATATTAGCAATAGTTCTTAAACGAATAATCATTTTTATGTAAATAGTATGTGTATGTGTGTGAAGCAAACACAGATGCACTCTCTGTTCCTTCACATGGGTACAAGCTTTGCATAATTTAGGACTAAATGGCGTTGTGTGTCAAATGTTCGAAAAATATTATTATTATTTTTTATTTATTTATTTGTCTTTTAATTACCATTACTAATAATGAAAAACATTAATATACAGATGTTTTTGAACTAAATCCTATAGCAACCTGTCTGGCTAACGTGATATAGAAAGCTGAAACCTGCTTACTACGAAGAGACATGAACAGTACACTACTAAGAGCTGTTGAAGATGATAGGTGTTCAACTATTGTTTTTATTTTCAGAATGTCCAAACAGCATCAGTTGCAGATCACTCAGTTCTTTTGTCAAATCTCTTTAAGAAGGCTGAAGTTGAAGATCGTCCTATAGTCCTGATCTTCGAGAATAGTAATCATCGTAACAAGCAATTTACCCAAACAATTGACAGAAATAATAATGATGACGGTAATGATGACGAAGATGTACCTTACCCATTTCTGTACCTTTATAAACTGGCTCATGAGGTTTGTTTAATTAAAATTGTGGATTAATATAATTGCTAATTTAATCGTGACTTAATTGATAATATGGCTTTACTAAAAATTGCTATTAAACAATTATTGCGTAGCTATTCATCGAGTTAATAATGTTAAAAGCCTCTGAACTCTATTCAATTTTTTATTTACAGACAAAAGCAGTCAACACTAGAAATGACAGAAACTTAAAAAATTATAATAGGAACAGCAGAAACAACGAAAAAAGTCGAAGCAGAGGTCATAGAAACATACGTTATAGAAGTAACAGTAATAATGATAGAAGTAATCATAAGTATCATGATAGAAATGACGACAGATATGACGCCAGAAATGATGGCAAATATGATGATAGAAATGACAATAGATATGATGTCAGAAAGGACGACAAGGATTATGGTAGAAATGATGACAGTAATTATGACAGAAATGATGACAGGAATGATGACAGGGATTATGACAGAAGTGATGACAGTAATGATGGCAGAACTGATAACAGGTATGATGATAGAAGATATAGATATTCCTCTAGCAGTAGCAACAAAAGTAATAGCCGTAGTAGAAGCTCCAGAAGTTCCAGAAGACAGTATTAGAAAATAATGATTAATCCTTTTAACAAAGCTTAATGCGTCACAACTTTCTTAACCGAAAAGAATTCAAAACGAATTATACGTTTTTTGAAATTTAATATTTTGATGCTTAATGAAATAAATATGTTTATTTGACCATTTTAAGTAATATATGGTTCATATTTAAATTCATCGTTATCATCATCATAGCTAAAAGACGTCCACTGTTGGACATAGGCCTCCTCCAAATTTCTCCACGATGACCGGTCCCATGCCACCTCTATCCAACAGCTTCCTCAATCCTCACCAGGTCGTCAGACTACCTTGTGGGAGGCCTACCAAAGCTGCATTTTCCAGCCGGTCGTCACTCCAGAACTTAGTAGCCCCATCGGCCATCGTTTCTGCGTGCAAATTAACAGAAAGATGTTGCAGTAGATTGTTATAAAGAACAAGTCAATGTCTATTTGTCAACCTAGACTCTTAAAAAAATTCCTTGTTATAGACAAAAAACTAACTAAAAGAAAGATATTTATATAATATAGATAATTAGATAGGTATTTTGTAAATTAGGTAGATATAATATAACAATATAAAAAAATATCGTTATTTATCGTATTACAAGTCTCTGTCATTAATACTATTTAATTAAAGATAAATATTTATCCCTACGAAAGTTTGCGAAAATAACAGTGTCGGCCTTAGTCTTTAACCGATGTTTTTATTACTTTTCATTCTTTATGCACAAATCAAATCAAACATGAATAGAATCCAAAAGTTGTGGTCACCATACTCATTGCGAATCTTGACAATGCAGTATGGTGACCCACACTATGACGGCCTATTACGATTTTTACACCTCACTTGGGGACGTAAAAGACATGACAGTCATCGTAGTGTTGTATTGCACACATTTACCACGACAACTGTCACCCCTGCATCAATGGGCCTCCGGTCTCGCACTCACCAACGAAACATGACAGCACGGATGCTGTCGCTTTAGGTTGGTCTTCTGTGGGAGGGTAGGGTCCCGGACGAGCCGGCTCGTTCATGCTGAAATCAGCGTGGCAGGTAGTACCTGGTGAGCTTACGTACCTTAGCCCCACAGGCATTTTCTCTCAGTCTATCTTAATATGCTGCACAAATGTGAAAAGGAAAAAACTAAGAAGTCGGTAAGAACTAACGATACCAAAATACATCAGCAGTCTCAGCAGAAAGATGCCCACTGCAGGATATTTGCCTGTCCTAAGTTTAGCGATAACAATTATTTTTATGCTGGTCGCGACTAGTGACTTCCTGCTACCTTCACTAGGTCCTCACATATCCACGATCTGTCTTTCGATACGACGTCGTGACTCGAGAACTCTTAGGCCCTATCATCCATTTATACATATATCGTAGACGAATAAGTATTATCGGCAATCTGTATAATTTAGATATCCCTACTATTACTACTATTATACATGCGAATGTAAGTGTGTTTGTTACGGTTTCACGCAAAAACTGCTCAACCAATCAGCATGAAATTTTGTACACATGCTCTTGGAAGTATTAGAAGTAAGATAGGATATATGTATAGTGTCATGAAATAAGAAGGTTGTATGCGATCATAGTTTAGTCATGACAATGGTTATCCCACGAATAGGCTTGATGATAAATTGATGATCACGATTTGTGTTAAGGTTATTTTTTATTAAAAAATTTTTTTAAAAAAAATATTTATTTAAAATGTTCTGTTACGAAACTTAATGTGGCAGACCAAATTCCACGTGAGCGAAACCGCGGGCAAAAGCTAGTAGAATATTATCCCTTAGATATACATACAATATCTGGGGCGTCCTGGCAGTGTATGAAATGTTAAAATTATGTCCATTACATGCTTTACTAAGGTAATTAATTCAATAGGGAGTATACATGTATATTTTTATTAAAAAAAAAAAATCTACTGGATATTAATAATATATTAAAAAATAAGGTAAAAAATGATTAAAATCAATAGATATATAAAAGATTTAAACGCGGTAATTTTGGCGTTCTTGTTCTGTTACGACAGATGGAAAAGTAAGGAAAACTTATTTTAAATATTATGTCGTTTTTCTGTTCGATAATAACACAAAAAAACACGTGACTGTGAACGGTTATTACTGTTATGAATATCATTTTAACATAAAGCTATTAAAAAAGTGATAAAATACTTATAAGAGTGTTTTTTACTCAGTTAATTGGACATACTTGTTTTGGCTAATAATCTCGACGAAAATATAACCCGTTTTACGACGTACGCAAAGATTACCTCAATATATCCTACTAATATTAGAAATGTGAAAATATTTGAGTATGAATGTTTGTTACGCTTTCACAAAAAAACTACTGTACGAATTTAAATGAAACTTTACAGTAATATAGGTTATACATCGAAATGACATAGACTACTTTTTACCGCAGTATCTGATATATATGCGGGCGGAGCTGCAGGCTAAGCCTAGTATAATATATAGGTAGGTACAGTACATATAAACACAAACATGTAACATAATTATTTGAATAACATAATTTTGTATATCTATTCAGAACTTTCTGTACCATATTTATGTAAAAAAAATTGAAAACCTTTTAAAAAAAAACCACGATACTATAGAAAAGTGTAATCATGCGAAACCCAATGAAACACTTATAGACAGATCAGAAGATGTTCGAGGGTAAATTTGACAGACAGACAGACAGATCGACGCTATAGAAATCGGACAGCGGTGTAAGTCTCTGATTTTCTTGGTTGTCGAAAAAGCTGAAAAAGAAGATGGCACAGTGATCGTGCTTCAAGCTTTTAACAACACAAGGCCCAAGAATAAAACTGCGTCTTCAATCAGGATCTGCTACCAACTTGGAGTTTCGATGAAAGAATGTTAGCGGCATATACTGCTAAAGTTTTTGTGTGTGAGTGACAATTGTCAGTATGAAAGGTAAATTCAGTACTTAAGGGTTCTTCTATCAACATTTAGGAGTTTCTGACAAAAATCAGGCAATCCATCTTCGCTAAAGCCAAGGGCTCTCTGCTAGCTGAACTCAGAACGGCATCATAGTCGTCAAAGTCTGATGGCATCCAGCATAGTTCAACCTGTTGCTGATGAAGTACCCAAAGACACAATCAGGTTCTCAAAGCCCAGTGATTGATACGCAGGCTATATCAGGTCTCGTAAACAATTGTAATTTAGCAGTGATACTTAACATTTTCTTTGGTTAAGTTAAGTTTATTGTAGTAGGTTAAGTTTATTGTTCTCTTGTTTATTTAAACAATATTCTCTTTAAACCAAGTATCCTTTATAAACAAAACCTTTAACTCCTTAATGTAAAAAAATTCTTACAAATCATTTTGACTTTTGCCCCTTTGTTTTGATATTGAAACGACAAAATACTAATATATCCTTTCTCGGTTTGTTGTTTTATTATTGTACATTAATAATAAATAACATAGATTATAAATTTATTGTTCACTTATTCCGGTCACTGCTGTTCAGATACGTTGCACGAAAAACATTTTTTTACATTAGCAATCTTGTTGGGAATCTTAAAATTATTACTTTAACAGTTTTTAATAGTCTACTGCTGGACATAGGTCTCTCTTTAGAAAGGAGTTATTTTACTACAATGTATGGATTACATTACAAATTCTGCCATAATTCAAATGTTAAACATTTTACTATCTACTTCCTTTTGACGGCATATAAAAAGAGTAACACTTGAGTTTCATTACCCTTGAGTATATAAGCCTAATGCCGTCAGCTACTGAAAGAAGACATCCCCAAAGAGTACCAACTATCCAGGTCTTGGACAGTCCACATTCTTACGCTGTTAGCCACTGTCTTAGTATCGTCAGGTCGATAGGCATTCTACACTACATTTAACTAATACCGCGGTATCGAAGATTCCCTAAGAAAGGAAATTTTGGCCTATTGTACACCATAAAAATGACGATGAGTTACAATTAAATCTATACAGGAAAATAGATTGACTTCTAAGAAGTAGTATTTTAATATCATGAAAATAGATTAGGAAATGATTCAAATTTCATGAATTTGGGAAACGTATGGAGTATTATTATTATTACTATAATGATAATTTTAATTAATGAGATCAAATTTTGTGCATTTTCACTTAATAATGTTTTGTGAGAAAAGTCAATTGATTATATTGAAGTTAATTTCTTGGAATGAAGACAGTATCTTTTTATCATTTTTAAAATGAGCCGCCATTTGTAGGATTTCCTAGCTAAAATGTTCAAAATGGAACCCTTAAAGTTTCGTCCTGACTGTTCGTGAGTTAGTCTGTATACGCTATATACTTAATACTAGAAACCTGTGGTTTCTCATTAAGATACATCGTATTCACACCGACAAAGTGGTAAAATAATTTATGTCTTGTTTCGAAAAGAAACTCAAAGTCAAGACTACAATCCACGATAGTATTTGTATGCATAAACCATTTCATTCAAAAATACTCTAGACTGCCTAACTATTTGTAATAAAACTGTTTACTAACACTGTTACCAAAATTTTAAATACAAGTAGATTTAAAAGAAAAGTTTAATTAAGAATTTTATCGATCATGACATAATGTTGTGTTACACTTTATATAAACAAATCATAAATCTACAATACATTTGACAATCAAAATTTTAATTAAAAAAATAATAAATTTTCTAACCGAACATATTGTTTACTTAATTTAAAAGAAACTGTACATGAAATACTTGAAGACTAGTCGTCCAGCAAAATGATGGCTACTAAATGGAACCTGAAAATATATTTTGGCATCCTGTTATCCGTTTTTGTCGCTGTAAGTTTTATACACTTATCTATACTAATATTACAAAGCTGAAGAGTTTGTTTGTTTTGTTTGTTTGAACGCGCTAATCTCAGGAACTACAGGTCGGTTTTGAACATTTTCTGTTTGTATTGGATAGTCTATTTATCGGGGAAGGCTATAGGCTATATATCATGACGCTAAGATCAATAGGAACGGAGCACCAATGAAGAATGTTTCAAAATCGGAAGACTTTATTCCTATTGAGAGCTTCCGCTGTTTGCGCTGCGTAAACGGTTAAAGTTTCGCATAAATCATGTATGACAGAATTGTTTCTCTTCAGAAATTCTAAAAAAAGTCCGCTATAGCATATGTCTGTCTTTTAAAGTTAGCTCACTGTAATTTTTTTATGCTAACCAAATTGGATCTAAAATATTGCATTATTTACGAAGGTGTTTCGTTGGTTTAGTTTTTTTAAAGCAAATCTACAACCTACATGAGTTATGATTATAAGACCCACTACTTACTCACCTATATAAACGAAGTCGTAGGTTAAAGTAAGCGTCAGCCCAAAGTAACTATTCCACGCGGACGAAGTCGCGGGCGGAAGCTAGTGTACTATATCTTTATCAAAGTAACTAATAATATTAGTTTCAATTCAGGTAGATTTTTTTTGATGTTTGATATAGGATTTGACTATTTTATTACGACGAATGCACGTATGTAAACGTGCACGCACGCACAGCGCTCTCAAGCGATGGCACAGTGCTGATAATACATACTAAAGTAAACTTAATAAGTTAAAATGAGAAATACGAAAGCGTCTGTCTTTCTGTTTGTTACTTCTACAGCAAAATATTTTTTACAAGTTTTAGGATTTAGAACTTAATGTTTTTTTCTTTTTGCTTTGTCTATGAAATCGTAACGTAACCAAAATAGTAAACATTCATTTATCATTGTTCATTTGCCGCCTTTTCGAGCACCAGGTACTTAAAAAGGCTTTAATTTACTTAAACCACACCGTCCGCCCATCCATAATGGATGAATTGCTGGTGCAGTATAGTTAAATACAACGATAGTTATTAGTGTGCGTTGTAGTGGGCTATCCAATGAGTTTTAAACCCCTTCTCTGATTCAGATCGGAGAGATAGGAAATATAATGAAATACACAATTACAAATAACAACAAAATTCAAAATTACAATATGAGGAATACATTCGAAAAAAAACGAAGTGTGTGTGCTCATGTACTCACGTAAGAAGTTATACTTCTTTGGCATAACAATCCAAAAATAAATAAAAAATGTTAGCAACTAGCTTTAGACTGTTGCTTTTTTCTGTCGGCAGCAACTAACTTCAGACTGTTGCTTTTTTCTGTCGGTGTGCGCGCGCATCGTAAAAATTCACTCTCATCATTTTTCCCTATCGCGTCAAAATAAGTATAACTTCAAAAAATTATTATAAGGTAATATTCCTTTCCAGATCTTTCCAACAGGTTCACATGGAGATAATTCGATCTATAACAAACGACTATCAAACCCAAATGCTCCTATAATACTTATCATTGGTAACAACCCTAAAATTCCACGACACTCGCACCGAATGGATCGTCACAGCGTCTACGATAGAAATGACAACGTTGATCTGGATTACAATGTACAGTAACCGTTTTATATAATTTTAATAGTTTTTCTCGTAAATTTTTCTCTACAACACTCTTAGAAGCTGAAAATTTACTTTCTAAGGTACCCACAACATACTGCAGAAGTGGCGTGGTGGTTACACCGGTACCACATTGCTTTCTTTCTACTACACCGAGTATTATGGATCCCCACATGGGACAACACTTTTGTTTTACGTCTGGGTGTTCTTTCACGTATGTTTGTAAAGTCAACCACGACACAAGAATAAAAAACATGCATATATTTCTAAGTGCGGGAGTCGTTTTAAAAAAAGAAATTGTTTTTTGCATTTCATATAAATTAAATAATTCCAAAAACTGTTTATGTTGGAACCGTTACTATCCTAACATCTGGCCAGCGTAATATAGTATAACAAAACCTTTCTAAGGACAGCCTATATTCAGCAGAGGTCTATTAAAGGCTGCTAATTTGATGTGATGTGACAAGCTATGGACAAATTTATTTACATTATTATCACAAACTTCTAACTCTAACGATCGAGGCAATTTGTTTGAAGATTTGTGCCTTTAGGTTATTCCCGAATCTAAGTTATCAATGTAAGCTGAACATATTTGTGATCGAGGACAATCTATACTCATGTATTTTCATATAGACTTAGAGTTTTCTAGTTTTGTTTGTTTTAAAAAAGACTAGTAGTAGTTCCCGCACTAGAATAATATCCAAAATGACGAGGGACTTTACGAACATACATAAAATTAACACATGGAGCACACAGGCTCAGAACATTGTCTTAATAAAGTTCTATTTAATTAAAATATCTAACATTTACATCATTTTAATTAATATCTATTTCCAGTCGAGAAACAGCCAGTTACCGCCAGACATCAGTAACTTATTAGCAAGCCTGTTTTCGTATAAAACATTATCAACTGCCAAGAATTATAGAAAACCTAAAAACCTTGTTAAAAATGATATGTATAACAGATATCGTGCAAGCAGCCGCTACAAGAATAACAAAAATAGTGTCCAAAGCTATAGCAGCTATTACAAAAATGATAGAAATAATGACAGAATTTACCATGATAATGATAATTACAATACCATTATACTTGACGGAAATGATAAATTCAATTTTAATGGTAATAATTATAGAAATGACAGATACATTTCTAAAATTAACAACGATAGAAATCAGGACAGAGATAAAAGACATAATAATAAACGCTATCGAGTAGATGATGATGGAGATATACCTTTAGTAAAAACTCTCTTGCGTGTGTCGGATGCCTTGCGAAAAAAAGATTCTTGCGAAGTTAATGACAGTTGTGAAGAAAGCGTAGTTACCACAGAGGATCCATGTGATGTGAACAATAACTCATGTGATGAAGAAGCAGTAGATAACAATATAAGTACAAGAGGAATCGTATCAGATTTTGTAAGTGAAATACCACCAAATTGTTGCTAATAAATAAATTGTATTGCGATGATTTGTTTTTCTAATTTGTATTTTCTTTTTATTTTGAGAACCTATCAAAGTGACGTGAAGTGAAGTGCAGGTACACACATTTACCACGATAACTGTTACCCCTGCATCAATGGATCTCCCTTCTCGCACTCACCTACGAAACACGACAGTACAGTTCCTGTCGCTTTTCTGATCTTCTGTGAGAGGGTAGTACTGCTCTGGTCGAGCTGGCCCGTTCGTGATGAAATCAGCGTCGGTCTACTACCTATGCGGAATGCGGACAGAAAGTAATATTCCATTCCTTAACCGCCTAAATAAATAGTAGAGCAGAGAGTATATGGCAGAGCCATACTTTAGCAAATATAAGGCGGCTCGACCTACGGTCTCGCAGAAAACTGGTTAAGCAATTACTTCGTTTATTTTTACCAAATGAATAAGGTTAAGAAAGCTGAAATACATATAGTCACTATATATCTGCACACAATTAGATACCGTATATATTTCAAGTTTGTGCTTCAGGTTTCCAAAGTAGGTGATTTAAAAATTTATGATAGCACTAAACTTTATCTTGTATTTATTCCTAAAGCTCTACCACATTTCAGTGTAAAATGTCAAGACATTATTCAATCATGACAAACATTATGTTACCGATAACGAGTTCGTTGTGAACTCCAAAAGTAATTTTAGCAACGAGTCAGCGATAACCTCAATAGTACCAAAAATATCAGTTCGAAAATGTTGACACAATTAAGACAGAAATCAATTTTAGTTTACATCGTCGGCGGGATTAAAATTTTAAATCAAGCAAAACAATAATCTTTCTATCAACCTACATAATATGTAGACGATTAGATAGAACAAGGAACCCTTACAGTGTTATTAGGGATACTTATTAAAATAACTTAAACCTTTACCAGCATCGTTTAAGAGAAAAACAGAAACCCTAACCTCCTTAGTCTTTGTGTCTATTATTAAACCATGACTAAACACCAAAAAGTTTTATTGACACTAAAGTATTCTTTTCTTGTCAAATATATGATTTTGTAAATAAACTAATCATTAATTTCTTAATTATTCTTAAAATAATAACATTATTATCGTTTATCTTTGTGTTGGTGCTCAAATATAAATATTTACTCCAAATAATATCACCACCTATACACACACTGTATTACTTTTTAGACATTGACATATCTCAGCCTCTTGTATTCTGTATGATACAATAAATAAACTCTCAAAAGTAATTTTACGTCTTTAGGAATACCTGATGCTCCTAAATTCATCGCTTCAAGCAAAGGATAGTCATAAATAAGCTGCAATGATGAACTTTTCTGATAAATATGTGGGCAAATAAATTCTATTAGCACGATTTATAAGGTAAGGGTATACGTTATAAACTATTTTCGAGCTTAAAATAAAACAATCTGACACAGAAGGAAGTTATAATACACCTTTGAATTGTTCCACACCAAGACATTCTGATATTGAGCAAATAACATCTATGTTGATAAAACTTTTGATACATATACAGAGATTATTGATGGTAGTATGCCAATTTTAATTATATATTTCTAGATAACTTGGCTAGTATTTAAGTACATATGTGTATGTTACCGGCAATCTGTGTAATTTGATATTCTATACAATATCTGGGTAATGTATAGGGTACCTAAAACGTGTAGGTAATGTATGAAATATTATTTATTTAATAATTTGCCTAGGTATTCTATACAATACGTTGGGGACGTTATGAGCTGTCGATAGGACCGCGAGCCGCCAGAGAGTGGGGTCCTCTGAAGGCGGATTAGTTGCTGCGGTCGGCGATAGGATAATTTGTTGCAGCCTGGTCGCAAAAATGCGATCGGGTCGCAAAAAATTATAACAAGCCTTTACGGCCTCCCCAGGACAGGGTTGACTAGGCGGAACGTTGATTCTGAAGGGGACCTGAAATAATATGGTCCGGGTCCCCTTCAGAGAAGGACGCCTGAGACCGGCCGCCGGAGTGGTTTTTAGCGGAAACACCACATACTCCTGGCTCCTGTGTCCCCGAGGAGCCGGAGATCCGATGGGATTTTCCACCCCAACAAAAAAAAAGTTAATGTATACAATATTCAAAGCGCAGCCAGTAATGTGTAATCTACGGTGACAAGTCAAAAACAATGCGCTAAAACTTATCTATTCCGAATGACTCTACAACAACAGAGGGATCTAGGGGTGGCCGCTGCCGTGGTACGCTCGTTTCACTTCGTTAATGGTAATTGTTCTTATCTGGCTCATATGATTCTGAACAAATTTGATTTTAAGTGAACAGAACATGTTTCATTTGCCCGTCATGTTATAGATACTTACACAAAATTGATAAATACAGATTGAAATCTATTTATTTCACACATTGTCGGTGGACCAGTAGGTACTCTATACAAACCCTTGGAATTTATTTGTTATTAATTTAAAAAAACAACGCCTGCACTAGGAATAAATCTGGTGTCGTGGGGGTTACAAACATACAAGAAACGGACACAAAGAATACCCAGACTCAGAACAACAATTTGTGGATCACACAAAGTGTTGTCGCATGTGGAGTTCGAACCGACAATACTCAACGCAGTAGAGAGCTTCGTGGCGACCGCTTAAATCGCTAGGGCAACCGTGCAGTAACATCTAAATTAAACAGATTGCCGGTAATATTTATTAATGTATGTATGTATGTAAATGAATGGATGATGAAGCTAAAGAGCTCTCGAGCCACGTCAGCTTAGCGAATAACGGATCGCTTAGTCGTGAGAGGACAGGACAGGCACATATCCAGTAGAGCCATGTTTCTGCTTAGACTGATAATGTATGTGTATTATATATATATATTTGTCTCGATGGTTCTTCCCAACTTCTAAATTTTTTTCTTCACACATCTGTGCACCATCTGAAGGTAGACTGAGAGAAAAAACTTCCGAGGTTAAGTCTGTCATTGAGCAATTTAGATTTGTGTACAGAGAATCAAAGTAACGAAGTTTTTTTATTTGTCTTTTTATTATATTTATGCGTTATAATATAGTGAACCTAAAAACAGTTTCAAGCTCAAATGTTTTTATTGAGTAAATCTAAAATTAAAAAGTCGTTAAAATAATTATAAATTGATTGTTTTGACAGATGGTTACGAAACCGATGAAGTATTTTTGAATGAGCACTTTTATTTGATATTACCTTATTTTTAATTCTTTATGTACCAGTTTCATCATAAATAAAGTACAATCCCTATTAACATTATAAATGTGAATATTTGTTTATTTGTTACGGTTTCACGTGCAAACTACTCAACTGATCATTTTTGTTCAATTTTGTACACATGTTCTTGAAGGTATTAAAAGTAACATAGGATTTTTACTAAAAAAAAATATTTATTTAAGACGATCTGTTACGAAACTTAATGTGGCAGACCAAAATCCACGCGAGCGAAGCCGCGGGCAATAGCT
This sequence comes from Hypercompe scribonia, assembly GCA_949316085.1. Classification (NCBI taxonomy): domain Eukaryota; kingdom Metazoa; phylum Arthropoda; class Insecta; order Lepidoptera; family Erebidae; genus Hypercompe; species Hypercompe scribonia. The sequence goes on along the minus strand of OX438992.1, from coordinate 5,495,091 downwards.
ATTACATTATTAATATAAAAGCTCACATTTAAAATACACCTCGGTAAGTTCTAAATTGACACTAATGACAGCTGTCAGAGAGACTAAGCCATATTTTAGGGACTATAGGTTAGAAGGACAAAATGAACCTGAAAATCTTGTGAAAGGTCATGAGGGTCACATAAATACATTTATATTTCTATTACAAGGTCTAACATAAACCAAACTGTCATCATCAGACGAGCCCTTACTCTTGAATTCAATCTTCATTTCAAAATTATAATATCAATCAGTCGAAATTGAAAACGAAAGTGAAACCACAGGTTTGAATAGTGTCTTGATTAGTTTACTAATTTTCTGACAACGTTTTTAATCAGTTCCAGGTTTTGTGATGGCAGAAGAAGTGGATTCAACATCCGAGGCGAATAACACTGTAAGTAGAAGTAATAGAAAGTATTTGAACATCTATATCAGTGCCATAATTGATAAAATATATATAAATTAAAAAAAAACAGTAGCAGTCGTGAGACTGCCGATAGAAGTGAAAACGGAACTATTAAGTTGAGAGTAATTAAAACTATATGCAAAAATTATATGAAATTTTTTATGTTTCATATATAGCTATATATAATATATAATATCATATATAATATATAATAATAATAAATTTCATATATAATATATAATATCATATTCTCCATAGCTATAGATATACTATTATCATTAGCATGTCGGTGACGCGAACCGAGGATTTTACCCTCTACCAAAACGCTCAACGCGCCTAAAGAAGATTTCACTTCAAAAAAACGATAAAAAATAATAAAATTATTACACTTATACAAGCAAAGTCACTATTAGCGCAATAATGATGGTAATATTATTATTATATTTTAAAAAATATGAAACTTTTTGTGTTTCGTTAGATGTAAAATTCTAAACGAAACAAAGCTTCTTACGTCTAGTATTCCTCAATGTTTTTTTTATCTAGAAACCTACCAAAGTGACTCTATTCTGCCTGATGGAAAGCATGAATATAATCCAAGAGCGGTGGTCGCCGTACTCACTGCGAATGAAGACAGTGTAGTATGGCGACCCACGCTATGGCGGCCTAGTGAGATGCTTTTTCACGCCCCGCTTAAAGGTCCCGAGATCGTAGTGGGAGGGAAACGTGCGCTAGTAATGAATTCCAGGAATGTATTGAGGTATTGAGTATGCCATCTATTAGCTATTACCTAAACCACATAAGAACTCAGTGAGCCGACTTTTTGTAAATTATTTCAGAGATGGCACGTTTCTAAGACGGAAGAGAATTCAAATATGTGTGATTTATGATGAATATTGTAATGTATGAATATTGTTGACGTGGTAGATAACGCCTTCACATCGTTTGCTCACTAGGGAGTAAGGAGTTTGCGGTATTTCCACTAAAGCCACCCCGATATCTTTTTTTCTAGCATTCATATTTAATAGCGGATTCAACAAGTTTCTCTAGGGTTGGATAACAAATAGATAGATTATTTTATTTTTAAACCAAGGTTTAGAAACACAGGTTTTCAGGTAAAACTACCAAATGACTGAACGTACTGGATGGCTGGATTACATAGACATTTAAATATGCTTACTTTAACGATGTCATACAAATAAAGTTTGCGATGTATGACCTATTCGTTACCACAGCGCTGAAGCCGCTGAATTTACAAATAAAAAATGTTTACAGCTAGTATTTTAATTTCTAAGCCTAACGGTTCCAACATTTTTATAAGGATTGTTAATACTTACCATTATACTTAAGACTATATTTTAAAAAAGGATTTTTGAAAAGTTCACACCTATGAACGTAGCTAACTGCCTCGGTGGCAGCGGTAGTGAATGCGACTGCTGTGCTTGAGGTCTCAGGTACAATTCCCAGGTTGCATCAAATGTTTGGATGATCTGCAAATATTTGTTTTGAAGTTTAGGTAGTTTCTATGTGTAATATGAATGTATTTACAAAAAAAAGTATATAAATATTCTATCAGTCGGTCTAGTTATCATAGCACAAGTTCTGCTTAGTTTGAAACTAGATGATATGATGTGTCAAATGTCCGAAATATTTATTTGTTTACATTACAAGGAAAAAATTTGAATGGAAATTCGTTATTTTTAAATTTACAAACATGAAATAAGAAACAAACACACGAGCGAATGCTAGGGTAACAGCTAGTAACTTCAAATGAGGAAATAAAGCTTTTTCTTGAATTCTAGACTTTGGACACTGAAGTGAATAAATATCCTGACACTGTGGATGATGCAAGGCCTAGTATGGATAGTATGCAATATAGATATTATCCAGGAGCTGAGAGGGATACATTTGATTACAACAATGAGAGATTCGGCATACACAAAACTACGTAAGATAAAAGTTCTGTTTTTGTATAGGTTTTAGTCATAAACTGTAAAATAATAGCAGTCAACAAACATTAGAAACTGTTAGAATTTAAAATTTGTTTTAAATAAAAAAAAGAAAATTCAAAATTGGAACGTTCGTTTAAAAAAGCGTGTTTTTTTTTTAATTTTTAAAAGATAGCTTGATTTTACAAATAAAGTCAAAGTTGTAATATAAACTTTACGATTTACAGATAGCGATAAAAAGTAGAAAACATTTGTCAAACTGGCAGGTGCAAGGCATTGTAGTGCTATTATTTTTTTTAACTATTCTTAATAGATTTCTTTGTAAATATGGCAACATTGGTAGCGATGTCTTTATATTTCTAGTAATACATTACGTTAGATTATAATAGAGATAACTGTTACCAACTTGCATATTATTGGCATCTATTTTATGCAACCAGTGACACTTGCCAATTAGTTTCGTTCAAGCGATAATTATATCATAATTATAATAAATATTAATTTAATAATTAAAATTTATTTCTCTTCCACAAAGGTACCTTAATAATGAAAGTTGTGTGTACAGGAAAATTAAACAGAGTAACTTTCATTTTGAGCAAAAGTAAAAAAAATACAATGGAAATCAATAAGATAATTTAGTAATTGTGGCGACTTCCACATACAGCACAAACAAAAATAATTTTTTTTTTTAACGTATGGAAACCCCCTCGGGCCGTCACACCACCGGAGTTTACGGCGAGGTGGTGTGTCGGAATCGGACCGACTAAAATCACACGGTGTGCCATTCTGCGCCTGACGTAGGAAGGATCCGGGAACAGCTGCTATTACGACATCCAGATCAAACAAAAATACATACTACATAACCATCTAGCGAAAACATATCGAACTACGGAGTAATGAACTGCAAAGCAACTACTAACCCTGAATCGCGATATAGGAATTCTCGTGGCGATTAGCATATACGCAACATCCCAACATCAAACGTTGAGTCGTGGCCTACCAGGCATAATCACCTAGTCTGGCCAGAGGATCCTCCCTTTTGTCTAAGGGATTTGACACTCATCCCTCCACATAATAAATAAAGTATATTTTTCAGCATGGCAGAATCAATCGTTCATATGATCAAGGGTGCAACGGGAGCAGGTGCTGGGGTAATGACCATGCATGAAGCTTTCATGTATGGTGGCCTTTGGACATCTCTGGGTGCCACTCTCTTTATAGGACTAATTAATACTTATATTATGTATGTACGTATCTTGCAGTTAAGTATTAATTCCTACATCGAAATCTTTCTAAAATAATTTATCCAGGTCCTTGTGGAGGAGTGGAAGGAACGACTTGGGCAACCAAGCGCCGGGCACGCCGTCATTGTGGCGGTAAAACCCCTTATGGAGGATTGGCTCGAGAGGAATCACGGGACCCTCTCATATCGGCTGACGCAGGTGATCACTGGAAAAGGATGCCTCGGAGATCACCTGTGTCTGATCCGAAAGGAGCCAACGCCTGAGTGCCACCACTGCGATGGCCGGACCGTGGACACGGCGCTCCACACGCTGGCAGAATGCCCAGCGTGGGCGGAGCTGAGGCGTGACCTTGTGACGGCCATCGGAGTGGAAACTCTCTCGCTCGGTAGCATGATCGCCGCCATGTTGCGGAGCGAGAGCGCGTGGAACTCCGCCGTCTCCTTTTGCGAGCAAGTTATGCTTGCAAAGGAGATGTCGGAGCGGGACCGGGAGAGGTTGAGAACTCTCCCGGTCCGCCAGGCCCGGGAACGTGTCCGGTATCACAGACGGCTCGGACGCCGGAGATTGCAGAACGATCTCCGTCCTCCATAAGCGCTAGACTGAGGGTGATAGGTGAGGAAATCCGTCATCCGAGCAGAAGTACGCCGGGATAGCAGTGGGACGTGCTACGGAGCACACGCTCTTTTGGAGCAGAAAAGGGGTCATCTGCAAGCCGTAGATGACCCGAGGTACGTTGGGGTTTCAGGGATTTCCTTTCTAGGGTACACCTGATTCCCCGGCTACTGGTACCTGAGACGGCGTGCGGTTTTTGGTCGGTTCGAGTCCGACATAACCACCAGTAGGTGGTATCCGAGGGGATTTCCGCACGGGAAAAAAAAAAAAAAAAAAAAAGATGGAATATAAGATGATAAAATAAGAATATTTTTAAAGTGTAGAGCGATAAATAAAATTAAAGAGATATATTCTCTATTATGGATTTTTTAACTGTAAAGGGAACATGCGAGCAGACGTCGACAATGGTAGGTGACCACCACAGCCTATGGATACCTGTAAATCAAGACAGAAGTATGTTACGTTTCTGCCTTTTGAGTGAACCACAGAATTACTGTCGGGGCAGTTGAACTTTTGGTAACCTCACGCTACCACAGTGATTCTTCTTTGCCTAATGGAAAGCATGAACAGAATCCAAAAGTTGTAGTCACTATATTCATTGCGAATGCTGACAACGCAGTATGGTGACCCACTTTATGGCGGCCTATTAAGATACTTTTTACACCTCACTTAAGACTGTAAAAGTCATGACAGTCATCGTAGCATTGTATTGCACACACCACGACAACTGTCACCCCAACATCAATCACACCTGTCACTCTTCTGACGTGGCAAATATGTTTTGAATGAAATCTACAACTGCTTTCTCTCATACACAGCAATCGCTCTCTTTACAGATGATAGCCAAATGTGCTCACTTAATGTACATTAGACTTAGAATGACTAAATTATCCTACCCAGATTTAGCCGAAGTGGCAGCTGCTACTGGATCTTGGAAAGGTTTTAGAAAATTCAGCAAACAGTTCAGGTAAAATGAAAGAAATAAAAGCATTATTTATTTATTTAAATAAATATAATAAGAATAAAATAAGAGTTACAAAAGTGCTTACAGTGTTGATGCAATCATAATCTCGTTTGAGATTTACAGTGCATCAAGGTCATCGATTCACTATTAACAAGTTACAAACTACACCTTACTATAGTAATATTACATAAATGTATAATGTGGGTAGACGTTAACAGATTTATATTAATTATATTGGCGTAAGCAACGCCCGCTGTCCACATGAATCACTTTTTCTAAAATTTCACAACTTGAGGCATGAGGGAACGAGTAGAAAACTAAAAGGTTAAGATTAAGATTTGGTATTAGATTTTGTGTCTATACTTTTTACTGTCACGTAGCCCAGTGACAATTTAATCAGTCTACGCGTCCTACGGATTAATGTCTGAATTCTAGTACCAATTTTAAATTCCTACTATGGTCATAAAACCATTAATAAATACATCTTGCTATATAACTACTTGTAACAGCTTTTGAAAATGTTCTAATGTGGAGTGATTAGAAATTCAAACGCACTCTTTTAGAAAAAATTTAAAAACGATTTTTTCTATAATTACTTAATAATAATAAAAAGGTTTTGGTAAAAAAAAAATATTAATACAAAATGAGTAGAAGTCAAACACAATTCCTCGTAGATAATTCAATTTTTATTAATTTTTCCGTCTTTGTTTTGCACGATTTTTTTATTAATTTTATACATGGATACAATATTGAATTTAAATGGTATTCTAAAAAATAACTAGCTCATAGTTAGTATAGCAATATATTTTTTTTATATTAGGAGTCTGCCTATTTACCATTCCTTTTAATAGTATAATTTCATTACCGAAATCATAATTGAAGAGTTTTGTAATTATTTCAAGTTCATGATAATGATAGTCGCAACAACGCAGTGCAAAAGTGTAATTATTTTTTTACACTTACTTTACAGATTCACCGTAGACATTTTGATAGCACTCTACATGTTTGGGACTTGTTGCGTCTACCAAATAATAATAGCTAACACATTTAAACGGGTACGTAATTGAATCTATTTTTTATATATTATTCACTTGTAATATTAGTCCTACTTACGTAATACTTAATATGCTGGGTTGAATAGCTCAGATCTTTGTACTTTTAATACCACCTCTAATCAGAGTTTAAGTCAGAACCTCCTTTAGGAGGGTTTATACTTGTGTTTACACAAGTATAAAATCATCGTGATTTTTTGATAAATTTTATATAGAACCAACTGGGTACTCGGCAAACAAACTAAAAAAATCTAGTCAACTGGTAAAGTCAGAAAACTATTGGGTAATACCCAGTATGCTCCTAAAACTATTTCATATAACAGAACATCGTGATTTCTGATATATTAATTTGTATATAGCCTATTAGGTACTCAGAGAAACTAATGAAAAAAAAATCTGGTCAACTGGTAAAGTCAAAAAACTATTATTTTTTATAATGGTTGGTAGACAAATGTTTCACTATCGCTAATTTGTATAGAAAGGATATAAAAGAAATTAATTAAAGTTAATTACGAAGTTACGTTTTTAAGTCGAGCAAAATTGTGGACTGATACTTGAATCAAGTGAAAAAAACACATAAACAATCCAATACATTGTCAAATACTTTCTTTTTTATGACATAGTCGCTGCGATCGCACCGTTTTTTAGTCAAATAATTAGAAAAAGGCAATTCTAGATCTATTCCCTTTTCGTCTAAATCGGAATCACTTAAAATCATTGTCAACTTGCTTTGGATATACTTATACACAAGTTCAATAGGATTTAAATCCAGTTGATTTGGTAGTAGATAAAGCATGATTTTTTTTTAAAAAAAAGGTAAGGCATGATTTGATCATGTCTATTTATCTTTTTTAATGATTTTTATGATATCATATTATTGTTATTAAACTGTGAAAAATATGTGATTCACAATAAACAATGTCGGAACAAATATAACCAGTTTTATCATATTAAACTGGATATTAAAATATGTAAAGAGTTACAATAATTATATAAAATAGACTTTATGTATAACATCCTTAATCTGTCGTGATCTCCGTACTTATCCTGACATCGTTATATCGTGTGCATCGAATCCAAAATATAATAGATCGTACAATACGTATACGTACGGTTTAGCATGGTCGTGACCGCCGTATATTGGCACGCAGTTGTACGCGTTGCCCTTCCACTATATTACCATATTACTATAATCGGGAAGTCTATTCGAATCGAAATAAAGTTACTGCTGCGCCACCTCTCAGTTTACTGAAAATGATGTTATTCTCATTTACAGGTTCTGGAAATAGTTAGTTCTGACATAAACTATTGGTTTAATAATGATATTAGACTCTACATTTTAATCAGTACTCCAATCTTGATGTTTCTATGTTTAATAAGCAGATTAAGGTTCATAGCACCTTTCTCAATAATGGCTGATTTGTTTATTGGTGAGTATTTTATTTTTAATTTTAATCCTTCAGTATGCAGTGAAAGCATTAAACAAGTATTTATTACACTGAACGATCCAATCATTACGTTATATATTGTTTCTGTTTTCCGATTAAGTTAAAGAAAATTTTGACACATTCCATTTGGTTTCATCATGTGTTTGTTGAGTAGTAATAATAATAATAAATCTATAAAAATGATACTATTACCAGATAATATTTTCGTGAGACTGGTGCCTTAGTAGCTTTTACAAACCTGTGATTACGAGTCACCAGGACTCTCCCGCGGCAATTTATTTAAGGCTTTTTATGAATGGTTTAGGAGTTTAGAAAAAGGAAATCGAGACACAATAATAGACTAAAAAAACAGGAATAAAAAGTGCTAAAAAACTAGTGGCCAACTACAGCCCATTTGTATGTTTTACAGTGTGTATCAAAGAGTGTTTGGGTGTAATGTGTGTTAGATATAAGAACTATACTGTAGCCTTAGTGTCCTCCATACCTTGGAGGACACCAAAGTTACAGTACTAGTCTTTGTCGACTTGAGAAGCACTAAAATGGTTCTCCTCCTATCTTCAGGAGCGACAGCAGTGTGTTTATTGTGAAAACTTGTCTTTGAATTGATGTAATTGCCACTCTGGCGTCCTTCAAGGCGGCATATTATCTTCTCTTCTCCGTGATTTTCGTTAATCTCACCACACAAAATCTTCAGTGCGCGTATCACCTGTATACTAATTGGCTGGTCTACGTTGAGACTGGCCACCATGATCGAAATCGGCTAGAAGTACACCATCATCATGTTATTTCGCCCTGAATGCAAACCTTCTTAATAAGGTAGACCGCCTTCTTAATAACTGAATTCGGTTAATTATAAACCTTCGCTATTAAGACTATATGTCCGCTTTATATTCCTAACTGAATTAATTATCCATTCGCTAGCTTCGCAATCAGCGAGTTCAGAGCTCCTTTATTTTCTTTTCTCTCACCGTCCATCCTCACTCAATCAATCTGCAACCATTAACAATCTACATCTCTTCTGTCCCACCCACCATGGAATGAAATGTAATAGAATCTGCTCTCGCTTGAAATCAGAATATTAACGAACCGTTTCATATTCAAAAAGAAGGTACTTGACCTCCATCTCAACGACGTGGTAAAGTTATCGAAACGATAATACACCAACTTATTTCTTTAAATTCATAGTGTACGAATATATATATATATATATATTAGGGTGTCCCTTAAATTTCAAGTTCGATATTTTTTTAAGCATACCTTCTTAAAAGTTTCGTAATAACCCTATATTGTCTAGAAAAAAATATTAGTTCGATATATAAACGATAACCCGTGCCGACTTGCTATTTAAACTTGTCGATACAAGTTGCTTAAGTACTGCCCAGTGACCTGTTACGACATGTTTTATTTGCCATTTCGTACGTGATTTTTGAGACTATTAGTGCTTCATTGTTTAGTGCGTAAACATGTCGGTGGAATTACGGTGTGATAAACAAAATATTTTTCTTATCGGATTGACTAGCTACCAAATAAATGGTGCAAAATTACCATCTAATCGACAAGTTCTCTCAGTCCTATTTTACAATATTCGTGAGGTTAAATTGACTGTTAGTGAAAGTGCAAATCTTGTGATTAGGGAGTGCATCATATATTGGGAAAAGCAAGAATTCCAACAAGGGCATTTCCTAACTACGTGAAGAAACTTATTGATTTATATCATGTTTGGAGAGAGTTGCAAGAAAATTGTAAGAAAACTCAGATTACGTTTAAGAGTCGTGAGAACAATTTTATAATTAATCTTGATAATTTGTTTGATATTACACATGCTGATGCTTTTGAGAGAATGAAAATAGAGGAAGATAAATTATTTTTAATAAAACAGAGAGAGCCAGGTCGACCGGGATGCTTAGGTGGTGTAGATAAAAAATTGGCGGAAAAAGAACAAAGATCTAGACAACGACGATTGGAAGAAGAGGAAAGGATTGTAAGATAAAGAGAATCACTAGCTGTTGCATCTACTTCCACCACAAATAACTTAGACAGTGTAGAAGATTCAGACGAAGAACAGATCTTGAATTCTGAACTCAGCTTGCCGGACGTTCCCTGCCATGAACAAAGTTCAAAAAGAGGTAGATAGAATCTTATAACACCTAAACTAGTTTCAGCTTTAGATCGATGCCAGTTAAGCATTAGAGATACCGTTTACATTCTTAATGCGGTGGTAGAAGCGCTTGGTCTGAGCAGCGATGATTTCTGTATTAACAAATCCTCGATTCAGCGAATTCGTACTGAAACTAGAAAATCAAGGGCAGAAGCAATAAAATCTAACTTCCAAAACAATGTACCCGACATAGTCACAGTCCATTGGGATGGAAAACTATTACCGGGGTTGGATGTACGGAGTTCAAAAAAAGAACGCTTGCCAGTTATAGCTTCATTTGACGATAGAGAGCAGCTTCTTGCAGTGCCGAAACTAGAAAGTTCTTCTGGAAAACATCAAGCGAAGGCTGTATCAGCAGCTCTCTTTGACTGGAACCTTTATGATAAAGTGCAAATAATGTGCTGCGACACAACAGCTTCCAATATGGGCCGTTTCAATGGAGCTTGTGCTATTTTGGAGTAAACTTTAGGAAGAGAATTGTTGCTTTTCGCCTGTCGTCATCATGTTTATGAATTGGTCCTAAAAGCTGTCTTTGAAACCAAGATTAAGCAAATTACTAGTAGCCCAGATATTCTGATGTTCAAAAAGTTCCAAGAAAATTGGAAAAACATTGATTGTACTAAAATTGAACCATCTCTTAATTTCATAAAAGCACGGGTTGCCGAGACAGACATTCAAGCGTTGTTACTATTTTATAAGGCAAAATTAGATAAAGGTTTTGTAAGAGATGATTACCACGAATTGGTCGAACTGTGCGTAATATTTTTAGGAGGAGACACAGAGGAAAAATTAAAACTAAGGCCCCCCGGAGCTATACATCAGGCACGCTGGATGGCGAGAGCGATCTATTCTTTAAAAATATGTTTACTTCAGTCACAATGCAGAGTAACTGCGAAGGACAAAAAGGCTCTACAAGATGTTTGCTTATTTCTCGTAATATTGTATGTTAAACCTTGGCTCGAATGTACAGTGGCGACCAAAGCACCTAATCAAGATTTGTGCTTCTTGAAGATGTTAAAAGAGTATGAAAAAGTTGACGCAACAATTTCTAAAGCTTCTATAAGCAAGTTCAGCCATCACTTGTGGTATTTATGTGAAGAGACAGTCATTCTATCACTATTTGATGATGAAGTTGACAACCAAACTAAGAAGAAGATGATTGCCAACTTCAACAGGGACAAAATCTCGGATTTTAGCAAACGCTATGACCCGTCGAAGGAAGAACTGACTCAAAAGTTGTTTGGTAAGTTAAATTGGCTTTTTGTTGGATTTCAATTTCAATGTCCAATACTTATTTATTTATTTTCAAAATTGTTGTTGATTTTTATTTGTTATTTAACTTATTTTTCTTTTTTTTTAGACAAAGCACTGGATGATTTCGTATCGGAAAAGAGCAAATAATTTTTATCACGACTGCAGATCGACGACAGTTTTCTAAAGGAAGATGTATCTTCTTGGAATAACAATGCTGCTTTTCTGGAGGCTAAAAGAAGAATAAGTTATTTGAGAGTTGTAAATGATACTGCTGAAAGGGCTGTTAAATTAATGCAAGATTTTAACGGACTTATCACGGCTGAAGAAGAACAAAAACAGTTCTTGCTGCGCTGTGTCCAGGAACATCTAAAATTGTATCCAGACTGTAAAAAAACTACTCTAAAAAGAAGTTACCCTGAATGATTCTTATTTCTTTATGTTTTTAATTAAAGATTAATGTTCATCTAATTTATTATTTAATTTTATTCACTTAATTCATTGCATTTATAGTGAAATTATAGCAGACTGAAATTTTAGGACAAAACACGTTTTTTACTAAACTTTGAAGCTCGGTCGGCACTGGTTGCAATTATGCTAGATTGATAAAATTTTATATTTAAGTAAGGGACACCCTAATGTATATATATAATATACATATATATTATATCTATTATGGTATGTCATGAAGTATCCATTACATTAGTTGTTAATTAGTTTAGTTGGTTATAAGATAACTATACCAAAGGTTGACTCGTAGAGAACACCCAGGGCATTAAGTCTGTCGACGAACAAAAGTACATAAAGTTATAAATAAATTAGTAACTAGGCAATGTTTTTTTTAAATGAAAAGAACCATATCTGCATGACAACAAAGCTTTTATTAATAAATAGAAAGATAAGTATCAAGAAAAAAATAATTTCAAGTTTATAACGATCCACTTGAATAGAACAATATAATGCATTCACTTTCTTAGAAGTTTTTTACTTCTCACTACCATTCTGTGATAGGATCATCAAACTTTTAAGAACACATCGTGCTTTTACCACAATGACTAGCAATGCGCTTGCGACTCTTAATGTAGATGTTCATTGTATTATAAAAAAAAAGGTACATGGGATTACAATGTTTTATTTGATTTTTTAATGATTAATTGAGTATTATGATGATTGTCCAAGAAAAACTTTCGTATCTTTTGAGCTCAAAATATTTATGTTGTCAGGCCAAAATAGGCGATATCTAAACGGAATGTTGCAACTGTATATTTTATTATTTGTTTTAGCTTTATGCGTCTTGGTTACGCTGTACTACAGTTTTCAAACAAAACAAAACATATCTGATCGTCCAGCATGGAAGAATCTTAACGATTTTTGGAAATTTTGTGGCACATGTATATATTGCACGTGTGGCATTGCGATTTGTTTACCAGTAGAAAATAATATGAAGCAACCACGGCATTTTGTCTATGTTCTAAATTGGGGTAAGTAAATGTTTATTGAAAACGAATTATGGTGACTTCAACATACAATAACAATATTTATTTCAATGCCATATAATGACAACATATCGAACTATGACAGAACTTTTACTCTTGTATCGCGCAATGAAAGTTTTAAACTATCGCATTGCATAATAATTATGTAAATTATTATGGAATGCGATAGTTTAAAAGTTAGTATAATTTTTGTATGTTTCAGCCATGTGTATTGAAATTACATTGTTAGCATTGACCGGTTTTACCGGATATTGGGGATGGGGAGAAGATTGTAGAAGTCCTATTAACGTACATATGCCTCACAATGTGTAAGTATGTTTTTGGCGTATGAATAAAACGGAAATATTTTCTATGGAATAGGGAATAAACGAGCATATGGATTACATGACGTTAAGTGACTACCGACATATATGGACAGCTGCAACTCACGTTCACTAGTGTATTAAATCTGATGAAAGATTTGCTTAACGCAAGTTTTTAGTAAGGTCTATTTGCAGAAGCAGGACTCTCACCAAACACAATTTATACGTTGAATAGTGACATAGAGACTTACCTATTAAGTTCACTGAGAAAAGAGGACCGAATATTAGCTCATTTCACATGTACTCGATAGTCACTGCGGCCATAATCGGTATTGCGATTAACCTGCTGTAGAAGTTTCACCAATTACAACGTGGTACGCGCTCGCTGTCGAGTAGTTGATGTGAAATAAACTCAAGCTACACTTTCAGAGCTTTAGTTTTAGTGAGCATATGACGCATCAACATTGAATATACAACAAAAATGTAAAGTATCTGCAAAAATTAAGTTAAGTATTTATTCTACTTAACATGAAAGACTTTGGCAGCCATTACACGGTTAATACTAGCACGGCTGATAATATTAACATATCCAAACAGTAACAACTTTTTAATCATGTTTTACTGATATTTTTGACATGTAAATTGTGAAATGTGTTTTTTGTCAGTAAACAATTTATTGTTATTATTATTTAATACAAAAAAAATGTATATTTCTCTTTCAGGTTTTCAGGGATCTTACAGTTCTTCCTAGGCTTTATGCTATGTGTCACATTCGTAGTGCAATTTTGGGTAGCTTTCAAGATAGTTTGGTATTATGTTTGTAAAAGGTTTGTCATCATTTAGATAGTTTTGGTATTATTTAAAAACTTTCACAAACACCATTTCCTAATGATGAAAAAGGATTATCATTGATTTCTCATGTGTAAAGTTCATTCTACGTTTTGTACCACAAATTGAAAAAATTACAAAAAAATATCGTAAGCACAATTTACATCTGTATGGGTATACTAGAAAACCTACACAACTTTATCTGCGTCTCTCAAAAGGTGTAAATTTATGCCGATTTGACAATTTTTTTCCCATTTTGGCAACATTTTTTATTTAGCCTACCTTTCTCGAAAAATGAGCTTTCTAACACTGAAATATGTTTTTTTTCGTTCTAATTAGTTGTTTCTAAGATTAGTGCATTGAACCAAATGAAGAAACAAACTAGTTTTTTAATTTTATAATACTAGTACAGATGTATGACTCGTGATTATGATCAAAAACACAACAAATTATTTGCATGTGGTGGTCTGTGCTTGATTGCGGGCGTACAATTCATAGATTAACGCTGATTTATAGATTTATTCGCATGCATGACTTATACTTTTCAGAAAGATTCTTGAATTAATTTTAAAACTACCACGTACTGAGCGGTAGTGTGATAAAACCTTGTATACAAGAATAGAAAGCTCTAATGACAATGTTAGCGTAATTTATAAATATCTTCTTAACGCATGTTTTTTCAGATTTGACCATAATTTTTCGGTGAAATGTGAGAGAATATGTCGTCTCTTATTTACATTACCAGTGACTTGTGTATCAATATTATTTCCTGAATTAATTCCACTAATGACATTCGTAAGTTGGTTTTAACATTTAAAGATTTTAAATATTAACACAATTTTTTATTTATAATTTGTATTCGTGAACTTAGGCTCTAGACCTAGACCTTGGGGAGGCCTATGTCCAGCAGTAATGATGATAATTCGTGAACTTGTAACTGATTTATATTAAGTGACTTTCGATGCCCGAAGTAGTAAAAGTAACAGTATTTGGGTTAGCGCTTAAACAACTAGCGTTTATGTGTTTAAACATTTAATTTTATGCACATAGAGCGTAAAGTACGAATGAATGAGCTTTTTGAACAACCATTCATTCCCACTTCCACTTTAACAAACAATGTTTTAATATTGTCGAAGCTACCCACTCTGTTAATCTCTGATTATTTCAGTTTCATACTTTTTTTTAGGCTAACTTTTAATTAATTTATGATCAAGTTAAATTTTGTTTCTTAATTTTCTTTTATAGAGCTGAAATCACACCAATTGTTGGTGTGATTTTAGCTGAAATAGAATAATGAATAAAAAATTGGTCAGAAAAGTTATGAATCAAAATATCTTTCTGTTGGATTATTTTGTAAAATTTGGGTACCATCAGTTACCTATTTTCGATTATACAGTATAAACATTTAATAAAGTTATCTGTAAATCACAGACTTTTATTTAGTTTTGAAAGCCGCGTGTTTATTTTTGTATTTATTCTGTAAGAACAACGTTGCTTAATAAAATTTTAAATTTTCTTCCAGATTGGCCTATTTATCTTGGCTTTCGTCAATTTCATATTTCCGGCTTTCATAGAAATTTTGATTACTTGGACTTATGACAGGCAGCTTAACATTAGGTATGTAACAAATTAATTGAACTACATAATATTTTGAGAATATAGTACTACGAAAACAAGGAAATGTCTACTCTATTTTTGACACCCTTCGAAGAGAAGTTTTTATGTGTGTTCTCCTTCTCCATCTCTTCTGTTTAGTCCGTCATAGAAGAATAATTTGACTTTGGAAAATTTGAATTTGGAAATGATAATAGATGTGGAATAACGTTTTTTGTTTTTCTTTGAGAAAATTTACTTCAAAATTCCATTTCAATTTATGAAGAAGAAGCAATGAAGAGTACAATTTATCACAATTGATATTGGCTAACTGACAGTCGGTAACACTTTCTGAAAAGTGTCTGTTATATTGTCATTTCGAATGTTATTTTTTGTTTAATATTTATTGATGACTTACTAATCAACTACTGGACAGAAATCTCTCCTTTGAAAGGTGATTTTCATCTACTATACCATGCTGTCCAGGCGGGTCGGTATAGTGTTTAAGTATTCCTTCTTTTTGAAGCGGTAATATACTGCGTAGTTTATTCCTTTTATCAGTTCTTACAATACCTATGGGATGAATAGGCGTGACACTTCGTATTCTTAATCTGTCACAATATGGACGTCTACCATTACTAAATCGATAAAAAAAGTGTTGGAACCATCTGTATTGTCTGATTCACTGTAATGAACCCTGAATTTCGTTATTGTTACATAGTACTGGTAGTGTTTATATAGTTTCCATGTTATGGTGAGTTAAGAATACAGACTCATCTTTACTATTCATCCCGTGGGCGGTGTAACAGCCAACTAATAGAGCTATGTACACATTACAACAGCACTGTAAAAAGAGTAAAACTTGAAGGTAAATTTGAAATAAATCTTATGCCAATCTATCTAACCAGACTAAACCTCCTCTCTAAGGAGAGCATTATGTCCAGCAGTGGACTTCTAGAGACTGATGATCATGATTTTGAACGTAAATTTTATTGGATTATCACTCCTTTTGTCTAATTTTTTTAAGTGAATTGCTCTATTACAGTACAGCAGTGTTGTAAATACTAACAAGAATGTAATAGACTCGTCTAAGAAAAAGTTTTTTATCTTCATAGTTACTGTATGAAGTATTACTTTTATCATGATTACAGGTGGAGAATTACGAAAAATATTATTTTGATAATATTTGGATTTGTAATTTGTGGAAGTGCAGTTTATTTATCGTTAGTGAATTAAGGCAGCAACAGAGAAATTGAATGAAGATAATTTATTAGTTTTTGTTGTCTTCAAAATAGTACCGTAATTGAAATGTAAAAGAGTACAAAACAAATCTAGAGAAACTCTTTAAAATAAATTAAGAATTTAAAGTCTAAAAATGACAATGAAATGCATTTTGTCATCACCAAATATAAATATTACTGTATAATATAGTAAAATAAATAATTTTGGCAATAACTCTCAAGTCTTTGTTTTGTTTTTCAGTTTTCTTTTCATGCCATACATAAGTTCGTCTTGAGATACCTTTAAATCTTTCATCGGTTTAGGTACGTTATGGTGCATTGCCACGAACAAATTTTTATATTTATTAAGTGCAAAGTGTGCTACCTCCTTCTCTGTTTACAGTCATAACGATATCACCATTTTTCTCAATAACATAGGCTTTATCTCTTTCAAATATTACTTTATTACTTTTGCCTGTAATATTTTTGACAAAGATCAGGTTAATTGACAGATCGGAAACATACAATGCAACCTAGAAGTGGATATAATGTTAACAATGTCAACAGCTATAGTTTCTTTGACAATGCTCCTTGTAAAGCTCTGTGAATAGTGCTAAAAAAAGTGCACTGATAAATTTGTGAGGTTTCTCCGACTGATCCTGCGTCATCGTAAGTGGTGAACAATCGTTCTTCCTCGATATCTATGAATAGAATCCAAAAGTTATAATCATCATACCCACTGCGAGTGCTGACAATGCAGTATGGTGTCCCACACTGTTTACTCCGGTATTTGGGGAGATGTCAAAAATAAGCTCTGAAGAAATGCACATTTGCTTTCACCTAGATAACAATCTCTTCAAGTTAAGAAAACTCAGGGCATGCACAAAACTATCACATACATATGTATATTAATGACAGATATTATGTTTGTTGATGGCTTGTGCTTCCTAGCAGAATGTTCAGATACCCTGCAATATCTTATGTCTGTTTTTGAACAAGCGTCCTCCACGTTTGACCTAAATATAAATATCATATACCTACACATGATCACGAGATATCAGCCATAAAGCATTGACATGTTCAAGCAGGTACATAATTTTCGATATCTGGGTAGCACCGTAACATCTAAGTGTAATCTTGATGTCTAGATAAACAGCAGAGTTTGTGTTGCTCTATAGCATTCATCAAATAGTGTTTCAAGTTATTCTGCTCGCGCGACATAACCCACAAAAATATCCATGCACGTAGCAATTGGGTTGCCAAATTTTTGTATTTCTTTGAGACTGATGGTGTGATGTAATATTATTCATGCTTTCCATCAAGCAGAGTAGAGTCACTTTTACAGGCTATTGAAATAAAAATAAAAAAAGCGATATAATGTGCATTTTCGGTAACGATACAAGCATTACCAAATATGCACATTAGATCGTTTATTAAATACTTACATGCAGATGTCATTCAAGTGTCACAATAATTATATTAAATTAATACACAAATAACATAGTAACTCGGTCGATATGAACTAAAACGATAAACGGCGTGGATGTTGTAGTGGCTTAAGTGATCACATCACCGCATCCTACTGCACTGAGTGTTATGTGTTTGATCTCCACGAAGGTCAACAATTTTAGTTGTACTAACTTTGTTGTAAAAAAATGTAGTCTGAAACTTGCATTTATAGTATAACTAGCTTACCCCGCGAACTCTGTTCCACCTTAGAGGCAATAAATAAGCTGATTTTGATTTTGGACTGAAACGCGGTCGAACATGATAAAAAGTATCCTATGTCCGTCTCCTGGTTCTAAGCTACCTCCCAGCCAATTTTCAGCTAAATCCGTTCAGCTGTTCTTGAGTTATAAGTGTACACCACTTTCTTATATACATATATATTGATTGATTCATGATATTATTAAGAGTGAAACTAAAAAAATTCATGCAGACGGAGAAGGCCCATCATCCCATCACCCATCATCCGTAAAACCACGCGTTGAACGCACAACCCAAGAATGGACTGAAATATTAAGTGCCGCTAATTTCTTTGGCCCTACAAAAAAAAACAACACCATGTTTAAAGAATTGAGTATACTGACGCACTTTCGAACCCAAACTATAATCGGCAATAACAGTGCAGCGCTAATAATGGACATTTCATAATATTTCGTGATACATGAGTTAGTTTCATGAAAAAGCAGCCCATGTGTGTATTTAATTGAGAGCCAATCCTCGACTTCTATATGGACTTTTTAGAAGAATCATTGCTTTGACGTATGAATCTCTTAAAAATAAGAAAACTAATTTCAGAAACAAAAACACTTGACGTATAACATAGAAATATCTAAATAGCTAGAATTTTTGTAGTTACATTTTCAGCTAAATTTAATTTGTTTTTGGTGAAACTGTTGCGCAATTTTATATAATCCAACTACTATCATAGTGAATAACTCCATTGTTAACAGGTTAGTGAGTTAAAATTACTTTGTACTTTCAATATACACTTTAATTGTCATCATTTTTCTCTAATCCTTCAAAAAATTTTGCTTCGTTCCTTTGATATCAATGAAAAGTATGGAAAGTCTGTAATAATTTTAAAGTAACTTTATACTGACATAAGCATAATTTAAAGTTTATGAATTTATTGTCTTCTTGACTATTAGATTGTAGCTACTGTACTTATGATGTTTATTTATACCGCGCAAATGTCATTAATAAAAATTTACACGCTAAATATATATTATTGGAACGAAGTTCCTTACGGCAGGCTTGGAGGGGATAGGGATTTCGCTGCGGGACCGAAATGAAAAAAATGTGATAGTAAAACCGTAAGTGGAAAAAGTGCGTGGAATAAATCTGTGGAAAAAAGTGCGTGGAATAAAACCGTTAAATGAGACGTGCGCAGGCGCGAAAGCGCGTCATGTGTGCTATTTTATTATTTTAAGGAGTTTATTATTTTATTTCCTAAAATACTGAATTTCCTAAATACTTTCTTGTACTTAAATAAAAACTAATCAGCAAAATTTAAGAGAAAAATCAAGAAAACCTACATAAAATTGAGCACGATTTTTTTTGCAAATTGTGTCGATTCCACATTATCCGAAGGAACTTCGTTCCTACCTGGTGTCCCACGACACCATTCATTTCGATTAAATAGAAACTCCGTAATAAGTGTTTTGTACATATAATTTAGACAAAAACAAAAAAACAAATGTTAAATTAGTGTATGTGTGTAATTATATGATACATACATACATATTATACTTTATACATTGTACACAAATAGTAAATGAGAAAATTCACTTAGAATGAAATCAATAATAGAATAATAATAGTATATACACAAATATGCCTTTTACGTCAGAAGTAAGTACCATTGATAATAGTACTGACACACTTATGTTATTTGTACTATTTAAAAATACTAATCCCGGTAGTACTAACCGAACGAATCCATCAAACTACTAAAGGACTAGAGGAATTGAAAAAAAAACTATATTTATGAAAAACAAATAATTTGGATACGATTTACAAGTTCATGTTTGTCTATAGTCGTAATATTGCCAAGAATAATTCAACGTATATATCACTGTTCACAATCTAACGTCTTGAATATTTGTGTTGTTGTCAATCAGATTGTGAACGTTTTGTGTAGCTCTGTTGCTTAAGCCTTAACAAAATTAAACTAAAGTTACAATACTATATAAAAGTAAATCGTAAACATTAATGGTACTTCTTTGTTCTTTCTTCTTCTTTTTTAATGATTCTGCCGACATATAAGTATGATGTGTAAATTAACTCGGTGTACGCAGTAATGGGTATCACAACATTGTGGTTTACGTTGAATTAAAAAAAAACATTGCAAAAAATAGTAGAAACTATATGTCGAAGGAGAATAACGAAATAGAATTGTGAAAATTCATTAACGTTTTACTTCCTGTGAGACCTTATAGAAATATAGTCAGCGTAGTTAAGCATGATGCAGGGGTGACAGTTATAGTGGTAACTGTATAAGCCTTACACTGTCACGATGACTGTCATTCCTTTTACGTCCCCAAGCGGGGTGTGAAAAAGCATCTCACAAGGCCGCCATACTGTGGGTCATCATACTGCATTGTCTGCATTTGCAATGAGTATGGTAACCACAACTCTTGAATTCTATTCATGCTTTCCATCAGGCAGAGTAGAGTCACTTTGGCAGGCTCTAGATATGGAAAAAATATATAGAAAACATATATAAAGAGCCTTATTTGTTGATGCTACAAACGAGGTTCACGTGTTTCTTGTAAAAAGAAGATAAATGAAAATATATATAAACTTCTTCGTAAATATTGCAACTGGTGGTAGATTTTTAGGCAGTTGTTGTAAAGGTTTATTATCTTAGAATTTGTTTGACATATTCAGGTAACGTCACAGGCAATTTATTTATGGCTTCTATAGCAAAAAAGGAGGCAGTATATGATTATGTTGCTCATAGACCACCTCGCAAAGGAACTACGTAAGTGGCATTTTTATTTTAAAACACATATTTCTTGATTATCATAATTTAAATATGTATATTATGAGAAACATTAGTTAATGTTGGGAACTCATACAACAAATGTGTGTGGAAATGTCCAACCAATGATAAATATTTACTGACCAAATTGATTACATTGTAAATAAGGGTGCTTCTAAATAATGAAGCGATTGGATAACGTGAATGAACCAAAAGAGATGTCAGGGCCGTAGAATTCGGAGACCATTTGTCTCTGCCTACCCCTCTATCAAATAGGCGGGTCGTTGTGTATATATCTTTGTATGTAAATATTAGTTGTGTGAATTCTGCTGCTGCACTGTGACCGCTTGGTAACTATGAAAAATAGCAGTGGAATCTGTTAATCATATTTTTCCATTTTGTTTTTTTTATGAGCCTGTTGGTCTAGTGGTTAGGGGCCCTGCTAAGGTGGAGGTCATGGGTTCGGTTCCCACCCATAACAAATATTTGTGAGATGGACTCTATTACTTGTTCTGTGTCTGGGTGTTAATTCATCTATATAATGTGTATGTATTTAGAAATATATAAGTAAAGTTATCAGTAATGTTTACCATAGCACAAGCTCTGCCTAATTTAAAATCAGACATAAACAGTGACCATAAATGACCTTTGTAGATGAAATAAAATATGAATAAACAAAATTAACTATGCATTAAGTAGTTAATTGGTAGTAGTTGCGTATTTAAACGTTGGAATTGAACATTTTTTTAAAAGCTAACCAAATTATTAGAAACGATGTCTATGTGCCTCGAAGGAAATGCAACCTCGTTATATTCGTGATCATTCGTATCAATTGGTTCTAATTTCTCTAAATTCGTTAGTCCACGTTTAATCCGAGAGCTATTGAACAATTTAGATTTGTTTCATTATTATAGTTGTTCTTAAAGAAACCCTAAATTAGACTATTAAAATCTGGTTGAAGGGTAGTCGTCCCCTATGATACCTTGATTTAAAATAAATGTTCTTCTGGATGTCGTAATAGCAGCGGTTCCCGGATCCCTCCTACCTCAGGCGCAGAGTGGCACACCGTGTGGTTTTAGTCGGTCCGATTCCGATACACCACCCCGCCGTAAACCCCGGTGGGGTGACGGCCCGAGGGGGTTTCCACACGTTAAAAAAAAAAAACAAAAAAAAAAAATGTTCTTGAAGCATGGTGAACTGTTTTACCTTTAAGCAGGATATGTAAGGATTAAAAAATAGGATATCCAGCCGTGTGGTGATAGATTCAGAACACTATGTATCGCCATCCCTATTCATCCCGTGAGTGTCGTAAGAGGCGACTGAGAGAGCAAATTATACAGACATCAGTACTATGAAGAGAAGGAAAACTTGATACAAACCCTATTCTAACCCGTCTGACCAGTGATATAGTAGGCTAAAACCTCCTTTGTAAGCAGAGGCCTATGTCCAGCAGTAGACTATGAAAGACTATTGATGTGATAATGTGTAAAAATAAAAAAAAAACAGACATTAATAAATCCAATGCAAATTTTTATTTAGTAAAATTTTGCGACAGTAATTGTTGATTTCACCGTGCCTCATGACGATAATAAAAGTTGAAAAAGATAAGTTGCAAATTTATCTCTCGAGATTACCCATAACCACCTTAGTACCTTAGACAGCCTTTAATAGTCCGCTGCTGGACATAGACATCTCCTTAGAAATGATGTTTCGACCTACTAAATTATACCAATGTAAATTATACTAAATGTAGTCGCAAATAAATAATAATTTTCAAGTAAGAATATTGTAAGTAGCATCATTCTCATAGACTAGTGTTAGTAAAGTAAGTATACATAGTGGATACACCATTAAGAAAAGGAAAAATACATAAAAGACACACAACAATTACTACTGAGTAATTGTTTTGTGTCGTATTTCGTCGAAGCAATTTTATATAGAATGACGCAATCGTCATTCTATGTAAAATTGCCAATCAAGCCGACTGTCGATCATGTTCAGAATTTTATTGGCGTTGCCGTGCATCCTGCTCACCAGTATGACAGGAGGATGTGCATCTTTTACGCATCGTGGTATTTATAGCACGATTACTTTTAAGTTTTCTACGCGATATTCAGCAAACATCCCTAATGAGCTACAACAACGCTGCAGCCATATTATCTTTATTATTTATAATCAATATTATTTTTATCTTATTAGGGTTTTGGAAGCCACTGGACATTTAATTAAAGGTTGTCTCGGTGCTGGTATATTAGGTATACCAGAAGGCTACAAATTATGCGGCTTATGGACAGCCGCTGTATTTAATATCATATTTGGCATATATATCACCTACTGTGTTTATGTGAGTTACTTTTATCTTATTTCTATTTACAACTTAGTTGTATTTATTACCTAAGTATACCTGAATATCTACATTGGCAGTGGGAATAAATATACTGCCTCCACTACTCAGTAGTAACAAAGTTACTAATGCACGAGAATGTTGTAACTCGAGTATGTAAAAAATATTGTTCCACTCTTACTTAGCCGTTTTATCGTCCAGTTAGGATTAAGATACAGCTCTTAATAAATAACGTAATGGGCTCATAGGCTATTCGGATGGCCCAAGTAGAATCTGTTCTTTAGACTCAAGGATCTTTAAATAGATATTGCCATCTTCTACGCCTGTGTACATTATTACCACCATAATAAATAAGACACAAGAATACATAGTATAAGATTAACTGCATTGTGTTATAAAAATGACAAAGAAATACGTTTTGCAAGTACAAAGAGTGGGCCACGAATTAGTTAACATTTGAAAAAATTGTATAAAAAAACCATTTGATATATTATAAAAATTGTTTATTTACAAGACAGCTAATTACTTAGTATTTTTGACCACCGTTTTGACATTTGCACTCTTCTAAGTGAGCCCCGAAATTTTCGAATACTCGTCGGCTAAGAGATCGCGAAATCGCCGATACCTCTTCACTGATTTTTTCGTTAAGTTGACATAGTGTATTTAGTTTATATATGTAAAGAGGATTTTTCAAATAAACTCATCAAAATAAGTCTACTGGGAATAAATTTAGACTTCTGGGTGGCCATGGATTGTCACCACGTCTGGAAATCAGGTTTTCTGGAACCATGTCTTTGACCACAATAACAAACAAGTGGTTTCATGTTGTTAAAACCATGAGTTACGATTATAGCCAGGAAATTTCAGTAGCATCAGTCCCAAGAACTCCCGTAACATATTTGCGCGGGATGTTAGATTTAAATGTTAACGAATTGTTGGTCCACCCTATACTAGTATAATGAATATTTTTATAATTACACATAATAAAAGATTGTCTACAGGATAATTGAGTATAGTGACAACGCTGTGCATTTAATATAAGGTACTTATAATTAATTTCAACAAAATTGACCTAGTCAGCGTAGAAGAGGATATCTAAGTATGCGGCATTTCTTCCTATATACTGGACTTTTGCACAATAATTATCGCCCTGGAAAACATTAGACAATGTGTGAATCGATTGTAGTACTTTCGCATTAACGTGCATCATGGTGGAAAACATTCTTAACTATGTATATTGACGTGGTGCACTTTCACACCTACTAAAATTGCGTTTCGATGCTGTAGGGCGACAGTTCATCGCCATTTTGAAGTTCGAAATTCAGTATTACAGTCATAGTGTACATTACCAATTATTATTTCAGTCTCTTAACAATTTATAATGCACTGTTGTTTTTAATGCTGTGTAATAGTGAAGTTTACAGGACTCCATTTCGTTAAAAATATTAGTAGTTGCGAATTTTTCTTCTGATTCGAAATATGTAAGATTGTACATTTTTTCATGGCCTGCCTTTCGCTCCTAGCAGTAAAATATCTAAATGCAATTTACAGATGTTAGTAACATCGGCGCAAAGGTTATATGTGGAACTTGAAATACCAGAAATGTCATATCCTGACCTTGCGCAGAAATCACTAGAACACGGACCATGGCCAAGGTGTAAGAAGTATGGTACATTTTTCAGGTATTAGATCACATTAAATCACACCAACAGTCTGTAACGGTCCACTGCTGCATATAGGCCTCTCTTTAGCAAGGAGATTTTGGCCTACTATACCACACTGGCCAGATGGATTAGTATGGAGTTTGTTCCAAGTTTTCCTCCTCTTCGCAGTGATATTATCTTATTCATCTCCTACGATAATCACGGAATGAATAGGACTGGTGTCACTTCCTATTTCTAATCCATCGCCACACATCGAGATGAAAATCTGTTATCGATGTCAAGCAAAAAATCGTATATTAAGAAAATATACTATATATTTACAGCAACTTCGTGTACAAAATAACAATGTCTTTGAATCAACTAAGTTATAAGTCCATTTTATTTTCAATATAAATTCAGTTATCTTTTCGAAATATATTAATTGCAAAACTAAAATTGAAAGAACTACGATACAATTATATTTAACTTAATACCATTATATGCATCTTGCATCATCATCATCATCATCGTCATCATCATCATCATCATCATCAGCATCATCATCACCTCAGGGGAAAGATTTCCACTTTTTATTAGCCCACTTCAGAAAAAAGGAGGAGGTTCTTAATCCGGCCGGTATATTTTTTTATGTATATACACCGATTTTGCCGAAGTTTCTGAACAGATTTACGTAATTCTTGTTGTTTGATGCGGAATCGTTTCGAATTGGTCTCATAAAAATTTGATTCAGGTAGGCCCATTAATTATTATTTTATGAGCATTTTTTATCTACTTTCACCTATCCCGATGTCTATTTTTTGGTATATCGACTTGAAACTGCCTGTGATTTGATAAATTTTCACGCATTTCAATAACAAACACAGTACCTGCTTGAGTTAAAGGTAACGGTAATTGCTCCGCTACTTCAACGACGTCTTGCACATATACGAGTATAATTACTTTTCCACGGCACCAACTCTGACTGAATCGATTTTGTAGCTTAATAATTTTTCATAAAAGGAACTACTCTTGACAAAACCATTGTTCTACGTCTATCAAGTCGGTCAGTTCAGGAGATAAAGACATAACTTCCATGTTGTTCCAGAACGCCTGAGAAGAAACTTTCCTTTTTCTATGGCAATCGAGCAACGTAAACACGTGATAATTTTGTCCAAGTTTTGTATTAGCTCCTCTGGAAGGAAATCAAAACGTGCTGTGTCTAATGACATCTGTTGTTATGGATATAATAATTTCTTACAGACTGTACATGGTACTTCAGCGTGCTGATTTATGGTGATTATAAAATTACCCTCAGTCATTGAACGAAGTCTTTGTGAAATCTAACGCGCTGCTGCTAACCGGTTCTCACGTTCCTGAGCCGACTCGGTTTCTGTACGGTTTCGTATCACTTCTAATCTATGAACTCTCTGCTCGGCCGACTCTTTGGCTCAACGCTCCTTAATGAGACTAATTCTATGAACTTTCTGCTTAGCAGACTCGTTTGCCAGACGCTCATTAATTAGACCAAGTTTATTAGTTCTCTGCTCAAAAGATTTATTAGCAAGACGCTCTTGGATCTTACCGAGTCTAGAATTATGTTATTCAAGAGTTTTTTGACGTAGTCGTGATTTCATATATGCCTTCATAGCCAACAAATGTTTTTCACGATCTTTAATAGTCCCACAAGAACGTGAAATTATGTTTGGAAGAGCATTTTTACGGTACCGACTACTTTTATCCGTTCCCGTTTCCTGAGATTTACATATATTTTTAAAGGCGTCCTTTTGTAGGTCTACCCATAGCTTATTAATAAATCAACAATAAACTAAAAAATTTTAAATAAAAATAACTACGTTAAAAAAATCCGACTACTAAACTAAAAAGTAAAAAGTAATAATGATTTAATATTAATTATATACTACCTTTTATTTATATGTGCTTTTTACTAATAGGTTGGAACTCGGTGCCAAGCCTTAAACTAATAATTATATAGTAATCACTTAAATAAATACGAACAAATTAATACAATGAAATTTCTGCTTTAATCATGAAGATACGTAAATAAACCTAATAAAGGGCAATTAAATATTAATATTATAAGCAGCTCAATCAATACGAATAATGAAAAAGTAAAACAAAATTGTGAATGTGTATTTAACCGAATTCCTATATTAAATAGTCTTGTCCTATATTAAATTAATGTAGAATTATCAATGGAGCTAAATCGCATTAAAATTTTTATGAAGTCAAGACGTCCGTCAACGATATCTTGGCCCGCGCGTGTCTTAGCGCTTGGCACCGACTTCTAAGCTATTAGTAAATAATAGCACATATAAATAAAAGGTAGTATATAATTAATATTAAATCATTATTATTTTTCTTTTTAGTTTAGAAGTCGGTTTTTTAACGTAGTTTTTTTGATTTTCATCTATAATTTGAAAACAATGTTAAAGAGGCCGAATATTGAAAAGCCAAGATACCATGAGAAGTGCAAAAAATTGTTTACGTTTTTATATAAGACATTGTAAGGTTAAATCACAAAACTTCACTTTACAAAATTAGATATTTAGTTTCTTCTCGCACCGGTTCACGAGTGGTGTTACCGATGAGACCAAGCCAGCTGGAAACTCTGGCTAAATCAAAATCATTTTTTTAGATTACAATTCAGTATCTTTTGCTGTGACTCAAAACTTTAACACATCTTTAAAAAAATGTCTATTTTTCAGATATGCAGTAGATTTCATTATTTGTGTCGATTTATTTGGTTCATGCTGCGTGTATGAAATCATAATAGCGAAAACGATATATCAGCTATCGAATCCCAATCATGTCGGTGATCCGACAGATAATCAACTACGATTATACATATTGATTGTTCTACTACCTGTCATTCTGTTGTGTATGATAAGAACCCTGAAGTACCTAGCGCCGTTCACACTCGTAGCTGACTTCTTTATTGGTAAGATTTTACTACAGGTTTTAATATTTATCTGTATATATTGTTAAAACGTAGGTAGTAGAGCCACGCTGATTCATCACGATCACGAACGGGCTGGCTCGACCGGGGCAGTACCTCAACCCTTCCACAGAAGACCAACCTAAAAGGAAAAAAACAAAATAGAACTAAAACCATCTGTGCTGTGAGGGTTTCGTTAGTGAGTGTGAGACCGGAGGCCCATTGATGCAGGGGTCACAGTTATCGTGGTAACTGTGTGAGCGTTACACTGCCATGATGACTGTCATGCCTTTTACGCCCCCAAGCGGGGCGTGAAAAAGCATCTCACTAGGCCGCCATAGTCTAAGTCACCATACTGCATTGTCTGCATTTGCAGTGAGTATGGTGACCTCATTGGATTCTATTCATGCTTGCCATTGGGCAGAGGAGAGTCACTTTCTCAGGCTCTTAATATTGCAAAAAAAAACATAACTCAGTTGTACTTAGTTCACTATTTAATTTAAATTGAACCGGTGATAGCAATCTTCACAATGTCGTAAAACTAAACTAGACAAAAATAACTCAATTTATATTGAAAATGAAATGGACTTATAACTTTTTTTATATATATAGAAACCTACCAAAGTGACTCTATTCTGCCTAATGTAAGGTATGAATGGAATCCAAGAGCGGTGTTCGCCATTCTCACTACGAATGAAGACAGTGCAGTATGGCGACACACTCTATAGCGGCCTAGAAACGGGCGGGACTTAGTTGGTCCCAAAGACATCATCACTACGCTCTTTACTATAAATATATTGTACAATTTCTTGATCGACGATTTCTAACTTAACATCAATTATAAATCTATATATCTCTGATATATATATGTACATACATATATCTGACAATGTATTTAATATCTTGAAACTCTGTAATACAATATAGATATAAAGGATTTTGTATCTATCGAGAGGCTTTCATCTAAGTTCTAGACTAAAGATTTATTTAAGTAAGTCTATTCACGTCCGTATTATTTTATGCTATTCAGCTTATTGAATGTAATATTCTGATTGCTTGATGAATTTTCTGTTACAGTAATGTGTGTGATAGCAACTGTTGTATACGGTTTACAAAAAGCCCCTGCTATAAGTGAAATGCCAGCTTTTACTGACTTCATGAAATTCTTTCAATACTCTGGCATAGTGGTATTCAGTATGGAAGGAATTGGTGTCGCACTACCTATAGAAAACACCATGAAGGACCCTAGGAAATACCATATAGTTTTGGTTTCTGGTAAGCAAGTTAGATTATTAAGGCAAGTTATAAGTTATCGTTTGTTATATTATAATTCAAGAGAAAACAAAAATCTTGCTATATCACTTACCATACAACTTTTTAATCACGAATTAAAATCATTTATTTATATATTTTGAAAACTTGGAACAAATCTTATACCAACCCATCTGGCCAGCGTGGTATAATAGGCCAAAACCTCCTTGCTAAGGAGAGGCCTATGTCCAGCAGTGGACTGCAAAAGTTTGTTGTTGATGATGATGATGATGATGATAATATATTTTCAATTTATTGTACTGAGAATGCCATATCATAGACCATTATAGTAGGTAGGTTTTAAATGCCATATTATAATATAAAATTATACTCTGTACACATTCTGATAAATAAAAGGTTATGGTTACGCTGTTACTGACTCACAGCTCAGTTCAAATCAAAAAACAACAATTGGAACTGCGAATAGTGAAATGTCGCTGATTTCATAAAAATACTAAATATTTCAATAAAGTACTCCAACGCTCCGTAAAACAACGTCCATACGGGAGTACACAGTCTAACCTGAGTTTATGGTGTTATCAGTGTCAAAAATACCATAAAACACGTAACTAAATTGTGTACAAGGCCCTATTCATTCATATTTTTGTTCTATAACAGTCTTAGAATCCATATTTTGTTCAACTATATTTATTTGTTCTTAAACAGTCTTAAATGCCGTATTTTGTGAGGGGTATAATATATATGTATTTAGTTGGGTATTATTAGTAGGGTATAGTACCCATTGGTACTACCCTCATATTTTAAAATCAGTAACCAAATGATATCTGTAGAGAAAACGTCGTTTCATGAAATAAAAACCCTGCAAACTACTCACTTCAAATTCAATATCATCATTTATATCGTTTTTAAATTCTTTGACAGGAATGTCTGTAGTGATAAGCTTCGTATTGACTACTGGATTCTTTGGATATTGGGGTTTTGGACAAGGTACCTTGAACCCGATCACACTGAATTTTCCAAAATCTATGTGAGTTAATTTTCTCTATATGTAATTCAGTACAGTTACAACACTTTTATGGATATTCAACAAATAAAGATATTAAAAGCCAGTGTCACCAATTTTTGACGAAGTTTCAGTTAGTTATCTGCCATGTAACATTCAACAAATATATATATATTTGACGGTGTCTTTAAAATTTGTAGTTATCGGGCAAAAAAGTTTCGAAAAGCTGTTTATTATAAGCAAGTGACGAAATTGACCTTACTTATAATATTTATCATGATATCCATCATAAATTAGATATTACAAGTAATATAATAACGTTTATATTCGATAAGAAATGAGTGTCAATAATAGATTTTCTTGTCAACACTACTTACTTAGCACAAGCACAGAATTCATTATCTTTATTTAACAAAATTGTTCAATAAGTTTAATTTCTAACCAAAAAATATTTCTCTTCATACTATCATTATTGTCTATAGATTCCCAACTATCTTGAAGGCACTCATAGGTTTAATGATTTACGTGACGTTTGCTCTAAATTTTTGGGCTCCATTTAATCTGGTTTGGTATTATTTGAAAAAGAGACATCCCGAGGAGAAACACTATATATGGGAGAGAATATATCGAACTATCATTATAACAGTGATTACAAGTATCGCAATAGCATTCCCGAGAATTGGGCCCTTGATGGGATTGGTGAGTAAATTAATTTGTAACGGAAATTTGTTCACTTTTTATTACTGTGATATATACTAGACATTCATGACACTGCCATTTTACATAATAATACCTAGAAATACGTTACTGTTAAGTGGCAGTTCCAGCAACATAATTCTATTACGATGTTCGATCAATCGTACGATGCGGATTTTTAAATATATACTGTTCGATCAATTAGAATTTAGTATTCTCTATGTTTTTTACCTATGGTACAAAATATACAAAATGCAAATGAGTATGACGCAAATGAAGTGCAAGAAGACAATAAAGACTGACATTAGTCCCAACTGAGCAGCACCGCCAAATCGGTCAGTGTTCACTCGTTTATGTGGTAAACGAGTGGACTCTGAAGTGCTCGCAAATAGATGTGTAGTTAGTCACGGATGGTCACTCATCAATGCATTGTCCTCGAACGTGAGCAACTTGCTGACATCATGTGATAGCATCGTAAGAGAGCTAGCTAGTCACCAAGGGGCTCATTAACTTCCCCTTTATTTACAAAATAATATAAGTGTATATATACATATATATATAAAAGTTTTTGACACCAATTATATTGTTTTTAATGGTACAGCAATGTTTATGTTGGATTATTCAAAAATCTTGTCCTGTGTTAAAATGTGATGCACCAAGTGAAGATTTATGTTCTTTAAATATTTACACGAATCGGTCTAACAAACGATTTCATTTGGTTGCACTTACATGTAGAAGACGAGATGTGGCTTCGGAGCAAACCATTTCGACATACAGACATGGTCCAAAAGGTGAGACTAAAAATTTTTTTTTGGTTCTTGACATCTAGATGTACCCGAAAATACCCCATATATGTTTTGCGATTTATGGTAGTTTTTGAGTTACGATTTTTTTTTTAATTTTGAGAATTTTCGACTTGACCGAACTAAATATTTTTTACTCAAAAATTAAACATCTTTTTCTTATTTTTTTTTTTGTAACATTATCCTCATTACTTACACTTTCATATATAAAATACCCTGCTTCCTACCATTATTATAAGTTACAAAAATATTGATCAAAAATAAAAAATTAACGTGAAAGCGAATCACATTTAAATTTTCAACTTTAAATTAGAAATTAAAAAAAAGTTTCATGACTTAAGTAATTTTGAAAACTGCGTGAGACCTTAAGCTTTAATTATAATTCAAAAAAAGTGATGCTTGATAGGCCTGTTTTACTCGAAATCCGCCATCAAATGTACAAAGGTGGATTTTTTTTTAAGCTATTTTATCATCCACAAGATTATTCTTACAAAAATAAACATTACAATAATTCCGTTTAGTAATTAAAGAATTCAAGACAACCTTTAAAAGTATGTAATAGTAACATCGATATCATTTGATAATAGTTATTTTGGTTATTTCAAATTATTTAACAGTTAAATTTATTCTACAATTAGTTTTCAAAATGTCTTCCTCCCATTTCAATACATAACCTACAACGCCTTAAAAAACTTTGTTTCAGATTTTGGAAAGCACTAGAATTTTCTTTAATTTTAATTTCTGCCTGTCTTAGTTTTTCACGCAGCTCTGCGTCGGTATTCGCTTCGCTTGCATAAACTATCTCTCTGTAATGTCCCCAGAGAAAAAAGTCAATGGAGTTTAAATCTGGTGATCGTGCAGGCCAAGGAATAGGGCCATCACGCTCAATCCATCGCCTCGGGAATGTCTGGTTAAGGTGCCCTCGTACCTCTCTTGCATAGTGGCACGGAGCACCATCAGCATTTTTTCTTGTTAATAGATTCAAAAGCCAAATATTGCGCTCCGTTTAACCTTGATGGCAATTCAAAGAGTCCTATAAATTTATAGGACTCTTTGGTAAGGAATAGGGAATTCCCTATTGACAATTCCCAACCACAAGTTTACACTAAATCTTATTTGAAAATTAGATGGTCTTGCGTTGTGTGGGTTTTCTGGTGGGTTTCTGGGTTTTAACTGTGGTAATTGTGTATATTGAAAACCTCGGTTCTTTCAAAACGTGATTTGTCTGTCCACAATATTTTGTTGAAGAAATCAGGATCCTCTTGAGTTTTCTCTAACATTGGTTGACAGAAAAACAATTGTTAGGCGCTCTACAAAGACCCACTTGTACTGTTAAATGACACCATACTGGGCTTAACCTAATTTTAAATTCCAAATTTATTAACTTGACTACATGTACATTATGTAACATGAAACCAAATTAACCTTAGAAATTAACAAGTGCTTTTAAAATAAATGAATAATTTAGTACATTCCACCTTTGTACATTTGATGTTAGATTTCGGGTAAAATATCAAGCATTGTTTTTTAAGAGTTATAATTAAAGCTTAAGGTCTTGCGCAGTTTTTAAAATTACTTAAAAGTTATGAAACTTTTTTAATTTTTAATTTAAAGTTGAAAGTTTGTGATTCGCTTTCACCTTATTTTTTTACTTTCGATTAATATTTTTGTAACTTACAATAATGGTAGGAAGCAGGGTATTTTTTGTATAAAAGTACAAGTAATGAGGATAATGTTACAAAAAAATAATAAGAAAAAAGATGTATAATTTTTAAGAAAAAATATTTAGTTCAGTCAAATCGAAAATCCTCAAAATTAAAAAAAATCATAACTCAAAAACTACCAAAAATCGCATAACATACATGGGATATTTTCGGGTACATCTATGTAGATGTCAGGAATCTAAAAAAAATTTTTAGTCTCACCTTTTGGACCACCTGTATAGTAGAATATGGAAGACAAATACTCGTACAAGTAATAGGTATCTACGCACTTAAAGAAAAAGTTTTAAGTTGTACATAATAAAACTACTATTTTTTCAGATCGGTTCTTTTTGTCTGTCGAACATGGGCTTCATATTTCCAGCTATAATTGAAACCGCTGTAATATATCATCGCCCCGGATTAGGTATATTGAAATGGCGTCTTATCAAAAATATTTTAATTGCGATTTTGGGCTGTGTATTATGTGTTTCAGGAAGCTACTTCAGCGGTAGAGCATTACTGAAGTAGTATACGCAGGCAGGTTTTTTAATATCTCTCTTGTGTGCTAATTATTATATACTTGGAGGTATATTTGATATAGGGATAGTAGCCAATTATATTTTATTAATATTCCCGCATGTATAAGTGTTGTTAAAAAACTGTGTAAATACTTAAATATTCTTTTCAAAATTTGAGCTTAGGTTGTACTTTCAAGAGGGGGTACTTTGACTCCAGAATTTTTTCGTCACAAACCAGGTATTTTATCAATATTAAGACTTTTAGTTCTGTTTGACGTCCAAATTTATACATTTTACCCAAAGAAAATTGGTGTAGGTACAAAATAACCTATTGATTTACCTACCTCACACGTTATTGAAATCTTTAAGAAACTTGGTCATCGAATTTCAGATGTAGAAAAACAGTGCTCTTTTAGAATTTGGGACACCTTGTAGATAATATTTTCTTAAGTAAGAAACTGTCCATCATTTATTAGACTACTGCCAAAAAAGTTTACTTACTTTCATCCAGGTCACGAGGGTTTCTTCTTTACTTGGAAAGGATGTGACTTCTTGAAAATATTTTGGAACATCAATAGTACCATAATAGGATTACAAACCTTTTTCACAATGTACATCGTCGGATCCTCCGACTGCAGCTTACCTTAGAAACCGATAGTACTAGACAGACTAACAGTACAATAATTGTGTAGGAATTAAAATAAATAGGGTTTTTTTGTTGTTACGAATATTTTTGATGTCATCAGTTTATTTAGCCAACTATTGCACTTTGGAATAATATTTTTGTGTATTAAGTTGAGAGTTGAGAATTGAATTGAATTGAAATTGAAATGAGTATGCCGTCCCCTCTGAAAACTAAACTTAAAAGACCTATAAAAATCAAGATCATGGTATATTATAAATTAGCTATGTTATTTTAGAACATTCTTTTATGATAAAACATACATAATTTTATTTACTCGAAAGATATTGTAATCGTGCTAATAATGTTAATTGATTCAGAACTGATATTGCTGCAGATTCATAAATCAGGCCATTTTAAAACGTTAAGATAGTCCCTAAGCTTTCTAAGTCCACATGTTGCAACAAGCTACTACGGTATCTTACTTTACGTGTAGCCAGAAAAACACTTGGCCGGCGTTTTAACACTTGTGTTTTTTTCCGTACTTGTTACGGTTCGACTTGACTTTGCTTTAAAATTTAGTTTTATTTATTTATATATATTTTCTTACTTGTATGCATCTGCAATAAGATCTGCAGTAACAATTGGATCCTGTTTTCCGAGTGAGCTTAAGAACTGCTGTTGGTCTAAAGAATAAAGTTCAATTTTCTCTGTTATTGAATTTTTTCAATCAATGAAACAAGAACCTGCTATATAAAGCAGGAAGTTAGTCTTTAGGTATTGTTTTCAGCGTTCTACAACACTGACTAATCGATTATGTTTCCTAAAACCTGTCGCTCTAAGAAAGTAACAAAGATCTAACGATAACAGAATATGTTGCATTTGATGGAGATAAACATAGCAAAAGCTAAGCTTTTCACATTCTATCAATACAATTAAATTTAAGCAAGATACAAAACTGTTTTCAATAACTACCTTCTGGCCACAGAGCAATAGTTTCCCAAATTCTTGTCATACTATTCTCAAGTAAAATATCGAATGTTTTTAATAACGCATAAGATTAAGTTTCGTTTGTCATGCTTATGTCAAACTCGCTAGAGTATTATAAAGTATACGTGCAACTATCAGATATAATGCATATTATACGAATATTTTGTACAAGGATGTTAACTTCGGATTTCCTATTATATCATAAAAATGACTCAATTACGTGAAATAATTAAGTTGGTATTTATAAATATTTATTGAACTTAACTACGTAAGTGTTAATATTTTGACGACCAATTTGAGTTATTTTTATTACGATTGTATACTTGTTTCTTATAAAATTAACCTTAATATAACTTTTCAAACTGACTGCGTATAACATGTCGAAATAGACATGGTCGCACTGTAACCCTTTTAGTTGGCTTGTAGCTATAAACAAATTTTCTCAGTAACACAATTTGGTATTCACATGGATTTGGCAGATACATAGAACCTAAACTAGTGATTTAAATATGATCATATCTATGTTTACTTTTCATAATTATTTTAGACATCTATAGTACTAGGTTTAAAGAAACTGTCCCAGTTTGTGACGTGACATCAAAACAAGAGAAGTAACTTTCTTATTTAGGAAGACATTTTAAACTAAGAGAAATTGAAATTTATGATTAACTTTTTTTATTTACATACGTCGCTGTGTCTGAAGTCGCCGCGACATTAGACCAAAGTAGTCCCGTATGTCTCAACTCATTTCTTCTCCTTTAAAATAAATGAACAATACTTGCCATGTAAGGACAGAGTGACATGAGTTTACCTTTTTGTTTGATGAATAAATCAATTTAATGCATATGGTGAGCCTGAAAATGGCTTCACTTATGCAGAGCGCAATTTTACATCAGTATTTTAAAACGCCCGATATAATTACAAAATGTTTAGGTTTAGTTCAATCTAGTTGTTTATTGAGTAAGTTTTAATAGAAAATCCTTAAACGTGTAAATCTTGATCTCTATTTTAAGTAATAAGGTACTAAGAAAGGTATTTATTATGTAGAGACTCATATACATATTATAGTTGCTTAAGTCCATACATAAATTTATAACACAACTATAAACAAATGATCATCGCACACACACAAAATCGGTAAGTTATAAATGTAAACAAAGCGTCGTGCTTTTGAAAAAATACTTAATAGAAAACCTCATTCAAAATTTGTATTGTATTGTACAAAGTTGTATTGTTATTGTTGTGTTTTACGATTGTAATGTGAAAACTAAAATAAAGATCTATCCTAAATGAAAGTGTTTTATTTTAAGACGTCACTTCGCCGCTTTATAGTGCACCGAGTACTATGGTTTCTAGCCCCACATGTTTCAACACTAGGTGTTCTTTGTGTCCATTTCTTGTATGTTAAGACCCTCACGACGGGAATATTTCTAATGCGGGATATGAAAACAAATTTAGGCTCACCACTACATCCTACACTATTGTCGTGAAATATCAACCGCCAAATTAGCTAAGAAATGCTGTGCATCGTTCAATCATTGCAGGAATAAATTACAACTCCTATACTTGGAATATTTCTGTGTCGTAAGAAACTGGAAAGGTATACGTGAAACAGGCACAAAGAACACCCAGACCTAAAACAACAATGTGTGTATAAAGTGTCGAATATGGGCTTTGAACCCATAACACTCGAAGCAGCGAAGTGACCGCTTCAACAACTTTGCCATCTGTGCAATTATGTGCAGTGCAGTACATAGTTACAATGGCGAAATGCAACTGCCGGTTTCAACTGCTATGTTAATACAAATATTGCACCTAAAGGTTTGAACACAAATGTACTCGTATAAATAAAAGCAAGTATGTTTTTGTAAAGATAAAGAATTTTATTTCAACACAATAAACATTTCTAAATAAATATATCAATATACAACTCTTACACAAAATAAAACGCACGGCCGACTGTATAGAATTTTTATACAATATTGATTGTACAAAATAATCTGATTTAAGCCATTAATCACTACAGTCCTTAAAATATAGCTTTTTCTCTGTGAGAGATGGCTACGAAACTGATGAAATAATTTTGAACAAAACATTTTATTCTGTATCAACTATATTTTTATCGCTCACGTACCTGTTTTATCATAAATAAAGTGAAATATATTATAAATATTCTAAAAAATCATAAATAATATTTATCTCTTAAGTTCTACAGTGACACTACTGTCAATTGTCACCGAGATCAGGCTACATTTTAAGGCCTATATTGAACATGCCGCTAAGACCTACCTCATACTCACTTAAGGATTAAAAGTTAAGTACAATTCTGTTAGACCATAAATATTGTTGACATTTCGGGCAAAATATAAGACCTAATAGACTTATATCCAGCAGTGGACTACTAAAAGCTGTTGATGATGATAATGATAGGGACAAAATAAAAGCAATCGGGCGACTGTCAAGATAAGGCCTGATATATGTTCCCCGGCGGGGCTTTACTATCACAACATAAAAATTTAGCTACTACTTATACTCAGTGCGGAACAAAACATTGATCAGTGATTTCATATTTACTACGGTACCACAGGTTAGTACAACCATTCCGACACTTATAAAAAATACACCTCTCCAAATTCTCCATTTTAACTTGCCAAGGCCTGGTCTCTCATATTCCACAAGTATTGTTATAATATTGGGGAAAATGATGGCAATGTTTGCCAAACATAAACAACCAAGCTGAAAGCATGAAAAACAGTATTTGAAATAGAATGATATTTAAAATAACTGCTTTGGCGCTCAGACTGTACAGACGCATTTCAAATTTTCATAAAAACTACGTTATAAGGTTGAAATTTACTTAATTTCACAGTCAAATTAATAGTGACTCAGTTACATATCTCAGGATATCAAATTATATCTACAACGAATAGAACGAAGCACACCAAAAGCAACACTTACACCTATTAACTTTTTTCACATCAATTTACCAAGATTTATCAAGATTTACCAACAAGTCCCCTTTTTTATTTAAATTCCTGCTAGTGTCTCTACTCTGCCTGACGGTACACGTGAACAGAATTCATGAGGTCATCATACTCATCATACACTATTACGGCCAAGTACGATGCTTTTTAACACCACGCTTAAGGACTCTAAAGGCATGAAAGTCATCATTGCAGTGTAAGGCTCACACACTTACCACGATAATTGTCAGCCCTACACCAATGGGCCATCGGTCTCATGCTCACCAACTAAATAAAACAGCATGGATGCTGTCGCTTTATGTTGGTCTCCTATGAGAAGATAGTACTGCCTTTGTCTGACCGGTCCATTCGTGCTGCAATCAACGTGGCTCTACTGCCTACATAATATGAGTGTCCAAAGGCCACCACAAACCATGAATGAGATAATAGATCAAAGTAGGTCGCAAAACGACTTTATTAAAACAAATGAGGACGATTCAAATTTTAGAATCACTCATTGGAAAAGAAAACAGAAATACTGTTGTGATTGAACCGCCACACATAACAATTTTTGGAAGGCAATTATCTCAGCACTGGAAACAAATTTAAATCAATTGCGAAATGATATCTCTGCAATGAAAGACGAATTAATGAAATAAAAATTCTACGATCAAGATGTTAGCTGAACAAGACGATATAAAAACAGAGATTGCAGAGCTTAAGGAAAGCAACAAAAATAGGAATTTAAAATATTT
This sequence comes from Hypercompe scribonia, assembly GCA_949316085.1. NCBI lineage: Eukaryota > Metazoa > Arthropoda > Insecta > Lepidoptera > Erebidae > Hypercompe > Hypercompe scribonia. The sequence continues at coordinate 5,455,796 of OX438992.1, read as the reverse complement.
CAACTTGAAATTGCTGCAACTGAATTTACCTCTACGTCAGTGTCACCTAAAGGTAGACAATTTAATTATGGTTTTTTGTTTTTGTTTGTTGTTTGTCACGAAAAATTAATGAATGAACGTAGTAAAGATTGGTCTTTTAGAATCAAGATTACCTGATATCAATGCGCCAACGCTACTTCGCCCGGGCATCGGCTTCCTCCACCAGAGTCCTCACACGCATGATCACATCCACGGTGGAGCGCCCATGACGGTAACTGTACTGGTTATCCACCAGATCAGGCCTTACCCTGAAGAGATACTTGACGAGGCGCCATGCAATCACTCTCTCATAGAGTTTGCATACCTCATCAAGCAAGACTATGGGCCGGTAAGCGGATGGTGAGTCTGCTGGGCGTCCCTCCTTTCGGATGAGAACCAGTTTCCCTATCTTCCATAATTTTGAAAACTGGCCCTGTTCGAGGCATGCGCTGAAGAACTCTTTCAGCTGGTGCTCGAGAACCAGCGTCTCGTCACCCAGAGCCAGGACCCATGCTCGTCTTGGAATGCCATCTGATCCTGGGGCGGTGTTTTTGGCTTTAAGGCATCGCACCGCCAGCGCTAATCCTGCCCACTGACCTCAGATACGTTGTCATCTGCCACTTTAGGCGTCTCAGGTGCGTCAAAACAAATCCATAGTTGGAACCATAATCTTACGAACGCTTTAATATAAAATCACAGCATCGCAGCAGTAGCAATAAATACTGCGTGTGTGTAGCAGCTATTTTATGCACTGCTATACAACAGTTTTCCAATCTCTCAAGAAAGTAGCTATTCAATAATGTTAACTACCACCTAGCCTTAGTTGTAAGATTTTTGTACTTACCAATCCCATTAAAGCTGTTATACTTGGGAATATGATACCGATGATACCAATGATAATAACAAACACGACCCGAAAAATTCTTTCCCAATAAACTAGCTTCTCCTGGTTAACTCTTCTCTTTATGTAATACCAGCAGAGATTAAAAGGTACCCAGAAATTAAGGCCGTGTGTTATATACAGCATTACACAAATACCAACTTTGAAGATTTTGGGCACCCTGTAAATAGGAACATAAATGTACAACACGTTGCTAAAGACGTTAAATGACGACGCCACCTTCGCTTAACCCAGCTAAAACTACTCAACTTGTTTCTTTAAATAACAGTTTTTTTTTTTTTAATTAACATATATTCTTATTTTTTTATTACTGATATTTGGTCTTTGATACATTGTTTTTTAGTTTTCGTTACCAAAACTGTAGTGAACTTGAACAATTAAGCCACAGTAGAAGCTAGATAAGATAGAAAACATAGGAAAAATGTAAAAAATTGTTTTAACTGTCAGAACAGCTAAGTTCTGTTTTCTGTAAATGTGTTAAACCATGTGTATACGAGTTGATAGCTATTTAACAAGTTAGTAGCAGTAGACTGAAATAGTACCAAAATGTATATAAATAAAAATTAGATAAAAGTCTAGGAGGATCAAGGATTAGCGTATAACCCGAAAGTACCAAGTAAAAAATTTGACTTTTCTTTTCTATTCGTGATTCATTTTTTATCTATTGCTAATAGTCGTTAACCTCACCATGAGGTATCTCATAATAAACTGTAAACTCATTTACACCATCATTTTGATGTTCTGAAATTTTTATCAGTTTCATAAAATATCGTGTCTGTGACGTAAATCATTTAAGGTCAAAAGTCACAAAAAAAAATTCGCTCGAGTGAAAAGTTAAGATTTATTATACATTTTTCACACATTTTTGTACAAGTTATTTTCATATACCTGACCGTTTTTAAGATAGAGAGTGAAGAATCCACAGCGCATAGCCATACTCACTGTAATACAAGGTCAACCGTGAATTAATCTCACTGTTGTAGTCTTGGCGTGGTTAGTCTGTGTAGATTGACGCATTTCGTCTTAGCAGCTATTTTTCTCGACATTACACCCCGTATTTCATCAGTGAGCTATGAAGCAGGTAAATACCGTTCAAAGTCATAATACTTTAAAATGGTTAATTTTTTATCAATATGCTCCGAAGATAAAAGAGGATGCCATTTAATATTTCCAGCAACTGTACAAAGCTTCTCCACATCCATGTTACCAAAACTGCAGTGAACCAAAAATTTTGATTTTATGGTGGTAATATGAAGTGAAACAGTTAGATTCACGGCTGACCTTGCATTACAATAAGTATGGCTGAGCGCTGCAGCCTATCCGCACTCCGTCTCAAAAACGTATAAAAAAATCTTTAGACAAAACTTGTCTCAAATTTTATGCTCTATAAGTTAATGATAAATGTTAACATCATTGCAGCTATTAAAATCAAGATAATCGCGGCAAATGGATTTTATAGCCTTTGGCGCAGACATGACATTTTATTAGACTTTTGTGACAAGTTTTAAACATCAAAATGGCGGTGAATACGAGTTAATAGCTTATTGTCTTTCATTTCGAGCTGAAACCTCTAATTTGGTTGTACTACTATTTACACAGAGTAAGAGTAATAATTAGAAATGTTCCTAACTGTAAGGACTAGTTAAGAAGACAAGACATAATTAAGGAATGCTTACGTTGTCATTGGAAAATTAATTGTAAATGGTGCTTCAGACTTATCCAAGAAAGCCGAATAACCAAAAAATGATGTAGCCGCTGTAAATACTATAATAAACGCGTGTCCTGAAAAGAGACGGTTAAAATGTTATCTAAATTGATTCACAGAATCATTATTGTGCGTTACTCTATCATACGAATGTCTCGTTCTTCTGGCGGTTAGGATATACAATTACCGAACAAGTGGCGGCGGGCTCGATTCCTGGATCCAATAATGTTGTTAGGTATGGAAATCGAAACAAATTTTTCACCAATTCGTCTAGGCAGCGCCGTATAGCAGGCCAAAACCTACTTTCAAGGAGCAGCCTATACTCAGCTGGGGAGTGTTGTGGGCTATGTGCCATTTTATTCGATAACTTGTGGTCATATTGTAGAAAACAATTATAGTGTTGCAAAAATCTATATTTGATTAAAATGATGCGATATGATACTCGAAAATTAAGTAACAAAAAAAATATGTAATTTAATACGTACCAATTACTAAACACGCTGTGAACTTAGTCGGATCTTTCATGTTACCCTCAATAGGTATCACAACACCAGAACAAGACATAGAAAACACGGACATGCCAATAAATTGTAAGGTTCCTTCAAAGCCGGTTGCCAGTAACAAGCCTTCAAATTTGGGATTATATTGAAAACAATAATATATTGTCATCATGATAGCAGATGCTAAAAATGAAAAAAAAATGATAAAAATTAATTTCAGTTTATATTTTTTCGAACATAATTATTGATATTATATCTTAACCTCCTTAAAATAGTATATTAACTGTCACACATCTATTAGTGTATCCTAAAAAGAAAATATTGGCGCCACCAGCTGTGAAAGAGGTAATACGTGAAATAACGATTCTGATATATTATGTTAATCAGTTCATCGCTAACTATATATCTAGAATGTAAGTAGAAAAAAAATTCTACGTTTAAACTAAACTCTAGATGTATATATACATGTTTGTAAAAAACTAAATTTAGATATAACTTGAAAAATAAAAACTAAAAAACAAAAAACAAACGAATAAAAACAAAACAAAAACAAATAAAAAACAAAACAAAAACAAATAAAAAACTAAAAACTAAACAAATAAAAAACTACAAAACATAAATGATGTATAAAATTTTTATCCACTTTGATCGCCTACTACTACTACTACTAGGAAATGAATAGGCTTTTTAAGTAAGATTTCATGATCCTAAAGAGCAAAATGATAGTAAACTATTGGCACCAGATAATAAACATGCGACTCACCCACCACTCCGTTAGCTGCAAGTGAAAAAGGCGCCAAATACTTGAGATGTCTTATTAAACATATAAGACAGAAAAATGGTAACATTATGAGCAGATATATTCTTAGAGAAGGATACCCTGAAAACAATAAAATTCATTCAATATTGTCGTAAGGGAATGATACTTCAATGTATTAAATGGATCTTGACTAATAAATATGATAATAAACATATTTTTTAATGTAACTTCACAAATTATGTTTCTTCAGTCTCTTGAGTGAGATGTGGGAATTATATGTGAGATTTTTAATGGAAAAAGAAAACATTAATATAGAAATCCACTCAAAGATAGGTTTTAGTTATTTATTCATACATCATGCACATTTTTTGCATTGGCAGACTTAATGCCTAGGGCATTCTCTACCAGTTAACCATTGGGTGAGGCAGAGAAACAGGAATTAGATGCATTTTGGTTGATATGTGTATGAGAATAAGTTAAGTAACGATATATCAAACAAACATAATACTTAAACCTATCTAACACTTAAACCCGTACACTATATACATATGAATAGATACATATTTACTTAAATAAAGACGTATATATGCATATCTCCCTTTAAGTTGGAGCAATATGATACCCGATAATATCCTCCACAGTACCAAAGGCATTCTCTAAGTGTCTACAGTTGGGTGGTGCGAAAATCAACGAAAAGGTGTACTACACTTTCTTTAGGACTTTTAGAGTAATCCAGGACGGACTAAATATTAAGAAATTAATACCAATGACGAAAGAATAGAGTACAAGAATATTATATTAAGGTGGTCTTTACCTGGTGCTCCTGCGAGTGTAGTCTCTTGAGTGTTCTCTATAAGTTGTTTTAATGACTTCGCAACTACGATCTGATACGTACAACATGCACCAAACAGATCCATGCATACGGTAGCATCTATTATGTATCTGCGTAAAAAAGCATCACATAAGCATACTTAACATAAAAAGTGTAACCAGACTTAAAAAAGAAAAAGAAAATCTAGTAAATACTTTTCCTTTTCTTAAATTGTGCCTGGCCCTTCATTCAAAAGATCGATATTTACTTTGTCTGGCTGTCTTTATGATGTAATTGAAGACTAATTGACTTCAGTATGCCTGCACTCATACCCCAGGTCTCTTCATGGCTCATGATGTTAGTGAGAGTGAATAAAACTGAATTTGTACTGCGATATTAAAAGAAAAAAGACCACTATACGCTTAGTTACAATAATATTTGAATAGAAAGAAACAGTAGAGTTTAGACACATTTAATTCTGCTTCTTGTCTTATGGTATATGTTGTAACAAAAGTCTGCAGGCTGTTGGTTTCTTTTAACTCAAATATTACTTTAACTAAGCGAGTACAAAAAAAATTGGATGATAGAACAAAAGTTTGTGGTCGATCTAGAGTTCACTAATATTATAGTAACGAAATATCTGACAGAGTAAATTCATTTACAGTTGCGGAAAAATTAGCTTAGCCATTAGCTATTGAAATTTTCAACTATCTTCGTGAAGAACTAGTTATTAAACCAAATTGATATTGTATTGGTATTTTATTTTTTATTTTGATCTCAGTTGTCCTGCTTTCCACCTATTCAGATACGTAACTGTCCTAATCGAGACCAAAAGCCCAAAACATGCTAATAATATTGACTAAAAACTAACCTAAATACTTGTGCGTATTTTGCATATCTTTTTTTAGGAAAAAGCATAAGAGACGCTTCTCCACAGTCAGCATACGACAAATGGGGTCTTTTCATGCGCTTGAGCAACACTTTCTTACTCCTCACTAGAAGCTTCAAACATTAAAAGTTTAACTAAATAAACAATACATTAGTTTTGACACATAAAAATATTCAAGAAATTGTACACAATACATTTATATTCGACGAAAGGAATTCTATACTATTTTATCATATTTACTACGAACTTTAATTATATTTTAACAGTTAAGAAAATCAAGATTTATACACTAAACTACTTTAAATCTGAAGTGTTAAATAACGTATTGCACTGCCCGTAACTATATTTGACTAAATACGTAATAAGAACATGGCGGTAATAAATTTAGCGCTTTAAAATTCTGCCCGTGACTCTTTTCTATTAATTTTATACAGTTTTGTATGTACAGTTTAAATTCATTGCGTAAGATAAAATTATATTTATGTCAACATATGTACGTATACAAACATTGGACTTACATATAAGCTGTAACACATGAACATGCCAAACAAAATATTCAGAGGCAAGGCTACAACAACACCGGCCCTCAGATAACCAACGGGACCGCTTAGAATACCTCCACCCAGAGCTCCCTTGACGAGATGGGCGACTGAACCTACAAAACTGTAAAAAAATATATGTTAATAATATTATTGTTATTACAAATAGAATCGTTCTTAATTCATCACCAATTAGAAAACATACAGATTCAGATGCACCAAAAGTAAAAAAATGTTTCATGTAACTTTTTTTGGCATGTTGGCAGTACATATTTGCGTGGGCATGACAGATTAAGAATACAGTGTCACTGCCTCTATTCATCGTGTGGGACAACATCACCGTAAAGAGAAGGAAAACTTGAGACAAACCCTATACCATCCCATCTGGCCTGCGTGATGTAGTAGACTAAAATCTCGTTTCTAAGAAACTTTTGTCCAGCAGTGGACTATTAAAGGCTGTTAATATGATGTATTATGATGTGCATGTACATAAAACAAATTTAAAAACGATTCATAGAAAACTTATGACTGTTTTTAATTTCTTGGTGTCACCAAGTCCGATTTTTGTTAGTATATGAAGCTTGTTTCCTTAAAGACTTAAAATCGCATACATATTCCGTTTTTAACAGCCCTTAAAAAAAGGAAGAGCTTCTCAAGTCGAATGTTTTTTTTAATATTTGTTACTCGATAGCCCCGTCATAGAGGAGAGGGTAATTCTTTCAATAATAAGATCATGTATTGTAAACCGATTTTTAAAATCCATTTGTATTCGAAAGAGCCGCATAAGTTCGAATACCACCACGTCAGGATCTGATTATAGGCTCCCAGAGAAATCGAGAGGAATCCTCAAATTTTACAGGCTAGACAATCGGTATCTCATGTTGCTGAGCTGATGATGGAATGGTCCTTGACTGGGAAGAGTTAGAAGATACCTCGAAGATTTCCAAAATTGTTAGTTTTATTAAAAAGTGTATACTCCTGAAATGGTCTTATTATCAGCATGCAGGGTCTGATGACGTGGTCTCGTAAATATCGACAAAAATCCTCGAATATTATAGTGTTACAGTTGTATGTTTTAGATTGTTTTTATAATTATGCAAGTATTTGTGTAGAACGATTTTCTCATGAATGGACTGAAAGATTTCATTCTAATATTTAATAAATTGTTTAATTTAAAATACTTTAGTCCTCAAATTTTATCTGTTTTATTTATTTATTTATTTATTTACACTTTATGCACTTTGTACATCGGCGGACTTAATGCCCAAGGCATTCTCTTCCAGTCAACCTTAGGGTGGTTTAGAAATGTTGTAAGGGAGGTGCACAGAGGTTATATTGACAATTAAAATATACAATAAAAGAATGCGTATACATACATGAACACATAAAATACATACGTCATAAATACACATATAAATATACACATATATACATAAATATACACATACATTATGATTATATTCGTACAATATGACAACTTGACTGTAAGCTGAGCCAATTAACGATGAGACGATTCTTCAATCTCGTTAAAAAGGAGACTATGTACATTCTTTTTGAATGTAAAACGGTTTGTGGACATCCTGACTTCGAGCAGGAGCGCATTCCAGAGTAGTACTGCCTGAACAAAGAACGAAGAGTTCACGAAGTCAGAGTTATGAGAGGGATATAAGAGGAGCAGATTATTTTCTGAGTGAAGGTTTCTGTCGTGATTAGAGGATAGATAACGGAGGTACGGAGTAAGATATATAGGTGAAAACGGTGAGTTGAGAAATGAAAATAGGGCAGTTAGTGCTCGCAGATTGCGGTGCTGTCGAATAGGTAACCATTTTAATTGAGAACGTAAAGCAGACACGTGGTCATACTTTCGAAGATTGAAAACGTATCAATTTATTGAGAAGTCGGTCTAGTTTGTTGAGAAGGTCTGCATTCGGGTCGTAATAACACACATCACCATAGTCGATTATTGGGATTATTAAGGACTGCATGAGAGTAATTTTGGTGTTAGAAGGCAGGAAGTTCTTCAGACGATATAATGTTCGCAAGTTTCTCGTTACTTTGTGGCTGACATGAGTAACTTAAGCTCGCCAATCAAGGGTAGAGTCGATGAGTAAGTCCAGATCTTTGACTACGGGGCTAAACGGTACGACTGATCTGTTAAAGATGATTGGTGAGATTGAGATTTTAATGAGAAACAAGAATGATAACGTCTGATAAATTAAATTGAAAATTATATATACATGTATATATATTTCTTTGTTGGTATGTATATACATATATACATAGAAAAATAAATATCGTCAGCGTGGTGACGGGTTAAGAATATATAATGTCACCATCCCTATTCATCCCGTGGGTGTCGTAAGAGCCGACTAAGGGAAACAAACTTCAATAAAATATCACTACAAAGAGAATTAAAACTTGAAACAAACTATTAAAACCCGTCTGGCCCGCGTGGTATAGTATGCCAAAACATCCTTGTTAAGGAGAGGTCTATGTCCAGCAGTGGATTATTAAAGGCTATGGATGATGATGATAATATGCATATATGTAGTAAAATATATAACCCTGCTATCCTGAAGGAAATTGGATTTTGTGTCCCAGACAAGTACAGATAAATACAGCGGTGTCAGATGCCGCGTGCACCTATTGATCTATTGCACCATGCGTCGTTGAACGAACTCTTAACACTCAACATGATATCGGATCATATCAATCTGTTTACATATTCACTGAACGAATTCACAAGAGTTTCTTATTGCTCCATATGTCACCATTTGTGAACTAAAGATTTATTTTAGTAAACTATTGATTTTTGTTGACTGTATTTAATAATAATGTTATGTGGCTACACTATCGTATAGTGCTGGGTGTCTCCGAGGGTAGTATATGTATGTAAAAAATGTATGTGTTAGCTCGGACGCACGACTGGAGTTTACTCCTTAAGTACGATTGTCAAAACAGACGCAAAAAAAACTTATTTAACTGAAATTAACTGAAAAAAGATTGATACCGTATGAAAAGATAAATTAACAAATTAATGAAAATAACATGTAAGTAAGTACAACATAACGCACCAAAACCAGTGCAGCCGCACCAAAAACGTAACGAGGTCATTCGTTCAATCGATTTTACTCCTCACATTTTTTTCATACCGAGCGCCTTATATCAAAAAACCGATTCTTAAGGAGTAAACTCCAATAAATTGATAAATGAAAATAAAAACATTGCAATAGGTACTACACAATTAGGCATACGGTCGCAGAGAGAGCGGTGGCGCGGAATGTTTGAGGGCAGTAGGCACTTGGGAGGTATGTACATGAGTATATAGGCATTGTTACGTCATGGAGATATGATATTAACGTATCGAGGTACATCAGTGGGTTCACTTATTCTTAGTACAGTAAAAGGGCATGTATGTTTTATAATTCTTATTCTATAAAGTGTATTTTTATGACAAATGAACAAATAATTTTAGATTTTATATTTCAGTGATAATACAGTAACAATGACTTTACTCAACTTTATACTATGTGAGTCTGGCCACATTTTGCTGCTTTGTACTTAGCTTTAGTTATAAAATGTAAAACATCTGCCAGTGTATGGTATCTATATTTAATTTCTGGGAAGAAATTAACGTCTACGATACATGCTCGGCCTAGTTTAGACGTTAGGGATCCTAGTTTGTTATAGACACCCAGCTGACGATTATATCCTGACCATAACTTATATTTTAAAAATCAAATATATTGTCGTGGTGTTGATGTTGATATTAAGAAAGTATTGCCCCGTTGATCTAGTGGTTAGCATGTGAGACTGGCAATAGAGAGGTCACGGGTTCGATTCCAGACCAGGTCCAGGAAGGTGTTACTAATTTTTTCTTATTATAGAAATGTTTAATAACAGCTCGGCGTTTGAAGGTTGGGATTTCAGCCCCCTTGCCTCGAAGAGCAGGTAAAGCCATCAGTCCTGCGTCTGATCGTGTCGGATTATAAGAGCGAGGGAACAGAGAGTGCACCTGTGTTTGCGCACACACTTGTGCACTATATCTCCTGCGTAGTTGGCTGGGTTCCGTTGAGACTGGCCACCGTGGCCGACATCGGCTAGGAGTGCATGATCATAATAAAGTATTAACAATATTTATAACAATTCAATAATAACTGCAGTTGAACTTATCAAGAGATTCTACGCTCCAGGTAATACGTAATGATAAACAATATCCACAGGTAATGATTGATAATGGGCAACGTTAACAAAAATTACCTGGTCTGGACCATTCCGACTCGTTCGAGTGCATAATCATATGAATCTTCCTCTTCTTGCGTCGTTGTAAGATTCTTGAAATTTCTGTCTTCTGCAGCTGTTGCCTGTCGATACAAATAATTTCTAACATAAGTTTATCATCATTAAGTAAGAAACTGTGGATATTCACGCTTAATTCTTGAGGAAATATCATCAACAGTTGAAAAAATTTATATTTGAAATGAAAACGTTTGAGAGCACTTCACTAGCTGCTTCAGCCAGATATACAGAAATATCCAGGGAAGTTGAGTTTCGGGGTCACTTAGAGGATACGTTCAAATTAGGCTCGATGAAGCTCGGAGTGCTGAACAGATTGAAGCAATATTTTGCTCTGTCCCATCACCTCCAACTCTAAAGGCACAAGTCCGACTACATATAGAGTACTATTCAATACAGAGACATCACCGTTCGAGTTTCTACCTTTAGACCGCTTCTAACGGGGAGCAACTCGAATTAATGATGGCCAAAAGATCTCCTATTTAATCAATGCCTAGACGTTACATAGAAATGTAGTTTCTGTCTACATCCTATATTGTACGTATCATGAAGAGTGCTCCGAAAAATTGTTTGAAATAGTGCCGGCTGTAACTTTTCACTGTCATTTCCATTACTTGGGTAATCGACACTCTGCTATTGTGTGCTTTTTGAGACACTTCCTGTCTTGTACAACTAACCTGAGAAAAAAAAATATCATCTGCGCTAATTCCGGATCGATACGACTTCCAAGCCTTCGAGAAAAGAGCGTAATTCTTCCTCAAAGGTCGACGCAGTAATCACTTTCCACCAGGTGCCCCGTCTGCTCGTCCACCTTGTTATGCACTTCGCTTTCTGTTATCATCATCATCAACTTTTGCAGTCCATTGCTGGTCATAGGCCATTCCTATTGCACGCCACTTTAATCGATTTTCAGCTTCTCGTGTCCATCTTCATCTCATCTTTCTGTTATAGTTATGAACTTCGAGAAATTGTAGTTTTTTCTAAAAGCACTAAGTATTAAGTATACAAATCAAGTTACCTACCATGGTAAATTTAAAATCATAGAGTAAGTAAGTGTCCTCAAGACCACACTATAATTTTCAAACTATAAATTTTTTTTAGTTTATCAAAAATTCGATTCTAGTTGGTATTCATATTTCGTTGAATGGATTTCTCACTGACAGATTTAACAATATGACCACGATTTTTTTTCTATTCAGAATGAAAGATTATTTTTAAAATAAATTACTGAAAAGAGTATCATTACAAAGCACGTTACGCTCTACAGTCTGCAGTAAATCTTAGAAGTGATAGTTAATCGAACTTGTAACGGCATTTACAATTTCCAAAAAAGTGAAAAAGTAAAAATCATCTAAAAAATCAAATTTAGGGATTTCTCAGGTTAATATTATTTTGACGAGGCATGTATTGAACTGATCAGTTAAAAAGGTATGTACACTTCTCACAATCCATTAGTCTCGATTTTCTGAATCAACATTTCACAACTTCTTTTACGTTGGACAGGTTATTTGAACATAATAATTTAATTTAAATTACATTAATAGTTTACTGCGTTCAAACACAGACCTTTTCACTTTGGTCCAGTCGCAGAAGGAGAAATTAAAATTAAAAAATATCCTATAAGAAACTCACTCAACTATACTCAATATTCAACTATAAAGAAACAAACGGTAGGGTATAATGTCATTAGTCGGCAAATGAACACCATATTTATGTTCACCTCCCTCCACCATTTACCATGTTGTCTCTCTCGTATCTTGCACATTTTCTTCTCTACGGCACAAAACGTATGTACGCCTATTGCCCAAAAATCTTATTCCGTCTCTTCCCACCATTTTTTTAACTTACTGTACATGTTATACAAAAGCGAGCTTAATTCCTTGTATTTAGGACCAATATACAATTGTATTCAAGTAGTTCATAAATTTATCTGGAACCTTACTAAGTGCGCAATAGATGGCAGGCACGTCGACTTACATCGCGATGTAGTTTGGTTCAACACAGTAGGATTTATTTCAATAAATTTTGTAAAATATAAGATCAATAAACCAGAGTTCGAACAGATCACAAGCAGTGTTTTTGTTATCTAACAACTTTCTACTAAATTTCATTAGGGCAGGAGTTCAACATTAGTTTAGTTAGCTAACACCATGAGACATTCTTTTTCAGTCAACTTTAGGGTGATGTAGAAATATGATACGATAGATGCAAAGATAAAATATTGATTTCAACAAAATTCATAATAAATAATATTTTTTTCTACAAGCAAATATTTTGCAGATAGTGTATTATTATTTTGAGTCGGCCTAGTCTAGACTGTATTCACCTTTACACTCATAAAAATTTAAGAATGGCCAGTAGGGCGTAATGACAGACGGTGTTAAAGGCGTTTGAGCAGTCAATCAAAACCAGCACTGCGACTTTGGTGTCCTCCATGCCCTCCCTAATATCGCCTGTCACTTTAAGTAGAGCGGTGGTTGTGTTGTGATCGGGTCTGATACAAAGTCAGAAAGCTGCTAATGTAAACAGGACTCTAGCACTTCAGGAAACTAACAACCATGTGTCGATTAATGCCGTCACATCCCACATCATCGGAACTAACGTTAAGGTTCGGTGAGATTCATGATGTCATCACTTGAAAGTAAAATGAACTAGTGTTGCCAACGGCTAGATTACAAAAAGTAAGCAAATCTTTTCGATGTCATCGTGGTATGCGATTCTATAGAGTCACGCATCAGTTTAATTTGAAAAAATCGTATTAAAAAAATCATTTGATATATTATAAAAATTGTTCATTTACAAAAAAAGCTAATTACTTGGAATTTATTTTTCAAAAATTAGATTGTTAAATGATCACTGTTTCGACGTTTGCACTCTTCTAAGCGAACACCGAAATTTTCAAAAAGTCGTCGGCAAAGAGACCACGAGATCGCTGACATCTCTTTGCTGATTTTTTCTTTTAGTTGACGTAGTGTATTTTGTTTTTTGAGGTAGATACGATTCGCCCAATAATCCCATTAAAAGAAGTCTGCGGAGGATAGATCTGAAGGTAACCATGGACTGTCGTCTCGTCTGGAAACCCCATGCTTTTCCGAAAACATTTCTTTAACTACCGGCAGGGACTCATTAGATATGTGACAAGTGATTCCATCTTGTTGAAACCATGTGTTACGATAGCAGAAAGTAAAGTCCAGTAGCATCACACCCAAGAACTCATGTAACATGTTTGCACAGGATGTTAGATTTAAATGATAATGAATTCTTGACCCACCCAATACAATAAAATTACAAGCAAATTTCAAGAATTAAGTATTCACAATTGTAAGTACTTTATAAAACAAAAACTGTGTGAAAAGACTTACTACATAGTTTCGGATTATTTTATAGACAAACTTGCTTTGGATTGTAGCGGCTCACATTCACTTTTATGTTTGTTGTGTTTTAAAATTTTATTGTTGTATCTATCGGTAGAGTCGCAGTTCGACCATCTTCTTATTAATGACTCCAAGCAGGGTTGCACCGCAGTCCTCCTTGAGGGCCTCGGGATTTTATCCTAACATTAAAAGGGATTTGTGGCGGTGCCGAATATCGATAATATCAATCAACTTGACACATTCATTTATTTGCATCCGGAGAAGATCCAGCTTGGAAAACATTACTCGAAATTTTTTAAACTCCTTCGACATCTATGCCAGTGTTTTCTAGCTGCCTCCACCAGAATGTAGTTGCGCCTCCAGCTGGAAAAGCTCTCTGCCAAATTGTTATATCCTTCTTGTATGTCAGACAATTGAGACATAGTTGCAAATAAGGAAATTGTAAATTTAACACTCTCTCTTTCTAGAATATATATTATTTAACCTTTATTATTTAACCTAGTCTAGGGAAATAATGCTTTTAATTTCTACCGGTGTCTAATTCAGTTTATGATGCATGAATCATGGATTAACTTACACCACCAGCTTGGATTAAAAACCGTGACCATTAATCAGCAGTAAAAATAAATAGGTGAGAATTACACCAATTTTCCATGGCTGTCATAAAATACATACTTTATTAATCAATTTCATAGGTACACTGTGAAGAGACCAATGGTGTATTATGTTCACAAAAGAAGAAACATTTACACAATGAACATACTGTGTTAATACATTCTATTATGTGAAAATGTGCAAAATAATTGTTTTTATGTTATTGATTACCACAGTTTTTTGTTTTGGGCTACAACGTGAACAGGTATGTGTAATTGGAATTGAATATCTAAAATACCTGTAATGTAAATCATTTAAAATTCAGATTCATGCTTCGCCAGATATTAAGCAGAGAAAAACCATGGTTTTACTAGAAACTGGTGTTGAACAGTTCTTTTCCACTTTCACTTTCGTCGTTGATGGTCATCTTTCTTGATGCAGAAACAGTATTTGAAAAATATTACAAAGTTTAAAACTAAGTTTTAAAATATTAAGTGTTGTGAACTTAAATTTTTATTTTTTTAAAAGACATGCGTTGCAGGTACCTATTTCTGGAGATAAGTCTCAAGAAGATAGTGATAAGTACGATCTAGAATCAAAAACAGACTTTGATAGAACTTCAGAAAAAGAAAAAGAACTGAGACTGCTTCGTAAATTTAAAAAAAATAAAGAGAATGGTTATAGACGAGCACTGGAAAGTATCCTTCCAGCAAAAAGTGCTGAAAGTTATAGGAGAGTGTTTGGAGATTTAGTGAACAACTCTACAGAAAAATCTAAGTTATCAAGAAAAGAAGCAGAGGAAGTTGAAGTTTCTGACAGGCGTGCTGCCATTGATTCAAAAGAAGATAGTGACTCTCAGGTAGAAGAAATAGAAGTTATAATTGAGCGTCTTTCTGACGACTACAACGAAAACGACACCAACAGTGCTCCAAAAAACCCACTACGTTCAGAAGAATCAAAGTCATTCAATTCAGAAAGTCCACCTGAAGAGCTTCAAGAAAAATCTATTTCAGATGTACCTAGTGATTTCAAAAACGACCAAGATCAATCTTCTCAAAATGTAAATAGTAGGGAGGATATGAAAGCAAGAATTGGACTAGGTTATTTGAGTAGTATAGAGCAATTGGATAGGCGTGCATATTTAGGTACTAAAATCTTTATTCTTATTATTTATCTTCATCTTTTACCATAACATAATTTTATGTTCTACTTTATAAACCTCCTTGTTAAGGAGAGGCCTCAGCAGTGGACTGTTAAAGGCTGTTTGAGACTGTAAGATGTACCTACATATATTTACATAAATATGATAATTCATAGTTAGGTTTTTCATAAGTACAGATATAAATCTGATATTGCAGATAAGTAAAAAATTTAAACTTAGGTGATAGAAAATATCAGTATGTAACTTTTAACTCCTCTGATAAATTATTTCTTTTTAATTAATTTTCACATTAGAGACATTTTTTCCCTGAGTGAATTTCATCGCAGCGAACGAGTAGATATGAAATAAACTCACTGTTACCCCTCTGTTCTGGTCGACTATGTCTAAAACACACAGTTCATCATTGATTTTTTTTTTGTTTTTAACGTTTGTAATTATTAATTTTGATCATATATGATTTAGTCATATATCATTGTTGAGAATAATATAATTGACTATTTTTACAGAACCTTACCCCATCAATCGCATCAGTGAAGTGGTGATTCCTCACTATCGAACTACGTTAACTAGAAATGGATTGATAGTCCATCCGGCTGTTTACACCGTGCAAACATCTCTACCGATTATTGACCGTGTAACAGCTCGAAGCTTACTATCAAACAGACGATTATTACCTGATATTTATACAAGACCCACAAATAATAAGATCAGACATCCTAATAAGGATATGAAATTTATAGAAGATTACAACGATTACAATACCAATGCATATTCGTATGCGCCTACGCATGCTTTTGCTCGGCAAATAGAGAAAAATTCAGAAGCTGTATCGCAAGTTACCGAAGGCGCTTTAAAATCACAATCAGAGATGTTAAATCTCTACAGGGACAGCCTGCATCCCTCAGCACTTTACTCTCAACCTCAACGTTATTTGCCTGATAGCTACAGACCACTATTAAGAGTAAGTCACTAACTACACGCACAAGTGACAAACCTGAACCTTATTATTTCTTTAAAAACGTAATAAAAGCATTTTATAAAAATATCTTTATTTATAGAAACATCTTTATCTTTTTTCTATTACGTAACTAAATAAACCTAAAAGTCAATACAGTCAATATTTTATTCTCACAATTTTATCAATACTTAGTAGATGGTTTCAGCACGAACGGGCCGGCTCCACCAGGGCTGTACCACCCTCCCTCAGAGGATCAACCTAAACCGACAACATCGGTGCTGTCGTGTTTGGTTGGTGAGTGCGAGACCAGAGGTCCGTTGATGCAGGTGTGACATTTGTCATGGCAAGT
Source organism: Hypercompe scribonia (assembly GCA_949316085.1). Lineage (NCBI taxonomy): Eukaryota > Metazoa > Arthropoda > Insecta > Lepidoptera > Erebidae > Hypercompe > Hypercompe scribonia. Next base: position 5,438,940 of record OX438992.1, on the reverse strand, counting down.
GTGTGAGCAATGCCACGATGACTGTCATACCTTTTACGTCCCTAAGCGGAGCGTGAAGAAGTTTCTCACTAAGGCGCCATAGTGTGTGGAGACCACAACTCTAGGTTTCATTCATTCATGATTTACATCAGACAGAATGGAATCACTTTGGTAAGCTCTTAAAATATAAAGAAATGGTTATAAATTTATATTTTATTCTATTATTCAACTATTTAATCTTTAATGTGTACTCGCTTTCAAACAAAATATAATTTCGCTTTAAAACAAAATAGTATTACATAAATCTTAACATTATACTTAATTAATTTTAAAGGCTCATCATGTTCATGATAGTTTACAATACGTAGATAAGCAGAATGTCTTTTTAATTACAGCCGTACTTAGTTAATTAAAAACAAAGCTATAAACAGTGCCACTATATCTTCTATATCTATCTATCTCTATCTCTATCTATATGTATCTTTCTAACTGTCTTGTTTTGCCATTCATTTAAATTCTTCTGTTTCTTGATTTAGCTTCTTTCTAAGAGAATACTGTTGCATCGAAACTTCATTATAATTACATGGAGTAGGGTTCATCTGTATTTATAAATATACTAGCTAACCCGGCGAACTCTGTTCCGCCTTAGAGGCAATAAATAAGCAAATTTTGTATTTTATTCAACTCAATTTTTCGTTAGGGAAAAATATTTTTAAAAAAAGATAAAAAGTATCCTATGTCCGTCTCCTGGTTCTAAGCTATCTCCCCACCAATTTTCAGCTAAATCCATCCACCCGTTTTTGAGTTATAAGTGGTGTAACTAACACCACTTTCTTTTATATATATAGATAATACCTTTAAACAAGCAATTCTTGCTATATAGAGCTATATAATCTAAATCTCGGAAACGGCTCTTATGATGGTCATGAAATTTGGTATGCAGGGGGTTTCGCAGGCGATAAATCCATCTAGCTAGGTTTTATTTTTAGCAAACGTTGTTTTATCGTGAAGGTAAATGCTGCTTTGCCGACACAGCTGTGCAAAAGCTAAATACTTCAGTAGATGACGTTGTCTAGTAGGACCATTTTAACTATGCGACAAAATTAAGACGGGCACAAATTTCGTCAATTGTGAATCAACTATCTGGTAGATTTACCAAAAAAAATACAGAACAAAACTCGGTTTCCAGGTACTCTAATGTGGGCTCTGGTAATTGTCTTCTAAGCTATAATATAAACATAAAAATAACAGCATAAAATTAAGTAATTGTACCGAAAAAATAAAATTAATCAAATACAATAAAAAAAAAAATATATATTGAAAGTAAACAAAGTTTCTATCTTCAATTTAAAGGCCTTTCCTTGAAATAGTAAAGTATAAATATTTTGATTATTCGCTGTTTAGTCCTGTCTACGTGTGTGAAACCTAGAACATAATATATGCAATGAAGGAACTTTTAATGAATTTTAAAATAGCCTTCAAAATATCATCAAGAATGAAATTTCTTTCATTTTAATATTTAAAAATACTTCCAATTTAAGTTGTCACCAGATAAAATGTTTGCATTATAATTACGATTCTGTGTTTCTATTATATTTATGCACGTTATTCTAGTTGACAAATTTGACGATAGATGTCAGTCTGTGTACAAAACTATTACAATACATATAAAAAAATGAACTTACTAACTCAAAAATTCTTAGGGAAAAATTCGAAATATATTCATACATATCTTCGTGTGATTTATTTTACCAATACGCTCTAATGGCTTTAAGTACCTGGGTTTTTTTTTTGCCATTTTCAAAATTTTGCCATCCAGTAGCAAAACAGTTTAATTATATTTCAACGAAATACGAAAAGATTTTTCTAAAACTATTTCATGAAATGAAGTATAAAATTACGTACAAATGAAATGCGATGCCATGAGTAGTTTTAGTTCAACTTTTACTACTGAGAAAATATAACAATTTACGACTTTTCAATATAATTCTAGAAGACTGTACTATACGAAATATTAGCCAGCCATTATTGCCGCCATGTTGACGGGTGAGGAGAGCTAGGGTGCATAGTTTCTTTCGACGAATGTAATCGGACCGCAACTATAACAACCAGATCAGCGGGGGTATCTCTGAAGTGTCCCCTTTCGAGAGGACCTGACCAAGCACGGCGTTGATTCTGGAGGGAACCTAAAATAACATGGCCAGGGTCCCCTTGAGAGTAGAACGACTGAGACCGTCCGCCGGGGTGGTTTTTAGTGGAAACACCACATACCCCTGGCTCCTGCGTCTCTGAAGAGGCGGAAATCCGAAGAGACTTTCCACCTTGTTGTCAAAAAAAGGTACTCTCTTTGTATGTGCGCCGTGGAAGAAACACAAAAATAAAAAAAAAATCTTAACCACAGGGAACAGACTCAGCGTTGGCAACACACTATTTTGAATGTCAAACCTGTTACTCTTGTTAGTGGTGAACGGAGTATATGTGTTCTGTGGTAGTGAACGTGTTGATTGTTTAGAACACAACTGTTGACAGTCTTCTGAAGTCAACATAGTCAACATTTATCAGTGGTGCAAAATAAGAACTAGAAACTATACATTATGGGCAAAAGGTATTATTGTGATTATTGCGACAAAGCAATGGTTGCAACGCCCTCAATGATAAAGACACATAATAACGGGATTGCCCATCAAAAGTTAGTTCAAGAACATTATCAACAATTTAAAGGTGAGTTTACAAAAATTTACTAAATAAAATAACATCAAGATTTCAAATCATATCAAATTTATTTGTTCAGAGAGAAATAAAGAATGAAACACTCGCCCTAAAAGCCACTCAATTATGTATTGAATGTACACATCTTTTTAGTTACTATATCCACGAACAGAGAGTCTGCTTAACCCTACCAACTTAAATGTTTGTTTCTGGTCAGTGCTGGGAACTTCTTGCTGTCAATGTAATTTATTTTTTAATTTAATACATTACTGTTAGTTTTTAAGCTAATTTGCCTGATTGTAAACATCATACCGTTTCATTATCTCAGCCGAAAGACGTCCACTGCTCCCCCAAGGCTTTTAAATTAACAACTAATAAGAGGTTCTCATGTCTCATACTGTTGGTTTTTTTTGAATTAAGAATAAAGTTATAAGTGTTAAACTACTTGAAATCTAAGAACAGTTGTGTTATAAAAGCTGGAAGCTAATCCCACCCTAAGCTCCAACATCTCTTTATTTCTATTAACTATCTTTGTCATTTGGGAAATAAAACCATTCATATGACTGCCTCGGTGGCATAGTGGTAGTGAATGCAACTGCTGTACTTAAGGTCTCAGATTCAATTCCTGGGTTGAACTAAGTATTTGTATGATCTACAAATATTTGTTCCAAAGATTGAGTGTTTTCTATGTATAATATGTATGTATTTACAAAAAAAATATATAAGTATTCTATCAGTCAGTCTAGTTATCATAGCACAAGCTCTGCTTAGTTTGAAACTAGATGTTGTGTGTCAAATGCCTGAAATATTTATTAATGTATTTATTGTCTCCATATTTTTAATTAAGACACTTGTGTATTAATCATTTTCAGATCCTGAAACGATATTAGCAGAAGAGAGTAAGAAGAAACCTTGTACTCGCTTTGCTAGTGGCCAATGTCAGTTTGGAAGTATTTGCCGTTTTTCACACTACACTAGAGACCAGTTAAATAATCTTAGAGAATGGGGTATGTATTTAAATCTTAAATATAGAACAGCATATGATAGAGTACTTTTCATCTATTATTTATTTACCTATTATTTAAATCTTCATGCACAAATACAGCAAAGCTGGAGTTAATGCTATAGGCATTATCTACCAGTTGACTTTAGAATGATGACTGATAATACTATAAAGATGTAAGGAAATTGAAATCCATATTCCATCATCAATCATTATCAATAGCCTTTAACAGTCCACTGCTGAATATAGCCCTCTCCTTAGGAAGGAAGATTTGGCCTACTAAATACTATACCACGCTGGCCAGGCAGATTTGTATAGCATTCTTCAAAACTCAAACCTCAAAAAGTTCTACACTTATTGGTTCATATTTTGATATCATGACATACAATCTGCTTCAAAGTACCACAGCCACAATGTGCCATGTTATAGCTAGTTAAAATATTATATGCAACATCACCTGAAACGCACCTATTTCCTATTTTCTCTGCATCACCCAAAGGTTGAGTGGTAGAGAATGCCTTAGGCATTAAGTCCGCCTATGTACATGAAGTGTATGATGTATAAATAAATAAATATGTGTGTAACAAAAATATTAAAGTTATTATATTTGTATAGTGTTTTTAATTTTCATTTCAATCATTCTTGCTTCAGCCTCAGATCTGTGCTCAAAGTTCTACAATTTATGCTGATAATGTAATTGAAGAATACTTTAGGTGTATTAACAGGATAAATTATACAATATTCAAACCAAGCATTTAGTTTATAAATACTTTCTTGACACAATTTTTTTATGAATATTATATATAAAAACTCAAAAACTACACCAATTGTTAATTAGTTTCGTTCCTCATTTCTCATCAATTTTAACACAATATACCATAGTGAAGTCTAGCGGGTTACAACTAATACTCAATAATTTAATCTTTGTTTCAGTAACATCAAAAGATGCATCAAAGTCAGAAACGAACTACCCATCGTTTATAGACCTGTTTCGCAACATTTTGTCAGAGAAGTCAAATAAAGTTGAAAAGTCATCGGATGGTGACACAATAATATGTGATAAAAATGGCATCACACATGTATTACCATGGACATACAACCCTGTCTTTGATTCTTATGGAGAAAATTTGCCTCCAAGTTTGAAACGGGTTAAAGTAGAAGATTTCTCCGATGCCAAAATCCTTGGATGGGGTTGAGAGTCAACAAAGGTAACTTGGTAACAAGACTATAGTTGACATGTGTGTTAAAAGTAAATAATGCTAAGTTAATAAGTAATCCTCTGATGAAAGTGAATAGAGAAATGTGTACTTGAGTGACACAGTGTACAAATTAAAGTAAGTTAAATGTAAATGCTTACATAACATCTCTGACAGGGATTTGTCATCATCGTCATCAAAAGCCTTTAATAGTCTACTATTTGAATGTTAAGGAATATGAAGAAATCTTGTAATAGCTTTGTTAATTGTTTATTAAATTTCAATTTAAATACTGTTCATATTTCTTTTTTTTTTTTCAAAAAAAGAATGCAACACTAGGAATTAATCCTGTGTCGAGGGAGACTTTACAAGCATACAAGAAATGGACACAAATCACATGAAGACTCAAAACAATAATTTGTGAATCACACAAAGTGTTGTCCTATGTGGGGTTGAACTCTTGCCCTTCGAGGTCGTCTTTCCCCCGGGCTGGGCGTAATTTGTTATGCCGATGACACATTGGTCACGGCCCGGGAGGCGAACTTTCAAGAGGCGACGCGCCTGGCCACCGTGGGAGTCTCTTTGGTGGTCGGGCGCATTGAGGCGCTGGGTTTACGGGTGGCCCTAGATAAGACGGAAGCCCTTTTGTTTCATGGGCCCCGTCGTGGTCCACCCCCCGGCGCCTCTATCGTAGTCAATTCGGTCCTCGTACCGATTAAGGCCCAGATGAAGTATCTGGGCCTGATCCTCGACGGCAGGTGGCTCTTCGACGAGCACTTCCGACAGCTTACTCCAAAGCTGGTCGGCGCTGCTTCCGCTCTTGGGCGACTTTTGCCCAATTTGGGTGGAGCCAGCGTCGTGACGAGACGGCTATACACGGAAGTTGTTCGGTCAATGGCGCTGTATGGTGCACCGGTGTGGGCGGCGGCTCTGACCGCCCAGAATAGGGCTCGCCTTTGGCGCCCTCAGAGGACATTGGCGGTTAGAGCCATACGCGGTTACCGCACCGTATCGACGGAGGCGGCGTGCGCCTTGGCCGGAACTCCTCCGTGGGATTTGGAGGCGGAAGTGCTCGCCGAAGTTTATCGGCGGACGGCTGACTTCCGGGCGGGTAGCGGCATACGGCCCCCGCCCGAGGAGATACGCGAGTGGCGTGAGGCCGCTCGTCGAGCCACGATGGCTCGTTAGTCGTTCCGGTTGGAGACTCCACGTGCTGGCTTTGCCCTCGTGGAGGCTCTCCGGCCAGTCATCACCGAGTGGGCAGGGCGGCAGCACGGGACCCTTTCCTTCCGGCTGACGCAGGTCCTTTCCGGGCATGGTTGCTTCGGGAAGTATCTGCACTCGGTCGCCAGGAGGGAATTAAGTCCCGCCTGTTACCACTGCGACTGCAGTGAGGACTCGGCTCAGCACACGGTAGCGGTTTGTTCCGCCTGGGCGGCGCAGCGTGGGGTCCTCACTGCAGTTATTGGAGGAGATCTCTCGCTACCGGCCGTCATACGCTCCATGGCCGGTAGCGACAGTTGTTTTACTGCGGTCGCAACCTTCTGCGAAGACGTAATTTCGCGGAAGGAGGCGGCGGAGAAGGCCCGGGAGGACGATTTCCGCTCGGACCCAATTCGCCGCCGGCGAGCCGGGCGGCGGAGGCGCGCATACCAGCGCCTCATGGCACCTTGAGTGTGGCCGCGGGTGGACGGGATGGGTTTTCCCCTCCATCCGCTACAATGGCCAGCCGCGAGGAGGCGACGTCCGCGTGTGCCGTACGTCGCCTAAAATAGAGAGTTTATCCGCAGATGGTTCCCGAGGTAGCGGATCTGGATGTCGTAATAGCAGCGGTTCCCGGATCCCTCCTATCTCAGGCGCAGAGTGGCACACCGTGTGGTTTTAGTCGGTCCGATTCCGACACACCACCCCGCCGTAAACCCCGTTGGGGTGACGGCCCGAGGGGGTTTCCACACGTTTAAAAAAAAAAAAATATGGGGTTGAACTCACAACACTCAGCACAGTAGAGAGCGCCGTGGCAACCGCTTAAACCTCTAGACCAATTGTGCAGTCAAATACTTTACATTTTTGTTCTATTCACATGATTACTATTAACAGATTATATTGGCTAAGTTATGAAAGCCGTCGGTGTTGTGTCGGTATCGTCTCCTGTCCATCCTGTGGCTATCATAATAGCTGACTAATGGAGCAAACCACACAATAAGTGTACTGCAAAACTGCATTATACTAACCTATTGATGCAGGGGTGACAGTTATCGTGATAAATGAGGGAGCCTTACACTGCCACGATGACTGTCATGCCTTTTACGTCCCCAAGCAGGGTGTGGAAAAGCATCTGACTAGGCCAGCATTGTGTGGATCTCTCGGATTTTGTTCATGCTTTCCACTAGGCAGAGTATTAAAAAAACCGTCTATCTAACGTGATGTGGCAGACCAATTAGTGAATTGAGCCTCACTTTGTGAAAAACAATGGTAGCATTACTTAATAATTTTCTTCTATGACTTATCGCTCTGTTAAATGATAAAAAACTTACATTTATCTTAGGAAACAACATTCAAATTGTAATGTGAAATTAAAGCTAACGATCCCACAATTAAAATCTGAAAATCTGAATTATACTCTCTTCCTTTCTTGAACTTCTGAAAGACATCCATCTACTTACAGGAAACTCTGGACAATTTATAAATCTAAATTGTGGTAACATTGAGTATCTTAATGTTTGTACCTGAACTTATTTTCATGATATAGCAAAGAAAAACGAGCAGATATATACAAATAATTTGACTATACGGCTAGCATAGAGGTTTAACACGTTCGCTGCGGGATAAGACACACCTTTGGCCAGTAATGAACAACACTTATTTTTTCAATCCGCAAATGCTGGCAACACGACTGTCGTGTTCCGTGCGGCTACTACACGCATGTTGTATTCCCGACAAGTGTGCTATTAACCACGCCCCTCATGTTTCTCCGAGACTTGCATACTTCTGAATACATACATATGATATTAATAAAACAGCACGAATTAAATTTAACTCGTTAGTTCCACCTTATCAATCTTTGTCGTTCCAATAGACTTTTATAGTGAAACTACAATAAACCTAGTTATATGAACAAGAAAATCGAGATTGGAAATGTTACACACTCTGCAGAAACTAACGATCCTTTGTAATTTTATGTCCATTGTAAGTTTCTAACATTATTAAATGCTAGTTTCACCACTTGCTGATAAAATCTCGAATAGACTATTCTAAACTTATTTGGCCGATAAATTACAGACTGATTTAACAAGATTTGGATAGAAATGTCATAATAACTGTGGCTTCTATCTGTTAAATAGGCACATAACTATTTGTAACTTTATCAGGAACTGGTGAAGCTAGCAATAAACGTAATTTGTGTTTATCAGGTCTTTATAATATTAGTTGTATAGTATGACACTACTGCCAATAAGAAACGAGCATTGATATACTCGTAGAGTGTTGCCAGAACTGGGCAAAATGATTCTTTTTTAAGACACGCAAACGAAGTCGCTGAGGCGGCTGATAATAAAATTAAAATTATTTTTACTACATAAAGATTTTGTACACTGTTAGTCTTGGTAAAGAAGAAAATCACCTTCCTAGCCTGTTATTATACATTTGTTACGTTTTTCATTCAGAATGACTGTATTTTAATTATAACCATCATTTGCCGATAAGTTTTCCTATAAAACTGTTTCTGTTTCTATGCTTTGTATATTGTTAAAACATTCTACGCTTTTTAGGTGACTGTTCTACAAGCAAGCCATTCTGAAGGGACTGATACCATAAAAATTTTGACGATAAAAGCAAAAAACCACTTAGATGTTCTTCTGAATGAAATAGGCGAATCGGCTGACCAAAAACATCTTATTATTATTTACATTCCCCACCGTACAGTGTTCAAAGAAACAGACAATGAAATAAAACCAGATGGCATTAGTAATTATCGAAAGTTTGCCTCTTCTCTTTACTTTTACGACACGATTCTCGATAAAAAACGACGCGAAAGAAGAAAAATTAGATCTGATAAACGTCAAGTCGCGGAAAGGGTCGCTAATCACCAGGCAAGAATGAACTACGTGAATGAAACTTTAATAAATCGTTTTGGTCCTACTATTTACATACATAACGAAATGAAAAGAATATTACGAGATAGGCAGGTCTTCGATACCCTGAGGCGAATGATAGTATACTTGGAACTACCAGGTAACGAGCAAATCAAACAGAATGTGTTAAATTGCTATAAAGAATTCAAACCACCTCCAGTGTCTACGGGCTGGGAAAACTCGAAGACGAACAATTTAGTCAAGAATATTTTGAAAGACCCTTTCAACGATAATGTTAACTGAATGTTATTAAAATAAGGCATAAATATACTATATTTACATATTTTGAAATAAAAATGCGTAGCGAAAATCGTCTAAAAGAAATAATATAATATAATAATTGCAGCATCTCTACTGAGAAGTTTGCAAATAAAAGATTTTAGTCGTAATTAAAGCACTTTTTTGTTATTATTAACTTCCGTGTATTACTGATTTATTTTTATTGCGAGGTCGCCTTAGTGTCACTGTCAAAGTCAACCCAGGATACAAAGCTTATCCTGTAGCATTAGTTGAGTGTTCGGTAAAGTTACTAGTCTTTCTATGATTTTTTCAAGTTCTCTTCAGTACAAGAGTGTTCTTTGCTGACCAAATTTCAAAACTTTTCTTAAACATTTGTTATTATATTATAAGTTATTCTCTGTATTATAATTATTTGAAAAAAAATGTTGAGGAATTATGCCTGTTTTTTTGTTTACCTACTGGAAACAATATACACAGGAGAAACATGGATATACTCGTACTATGCTATAATGAGAATGATATACTCGTAACCAACTTCTACCATAGAGACCAGCAGCAGACCGCTGATTGTAGTAAGAAATATTATAGTGCACAAGTATGTACGCAAACAGGTGAACTCTTTGTTCCCTCTGTTTCACAACCAGATGGAATGGTTATCTGACACCACCGAGGAGAGATCAGGCGCAGGGCAAAGGCCCTCTGAGGCACGAGATTTTTTCTTTTTTATTGATACATATTTTACACATTTAAATTCAAAAATTGTAAACTCCTGCCTGGTATTTAGTATTTGTGTAATCAGAAAAACTCAATAACACTTTTTGATCCTACCTAAGAATCGAACCCGGGACCTCTTGATCGACAATCGCAAACGTAACCGCTAGGCTAATGACTTAGTTGGCGAGCAGTGACATACGGCCCCCGCCCGAAGAGATACGCTAGTGGCACGAGGCTGCTCGTGCTGGCTTTGCTGCTATGGAGGTTCTAGCCTCTAGCTCTAGTCATCGCCGAGTGGGCAGGGCGACAGCACGGGACCCTTTCCTTCCGACTGACGCAGGTTCTTTCGGGGCATGGTTGCTTTGGGAAGTATCTGCACTCGGTCACAAGGAGAGAATTGAGTCACGCCTGTCACCACTGCGACTGCAGTGAGGACTCACCTTGGCACACGCTAGCGGTTTTTTCCGCTTGGGCAGCGCAGCGTGGGGTCCTCACTGTAGTTATTGGCGGAGATCTCTCGTTACCGGCCATCTTACGCTCCATGGCCGGTAGTGAAATTTGTTTTACCACGGTTGCAACCTTCTGCGAAGACGTAATTTCGCGGAAGGAGGCGAAGGAGAAGGCCCAGGAAGACGATCTCCAGTCGGACCCAATTTACCACCAGCGAACCGGATGCAGAAAGCGCATATACCAGCACCTCATGCCGCCTTGAGTGTGGCCGCGGGTGGACGGGACGAATTTTCCTCTCTGTCCGCTACAGTGACCTACCGCGAGGAGGCGACGTCCGCGTGTGCCGTACGTCACCTAAAAAGAGATTTTACTCGCAAATGGTGCCTGTGGTAGCGGGCAGGCGCAAGGAGGGATCTGGATGTAGTAATAGTAGCTGTTCCCGGATACCTCCTATCTTAGACGCAAAGTGGCACACCGTGTGGTTTTAGTCGGTCCGATTCTGACATACCACCCCCCTGTAAACTCCGGTGGGGTGACGCCCCGAGGAGATTGCCACAGGTTAAAAAAACTGGTTTATTTAAATAAAATTTAATTTTAGACACCTCATACACAGTCTTGATCCTTGACTAGGAAGAACTTGTACTATTTTAACAAGACATGTAGGACGTAGGGGCCAACGAGTGTACGTATCACCTAAGAGTAAGTGATTCAACCGCCCTCCTCTCGAATCACGGGGCGGGGATCTGAACTCTAGTAACTTGCATAGGTAAGCAACGAAAGAGATTCTGTGAGGCACTCCTACGATTGCTACCACGTTCATCCTTTTTTTGTGACGAGGTGAGAAATCCCTTCGGATCTCGTGGACACAAGAAACAATAAATATCAAGTGAGTCGTAAAATTCTTGAAGTTTGAAAACTATCTTGGTGCGAGCTGCCGCGGGATCGTTTGTTTTAAATATATCATTTTTTTTTTCAAAATTTCAAAATATCAAATAATAAAAATTCAAAGTTTTTTATGAATCTACGGCTTTATTGTTCCAAAATAAAAACATTCTAACATCATAATAATACAATAATGATTCACGTTGTAGCCTATCATCATTATCAAGTGTTTGTCGGAAAAAAATCAATCGACACGATGCCAAGACAAAAGAGAGGAATCGGATACTGTAAAATCAAGCCAAATCATCTTTTGAAATCGAGAAAAATGGGAAAAAACACCACGATAGTTTGCTGTTTTTAGTTTACTACCATGTCATTCTAAACAAATTTCTTTTGACCTTATTATCTATTATAATATAGTAAAAACTAAATTTATTTTCAAAAACACTTTAATATTTACGAATTCTCACTTATTTTTTCATCGTAATAAAATTATTAATGATTTAAAAAATAAAAGACGAACGTTGTGTCATTTTACAAGTTAACAATAATTTATGTTTCTTTGTCAGGAATGAAACGTTATTCGTGTTTTTATTATTTAAAGTGCCATCTCCAACTCGATTGAAGCCTGCACTCCTTGCTCTGCTGTAATGCTGTTTCATAATAAATTTTAAATGTTCTCATGCTTTGTAGTCAAAAACCAAGGTTAGTTTCAAAGACAGAATCATACTTGCAATCAAATAAAATAAAATTTCTAATGTTGTTTATCACTTTTATTAAATACAGTACCAAGCTTATTTATCATTTATGATGTACAGAAGCCTCGGTGAAATTTTCGTCATATTAGAAACAAGATCATAAAACTCACTACCAGGTTTGATTTTAGCTTTTATTGTACCCTGCAAAATAGAGTATAATATTTAAAAATAAATTAAATTACAAAGCAACAGTTCTGACAGAAAATCCATCGATTTCAGAGACCAGATGTACCTTTTGTTTTTCTTTTTTTTAATTAATTTCAATACAAATAAAGATAACTTATGCATGTAACTACTAACACAGCTTTTGGATACCTCTTTTAATGACGTCTTATGATGTACCGATATGGTCAAATATTATTGTAAGCTCGTCTTTTACTCATACAGACAGAAAATTCAGATAGTCTGATCTGGTTTCTATGGCAATACCGAAAGGTTACTTATTTCTTTATAATAAAATGAAATTAAAATCTTTAAAGGAACGCATCTAGACTCTAGAAGATTTTTTTTTGTTCACGTGCTGGAAAATCCCTTCGGATCGCCGGCTCCTCGGAGGCGCAGAAGCCAGGAGTATGTGGCGTTTCCACTAAAAACCACCCCGGCGGCCGGTCTCAGGCGTCCTACTCTGAAGGGGACCCGGGCCATGTTATTTCAGGTCCCCTCCAGGATCAACGCCATGCCTGGTCAGACCCTCTCCTGGGGTACGCTACAGCGGTACCCCCGCTACTCTGGTTGCTAGTTATAGTTATAGTTGCGGCCCGATCACGTTTTTGCGATCAGGCCGCATTGCTGTCGCCGACCGCAGCGAATTAGTCACCGCGAGAGGTCCCTATTCTCTGGCAGCTTACGGACTCTATGGTGGCCTAGTGAGATGTTCTGTCACTCCTCGCTCAAAGGTTTTAGCATCTTAGTGGGAGGAAAAAACGTGCACTGTGTTGCGTTGGGTGAGTACCAGGTTTTGACTGCTCGGCACAGGCAGGAACAGCCGAACCGTTTAATTCGAGAGCGCATGTTTACCACTCTAAAACGGTGACCTTCAAGGCCAGTACGTGCACAAAAAGGGGAGAAGGTTGGAGCAATTGGAAGACCTCGTCAGCACTCTCTCAATCTCATCAATAAAGATGACAGAGATCTGCCGTAGAGGCGACATCTCTTCGCAACTGCAGAAGCTCTAGGGACTCAGTGGCTCGGGACTATTGATAATGCGTATTGCTCGCCGCTACAACTGATCGGAAGCGTAAAGCAAATACCACGAAGATCCATCGCAAAGATGAGAAGAATACTCCATGCAGGAACGAATTTGATTTTTATAAATAAGACACAGATGCTCTGGCAGGAAGAAACGTTTGATCCTGTTCATCACATCTAATTTCCGCGAGGCCACCTTAGTGTCGCTGTCAATATCAACCCAGTATATTAAGTTTATCCTGTATATTAAGTATGTCAACTACCGCAGTTGAGCGTTCTGAAAACTTACAAGTCTCTATGATTTTTCAAGTTCTTTAAATCTAGGTCCTTACCAGAATATGCTGATTTGACATCCTTAATGAAGATTTCGGAGCCACGTCTTCTACCCAGAAAGCATTCCAAGAGTCCTTTAAACGTAATACATCGATTATTATGAAACAACTATAGATACTTTAAGATTTGGAATGTTTAACTGGTATTAAATGTTAGTGTTAACGTTTGTTTCTTTGAATTTTAAACATTAAAATAATTCGAAATAGTTACAGTACATACCCCAGTCCTTAATGCCTTACTGACTGCTATGTCCTCTTGTGGTTTTGCCGCTTCCTCCAATACAGACTGCTTAGCTACTTGCTTCACTATATCCAAAGGTGCCTGTAAGGTGACTAAGCTCATTTTTTGTTCCTGCCTCAAATCAGATCAAAAACTGACTTAAAATGTGTTACAGTTTCATAAATCCTAAAATCCCTTAAAGGTAAGACGGAGGATGTTCCGCTACGAGTTAATAAAGTAAATACATAAATAAGTGTATTAACACAGAAAACGTTTAGCTAAAAATTTTACTTCAGAGTTCTTCGCATTAATCTTGGCATTGAAAAAAACGTGATGGTGTATTACACTTACCTGTATTGGTATAATATCTTTGTTATCGGGTGCAACTATAACGTTTTCAGGTTTCTGTTGACAAATATCATAATTACATATTCGCAGTTCTCTACAGATGGAAAACACTTAGATGCTTAAGGTTATTACATTTAAAAAGGCAATCAATGATGTGAGTAATGTTATCTTTATCAAGATTATGCTTTAAAGAATACAGTAGAAAGAAGATGTTTTATCGTCTGTTTGGTATAAGGAGCCAAGTATTGGATTATTCCTTGACAGGCCCGCCGCTTGTTGCTACTCCCTAGAAAATGCAACCCATGTACAGTACGCGCTCTGCACACACATACCCGATGGCCCTTTTGGCTTTCCGTCTTCGATAGAAGAATAACGCAGCTTATCAGTTCGGATGAGGTGGTTTTGCAAATAATCACCAAAAAAGTTACCTCATATAACTTTATAACCGTTATATGGCCGTAAGCAAAGATGTTGGGCCTTTGTCAATCTTACTAGTTTAAAAAACAGCGAATTACTTAGCATTTGGTATTTATCAAGCGATGGTGTCATAATGATCAAGCTAACTCATACATGGTTTCAAACCATGACTCTCTCAAAATTAAAAAGGCACGTACCACCGCAAATAAATATGGCAAAGAAACACATACACTTACTTCAGAATAATGATATTGCGGTACGAATCTTCTAATGTAATCAGGATATTCATCCGGCTGGTAGTTACGTGGGTTTGTGCCACTTATTTCTGAATGGTCACCTGCGGCTATTTCTGATAATAACCTGCTCTAATAATAAATATTATTATTTCTTAAGTGTACCTCTCATCACAATCAAAACATACGTTAAAATATAGATAGATCTACGTCAAAAATTTCAATTTAAGCAACGGTACACTAAGCGATTTGATTTCAGGCATACCTTACAAACAATCTCAAGATCAATTTTATGGTATACGGCTTCGCTCGCATGGAATTTTGTCTGTCACATTAAGTTTCCTAACAGATCATTTTAAATAAATATATTTTTTTTAAATAAAAGGTATCCTCTGTTACTTCTAATACCTCCAAGAACATGTATACAAAATTTCAAGATGATCGATTGAGTAGTTTTTGCGTGAAACCGTAACAAACAAACTTACATTCCCATTTATAATATTAATAGGGATTATTAACCCGTGTGCCAGATTTAGAATACCGATTATTAAGACCTCTATTATGGTAGCCGATAGAGGCGACTAAGGGGCAAACTACACAAGACAAACTCGATACACTCGCCTGGCTAGCGTAGTAGACTAGACCAAAACCTCCTTTCTAAAAAGAGGCTTATGTCCAACAGTGCACTATTATAGACTACTGATTATTTTAAGTGTATTCTTTATTAACCAAAACATAGATGAAAATAAGATAGCCAGTAAAAAATAATGAAGTCTTAAAGAAGAAGTTTGGTAAATGGAAGAGACAATTAAACTTTAACAAATTTTTTTTCTATGTGACAGGAAGCTACTGTAACAATATGGTATCATTACCAGGAAAAGTCATTACTGGTTAAGCTACCAAACATAGCAAATGCTTTTAGATTTCATCTCGTTTCAGAATTTTGGTCAAAAAAAATTTGGAAATTTAACCAAGCCCTTTTTTATCTTTTTTTTTTCATTATATATTTAGAAGAACATAGTTTATACTTTTAAAATTCATACCAAATGAGTCATCTTATCATTATCACGATATTTCAACGGCGTTTTTCCCTTCAACTTAGAGGGAACTTTTAAGAAAAATACCATTCCTTCTTGGTTATCAGTATTTGATTCTGTGTCCGATTCTTCTTCTTGATCCTCTGAGACTTCCTCTGTACTCTTCCATTGTTTCAGTAGTTCGGTGTTATTACTTGTCCGTATTTCTACAAAAAGAGAAGAGTTCACGTTTCATTTTATCATTTCATTTAATTCGTGTGGTGGCAGATTAAAAATATAAAGTTTCACCATCCCTATTTTTCCTATCAGCATCGTAAAAACCTCCTAAGGGAGCAAAGGCACCGTGTCCTAATGTATTAATTCAAAGTTCGTTAAACAAATCTAAGAACAGTGTATTATTTTCAAAGATTTTTAAAGTTAAAAAAAGTGTAAATCCAGATAATTTTGTTCCCTTTGTTTATTTTTTTCTGAGTTTTAAAGGATAAAAAATTACTAAACTACAAATTTATTATTGGAATTTAGTACATTATTAGTTAAATTACATAACTGTAGTAACTTGGGTAGACATCACAGAGTTTATACCAGATGTGGAATTTACAAGTTAGACAGATAAACAAATCACAGCAATCAAAGCTAGTCTTCGTATGGTTTAAAAAGACAGAGTTTAAAGAAACGAGAACAAATTGAGATTACAGACCGTCTTAACTTTGTACCTTTTTTGTAACCCTTTACGAAGTGAGAAAAAGGTAACAAAACACCTCAATTTACGCTGAAGGATGTTAACTTCTCTTGCTTAGTAATTTAGATTTACCCATTTTCTAGTTCTACAAACAACGTAATTGTTAATTAATTTACCTTCTTCTGGTCGTTGAACTATCCTACTGCTTTTTGTGCCAGGATCCAGCTGTAGAATCTCATGAATCCTTTGCCCAAGTTTATCAGGTTTTAACTGCATTAGACATTTACAAAAATTAACACACATAGATACTTTTCAATATAAAATAAACAGTATCTGGTACTGCAATATTCAGAACGAACCAGCGATCAGATATTCAGTTCTGGCGGACATTCATTCATCATCAATAACAGCCTTTAAATGTCCACTACTGGACCTAGGCCTCTCCATATAAAGGAGGTTTTGGCCTAGTACACCATCCCAGCTAGGTGGGTAGATACATAGTCTTATTTCAAATTTTCCTTCTCTTTACAGTGATGTCGTTCGGTTTAATTTGTTCTCTACTGTTCGTCCTACGGGTGTCTAAAGAGCCATCTGAGGCAATTCATTCTACCGATAAAATATTTTGACAACCAATCACAAATGATAAATAAATAATTGTATTCCAATGGTGTACTATATTAATCTAAGTTTTACATTCTATTAAAGTCTAAGCAATAGTTCTACCTAACTACAAACTCTGTCTGACTTGTCTAAAAGGATTTTTTTTTAGCAAAATTGGATAATAGCTAGCTTTCTACTCTGATCTTACATGTCTTACAGTATTTAGCTGGAAAAATAAACAAAGAATGTTCTTACCACTACTAAATGTTGTTCAGTAAATTGCAGCAGTATGCATAACATGAACAAGAAATAAAAATACTCCATGTTTTAAAACTACCAGATGAAATAAGAGGTGCAAGAATTAATTGTTGCTGCCAAAATCTGTGACACTAAACTTAATTGAAAGTGTAATTGAAAATGTTTAATGTGACTATATTTGAAATACGTTATCAGTAACGTAGGAAAACGCTGCAACGGCTAATTCTTGAGTTGAAAACTTTTAAAAACATTTAAACAGAAGTTTGAGACTCATTCGACCTCCTATTAAAAATGGCAATGATATTCTGATGCTTTGAACAGCAAAATAACAGTCCAGAACTTCAAGTCAGATGAGTCATGGCTGTGAGTTCTAGACAGTTATGGTAAAAATAAAGAGTTCTTTTGGTCCTTATACTTTTGATTACAAATCAGATTAAAAACAATATATTCTTTCTACAATCTTTCAATTATTAAATTGTAATTATTAAGTAGTGTATGTATTTAGAAACATACGTATACATTTGTTTATCAACAGTCTGGTTACCATAGCATAGACTCCGTCTAGTTTGTAATCAGACTGCAATATTTGAGACATTTAAAATCTTTATTAATATTAGTTGATACACTCTACTACTACTAATAAATTCAAAAAAGAGTTTACAGGCACTAAATATCTGGTATTTAATATAAAATGATTGCTAGACACTAGTGTTTCTTTAGTATAGACTATAATAGCCGACAGAAAATCAGAAGAACAATTTTCGAAAAAAAAGTTTGGTAAAATCTTTAGTTCCGATCAGCTCTTGAAATCGCAACTGTCATGAAGATATAATTAAGGTTCGTAGCAAAATAGTAAAGTTTTACTAAGACATGTTATCATATTACGGTTCTACTCTTGAACACAACCTAAGTAGTAATTTAGTCAACGTATTTTTTCTTTTAATATATTTTAATAGCCTGCAAAAATAAGAGCATGAAAAGAATCCAAGAGTTGTGATTACCATACTTATTACAAATGCTGACAATGCAGTATAGTGACCCACACTATGGTAGCCCAGTGAGATACTTTTTACGCCCTACTTGAGGGACATAAAGGCGTGATATTCATCTCACTCACTACACCTTATTTATAACTGTCATCTCTGCAACAATGGGCCTCCGGTCTTGCACTCACCAACGAAAGATACAGGACAGACGCTGTCGCTTTACGTTGGTCTCCTGTGAGAGTATAGTACTGTGAGAGCCAGGCCGTTCATGCTGAAATCAGCGTGGTTCTACCTACAACGTATTTTATGACAGTAACACATAATACATAAAATACATTACACATATACCTAACAAATAAGATCGTGTTAATCATATAATTATTTGCCCTGAGCATGAATCAGATCTATAAGCTATAGCTTAGGTGTCAGGATCACTAACCCCAAGACCACGAGCTCACCAGATAACTTTTTAATATAATACCCATTGTAATTAATAATAAATAAATATTTCGGACATTTGACACACAACATCGTCTAGTTTCAAACTAAGCAGAGCTTGTTGCTATGATAACTAGACTGACTGATAGAATACTTATATACTTTTTTTTTTGTAAATACATACATATTATACATAGAAAACACCCAAACTTCGAAACAAATATATGTAGATCATACAAACATTTGGTCCGACCCGGGGATTGAACCCGAGACCTCAAGCACAGCAGTCGCATTCACTACCGCTGTGCCACCGAGTCAGTTGATTACAATTACCTATATTGTGTTCTCGAACATTCTGTTTTAAAAAGGAAAATTTTGAGGCAATCACTTTATTCATTTCTTTGCTGCCGTGACATTAAGAAAGATGCTATACCTAAATACAAAATTCAGTTCTAAGTTAATGAAAATTTTAATTTATCAAACATTTTTCTACACAAGGTTATTAATTTATCATAACAACTACAATTTACGAATCTCACAAATCCAATTTATCTGTCATTTCACACCACAATCATTTATATTAAATTTTTATTCTATATATAATTATATTAAGCTAATTTTATTTTTGAACATCAATATAACGACATCGGCCATTTCATTGTGTTCTAGATGATATAGAATGACTGATTCAGTGTTTTTATATTCTGTTTCCTGTGTAAACCTTGTCTTGTTTACCGTACTTCTGATGTCAAAATTCCTTGTCTTTTCTCTACCGGCTCTTTTGCCAGATTTCTTCATTATTTGAATTTTTGACTGAAACAGAAACACCGAGCAGCAACTGCAAGAAAGCAAACAAGACGTTTACTATCGTAGAATTAGTGTTTCTTTTAAATTTCGCTTAAAAATACAAAGTTAAATGAAATAAAAAATTAACAATAAAAAATTACTAACATAATGCTTGAAAGTTTTCATTTCAGCACCCAAAAGGTGCTTCAAAACTTCACTTCTTTTTTTCTATCGACTCTATAAAGCATCCAATATTTAAGATCCTCAGCCTAATTAACAACCTGCTTCTTGTCAGTATTGTGAAAATAAGATCTTAGAAGAATAGGATATGAAATACACAATCAAAGGAAAACTTTATATGTGACGCTAAGGTCATTACGATCGAACCAACCCATACTTACTCTGGCCTGGTTGTCTCACGGTAAAAAGAGAAATTAGCACACCACGGCAGAAAAACGCTTAAACTTACTTCAGGATAATTTAATTCCTTCCAGTTAAATGGGAATATGCATCAGGCTGGGAGATACGTGAATTTGTGCCACTTATCTCTGAGTTGTCGCCTGCGGCTATTTCCGACAGCCATGTTTTCTAATAACAAATATTTTTTTATTACATACACGTATATCAACATTGAAATGTAGACAGATCACTTCTTAATAAAATGGAATTAAATAATTTAGAAAGTTAATTTTCTAAGTATCAGGTCTACTATGAAAGTAAGATAGTGTGGTGTAGTTAATAAATGTACACGGAAAACTTCCAGAAAATAAAAATTGTAGTGGAATATAATACGTATATGTACCTCCTACATTAGTATAAGCTAGAAAAGTATTTTTCTGATTAAACTATCAAAAAAAGCTAATAGTTTTAAAGTGCTTTTAGTTTTTAAATTTTGCTCACTAGCAATTGAAAAATTCAGTGACGCTAATTTTTTATTTATTTTATTATATGGATAAGTAGATATAGATATAGGTCCGTCCTGGTAGGTGTAGAGTACAGGATGTCCCAACTCATATTTATCGTACGAATGTCATAAGAGCAAACTGAGGAGCAAGTTTGCTCTTTAGTTTGCTCTGCAGTATTGTACTGTGCAGGACAGCAATACTGCAAAGAGGAAAACTTGAAACAACCCCTATACCAACTCATTTGACCAACATAGTACAGTAAACCAAAACATTCCTACTTATAAGAGTCCTACATCCAATAAGGAACAAATAAAAACTGTTGATGAAATATAGGTTACAAATTGCAGTCCATACCCAATGAGTCATTTTATCATTGTCATTGAATTCCAACGGCATTTTCCCATGAAAATTGGAGGGAATTTGCAATATAAACACCATTCCCTTTTGGTTACTATCATTTGACCCTGGGTCTGATTCTTTTATTTCTTCTTTTGGAACTTCCTTCGAGGTCTTAGATTCTTTTACGTCACATTCGGTAGTATCTATAAAAGTTATAGAAAATTAGATTGCAACCTAAATTAGTGTATATCACAACACTAGTTTAAAATAAATAGTTTTTTAAACTTATTTTTTTTCTAATCTAAGGTAATTAATTACAAAGCTTTACAGCAATAACTGAACCAATAAATATTTATTATCTACATGCGATTGATATTACCTATACCACCGAACGCTGTGTTATTTTAACTGCCTCGGTGGCGCAGTGGTAGTGAATGCGACTGCTGTGTTTGAGGTCTCGGGTTCGATTCCCGGGTCGGATCAAATGTTTGTATGATCTGCAAATAGTTGTTTCCAAGTTTAGATGTTTTCTATGTATAATATGTATGATTATCTTTATAATATTTACCAAAAAAGTATGTAAGCACAAGCACTGCTTAGTTTGAAACTAGATGATGTTGTATGTCAAATGTTAAAAATAAAAAAATCAATTTTACTGAAACAAAAGCTATTAAGATAATCACAGTCTACCTACTTATGTAAAACTTTACTTGTCTTAATAAACACCCTCCGTTTGGTTATTTTTTTAATGGAATGCATTCTGTAACAATGACCGTTACAATATTTTTAAATACTTATTTTAGATTTAATAAATATGACCAAAAGCGCATTAATAATCGTTTCTACTTAATTAGTTATTGTTTGAGTACAAACTTCCTGTCATATTTTCATGTTCCCCTTTATTGCCTCCTCTATACTACATGCGAAGTTGGACGAAGTTCCTCGGCGAAGTACTCTAGAAAGTCGCCCGAGGCGAAGTACAGTTTGACGAGGTAAGCCAAAGTGCCTCTCTACACTATTGTGTATTCGTCTAACATCGTCCTACTTCACGAGTAGTGTAGAGGAGGCGTATCATTTTATTATTTTTTACGTCAAACGTGCGTTTCTCCCATGACACTCTCATAATATATTTATTTTTATGGATAACACAAAAATCCATTCACTTTAACAAAAATACAAAACAAATAATAATAATATTTCAAACTTTTGACTCATAACGCCATCTAGTCAAGCTAAATAGAGCTTTTTTGTTTATAATTTAAGGCCCCATCTTGAATGCCCAGGACTAATTCTTAATTTTTTTTATTTTTTTTTATATTCGGGAGAATATTTAAGAATGTGGTTCTGATTTTTAATGAAAGAGATTTAGATCGCCTGCTTCAGAATTTCAATTAACACTTTCAACTTCTACAGACAACGTAGGTACTTACTATTAATATTTTTTAATTTTTAAAAAAGAACGCCCGCAATATGAATAAATCCTGTATCTCGAGGGTCTTTTACAAACATACAAGAAATGGACACAAAGAACACCCAGACTTAGAACAACAATTTGTGGATCACGCGAAGTGTTGTCCCATGTGGCGTTAGAACCTACAACATTCAGCGCAGTAGAGAGCAGTGTTGCGATCGCTTAAACCTTAAACTTAAACTTTGGCTAACCGTACACTATTAATGTATTTACCTTTTTCACATGATGATTGTCCCTCACTTTCAGTTAATTTGTTTTCTGTAGTACCCTTTACTTTTGCCGCAGGATCCAACTTTGAAATTTCATGACTCGTTTCCTCCTGTTTATCAGATTTTAACTATAGTTGACAATTACGAAAATTCAAAGCTATCGGTTGTTATTTTGACGGTTCTAACAAACCTGTTTGTCAATCTGTTAAATATGTTAGCTTCAATCTCAATTTCACACTGAATTGACGTCATCAAGTACCAAAGCAGTACCAAAGAGCTAATGGAACTCTTCAAGCACTATATCGTCTGAAAAGGTTTAGTGTATGCTTCTTGGCCTATCCAGCTATAGACTGATGTGATGTTAAATAAAACGTTCGTTGCAGCGATGTGAATGTGATTTTTAATAATCAATCACAAAATATGTTACTTATTTTTCAACGAATGACATTTTTTGACTAAATTGTGCAGATAAGGCTGATTTCATTTATATATTTATTCATAGGTTTATCTACAATTGTTACTTATTACTTAAAAATAATATATGCATGATAAACAAGATTTAAATGTACATCATCAATCGATAAACACAACATTTATAGAAAATATTCGGATTTTAATATTAACACTGGATAAAATTTCTTTTACTGGATAAAAACTGGCAGTTTAAAATATAAAAATATATAAAACATAACAAAAAAACAATGAAAAAGTACAAAATGAAATAAAAAAACACAAAGCCAAAGACAGTAATTACTTACACACACTACACACCTAATTTACTTGGCTTACGGCTTATTAAATATGTCGAGCTGTATTTAGTGCAAAAAAAAAAAAAAAAAAATCTTACCAACAAATGTTGTTCAGTAAAAAGAGGAAATATATACAAAGTGGTTAAGAAACAAAAATACTTCATATTTCAAAATTATAAGATCGACTAAAAGGTACAGGCAATCATTGTTGCTGTCAATAACTGTGACACTAAACTTAATTGAAAGTCTGATTGTAAAAGTTTTGATATGGCTACGTTTGAAGTTGTCAATAATATATTGCAACGACTAATCTTGTTTGACTTTTTTGGCCGTTGAACATCTTATTATAAATAATTTTGTCGCAGCTTTCAATTATTGCACTCTCTACAAAAGATTATGTAGATTAAGTGAGTCAGAATATGAAAAAGATTAAGGTTTAGTTTTTTTAGACACCGTCAATTTTTATCACGAATATTTTTGTGTCGAATGAGTTAAAAAAAATATTATTCACAAAAATAAAATATTTTATCACATGTTACAGCACTCATATTTTCTAATTATAATTTCTCTCGTTCAAGTAAGGCTTGTTTTTGCCAACCAAATACAATGATACTTATTTTTTAAATGTTCACTTTCTTAAATTAACTATTAAATTTCAACATCTTTAATATTCTTCTTCAGAAACGAGAACTCCTGCACTAGGAATGTATCTATGTATAACGAAATGTCGTATGAGATTTTACAATTATAGATATAACGGACACAAAAACCAGAAATAAATTATTTGTGGAACACACAAAATGGTGTCGCATTGTGGATCGAACCTTCAGTACTTAACGCAGTAAGAAGCGGCGAAAGGACCGCTTAAACCATTACACGATACGCGAAGTCAAAATCATAAAATGGGGAATATAATTACAATACTCTAAGAACAATAAATTATCTTCATAGAAGTGTGCCGCACCAGTCTGCATGTGCGCGTGCGCACAAGGCGCCGTATACGAACGTACTGCCACACACACACATATGCACGTTTTTGTTAGTTTTATGTTAACGTATGTTTTGTGAATTATTTAGGTACGTTTATACTGATTTTGACGTGACAACGTTTTATAATTCAATGGAGCCGGCTGCACGCACCAAAAAACATGACTCATGCGGCGTTACTTCGCTCTGAGGCGTTCCGTTTTAGGTTTGAAGTGCAAGTGAGAGCGCGGATCGAGCAACAAAGAGGCACAATCGGCCTCCGCGTTTGGCAGCTTTCGACATTTATCTCTCTCCTACTTGAGTGAGCGATGCGTCCGCGTGGACAGCTGCTATACAATAATATATTTACATGTTTTCGTCAAGTACGAAGTGCAGTGATATGACGTTGTCACGTTCAACTATCGTCAGTAAACCGACTTAACAGACAACCGATTTTTTTGCCAATGCCTTGAAACAGAGGCATAAAATATTGCAGTCTTTTTACTTAATAAGACTTTCGACTTCCTTACTTAATAAAAATAGGTATATAGATTTTATCAATTTTGGTATTAAAACGCAAGTACATGGTACTCGTAATGTGACACGAGCAGCTAGCACAAAAATTCGACGTTTGCTAAACGTATCGGCTCCATTTGTCGTTTTTAATACAAAATATAGCGAGTCTCTGTTGCACCGCGTGGAAGGTTTTATTGTTTTATTATTTAGTTACCTATTATTACATTTTTAGGTATGTACAACGAATAGCATGGCCTAGAGTAATCTAAAATTTTGATTATTGCGAATTAATTCTTGACGAAATTGATAGGATTAATCTCCTTGCTAAGGAGAGGCCTATGGGGCCGTTCAAGTATTACGTAAGCAGATTTATTGCAATTATTTACCCCCCCATCCCCCTTGTCAGCAAAAGTAAGCAAAGCTCTTACCCCCTCCCCCCATGCTTACGTAAACATTTGTCAATTAATGTATTGTTTTTTTAATTTTATAATGTTATAATTATAATTTGAAAAATAAGAAAATAGATTTAGGATAGAGATTATATTTTACTGAAACGGTATTCAACATAGAGTAAAGGACAAAAATATTATATCTTACTAACATAACAAACTTATTTTAAATTTTTGGTACATATATTAAATTCAAATTAACAGTCTTCAGTCCATGAAACCCGAATCCATGATTCTAAGTTTTCGATGACATTGGATTGCTTTGATTGCTGCTCAGTGTTGTGAGTCTGCTCGCTTTCATCCGATTTTGGAATGTCTACGTCATTCTCATCGAGCCATTCAACATCATGGTGCTCTAAATTTTGAATAATGCACATCAGTTCATTAGCACGACGAGCAGCGACTCTTACAGGTCTAACTTTCCTATCAGTGTGCGTGTTTACTTTCTTATGGATCTTTTCGATGTGACGATTTAGTGACTTGACGGAAGCATGATAAAGACCACACGTTTTGCATGTTCGACTTGATAGCCTCAATTGTACCGTCGGACAAAAATAATCGTATGGCATTTGCAGGAAATCTTTGAGTGAAGCACTTAAGCGTAGAGCTAAATTGACTGGAAGATTAAGAAATTGCCCTCCTTCATCTAAAACCAAGTCATCAACTGTTTGTTTTACTTTTACAGGTGGTGGAAGAAACCTGTTGTCTAGTAATCTAAATAGTCCACTTCTTGGACGACAGCATTCTGTATTTCTACATTTTACAATTTGGAGCAAGTATTGGCTTTCACGCACATGTTCTGAATACCATTTAATGTCTGGAAAATCAGGAAGATCTTGTTCACCTGCCCCAACATATTTTGCATTAACATTATAGCCATCAATTTCCATTGAACTCCATACTTCAGCTAATACTATTCCTGCAAATTCGAAATTAGATCTTTCTAAATGTTCATCAATTGTAACGCCACGTTCATCCAAATGAGACCCAAAATGGTCATGAGGCAATATTAAACCAGCCAGTTCCCGACTAAGAGGAGCCATTCTGCGCTCTACTCTGTTATACGCACTTCTTCCGGGAGCATTGGTAGCTAAAAACAATGCATCGAGATCATGTCGCTTAAAATGTTGTATAGCAAACCCTATGACTTTTTGATAACGCGGATTTTCATCTGGCCCTCCATCAACCGTCATGATTACCACTGGTTTTACTAGTCCATGGTCAGTTTTAGCTAATGGTCGAAACTCTTCAAGTTCGAGAAGCGTCTCGAAATCCTGAGCATGAGTATTAGCAGTAGATGAACTATGCTTTCCACTTCGAATAGCGATGTATGTTGGTCCAGAATATCCAACGGCTTGCGGTTGTCCTAGCATATTGGAAGTGATTTTGATACCAGCATAAACAGATGGTATTAATTTATGACGCTCAGCGATTACCCAATCGTGATCAGGCAATTTGATTCTATACTCCATGTGCATTAGAAGAGGTGCTTGCTTATTTGCCGCAGTTACGCCAATAGGGACTCGAGCTTTATCATCTTGAGATATGAAAAATACTTGATCTGGTCCTAGTATGGATGCTATGTTCTCTAAATAATGGATTGATGTTTCAGCGAACTTGCTATCTAAGTGGCTCTTGTGGTGATCAGTTTGAGCCCGAATGAGCTTAACAGGGACTGTCGATACATGTCTTCGTCCCTCTGCAGAATTAGATTTTCTGGGAATCAAACGAAGATATGTCCCACTGCGACTAATGTCAAATCCCATTTTACGTAATTCTTGTGTGAGTTCATCAAGAGTTTTTACGCTGCGAATTGATTCCGTTCGTCTTCTATCATCTGCTGCACTTCCAAATAAAGCTATATCCGCGATTGTTTTCAATAGTAAAGGTTGATTGCTTTCAAGATTAGGACGTCCCACTGAATCCCTCAGAGATAGTCTTTTTTTCATTTCTGGATTTTCATGACAAATATCTTCTAACTTTCTTTTCATACCATCCCTGTGTTTCTTCTGGGCAACTGCGTTTTGAACCTTCCTGTTTAAAGACTGTTTTGCTGTTTTTATTTCCTCGCGCAACTTAATGATCTGTTTATCAACTTCAGCACGGATTGACATAGTATCTCTGGCAGAATACAAAGCATTCAAATTTTTTTCGAGTAGAGCAATCTTATTTTTCATAGCCTCCTGAGAAGGTTTTGGTCTCTGTTTATCTGTATTTTTATTAATTTCGCATTGCTGTTGTGATTCATTACCGGTTTTTATTTTATCTTCTTCCTGTTTTTTAATATTTGAAGCTGGCTGTGTAATTTGTGTTTTTTCTGCAGGTTTACAGGTTGCCTAAAAATAAAAATTTTCTATGGGTTCTGCTAAAGATTCTCTTATTAAGCTACATAAATACAAAGTATGGCAATAAATATGATAAATACAAAACCCTATGGCTTTAAATCTAATATCTTTAAACGAGCAAATCGTTCCGGTCACAAAATACAGGGTGTTATAGTCTATTCAAGTAGGTATTTAAAAGAATATAAACAATCTTGATATGTCTTTTTATTGAAATATGCAATTATAAAATCAGATATCTGTAAAGGTGCGTACAGACATCGCGAGGCTTGCGCCGCGAATGGTTCGTCTCGAATACATCAACCTGAGGCATGCTACGGCACATGTATACGTGCGAACCATTCGCGGCGCACGCCTCACGATGTTTGTACGCACCTTTATGTACTTACAGAAAAGCAATTTTTTAATATTGGTTGAGTTTTTAAATGAATCACAACAGATTTTACACAGTTTACAATTTTAAACCACATATTTCAATAAAAAGACATATAAAGATTGTTTACATTCTGTTAAATACCTATTTGAATAGAGTATAGTTTTCTGTAGGTATATATATATATATATATATATATATGTATAAAACTGGCATCCTGTATTTTGTGACCAATTGACGGAATCAATTATAAGAAATAAATCTATATAATGAATATTACCTCTATACTTTAAGATAGGCCATAATATTTTCTAATTAGCAAAGAGAAACTTTTTGGCGATTTCTAATATTTCTAGTAGGTACTCATAGGTACCTAAAATGATTTCGTCACTCACCTTAGAAAAAAAATGTAGTAAATTAGATTTATTCTTAGTCGCTGCTTGCAATTCTTCTTCGATTCTCTTAGATACAATAATATCTAGTTCCTTGTCGGATTTTGCTTGTAATTTATAATTTCGCCACACTTCGTTAACTAACTTTTGTACATTTTGTACTTTCGTACTTATATGAGATTTTTTAAAACTTTCAAACAATTTTTGATATAACTTAGATTTGTCTATTTGAAATGACATCTTATTTAAACATTAAACTTTGGATAATGGAATGAATGGTAACACAAATGTTAACTTGCTTTACTATGCTTACCATACGTCTACTCGCTATAGCAGCCAAACGAAACAATACACTGATAGAGGAAATTTAGACAAGTGAACAGCGCGCGGTAATTCCCTTACTCGGTTCTAAAGCGAGTAGGGGAATTACCGCGCACTGTTCACTAAATGTATGTATTACTTGCGGGAATCCCCGAAAATGCTTTTCGTTTTCAAGCAAAGACAATATGTGGGTTGCCATTCGTGTAAAGAAGAAAATAACTACCGATGACGTAATCATCATCTAGACTCCCCTACCCCCCATGTCATCCAAAATAAGCAAAGCAAAGACCCCCCCGCCCCCCCATAGTGCTTACGTAATAATTGAACGGCCCCTATGTCCAGCAGTGGACTGTTAGAGGCTTATGATGACGGTAAATAATTATTTCTTTAAATTGCCTGTTGTGTTCAAAACATTGTGTCTTTTATCAAAATTAAGGAAAAAGTAGACAGAAACGACTGATTTACTGATTCTTTTATATTTAACTGTTTTATAAAGAAATGCGAAGGTGTGTAAAAAGAGAAGTCGGTAAATGGACTTTGCTTTGAAGGTGGTGCTTGGAAACTGGCATTAAGTCATTATTTTCTTAATTTTCACCGAGTGAATGAGATGATCAACTGCTTCTGAGCGGAGGAGACTCAAAGGACGTCAATGCATTTGTGTATTTAGTTGCTGGAGTTTATGGGCTGCAGAGGTCACTTATCATCAAGTTTATCCCATAGAATAAAAAAATATTATAGCATATATTCTGATTCTTATAAGGCATTGATAGCAGGAAGAATTTCAAATATTTCAACAATCTCCACATGTAAACGAAAAGCAATATTGATGTAATAGCAAGTGCTCTACACAAGCTATGAAGCTGTGTAATTTGTGAATAGGAAAAAACCTGCTCTTCTTTCTATGGAAAGGCCTTTGTTCAGCAGTAGACTATTAAGGGTTGTTGATGTGATGTTAGAACTACGATATAGATATGTTTACGAGGATACATTAACATACTTCCCAACGTAAGTACCTATATGTTCTTAAGCACAGATTCAAGCAGTCAATTATAAGAAGGGAAATCTTGAATCAATTAAACATCCATTTGCTGTTGTGTACTGAATTAATAAATAAATGATTCACTAAAAATTCTTCTACCTGAGTTTATAGTTTTGTTAATTTTTCTGTGTAGTCCCGATTGTTTTTAACATGTTTTTATTTTACACATAATTAAAGCTAATTTTATTTTTGAACATTAAAAAGTTTCTGGAAATTTTAAATCAATAAAACGACGTCGACAGTTTCATTGCGTTCTGGATATATCGAATGGCAGATTCAGTGTTTTTGTATTCAGTTTTCAGGATAATCCTGACAGCTTTTGACTGAGCCTGCAAGAAAAAAAGACAAAATATTTATGTTTGTAGAAGTTACATGTTTATTAATTTGCTTTAAAAAAATGAAAAGTCTTCAAGTACTTGTTTTTCATTAATTTGTGTTGAAAATGAGAAGTTCATTTTAAATTATTCGTCTAACATGTATAAAAATCATACCTAAAGAAAGAAAGCGATACCAGTGAAATTAGAAATGAGAAGAAATGCAATGGAATCATTTCTTATGCTCCCAAGAGCATTTGTCGTAAACAAAATCTTAGACACACAGATATCTATATATCTATTTCAGATCCTAGGTCAGCTGATTTTTATTACCACTTAAGATTTACAGTCCCTATAAAGTTATTTTACTAAGAAAATTTTATTGCTGAAAATATTTTTACATTTACGAGTATACTAAGAAAACAAGAATCGGATGAAAATTTTTCCATGTTAATTTTTTGACATTTTATAATCTTAACTTGAGCTAAGTACTACTATATTTGTTAGTGAATTAATATTATAATATACAATATCAATATGTAGATCTTTTTATTAACTATATTATGTATAACTTGTGCGTCGTACTTCTGTAAATAAATTATCATTTCATTTCATTTCAATAATTCACCCTGGTGTACTTGAAACTAGATTACCGTCCTCCAAACATATGAAACATAGTACACAATGAATACGTCAGAATTAGTAAACGTTCCTGTGTAGAAAAGATGTATAATATTTCAAAGATGTCTCCTAACTGCATATTTAACATGGTACCTTTTTCATCCGACTACGACACAGCCAAATGGAAGGGTAATAAAAGGGATTTCGGCAGTATATGTAATCGTATGTGCCTAAGCCCCTGGTCTAAGTAATACAGATAGAAATCCAGAATTACATTAACACAAAAATAGTCAAGATAAATGTGTGGTCACACCTAGTGTTGCTTACTAGTATTTACTGTATCTTATTGTAATTATGTGGGTGCCGAGAACACCTGCATTGGACAGGCATAGTAGGTTTACAGTAGCTACAACTACGGTTCTATCTTGACTACTTTTGTACCTCTGCATTTCTGGATTTCTGTCTATATTTTTCCCCCTTTTTTATGTAGTTGGGTTAAGTTCTTTAAACAATTTTTTTATTAACAAATTATATATAAGCATTATGTTAGTATAGTATAAGCATTATGGCGTATCGATATGATGAAATATTATGGCTGCTATGTAATTGCAGTTCTGGTTAATTAACAATACTCTTTCCGTCAGTAAAATACACAACAAAGATTCTATATGAGACAGTGTGGCCATTATGGTTGGATCAACCCATATGTACTACGACAGAAAAGCACATATACTTACATCAGGATTTTTTAATTGCTTCTAGTAAAATAGGAATATGCATCGGGCTGGTAGAGACGTGGGTTTGTGCCACTTATTCCTGAGCTGTCACCTGCTTCTATTTCCGATAACCACCTTTTCTAATATAAATAAATATTTTTATTACTTATATGTACATCATAATTATATTACATGCACATGTATAATACATGAAATATAGATAGATCCACGCCAAATATGGAAAACTAAACAATTTAGCGCCGCTCGTTTGTCATCTGCGAAGGAATGGGAATCTGTGGGAAATTGTGGATCTGTACTTCCATCGCCCAGTATTGGCACCTGAACGATACTACATTTCGCCTTAACACTTGCCTCCGTGCAGGAGCGCCTTGTGACTTACGCATTTTTTTCACTGTAGAGAACCAGCACTACTAAAGCCATGGTATTTCTTATTGAAGAAGCGCTGGCCTTTTATCTCGACAATATTAACAATATGTTGTGTTTTTGTTACCGCTGGCGTTCCAGCCGTATGTGAACCCAATGGTCTGGTACAAGATGATGGAAAGAACCAAGATGATATGTCGTTACTGGCGTGGAAGATGGGATCGGTGTGCCTTTCATGTGAAATACAACTTGTATCGATACCCTCACGCCATCAAATCTTCCAAATATAACTGTTTATGCTAGCGCACTGTTTCGTCCGCTGAAAGCCTCAAATGGCATAAATACCAAAAAAATGTATTTGCAGTGCTGTTGTAATCATAGTTTGCTCTTTTAGTCAGTTCTCATGATAAAATTAAGAAGAAATTAAAATGCTAGACAGTTATCACCATGGTGATAATGACTGTCTAGTACTTTAATTGTACTTAACCTGCTAATTTAACTTCTAAATTTATTTTAAAATTGATTGCGAAGTTTTATTTACAAAATTAAATATAATTACAAAGAGCGGCTTTATCTCAGCTTAGCGTCTTTTACAGACAACCTAAAATCAACTTAACTGAATATTAGTAATCCATTTAGTGACTGATTAAGAATAAGAGGTCTATAGGTAGTAGAGCCACGCTGATTTTAGCACGAACGGGCTGGCTCAATCGGGGCAGTACTACTCTCCCACAGAAGATCAACCCAGAGCGACAATATCCGCGCTGTCGTGTTTCGTTGGTGAGTGTGAGACCGAAGGCCCATTGATGCAGAGATGACATTTGTCGCGGTAAGTGTCTGCAATACAATGCCACGATGACTGTCATATCTTTTACGTCCTCAAAATCATACCTTATCAAGAAGAGGCCTGTGTCCACTAGTAAGAGAGTAAAAGCTGTTGATAAGATATAATGTAAATACGAAATCCGTACCCAATAAATCATTTTACGATTATCGTCGAATTTCAATGGCATCTTTCCACTAAACCCGGAAGGAATTTGCAACAAAAATACCATTCCTTCTTGGTTATCAGCTTTAGACTCTGGGTCTGTTGTGTCTTCTTGAACTTCTAGGTCTTCTTCTGTATTCTTCAACGGTTTTCCTACAAATGAAACTGAGTTAAAAAATTATGTTTGTCGTTAATGAATTTCACAAAATTTAATTTTAAGTTAACTTTGTTTGTATCACACGAATAAAATTTCGCACTTCATAAACAATTTAAAAATTATTGCTATAACTCAATAGAGTATCCAACATATCTTCCACGAACTGTGCTATCATCTGCATAGCAATTTACATTGCCAAGACCTCACATATTGATACGCAGAAGAAACAGTCTGGGTGACAAAACGAAGCCCTGAGATACACCAACGTTTACCTGCTGAAAATCAAAGGTCACGCCGTCGCAAAGAATCTTAATGCAGCGTTAATGCAGGCTGGTGGCAACTGAGTCGAGGAGCAGGCAGAATGCCGGCAGCTTGGAGAGAAGCGAAACCCTATCGAAGGACTTGACCAAGAACTCCGCATACCTATCAATAGCCTCACCCTAAAGGTATGTAACGTACGCATGAATATAATCCGTTGATCGGGTCGATCTAAAGCCGAAGACTTAACAAGCAGTGATTCTCTATGTAGAGAATTGTTTGTTAAAGATCCACACAAGTGCATTGCAGAGAATGGAAGTGGCCGGCTTTAAGCGGTCACCGGATGATTTGAACGTTCACTGGTGAGGCCCTGCGCCGACCAAGGTGACGCTCCCCATTGGCACACACTCTACGGCTAGTCCAGCCGCATGTAGTCTATCAGTGAGCTTTAAACCGCAATTCGAAGCCGTCCTGAAAGTTTACTCCTCCCAACAGACAATTTATTTCAACTTCTACAGGGAGACACGGGAGGAGGGGCACAAGGGATGCGTTCGATGGTATCCAAGGTCGAGTGTTTCTATTGGAAGTCAAACTGGTTTTCTAAAAAGTAAAGGCCTACCCACGACAGATGTTAATTGATACAATAATGTTTTCAAAGATTTTCACCGCCTTGTCGCACTTTTTGTGATGGGTAAAAAATGTTAAACTCGCATATATGACCTGATCGAAAATGCGTGAGACGGAGGGAGAGTAGACCAGCGATACGGCGTAGCAGTAGAAATATCTCGGTAAAGGTAAAGTTTCGTTTAGACTGCGCAGGGCGCCTGCACGAATGTGCGTGTGTATATAAATTGTCATGTTTATGTACGATAGCGCAATAAATGAATATTGTATTTTACCACATAAATGATAGTACTTTTATACGGATAATGAAAGCAATTCGTGCAAAATTATTCCCTAACCATTCCAAAATCGCAAAAATGCACAACGTTAATATTCAAGTTTTTATTTCTGTCGACACTCCCGTAGTGGAACTCGTTGTTTTTTACTTATTTATTATACTTGTTCGCTTGAATGCACCTGGAAACTTAAAAATATTGACTTGACTCCACAGATGGTGAGGTGGTTTAAGCAGTCCCGTTATCCCGCTTTCTCCTGCGCTGAGTGTTGTGGGATTCAAAAACAGGGAAAAAGATTCATCTTAAGAGCTTGCGTTGTGGGCGCTGCGTAAACGGTTAAAGTTTCGCGAAAATAATGTACGAAAGAATTTTTCCTCTCAAAAAGTTTGTAAACAAAAGTCCGCGACAGGATATTTTTGTCTGTTAAAATTGGCTCTATCGCTATAACATTTTTGGTTTAAACAAATTTATTTACGCTGTAATAACATAATGTTACAGTAATAACAGACGCAGACGAGGTACCGCGGGTCAGCTAGTCCTATGTATATGATTGATTACACACACAATTTAACATAATACCTGTATCCTCTAAAGTTTTTTTTTTCGGTTTTTCTTTGTTAAATTTTTTACCAAATAAAACCAAACAAAATCAAATTTCGAAATGTTACAACGTACCATCTTAATTTCTCTGAACTATTTCATAACTTTTTTGCTCCCTTTTGTGTTCGGGAGAATATTTAAGAATTAAAGTGATTTATATTTTCACTAAAGGACGTGTAGAACTCCTGTTTAGGAATTTCGATTAACTCATTTTGAAGTTCTACACACAGCGGTACTTACATACTATTAATTAAGTTACCTGATAATTCGTTTTTTTCACTGAGTATCGGTTTTGCATTAGGATCCAATTGTAGTAGTTCATGACTCTTCTTTTCCAGTTCACTGGGTGTTAACTGTACGACAGTTACGAAAATTAACATGATAACATATTATTTTTTTTGAATACAGAATAAACGGTATCTGGCACTGGATATAATATTAAGAGTGATTCTTTCTTGCTCTTAATTTAAAAATCTAGCCCTTGTCGGTCAAGTAATTACCACGTATCCCTCTTAATAAGTCACGAAATTTAATGTGAAGACTATATGCTCTGTCAGATTTGTTGGTCATAACACAGCATTGGCCGACAGCACAAATAATTTAACAATTTCTAATAGTATGGAACGCCATTTTTAAAAGTTTTCGATTAAATATAAACTTAAGTAAATTAAAATACTGATTACTTCAAAAATTTTATCTATGACCACTCATATTATAATCAATGATATAATGAAATTAAACAGAATAAGAAAGCTTCTAATATATAATAATGTTAGGATGGATTCCCCTGAAATAATAGAGAGACAAGAAGATCATAATAAGAAAACAGCTCATCAAGACGTATTCTAATATATGCAGAACATAAAACGTGCACCCAATCTAAACAAACAGAGACAAGTTCTCAACATTTGAAATGTGGTGCTGGAGGTGAATGATGAAGGAAGCAAGTGAGGAGCGTTATTGAAGACAGGAGAGATAAAATGGTTAACAACTTGATGAGACCCGATAAGGTCTTCAGAATAATACGGGATGGAAAATAGAAGGTGAGAGAAAACGAGGACCACTTAGACATGTAGCAAGTGAAGGAAAAACTGGAAGTCAAAAAATTCAAATACCAGACACTTATCATCATCAAATGTCAATTGCTCGACCTAAGCTCTCCTTACAAAGAAGTTACCGATACCACTATGGCCAGAAAGGTTGGAATAGAATTTGTTTTTAGTTTTCATTCTCTTTGCAGTGATTTCGTTCTGTATAGATTGCTAGCAACAATCCACGCTACTTAGAATACTAACCGTGAACTTACTTGAATTATTTTAAAAGATTTTCTTTTTCTCCAATAAGTCTATCTTGACTAAATTTGATGGTAGCTAGCCCACGTAATTTGAGTAGGTATGTAGTTGGAAAACAAATAAATAATATTCTTACCCTTACTAAATATTGTTCAGTAAAATGCGGTAATGTGTAAAATATAGACAAGATTAAAAAATATTCCATGTTTTTAAACTACTAGATTGACTCAGAGGTGCAGAAAATAAATGTTGATGCCAAAAACTGTGACACTAAGTTAATTGAAAGTGTAATTGAAAATGGTTAATGTAGCTACAACTGTACAGACGTTTCAAGTACGCTATCAAAAATGATGAACAAAACAATTAAAAGTATAAGGCTTAAAATTCACTTCCCGTCAGCTACGCTGCAGTATGGTGTTCTGCCGCATTGCGTTTATCCGTTAGTGCCTAAGGTGTAAAACGCACTTGCGTTTAGCCATACTGCGGTGCGCCATTGCAGTTCACCGAACATCGACTTGTGTTGAAAACGCACAATGTAAACGCACTGACGTTAGGTGAACTGTCTGCCGTTGCGGTAAGCTCGAACAAAGACGATGCGCTTATCTGGATGAGGTGTGCCGTTGTGGTTGAATGTATGACGTACTCCTAGCTGATTTCAGCCACGGCGACTGGTCTCAACGGAGACCAGCCCACTACGCGGGAGATATTATAGTGCACAAGTTTGTGCGCAAACACAGGTGTACTCTCAGTTCCCTCTTTCTCATAATCCCATGAGTCGGGCAGAAGAACTTCAAAATTACCACCGAATTGAAAATTATTAATTGTTATTAAAAGTCAACGTCTTTGTCTTGTTGACCAATAACGATTAAGACGGACGCCGGCGTCGTGCTTGTTCGTCTTGTTTTAACAAAACACTATCTGGCAACAATTCACAAAATCTTAAGCTGCCCTGTTTTGACGTATTAAACCTAGATTATTAAGTAAATACAGTGTATCTTGCATTGTAATAAACTTTTACGTAATACCTCAGAACTTTGCATATGAAGTATATAAGATTTGAATGTGATACATACGATAAAACAGGGTAAAAGAAATCGAAAGAACATTATTAATCCAAAACATTGTATAAGTTGGGCCATGAAGTAGTTAATATTTGAATAAATCGTAATAAAAATCATTTGATATATTACAAAAATAGTTTATTTACAAGAAAGCCAATTAGTTGGAATTTATTTTTTAAAAATTACAACGTCTAAATGACCACCGTTTCGAAATTTGCAGTCTTCTAAGCGAACACCGAAATTTTTGAATACTCGTCTGTAAAGAGACTGCGAGATCGCCCACATCACCGAAACCATGAGTAACGATTGTAGCCAGCAAATTCCAATAGCATCGGTCCCAAGAGTGCTGACGAATTTAGATAGTGTATTGAATAGGCACAGTACACATTTACTGTTCTTGACTAAAATAATACTCACGCACACTTATGTATTTCTAGTCTAAGGTATCTGAGTAATTTACCCTTACTAATGAAATAGAAGTTCATTCAATGATTTTAGATAACGCAAATTGTGGATAAAAACAACAGATTAAAAAATAACTAAATCATGTTAATGATATACTATACTATTCGGTTTTAGTCAAAGCCATCATGTATTTAGTACTTTACTAATTTTGTTATCCATTCTATATTATATCATGTAATTTTTGACAAAATTCATTTTCCAAAAACTGTTTTTATTACAAAAAAATCGGTTTATACAGAAAGCGAAATGAAATGTTTTATCAAATGTTGCCATATACATGCAGTAACAGTAATTAGGAAGTTTACTGAAAAAGTACTCTCAAATTTAGTAATGTGTAATTGATATCTTCATTATTAAGAATTTATAAAAAATAAAACAAAAAGTAACAACAAATGCTTAAAATATATGATTTAACTATAAATCACTTAAATATTTATTCACTTGATGCGGTAGAAATTTAAATTATTGTAACAATATCTGTATTTTTAATATGACATTTGAGTAGTCAGCTGAACAATGCATTTTTATTTATTTATCTTACACCTAAATGTTTTCCTGTTCATAAACCTCGATAATTTTTAACCCATTTATGTAAATGTGATAATTTCATTATTTATGGAAGCTTCGTGCGGTGTGAAGTGAACCTGCTGAGATTACTTTATTTATCGCGTATAATTTGTTGAAAAATGTTCGGGAGGCCGAGATGTAGAGAGTGGACACCTCTTGCTACCCAACAATTGAGATTACGGAGTTTGATACAGGTAATTTCTATGAAAAAAAACTAAACCTTTGAACTAGAGTTAAGATTTACCAACATACACCTACGTTCTAATTGTTTGTATAATCTGTCAACCAAAATTTTTTTTATTATCCCAATACTACCTTGGCTGCCCCAAGGTTTTTTGAGTATTTAAGTACCTTGATGGTAATTAAAATTATAAAAGCAAATAAAAAGCGTATTTAAATTATAACTACTTTCAATGTTAAGTATCTCCATGTGGTTAAGATTATGAATGATGGATTAAGAATACAATGCCACCACTCCTATTCTTCCCATGTATGTTGTAGGAGACAACTAAGCCAACAAAATATACA
Organism: Hypercompe scribonia; assembly: GCA_949316085.1. Classification (NCBI taxonomy): domain Eukaryota; kingdom Metazoa; phylum Arthropoda; class Insecta; order Lepidoptera; family Erebidae; genus Hypercompe; species Hypercompe scribonia. Next base: position 5,400,436 of record OX438992.1, on the reverse strand, counting down.
GGACAACATCGCTATAGGTTTATTTTGTTAAACACTGGGTATTATATTTGTTTAAATGATAAAAATACAGATAAAAACAAAAGTTGGTTTTCTACTCTACTGAGTAGTAAAAAGGAGCGGTAAGTGGTACCATGTGGTGACCCGTTAAGAATGTGGAGAATGTCGACATCTATTTATGGTGTTGAGGTCATCAAAGTAAACTACTCAGGAACAGTGTTTTAAAGAGAAGGAAAAATTGAAACAAACTCTAAGTCAACCTGTCTAGACAGATATTAAACCAAAACTTTCACACAGTATTTGATGAGAGCACAATTATTGCTTAGATAAAGAGCTTTGAAGTGTTTGAATGATGTCATGTTACTCAAATGCAATATATTAAGTAGTGACTATGACTTACCTCTATAATCTCTAGTCAAAAATGTCTAGAATTGATTCCTCTAGTGGCCTATGACTTCATTTTAATATATATACAACTAATAAAGTAACTTTCTATGTAACTAATAAATAAATAAATGTAGTCTATCATTTTAAATATTTTGTTGGTCTTGTGAAAGTCTCAAAAATGCATTATTATCTCTCATTTAAACAACCTTATTACTTAAAACCAGAGATAATATAGAAATTCAGATAAAGGGTTAAGAACTTTAATCCATACTTACATTATATTCATAGAAATTTTGATAAGAAATGTGTACATTGCAAAAATTATCAGAAGTAGATGATTTTACATAACCATATTGTAAAAGTAGCATCTTAATTTTCATCCTTATTGTCATTGACATAGGTCTCTTCTTAGAAAGGAGGTTTTGGCCTACTATACCACACTAGTCGGACAGGTTGATATATTTTTCTTTCTTCTAGTTCTCCTTCACTTTGTGGTGATATTGTGCTGTATAGCTTACTCCATTAATTACCTCTTACAGCACCCATACTATTGTATGGCCATACACCATGGCCCATACACCGTGGTATAAATAGGGATGGTGATTCTTAATCCCTCACCACACAGATCGGAAAGCCTCACGGAACCTAGCAAAGGCAAAATTTAAAAGCTATTCATGCTTACTGCAATCTTGAATAAACAATAATAAATTGTTGAAAGAGGATATGTGTTGAATGAATTTATATCTGACCTAGAACCCACATTTCATATGAGCATTTCACTTGCTTGATAATGATCTTGTACTTTAGAACAACAGGTTGTTCTCACATTGCATTAAAAAAATAAAACAATGGTCTGTATTTACAGTGGAATTTGAAATAACAATGTCTTATTTGAAAATCTCAGGCGTTCAATAGTTTTTAAATTATGTTAATTTGTATTTAACACGTTTTTATTAGTTCGCTGTATGTTTGTTTGTAAGTAACTTTTGTGTACGTCATTGGTTTTATAAACTATATTTATTATTATTTTAATGAATTTTACTATTTTTTTTTGTTATTCTAATATGATAATAGCAGTTTGAGTTAATGAGTGTCATCAACAGCCTTTAACAATCCACTGCTGGACATAGGCTTCTCCTTTGGTCTCTTATCACACGCTGGCCAGACGAGTTAGCATAGGGTTTGTTTCAGATTTTCTTTCTCTTTGCAGTGATGTTGTCCTGTATAGTTTGCTCCTTTAGTAGACTCTTACAACACCTAGGGTATGGGGGTAGTGATTCTATAGCCTTAATTGCTCGCCACACAGAAGCTTGCTAAGTTTTGCTCTGGAATAGTGTAATTATACAAAGACAAGTGAGGGAGAAAACTGACACAAAAAGTAGATAAGAATCATTGAATTTCTTTGTTTATCATGTCATGTTATCAATTTCAGATCATTCGCTATAATACTCTTTGAATTTTTGAAGTGTAAACAAGCCTGTTTTAAATTTTGTAGAAGGCTAGCTACTGATGTATGAGCCTAACGCTCATATTGTAAAGTTTCATCTAAATTCGCTCAGTAGTTTTTAAATGTAATAGTAAAAAACATCCAGATATCCTTACAAACTTGAATATTTATAATATTAAAGTAAAAAACAATTAAGAAGTATCACTATATGAAGTTTAGATAAGTTATTTAACGTAGCACCATCTGTCAGAAGCGGGTATTGTTTTATAAATTTTAATGACAGATTTTGTATCATACGCAATCAGGCGAAAAAAATCTAATGACGCCAACTATCGGAATTTATAAAATTTGGAGTGATTCCATTGCGCATCATAATGCATCTTCCTTAGGGGATGAGATATATTGAATTATCGCCGTTAAAAGTAGATATATCACTCTCCAGGCTTCTGACTATCTCCAGACACAAAAATCATACCATAAAATTGCTCCATTGCGACGTGAAAGAAAGACAAACAAATAAACACATTTTCGTATTTATAATATTAGTAAGGATTAATAATGAAAGGTATGTTAACAAAGAATGTCACGTCAATATTAGGTAATAATAACTTGCAAATTCTGTTTAAGGTTGTCGGCTACAACATCAGACCACCCGAATGGTGCACTTTACCCTGTAGTTTCTACATCACCTTGCATCATACCACTATGTCTGCACCTTTCTACACCAGCGAAAGGATATCCTCGCCTCATCCTAAATGGAAGGAGATTGATTCAGGTAATACTTCGAAGTTAAAAGATAAAAGTGTTAAAAAAATTCATCTTCATCGACCATTATTAGTGCTGTGGCGGTCACTGACCGCGTTTATTTATTACATTCTTTCACTGAACCTAAACGAGTGCACATCATTTTACTCCTCACGCAAAACTTCCTGCATACAAACATATACATAGACGCGATCTCCACAGTGCAGTGCTGGACACAGGCCTCTTCTTAAAAAAATAGGTTTTATTCATCTATGATGATGATGTACACCTGCTTTCGGCCAAAATTCCCAGTCTCAACGGAGATCAGCTAACTATGCAGAGGATATTATAAGACCAGTGTGTGCAAACACAGGTACTCTCTCAGTTCTTTCTCACAATCCAATGGGACAGTTATCCGATACGACCGGAGAGAGATCAGACTCAGGATCGACGGCTTTACGTGCTCTTCGAGGCATGGGGGTCAAGACCCCGACTTCCAAACTCCGGGCTGATTACGGCTCTTGTTAAGTATTTTTGTAACCAGAAAAATTCAATAACACTTGGACCCAACACCGGCATCAAGTCCTTAATTTCCTTCCATGCACTTACAAAAAGAAAGAGGTCTTTTATTAACGAGACTTGGGCTATAGCTTATGACTGCCTCGATGACGTATTGGTAGCAAAAGCGAATGCTGTATTTGAGGTCTCGGGTTCGATGCGAGGATCGAACCAAATGTTTGTATGATCTGCAATGTTTGTTTCAGGATTTGGGTATTTTCTATGTATAATATGGATGGCTTTTTAAAAAAAAAGTATATAAGTATTCTATCAGTCAGTCTAGTTATCATAGCACAAGCTCTGCTTAGTTAGAAACTAGATTGCGTTGTGTGTTAAATGACAGAAATATTTATTTATTTATTTCGTTGGGAAAATTTAACAAGCGATTAAACCAACGGGCTGTAATGGTTACGAGGTACTTATATTAGTAGTACCCATTATTGTGCTTTTATTATAAAAATAAAGTTTTGTTATCTGCCAAATCTTTTGGATGGATACACCAATTTGTAGGGAATTGTTATTAGCAGTGAGTTAGGAGCAGCTTAGGGTTCTATATGTAGCTTCTCTATACTTGTAGGGTTCTATTTTAGTAACTTCATAGCTACGTTTAGGCGGACTTGTAATCGATCTAATGATTTGTGACCTTGACTTAACAGTCAGGGTTGCTAATCATTAGAAAAATTTTCGCACGATCTCTCGTTTAGCGTGTAACAATAATTATGTGATGAACACGATCATGTGTTCTAAGTCTGGGTATAATTTATTTAGTTACAACTTTATTCACAAATACATGCATCGGCGGACTTAATACCTAAGGTATTTCTGCCGATTGGGCGATGCAGAGAAAAGATGAGTTCGGTGCACTTAAGGTTAAGAAGTAATGGACAGAGGATTCAGTATATATAGACTAGTTTGACCATAAATAAACAAATGTGCGTACTTAAACACACATATATTACACATACATATAACACATACATATCCGTGCATAATAATACCAGGTGATGAACTAAGACGTCGCCAATTCACCCAGTAAAAGCTACTTCACTTCAATTTTAAACGAGTAGCGACTTCTACTCTATTTATCTCAAATATATATTTAGAAATATATGAGAATGTTTACCAACAAGCTGATTACCATAGTACAGGTTCTGCCCAATTCGGGTTAAGACTGCCGCGTGTGACATGTGTCATTCTTGACGTTTGAATCCGTGGATTGTGTTGTTACATGATAATTCCTATTATCAGTGTCATTGATACCCAAACAATCGGGTTCCCTGTTGTGTCTATTCCAATGTGTGTCAATGGTTATCATACACCTAATTTAAAGGCGGACTGTTTATATAATACGAATTGTGTAAATATCACACTTAGACAAAAAGCAATGTCAACTACTTACAATAATTTACATTGACAACAATGGCTGCACGAATTGTGAAACCACTAGTTTAAGCGGTTACCTTGCCTCTTCCAAAGCTCGGAAGCTTTCTATGCGGGAATCCCCCCGGATAACACCTACTGGTGGTTATGTCAAACTCGAACCGACCAAAAACCGCACACCGTCTCAGGTACCAGTAGCTGGGAAACCAGGTGTACTCTAGAAAGGAAATCCCTGTGAACCCCGACGTACCACTTTTGCACTGAGTATTGTGGATCCGCTCCACAAATTGTTGTTCTGAATCTGAGTCTTCTTTGTGTCCGATTCATAATCCTCCGTGACACAGTATTTATCACTAACGCGAATTATTTTTTTAAATTATAATCAAATACTGTTTTTAATAGAACAGTCCTTAAAAATTAGCTTTGATCTATGTCATAGATGACTACGAAACTGACGAAGTTAGTTGGAACAAGTGATTTTATTATGTATCACCTATATTTTTTCATAAATTTATCACACAGTTTTATCACAAATGAAGTGCAGTACATTATAAATATAAAAATCACACCTAAAATATACCTAGTAAGGTCTATAATGATACTAGTGTTGATTGTTACAGATACTAAACTATGCGTTAAGAACTCTACAACGCTCTTTAATAGTTTTATTAATATTTTCACCATGGAAGAGATGTCTCGCAAACGGGTCAGCTAAACCATACTGGCAACCACGTTCTCATAGACAACCAGTGTTAACTTTACGGTTGCTTGTTGTTACCGAAGCAATATATTTGAGAGCTCAAAGTAAATGGCTTTCAAGACCGTAAAAAGACAATTTAAATCGAATTTACATTTTAAAAGACACCGCGAATCACTTTCGTTTGGCATTGAATTATAATATCTTAACATTTATTTGTTTAATAATATTTCTAACTGTTAACTTTTTATTTTTATTTCACCACGAAGTGTTAACGTACTGTTATTCATTAAAAACAAATATATAAGTATTCTTTCAATCAATTTAGATTTCTATCTCTACTCAATTTAAAACTATGTGACGTTGTGTATTTGATTTCCGAAATATTATTAATATTTGAATATTAATTATAACGGATAGCAGAGTGTATTTAACACCTGCATTTTATCGCTTACAATTTTAATACCGGGCACATGATAGAAGACCCACTTTTTTTTATGTTTGTAATGGAATAGGCGTTTGTCCTCCATCTCACATGATGGAAAGTGTAGATAAAGACGAAGGTGGTACACGCCCATCCAAAAGAAACCTGTTCACTCTACTCATAAAGGCTCCAGAGTTCAAGTCATCAGGAAAAATAGACCCAGGCAGGTCGTTCCAAATCTTGGCGACTCTCACCAAAAAAGAGCTGTCAAACCGTTTAGTTCGACTTTTGGGTATGTCAACAATCCACTTTGTTGAAAGAGATTTTGTTATACCTCTGAGATTCAAATGAGGCAATTAGAGCTAGTCTATATATCTTGGGATTATAGAGTAGTAATGAAATAACATAGTAACGCCATCCGTGCAGCTCTTCGTGTCCGTTTCATGTATACTTTTCAAGTCCCCACGTGACACTGAAATATTTCTAATGCGCGTTATCTTTAAAAAAAAACAGTCAAAAATCATTCCTACAAGAATTTTTAGGTCTTACGGGTCTGTTGGTCTAATGGTTAGTGGTCCTGACTGCTAAGCCAAAGGTCGTAGGTTCGATGTCCATCCAGGACAAATACTTGTGCGATGAGCACGATAATTTATTCTGTGTTTGAGTATAATTTATGTATAATATGTATTCATTTACAAATATATAAGTATGTGTATCAGCAATAGTGCACGGTTGGCCTAGTGGTTTAAGCGGTCGCCACGCCGCTCTCTACTGCGCTGAGTGTTGTGGGTTCAAACCTCACATGGGACAACACTTTGTGTGATCCACAAATTGTTATTCTGAGTTTGGGTGGTCTTTGTGTTTGCATGTTTATAAAGTCTTGAAAAACAAAAACAAAATTCTAGTTACCACAGTAGGTACAGGCCTTACCAAGTTTAGGATCAGACGGCCGTGTGTGATGTGATATGTGTGAAAATATTATTTGTTACTTCCATTTTTAAGCCCTAGTTAGTCTAAATTGAATTGAAATAGTAAGTCACAGAAATAAAGTCTAAAATAATATAAGATTAATTTTTAATCACAATTTAATTACAAAAATACTTAAAACCATATGGTGTGCTATAACGATGATATGTTTTGTGGTTTTTCTGTATTTAGGTATTGATAAATTTGAGTATTATGAATAATTACGTACGGGGAATTCGTTAACATGAATGCATATGTTTTCATTTAAATGCAATTTAATAAATAACAAAACTTTGAAACGGTTACTAGAAAATTCTTTTTGCTTAGGCACATTTGATTACTTAAAGCCTTAAGCCCACTACTGGACATTGCTATCTGTTGAGAAAGGACTTGGTCTACGCATTATGTTTAATAACAATTTGGTTTCTTTGTTGATAGATAGATACAAAAAATATTTAAGGTATCAGATTATCTCTCTTGTTTTATATTATGAGACCAAACTTCAGATGCTAGATTTAACCTAGGAATCATGCTCTTAACAAATTCAATAGTTTATACGGTAATTTGAATTCATTAGTCCTTTAAAATAATATATCTATTAATTCTAATTATTTCTGCCCCCCACAACCTAGTCCGACGACCTAGTGAAGTTCGTGGGTAACCATTAGTTGCGGTCAGCACAGAGCACAGGTCCGGTTGTTGCGGAGAGCCTTGGGTAAAGCTGACGTCCTGTGGACACTTTTCGGCTGAGATCACGATAATGAATATGACCTCTTCTTTTGACGTAGAGCACATGCTTAACTCAAAGATATTTTTTTTATCGAACTTAAGGACGGTGAAACGTGAGCTGCAAACTGCAATGTTCCCTACTATTACTGGACACTTTTTACCTCGTTATACTTTGATATTTGTTAAACACAAGTGTATTATCAGTAAATTTTACGAACCCGCTGATAAACGCAATACTTGTGATCACATAAACAATTCTAGTTCTTATCATCCCGCAGCAGCTGGTAAATTAAATTACGTCATCCATGACTCATTGTGTTTATTCGTTACAGAGACTACTCAGCGAGTATCGTCAGCGAATGTTGTTATCCGAATATGGTGTCATGTGTTACATTCAAGTGACGAAACTGCTAAACAATATCAAGATACAATCATTCAAACATGGGGTGTCTACTTCAGCGGTCTGAGATATATTGGGGCCAATCTTGCTTCCAATTTCACGTCGGATTGTTTCAAAAGCAACACACTAGTTTTTCAAATGCACGGTGGTTACTTCTGCTCATATAAAAGTCTTAAATTGGATGTTATACCTCCCGAAAATGAAATTGAACATAGTTCTTTGTCGTCTGACTCCTCAGGAAGGACCAATTTATCAAAGATTACTTTAGAACCTAAGCATATACTAAATCATAGATTAGTTAAAGAATCACGATCAATTTCTCCAAGTAAATATACGAAAAAGTTCGAAAAAGAATATTCTAAAAGTCATAGCCCTGTTGAAAGAGGTTTTCATCAGCATTTTCCGACTCTAAAAACATCTGCTAGCTTGAATATTAGCCAGAGTCAAAGAGGAGACTATTACAGGCGGAGAGAAGATTGTTCAGAAGAATCTAAGGGTGATCCCAATCATATTTATGAGCATTCACCGGACAATTTAGACGTTAAAGAATTCACAAGTGGTATTTTTTCCCAAAATGCATCACAGGAAGATTTATCAAGTAAAATTGATCTTAGCGAAACAGCTGAGAGTTATGATTTAAGGAGTGAAGCCGATGGTGTTCCGAAATACAGATACATGGCACTAAGTTTTTTAAAATCCGAGATAAGGCCTAGTTATAATGCTACAAAGTTACAGAAACTTCATTTGTTACAATACTCAATAAAAAAAAGACAGGAAGCTGTTCAGGAGATAAAAGAGAGAATTTACAACAAGTCTGCTTTGACGAATGAAGATTTGCCTCAGCAAGATGATTTCTGTCATGTTAGGTTGAAATTCAAGAGTAGATCTCAAAGGAATCTGTTTTCACCAGAAGATGATAGTTTAGGTAAGGATAAATCGACGTCACAAGTTGATTTGCGAGCGAAGAATGGGAAAATAAAAGAGGAGAAGCCTATCGTGTCCAATGGGTCCAGGCTGACGTTCTCGAAATTGAATGATCTCTTATCTTATAAGGTTGGTAATATTGAAGCTAATTTGTATCTGAAACATAAACAAGCTATAGTGCACGTTTTGTTTTGCGTCATCTATTATCACATTTTTATTCAGGCCTTGACCATCAACTTTGACATGGCCATGGCCTTCGAAAGAGTATCACTGTACCGTTCGCTTCTCTCTAGATTTCGGGCCTACCTCCCAAACTCTGCAACTAGATTGCCGTGTTTCTTCTGCTCACACGCCGCATTAAAATCTTTTCTGCAGTGGTGCAGCCTCTGATTTTCAGCAGATGAACGCTGGTGTATCTCTGTAATAACATGTTAGCCCTTGGCAATATTGCTATGTAGACGATAGCACAGTTCATGTTCGATATTTTTGACACCCAATTGCCAAGTAAGAAGACGTTGGGGAAAAGCGATTGGAACTTGTCGCTGAGCTCGACCTGGTTCTAAGCCGCACTTCTCAATGGGGTCATAAAAATCTGGTCGCATTCAACGCCAAGAAAACAGATGTGTTCGGTCCCCACCAAAAAGTCTACATTTCTTATCCTCCCACTTTTTTGAAAACTCAACTGAATGGATATTTATCGAGAACCCATGAGAGTATATTGAAAGCGTCATTAAGGCGGCCTCACGAAAGCTGGATATACAGAACAGAGTGAGACGGTTCTTCTCGCCTGAGCATTTGGGTCTTCTTTATAAGACCCAAGTTCGCTCCTGCGAATACTCTTCTCATGTTTGCGATGAATTCATGCAGTATTTATGGTGTCATACTGCTCTGTCTGCATTCGCAATGAGTATGGCGACCACATTTCTTAAGTTCTATTCACGCTTTCCATCAAGCAGTGTAGAGTCACTTTGGTAGATGCAGAATGAAATGAAAATATTTGTCGACTAGATAAAGTTAACAGATGAAACATCACTTGTTATATTGTTAACTCGAGTGCTGAAAAGGGGTATTTCTACTATTTATTAATGATTACACTGTTTTTTTTTTAATAAACAAACTTTGAAAATTATTTTCAGTCAAAACCGTCTCCATTTCAAAGAGCTGAACATGTAAGGCTGACAAAACAACTAGAAATATTAAGATTCAAACGCATCATATTATCAGACGAAAGAGACGCTAAATTGGCAACTATTAGGAAGTTGAAAGAGAGACGTGCGAAATTGTTCGAAGAGAATCAGGACGTGGGTGAGTGTAAGGACATTTTGTTTTATCTTATTAATATTAAGAAGGTGACAATTTGATGGAATGTTTGGATGTTTACTATTTCACGCAAACATGGCTAAACGGATCTGAATGAATTTTGTTAACGAGATATATTATGATCTAGGCTATTATTTAATAATAATAATTTACACATCTGACGCACAAATCTGATCCCAAGCAAGGCAGAGCATGTATTAGAGTAAACCGGGCCTAGTGTGAGTTTGTAATGGCGCCATTTATAAGTTGCCGTTGCCGTTGAATAACATTGTATAAATTTAGTATACGTCTGTTTGTTCCTCTAGTCTCTGGAATGGATGGACAGATTTCTACCAAATTTACATTGACAGAGAGTTAATTACGGTGTACTTAAACTGCCTCAGTGACGTAGTGGTAGTGAACGCGACTGCTGTACTTGAGGTCTCGGATTCGATTCCCGGGTCGGACCAAGCATTTGTTTGATCTGCAAATATTTGTTTCGAAGTTTGAGTGCTTCCTATGTATAATATGTATGTATTTACGAAAAAAGTATATAAGTATTCTATCAGTCAGTCTAGTTGTCATAGCACAAGCTCTGCTTAGTTTGAATCTAGATGATGCTGTGTGTCAAATGTCCGAAATATATATATATTTTTTTAAATTAAGTTCATATAATTTAATTTTTTGACAAATATGAGAGTAACCCGCAAACAATATAAGCTAAGAACTATAGCAGCAGTAAGAAAATAAATTAAAATATAAAATTAAAATATTGTCTGTGAACAATAATGTGGGTTACATATTCATAAATTTGATGTAAAATTTGTATCCAATTATAATCTGCAATGTACCTATAATCTCTACTGCAGGCACAGAGTTGATGCAAAACTATCACTCGCTGTCCCGTCGCAGTGAGAGCGTGAAGGAGACGCGACAGTGTATGGTAGCGGTGCGGGAACTCGCGGCCAACTCGCACCACGCGCTTTGTTCCCAGCGGTGCGAACTGCTGACCCAACTGCACCACATATTTTATATTGACCAGGTGAGAAGATTGATTGTCTTATTCTCAATGATGGTTTCTCACTCTTTGAGTGAAGTTGTTGCATCCTATGTTTGCGAAAGCTTTTTTTTTTTTTAACGTGTGGAAACCCCCTCGAGCCGTCACCCCACCGGGGTTTACGACGGGGTGGTGTGTCGGAATCGGACCGACTAAAACCACACGGTGTGTCACTTTGCGCCTGCGCCACTTTGCGCCTGATGTTTGCGAAAGCTACATCAACCTGATGAAGACCACTCTAGATTATTCTGTTAGTAAAAGATGATTACGACTTATAATTTTGAATAAATGTCCTCAAGAAATATCACAGTTCGAATCTGTCTAGTCGAGTCAAAGTTCTGTTTTTTTTTTTAAATTTCGAATACTGGCTAATGTGGCTGGCCAGTATTTGAAATTTCGTCTAATAAAAAAAATATAGTTTTTGTTTATGTTTGCATTTAGAATAATGTAAATATATTTGTATTACACATTTAATTACCTTTAATTTCATATATTACATTATTTTTATATAATAATGAAAAAGTTTATCAATAGGTACCTACATTAAGAGATTTTGACAGAATTTATGACCGAATGACAGAAGTAAGTGGTGCATAATTTTCTCTTTAAGTTTTGTATATTTTCCTAATTCTCATCGTGTAAACTTTACTTACGCAATTTCGGAATATTCAGTTCATTGTATATTGGATACCGGTGGACGTCTTAGCTTACGTCACGTCACATTATCATGCTTCGAACACGTCATCGCTTAACTGCCGCCATTTTGTGTTTATAGAAAGACGCAACGACATGGACAATTTGCGGTGTTCCCTTAGCGGTGTGTGGCGACGAGTACCTCCGGTCTAACGCCGTCAGTGACTCCGTGGCCGCGGGGTTCGTGGCTCAGGCCACGTGTCTGGTGGCCGCGCTGCTCAACCAACCGCTCCGGTATAAGGTCACCTTGCTGGGATCTGCTAGCAAGATACTTGATACTACACCAGATTTACCTGATCCTAAGTAAGTTTCTTGTCTATGTGGTGACGGATTAAGAACAGTGTGTTACTTACCCCTATACAGCGTGTGGGGTGTAATAAGAGCCCCGTCAGAAGCAAATTACGCAGGACAATAACATTGCAAAAAGAAGAAAAACTGGACATAAATCCTATACCAACCCGGCCCACAGTATACTAGACCTCCTTTCTAAAGAGAGTCTCATGCCCAGCAGTGGACTATAAACGGCTATTATTGATGATGGTGAAGAAGTAAGTTAAAAAAGTTGAGAGGTGTCAAGGGACACCCGTATGGAACGAAGTTCCTTTCGATTAATTAGTGAAGGAATTGTACAGAATTCTTTATTGTTATTATTTCCTATTATTTTATTATTTATCATGTACAAAAAACCTGTATAAACTTAACAAAACAAAAATTATCGTCGCGACACTACACTGTTCAAAGCAAAATAGAAAGACGAAACGAAAATTGCTTGCTTTCTATGATAGAGAGAGAGACAGTCAGAGAAACATGCACACGCCGCACGGCTTACTACACTATAGCAAAAAGTGTCGTGACAACTTTTCGTCTGAATTTTTTCCGTCTAGCCTCCTTCGCAACGCGCGATAAGGAACTTCGTTCCAACAATGACTTTGTAATTAGCAATAATGAATATAATTTTAGAGTATTTAATGCGTTTAGAAAAATAATATTTACCGCAGCCGTCTGAATCCAAACTAGGGAGGGCTTATGCTATTGGAACCACCTACTGCGCAGAGTATTATAGGTTCAAACCCCACATGGGACAGTATATTGTATGAAAACAAATTGTTATTCTGAGTCTGAGTGTTACTTGTGTTCGTTTTATATATGTTTGTGAAGTCCTCCGCAACACGGGACGTATTTCTAGTAGTATTTTAAGAAAAATCGTGTTTTTCGCAGTATCCCACTGTTTCCTCGCGGCGGTGACACAACACTATTTCGCTATGCGCTGTTCTTGCTGAACAAATGCATAGCACAGCTGATAGTTGGTCGAAGCTTGCCCCTGACCGACATACGACCCACACTTGCCAACCTGCAGAGATTACTCACAGCTCCTCCTAATATGTAAGTACACATCTATGCATCTATACAAAAAATAACATACAACAGCGAATTTGTCGCGTTGGCGTATGCGACTGCCGATCAAAATGGCTCAGGTTCGATTCCCAGGTCGAGTCAAAAGTGTTGTTAAGTGTTTCTTACAAGAAATTCTTAAAAACAACCTGAAATATGAAGGTTTGGAAGCATTTCACGGCCGTAGCTCGTAGAGCATAGTTAAGCCGTCATTGTCAGTTGTAATGAACACCTATGGTAATCGTTATTGGGGAGTCAGTGCTCTCAAATATACTTACAATTTTTTTTTAACCTGTGAAAGCCCCCTCGGGCCGTCACCCCACCGGGGTTTACGGCGGGGTGCTGGTGATGGATTCTCAAACTAGAATTTCTGTTTTTTGAAAGTCGGGTTCCGTTTAGTTCAACACAAATTACGGCGAACTAAATTATAACAACATAAAATGGTTATGATGGGCAATAAAATGGGTAATGTGTGTACGTATATGTGTGTACGTGTATGTGTGTACGTGCGTGCGTGCATATGTATTTTGTAATTGTAATTTTGTGACGTCATGCTCTCTTTCAATTTAAAGATACTTGTCTATCAAAACAATTGTTATATTGAAGATTATATCATAGGCAGGTAGGGTTACCAAGTAAAGACGTGATAAAAAAACAGTATGTGCCAATAATAATACCTTGACGCATCTCCCATACGGACGTCTGATCCTGAATTAGGTGGAGCCTGTACCATGATAAACAGACTGCTAATAAACATACGTACAAACATACACATCACTGATAAATTTCATCGAGACGTACACAAGAATTGAAAATGCTCATGACACGATATTTGTCCTGCTTGGGAATGGAAGTCATGCTCTGTGGCTTCAGGATCAGATTCACTAATCATTAAACCAATAGACCAGGCAAGCAGAAACAGAGCAATATTCTCAAGTGTTTAAAAAAGACAAATTTCATTTCTGATACGTAATGTAATGTAATGTACGAAATAAGATTTTCCAAAAAAACCATAGTATAAGGGTTCAAAAGAAGACTTGTTCCATAGGCTTCTTCTAAATTGCACTTTATTATGTCACGCTGAGAGTTGATATTTATTTAAATCATTGAGTGAGTGCAACTGCTATTATACTATGATATATTCTATGGAACATGAGCAGTGTGTGACGTAGTGTGGATAAAACAATCTCAATTCCAAAAATCTATATATATAAATAAAATAAGTTTGTTTGTGTACGCCCATAATACTCAAAAACCTCTGAATCGAATGTAGTGAAATTGACACGATTTAAAAATTGTTTTTTTAAATTTTTGGTGTCACTTTTGCCCTTATTTTTCATCAAACTTCAATATGGCAAGATACAGCTAGCAATAAATGAAGACATAGCGTCAATGTTAATTATTGAAAATTATATGTAAATACTAGCTGACCCGGCAAACGTTGCTTTGCCATATAAATTACTTCTAAGTAATTTGAGCGGGATGAAAAATGATTAAATTACTAAAATGGCTATTAAAAAATAAGGGTTGATCGTAGAAGGGTGAAAATTGAGGATTGTATGTATTTTTGTATGTTGTATCATAAAAAAATAGAAATTAAAAATTTTGTCTAAAAAGTAAAAAAAAAAATTTAGGGTTGTACTACCCCTAACATTTAGGGGGATGAAAAATAGATGTTGGCCGATTCTCATAGATACTGGATAAGCACAAAAAATTTCATCAAAATCGGTCTAGCCGTTTCGGAAGAGTATGGCAACGAAAACTGTGACACGAGAATTTTAAATATTAGATTTTTAGTTTGTCAGACAAGTATCAACTATAGGTAAGCTGTGCTGATGTGTTGTCAAACTAAATTGCATCTTGTTCTATAGGTCGGACACTACAAAATTGTATGGCACTTACCGTTGGCTGGTCGACAGTCAGTGTCCCCGTACTCAATCGTTAAGGAGCCTCGTTGCGTCAGAACGTTGCAAATATCGACAGTTTAATCGGTTTAAGGTACGTTCAGAGTCTAAACATTTCTTACTTTCGAAAAAAGTATATTCTCAGTTCGGTTATTTCTTTTTTTTTCTCAAAACTCCGTGATTTATAAGCGTTTAAGCAATTTTATTATTTATTTAAGTACATTTTGTGTTTGATTCTATCCATAATTGAAGATAAAATACCACAACGTGATGCAAAATTAAAGAAGAATTAACGAAACATTTATTTTACCTACAAAATAAAATTATTTAACACTAAATTCCACAATAAACTATTTTACACTAAATTCCACAAAATATATTTGTTACTACAAACAATTTGACTAGCTTTAAATCTGTTCCACTTAATTGTCTGCTTAGAGCTTGTCCAGAAGGGGCGAATTCGCCACGAATCGTTTCGCGCGAATTCATACGCGCGTAGTTGAGATACTGGACATCAATACATCGCGTCCACAAGCATCGCGCGAATTCAAAATACGCGCGTAAATCGCGTGCGCTACGCCAGACTCTCGACTCGCGCTTTATTCGCGCGTATTGGGCGCGAGTCGAGATACTAGGGACGCCTTGTTGCGTCCAGTTGACGCGCGAACTCGTTCAACCGCTTCGTTCAACTCCATGTTTCGTACTGAATTCCTCCCCAAATGCTCGCGCGTTGGTACGCACCTTGTGGACGCAACGGTCGCGCGTAATACGCGCGAGAGAATCGCGGCGAAGTCGCCCTTTCTGGACAAGTTCTTACACAAACTATATGCTTTTTATTTTCGTTGTATGTGTTTGTTTCCTATGATAGGATACTTAATGTTGGGGGATTATGCTTTCTGTCCTCATGTTAAAATGAAATCTGTGTACACACAATATCAGTACAAAAAAAACTTGTTTTACTGAGACACAGTATTATGAAATAGTTATGCCGCACATATATGTGTTTACAGGATTCCGTGGACGGCCAATCTCCGCAGTCCGCTATGAATCTAAGAAGACATAGACATTCTCGCAGCGTTGGGAGTTACCATGACGATCAGGTACTTACCTAATACATTTGTTACTTTTTACTTTTTCTATACGAATTCATAGACAATCTTATATTGATACAATGAATTTTTTTGCCGGAATTTGGGTGTTTTCTATGTATAGTATACATATATATTAATAAAAAATGGATATAAGTACCAGTCAATCTAACTTTCATAGTACAAGCTCTGCATAGCTTCAAAATAGATGGCGTTGTGTTTTACAAGTCAAATGTGTTATATTATTATTAATGATACATATAAAATGAAAATTATAATAAAAAAATATATAACTATAAAAAACTAAAAAGATTTTTTATTTATTTCTCTATTTGAATGTGCTAATTTAATAGACTATCAGATTTGAATAATTATTTTCTTAGCTAGCTTAGCTACGATAATGGTCTATGTCAAATCACTCTATGACAATAATCGTTAAATTATTGCTTACAATTTACACGATAATGGCAACCCTATTACCGTCAGCCGGACTCTTTAGGAATGAAATGAGCAATCTCAGACTGTTGAAAGAAAAGGTGGGTAAATAGAGCAAGCTGAGTGGATAAGAAAAGGAACTCCACCTAAACGGATGGATTCGGTAATGCAACACATTCTTGTTACTCGAAAATGGGTGGCGCTATCTTGTCTTGTTTAAAGATGAAATTTATTTTAAAAGGAAAAATAACACAAATGTTTTTTAGAGTTATGTAAACGCGTAATGATATGTGAAAATGAATTGCTGTTCGTTAATCTCAGTTAAATTCAACCAAATTGGTCCAGTACCAATTTGGTTGATTTTGGTCTTAAAGTATTTATGACAGTCCTGGCAAAGATTAAACGGTGTGAATTTAAAAAAAATCGTAATTTTCATGAATGCAGTATCTCACGAATAAAGTAACAGCCACAGTTAGTATTATATAAAAGAAACATTAACAAAAATTAAGAAAAAAATACTCATAAAATAAATATTAATTAATTAATTACTTTCAAAATTACTCTTCGGTTTTGTTATATCTCATTATTTTTATAAAATCTTTTCAGGCAGACGTTTCGTTAGGTTTGTCCTGTGATTTCAAACTATGACCTTTTTCGTTGTTTTTTTTTTATAGATATTATTGTTTTTTTTAACAATACAATAACGTTTTATTTTGCTTTCGTTTGTGTTGTCAGAGTAAGTTCTTTTCATATTAAATGTGGAATATAGTGTACAATATATCGTGTACCCTAGATGTAAAGCTAGCAAGTACTGTAGTAATTTTATCTTATTTTTTATTCTCATAAACGTTAGTTTTTATTTTAGTAATGTAAATTGATATTATAACGCTGAAACATTTGTAAATTTTAGAATTTTGTTAATTTTGGTCAAGTAGAAAACATATTTAGTAATTTTCACCTTGTGATTGGTTAGTTATACACATATATATACATATACAGCTACGTATTAGTAATTTCCTACGGTTTTGCTTGCGTAAAAAATGTTTTGTGTAGGCCACAGTACTCCATAAAACACAGATAAACAAGTATTGATATTCACAAACATGTATGTTATACATGTGTACAAAACTTATGTCTATAATCGCGTTTCTAGCTGCGTCTTTCTATGTTAAAGTTTCGTCTATTTATTAAAATAACTATTAACAAATGTAAATGTCTTCAGGAGCTGCCCACTCTAGAAGATTCAACGACATCGATAATGGGCAGCGAATCCAACATATACAACATGAAGCTAACGCAAGTCGATACCTCGGACTTGCCCCACAGCCTCAAATCCCACAACTCAGACTCGGAAATCACCAGACTCAACGATCCAGAAGAACGTCAAAGTCCATCTAAAGTGATGTTCACTTTAGGTGATGATTCGACTATTGAAGTGAACACTAAACTAGTCAGAACATCGACTAATAACCACGACGAACAATCGATTAATATAGGCGAAAATGTCCGAAAGATATGTTCTGAAATTACAGATTTTTGCTCATCAGAGATTTCGGAGGGTGTAGATATAGCCAAACATTTAGATTTTGATAAAAACGTTGAAGAAATTAATATAGTTAAATATATGGAGAGGAAAGTGAGTGAAGAGTATGAGAATAATGGTAATGAAGGAGAAAGTGAGTGCGGTGGAGCTGACGTGACTGATGTTATAGTTATACCTAGTGCGGAAGCCATTCTGGACACTGGACAAGGTGGGAGTCAGAACGACGAAGAAATTCAATAACTACTTGTGTTCAGCCGTTTGTTGATGGTTAGTTTGTGGGCTAAGATTTTTGTACCGTTTCATATTCTGTCGAAGGGTGGATAATTATGGCAAAGTTTTACACGATTATTTGTCCTGGGTGAGTATCGGACCCACGACCTCTGGCTCCAACAGGGCCGTCATAATACCTAATGTTTAAAGATTTAGGATTAGCAAAGGATAATATTAAAAAAATAATAATTAAAAATAATACTATTGGTACTAAGGAGGTTGAAAAAGATTTTGGCGTCTTTTCGTTCACGTAATCAGCTGATTGACTCCATTGTACTATGGTTTAATAAACAATATCTTTTTTTCTTATTCTTGGCCTACCAAAGTGACTACTCTGCCTGATGTAAAGCATGAATAGAATCCAAGAGTAGTGGTCGCCATACTCATTGCGAACGCAGATAATTCAGTATGGCGACCCACACTATGGTGGCCTAGGATATATGTGTATGGTCATCATCATCATAGTCATCTCAACCAAAAGACGTCCACTGCTGGACATAGGCCTCCCCAAGGTTCTCCACAACAGCCGATCCCGTGCTGCCCGCATCCAACAGCTTCCTGCGACCTTCACCAGGTAGTCGGACCACCTTATGGGAGGCCTACCAACGCTGCGTTTCCCAGTATGCGGTCGCCACTCCAGAACTTTCTGACCCCATCGGCCATCGTTTCTGCGTGTAATGTGCCCCACCCACTGCTACTTAAGTTTATCAATTTTACTGGCAATATCGGTGACCTTGGTTCGTCTGCGGATCTCCTCATTCCTGATGGCCATATCAAATTCGTTAAAACTGTTTTGTGTAAATTATCTAACCTATTATATATAACACTGAAGTCACTCGTCGTACATGCAGTAAAAAGCTAATTACGAAATTGTGACTATTTAATTTCTTGGCGAGTTCCCAGTTTCTGGGGACTTAATTGGACGCAAGTCTCTCAGGTTTATTTCTATTTTCAGTTTGTATGTTGTTACGCCCAACTAAGTCTTATCATAGTTTCTTTCTCCGACAGAATTCTATGCGATGATTATTGACTAAGCGGTTTTCCTTGACAAGGACCTTTTTGATCTTGTGTCTAAATAAAATGGTCCAACCATTGCAATTTAAACAGTTTGAGATTTATTTTTACACGGTATTAATTCCAATTTCCCATGACTGATTTCTTCTCAAATTTTAACATGCAGGTTCGCTAAACCGAAGTTTAAAAGTTGGTTTATTTTAAATTTGTTATCATTTCTCATCATCATCTCTATTACAATATAACGGAGCACTAAAGAGTTAAGAAAACAGTGGATTTTAATATTAACAAACGGCTGACATGTAGTAATGTAAATGTAATTATTCTTAAATTTAAAGGATATGTAACTCAAATTCTGATAGTATTTAAACATCAAAATAAATACACTTGAACGAAACCGAAGCAATAATAAGAAACAGATGATTGAAATTTGTACTATACAAATACAATAGAAAATTTTTGTAATCGAAAATAGCATAATATAGTAATAAATATAGTCCTCGGCCCATGGGGATGTTGACTCAATGATTGAGATGTTCAAAAAGAAAAAATCACATTTGTCATTTTAGAAAATGTTTAATAAATTCAATAAAAGAAAATAAACTCCAAAATGACAATTAAGTCTATTGTCATTAATCGATGAACACGGTGACATCTGTCATTTCGTGTCACTGCCTTAATTCTACTTTATGTCATTTGCGTCAAAAGAGTAGTGACGATTCGATCAAACCCCGCCTCTTGACTAATCGGATCCCAAGAAATTATTATTTTGTACGAAATCTTGGAAGCTAATTGGGTGCGGACCTTGATTGAAACGTCAGTATTGAATTTTCTTAACACAAGTGGTATATTTTGTTATTTTCACTTGTATTTTTAACTTTCACTATTTTTCTTTTAATATTCGTGTCTATGAAATTAAAACTGTTTCGGAGTCAACGTCCCTATTTGAAGCATCCTAGTTTAGTATTGCCGGATTTAGATAACTTTCCTTTAATACTCAATAATGGGAGTTTTTAAAATAGGTAATATTGTTGATTTATTTACTAAATTAATTTTGTTCCTACTTCGTATTTAGCACCTATGAATGGTACGTGATTAAATTAAGATAAATTTGCTAATATCTGTAGCTAAAATAATATTTAATCGTAATATTGGTTTATAAGTTCTTGATTATTATGAATATAAGTAAATACATATATCACTATATAAATACAAAATACAAAAAGCTAGGAACTATTTCGTCCTATGTTTGTGAACTGATTTTTTTGTAGCTATTGAAGAGTTTTAGTAATATCAATAAAAATAATTTAAAAATATGTTTTTGTTATAATTTAATTATAAGACTACAACTACAAGAAGCCAAGGCTAAAGCATCAAGTACATACGTGAACCTGTCATGTACAACAACACCACCTGTCATGTATGACAGTTCAAATTTTACTGGTCAATGTAATAAAATAAAACGTTATCTTAATGCATTATGGTCGAATATTGATCGGCAGGCTAACTTTAGTATGACTAAATAATTAAACTATATAAAAAAAATAATACTCTTGTCTCAACTACAATTAGATTAGTTTTTTCTATCTCCAAATAAAAGTAAATTATTACATTTTTTTTAAATATTTTTAAAACTGAATATAAATTTTACCACAGGCAAAATTTTTTTTATGTCACGGTTCAGTTTTTTAATTTTTAATTAAAAACCTTAGCGTAAGCTTACCAGTATACATATATACTTTATACCTTATAGCCTTAGTATGAATGCAAAATACCTTGCCAACTAAATCTTACTAAGTATTCTTAATTATGATATCACATAAGCAAAAAATATCGCTGTTTGGCCACTGTTTTCACACACATTCTGTTGTTACTAACTTGACTAACTTGTAACTTGAGAAAATACCGTTTTAACTAACTCATAAGTAACAGCAAGAAATCTAAATCCGGCAATACTAATTAACGAAATTAATTTTATCGTCCTTACTAATTATGCTTCCATTGTCTATGTTAACATTTGATGGTCTTTCTTGTACCTGGACCAATACAATATCCTTTATCCTAAACTCCCTCTTAAATTACTATTTTTCTCTGTGATTAAATATAGATATAGTATATTTAACCTTAATGTGGTTGGGTTTTGTACAATTGTCCCTAGGGTCCTAAGACAGGAAGAAGAGTATTCGGTTTTATCTTGAACGACTTTAAAAATAGGAAGAGATTCAAATTTGTTTTTTTTTTCTTGGTGACAGCTTCTTAATGCTTTGTCTGCATTGTTTTTCTCTCTGACATAAATGCTAAATGTTATTTCAAACTTAACCTTTCATAGGTTCATGCCTTATGAGTTGTTATTGAAATAGAATTCGTACATGAACAAAGAACCATAGAGTTTTATTTATTTTTTCTTGGTACAGATTCCATTCCACTTCGCCAGTAATGTCTATTAGGTATACTTTTTCATAATTAACCAACTTATTTGCTTTTATACAAATATTATTATTACTTAGTAGCCCATCGTAGAAATTTTACTGACTATGTCCAAGCAATTTTCGAGATTTGTTGAGACGTACAAACAACTTTATGTAACGTTTAAAGGGCAAAGTTTAATAGGTTATAAAGGGAATAAGTGGTTCATTGCTGTCGTGTTGTGGTGCCTAAATATCAAATTATTGTAAAAATATATGTAAATTGTAAATATATATCGGATACTCTACTTGTATTGCGTCTTGCATTATCAGCTGTTGTTATTATTAAATATTTATTTCAATTCTATTTGTAATTGTTTTATTTTCACTTCTGTAATTAATGTATATTGTGGCAAGTCCGTGTAGTGATGGATTAAGAATACATAGTATCACGACCCATTTTCATCCCGTGAGTGTAGTAAGAGACGACTAAAGGAAAAAAATATTCAGGAAAATATCACTATAAAGAGAAGAGAACAAACCCTGATCCAACCCGTCCGACCAACGTGGTATAGTAAGCCAAAACCTCCTTGCTAAGGACAGACTTATGTCCAGCAGTGGACTGTTAAAGGCTTTTGATAATGATGATGTGGAGAGCAATGCTTCGTCATGTATAAGCCGACTTGTCCAACGTGAAACCATGGAATGGAATGGAAAACTGCTCGTTCCAATAATTAGCATTAAAAAATGTACAAGTTATTTTTTGTGTTTTTCACTATCAGCACACGTGTTTCACTCCCTTTATGAAAGGCCCGGGGTCTTTTAAATGGAGTGTAAAAAAGTATCTCACTAGGCTGTCATAGTGTTGGTCACCATGCTATGTTGTCAGAGTAGAGTCACTTTGGCTATCTTTAAGTTTAAAATGCAAACAGTGTGCGTGTACCTTTGTTTGTTTCTATAACGTGATTTCAAACTCGATGTAACGAAATTGGACACAATTTCGTGTTGAAATCGCAACGATTCTAAAGAAATTTCACTAAAAAAGAAATCGAAACTTTTTGTGTCTCTTTTTCTGCAGGTTTCTGTGGGTGACGGTATTCATTGGCCATAAATGACCCTTCTGTTCGCCTACCTCCCTATACCAAAAACTAAGCCTTTCTTATTTTATACCAGCTGATATTATCAAGCCTTAACTCCTCAACCGATTGTCCTGTAATGGTGTACACACGTCTGTGTTACGAAAAAGGAAATAGGATCTCTTTCAGGCAGGAAAAAAGCAGCCTTCCCTAAGGCTATGAAATCTACGTTCCTGTGACCGAAGCCAGAGCAAAATCTAGTACTCAAAGTTTTCTCTTAGAATACTACTTTATTTATTTATTTACAACTTTATGCGCAAATACATGCTTCAGCGGAGTTAATGCCTAAGGCATTTTCTGCCAGTCAACCGATTGGGCGATGCTTTAATATCTGCATTCCTTGATAAATTAGTACCCGGTTTTATCTTAACGTTTTAAATTTATTCTATGGTCGTCAAAAAGTATTAGAAGTGAACGTGACATCTCTCTATTATCACATGTATCATATCTAGTCATCTCTAGTATTTCTGTCGTGTTTTGTTGGTGAATGCGAAGCCAGAAGCCCATTAATGCAGGGGTGACAGTTATCGTGATAAGTATGTCAGCCTTACACTGCCACGATAACTGTCATGCCTTTTGTGTCCCACTAAAAAAGCATCTCACTAGACCACCATAGTGTGGGTCACCATATTGCGTTGTCAACATTCGAAATGAGTATAGTGACCACAACCATTGGATTCTATTCATGCTTTTCATCAAGCAGAGACCACCTTTGCAGGATATTAAAAATGAAATAATGATAAACATTTCTAAGGAGAGACTTATTTCCAGCAGTGAACTATTAAAGGCTATTGATGATAATGATTCATGTATTCTTAATAAGTATGCCATTAGATACTACCTAGAAATAATGACTTTGACCCAGGCATTTTTTTTTCTATTCTTCTCTATTGGTTGCCAGTTCGTTGAATGCTGCTTTCACGTAGTCTACCTAACTTTTTTTTATCCTCTTCTGCATCTTCTTTTGTGCATAAAACTTTCTTCACCACATATTGTATTACCAGCATTTTCCCACTTCTAACCATACTTCTTCAGAAGTAAGTTAGTAGACAAAGTAGCAAAACATGTGCTGCGAGTATGCGAAAATTTACATTGTTTTTCAATATTTACAGAAGCTAAAAGAATGAATAATGTTAATATTAATAAATTAGTTCACTGTTTCATTTAATTTCCTACTAGGCCATTGACTTTTAAGTTTATATATAAGTTTTAAAACTCGTAAACTCCCAGGTTCGATCAAGTGTTTCCCGGTCAAAATAAGACATCTGACCAAAGTACAATGAGCTTCGGCTAGGTACAGAATCACCTTAACGTAGATTGTTTAATTCGGGAACGACAGTTCATACTAAACTGGATTGTATATAGCCCAGCAAAAATATAAATAGCGCAGTACCGACACGCATGCGTGTTCTCAACCTGTTCTAAATTCAAATAGTCCGGCGCTCACGCAGCCCGGTCGTTTGAAAAAAATTGGATTTTAAAATCCGAATTTCGAAAATCCTATCCCGACTCCGACTGGAAAGGCCACGTGATTGGTAGAATTCGTAATAGGAACGTGTGTTTATTGGATTTTAAATCTAAGTGTTTGTGGACAGTGGAAAATGTGTGAACAGTGCGTGCAGCGTTGATTCAGACAATAAGGATTTTTTTGGCGTTTTGTGCATGTGGTAAGTAATTTATATTAATTTTTGAATATCAAAAAATAAATTAATAGTTACTGTTAAGGTTATAATAATCACCCGAAAGCTAAATTACATAACTAAAAATATCACGTTGACCAAGCAATTAATTTAATTAATAAATTTGGCCGGTAGCTGGGTTTACAATAGTAATTAATTTTAGATTTATGCCTGTTAATGTTCTTTGACATTCAATCTAGTAAGTTACAGAGAGAGAGTATTTCAGAATGTATAGTCTGGTATTTGTTCGCCTGGCAACTGTTGGCCTTACGTCTATAGTTAAAATCAGGAAGACATTTGGCTATTAACTCGTAGTTATGTACTACACTAATACGATATCACTTATAGATTCTTAAAGTACTTATTTTAGTAGAAATAAATTTGTAAAGCACAATGGGAGAACGTGAAAAAAAAACAGTTTGATAATATAACATTTTTTGAGTTACACAAAATGGCCTGTTATAACATGCCACATGCCTCTATTATTTTCTCGTTTAATAGGGTTAATCTTGAGTCATCGATACACCTATTTCTATACTTGAAGGTTAAGGTTATTAACCTTATATCTATGCTATAGTATTTCGTGAATGGAGCTAGGTAGCTTATTACCAAACGCTAATCTTTCTAATCCTCTTGCTTAGTGTACTAAATATATTGGTAACTTCTGGATAATTTCTCAAAACCCATCTTGGTTAATTGTTCAAATGATCGTCAATATAAAAAGTATCTTGCGTGCTACCTCTTTGTAAAGCGATTGTATTTTTTGTTTCATAAATACCATTTATTTATTGATGATGGCTTTATTCTTGTATTTTTTTCTCTACACGATTCATTCTAAACGCTCTATGTTTTTTCACCAGCTTTCTACCAGAATCACGGCAACGTACTGAACAAATTGAAATCGAAACTGCCCAAATTGCTTTTCTTCCTTTCTTGTTTTATCCTTTTCATAATGTCTTTATCTATAACTCGACATACTGTGGTACTTGGCACCTCCGTGAAGAAGTAAAATTTTATGAATTATTTCAAATAATATATTATATTAATATCAAAACTGCACAATCTAAATTGCCGCTCAATAATTGTGTTAAATCGTTTTAAAATTGAACCGTTTAAAACCCCATTTCTAACAAGAATTGAATTGAAAACAATTCTATGTAACGATTCTGAATTATTCTTTCTTCTTCACTTATTGTTTAGAAACGACATAAACATAGTTTGCTGATCGATCGATAGATGGTGTGTGTCATACTTTCTGAATCGCGATATCATTTGTTTCGCATAGCGGGTTAAATACAGATATTTAATGTTTGTAAAACACCTTTCAAGGCACATGTGCTCGTTGCTATATTTGTGTAAAATATACAGTATAGTGCGATACAGGTTTTATTCGAATTACCTCGAGTGACGCTACAGTGGTTACAAGGAGCGCCCTGCGTACACTTATTTTATAATACTCATTAAAAATATTAATTATCGATCAAGGTCTAAGTGGATTTATTGACATTGCTACTAAAACAACGAAGATTTAAGAAGATTAAATAAAGAACCACAAATCTCTGTAACAAATAGCAAATCTTTAAATTGTGCAAGGCCATTTCAAATATTGATATTCCGGTTCAATAGACGCGTACGTCATATTAGAGTATGTTAACGTCATATAAACATGTCTATATTATAATTTGAAAAATGTTTCAAACAACATTTGGCAAAGTCACCATGCCAATGCACTTCAAACGTCTAATTTGAAAGCTCTAGATCATAGATTACATTGTTTATTAGTGTTCAAGGATTTTAATGTTGGAATAAATATTAAGCTCTCAAGGATTATTTTTGATCATCACGTCACATTTGATAACCTTTGATAGTCCACTGATAATGCGATGGTCTGAGGAGAGGTTTAGATGCCTAGACCTAATTTGAACATTTCTAGTCTTAACAGCTAAGAATAACAATAACTGCTCTGTATATTGACTAAATAGTATGGTAATAGTTTATTTTTAACGGTAATAAAGTAATAAAATAAGGCATTGGTATTTCACTTCTAATAAAAACAGCGAAGAAGATAAAATCGTACATTGTTCAAAAATAAGTACAAGTTTGTCTTTGTTACATCTAGCCGTTCCTCAGTGTATAATCTGTATTGAAATACGGCATAGTCCATTTAATGTCTTCTTCTAAGAGAACACAGTCCACAATATGGCCGCACAGTGTACTCATGTTTCTTTATAGTCTATACCATATCTGTCTTTTCATATGAAATGATTTCTATGAATTCGATTCACGAAGAATTATTTAAATCTAATTGACGGTTTCAAAGATTAGCGTATTTAAACAAAATCTGAAACTCAGGCTTTGAGCTTTTGTTTTTTTTTCTATCTTAAGAGCCTGCCAAAGTGACTCTACTCTCCCTAATGGAAAGCATGAATAGAATCCAACGGTTGTGACCACCATACTCATTGTAAATGCTGACAACGCAGTATGGTGACCTACACTATGGCGACCTTGTGCGATGCTTTTTCACACCCCGCTTGGGGACGTAAAAGGCATGACAGTCATCGTTACAGCGTAAGGCTTACACAGTTACCACGATAACTGTCACCCCTGCATCGATGGGCCTAATATATATGTTGTTAAGTACGTAAAGGCGTCGGTCCTGCGCCTGATTTCTTCTTGGTCGTGTCAGATAACCGTCCCTCGTCCCACGTGTCAGTAAAGGAACAGAGAGTGTACCTGTGTTTGCGCACACTTGTACATAATACTATCTCTTGCATACTTGACTGGTCTCCGTTGTGACTGGTCGCCGTGGCCGACATCGGCTAGGTGTATATCATATATTTTTATTATATTAGTACCTAATGATGTATGTCTTGTGTTTTATCATTCTATGTTAATTCCTTTGTTTTGTACACGTTAATATACGTTATATTGTTTCCTGTTTCACCAATGGGTGTGTATTAACTTTTTTTTTATTTTTTTTTAACGTGTGACAACTCCCTTGAGCCGTCACCCCACCGGGTTTTACGGCGGGTGGTGTGTCGGAATTGGACCGACTAAAACCACACGGTGTGCCACTCTGCGCCTGTCATAGGAGGGAACCGGGAACACCTGTGACCTCGATTCCTACGACCCTTTACATTATATTGTCAATTATTTTCAGTTTTGCATTTCAAAAGTAAATTGTAGGCATGTCTTTAGCCCTTGACAGCAAGCTGATTCTGTTGTGTGTATATTATCAACAAACAGTATACTTTTGTCTAGTAGACCAATTCTTGTAATAAAATTGAAATCTACTCTCGATCAAGAATCTATTTTCATGACAATAATTGCGTAATGATGAGGCAGTGGATATACGCGTAATATTTTTTCTTTTTTTTTGTTATGGAAGCTTATTAAAGTAACTGTATTCTGCCTGATGGATAGCATGAATGGAATCCAAGAGTGGTGGTCGTCATTTTCATTGCGAATTAAGAATTTTATTCATTCACAATTTCAAAAATAACGCCTATCTTGAATTAATTATGCTCAACATAGTAATCACTTCTTAAACATTTTTAAAATTAAATTAAACACGAATTGTTTCATTATCGTGTTCAAATAATTCCATAACAAACCTTAAAGTTTCTGACTCATTACGTCTTTAATGAATATTATGTTGGCATCCATCCATAATGGTATTTCTGTTACCGGTTTAACCTACAATAGGACCTTGATCGCCATTTTTAAATATACTGCGCACTCTGACTAGACTAAACTAGCTAAAATTTCATTAATCTCACTACTTATTGCGACCAGGTCGTCGGTACACTTAGAAGCACAGGACTGCTAATTGTAGCGATCTTTATGAGAGGCCTATGTCCAGCAGTAGACGTCTTTTGATTGAAATGAATGAATGAAACTGAGTTGCCAGAACTTCATAAATTTTGATTGTTCTGTGGATTGTCGCATTCTTGTCCTCATTTGTAAAAGTGTCTACGAGAAAAATATTTTAAAAAGTTTTAAATTTAGACATTTTTAATTTTTTCGAGGGTTTTCAAAAAGTGTACCTACGAGAAAAGTGTATCTGCGAGAAATAATTCGTACAAATACTACGTGGACAACATGTAAATTTTAAAAAATTGCATTTGGTTCCATAGCCTCGTAATGCTACACTCGTATCATAGTAATTTCGTTCTCTTTATCACTCCACTCCAGTCAGATTGTGTTTATTCACTAACAAACGCGATTCCTTGGATGGATCTTTTTTCTTTTCTTTCTTATTTCATTTTTACCAAATTCTGTTGAGTGTAAAATTTCACATAGATATGATCGAAAAATTCCATAGAAATCAGTCTAAGTATAATTTTGATCTTGAAATATTCATGAAAAATAATAATTTTATTTGCCCATGTAAAATGTACAACTTTCTTGTGTTTACGTGACTATGTCATAAATATCAAAAAAATGAAATATAGCCACGCTAATATATGGTGCCATAATATATAGGACCCATAATATATGGTGGGCCAAGAATTCGTTAACATTTAAATCTAATACCCGCGCAAACATGTTACGGGAGTTCTTGGGACCGATGCTACTGGGATTAGCTGGCTACAATCGTAACGCATGATTTCAATAAGATGGAGCCACTTGTCACACATCCAATGAGTTTCGCTGCCGGTTTTCAAAGATATGTTTTCAGTAAAACTGATTTCTAGACGAGGCAACATTCCATGGCCACCCAGAATTCCAGATCTATCCCCAACAGACTTTTTTTATAGGGTTATTTGTAGAGTTGTGTCTACATCAATAATAGAAATACACTATGTTAACTAAATGAAAAAATCAGCAAAGAGATATCGGCGATCTCGCGTTCTTTTTGCCGACGAGTATTCAAAAATTTCGATGTTCGCTTAGAAGAGTACAAATGTCGAAACAGTGGTCATATAATGATATAATTTTCAAAAAATAAATTTCAACTAATTAGCATGCTTATTAATAAACAATTTTTATAACATAACAAATAGTTTTTTTTATATGATTTTTTTAAATGTTTACTAATTCGTGGTCCACCCTATATTTATGTGTGAAGCTTCCCTATTTTAAAAGGTGTTTGCATATTTATTGTGTGTTATATATTTCTAACTCCTCCAGTTTTCTTCTGAATAATTCTGTTACGGATTAATTTTTCCTGGAACTTGACGAATCATAAGTAGGTCACTGCTGTTGAGTGTATGGGAGGAACTACTCCCATACAAAACGTAGGGTTTCCACAGGATTTCAGAAGGATTTCAAATCGACAACACAGACAATTCAGATTATCACGGATTTAGATTTAAAAAAATGAGGTTTTGAAATTTATTTTTTTACTAAACATGGAAAGAAACCAAATTTAAAATATTCTAACATCATTTAGTAAACAATTTAACACTCGAAAACATTCATTACATTTATTTTGTACTTTGCTGTAATTTCTCGCCATTCAAATGTCTCTATTGTACATATTTCTATGTATTATTACTATATTTTTTTTTATTGAACAAAACACACAAAATTTACTGCATGCGAAAAAAGGAAAAGTTGAAACAAACCCTACACAGCAACCCGTCTAGCCAGCAAGGCTTAGTAGGCCAAACCTTGTTTATAAGGAGAGGCATATGCCCAGCAGTGGACTGTTCAAGGCTGTGAAATTATTTTATTAGCATTGTCATATATTGTGTAAGGTCAAACTTAATACGGTTCCTAAGGGTAAATATTTAGTATCGCAAATGAAATACTACCGCATTGACCTTAAAATGCAAATTGGCTATACAAAAGATTACAAATATATGCTAAAAGGCTATAACATTGCAATAGTGCACTAGTGGAAATGGGTTACTAGCTTTTAAAGCGAAATTGCCTTCATGACTAGAATGTTGTGTGTTTTAGTAAAACAATACGGACGCAATACGCAAAATCACGCCTGTTTTCCCAGAAGGGTAGGCAGAGACATATTAAACGCCCACTTTTCGCTAGTGTTATGATACCATGTAATAGATGGTGAGCCTATTGCCGCTAATCGCGACGTTTTGTTTGCCAGAGCCTTGTCCGTTGAGGCCTTAAGTTCTTGGTGGGACCTTATTTATTTATTTGAACTTATTGCATCTTTTGTACAAATGCGGACTTACAGCCATGAGGCATTCTCTCCCAGTCGACCTTCAGGTGATGTAGAAATAAGATGTGGTAGGTGCAAAGTTGTTTACTTGCGCAAACTTACTACTAAATAAATAATAAATGCATAATACATATAAACATACACACACTTAAGTTTAATATTGTATGTTATACAGTTTGGTACTAAGATTGTGAATGTTCTGTTAACTCATTTCAAAGAAGCTCGCAAACTTTCGATTTGAATGGGTTGTGAATATCCTGATTTTTTTTTTCTATATTAAGAGGCTGCCAAAGTGACTCTACTCTGCCTGATGGAAAGCATGAATAGAATCCAAGAGTTGTGGTCACCATATTCATTGCAAATGCAGACAATGCAGTATGGTGACCCACACTATGGCGACCTTGTGAGATGCTTTTCCACACCCCGCTTGGGGACGTAAAAGGCATGACAGTGATCGTGACAGTGTAAGGCTTACACAGTTACCACGATAACTGTCAACCCTGCATCAATGGGCAGATTTAATTTCGGCAGAGAGCGCATTCCAGAGTAGAATGGACTGCACATAAAAGGAAGAGTTGATGAAGTTGGTGGTGTCAGGGGATATATTAATTATTATTAAAAATAATATGCCCATAATAAATTATCGTTTTTTAGAAATTATTACTTGTAGTCAGTTTCTAATAGTCATTTATTTAAGGAATAAATAAAAAAGCAAAAAATAAAGTAATTCCTTCTGTTGGCTTGTATAATTTATTAACGTGATAGACTCAAGAAGGTGTCTGGCAGCGGATGGATGCAAATCGCCCAAGACCGGAATGGTTGGCGTTCCTTGGGGAGACCTTCGTTCAGCAGTGGATGGCGATAGGTTGATTGAGGTTGAGGCTCATATTTGTCAGAGCAGTATTTATTTTGGCCAGTGTCAGATATTTTGTCTTGTTAAACTTGTGGTACTTTTATTCAATGGATAAGCATGTATATATAATAGTCCGGATAAATTGAAACTCACACGTGTTTATACAAACACACGCAAGCGTTCGTTTTGCATAACAGCCGACATAATTTAAGAGATTGTTAAAAATTTCTTCAACTTTTAAAAACCAAAAATAATACGCCACTGGTGCTTAGATGGTGATTAGATTTCAAAAAGTTCATTAATCTTTATTTACCCAAATTCCTGGGTGTACCACTTAACTGGGTAACATTGGTTACAGCGAAAGCTTCATTACTTTGCAGATTTCAGTTTCCTGCGGCATTCGCCGCGGACTGACGTGTGCGCGCTCGAAATTTTTGACAGAAAAGTACTAAAATCAAATAAGAGTTGTTGTCGAAGTGTCGTGTCGTATTTACCTTAAAAGTTTCTAGTGTAGTGATTGTGTATTAAATATGTGGATTTTCTGAGTGATGTTGAAAAGGTTTGTTAAGCATTATTTCATTGAAAGTAAGAAATATATAACATTGTGTTCTTAATTTAAGTTTGTCATGTTTTAGGTCAACAAACTTATCACTTACTGTAATATATTTTGTCAGTTACAGTATCATTAACATTGTTAATTTTTAAAAGAGCATAACCGACTTTATTTAGCCTACGTTACTATGATTTTTAGCAAACAATTTTCTTCATCGCTTTATTTTAGATACTTAAAAATAATTTAAAAAAAATAATGTTCTGAAAATTTCAATGGGACTAAACGCAGCTTAAGCCCTTCTAGGTGCAAAGAATATTTTGAAAATCGATGTAATGGTATCTAAAGGTAACAAATACAAACAGAAAATTCCTACTGAATTGTCAACCTTCTCTTTATTTAAAAATGATTAAAAAAGTGTTGCGATTACCAGCTATTTAAAAACTATAAACTTGTGTTTTCCTTCGGTCGTTCATCATACAGGAACAAAGACCATGTTATTTACAAGTAAAATGTAACGGACATTTTAGTTGAATCTATTTAGAACTTTATGCCGACGAGTTAAATGCGAGATTCCTTTGTCTTATACGATAAACATAAAATATTTTATTGCGCTGTCTTCGCCCGCGAATGCAAGCTCCTTTTTTCTTACTACCGCATACGTTTTCTCCGCATTTCATTTTTTTTGGCAGTATGGGACTCGTATTTCTAATATTCGAGTGATTTTTTTCCAGTTAAGCTTGGTATCATATGCCAGCCTACCAAAGTTAACTAGAAAAGTTAGTATACGTAGTTTAGTAGTAGTAGTGTGCAGTGTACTTCGGAAGGTACAAGGTGTCGTGTATCAGGCGATGGAGATTGAACGTGCAATCATCTGCAGGTCCGAGACCTCTATTTTATTTGAGTCTATTCTTTGTTATTTCACGTGAGATTATAAAATGAAACATTTTTTTGTTTCCAGTTAGGAAATAATAAAGATTGTGTTTGACAAACTTTCCAGAAGGCCTTAATATGAATTCTAATCACAAACCAAATTAAAATAAACTCAGTACATATTTATTTTACTATCATTTTTAATCTATATTGACGAAACTTCTAAAGAGGTTTCACCCCCATAAGCATTGTAAAACTACTATCTCGAATCAAACAGCCCCTAACTAGTAAGGTTGTGCGGCGGGTCACCATATCTCTAACCTCCTATTTCGCAGACTCAGACTCAAGATTTCAGCGACCTTCAAAGTGTTTTCTGTAGATAAGTTTATGATAAAATCAGTAAAGTTTTACAGTGGTGCTAATTCTATTATACCATTACTAAATTAAAATTTATCTAAAATATCTTCTATTCTTTTACTTTAGTGAAGCGATCTCCAAAATGCTATTTTTGTGTGTATGTATTTAGGTAATGTCTATTTTCATTTAATTCCATCATTTTGTTTTGATTCAATCTCTGACATTTATTTATTTATTTTTATTTTTTTATTTTTTTTTTTATATGTATACTAAATGGTTAAAACGATGTTTTTGTGCAGCAGGTCCTTAAAATAGGAACACCTGAGCTACAAGTACCAGCAGTCATTCAATGACACATTTTTCTTTTTTACACTGTACAATAAAAGTTATAATTTAATTAAATTAATACATAATGTTTCAATAAATTAAACTATTATTTAATTTTTAGTAGAAGCATAATATACACATACTTCAAAATTTTGAATGTCATGTGATAGGGTGAAGCTCATTTTTAGTGTTTTTTAGTTTAGTTTAGAGAGTTCTCGAACAATCTAATTAGCACTAGTATAAAGTAACTGCTCGTTACATAAATGAATGAAAAATTAACTGGAATACTCTTAATGGTAATCAGTCTTTGTCATAAGAACGCTATTTCCATAATCTTCTTGAATTTCGAGCTTATCTAAGTTCTTAAGTCATTTGACTGAGAAAGGGAGTAAAAGGTTTTATGTTTTTTTTTTTGAATAAATATTTTTTTTGTTTCCACAAGTAATGTTCATCTTAGCAGAGAATCTGTACAACCATCTTTTTTACTAAGGCTCGTACATAATGTAGGTTACATATCACATTAAATAAAAGTAATAATAATAAAAATATTATTGATATGTATTTTAGGAAATAAAGGAAATAATAATAGCTTAACACATTTCTCACACGGTTTTCTGATCTCAAACTAGGTAGATTCAGTACTATGCTGATGAAATTTGTGATAAATATAGGTATATGTATATATATATATATATATATATATATATATAGTGTTTACAGATTAGGAATACATAGTGTTACCACCCCTATTCATCCCGTAGGTGTCGTAAGAGGCGACTAAGGAAAAAACTATTAATGAAAATGTCATTACAAAGAGAAGGAAAACTTGAGACAATTCCAGCCCGTCTGGCCAGCGTGGTATAGTAGGCCAAAATCTCCTTGCTAAGGAGGGGCCTATCTCCAGCAGTGGACTGTAAAAGGCTGTTGATGATGATATAGATAAATAGATATAAGTAAGACTGTAATTTCAAGAAGAAAAAAATAAATTGTCAAAAGCCTTTTGCCAAAAACAGATATAGTCGAACTATTTTAAACTTTCAAATTGGGTCAGCTTTTCATTGGACGTGAGAGACAAAGTTGAAACAGTAAACTTTGTCTGTCACGTCCAATGACGTCATATCCTTTGCAATTTATAGCCTACTGTAGTACTTTTTATATATCTTGTACTCACGAATGTCTTTCTACAATTCTGTCTCAATAACTCATACTGTCATTCAAATTATTTAATTTTAAAATTAGAATACCTAGTTGAAAATTCTCTTTTCTTTTACCACCAAACCTTTGTTCAGTAAACGACAATATTTTAAATGAGGTTTAAGAAAACATAATGTATGGCCGACCTAGCATGCCATGATGGCAAGCTTCAACAGAAATCAGACAAATACACGGGAGATCTACACGTGCACTTTATGTTCCCCTGCTCTCACTATCTGATGGGGCGGTTACCCGACACGATTACGTAGAGATTATCCGCAAAGCCGACGGCTTTATATGCTCTCCGAGACACGGGGGTTAAGACCCCAATTGCTAAACTCTGAGCTGATATTAAGTATTTTTGCAAAGAGAAAAACTCAATAACACTTTTTGACCCGACCGGAGAATCAAACCTCTTGATCTGCAGTCGCACACGCTGAGCACTAGACCAACGAAGAGAAAAAATACGTTACGTATTTCAATAGCATAATATATTACCATCGATGAAATACATATCAATTGGAGAACAATGACGTAGAAAAAAAAAACTGGCTCAGCGTTTTGTTTTTTGTTAGATATTTCAAGGTGGTTTATCAAACATATTTCAATTTGCCTTCTTCCAAGAGCCGACTAGCAAAATAGATGCTTAGGCTAAAAGACGTTGCGTGATGACAGACTTCTAAACAAACAGTAGCCGTCAGTAGCAGATTGTATTGTTGTACCCTTTAAACACAATTATAGAATTTGAATAAATACGTTATAATCCTAATTTAAACAATGCTAGCTTCTGCCTATGGTTCCGCCTGCGTATTGGTTATCACTGGAAAACATAGTGTATTTCGTTCCTCTAGTATCGAACTATCACTACGCAAAATTTTGTAAAAATCAATTCAACTAAAATCATACTTTATGTTATTAGTTGATATTCAATAAAAAACGTAATACTATAAAACAGACCTATGATTTTTTTATTTTTTTTATGTTCATGTTATTGCTAAGCTCTTCGAAAATTCATACAGATTTTGAGCTTACTGAGATGTCCACATCACATAATGTCAACACATTTGTACAATCTTGGAGATACCTGTTCGATACAAATTCCCATATTATCGAACAAAACCAATCCAACTATGTAGTCCAATCTATTTAAATTAATATTTTAATTTCAGTCTGTCCTTTACAAAGGTCGAGTTATTGATTCTATCAATACTCAAATACACTTAATTGTGAATAAAAATTTTACACTAAAAACTAATTTGAGAACTTTGTAATGTGTGCGCTACATGGCATAGAAAAAGTAAACATCGAATACCAGTCTCCATATGTTTATTAATACGAAACATTTAACAAAGGTTGCACGCTACCTCGAAAATATAACGCCGTAGCCATTCGATCTCGAATAACAAAATCTCTAAAATTCACCATTTCAAATCACGTTACAAAGAAACCCCACTATCACGTTAAACTTATCACCAGTGCCATACGACCTCGTTTAATCAAACCTCTAACAAGAAACATCAATTTTTTTATCCATCACTTTAAATTCAAATACATAGTATAACAATGCTGATAAAATAACCAAGATATGATCCGTAGCAACGTGTATTTTTGTTAAGTGTTTCGTATTAGTAAACATACGGAGACGTGGTATTCAATGTTTAACAACCTATTAAATTAATTAATATTAAGCAGGTTGAATCCATAGATGATTTCAGCTAGTACGAAGAAGGGAACATATATTGGAAGGACCAAGATTACTAAAAGAATTGCATATAGAACAAATCAGTGTGTGTTATTATATTTCCTGTTTTTCACTGCCTATACGCTTACCCGTCACCCTTTATTTAACTGAATCCCGTAAGGATGCTTCCGTATTCGGTGTATTCCGTATATGTACATACATATGATACGTATGTACATGTATTTGTTTGTGTATTTATGTTTACAAGCTTACGATTTTCCTCAAAAACAATAGACCAATTTCCATGCTTGTTGAAACAAACAAAATAATAAAAACGTTCCTGCGTTACCATTCAGAGAATTAATGACTACCGAAAACTTTTAACATTTTCATTTTATGCTAAACTCTTACAAATAAGCATTCTTAGCGAATATTTTTTAATAATACCACATTTGTAAAGCACTTTTAGGTGATTAGAATTTTTAATTTTTTTTTTCCTTAACGGAATCAATACTTATGTAAGGGTGTGAGGAGTCGACATTGACACAAAAACAGGCAAATAAAATCCTTATAATATGGTGATGTGTGTAATATTGACCTGAATGCAGACCTCCTCAATAAACTAGACCGCCTTCTCAATAACTGCAATCGATTCGTTTTCAATCTTCGCAAGTACGATCATGTGTCTGTTTTACGTTCCCAACTGCAATGGTCATTCGTCAATGCCGTAATTTGCGGGCTCTGACTTCTCTTTTTTCTTTCTTCAACTCTTCATCGTCACGCGAATTCGTCGTACCTCACTTCCGTTTCTTATGTTCCAGTCACTACCGAAATCTTCGATCAACAAATAATTGGCTCCTTTTATGTCCCCTTCACACCTATAACTTCATCAACTCTGCCTTCTGGATTCAATTCTGCTCTGGAATGCGCTCCCTGTTGAAATCAGGATGTCCACAAACCACAATACTTTCAAATAGAAAGTTCGCGAACTTCTTCGGGATGAGTTGGCAGCACAATCGCAACCCCAGTACCAGACCTTATATCATTCAATATTAAATTTAACTATGTGTATGTTCATGAGAATTGTTCGTTTGTTTATATTTAAAGTATATTTATAAGCTCAATAACTTTGCACCTACCACATCTTATTTCTACATCACCTAAAGGTCGACTGGTAGAGAATGCCTCATGGCATTAAATCCGCCTTTGTACAAAAGGTGTAATAAGTTTAAAATAATAAATAAATAAATAAACAATAGAAAAAAAATCACTGAAAAAACGACCATATGAAGAACGCTTGAGAACCTGAAACTCACAACTCTAAAAAATCGCAGAGAATGGGGAGACTAAATTGAAACATCTTAAGTGGATATTATAACCTGCAAGAGTTTGATAAGTTGTTCATTCGAAATGACAATACTCGTCTGACAGGACAGGTCTCGAGCTTAGTACCAGCTTCCCCAGCATCAATGCTCTTACTGAAAATAGCTTCATAAATCCATAGTTTTCTGGAGAACGTTACATATATATAACGCTGTTTCGTATTGAAAAGTATCAAACGTCAAATTCCTCTTAGATTACATTAACTATAATAATATATAATAAAGAAAAGATATCCAAAGATTGATTATAAGCATGCTAATACTCTACCCTTATTGATGATTGTACAGGAATCGCCCAGGTTTAAAACTAGCTATTTGTTTACGCTAGTAAACTCATTTAAAATGTATGCTGAGCTGCAGTATTTTGTGTTCCAGTTCCCAGAGACCTTAATGTTTTAAAGTTATATTGATAAAAATTACACTACAGTTTTTTTCTAATTCACATTAATACCATACATATATATGGTTATATAGCGGCAGAATTTCTTTGTTTGCTTTAACAGGATAGTATCAGATATATTGATTTAAATTCAAACAACCCTTTATAGTTGGATATCCTATAAATGGAGGATAGTTATTGGCTATATTATATGATGGTACGATGAATAGAAGTTTAGTGTCAATAAAAATATTGTGAAAATATTTATAGAGATGCAGACCAAGACAGGGTCATTCCTATCCATTCTATTTTCAGATCACCTTAGATTTACTGTTGAATATATCTGTTTCATTATTTTTTTTATACAAATAGATTAATTGGAATGTGGTTGTTTACTCGACAGAGTGTTAATCTAAAAAGGTAATAAACGAAATGAAGTTGGATCACAAATGGCCAACAACTGACCTAAATTAACTTTGTTACAACGGTCTAAAGACAACGTTTCCTAATGATGAGCTAACGCTATAAGAGTTTCGTGAGAGCAGTATCAGAGCAAAAATAATTTGATGATATTTTTTTAATCGAGTAGTGGTGAAGCGTGTCTCGGTGTCGTGAAGGATTAGGAATATGAAGTATCACCATCCTTATTTGCCAAGTGGATATCGTGACAGCCGGCTAAGGAGCAAAGTACGCAGGACAACAATATGCCATAGAGACAAAAACTGGACATAAATATATACCGGTGTAGGCCAAAACCTCCTTTTTAAGAAGAGGATTATGTCCAGCAGTGGACTATTTAAGGCTATTGATGGTGATGTGTGTTATTATTAGATAATTAAACTATCTTAATTTTTTGATATTACAGTCGACATAACATTGACTCACCTAGTCTCGTTATCAACAACAGGTTGTATCATGGTTCTAATATATATTTAAAAGTAGTAGTATTTGAATGTATTTTTTCTTAATTTTTCTTCTTCCATGTATGTACAATAACCACGTCAATATTTAAAAAAATATCTTGTATTTTGTGTACTAGGTGAACACACCGGAACTTCAGAATAGACCGGATAGATACACCTAGAAATAAACACCCCGATGCCTCAGTCATTCCTGCAAATAAAATATTTCCACTTACATTGTTGCAATCAAGACTATAGGCATTCTGGTGAGAATACTCGTGAGAAGTTAGACTAAATAGTAAATAGTACTTGAGTTAATTTCACTGTCTTGTTAATTACAGCTGGAGGATCTCCGCAATGTTTATATCTTACAAGATTTTTTGTTTATCTGTGGTACTTTTGTAGTTAACACGAGAGAACTTTCATTTACTTGTAGTAGGTCTCAAGGGATCTTTCGAGGACACTTATACACGAACTAATCTAAATCTGAATATTATATAATATATCGTATACTCTTCTTTATATTATACTAGATTTGCCCGCGGCTTCGCTTGCGTGGAATTTGGTGTACCACATTGTTTCGTAACAGATTATTTTAAATAAATACTTAGTCTGGCCATAAATACTGTTACACTTAATTATAAAAAAATATTACATTTGAATTTCGAATCTGTCATTTTTATACGATTGTTCATTGTGTTTTCTCATTTTGGCGCCAATACATTGTAAAATATTTTGCGATATTAAAATGGTGTGGGGTGATAAAGAGAACCGAATCGATGTGATAGCATTACACAAAGTAGGTATGGAGCCAAATGCAATTTTTAAAACTCTCCATACACTTGGTATTAGTAAAATGTTTGTGTACCGGGCTATTAATAGGTACAATGAGACCTCCTCTGTTTGTGACAGAAAAAGATCTGGCCGTCCACGTAGTGTTCGTACGAAAAAGGTGGTCAAAGCAGTAAGGGAAAGAATTCGAAGAAATCCTGTCCGAAAGCAAAAGATTTTATCTCGGGAAATGAAGATAGCACCTAGAACCATGTCGCGTATTTTAAAAGATGACTTAGGACTTGCAGCCTATAAGAGACGCACTGGCCATTTCTTAACTGATAATTTAAAGAAGAATAGGGTGGTAAAATCGAAACAACTACTGAAGCGGTACGCAAAGGGAGGTCACAGAAAAATTTTGTTTACGGATGAGAAAATTTTTACAATTGAGCAACATTTTAACAAACAAAATGACCGTATTTATGCTCAAAGCTCTAAGGAAGCTTCCCAATTAGTCGACAGAGTGCAACGTGGACATTATCCGACTTCAGTGATGGTTTGGTGGGGTGTTAGCTATGAAGGAGTGACTGAGCCATATTTTTGTGAAAAAGGTATCAAAACATCGGCACAAGTGTATCAAGATACCATTCTTGAGAAGGTAGTTAAGCCCCTTAACATCACCATGTTCAATAACCAAGTATGGTCCTTCCAGCAAGACTCGGCGCCGGGTCATAAAGCTCGGTCCACGCAGTCTTGGTTGGAATCGAACGTTTCGGACTTCATCAGAGCTGAAGACTGGCCGTCGTCTAGTCCCGATCTTAATCCGCTGGATTATGATTTGTGGTCAGTTTTAGAGAGTACAGCTTGCTCTAAACGCCATGATAATTTGGAGTCCCTAAAACAATCTATACGATTGGCAGTGAAGAATTTTCCCATGGAAAGAGTGCGTGCTTCTATTGATAACTGGCCTCATCGTTTAAAGGACTGTATTGCAGCCAATGGAGACCACTTCGAATAAGCTTTTTATATTTTTAATTGTTTTATATTTATGTATTAAACTGACACACTGTAAAAGTAATAAATGTTATTTGCAGTTAACAATTTTCTTTTTTCTTTATTACAATATTTATGGCAAGACTAGGTATATATAGATATATATTTTTGAATAAAAAATCCTATGTTACTTCTAATACCTCCAAGATTATGTGTACAAAATTTCATGATGATCGGTTGAGTAGTTTCCGCGCAAAACAGTACTAAACAAACTTATATTCGCATTTATAATATTAGTGGGGATAATCAATAAAATATTAATACTTAATCAAAAATGATAGTTTTAAAATGCTAATTTTCGAGTGAAAATACATTATTTTTCGAGCGGCCCAATACAAAATAGGCATAATCCAAGCTGTATGTACATGTACATGAACATATATAACAATGAATACAAAAATTATATAAATTAAAAACGTCGATGTTTAAGTCTTCCGCAACACGTAAAAGGGTCACGCTCGTATCGCAGTACTAAATCAATTTAAACCTCCTTATAGCTGCCTTCAATAGCTTACTTAAACGAAGTGACGTCAAACTTGATTATTCAAACTGTCTCTGCCAAACATTCTTATTTACCGATAAAATCGGTATCTTCAGCCTGACCTTCAGATGAAAGGACCTCAAAGAATGCTTGTTTTCTTATATTAAATTCTTTCTGAAATTCGACGACTTCGCAAAGTGAGGACGTTCTGAAACAATTTCTTTTATTATTTGATCTTCTGTTTTTTTGTTTGACGAAATAAAATTAAGGTTTTAATATTTGAATTCTTTATCTTACGACAAATAACCTGTAACATGAGACTGAATTTTGGCGCCGGTTTTCTATTGTATGGAGAAAAGGTTTTGTCTCAGTGACAAATTTGTTTACAAGAACTTTATCTATGGTCGCATCGCGAGTTGTCATTTATCAACATAATTGTTTTATGTAAGTCGAAGCAGAATAGACGAATACACAGAATAGACGATAGCAAATAAACCAACTGTCAAGGTCATTTAGGTGAAAGAACACAATATTATTTCAATAAAATAAGTACCTCCTCACGCACGTCCGACAAGCCTAATCTATTGATAAACCTATTTATAACTTTATTAATACATAAAAATAGTAACTTTTTCAAGTCACAAGCTATATATAAACATATAATAGTTTTAAATGCGTTAATTAGTAAAAAAGGAAAATTATAAAACTTAAAAACTATGAATTTATGATAAGTATATTTCAAATATAATATAACCCTGCCTCTTAAACTAGGGCGACCTATCTTACGAGACGGTGTTCGACTAGAAAGACATTTATTAGTCTATATTGTAATAACCAGTGAAGTGCGTGGCTCTAGCATGAGTAACGTGTGTGTTACAATGAAGTGTGTGTTGGTGTGTGTATATGTACGGTGTGTGTGTGTGTGTGTTTTTTTTTTGAGAAAACTTTGAAGGTAGTAGAGCCACAATGATTTCGCTCACAGAAGGCTGACCCAAAGCGACAGCATCCGTGCTATCATGTTTCATTGGTGGGGTTCAGGGGTCATAGTTATCAAGAGTGTGAGCCTTACGCTGCCACGATGACAGATGCTTTGTCACGACCCCAAGCAGGGCGTGATAAAGCATCTCACTAGGTCGCCATAGTGTTGGTCACCATACTGTATTGCATGCATTTGTTATGGGTATGGTGACCACAACTCTTAGATTCTATTTATGCCTTCCACCAGACACAGTAGAGTCACTTAGGCAGGCTCTTAAAATAGAAAAAAAGTGGTACTATTAAAAAAGCCATGTCATCAGTTAACATTTTAGTTCTTTCTTATTTAAGTTAGTTATATTAAGTACTGTTTGATTTTTCTGCAGATGTAGGTTCTTAAGATGTCATACTGGTATTTAACTAATATAGTTTTGTGAGTAATACCCAGGGAAAAATTGGTGAGGCAAAAACGTTACCATGTTTCCCAAGAATAGATTGGAGAGCACAAAGCTAAAGAACTGCTAAAATTTTACAATCTTCTGTCGGATACCGAGTGATGATATTCGAGTTACAACTTTGAGTATCATTCTCTGAGCTTTCAGGAAATTGGTATTGGTTGCTGTTCCCAAAGTAGGATACAATATCCT
Organism: Hypercompe scribonia; assembly: GCA_949316085.1. Taxonomy (NCBI): domain Eukaryota; kingdom Metazoa; phylum Arthropoda; class Insecta; order Lepidoptera; family Erebidae; genus Hypercompe; species Hypercompe scribonia. The sequence goes on along the minus strand of OX438992.1, from coordinate 5,357,310 downwards.
ATAACTGATTGACATAGTGCATAAAACATAATTTTTAAAGTTTCAAAGCTAGTGAAATTTCTGAGAGATTCAAAGATATGGAGATGTCTCATATTTCTCGCGGGGATTGTGCTGATTGTTACTGACACGTACGCAGAACATGAACATGAACTGGTTTCGTCGCTAAGGTATTCTTCAATTTCAACTCGTCAGGTACGGTTACAAAGGAAACTTTTAACGATGCCTCTCACACTAACGAACATTGAGATAAAGAAGGAAACAGAGCCCGTGTCAAACGCTTTGGATAAGTCCAAAACTATATCTAGGCGTTTGGTTTTGTTGTTGAGATTACTAGCAACTACCTAAGACAAATCCAGTACAACATCCTTAGTACACCATACGTATGTATTATTATTCTATTTGTTTGGCCCAAGAACCTTATTTTAGACAGTAATCGCCATAAATACTTTTTATAGCATTTCAACAAAAACAGAAGATTTATGAAATCAATGTTAGTTACTCTCGTCCACGTTTTTCATGAAATTCTAGCACTTCCACTTTCAGGAGTGTGACTATTTTCACTGTGACTGCTTGCCCAAGTTAGGCAATTTTACAGAAGTAGTTCTCATACTCTCCTTTAGGTTTGAAGATGATAATCATTTATATTGCTGCACTGCTCTTGACTTTGATACTTGCGAGATACTTGTGACAGCTCAATGGCGCATACTTGTACGAGTATTGGCACTATGTACACGACACACATTCCACAAGTGTTAATTCATAAAGTATATTGTACTAACTTTTGCCCACGGCTCGCGTATATATCGGTTATCGCAGTATTAATATGCTGTTTCATAAGTTATATTACTGTAAAAATTTATCTAAATTCGTTGAGTACTTTTTTCGTGCAAGAGTATCAAACCTCCACACACCCTAGTTAAGTTGCTCATTTATAATGTTAGTAGAAAGTGGGATACTGGCTTTTAGATAGTGGTTTTACCGTAAGTTCTTACGATTCAGCTGTTTGAAGTGATAGCATGAAAAGCTTACTTAGTTCAAGCGCAGATTTTGATGTGTTCGATCTCCACACTACGACACTTTATGTGATACACAAATTATTTGGCAGTTTGTATCCACTTCATGTATGTGTATTCCCTCGCGACACAGGATATGTTCCCAGTGCAGTTCAAAATTAAAAGAATAAAAAAGTCGTTATTTTCAAAGCGTAGCGTAAATGGCACACAAATATACATGATATTTTTATCGTATATATAAAAATATATGAGCAATACTAAATTCTGTGCTGTGTATTAAGATTCATTGCGTATTGTAAATACATAAGATAAAGCTTTATGATCAATTAAAAATTTTTGTTTTGTCTTTTTTTTCGGACATTTGACACACATCACCATCTAGTTTCAAACTAATCGGAGCGTGTATTATGATAACTAGACTGACTGATGGAATACTTGTATACTTTTTTTTATAAATACTCTTTTTTATATATACTCGTATATCATATATAGAAAAAACCCAAACCCCGAAACAAATATTTGCAGATCATTCAAGCAGTTGATCCGACAAATAAATCGAACCCGAGACCTCAAGCACAGCAGTCGCATTCGCTACCGCTGCGCCACCGAGGTAGTCATTTACAAATTTTGTGGAGCCACCATAATTTTACCGATGTCGTATAGATGCGGGGACAGTGTACAAGATTTTCTTGAATCATAGTAAAAACAAAAAAAAACATAAGTGAATATGTCAAGACATTTGGCATTATCATCATCGTCAACTAATCACAGTCCACTGCTGGGCATAAGACTCCCCCGTGCCACTCTGAATTTCGAAACATTGTCATGTGAAAAATAAGTGATAATTGCAAACAAGATAACGAATTTAGCAATACACTCTGATGTTGAGGTTATTTAATTGAGATCAACTATACGGGAACAGACTTGAAGGTAAATTACTACCACCGCTTATGGTTCGCAACCCAAGAATCACAGTCGCATTGCCCTCTAGGATTTACCCTTGCTTTATCACGCCAGTGTTCGTGGTACCACTCAGGTCGACGCGGCATATTTGTGTCGAACCATGTCTCCCATGTTAAAAGGTAAGGTACCTCCAAAGACCTTTCTTTTAAAGGTAAAAAAAGATTTTTAGAATCATATGACTTCGATCAAGGTATTCTTGTCTAAATCTTTTTTTTCTTTTTTTTTTGTTCTATATTAAGAGCCTGCCAAAGTGACTCTACTCTGCCTGATGGAAAGCATGAATAGAATCCAAGAGTTGTGGTCACCATACTCATTGCAAATGCGGACAATGCAGACCCACACTATGGTGGCCTAGTGAGATGCCTTTGCCTAACCTGCTTGGCGACGCAATCTCTTTAAGGTGGCCGCTGACAATTAATACAAAACACTTTAGAGCTACAGCTGCTCTGAGCGGTTAAAAATCGAGTTTTTCATTAACCTAATTTAGAACGATAAAAAATTATTTTTAAGTCTCACTTGTAAATTAGAATCTCAATTATTCTTGCTTTTCCTTGGCCTAGAATTATAGTACAAAAAATGACCTACTCGTACATCAGATTTGGTGGTGAGGGAAAAATTTATTTCTTACAAAGTTAACTTTGGTTTTAAATGTAATTTAATTAACGAGTTACCACATATAGGATAGTTTCTTAATAGGAGAAGCTTTAAATTATCTTTTTTTTATTTATTTATCCTATACGAGTGCTACGAAATAAAATTTATACATAAACTACGAGGTTTACTCCGCATATGTTTTCTCTTAATGTTTATTTTATTTTTATTTCTATTTGTTTAGGATAAAAAACAGTTGTACAATACAGTCTTTACAAAAGAAAATAACAATTTAAATATCTGAAACGTATAACCCACACAATTGTCCACGAGGTAACAACTGGAGTAAGGTAACGAACATCCATCATACAAGAAAAAAAGGAAAAAAAAAAGAAAAAAAGGGAGGGAGGGCAACTATTCATTCCACAGGTACGCTTAATATAGAATATCATCATGTTCATGCATAACTTTTATTTTTTTGGAAGAGGGATCTACAAGTGCTACTAAAACCTAACAAACATTTGTTTTAAGTCCACACGTAGCACACGTAGCCATCTTTTTACAATTATTGTTACAAATATTTATTGCTTGTCGAACTGTGAACGTTGGTTGTATATTTACTATTCACTCGGATCGTAATTTATCACGGTACGTAACCTATGATAAGCTGGTTTAAAGTCGTATTAAATTACAATATACGAGTATAATTATCGAGCTCCTTACAGATATCGACAATTTTTTCGTTGATTTTACGGAGGGAATGATGTTGGTGCAGCTCATAATCCATTCTTTGTCTTTCATTTTAATATCTCTGATGTTTATGATGATGTACCTAGCTGATTTCAGTCACGGCGAATAGTCTCAACGAAGACAAGCCAATTACATAGAAGATATCATAGTGTACAAGTGTGTGCGCAAACGCAGGCACACTCGCTGTTTCCTTACTCTCCTAATCCGCTGGAACGGCTATCTGAAATGACCAGACAGAAATCAGACGCAGAACCGACGACTTTACGTGCTCTCCGGGTTTAAGACCCCAATTTTCAGACTCTAAACTGTTAATAAGCATTTCTATTATCAGAAAAACTTTTTGAACATCTTTGACCTGACCCAGGTAGTCATTAATTTCTCTAGGCATAGTTCATTAAGCGTTGGTAATTAGTTAGCGTACAATACATTATGTGAAAAAGTAATTCAATATTTAAGGACACTTAACAATTCAGATACTGAAACATCTTGGTAATTTTAAAGTAAGCGTTAAATTTTAAAGTTTTTCTAGGTAGTAGAGCCACGCTGATTTCAGCATGAGCGGGCCGGCTCGACCGCGGCAGTACTACCCTCCCACAGAAGACCAACCTAAAGCGCCAGCATCCGTGTTGTCGTGTTTCGTTGGTGAGTGTGAGACCGGAGGCCCATTGATGCAGGGGTGACAGTTATCGTGGTAACTGTGTAAGCCTTACACCGTCATGATGACTGTCATGCCTTTTACGTCCCCAAGCGGGGTGTGAAAAGCATCTCACAAGGCCGCCATAGTGTGGGTCACCATACTGCATTGTCTGCATTTGTAATGAGTATGGTGACCAGAACTTTTGGACTCTATTCATGCTTTCCATCAAGCAGAGTAGAGTCACTTTGGCAGGCTCTTAATATAAAAAAGTAGAATATAGTATTATTACATGTACACTTAGTTATATTCTACAGTTTCAAGATTTTTTTTTTCTTTATAATAAACAGTAATTGCCTGACAGACAGGTCTTGTCTAAATCTAATCTTAAGTATTGACCTAACTTAACACTTACTTTATAATTTTGTAGTAAGAAATGAATACTGAGCTTTAATCATTTAATTATTTAAGAATTAACATTGTGTCCACTCTTAAGAAGCTTTGTACGCTTATTATTAAATATTTTTTTTTTAATCAAAGATATTTATTACGTCCACATTCTGTCGGCCAGCAATAAAATGTTAAAACAAACAGATTGTATAACGAATAGCAACCTCATTTCGTTAGACGAAATCAAACTTAGATATTCTCTTTTATCAAATTCTAAAAATTTTTTTAATTATATTTAGCCTAGAATTTTCACTTACCGTGAGATGGATTGTGGTGTACCCATGTAGCTCGTTATCGATCGACACACATGTGTCTGTGGGTATATAATGTGAACATTTTAGTTTGTATGGCGACGTCGTAAAAGTGAACTGCTTTGAGAAGGCCACTGGGGTATAATTACGTGGTAATCTTGGTTAGATTTATTTTGGTTTATGTATCAGATAGATATCAAGTATCTATTAAAGTCTGGATTAAATGTTTATTTGTTATAAATATGCTTATAGTATGATTAGATATTGCTCGTGTGTTTATTTCTTACTAGCTTTTGCCCGCGACTTCGCTCGCGTGGAATTTGGTCTGCGACATTAAGTTTCGTAACAGATCATTTTAAATAAATATATAAAAATAAATATATTTTAATAAAAAGTATCCTATGTTACTTCTATTACCTCCAAGAACATGTGTACAAAATTTCATGACGACCGGTTGAGTAGTTTTCGCGTGAAACCGTAACAAACAAACTTACATTTGCATTTATAATATTAGTAGGAATTTCATGTTTCTAACTTTGAAAATGACGAACTGCCATTCAACCGTTTATGCCTTGTTTTATTCCTTAAGGGTATAATTTTCAAGTTCTTTTTTAGTAGGTGCTTATGACATAAAAACATGAAGTGCTTAGTGTACTAAGACTGTAGAAATTTTTCTTTTTATGTATAAAAAGAAAAATTTTCTAACTTGTACCCTCATTGGCTTAGGCTTTACCTTGATGAACCATTTAGCTACGTCACGTAAACAGTTAGTTAGCATTTATTTCACAGTTAGACTGCACGGTTGGGCTAGTGGTTTAAGCGGTTTCCACGCCGCTCTCTACTGCGATGAGTGTTGTAGGTTCAAACCTCACATGGTACAACACTTTGTGTGATCGATAAATTGTTGTTCTGAGTCTGGGTCTTCTTTGTGTCCGTTTCTTGTATATTTGTAAAGTCCCCCGCGACACAGGATTTATTCCTAGTGCGGGCGTTGTCTTTTTCAAATTAAAAGATAAAATCTAAAAAGTTAGCGTAATTTTGGATTTTACGATGGCTAAACAGTTGTTATCTGAAGAACAAAAGTCAAATCTGTTGTTTCAAACCTCAGTTACTGATAGTATCTGTAGAATAGTGATTTTGACGTTTGTGTATTTCTATAAATCCTTTTTATAATTGTTGTGTTTAAATTTATGTACACTGACGTTATTATTTATATAATTTGTTTAAGTGAGTATGTTTTGGACTCGATCGACGATTTAAGTATCGTAGAAAATCATCCGATACTAAACTTTTTCTGTTCTGAGACTAAAGAAAAGGTTTTAACAGAAAGAACTGTGGGATATGGGACTTTATGGGTTGATGAATTTTTTTTTACGCAGCGCCATCTAAGCCTGAATTAAAACGAGCTACTAACTGATATAACAATATTTATAGTTTTTTCTTTGTAAATACATGTATATTGTAGAGAGAAAAACTCGGACCAAATGAAACATTGAATGTGTTAGTTGCTAAGTTAACTCTACTAAAGGTTTCTAATGAAATTCTTCGAATTTTACTAAATTATTATTTACGACACTTATTAAAGTACAAAATTGTAATGCCAAGAAGTATGTTGTCTGCCCGGGATCGAACTGGAAATCATATGCATGTCAGGCAGATGTGACCGCTATACCAGGTCAACTAACGATAGCTCAAATTTGAATCTTGTGTAAACATTCTGTGGTTTTGAACATCGTCAGATGTTCATATTTGTTTTGTGTCTTGTTATAATTCAAATAACATGTATGCATTTACTCGTGTACTACCACTATCCTGTAGGTGTCGTACGAGTCGACTAAGAAAGCAAAAGTTGCAAGGCAACATCACTGCAAAGAGAAGAAAATCTTTACACAAATTCTGTGTCAACCTGTCTGGCCAATCAGTTATCATCATCATCAACAGCCTTTTACAGTCTACTGCTGGACATAAGCCTCTCCTTAGCAAGGACGTTTTGGTCTACTATACCACGCTGGCCAGACGGGTTCGAATAGGCTTTGTTTCAAGTTTTCCTTCTCTTTATAATGATGTTGTCTTGCATACTTTGTTTCCTTATTCACCTTTTACGACACCCACGGGTGGAATAGAGGTGATAACACTATGTATTCTTAATTCATTACCACACAGACAGTGGTATAGTAGGCCGAAATCCCTTTTCTAAGAAGAGCGCTATGTCCAGTAGTGGACAATTAAAGGCTGTTACAAGAAATACATATATATGTCTATTTGAAAATATCTATGCTCTGTAGATGGCAATAAGCTTACTCCTATTACAATAATCATCATCCAAATAAAGTTTTGAAAGACCTAGATCCATTTATTGACTTGGTAAGTATTTGACAGTGTAACTGAGGATTTAAAAACCAGCCCTTAGTTACATGTTATTATTTGGGACATATAACGCAACGCTATTTAAACCCAAATCAATATAGAGTCTATCATAAGTCCTGGTACATTGATAAACATAATTAGATTTGCATATTCATATTATACAAAAAAAAAATCCAGGTTAGTATATATCCCTAGTATATATCCAGCAAATAAAGTTATGAGTTTTCCTCCGTAAGCAGTAAAGTTATAAATATTAATGACATCTGAAGGAAGAAAAATCAGTTTCTTGTAAGAGGGCTTCATTTCAACATTTTTTGTTAGGATTCATTTTTTTGAGTAAGTAATGTATTAATAATTACATAAAATAAAAAAAATGCTTAGTAATTTATTATGTTACTAGTCTCTCAAAAGAAATAAACTGTCTCCGTTTACGCAACCATTTTTATTGATACCGCGTTCCGATTAGTAGTGACGTGATATTTCTATCATCTGTAGTAGGACCGACGGCTTCACGTACCTCGGAGAGTACATAAAGCCGTCATCGTATTGGGTAACCATCCCATTGGATTATGAGAGTGAGGTAACAGAGAGTGCACCTGTGTTTTCGTACTCGAGCGCCATAACATCTCCTGCATAGTTGAGTGATCTCCGTTGAGGCTCCACCGTGGCGAAAATCGGCTAGGAGTATGTCATAGCCTTTAGCCTTCCTCAGTGAATAGTTTATCGAACACTTGAAGAATTTTTCAATTCGAATTAGTAGTCCCTGAGGTTAGAGTAAAATCTTACGCCTTTCATTGTTATACATATGTATAGAAAAATAACGTATAGAAAAATAAATAATATAACGGTAAAATATCCTAAATCTTAAGCCAACATTGGCAAATGGCATTTTCGGTTATACGCTATCCACGGTCAATATAGTTGGTTTTTGGTCACTGGCAAAGTTCCAAGTTCTGAAGTGCGTGTCTTAGAGATATTTCTTAAGCTGCTAAAAGATGACGAGTCTTCGGCACAGTGATGTTATTTACTTATGTTAATAAATTCTAGAGCTTTTACCTTATTTTATTAATTACGTTACGGGCACATGCTCGTAAAATAACTCAATTTAATATTCTAATAGGTTGTATTGTTTATTGAAAGGAAGCCGCCTTTTAATGAAGTTCAAAATCTTACTTTTTCTTTTCGGACATCTGGTACACAACGTTATCTAGTTTCAAACTAAGCAGAGCTTGTACTATGAAACCTAGATTGGGTGATAGAATTTTTAAATAATAATATTAGTTTTGAATGTCTGACACACAGCGAAATCTAGTCCGCAACTAAGCAGAACTTGCACTATGGACAACTGATATGAATACACAAATACTTTTTTTTTGTAAATACGAATGTATTATACACAGCAAACATCCAAACTCCGAAACAAATATTTGCAGATTATACGAACATTGGTCCGACTACCACTACGTTAGCGAGACAGTTAGCTTTTACAAAGCAAGGAATGTGTATGGATGCTTGTTACTTTTTCACTCAAAAACGGCTGAATGGATAGGGATTAAATTTGGCACAAAGATGGATTATAGTCCCAAAAAATAGAGCATTCTCGTAGGCTGAACAAGGCACATTAACAAACACAATTCGTCATAAAACGAAGCATAAATAATGATTATTACACATCATCTTTTGTATATAAAATGAGAACAGACCGCCTCGTTACAGTGTTCCTGTGTATAACCATACATACTATAAATACATAATTATGAAGAACACATCTCCGTGTTATTTCTGTCGTTCCTGCAGCAAGTGACGAAAATACTCTTGCACTACATACGTATATATGATCATTATTAGTATTCATCCAAGACTTTAGACAGAGATACCAAGATTGTACTGGTACAAATAAAGTAACGTGTTAGAGTAAGACATTGAATGTGGAACAATGCGTGTTCAAAGATTTTTTTGTAGCATACGTATGTACAATTTAAGCTAAGTTTAGCTGAATATATTTGTTTAGTTTTATTTCAACTAAAGAAGTTAGTAATCATATATAGTTATATTTATGTGTTTGTTTTTTAGTTTTGTGTCTTCTCTCTACGTACATAACGTGGATAGATTTTCATTCTTTATATAGGTATTAATATTGGGCGTGTTGTTAGTACTATTCTGGTTTACTTTTTAAAATAATACAACTACGTTAACAGACAAATAGACTAGAATTCATATCGAATATTAAAATATAACAGGTGACAAAACTTATCTATTCTGCTACTGTCTTCGAAATATGAAAGTTGACATTCATTATGAAAGAAAACGGTCAATGTTGTTCTTGGAACATCTAATCTTAAAATTTAAGTAGTAGAAAATCCGTGTATAAATATATATCATAAACAAAAAGTGAATACATTTGAATATTTAAGATGTTGCTGCGTATTTATGTAACCGCTTCCCTGTACGATTTACGGTGTTGGATTCCGAATGAAATATGGGAGGTATACCATTCATTCTGACGCATTAGCGCAGTCATGCCTATTCATCAATTTTCACGCTATCTGTGAAACACTGATACATAAATTGAGGTAAAATTTTGTGTATTTATTGTTGGTCATTCTGAATATACGTTTTGGATTATCATGATGCCGAAATGATGACATGATGATTGTAACTGAGATAAATTTGATCTGATTAGATTAGTATGGGCTGACGGACGGCTATGATGAAACTATAAAAAGATTTAGTCATTCTACGGAACCCTACAAGGTATAGTCACCCTTTTATTTTGTCAATAAAAATATTAACCGTGTGTTGACAGATTAAGAATACATAGTGTTACCATCCTATTCATACAGTAGGTATCGTAAGAGGCGACTAAGGGAACAAACTATTCAGGAAAATATCATTACAAAGAGAAGGAAAACTTGAAACAAACCCTATTCCAATCCGTCTGGCCAGCGTGGTATAGTAGGCCAAAACCTCCTTGCTAAAGAGAGGCCTATGTCCAACAGTGGACTGTAAAAGGCTGTTAATGTTAATGAATATAAACTAAGAAGAAAATCGTTTAGTAACATCAATATTGTAGCAAAAAATGCTATATACAATATTTTAGATAAATGAGAAAGGTTTTGTTCTATTTAATACAAGAATAACTGTTTTAAATTAAATACTTTTCATTACTGCAGTGTTTTCTTTACTGAGACTTGAGGCTAGAATTGACTTTAGCTTTAAAAAACATATTGTGTTTCAATCTCTATTGCTATCAACAAAGGTTAAAGTCACGCCGACCTTAAATCCGGATTATATCCGAACTAAAAACATATCCGGACCCTGAACAAGAAATACGTAATCAACTGCTTCAGAAAGGAAAATTTGAGATATTTATATTATATATGTATATATTTTAAAAACCCACCAAAGTTACTTTACTTTGCTAATGGAAAGCATGAATAGAAAACAAGAGTTGTGGTCACCATACTCATTTCGAATGCAGACAATACAGTATGGTGACCCACATTTTGGCGGCCTAGTGAGATGCTTTTTCACACCCCGCTTGGGGACATCGTATAGTAGTAAATTGTAATATAATCTTATGTGGAAAAGATGAAACTTTATCATTGTGGACTAAGATTTTATTGAGTATGGGTTCGGAAAGCGGCTCTTACTCCTGTTCTAACTGTAATATAGAATAGACAGAAAGTCACAAACCACTGTAGTATAAAACCATGTTCAAACTGAAAATCAAACCAGCCGGCGGTACAGTGTTTGCTCCAATTTGCTAATTCCATGATAGCCAAAGGACCAAGACAAAGACCACCATTCAAAAGACACTATACAATATTTTCGACTTTTCCCAAGTAAAAAAGAAAATATTGTCGAGACTGTATACATGACTACACGAGAGAGAAACGAAGATATCTTTAAAATATATTATACGCCAGTATACTACAAATAAGATTTTTCTATTTGGACATAGTTCCTTAAATAATAAGAATTTGTGTTGTAAAACCCATTTGTCTGAATACACAGTGTGGACTAAAATTAGAACATGAATGATTCCTTTACGTGAAGAGACGGTGACTCAAAGGTATTTTAAATATTTTTCTAATACCATATAGCGACATTATGGCACAAACAAAAATATATAACAGCGTCGTCTAGCGAAGATACACCAAACTACGAATAGCGAAAATACATCGAACTACGAAGTATACTATAATAATAAACATCGAAGCAACTACTGTCCTGTATCGCGAAATAGAGATTCGCGTGGCAGTTAGCATATATACAACATCCCAACATTAACTGTTGGGCCGTGGCCCGCCAGGCATGATCACCTCGCCTGGTCGGAGGACCCTCCCTTTGTGTCGGAGGGACATGACACCCGTTCCCTACACAAGCATAGGGAAAAAGATGAAATACATAAATATTTCTCAAATTGAATACGTACTTAGCTGTGCCAGCATGAGCACGTAGCGTACGGAATGTTAATGAAGATTGAACGGAAATCTTAATTTTGATTTATTGCTTACTATAGAAGGCTTATGAGGAATTTGAGTGTCATTGTAAAATAATAAAATTGTATATGAGTATGTAGTTATAATAATATTAATGAGAAAGTGAGAGTTAATAACGCGTTCTAGCCAACAGTTTCCTGAAGTTATCTCTCTTCCTTCGGAATGTAGTTTTATATGCCTAATAAAGTGCCTCGGTGGCGCAGCGGTAGTGAATGTGACTGCTGTGCTTGAGGTCTCGGGTGCGATTCCCGGGTCGGACCAAATGTTTGTATGATCTACAGATATTTGTTTCGAAGTTTGGGTGTTTTCTATGTATGTATTTACAAAAAAAAAGTATGTAAGTATTCTATCAGTTGGTCTGGTTATCACAGCACAAGCTCTGCTTAGTTTGTAGATGACGCTGTGTATCAAATGTCCGAAATATTTATTTAGATATTTAATGTTTTATACGTTCCGATAGACCACACATGCCCATGAACAACTCACCAATGCACACTCATGTTTTTGCAAAAGAAACATTTGTATAGTTTAGTTTTCAGAAACAATTTAAATATTATTACAAACTATCTTAATTTTTAGTGGTAATATTTTTATTCAAATGGTACGTTCATAATTATGGACATAGCCAGATCTCCTTTTTAACGGATATTAAATGATAATGGCGGCCAAAGCGACCGTGATATATCTATACATGAATATAAATGTACGGAATTAGGTTAGATAAGGGTCTTGGATTTGTCAATGACCGAGTTTGGACCGTGTTCATTTCATTATATATTCTCTACCAAATCTAAAGTCGGGACCATCTCTTTGGTAGTATGGTATAATAGATTTGGTTTTCCATATTCGTTTATTTTTTGATTCCATATTTTATATTCGAATATGAGGCCTTTGTCGAGCAGTGGACGCTGTTGATGATGATGAATACCTTATAATGTCAGGTTTATCTTATGTATATGATTGTTATAACTTGTGTTCATTTTAAATGACATATTTTTCACGTACACGATATAATTTAAAACAAATCGTAGAATTACGGTAAACGCGTAAGACCGTATATTTTACTAAACAAACATACCAATAACGCGGGAATTGACAGTGTATACCTTTCAATTATTTCTTTTTCTCTTCTTTAATTTTTTTTATGTTTGATTAAATAAGCAAATGTTTTTTGTAGCACTTTATTTTTAATTTTCAAACTCTACTTGAATCACATCTTAATTTTTAAGATGAACGGAACCATAAGTAAGTACTATGATTTTGCCTGTTACAAGATAGAAAAACGACTTACGGAAGATCGCAAGTCAATGACAGATCCACGCATTTCCAATCTTCTTAGACACTAAAGAAGAAGGTTTACGAATATATTCATATGTGAATATTATATTATAGCTAAAATGATGGTGGTTGTAGATATTAGCAAGGTGAGCGACATTAATGGTTCTTTTTGCCATCTATGTCTGTGAAAGAAGAGACCAACAGAGTGATTATCTGGCTGATCGACCAATGCTGATCGCACAAATATTTCTTAGATGACGAAGTCGTATACTAATAGAGGTTTTATTGGAAATGTGCACAATAGATGTTGGAAATTCAGAAAACTTCAAAGGCGACTTTTCAAACTCACAGTTTGTTCTTTTTATTTTTTATTTTTATTTTTTTGGATCACCTACGAATGATACACAGATCTTACATAAATACAAAAATATAAAATACATGTTTTGTACTCATCCAATTACAGGCTATCACAGCAAACACAATTGGAACTTGTACCATTTTAAATGGTATGACCATTAAAAATAAGAAAAAACCAAAAAAAGGATTCATAGCATCGATCAATTTCTCAATCAGGCAGTCCTCTACGATATCTGATGTGAACAAGGGCAAAAAAATAATCCTTGTACAAAACTAACAACACAAATCTATGGAAATTGATTTGAATAAACATGACTCAGTAGTTTACGACTTTGTGAAGGTCAGTCAACTAAAATTGAGGTCTTCAAGCTAGATGCCAGTCTAGACAAAATACAAGCTATATATATGCAGCTTGAAAAACAAACGCTACGAGATTGGAGATCATAAAATGTCTTATTTGAAATTTGAAATATTTTTTTTTGTTGTTATTTTATTTAAGCAGTGCCGGTGACCTCGTTCCTGTGGGATTCAAATTTTGAATGTTTACCTTAGAGATGTGGTTTATGCTGCACGAGTCCCAATCCCGAGGGAATTACCCAGAGATTAACCCGGACAAATACAAACAGAAACAGAAACAGATATATTTTTTAAAAAAAGATAATTTACGTTTTAGTATCGTGTAAAGAATTATAAGCAATTGAGAATACACAGTAGATGTTAAATCACAGACAGACACTTCACTTTTATTTATGTGTACATTGGCAAATACTAGTTAACCGCGTAACTACGTGACAATAGTCAACTCGACTTACCCGTAGGTGATTTAGGTTTGCTGGAGTTATTGTTAGCATTACCTAGTCCCTTTCATTCTTGTCTACATTTCCTATATATGTACTTCTAATTATCGCAAATCCTCTAATATTATAAATGCGAGTGTAAGTTTGTTTGTTACGGTTTCACTCGAAAACTACTCAACTGATCATCATGAAATTTTGTATACATGTTCTTAGAGGTATTAGAAGTACCATTAGATACTTTCTATCACAAAAGATATATATTTATTTAAATGATCTGTTACGAAACTTAATGTGGCAGATCAAATTCCATGCGAGTGAAGCCGCGAGCAAAAGCTAGTAATTTATAAAGTGATCGGTTCTCTATTGACTTGCCTCCTATTAGGTAAGTAGAAGACAAATTACAATAAGCAAAATATAGGTGTTTATTGTAAGTCTTTTGTTCAATTAATGAGTATAAAGAACCTTTTTTGTTACTACAGGATGAATCCTACTTGCATCATGAAGAATTTAACAATCTTTAAACGATATTCAATCATGTACGCAGTACATAAAGTCAATATTCCTAAGCCGCTTGATCTCGGGCGCCTTCGGCGACACCTGACCGTAGCCATATTTGATGGTAGACTTTAAGTACTGTGTAGACGGTTTAATATTGCTTAATAAATAATAAAATACTTGGCAATGCGAGCTGTTCGGTAATGATCCTTACAACTCTTAGTAATTGAGAATAACTGGTAATAAGCATTTAGCTTAGCTGAATAATTACTAAAAATAATACTGTTGTGTCATCTTAATTTCGCTTAACAATCAATACTGTCATGAAACGATCAAAATTTTTGAACGTCTTTAAGAAATCCCTGATATATTTGATGTAATCATTAATCAACCTATCGCCGTGCACTGCTGAAGGAAGATCTACCTAAGGAGCGCCAACCATCTCAAACAATGTCCAAACGAATTTTTTGAAAACATGACAATATTAAAAGTTAAAATCAAAAAGTTATATTGAAAAATATACTTTACTAATAATAAAGTAATAATCATCATCTGCATCTCAACCAAAGGACGTGCACTGCTGGATTTAGACCTCCTCAAGAAAATAATAATCAAATTAACATTGCTCCGTTATATATTTTATTTAAATAAAAAAAAACAAAACTCGCACTAGGAATAAATCCTGTGTCGCGGAGGACTTTTCAAACATACATTAAACGGACACAAATACACCCAGACTTCGAACAACAATTGGTGTTGTCCCGGTTTGAACCCACAACACTCAACGCAATAAAGAGCGGCGTGACGACCCCTTAAACCACTTGGCCAACCGTATAGTCAAACCTGAAAAATAAGTTATTAACTTTAAGTCTTAGATCAATTTGTTAAATATTTTTGGTAAATAGTATTCTGACAAAAAATACTCGTCAACTAAAGTTAATCATATTAGTTAGGTACATTCATAAACACTCCTCGTCAAGGATATGCTAGGTTTATAGCGATTGGATGGGTTTGAATATCTTATTAACAGCAGTTTTAAACCACACACTTTATAGTTTTAGTCGTACACACAACACCGCCACAACCCCTTGTGGGGTATCGGGTCAAAGGGGTTTCCACACATAAAGAAAGATCTCTTACCGAATAGTATTGAAATCAGGCGACAACTTATCAAATATCTAGCCAAACAATTGATCATAATATAAACATGTTGTTATATTTTACTGATTTTGAAGTATCCGAGGAGGACAACAATGTCTATTATAGATTTGTACTCTTGCCATGTTTTCCGATAGTGAAACAAATGTACTCGGTAATAATAACCATAAATATAATTTCAAAAACACGCTTACGAAAGTCGGTGATAAACAAACAAACAAATAAATAGGCGAAGCTAACAAAGCATGTCAAAAAGGATATATTTTTATGTAGCTTTATAGCCGCCTAGAGCTACGATAACTGACAACCGTACATCGAAACATCGAGATATGAAAAAAATACGCATAGTTTTACTAACGGAAGATAGATTTTCTAAACATATTTTTAGATGAAATAGACGCTAGTAGCTATCTATTTTTATAGGTAGTTTAGAGAATTAAAAGATCACGTCATTGTATCCTAGTTTCTCCCCATAAGTCCCCACTCTATGTAAGGAGCTAACTTGTAGGCAAAAACTTAAAATCGGAACAATTAAAACAACACGCTGTTCTTAAAAGATACATTAAAGTTTCAAGGAAAAAACTAAACGATTAAAACATCTTCGCAGTAATATATCGCAGTACTAATTAATAGAAAAATTGAGAAAAAGAAAATGTAGGAAAGCCATGCTTCAAATGGCTCCACCAGACTGTGACTGTATTGTTACATATCACTGAGTTAGTAAGACTTACCATTAAACAACTCGCGTCAAATCCCTTAAGTTCGGGGATGGGTGGACATCTATAACCCTTTAGCAGACGTCCATGGGCGACGGAGAAGCCTAGATCCAGCAGTGGACTTTAAAGGCTGTTGATATTGATAAGCAGCGGTAGTCACTTACTCAATAACCAGACGGGTCACCCTTATCGATCTTTTTTTGTCAATATGTAAGCAAATTTACTCTTATTATGTACAAGTACTGAGATATATACAGTGTATACTTAATGCAGTGCATGGTTTGTTCCTGTCAGAAGATTTCGTTACACACTTGATGAATATTTATAAAGTACATGTGATTACAAGCCTCTCCGTTACCTCGAAGATATATTACAGTTTACATTGCAACTGTACTTCGAAGGTGTATATACTAGGAATGTGGGTGGCATATAGAAGTTCCTCATATTATGGTTGTTTATGTCGGTAGGTCTTTATATGTTTGTAAGAACGTTGAGGTTAAGGAATTTTGTCGAGGTCAAGTTAGATGGGTGTGAGGATTAATGCTAAAGGTATTATACTTATTTGTGTTATTATAGTATTCAATACACCGAAAATCATTTATCACATCGACAATCTTTAATAGTGCAGTGCTGGAAAAATCCTCTATTAAGAAAGGAGGTTTTGGCCTACTATACGACGCTGGCCAGACGGATTGGTGTAAAGTTTGTATTAAGTTTTCCTTCTCCTTGCAATGACATCGTCTTGCGCAATTTTTCCCTTAGTCGCCTTTTACGGCACCCACGGGATAAATAGGGGTGGTACCACCCCGGTAACACTCAGTATTCTTAATTCCTCACCATATTACTTTTAAAATTAATACCATAAATCATTTTTATTAATTTTTAAGCTTTTGCATAGCTTTTATCTCGGGCTTCGAGCGCGGCGACCGAATCAAGAAATTCCGTAACGAAAATAAATCTTACAACCCCCACTCCGACCGACACCGTGGTGCAGCGTTGAAAACCGTGCATCGTCTAACACCATTTCAGTTCGGCAGACTTCGGCACGGTGTTTGTGTGCGTGCGACTAGACTTATGTGTGTAAACTGTACGAAACTTGTACGGATCACGACGAGCTGCTCCGAAATATTATAATTGCATAAGTTGATAAAAAATGCTTTGCAATGAGCCTTTTTCCTGGGAAGATTAAAAAAAGATCCGCTAGGGGCAGCACCGGTGGGGGGTATATATGTTTTGAATTCTCTATTGACAACAACGTTAAATATCTAGAATTATTATGGAATTAACGGAAGATGATGTACCTGGGGCGAAATTTAAATTTGCAAAAGTGCAAGATCATCTTGTCCGAGACTTAAAACGATGGTTGGCATGTCGTGGCTTAACCGTGTCTGGTAATAAAAATGTCCTAGTTGAAAGGTTAGTTGGTTTATAAATGTTATCGTATATGTCATTGTGTTGTATAAATTTATTTAATTTTAAATAAATTTTGTTGTTGTTTTTTTTTCTTTATCTATTTAAGAATTGAAGAATGCATTGCGAATGGTAATGATAAAAAAATTTTCATTGGAATTGATGGTGGTAAATGTTTAGCGGAAAAACAGCAACGCATGAAATTATCCAATCCAACTCTACCAAATTCAACATCCTGCACTTTTCCTATTACAAACTGGGCAAATTTTCCATCCCAAGCTATCCCTCGTTCTTTTGGCTATGCTATCATGTATAATTATATCACTACCGGTCCTATTGATACTTTAGATTTGAATGCAACTTTATCAGACGATGATGAACAACTTCCAAATTGTGGAAACTCGAAAGCACTTCAAAGAGGAAGACAATATTGTCTGAGTGACTTTGTGTTAAATCTGGAAGATAATGCTAATGATTTGGTATATTACTTAAGAGCAGATGTACAATCTTCTTTTCGAGTCACTGTAAAGTATAAAATAAGTATAGCTTTGGATAAGAATAGTAGCAAAATTATAGATGCTCAGTGTCAGTGTCCAGCATCTTCTTCAAAGAACTGTTCTCATATTGTTGCTTTACTTTATAAACTTGAGGATTATACTGTACGTTATGGTTATGATGCACTCACATGTATAAGTAATGTATTACTCACTCATAAGTATGTTTTTTAATTTTTTCAACTATTAAATCCGCTCTTCGTGATAAGTGAATCCACTCCAAACATTTTTTTTTGTCAACTTGTGGTTTTATAAAAGGCACGAATTTAACACCATCCTGCTTGTAACGACTATCAGATGTACAATTAGCAAACGCACAATGTTTAGTAGGCATGATAAATTTTGTTTTTTAATTTTTTTAACCACAATATTTATTTATTCTTATAGTAATAAAACGTACGTTTAACGTTGTTGTCAATAGAGAATTCAAAACATATGTACCCCCCACCGGTGCTGCCCCTAGCGGATCTTTTTTTAATCTTCCCAGGAAAAAGGCTCATAGCTTTAGCGCGGCAATTGCCGAGTGCCACACGTATTTTTTTTTGATAAATAAACATTTTGTTTATAATTAAGGTATAAATATTATCACGAAAGTAATTTGTAGAGCGAATGTGTGTCGAAAGAGATCGTCCACGGTGAACATTTACCGAGTAATGTGGTGATGTTCCCCAGAAAGGCCATGTGAACAGCATCAGGAATCCATGAGGATAGCGATTGATGATTGCAGACGTAACGAAAAAGGTGTGTCAGGACCGTAGTAACTGGACATCAATCGTCTCTACGTATCCTTGATAATAGACGTGACGCTGTATACCTATATATGTATTATATACATATATATTTTGTCCAGGACTTTTACTTTACCTTAAAGTTATTTGATCTTACCCTTGAAATAAAAACACTTAAATAAAAACTTAAAAACGGTTTTGGACATAATTAAAAATTCCGAAACCAAACCACCAATATTGATTTTACGGCAATAAAATCCATACCATATCAATCAATCAACCTATCGCCGTCCACTGCTGAACGAAGGTCTTCCCCACGGAATGTCAACCGTCCCGGTCTTGGGCAATTTGCATCCCTCTGCTGCCAACTACCTATAATACCATATAACATATTTATTTTATTGTAGTCAATCAGTATCTCAATGTGTCTGAACTCTTTATGCCCTACGTCATGAGACAGATCACTTTATCAATGGCAGTCGTATAAATGTACGTCATATTTCAACGTCAAGGAATTTGTCGCTAGAACCTTGTCAAACGTACAAAAGTGAGTTTTGTTTTCGAATTCGTGAACATTTGACACATGACATCTAACATCCCACGCAAACATGTTACGGAAGTTCTTGGGACCGATGTTACTGAAATTTGCTGGCTACAACCGTAACACATGATTTCAACAAACCCTGCCGGTTCTCAAAGACATGTTTGTGGAGAAGCTGGTTTCCAGACGAGGCGATATTCCATGGCCACCCAGAAGTCCAGATCTATCCCCAGTAAACTTATTTTTGTAGGGTTATTTGAAGAATCATGTCTACATCAATAAACAAAATACACTACGTCAACTAAAAGAAATAAATCAGCAAAAAGATGTCGGCGATCTCGCAGTCTCTGCCGACGAGTATTCGAAATTTTTAATACGATGTTTTTTAAATGTTAACTAATTCATGACGCACCCCGTACAACGAATTGCGTCACTTCCTTCTACAATCCCAGAAGATTAAACATTCTAACTGACTTACCAACAAGCATTACATCTTATTAAGAATGTAATAACACCTCACACATTTGAAATTGAACTTTATTTACCGGTTTGAAAGCTTAAAATTGCATTCAGTTTTAAAAAGAAGCGTTTACTGTTACAAGTTTACTGCTTACAAATTTAATTTTCTTATTATCAGAGTTCTACATATTCACGAAAACAATTTAAACTCTTCAAAATATGTCTCTATGGCACGTACTAAGTTTTACGAGATGCTTCAGTAAGTAGTTCACAATTTTTAATGAAAGGTTTGTTTGAAGGCGAGCTGTGCCATTTCAGATATGAAATAGATACATTTTAACCCACCGTATTCATTCCGCTTAATGCAGAGATCTGTCTATACTGGTGTACCAGCGTAATAGGATCAGTTTGTGTTTTAGACTGGAAACATGCAGATTTTCTTAGAATTTAGTAGCGGTTGAGTTCTACAAACACAATGTACACGCATATAACTTACATAAGTAAGGCAGGTCGCTGTTGGCCACGTGCAAACGACACGTGCGAAGTTGAGTAATCACCACCTCCCTTAATTACTGCCAACTACATTTTACAAAATATGTATTATAATAAACATATTGAATAGGAAACTGTACCCAATGGAATTCTTTGTTCCTTTGGAACCTTTGCATAACGTAGAGAAGATACTGCAGCAAATATAGGAAGACGATACGTCTGGCAACAATCAATGAATTTTAACAATCCGGTTTTCGCAAAAATTTTCAAAACAAAACACAATTACTTTGTAAATATTAAGTAAAATTTTTACAACATACTATTTATGATTTGTTTTCAAAGCATACTAATATCAGTGCAGAAATAAACCTTAATAAATGGTCAAAGTCTTGTCCTTTGAACCCCAACTTTTACTAACAACATTGCAAAAAAACGTGCAAGTACGCATATATAATTTGTTCATTCCTTATCAATTAATCCTAATGCAGTTTAATATAATATCTTTAGCTGGAATTAACAGAAACTCTATTAACTAAGCTCAACTCATGAACTAATTAACAAAGTGATGACCGAATTCCATTTGCGGATAGATTTGCCGACAAGTTGTCTAAGTGAGGGTTGCTTCAACTTATCTTGCATCTGAACGGTAGTGTAGTTCTCATAACTAGACTCCAAGTAGAGATATATCGATTAGTAACTTTGAAGTGGTTGTAATGATAGGCGCTTTGTCTTTTTATGTCTAATTCACTTTGACTTAAGCTAGATATAGTTAGAAAATATGAGTGTACGATTAAATAGAACAAAAGTGATATTAATTGGTAGGTTCTTATGAAAAATCTTTCGAGTGTAGTAAAACCGACTATGAAACTAAAGATTGCCTCATTGGTCTAGATGTGTTGTGTACGACTCCCAGGTCGGGTCAAAAAGTGTTATTATTTTTTTCTGCTTATAGTAATGCTTAAAACAACCCGGAGCTTGGAAGTAAGGGTCTTAATTTCCGTACCTTAAAAAGAGCATGAATCCGTCGGTCCTGCAGCTGGTTCCTCCACGGTAATGTCGGATAGCCGACTCAACAGATTGTGTGAATAAGGATATAGAGTGTACACTTGTGTTTGCACACGGGCTTGCACTATAATTTCTCTTGCATAGAGGCTGGCCATCATTAAGACTGGCCTTCGTGGCGAAAACAGCTAGAAGTACATCATGCAAGTAAATAAATCAAGAAACGAATTTTAACTCGAATGAATTCGTGTGTTTTAAGATTGATTTTAAATATTTAGTTAAGTTTTGTATATGATCACTGAACATGATAAAATGTCTTCAGTATTTCGTATTTAAATTATAAATCAACTAGCTTTTGCCCCGGCTTCGCTCGCATAGAATTTAGTCTTCCACATTAAGTTTCGTAGCAGATCATTTTAAATAAATATACTTTTTTTAACATACAAACAATCCCACGGTACATCATCTTTGTGTAACTTCAATGGTTTAGGCAACGTACGCTAAGATAATCACAAGAGGCCTGGATTCTTTTGTCGACTTAATTAACTTATATCGTTATATTACGACCAAAATTACATAAAATCATATTACAAATTGTAGCCTTTATGTTATTCCGAAGTATAACCTATACTACTGCAAAGTTTCATCCAAATCCGTCTAGCAGTTTTGTTGTGAAAGGGTAACAAACATTCATACGCAAAAACTTTCACATTTATAATATTGGTAGGATAATTCCACCACTTGAATAACTCCTTGAAAAAACATAAGAATTGAATCGTAAATATATCTTAGCCAAGCTATTTTCTTGAAATTTATTATTAACTATACTGATGATAAAAATCTCTTAAATAACCTCAATTTTGCGCGTTACTTTTCATATCGATTTAAGAGTAACATGTCTGATTTTTTTTTGTCAAATAACAAAACAGCACACGTATTATAATACGGCAGGTGAGTAATCACTCCAATTCATTTGTAACGTTCAAGTAAGAAGCTTTGCGGGATAGACAAGTAGGCAATTTGTAAGGGCGAATCCCCCGGGGAGGAATGAAGGTTGAGAAAGAAAATTGTATGATATGTACTTGATATAAAAAAGTGTAATTTTATGTAGAATATTAGCCATTCTTCGTGACTTTGTTTACCGTCACAACTTGTGTCTTAAGATTAGAATCTTAAGAATGGCAATAATTAGGGTAGACTTTACAAGGGACCTTTTGGTCTAGTGGTTATTAATTGTGACTGCTATGGTATTAAAATAAACTAACATAAAATTGAACCCAATACACAGTTTAATAAGGTTCACAATGAATCTCCTCATTAAGTCCCTTTTTAGCAGTTTGTTTTCATGATATCAAATTATGAAAAACTTACAAGAAGTGACTTGGATCTGACATAAGTGATTAGTAAATTCGTACTTCGAACACTGTTTTCTTTAAATAAAATATTGGATTATATATTATATATTAGACAGGTAATATCCATGGTGAGAAAATAAAGCGACAAATGAATAAAAACTTAACGTATGTTAGTAACAACTTATAATTACTTAGAAACTGTGATATTAGTTGGAGTACACCTACAAATAATATCATTAATTATTGGACAGTTGTAGCTCCTCGCCATTACCTTCAGAACGATATTGGAACTGGCTCACATACTACAAAGCAGCAAGCAGATTTTTGTCTGACAACAACATGAACGCCAGCTACGTGTACCTGTGCAAACATACATATGTGGTGTCTTCAGTAGCGGGGTAATCCAATCAACATCTTAAAACCGTCAGTGTGTTGGACTCGCAGGGCGCTGATAACCTTCTGAGTATAATTAGTATGCGGGCTGCACGTGTATTATATGTAAAATTATTAACTTTAAAAAACTAATGACCTTAATGCACTTTCATCATGATGAATTGCAATAAACTGTATTCTTTCGGACCGTTCAAATTTGAAGAATATTTACTACAAATTTTAATAAGACACACTGATATATATCCGATTAAATAAACAAATATTCTGCAAATCGGTTCACTAATGGCGGAGTTTAAGGGAACAGACATAAGACAGAATAGGAAAACCTCTACCGTTTTTTGAAGTTGATCTAAAACTTGAGAAAGAAACACTTTTACGCAAAGTATCTACTTACAATTAATTAATACTCTTTTATATACATATGTTAAATTCAAAACCTATACTCTTTTTAAAGCAGGTATGTCAAAAGATCCAACCTCTGCAGGCGAATGAATATTGACATATATTTAGTTATACAAGTTAACAATAGCCAAGTTCGACTCTATCAGTTTATGTAAATCTCTTCGTGAGGAAATTAATGTTCTGCATATCAGAATAAATCCAATATCGACGACGAAGACATGACAAAAAATTGCAGTATTAATGTTTTGTGAGTTTGATTCGGAATAGACTTTATCACAAATTGAGCGTTTGGCTTTGGATGAAAATTCAAATATATACAACCTCTAACCCTAAAAAAAATAAAAATTAATGGAAGTTTTACTTAGAGAATATTTTTTGTATAAAGTATAGTTTTTAATGGATTTTAAGTGTACCCACGTTTAATATCTGTATATTAATAAGAAGTACTATTGAAACTTGTTATAAAACCTTGTGCGAGCTATATTAATTTGGACCCAGGTGATATTTTTTTTTTTTTTTTTTTTTTTTATACCACGACGGTGGCAAACAAGCATACGGCCCGCCTGATGGTAAGCGGCTACCGCAGCCTATGGACGCCTGCGACACCAGGGGCATCACGTGCGCGTTGCCGACCCTTCAAAAACCTATTAACCCCCTTCTTGAAGAACCCCATGCTGTAGTTCCCAGGGAAAACCGTGGCAGGGAGCTCATTCCATAACGGGATTGTTCGCGGGAGAAAATTTCTCTGAAACCGCACTGTGCGCGACCATTTAGGTTCCAATGTATGTGGATGAGCTCCCTGACGATGGCGAGCGGTGCGATGGTAGAATGTGGCTGTGAGCATCATATCAAACAATTCTTCAGAACACAACCCATTGTAGAGACGGTAGAGTACACACAGGGAGGCAAAGTCTCTCCTAAGACTTAGTGGCTCGATACCGTCCGTGAGATCAGGATCGTCGACAATTCTCACAGCACGTCTCTGGACTGAATCGAAAGGCTCAAGCTGGTACTTCGGTGCTCCCGCCCAGAGATGACAGCAATACTCCATGTGAGGCCGAACTTGTGCTTTGTACAGTAGTAGCCTTTGTGCCGGTGTGAAATATCGCTTCCCTCTATTCAGAACACCAAGCTTTTTTGATGCCAGCCTCACCTTTCCCTCCAAATGAGTCCGAAATTGGACGTCACTGGAGATATCGACACCGAGGATCCCAATACTCTGTGAGATGGTAAGGGGTGTATTCTGGAATTGTGGAACTACAGTGAACGGGGTTTTTTTAGCAGTAAACGCACAAACTTGTGTCTTAGAGGGGTTAAATTGGACCAGGTTATCCCGACCCCAATCGGAGACTCTGTGTAAAGTGCTCTCGATTTGAGACACAAGTTGTTCGCGACTTTCTACTACAGCGGTACGAGGGATGTTAGCCCGGCCCGTGTAATACGCATCTCCAGTACTGTCATCCGCATAACAATGAATGCTATCTATGGTCAACATATCATTGATATGCAGCAAGAATAGTGTTGGAGATAGCACGGAGCCTTGCGGGACACCAGCGTTTATGTCCATGCTTTCGGAGCAGCTACCGTCGACGACGGCTTTTATGCGTCTGCCAGACAAAAAGCTAGCCACCCATTTGCACAAACCCTCGGGCAGGCCGTAGGACGGTAACTTCGATAGAAGGCCCCTGTGCCAGACCCGATCGAACGCCTTTGCTATATCCAGGCCAACTGCCAAAGCCTCACCTTGACTCTCACCCTTTTTTGGCACTGGATGCACATGGACAGTCTTCCACGAAGACGGCACTTGCCTTTTGCGGTAGGAAATCGCGAAAAGTCGCGTTAGTACAGGGCACAACTCAGGGGCACACTTTTTGAGCACCACTGCAGGTATGCCGTCTGGCCCACTCGACTTATGAACGTCTAGACAGTTTAGTTCCCGCCGCACTTCTCTTTGCGAAATGTGTATTTCCGGCAAAGTGTGTTGGCACGGCGGGTTAGTAGGCGGTACCGCACTTCCATCCTCGTTCATGGTCGAGTTCGCGGCAAAGAGTTGCCCAAGTAGGTCGGCTTTCTCTTTAGCACTATGGGCCAAGTTACCATCGGCATTTCGCAATGGTGGTAAAGACGACTGGCAAAAATTTCCTTCGGCAGCCTTAGCAAGAGACCAAAACGCACGACTCCCAGAGGGATAGCTCGTAAGTCGCTCACCAATCCTGCCGATGAAATCGAATTTGGCTCTGGCAATTGTCTTTTTGCTGGACCTCGAGGCAGCATTTAGTTTGCGTCTCACATCAGAGATGTTCGGATCCTTATTGGTACGGGCCGTGGTCCAAGCCCTATAGGCGGCCTGCTTGACTAGCCTGGCTTCCTTGCAAAGCCGGTTAAACCACGGTCGCTTTTTTTCCCCCGCAGCTACTGATGGGTTGGGAATAAAATACTCCATACCCACCAGGATCGTCTCAGTGACAGCGGCTGCGCAGGAGTCAGGATCTTCTGGCGTGAAGCAAAGCTGCCTCCACGGGTACGAAGCGTAGAATTCACGCAATCCATCCCAGTCTGCTGATTTATATTGCCACATGTGGCGCAAATTGGCTGGGCGAGGTGGAATATGCCGAGGGCATGGGACTTCGGTCCGGACGAGGCAGTGGTCGGACGAGCCGAGAGGTGCGTCCACTGCAATAGTGTAGTCGTCCGGACGCGTCGTCAGCAGAAGGTCCAGCAAAGAGTGTGCATGGCTCTCAATATCAAGTATTCTTGTTGGAGAATGTACCAGTTGTGAGAGGCCATGGGCCAGAGCAAATTCATGAGTAGACCTGCCTGCAAAGTCGGTGGATCGAGAATTTAGCCACTCACAGTGGTGGGCATTAAAATCCCCTAAAATCACCAACTCAGCACGAGGGTACCGCTCAAGAACTTTGTCAGTCGTCACCTGCAGGTGCTCAAAGAGTGCTTTAGTCTCCCTGTCACCGCTATGAGACCTGTATAGGCACGCATAGATTCGAGTCTCACCTCCATAGTCTACGCGCACCCACATTACTGACAGGTCCCTGTCTTCATAAAAATGGAGACGGCGACAGCAGATATCCTCCCGGATGTACATGCATACACCGGCACGTCTCAGAAATTTGTGTTCGAGTTTGTAGCCGGGGTAGTGTAGGTATGATGTATCGGCCGGGCAGGATATCTGCGTCTCCGTAAGAAATAAGAGGGTCGGCTGCGCAATCTCCAGATGAAGGTGGACTGCGTTCAGGTTGGAGTGAAGTCCCCTGATGTTGCAGAAGTCCATATATGTGAAAAGGATGCCGCTGTAGATACATTTTTTCTATTTTTCTTCGTCATTTTTTTTTTGGGGAGGTTTAATTGGTTTGTGAGGATTCACTGTGTTGACAACTAAGGGGGCAATGGGGCGGTGCTAATCTACTCATGGTCGATGCGGGTAGTGCGATTTGTCGGCGCGGCGTACGAAAGGGCCCCCGCTCCCCCCCTGCAGCAGCGGTCGGGTTCCACTCCGGTCTCCTCCTCCGGCACGACTACTACTGCAGGGATTTTTCGCAGGCTTGCGGTTCAGCCTCCCAGGGTGGAGGTTGTAGTGATCCCTGGGTTCGGGAACCCATCTATCCTGCGGGCGGCCAGCGGACAACCGTTTCAGCGGGTCTTCCTGACCGCCGCGCCCACATCCCGCGCCCACACGAGCCAGTAGCAGTATTATAAGCACCACTAGTCCCCCGTTGTCAAAACAGCGAATTCTCTAGAGCTCTGGATACCTTACTCACCACAGGAATACAGCACTGCCGAAGATGCAGTGCTATTTGGCTGTGGTCTTCTGTAAGGCGGAGGTCCTTCCCCAGTCGGGCTGCTCCAAGTTTTGAGCGGAAAATATCACGCTATGCCCTACCTCTCTCAAAATCTATCTGATAATTATCTTTCTGTTTTTTCAAAATTTTATTTGAAATCGGCGCAATATCAAGCACTGATTTCAAATAAAATTGGCCGTGACCTGTCTTTTAACTTTAGTTGACTCTCATTAAGACTGCTTAGTATATATTATTATTTATTCCCCGCGGCTTCACTTGCATGTTTAATTCGTGTTTCTAACTTTTAAAAATATGAACTTCCATGCAATTATTCATCCCTGATTTGGTTCTCTCAGAGGCCATGTTTTCTAAAAATCTAAGTTGGTGGGTTCTCTTAAAGTAAAAAAACTCAGCTTTTAAAATATCAAATTGTAACTCCAGCGGCCCTGTATTGATGAATCTAGCAGTGAAGGCAAGTGATTTTATATGTATAAATAATCAGTTTTCACTGCAGAGAAAAAAAGGTAAGCCTCAAATTTGAAAATCAAACTTACACTGGTACAAAGAAACGAGGGTCGCGGTCCTGCATGTTTATTCTGTGATCTGGAAGGCCACTTGTACAAGGAAATTTACAAGGTTGTTAGATTTTAATATATTTTCGTGCGTCATATTATTTCACAATGGAACAAAAATTTGATAGGAACTTAAACTTCTTTAATATTATTTTAAAAGGTTGACGTTTCAAGAAAATTTATCCAAATAATTATATTTTGTTTGTAAAGGAGATACCACAAATGTTCTATGAAACTGCAAATGTTCTACGTAGTTTATATGTCATTAGTTTATCTTGACTTGTAGACAAAGTTGTAGCAATTGCTACGTTTTCTTTACGACCTCTACGAAGCTCTACGCCACATAGTCTGTTTATTTTGCTCGTTATTCACAGGCTTACAACTTTTATAAAAAGACTGATATTTTTCACAATAAAAGCGATTATGAAAAATAATAATACTATGTATTATGTAGCTATAAGACGTAAGAGTACTTATACTGGTTAAGACAAACATGAATATGCATAAAGTATTTATGCAATGTTAAAAACGTTCCAAAATAGGGTATACATCATATTTATTATAGTAGGAATACAAATAATTACTTCACATATTAATATATATGTGATAAGTAAATAAGATTCGCTTACACGTACGCGTATACAAAAATAAATCAGATACTGAAAATTATTGCCATTGATATTTTCGTTTCACTTTCTAAGTACATCTGCACTTCGGAAGAAGGCTGCATACAACTTAAATATGATAAATGATTACCGTGAGGCTTTCGAAGTTATACGCGATACATATAGAAACACATATATAATTACTGTGAATATATGTGTACTATATGCATATTTATTGTATACTATAAATTATTTCTGGAACACATTACCAACGCACGCGTTTCCCTCCCACTACGATCTCGGATCGTTTAAGCGGGGTGTGAAAAATCATCTCACTAGGCCACCATAGCGAGGGTCGTCATACTAGTATAGTATATACTCTTCATTCGCAGTGAGTATGGCGACCACCGTTCTTGGATTCTAGTCATGCTTTCCATCAGGCAGAATAGAGTCACTTTGGTAGATTTCTAAATAAAAAAAACTTGTATTGTGTACAATACAATATAACGTGTACAAGCGCGTTTTAATGGTTCATGTATGTGTGAGTTTCTTTATTGCAAATCCCTGAATAGGTTTACATACTAAGTCTTTTTTTTACTAAATGACAACTCCTACACTAGTAATGTATCCTGTGTCGCAGTGGACTTTAGAAACAGTAATGAAACGGACACAACGAACGGCCAAAGTCAATAGCAGTTTATTGATCAAAGAAAGTGTTGTCCCAGATGGGAATCGAACACACAACCCTCAGTGAAATGGAAAACAACGATGTGACCGCTAAAACAACTACACCACTCGAACAGTCATTGTGAAACGTAAATATGTAACAAAGAAAAAAACATAGAATGACACAGAAATATAAAAAAAAAACATTCGATTAATTAGTTTCATGTGACCTAAACAGACTTTTTAATTAATAACGTCCCTAGATCGTTGTTTATTCTTGTCAACACCATGACTTAGCTTCGTACCTACATATGTGTCATCGACATGTGACATGTGACATCGGCGTGTAGATTTACTAAGGTCAGTAAGTGACAGTTTAAAAATAAATTAAACATAATTTAAAATAATTTTGAAAACGCAAAATAATATTTTTTAAATTTTTTTAGTGGATGGACACGGTTCGTGGCCGTCCTAACCACCTTTCGGTGGTAACCGTGGGGATTTCTGCACAAAAGAAAAATGTGGACACTAAAACTGTTTTTTTAAAACTCTAGAGTGTAAAAGTGTAACAAGAGGTTGGAAAATATGAAACTTCGTTACTTTTCGTAGTACGTTTTCAAATTCACATAAAGTACACGAAACATAAATAATAAATCGATAAAATTATTGCGTCGTCACTTCAAGGCCATCGTGCAATAATAGTAGACGGTTATGGAGGTAAAGATCGTAAAAATTGCTTGTAATAATAATAATTAATCAGTAATAATAATAATAATCTTCCAATACAGTTGAACGGTTTAAACGTTTCACAAACAAATACCGCACCCGTGCGAAACCAGATCGGGTGGCATACACAAAGCCATCTGATTCTAAACTGAGCCTATAATATCGTAACCAAACTTCTGATAAACTAAACATAAAGTCATGAATTAATACTTATTTCTGAATCATTGTTTTAACAGTGACGGAATTCTTCCGTCTAAAATTAACCTTTAGTACAATTATTTGATGGGCG
Organism: Hypercompe scribonia; assembly: GCA_949316085.1. Taxonomy (NCBI): domain Eukaryota; kingdom Metazoa; phylum Arthropoda; class Insecta; order Lepidoptera; family Erebidae; genus Hypercompe; species Hypercompe scribonia. Next base: position 5,326,997 of record OX438992.1, on the reverse strand, counting down.
CTGATGGTTCCACTTCTAATAATTGATATGAATGAAAATAAAATGAAATATAGCTAAACTTTCAGAGAAGTTTATAATTTATAGCGCTGGATTTATACAGATTTATAAGAAAGTCTCGCAATACACAACTTGCGAACTTTCCGATACGCTTGCAACTGATTTTGTCATAACAAGGCCACGTCATGGTTCGGCTAGAAATTTGACATACACGCAACTTGAAAATTACGAAAAGAAGGACACAGTGACAATATTATAAGTTATGCGTAATTCTGAAAGTATAAAAACGTTTTCATTTAGTTAACACTTCTGAATAATTGACATTCTAAATAAAAAGTGTGAGTTGGACTCGCCCATGAAGGGTTCCGTAACAGCGATTTATGACATATTAAAAAAAAACTACTTACTTAATCTTTTTCAAACGAATTTTCGGTAGAAGTTTATAGGTATTATCATTCTCTTATTTTAGAAGTTACAGAGGGAGGGGGGGAACACATTTTACGTCTTTGAAGTGAAGCAAACTATTTAGTTTATAAACAAATGATATTAGAAACTTCAATATCATTTTTGTAGATGCATAGATATCCCACACGCATGAATTTGATGACAAAAAATTAGTATCAGTTCTATGTGTGGGAGACCCCCAAAATATATTTTTTTTTTCTATTTTTGTAAAAATCTTAATACAATTCACAGAATACATCTACTTACCAAGTTTCAACAGTATAGTTCTTATAGTTTCGAAAAAAAGTGGCTGTGACATACAGACGGACAGTCAGACAGACAGACATGACGAATCTATAAAAGTTCCACTTTTTGCCATTTGACTTCGGTACTCAAAAAAGCAATACAATGTTAAAAAAATTACCTTTTTTAACACGCTTTTGTTAGCTTCACCTGAATGTTTGTTTCTCTGATAAAACTGAATAGAAAACTAAAAACACGTTTGCCAAAGCAAGCGTGTTTTTTATTTTTTTAAACTATAATCATTGTTTATTTCACTATCAGAAAACACGGAAAGAACACGTAACAAAATTAAAATTATCAAATAATTTGCTTTTTTTATTCCAATTTACTCTTAAAATATAATAGGGAGAGCCGGTAGTAGACGGGTCTCCTGATGGCATTAGATTACTGAGATACAAATGTGTTGCCACCATTTTATGCCTCCTACCCAAAATCAGGAGAAAGAGGGGGGCTGATCATATGAGGAGACCACAGTCAATTTAATGACAGTTTCAACGAAAAACTATAAATGGTTCTATTATCCACCTCTAGCTACATTATGATTTCTACTAAGATATCTAGCAATTTGTGTAACTGTAGTGTTTACTAGTAGGCACTAAAGAGCTCCTCTTACAACCTAACAACCCTTTGGCTCCATGATCAGCGATCGTAAGATATTACGTTTCCTACAATACATAATGTATTATGTTAACAATAAACACAAAACACCTAAGTCCCATTAAAAGCGCATTTTCATGCACTACAATTTACATAACTCTTACAACTGGCAGCCAATAAAATACTATTGACATTGAACTGGCACACACACACACATACACCTACAAACTCAAAGTCAAGACGTTATTCACACATGCATCGGTTAGGGTCACAACACATCACCTATATTTGGCTCTGTATTTGGCCTAACTCGAACAATATATCAATCACTCAATCTAGTTAACCTTTATAGTGACGAGTAACTAGTAAGTGCTGATGCTTTTGGAAGCCAATTTCTGATCCAATCCATCCAAGGTTGTAGATATGATAGAAACGAACACTAACCTAAATGCTATTATTAAAATGTTCTGGCGAGCGCATGTATTATTCTGCAGATCAGTGCGTCATTTCATTAATACTATGTAAAGTTGTCGGTTTTATTGCTGTTTGCGGTTTTTTGGTTATAAATTGAACAGTTTTACAGTAACACGTGTTCATCTAACATGATCTGATTCAGCTTTAAGATTAGTCTATTGAACTAGACTAGACAAGGTATGATAAGACTGTGATGTCTTCCTAGCCGATTTCACTTTCACGCAGTCTCAACGGAGAGCAGTCAACTACGGCAGAAATATTATAGTGTACTAGTGTGTGCGTAAACACAGGTGTACTCTCTGTTCCCGCACAGTCACAATCCGATGGGACAGTTATCCATCACCATGGAGAGGTCAGGTGCGGCACCGACGGCTTTACGTGCTCTCCGAGGCACGGCAGTTAGGACCCCAACTCCTAAACTCTGGGCTGTTATTAAGCATTTATATAATCAGAAAACGCAACCCCTAGACCAAAAAGGCAGTCAATAGCTCTCACAATCCGATGGGACGGTTATGCGCCACGACCGGCAGAGATCTGGCGCAGTACTGACGGCTTTACGTATTGTTTTTTCTGTACCCAGTAAAATTAAAAAGTACTTTATGACCCGACCCGGAAATCGAACCCGAGACGTCTTGATCGACAGTCGTATACGGTGACCGCTATACCAACGAGGTAGTATGGACGTAGGCAGATAACACTATGACAGTATTGTAATGCTTTAGCATAAAAAAAGCAAGAAGAGGAGTAATTACTCCTCTTCTTGTTCTTCATGCCACGTGTCACAGATATGTATGTAATTACATATCCATGACATGTAGCATATGACAATTATCTCTTTTACTCAACTACAGCACAAACTATAAAGAATTTAATCACTATAGAAATTTCCCTTTACCTTACATTTCTCATTTTCATTACAGTTAATGGAAGACTCAATTACAAACGAAATTAACATTCAAAGTAACTGCTGTAATTAATAAACATTATTAAATAGGTACCTCTGGCAGGTAATAATATAAATTGTATCGTATTGTTCTATTATATAGATATACAGCACCTTTCTATTGCTCTCTTTGTATTCAGCTGTATTTACTTCGTCGGAGGACCATATTCCAGAAATAAATAAAACGAAAATAATTTACAGAAATATACTATTCTAATTGGATAGGTGCATTGTGTAACGCTAAGAGATTTTGACTGATTTGTTTTTATTCCGACAGCTCGTCGGACACCAACCCTCTAACATGATCGTTGTGGCGACTTCCACATTACAGCACAAAGAAAAATATACAACAGCACCATCTAGCAAAGATACATCGAACTACGAAGTATGAACGAAACGTATGAAAGTAATGAACTACGAAGAAACTACTAATCCTGTATCGCAAAATAGAGATTCGCATGGCAATTAGCATGTATACAACATCCCAATCTCAATCGTTGGGCCGTGGCCCATCAAACATAATCACCTCGCCTGGTCGGAGGATCCTCCCTTTGTGTCGGAGGGACATGAGACCCTCGTCCTTCCACAATCATCATCATTATCTACAGCCTATAACAGCCCACTGCTGAATATAGACCTCTTAGAAATGAGGTTTTTCTCGAGTATACCACGCTGGCTATACTTAACACGTGTTATAGGGTTTACTTCAAGTTTTCCTTGTCTTTGCAGTTATGTTGATCCTGCGTAGTTTGCGTCCTTGGTCGTACAGCACCCATGGGATGAATAAGGGTGACACACTGTATTCTTAATCCGTCATCACTCTTTAAGAACGTAACAGTGCACATGTAGTAAGGCCAAATCATTTTCAAAATTATCTGTAAGATATCTTAGCCCGCCATAAGAATGCTATACGATGCCATATTCTATCGATTCTTGATGTTACCTCAGGTGTGTACTAAAGAATGTCTATTTGTCTACCAATTTTTTTACTCATTGACCTAATAACAAAATGAGTTGTTTAAAAATGTGTACTAATTGACTAATAAAGTCTACTGCGTCATAGAAAAGCAATATACAACCCACGGACAAAATAGAATTTCAATGCTATTTTTAGATATGAAATACAATTTACTGTAGTTGATTTGTTTAATAAAGAAACTATGGTTGCTTTGATTTTTTTTTAAACACGACGTCACCCGCTCTAGAAATAAATCTTGTGTTGCGGGACACTTTACAAACATACCAGAAACGGACACAAAGAACACCCAGACTAAGAACAACAATTTGTAGATCACACGAAGTGTTGTCCCGTGTAAGTTTGAACCCACAAGACTCAACATAGTAGAGAGCAGCGTGGTGACCGCTTAAACCACTAGGCCAAACGTGCAGTCACTTTGATTGTTTCATATTTTAATGGCTGGCCTGATTCTGACACGACTGGACTCCAATAAGCTGATTCATTTATCTCGTTTCGTTTAAAGTGTTCATTGAACTAAGTAATGAAAAGTCAGAGACGCTTATTTTTGTCTTTCAGATTTAAAAGTCTTACTGTCAGAATTTGTCAGTTTTTATTAGTCTAAGTCACCTTATTCCTTTTCTCTATCTGAAAATGATAATATGCCCAAAGTTGGCCCATGGACATTATGGAGATACGGCAATAATTAAAAAAAAGAACTGCAAAAGCTGGTGAAGGGTAAGACAGTAACGCAAGTTACTGTTCGTACTGTAACATAGGTTCATGCCACTATTAGGTTTCTTTTTTTTTCTATCTTAAGAGCCTGCCAAACTGACTCCACTCTGCCTGATGAAAAGCATGAATAGATTCCAAGAGTTATGTTCACCATACTCATTGCAAATGCTGACAACGCAGTATGGTGACCCACACTATGGCGGCCTTGTGAGATACTTTTTGACAGACCCAGCTTGGGGACGTAAAAGGCATGACAGTCATTGTGACAGTGTAAGGCTTATACAGTTACCACGATAACTGTCACCCCTGCATCGATGGGCCTCCGGTCTCACACTCACCAACGAAACACGACAACACGGATGCTGGCGCTTTAGGTCGGTCTTCTGTGGGAAGGTAGTACTGCCCCGGTAGAGCTGGCCCGCTCGTGCTGAAATCAGCGTGGCTCTACTACCTAGAAGAACTTTCTTCTTCTAGCTCTTTCTTTTCTTGTTTTTTCCTCCATATTCATTATATACTATACTGTTTAATATTTCATTATTATTTACTATTTCAATGACGTACGAGTATATTACATTTAAATATTTACAAAGTTAGGAATACCAATCCATTGTAACAATTTAAATGAAATATTATACGTTTCAGACATGTCTTTGAAATGCACGGTCATTGCATACACACAATTGCAATTCGTGGTATCATTAAAAAGATGAATTATAATAAAACCCTTATTTCATTGTCTGAAAAGGCTTATTAACTATGCTAAACTAGTATAGGCTAGTATCAAATAGTTTAATCTCGGTTATTCAGGGTACTAATAAGACAACGATGTACTAAAAACTTTTAGACCCTATAAATTTTTATGGTCTACTTTTACCACTTAGTTAAGGTTTTCCGTCTAGATATAATAAAATAACTTTTTTTCTCTTAATCCTATAAATGCGAAAGTTTATGAGTACTTAACGAACATCCATGTTCGTTAAGTTTTCACGAAAAAACTACTGGACGTATTTGGATGAAACTTTACAGTAATATAGGTTATACATCGGAATAACATATAGGCTATAATTTGTAATTATTTTATGTAATTTGGGTCGTAATATAACGCCTCAGGTTATCTTGGCGTACGCTGCCTAAACCATTGAAGTTACTCAAAGATGATGTACCGTAGGATTGTTTGTTTGTTAAAAAAACTTAGTATGGCAAACTAAATTCCACGCAAGCGAAACCACGGACAAAAGCTGGTAAACTATAAAACTGAACCTACTTAATATAAACAACGTGAGTTTGACTTCAATGTTTCACAAAACATACAAATTTTCTTCATACAATTCTGATGATTACGTTATGTCCTGTTCACTGTGTAGATCGATGAACAAAACTCTTCTTATATAACAAACAAGCTTAAAACTTGCATTAGGCTGAACCTTTTTGGACGCCTAAAATATGTCATAGAGTTGACATCCGCGCATTATAGAGTTTTGTTCTGACACAACTTACACGACCATCAGACCCGATATTAGACAGAACCTGTACTTTGTTCAATAGATTATGTACATACGAATATACTCTGTAGAAATATAAAAATATTTATAGAGCAAGTGATGGAGCTGTTCCTCAAATTATTTATTACAGATGGTAATCTAATCCACAACCCTCAGATTAGCAGTTTAGATCACAACCCACAAGATGAACAGGCCAGTCAAAATATAATAGATTAGGTCAGCTTTGATAAGATCTAATCTGGTTAAGTGATGAATTTGGAAGATAGATACAGAAAATTCTGAACTGTACAGAAAGTCAGCAAACGTAATTAAGCAGTCAAATATCACTGCTGGACATATGCCTCTCCTTAGAAAGGAGGTTTTGGCCTACTATACCACGCTGGCCAGACGGATTGGTATAGGGTTTCTTTCAAGTTTTCTTTTACTTTGCAATGATGGTCTGCGTAATGTGCTCCCTCAGTCGCCTCTTACGATACCTGTGAGTTAAAGTGGGAGGTGACAATTTCTCTCTTAATCCATCGCCATACCAAAAAATGAATTAAACATTAAATCCTGAAATTATATCTAATTGTATAAAAAGTCTACTAGATTTGATAGCTAGCAATGTGAATTTCTGTATGTTAACAATTTCGTATCATTTGCCTGTATTGTATTTAACTTATATTATTATTATAAATTCATTACCAGCTCACGTGTTTGCCTCCCACTATGATCCCGGGTTCTTTAAGCGGGGCGTGAAAAAGCATCTCACTAGGCCGCCATAGCCTGGGTCGCCATACTGCACTGTCTTCATTCGCAGTGAGTACGGCGACCACCGTTCTTGAGTTCTATTCATGCTTTCCATCAGGCAGAATAAATTCACCTTATAGCTTCGAAACTCAATAAAATGTTAACATTGTAAACCTTGTAATTTTGAACCCTAGTGATTTAGTAGCAGTGATGAATAACTAACAATGATTTGGAAAGGGAGCGTTATATATGGCACTCCATAATGTGAAAGGTCGAGGTATAAATCGACGCTAGTGATGGACTGATACTTAGCTGATTAAATAATAAATCCTTTCTTTCGGAACTCGATTGCTTGATAATATACATCACATTGTGTATTTTAGAGATACCGCCTAACGTCACACTAAGAGACCATTTTAAATGACGACTTTCTGTTTCAGTACAAGACGTCGTAATATTTAAAGTTTTGGACATTTGACACACAACGTCATCTAGTTTCAAACTAACTAGACTGACAAATAAAATACTTATATACTTTTTTTTTGTAAATACAATTATATGTACATAGAAAACACTCAAACTTCGAAACAAATATTTGTGGATCATACAAACATTTGGTCCGGGAATCGAACCTGAGACCGCAAGCACAGTAGTCGCATATACTACCGCTGCGCCACCAAGGTAGTTAATATTATTATTACAGTTTGTACTTCGAATATTTAGGATTTCAACTTTCAGTAACTGTTGCTACTGACATTCATATGACAAGCAGAACCGACAACTTCACATGCCTCACAGGCACGGAAGGGTCTCAATGTGTTAAGAATGATCACTTCATAGACTGACCGGACTAGAATTGCTTAACTTTAAATAAATACATAATAAATGATTTGTACTAATTCGAGTACGCGATGAAATGGAACACAATATTTTTTGCTAGTGGGAATGCTCAAAGCAACAGATGTACCCACGCTTCAATATTCTAAATGACTAAACGAAATTCCCCTCACTAGCAGCAATAACTCGACCCCAACCTGTTGTGCCTTCTGACTTCCACCCAAATAGCCCCGCATGATATACTGTTTTCACTTACTACCCTACTTAGAAAGGTTTGGACTAAACTTGATTTATGAATATATCGGTTACTATATCTATTCGTTATGTACAAGTTTGTAATTGTATAGATACAGAATGGAATTGCAGCGTCATTATAACAGTATTGCTATTAAACAAAGTGTAATAACTGAATTTATCGATAAACTGGATGTCGTAATAGCAGCAGTTCCCGGATCCCCCCTATGTTAGGTGCAGAGTGGCACACCGTGTGGTTTTAGTCGGTCCGATTCCGACACACCGCCTCGCCGTAAACCCCGGTGGGGTGACGGCCCGAGGGGGTTTCCACACGTTAAAAAAAAAAAAAAAAAAAGGGTTTGTTTCAAAGCCCAGGGGGTGAACTTTCAAGAGGCGGCGCGCCTGGCCACCGTGGGAGTCTCTTCGGTGGTCGGGCGCATTGAGGCGCTGGGTTTACGGGTGGCCCTAGACAAAACGGAAGCCCTTTTGTTTCATGGGCCCTGTCGTGGTCCATCGTAGTCAATTCGGTCCTCGTACCGATTAAGGCCCAGATGAAGTATCTGGGCCTGATCCTCAACGGCAGGTGGCTCTTCGACGAGCACTTCCGACAGCTTACTCCAAAGCTGGTCGGCGCTGCTTCTGCTCTTGGGCGACTTTTGCCCAATTTGGGTGGAGCCAGCGTCGCGACGAGACGGCTATACACGGGGGTTGTTCGGTCAATGGCGCTATATGGTGCACCGGTGTGGGCGGCGGCTCTGACCGCCCAGAATAGGGCTCGCCTCTGGCGCCCTCAGAGGATATTGGCGGTTAGAGCCATACGCGGTTACCGCACCGTATCGACGGAGGCGGCGTGCGCCTTGGCCGGAACTCCCCCGTGGGATTTGGAGGCGGAAGTGCTCGCCGAAGTTTATCGGCAGACGGCTGACTTCCGGGCGGGTAGCGGCATACGGCCCCCGCCCGAAGAGATACGCGAGTGGCGTGAGGCCGCTCGTCGAGCCACGATGGCTCGTTGGTCGTTCCGGTTGGAGACTCCACGTGCTGGCTTTTCCGCCGTGGAGGCTCTCCAGCCGGTCATCGCCGAGTGGGCAGGGCGGCAGCACGGGACCCTTTCCTTCCGACTGACGCAGGTCCTTTCCGGGCATGGTTGCTTCGGGAAGTATCTGCACTCGGTCGCCAGGAGGGAATTGAGTCCCGCCTGTTACCACTGCGACTGCACTGCTGCTGAGGACTCGGCTCAGCACACGCTAGCGGTTTGTTCCGCCTGGGCGGCGCAGCGTGGGGTCCTCACTGCAGTTATTGGAGGAGGCCATGGAGCGTATGACGGCCGGTAGCGACAGTTGTTTTACCGCGGTCGCAACCTTCTGTGAAGACGTAATTTCGCGGAAGGAGGCGGCGGAGAAGGCGCGGGAGGACGATATCCACTCGGACCCAATTCGCCGCCGGCGAGCCGGGCGGCGGAGGCGCGCATACCAGCGCCTCATGCCGCCTTGAGTGTGGCCGCGGGTGGACGGGACGGGTTTTCCCCTCCACCCGCTATAATGGCCAGCCGCGAGGAGGCGACGTCCGCGTGTGCCGTACGTCGCCTAAAATAGAGAGTTTACCCATAGATGGTGCCCGCAATTTCGGGCAGGCGCTAGGAGGGATCTGGATGTCGTAATAGCAGCGGTTCCCGGATCCCTCCTATCTCAGGCGCAGAGTGGCACACCGTGTGGTTTTAGTCGGTCCGATTCCGACACACCACCCCGCCGTAAACCCCGGTGGGGTGACGGCCCGAGGGGGTTTCCACACGTTAAAAAAAAAAAAAAAAAAAAAAAAAGGGTTTGTTTCAAATTTGCCTTCTCTTTGTAATGATGTTGTCTTGCATATTTGGTTGCCTTAGTCGCCTTTTACGATACCCACGGGATGAATAGGGGAGGTAACACTATGTATTCTTCATCCATCACCACACGGACTAATTAATTATCACACTAATATTATGAAGTAAGTGAGTGTGTGTGTATGTGCACGATAAAATTTAATAAAAAGGTAACTTATAGCCTGGGTTAGCACAAAGGCTTATTTTATCCCGATTCTTTTAATAATTACTACCCGTAACACCACGGGGCGCAGCGAGTTTTTTAATAGTGTCTTTGTCCCATTTAAGTTCACTTGTAGGCATACAAAAGCATCCGCGAGTCACGCCTCTAAAACGTCCACACTGTAATAGGACACAGCATGCTCTATATACGCGGTAATATCCAAATTCTTACCTTTCCCATAAAAAACTATGGTAAAATCTGCTGTTACGACCTGAATGTAGATCTTCTCAATAAATTAAACCATCCTCTCAAAAACTGCATCCAATTTGTTTGTAATCTCCGTAAATATGATCATGAATCCTCCTACCGCTTACACCTCAATTGACTACCTATTGTTTTTGACAAGAAGTGCGCGCTCTCATTTAAAACTATAAAGGGGCATGATAATTGGATTCGGCACGGTCGTCGCCATTTTTTCGTGAAGGGTACCTTAGACCACGAACTACGAATGTAAAAATGTCTAAAATTGTGTTAAGAAATTACTTTATACTTAAATTTTATTAAATTTCTTGAGTCATTCTGTAATAGCTTTGCATTTCTTTTGAGGCTTTTCTGACGATATTATTAAGGTAAACGATATCCAATATTTAAGACAAAGCCTTAAATTTCGTTAAATCTTTGAAGACATTTCGTTTATCCCATTTAATTTTTATTTAAGTAAAAAAAAATATGTTCACGTAAGCAATTTAGGTTTATAATTACTTTTATCGTATCAAAATAAAGACTAAATCAGAGTATAACCTTTGTTAATCGATGCAAGAAAATCAATTCTTGATTGAATCGAGAATTTTAATATCCATTCATTAACATCAGATTATCGAGATACATAGTGTAATTTTACAGATCAACAAAGGCAGGTATTCAATTTCTGTTTCACAAAAAAAATCCATTCCGTTTCACTAACACGATACCCTCGACGAGACAACAATCCATAGGAACAGTTTGCAATACCGTATATTTATTCTAGCAGCAAGAATATTTTAATTTATCAAATATTTATTTTGGATTCTATTCCGTCAGGCAGAGGAGAGACACTTTTGTAAAACTCTTTAAAAAAAAATACATCACAGTGCTATAAAATATCACGCAAAGAATACACTCGTACAGCTTATAAAATATCACAGGAAGCGAAATAGAATGCAACATTAAGTGTAACCGCTACTTTAAAGTAACAACTACCAGTGGTGACCACCACATCAATGTCTTTCAATAACACTATTTTATAGCTACCAATTCACCTTCCCCCTTGCTCTTCTCTACTTCTAATGAAACTCCTGGAATTCATTTCCTTTAAAAGTTTAGGTTACGAAATATAATCGACAAATAATATAAAAGTTATAGTTCCACAGAAAGTTTATTGAGATTACCTTACACTTTGCCTCAAGTGAAACAAAACAATAAACATACGTATACTTAGTCTGGCCATAAATACTGTTACACTTAATTATAAAAAAATATTACATTTGAATTTCGAATCTGTCATTTTTATACGATTGTTCATTGTGTTTTCTCATTTTGGCGCCAATACATTGTAAAATATTTTGCGATATTAAAATGGTGTGGGGTGATAAAGAGAACCGAATCGCTGTGATAGCATTACACAAAGTAGGTATGGAGCCAAATGCAATTTTTAAAACTCTCCATACACTTGGTATTAGTAAAATGTTTGTGTACCGGGCTATTAATAGGTACAATGAGACCTCCTCTGTTTGTGACAGAAAAAGATCTGGCCGTCCACGTAGTGTTCGTACGAAAAAGGTGGTCAAAGCAGTAAGGGAAAGAATTCGAAGAAATCCTGTCCGAAAGCAAAAGATTTTATCTCGGGAAATGAAGATAGCACCTAGAACCATGTCGCGTATTTTAAAAGATGACTTAGGACTTGCAGCCTATAAGAGACGCACTGGCCATTTCTTAACTGATAATTTAAAGAAGAATAGGGTGGTAAAATCGAAACAACTACTGAAGCGGTACGCAAAGGGAGGTCACAGAAAAATTTTGTTTACGGATGAGAAAATTTTTACAATTGAGCAACATTTTAACAAACAAAATGACCGTATTTATGCTCAAAGCTCTAAGGAAGCTTCCCAATTAGTCGACAGAGTGCAACGTGGACATTATCCGACTTCAGTGATGGTTTGGTGGGGTGTTAGCTATGAAGGAGTGACTGAGCCATATTTTTGTGAAAAAGGTATCAAAACATCGGCACAAGTGTATCAAGATACCATTCTTGAGAAGGTAGTTAAGCCCCTTAACATCACCATGTTCAATAACCAAGTATGGTCCTTCCAGCAAGACTCGGCGCCGGGTCATAAAGCTCGGTCCACGCAGTCTTGGTTGGAATCGAACGTTTCGGACTTCATCAGAGCTGAAGACTGGCCGTCGTCTAGTCCCGATCTTAATCCGCTGGATTATGATTTGTGGTCAGTTTTAGAGAGTACAGCTTGCTCTAAACGCCATGATAATTTGGAGTCCCTAAAACAATCTATACGATTGGCAGTGAAGAATTTTCCCATGGAAAGAGTGCGTGCTTCTATTGATAACTGGCCTCATCGTTTAAAGGACTGTATTGCAGCCAATGGAGACCACTTCGAATAAGCTTTTTATATTTTTAATTGTTTTATATTTATGTATTAAACTGACACACTGTAAAAGTAATAAATGTTATTTGCAGTTAACAATTTTCTTTTTTCTTTATTACAATATTTATGGCAAGACTAGGTATATATCGTAGTTAAATCGCGGTTAATGTGTCCACACCTAGGTAACCTCGTAGAATGCGTAAGCCGCTCCTATAAACAATGTGTGTCATCAAATTGTTTATTTTTGTTGAATTGACCTACTAAGGTAGTAAAAAAAGGTTAGGATTTCAAGCAGTATTTTTTAAGAGCCTGCTAAAGTGAATTCTCTGCTAATGGAAAACGTTAATAGAATCTAAGCGTTGTGGTCATCATACTCATTGCCAATGCAGACAATGCAGTATAGTGACCCACACTATGGTGGCCTAGCGAGATGCTTTTTCACGTCCCGTTTGGGCTCATAAAAGGCATAACAGTATCGTAGCAGTATAAGGCTCACTAATTTACCATTTATCAATAGAACTCTGATCTCGCATTCACCAAGGAAACACTAAAAGCTGTCGTTTGAGGTTGACCTTCTGTGCAAGAGTGCTGCTGCCCCAGTCGAACAGGCCAGTTCGTGTTTAAATTAGCGTGGCTCTTCCATCTGAGAATCTAACAAAAGTAACACAATAGAGTGTTATGTCGAAACAGGCACATCTAACGACCCTTGAAGAGGAGAAAAATATGTGAAGTCTAAATTGATGCGTAGAAACTTTTTGTAGATAAATAAACGCTTGATAAAAATATACCACAGTTTTTTAGATAAAAACGGTCATATATAAATCTGCATAGAGTATCAAAATGATATAAAATAATTGACTTTACTAAGTTTTAAATTGTTTACTTGAACGTTTATATACATGTTCAACGAGCTATTTGGATTATTTGATTTTTACGAAAGAAAGTACTTATCTACCGACGCGGAACTACTCCTACAACAAATATTTAGACAACTTGAGAGTTTAAAAAAAATATTAGATCTATACTTTTGTTTAAAGACGTAAGTCGTCAGCCCCGGTTTCCTAAAAAGTGCAACAAAAATTTTTTACCGTACTTCGATATGGTCTAGTATGTACTTAAGTCGTTGTGGTCTGATGGCAATCACTTCACACGTAGAAAGTGAAACTTAGCCATGTCGTAGTAGTCTTAAAGCTGACCCCAACCTAGTTTAGGAAAAAGTCTCGAATGAAATAAAAGGAGTATACATTTCTTTTAAAACATTTACAGGTTATATTCTAAGCACTTCAGCGACAGTTGCCACATTTTATAAACTTAGATTATTCATAAACTTTTCAAAATGGAGTGTCGTGCTACAAAACAAATAAAACGCCTCCTTCAGGCTGGTATGTGTGTCAATTGAGGAGTTGTTGTTACTGTACAACTGACACACAACGACAGGAAATGAACTTAGTAATAAACAATTCTGACAGTTCTTCAACTCCTTTGCAATTCTGACAGTCTTTCTAGACACAAATGATCTGAGTTTTGTTGCCTTTGGTTATAATTAAAAAGTTAAAATTTAAATAACACGGTATTATACATATATAATGGTCTAGAATACATTTATTTATTTTAACTTATTACACTTGTTACACAAAGGCGGACTTAATGTCATGAGGCATTCTCTCCCAATTGACCTTCAAGTGATGTAGAAATAAGATACGGTAGGTGCAATGGTATTGAGTCTGTAAATATACATAAAATGTTACTTATATACAGAAACTTACCACTACATAAATATTAAATGCACAATACATGTAAACATACACATATGTAAATTTGATATTATTTATATTATCGGTATTTATTTTATATTTTCTTTATTATACAGTTAAGAATTTATCATTATAAATAACATATTTGAAATGAAAGAGCGCTTTAAATTTATTTATTTTTTCTTTTTTGTTCACAGTGATGCATTTCCCGTGTTATGGCAACGTTGCTGTAGACCACTGACAGTTGACTGAAAACTGACACAATGGCAGAAGCAGAGGGAGGAGCGAGCGAACAAGATGATGTTTCATTCTTGCGTACGGTAAGTGACGTGTATTTTACTTTTATCTAAATACAAAATACGTAACAGTGACGGTTTCTGGACGATTTCTATCAGACTTCAGACTCACACAGAGAGTGTACAGACACAACATGACATACACAAAATATCTTATTGCTGTCTTTGAGAATTAGACTAGAAAACGTGCCAGAAATTAGTGTGTTAATTAGCAACTGTTATTAGTTTAAAATATTTCTTAAATGAATAACAAAAACAGTTCTCTTTCCGCGTCACAAGCTATACTCTTAGTCCGGGAATAATCTTACAAAAAATTAAAAATGAATTTCTGTTTTTAACTATTTTGAGTCCTATAATATTTTTGTGCGAATAGAAAAAACATCTATCTAACTATATGCCGAATTTTACCCACACATCCGTTTAAAAACAAAGAATGCTAAGAAAAGGGACGCTTTTCTTGGCCAAAACTTTACCCTTACACTAAATATCATATATTACTATATCGGTCGACAAGTTTACATACAATATCCCAGAACACTTAGAGAGTCAGTATGCTAATTTTTTAATGTTAACGCAGTCAGCTTTCCTAACTACTGTATCTGGGTTATGTCTTATGAAGAGTAAACGGTACGTTAATTAAAAACTATACCAATTGTGTACATTATTTTGCCAGAAAACTGTGATCGATATCTGAAGATAATTTACTAAATATTGAAATATTTTCTTGTGTATTCTTGAACTATTTATAAGCCAAATCATGCTCTTTATTTCTGATATAAATTGAACTCTGTCTGAAAAGTTATCTACACTATATCAGGTTAAAAATAACATCAGATATTTGCAGCTTTTTGTAACTGTTTTATTTTATGTTTAAATTAAGATGAATTGTAATTTAGTTTCATGAAGAAAATTATGAATGCGGGACATATGCCGTAATTGTCATAAGTGTTATGAAGTAATTACAATCACTAAGTACAAGTTAAACAGACTATTCACATGTCATGACGATCAGAGTTAAGCACGCTATAACTATAATAATGTACAAGTTAATTTTCATATTTTGTTATAACAAATAATTTAAAAAGTAAATAAAAAGCCACGTAGGTTATTTTTCTATTTATATTCACTGATTTTTAACCAAAGATAGTTTTCAGATCAAACCCCCAGATGGTACTTAATAAAATCTTGGTTTTGTCATCTCTTATTCCTTACAAAAACAACCCGGTCCGGTCGCGACCCTTGAAGGTTATTATTGAACGTAAGCAAGATCACAATGTATGTGATGTGATACATGTAATATGATAAACAAGTCTGTAACTCTTTGTAGGGTTCTTGGCTTATAATAAAAATCTTAGGATGTTTTAGATATTTAGCCCACGTTTTAATTAAGCGTTTCAATACCTTAATATACTGCAGTTTTTTGTCGTACACTGCTGTACAAAGGTCTTCTCCAAGAAGTGCTTACTACTCTTGTCTTGTCTTGGTTTTAAATACCTTAATGCTGTGGAAAACTCAACGCACATTTGACGCCTATTACGTTAACGCACGTACCTATATTTTAAAACGCTATATCAATTAACTGCACGGTTGGCCTAGTGGTTTAAGCGGTCGCCACGCCGCTTTCTACTGCGCTGAGTGTTGTGGGTTCAAATCACACACGGGACAACACTTTGTGTGATCCACAAATTGTTGTTCTGAGTCTGGGTGTTCTTTGTGTCCGTTTCTTGTATGTTTATAAAGTCCATCGCAACACAGGATTTATTACTAATACGGGCGTTATCTTTTTACAAAAAGAAAAAAAAACCTGGTACCTTTTAATGATCACGAAAAATATGATCAGAAGTACAGGCTGTACTTAGAAAGGAAGTTTTTGCCTACTAAAAATTATACAATAAACTAATGCACATTTAACGCTAATCATATAAACGCACGTCCTCGTATATTTTAGGATGCTATATCAACGACTTACTACAACAGCGTCTTTCGTGGTCACTAAAGGATTTTTAGGCTTTCAGCCACAGAAAACCATCATGTCATGCCTTAACGTATAGTAAGGAAAAATGAAAATTTCTGTTCTAGTATTCCAAGAAAATTAAATAATTAGGACCTCTGAACGAGAAATTCTTGTATATATATAATTGAAAACGTCGTTTTATCCGTGTTTGCAAGCAATGAAACATTTGTCTAATTGGCACTTTTTGCCATTTGTCTATGTTACAAAATTAGGAATGGGCACAAAAGAAATTGATACACACACAACAACACCACAACATAAAGCCCAGTTTCCAGGTAATGTTTTATAAACAGCTATTTATCGTCAGTATTACTCGTTTTTAATAGTCTACTGTCCGATATAACCTAATTAGAGCCCTGGGAAAGAAGGTTTCGACCTACTATACTACTCTGGCCCAACGGGTTGGTTTTTCCTTTTGCAGTGCTGTTATCCTTCGTAATTTGCCTTCTTAGTGATAAAACACCCACCGGGTGAATAAGAATGATTAAACCATCACCATCACATAACTATGCAAAATTGCAGTAATTTGACAAATATTTATAACCTAAACACAGGAGGGGCAGGAGGCAAAATTTATTAAAACCACGCACAAAAAAGACAAACGTTTGGAATGCTTTTACCCACTTTTACAAACCATTAGACAAAAAGGTCACATTTTTCATAACGCAATACTTCCTTACAGTTCTGTCATATTATGTACGGTAGCTGTCTGGATTGTTTACGTGGCCTACTTTGCATACATGCATGTTGGAACACGAATATGATTAACAATTTAAACGATTAATTCCGAATTTCCTTTTTTTACGTAAAAAATAACAGGTCAGAAAATGACTTGTCGTTTTTAATCAAGTTTTCATCAGTTACATCGAAAAAAGGGACTACAAAAGACTGAACATAACATACAGTACGTTGGATGAGACATTTTATATGTGACGACTTCCACATACAGCGCAAACAGAAAAACATGCTACAGCGCTATCTAGCGAAGACACATCGAACTACGGAGTATAATGAACTACGGAGCAACTACTAATCCTGTATCGCGAAATAGAGATTCTCGTCGTGAATAGCATAAGATGCCATAAACAGATTACATCTGTAAAAGGCTTGGTAGAATTATGTTAAACACTTTTCCAAATGCAATTAGAAACAGAAAAAAATTGAATGATTGATAACCTTACCTTTACAATTTAATTTTTACTTAATGTAGGTTTGTTATTCTCCTGAATGAGTAATCAACTGAAACAGTTGGACCGTACGAACTGTACGACTGTATTTTAAACATATACTTTGATTTAAACAATATTATATATATACATATTTTTAATATTCTCGCCAAGATATTTGATACAAATCTCGTTATCTCAGTTTCATGTTTTTCGAGTCTGAGATTTCTATTCCAATACAATTTTTTTTAAAATGTATCCAGCTGATGTAGCCCAGGATATTATTACGCATCTATTGATACTTGATTAATTAAAATCGGTTCAGTAGTTTAGGTGCTACGGTGGACCACACAAACCTATATACATGGACTTTCCTTCCTTTTGGCTTCGCCGTAGTCGAGTAAAAATATGTGTAGTGGAAAATACAAAACGTAATTGCGCCGTATCAGCCTCTAAACCATAGCGTGACCATAATATACATAAGTTTTAGAGGCACACCCTCAATGGTTTTGAAATAATACTAAATTACCCAAGAAAGCCAATTTTTGTTTAATTGCGAAAATAGTATGTACTATATTACTTTAACTAACTTTTGTTTTGATTGTGACTCAAGCATCCGGGTCACATAGATAGCGTCACAAATCTACAAATATAATTCTCTTATCTTATCTTTAGCCTATGTTCCACTGTAGGGTGAAGGCTTTCCTATCTCCTTCCCACATATCTCTGTCCTGCACTAACTCGGACCAGTCTCTTCGGAAGCCATGTAGATCGTTCTGCCATCTTCGCTTGGGATGCTTGTTAATTTACTTTGTTTATTTGTTTATATAAAAAATAAAATTTACCAAATCAATACCATTAAACTAGCAATAGGTATATATATATATATTATCTGAATCTCGGTAACGACTCGCACCATTTTAATGAAATTTAGTATGCAGAAGATTTCGGGGGTGATAAATCGATCTAGTTAGGTTTCAGTTTTAAAAGACATTGTTTTATTCGTGTTTTCAAAGAAAAAACCGAGTAAAGTTCGGTTACTAGGTACTGTTTATTAAAGGTGCGTTACTTGAGTTAGATGGTTATTGGATTAAATTTGCCTGATAAATGCTAAATTGTAGTCTTTCCAAATTTCATGACGTTTTTATGGTTTGGAACGGACATGGGTGGATTAAATATTTGTGGATATTTGACACAGAACGCCATCCAGTTTCAAACTAAACAGAATTTGTACTATGATAACTAAATTGACGTATATTTTTTTTTTTGTAAATATATACATATTAAACATGGAAAACACCCAAACTTCGAAACAAAAATTTACAGATCATAGAAACATTTAGTTTGACCCGAGAATCGAACCCGAGATCTCAAGTACAGCAGTCACATTCACTACCACTGCGCCACCGAGGCAGTCATTCTGCCTTCATTGAAATTTTAACAGAGTAACGCCTGTCAGGCCAGCTAATCTGTCTACATAAAGTTTAATAAAGATGAATTGCTATTTGTTGGTAAGCACATAATGGAATGGCTGAATCGATTATATTTCATTCACTGTGTTCATTCTTTTATATTTTATAATGGTTTTTACCTTGCGCAAGGTGAAGTGGGAAAGAAGACACGACATTGTTGAATGAATAAGGAAATTCTAACAAAACGAAAACCTTTTTTAGTCAATTTCAAAAGAGACGTATTCGATTATTTTTTTATATGTTTGTTATTCGATACGGCCGTCAAGTGTGGATCGATTTTCGAAATTACTTTTGTATTCCGTATACTCCCAACTTTTTAGATCTCTTTGTTAATATCAATTGAAGTTGGTTTATGTTTTTGTAGATGGAATTTATTCTGTAGAAAAAAGCTAATTTATCAAATTAATGATTTCATTAATTTGATAAATTAACTTTATAGCGATATTATTTATTACTTTATTAGCGATATTTTAATTATTTTGTGCTGTCGCTTGCGGTGATCTCTTACAGGCAATCTTTGTACAGATTTTAAGCATTTACAAATTTGGATAGTTTAAATAAATAAATATATATTTCGGACATTTGACACACAACGTCATCTAGTTTCAAACTAAGCAGAGCTTGTGCTATGATAACTAGACTGACTGATAGAATACTTATATACTATTTTTTTTGTAAATACATACATATTATACATAGAAAACACCTAAACTTAGAAAAAAATATTTACAGATCATACAAGCATTTAGTCCGACCCGGGAATCGAACCCGAGTCCTCAAACTCAGCAGTCGCATTCACTACCGCTGCGCTACGGACGCAGTCAAATTCAAAATCTACTCTTTACTTAAAAAGGAAAGAAAAACATTAAATAAAAAATAATAATATATCATTCACAAAACTATAAACACATTATGAATGTATCTATCTAATATCTATTCATCTTAAGTACACAAAAATACATATACAGACTAAAAATAATACTACATTTATTTTCCAAAAAATTAAATATAATGGTATTAACTAGCATATATTCTACATCACCTGAAACGCACCCAAAGGTACATAAAGTGCATGATGTACAAATAAATAAATATACAAATAAATAGATATATCATTCTAAAAACAAATCCATAATTAAAAAGTATAGAAAACACAGTTGGTTCATCAACCCGATAGCAACGAGTTGATAAAACAATTTACTGTAGATGGGGAAAGCAAATTAAACGCTATCCAGAAACTTCTACTTCACAGATGTAACGGGGCACTCTTTCCTCGAACTGAAAGCCCTTTGTTTATAAATAATCAGGCTGTAATAACCCAACTGTCTAAATGTTAATTTCTCCAGTCGTTGGGTCTAATTCGATCCCTAATTAAGTACCATTTCCTTATGGAAGTGACTGTATGTCATGAACATTAATTTATCAAACGTTAACCAGCAGACTGGACAGCTTCGTAACCTTCTCGAAGGTTTTAATTATTGCTCTATTATAGTGATTATTTTGAGTTTCTGTTGCATTTAGTTAGCACTAAAATAAAACAAACTGTACACACCTGTAAAATAAATATATAAATAATTTGTATTTTGTATTAGAACCCGTTTTTTGTAGAGACTTAGCGTAATAGAGCCGGCTTATTAGTAAAGAAAAACATACTATTTCTATCCTAACCTCGTATATTGCAAGCTTAACCCAAAGCGTATAATTTTCCTCTTACATATAAGTTTGCGGAAGCTTTCCTCCTTTTTATATCACCTCTTACAAATAGCGAGTTTATTTGGGAACTAAACCATCTTCGAAATAATAACTATCCGAACGCCTCGTACGTGACATTTCGGCAGCCATTAAGGAAGTATGACGTCACTGGAAAAAACATTCGAGTAATAAGGGTCATCTCTGCAGATTACCCAACCTGCGCTTAAAGGCTTTTATTGGTAAACACATTTAGACCTCGGTGGCGCAGCGGTAGTGAACACGACTGTTGTGCTTGAGATCTACAAATATTTGTTTCGAAGTTTAGATATTTTCTATGTATAATATGTATGTATTTACAAAACAAAAGTACATAAGTATGCTGTCAGTCAGTTTAGTTATCATACCACAAGCTCTGCTTAGTTTGAAACTAGATGAAATTGTATGTCGAATGTCCGAAATATTTACATATTTATTTAGGAACTACTAAATTGTTTGTCGTATTTATTTTCTAAGACTAAGTGTCGTATGAGTTACTAGACGAATCTAGTCGTAATAACAAAATTCGCTAGTCACCAAAATTCACTATTATTTTAGGTATAGAATCTTGAACGTATATTTTTTCAACAGTTTAGCGTTCCATTTAGTGGTTGCCATATAAAACCAAATTTCACTCGGTCACGGCATCACACGTGAATGATTGAACCAATTTTGCTAATTCATTTTTGTTTTGTTTGTTATTCTCTGGTAAAGAATGCGAAACTTAGAAAAAATAAAAGGTTTCTTTGATTTTTACCTACTACTCCTTTGTGTGAAATTCCCACAAATCAACATCCATACTTAAAAGACAACATCTGCCGTTTTAGTTAGTATAACGTAAAATTTGATAAATATGCTTCTAACTTGTTTATTGGTCTTATACTTAGCGATCATTTAATACTTCTCTGTCTACCCCTTTAAAAAGAGAAAACCCAAGGAAATATATATATTTTTCTGACAAATAGACACCTTAACCTTAACTACTTTGTCCATAATAAATAACTCAAAATTGCTTCTTATTATACTTAGCCCACAAACCAATTTGTAGCGACGGCTTGTTAATAATAAAATGACATATTACAGCTAGGACAAAAACTCAAGGGTGACGGTGAACGGAAGAATTTAATTTCGAACATTGACATCGAATATAAATAGATTTTTTTAAATAAATTCTGTCAAATTTAAATATCATAATGTGACTAAATCTAATTTAGAAGTTTTTATACACATATGTATGTGGCGACTTCCACACACAGCGCAAACAGTAAAACATACTACAGCGCCATCTAGCGAAAACACATCGAACTACGGAGTATAGTGAACTACGGAACAACTACTAATCCTGTATCGCGAAATAGAGATTCTTGTGGCGACTAACATATATACAACAACCCAACGTCAAACGTTGTACCGTGGCCCAGCAGGTATGATCACCTCGCCTAGTCGGAGGATCATGACACCCTCGTCCCTCATATTTACACTACGGCTTATCCCTAAAGGGGTAGGCAGAAGCTCCTTAAACGTTAACATTTTTAATGTTGTCATTTGGACACGTTTATGGAACGTCAACCATTATTCAATAAATAAATTATAAAAAAAAACATTGAAACAAACATTTCAACTCTTTATTACGTTGATTATCCCATTTATATATTTATTAATGGATGGTTGGCGTTCCTTTGGAGAGACCTTCGTCCAGCAGTGGATGGCGATAGGTTGATTGATATAGGGAACGGCTAAGAAGATCTGTGAACAAGGTATTTATTTATTGATACAACTTCATTGCACACCACTACGATATAAATTTTATACAGACAGATGGGGATTTACATTTGGTATTACAAAAGACGTACCTTTGTACGAATATTGTAAAATTTGGGTAGTCGGTGGGGTACTTTATAATAATAATGTATCAAGTTTTTTACATATATTTACATTATACATACTACTAACACATATAAATAAATGTACAAATATTTACCTGAATGTCACAAATACATAAATTGCTCATATATCACCATGTATCACATATTAACCACAATAAATATTCCTTTCGCAGCCTTTACATTGTCGAGTAGTAATTAGTAATAAATGTGATAATAATTATAGTTATTTATTTAAAGATAAAAAGAGTAAAAAAAGTAAAAAAAGCATCTCACTAGGCCACTAATATTGTGTGTCGCCATACTGAATTGTCTCGCACTCGTAATGAGTATGGCAACCACCATTCTTAGAATTATTCGTGTTTTCCATCAGGTAGAGTAGAGTCACTTTGGTAGGCCAAGAATAAAAGAAAACGAGTAATAAACTTTAAAATAAACTTATTTCGGTGCACCCGAGTTGTAATGAATTGATTAAAATTATTTTACAGTTGGTGAAAGTATCAAACAACATTAAAAAAGTATTCAATCAAAAAAGGGCAAGATGAAAAGGTTGAAAACCTGAAACCAAAGAATAGAAAGTTAAAATTAACTGCCTCGATGGCGCAGCGGTAGTGAGTGCTACTGCTTAGCTTGAAGTCTCGGGTTCAATTCCCGGGTCGGACGAAATGTTTGCATGATCTACAAATATTTGTTTCGAAGTTTGAGTGTTTTCTATGTATAATATGTATTTATTTACAAAAAAAAGTATATAAGTATTCTATCAGTCAGTCTAGTTATAGCACAAGCTCTGCTTAGTTTGAAACTAGATGACGTTGTGTGTCAAATGTGCGAAATATTTATTAAAAAAGAAAGTGGTCAGTACCACAACTAGTTCAATCAATGATAATAACTTCAATTTATAAGAAGACAATACTCTTTAGGTAATCACGTCAACTCTTATAGCATATTATAGATATTTAAAAATTATAAAATCTATACCAACACTCAAATAAATAAAAACATATGAAACTCGAAGCCAATTTTTGGATCAAAGGGGACTTCACTTTTGACCAAAAATTGACTAGGTCTCCACTAATTGTAACTCTTTCTATAATACTCTCTCTCTCTCTCTCTCTGATATATAAATATTAAAAAAGACATTTCAACAATTGACCATGCCTGAATATATTTTTTTGACTGCAAAGTTAAGTTAGTTTAATGCAAACTTTTCATTTAATTTCCATAATTTATGAACTTCCTTCATTCTGTTAGGCTGGCAAGTCCTGAGATATACGAACTATCCATGTGGTTAAATGTTAATGGAATATTTAAGGTACAAGTCCTACGTGTAATTAGCGTGTTGTTTTTATTATGAATATTTACATACAAAATTTCGTAAGACAGACGCATGGATGTCAATATCCAAAGCCTTTTTAATAGTACACTTTACATCTCTTTCTCTCTCTCTCTCTCTCTCATAGTAGATCTCTTTTACGCTAATTTCTTCATTTGTCCCGACTGACAGCGAATATTGTACTTGCATTTGATTAATGGGTGGCCATTAAAGATTCTTCCGAAACTCTGTACTGTGTTATATATAGCATCATGTAACCCCTTAATTCAATATGATTCTGTAGCTCAAATACACTTACCACGTATTACATTGTTTCATTTTTCATCAATCTATCACTTTTGGCGTGATACTCACAAATAAAACCGTGACATAGCCTCAAGGCGCCGTCTAATGACATTGACACACAAAATAATCGAAAGTTTAAGTGCCAAGATTTGTTTATTTGGCACAATGTCTGTCGATATTATACTATAGCGACGAAATGTCTCTATGAGGTTAGGCAGAATTTTAAAATGTATATCGACGATTTAATGAAACATTCAGAAACAGTTCTTAGTTGGACTACGAACAAAGTTTTATTTCATAGAAGTGAATCTTAACAAATTCTTAATGTAGGTGTTGTCTTAAATATAGAGCGCGCCACGAATTAGTAAACATTTGAAGAAATCGTATAAAAAATATATTTGTTTTATAACATATCATCAATATTATAAAAATTGCTTATTTACAAGAAAACCAATTACTTGATATTTATTTTTTTCAAAATTACGTCGTTTAAATGACCATCGAATCGATCGATCATTTCGAAGTTTACACTCTTCTAAATGAGTACCGAAATTTTCGAATACTCATCAACAAAGAGACTGCGAGATCGCCGACATATCTTCGCTGATCTTTTCTTTTAGTTGCCGTATACTTGGTTTATTGATAAAAACACGATTCTTCAAATAACCTCATAAAAAAAAAGTCTGCTGGGGATAGATCTAGACTTCTAGATGGCCATGGAATGTCGCCTCGGCCGGAAATCAGTTTTTCCGTTAACATGTCTTTGACTACTGGCAGGGACGTTGGATTTATGACAAGTGGTTTCATCTTATTTCAATCATGTGTTACGATTGTTGTCAGCAAATTCCAGTAGCATGGGTCACAAGACCTTCGGTAATATGTTAGCGCGGGATGTTAGATTCAAATATTAATGAATTCTTGGCCCACCCTATATATAAAAATATTTATTTGATGCTCATATTTCAGAATTAAATTAGTGTTAATAGTCACTTTCTAACATGGAATTTGTTGCCGCACGCAATACTTATTCTTGATTTATTTAGAAAACGGAAAACTAGGAAATGCGTGCTTGCAGTATAAGTGAAACAGGGAAAAAACGATAGAGAGAGAGAAGAGATACCTAAACCTTCATTACATAACTGGTATCTTGACCGATTGGCTAGTGATACTGACTGTTAAACCAGAGAAAGTGTATTCGATTCTCACTTACGATAAATATTTATCTTATGAGCATATATGTACATTTGTTCTGTGTTGATCAGGGCAGTACTACCCTAACAGAAAACAAACTTAAAGTCTTTCGTTGTTGAGTGCGAGACTGGAGGTTTGTTGATGCAGAGGTGATAATTATCTTGATAGGTGTGTGAACCTTGCACGTGTCATTTCATTTACGTCCCCAAGCGGTGCGTGAAAAATATCTCACTAGACTACATTACATGCATTTGCAATGAGTAAAGTAGCCACAACTATGCATTCTGTTCATGCTTTCAATTAGACAGAGTAGTCACTTTGGCAGGCTCTTAAAACAAACCAAAAATATGTGTGTGTTTAGAAATATAGTTTTAGTTTTAATTATTAATCTCAGTCCTTAATCGAAAGACATTATATAAAATATGTAGATTATGTTAACAATGTAGATGTATGTAGATTACAATAACACACATCAACAATAAAATATTTATTTATCAAAAAAATATGTAATTAATATCTCTTTTTCTCAAACCTACAGATATTTATGGAAATACTTATTTTTTCAAAAGAAAAGTAAACCTATAACCGCTTGCGTTTTTGTAAAAGAAGTAAAGTTTCTCAATGTTCAGTGTGATAAGTATGACCCTTTTGAAATTTTCTTTTAAACTCAACATTGTACACAATTATCTTTTTTGCTAAAACCTTCTGATCTGGCTTAATGATAATACCGACAAAACATCGTACACACTGTTTTACTTCTGCCCACAAGATATAGTACACCCAGGGGTCTATGCGAGGTATGTGTGTAACCAGCTGACTAATCCGGGCTGTATTCCCAGCAAGTAATATACGATTAAAACTCAAATAATCCCAAATTTAAATTAAATCGTCCCGTGTTTGGGACTGCGGTTTGTTCCGTTCGAATAAAATTTTATCAAATTAAACATATGTACGTATCCTTGGTTCAATTTTATTCCATCACATTTATTAATGGGATTTAGTCAACAATAGAACAGTTATCAATACATTATCATATAAAATTACAGGCCCTGACCGCCTGGTTCATTAATGATTGATTGATTCATCAACGCAGAGATTTTTTTTTTTGAGGATTTGACCCCTTATGGTGTCAGATAAAGAATAAACAGTTGTTTGAAAGTTCATCATTTTCAAAGTAAGAAACAACACAATAAGAAAATTTGGCACGCGAACGTACCCACGGGGGAATAGCAAGTCATTCTATAAATATATGTCCAAATAAATTACTTTTAATTTAGGTGTGTGCCAGTATTAATATGGTTCTAATTGCCCCAAAATACTACGGCTAAAGAAAGCAACAAACAGTATGAATGTCATAATTATACGTTTTATGACCCGATTTGTTGAATCGTTGGAACGTATTTTTTAATTGTTATGAAAATATGTATTATATAATAACATGATAATAAAATTCTACTTAGAATATAAGCCAACAATGGCTGAAATAATGATAATGACACCAATAGGTCAATCTAATAAGAATACACATGACACTATAAGCTCTAGTAACTTTTAACTTTCTCGATCTAAACGGAACTAAATTAGGGTTAATAAGTTTTTTTTTAATATATTTTTCAAAACGTAATTAATGACCCTGTTAAAAGCGGGCAGTTTGAATACAAAGCTGATATAATCTGTTAAAAAACTCGCCGCATTTGAAAAGAGAATCATATAAATGAAAACGCCATTCTGCGTGAAAAGAACCGGTAATTGGTCGTCGCAATCTGCTAGGGCTGTGAATCTCGATAAACATTTTTTTTTAAATATATGGTTTTTGATATTTTATATTAATAATATCGAAAGTTTTGTCTCCGTCCTAGCAGTGTATCCAATTACAAAAGGAATTACTCTATTCGACTCTTCGATTTAATTACATTTGATCTATTTTTTATCTTTAGTTATTATAGGTTTTTATTAGGAAATAATATATTAGCCTCATCGTGTCTATTTTATGGTTTAAGATAACAGTCACGCATCGATCTAACTCCACCTCCTGATCAGTCAGGTTTCGTGAAATATCGTGTCATATATTCTCAGTGGACAGAATTCGTTGAATAGGGCTATTAGATAAGTCCCGAGACAATAAATCCCCTATCAACCTATATCGTAATAGACTACAAAGTGGGTAGGTGGGGGCGAGAACATCCCCATTTCTTACTATTATGAGGATGATAATGTACTTTTAGCCGATTTCGGCCACGGGGGTCAGTCTCAACGGAGACCATCTAACTATATAGGAGATATTATAGTGTACAAGTGTGTGCGTCACAATCCGATAGGACAGGTGTATCTACACAACTTGGGAGACATCAGGCGCAGGACCGACAGTTTTAGGTGTTCTTCGAGGCATGGGGACTAAGACCCCATCTTCCAATGACCGGGCTGTTCTTAAGTAATTCTATAAACAAAAAACTCAATAACTGATGTTTTTAACGTCGTAAGCATCCACTGAGAAAGGTCCCCGTGTAGTGCGAACGAAAGATTGAAGAATATAAAGTGTCTTTATATTCTTCAATCCTTCAAATAAGAGGGGGTCAAAATAAGAGATTGATAACATTTGGTATGAGATCGCTTTGTTGCCTGCCTGTGTGTCTGTTAAGTATGAATGCGTACGATATATATGTATATGGCCTCATGGAGAAACTCAAAGTCGCTCAACGAGCTAAGGAAAGGGCTATGCTCGGCATTTCCTTGCGTGATTGGAACCGGAACGAGGATATCCGTAAGAAAACTAAGGTTACCGACTTAATTCTTCGAATAAGCAAGTTGAAGTGGCAATGGGCAGGCCACATCGCTCATAGAATCGACAACCGTTGGGGAAGAAAGGTTCTTGAGTGGCGACCACGTACCGGACGAAGAAGCGTAGGTCACCCACTAGATGGACCAACTACATAGTTCGAGTCGCGGGGAGCCGCGGATGCAGTTGGCGTCCAGCCGTATGGCGTGGCGTTCTAGGGGGGAGGCCTATGTTCAGCAGTGGACTACTTCCGGCTGATGATGATGTTGATGATTTACGATGTTCTTTTTTTTTAACAACAAACTCTAAGAGTTTGTTAGATATAAGTATCTGCATCTATCTGTATATATATCTATCTCTTGTAACTGCGAAAACGACAAGATTCTAAGCCACAACCAA
Organism: Hypercompe scribonia; assembly: GCA_949316085.1. Classification (NCBI taxonomy): domain Eukaryota; kingdom Metazoa; phylum Arthropoda; class Insecta; order Lepidoptera; family Erebidae; genus Hypercompe; species Hypercompe scribonia. The sequence goes on along the minus strand of OX438992.1, from coordinate 5,298,293 downwards.
GAAATATGGGCTATGAGGCCACATACCTCGTAAAATTCGCCCCGTATAACAGTTTAGTCCCCTTTCACCCCGTGAAACATTAGACATAGCCATATGCCCCGTATTGAAAGTACCGTCAACAGAAAAACCTACGCGATATTTATATTTTTTAGGTAAATAAAAAATAATAGTATGTAAGAAGAAGGCTATATTCAGGTGAGTAGGTTTTTTAACTATGACATTAGGAACAATTTAAATCGCAGTTTTATCCAACAATCAATTTCGTTACTTAAGATATATAGTATGTTATGTCTTGAATCTAGATTATCTAACATAAAAATATAATCACAGTTTCAGTAACAATTACAATATGATTAAGTTTTAAAATTATCTACCCGTAACATATATTTCATGAAATTATTTATCAGCAATAATCACTATTGTTATATTTATTGATCACATTTTCCATCTTCATCTTTAGTTAAGATTATGTTATTTTTACCAAGAATGTTTACTTAATATTTAAAAAATCTATTTAGTATAGTTGATTTAATTCTGCTATGTTTATTTTTTGTATTTTTTCGAATATATTAGTAACATGTGTAGGTGATATACATACATACATACACTTTACAAATTTACCATAAACAATACTTATGAACCTATTTAATATCTATTAACATATTGATATTCAATATTAATTCTACACATCCGACTACCGCGATAAATGTTTTCGGTGCCTTACGTCAAAGAACGTAAATAAAAAATATTCTTACAATGTACATAAGTTAAATATATACATATTTGAGAAGTATAAATTGTACATGTATAACTTTTATCGTGTTCTATATGTTGACTATCTTTCTAACTTTTATTGTGTCTTCTAATATAAACTTTGTGTCTTGTGTAGTGAACATTAAAGTAATATAAGCAAAGGATTATTACTTTTCTAATAACCGTAAGTAAAACCACATCCAAAAGATTTAAAGTATGACTTCATCAACAGCTTTTTACAGTCCACTGCTGGTCATAGGCCTCTCTTTAGCAAGAAGGTTTTGGCCTACTATACCACGCTGGCCAGACGGGTTGGAATAAGATTTGTTTCAAGTTTTCCTTCTCTTTGTAATGATGTTGAGTTACATAAAGTATGACTTATTTTAACGTTAATATAAAATAAATGGAATTCCAATTCGCTTTATAGATATTATGGTACTCTAATCTAAACGTTAAATCCTTGCCTTTCATGTTTTGTCTATCCCTACTCTTTTGCTTTTAAACTAAGAAATCTGAAATATGTAGAAGTTATTATTTAAAAACGGCGTAAGTGCCCCTACACTTCATAATAAGTAAATTTTGAGGCCATACGCCCCTTTTAAAATAAAATGTCACTACAAAACATTTAAAAGTATATTTAAGTATTATGTATTCTTCTAACCCTTATAAATCTTCGTCTGATATCATAAATTGTTATTATAGCATGTAGCTTAGGTTAAAACAAAGACTATTAAGGGGCGAAAGCGAGCGAGCGAAACGAGCGCGCCGCGGCAACGGCCACCCACCATAAGATATCTTTGTTGTTGTTGAATTATTTGAATTAGATAAGTTTCAGTGGATCATTCCCAAAACTAACATTTACCAACCGTCAGTAGCAAAATCTAATGGTAAAAGCCTGAAAAAATCCTTCCTTGCTTGTTGACTCTTACATTTACCAACTCGTGGCAGTTTTCTTTCGTAACAACTGCTTATTTTATTTTTTAAAAAGACAACACTAGGTTTGAATCTTGTATCGCTAGGGACTTTACAAACATACAAGAAATGAACACAAAGAACAGCCAGACTCAGAACAACAATTTATGGATCACACAAAGTGTTGTCCCATGTGGGGTTAGCACCCACAACACTCAGCGCAGTAGAGAGCGTGGCGACCGCTTAAACCGTGCAATCGGTTATGTACTTATATTTTTTGGGAATATTAACATTTTTAGATAAGATAAGGGAAGAAAGTGAATTGGGGAAGATAAAATGGATAGATATTTGTGAAAAACGTGACAACCCTAGAATCTGTAGAGAACCATTTTACAAAAGGAAACGGGGAGGGACGAATGTCGCTTGCCACTTGCATCGAACATTTATTGTCAAAATTAGGGTGAAATGAAAAGAAACGGTACATCTTCTTATTGATGTTTAATTTGAATGATAAATACGATAGATTTTGTGGGTTTCTCACAACAATATAATACAGAGAAATTTGGAGATTAAGAAACGGTAAAACTTCGAAAATTTCCAAAGTATTAGTTTAAAAATTCAGGGTGTTACATTTGAATATTTTAGCCTTCCACAACGACTTAGAAATTTTCCTGCGATAAATTTGAAGTACAACCAAGAAAATTAGTTTAAAACTCTACAGGCCTAAATGCAATATTCACGTGACCTCGATTCACCTACTTTATTCAAATCAACAAATTAGCTGAATCTTGACTTTAGGAAACGTGTGAATACTCCAATAACGTTGAAAATAAAGGTCTAATGTGCCTTTTTATCTAAATATGTATTACATATCCCTTATTTACAGATGTCTTAAACAATACCCAATACTTTACCACCATAACTTTACAGAGATGTTACATAAGATTTTAAAGTGCGTTACGGACGCTGTCTTACTCGGCAGTGCTAATGATAAAGTGCTTAACTAGCTTATCATTAAGGTTATGTGGTTAGAACAACATGTTTCGATTTGCAGGTCGAATATTTTAAAAAAAAACATTAATAGCACTATGTTTTTTACAGGAAGATATGGTGTGCTTGTCGTGCACAGCCACCGGAGAGCGCGTGTGTCTGGCGGCCGAGGGTTTCGGTAACCGACACTGCTTCCTGGAAAACATTGCCGATAAGAATATACCACCGGATTTATCGCAGTGTGTCTTTGTCATCGAACAGGTGAGTTGATACCGGTATTTAATCGTGTATATACATATAACTTTTTAATATTGATACTTTTTACAAAAGTTTCAATATTTCAGACTAAATCTGGAGAGCTTAAAGCATTAATCCAAACTATAAAAATAGTAAATTTTACTACATAATACATAAGAATTGTAATACTTTAGATAAAATTTGTGTAGGCGTGGTTTAATTCGAGATAACGCCATATTACATCAATACATGAATGAGTATACCTTCGTATGGTGCCAGAGTAAGAATACAGAGTGTCACCACCCTATTCTTCCTATGAGTTCCTATTCTTCCACCCTATTCTTCCCATTGTTGTAAGAGGAAACTAAGGGAACAAAATATGCAAAACAACATCACTTCAAAGAAAAGGAAATCTTAGAACAAACCCTTTTTTTAATGTGTGGTAACCCCCAGGGGCCGTCATCCCACCGAGGTTCGCGGCGGGGTGGTGTGTGGGAATTGAACCGAACAAACCTTAGACCCGTCTGACCAGCTTAGTATAGTAGGCCAAAACCTCCTTGCTATAGCCTGTGTTTAGCAGTGGAATGTTGTAGGCTCTTGATGAATGACATGATAAAAAATGATTTGCTCAAACTCATGTGTTGCACGGAAGCATATTTAAAATAGGTTATGTTTTTTCAGTTTAAAGTTAAAGCGTAAATATTATTTCACCAAGTTAGTAAACATGTTATGTTTACAGGCGTTGTCAGTAAGAGCACTGCAGGAGTTAGTAACAGCAGCTGGTTCTGAAACTGTAAGTATGATTAAAAATATACGCTAATATGTAAATGAAATATACACATAATTATATGTATCTGTAAAATTAACATTTAAAAACCTTTCCGGAGTATAATAATGCCACCCTTTGAATAATTTTCAATTATTATTTTCACTAAACTACACCTTAAATATGTTCTAATAAAGAGTTGGTTTCACTATTAACCTTTTTGTGCAACTTGTGTTCTAATTTCAAATATAAATTTTAAACATAACATATTCTTTTTTTTTATAAAATTCTTGACAAAGGAGATGGTGAAACGAATTTCTAATGTCCTGTAAAGATTTCAAAAGGCAAATCTTTTGTATGATTTTTTTGTACCTACACACTGTTATTATTTATTACTGTGTTAACAAATATATATATATTTGAACTTTTGTGAATAATTCCGTTTTACGTACTGCGATCGTAATTTATATTTTCCAGGGAAAAGAAAACTTAGTGAGTATATCAGCCTATTGGTAAAAAATGCATGCTATCGTTGATACTTTTGGCTAATTGGTGAAAAATTAAAATTTGAACTCAAAATTTTCTGAAATTTTTCAATAACCTTTTTTATTAACTATGTGTTTAACTTTCAAAATTCATTACGATCGCTAATAAATCTTTACTAATTCAAAAGATCCGTAATTAATACCATCTCAGTTGATTTTTTTATTGGCAAATAATTTTCATTTTCTCTTTTCAACATTGAATCATTGCTTTTTCAAGTTTTTTATGCTATTATAATATGTAAACACACCACTACAGTGATAGAGGCAGACTGACTGACACACAAGTCGTAAGTGTGTGCTGTGCTGAATGTAAAGAAAAAACGCGAATGACAAGAGAAAATCCATTTTATATAATATTAGTAGATTTTAGAAATAGGCAGATTAGAAATGTTTTTTTTAATTCATAATTCAGAAACGTGTAAATAAATAGTTTTTTTTTTATAAAATTTATCGCCAGCCATAAAAAATATGTAGAAGACCTCTTAGGGCGAAAAATTAAGGAACGAATAAGAGTAGGAATTGTTACAATTTGATGTGATTTTGTTAGTTAAGTGACATTTAACTTATGATATTAAAGTCAATCATTATTAAAACTTATCATTATAAAAAGCCTCTTTTCTTATAGTAAGTATAAAGTATTTTATCACTTAATACAAAGCATGGATTTACTTAGCGTATTAATAATTCACAGAACTTCTTACATTAACATACATATTATAAATATTTTATATAAGAACTTCTTTATTGGTGGAAAATTAGCTCTTTACTTTTAAAGTTATCCTTTTTTAAAAAAGTGGTGAGAGTAAATTTTTACGATGTGCGCACTCACGCGAAGTTAACCAGTCACCATTTTAATTTTTTTATTGTTTATTATGCACAAATAATTCTTTTATGATATTTAAATAAAATTTATTTAACTAGATAATGCGTTATAACGAAACTTTCTTTCAATTTTACCTTTTTCTATTATTAATGTCGTTTTCTCTACAAACATAGGATAACATGAAGGGTAGAATTCTCAGATTGTTTTGTCTTGTTACAGTAAAGAAGTATAACTTCTCACGAGCGTACAAAAGTACACACACTCGTTTTTTTTTTCGACTCTTTCAACTAGACAAATCGATTTAATATGAACTTTTTATAGATTTGTCTCTCTCTTTATTAAAAGTTTCATTATTATCTTTTTAACATCTTTTTTGTAGTCTGATTTAATATATAAAAAAAAATTACACTGGTTTTATATACTTTATTCCAGGGCAAAGGCACTGGTTCTGGTCACCGCACACTATTATATGGTAATGCTATTTTGCTGCGGCATCTCAACAGTGATATGGTAAGGAAGAGTTTATTTTTTACCTATTTGACATCTTGCCTCTCCATTCACTCTTGCCCTCGCGTCTCCATCACTCTAAAGGTGCTTAGGTGTTTTAAAAAGAGACGGAAATGTTTAGCAGGAAAACTAATAAGCGCGCTTTTTGACTTGATAAGTGAGAGCGTACGTTACTAGGATTAGCTGCAAGAAAGTGAGGTTTTTAGTAGTGAGTATTTTTTTTTTCTGCTGATCACTGGTTGGCAATGTGATGATGATGTACTCTTAACCGATTTCACTAGACGGTTATCGAACACGACCGAGGACACAGGCACAGGACAGTTTTAAGTACTCTCTGTTCTCTTACTCTCACAATCCGATGAGACAAGTATCCGACACGACTTGGGAGAGATTAGGTGCTGGACCGACGGTTTTACATGGTCACTGAGGCAGGGGTGGTTAAAACCCCAACTTCCAAATCACCTTTTTGTTATTTAGTATTTTGTCCGTGTGGTGATGGATTAAGAATACATAGTGTTACCACCCCCTATTTATGCCGTAGGTTTCGTAAAAGGCGACTAAGGGAACAAAGTATGCAAGACAACATCATTACAAAGAGAAGGAAAACTTGAAACAAGCTATTCCAACCCGTCTGGCCAGCGTGGTATAATAGGCCAAAACCCTTTTGCTAGGGAGAGGCCTATGTCCAGCAGTGGACTGTAAAAGGCTGTTGATGATGATGATGTTGATATTTACTATTTATGTAACTAGAACTTTTTGACCCGACCCGGGATCGAACCCGAGACCAATAGACCACCAGGCTCATACGCTAATCACTTAACCAATGTGGCAATTAAATATGACATATAATGGCGATACCGATATATATTTTACTGTTTACAGTACCTGGCATGTCTATCCACGTCATCATCTCAAGATAAGCTGGCGTTTGACGTCGGTTTGCAAGAGCATTCACAGGGAGAGGCTTGTTGGTGGACACTGCATCCGGCTAGCAAGCAGAGGTAATTATTGAGTATCTGCTATTGATTGTTAATAATAATTAATGTATTCAGCTAATCGGCTAATAAAATCAAATCTAAATAAAATGAAAAAAATATCAAAATTAACTTACAATAAAATTTTATTCAATTCATTGAAAATCAATTATTGAATTAATTGACTTTGTTATGTTAAAGGGTCTTTATATTTTTGGTTTATGTCAAATCAAAGTCTTTATTTATATGAATTTTATTTTCGGGATGAAATCAGGACCATTTTTCTTATTTTTTTCAAATAGGAAAAATATGCGTCTAATGACGTATACCAGTCACTGACCAATCACGTGTTAAAATACGTTTAAACATATAGCTTAGCAGTGAAAACCACTAACCACTAGACATGATATTGAGCAGTTTATATCTAGTTACGCTGTATTCTACGTTTACCAAATCTTTAATTAATTAATTTAACTAACCTAAACCTATCCGTGTGGTGACGGATTAAAAATACATAGTGTTACCACCGCTATTTATCTCGTGAGTGTCGTAAAAGGCAACTAAGGGAACAAAGTATGGAAGACAACATCATTACAAAGAGAAGGAAAACTTGCAACTAACCCCATTCCAACCCATCTGGCCAGCGTGGTATAGTAGGCCAAAACCTCCTTGCTAAGGAGAGGCCTATGTCCAGCAGTGGATTGTAAAAGGCTGTTGATGATTGATTATCTAACCTAAATGCAAACAGCATAGCATAGCACCTATGTCCAGCAGGGGACGTCTCTCGGCTGTGGTAATGATGAAACAAAATGCTTGTGTTGATAGTATATGCAAAAGTCCTGTTTATTTACAGATCTGAAGGTGAAAAGGTTCGAGTTGGTGATGACTTGATTCTGGTCTCCGTCGCCACTGAGAGATACTTGGTAAGTCATCAAGACAGCAACACTTGGTTAACTTTTAATAAACTTTTGCCCTCATGTAATTCAGTATTCTTGTATGAGTAGATTTTGTATATCAATTCTTTTTGAATTTTCACGAGAATAAGTTCACATAGTTATGGTTTTAATTGTTCCTTAATTAAGGTATTTATTACTAAATACCTGTATTTATTAGACGGATGACTTAATAGTATAAAAAGATTCCTGCTTTGGCCTAATAACTGTATTAGGTGGAAAATTTGATTAACATCAATAACTGATTCTATAAATTAGTCCTGGGTGGGAGTTGAACTCACGATCTGTCTTAGCAGTGAGTATTACTCATCACAAAATCTAAAAGCTAACATCTACAGTAATAAATAGGTAATAAGAAATGTAATAGTAAAAAAATAGAAAAGTAATAGATAAATAAAAAAATATTTTTATATTTTTTGTTTAGTTTTAAACTTAAGTAATTAAAGTAAGTATAACTCAAGATGTAATTCGAACTAGATTCATAACGATTATTTAATATATTTAACCCCAGGGCAAGGTATTACTGTCGCAGTCAGGTTGCTCTCCACGCCACAAAAAAGGATTAAGGTTTATCCTATCGGTGAGGTTACAATGGTTACAATAATTAAATGTTCTAAATGTTATATCACATCACAAGTCATTGTGGCTTAAAATATTATGTTACATACCATTGTTACTTTAATTGTTATTTTTATGTATTGTAATTGTTATATTCATTTTTCAATTGTTTTTGTATTCGATATTCAAAATAGATTCTGATTTAGTCACAGAATGTTATTTTAAATGTTAATAACACATATTTATGTTGAACACAAAAATGTATTTTAAATGTCGTGTAGTTGTTTTTTAAATGATTTTATTGTTTTAGTAAAGGCACTTTGTGAACACAATTCCATGTAGTCTAAATGTAGTGTTGATAAACATCGTTCATAGTCTATCCAATTGTTGCCAGCAGTTAAAATACAATATAAAAAAATCATGCACATCACGTTATATTATTTAAACAAAATGGATTATAGTCACTCAAGTACGTATTATTTATTTAATATGTCCGTAGTATAAATACCTATGTTTTATCAACCTGCAAGAAACTACTCTACTCGTAATTACGACTTGTGCATAAAGGATGATTTACGCCAAACAGCTCATATTCGAAGGTATTTTGCAATCTTCAAATAATATTAAATCGTACACACTACATACAGTCTATATAAAGTCGCTAAACCACCGTCACCATCTGCGATATACAATTATAGCCGAACATAATAATGTAGTCTTTAAATAGTGTATATAAAAGCCGTTCGGTGGAAATCATCAAGAGTACGGGAAGTTTACAATGAATATGTTGACATGGCTGTCTAAGCTTGCTAGGTAGGAAATAACACTCAAATTTAAAATCTAATTCAAGCAAAAGTCATCATCATCATCATCATCAACAGCCTTTTACAGTCCACTGGTGGACATAGGCCTCTCCTTAGCAAGGAGGCTTTGGAATACTATCCCAGGCTGGCCAGACGGGTTGGAATAGGGTTTGTTTCAAGTTTTTCTTCTCTTTGTAATGATGTTGTCTTGCATACTTTGTTACCTTAATCACCGTTTACGGCACCGAGGGGATGAATAGGGGTGATAACACTATGTATTCTTAATCCGTCACCACAAAGACGCACAAGCAAAAGTCAGAATTTTGAAATTATTTTCGGGACAAATAAATACATATACATATATAATTTCTGATGTTACCAATTGTACTTTACAAATTCAAATCAAAATTGACTGAATTTTAATGTAAACTTACAAAGTATTGATTTTGTTAAGAGCTTTACCGAATTTATTTGTTGAGAGTATTTTTGAGAGTGTAGACATGAAATAAAATATCTTGAACATTCAGGCATGTAAGTCATATTAAGTTCGACGTATTGTACCAATACTTTTTCAGATACTCATTGTGAAGTCCTAGAATAAGATATGTCACAGTTTGTTGTCCTACAATGTTAATCCATTTAGTGATCCTTTTGTTACACATCGTAATAATATGTTTCTATGAAAAAGTTATCAATTCACGTCTTATATATGTTACATTAAAATAGGGTGGACAACGAATTAGTTAATATTTGATATATTATAAAAATTGTTTACTTACAAGAAAGCCTGGTGGTCGGAATTTAGTTTTTAAAAATTACATCTTCTAGATGAGCACCGCTTCGACGTGCGTGGCGTTAGAAGCGTTTGCACTCTTCTAAGCGAGCGCCGAAATTTTAGAATACTCGTCTGCAAAGAGACGAAGAGATCACCTTTATGTCTTCACTGATTTTTTCTTTTATTTGACGTAGTATATTTGGTTTATTGATATAGACATGATTCCTCAAAAAATCCCATAAAAAGAAGTCTGCTGGGGATAGATCTGGGTTTCTGGATGGCCATAAAATGTCGCCTCGTCCGGAAATCAGCTTTTCCGTAAACATATCTCTGACCACCGGCAGAGACTCGTTGGGTTTGTGATAAGTAGTTTCATTTTATTGCAACCATGTCTTATGACTATTACCAGCAAATTCCAGAAGCATCAGTCACAAGACCCCCGGTAACGTGTTTGCGCGGAATGTTAGATTCAAATGTTAACGAATTCTTGGCCCACCGTATATTGCAATCTCATTACATGTTGTAACATGTATAGTCAATATTTTACTTGATCCATTCTAAGATTGCCTGAAAGAAATTCCTCGTAACAATAAGACCGCTCTTTGTATATTACATGTCTGACATCTCGCACTCTCTTGTAACTCTGTAATACGATGTACAAATAAAGAGTTTTCCATCTATCTATATTTAAACCTAATTATCATTTTCCATTCTAGCATACAACGAAGGAAAATGAAGTATCAATAGTGAATGCTTCGTTCCACGTGACTCATTGGTCAGTCCAACCATACGGCACTGGAATATCCCGTATGAAGTACGTGGGATATGTCTTCGGAGGTGATGTCCTCAGGTTCTTCCACGGAGGTGACGAATGTCTCACTATACCTAGTACTTGGAATCAAGATGGGGGACAAAAGTAAATATTTATGTGTTTCTTTATTTGTTATCATGATTCAAATGAAACTGAGACTCCAAAAAATAAACTAGTAATTGAAAATATAAAAGTCCGACTGTACTTAAAATTTATAGAAAGCGATTTTAATTGTTATAGTTATAGTTAATGAATTACAGAGGTTCTATTATGAGTTCATTTCGATGTGTTGCGATTGGAGAAAATTTCACTATGAACCAATCAAAACGTCAAACGCGGTCCTCGTGACAATCAATTCGATGTGAAATAATCTCACGCTAGTCCCTCTGTTACCTCCCAAATCAGAATCTATCAAAGCAAAGACATGTACATATATATATATATATACACTCAAAAATATAACTAGAAGAGCCAGAAGTATGAAACGCAGTCAAGTAAAAAGAAAAATATATTATTTCTTTAATATTTACTAAATTAATATCTATATATGTTATTAACGCATTTTTTTTTCAGTATCGTGGTTTACGAAGGTGGTTCCGTCATGTCTCAAGCTCGATCTCTTTGGAGGTTGGAACTGGCGCGCACAAAGTGGGCAGGAGGCTTTATCAACTGGTACCACCCGATGCGAATTAGGCACATCACTACTGGCCGCTACCTGGGGGTTAACGATCAGAATGAGCTGTATTTAGTTAGCAGGTTTGTAGCCAATACTGTATTACCTTACAGAAAACCGGTGTTAAGCAGTCTTTTCGTAGCTTTTCACCGACTGAGAAAAGTTTTCTTAACCCAAACCCCTGAACCCAAAGAGCAAAACCTCATTCGTGATTTTTGAGTGGTAGATATCTACGGGCGGCGATAGTTACGAAGGTAACGGTTTACTTTATCAATATACGATATGAATTATTTCACTTAATTAGCCGTATTATTATTTCTATTTACGTATATACCTGCAAATCCTCAGGGAAGAAGCCACTACAGCCTCTTGTGCCTTCTGTCTACGTCAAGAGAAAGACGATCAGAAACAGGTGCTAGAAGACAAGGATTTAGAGGTGATCGGTGCGCCTATCATCAAGTATGGTGACTCTACCGTCATCGTGCAGCACTCGGAGACTGGCCTCTGGTTATCATATAAGGTACTAATCATTCTCTGAACTTTTTTCCCAAACTAGGATAGGGACAGCTTTCAGTCTTGGCTGGTTTTTATGTTTTTCTTCTTTTGCAGTCATACGAAACTAAGAAGAAAGGTTTAGGCAAGGTAGAAGAGAAGCAAGCTATACTACATGAGGAAGGCAAGATGGATGATGGATTGGACTTCTCAAGGTCACAGGAGGAAGAGTCTCGCACTGCCAGGGTCATCAGGAAATGTTCTTCACTCTTCACTAAATTCATTAAGTGAGTATTTTTTATTTAATTAAAGTTAAATAGAAAAATATTTTATACATAGATATTAAACGTAAAATAAGAAAATATTTTAGAGATATAGAAAATTTGACTTGCTTGTTGGTCTAAAAGCTGATAATCGTGACTGCTAAGCCAGATATCGTGGGTACGATTCCTGCCTGAAATAGCTGTGTAATTGATTTGTAACATAAATGTATTTGAAACATTTAAATAAATTTGTCACTAGTCTGTTTACCATAATACAGGTTCTGCATAATTTGGAGTCACACGGCCGTGTTTAAGAATCGTGAAGCTATAATTATCAAAAAAACCTAAGAAATTTCAATTAAAAAAATTACTTAGTTTTTGTTCTTTTTTTGTTTGTTTTTAATCTTGAATACTATTTTTAGTGGTCTTGAAACACTTCAAGAGAACCGCCGTCACTCAATGTTCTTCGCGTCCGTGAATCTCAATGAAATGGTGATGTGTCTTGAGGATCTTATCAACTACTTCGCGCAACCAGATGAGGATATGGGTAAATATACACATACACTCACACCCCTATCCCCTACAGTATACGCAGCAACGTAAGAAACGTCTACATTGTGTTAAATGTGATTATGTACTACTTAATAGAGCTAGTCATTTTGGTTGGCTGTATATTTAAAAGGAACTAAACAGTTCTCAGGTGTATGGTTTCTGACATATCCATAGAAATAAAAGATTAACAGTAATTAGCACAAACTATTGTTGAAATCTACCAGTACCATACTTTTTAATTATGTCTCTTCTACATATATGTGCTGTCTATAAATTTCTTGCTTATAAGGAAAACTTACTAATCTGAGGTTTTCTTTTTAAAGTAATCACTTTTACTAGCTCTATTATTTATAGATACGTATAAATAATAACGAAAATGTAATATTATAGAACACGAAGAAAAACAAAATAAGTTCCGCGCTCTCCGTAACCGTCAAGACTTGTTCCAAGAGGAAGGCATCTTGAACCTCATTCTGGAAGCCATAGACAAGATCAATGTCATTACATCACAAGGCTTTTTAGCTGGTTTCCTGGCCGGAGACGAATCCGGACAGAGTTGGGAGATGATATCCGGATATTTGTACCAGTTACTAGGTATGTTATAATTTTTAAGAAAATATTTTTGTTGGCAACTCTCTCAAAATCAATGAAGAAAACATTTCCAAAAGCCAACGTCTTCAATGGGTGTACCTCATTTCTATATATTCTGAATACGTCCTGGCCATTTACGAGTATTTGATTGACTGCTGAAATTGCTGAAATTCCATATTTATTATTAAACTTCAAGGAAAAGATTTAAGTATTTTAGAAATAAATTGTTTAAACAAACTATATTGAACACTGCACTCTTAAGTATAGACTAATTTATATCGTGTTTTTAACAGCTGCTATCATCAAAGGCAACCATACAAACTGTGCTCAGTTCGCTAATTCGAACCGCCTCAACTGGTTGTTCTCACGTCTCGGCTCACAAGCATCGGGGGAAGGAACCGGCATGTTGGACGTATTACATTGCGTGTTGATCGATTCACCGGAGGCTCTCAACATGATGCGGGTCAGTAATGGAGAGCAATTCCCAACTTCCAATAGTACTATATTCTATTAACGTTAAGAAAATAGTGACTCTTAAACAACTCCTCGCCCTCTGATTAGTTTCAAGAAATTGTCGTTTAGAATAAAAGCCTGAAAGCCGGTTGGTCAATAGGTCTTAATCGATGCGAGAAATATGCAAGTAAAGTTTTGATGTATATAAAATGTTATCAATATTATCTTGCAGGACGAGCACATAAAAGTCATCATATCCTTGCTTGAGAAGCACGGCCGCGACCCCAAAGTCTTAGACGTATTGTGTTCTCTGTGTGTGGGTAACGGTGTGGCTGTCAGATCTTCACAAAACAACATCTGTGATTACTTATTACCGGGGAAGAACCTTCTGCTTCAAACACAGCTGGTTGATCATGTGTCCAGGTAAGGCGAAACTAACTGCTATTGTTATTTGTTCAGTCATAGTCTTGTGGGTATTTTCTTTGCATACTTAATTGGATTTACTCAATACTTTGTAATATATTGAACTCACTTTTTCAAAATTAATAATACAACATTTAATTCAATTATCATTATCATAGCCAAAATTTGCCTCTCCTAAGTAAAAATGCTATGACGTTACTTCCATGAAGTGCTGATAGAAAATAAATTCAATTATATGCGAACAAGTCCAAGGTTTTTAGCTTCTTCGCCTATATCGCTATAAAAGAATACATTTTCCTCGTCTTTGCAACATCTTTTCTTAAAGCGTAGTGTAATATACCTTCTTCAATAAATGGTCCATCTAAATTTAAAAGGAACTTTCAACACGAACCAGCAGTTATTGAGAATGGTACATTCAATTAAACAATACCAGTTTAGATTACTGTATACAGAATATTGCATTGTATTAGCCATTAAGATGTCCTTGAACGGTAAATTTACAATTCCAGTGTTCGCCCTAACATCTTCGTGGGTCGTGTGGAAGGTTCAGCGGTGTATAGGAAATGGTACTTTGAAGTGACGATGGACCATATTGAGAAGACAACACACATGATGCCACATCTGAGGATTGGATGGGCGAACACGTCTGGGTAAGTAGAACTTGCACTTTTATCATTGTAAGAAATGTTTGTGTTTCAAATGGATGAAAATGGATAATTATATTGAGAATTTTATTTGGAATTTAGTCTAAATTGCTATATTGTTTAATTCTTTCAGGCGAAGTTATCGTGACAATTTAAATCACTATTGAAACCTTATAAATATATTATTAAAGAAATTTATTCTAATCAAAAAGATTTTTGAAAACGATACAAAAATATTTTTACATCTGAAATGTATTTAAGTCGATCGAAAGTTGAAAAGTACAAAAAATATTAACAAAAAGAAACTTACATAACCATAAAACCAAATTTCAGTTCATATCGCCGTTGCTTAAAACAGTTATAATAAGCGAAGTCGTTGAGGCGACAGCCACATATAACAAAATCTATCGAAGACACGTCGAATTACGTACCTACTAATCCTGTATCGCGATATACAAATTCTTGCGCCCATTAGTATATAACAACCCAACATCGGCTATTGATACATACTCATCTCACCTGGTTGGAGGATCCTAACTTTGTGTTAGAGAAACACGAGACACGTTCCCCTATAGTCGTTATATAGGCATTTTACTGTATTATATATACGAGTATATATAGTACTGACTTTTTTTCTAAAAGAAATATAATTAACGCTTGCAGTGTTATTAATCTTTAAATTTCTCCTTCCAGCTACGTTCCATACCCTGGCGGTGGAGAGAAATGGGGTGGCAATGGTGTCGGAGATGATCTCTACTCCTTCGGCTTTGACGGAGCGTTCCTTTGGTCCGGAGGTCGCAAAACACCGGTCAACAGAACGCACGCTGAGGAACCTTACATTAGAAAAGGTAAATGAGCTTTCCGTTTTCTTTTATTTCAAAAAACAGACTACTCCCTCGCATACCCGGACTTTACAAATATTTATAAAACAGCGCAGCAGAAAACACTAAAAACACTACGTCATGCATGCAGGCAAGGTTTATTTTTTGAACCATGTTGGCCTAAATTGTAAAAAACTTTTTGCTGAAAAGAATTAATAAATTTGACGTTATACAAATATTATACTGCAAACAAAAGTACAAAAGTGGCGACCGCGTAGGGAAACGCAGCGTTGATAGGCCCCACACAAGGTGCTCCGACGACCTGGTGAAGGTCACGGGAAGCTGCTTATTGCGGGTGGCACGGACCGGCTGTTGTAGAGAACCTTGGGGAGGCCTATGTCCAGCAGTGGACGTCTTTTGGCTGAGCGGCGGAGATAATGATAATGATGATAAAACAAAAGTAATTAAACTTACACCTAGACGTTTTTCTGCTAATTTTTTGGACACTACTTTTACATCGACTATCTTTAATCATCAGAGATTTCATTACTATTCACTTTACAGGTGATGTGATTGGCTGTGCGTTGGATTTGACAGTACCAATCATCAACTTTATGTTCAATGGTGTAAGGGTCACAGGATCCTTTACCAACTTCAATTTGGAGGGGATGTTCTTCCCTGTCATCAGCTGTTCCAGCAAATTAAGGTAAGAATCACAATATAATACGCTGTATTCATTATTGTTCCTGAAATGTTTCTCTAAATCTGCAGTACAGGGTTATGATTTTTTTCTTCTTCTGTTTTCCTGAGCATGCACAACTTTCAAACAGCCTTTGAAGAAAGAAATATGTTTAAATAAATATTTAGGCATATAATTTTTTTTCTTGTTGAAAATACCAAAATGACAAACATCAATCTACAACTATTTCAAATAGACCTTCTTTTGAAAAGAAAATTAAAAATACAAAACTGAAAGATATTAAAAAACATACGAATACAGTAAAAATAATGGCCGTATATTATTTCTCCCTCTCTCCCTCTCTCACTCTCTCTTTTTCTCTTTTGTCTGTGCTGTGTCCGAAAAATCCATAATTGGTACTTAATATAAATTAATCTATTGGACAATTTACATTATGGAAACAATAAACTATTAAGTATCATTATTTTAATAATACACCCTTGTTTCCAGTTGTCGTTTCCTGTTGGGTGGTGAACACGGCCGCCTCCGCTACGCAGCTCCTGAAGGCTACTCTCCCTTAGTGGAATCCTTGCTTCCCCAGCAGATCCTGAGCTTGGAGCCCTGCTTCTACTTCGGGAACTTGTCGAAGCGGGCGCTGGCTGGTCCACCGTTGGTTCAAGATGATACTGCATTTGTACCCACACCTGTTGACACTTTACAGGTTAGATATTTTTTGCAGTACTAATAGCAGTTCTAATAGGTGCTTGCCATAGGTAACCCGTCTCTACATCTGGCCCTTATCATGCAAAGGACATAGGCATCTCCTTAGAAAGGAGATTTTGGCCTAATACTATCCTGGACAGACGGATAGGTAAAGAGTTTGTTTCAAATGCTGCTTCTTTTTGCAGCAATGTTGTCCTGCCTAATTTGCTCAATATATCATAAAAAGAAATTTGTAGCTTTTTTATTTTTAAGTCTGCCAAAGTGACTCTACTCTACCTGATGAAAAGAGTGAATAGAACCCAAGAGTTGTGGTCACCATACTCATTGCGAATGCAGACAATGCAATATGGTGACCCACACTATAGTAGCCTAGTAAGATGCTTTTCACGCCTCACTTGGGGACGTTAAAGGCATGACAGTCATCGTGGCATTATATTGCATACACTTACCACGACAACTGTCACCTCTGCATCAATGGGCCTCCGGTTTCGCACTCATTTACTCAGCTCACTCAGATTTTTTATTATAATTTTTTTAAGAAGACTGATATGTACATGTCGTAATTAATGTACCTACACCACATGTAATAAAGATAAATGAAACGATCACTGGATATATAAATGTTAATTGTTTCAGATAACATTACCGTCGTATGTGGAACAAATCAGAGACAAGTTGGCTGAGAATATCCACGAGATGTGGGCCATGAACAAGGTGAGTATTTAGCATTTACTCAGATCATTTCAAGATCAGCTTTCTGATGTCAAAATTTTTCTAAAAAGAAAATGCATTTAGAAGTAATAACACCTAAAAATACCAAAATTTTAATTTTATTTTCCAGATTGAAGCAGGTTGGATGTACGGAGACCAAAGGGAAGACTTACACAAAATTCATCCCTGCCTAGTCCCCTTCGAGCGCTTGCCACCTGCTGAAAAGCGATACGACATCCAACTCGCTGTACAAACTCTTAAGTATGTACATTTCCTCGGCAAACATATTAAACCTTAAGACTTTGGATTAGACATCAAAATCCAAAAATTCAAACCTTAGTATGATTCTAGACGATTTTCACATCAAAAACCTTTCTTAGTCCGGTCCAGGTATAGTTTTGAGTTTTCGCTTTTGACGACAATCTTCATGAATGCTATTTCTTCGGGCATAAATGGGAAAATTAGCAGACTGGGACCTGATGGTAAGTGACCATCTTAGTTGAAAGACACCTGCAAATAAAGTATCGCAAGTGCATCACTGTTGAGTCGCTCCTCCCATATTGACAAAAGGGAAATTGACTCTGCTAACCTCACACATTTGATTAATATCAAAGCAATGAAACAAACGCTTAACACCGATTTTTCGTGTGACCATTTCATGGCTCCAGTTAAGATGATTATTTTGTGGTGAAGCTTGGCTTGCTCACAAATTATATTCTCAAATATTTAATGATTTCTTTCAGGACGATCCTGGCTCTCGGTTACTACATAAGTTTGGATAAGCCTCCCGCTCGTATTCGTAACGTGCGTCTGCCGAACGAGCCATTTATGCAGGTAAAATGAATATTCTCTATCTATATATATAATAAATTTATAAGAGGTCAATGCCTGTACATTAAAGATATTGCAGAAAAACTAATCAAGAGGGATTTTGTTAAAGTAACAGAACTCAAAATAACAGTTTTTAGATCTTTTTCCGCTTGTCAGTGAGTTTGTGCACGTCAATCGCAGAAGCGGCTTAAGCGATTTGAACGCAGTTTTCTCTAATGTATTGTAGTAAATTTCACTTAATATTCGCTGTTTGTTTTATCTCAATCAGTTTAACAAATAAAAAGTTATATCACTTTAAAGAATCACTGTGGTAACCGACGTATACGCGGACGGAGTCATTTGCAAAAGCTAGTAAATTAATAATTATTTAGTGGTAGTAAGTACTTAGTCTGAGTCGGTTATATTAGTAAGTTTATTAGTAAATACAAATGATGAACTATTTTTAACTACCTTCAAAAATAGTTGGTGGTTTTTAATTAGATTGTTAGTTACCGCAGAGCTCTGTCATTTATGAGCCACCAAAAAATATTTTTATTCGTGAGCTTAGATATATCTTTCGTAGAAGACGTAGTGTGGTGGGTGATGAATTAATCATCATGACAAATATTTCTATAAATAATATCGCCAGGCGAATAGATCAGAATCTGGCAAGGATGGTATAAACATAGGTTAAGACCACCTTTCTGAGAGGTCTATGTCTGTTGTAACGAGTATAAGATCAAATTTGTTTGAACCATATTATTGTTAACAATTTAATTTAACAATATTTCTTTACGATTCGCAGTCGAACGGCTATAAGCCAGCACCATTGGATCTGAGTGCTGTCACCCTGACACCAAAAATGGACGAATTAGTCGACCAATTGGCAGAAAACACACACAATCTCTGGGCAAGAGAGAGGATACAACAGGGATGGACTTATGGACTAAATGAGGTGTGTATAATCTTTTAGAATTCGACTGCTAGCATAGCGACGCGTCGCCACGGCACGCTTCGCTACAAAATATTTCATGTTATACAGGGTGACAATGTCTCGCTAAACTGGTGTCTGTAAATCAGAACGAGTACTAAATCTTAATTTCCTGCTAAAGAAATGTCAGAGTATTATTTTAAAATACATTTTATGTATAAGTATTCGTGTATACTTGAAACCACAGACTTGCAGTTCAAGAATACCTCTCTAAACATGTTCAGTGATGTCTGCTGCGACCCTCACACTTAGTACGTACTAACAAACTATTAGGTGTGAGGGTCACAGCAAGATGTTACTGATATATACCACCGAGAAGAAGAAGAATCCAATACTTTATGTGTATATGAAAATAACATATTTGTATTATTATTTCTGAACTTTAACCTTTAACAGACAGACATTTCAATCTATTAAGTACAAGTATAGACAAATTTTTATATTTTTAATATATGTTTTGATGTGTAACTTCCTAGCTAGTTAAGTGCTATAGTTGAACCCAGTAGAGGACGCACCATTCGCATTCTACTTTTAGCAACTTCAACATACAGCGCAAATAAAAACATACTACAGCGCCATCTACCGAAGACGAACGAAGATTACAGAGTAACTACTAATCCTGTATCGCGATAGAGAAGTTATTGCGCTGATTGACATATATACAACTTCCCAACATTAACTATTGGGCCGCGGCCCGTCAGACATAAACACTTTGTATGGTTGGAAGATCCTCTCTTTGTGTCGGACGGACACGACATCCGTTCCACCACAACTTTTTAATGATAAAATCCTATGCTCAGACAAGATTATATTTGTCAGTTATAGTGGTTGTTAATACACTTTAATTATTTTTATACATTATAGCGATTTCTTGCAAAAAAGCAGATTGCAACTAAGAAACATTCTTGTCCATGGTCCATTAGTTAGGTACTACATTTCTATAATGTTATTCTGTACAAAATTCATCATCATTCACCTTGTTGACAAAATATTTAGATGCCCTATAATTTCTTGCAATTTCTATATGATTTACAATAAAGAATAATCTGGTATGTGCATCTAACCCTTAATCATCTAATCCATCAGGACCCCGACATGCATCGTTCTCCTCACTTAGTACCATACCCTAAAGTGGACGACGCGATCAAGAAGGCCAACCGAGATACAGCTTCGGAGACAGTAAGAACCCTGCTCGTCTACGGATACAACTTGGATCCACCCACAGGAGAGCAGCATGAAGGTATACCCATAAGTAACTTTCATAACCACTAAATGCACGTTCGATTTCGTGTGACGGTGTAACTTCAGAGGGATTTGCCAATTATTAATCTTTTCCTTTTGCCAAGTCTTTTTCCCAAACTACGTTTGTCGGCTTTAAGTTTACTGTGATACGGTTGGGCTTCGATTTTTTAAATGGAGCGACTGACATCAGACCTCTACAATCCAAGTACTAGACGATATCGACATTATGTAAAAAGACTTTTATCGAATTTTTTTAGGCTCCAGCTACCCGTTACGACTGCCGTTGTTCATATAGCATCCGGGTTTAATTGTTTAATTATATGTACTCCTAGCTAATTCCAACCATGGCAAGCAGTTCACATGGAGACCAGCCGACTAAGTAGTAGATATATAGTGCACAAGTGTGTGCACAAAATCAGGTGCACAGGTGTGTGGCGACGGATTAAGAACACAGAGTGCCACCAACCTTATTCATCCTGTGGGCGTTGTAAGAGCCGACTAAGAGAGTAAACTAAACAGGTCAACATCACTAAAAAGGAAGGAATACTTGAAACAAATCCTATACTAACCCGTCTGGCTGTACTAACAGCGTATAGTAGGCCAAAACCTCCTTTCTAGTGTCCAACAGTGATCTGTTAAAGGCTGTTGTGATGTGATGATGTGATGCCGATACGTGTCATTTGAAACGACATGATATACTAATCAGAATGATTTCAGCAACCCCCTGCCCCTTCTTTTTCAAATTTGTTTGTCAATTTATTTGTAAATTGTCTTTTCTTAAAAAAAATTAAATCTAAGACGCAATATAGAAGTAAAACTATAAAATTTAAAACTCAAAACATATCGTTCTTTAAATTAAGAGTAAAATAGAAAATTCACTGCTAACACTACATTTAGATGTCGTTACTAAATTTATTTGTATAACAAGGGACTTTAGAAGTTGCTTGATGTTTCCAATTTTAACTTTAAATAATATCTCTTAACGGTATTTATTACGCCTGACAATTTTTCCTTTTAATCTTTCCAGCGCTGTTAGCTGAAGCTTCAAAGCAAAAACAAGCTGATTTTAGAACGTACAGAGCGGAGAAGAACTACGCCGTTGGCTCTGGTAAATGGTATTTCGAGTTTGAAATACTTACGGCTGGACCTATGAGGGTAAGTTTTATTGAACGTCTCTTATCAGAGGAAGAAAGAGAATATATGTTTCTCTAAAACTCATTGGCTATTAAATGAAGATATAGCTTCTACCTAATTTCAATGTAGCTGTTTTATTTGAAAGATGTGCATTTCACTAACTTTCATTTGCAGTTCTTTTCGTGGAAAAAGTACATTTTATTAAATTAATAAATAGGTACTGTTTAGCCTTTTTTGTACCCCTAAGAAAGTGCATGCAAATCTTCATGATGATTGTTGGAGCTCTGAGGACGTGAGGATATAATAAATAAACTTACTTTCGCATTTATAATATTATTTAGGACAATGTCAAGTAGAAGTCGGCTCTTAATAGTCAAAAACTATTCGATCTCTAACGAAAAATTATTTTTTTAATACATACTGTTAGTGTATATTGGCTATAGTTATAAAACATACAATTATTAATCCCTATTAATATTACAAATGCGAAATGGACTCTTGGCTTAGTCGTAAAAGTGTAACAGTCTTCTGACTGTGACAGCCGCTAAACAGATTTAAATAAAATTTGGATTGGAGATACCTTGATTCCTGAAGAAGGCATCAGGGATCGAAGTATCTCGATAAGATTACCAAAATACCCACAAGAGAATCCATGAGGTAAACTTGAAAGTGCCTACTATATGTTACTAAAACGAATGAATTTAAAAGTAGCAATATTTATGGTTGCAGGTCGGTTGGGCACACGCTGATATGCCCCCGGGTATGATGCTTGGCCAAGATGAAAACTCTTGGGCGTTCGACGGCTATAATGTAAGTGCCACAAATTTTATATTGTTGAATCTGTGATAAGTATTATAGTCTTTATATATATAGGGTGAAGTGGGAGAATTAACCTACTCCAATGTGATTATATAACTCTAATATATATTTCCAAATATTTGTTAGCTATTTATACGCAATGAGACCAAATTCTTTCTACATTCTTTTGTAATAGTCGTGCTAAGTTAAAAATCTCTTCTAATATTACAGTCTTCTACGTTTGACCTCAAATCTATGTTGACTTAACTGACTCTGACGTAAAGAATTATAAATTATTTATCAACAGCCCTAATTAATCCTATACTTTACATGGGCCTTTCTTTAAAAAAGAAATTTTGGCCTAGAGTTTGTGTCCAGTTTTCCTTCTCTTTACAGTGTGTCCTGCATAGTTTGATCCATTAGTCAGTCTCACCACGGGACGAATAGGAATGATACTCCGAATCCAAATCCAAATCCGAAACACCAATCCTTAAAAAGGTTTTCTTAGATTGTATGTATAATTGTGTAATTGTGGCGATAGTCACAAAAAATACACGGCGGTTCGAGCGACACATTCGGGATGCAGCTCAAAGTGGGAGACATAGTGGGGTGCTTCCTCGACGTGCTCGATCAAACCATTAGTGAGTTAGCGCGGACTATTAGGGGCCACTCTTTGCGATACTCTGATTTCGTTCGTGTATTAATACATTTATTTAATTAAGACAAATTTTATTACATGCTTAAAACACTTCTTGTCTAATATATTATGTGATTTTAAATTTTTTGTTAAAAAAAAAATTATAATCGAATTTTATATGGTGGGGATTGGTTGTACCTTGATGACTTTCAGTGTAATCTGATCTCAAATTATGATATTTATTGTATTAATTCTGCTAAGAATAATCCTAAAAATAGGACGTTTCAACTTCACTACTGAAATGATTAATTTTTATATACACTCCCTTTTCTTGTTATGAGCTCGCCATGCGCGAAGTGTTGTGAGTTCAAATCCTACATGGTACAACACTTTGTGTGATCTACAAATTGTAATTCTAAGACAGGATTTATTCTTAGTGCGGCAGTTGTCTGTAAAAAAAAAGTAAAATAGAAAAAAGATCTCAAAACACGTAAAGTGTGGAGTTTGATCTGTGACTGGAAATAAATAAACATGAAATAATGAAAAACATAAAATATCAACGATGCCAACATAAACTATACTTAAATTAAAGTAATTTATGACGAAATCAGAATAACGTAACTAGTGCGAGGTGATATCCTATAACAATGTGGTAGTAACTTTCTGTAAGATAACTCTGTAATACCCTTCTGGAGGGCCTAGTGTGAGTTTATTTCACAACAACTCTTCATCGACGGTGAGCGCGTTTGGCATTGTGATTGATGAAGATTTCAGAACAGGCCAATCGCAACGCCGAACGCAGTCACAGTGACGATCGAGTACAAGTAAAATAAACTCACACTAGGCCCTCTATACTCTCTGGTCCTCTGTGGAATGACGTGTTCTCCCATATTTATGTACTGATTCATTTATTTTAATATTCTATGTATAATACACTATGCTTTTGTGTACATCATATACGGTACGTACGTACACAACATATATTTATTTAACCGGTTTATAAAATTATTAAAATGATCCTAATTTGGATCTGTAATAAGGTTGATTTTCATTTGCAATAACGTTAAAACAACACTCACGAATTTTTTCGTCGCCCACCAAATTTCGTTAATAGAAAGAGTAATAAAAAAGTTCTCAGCCTTGGATTGTTTCTAATTAAGAATGACACGTAAAAGCGAGCATTAACATACATGAAACCACTGTAATCAGACCCCTTCTGGCAGTTTTACGCGTATTTACTTTATTAAAGAAACGCTAAAGACAAATTTTAGATTTACAATGAAAGTCGTCCACTCCAACCAAAAGCTGGGTACGGCTATCTATTTCGTGGTCACTATACAAATAAATAACAGCTCATGTGAACACTGTCACTACGGTTAAAATATGTAAAGATAATTCACTGTTTTTTCTTTCAATTAACTACTATCACGTACAACTCGTTAACAATTAATAACAATGCGAGTTAGAATTTATCTATATAAGCATTCGAAGTTAATAAATATTGTAAATTATTAGAAATATTATTGACTAGTAACTTCTCTCCACGATCATGAGAAATAGTTACCTCAAAATGGAAGTCTTTATAGTTGGTAATAAGGTAAAAATCCAATTTTTTTCCAAATTTTAAGGAGGAAAAGGTATTCAGCGGTAGCACAGAGTCTTTCGGCAAGCAATGGGCAGTCGGTGATGTTGTTGGAGTGTTCCTAGATCTCATTGATAAGACGATAAGTAAATATCAAAGTTGGTGTATTTTGTACTGGTCGTGGCCGTGGCAAGAACATCTTTATTTATATTTTCTATCATATGTTAATATGTTAATCCTTTCCTTGTTTTATAATTTTATACGTTTTTAAATATTTTTAATTCTTAATTCGGTAAGTTTAGAATACTGACTAGTAATTTTGAGCATCCGTAATTCCTAAGTAATTAATAAGCAAAGAAATTGTTTATATGTGCTTGAAGAAAGGAAGGGAGGGTAATTTGAGCCATGGGAAAAGCAATAAATATTTACAGAAAGCTGAAAGCCACTTATAGACATTTATCATACATTTTTTCTTGGGGTTGGGGTTCGTAATATCTAAGTTTAGTTGGTGAACCAAATTGCAGTAATCGTACAAACTTTGTGCAACAAGAATACGTACTTAACAGACTTACAAAGCCATCCGTTACTCAAAATCTAATAAACAATAGTATATGTAAGTACCCTGTAATAGTATCTTGTAGTAATAATAACCTTATTATATAACCGTTTCTTTCTTATTTGATAAAACCCAAAAAGTAATATTCATCAAACTATTTCGCCCTCCTTTTGTACCTAAGACCTATGTAAATACATTATGTTGTTAAAATAAAAATGTTCCTGCCAACACATCAACATATCAACTCATTTTTTATCTAAATGCTTCTACGCTTTTTTCCAAATTAGCAAGCACCGCATCGCTTCTTGATACACTTACGATTGATTAAAAAAGCAAACAGATTAAACTCTAGAACAAAATCATTTCATTTTAAAAATTTAAATGATAAACACAAAATTAGATTTAAGACCGGAGGCCCATTGATGCAGGGGTGACAGTTATCGTGGTAACTGTGTAAGCCTTACACTGCCACAATGACTGTCATGCCTTTTACGTCCCCAAGCGGGGTGTGAAAAAGTATCTTACAAGGCCGCCATAGTGTGGGTCACCGTACTGCGTTGTCAGTATTTGCAATGAGTATGGTGACGACAACTCTTGGATTCTTTTCATGCTTTCCCTCAGGCAGAGTAGAGTTACTTTGGCAGGCTTTTAAGATAGAAAAAAAAAGATTAAGTATTTTATTTCATCATTTAAATTCATTTTTCTTTTATCTATTTAAGGATTTCCTTAAAAATTTTCTGCCTTAGAATTTCGAATTGCTGATCTGTTGTCAACATAAAAAAAGTTGTTAAAATAAAGAAATAAATCTTATTTACACAGATCGCAACAAAGAGCGTACTTTCAATTCATCAATCAATTTTTGTGGGTTATACAATAAGTTGTTCCAATATAATAATAGAACTGCCACATTCTACCTCAAGACATGCAAATATCACACATGACATATTAGTAGTTAGAAGTTGATTGGAACACGAAATATTAAAGTCAATTTCAATAAAATTACATATAACAGTAAATGTCATCTAAATAAGTAAAGAAAAAAATTAAATATGAATAACAGATCAGTTGAAAAAAATACTTTTTATAAACACAATTTACTCATATATTATAAGACGTGCATCATTAGTGCAACCTAATTATACAACGTTATCCATTTAGTGTAATATAACAAGAGATATAAGTCCATTCATCATAGATACGATACGATACGATACATACGATTTCTTTGCACTTTCTCACAGTCAAAGCTACACCCATCAATAAATTGATACTATATAATACTAATATGGTTGTCTAGATATGAAATAAATAAAAGTTAAGACATAAGCTGTCGTGTTCTTCAGTGAATTTTGTAGCTAAATATTGCTGTTCTCAATTTCATTGAAATTTCGATCTAAATACCATCGTCCTAAAGTATTAAATATAGTTTGATTTTGTACTTAATATATCTCTTGAAATTTATCTATTTCAAACAATATAACACTCTTAACTAAACCAGCTATTTCAAAAATCGTTTGCTGCCTGAGGCTAGATATCCATAAAAAATGTTTTTTTTTTGTCGATATTCATGAATTTACTTGTTAGGATAATTCACCTTTGGTTACAAATATACTTGGACCTTGGTTACGATCGTTATTGTACAATGAACATTTGACTGCACGCATGGCGCAGTGGCTTAAACGGTCACCACACTACTCTCTACTGCGCTAAGAGTTGTGAGTTCTACCCCTACATGTGACAACACTTTATGTGATCCAAAAGTTGTTACTCTCAGTCTGGGTATTCTCTGTGTCTATTTCTTAGATAGGATAGGACATACGTAGGATTTATTACTAATACGGGTGTTGTCTTTAAAAAAAATGAATGAACATATTCTGTGATAGGATATGTAGTTCATAAAATATCGTAAATCGATAACGATCGATGACTTAACAAAATTATGCTGCAAATTAACTCTGCTAATTGATTAATCAAGATTGCGTCATTTCACTACTAATTCTTTTGTTGTCCAGTCTCTAATCAATTGTATACTTGCTTGTCACCTAAAAATGTATGCTATGTATAATATAATACCTGAATTTTTATTTGAGTAACTGTTATTACTAGAACTTAAAGATTTTTCCTAAAAATACTTACTTACTAACAATTAGTTTATAATACATAGATAGCGTACTACGTAAGATTTATTTTAAATTATATTTTCTTGGTAATTTATAATATTATATTAGTATAGATGTTATTAATACATATATCATTAGAACAAGATAAAGGATATTGTTGTGCTGTGATATATGCAATGATATTTTCAGTCCCTCTGTTGCAGACTAATTATTTTCTCATAATTGAATCTTCTAATTCTGAATCTCTGTACTCTCTTTATACGTTCGAGCAAAATCTCACACTATAATCTGTGTATAGGTTTCTCTTTGAATGGTGAACTTCTAATGGATGCTCTTGGAGGAGAGACCACGTTTGCCGACGTCCAGGGAGACAATTTTGTCCCTGCTTGCACTTTAGGAGTGGGGCAAAAGGCTAGGTAAGTTTACAATTTATTTAACATGGTTCTATTAAAATTTTAGTAGGTTAATCAACTAACGAGAAAAAAAAATAGCTATTAAAAGTTGTCCGAAGTTTCTCTTTAACTTCATTGATTGTTAATAACATAAATCAATTTTTATAAATATATCAGTAAAGAATTGTTTAAAATTCTCATCTTATGTCATAATCGGTTTAATAACACTACGTATTAATATAACCTAAAACTATGTATTAGTTTAACCTTTTTGTTATTTATATCAATGTTAATATACTATAAATTAGGTGTATCCAAAATGTTTCTTGCTATGTTAAACTTTCACGTCGTTTAAAACCATCATTAACAGCCTTTGACAGTCCACTACTAGACATAAGTCTCTCCTTAGCAAGAAGGTTAAATATCACTAAAAAAAATCAAATTCAATTAAAAATTGTATTTTACATTTGTAGGTTAACATATGGCCAAGACGTAAACACATTAAAGTACTTCACCACATGTGGTCTACAGGAGGGATATGAACCGTTTTGTGTGTAAGTAATTGGAAACATACTTGTTTGCTTTGTTTTTTAAAATCAGTTTCATTGCCTGCTGAAATGTAAAAGCTAGAAATGAACTGCTGACTGCAGTTTCCGACAGTATTACGACAGCTACAGTCGACTGGATGGTGATCGTGTAACAACCGCGTGATTGAATAAATAAATAAATATTTCGGATTTCACACACGTCATCTTGTTTCAAACTAAGCAGAGCTTGTGCTATGATAACTAGACTGATTGATAGAATATTTATATACTTTTTTTGTAAATACGTACATATTATACATAGAAAACACCCAAAATATTTGAAGATCATACAACCTTTTTGTCCGACCCGGGTATCAAACCCGAAACCTCAAGCACAGCAGTCACATTCACTACAACTGCGTCATCGAGGCAATTAACAATACTAGAATATAATAGACACTTAACAAATGTTTAGAAATAGTGTTACTGTGTAAATAAAACAATAATATGAACAGTCTGCGTCCACACTACTGGTATTGCGTTCTGCACGGGCTGCGAGCTGCGGCACAAACTGCTCAAGGACACTAGTTGGAATCACTACCAAATGAATTTGAAGATATTAAATAATTGTTTTATTATTGGTTACCTTCAAGTGAATTCACAAATAAATGTCTATTACAATATTCTAAAAAACTAATAAAATTTACATTTTAAATTCGTGTATATATGTAGTAAGCATCTCAATTAATGTAGCCTATTAAAAATGGATATCCAAATATATGTGATCTGCAGAGAGTAAGTTCAACGCGGTTTCCGCAAAGATCGTTTCTACATAGGTACATTTATCTGTTACTAGGAACATGAAGCGTGATGTCACACACTGGTACACCAAAGATCAGCCGATCTTCGAAAACACAGACGAGATAATTGATACCAGAATTGACGTCACGAGAATACCAGCCGGTTCAGGTGAG